>CM043315.1:21942274-24462274 GCA_023736055.1 Quercus glauca
TGTTACACTTTAGCTTCATTTTTCTTAATCACATCTCTTCCATATGAATTTTAATATTGTCCTTAGTTGTGCCTTTCATTGCACATCATTTACTATATATAAAAGGAGAAGTCTTTTCTTGCAATTAAGGTGGTTGTGACATGTAGGAAAAATCCCCACCTAAAAATCTGGTACGTATAGAGTTTAATTTGAAAAGTTACATCGCTAAAAACTCAAAGCCAAACATTATAGAGTTTAATTTGGAAAGTTACATTGTACCCATTGATTCCAACTCAAACGGCGCAACCCAGAAAAAAACTTAAAGAAATTTGTCGTTTCAACTTCTAATTTGTAAACACACGTCCAAAAGAAAAAATCTTCCATGTTATCTGCTCTTTTCGACTTTGCACTGTTTAGTTTCTGACAGAATGCCTCTTTGTTTCTCTCAAAAAATCTTTAACTCACTTTCGTTAAATCTAAGATTAGAGTTCATTCACCTTTTTTATTTTTCTAGAGAAAGAAGCAAAAGAAGGAAGACGATACCAACTTCGGCGTCAATAACAAAAAAAAGTCCCCTCCACCCATAAACAACGCCTCCGATGGGTTCTATTCTTTCTCTGATTTTTTTTTTTAGGTAAATTAAATCTATTATATGTTTTCAAGTTTTTCAATTTGGTTCCAAACTTAAATTGAGAAATTAGTGCTAAGGAAATCGGGTTTTAATATGTGATTATTCTTTTTTTTTTTTAATAATTTTTTTGGTAATAGATTTTTTTCAATTCGTCTATTTTGGAATTAAATCATTCAATTTCTTTCTCTCTAGAGATGAAGAGGAATATTTCCACAATCTAGAGTCTCTAATTTCATCAAATCAAGGTATTAATTTCTTTTCCTAAAAACCATAAAACAAACACACAGTGCAAATACCACAATCAATATTAATTTTCACTGAAGCCTTATTAAAGACCATCATAAGGTTCCAGTAAATTATACTTCTATAATGATTGCGATGTGTGTATATATTGTGATTGAAATTATTTTAATTTAGGCTTAGGTTTGGGTATGATCTATTAAGGTCTCTAATATTTTCATTATTATTATTATTATTATTTTTTTTTTGTGTGTTGAAAACATTGTTCGGTTGATCATTGTATAAACATTTAATGCCTGCGGATTTTTTTTATTGGTTCTATGTATGCATATAATTGTTATTATTATTATTTTAATATTTGATGCGTAGAATTGTAATATGGGTGAATTAGAAACTGAAATCATAGATTGATGGGGTTGGATCCGTAGAGGGCTTTGATCATTCAAATTTACTGTGTGCATTGGATTGTTATATTGCTATTTGTGTTGGGATGGACAAAATGGGCTTCTGCCCTTTTTGGGCAAATTAAATAGGATAATGCCCCACTTCCCAAACTAAATAGGGAAATGCCCCTCTTTTAAAACTCGATTTTCTCAAAATCGAGTTATAAAAAAAAAAAATCTGGAGCCCTATAGCGACGTTTTTAAGGATCTATAGTGACGTTTTCAAGACCTATAGTGACATTTTTTAACTCGACTTCCATTAAATCGAGTTATAGGCAATTTTTTTAATTTTTTTTTTACCTATAACTCGATTTCATATAAATCGAGTTACAAAACGCCACTATAGGTCCTAAAAACGTCATTATAGGCTCTTTAAAAACGCCGCTATAGGACCTAAATCGATTTTGAGAAACTCGATTTTCAAAAGAGGGCATTTCCCTATTTAGTTTGGGAAAAGGGGTATAAGGCTAATTAATTTGCCTAAAAAGGGCAAAAGCCCATTTTGTCCATGTTGGGATGTTGATACTTGTATGTTTGTTGCTTTGATGGACTCAAAACCCCAAAGTATGTATCATAGTATCATTAATTCCACTTTTAGTTGGTAGATCTTAGAACATTCAATTTGAGTGGTTCCCTTTGCTTAAAAGTCCATACCTTACAAAAGATTCATTGGAACACCATTGTTTTTATTTATTTATTTATTTATTTTTTTGGAACACCACTATGTTTCAATGTTACAAATTTTGAAATATATTACAATGTTGAACTCACTTTTGGCATGAAATGAGACTTAACTTTATGATGAGGCATTGCCATTTTCACGAAATTTATGCCATTTTGGGTATTTGGTCTAGGTTGGTTTTGGTTATCTATCTGTTATTGATGAGGCTGAGGGCAACCGCTATACAATATGATACTTAAATTTATTTGGTTAAAAAACTCACTTTTCCCTCTTTTACGAATTACCTACAATGAGTCAGGGAAAGGGTATTTCTAAATTTAAGCTAAGTATATGGATAGAGTATCTAATGTAGAATATATTTGTATATAAATTGTTGGATTAATTTACAAAAACGTAACTTCGTAATTTTTATATCTTAAATTATGCTTGGTTTATGGCTTCGAGATGAAGCTAAAGTTCCTTGATATGACATTTGATTTTAGTTCTAATGGCACAGTACCTACTGAGTACATACTTTTAAAATTTGTAGAATATACACATTTAAAATTTGTACTGAAAGCTCGAAAATGTGTTGAAAACACACGAGCGGTTTAGACCCCCAAATTCAAATTACGGCTTGGTTGATTTTACACTAACTTAATAACAAGTGCGGAATAGTGTAAACACAAGCGTATAAACAAACAACTACTCTAATCCATAATTTAAAGCAACTCAGCAGTAAAAATGAAATGAACAAGAGTAGGGAAGAAAGATGCAAACACAAATAACACCGAGACGTGTTATCGAAGAGGAAACCGAAGAACTCGGCGAAAAACCTCTCCGCCGCCCTCCAAGTGGAAATCGATCCACTAGACAATCAGTTGGGATACATGGATTAGCAAAAGACCCTCCAAGCCTAGTCTACCCGATGTACCTAAGCCCTCATAGCTCCTACTCCAACAAGGCTTCTCGGAACCGTGTCTTGTCCTAGTTATCCGGATCCCGCAACAAGCTCCATGTTGCATCTGCCATTCAAGGCTTCTTCCAATGCTTCCCAGCAGCACCAAAACGTCACTCAGCACTCTCAAAGGTGTGGTAAGTGTTTTGGCTATCAACTTCTCAAAGATATGGATAATGGAGAGGGAATGGTTGAGGAGATACCACAAGCAATTGTATAGAGAAAGGTGGGGAAGACAATCTCTAATTACCAATGTGTTTGGCTAGGGTTTTCTCTCTGAAGCATCCCTCAACAAATGTGGGTAATGATGGTATATGTAGGAGGGGTGCAAAAGGTGTGACTCAAAAGGTACAGGCTGGCAGAACAGCTAGTCTCGCGGGAAGGCCTTACCCGCGAGATACTCGCGAGACACAGTTGTCTCCACCTGGCATGACTCTTCGCATTCCAGCATGTGCCTGGCACATGTTTCACTTCGCGGGAAGCTTGGTCGCGATATACCCGCGAGATACCCGCGAGAATTCTACACTTCTTCAAATGCTTGAGTCTTCAACACTCTTTCTCTCACACACCCCTTACATCAAGTCCCACAGCAAATACAGGGTTTTAAACGATTGAACATAATTACAATCAAATTTGGCACGGAATAAAAGCCAACAAATACACAGTTGTAAATTACAACTTTACAATCTCCCCCTTTGGCTATTCCGTGACAAAACCCTAAAACAGACTCTAGACTTAAACGTGAGTTTGGGAACAAAGGCAAAACTCACTCACACCTAATTCTAGATTCTGATAAGCTCTTGAACATATGAACAAGTATCTCCTGAAATACAACAACACAGTAATATCATTGCATGTAGAAAACTTGAAATGCATATGGAGCAATAATAACAAGATCAAGCTAAATGAAATAAAGACACTAGATCATGGCAAGATCAAACAAGTAATCACTATACACAAGCAATTACTATGTTCATTCACACATGAAATGAACATCTGGATATGCAAATGATAAGCTCATTTGAAGATAATCATTTGCAACTCCAACACTCAACCAATGCGAAATACACGAAGTATTTGCATCTAGGAACAGTCCTACTAGGGCATAAGAGTGTTCATCACTCAACCAATGCATAGAACGTATATGCATCTAGGAACAATCCTACAAGGGCACAAGAGTGATGTACTTGAAGTAAAATGCATGACATTGAACAACAAGCAAACATGCATAAAGGTTGCATAAGCATGGTATAGCAAATGCATGGCACAAACCACAAAGACCTACAAAAAATGCATGCAACAAACCCTTAAAGCTCACAAAAGCAACATGGGTACTAATAAAAAGCCACAAAGCACATATGCCACAAAGCATAGAAAGAAAACAAACTTCTAAAAATATACTGAAATTAATACTGAAGTTAAAAACATAAGTGTCAGAAGTATAGACTTAAAACAGTAAGACATTAACTATAAACCAATTATAAACCAAAAAAAAACTTAGTAAACCCGTCTGTAAAACCAATAACCAATAGTTGCTGTAAATATGTTTCTAAGCTATGCTCCCCCTAAGGCTGTGCAGGCTCTTGTTCATCAGCTCCCCCTCAAAATTTTCTCCCCCTTTTTGACCGGAATGGCCAAAGGACTAGAACTGGTCGGATTCGGAGTCTGAACCATGTGTAGGGGATAAGCTCTGAATCTGAGCTGATAATGTGGTGATCTGCTCCTGGAGATATGCAAACTGATCCGCAGTGTGCTGTACGTGAGTGTCAAGCACTGTAGACATGTGATCCATCTTGGCTAGGATCTGATCAAGCTTGCTGAGACCCTGTGGTTGTGTTGGAGCAGAAGATGATGGCTGTGCAGTCTCTGGAGCAGAAGTGAACCTCTCAATCTCCTCCTCTGTATCCCCACCCTCATCTGGGACATCCTGAGGCACACTCCTAGGCGGTGGAATGAGATGAGGACCAGTCTTAGGGCCTTTAATGTGTGCTGTGCTCCGAGTCAGAGTGTTTGCACCAATGGGGTAATCCCTCTGAACAATAGTGAGTCCACTAGGGAATTTCAGCTTTGTCTTGGCAATGAGCCCCATGATCAATGAAGGAAAGGGCATTATGGTTCTGGAGTTTTGCTTCGTAATGCTCTTTTTCAGGATGTGGAAGATGTGGCTGCAGATATCAATTTCCTTGTGAGTAAAGAGGTCGTAGAGAAACCTCGTCCTTGGAGCCGAGAGAGTGGTGAGGTTGGTGACCGGATACAGGTTATGGATCATGACATAGCTGAGAGTTCTCATTTCTGGAGAGAACTTGAGAGTATCCATTGATGATTTCTTTGGAACTCCACCAAGAGCTGAAATCATCTCCGTGATATGCCCCAATCTTTCATCATACTGAACTGTCATCGGCTGTGAGGGAGGACGTATCTCCAAAAAGTCTTGAATGCTGTCCCTTGTGATCTCAAATTCCTTGTGCCTCACCCAGCAAAGAATCTTATTCTCTTCCACCTCAGCATTGGAGAAGAATTCTCTGATTATCTCTGAGTACACAGGTCCAATTGGATTCAACAGTTTGGTCCAAGTCCGTTCTTTGAATGCATCTGGAATGCATGTGTTCTCAAGCTCTTCTAACTGAACCACCCTTTCCATGACAATGGTTGCTCTCTTGTAGCAATCATTGTACTTCATATCTGCCTCTGCGGATTTGAAGTTATCGGAGTCAGTACGAGCACGCTTGGGAGCCTTCTTCTTGGAACCCGCATGCTTGGTGGGAGACATCTGCACAAGTGGACATAACACATAGAGCACAAGTACACACAACATAAGAACAAAACTTGATTAGATTCAAGTTAGTTTACATCAAATAATATTCTTCCAAAACAGAGTAAGGTGCAAAAACAGAGCATTTCCAAAACAA
Source organism: Quercus glauca (assembly GCA_023736055.1). Lineage (NCBI taxonomy): Eukaryota > Viridiplantae > Streptophyta > Magnoliopsida > Fagales > Fagaceae > Quercus > Quercus glauca. The sequence goes on from CM043315.1 coordinate 21,948,096, forward strand.
CAGAGCAAGCTATATCACAAACTACATTAAACTATAACACAAATGCACTGGAAAAACAAGACATTTTGCATGAAACTTAAATCACTGTGCAAGTGTGTGAGTCTGTGTGAATGCAAGTGTGTGTGACATGAGATGCATGAGGGTGTGCCTAGAGAGTGCCTAGGTGTTTGCCAAGTGAGTGCAACATAAACAAAGTGAATGAACCATACAGTTAATGATCAAACCAAGTGCAATTAAGTCAAACAAGTGAAAGTCCATGTATATGAAATCACTTGATTCCATTTTAGTACAACAAATCTCACTTGTACATTTTGACGAACACTTTGCGTGCAAACAAGCAAATATGATATGTATAATGCATGAACATGGAGAAAATATGCCTAAATACACTTAAAAATGCCACAAGGGGCCAACACAGATGCGATAATATCACAAGAAACAAAACCCAATCAAAGATTTGGCAAAAACAACACTCAATTTTGAAAAACAACCCAAAATTTCGAAAATCCCCAATTATCACAACCCTAACCAAAAATTCTGCAAAAACTAAGTAAAATCTTAAAAAGAAATGATTGATCAACATACCTTGAAGAAGAAAATGCAGAAAAAGTCTTGATTTGGAAAGGGATTTGATGGAATAGTGTTTTTGGGTTGAGAGAGGTTCGAAGAAATGAAGGGAGGGAAGTTTTTATGTTTTGAAAAACTGTCACATTAGCCCTATAAAACTGAAAACACGCGTTTTTCGCGGGATAGGGAGCCGCGAGACAGTCGCGAGACAACCGCGAAAGGTGCCACTGAAGCACAAAATTTTCGCGAGAAGCGCTAAGTCGCGATACAGTCGCGAGACAGTCGCGAGATTCTCTGTCTGATTTTACAAAAAATTCAGTTTTTTGCCAAACAGCATTTCGCGAGAAGCTGTTGGTCACGAGACAGTCGCGAAAATCTCTGAGTGACAAGAAAGAACAACTATTTTCCCTCAAACCTTTTCGCGGGAAGCTTCTTAGTCGCGAGCTTCTCGCGAGAAAGCCATTGAACCAGTTTTTTGATGAAAAACACACAAAATTCATTTTGACCAAAAAGAAACATAAGAAAGTCTAAAATCACTTTCAAAAACAAATAAAACTCACAAAAATCTTTTTGGATTTGATCAACAAAGATTGAGCATGTGTAACACATTTAATCAAGTACAATCACACAAATGATTATGACATTCATAGAACATAGACTTGTGTGTTGTGTGTGGATATCAAAAATGAGATAGTCCTTAGTCCAATGTGAAGCTTCAATGATCAATTCAATCAAGGCATACACAACTAGCACTAGATTATGTGACCTATCTCAATTATAAAAACATGCGTATATGACCTCCCACACGAACTTGACAACATTTCATTGAAGCTTTTCATTTGGCTCCGTATTTAACATATCACTTGCAACTTTTGAGCAAAGAGAATCTCATTTAGAGAAAGATGCCTGAAAGTTTTGATATTTCAATTGATGAGTTAGCCTTTGGCTTTTTGGGCATCATACATTTTTTATTTTGGTCGCTTTCCCTTTTTCCTAGTCGAATACTAGTTTGTGCGACAGGCTTTTGCAGCTCTATATCTCTTTTCATTTGGAGATTTACATTTAGAGAGCTCTTTTAAGCAAAAAAAATAAAAGTGGGAAGATATATAGGCATGAGTCTATGCATGTCTCAAGATCAACACAACCATTCACTAATCATTCATGACAAGTTTGAAGATCTATTTACAACAGTCACATAGATTTCAGAATTTCTTTCACAATGATATGAGTGCATGAGGGACAAGCTAAGTTCGTTAAATGCACAAAACCATGAGTACAAAGGTACAAGGCAAAACTTGTTTTGAGACAAAACTCAACAAAGTGATCAAACTTTTTAGATTTTATAATTTTTATGGGTTTTTGAATTTTTTTGAAACACACCCAAAACAGAACAAGAAAAGAACGATCAGCAAAAGAACAGGAGCAAACCATGAAAGTAATGCATGATACAATGCAACAACAAATGTCTCTAAAAATGGAAAGAATTAATGCATGGACATATTATAATGCTTATGCATGAGTACCCCTCTTCACCCACACGTCACGTGCGTTTGGGGTGATATCCTTGACGGATTGGGTACGAGAGTTGGGACTTTCAAACCTCCTGGTGAAACTCTCCAAGCAAGTGGTAAAGGCACCGATCATCTTCATCACGTATGTCACTCCGGCATCACGAGTTTGGCTTCTTGAGTTCTCACCACCCCAAGCTCTATTGTCATTCCTTCTTCCACATGATCGAGGAATGCTTGCATTATTGTCTACTCTCAATTTTTGACAGTTGGGTCTAGTGTGTCCTTGCAATCCGCAATAGTGACACACATAATCCGTTCTAGGACCCCGTTGAGGTCTTGAGAGAGATCTTGCTCTGGTTTCGTGTCTACCTCCAGCTTGATTTCGGGGCTTATTCATCATCCGTTGCTCAATTACATTCTTCTTTTCAACCTTAACATTCTCAGGAACGGCCTCCTCTACAATTGGTTCTACGGCCTTCACAAATTTCACTTCTTTGGTAGCTTTGACTGATGAGCTACTCCCTCCAGTATATCCCAATCCGGACTTGTCTGAGGAATGTTTTTGGGATGAGATAACATCATCCAACTTTCTGGAAGAGACCCTCTCTATCTTGGCTTGCGCTTGCACCACCTCTTGTTCAAGAAATCTGATCTTCAAGTATGCTTCTGATAGCTCACCATTCAGTCCTTCTATTTCGCATTTGGCCTCCTTATGTCTGATCAAGAGACTTCGGTAGTCTTCCTCTGCTTTCTTCATTTTTCTCACAGCTGCCTTGGCTATTCTTGCATATTCCCCTGACTTCTCAAGAAGTGAGGAGTAATTCTCTTGAAGATTAGCTGTATTTTCTTCCTCTTCAGCGTCTAATTCTTCCACAACTCCAGCAGATTCTGAATCAGAATGCTCACCAAGTTCCTTCTCAAGTGCACCCAAGTCGTCCGAGGAATCTTCATAAGCAATAGTCATGAAAGCGGAGTAGTTTCCCTCACCGTCACAGCTCTCTTCCGAGTCAGAATCAGAAGATTCAGAGTCACTGAGCGTTGTAGCATATGCTTTTCCTTTTCCCCTCAGAAAATTCGGACATTCCTTCTTTAGATGTCCATGGCCATTGCACTCATAGCACACAATGTCTGGAGAGGGTTGATAGTCCTTTCCTTCTTTTCTCTTAAACTCTTTCTTATCACCTCTTGAAGGAGAGAACTTTTCTCTATTGAACGGTTTCCCACTGCTCTTCATTTTCAGAAACTTGCGGAAGTTCTTTGCAAGATATGCTACTTCTTTCTCCACTCCATCTTCTTCGAAGGAATCATTCATTCTTTCGTTGATGGTTTTAAGAGCAAGCGATTTGCTCGTCTTATGGGAAGGCAGTCCCAGCTCATACGTTTGGAGAGACCCGATCAGCTCTTGAATCTTAATCTCATCCAAGTCTTTGCTTTCTTCTATGGCTGTAACCTTTGCTCTAAAACTTTCAGGCAAGGACCTCAATATTTTTCTCACCACCTTAGTGTCTTCAATCTTCTCCCCAAGATTAAGTTTAGCAATGACAATTTCATTGAGCTTCCCATAGAATGAGTCAAATGGTTCATCATCACTCATCTTGAGTTCTTCAAATTTGGTGGTGAGCATTTGGAGCTTTGTGTCCTTGACTTTCTTTGTACCCTCATAGGTAGTCTCCAAAATCTCCCAAGCTTCCTTGGCTACTGTCAAATGAGATATCCTGTGGAATTCATCAGGGGACACACCACAAAAGATAGCATTTAAAGCTTTACTGTTAGCATTTGCTGCCGCAAGGGCTACCTTATCCCAAGTGGACTTAGGTGCCTCCAGCTTGGTCCAACCTATCTCAACCGCATCCCAAATGGTATCATCGATAGAGCATAAGAATGCTCTCATTCTAACTTTCCAGAATGCATAATTGTTTCCATCAAAAAATGGTGGAACATTCAGCGATTGAGACCGGTCCATCTCGAGAAGGGTCAAGGATCACACTTAGGTAATTAAACCTCAACAAGTGTACCCGCTCTGATACCAATTGAAAGCTCGAAAATGTGTTGAAAACACACGAGCGGTTTAGACCCCCAAATTCAAATTACGGCTTGGTTGATTTTACACTAACTTAATAACAAGTGCGGAATAGTGTAAACAGAAGCGTATAAACAAACAACTACTCTAATCCATAATTTAAAGCAACTCAGCAGTAAAAATGAAATGAACAAGAGTAGGGAAGAAAGATGCAAACACAAATAACACCGAGACGTGTTATCGAAGAGGAAACCGAAGAACTCGGCGAAAAACCTCTCCGCCGCCCTCCAAGCGGAAATTGATCCACTAGACAATCAGTTGGGATACATGGATTAGCAAAAGACCCTCCAAGCCTAGTCTACCCGATGTACCTAAGCCCTCCAAGCTCCTACTCCAACAAGGCTTCTCGGAACCGTGTCTTGTCCTAGTTATCCGGATCCCGCAACAAGCTCCATGTTGCATCTGCCATTCAAGGCTTCTTCCAATGCTTCCCAGCAGCACCAAAACGTCACTCAGCACTCTCAAAGGTGTGGTAAGTGTTTTGGCTATCAACCTCTCAAAGATATGGATAATGGAGAGGGAATGGTTGAGGAGATACCACAAGCAATTGTATAGAGAAAGGTGGGGAAGACAATCTCTAATTACCAATGTGTTTGGCTAGGGTTTTCTCTCTGAAGCATCCCTCAACAAATGTGGGTAATGATGGTATATGTAGGAGGGGTGCAAAAGGTGTGACTCAAAAGGTACAGGCTGGCAGAACAGCTAGTCTCGCGGGAAGGCCTTACTCGCGAGATACTCGCGAGACACAGTTGTCTCCACCTGGCATGACTCTTCGCATTCCAGCATGTGCCTGGCACATGTTTCACTTCCCGGGAAGCTTGGTCGCGATATACCCGCGAGATACCCGCGAGAATTCTACACTTCTTCAAATGCTTGAGTCTTCAACACTCTTTCTCTCACACACCCCTTACATCAAGTCCCACAGCAAATACAGGGTTTTAAACGATTGAACATAATTACAATCAAATTTGGCACGGAATAAAAGCCAACAAATACACAGTTGTAAATTACAACTTTACATGTACCTACTGAGTACATACAGTTTGCCATCTTCACTGTTTGTCATATGACCATCGCCCCATTAAGGTAGTTTTTGATCCAAGCAGTGAGTCACAACGATGGTTTCGGTGTCCTTTTCGCTTCGAAGAGATGTGGCTGGCAGATAGGGGTTGTAGTGATACGGTTCTAAGGGCATGGGAAACTCAACACGAAGGAACTCCTATGTTCAAAGTGTCTAAGAAAATCAAGAAGTGCAAAAAGATGCTTAAGTCATGGAGTAAAGACCATTTTGGCAATGTAAAGAGATAGATTGCCAGGAAAAAGGAGTTGCTTTGGAAAGCAGAAGAAGAAGCAGCCAAGGGTGGAACTTATGGTCCTGTTAGCCAACTCCGGAGGGAGCTCAATGTTTTACTTGATAAAGAAAGTAGAATGTGGAGGCAGAGAGCAAGAACTCAGTGGGTGGCAAAGGGTGATAAAAATACTAGTTATTTCCATGGAGTGGCTACACAAAGAAAGAGAAGGAATTTCATTAAAGGAATAAGAGATGGTGAAGGGGCTTGGCAGAGTGATGAAGAAACTGTTTCAAGAATATTTGTGGAGTTTTACACTAGGTTGTTTACCCAGTCAAATCCCCATGAACTTGACCGAGTACTTGAAGGAGTAAGAAGGGTAGTTACAGCAGACATGAATGTTGAGTTGGTGAAGCCATACACTACAGAAGAAGTTGATGTAGCAATCAAGCAAATGGCTCCCTTGAAGGCCCTAAGACCAGACGGAATGCCTCCTCTCTTTTACCAATCTTTTTGGCAACATATTGGACTGGATGTTTAAGAAGCTGTCCTTTCATGCCTTAATTCGGGTACTCTCCTTAAATCCATAAACCATACTTTTATTACCTTGATCCCAAAAGTGAATAATCCAGAGACTGTCATGGAGTTTAGACTGATCAGTCTGTGCAATGTGATTTACAATATAATTATCAAAGTTATTGCTAACCGGCTTAAACCTTTTTTAAATTCTATAGTTTCAGAGGCTCAAAGCGCTTTTACTACTAGTAGACTTATTACGGATAATATTTTGATTGCTTTTGAGTCATTGCACTATATGAAAACTCAAATTACAGGACGAGAGGGTTATATGGCTTTGAAGCTTGATATGCGCAAGGCTTATGATAGAGTGGAGTTGTGTTTTTTAGAAAAAATCATGTTGCAGATGGGGTTTCAGGAGTCTTGGGTGGCCATGGTCATGCAGTGTGTCTCCACTGTAACTTATTCTATTCTATTGAATGGGGAACCGAAAGGGTTTATTAGACTATCTAGAGGTTTAAGGCAAGGTGACCCCCTATCTCCTTTTCTCTTTCTGTTTTGTGCGAAAGGACTAAATGCACTTCTCCATAAAGCAGCAGAGAATAGGGAGATTAGGGGCCTATCGTTATGTCGCCATGGTCCAAAGATCACTCACCTCTTTTTTGCAGATGATTGCCTTTTGTTTTGCAGATCTGATAAAGTGGAATGCCAAAAAATCCAACAACTACTTGATTGGTATAAGGTTGCCTCAGGCCAGTTAGTGAATAAGGACAAAACCACTCTGTTCTTTAGCCGTAATACATCGGAGGAGGTCTAACAAGAAATCAAGGGATTGTTAGGGGTACCGACCATCAAGCATTATGGAAAATATTTGGGCCTACCATCTTTTGTGGGAAGACAGAAAAAAGCATGCTTTAACCAGATTAAGGAGAGGATTTGGGCTAAAATGCAAGGATGGAAGGAAAAACTACTGTCCCAAGCTGGAAAGGAAGTCATGATCAAAGCGGTAATCCAATCTATTCCTACCTATTCAATGAGTGTGTTTCGGCTGCCTATTGAGTTGATTAAGGATATTGAAGCAATGATCCGTAAATTTTGGTGGGGAAGCCAAGAAAATTCAAGGAAAATGCAGTGGGTAAAGTGGAGTACTTTATGCTCGCCAAAGTCTCTAGGGGGCATGGGTTTTCGGGACCTTCGACAATTTAATGATGCACTTCTTGGCAAGCAAGTGTGGAGGTTTCTCCATGAGAAGGATACTTTGTTGTACAAAGTGTTCAAACCAAAATACTTCCCTTCAGGTAGCATTCTGGATGCAACTATTAATCCTCAAAGCTCCTTTGCTTGGAAAAGTATATTACAAGTAAGGGAGGTCATCCTCAAGGGTGCAAGGTGGAGAGTAAGAGATGGTACAGCTATTAACATTTGGAAACATTGTTGGTTGGATTCCTCAGGGGGTGGTCGGATTGTGTCTCCTCAAATGGTTTCATCGCTTAATACAATTAAGGATCTTTTCATTCCTAATACAAGAATATGGAATATGGAGCTTATTAATCAGAATTTTCTGCCATGGGAGGTTGAGAGTATTCAAAGTATCCCGGTTAGTTTCTACCATATGGAAGATTTGCTTATTTGGCCTCAGACCACAGATGGGAGCTATTCAGTCAAGAGTGCCTACCAGATGCTTTCGGCGGAAAACAGAGCTTCCCAACCCAGCTCATCTGATTCAGAGAGATGTAAGCCGTTTTGGAATAGCATTTGGAAGTTAAAAGTCCCTAACAAAGTCAAACATTTTTTGTGGAGAGCTTCAAAGGATTCTTTACCTACTAAAGCCAACTTGTTTGCACGACATATTCTCCCTGACAATGTTTGTAGTTTATGCGAAGAACACCTCGAGGATACAATCCATTGTCTGTGGTTGTGCGATTCGGTCAATGGAATCTGGCTCACTGATCCGAGTTTCAACCTTCCTCGAACAAAAGTGTATAGAAGTTTTGGTGATTTGCTCCAAGCTGTTCTGGCCGATTCAAGCCCAGCCAATGTTGCTCTGTTTTCCATGGTTGCATGGTGCATTTGGGTTCGAAGAAATAAGATAAGGGAGAGGCAACAGGTGTGGCAAGTAGGCGATACAGTCCAACGGGCTCGAGGTTTGCGGATGTATAGGGATGTCCACCACGGCCTCCTGCTTGGCGCACACAGCAGAGGTGGTCACGCCCAGGTGCTGGAGTTAATAAAATAAACTTTGATGGTGCTATCTTTGAGAGTATGGCGAGAGCGGGCCTGGGAGTAGTAGTGAAGGATGAAGAAGGAATGATTATAGCAGCACTTAGCCAAATTATTAAACTTCCTAGCTTGGTGGATATGGTTGAAGCCTTGGCAGCCCGGAGAGCTATTCTATTCGCCCAAGAGATTAGTGTAACTCGTGTGGTGGTGGAGGGTGACTCAATGAAGGTCATTTCAGCCATTAAGGATCCGAAGCACAACAGGACCCAGTGGGGCCATGTAATTGAAGATATTAAAAAAGCCTGCACTTGTTTTCAGCTTTGTAGCTTCAGTCATGTCAGTAAGGGGGCAATAGTTTAGCCCACTTTTTTGCGAGAAGAACAGTTTTAACTGCTAATACAGATGTTTGGTTAGAAGAACTACCACCAGACTTGATTGATGTATTTCAGTCTGATTTATATTAATATAAATGACTTACCTGTTTCTCAAAAAAAAAAAAAAAAAAAAGAAAAGAAAAAGAAGAAGGTGTCTATCTTTCTGATAAATATTGCCTGTAGGGTGGTTTATTTAGAAGTTTTCCTTGAGCAATTTTTCAAAATTTATTAAGGATCATAATAACGTTTGACTGTGGTCCTCCACTAAATATGCTTATAGTTCTAGGGTGCAATTTCTTCACTTTATATGTTGATTAAACAGATAATATTTTTGAAAGTTATCCCTTTTTTTTCCAATTAAATAACAATTTCATTTCAATAGAAATAGGAAATTAGATATTGATTAGGCATAAATATTGATGTGTATATTTGGTTATAATAAACAACAAATTTTTTTTCTAGAATAGATGATCGTTAAAGGAGGCTTACAGGCAAATAACTCGCTGTAAAAATGCACCAAGTTTAGATTTTTATGTCAATCTACTTGCACTGCAAAAGCTTGACATGATGCTCAAATGTAAGTTAAGTTTCATTTGGTTAAAGTGAAATTCTTTTTTTTAGATAAACACTATTTTCTTTTAGGTGTGCTAGCTCAAAAAAAATGAAAATATTCTTTTACAAAAAATATTAGATGGTTTTAAAGATATTGCATTTTTGTATGCAAAATAGAGGAGCATTATGGAGAATTCGGAGAAATTACACTTTACCACCCTAAACTATCTACTAAATTACACTTTGCACCATAAACTATTTGACTGCACACTTTACACCGTAAACTATCACACTTATCATGCTTTGCACCCTAGTGTTATTTTTACTGTTATATTTAACAGAATCTTGTTGCATGTGACAAGCACATGCTTCTTACATAGGTAGAACAAAGTTAAAAGACTGAAACACCCTTCCTCAAAATTAACTAAAACAAAACCTAAATTTTTCCACATCTCCCTCTATCTCACATGGGGCCATCCTCTTCATTTGCACTGTTTCTAAAAAAAAAAAAAAAACACACACACACACACACAGAGCTTCACGCAGCTTCAGAGTTTCTCTTGTATCTTCCTTGGCCATTGACAAAGTTCAAATCTTCTATTACAGGTTAGCAAAATCAAAATGCACGGATGTGATTTTGAGAAGCACAAAGTCCCAAATTCATGGATGTAATTCTTGACTGATTTTTTTTTTCTTTTTATCATTCTCTCCTTAGAACGATTTTGATGATTATTTTTGATGAATTCATCAGATTCTTCTTCTTAAAGTGGAAATGAAATGAGAAACACAATTTCAATACCCATGATTGCTTTACCATAATTCTCCCCCACCAGGGCCACCACCACCAAATAAATAATATAAAAAAAAACATAATAATAAAAAATAAAATGTAATATCTGATCACAACACAGAAATGCTTTGAATTCCACAAATTGCAAATCAAATATCTGAGAATTTACCACTTGTCACAAATTGCTAAATTGTATGATACAATACCATGGCCTTAACAAGTGTAAAAAACCATTGAATTATATTTTCCATTGTGAAGAGCTGATCCTTTTCTTTGGGGGGATCTCGTATACGTTATCCCTTGCCTCATAGTGTTTTGGTTGCAAAATCTTTAACCGTGTTGACACTACATTCTTGTAAGTTGGATTCAATTCGTAGTGATATAAACTTACCATCTTTGAAAAGATTGTCTTTATTAGGCGTTTATGCAGATAATCAAATTATTCAGAATCTGATTTTTGGGTGTCCTATGATAGAAGACATGAGAATTTCGTGCTATCGGGGCATTAAGTATTTAAAGATTTTTGGTCTCCCTAAAGTCATGAAAATTCTGGTACAAAACAATCACCTTGATAGGCTTGAATTGGAAGGATCAAATCTTCATGATCTATGTATAATCGAGGGTCGGCTATCTGAGCTCAACTTGCTTCCTTTAAAAAATTTAAAAATGTTAATGCCTAGTAAAAATCATTGTTCACAAATTGACAATGACAAAAAAAAAAAAAAAAAAAAAAAAAAAAAAAAAAAAAAAAAACCCCAACTGTAAGGATTACATGTTCTTAATGCCTAATACAAAAAGCTTGCACAACCCAACACAAACTAATTATATTTTCTCAAACCCAAGGTTTTTCTTCTTCTTAGCCTGCATCCTTTGAATGGCTTTTTCCAAAGTTGGCACCACCACACGCTCACTATTAGCACCACCGCCATATATTGTTAATGGTGTCGTTGAAGTTCTTACACTGGTGGAACTTGCGACAACAGCCTTTGAACCTACAGCCCTTGAATTTACAGCACTTACAGCAATAGTCTTTAAACCTTTAGCCCTTGAATCTATAGCACTTGTAGCAGTAGCCCTTGCACCTCCAGCTGCTTGCTTCTTGTTTGTTGTAGGTGTCTTCTTAGCATTGGTAGACACTGTACCCTATATTATAACACACAAAAATATATAAATATCAAGAATTAATGGTGGCAAACATAACATAGAGCACACAAAACTAACCTTGTCTTTTTTGGATGGACATGCTCTGCTATTATGTCCCACCTTCTTACACTCAGAGCACTTGATGATTGTACCAGCCTTGCTTAGCTTATATGGGTTTTTGGGTTCTGAAGGATGCCTCTTTCTGTTTATCTTGGGTCTACCACGTTGTATCTTATCCTTGGGTGGTTCCAAAGGATCTATTGATGTCCTTCTCCACTGTTCCATGCTAGCCACAGGATAAATTATTGGTTCATATGCCTACATGTATGTCTCAATTGTGTAATAAGGATGCACATAATCTTCAGGTACACTTCCATCAAATAGTATGGCAGATATGGCATGTTGACATGGGATGCCAGTAAGATCCCACTTCCTACAACCACATGTCTTCTTACTCAAGTTCACAACAAACCTTTGATGTTTGCACTCAACCTCAAATAAACCATTTCCAGCATATATTGAGACACAATCAAAAGACTTCAAACCTTCATTGTCCAACTTCGCTTGAATTTTAGGACATATTTTCCCTGTCAATTTAGACATCCTTTCCCTCTTCAATTGGAACCTCCTCATCAGCTTTCTCCTAATCTTTTCAATCATGGTTACTATAGGCTTGTCCCTAGCATCTAAAATGTATGAGTTGAAACTCTTTGACAGATTATTCACAAGCAGGTCACTCTTTGAATGGTCTATGAAATATGACCTAGACCACATGGATGGATCTACATTATCCAAATACTCATAAGCTTTTGGGCACAATTTCTTAAGCTCGCCCATTTGTTCAAGAAACTCATGCTCTGTATATGCTGTAGCTGCAGCCCACAACTTGTCCTTAAGTGCTTTCCCTTTGTGGCCTTTCTCTATAATTGGCATACAAATGCCTCACACATGACCTATGATCTGCCATAGGACATACCACGTCAAAGCTTTGGATCAAGCCCTACATACAAAAGACAAATACTTTAATAAAAATAACAAAATATATAAAGGTCAAATTTAATAAATGAAAAAAATGAAAATTGCCCATGCCTTTTGTCTATCTGAAATAAATGACCATCCATGTTGTTCAACTGGGCCAAGATCCTTCAATAAGCAATCAAGGAATCAAGGCCAACTAGGGGTGTGCATGGGTCAGGTTGAGTCAGGTTGAGGAGAGTTTTTAACCCAACCCACCATGGTGGGTCAAAAAAAATTCAACCCAACCCAACCCATCACATAAGTCCAACCCAACCCAACCGACATGGGTCGGGTTGGGTCGGGTTGAACCCATGGGTTTGATAAATTTTTATTTTTATTATTATTAAATTTATTAAATATATTATTATTAGTATATATTATATATATATATATATATATATAATATATTATATATAAGCACTTATAGTATATAATAATATTATTAGTATATATTAAATATATTATTATTAGTATATATTAAATTTATAGCTGATTTAAAAAAATTATTAAATATATAATATATTTTAAATATATATTAAATATGGGTGGGTTGGGTCAGATTTGGCGGGTTTGTAATTTTATGACCCACACCCAACCTGACCCGCTATAAAAAAAAAAATTTTGTGACCCAACCCAACCCACCAAGCCTTAAAAACCAACCCAACCCGCCGGGTTGGGTCGAGTCGGATCGGGTTTGGCGGGTCGGTGGGTTTTCTGCACACCCCTAAGGCCAACTGTCCTTGCTCTCAATCTCTACAATAGCCATAGCAATGGGGTACATGTTATCATTGGCATCTCTTCCCACAGTACTTAAGATTTGTCCTTTTTGGTTGCCCTTCAAGAAACATCCATCTAGCCCAATTAAGGGTCTACATCCAGCCTTGAACCCTTCCTTTGTAGCTTGGAGACAAATGTATAACCTTTGAAATGTACCTGCCACATCAAGAGTAGGCCTATCCACCAACATCAATGTAGTGTTACCCACATTTGTAGCCATTAATGTCTAACTATAGTCCCAAATTCTATTATATTGTTCATTATCGTCACCATCAATTACATTTTTAGCACTTTTCCTTGCTCTATACACCTGCATCCTACCCACATCAACATGAAACTTATCCTTGATCTCTTTCTGCAATCCAACGGTAGGGCAGTTTAAATCATATCTAAACTTCTGCATATACCTCTTAGAAATCCACCTTGATGTACATGCTGAATTTTTGTATGCCCTAGTGCAAGTGTGAGTGGGGTTCAATGTCTTAATTTGGAAGGTCATTTCATCTGTCACTTGAGAACCATAAACCCTATATTTGCATCCTTCAGCTTTACATCTCATAATCACCTTGTCTTTATTGTTCTTCACAAAACGTAAATCTTTGCCTTTAATCAAGTTGGCCTCTCTGACAGCTTCTCTAAAAGTGGCAACGTCACCAAACTTCAAACCTTTCACAAGTTCTGGACAGGCCATATCAATTTCATTAAATTCAAGATTTTTGTTGGTGTTACAGTTATCCTCTTCAGATGTGGGCTTAGGAGAAATCAACTCATCACTTTTGCCAACATCAGAACCACAATCCTTACCCATTTGCTCTCCATGTGTCAGATACAATACCTTCTTGGGGTCATTTTCCTTCCCAGTTGGCTCAAATATGTCTTCATCACCACTTAGTACCTCACCCTAAAAACGATCTTTATAAGCTCTACTGTTTTCTACATCAAACTCCTCCTCTTCTTCACTCTCATTCAAGCTTTCATATTCATCTTCAACTATATTTTCATGCCAATCCACATCAAGGTCACCATCGGCATTATACCCTAGGGGGACAACATCATCACACACCTTCTCCTTCCCCTTCCTATTGCTACCAGTAGACTTGTTTTTCCCACCCTTAATTCGCAATTTTGGTCTATTAAAACCAGCAGCATTAGCAACACACTTCTCTTTTCCCTTCCTTTTGCTACCACCAATAATATCGCTTTCAGGTAGGTTATGAGTAAATGGTATGCAATCACTGTCAATCTCTTGACTAACCGTGTATAATACCACACTTTCTACACCTTTATGACAGTCAACCATCTTCAACACATATGGATCTGTTTTTATTTGCACAAGCCCTTCATCCAAATTCATGCCAACTTGTTTGTAATAAACTAAATCCCCCCTTTTATATCCATATGACTTCAAAATACTCTCAACCTCAATAAAAGACATACAATCCCTATCATATCCCTCACCATGAATTGATATGTCACCACCAACATAAATTAATCCATTCAAATTTTTGAACCTTCCCCCGTGGTGAATCTCAAATATTAAATCACCTTCTTCCATGTTTTGGCTGTATTTTTTTCTGCATTAAAATATTCTAGTCAAAAACATGCTTTCAATATTACGAGTGGGACAAAAATTATTCTATATAGTGTGGGGACCAATTGAAGACACCACCTAAGTCAATACAAACACATAATAATATTCTATAATAGTTTTTTTTTTTTTTAAACACACACACACACACCCATCCATAATTAAAAAATTCAAAAAAGCTACCAAATAGTAAAATCCCTGACTACTACTTCCAGTACTCATCAGTAACACAAAACTAGCGAGAGAGTGAGAGAGTATGATAAGCGAGAGAGTGATAAGCAAGAGAGTGAGAGAGTGCAAGGTTCAAACACAAAACCTTCCACAAATCCACTTAGACAGATGCTCAATCATATGAAACTTAACACAAAACCATATATATATATATATATATATATCAATCCGAACCCAAAGCAACATCATACATAAAATAAATCACCGATTTAAAAGAGGCAGTTAGGAAGTGAAATTGAAATTTTAGAACAATAATCTCATAAATTGAATGCATTTTGATTTTGCTAACCTGTGATAGAAGATTTAAACTTTGTCAATGGCCAAGGAAGATACGAGAGAAACTCTAAGCTTTTGTGTTCTTTTAGAGAGAGGGAGAGTGCAGATGAAGCAGCGGGAAACCAAACAAATAAGAAAAAATTTGGGTTTTGTTTTAATTAATTTGGAGAAAGGGTGTTTCAGTCTTTTAACTCTATTCCACCTAAGTAAGAAGCATGTGCTTGTCACATGTAGTAAGATTCTGTTAAATATAACAGTAAAAATAACACTGGGGTGCAAAGCATGATATCTATGATAGTTTAGGGTGTAAAGTGTGCAGTCGGATAGTTTAGGGTGCAAAGTGTAATCTAGTGGATAGTTTAGGGTGGTAAAGTGTAATTTCCCCGGAGAATTCTCTTTGTTCAAACTCAATTCATGTGTTCCTCCAAGGTGCCTCTCTAAGAAGGGAAGTACACACATGAAGTGATTCGAAGATACTAATGTTTTAAATATTTTTAGGGAATATTGGATACTCTATGTTCAAATAAACTACATTATTTAAGTTTGAATGTATGCAGTGGAAGTGTCAGAACTAAGTTTATGTTGTATGCAAAGCATTTTAATACGTAAAATGATCCCGCACGTTGCGCGGGTTAAATGATATTTATTTAAAACTAGCCTCTGAGCACATGCTCAAGCGCATGCTTAGAAGCTCTTTTATTTTTTTGGGAAAAAGTTAATAATTTGCATCCATTATAATTTGGGATTACTACATTTTCCAACCACAAAAAACCTAGGAGTGTGTTATATATTGATTTGTCTTTTAAAAATTTTTTATTTTTATTTTTATCAGGCTTGACTCATTATTTTCGCATGTGTGTTCTAAGTGGTGCTCTCTATTCCTCCTATTTTTTTTTTGTCTGTTGTTTTAATTACATTTAAGCCTTACTCTTTATTTTTTTGTATTTGTTTTAGGGTAACATATCAACAATTTTGTTAGATTGCATAGTTGGCACATTGGATAAATTCGGGTGAGCGAAGTGGTAGTCAATCTATCAAATAGTTGTTAAAAACTATTTTTTGAAAATATCCGACCTATATATGCCTACATCTATTAATTTTGGTAACACAACATTTTCTTTTAATTGAAACTGTTAAACTTTAGCTTCATTTTTCTCAATCACATCTCTTTCATATGAAATATTATATTGTCCTTTGTTGTGTCTTTCATTGCTCATTTATTTAAAACTAGCCTCTGAGCACGCGTGTGGTCTTCTATTTTTTTGGAAAAAAGTAAATAATTTGCATCCATTATAATTTGGGGCTACTACATTTTCCAATCACAAAAAAACCTAAGGGTGTGACTTATATTCATTTCTCTATTAATATTTTCCCTAATTAATGAGTATTTTTTAAAAAGTGGGAATGATATATATTGATTTATCTATTTTGTTGTTGTTATTGGGTTTGATTGATTATTTTAGTGTATGTGTTCAAAGTGGTGCTCTCTGTTTCTCTTATTATTTTTGTCTGTTGTTTTTCATACATTTAAGCCTTACTCTCAATTTTTTTGTATTTGTTTTAGGGTGACATATCAATAATTTTGTAAGATTGCATAGCAGGCACATTGGATGAATTCAGGTGAGTGAAGTGGTAGTCAATCTATCAAAGTAGTTGTTAAAGACCACTTTTTGTAAATATCCTACCTATATACGCCTACATTTATTAATTTGGGAAAGACTACATTTTCAATTAATTGAAATTGTTAAACTTTAGCTTCATTTTTCTCAATCACATCTCTTTCATATGAAATATTATAATGTCCTTTGTTGTGCCTTTCATTTCACATTTATTTAAAACTAGCGTCTGAGCACGCGTGTGGTCTTCTATTTTTTTGGGAAAAAGTAAATAATTTGCATCAATTATAATTTGGGATTACTACAATTTCCAATCACAAAAAAATCTATGGGTGTGATATATATTGATTTTTCTATTAATATTTTCTTTAATTAATGAGTATTTTTTAAAGAGTGAGAATGATATATATTGTGTGGGGTCAAAGAAACTGGCAGCCCCGGCCCATTTTGTACCAGGCCCAAGGCCTACGCCGAGGAGGAAAAAAAGCCTGAGGACAAACGAAGGAAGTCCATGTTGCCAAGAAGCATCGCCGAGGACAACCCTGTCCTCGGCCAATCAAGATCATGGAAGGGAAGAGCGGCATGACATCAAAGGCAGCCTCCCAAATTATCCCAAGAAAAAAGGGAAGTACAATGGGTCAGCCATGGGAGCATGGTGGAGGAGCAATTTAGAGAAGAACTGTCACCTCCACATTAAATGCCCACAGCTAACATTCTGACCGCATTAATAAGGAAATGAACCCTGAACAGGCCTTGGTTGCTGCAACCCACAAAAAGTTGGTGAAGGTGGCTGATGGGACAGGCATTCAAGTAGTGACTTGCATGATCAACAAATGGAGGGCCAAGATCAACTGAAAGAGGATATATAATATAGGAGATCCTCCAAGAATGGGGGGGAGATAAAAAAGTATCGAATACTGTAGCAGCTAAAACCTTTGTAACCATTCATTGAAGAGGTAGTAAGAATTATCAACCCCTAAAAAGAGGTCCAAGGAGCAGAATTCCACGCTTTAGTCCATGTTCTTGTTATCCAATCCACATGCAACCATGTTTAGTTGTTGTAATCCTCACTAGAGCCTAGTTCTTAAACCCACTCTCTATAAATTCATTGTATTGGGCCAGTTGGGTCTGAATCCACTCATCCACCAGAGATAGTGCTCAAACCCAGTCCCTACAATTGGTGCCCGTCTGTGGGAAGAACTTGTGTGCTAGTAAGGGCAACAATCAAGCATGGTAGGATCGGGCCCTCATCAAGCAGACTCCCATCAGCCTGAACCGGCTAGACCCCAACAATAGGGCAACTTCGCCAACCCTGAGCATAATTGAAATGAAGAGAACAGAAGGTTTTGAAAGGGAAGTGTGCACACCACTCAAACCAGCAGAAGTCACTCTCGTGTGGGCAATCACGTGCTCTAGAGACAAAACAACAACCAGGCCATGCAGCAAGAAGAAGTTAGGAGTCACGTGACCCAGAGGTAAGATGATAAGCAGGCCATGTAGCGAGAGATAGATGTCTTGAAGAGAAAGCTGCACCATGCACAGCGAAGGCGGTCTCATTCTAGCCCTGACATGCCCCCCGATGGTGAAAGCGATGATGACTACAGGCGAAGATCGAGGACCCCCCCAAGTAAGACCTTCTTTCGTGAAAAAGAGTACTACAGGGGGCGTAAATGCAAAAGCCCATCCTTAAGGAGCTTGGGAAACGATGCAATGCGTAGGGCACTGGATCAACTCTCCAAATCACCTTTCACGCGCCACATAGAAGGGGCTACACTTCCTCGGTGATTCCGGCAGCCAACCTTCGCCATTTACAATGGCAAAACAGATCCCGTGGAGCATGTGAGCCAGTTTAACCAAAGAATAGTTGTCCATTCTAAAAACAAGGCTCTGATGTGCAAGGTTTTCCCATCTAGCTTGGGACCAGTGGTAATGAGGTGGTTCAATGGCTTGAAGACGAATTCCATAGATTCGTATAGGTAGCTAATGCAAGCCTTTGGCTCCCGTTTCATTACAAACAGCAGAGCTCCTCGGCCCTTGAGTGCGTTACTGTCTTTATCCATGCACGATGGAGAAACTCTAAAAGCCTACTCGGACAGATATTAGGAGATGTATAATGAGATGGACGGTAATTTAGATGATGTCGCTATTAGAACCTTCAAAAATAGTCTCCCTGCCGAGCACGGCTTGAGGAAGTCTCTGATGAGCAAGCCCGCCACCAGTGTGCGCCAGCTGATGAATCGGATCGATAAGTATAAATGAGTAGAGGAAGACCAACTGCAAGGTAAGGGAAAAGAGAAGGTTATCCCTTAAGAGATGAGGGATTTCAGGTCGGACCAATATAACAGCAACTGCCCGAGAAGAGATTTTGCAGGGCAATCTGGAGCAACCAACACACAGACTGTTAATGCTGTATTCTGAGAACCGGTGCATCAAGTGTTGGAGAAAATCAAGAGCGAGCCATACTTTTAGTGGCTGAATAAGATGGCGGGAGAGCCCACAAGGCGCAATCAAAACCTTTATTGCCAGTACCACCAAGACCGTGGACATACCATGGAGAACTGCAGGAACCTCTGGAACTATTTGGACTAGCTAGTCCGAGAAGGAAAGCTGAGGCACCTTTTGCATCATTCCAATGGTCATCAAGGCCAGACCTATCAGGAGCCCTAGAGAGATACTGCCCTGAGGCCACCCGTGGGGACGATCAATGTGATTTTAGCCGGGTCAGGAAGAACGGGCACGCGCCCCTCACGAGTATTATCTGTGGCTCAGATACCCGCCGAGGAGTCCTAGTCTGAGCTGAAGAGGGCCAGAAAAAGCTTTCACCCAATCTTGAGTTTTTCAAAGAAAGACAAGAGTGGGACCACCCAGCCCCATGATGATGCGCTTGTGATCACCCTCAGAATTGGGGACTACGATGTGAAAAGAGTGATGGTGTATGTTGGCAGTGGGGTTGAGATTATGTACCCCGACCTCTATAAGGGGCTGAAGTTAAAACTGGAGGACTTAACACCCTATAGCTCTCCTTTGATGAGTTTCGACGGGAAGCTTGTTATCCTAAAAGGCATGATTAGGCTGCCCATCCAGATCGGCCCAGAGATAGTGGAGGTGAACTTCATCGTGGTGGACACCTACTCTCCATACACAGCCATCGTCGGTTGGCCCTAGCTCCATACCTTAGGGGTTGTTGCCTCCTCCTTGCACCAGAAGGTAAAATTCCCGTCAGGGGACCAAGTTCTCGAAATCAGTGGTTGCCAATTCACAGCAAGGCAATGCATGGTGGCTGCCATTTCACATCAGCTCGATGCGGGGTCCTCGGCCTCTGCTGAGAAGACCATATAGCAATCAAAGGCCCCGGTGGCGCCTCCCGATGCAGACGCCAGGGAAGCAAAGTGTGAAGATCTAGTGAAGGTGGTCATTGGTGATGACCTAGAGAAGTTCTTTCAGGTCGGGTCTCAGCTGCCTCTCTAGGAGAAGGAGTTGATTGAGTTCCTCAAAAGAAATATTGACGTATTTGCATGGTATGCCTGTGATGCTCCAGGGATTAACCCAGCATTCATCTGGCACCATCTCAATGTCAATCCGTCCATTACTCCTAAGAAGCAACCACCCCGGCGCCCGTCAAGAGAGCATGCTGATGCGATCAGGGAAGAAGTAAAGAAGCTTAAGCGCGCAGGGGCTATCAAAGAGGTTTTTTTACCCCGAGTGGTTGGCCAACACCGTGGTGGTCAAGAAGAAAAAAGAAAAGTGACGGGTTTGTGTAGATTTCACGGACCTAAACAAGGCATGCCCAAAGGACTCCTTTCCCATGCCTCGGATAGATAAGCTAGTAGATGCAATTGCGGGCCATCCTCGGATGAGTTTCTTAGATGCTTTTCAAGGCTATCATCAAATATCACTTTCCTTGGAAGATTAGGAGAAGACAACTTTCGTGACACCTATTGGAAACTATCACTACAAAGTAATGCCATTCGGTCTGAAGAATGCAGGGTCCACTTATCAAAGGATGATGACGAGAATGTTCAAGCCGCAGTTAGGTAAGAGCATCAAAATCTACGTTGATGATATGGTGGTAAAGAGTAAGGTGGTGTCTAAACATTTGGGACACCTCGGCTGTACCTTCGATATCTTGAGGAGGCACAAGCAGCGCCTGAATGCTTCCAAATGCTCATTTGGCGTGGGGTCAAGCAAGCTTTTAGACTACATTATTACTCATAGGGAAATCGAGGTTGATCCTTAAGGATGACGTTTTGCCCGAGGAGAAGTTAGAGGCTGAGAAGGTACGAAAAAACGCTTCTCGATTCTAGTTGTCCGAGGACCGCAAATTGTATAGGTGCTCCTATTCTGGGCCACATTTACTGTGTATTCACCCTGAGGCATCAGAATTACTGCTTGAGGAGTTGCATGAGGGGATCTGTAAGAGCCATACAGGGGGAAGATCTCTGTCGTACCGAGCCATTACCCAAGGATATTAGTGGCCGTGGATGCAGAAGGAAGCCCTTAAGTATGTTAAGAAGTGTGACCAGTGCCAAAGGTTTGCCCCAAACATTCATCAGCCAAGAAGGGTCCTCAACCCTTTGTCCAACCCATGGCCGTTCGCCTAGTGGGGCTTGGCTATTGTAGGTCCTTTCCCCAAGGCGCCAGGAAATAAGAGATATCTGTTGGTCGGCACAGATTATTTCACCAAATGGGTCGAAACTGAACCCTTGGCCAACATTAGGGATGTGGATGCTATGAAATTCATCTAGAGGAACGTTGTTACACGATTCGGGATCCCTCATACCCTCATTTTAGATAATGGACTCCAATTTGACAGTAAAGCCTTTAGAAGATACCGTTGCGAACTGGGGATCACAAATAGGTACTCAACTCCAGCCTACCCTCAGAGAAATGGATAGGCCGAGGTTGTTAACAAGGTCATAGTCAACGGGCTTAAGAAAAGGCTGGATGACGCTAAGGGAAGATGGGTAGAGGAGTTGCCACACGTCCTATGGACTTACCAGACTACACCACGGCGTTCAACAGGGGAAACATCTTTTGCCATGACCTATGGGGCCGAGGCTGTTATCCCTCTAGAGGCAAACTTCCCAACGCTGAGGACGAGCTCCTTCACTCTAAGCAGTAATGATGAACTACTAGGGAAAAGCCTAGATTTGATTGATGAACGAAGGGAAAAGACAATGATCTAGCTGGCCTATTACCACCAGAAGCTCAAGCAAGGATATGATGCCAATGTGAAGCTAAGACCACTAGCACCAGGGGACCTAGTGTTGAGGAAAGTTGTGGGGGCTGCCAAGTATCCTTTCTGGGGAAAGCTGGGACCCAATAGGGAGGGGCCATATCGAATTACTTCAGTAGTAGGGATAGGTGCATACTACTTAGAAGACATAGATTAAAAAACTGTACCTCGTCCATGGAATGTAAATAACCTGAGAAGACATTATTATTAATGAAAGCATCTCCCCATTTCAAATTCTAAGACCGTTATGAGGAAACTAACTATGAGGAAACTAACTACTTCAAAGAAGAATCTAAGTACTAGACAGAACCTAGATCTTGCAAGGTCCTCGGATTCAAAGTTATGGGAAAACTAGTTACTTCCAATAAAGGCATGAGCATCACCTAGGGCATTTTGAGGTACATTGAACTTAACTCCCCAGCATAGTCAATAGCTAATTGTTTCCTTGAGGTGAACAAATTTTTAGGATATGCTTATAAGTACCTTTGTACGTTGTGCTGTGGCACTTGATCTTAGGACTTAAAGATTTATTTCTATGAATACTGCGTGCTTATCATTTTTTACCATTTAAGATAACCAATTCATTGGGTACAGGATTAATATTGTAAAGTTATTCCCTTTGTATTCAATTTAGCAAAAGCAAGTCATAGTACTAAGATAGCTCAATTACTAACCAGAGTCTAAGTGGAAGTTATCACTGTGGACTTTATATTTTGTGGCTGCTGATTCAAAATGGATGGTAAGTCATACCGTTGAGATTGTTTAGCTGATAATTAAAGCCCAGGTTATATGAATACTGCGTGCTTATCATTTTTTACCATTTAGGATAACCAATTCATTGGGTACAAGATTAATATTGTAAAGTTATTCCCTTTGTATTCAATTCAGCAAAAGCAAGCCATAGTAATAAGATAGCTCAATTACTAACCAGAGTCTAAGTGGAAGTTATCACTGTGGACTTTATATTTTGTGGCTGCTGATTCAAACTGGATGGCAAGTCATATTGTTGAGATTGTTTAGCTGATAATTAAAGCCCAGGTTATATGAGTAGCAAAACTAATCACAATAACAATAAACACATAATATAAAAAAGAAATTTCGTACATTCAATTTAAAAGTAACATTACAATGTGCAAAAAAAAAAAAAACAAAAAACAAAACATAAGACAAAAGTACAACAGAGACGGCCTATTTCTTCAATTTGATTTTCAATCCCTCTTTGGGAGGCTGGTCTGAAGTGGTCCTAGGGTCCTCGGAACTTCCACTTGGGGGAACAACCTGCAAAGGCACCACGAGGAGAGCTGTCTCTTTAGCTTGGGGGGCCTAGGCATCAGCAGAAGGCTCTACAGCATCCTGGGGCATCTCCTGGTTAGGGTCTTTGTCTGTTTCAGTTACCCCAGGAGGCTCAGCTTCATTGGCAGGCTCATCAGGAGTAGTTGAAGTAGGAGCAGTGTCAGGATGTCCAACTTCAACTACCTCGAGGGAAGTACCAGCCTCGGAGCTAGGAGAGCCTGACTCTCGGATGGCAAGAGGGTAGTAGATATTCTTTACCTTCCAAAGGTTAGATGAAGCCTCAACTCCAGCTCGTTGAAGGGCTTCATTCCAGACTTGGAAGCAGTGGAGCCTACACACCCCAGGTATCTGAGCTTTGAGAGTGGCCTGGGTCTCAGCCACTCCCATGTTAAAGGCCTCATCCTCGGCTTTCTCCTTAGAGCTCTCAGCCTCAGTCCGAGCAAACTCTGTCTTTACCTTAGCCCTCAAGGCTTCGTCCCTAGCAAACTCCGCGACTTTCCTGGCCCCCTCTGCCTCGGCCAGCTTCTCCTTCAAACCAGCAATTTGCTCTTTGGCAATCTTTAACTAGTCCTCGGCCTCTCGTAGGTACTTTGTTTGGTCCTCGGCCTGTTTCTGAACGCCAGTCAGGCCCGCTTTGGCGCTATCCCTGGCCTTGGTCATCTCTTTTAGATCTTCCCTCGCTTTCTGGAGATCGGCCTCAGATTGTTTGAGGGTCTTTATGGTGTCCAGGTGCTTATCACGCTCGAGGTCCAAGGCATTACTCTGCTCTTGGGCTACCTCTTCCAGCCTGTAAGTGGCCTAGACAGCCTGCCAATTGAAACAAGCACACGATTAGTTGGAAACCAAAGAACAAAAGTCAGCGGAGTCACAAGTGTTGGATGTCTTGCCATTCCCAAATACCTTTTTAGGCTGAGGAATACCTCTTGCCTCCTCAAGTTCCCCAACTCGGCCATATCGCCGGGGAGTAGCAAGGCCCTTTCTAGCGCATCAGCCACGTAAGCGCCTTGGCTTCCTCGAAATTCCCTAAGGGAGGCGTTGTCTATCAAAGGCTCCCTACGGAACATTAAGGCAGGAAGCCACGCCTGGGGCTCGGACAGCGTGGCGACCTCTTGGCCTGGTGCCCAGTCTTTTGTTGCTTAGAAGCTCGCCGGGCTTCATTTACCTCCTGGAAGGGGCGAGACTTATTAGCCTCCATGGGTCTCTTGCCTCTATCCCTCTTATGTTTGGGATCAGTGGGCTCGGGCCTTAGTGGCAGATTTGGCTGAGGAGGAGGAGGTGGAAGCTTTGACTGGGTGGAAGACGGCCTGGTCTGAACCGGCGGAAGCTTGGGAAGAGGAGGAGGAAGTTCGGATTGTTGCTTCCCCAGTGCATCCTTTCCCAGTTGGCCCTCTAGTAGGTCGAATAGGCTGGTTTGGGGTTTTCTCTTGAAGCCCATCTCGACTCGAGAAGAAGTCCCTGCTGATAAGAGGTCTGCTTCAGCCAAGTGGGGGTCACCCTAGTCACCAGAAGGATCCTTGGATAGACGGACTTGGTCGAACGCACCAAATTTGTCCTCGGACGAACCCAGATCAGCAACTTCTTCTTCTCTTTCTGGACTTCCTCCCTCAGCCTCTCTAGCTTTGTGGGATGAAGAAGGGCCCGCCAACGGAATACCTACCGGAATAGGAGACCCTTCAGGAAGTAAGAACCCTTGTTCTGCTATGGTGATCCTATGAAGCCTAGGATCCTTGGCTCTGATCACGTACCTCAGAGCCGAGAACGACTTTAACTTGGTTGTCAGCTTCGTTCACAAAGATCTCCACCCTGAGTACGATTTCCAAGTCTTCCTTGTTGACCATATGGAAGTGTTGTTCGAAGGCGTGCAGATCTGCAAAAAAGGAGAGCATATTCGTATTAGCAACCAAACAACGCAAACTACGATAACATAAAAAAAGAAGAAGAAGAAAGAATCAACCCCTTTCCTATTCTAAATATCCCATCTGGTGCCCCCTCCTCGGTCGGACAATGAAGGCCGTCGTGCCACTCCCCGGACACGATGAGAAAATCATTGTTTAACCCCTTGCTAGACTCAGGGAGGCACTGAATAAGACAAACCTTATCATCCCTCGTCTCCATATAATAGGATTTACCCTTCAGGTGTTGAAGGTTATAGCACCAGTTTACATTGTGGTGGGTTAACCTCAGCCCCATCTTCTCGTTCAAGGCGTCCACACAAACCAGGATCCTGAACACGATGGTCGCACATTGGGTAAGAGCTAATCTAAAGTGCCTAAGATAGTCCCTCATCACCGGCCCCATAAGGATTCTCATACTGCCTTCAAGGAAGGCGATTATGGGAACCGCTACTTCACCCTTCTTCCTCCTGATAAGCCATTCCCCTTCTTCACAATACCTCAGACCCACATTACTGGGTATCCTATATTTAGCGATGAATTTTTCCATCGCCTCCTCAGACTCAACCAGCTTCTTAAACCTACCCATCCCTAGGAATGGCTAAAGGACGAAAGAAAGGGAGAAATTGGAGAGAAAACTTGAGCTAGAGAGAGAAGAGAACTTACAGAAATGAGGAAAAGCTCATCGGACAGGCTTTTTTGCTGAAAGGAGGCGTGAGTGTAGTTGGAGATTTGGCTGAACTCAGGATATGTGCGCAAGAACTCTTGATTGTAAAAGTAAAGAGGCAAATCAGTTCGAATGAGTATTTATACCCCCAGTTAAAGGTAAACGTGCGGGCTTTTCCTGCCCATAAATGCAAGGAAATCTCCACCTTTAGATTACCATCACACCGTTGAATGTGGGGAGCACAAAGTCGCCAGAATTTAATGAGGGCGCCTTCTGTGTACCGAAGCGCTAGTAACGTGCCTTGAACAGGTGAAAAGACTCAGGCATTGACGAGGGACAAGACTTGACAAGCCATGACAAAGGCCCGAGGATAACAAAATTCTTCTCTTCGTCCGAGGATCTGGACAGCAAGATTTTGAGAGGCTATTGTGGGGTTAAAGAAACTGGCAGCCCCGGGTCATTTTGTATCGGGCCCAAGGCCCACGCCGAGGAGGAAAAAATGCCTGAGGACGAACAAAGGAAGTCCATGTTGCCAAGAAGCATCGCCGAGGACAACGCTGTCCTCGGCCAATCAAGATCATGGAAGGGAAGAGTGGCACGACATCAAAGGCAGCCTCCCAGATCATCCCAAGAAAAAAGGGAAGTACAATGGGTCAGCCATGGGAGCATGGTGGAGAAGCAATTTAGGAAAAAACTGTCACCTCCACATTAAATGCCCATAGCTAACATTATGGCCGCATTTATGAAGAAATGACCCCTGAACAGTGCTGCCTTGGTTGCTGCAACCCATAAAAAGTTGGTGAAGGTGGCTGATGGGACAAGCACTCAAGTAGTGAACTGCATGATCAATAAATGGAAGGCCAAGATCAACTGAAATGGGGTGTATAATGTAGGAGATCCTCCAGGAATTGGGGGGGAGGGGGGGAGAGATAAAAAAGTATCGAATACTGTAGCAGCTAAAACCTTTGTAACCATTCATTGAAGAGGTAGTAAGAATTATCAACCCCTAAAAAGAGGTCCGAGGAGCAGAATTCCACGCTTTAGTCCATGTTCTTGTTATCCAATCCACATGCAACCACGTTTAGTTGTTGTAATCCTCACTAGGGCCTAGTTCTTAAACCCATTCTCTATAAATTCATTGTATTGGGCCAGTTGGGTTTGAGTCCATTCATCCACCAGAGATAGTGCTCAAACCCAATCCCTACATATTGATTTGTCTTTTTTTTTTTTTTTTTGGTTATCGTTTGACTCATTATTTTAGTGTGTGTTTGAAGTGGTGCTCTAAGTTCCTCTTATTTTTTTTGTTGGTGCTTTTCATACATTTAAGCCTTACTCTCAATTTTTTTTTGTATTTGTTTTAGGGTAATATATCAATAATTTTGTTAGATTGCATAGCAGGCACATTGGATGCATTTGGGTGCGCAAAGTGGTAGATAATCTATCAAGTATTTGTTAAAGACCATTTTTGTAAATATCTTACCTATATATGCCTATATTTATTAATATGTGTAACACTACATTTTCAATTAATTGAAACTGTTACACTTAGCTTCATTTTTCTCAAATACATCTCTTCCATATGAATTTTAATATTCTCCTTTGTTTTGTCTTTCATTGCACATTTATTTAAACTAGCCTCTGAGCACGTCCTCAAGCGTGTGCTTGGAGGCTCTTCTATTTTTTTGAGAAAATGTTAATAATTTGCATCCATTATAATTTGGGATTACTACATTTTCCAATCACAAAAAAACCTAGAGGTGTGATGTATATTGATTTTTTTTTTTTTTTTGGTTATCAGGCTTAACTCATTATTTTAGTGTATGTGTTTAAGTGGCACTTTCTTACATTTCAGCATTACTCTTTATTTTTTTGTACTTGTTTTAGGGTGACATATCAACAATGTTGTTAGATTCCATAGTAGGCACATTGGACACATTCGGGTGAGTGAAGTGGTAGTCAATCTATCAAGTAGTTGTTAAAGACTATTTTTTGTGAATATCCTACCTATATATGCCTACATTTATTAATTTGGGTGAGTGAAGTGGTAGTCAATCTATCAAGCAGTTGTTAAAGACTATTTTTAGTGAATATCGTACCTATATATGCCTACATTTATTAATTTGGGCAACACTACATTTTCAATTAATTGAAATTGTTAAACTTTAGCTTTATTATGCTCAATCACATCTCTTTCGTATGAAATATTATATTGTCCTTTGTTTTCCCTTTCATTGCACATTTATTTAAAACTAGCCTCTAAGCACACCCGTGGTCTTCTATTTTTTTGGGAAAAAGTAAAAAATTTGCATCCATTATAATTTGGAATTACTACGTTTTCCAATCACAAAAAAAAACCTAGAGGTGTGATGTATATTGATTTTTTTTTTTTTTTTTTGGTTATTAGGCTTAACTCATTATTTTAGTGTATGTGTTTAAGTGGCGCTTTCTTACATTTCAGCCTTACTCTTTATTTTTTTGTACTTGTTTTAGGGTGACATATCAACAATGTTGTTAGATTCCATAGTAGGCACATTGGACACATTCGGGTGAGCGAAGTGGTAGTCAATCTATCAAGTACTTGTTAAAGACTATTTTTTGTGAATATCCTACCTATATATGCCTACATTTATTAATTTTGGTGAGTGAAGTGGTAGTCATTCTATCATGTAGTTATTAAAGACCATTTTTAGTGAATATCCTACCTATATATGCCTACATTTATTAATTTGGGCAACACTACATTTTCAATTAATTGAAATTGTTAAACTTTAGCTTCATTTTGCTCAATCACATCTCTTTCGTACGAAATATTATATTGTCCTTTGTTTTCCCTTTCATTGCACATTTATTTAAAACTAGTCTCTAAGCACACCCGTGGTCTTCTATTTTTTTGGGAAAAAGTAAAAAATTTGCATCCATTATAATTTGGGATTACTATATTTTCCAATCACAAAAATACCTAGGGGTGTGATATATAGTAGGCACATTGGATGAATTCGGTTGAGTGAAGTGGTAGTCAATCTCTCAAGTAGTTGTTAAAGACCATTTTTTGTAAATATCCTACTTATATAAATTATTAATTTGAGTAACACTACATTATTGAAGTTCCTTATAGTTGTTAATAAAGCCCAAATCTACCCAGTAAACTCCGAGTCCACACGGGATTATTAGTAGGCACATTGGATGAATTCGGTTGAGTGAAGTGGTAGTCAATCTCTCAAGTAGTTGTTAAAGACCATTTTTTGTAAATATCCTACTTATATAAATTATTAATTTGAGTAACACTACATTATTGAAGTTCCTTATAGTTGTTAATAAAGCCCAAATCTACCCAGTAAACTCCGAGTCCACACGGGATTATTGGACCGGCTCTGATACCATATGTAACGACCTAAGAAAAATGCTAGTCACATCTGTGCTATACCTCAAAAGGACTAGTTACAATTGAAGCTCCTTGTAGTTGTTAATAAAGCTCATATCTGCCCAGTAAATACCCGATGTGGGACTCATCACAAAACCACACACATCACACAATCAATCATATTGGGGCATCACTCGCGTGGTCTTCTATTTTTTTTGGAAAAAAGTAAATAATTTGCATCCATTATATTTTGGGATTACTATATTTTCCAATCCCAAAAAAACCTAGGGGTGGAATGGGATCTACAGCGGTAGCAGTACTATGCAGCAGAATAACCCCTTTTGCTTGTACAAGTTGCTCCAAATGTGTTTTTTGATAGTTATCACGCTACAGAAAGAGTATACACGATACTTGTCGAAGAACTCATTAAAAAATATATCAACAGTTTTGTTTGAGACTGTTGATTTTCTTTACTCCAAATTACCACCACATTTAATAAAGCTTGATCTGAATAATAGGAATAAAGTTAAGCTAGTGATCAGTTGTGAGTGTAAATTCTGTGAATCCAATTCACTTGTATTTTATATTACATTCAGTAAAATTTCGAAAGTTTGTAGACCCAATAATATAGTTTTATAATCATCCGACCTTTGAAAAGAACCGTACGTTTTGACTACTTTAATTGATTATGCAATGTCATGTGAAACCACACAATTTAAGCAAGTTACCGATTTGAAATACAGTAAAGCATAAGACAATGAACACATGATAAGATGTTCTAAACCAATGAAGTAGAAAACCAATGGAGAACGGCTCCTTGCTATGTAACAAAATGAAAATTCAGTGGAGAATCTCTAAAAGAAAAACCATTAGGCAGCATAATGCTGCCCCAAAAAAATATTTTAGTAAGGGTTTTACCAGCATATGTTAGTAAATCATTTTGGAAAGTTTTTTTATAGGAAAGTAAAAAAGTGATTAACTTTTTGGACAGTTTTTTTTTTTTTTTGGTAAAAGTTTCTTAAAATAAATGATTAATGTATGCTCTAAGGGCATACATCAATTGGACCCTTTTAGTAATATAATTGAAGTTTTTCAATTTGATATAGATGCTTGACTCTAGGCTCTACTTGTCAAAAGAACTAAAAAGGTGAAAATTCAACAATCATATCCAAAATGCTTGACTCTCGCCATTTACATCTCAAATTTGAATTTGGTCTAAAAACAAAATTTGAAAACACTCTCAGAAGAACTGACGGGGTTAAAGGGACGTTAGACATAATGGGTGACATGGTAGGTTAGCTTACATAATCAGTTTTTAATGATCTGTCTTCTTCTTAGAGCATTCACAACAATGGATCTATAATTTTAGTTATTTAGCACCAATAAAAGTTACTTTATCTATTTTATCTACACACGTGTTACATCGGTGGATCTATTTCAGCTTTCAACACAATAAAATAATATAAACATCACAATAAAATAATATAACCACTGCAATAAAATAATATATCCCACTACCTAAAAACCATCCACAGCACCACCCACAACCACCACTACCATTAGCCACAGCCACAACCACAACCACAACCGCCACCGCCATTCATCAACTAGAGAAACCCAGCCACCATTCATCAACCATCAACAAACCCCATTCATCAACCATCAACAAAATCAAAACCCATTCATCAAAATAAAAATAGAACCCATCATCAACCATCAAATTAGCCAAAAGCCACCACGAAACCAGAGAAACCCAGCCACCATTCATCAACCATCAACAAACCCCATTCATCAACCATCAACAAAATCAAAACCCATTCATCAAAATAAAAATAGAACCCATCAACATAAAACCCAGTCACGGTGATAATGCTGTTTTGTCAATCACAGCGACAAAATCAAAACCCAACACCAGCGATCATGGGTCTTGGTGTTTGAGACAGAGAAAGATTGAGAGATAGAGTAGAGGAAAAATGAGATAGCAGAGAGATAGGGGTGGAGAACGAAGAGGCTTGGGTTGGCGTTGTCGGTGCTGGGCAGGGCGATCGGCGGTTGGGACAGGTGGTGGGTTGAACTTCGGTGGGAGTTAAGAGAGATGGGCGGTGGATTTGAGACCGGAGTTGAGAGATATGGACGGTCTGAGAGAAATGAGCTTTAGAGTATGAGAGTGAATGAGAGAGAAGAATGAAAAAGAAATGGTGTTGTGGATTATTTTAATCAAGATGGTGAATAAAATAATAGTTTTTTTTTTTTTTTTTTTTTGCTATCATGAACAGGGCACATCTAAAGATAGATGTGCACTGTAGCAGTGGAGCTAAAAAAATAGATTTAGCTCCACTGCTGTGTGCTGATTTTGTGGGTTTAAGGAGCTAAATTATTGCTACATAGCAATATACCTACACTGCTGTGAATTCTCTTATTAGTTGGGGCTATAAGGTCTAGACATAATGTGTGACATGGCAGGTTAGCTTACATCATTAGTTTTTAATGATTTGTCTTCTTCTTATTAGTTGGGACTATAAGGTCTAGACATAATGGGTGACATGGCAAGTTAGCTTATATCATCAATTTTTAATAATCTGTCTTCTTCTTATTAGTTGGCACTACACAATAATTTCCCTATAAAATGAGAGGAAGAAACATTAAAGATCAACATTTCATAATTTGCTTATATTCTTTCAATTTAAATTCAAACTTTGGAAGAATCCCAAAAGAGAAACGTAGAGCAATGCTTCACTCAAATATGAAACGTTTTTCTTCTTCAACCACATTGTTTTTTCTTTCTTTTGTTTTTGCTATTTTGAGCACCTCAAAAACTCTCATTCAGATACCAAGAAACGAGACAATTCCAGCGGTCATTATGTTTGGAGATTCCTTTGTTGATACGGGCACCAACAACGATATCATAACAACAGCAAAGTGCAATTATCCTCCATATGGGAGGGATTTCAGGGGAGGAATACCAACCGGACGATTTTCAAATGGAAAGGTCCCTTCAGATTTCCTAGGTTACTATATCTGTCTCTCTCACACACACGCATGACATTCATGATCTTGATGCTATCACATGCAAAAATCAATGAAATGATAATCAATGTCCAAGTGGGTCACTTGCATCCACAAGGCACAAGCATAATTATTTTTTAAATAAAAATTTGAATCCTTATCAATAGAAAAGTTAGGTGATAATTGATGATAAACAATCAATAGTCATCTGACGTTTTTTTTTTAAAGATATTTATTAGACCTAACATGTATTATAAAACGGGATGGAGTTTTTATTATTTATTATTATTATTATTATTATTTATTTTTAAAACAAATCCCAAGTACACACAAACGGACCTAACAAGTGGAATATACAAATTTTTTTTTTTCATTTTTTGCTAAAAAAATAAACCGTACTCTCACGTTTTCATGGTAGGTATTTACATTATTAATACTATGAATAATTAATAATAAATTTAAAAGCTTTTTATGGTAATAGTATTTAGATAATTAATAACAAGGTAATTAAAAATTTAATTATGTATTAGTTTTTTTTTTTTTTTTTTGAGAATACTACGTATTTTTAATACACACACGGAAAGAAAGAAAAATGGATTAAAAAAACTGACAGTGGTATATATTTTAGGGTCATGCTAACAAGTGCCTTTAGGGCACTCGTTAATAATCTATTTTAAGAAAGTTTTGATACCACTTTTATGGAAAATGAAAAAAGCTGTCAAAATATTAATTACTTTTTTTTTTTCATTTTCCATAAAAACTTTCTTTAAATGGATTATTAACCAGTGCCCTAAGGGTACTCGTTAGCATTTTCCTATATTTTAAATGACCTTATTAGTTTAAAATTTGACTTTGGAGTTTCATCGTAGCTAGTGCTTTCCCAATAATTTGGTAAATAATCAATATTTTGTTGAATGATTTATAGATAATTTGAATGTAATTTTCCAATTAAAGTAAATAAAATTTTAATTTCATATGGAAAATATTTTGTAAATGTCCACCCAACACTTCTTTCTTAGTCTCTCGCTAAAATAGTTACAACTTACAATATAAGTTTTAGTGAAATATATTATTTAAAATTTTTGGTAAATAAGAACCATTCACTTTTATAACCCTTTGCCTGTCTATTCTACAGAACTGAGAATTACTTTCTTAATTTATTTATTTTTTTCCTTTTTTTTTATTTTTTATTTTGACCGGTTTGGTTTTTATAACCATGGAAGGTGGTGAAATTCATGAATTAAGTTTTGTTTTTTTCCCCTTTTTTGTTGCAATTAGTGACAATTGTCTTGCCTGGTTTGGTCCTAGTGAGTAGTGACAATCCGACTCTGACTCATGCTGTCACATACAACAAGGTTCTTATATTGAGATTGGGTTGGGCCAAAGATTAGAAAGCCCATCAAACATTTTTAAGTGGATGATAGTCCATGTTTATACAATTTTAAACATTACGAAAAGAAAAACAGAAACCTCTCTAAAAAAGAAAAGAAAAATAGAAACACTCTCTTTCTCACAGTAGACCTTTATCTGGGCTCGTTTATGTGCGTTCCTGGATAATTTGTTCATTTCAGTGAATGAGTTGTCTCCATCAATGGCAATTACTAATGGCTTGGGCTTTTACATGTTAGCCAGGCAACATCTAAAAAAAAAAAAGAAAACTCTAATTCAGAATTTAATACATATAACAAGGGCATTGGTTAGCATTTCCCATATAACAACACAACTTAGACAAAAAATAAAGAATATTTACTCGGGCCTAATAATTTTATACTAATTATTCCACTTATATAATTTTGTTTTCATATATAACTTTCACTCACGTATATATACCTAACATTATAGTCCTCTAACTATATCATAAAGTGTTCAAATAAAAAATTCATAGAGGTTTTATATGTCATGGGTGAACTAAATTAAATTTGTAATTGAAAAAATGTGCGAACATAGAACCAAACAAGTCGTTTGAAAATCCTAAATTAGTTAGTGTTCCTTAAGAGTTGTTCTTTCTATGTCCTTAATTTTAAGCGTGAGTTTGACATCAACTCATTTAGCTTTTATTAGAAAGTACTTGCACCTTGAAAAAGTGAGGTTTTAAAAAGTTATACATAAAATCTAAACGAAAAAGTTGTATGCAAACAGACCATAAGAAGTAATCCAATTTTTCTTTTTTCTTTTCAGTGGAAGAATTAGGAATTAAAGAGCTACTACCAGCATATAGGGATCCAACTTTGCAACCCAAAGATCTCTTGTCAGGTGTAAACTTTGCTTCAGGTGGCGCAGGATATGATCCTTTGACATCTAAAATTTCGGTATGCGCATTCTATACACTTCTTTATCTTTTTTTTTTGGCAATTTTTATAGTCATTTTTTCATGATGCTTAATTTTCAGTTTTTTTTTTTTTTTTTTTTTTTTTTTACCCTTTTAAATACATTTAGTCATGCATTTCACTAGCTGAGCAACTACAAGACTTCGAGCA
Source organism: Quercus glauca (assembly GCA_023736055.1). NCBI lineage: Eukaryota > Viridiplantae > Streptophyta > Magnoliopsida > Fagales > Fagaceae > Quercus > Quercus glauca. The sequence continues at coordinate 21,982,575 of CM043315.1, forward strand.
ATACATAGGAAAGTTGAAAGGGGTTGTTGGCGAAGAAAGAACAAACTTCATATTAGCCAAAAGTGTAGTCGTTGTGGTTGTTGGTAGCAATGACATTGCCAATACCTATTATCTTTCTAGAATTAGACAAGCCGAATATGATGTTCCTTCTTACACTGATCTTATGCTCAATTTGTCTTCTACTTTCGTCAAGGTAAGTCAATATTCTTTGGCTTTTCCTTAATTTTTCCCTTACAATTTTTTTTATGAATAAAATTATATATTAAGGAAAAAGGGGAAGGGGCCTAGCCCCATCTCATGCTTCTTGAAAACCTAACCAGGGAGAGAAGAAATGGTAAAGGGCATCCCCATTACAATGAGCAGCCTAACAAGCCAAGTATGATAGGTGATGCCTAAGTTCACTAATAATTGGGGATGCTTAAGCTAAAGTTCACAATCTACATGGATCCCTAGTTTATATATATATATATATATACATATGTATATGTATGTATATGTATATGTATTACTCCTCTTATAATATGTTGGTCCTGCACAATTGTAGTGTCCATCCACTCTAAGAGAAAGGATGTATATATTAAACACACAACATAATTATTACAAGTTACCTTACATCTTACCTCATTAATAATTTAACACTTTCTAGGCAGGAAATGTGAGTTGTATACCTTAGACCATGTCAAAAAAGTTAATAATTCAAAATATCAAACACCATATAAATTTAATAACATTTTTTTTAGAGAGTTTCAACCTATGACGTCTATTCCTGATGAGCGTTCTTTATCATCAGAGTAAGACACCAATCAGTTTTTGGTGTAGGCGGAGATTGAATCCCAGATCTATTATACAACTATCAGAGATTTTATCAGTTAAGCTAACTGGAACCCACTTAATAACAACATAATATATTACTTAATTCTTTGATGTTAAAATTAATAATAATGGTACCACCGTGCACCCTTGGTGCGATGGTCACTCCATAAGTATAAATGCATGTGGGGTGTGGGGGGTAAAGGCCAGGATTCAAGTCTTCAGGAGGGAGTTTCACACATATATACACTAAGATTAGATTATAATGTAAATTCTATCTTGTATAAAAATAAAAAATAAAAAAAAAAATAATTGTGGTGTCCATCTTTAGTGGAAAATGATATGTTTCATACAAAATATTTGAAGGAACTATATGGAGTAGGAGCACGGAGGATTTGTGTTTTAAGCATACCAACACTAGGATGTTTGCCATCACAACGAACTTTGTTTGGAGGATCAGAAAGAGAGTGTGCAAAAGAGCTAAATCAAGCATCACAATTGTTCAATGATAAACTTTCCAGGGAGCTGGGTTACCTTAACAACAATCTACCTAACGCAAAGGTGGTCTATATTGATTTCTACAACCCTCTACTTGATATCATAACAAATCCAAAGAAATATGGTAATATACCTCTTCTTTATAATTTAAATGGTTTTTTTTTTTTTTTTTTGCCTCTTTTATTTTTAAATATTCTTAATTTCAGGCTTTGAGGTTGCAAATAAAGGTTGCTGTGGCACAGGATATATAGAGACAGTAACACTGTGCAACCAATTAACCCCTTTCACTTGTACAGATGACTCCAAGTATGTGTTTTTTGATACTTATCATCCTTCAGAAAAAGCATACCAGATTATTGTCGATGGAATCCTTAAAAAATATATCAACAGCATCGTTTGAGTTTGTTGATTTTCTTCTACTCAAAAGTATTTGCCAGACTTTGTATTCTTGTTTCCTCCTATTATTATTGTAACAAAGTTTTGAAAATTTCATGAAGCTCGATCCAATTATGTGAACCAATTTCACTTGTCTTTTATTTCACATCCAATAAAATTTCACAAATTTATAAAGACCCAGTAATATAATTGTTTACCTGGACAAATGTAATCATCTAATCAATGTCTCTAAAAATAACTGTTTTAACTATGTAATTGATTATGCAGTGAAATCAATCAGCTTATGTTGATTACCAATTAAAGCAGGTCACCTATATGTAAAGAAATAAAGCATAAGACAATGAACATGCAATATGGTCATGTCCAAGTAGGGGGAAGTCCCAATGGTCATCCCCTATAACCATTTTACATGTACAACTATTAGAGATAGGTAATAGGCACAATCCTAATCCAACCTCGTGTGCAAGGCGAATCTCCTACTTGTACTACAAGTTTATTAACCATAGTTAATGTATGGTTAGTCTAGGATTTATCCTCCTATATATACCCATGTAATGTTCATTGTAACACAAAATTTGTACAACACTCTCATATATTAAAGGTGTAGCCCTTAAGGGTTTCCCTTGTGTACGTAAGCCGTTAGGTTAAATCACGTAACCCTCGTGTGTTCTCTAATTTATGTTTCTATTTTCGCATCTATTCTAGCATATTCAACTATATCAATGCTAATATTTAAAAAAAAAAAAAAAAAAAAAAAAAAAAAAAAAAAAAAAAAAAAAAAAGAACCATGCAATATGGTGACGAAGTGAAAAATCAATAGAGAACCTCCAAATGAAAAACCACTAGGAGTGCACCATAACCCCCAACAAAGATATTCACTACTATAATTGAAGTTTATAATTTGAGACAAACTCTTGACTTTAGACTCTTCCTGTTAGATAAATTTATTGATTTGGCCCCATAATGAGCTCCAGATCAAATCTAAAATCTTCTATTATGAATGTCATCTCATTAACTGTGTTTGTGGTGACTCCAAAGGTTTTAGCAATACAGCAAAATATTGGTAAAAACTGATCACCAAATAGCAACATCATATTGAATTGATCTTTTGAACTAACAGGTTGGTAAAAATTAAGTTTAGGTATTCTTTTTCTTTCTTTGATGTGCTTTGCAAAGCTTCTCTTAAACCTCTACTTTAGTCGTGCTTTAAAGGGCAGGAAAATTACACTTTACCACCATAAAGTATGCCCTAAATTACACTTTGTGCCCTAAATTATTTGAATGCACGATTTGCCCTCTTGTTACACTTTGCACCATGACGTTAGTTTTACTGTTAAGTTAGATGGAAATATGAAGCATGCGACTTGCATGTGTGTATTGCTTAAGTGGCACAAACTTAAAAGACCAAAAACCCCTCTTTCCAATAAGCTAAAAACAATTGTTTTTTTTTATCCAGCTCTCTCTCTTTCTCTCTCTCTCTCTCTCTCTCTCTCTCTCTCTCTCTCTCTCTCTCTCTCTCTCTCTCTCTCTCTAAATTAAAAATCCCTAAATCAAAATCATCTTTAATACCACCGTTGCTCTACCACTATGAAACCATTGCTCAAAAGAAGCCTTAAATCCCTAAAAGAAACCGTCAATTTGTAGTTGAAAGTATGATGAAAGTCAAAAGCTATGGGGCTATTTGGATTTGCAAGTTTTCGTCACCCATCACTCTGTTTTCATCACTCATAAATCAAAATTGATGGGTCCCACAGAGAGGAAGTCTATTTGGCTGTGTTTTCAAGTTTTGTTTCCATCACTCAATTCTTTGATTTTTGGGTGATGAGTTATGGAAACTGGAAACAAGTTTTAGGTGTTTTCAACTTATGGAAATAGAGTTATGGTGGAATTTTGGTAATTTCACTCAACTAATGGGCCCCATGGTTAGTGTATAGTCATTTCAATGCTAGCCTTTGCTCCCCCCACGGCTCTTTTCATAGCAGACCAAACCCTTTTCCCTTCCATTAATTTCTTTCTCTTCTCTTCCCAAGTTGGCCTCTACATACCCATTGATAGCTGCTCTCTCTCATCTCGGTCTGCCACTCCATCCTATACTATCGCACAAACCACATTCAAAGATTATAATTTCTCAAACACAACTCAGATCATCAATGCAAATCCACTTGTGTGGTAGAACTTAATACACAATACAAAATGGGTAATCTCAAATTAATGTCGAGGATTCAAAAAGGCCTCAAAACACCCAATACTTTGAAAAAAATTTGAAACCCACCGGATTGGAAAACCAATCAATCAAAGAGGAAATTACAAGCTGAAAGCTCGAAAATGCGTTAAAAACATAAGAGCTGTTTAGACCCCCAAATTAAATATTACAGCACGATTGATTTTACTCTAACTTATACTAAATGCAAAATAGAGTAAATGCAAATGAATAAACAAAATAACTATTCTAAGCCATATTCATTAAAACACAGCAGTAAAATAGAAGCTAAAAGAGTAGGGAAGAAGAATGCAAACACAAGATAACATGCCAATGTGTTATCAAAGAGGAAACTAAAGTACTCGGAGTAAAACCTCACCATTGCCCTCCAATCGGTAAATCGATCCACTAGACAGTTAGTTAGGATACACGAGTAGCAAAAGACCCTCCAAGCCTAATCTACCCAATGCACCTAAGCCATCCAAGCTCCTAATCCAACAAGGCTTCTCAGAACCATGTCTTCTTTAGCTCTCCGGATCCTGCAATACGCCCGATTGCATCCGCCAAAGCTTGGCTTCTTCCAATGCTTCCCAACAGCACCAAATCCTCACTTGACACTTAGAATAGGTGTGGTAAGTGTTTGGGCTATCAACCTCTTAAAGATATAGAAATGGAAAGGTAGGAGTTGAGGAAAAACCACAATGGATTGTGTAGAGAAATGTGAGTATAACAATCTTTAACTCTCAAGGTTTATGGCTAGGGTTTTCTCTCAGAAACACTCCTCAACATTTGTGGGTAATGTGGGTATATATAGTGTGGGTACAGATAGTATGTATTAGATATGACAGATTGGCAAAACAGAATGTTTCACTGGTATCTCGTGGGAAGGCCTTACCCGCGAGATACTCGCGAAAACCAGCTGTCACCAACCTATCCTGACTCTTCGCATTCCAGTCATGTGCAGAGCACATGCTTCACTTCGCGGGTAAGCTTCCTGCGAGATACCCACGAAAACTTCTTGCTCTTCACTTTTCCTTGAGTCTTCACACTCTCTCTCACTCACACAACCTTTACAAGAAATCCCACATAAAATACAGGGTACATAAGATTGAACATAATTACAATCAAATTTGGCACGGAATTAAAGCCAACATAAAATAGTTGTAAATTACAACTTTACAATCTCCCCCTTTGGCTATTCCATGACAAAACCCTTAAACCAGACTCTAGACTTAAACGTGAGTTTGAGAATAATGGCAAAACTCACTCACACCTAATCTAGAAGCTATGAAACACTTGCATGTATATACCCGTAACCTGAAACACTTGCACACAAACAAAACTTTCATTAAGCTTATGACAAGTTGAATACACGGTACGTATATAAGCAACTAAAATGTGATTAAGGTAATAAACACTATATAGACAGTTAAGCATATCTTGATCATACAAGAACAATCATTAAAGAATGACTACAATGATCATGTAGCTAGTAAGTGATCATCTGGACACGTAATGCAATTAAGACCAACACGAGGATCAATTGCATGTCCAACACACAACCAATGAAAAATACATGAAGTATTTGCATCAAGGATACAAGATCCTACAAGGGTACAAGTGTGTAGTACTCAAGATAGTTTAGCAACATCTAAAAGTACTAAAAATTGCTACAAAGCAATGAAATAAACAAAAGTACTGAATATTAAACTGTGAATAAAAACAATGTACTTAAACTTTAAAGGAAAGCAATGTAAATAAATAAACAACAGTTCTAGCGTCTCCTCCCCCTATCACTGCACTCCCTCTATCAATGACCATCTCCCCCTTTTTGTCATGGAATAGCTAGTTTTCATGTTCTTCTAGCTTCCTCTGAATTTGGTCCAACTGAGTCTGGAGAAATGTGAACTTTGTGTCAAAGCGAATGTGTTGGGAGTGCATGATGGTAGCTAGTCTAGATATTTTGGTATTAATCACTTGGAGAGTGGCCACGATGTTGCCTAGCTTTTCATCATAAGCATGGGAGGTAGAGCTTGAACTTCCTGGAGTAGCATGGCTCTCTTGCTTGGTGCTCTTTTTGGTGTGACTTATACTTGCATTGAGAGTGCAGATGTTTATTGGACTTGGCTGTGGGTATGGGTGCTCATCTTCTGAAGGATGCATGCCTTTAAGCTTCAAGATCTTTGAGATAAGGCAGCGGAAGGGAATACAATTCCTTGAAGCAGTCCGTTCAGCTGTCTTTGCCAAGATGTGGAAAATATGAGAGCACACATCAATCTCCTTATTAGTGATCAGATCATGCAGGAATAATGCTCAACCGAGATTCATGTACTCGGTGCTTGACAAAGGATAGAGCTTGTGAAACATGATCCTCGTGAGTGGCCTTAATTCGGGAGATAGGGATGCCATACTTACTGATTTCCCATTGGATGAGAACTCCAAGCTATCTTCTAAGGCCTCTCGAAGAACCTCCTCATCCGAGTTCAGATCATCATATACCAGTGGTTTAGTAAACATTGGCTGGTTAATGTGTAGGATCTCCACCAGATAAACCGGTGTTATTGAGAAACTCTTTCCTCTAACCCAACATTTGAGCTCCTCTCCTTCAACAATGGCATTAGCATAGAATTCTTTCACCATGTTCTCGTATGCATCATCAAGGTCGGAAAGTTGGTAGTTCCAATCCTTGGTGGCAAACCATTTAGGGATTTTTGTTTCAAGAAGAGGAGCTTGCTCAACAGCCCTTTCAACCAACAACAGAGCTTCTTTAAAATAGTTCTCATAATTCTGAAATGCAACATAGGATCTGAACTTGTCAGGATCAAAAACTCCTATCGGTGATCGAGTCCTCTTTGGCCTTGGTGAGAGGTTATCAACATCAATCACAGGCTCTTTTCCTTTGCCGTTGCCTCCTTTCACAGCTAACGTTTTAAATGGAGACATCTACACAAGTAAACACAAAACAGAAAGAAACATGTGCAAAAACACAAAACACAAAAACAGAACACAAACTTGATAAGTGTCAAGTTAGTCTAAAACATAAGCACAAAGACTAAAAACAGAACACAACAATGTCAAAATAACATGCTATGAGTGCTAAAAACATGTAATAAGCATTAAAATGCATAAAAATAGCAACTGTGCATGTGTGTGCATCTAGTGTGCATGTGGTGTGCATGAAGTGTGCCTAGAAGATGCATGGCAAGGCATGAATGGGCACAAGTGGGTTAAAGTGTGTAAAACACACACCCAAAGATCAAAATATGTTAAACAAGTTCAATCATGGGTAATCCCAAAATTTGGAACTCATTTGAGTCCAAAACAACTCAAAAATGCCACTTGAGCATTTTGACAAACACTTGATATGCAACATTACACTTAACATGTGAACAATGCATGAACATATGAAAATATGCCTAAATACAAGTTCAAATTGCCACAAAGGGCCAACACAGATACAAACAAGACAAACGGGAAAAATCCAAATCAAAATTTTGAAATTTTTTTTTCCCAAAATCAATAAACCCAACCCTTTTTCAAAAATCCCCAATTCAAGACAAACCTAGAAATTTTTCTGCATAATCTAAGAAAAGAGTGAAAATATTGTTAAGAAACATACCTTTGAAGAGATTTTACAGAGATTTGAACTTGAAATTGATGGGTTTTAAGTGAAAATCAATTTGGGTTTGAGAGAGGTTCGAGTGAGGCAAAGGGAGGGAACTCAAGAGTGTTTTAAAAATTTGTCACATCAGCCCTATAAAACTGAAAACACGCATTTTTCGCAGGTTAGATTCTCGTGAAATTACTCATGAAAAACACATCTGAAGCACAAAACCTTTTACAGGAAGCCTTTAGTCGCAAAATAGTCACGAGACAGTGGCGAAAGTCTCTGTATGAAAATTTGTGTTTTCCAGTTTTTGCCTTAACCTCTTTTCGCGGGAAGAGTTTAGTCGCAAGCTTCTTGTGAAAATGCCTTTGAAGAAGTTTTTGTAGAACAACACAAAAATGCATTTTGAAACAAATACTTAAAGCACAAAGGTATAAAAACACTTTCAAAAACAAATAAAATACTCAAAAATCTTTTTGGATTTGATCAGCAAGCAATTGAGCATACACATCATATTTGATCATGTACAAGCACACAAATGAAATAAGCATTAGTTGAACAAAAGTCTTGTATGTTGTGTGTGAGTATCAAATGTGGAATAGTCCTTAGTCCAAATTGGAGCTTTAATGATCAATTCAATCAAGTCATACACAACTGGTACTAAGTCAAGTGATCTATCTCAATTATAGAAATAAACATATATGACCTCCCACAAGAAAATGATTACACATCTTTGAAGCTTTTCATTTGGCTTCTTTACAAATCATAACATTTGATCATTTTTGAACAATACATCTCATTTTGAGATTGGTTCTTGAAATTTTTGATAGTTCAATATTTAGAATAAGCCTTTAGCTTTTTGAGCACCATACATTACAATAAAAAGTCGTTTTCCCTTTTTCCTAGTCAAATACTAGTATGTGCGACAGCTTTTGCAGTTCATTATCTCTTTTCATTTTGAGATTTACATTTGTTGCGCTCTTTAAGCAAAAACATAAAAAGTGTGGGAAGATATATAGGCACAAGTCTATGCATGTATCAAAACCAACAAAACTATTGACCAATTATTCATGATAAGCTTGAAGATCGATTTACAACAGTCACACATAGATTTCAAGATATTTCCCACAAAGATAGATGTGCATACATAATAAGCTAAGCTTGTAAATGCACTACACCATTAGTACGAAGGTACTAGGCCAAACTCACATGTAATATACACAACACAAGCGATCAAACTTTTTGGAGATTTTTCAATTTTTTTATGAGTTTTTGAATTTTTCAACACACTAGAAAATAGAACATGTAAAGTAAGATCAACAAAACAAAAACAAAACAATGCATATAAAAATATGCATGATGCACAAATGCATGATAATGAAGCATTTAATGCATAAAGGGTCCTACAAAGATCGAAAGAATTAGATCAAGGAGCAAAAAGGCAAAAGCTCAACCATAGGAACCCTTTCTCATCCAAACAGAATGATTGTTTGGAATAAGTGTCTCATGAGAAGTGAGACGAGGGTTGGAAGAATGAGAACCAGAGATGTATATAGACAAGGAGGTAAGAACATCAAAAACTTTCTTCAACAACTTACCATTTTCCATCAAATCCGGTTTAGCTTGCACAGCACAACTTCCAAAAAGCTCAAGTTTCTCTTTTCTTTTTATTTTTTTAAGAGCTTGAAACTTAAAGCAATGAGGTCTTAGATGACCAAAGGCACCACAATGGTGAAAAACAATGTGTTTAGGTCCACTAGGCTTTTCAGGAAGGGATCTAGTAACATGGTTTTGTTCTCTCTTCAACTTGGAGCATTGATGTCTTATATGACCGATCACACCGCAATGATGGCAAGTTGGAAAAAACTTAGATCCATCCACAACCTTAGGTTGAGACCTAAACGTAGGCATCGGCTTAAAAACCTTTCTCTCCACCTTTTGATTTCTTTTGTGTGGAGGAATGTATACCAATTTGTCCTTTGGGGTAGAACACATAATAGGCACAAAATTGGATACCACAACATGATTGCAACAAATATTTTCATCCTTTTTAGCAATAGGTTCAACAATCAAACACTTGGCATGCATCTTAAGAGATTCATTTTCATATTTTAGCTCATCAACTAGTTTGTTAGATAAAACAAGTTTAGCATCCAAGTCCATATTCAAACATTCAAACTTTTCAACTTTTCAAGAGAATTTTCAGCAAGCTTCTTATACTTATCAACCAATTTATTCGATTCATTGAACTTAGCAATCAAATCATCCTTTTCACAATGAAACTTACTCAAATTCTTATGAAACTTCTTAGCCTCTTTCTTCAAGAGTAAGAGTTTGATGTTAGGAATATCAACATCACCTAAAGATTTATGTAACATAGCATCACAATCATGAGGATTATCACTCATTGAGGCATTTTCACAAATACATGGCATGTTACACTCATCATCAACCAAAACATGCATAGAAGCATACAAAGCACAATCCATGGCAAAACACACAAGAGGTTAAGGATTACACTTAGGTAATGAAACAAAAACAAGTGTACCTGCTTTGATACCAATTGAAAGCTCGAAAATGTGTTAAAAACACAAGAGCTGTTTAGACCCCCACATTAAATATTACGACTCAATTGATTTTTTTCTAACTTATACTAAGTGCAGAATAGAGTAAATGCGAGCGGATAAACAAAATAACTACTCTAAGCCATATTCATTAAAACATAGTAGTAAAATGAAAGATAAAAGAGTAGGGAAGAAGAAGAAGAATGCAAACACAAGATAACACACCAATGTGTTATCGAAGAGGAAACCAAAGTACTTGGAGTAAAACCTCTCCACCGCCCTCCAAGCGGTAAATCAATCCACTAGACAATCAGTTGGGATACACGAGTAGCAAGAGACCCTCCAAGCCTAATCTACCAAATGCACCTAAGCTCTCCAAGCTCCTACTCCAACAAGGCTTCTCAAAACCGTGTCTTGTCTAGCTCTCCGGATCCCGTAATACGCCCGATTGCATTCACCAAAGCTTGGCTTCTTCCAATGCTTCCCAGCAACACCAAATCCTCACTTGACACTCAGAATGGGTGTGGTAAGTGTTTGGACTATCAACCTCTCAATGATATAGAAATAGAGAGGTAGGAGTTGAGGAAAAACCATAATAGATTGTGTAGAGAAATGTAGGTATAACAATCTCTAACTCTCAAGGTTTGTGGCTAGGGTTTTCTCTCAGAAGTACTCCTCAACATCTATGGGTAATATGGGTATATATAGTATGGGTACAGATAGAGTGTATCAGATATGACAAATTAGCAAAACAGAATGTTTCGCGGGTATCTTGCGGGAAGGCCTTACCCACGAGACACTCGCAAAAACCAGCTGTCACCAACCTGTCATGACTCTTTGCGTTCCAGTCATGTGCAGGACACATGCTTCACTTCTTGGGTAAGCTTTTCGCGAGATGATATGCATGAAATATATACAATAAAGTACTCACATATCTACATATTTAGCTTTACTTTTATGTTATTTTGTGACTGATTATATAATATCTTTGTATTGCAGGTAACAAGGGTTTTACATTCAAAGTGGAGCTAAACCAATTGAATCAAGCAAACTTACATCTAGCCAGGCATGAATTCAAGAGAAGACCAACCTAATCAAATTTAAGTCCAATTGAAGCAAGGAATCAAAGGAAATTTGCACCAAATCCAAATCCAATTCGGATTAGGATTCCAGCCTGGACATTAGTTAGTATTTTCAGAATAACTTTCGGCTCAGATGTCCAATTGAGATGATTCAAGTTGGGCTGGAAAGTTAACTTAAAGGGCTACAACTTTTTAGTTTACCAAAAGCCCAAATTCTGAGCTTAAATGGGCCGAAATCGTCGGTTAAGTGAAGCCTAAAAATCTGGGATTTTCTCCAAACGGGAATTCAACTTGTAATAGGATTCCTTGACCTATTTAAAGGCTTTTTAGGGCAAAATTCAGGGGGGCAGAGGCTAGTGCTAGGGCTGAGATGAAAAATAGAAAATTGGAGCAAGAGGCAGTGCCGCATGTGGCTTCTCTGCAGCTTTTCTCCATGATAGCACTGTGACTATTTTTTTTCTCTATTTTATTTGTCTAGTTTAATGTTTAATATTTTATTCTTGTTTTTTCTTTCAATTATCATGAGTAGCTAAATTTATAATTAGGGTTGAGGATGAAACCTTGTTAAGAATTATCAGTAATATTTATGTGATTTGATTTTTCCCACAATAGTTGTTCTTTAATGATTTATATTGTTCTTGCTTCATATCAATTGACTAAGATGGGATTCTAGATATGAGTTCAATCATGTTTTTCTCATGATTTAGGATTTGTCTTAATTAATTGAATGCTTGGTTTATTAATTCTTGATTATAGAATTGGATATCATTTGTGATTTGTTTGGCTATGGATACAATTGATGATTTGGTTTTATACTTAAGAAGCGAAGAAGAACATGCTTTTGATTTTTAAAATAAGGATTTTAATGAGGATATTTTCCATGATAGCAAGATTGATTTCTAGATTATCATGTAGTGAGTTGGGAAAAATTAATGATCATAAATATATGTTGATATGAATTAATAAGGCGGATTCCAAAACCTTAATTCCTTTCCCTTGATTGTTTACATCTTTTTATTGTTTTATATCTCTTACTTAGTTTAACTAATTGCTTAATTTTATTATTTGCTTAGTTTATTTAATTTCAAAACAACCAATTTTTATTAAACTAGATTAGGATTAATTTGGTTAAGATTTGATTAATTTTCCTACGTTCATTTAAGTCCCTGTGGGTTCGACCTCGTACTTGTCAAACTATACTTCGGTACGATTCGTATACTTGCGAGTATTTTAAAATTTCACAACAAGTTTTTGGCGCCGTTGCCGGGGACTTGGTTAGGAAAATAAATTAGGTCTTAATTGAATTTTTCCTTCTACTAGTTGTAGTTAAATTTTTTTTAAATTAAAAAAAAAAAAATTTATTTCTTTGTGCTTGGTGTATGAGAACTTGGATACGTGATAAAGAAAATCGTCTTGTTAGTTTTGATTATTCATCCAGAATGGGAGAAACAGGAGATGATTCAAAAACCCTTAGGGAGTTGTTCTCACCCATAACCACCAACCCTCCATCTTGCATAGTATTGCCTGCAACCACTGCTGCACATTTTGAGTTGAAACCACAGATAATCCACCTTCTTCCTACTTTTCATAGATTGGATAGAGAAGACCCTTATATGCATGTAAAGGATTTTCTTGAGATTTGTGCTACTTGTAAGTTCCAAAATTTCACTGATGACTCTGTTCGGTTGCGTTTATTCCCTTTTTCCTTGAAGGATAAGGCAAAAGCATGGCTTAATTCTTTGTCACCTGGATCTATCACTTCATGGGAACTGTTGGTCACAAAATTCCTCTCTAAATTTTTCCCAATGGCCAAAACCAATGCTTTGAGGAGAGAAATTGCAGATTTTTATCAAGATGAACAAGAGAAATTTTATGAGAGTTGGGAGAGATTTAAGGACTTGATCTTAAAGTGTCCCCATCATGGTTTTGAAACATGGAGACTAGTACAATATTTTTATAATGGTTTGACTCAGACAAATCGTAACATGATTGAGTCCATGAATGGTGGTGGATTTTTGAGTCTTGTAGATGATGAGGCATACAAATTTCTTGAGAATTTTTCTGAAAGTTCACAACAATGGGATTTTTCCAACCGTAAAGAGAGATTTGCTCCTGCAATTAAGAAAGGAGGATTGTATGAAGTTAGTGAAGATTTAGACATAAAAGCTAGGTTGGACAATCTCACTCGTAAGGTTGAGGCTTTAGCTTTAGGTAGAGGGATGAATTATGTCAATCAAGTTCAAAGTGAAACATGCTCTATTTGTGCAAGTCCTATGCATACAACACAAATGTGTCCTTCTGCAGCTGGGTATCCTGATTTTTATACTGAGCAAGTAAATGCATTGAACAATTATGGAAAACCATTTGCTAGTCCATTTTCAGAGACATACAATCCAAATTGGAGGAACCATCCTAATTTGTCATGGAGGTAAAATCAGCCTCCCACAAATGTAGGTGGACAACAAGTGCATCAACAAAGTCAATTTCATCCACCTACTCAAGCATATCCTCCCATTCCTCAATCAACACCTCAGTTTGTAGCACCACCAAGACAACAACCATCTTTAGAGGAGTCTCTTAAAACTTTTATGCAATCAACTAGCCAAGCCATTCAAGAGATGTAAAAGTTCCACCCATTTGAATACTCAAGCTATTTCAAAGTTGGAAAATCAAGTTGGCCAGTTAGCAACCCAAGTTGGAGAGAGGGAAAAAGGAAAGTTTCCTAGTCAACCTATACCTAACCCAAGGGCAGTATGCAATTAATGGTTCTTCTAGTTCTACTCATAGACAAGAACATGTTCAATCTATTACTACCCTTAGGTCTAGTAAGCAAGTTGATAATCAAGTGAAGATGCCAGAAGTGGAGGATGATGAAAATATTGTGTTAAAGGAAAAAGGAACTCATAGTTCACATGATGATCATGGAGAAAAGAACGACAACCTACCCGCCACTCCAATTCAAGATCTTAGTTCTCCCCTTGATAAGAGGTTTGTTCCTAAAGCTCCATTTCCTCAAAGGTTAATTAGTCCTCAGAAAAGTGCACAATTTGGAGACATTTTAGAGGTTTTTAAGCAAGTGCAAATAAATATTCCATTTCTTGATGCAATTCAGCAAGTTCCTGCTTATGCCAAGTTTCTAAAAGATCTTGTGACAATGAAGAGAAATACAAATGTTCCTAAAAAGGCATTTTTGACAGAGCAAGTCAGTTCAATCATTCAGAATAAATATCCAGTGAAATGTAAGGACCCTGGATCTCCTACAATTTCATGCAAGATTGGGGACCGTCTCATTGAGCGAGCTTTGCTAGATTTGGGGGCAAGTGTGAACCTTATGCCATACTCAGTTTATTTACAGCTAGGTTTGGGGGAGTTGAAACCCACAACCATGACACTTCAATTAGCTGATAGGTCTGTGAAAATCCCTAGAGGTATTGTTGAGGATGTGCTGATTAAGGTAGATGCATTCTACTTTCCTGTTGATTTTGTTGTGTTAGACACTGAGCTTGCTCTAAATGCCAGTACACAAATCCATGTCATTTTGGGTCGCCCTTTCTTAGCCACATCCAATGCTTTGATCAATTGTCGGAGTGGTGTGATGAAGATTTCATTTGGGAATATGACTGTTGAGCTTAATATCTTTGACATAAGTAAGCAAGTACTAGACAATGAGGATATATGTGAAGTTAACATGATTGGGAGCCTAGTCCATGATACTTTCCTACAATCAAGTTGTGAGGATCCCCTAAAGGCTTGCTTAACCTGTGTTGATTGCAATTTGGATACTGAAAAATCAATTGAGGAGGTCAATGCATTGTTGGATTCTATTCCTCTCTTAAGTATTGATAGCTGGCAGCCAAAAGTGGTCCCTTTTCCACTTCCTTCACCCCCACTCCCATCTATTGTAGAACCACCAAAGTTGGATGACTTTTGGGAACACCAATTGATAAGTATACTTCAAGAGCATAAGGAAGCTATAGGTTGGAAAATTGCTGATATTAAGGGTATTAGTGCTTCTGTGGTTATGCAAAGAATTCACTTGGAAGACATTGCAAAAGCTTCCCAACATGTTTTTGACCCAGGGAAGTTACAATATCATTGGACTGGTCCATTCATAATATGCATTATTTTTCTCCATGGTGTTGTTGAGATTTGGATGGTCCTGTTTATCAGGGTTGATCCCCAATTGTGTTAAATCTTTTTGTAAAAAAAAAAAAAAAAATTGTTTATTTTCTTCTTTTAGATTAATATTTGTGTTTATTTTCTTTTGTTCTAGCTGATATTTGACAGAAATTAAAATTTATAACAATCAGCTTGATCAAGGTACCTCTCCTCCTTCTCCTTACCTTACTTGTTTCTACTTGGTTCTCATGTAGCATATTAATATTTTGCTCTCTTTTCATTCAAGACATCTATTTGAAAGGATCATTTTTAACATTGAGGACAATGTTTGGTTTAGGTTTGGGGGGGATGTATATAGATTTCTATGTTTTATTTTGTTTAGTTGTTTTTAAAAAAAAAAAAAAAAAAATCTTTTGCCTAGCTTGAGGTTTATGTTTTGAGTTCGTTATACTGCTCTTGTTTAAAGAATTTCATTGCTTTCATGCTCAATTCATTGCACATGCACGTAGCCACTCAGACACAACTTATTGTTGAAGGATAAAAGTGATTAGAAAATCTTGATGATTACAATGTGGAGACTGTAACCCTTGTGAGTTTTGAGCCAATCATTATTTTTGGAGAGTTATTTATTGTTTCTAATCTTAAAGTTCATTTGGAAGTTCATAACATATTTCCCTTGTTATAGTCTCATTATTCTTTCTTTTGGCCAAAAAAAAAAAAAAAAAAAAAAATTCTGATTTTATGCCACACTTGAATCTTTTGAAGTCATTGATGTTGAATGAGCTATACTAGTCTTTGAGAGATGAGATTAGGCCATTTTTGTCTACTTTGAGCCATACATGTGTTTTTCTTTCTTGATACATTATCGCTAGTCACCCTGTTGAGCCTTTTAATTAGCCTTTCTTTCTTAAAGCCCTTATCCTTAGTGTTTCAAGATGGAATTTGATCAATTGTTTCAATGTGGTGGTTTGTGCAAGAATTCAAAGAAAGAATTGAAAAAAAAAAAAAAAAGAGAAAAAAAAAAAGAAGAAAAAAGAGAATTCAAAGAAAAAAGAAAAAAGAAAAGGGGGCAAAGTTTCAAAAAGAAGAAACTTAAAAGGGTTCTCATCAAATTTTGAGAAGTGTAATGTAAAGAAAGAGTATTGCTTTGAAGAAGAAGAGGTGAAAAAAAAAATAGTTGAATGGAAATTCCAAAAAGAGTTGACATTCCAATTAATCTTGAAAACACTTCTTATATTTACCTTTACCCATTTTTATTTCATTCCCTTTGCTTTTACCCTACATTACGTCCTAATAAAGTCCTTATTTGATCTTGAAGATTGTGTAGTTCAGATATTGATATGACTGAATAAAAAGTGTGGTATAAATTCTTTTTGGCATCTTTTCATGAGACTACTTGTTATTTCTTGGTTAAGCGTTTTTCATGTGATTTATATGTGAGGTGTTTGATTTTGCTTACATTATTCTGCTCACATATATTGTTGAGAGTGTTACACCCCATTTCAGAGTGATTTCATTTGTTGAGTGATAACACCAGAAAGATTTGAGTTGAAGCATACTTTCAAATAGAGATTCGAGTCAAATTTATTCTAAAACTAAGAGTATGTTTGGGTTGGCTACCACTTTTCACTCACATTGAGTTTTGATGGCATGAGAAATTTTTTTTAGCATTTGTAGTATTTTTGAACTTAAACTAATTCTCTCTGCAAAAGGCAATTGAAAAAAAAAAAATGATTTTCTTTGTTTTGTTTATTTTGTTTTTAGTATTCATTCTCAGAATTTTGTAGGTATATTCCCTGCAAACCCTCACGAGACTACAACTCGTCCACTAGTGTAAGCTAGGGGTTTAAAGGCTTGTTGCATACGCTAAATGCAATCGAAATTTCCAGCGAAAGTGGATTAGTTAGGATTTCCTTTTTCTTTGTTTTTAATTTCTTTGTTTTGTTTTACTCTTTATCTGTTTTGCTCGAGGACTAGCAAAAAGTAGGTTTGGGGGTATTTGATATGCATGAAATATATACAATAAAGTACTCACATATCTACATATTTGGCCTTACTTTTATGTTATTTTGTGACTGATTATATAATATCTTTGTATTGCAGGTAACAAGGGTTTTACATGCAAAGTGGAGCTAAACCAATTGAATCAAGCAAACTTACATCTAGCCAGGCATGAATTCAAGAGAAGACCAACCTAATCAAATTTAAGTCCAATTGGAGCAAGGAATCAAAGGAAATTTGCACCAAATCCAAATCCAATTCGGATTAGGATTCCAGCCTGGACATCAGTTAGTATTTTCAGAATAACTTTCGGCTCAGATGTCCAATTGAGATGATTCAAGTTGGGCTGGAAAGTTAACTTAAAGGGCTACAACTTTGCAGTTTACCAAAAGCCCAAATTCTGAGCTTAAATGGGCCGAAATCGTCGGTTAAGTGAAGCCTAAAAATCTGGGATTTTCTCCAAACGGGAATTCAACTTGTAATAGGATTCCTTGACCTATTTAAAGGCTTTTTAGGGCAAAATTCAGGGGGGCAGAGGCTAGTGCTAGGGCTGAGATGAAAAATAGAAAATTGGAGCAAGAGGCTTTTTTCTCTATTTTATTTGTCTAGTTTAATGTTTAGTATTTTATTCTTGTTTTTTCTTTCAATTATCATGAGTAGCTAAATTTATAATTAGGGTTGAGGATGAAACCTTGTTAAGGATTATCAGTAATATTTATGTGATTTGATTTTTCTCACAATAGTTGTTCTTTAATGATTTATATTGTTCTTGCTTCATATCAATTGACTAAGATGGGATTCTAGATATGAGTTCAATCATGTTTTTCTCATGATTTAGGATTTGTCTTAATTAATTGAATGCTTGGTTTATTAATTCTTGATTATAGAATTGGATATCATTTGTGATTTGTTTGGCTATGGATACAATTGATGATTTGGTTTTATACTTAAGAAGCGAAGAAGAACATGCTTTTGATTTTTAAAATAAGGATTTTAATGAGGATATTTTCCATGATAGCAAGATTGATTTCTAGATTATCATGTAGTGAGTTGGGAAAAATTAATGATCATAAATATATGTTGATATGAATTAATAAGGCGGATTCCAAAACCTTAATTTCTTTCCCTTGATTGTTTACATCTTTTTATTGTTTTATATCTCTTACTTAGTTTAACTATTTGCTTAATTTTATTATTTGCTTAGTTTATTTAATTTCGAAACAACCAATTTTTATTAAACTAGATTAGGATTAATTTGGTTAAGATTTGATTAATTTTCCTACGTTCATTCAAGTCCCTGTGGGTTCGACCTCGTACTTGTCAAACTATACTTCGGTACGGTTCGTACACTTGCGAGTATTTTAAAATTTCACAACACGAGATACCCGCGAAAACTTCTTACTCTTCACTTTGCCTTGAGTCTTTACACCCTCTCTCACTCACACAACCCTAACAAGAAATTGCACATAAAATACAGGGTGCATAAGATTGAACATAATTACAATCAAATTTGGCATAGAATTAAAGCCAACATAAAATAGTTGTAAATCACAACTTTACACAAGCACTAAACCCATACAAAGGAAACCCATCACTGATATATCCACAAAATTCCTAACTCAAACTAACTCAAACTGGAGAGATGTATAGAGCCACAATAACAAAATAAATGAGGGTAAAGCAAAAAACTCATGGGTCATTATGGAGGAGATCAGCGCCGATGCTACCATTCGGAGGTGATCTTGCAAGCTAGGTGCCGGTGGAGATCGGTGCTGGGTGAGGTGGAGATTGGCATTAGGAGGATTTCCTTTGCTGGAGATCGGTGTTGTTTGTACTCGGTGAGGTGGAGATCGGCGCTGTTTGGACTCAGTAAGAGGAAGAGAATGGAGGGGTGGAGAGGATGAGTTAACCGTGTGTCTGGGTATTAGGGGAGAGTGATGGAAAAAAAAAGAGATGTATACGCGGTTATGGTGCTCAGGCAATGAGTCAGGTATGGCTCCACAAAAAGTAGAAATATTTGAGTGATGAGAAGATGAAAACAGTGTGCCAAACTTGTGGGGTTTAGGAAATTGGGGTATTTTAAGTGATGAGTGATGAGTGACGAAAATTAAGTGAGGAGTGATGAGTGATGGTTTTCTAAAAACCAAACAGCCTCTAAGGTATTGGCCTTTTACCTATTCTACGAGGTAGGTTCCATGAAGCATGGTATATATTTATTATGGAACAAAAGACAAAGCACTGAAACTTTTAGACAATAAAATACTACTATTCGGTCAAAGTATGGATTAGTGTTCTTTGAAACAACCTATATATTTTTGCAACGCCTATTCTATATTGCAAAAATTTCAACATCAATCAACAGATGGCCAGTAAAGAAGCCAAATTTCTTACATCGCACGTCAAGGTGACAAGATCATGCCTCTTACCAAACTTGTCAAGTTACTTGTTGCGGTGGTGGAGTAGTGGTGGCATTTAAGATGATTTTGATTTGGAAATTTAGGGTTCCAGGGATTTTGATTTGGGGAGGGGCTAATATGCACAAGAGAGATTAAGAAAAAATGTTTTTAAATGTTTGGAAAGAAGGGTTTTTGGTCTTTTAAGTTTGTGCCACTTAAGAAATTCACACATGCAAGTCACATGCTTCATATTTCCATCCAACTTAAGAGTAAAACTAACATTAGGGTGCAAAGCGTAACAATGGTCATAATTTATGGTGCAAACCATGCATTTGAATAGTTTAGGGTGCAAAGCGTAATTTAAGACATAGTTTAGGGTGGTAAAGTGTAATTTTCCCTTAAAGTGCCTTACCCATAGTTCAAAGTCCAGCTTTGACCTCCGACTATGCTATCTTGTTTAGTAATAATTTTTGGTTGAATTAAACATGTAATGCTGTGGCCTACTAAAGTAAATTGCCTGGACAAAAAGTCCCTAAATGTGGATCCAATAAACAAAGGTTGTGTCGGCCAACTTTGTTTTACTATGCCTATGAATTATGATATTATAATTCTTTGTCAAAAGACAAAACGGTCTGTGTGTTTTAATTAGCTTAACTGGTAAAGTCTCTGATTGTTAAATAAGAGATTTGGGGTTCAATCCCTGCCTACATAAGGGAGCGAACGCCATAGGTTGAAACTCTCTATAAAAAAAATAAAAAAATAAAAAAATAAAAAAAAAAAAAGAAAGGAAAGAAAAAGGATGAAACGGCCCAACTCGTAATTTATCTTTTCAACATCAGATATGTTCTTTATTAAGATTGCCCAATCAACGATAATACTAAAACCATTCAACAATTTTTTTCATAAAAAGTAGTGAGGTGCTATATTCAGAACATTTTCACAACAACTCATTAGTGATTAGTTGTTATTAGGGATAATAATTTTTATCCATATTCATGAACTCATCCATTATCCACCTAATTTTGGATAAGTCTTAACCCAACCCATTTGAATATTTGGGTTAAATGGGCAAAGACTCATTAGGTTATTTAATTATATGGGTCTTAATGGATAAACCCACTAATACCCACTAAAACCCATCTAAAATTTAAATAAACAACACAAAATCTACATTTCTAGAAAATAACTGAAATACTCCCAAAATGTAAAAAATAACCGAAATAATCCATGAAACTTGAAAATGACAAATTACTCTCTGAAACCTGAAAATTACTAGAATACCCCCAAAACTTAAAAAATGACCAAAATACTCCTGAAACCTAAAACTTACCAAAATACCCCCTAAATCTAAAAAATGCCTGAAATACCCTTGAAATCTATAAAATGACCAAAATACCCTTAAAACCTAAAAACTTACTAAAATGCCCCTAAAACCTAAAAATTTACCAAAATACCCTTTAAACCTAAAAAATGAACAAAGTACTCTCGAAACCTATAAAATGACCAAAATACCCTTGAAATCTAAAAATTACTAAAATACCCCCTAAACTTGAAAGATGATTGAAATACCTCTGAAACATATAAAATGACCGAAATATCCTCGAAACCTTAAAATTACCAAAATACCCCATAAACCTAAAAAATGACCAAAATACCCCCGAAACTTAAAAAATGACTAAAATTACTCTGAAACCTAAAAAAATGACCAAAATACCCATGAAACCAAAAATTACCAAAATATCCCTTAATTGCAAGACAAAAAATGATCAAACCTCTTGCCCATTGAAAATGTTTGTAGTTCAAATAACAATTATACAATCACCAAAAAAAAAAAAAAAAAAAAACATTTCTTGAAAATTTGACATGAGACAATAATTGCAACACAAAAACTGCTTTCATCATTGTCAATCATTTTCACCAAATACGTGTTTCTTTTACTTGAATTGTCAATATTGTTACTTGGAATACCAAATGGGATGAAATTAATATACATTTAGATTGTTGCAATATTATGTAAGAGTAGTGTTATAGGTATTACAAAGTTTACGACATTGGTCTGATAAATTGGTTGGCCATAACCAGCGACATTGATGGAATCGACAATCGACGATATCAAAGATTGGTGGTGATGGTGTTGTGTTGGTTTTTATTTATTTGGGGTAATGGAAATAGAAAAAAGACATAATGATAGGATTTAATTAAATAGGTGAACATATCGCATATTTTTATTGGTGGAATATAAAATGAAACATAGAGAATGAGAAGGAAGATTTGGACTTAAAAACTTGATGTACCTTTAGACTAAAAATTTTTTTGTGCAATAAATAACATTAATAGTTGGCTTTACGATTGGGCACTATAAAATGAGGGGAAGAAACATTGAAGGTCAACATTTCATAATTTGCTTGTATTCTTTCCATTTAAATTCAAACTTTGGAAGAATCCCAAAATAAAAGCCTAGAGCAATGCTTCACTCAAATTTGATTACTTATGGGTAGAGTAACTACGGATTACTTAATTGCTCACAGATTCTCCTCCACCTAATGCGCCCCCAATATGTTTAGGATTCTAGGTAGTGTAGATGCCCTCAATGAGAAGATGGGTGTGAACCTCACCCATCACGACGTTAATTGGGTTTACAATCGTCATAAACTAACAGGGCAAGGGTATTACTTAAAAACTAGAATTCCTGAGGTTAGGCTCATATCGTGTCTGCCTGAGTCCAACAAGGGTATGAATAAGGACTATCTAATCATCTCAAGGGAGTGGCACGATGGGCTTCACTGTCCGACCAAAGAAGGGACACTAGGTGGGGTATTTAGGCCTAGGTTTATTATTCTAACAATACCCTTTTTTCTTACTAATATTTCCTTTGCTCACTTTTTTCTTACGATGGGCTTCGCTGCGTATGTTTTGTATGCAATACAAACTATGTTTTTCCAACAATTGGTATCAGAGCGGTCTTCAATTTCGAATTTGTGTAACTTGTTTTGTGAGTTTTGGAATTAGAGATAGTAATTTCATGTTGTTAGAAGATTATACAATTAATTTTCTGCATGGTTGTTGAAATTATTTTTTGATAAAAACTGATATTGATGTTATGATGTTGTTTAAGTTTGAGTTTAAGTATGTTAAATTGAACTTTAAGGCTATAACATCAATGGAATTCAGTTTTGATATCTAATTCTGTCTATTATATTCGTATGATGGTTGTTTGTTCATGAAAAACTGTTGAAAACAGATTTAGAAAAATTCTTGAAAATTCAAGTTTCACGAGATTTTATTGATCGAAAATTACTTTCGATCAATCGAGTGAAACAGTGACCAATCTATTTGATTGCTAGTCGATCGATCGAATATTCTTTTTCAATCGAATCGAGCAACGATCGAGTACCAATCAAGCCAGCAAATTGTCAAGTATGAATTTTTTAATTTTTTCGACTAATCGAGATTCACATTTGATCGATCGAAAACTGTGAATTTAGAATTTTTCTAAGTGTTTTCACATGGATAAAGTGCAGGGTTATGTGTAATGAGATTATGTATGTTTACTAATTAAAAACCTTTAATTTAAAACATCTAGTGGAAGAGAGATACAAGGGTTGGATCTCATGGCCTCCATTATCGGTTCATAGTAGTGTGGGTAAGCACCTCATCTTGGCATATATGCCTTGCGATCCCAAGGAGGGTGTTTACTTCATAGAACTATAAGATTGAACTTACCTATTTAAAGTAGTGTGGACAAGCACCTCGTCTTGGCATATATGCATTGTGATCCCAAAGGAGGGTGTTTTGTTTCATGGTATTACAAGTTTAAACAATATAAGGGAGATGAAATGTGGCTACACATGATTCTAGATAATGGTGTACTCTAGAAATCATCGGTATACTTTAGTAGTAATACTCGAGGCAGCCAAAGAGATGAGATTGTATCACTTTTGGGAATGAAAGAGGTGGAGCATTTTGAGTCTTATTTGGGTCTTCCTACGTTGGTGGGTCAAGCAAAATACCAAACTTTTTCTTTCTTGAAGGATAGAGTTTGGAAAAAGTTGCAAGGTTGGAAAGGGACAATGTTATCCAAGGCAGGGAAGGAAGTACTTGTCAAGGTAATTGCCCAAGATATCCCCACTTATACCATGGGGGTATTTCAATTACCAGTGAAGTTGTGTGATGAACTAAATTCCTTGTGTGCTAAATTTTGGTGGGGTCAAGTCGGAAATGACAAGAAAATTCATTGGAAGAGTTGGGATAGTTTAACTCAACCAAAGAAGGAAAGGGGAATGGGTTTTAGAGATTTGAGATATTTTAAACTTGCCTTGTTAGCCAAACAAGATTGGAGGTTGCTAAAAAACCAAGAGTCTACTATTTAAATGTTTCAAAGCTAGATATTTCCCTCGGTGCAATTTTCTTCATGCGAATGACTCACCTAACAACTTTTTTGTTTGGAAGAGCATGATGGCTGCCTTGCCAATTTTGAAGAGTGGGTGTTGCTAGAGAGTAGGAAATGGTGAGTCCATTGAGGTCACAAAAGACAAATGGATTCTAAAGGAACGTGGAAGAGTGGGTGTTGCTTTGGAGGACAGATTATCTACAACTGAGATAGAGCTCTTCCTTTTTCAAGCTTGGCTCATATGGAATCAAAGGAATGTGGTGGTGCATGTAGGACAAATGAAGGACCCACAGTGGTTGTCAAATCGAGCAGCTGAACTGCTATAATAATATAAGAAAGCTCAAGCAAATTTGGTGATTTTAAGTGTAGCACCAAGTAGCAGCTACTGGAAGCCTCCTCCACAGGATGTTTATAAGCTGAATTTTGATGCAGCGGTATTCTCGGACTTGAATTGTTCTGGAGTAGGTGCAATCATTAGAAACTCTGTAGGTGAGGTGATGGCTGGTATGGCAGCAAAGGGAGAATATTTGCAAAATAGTGATGACGCAGAAGCGTTGGCATGTTGAAAAGCCTTGGAATTTGCTATGAAGGCCGGATTCTCAAATCTGGTGATTGAGGGTGATAACTCAAATGTGATGAGAGCAATATCGAGTACTGTAGCAAATAATTCTTTCTTTGGTCATATTGTGGATGACATTAGACATTATATTTCGAGTAGGCAATCTATTGGTTTTAGTTGTGTAAGAAGGGAAGGAAACATGGTGGCTCATTCTTTAGCTAGATTTGCTAGGAATATTGTGGAGGATCTATATTGGATGGAAGATGAGCCCCCACCTGCTATAAATGTTTTGCATCATGATCGTTTACATATTAATGAATGAGTGATGGATTTGTTTTCAAAAAAAAAAAAAAAAAAATGATGTTTTGTATATCTTTTCCTAAAAAAAGTTTGGAAATTTAGAATGAGCTAGAAGTATTAGCGTATCCAACGACGAGTAAAAATCTTTGTGCAGCTTATAATACCTGATTATTTTTTGCAATTTAGGTAAACACATTAATACAATCTATTTTGTGCATGTGTAATCTAACTCAAGCAACTCTGTGACTTGCAATCCTTATAAAAGCAGTATGATCATACTTTTTTTGACAAAAATTGTTGAATGGTGTTAGTATTATGGTCGATTGGGCAATCTTAATAAAGAACATATCTGATGTTGAAAAGATAAATTATGAGTTAGGCCGTTTCATCTTTTGACAAAGAATTATAATATCATAATTCATAGGCATGGTAAAACAAAGTTGGCCGACAAAACCTTTGTTTATTGGATCCACATTCATTTAGGGACGGTTTGTCTAGGCAATTTATTTTTGTAGGCCACAGCATTATATGTTTAATTCAACCAAAAGTTATTACTAAACAAGAGAGCATAGTCCGAGGACAAAGTTGAGCTTTGAACTATGGGCAAGGCACTTTAAAGCACGACTAAAGTAGAGGTTTAAGAGAAGCTTTGCAATGCACATCAAAGAAAGAAAAAGAATACCTAAACTTAATTTTTACCAACCCGTTGGTTCAAAAGATCAATTTCAATAATTTTCAATATAATGTTGCTATTTGGTGATCAATTTTTACCAATATCTTGCTGTATTGCTAAAATCTTTGGAGTCGTCCTTGGTCAGTCAATTGGACTGATCGTCACCACAAATGCAGTTTATGAGATGACAGGGTCGGGGGCTCAGAGAGGTGCTTTTTTCAAGCAAAATTTTGGCACAATTAGTGTTATTCTTGCTACTTTGGGAAGAACTGATTCTCATCCATCCAGGGTGATGTCTGTATCTCGGCCATTCACAGAGGATCTGTCCCCTGAGCCGAAAAGGGTCAAAATGGAGGTCCGACCAGCATTGAGTTTTTCTAAAGAAGATAAAGTTGGAACCTTGCAGCCATATGATGATGCCTTGGTGGTTACCGTCAGGATAGGAGGGTATGATGTCAAAAAGGTGTTGGTAAATCAGGACAGCGGTGTAGAGATCATGTACCCTGATTTGTATAAGAGGCTTAAATTGAAACCTGAGAACCTGGCCTGCTATGATTCACTCTTGGTGGGTTTTGATGGAAAAATTGTTATCTTGAAGGTTCAGATTAGACTACTTGTACAGGCAGGATCAGAGGTTATGGATGTAAACTTCATTATGGTTGACGCATACTCCCCCTACACTGCCATTGTGGCAAGACCTTGGCTTCATGCCATGGGGCCTGTTGTAGACGACTAAATTCCTTAGTTCGAAATAAATCAAACAAGTAAAATAGTTTCACAAATGCGAATTTATATTGATGATTGTGTGGTACAATTTTCTGTGATTACAAAAGAGTGATCCTCTGATTCGATCTCTTTGCAAGACTTATTGATTTGGATTTGTGGTAATGTGATTTTGACTTGAACACAAAATATCCTTCAATTTGTTTGAGGGATGGATCGAAGATCGCTGAAACGAAATTATAATGAATCTCTAGCTATGAGCTTGTTAGCAATCCTTTGTTCTTCACGTTCTTCATGTTCTTCATGTGTTCTTCGTCTTCGAACGTCTGTGGTGGAAGTTCTTCGGGGCTTTAGAAGCTTGGATCTGTAGAGCTTCACTAATTTGTGATTTGTTGATGTTTTCGGATACTTGGCTTGATTCCCACAAACTTTAGGATCTAGGCAAATAGTTTGGATGATTCTGCTTTGAATGTTCTTCGATTTTGGGGTTGAAGTTCTTGAAGTTCTTGGAGGCCTCGAGGCTTGATTCCTGCAGAGCTTCTCTACTTCTGTGCTTTGGATGGCTTGGTATCCTCTCAAATGTCTACGGATGGCTTCTATTTATAGGAATTTGGAGGTGGATGAGTGACACGTGGCGGAGTCTGATTGGTGACACATGCCACAACTTGATTGGTCCGCTTATATCATCACTTACACGTGCGAGGCTGATTATGTCATCGCTTACACGTGCGAAGCTACTTATGTCACTGCTTACACGCGCTGATGCGTGATTGGTCTTTGCATGACACTTGGCAAATTTCTATTAGTTTCTGAGTAGTGATGTAAAACCTAGCAGCAATATGTGGCACTTTGTAATTGGCTGTATTTTGTGGATTTGGTAGTATGACGTGTCAGCTTGTGATAGGTCGGGAATTTTCCTTCTCTACAAATGCCCCTTCAAGACTCGTTCACACACACAGTTTCGGAGTATGGTGTGGGAATGAGTTTCGAAAGTGGATTTTTACACTTGACTCTTTAAGTGAAGTAGTTGAAGGTGGTGGAGCTTTCAGCAGGATGAGATAATTTCTGAGGAATAGACCCACCCATATGAAATTTTTTGATGAGACTGAAAAGGGGTCTGCGAGTATTTGAATGTACTTGCTTGACTGAGCCTTCTCAGCAGAGTTTAAGTTGAAGTAATTTCAAGAGAATATTTTGGATCATTGGCGGCGATCACAGGGCGTAGAAAATGGGGAAGATGAGACAATGGTGGCTGGGTATAACATACAGAGTTATAGGGCTTGCCTCGTGTTTTTAAGAACTACTAGTGAAGTCATCTCAGAAGAGTATACTTCGGATTACAACGAGGACATGTGGGAAAGTGGTTGAGTGCGCATGTGTCATCGTTTCACTCAGGTTAAATTGAGGTAATTTCAGAAGCTTAGGGATTTTGGGGATGCTGATGTTGGTGGTGAAGAAGACGGGGATGAAGCAAAGTAAATGGGTGAAACATACGACACCATGGTACTGGCCCTGTATGTTGGGGACTCTCTAGTGCAGGTGTTTCTGGGAAGTACACCTTTGAATATGGGACTGACTGTATGTTGCATGGGGTTTGACAGCCAGTCGTAGAATGTGCATGCGTGATGGGACCATGCCAACAGACGTTAAGTTGAAGTAATTTCAGAAGAGTACCTTCTGAAATACTTCAAGCTGAATTTAAGTTGGAGTAATTCCAGAAAGTGTGTTTTGAGGTACTAGCAACGATGACCTTTGGGTCCCACTATGGTGGGAACATGGAATAAGGCTCTGGTGACCATTTACTAGCTCCAAAGGTTGAATTCTGATGAGCTGGCACCTTGGAGGTTGTTTCAAGTGTTGGATGAAAGACAATTTGTAGGATACCCCAACACTTTTTACCATCTTCATTTACTGCTTCTTGTTGGAAAAGCACAAAAAAATGAAAGATGGAGCTAACTTGTGATTTTGGTCTTAAAAACCAACCAAGTTGCTGTTTGTTCCGAACCACTGCCTCTATTGGAAGACTAAGCAATTGGAAAGAGACTATGGGAGACCTGAGGTTAGGAACAGGTGCTTCTACTGGACTTGGATTCCCTGGCCAACCAAATCCACGGAAGTATGGAGGACGATACCGACCTTGTTATGAGTAATTTTATGGACAAAGGTGGTCGTTAAGTAGAGAAACAAAATTTGTTTAGATCTCAAAACTACAATGATGTTATGAAGAGGGTTTCTACTAAACCATGAGAGGGTAGATTTCAAAAGGATTATGAAGCAATATTGGTTGCTAAGTGTTGAGAATGATGAGGCCATAGTGAAAAATGGCTGTGAGAAGGAGGACTTGAAAATTTGAAAGAAACAAATCTTCATTTCATGACTCAGTGTGTTTTTCTCGATGAGTTTTCAACAGACCCGACCCTTCTATTTATAGCAAAAAGATGAAGAATGGTAGATAGGTAGTTGAGAATGGCGGATGAGAATTTTTGGTGAGAATGGTAGATTCTTGACTGTTAGGTGTTGAACGGTAGGTGGGAATGGTAGGCACCGAATGAGAATGGTAGGTTGGAGACTGGTAGGCACCGAACGAGGATGGTAGGTTGAACTAGTGACCTAGTGTAATTTCAAGTTCAAGACATACTTGTGAGAGTTCATTTGTACTTTGGAAGGGAAGCCTTGCCGAAGTCTGGAGAATAACCCTGAGGGGATCCCAACTAAATGGATGAATCTCAAATTTTGATCTTGAGGACTTAATTTTTGGACATTGCTAGTACTTTCGGAGAAGTGCGTCACATATTTGGTTTCCAAGTCCAAAACAAGTAAATAGATTCCAAAATCAGAATCTATGTGAGAATCTGAATAGGACAAGCTTTGCTTGGACGTTTTGATTCTTGGTCAAAGTTCACATTAAAGCCAACAGCCGTAGAATCACATTATTTGAGCAATTTCAGATTCTTAAATGAAGAAATAGACTCCAAAATCGAAATCTATAGAAAAAAATTAGGCAAGATAGGTTTTTCTTGAAAATTTTGACTTTTGGTCAGGATTTGTGCAAAAGTTAACTATCTGAAAATTGGACGTTTACGTAATTTTTGAGTTTCGCATAAAGAAACGGATCCAAAAATTGGAATGTACTCAAAAAACTGAGTGGGACAAGCCCCTTTTGAAAATTTTGACTCTTTGGTCAAAGTCAAAGTTTAGCTTGGTCAAACCTTTTTATTTCTTTCTTTTTTTTTTTTTTTTTTTTTTTTTTTTTGCAGTCGGTTCGGACCGGGTCAGATTTCCAAGTCGATCAAACCGGGTCAGCTGACATCATCCATGACGTCATGCAACTAAGGCGCGAGTCAGGGGTGAAGCGCGTGACAACGCGTGGCACGTGGGAAAGAATTCCGGCGCGTGTGAGCGCGTGAGACCTGACGGAGGTGTGTGGGAGTGCGTGAAACTGGGGCTGTGAACAACGGATCTTCTGGCGGCGCGTGGAGGCACGTGGCACCGTTTTTGGTCCCGAAATTTTTGGGTTTTGTAGATTGGAGGCAGTGGAATCTCCTGGTCTGGTCTGTTTTCTGAAATCGTGGGAAGATTTGCTCATATTTGAAGGACTAGGTCGCGGGTCGTTTGAAAGATCGTGGGTTTGAGTGGGGGTGTGTGCATGCACGTGGTAGCTCCGTTGTAGATGATCTTTCTGGGTTTTGTACATCGATGGCCGATGGATCTAGTGGTGGCATTGGTTTTGTAAAATTTTCCTCAAATTTGTGTAGATTTGAACGAGAAATCCGCAGGTGGTTGTGGACTTATGGCTGCTTGTGGCTGCGCGTTATGGGTCTACTGTAGACGTCCTCTCTGGGTCTTGTTGTTCGAAGTCAGATTTCGGTGGGTTGATTTTTGTGAAATCTTGTCAGAACTTTTAGAAATCCAAAAGAGGAGACGGTAGGCATTGTTAAACTTGTTGCCATTTTAGTCTTCATTGTGATTCTGACAGTGTTTGAAATTTTGGGCAAATTGGCTAACCAGCAAATGTCTCCTTCCCTAGAATGTGCAATAGTTTCTTTCTGACAGCATGATGCATTTATGGGTGCTCCTTTTTTTTTGAAGGTTTGGTGCAGACTTCCCTGACCTTGAGTGTATTTGAGTTTGCAAAATCTGACTTTGAGCTTCACAAACCTCTATATAAGGCCATCCAGGGCAATGCACTAAATTGCATAAGCAGAGTTTCCATGAGTAGCATGATACTCTTAAGGTTGAGAAATTATGCCTTTTCTTCTTCCTCTTTTTTTTTTATTTTATTTTTTTTATTTTTAACATGATTAGTTTGTACTAACTTTTTTTTTTAGACGTGCCAAGAGATTTTCTTCTGACAAGTTCTTTGTTATTGCTCATCTTTGTTATGCAGTAGGCTTTTCTTTATTCTTTGGGCTTTAACGTCAAGCTTTACACCAACGTTCTTATAGTGATGTTTGTCTCCACCCTTGACATTCTCATAACAACAGTCATCTAGGCAACAATATTATCAAAGTTGTTCATGATTCGATGATGCTATTACTAGTACTTGACTTTGAAGTTGTATTGGCTCTTGTCTTGGCAATTAAGCTGTACCAACACTTGTCTTTTTAATGCAACCATCTCAACGGTTTTTGCAACGCAGCCACATCAAGAGTCTTTATCATGAAGCCGTGCTAGCATTTGCCGTTGTACTGAAACCCTGCCAACATTCATCTTTGTCATGAAGCAATATTTGCATTTGCCTTCACAATGAAGCTGCATTCATCATTTGCACTGAAGCCGTGCCAACATTCATGTTTGCCATGAAGCCATGTCAACACTTCACTCGCACCAAGGCTGTGCCGACATCCATTTTTGTCATGTTAACACTTAATTCGCACCAAAGCCGTGCCGACATCCATCGTTGCCATGTTAACACTTCATTCGTACCGAAGCTGTGCCAACATTCATCTTTATCATGTCAACACTTCATTCGTACTGAAGTCGGGCCAACATTCATCTTTGTCATGAAGTGATATTTGCACTTGCCTTCACAATAAAGCTGCCTTCATCATTTGTATTGAAGTCGTGCCAACATTTGGCATTGCCATGAAGCAATGTCAACACTTCACTCGCATCAAAAGTCATGCCAATATTCATCTTTGGTATGAAGCCACGATAGCACTCCACATTAACACTGAAGTCATGCCAATACTCGTCTTTGCCATGAAGCAATATTTGCACTTGCCTCCATTGCCATGTTAACACTTCATTCGCATCAAAGCCGTGCCAACATTCATCTTTATCATGAAGCCACGACAACCCTCCACATTAGCACTTGCACTCGCATTGAAGTTGCACTGATATTGACCTTTATGATAAAGCTACAACAACATCAATTTTTAGAGGCAATATAGCTCAGACATCGAGGGTGCATAGCACTGTAGCCAGATATTAAGATTTCAAAGATGCCAACAAGACGTTAAAGATGCAAGGAGTCCCTATCAAGACTTTGAAGATGCAAAGAAATGCCAACAAAATCTTAAGGATGCGGGAAAAAATGACGCCAATACTTTGAAGACGCTAGAGTATGCTGCCAAGACTTTGAAGATGTCAGATCATGCCACCAAGAATTCGACATTACATGAACGTGCCCATAGAAGCAAGGTGATGCAACACCGACTTCAAATACATGATCTATCATCATTCTAGAGGAAGTTGACGTCGTCCAAATTTTAGAGACATCATGTGAAATGAAACCACTTAGAAGGGAGATGATGCGGTTCAAATTTCAGAGCTATGAAGTGGCACAACCTAGAAGAGAGAGGATGTAGCTTATACTTGCAAGGTACAAGAAGATGCCCCCAGGAGACAAGTGATACAAAGCATACTTCAGAAACGTGGGAGAATGTCCATAGAAGATGGGTAATGCCATGCAGACTTCATTTCTTGCAAAAGAGGTTGAAGATTTTATTCTGCTCCACAACCAAGAATCAACTTATGTTTGTCATCATTTCAATGAAAGCTAGGCAACGTCAACTCCTTACAGCCTTCATCTTCAACTACAACAATCTTCGATCATTCCATTGAGCAATTGACTGTCTTTAAGCAATGTCTTGCCAACCAAAGGAACCTTAAAAGCATATTGATGACCGTTAGAAAACTCTTCAAGCTAGACTGGCAATCCTCCTTTTCATGTGACTGAACTTAGTGACAAGTACTAAACTGCCTACATACCCTGGAGAAGGATCAAGTCATCACGTAGTTCAACAGATTTTTTTTTTAATGATTTTTTTTGATAGTTTCTTTTTGGATGATTTCTTTGTTTTTTTGTTTTTTTTTTGTTTTGTTTTGTTTTTTTTTGTTTTTTTTTTTTTTATATAGTTTCTTTTTTAATTTTTGTTGTTGTTGTTTTTTTGCAAAAAGGAGGGCTCAGTGTGTAATAGTGGGTATCACCACTAATCGAACCCGAGACCCCTCAAGGGCAACATGGGCATCCACCACTACGCCACACTAGCAATTGGTGACATAGAGTGTTGGGAAATTTAGACCACAGTTGATAGAATTAACAAGTTTTAAATCCAAGTTGTTAATTAGATTTATTATCAATAAAACTTGTTAAAACAAATAAACATCAATATCATGTCAATAATGAATGCAGTAGAAAAGTAAATAAGACAAGATATGATGACCCAGGAAAACCAATGAAACCAACCAGTTTCACAGTAAAAAACCTAGGGTGAAACCTTCCCGAAAAGCAATCCACTATACTGAAAAGAAGTTTCAGATCTAGTACAAAACCTTTATCCCTAGACTCTACAATTCCCGTAGATGAACTTACAGCAGAAACCTTCTACCGCTTCAGAACCTCTGAACTCTTCAATATATGAACGCCACCCTTTTTGTTGATGCACGAATCCCAGTACGTGACAACCAATTGCGCGGATCCTAGTACGCGACTTCAATTACCAACTAGAAGAAGATGTTGGCTACAAAGTTCTTCACTTCATCAAGAATAAAGATCAAGAAGCACTTGGTTACAAAATCCTAAGGCACAAAAGACGCAGTAGCTTCTTTTAGAGAGAATAAGGCATCGGTCACCTTTTGCATATGTTCTCCTTGTATTCTCTTATTCTCTTATGTGACGGCCTCTAAAATAAGCTATAGGTCTAGGGTTGTGAGAAAAGAAACCCTACACAAATACATAAGCTTGGTCCAAAAATCAGATCTGAAAATCTGAATTCCCATAACCTCGATAGATACCTCGATCGATCGGTAGGTGTCGAGCTTTATTAAACCTCGATAGATAGCTAAGTGTGAAGAAGGTGTCAAGGAGACAGAAGATTTCTCGATCGATCCACCAGCTGTTGAAAAGGTGTCGAGATTGCGATAAGAAAACACCTTAAGAGCTCAATAGATAGCCAGCTGTCGAGAAGGTATCGAGCAGCTGTCGAGCTATTTGTCCACAGGTGTCGAGCTATCTGTCTAGCTTTAATGAACACCTTTTCTTCACTTGTTTCATGGTCTAATCTTCATGGCTTTAATACTAGACTTGAACAATATGTTCCTTGAAGTATTAAACACATCCTAGATCTACCCAAATACAAGTAAAGTGCGTTTTGTCAAAGGATTAGCCAACTACATAAAATATGTCCTTAACATAGAGTGTGATTAATTTCTCCTTATTGGTACGCTGTCAAAGGTGATGGGAAGACATCATATACTCTTGCAGCGCTACAGTAGGCAGTTTAAACTCTTACCAAGGAGCACTCCTCGACTTTCAAGCATAGAAGCGTTTGAGGAACTTCCCATTGATGGGGCCGATCCTTACACCATCATTATCTACCAATTTGTAAGCTCCATTGGTGTAGACTTCTTGCACAACATAAGGTCCATCCCATTTTGAAGTGAACTTATTGCCTGTATGATGAGTTATGATGATAGGTTTTTGGATGGCGAGGACTAAGTCACTAACTTAGAATGATCGTGGTTTAACTCTTTTATTAAATGCGTTTGAAAGACGAGCTTGATAGCACTCAAGGCGTTGTTGGGCCTAGAGCCTTTTCTTATCAAGTGCCTCTAATTCTTGCAATCTGAGCTTGGCATTTTCTTCTCCAGTCAACCTTTCTTGAATGGCAATCCGCAATGATGGGATTTGACGTTCTAAAGGAAGGATGGCTTCCACTCCGTAGACAAAAGAATATGGCGTCGCTTGAGTAGGCGTTCGAAATGTTGTTCGATATGCCCATAATGCTTCTCCAATTCTTTCATGCCAGTCTCGCTTTGTCTTGGATACAACTTTCTTCAACAAACTGCCAAGTGTTTTGTTAAATGCTTCAGCTAGTCCATTTGTTGGGGCATTGTACATGGAGGAGTTGTATTGTTTAAATTCAAACTTCTCACATAGTTCCGTCATCAGCCTATTGTAGAACGGTTTTCCATTATTAGTTATGATATAACGAGGGACACCATATCGATAGATCAAATGAGTTTGAATGAAATTGACCACCATCTCTTTTGTCACTTCCCTAAGCGGCACAGCTTCCGCCCACTTCGAGAAGTAATCAGTTGCTGCCAAGATTTAAAAATGGCCACCGGATGACTTTGGTAATGGTCCTATCGCGTCAAGCCCCCATGCATCAAAAGGCCAAGAAGCTACAGTTGGGTGTAGAGGTTCTGGCAGCTGGTGGATGAAGTTCGCATGATACTGACAAGCTTCGCATTTCTTAGCGCACTCCATGGAATCTTGCACCATTGTAGGCCAATAGTAACCCATTTGTTTGATCCTATTGTGTAACTTAGGACCCAACTGATGTGCGCCGCATATTCCAGAGTGAGCCTCCTATAGGGCTTGTTTAGCTTCCTCCTCTCCTAAGCAATGGAGAAACAATCCATTAAATGAACAACGGAAGAGAGTGTCCTTATAATAAATGAATCAGGCAGCCCTTCACTGAACTTTGGCCTTGTGGCGTTTATCATCCGAGAGTCTTCCATGTTGAAGATATTCAATGATCACTTGTCACCAATCTTCTTTTTCAACAAGGCATACAAAAATAATATTGGCTTGCTCTTCTTCTTCTTCTTCAACCATGAGAGGTACCACCTACCTTTAGGAAATAGCAACTTTGGTTGTCTCTTCTTGGGATAATGCTAAGGCGATAGCCAAATTAGCTAAAGCATCGGCCTGTCTATTCTCCTTTCTTGGTATATGCTCCAATGTGATGGCCTCAAAATTAGTTAGCAACTTCTTTGCATATTTGCAATAAGGGATAAGGTCTTCTTTCTTGACGTCATACTGTTCCAAGACTTGGTTGATGATTAATTTGGAATCCCCAAATATCTCAAGTTGCGATATGCCTATCTCAATGGCCATTTGTAGACCAATAATCAATGATTGATATTCAGCTACGTTGTTAGAGCAAAGTTCACTTAATGAGAATGAGTATAGAAGTATTTGCCGTTATGGAGAGACAAACACTACACCTGCCCCCGCTCCTTCTCGACGTGCAGCCCCATAGAAAAACATCATCCATGGTGGCATTACTTCAATGTAAAACACGTCTTCATCTGGAAAATCATCAGAGAACCCCCAATCAGATGGAACTGGATGATCAGCAAAGAAATCTTCCAATGCTTGTCCTTTGACAGCCTTTTGTGCAACATACGCGATGCCATATTGTTGTAGCAGGACCGCCCATCGAGCTATACGACCCAAAACCACTGGCCTAGAGAGGACATACTTAATTGGGTCCGCTTTTGCTATCAAACGAACTGTATATGCTTGCATGTAGTGCTTCAGTTTGTCTATGGCAAAGAAAAGAGCGAGGCACATCTTTTCGATAGGAGAATAATTTAATTCAGCCTCATTGAGAGTTCGACTTAGATAATAAAGGGCTCTTTCTTTCCCCTCTTCATTTTCTTGTGCCATAAGAGCACCTAGAGACTTTTCTTGTGCCGCGATGTACAGCACGAAAGGCTTTCCTGGGATAGGAGCACCTAAGACTAGAGGATTAAGCAGGTATCTTTTGATGCATGCAAAAGCATTGCTACAAGCCTCATCCCATTCAAAGTGCACATCCTTTTTCATCAATATATTGAAAGGTTGACATCGACCAGCCAAGTTCGAGATGAATCACCATATGTAGGCTAGTTTTCCCTGTAAGCCTTTAAGTTCTCGCAAATTCTTGGGCTCTGGCATTTTTTGGATAGCTTCAATCTTGGATTGGTCAATTTCAATACCGCGGTGCCTCACAATGAAACCAAGAAATTTCCCAGATGCTACACCGAAAGCGCATTTGCGGGGGTTCATTTTAAGCTGATACTTTCTTAGGCAGTTAAACACGAATCGTAGATCTGCCAAATGGTCTTCCTTTTTTTTTGTTTTGACCACGAGATCATCAACATAACACTCCACGTATTTATGAAGTACATTATCAAAGATCTTTTGCATGGCCTGTTGATAAGTAGCACCAGCATTCTTTAGTCTGAAAGGCATTACTTTGTAACAGTAAATGCCCTTAGAGGTACGAAAGGCTGTAAGCTCTTCATCCTTTGGATTCATTTGAATTTGGTTGTAACCCGAAGAACCATCCATGAAAGATAAAGCTTCATGACCGATAGTGCCGTCAACCATGACCTCAGTGATGGGTAATGGAAAATCATCCTTGGGACATGCATTGTTCAAATCATGGAAGTCAACGCACACCCGGATTTGTCCAATCTTCTTTTTGACAGGGACGATGTTAGAAATCCAGTCTGGATACTGTACTTCACGAATGAAGCCTGCTTCGATTAGCTTATTGACCTTAGTTTCTATTTGAGGGATAAGCTTCGGCCGAAAACGTCTTTGGGCTTGTTTAACTAGGTGCACACCTTTCTTTACTGCCAAATGATGTAGACCAATACTTGGATTGAGCCCAGGCATTTCCTTGTAAGTCCAAGCAAACACATCTTTGTATTCTACTAGGAGCCTGAGGTACCCTTCTTCTTCTTCCGGGGTGAGAAGCGCACTAATGAAAGTTGGCCGGGGTTCTTTAGCAGTTCCTAAATTGATCTCTTTAAGTTCATCAACTGTAGCCTGTCCTCCATCTTCCAAGGCTGGAGGAGCTTCCTCAACCTTTTCATTGGCTTCTTCAGCATTTGAAAGTGCACCTTCTTCTATTGTGATATGAAACGAGGATGATACCTTTTCAATTTGCTCATTATGAACAAATGATTGTCTAGTGTGTACAATCATTCGCCTCTTAACTTTGAGCGATCCTTCAGTGCTGATGTCTAGGGTAGAGTTACGTTTCATGCGTGAAGGAATGCTACTGTGGATCTCATCATTAACTTTCTCTTCCTTTTGAACCTCGAAGTTTATCGAGTTTTGAGAGCAACCATCAACGAGCCTTTTTGTTGCCCCCAATCGATCAAAAATTGATCTACATGCAAGAGTGTCCCGATTTT
Organism: Quercus glauca; assembly: GCA_023736055.1. Lineage (NCBI taxonomy): Eukaryota > Viridiplantae > Streptophyta > Magnoliopsida > Fagales > Fagaceae > Quercus > Quercus glauca. The sequence continues at coordinate 22,020,317 of CM043315.1, forward strand.
GTGTTAAGCAAGTTGTATTTAACCTGTCGAACACTCTGATTCGTGACGATGAGGCCTTGATACGATCGAACACCGAGATGCGTGATAAAGAGTAATCTTTTCTTTGATTCGAACTTTCGCCGACCTCCACTGTTATGTATTGGGAACTTGAAGCATTGTTTTTTTCTTGATCCATATCCGAGCTGGTTGCTCAGGAGTATAACCTAATCCGGTCTTTGGGATAGGAATTTCATGCCCTTCAAGCCGCATTTTCCTTTGTGTTCTACTTAGGCCATGCATCTTTTCTCCAGTGGCTTCTGGAATTAGTTTCCCTAAGTCGCCTTGTTTTGAGAAATCGTAGCCTGCTTTGGCTAACAACTTATATGCCTTTGGGTCGAACCATTCTTTCGTCTACTCACTTGGTAGAATACCATGCTCTGTCAGACTTTGTGAAGACCTCATGAATCCATTTAGTGGCTTTGAGGGCAAAGGATTTGTGGATGAAGTTAAAGGCATGACATGATTTTCTTTCAATATGACTACATCCTCCATTGTGAGCTTTGCAGGAGGCCTTCCCATGTCTCCAGTAGATGGAAGACACTCTGCGAATGGTGATTGTCCATTCTTGTGGCGTGATAATGGTACATACCAAAGGAATAGAGGGCTATTGGAAGGCAATGCAATTTCTGCTCTCATTGAATTACTGGTAGATTCACTAGAATGATTATTCCCACATTCTGGACCTTCCTTCGGGGAAGAAATATCATTTCCAGTGATGAATCTAACATGCTTCTTTTCATTCTGCTTGCTTTCCATGGACGGGATCTCAACTGGGAGAACTTCACTAGGAATGTCATCTTCTACATAAAATTTCGCGTCAGCAAAGTGAGCTTCAGTCTCAGCAAAAGGCTTCAAGTCGGCATTGACTTTCTTTATTCCACTTTGAAGGTACTTGAAACATTGATGCAAAGTTGACGGCACTATTCCGTTTCCATGGATCCATGGGCGTCCTAACAACATATTGTAGGTCATCTTGGCATCAATGACATGGAACAAAATGTTGCTTGTCAATTCTCCAATGATTAATTCCAAGTGTATCATGCTGATTGCACGTTGTCCTCCTTGGTTAAAACCTTGAATGACTAAACGACTGTGCGATAATTCCTCCATAGTAAGACCAAGTCGTCTTATTGTCATTTTTGGTAGTATATTAATAGCCGAACCTCCATCAATGAGAATACGATCGATCTTTTGTTCACGAGCATAACCAGAGACATAAAGTGGATGATTGTGGGGCTTAGAGCCTAACAAAAGATCCTCATCAGTGAAAGTTAAGTCTGGAGAGCATGCGTAACATTCTTGGTTTTGTTGAAGCGTGTTGGTAGAAGGAGTGTATATCTCTGGCTTTTCAAGAGCTTGAGTGAGCACTTCTTCTAGTGAGATGAAGGATTGCGAGGGTTCAACTTCATCGACCTGAGATTGGAGTTCCTCTAAATATAACAAAGTCTTATTTGGACCACCATGGTCAACATCCTCCTTTTCGTCCTGAATTTCACAATAAGAGACCGTGTGAACGGCCTCGGCTGAGTCATTTTGAAAGAATCTTCTGGGGAAGAATTCTTCCAATGTGATGAGATTTCGAAGTTTTTGGGTTTGTGCCGAATCGTCATTCATTATTGTTCCCAGTCTTTCTTGCCTTTTGTCACTCTTTCTTCTTGATCGAGGCTGAATCTAGTTTTGTGCTCTTTTGGACTCTTGGGTGACCAAATGAAGAGGGAATGCTCGTCTCTTTTTCCATCTCTTACGAGTAACCATCGTCCAGCCTTCTTTTTCATCCATTGTTGACCTTTTATCGTCATTTGAATTATGATCAGATGCCTTTTGTGAGAGTTGAACTTGAACAGGTTCCAGAGAACCAAACTGGATGAGAGTGCTATTTGCCCCCTGCTTAGTAGTTGGAGACATGCAACTAGGTAACCTACAAGCAAATGTTGCAAGGTTTGATTGAGCAATGTCATTAAAATCCAAGTCGATTTTCCTTTCCTTGGCTAGCTTCATGATGAGTTTATTAAGAACAAAGCATTTTTGGATTGTGTTGGAAATTTAGACCCCTTAAACCACAATTAGATTGCGTAGCCTAGATTAATTAGCCAAGTTGTTACTTAGTCAAATTAAACAATTCTAGGTTAAAACAATCAAATAATCATATCAAGCATATAAAGCAGCGGAATAATAAATTACACAAGATATGATCACCCAGGAAAACCAAACTGGTAAAAAACCTGGGGAGGATTTTACCCACCGATCCTCAAGGCAAACCTGAATCCACAATGAAAGAATCGAAGTTCATACAAAAGGACTTACAAGCTCCCCGCTTGACTTCCTAATGCTACCCACCAGTAGAACTTATTGACACGATCACGTGCAAGCTCCGAATCCACGGACTCCTTCTTTCTTGGATTTCTTCAATCAGCTACAAGCTCCCCGCTTGTTTTTCTTTAAGCTCCAATGGTTGCAACCTTGTTGATCATTAAGATGTAGATAATATCTCTACCTTGAAAACCCTAAGTTTATGTGAAGGAAAGCTCCTCAAAGATCTCACAAGAGATTCACATAAACAGCAAATATGAGCAACAAAGACTTAGAGAGGTTTGGGTACAAAACCCTAAAAATAAAAGGAGGCACAAGAGGCACTCTAATCTCTCATCAAAAGTTTCAAAAATGTTCTAGGGTTTCCCTTATATATATAAGAGTTTTACTTGAACCCCAAGACGTTTAAATAGAGTTTGGGCTGAACTGGAACTCTGCAGAAAAATAAATCTATACATGGTTCGATCGATCGAGTCTAATTTTCGATCGATCGAGACTTACAGATTTAGTCCAATAAATTCTGCAATCACTCGATTCCAATTTTACAAATAAACATACTTTGAGCAAGCCTAAACCTAGACTAAATGTTTTGATCATGGTTTGCCAACAAAATACAAATTGAAGTTCTAATACATTAATTCCTAATTTCTTAGAACCCAACAGATTGGATGGCTTATGATGCGATGATACTTACAATAGTTTGGGTTATCAACTTTTCCCATCTCTTCCAGTTGTTTGCATTCTAGCAATTCAATTAATTTCAACTTGAGCAGTTGTTCTAGTATTTTGGGCATATCGGCATTTAGGAAAGGATACACCTTTTGTTCCCATTCCTTAAGTGATGAGCGACGCGTCTCACGCTGTTGGCCTCCGTCAGGCCTTTTCTCATTAGCCTTCACATTTCTTGTTGCAATTTTGACTAGAGCAGGGTTAATATTCATTGAGTCTTTGATATTACTTTTTGTATTCCTGTCATTTTTCCTTATTTCCCGTCTTTCTTTCCTTTCCTCAGGTACGGGAGGTTTCATATTTCCATGGCTAGAGATACTCAATTCCATGTCATGCGCACGAGTTGCCAACTCTTCAAATGTTCGGGGCTTTATCCCTTGAAGGATGTAAAGGAGTCCCCAATGCATGCCTTAGATGCACATTTCTACAGCAGATATTTCAGAAAGTCTATCCTTGCAATCTAGACTCAAAGAACGCCACCGATTGATATAATCAACTACAGGCTCATCTTTCCACTGTTTGGTATTGGTAAGCTCCATCATGCTCACCGTGTGACGCGTGCTATAGAATCGGTTGAAAAACTCTCTTTCAAGTTGTTCCCAACTATCGATTGACTCGGGTTCTAAGTCTGTATACCAATCAAAGGCATTTCCTTTTAGTGAACGGACAAACTGCTTTACAAAGAGGCCTCCTTGAGTTCCTGCATTCTCATAGGTTTCTACAAAGTGAGCAACGTGTTGCTTAGGGTTTCCTTTGCCATCGAATTGCAAGAACTTGGGAGGTTGTACCCATTTGGCATCCTCATATTATCGATGCGCTTTGTATAGGCCTTCGAATATATGAGAGAACTCGTAGAAGAACCTCCATATTGTGCTCGAATGGTGTTCGTTATCATGTCCTGCAATTGTTGGACAGATATCGAGGCCATTGAGGTGGAATGTCCATGTTGAGAAGGGCCTTCACCTCCTTTTCCTTTATCACCCCCGGGATTTTGTCCTTTGAAGGTAAAGCCAGGTGGGTGCTCAAGGTTAAGACTTGATTCACCAGAATCTTGTACCTTTAGCTTGTTTATTAGGGTTGCAATTTTGACGTCCTTTTCTTCAAGTGCTTTGGTGAGAAGGATGACCCTTGTTCCATTTCAACTATCTTTTCTTCCATGGTAGAGGTGTTAGTTATAATCACTGGCATGACCTCTAGATATGATGGAGAAAATGATGAAATAGGATAAGTTAAAGGTATTTCATTCCTTAAGTTTCTCATCATGGGTGAAGAGTTGATAGAAAAGGTCTTTATTGGGGATGATTCATTATTGATCTCCAAATCTTTCGAGACAGATGAATCCTTAGTGGTAGTTTTCCTATTTGCAAGAAAGTCCAGAGAGATGACAGTATGAAGCTCGCCCTCTTTGGTTGGTTGGGGTTGAAGTCGATCAAGAGCTTTGGATCGACTGTGAGTGGTTGGGCCAATATAATCATCAGCACTGGTAGCATCAATTACTGATTTTCGGACATTCTTGCTAGAGGCCATTAAAGCTGGTAGAAAATGATGTCGAATTTCTTTTCTTTTGAAGGAGAAAGAGATGAGAGGCAGAGAAGTCCCACCAGGTGTGCCAAAATTTGTAGATGACTAAATTTCTTAGTTCGAAATAAATCAAACAAGTAAAATAGTTTCACAAATGCGAATTTATATTGATGATTGTGTGGTACAATTCTCTGTGATTACAAAAGAGTGATCATCTGATTCGATCTCCTTGCAAGACTTATTGATTTGGATTTGTGGTAATATGATTTTGACATAAACACAAAATATCCTTCAATTTTTTTGAGGGATGGATCGAAGATCGCTGAAACGAAATTACAATGAATCTCTGGCTATGAGCTTGTTAGAAATCCTTTGTTCTTCACGTTCTTCGTGTTCTTCGTGTGTTCTTTGTCTTCGAAGGTTTGTGGTGGAAGTTCTTCGGGCTTTAGAAGCTTGGATCCATAGAACTTCACTAATTTGTGATTTTTTGATGTTTTCGGACACTTTTAGCTTAATTCCTGCAAACTTTAGGATCTAGGCAGATAGCTTGGATGATTCTGCTTTAAATGTTCTTCGATTTTAGGGTTGAAGTTCTTGAAGTTCTTGGAGGCCTCGAGGCTTGATTCTTGTAGAGCTTCTATACTTCTGTGCTTCGGATGGCTTGGTATCCTCTCAAATATCTTAGGATGGCTTCTATTTATAGGAATTTGGAGGTAGATGAGCGACATGTGGCGGAGTCTGATTGGTGACACATGTCACAGCTTGATTGGTCTGCCTATGTCATCGCTTACACGTGCGAGGCTGATTATGTCATCACTTACACGTGCGAGGCTACTTATGTCACCGCTTACACGTGCTGATGCGTGATTGGTCTTTGCATGACACTTGGCAAATTTCTATTTGTTTCTGAGTAGTGATAGTAAAACCTAGTAGCAATATGTGGCACTTTGTAATTGGCTGTATTTTGTGGATTTGGTAGTGTGACGTGTCAGCTTGTGATAGGTTGGGAATTTTCCCTCTCTACACCTGTTTCTTCTATCTTGCACTTGAAGGTGAAGTATCCGTTCAGGGACCAGGTTAAGGAGTTGGTTGGGAGTTAGTCCATGGCTAGGTAGTGCTTGATGGCTACAATTAGACATCAAACTAGAGGTGAGTCCTCGGCCTCTGCTGAGCAGGGTTTATAGCAATCAAGGATGCTGGCATTGCCTACGGATATGGAGGTTGAAAGGGCATAGTGTGAGGAATTAGAAAAAGTTATTATTGGTGATGATGATGAGAAGTTTTTCCGAGTCGGAGTTCGGTTGCCTCCTTAGGAAAAGGAAGAGCTGATAGTATTTCTAAGGAAAAATATTGATGTGTTTGCATGGAGTGCTTACGAAGCCCCTGGGGTAGATCCAAATTTTATTTGTCATCATTTAAATGTCAATCCCTCTATCATCCCCAAAAAGCAACCACATCAGCGCTCATCTAAGGAACATTCTGATGCTGTTAAGGAGGATGTGGTTAAGCTTAAGTGGGCTAGGCCCATAAAAGAGGTGTTTTACCCTAGTGGTTGGCCAATACAGTGGTGAGTATGTGTAGACTTCATGGATTTAAATAAAGTTTGCCCTAAGGATGCATTCTCCATGCCTCGAATAGATCAATTAGTGGATGGAATTGTAGGTCATCCTCAAATGAGCTTCTTAGATGCATTTTCATCAGGTACCGTTAGTTTTGGATGATTAGGAGAACACTGCTTTCATTACGCCTACTAGGAATTATCATTACAGAGTGATGCCTTTCGAATTAAAGAATGCAGGGTCTACCTATCAAAGGATGATGGCCAAGATGTTCAAGCCTCACCTAGGCAAAAATATGGAAGTTTATGTAGATGACATGGCGGTGAAGAGTAAGATAGAGTCCGAGCACATGGATGACCTCGAGATTACTTTTGAAATACTGAGAAAGCACAAACTACGCCTTAACACTTATAAGTGTTCTTTTGGTGTTAGCTCAGGCAAATTTCTGGGTTATATAGTCACTTACCGTAGAATTGAGGTCAACCCTGATCAGATTAGGGCAATTAATGATTTACAACCTCCTCGAAATCCCAGAGAAGTCCAGAAGTTAATAGGAATGACTGCTGCTCTGAACCGATTCATCTCTCGGTCAGTAGACATGTGTAAGCATTTCTTTTAGTTGTTGCGTAAGTGGAAAGAATTTGAATGGACTGAAGAGTTTGCCTTGGCCTTCCAGCAACTGAAGGAGTATCTTTCTTGGCCACCCATTATGTCCAAGCCGAAGGAGGAGAAGGCTCTTTTTCTTACATTGCTATAGCCTCGCATGCGGTAAGCTTAGTACTGATATGAGTTGATAATGGAGTGCAGAGACCAATTTATTATATGAGAAAATTGTTGAATGAAGTAGAAGTTCGTTATATAACATTGGAGAAGGACATTTACCATTAGAGAAGGTCATCTTGGCAGTGGTGCATGCTACACGGAAGCTTCCTCGTTACTTCCAAGCTCACACGGTTATAATTCTAACTCAACTTCCTCTTCAATCACTACTGCGGAAAGCTGATTACACCGAGAGAATTACAAAATGGGAAACAATCTTAGGGGCTTTTGATATTAAGTATATGCCTCACACCTTTATTAAGGGCCAAGTCCTTACAGATTTGGTGGCCGAGTTTACTGAGTCTCCACCGGAAGAGGACTGAGAAAAACAGAACATGGATGGAAAATCGGTTGGGATGATATCCTTACAAGGACCTTATTTTGAAGGGTATATGTTGGTGGTGCAGCTAATCAAAGAGGATCTGGAGTGGGGCTAGTTGTGATATCTCTTAAAGGGATCACTATTGAGAAATCCTTGATGTTGGTCTTTTCAGCTACAAATAATGAGACTGAGTATGAAGCTTTGTTGGTAAGGATGGCTATGGTTCATAAAATAGGAGGAAAAGTAGTGGAGGTATTGTCGGATTCAAGATTGGTTATAAGCCAAGTGAAGGGAGAGTTGGAGGCTAGGGATTTGAGAATGTAGGAGTATTTGAACCTAGTTAGGTACTTGCAATCAGGATTTGAGTCTTTCACTTTACAGCAATTCCCTAGAAGCAGAAATATGCATGCTAACTCTCTTGCCACTCTCGCAACCTCCCTGGCGTCGAGTTTACCTTGGGTTATCCTGGTTGAGGATTTATGTATGCCTACTGAGATAAAAAGAGAGATGGCCTAGATTCATCAAATTAGAGTGGTCCTACTAGGATGGACCCCATAATTCTGTTCCTTAAGGATAACATTTTCCTCGAGGAGAAAGGGGAGGCTGATAAATTGTGAAGAAAATCCTATCGTTTTTGGTTGTCCAAGGATCAAAAGTTAAATAAGCTCTCTTTTTCTGGGCCATATTTGCTATGCGTCCATCTTGAGGTAGTAGAGCCACTCCTAGAAGAATTACACGGGGATTTATGAAAGTCATACAGGAGGCAGATCACTGTTTCACAGGGCCTTCACTCAAGGATATTGGTGGCCAAGTATGCAAAAGGAAGCACAAGAAAACGTAAGGAAGTGTGACCAATGTCAGAAATTTGCTCCAGACATTCTTCAACCAGGAGGTGTCCTCAATCCTTTGTCTAGTCCCTGGTCTTTTACTCAATGGGGCTTAGATATTGTAAGGCCCTTCCCTAAGGTAGCAAGAAATAGGAGATGACTTTTGGTCGCCACCGACTACTTCACCAAGTGGGTTGAGGTTGAGCCACCAGCAAATATTAGGGATGTAGATGCCAAGAGGTTTGTGTCGAAAAATATTGTCTCTCAATTTAGGATTCCACATACCCTCATTTCGGACAATAGGCTTCAGTTTGATAGCAAAACTTTCAGGAGGTATTGTTGTGAATTGGGTATTAAGAATAGGTATTCAACTCTGGCTTATCCTTAGGGGAATGGACAGGTTGAGGTTGTCAATAAGGTCTTAGTGAATGGGCTCAAGAAGAAGTTGGATGATGCAAAGGGCAAATGGGTAGAAGAGCTGCCACATGTTCTCTGGACATATCGGACTACCCCTCGTAGGTCAACAGGGGAAACACAATTTTCAATGACTTATAGGGCCGAGGCTATAATTCCTCTGAAGACTAGATTCCCAACATTGAGGACAAGCTTGTTTACTCTAAACAGCAATGACAGCCTATTAGATAAGAGCTTGGATTTGATTGAAGAGTGGAGAGAAAATGCCATGGTTCAGTTAGCATATTATCAATAAAAGCTCAAACAGGGGTATGACTTAAGTGTGAGATTAAGACCGTTAGCACATGGAGACTTAGTATTAAGAAAGGTTGTGGGTATTGCAAAAAACCCAGTATGGGGAAAGTTAGGGCCCAATTGGGAAGGGTATACCATATTACCTCAGTAGCTGGTATAGGTGCTTATTTCCTAGAAGATTTAGATGAAAATGTCATATCACGTCCTTGGAATGTAAACAACCTGCGAAAGTACTATTATTAATGAAAGGAAACTCTGCCATGTTTTTATTTCTGACATTATGTGTTATGTTTATTATTTGTTTGAATATTAAACAAAACATTGGTCATGTTTGGCTCCTCGGACCACATATCTTAGGTAAATTAATATTTTTGATTACTTGTCTGAGTATTGAACAAAACCTCTGTCATGCCTGGTTCCTCAGACCACATACGTTGGGTAAATTAGTACTCCTCATTATTTGTTTGAGTATTAAATAGAACTTCAGTCATGCCTAGTTCCTTGGACCATATACCTTGGGTAAATTAGTGCTCCTCATTCCTTGTTTGAATATTTAACAAAACCTTGGTCATGCCTGGCTCCTCAGATCACATACCTTGGGTAAATTAATATTTTTGATTACTTGTCTGAGTATTGAACAGAACCTCGGTTATGCCTAGTTCCTCGGACCACATACCTTGGGTAAATTAGTACTCCTTATTATTTGTTTAAGTATTAAATAGAATCATGGTCATGTCTGTCTCCTCGAGCCACATACCTTGGGTAAATTAATACTCTTAAAGCAAATATTCATGTGTTAAACAGAACCTTGGTCATATTTGGCTCCTTGGACCATATACCTTGGGTAAATTAACGCTATTCAATATCTCTCTAGGTGTTAAACAGAATTTTAGTCATGTTTGGTGTTAGGGACATATTTTATGTAATAGGCATGCCCTTTGACAAAACGCACTTTACTTGTATTTGGGTAAATCTAAGTAGGTTCAAGATGATCACTACAAGTGGTAAATTAAAGACATGAAGACTACTTAAGAATTGTTCAAGAAAAGTGCAATCTGCAGGTCTCGATACCTGCTCGATAAAATCTCGATCTGTCAAGATTCATTAAAGCTTGATAGATTCCTCGATCGATTGAGCTAACGGATTTTCAAATTATAGCCAGCAATGTTTTATTCTAAAAGGCTATTTGTTTATGGGTTTGTATAATCCTCATTGAACTAGGAAAGCCTAAGGTTTGTGTATACCTATTTGGAATAGGAGAGCCCATTAAGCTCCTATTTAAAGGAGGTGGAAAAAGAAAAACCTAACCCTAGAAAGCTTCAAAAGGTTTTCTTTTTGAAACCCTAGCCTCCTACTACAGAAGAAAGAGCTCTTGCTGCGTTTCTTGTACGCCTTTGTGTTCTGTAACCAAGCAAAGTCTCTTGTACCAACATTGAAGATCTTATTGGTGTTTCTATGTGAAGCTGCTGCAAATTAACTACAACAATCAAGGGGTTGCTGTGGAGTTAGTCACGTACTGGGATTCGTGTAAAAGGAGTAAACCGCGTACTGGGATCCGCGCATCAAATTGGTTAGTCACGTACTTGGGAGCCGTGCATGAAAAAAGGGAACTGTCACTACAGAACAAGTCCAATTAGATATTGGGGTAAGGGTTAAACTGTAGGTTGGTAAGGTACTTGGGATTCCTTTACTTGTAACCGCTTGTTGTGATAATAGTGGAGTTTTGGGAGTGGTGACGTGAAAATCACCCGGTGGGGTTTTTGCCGTTAGGGTTTTCCCTATTCGTGAACAAATCACCGTGCTATTTATTTTCCGCTGCATATTTAGTTTATTGGTGATTTGTTTGTGCTGCCACACAATTGCATGTTAATTAACCTAATTAATAAACTTGGTTAAATTAATTGGTTAATTAATCACAATGGGTCAATTCGTTTGTGGCCTATCAAGTGATATCAGAGTAGACACACCCTAATTAGGTTTTAATCTTTGCTGTGTGATCCATTGACCCCTGTTGTCATGGAAACTCTTGATTGTTTTGATTTGCATGATCTTATGTTGAATGATGATGATGATATTCAAGATGCCTATTGCAAGCTTTATAATTTTTGTATGAAATCTCTTAAATGTTCTACAAAATTAAAAGCTAAATTTAAAAAGGTCAAGCTTGAAAAAGATGATTTGATTGCAAAATTGGATGAAGCCAATAATTTGAATGATAATTTTAAAAATCAAATTTCATCTCAGGTGGACAAAATTAAGAGTTTGGAAGAGCAACTAGTTGAATTTAAAACTAAAGTTGAAAAATTAACTAGTGCCAAACTTGTTGTTGAGCCTAACTCAAAAGAAAAAATTTTTTTATATTCCCCCATTTAAAAGGAATAATGAAGAGTTGAAGGCTAATATTGCTAGGATAGACAAAGGTAAACAATCTGATGTTAACGCTTAAGTTTCTAAACCTATGTCTAAAACTCCTCATAGGTTGAATAAAAATTCTGAATTTGTCCCCACTTATCATCATTGTCATATTGTTGGTCATATTAGGCCAAATTGTCCTAAATTAAGGTCTCTGTTAACTTCTAGGGTTAGACCTCCTTCTAGGAAGCGGAGTAGCTCTAAAACTGCTCATGTTTGTCACCATTATGGTGGTTCTAGTCACACTCGTCCTAATTGTTTCAAGTTGTTTCCTCATAAACGAGTGTCCAATAGGTCTCATCCTTTGTCTAAAGGCTCTGTACCTATTCTTGGTGAGTTATTAAAAGCTTTGAGCTTTTTAACTCAATTTCAGGGGAATTCTAATTCCTCTATGTCCTTTAGTAGACATACTAGGACACGTGCCTTTTCATCTTCACGGCCAAGGACTTGTGCTATATGGGTGATAAAGGATCCTAAGACTTAATTGTCTTTCTGTTTGTCCTTTGCTTTAATTCTTTGTATCTAAAGTAGGACTCTATTTGCTTGATTTCTTATCTATTTTTGGAATCATGCTTTCATGCATCTGCACCCTTCTATCATGCATTCATACATATGCATCTTTCTTTCTGCTTACATGTTTTTGTTTGTTTATTTTCAGTTTTGCTTATTTTTGTTTTTCAAATAAAAATAAAAATAAAAATTGAAAAATTAGAAAAATACAAAAAAAATGTGTGTTTTGTGTACATTGGTATTTGTGTACCTTGGATGGCCATTGAAACAAAGTTTTCTAAATTTTCTATCATTTGTAGCTTAGATGAGCATCTCTATGCACAACTAAGCAAGTGAGCTTTATGGCTCTTGTTTGTGGTGAGTAAGACTAAGTTATCTCTTGTACTTAACACTCATATCACTCTTTTTGACGGGTAGGACTAGAAAATCCTAAGAAAAAGGCATAAATAACCATCTCATCACTATTGCCCGCCAATCATTAATGACATCTGTATGCTTCGACATAGCAAAAGTGTGATGTCAATGACATTTGTGTGCTTCGGCATAGCAAAATTGGAATATCAAATATCAATGGGTATTTCTTTTCTCTTTCACACACAACACGCAATATTCTTTGCTACTCATGATACATGTGCAGGTACAATGTGATTTGGCCATCACTAGGTTTATAAATGTTAATGTATTCTTACTAAACTGTCATGACTTGTTTTTTGAAATATAAAATCAGTTAGACTTGTTTAGTGTGTGTGTGTGTTTTTGGAGATCCATGTGCTTAAAATTTTTCATTAAGAGATGATTTTGAGAGCCTATTATGTTGATTGGATCATTGTTGAGTTGCATGTTGGATTGCATTCATGTCTGTGTTTTTCACTTCTCGAAAAACTGATTTTAAAAGCTGGCTTGACACCTCCTCGATACCTTGCTATCTATCGAGCTTCTCCAACTTTTTCTTATTGCAATCTCGACAGCTCCTCGACACCTGGTGGATCGATCGAGAATTCTTCTGTCTTCTCGATAGCTTCTCGACAGCTGGGTCAATCAATCGAGATTCTGTTCTTGTGTCTTTGCTTTGTCCCTCGATAGATCCTCGACAGCTTCATCTGTCAACGTATATTTTGCTCGACACCTCTCAACCCATGGAGATCCCCTTGCATGTATTTCATTTTTTTGTTTTGCATTTTTTTTCCTTTGTGTCCAAAGCATCTTGTTTTTCTTTTCTTGTAGGTCTATGGTTCCTTGTTCTCCTCGTTCCCTTTATGTTAGTTTTCTGTTTGTCTCCTGTCATGTCTTTTGGCTTTTTATGCCCTTTGACAATCGTGTCAAAAAGAGGGAGAAATTTGAGAATTGAATGTCTTTCCTCAGGGGGAGTAATAGATTTAGGGAGAGAACTTCATGTTAAAGGGAAGAATGTTTTTGATGTAACTAACTTAAGGGGAGAGTTAGTTTGATACACATTGATATTGATATATTCTTTGTGTTGTGTATCTTTTGGTTTTGTAACCATTTACATACATCATGTGTTGTTTCTATATTTGATGATGATGTATGTGTTTCACTCTTTATCTCATATGTGTTGTTTCTTTTTTCTCTCTTTATCCATATGTTTCTTGTTTATTTAACTTGTCATTATTTTCCACATGGTACCTTGATGTGTTTTGTTTAGTGCCTTTCAGGAAAGACAAGTTAAAGCCAAGTCAAGATTCTAAACCTTCTTCTTGCAGCAACTTCCAAGGTTCAGATCTTTTAGACTAAGTTTATTTATTCTATAATCTTGAGTAGAATGTATTCTAGGACATTCAATGTACTCTTGTGGTTTTGTCACTGATTGCCAAAGGGGGAGATTGTTAGGGACATATTTTATGTAATTGGCATATCTTTTGACAAAACACACTTTACTTGTATTTGGGTAAATCTAAGTAGGTTCAAGATGATCACTACAAGTGGTAAATTGAAGACATGAAGACTACTCAAGAACTGTTCAAGAAAAGTGCAATCTGCAGGTCTCGATACCTGCTCGATAGAATCTCGATCTGTTGAGATTCATTAAAGCTCGATAGATTCCTCGATCAATCGAGCTAACGGATTTTCAAATTATAGCCAGCAATGTTTTCTTCTAAAATGCTATTTGTTTATGGGTTTGTATAATCCTTATTGAACTAGGAAAGCTCAAGGTTTGTGTAAACCTATTTGGAATAGGAGAGCCCATTAAGCTCCTATTTAAAGGAGGTGGAAAAAGAAAAACCTAACCCTAGAAAGCTTCATAAGGTTTTCTTTTTGAAACCCTAGCCTCCTACTACAAAAGAAAGAGTTCTTGCTGCGTTTCTTGTACGCCATTGGGTTCTATAACCAAGCAAAGTCTCTTGCACCAACATTGAAGATCTTATTGGTGTTTCTATGTGAAGCTACTGCAAATCAACTACAACAATCAAGGGGTTGCTGTGGAGTTAGTCACGTACTAATTCATGCAAAAGGAGTAAGCCGTGTACTGGGATCCGCGCATCAAATTGGTTAGTCATGTACTTGGGAGCTGTGCATCAAAAGGGGGAACTGTCAGCACAGAACAAGTCCAATTGGGTATTGGGGTAAAGGTTCAACTGTAGGTTGGTAAGGTACTTGGGATTCCTTTACTTGTAACCGCTTGTTGTGATAATAATGGAGTTTCGGGAGTGGTGAACTGAAAATCACCCGGTGGGGTTTTTGCCATTAGGGTTTTCCCCATTAGTGAACAAATCACCGTGTTATTTATTTTCCGCTGCATATTTAGTTTATTGATGATTTGTTTGCGCTGCCACACAATTGCATGTTAATTAGCCTAATTAATAAACTTGGTTAAATTAATTGGTTAATTAATCACAAGGGGTCAGTTTAGGTCGAGACAGACGGATTTGACATAAACTATGGGTAAATTAACACCTACCACTGCTTTGACATACTGTTAAATGGATGAGTAGGTGACATTGTAAATAAGTACATGGTTTATCATTATGTGAGATTGAGAAGGAAATCCCAAAGCACACATGGTCATATGAGTTGTTTGTTTCAAACATATAAGGTATGTTTTTGGAGTTAAAATTACTCTTTATTAAAGATTGTTGACTTGGAAGGTTCAACATGTTCTACTATTGGTTGTGTACATTGTAGCAATTATACTATCACTTGTACAGATAATTGTTGAAGTCAAGGATATAGGTAAATCTTAAGTTGAATGAACTTATATCTCATTTTTATATCAATTAAATGTAAGGTAGCGAAAGTTATGTTAGAATTTGCACAAGTACACAAGCATAAAGAAAAGCTCTTAATTGTCATTAAGTTAAGCCTTGGAAAAGGAAAAATAAGTACAAACTTTGCAAATGTAAACAACAGCTACATGAAAAAAAAAGTCTATAAACTTTAGCTTAAGCCCTATTTGATCTTCAATGGAGGGTTGTCTTTTCCTGTGGCCTTAGTGGATTAGGCAGTTTCAGCTGCTGTGGAGGTTGGACCTTTGCCCTTGGGATCCTCCTTGGCAGGTATAGAAAGGGTTGCTAGAACAATCTCTAGGCTCTAAGAGGGCCTTCTTACCCGTAGAGGGGTCCTTGGGTGCAGTTGAAGGCTTGGTGGCATCAGGGGCCACTCCTTTGGTTGTATCCTTCTCCCTTTTAGCTACCTCAGTATGTTTTGCCTCTTTAGAGAGTAAGCTTCCATTATTGTGATCAACTGGTGCCTCCATGAAATGTAGTTAGTATAATCAAGTTTGATTGAAATCAAGTTTGACATATTAGACAGTAGTAATAATGGTAAGGGTGCTTGAGTAGTGGCCTGTGGTGATGGAAGAGTAGTGTTTGTAGGAGTAGTAGTGTTTGTAGGAATAGTGGAAGCCATGGATTCTGGCTCTAATACCATGAAAGATAACAAGCTTGAAGCGCTAACAATGGTGGATTGAGAAAGAGCAGAGAGAGAAAAATGATGAATCAAGAAACGATTTCTATTCAAGCTTGCTTGAAATGAATACAACACACACACCCTCAATTTATACATTACATAAATGGTAACCATACTGGAAGCTTCTAGAAGATTCTAATATAACAACTTGTAACAAACTCCTACCAGACTAACTGAAGATTACAACTGTACACCATCGATAAATATCTATTCTATTCATAAGTGAACACAGGAGAGGAGAAACAGAGCACGTCTAGAAGCTCAAAAGGGAAGAGAGTTTGATCAAATGACACCGTCTGGTTTAAAGGTATAATGTCACACATGTGTATAAGTGTAAAACGACGCCGTGTCTCATTAAAGTAAAACGCTTCCGTTTAGCTCTCATAAACTAGCCGTTGCAAATATAGCCATTAGTTTTGCTTTGTTTCTTCAACCTCTGACTGTTTTGTCTCTTCAACTTCTATAATTCTACTTTCATCCCCCCTCAAAACCAAAGGGTCAAAAGACACCATGGTTTTGGAACGTAATTAGAGAAAACGAGAGGAAGGGAGACTCTTCGTAAAAATGTCAACAAGCTGGTCACTAGTGGCCACATAGCGAATCTGAAGATCTTTGCGAAGCACCCTTTCACACACAAAATAATAATCAACCTCCACATGCTTGGTGCGAGCATGAAATACTGGATTAGAGGCAATGGCGAGAGCAGAGACATTGTCACACCAGAGCTTAGGAGCAAATGAAAGAAAGATGCCAAGATCTTTCAAGACTTGACGAATCCAAACTAACTCAGCTGCAGTAGTGGCAAGAGCACGGTACTCAGACTCCGTGGAAGAGTGAGAAACAATGTCTTGTTTCTTAGCACTCCAAGTAATTGGGTTTAAACCAAGGTACACTAAGAACCCACTAGTGGATCGACGATCATAGGGATCCCCAGCCCAGTCTGAGTTTGATAAGGCAGAAAGGGATAAAGGACCAGGCTGGAAGAAGATCCCCAAATTGAGAGTGCCACTCACATAGCTCAAAATACGTTTAGCTGCAATTAAATGAGCTTCACATGGAGTAGACATAAATTGACAGACCTGATGAACAGCAAAGCTGAGATCGGGTTTGGTGAATGTCAAATAGTGAAAAGAACCAACAATGCTGCAATAAAGATGAGGATCAGCTGGCAGGACCTTGAGCCCAGAACCAACCTAAGATTGGGAGCACAAGGAGTCTTAGCAGGCTTAATAGAAAGCATGTTGTGTCTCTGAAGGAGGTCATGGGCATATATAGGAAGGATATTTACAAAAAATGGTCTTTAAGAACTACTTGATAGATTAACTACCACTTTGCTCACCCAAATTCATCCAATGTGCCTACTATGCAATCTAACAAAATTGTTGATATGTCACCCTAAAACAAATATAAAAACAATAGAGAGTAAGGATTAAATGTAAGAAAAAACAACAGACAAAAATAATAGGAGGAAGGGAGAGCACCACTTAGAACACATACACTAAAATAATGAGTCAAAGCCAATAACAAAAAAAAAAAAAAAAAAAAAAAAAAAAAAAAAAAGACAAATCAATATATATCACAACTTTAGGTTTTTTTGTGATTAGAAAATGAAGTAATCTTAAATTATAATGGATGCAAATTATTAACTATTTCCCAAAAAAATGGAAGAGCCTCTGAGCATGCGCTTGCTAGTTTTAAATAAATGTGCAATGAAAGGCACAACAGAGGACAATATTAAAATTCATATGGAAGAGATGTGATCGAGAAAAATGAAGCTAAAGTGCAACAGTTTCAAATTAATTGAAAACATAGTGTTACGCAAATTCATAAATATAGTCATATATAGGTAGGATATTTACAAAAATGGTCTTTAACAACTACTTGATAGATTGACTACCACTTTGCTCACCTGAATTCATCCAATGTGCTTCCTATTTCATCCAAGCCCAAAAGCCTTCAAAAACTTCAAGAAACTACAAATTGGTGAAGCTCTATGGATTCAAGCCTTCAAAGCCCTGAAGAACTTCCACCGCAAACCTTCAAATACGAAGAATATTTGAAGAGAAATCATTCAAATCAACTTCCTAAATCTCAAAGTTCACTGAAATCAAGCTCAAAAGCCTTCAAAAACCTCAACAAACCATAAATTAGTGAAGCTCTACGGATTCAAGCCTCCAAAGCACCGAAGAACTTTCACCACAAACCTTTGAAAATGAAGAACGCATGAAGAACACATGAAGAACATGAAGAAAAAAGAATTTCTAACAAGTTCATATCCAGAGATTCATTGTAATTCTATTTCAAGGGTCTTCGATCCATCCTTCAGCCAAATTGAAGGATATTTAGTGTTCAATTCAAAATCACATTACCACAATTCCAATCAACAAGTCTTTTAAGGAGATCGAATTAAAGGATTACTCTTTTGTAATCACAGAGAATTGTACCACATATTCATCAATACAAATTTGCATTTGTGAAACTATTTTACTTGTTTGAATTCAACCTAAGAAATTTAGTCGTCCACAAACCCAAATATTCTAATGGGTTGGGTTAAGACTTATCCAAATTAGGTGGATAATGGGTGGGTTCATGGATATGAATAAAAATTATCACTCCTAATAACAACTAACCACTAATGATTTGTTGTGAAAATGTTGTGAACATAACGCCTCACTACTTTTTATGACAAAAATTGTTGAATAGTTTTAGTATTATCGTCGATTGGGCAATCTTCATAAAGAGCATATCTCATGCTGAAAAGATAAATTATGAGTTGGGCTATTTCATCCTTTTTTTTTTATATAGAGAGTTCAACCTATGGCGTTCTCTCCTGGGTGTAGGCAGGGATTGAACCCCAAATCTTTTATTCAACCATCATAAACTTTACCAGTTAAGCTAACTTGAAACCCACTGAACGTTTTATCTTTTGACGAAGAATTATAATATCATACTTCATAGGCATGGTAAAACAAAGTTGGCCGACACAACCTTTGTTTATTGGATCCATATTTAGGGACTTTTTGTCTAGGCAATTTACTTTAGTAGGTGATGAGAATGCAAAATGTCATATTTTTTCTCCCTTAATGTTTAGTCTTTTATACTTATTTGGTGCCTAAATGTGTTCTTTATTCTTATATTTTGATTTAAGATGCAAATGGTGGCGTTAAGTGCAAAACAAAGCTAATTGGGAGATTTTGGATAGTTTCAACATTGCTTCGTAATCTGGGCATAACTCTCTCATCCGAGCTCCGATTGAGATGATTCAAGATGCTATGGAACTCCAAGAAAAAGCTCTACAACTTTCATGTTTCGAGTTTTGAGAGATACTGGTTGTATCAAGGTCGACATTGGGCTTGAAGTTGTTGCACCTGCACTGCTGACGTTCTAGAACATTCCTTAGCCTACAATTCTAATACGCGGATTTGACGCGGTTTATTTTTGGAAGTTTCCAGATCTGGTGCATGAAAATTCCAGCTGAAAACAGCACTTTCCTAGTTATATTAGAACTATTTTATTTTTTATTTTTTTCTTAATTAGTCAAATTTGGATATTGTTATTTTAGGATAATATTTAGAATATTTTTAGGAGATTTTGTAGGCTTCTAATACTAATAATTAATGTGTAATGGGGGGAGGAGAAATCATCAGACTTCACACACGCCTCTCTCTCCCCTCTTCTCTAACTTCTCCTTTGAGTCTTCATCATGGCCTTGCGTGGCTGAACTTTTATAATTGGTCGAAGGAAACGGAAGTCTTGGAATCAATAAAACTGTGAGATCTAATTTGTTTTTATTGTTCAATTTATGCTTTGAGTATCAGATGTTCTTCTGTGCCTATTTTCATGATTGTATTGTTTAATTAATAGGAGGCCTACTAGTTTATTATTCATTGCAATCTACTGCTAGGTTAGATATCAAATTCGTAATTATTTGATCTCTCTAATTTGTGAAGCAACAACGATTTAATGATTTGCTGCGTCAGAAATTATTAGATCTTAGTGTTGGGTTCTAAGAAATTAGGAATTAATGTATTAGAACTTCAATTTGTATTTTGTTGGCAAACCATGATCAAAACATTTAGTCTAGGTTTAGGCTTGCTCAAAGTATGTTTATTTGTAAAATTGGAATCGAGTGATTGCAGAATTTATTGGACTAAATCTGTAAGTCTTGATCGATCGAAAATTAGACTCGATCGATCGAACCACGTACAGATTTATTTTTCTGCAGAGTTCCAGTTCAGCCCAAACTCTATTTAAACGTCTTGGGGTTCAAGTAAAACACTCATATATATAAGGGAAACCCTAGAACGTTTTTGAGAGCTTTTAGAGAGAGAGATTAGAGTGCCTCTTGTGCCTCCTTTTATTAGGGTTTTGTACCCAAGCCTCTCTAAGTCTTTGTTGCTCATATTTGCTGTTTATGTGAATCTCTTGTGAGATCTTTGAGGAGCTTTCCTTCACATAAACTTAGGGTTTTCAAGGTAGAGATATTTTCTACATCTTGATGATCAACAAAGTTGCAGCCATTAAAGCTTAAAGAGAAAAACAAGTGAGGAGCTTGTACTTGAAGAAGGAGTTCAAAGAAAGAAGTAGTCCGTGGATTCGGAGCCTGCGCGTGGTCGTGTCAGGAAGTTACTACTGGTGGGTAGCATTAGGAAGTCAAGCGGGGAGCTTGTAAGTCCTTTTGTAAGAACTTCAATTCTTTCTTAGTGGATTCCGTTTTGTCTTGAGGATCGGTGGGTAAAATCCTCCCCAGGTTTTTTACCGGTTTGGTTTTCCTGGGTGATCATATCTTGTGTTATTTATTATTTCCGCTGCTTTATATGTTTTATATGCTTGATATGATTATTTGATTGTTTTAACCTAGAATTGTTTAATTTGACTAAGTAACAACTTGGCTAATTAATCTAGGCTACGCAATCTGGTTGTGGTTTAAGGGGTCTAAATTTCTAACACTTAGGAAGAACACTCGACTAAATTAATTGCAACTGCTTGTGCTTGTGTTGTTTAGCTTCATCGATCTCTCTAATTATTAAGGCTGCTGCTAGATTAAACCTTTAGCGCTTGTCTTGAGTTGTTTAGTAGTTAGGGTTAATTAGATCGCTTGTTTTCTAATTAACTGTGGCTAAGGAGAAATAGGAAAATAGTTCCAACGGTGAATATTCAAAGTGTGAATTGATATACTTGCATCAATGATCAGTTGTAAAATTCTGATGGTCGATGTTTACTTAGACCAAGGTTTGTTCTTTTGATTGATTTCAATATTTTAATTTGAATTGTTCCTTAGTTGTTTTTCTTAAAATTGTTTTCGTTATACTCAAACCCCCCCCCCCCCCCCCCCCAAAAAATCCTTGTTCAAGTAACACAAAACTAGGCTAGATACACTCCATGGGAACGATCCTTACTCACACCACTACATATAATTTTAGGAGAATAGGTTTTATTTTTGGTTGCCTGCGACAGCACACCAGTAGGCCACAGCATTACATGTTTAATTCAACCAAAAATTATTACTAAACAAGATAGCATAGTCGAAGGTCAAAGTTGGGCTTTGAACTATGGGTAAGGCACTTTAAAGCATGACTAAAGTGGAGGTTTAAGAGAAGCTTTGCAATGCACATCAAAGAAAGAAAAAGAATACCTAAACTTAATTTTTACCAACCCGTTAGTTCAAAAGATCAATTTCAATATGATGTTGCTATTTGGTGATCAGTTTTTATCAATATCTGTCTATATTGTTAAAACCTTTGGAGTCACCACAAATGCAGTTCATGAGATAAAATTCACAATAGAAGATTTTAGATTTGATCTGAAGCTCATTTTGGGGCCAAATCAATAAATCTGTCTACCAAGAAGAGTCTAAAGTCAAGAGTTTGTCTCAAATTATAAACTTCAATTATAGTAGTGAATATCTTTGTTGGGGATAATGGTGCACTCCTAGTGATTTTTCATTTGGAGGTTCTCTATTGATTCTTCACATCGTCACCATATGCATGATTCTTTTTTTTCTTCTTTTTTTGTGTGTTAAATATTAGTATTGATATACTATGTTGAATATGCTAGAATAGATACGAAAACAGAAGCAAAAAATAGAGAACACATGAGGGTTACATGATTTAGCCTAATGGCTTACGTACATGAAGGAAACCCTTAAGAGCTACACATTTAATATATGAGAGTGTAGTACAAATTTTGTGTTACAATGAACATTACATGGGTATATAAAGGAGGATAAATCCTAGACTAACCATACATTAACTATGGTTAATAGACTTGTAGTACAAGTATAAGAGACTTGGTTTGCATACGAGGTAGGATTAGGCTTGTGCCTATTACATATCTCTAACAGTTGTACATGTAAAATGGTTATAGGGGACAACCATTGGAACTTCCCCCTACTTGGACGTGACCATATCGCATGTTCATTGTCTTATGCTTTATTTCTTTACATATATGTGACTTGCTTAAATTGGTAATCAACATAAGCTGATTGATTTCACTGCATAATCAATTAAGTAGTGAAAACAGTTAGTTTTAGAGACATTGCTTGGATGATTACTTTTGTCCAGGTAAACAATTATATTACTGGGTCTTTATAAATTTGTGAAATTTTATTAGATGTGAAATAAAAGACAAGTGAAATTGATTCACATAATTGGATCGAGCTTTATGAAATTTTCAAAACTTTGTTACAATAATAATAGGAGGAAACAAGAATACAAAGTCTGACAAATAATTTTTCTCAAAAAAAAAAAAAAAAGTCTGACAAATACTTTTGAGTAGAAGAAAATCAACAACCTCAAACGATGCTGTTGATATATTTTTTAAGGATTCCATCGACAATAATCTGGTATGTTTTTTCTGTAGGATGATAAGTATCAAAAAACACATACTTGGAGTCACCTGTACAAGTGAAAGGGGTTAATTTGTTGCACAGTATTGATGCCTTTAAAGATCCTGTGCCATAGCAACCTTTATTTGCAACCTCAAAGCCTGAAATTAAGAATATTTAAAAATAAAAGGGGCAAAAAAAAAAAAAAAAAAACCATTTGAAATTATAAAGAAGAGGTATATTACCATATTTCTTTGGATTTGTTATGATATCAAGTAGAGGGTTGTAGACATCGATATAGGACCACCTTTGTGTTAGCCAGATTGTTGTTAAGGTAACCCAGCTCCCTGGAAAGTTTATCATTGAACACTTGCGATGCTTGATTCGGCTCTTTTGCACACTCTTCTTCTGAGCCTCCAACCAAAGTTCGTTGTGATGGCAAACATCCTAGTGGTGGTACGCTTAAAACACAAAATCTCCGTGCTCCTACTCCATATAGTTCCTTCAAATATTTTGTAAGAAACATCATTTTCCACTGAAGATGCCCACCACTATATTAATTTTAACATCAAAGAATTAAGTAATATATTATGTTGTTATTAAATTTATATGGTGTTTGATATTTTGAATTATTAATTTTTTGGACATGGTCTAAGGAATATAACTCACATTTCCTACCTACAAAGTGTTAAATTATTAATGAAGTAAGATGTAAGGCAACTTGTACTTGTGGAGGACTAACATATTATAAGAGGAGTAATATATATATTGGATGCATAAGATATCTTCCCGTTAACATGGGATCTATGTGGGTTGTGAACTTGAGGTTAAGCATCCCCAATTATTAGTGAACTTAAGCATCACCTATCATACTTGACTTGTTAGGCTGCTCATTGTAATTGGGATGCCCTTTACCATTTCTTCTCTCCCTGCTTAGGTTTTCAAGAAGCATGAGATGGGGCTAGGCCCCTTTCCCTTTTTCCTTAATATATAATTTTATTCACAAAAAAATTATAAGGGAAAAATTAAGGAAAACCAAAAGAATATAGACTTACATTGACGCAAGTAGAAGACAAATTGAGCAAAAGATCAGTGTAAGAAGGAACATCATATTTGGCTTTCCTAATTCCAGAAAGATAATAGGCATTGGCAATGTCATTACTACCAGCAACCACAAAGACTACACTTTTGGCTAATATGAAGTTTGTTCTTTCTTTGCCAACAATTCCTTTCAACTTTCCTATGTATTGCTCGAAGTCTTATAATTGCTCAGATAGTGGAATGACTGACTATATGTATTTAAAAGGCCAAAAAAAAAAGAAAAACTGAAAATTATGCGTCATTAAAAAATGACTATATAAAAAATTGCAAAAAAAAAAAAGGATAAAGAAGGGTATAAAATGCGCATACCGCTATTTTAGATGTTAAAGGATCATGTCCTATGCCACCCAAAGCAAAGCTTACACCTGATAAGAGATCTTTGGGTTGTAAAGTTGGATCCCTGTACACTAGTAGGAGCTCTTTAATTCCTAATTCTTCCACTAACAAGAAACTAGAAAAATTGGATTACTTCTTATAGTCTGTTTGCATACAGCTTTTTCATTTAGATTTTATGTACAACTTTTTAAAACCTCACTTTTTCAATGTATAAGTACTTTCAAATAAAAGCTAAATAAGTTGATGTCAAACTCAAGCTTAAAATTAAGGACATAGAAAGAACAACTCTTAAGGAACACTAACTAATTTAGGATTTTGAAATGACCTGTTTAGTTTGATGTTCGCAGAATTTTTGAATTACAAATTTAATTTAGTTCACCCATGACATATAAAACCTCTATGAATTTTTTATTTGAAGACTTTATGATATAGTTAGAGGTCTATAATGTTAGGTATATATGCGTGAGTGAAAGTTATACATGAAAACAAAATTATATAAGTGGAATAATTAATATAAAATTATTAGGCCCAGTAGATATTCTTAATTTTTGGTCTAAGTTTTGTTTCTATTGTTATATATATATATATATATATATATATATATATTAAATTCAGAATTAGATTTTTTTTTTTTTTTTTTTTTTTTTTTTTTTTTTTTTTGATGTTGCCTCGCTAACATGTAAAAGCCCAAGCCATTAGTAATTGCCATTAATGAAGACAACTCATTCACTGAAATGAACAAATTATCCAGGAACGCACATAAACGAGCCCAGATAAAGGTTTGCTGTTAGAAAGAGAGTGTTTCTATTTTTCTTTTTCTTTTTTTGAGAGAGATTTCTATTTTTCTTTTGGTAATGTTTAAAATTGTATTAATTAACATGGACTATCATCCACTTAAAAATGTTTGATGGGCTTTCTAATCTTTGGCCCAACCCAATCTCAATATAAGAACCTTGTTGAATGTGACAGCATGAGTCAGGGTCGGATTGTCACTACTCACTAGGACCAAACCAAGCATGACAGTTGTCACTAGTTACACAAAAAAAAAAAAAAAAAAAAAATCAAAAGAACTTAATAAATGAATTTCACACCACCGCGCACCCTTGGTGTGGTGGTCACTCTACAAGTTTAAATGCTTGTGGGGTGTGGGGGGTAAGAGTCGGGGTTCAAATCTCTAGGGGGGAACTTTACTTACATATACACTCAGATTAGGATAAAGTAAAAATTTTATCTTGTATATAAAAAAATAAAAAAATTCATGAATTTCACCACCTTCCACGGTTATAAAAACCAAACCGGTTAAAAAAATAGAAAAAAAAAAGGAAAAAAAGAAAAAGAAAAGGAAAGTAGTTCTTAGTTTTCTAGAATAGACCAGTCAAAGGGTCATAAAAGTGAATGGTTCTTATTTACTAAAACTTATATGGTATGTTGTAACTATTTTAGTAAGAGACCAAGAAAGAAGTGTTGTGTGGACAACCACCTTAATTTCGAGAAAATGCTTCTGCTTTTATATATAGTATATGATGAGCAATGAAAAGCACGATTAAGGACAATATTAAAATTCATATGGAAGAGATGTGATTGAGAAAAATGAAGCTAAAGTGTAACAGTTTCAATTAATTGAAAACATAGTGCTACACAAAATAATAAATATGGTCATATATAGGTAGGATATTTACAAAAAAAGTGGTCTTTAACAATTACTTGATAGATTATCTATCACTTCACTCACCCGAATTCATCCAATGTGCTTGCTATGCAATCTAACAAAATTGTTGATATGTCACCCTAAAACAAATACAAAAAAATAGAGAGTAAGGCTTAAATGTGAGAAAAACAACATACAAAAATAATAGGAGGAAGAGAGAGCACCACTTAAAAGACATACACTAAAATAATGAGTCAAACACGATAACAAAAAAAAAAAAAAAAAAAAAAGACAAATCAATATATATCATACCCCCTGGTTTTTTTGTGATTGGAAAATGTAGTAATTCAAAATTATAATAGATCCAAATTATTAACTTTTTCCCTAAAAAATAAAAGAGCCTTAAAGCATGCGCTTGAGCGCATGCTTAGAGGTTAGTTTTAAATAAATGTTCAATGAAAGGCACAACAAAGGACAATATTAAAATTCATATAGATGAGATGTGATTGAAAAAAATGAAGCTAATGTGTAACAGTTTCAATTAATTAAAAATGGAGTGTTACACATATTAATAAATGTAGGCATATATAGGTAGGATATTTACAAAAAAATGGTCTTTAACAACTACTTGATAGATTAACTACAGCAATGTAAGCAAATAGAACCTCCTCCTCCTTGGGCTTGGACATAATGGGTGGCCAAGAAAGATACTCTTTCAGCTGCTGGAAGGCCAAGGTAGACTCTTCTGTCCATTCAAATACTTTCCACTTATGCAACAACTGGAAGAAAGGCCTACACCTGTCTGCTGACTGAGAGATGAATCGGTTCAGAGCAGTAATCATTCCTGTTAACTTCAGGACTTTTTTGGGATTCCGAGGAGGTTGCAAATCATTAATTGCCCTAATCTGGTCAGAGTTGATCTCAATTCCACGGTAAGTGACCATATAACCCAGAAATTTGCCTGAACTAACGCCAAAAGAACACTTAGAAGCATTAAGGCGTAGTTTGTGCTTTCTCAGTATTTCAAAAGTATTCCCGAGGTCATCCACGTGCTCGAACTCTATCTTACCCTTCACCACCATATCATCTATATAAACTTCCATATTTTTGCCTAGGTGAGGCACGAACATCTTGGTCATCATCCTCTAATAGGTAGACCCTGCATTCTTTAATCCGAAGGGCATCACTTTATAATGGTAATTCCCAGTAGATGTAATGAAAGCAGTCTTCTCCTGATCATCCAGAACTAACGGTACCTGATGATATCCTTGGAAGGTATCTAAGAAGTTCATCCGAGGATAGCCTACAATTGCATCCACTAATTGATCTATTCGAGGCATAAGGAAGGGATTTGGGCAAACTTTATTTAAATCCATGAAGTTTACACATACTCACCACTTCCCGTTTTTCTTCTTCACCACCATTGTATTGGCCAACCACTAGGGTAAAACACCTCTTTTATGACCCCAGCCCGTTTAAGCTTAACCACCTGCTCCTTGACAGCATCAAAATGTTCCTTAGATGAGCGCCGATGTGGTTGCTTTTTAGGGATGACAGAGGGATTAACGTTTAAATGATGACAAATGAAATTTGGATCCATCCCAGGGGCTTCGTAAGCACTCCATGCAAACACATCAATATTTTTCCTAAGAAATACTATCAGATCTTCCTTTCCTGAGGAGGCAACCGAACTCCAACCCGAAAAAACTTCTCCTCATCATCACCAATAATAACTTTTCTAATTCCTCACACTTTGCCCTTTCAACCACCATATCTGTAGACAATATCGACATCCTTGATTGCTATATACCCTGCTCAGCAGAAGTCGAGGACTCACTTCTAGTCTGATGTCTAATTTCAGCCACCATGCACTGCCTAGCCATGGACTGGCTCCCAACCACCTCCTCAACCTGGTCCCCGAACGGATACTTCACCTTCAAGTGCAAGGTAGAAGAAACAGGCCCCATGGCATGAAGCCAAGGTCTTGCCATAATGGTAGTGTAAAGGGAGTAAGCGTCTACCACAATCCATAACCTCTGACCCTACCTGTATAGGTAGTCAAATCTGACCCTTCGGGATAGCAATTTTTCCATCAAAACCCACCAAGAATGAATCATAGCAGGCCAGGTCCTTAGGTTTCAATTTGTGCCCCTTATACAAATCATGGTACATGATCTCTGCACCGCTGTTCTGATCTATCAATACCCTTTTCACATCATACCCTATTATCCTGAGGGTAACCACTAGGACATCATCATATGGCTGCAAGATTCCAACTTTATCTTCATTAGAAAAACTCCATGCTGGATGGATGAGAACCAGTTTTTCCCAGAGTAGCAAGAATAACACTAATTGTGCCTAAAGGTGGCTTGGAAGAAGCACCTCTCTAAGCCCCCGACCCTGCTTGACTGCCCAGTCCATTAGGCTAATACAGGAATTGCTTTAACTTGCCAATATTAACCAATTGCTCTAAATGATTCCACAAAGTCCTACAATCTTCTGTAGTGTGCCCCCGCTCCTAGTGGTATTGGCAATGAAGGCTTTGGTTGTGCTTCGTGGGGTCTCTTCCCATCTTATTTGGCTATTTAAAATACGGTTCGTTTTTAATTTTTTCCAAGATTTGGTGTACTGGCTCTCGGAATACAGTGCTAACTACTTGAGCAGTAGTAGATCTAGTATGCCTAGCAAAATCTCTTCGAGTTCGGTTGTTATTGTTCCTTTCCGACCTAAAATCCCTTCTGTCCTGAGGGACTACCTCTACTTTCCCCTTCCCTTGTTGTTGGTCCTCTTCAACCCACTTGTACTCATCAATATGATCCATGAGCTGACGTACACTCCTAACAGGTTTCCTTGTCAAAGACTTTTTCAAATCATGTTTGGCGAGCAGGTCAACCTTGAAAGTCCTTATAGCCACATCGTCAAAATTTTCATCTACCTCATTAAGCATCTCCCAGTATCTATCAGAGTACGTACTCAGGGTTTCCCCCCTCTCGCATGGTTATGGACAACAGGGAGTCTAAAAGCCAAGGAACCCTACTGCAAGTAACAAAACCAGCCTCAAATGCCCTAGTAAGCTCCTTAAAGGAGTTAATAGAGCCTTCCTTCAAATCATCAAACTACCTCATCGCCACAGGCCCCAAACTAGATGAGAACACCTTGCACATCAAGGTCTTATTCTTTGAGTGAACAGCCATTCTCTAGTTGAAGTGGCTAACATGCTCCACAGGGTTTGTTCTGCCATTATATATGGTGAATGTTGGCTAAGTAAATCGTTGAGAAAGTTTTCCTCCTTCAATCGTTTGTGTAAATGGTGAGTTAGAAATCTGGTTTAGAGCCCTATTCATAGTATCATTGCCCAGACCTTTGTGAGATGGACTCTTCCTTCTCCGCCCATAATGGTGATCCTCATCGCATGAAAAAGACTCACTGGGAGGAGTCCTTGACCTGGGCTGATAACTATTATCCATATCATCATCAGAAGAAGGGTTAGAACTTGAAGGAGTGCCTCTTTGTTGCTAGCGGCATAACCTCCTCCGCAAACGATCAATTTCTAGTTGCATGCTTCTAGTATTCTCTTCATGAGAGAGGTGACTTCCACTTTGAGGTTGGATCCTACTAGTATGTGTGGTATGCACACTAACCTCCCGATCCCTCCTTCGTTCAAGATAGAAAAATTGATCTTGACATTGGGAACCAACAGACTCCTCTTGGTTTAGCCCTAACCTACCATAGCTGAATGTTAATCTCACTAAAGCTCAAGTTTCTCATAGACGGTGCCAATTGTAAGGGCAAGTTTTGGATCTTGAACCCAAAAGACAAATGGATTAAGGCCCAAAGAGCCCAATGCAATGAATTTGAAGAGAGTGGGCTTGAAACTAGACTTTAATAAGTTGGACAACAATCATCATGGGTTAAAGATTACAAGAAAACAAAGATAAATCAGTTTGGATCAAAGAAAATCTTCCTTAGCAAAGTCCAAGGAGAATAGTTCTTGTATATATTTCTCTTAGACTTTATTACAATTTCAGTTCTTGTTGCTATAGTGTTTTTTCTATGGATTCTCAGCTGCCCCTCTTGTAATGGTTTCTTTCTCCCTTATATTATCCTGTTTTGTTTCATCTCCACCCTCCACATGTATGGCAAGTTGCTTGCTTTGATCCCTGTCCCTTCATCACCTTTTTAAAGTTTTTGGGGGTAGCTATAAGGCTGAATATCACTGTTCAGGTATCACCTCCACATTAATGAGGTCAGAGAGTTAGCTACAAAGCATTTAATGCGGTGGTAGCAACTTTCTCTTAGATATTTCTCGGCTTCCCTTTGTCCTATTCCCTCATGATGTTTATCCTTATCAGTAGAATTGCCCTGAGTATTGCTCTTGACGGCAGGTTAACCCTTCTGACATCTACTATTTAGCCGAGAAGGCATTTCTCCTCAAACTACCTTCCTAAACCCTCATGACCAGAATCCTTCCATAATTCACTGATTTGTACTTCTTCACTAACATCTACTTGTCCTCGAACTACTAAATATTCTCGGACAAGGCCCACGGTCCAATATACATTCCTGAGCCTTTCCTCCCTACAAATTCCATAATTGAAACAATATATTAGTGGAATTGGACATGGTTTTTATTTTTCTAATATAAAAGTGTATACTCACTTAATCATTATTATATGATTTTAAAAATATTCTTCAGTAAATATTTTTAGTCATAAATATATTTTATATTTAAATTATTTAATGTGTAATTTTAAAAATATGAATAATTAATATAAATTTAAAATTTAAAATTAAATTAGATATATAACATTATTGGTTTGACTATCGATCTAACTCTAACAGATTGAAGAACTGAGAACTATTCACTTTTACAATTCTTTGACCGATTTAGTTCTAGAGAATCGAGAACTTTTTTTTTTTTAATAACTGATTTGGTTTTTAAAACCATGGAAGGAGGTGAAAATTATGAATTAAGTTCTTTGGTTTTTTCCTCTTTATCTTTTTTTTTTTTGGTTGCAATTAGTGACCATTTTCTTGTTTGGTTTGGTCCTAGTGACAATCCGACTCTGACTCAAGCTGTCACATACAACAATGTTCATATATTGAGATTGGGTTGGGCCAAAGATTAGGAAGCCCATCAAACATATTTAAGTGGATGATATTCCATGTTTATACTTTTTTTTTTTTTTTTTTTTTTGAGAAGAATGTTTATACATTTTTAAACATTATGAAAAGAAAAATAGAAATACTCCTTCTTACAGCAGACCTTTATCTGGACTCGTTTATGTGCGTTACTGGATAATTTGATCATTTCAGTGAACGAGTTGTCTCCATTAGTGGCAATTACTAATGGCTTGGGCTTTTATGTGTAAGCAAGGCAACATAAAAAAAAAAAAAAAAATTAAAAAAAAAAAACCCTTTAATTCAGAACTTAATATATATAACATCACAACTTAGACCAAAAATTAAGAATATATACTTGGGTCTAATAATTTTATATTAATTATTGCACTTATATAATTTTGTTTTTGGGTATAACTTTCACTCACGTATGTATGCCTAACATTATAGACCTCTAACTATATCATAAAGTGTTCATAAAAATTCATAGAGGTTTTATATGTCATGGGTGAACTAAATTAAATTTGTAATTGAAAAATTGTGCCTCATCAAACCAAACAGGTCGTTTCAAAATCCTAAATTAGTTAGTGTTCGTTAAGAGTTGTTCTTTCTGTCCTTCATTTTAAGTTTGAGTTTGGCATCAACTTATTTAGCTTTTATTTGAAAGTACTTATACATTGGAAAAGTGAGGTTTAAAAAAATTGTACATAAAATCTAAATGAGAAAGCTGTATGAAAACATACTATAAGAAGTAATCTAATTTTTCTTCTTTCTTTTCAATGAAAGAATTAGGAATTAAAGAGCTCCTACCAGCATATAGGGATCCAACTTTGCAACCCAAAGATCTCTTATCAGGTGTAAGCTTTGCTTCGGGTGGTGCAGGATATGATCCTTTAACATCTGAAATAGCGGTAAGCGTATTTTATACACTTCTTTATCTTCTTCTTCTTCTTCTTCTTTTTTTTTTTTTTTTTTTTTTTTTTTGCAATTTTTCATATAGTCATTTTTTAATGATGTTTCAGTTTTTTTATTTTTTATTTAAATACATATAGTCAATCATTCCACTATCTGAGCAATTACAAGACTTTGAGCAATACATAGGAAAGTTGAAAGGAATTGTTGGCAAGTAAAGAACAAACTTCATATTAGCCAAAAGTGTAGTCTTTGTGGTTGCTGGTAGTAATGACATTGCCAATGCCTATTATCTTTCTGGAATTTGGAAAGCCAAATATGATGTTCCTTCTTACACTGATCTTTTGCTCAATTTGTCTTCTACTTTCGTAAAGGTAAGTCAATATTCTTTTGTTTTTCCTTAATTTTTCCCTTATAATTTTTTTGTGAATAAAATTATATACTAAGGAAAAAGGGAAAGGGGCCTAGC
Organism: Quercus glauca; assembly: GCA_023736055.1. NCBI lineage: Eukaryota > Viridiplantae > Streptophyta > Magnoliopsida > Fagales > Fagaceae > Quercus > Quercus glauca. Next base: position 22,052,410 of record CM043315.1, read on the forward strand.
CCCATCTCATGCTTCTTGAAAACCTAAGCAGGGAGAGAAGAATTGGTAAAGGCATCCCAATTACAATGAGCAGCCTGACAAGTCAAGTATGATAGGTGATGCTTAACCCCAAGTTCACAACCCGCATAGATCCCATGTTAACGGGAAGATATCTTATGTATCCAATATATATATATTACTCCTCTTATAATATGTTAGTCCTACACAAGTATAATGTCTATGTTAAACGCACAACATAATTATTACAAGTTGCCTTACATCTTACCTCATTAATAATTTTACATTGTGTAGGTAGGAAATGTGAGTTGTATTCCATAGACCATGTCCAAAAAATTAATAATTCAAAATATCAAACACCATATAAATTTAATAACAACATAATATATTACTTAATTCTTTGATGTTAAAATTAATATAGTGGTGGGCATCTTCAGTGGAAAATGATGTTTCTTACAAAATGTTTGAAGGAACTATATGGAGTAGGAGCACGGAGAATTTGTGTTTTAAGCGTACCACCACTAGGATGTTTGCCATCACAACGAACTTTGGTGTGAGGCTCAGAAGAAGAGTGTGCAAAAGAGCCGAATCAAGCATCGCAAGTGTTCAATGATAAACTTTCCAGGGAGCTGGGTTACCTTAACAACAATCTGGCTAACACAAAGGTGGTCCTATATTGATGTCTACAACCCTCTACTTGATATCATAACAAATCCAAAGAAATATGGTAATATACCTCTTCTTTATAATTTCAAATGGTTTTTTTTTTTTTTTTTTGCCCCTTTTATTTTTAAATATTCTTAATTTCAGGCTTTGAGGTTGCAAATAAAGGTTGCTGTGGCACAGGATCTTTAGAGGCATCAATACTGTGCAACAAATTAACCCCTTTCACTTGTACAGATGACTCCAAGTATGTGTTTTTTGATAGTTATCATCCTACAGAAAAAACATACCAGATTATTGTCGATGGAATCCTTAAAAAATATATCAATAGCTTCCTTTGAGGTTGTTGATTTTCTTCTACTCAAAAGTATTAGCCAGACTTTGTATTTTTGTTTCCTCCTATTATTATTGTTACAAAGTTTTGAAAATTTCATAAAGCTCGATCCAATTATGTGAATCAATTTCACTTGTCTTTTATTTCACATCCAATAAAATTTCACGAACTTATGAAGACCCAGTAATATAATTGTTTACCTGGACAAAAGTAATCATCCAAGCAATGTCTCTAAAAATAACTGTTTTAACTACTTAATTGATTATGCAGTGAAATCAATCAACTTATGTTGATTACCAATTTAAGCAAGTCACCTCTATGTAAAGAAATAAAGCATAAGAAAATGAACATGCGATATGGTCACGTCCAAGTAAGGGGAAGTCACAATGGTTGTCCCCTATAACCATTTTACATGTACAACTATTAGAGATATGTAATAGGCACAATCTTAATCCTACTTCGTGTGCAAGATGAATCTCCTACTTGTATTACAAGTCTGTTAACCATAGTTAATGTAATGTATGGTTAGTCTAGGATTTAGTCTCCTATATATGCTCATGTTATGTTCATTGTAACACAAGATTTGTACTACGTACACTCTTAAGGGTTTCATCCGTGTATATATGTAAGCCGTTAGGCTGAATCACGTATTGCTCATGTGTTCTTGTGTTCTTTATTTTATGTTTCTGTTTTAGCATCTATTCTAGCATATTCAATATGGTATATCAAAACTAATATTTTACAAAAAAAGAAAAAAAAATCATGCGATATGATGACGAAGTGGAAAATCAATGGAGAACCTCCAAAGGAAAAACCATTAGGGGCGCACCATTACCCCTGATGCTATTATAATTGAAGTTTATAATTTGAGACAAACCCTTGGCTCTAGACTCTACTTGGTAGATAAATTTATTGATTTGGCCCCTCAATGAGCTTCAGATCAAATCTAAAATCTTCTATTATGAATGTCATCTCATAAACTGCATTTGTGGTGACGATCAGTCCAATTGACTGACCAAGGACGACTCCAAAGATTTTAGCAATACAGCAAGATATTGGTAAAAATTGATCACCAAATAGCAACATTATATTGAAAATTATTGAAATTGATCTTTTGAACCAACGGGTTGGTAAAAATTAAGTTTAGGTATTCTTTTTCTTTCTTTGATGTGCATTGCAAAGCTTCTCTTAAACCTCTACTTTAGTCGTGCTTTAAAGTGCCTTACCCATAGTTCAAAGCCCAACTTTGACCTCGGACTATGCTCTCTTGTTTAGTAATAATTTTTGGTTGAATTAAACAAATAATGCTATGGCCTACAAAAATAAATTGCTTGGACAAAAAGTCCCTAAATAAATGTGGATCCAATAAACAAAGGTTGTGTCGGCCAACTTTGTTTTACCATGCCTATGAATTATGATATTATAATTCTTTGACAAAAGACGAAACGGCCCAACTCATAATTTATCTTTTCAACATCAGATATGTTTTTTATTAAGATTGCCCAATCGACGATAATGCTAAAACCATTCAACAATTTTTGTCATAAAAAGTATGATCATACTGCTTTTATAAGGATTGCAAGTCACAGAGCTGCTTGAGTTAGATTACACACGCACAAAATAGATTGTATAAATGTGTTAACCTAAATTGCAAAATAAATAAATCAGGTATTATAAGCTGCACAAAGATTTTTACTCGTCGTTAGATACGTTAATACTTCTAGCTCATTCTAAATTTCCAAACTTTTTTTAGGAAAAGATATATAAAACATCAATTTAGTTTCCTAGAAAATTCAAAACTTTTTTTAAGGTTTTGGGTGTAACACTTAATCTTATATTATATTGTTTTATATGAAAATAATATTAGCACGTGTTATTACAAGTAAAACTATTCATTATTGTTCATGTTATACACAAATCATGTTTATTTTTTTAATTGTAGTTGAGCATTGTATGAAAATGTGTTTATTCTGACTAAAAGCAATTTGTGATACATCAAAATCTTTTGTTTTAACAATTGTGCTCTAGCGCTAATGTTGCGAACTTGAAACTAGCCACATGACCTCTCGTGTTTAAAATAAATTTTCAATTCCATTCTACCCATTGATTTGGTTTGTCCATTGTAATAGCATGTTTTAGTATTGGTCTATTTTAATGTATTGTTTCAGAATTACCATTAACTTATTTTAAATGAAAAATAAATAAATTTGGGCCTCCATTACAAAATTTTATAGCATATTAGATTATCAATTAGAAACTAAATAGTACAGAGTTTAGAATATCTTATCACATGGCGAGGAGCCCATAATCTCCACCAATTTTTTTATATAGAGCTTTTGGAGTTTTATCTCTTATTTCCTTAATGATAATGACTATTTTTAAAGTATTAAACCGTTAACTTATGTTAGTTGGTAGTGTCCTCTAAACCAAAATTGTCAATTCCATTTTCGTTACAATAATAACAGCCAAATGTAGTTAGTTAATCAATACGAGTCATTCCTTTGTTCACCTTAGCCTAAATTTTAGCCTATTCTACTAAATTTTAATCAATACAATTATTTTGGCTAGCATGTGAACAAAACATTGCCTTTGGTAGAGTGGTTAAACAACTCATTTTTAGTTTTTAAACAACATTACACACATTTCTACACACTTTTTCACTCACACATATTTCAAAAAACTACAAACAACATTGCTCAATTTATCTAGTTTCTTTTCTTTTTTCTACCCTTTCTTATAATATGAAATTTGAGTTTAATTTCATATTATTGCCATGAGAATTTTGAGTTATTGATTCATCTTAAAATAAATTTATTGATTTGACATTTGAAGTTTGAAATTTGGCCATATTAGATTAAGGTATCAATTAATCATAAATTATGGGCTCCTTTGCTGTGTGATAAGATATTCTAAACCTCTTTAAAAATGTGTACTATTTGGTTTCTAATTGATAATTAAATATACTCTAAAATTATGTAATGAAGGCTTACATTTGTTTATTTTTAATTTAAAATTATATATATAATAAATTCATGGTAATTTCAAAACGTTATGTCAAGACAGACTAACACTTAAACTTTCTATTACAGTGGACAAATCTGAACAATGAGTAGAATGGAATTGACAATTTCATTGTGGTTGGTATCAAGCTCGTGATATTAGCTAAAGCACGATTGTTGAGACAGGATTTTGATGTATCAAAAATTGCTTTAGTCAAAATAAAGGCATTTCATACAATGCTTAACCAAAATTCAGAAAACAAAGATTTGCGTGTAAAATGATCAAAACCGAATTTATGCTAGCAAAAAGCAGATCCTTAATCCAAAATAAGTCACTAGGGATTCCTTTAAACAAAAAAACAAAAACAAAAACTTGTTTTCTTACACATTTTTACAAGTTAAAGAGTCCATAGACATGTCTTAAACCACATTTGAACTAGAAGATTTACACTGCCAAAGTGGATACTGTCAGATATGACAACCTCTAAACAAAATTATCCTAACACTAACATTAACATGACTGCAAAACTAGGTTACTACCACAGTACCACCAAAGTGATCACTGGTCACAGCTCCCCCATTCATCACATTTGCAATGAAGTTTAGGCCATTATTAATTTAGGTTTATCAAGCTCGGCTTTGGGCCTGTGTGTGACCCTTCATGGGTCACAGACAATTAAAAAAAAAAAAAAAAAAAAAAACCCTATTTAAAAGCTGTAATACACAATCACCAACACAAATCATAAATAATAACAATCCATGATTAAGAAAAAAAGAAAAAGAAAAAAGAAGGACCAGACCACATGATGAAACTCACACAGTATACACAATCACAAAGCAAGGAAGCACAGCCCTTGGATTAAACACCAACAGCTCCTCCTCATCCACACTGGTGTGGACCCCATCCCCACTTCTTCCAAAGACTGAGTCAAACCCTCCATCCTCCTTGTCCACGTCCTCCGAGTCACACCCGACCCGACCCGCCACGACCCGACAAACCAGCATCGCCCTTTTCACGTTCATGAAGCTGAACTCTTGCTCGATCTCCTCTGGAATCGCCACGTGTGCCTTCCAGCTGGTCGATAGCGTGGAAATCCCGTCCAACTTGGGTGAGAACCCGGACTTCACAATCCCACACACACTACAATATTGCTGGTTACAAATGCCGGAATTCCCGTTGAGTCCCAGATCACACAGAAACGTGGAACAGTGAAACCTCAATAGCTCATTCCCATCAGCTATGCACCTCTCGTCTCGTCTCTTAACGGCGCCGTTTCGCGCAGCTTTAGCTTTGACTGTCTCTCTGTACTCTTCGAACCTCGAGAGTATCTTGGGACTGTTATGGATCTTCAAAATCCGATGAAGTACCGGGCTCTTATGGTTGTCGGTCCATCCGGTTTTGAATATGATCCGGACGATGTTCTTGCCCGAATCACCATCAACAAGCTCCGAAACAGCGTGTTTGGTTGCCTGGTGTTGTTCTAGGAACTGGGGTTTAGGGAAGATTTCGCCGCAAGCTGTGCAGGGGAAGATATCGTTTCGGAGAGGAAAGAAAGGGTTGTCGGCGGAGATATCGGACTCTGAGCAAGACCCGGATTTTTTTTTACGTGGAGGATCCGATGAGTGAGTTTCGGGTTGGATGATGAGGGGAACAATGGAATGCTGGGATGATCTGGCGGAAGATAAAGTAGTGGTGGTGATGGGAGTAGGGGGTGTTGTTGTTGGGTGGGTTTGAGTGATGGAGGAGATGTTGGATTTGCAGGAATCGGAAGAGAAAATGCGTTTGAGAAAAGACCAAGAGGAGGAGAGAGCTTTTTTGGGTTTTGAAGGAGAGGAGTGAGAGACACTGAGAGGAGAGACTTTGCGTTTCTTCGAATAAGGGCGTTGGTGATGATCGTTGGCGGTGGTGGTGAAAATGAAGCAGCCAAGATGGAGGAGGAGAATGAAGATAGAAAAGAACTTGTTGACGAATGTTACCACACTTGCCATTGGTGTATGTAGGAGCTTTGAGCTTGAGCTTTGGTCTAGCTAGGCCATCTCACAGAGAGAGAGAGGTGTGTGGGTTGAATGATGGAATGAGAAAGCGAATAGAAGAAAGTGAAGGGAAAAGAAAGGAAGGAATGGAAAAAGGTGACGTAGATGGGGGCTTTAGAAGAATAAAGCTAAAGAAAAGAGCAGTAGGTGTAACGCAACTTCTTGGCATCTCTATACTCTATTCTATTCTCTTCTATTTCCTGTTTGGTGTCTCTAAATCTAATGTTTTCATTATTTATCGTCCCTGCTTTTAGGATGAGATGAGAAATTCACAGTTTCTGTATTATTGTACTATTATATCATATATATCGGAAAGGGCAGTTAATATTTTTTTTTTGAGAAGCCACCCCCGATAGGAAAAGGGCAGTTAATATTAAGTTCAAATCTTCTGTTTCATTTTTTTTGCTCTATTCTATATTTTATTAATAAAAATTTATTACGTGTTAACATATTATTGACTTATTAATATTATCATTGTTAATTAATAGTAGTATTTAGTTAATAAGATAAATATGTGACAAATTTTTATTGATAGAGTATATAGCGGAACAAAAAAAAAAAGACAGAAGATTTTGATTCGTTAATATTAACTTTTTACCAAAAGAAACAGCCTGTCATTACCTAGTTGAGACGATACCACTCCTCGAGAGTATAGAGTATGAGCCTTTTTTGAGAGTTAGGAACTTGGACGAGTTATAATTATTTGATTTATTTGGCCTACTCTATATGTAGCACTAGCTCCTTCTTTCTTTCTTTTTAGAAAATTAATTTCATTTTACCCTCACAATAATGTTACAACAATCACATGATACATTATCGGAATTACAGTAAAAGACATTACCTCGAAAACCAGGGCAAAGTATATTGGCAGCATGTGGATTGTGGAGGTTTTTGAGCTGATGATATGCAGTATCAATTATTATTTTTTAAGAAAGAATGTAATTCAAGTTCCTAGTTATAACAAATACGTGCCTCTGCACGTGCAGGGTTCCTCCTTAATCAGCCGATCCATTTTAATTTGAGTTTTATGAATCATAAAAGTTATTGGTTTGAGTTTGAATTACAATGTTCTCAAAACTTGTTTATGAATTGATTTAGCATGCGATGCCATTTCTCTCCCCTTCTCTCAAGGAGCATCAGAATCCAAAGCCTTCTCTTCTGTTCATTTCTTATTTTATTTTGGTGTTTTACTGCTTGAAAGATATGAACAGATAACACATGATATTGTCTGATGTCTCATTCTAGCTTCAACGATTTTCATCGTATAATTGTAGGCCATACCAAATAGTATACACATGCTGATTGCTGAGTCACAATCTTAATATATATATATATATATATATATATATATAATATTGGATTTTTCATATACTGTTCTCTAAGGAAAAGAAAGTCGAGGAACAGCTTCAGAATATTAAAGCCATTTTGCACGAGTCAGGAAGATTAGGATAACTTTTTTACACGCCACTTATGGTTTTGAGTGTGTTAGAATTATTGAATAATTCTACTGTATTCCGTGCCAATAACTAAACTGTACATTAGGTGCTTTTTTACAGAATACATGTGAGTGTATTAAATTGTGTAGTACAATAAATAAAAAGTAGAGGCCCAATGGACTTTACTAACACAGTAACACCCAATATACATTATCCACTAATGCATGAAAGGGTCTCGAAAGGTGTGACTTGGTAAAGATGAATGCAAGTTGATCTTAAAAGGAAACAAAGAGCAACTTAAGAGAATCCTGGAGCAGATGGTGACAGACAAAATGACAATTAATTTTAATGTATTTGGTTAGTTTGTGGAAGTCATCGTTTTAAGTAACTCGAATGATCCTTCAAGTTATTACGATAAATAGGAGTGGCAAAAGATGCGAAGATATTTAAATCTTTGAGTAGCCAACAAAGCTAAAGGAGTTCAAATGTAGTGTCCACAGGAGCATAATATTCAGTTTCAGCACTTGAGCGGACCATAATAAATTGTTTCTTACTTTGTCAAGAGATTAGAGATAAGCCAAGAAGGAAGTACTAGCTAATGGGGGATCATACCTCTTGTTTAATGATAAGAAACCTTAGAAATTAAGCTAACTGGAACCTATGCATTATTTCGATAAAAAGCGTATTATGAATACAATTAGTTTTTCAGAAAAATATTTTAAAGAAATAAATTTATTCCCTTTAGTTGTGACTTTAAAAATGAGTTAAATATCTTAATTTGTGTTTGGCAGCCCAAAAATTACTTAACAAAATGTGCAAACCCATTTACAAAACCACATATATCAAAACAATAAACTAAAAATTAGATAAAATAAGGCGAAATCATCCAATCTGACTTAATACAAATGAAATTCTGCAAATAATAATAATAATAATAATAATAATATACAAACATATAAAAGACTTGAAGAACTTACGCATGAAATAAGAACAAAGAGAACGGGGTGCTTCTTTCTCAACAAAAAAAAAAAAAAAAAAAAAAAAAAAAAGAGAACGGGGGGCTTAGAGAGTCAATAATGTGACAAATTGGCGTGAGGGGACAATGCGACCATTAATGTGAGAGAGAGAGAGAGAGAGATGATAATTTGGGGGTAGGGACTAGGGAGTGGGAGACTGGATGGTGGGAGGCAAGATACAAGCCCCAATGTGACAAATCTGGTGGCGGGGAAGTAGCGACAGTGATGAAAGGGATTGAAAGAGTAAAGAGAGAAAGGGTGTCAAAGATTGGAGGGTGAAGACATAGGCAACAACTTGACAGATCCAATTAGAAGTGTATATGGGTAGGGTATTGGAGGGTTTTTTGATCCAACCCAAGCATGTCTGAGTTGAGAAATTTTAAAACCCAACTAAACTCATCACCTGGGACGGAACTAGGATTTGAACCTAGGGGGGCGAAAGCATGAACCAAAAAAATTTCAAGTGACATGGTTTATTAAAAAAAAAAAAAAAAATCATGGTAGACAAAACAATTGCACTTTATTACCACAAATATTTAAGTCAAGAAGGAAATAATATGAACTAAAAAAGTTGAAAGTTACAATATGATATTCAAACATTTTCGAAGAAGAATAAAAAAAGAAGAGGACTTCGGATCTCCAAATTTTGGATAATTGGAATAAATATGTTGATTTTATCACATTGACCAACTCACAAATATGATAAACCCATACTTTTGGATGCAACTAAAAATCATACGAATGAAGTTTTCAAAACTTCCTTGGAGGATTTTAAAAAATTAGGATATTAATATTAAGAGTTGGCAATGTTATATTATCAATATTGGCTTCTAAAAGAATTTTGCATTTTATCTTTTGAAAAAAAAAATTTAATATTATAATTGACTTTCCCATAATTTATAAATCAATTAAAAAGTTATATAAATTATTGTCACCCCCGTAAGGGAATTTTTTTTCTATGAGATTTTTTTGGTTATGAGTTATTGAATTATGATATTGGTGATTTGTGGATTTTTTGTTGTGTTATATTTAAACTATGAAGGGGCCATGGGTCTAAAGAAAGGGCTAAGTGATTAGTTTCTTTTGGGCTATTTGGACCAATCCAAAAATTTGTGGGGGGCCAAATATAAACTCTAAAATATGGGCATGCAAATAAAATAGCTAATTTGAAGAGAGAGAGAGAGAGAGAAAGGGGGGGGGGGGGGCAACTGCCCCCCTCTGCCCCTTAGTGGGTCTGTCCCTACTCATCACATGTGTAGAGACCAACCCAATCCAACTTACGTGACTCGGTTTGAGTCGGTGGATTGCACTTACATGTTTCATATCATATAAATAATTATATGTAGGGTCACAATTTGGAGCCCAAGCCCAACAAAGGATTGGGTCAAGGTCCAAAGAACCCGATCCAATAAATTTCTAGAGAGTGGATTGAAGAGCTAGATTTAGGCAAGATTGCCAACGGCTAAAGTGGCATTAAACTGAAGATCATGTAAGAACACCACACGTGAAAACGGATCAATGTCCGATCCGAGAAGATCATTTCTCATTATTTTCCCTTATTATCCTTTTACAAGTGGAATTCAGTGTGTCCCTTTCTTTCTTTTCCCTCCCCATCACAAGGGGGGATCTTTTACATTTTATATTCACTCATAGATCATCTTGATCGTACACTTGTCAACCATTTTGGTTGCTACTTGAGTACCTATCCCATCAGCCGCCTTCTCTGGCCTTCTGTGAGTTGCTGTTGCCAATGTAACACTGTTCAGAGGTCTCCTTCACATAAATGCGGCCAGGAAAGTGGTTGATGGACATTTAAAGTGGAGGCAGTAGCTTTTCTGCACGTGTAGGGATCTTTCTCGTCATAAAAATCTTCTGGTAGATCACCTAAACTGCTGAGACATAATGCCGACCGGTATTTGACAACATCCGAGGGTGAGTTCCCCTCGGACAACCTCAATTTACTCCATCTTTTACAGTCCTGGGCCTGGGACTTCTCCTAGTTGCTCACCCCTCCTCGGATACACCATGCTTAAGATAAGGCCCAAGGCCTAGCGTGCATTATGGGTTTTTACCCCTCACATTATATTTTCGTCAATTATTTAATCTATTTTTTAATTAATTATTACAATTCACATAATATAACTAAATGATATTTCAAATTTTCAAATTTATGAAGAGTAATTCTCGACATACCAAAATAAATTGAACTAAAAATTTAAACTAAGTGTAATAAAAATAAATTTATATATGTGGTGGGTTGGGTTGGGTCAAATGAAAAGGCTATCAACTTGAACCCAACCCAACCCAAGGTTTAGTTAAAATAAAATTCTAACTCAATCCACAAAAACCAATCAGAGGCATCAGGTTGAGTTGAGTTGGATCAATTCGATGGGAAGGACTAAGGAGTTGATGTTGATGAAAGAAGTAAGAGAGTGAATCAAGTTTGGGGAGAGTTAAGGAGATTTTTTTTTTTTACAACTTCTAAAAACATTTTGATAGATCCGTTGATTGAATTTGAGTGGATATTTTCTATTGAACATATTTTCTTAAATTTTCAAATATAATAAAACTCAAAAAAAAAAATTCTATCAAAATAAATGAAGTATTAATAGTCTAACAATAAACTTTTTTTTTTTTAAGTTGTCTTTGTTTTTCTAATTTTCATACTAAAAAAAATTATTATTTTCATTTTTTAACAAAATATAGTTAGAGTGGACGATTAGTGTGGTTTCTCTACTTGCGAGTAACCATAATAGTCCATAATTACTCCTTGACTAAGCCCTCATTTTGATAAGATATAAGTAACAAGTGACTCAAACCTAAGAAGCTCAGTATAGTGAAGTCTTGTTAAGTCTCATACTTAACCATTAAGCCACCAATTGCGTCGTTAATTTTCACAATCTTTCACTTATCTCCCACCCCCTATTACTTTATCTTCTTACTAACATGGGATTACCACTAACGCGTCCACATCATTGACACGCCAATGGAAGCTTTTTCCCATATATGCTAGAGCCACAACTCTTTTGCTATTAAGTACCACTAATTCAGGTCGTCTCAAAACAGAGAAGCATGGGGGCTAAGGAATTTATGATGTCTGTATAAATTATTTTGCATGGTACATAACATTTTCAAAACTTGGCTAACTAGACTTAAAAGCCATGAGTAATTATCGTTTTACACTCATGGAGGTAAAAGTAAAACTTTTTATATAGGCTGGCTAGTGTCCACACTTTCACATGGAGTGTCCACACTATTTTACACATAACTGTATGAAAAAAAAAATAGACACTGTTAGATGCGATATAATCAAAGGTATCACTAGTGAAGCACATTCATCTTCCTTTCTCTTTAGCCGTTTTTTACAAGATAAAAAAATTTGTAATAATTAAAACTTAAGGTTGTTAGCTGCTGCATGTCTTTGTTATGAAAGTATATTAATTTTTTGAGAAGAAAACTTATATATATATATATATATATATATATAATGATATATTAAGAGGACTAGAGAAGAGGTATGAGTTTTATTATTTCAAAGTGGGCTCCTGCTCTACAATTTTTAACGTGATCCACGAACTGATAATGAAGAGTTCTGGCTTTTCTCTCAAAGGTGGGCCAATATGATCTTCTTTTGGGACCATAAAAATCCTGATGATCCCTCCGTGTCTCCCGTTCATTAAACTATTTCACCTGATTCACGTCCTAATTGTGAAGTAAAAAAAAAAAAAAAAAACATTAATTTACCCCATTATTGATATTGACCCTCCATTTTATGTGATTTGAGAAGATGATTTACAAACCAACGTTTGCTAATTTCGAATCTTTTTGGATGATTTGGGCAACTTGGAAAAGTGGGGTCTGGACTTGGTTGATTATATGTTGTTTACCCAGTCAGCCAAATTTTGCGGGAAAGAATTCGCAACCTAATTCACACTTTGCGCCAAAACTACTGCTAATCAAGTAGTAACGACTTTTTCTTTTTGTCTCTCTAGGTATCTCGCACTGGTTAAAGTTTTTTTTTTTTTTTTTTTTTTAATAAAGGAAGTAGATAAAGAAGTTAAAAGTTTGGAGACTAAATTATCATATTCATTAGCGATCTTAATAGTAGAGGAGGATAAAAAATCAAAATAAAATCCTCAACATCTGTTCTTTTTACATCATCCCAAATCAGGTAAAGCAGTAGTGCATTGATTCTCTTCTTGGAATACATGTTTAATTTTTGTGCAGCCATCTAAAATCATTCACAAGATGCTCAAATTAATTTGAACTTCAAAAGCACAGGTGAAAAAGCAAAACACGATTAGGGTATTCGATTCACAATCAAACCAAGTAAAATTGAAAGATAAACCGTGATAGTATTTGGAGTTAGTAAATTGAGTACATTTTTTTTTTTTTTTTTAAAGTTTTATTTGGCATGCACCATATAGTATATAGTATAGGAGCAATACTAGAGACACTTTTTTTTTTCCACAATTTATTGAAGTGATAAGTTGTGATTAAAACCAACTTATTTTTGACATGGATCATTATAAGTAAAAGCCGCTTTTATTATGCACCCATGTAACAATTGAAAAAAAACACAAATATCTCTTTTATTTGAATTAAGGTAATGTTTATGGGAAATGCTAATGGATGTCCTTACGGATAATCCATTTGAACAAAGTTTTTATGGAAAAAAAAATTAATGTTTTGACAGTTTTTTTCATTTCTCATAAAAGTGGTGTCAAAACTTTTCTAAAGCTGTGTTTGGTTCAATGTAAAATGTTTTCCAAGTGTAAAATATTTTCAGGTGTTTGGTGGCATTTTAAAAAATACTTTAAAAAATATTTTTTAGTGTTTGGTTGTGTTCTTAAAAATACTATATAAAACACATTTTGTACTTGTTGCTCAAATTTTCTCGACCTCCAAACAAATATATAATATCATTTCTCAATAGATAAACACAAAAGAAACAAAACCCAACAAAAAAATTCATCAAATCTGATCAAGTTGAGAGAAGAAGGAAGAGAGAGAGGCAAGATTGCGCAACAGAGGTGACTGGGTCACGGTGGGTCGCTTGTCTTGCAATGGTTTGCTCGACATGGGTAGAGAGAAAAAGGGTAGATCGGTGACATGGGTGGCAGAGGAAGGAAGAGGGAGGAAGAGAGAAACAGGGCAGATCGGCGATGGAGTCAATCTCTACTTGATCAACAATGAGAGGCATGGCCCAGACGGCGGTGGAGTCGATCTCAAGTTCAGGTGACCGGCCTCTCTCTCTGATGGTGGGTGGCTCTCTCTCTCTCTCTCTCTCTCTCAGTTCAGTTCTTCTTTTTTTTCTTTTTTTTTTTTTTTTTCTGGAAATGGTTTGAAGGTAAAATAGATTTATAATCTATTTTACACTTCAGCCAAGCTCATTTTACAGTCAACGGAAATGATTTTCTGTTTAACCAAATTTTCATGCGCAACCAAACACACGGCAGGGTGTAAATTGTTTTCCCAAATCCATTTTCAGCCGAAACAAATGCAGCCTAAAATGAATTGTTAACTATTGCTCTAGGGGTACTCGTTAGCATGACCCAATGTTTATATATCATTTGAAGTTAGTATGGGGCAATCTTTTTCTATTTTTGGAAAATAAATTGGGTTGTTTATTACAACTATTAATTAGGCCAAAGGGTTATTGGAATTCAATATTCTTTTATGTATAAGCAACCGAAATGTTGAGTAAAAAAAAATTATCATATGTTTCAGCTAGATTTTCATTTATGATAGAGGTATAATTTTCATTTATAATAATTAAAAAAAAAAGAAAATAAAAATGATTTGGACGATCAGTTATTATATAGACTAATTACTAATTAGTAATTACCATGTTCCTATAACAAAAAAATGTTCCTTTCATTGGAATTGACTTTGACCACATTGTTGACTCTTCAAGAAGTAAAAGATCACACAGGAAAAAAGTAGGAGTAAAAGAAGCTCTGGTTATTTTCTCTTTTCTCTTTTCTCTTTTCTTTTTGTTGTTGATGAATCTGGTTCTTTTCTCTTTAGGACTCTTTTTTAAAGCTTGTGCTATTTCTTTCTTCATTTTTCACCCCATAGCCATAGGACGACAAGGCTACCAGCCTGCGAAGTGCGACCATATGATAAAAAGCTGCCGACAATTTTTAATGGAGTTTTTTTTTTTTTTTTGAGAAATTTTTTTAATGGAGTTGATTATTCAGTAGTTGCTTTAGGAAATATAAATAGAATTGATAAATAAATCAATCAATAATTGAATAGTCACCAACTCCTACTCTCTTTTTTTTTTTTGGTAATCCTAACTCCTCCTTTATAGGTAGGTGGCTGTGGCTTTGTTCAAAAGGGACACATGAATCTTAAATTGAAAGGGCATATTGCGCATAAGGTTAATCATTATATTCCATAACGTGGCATTGTATAAAAAAAAAAAACACAATATCTGGAATGTAGGTATACATAATGCCTCAAAGAATAAGAAAGTTATAAGCTTATATTAAAAAAAATCTTCAAGTACATTTCTGCTCACATTTCAATTCTAAATTAATATTTTGCACCAACTGATAGGATGTCACAACTCTAAAATATGGACTTTTAAAAATATTATATATTTTCAAAAGCAATATCCTCTCTTATCTTCCAGATTTGTTGCCTTATATATATATATATATGATCATTTACAACTTGCATAGGGAAGTGCCATTTCGATCAATCTACAGCGACCACAAAATGTATACTATCCACTTACATGGGGACTACGCGACCTTGTGGGAACCGGAATGCATGGACACGCTTATAATGATCATTAACATTTTTTTTTAATCATTAAAAAGGTTGGTTAATGTGTCTGGTTAATGTCGCCTATCCACTAAAGGTTAACCTGGTATGATGTGGACAATGGTGGCTTTAGGAATTCTTTTCAGAGTGGATACTAAAAAATTTAAATTATACAAAATATAATAAAGTGATAATTTGAATATTTGTTATAATTGTGAGTCGAGTCCTAAGGAGAGTAAAATTGTTGTGACTGCAAAGCCAAAAAGAATATAACTATCATTGCCATTAAGGAGAATTGACAACCACAATATTTTTCTTGGTACCATTTTTTAGGGTAAAATGAAATTAGAGATTATTTTTATTGAATACGTTGAATGAACTACAAATTTGAATGTTTAGCGATTTTTATCTTTATGTTTTATAGTAGGTTTTTGTTGAATAATTAGATCACCTGTTGTTTTTTGGTCTTATCTTGTTTTTGTTTGGTTTATGTTTGTTGTTATTTAGGCTAATATTTATTGTTGTTATTTAAGTTTTTTTTTTTTTTTTTAATTTTATAAAAGGGATTAAAGATTATGTTTGGGGATGTAGAATTAATTTTGGACTAATACTATGTCCATCATATTTTTACAATAAATCTTATGCAAAAAGCTGTTATTAGTAGGTAAAAAAATAATGTTAGTATTAAGCCCAAATTAGAATCAGTAACAGCTTACCACATTGAATTTGTTGTAAAATTATTGTAAAAATGTTGTGAACGTAGTATTATTCTTATTTTTGTTAAACCCAACTTTTTGTAATTCTCAAGTCAGGGTGTTTGACATTTTTATTAAAGTGGTCACAATAGGTTAGTTTAACATATAATTTTTTTGGCAAGTGTATATATGCATTTTTTTGCAAGTCAGGGTGGTCCTGTGACCACCTTGGCTTGCATGTAGAGCCGCCAGTGAGGAATGGCAATGGGTCGGGTTCGAGGTGGGTTTCTTTATGCCCGATTCTGACCCCCAGGCCCATACCCGTTACCCAAACACGGCCCGTTTAATAAATGGGTTTTTTTGTTGCACCCAAACCCCCCCCCCCCCCTCAGTCGAGCCCTGCCCCAAAATCACAAACACAAAAATCAATACAAACCCAAAATCACAAATCACAGAATATACATGTAACAAACCCAAAAATAAATAAAAATAATCGCAGCATTTTCTTGCCATCCAAACAGATGCCAAGATCTAACAAACCAATCTATACAAAAAATCTAGCAAATCCCAAAAATTGCAAACCCATAAATAAAATTAGTAAATCTGAAAATCCCACCAGTAAAACACAAAAAAAAAAAAAAAAAAAAAAACCCCAATAAATTTGGCTTGTCGGTGGCAAGGATTTGGGATGATCTGTTGGTGAAGTTTTTTTTTTTCTTGGATCTTATTTTCTAGGCTTGGTTGTGGTTGTGGGGTTTGGGTGAGCTGTGTGGTGGGATGATAGCATGTTGGTAGGGGAATAGAAATCAATCAAAACACAATGAGAGTGAGAGTGAGGGTGAGGGTGAGAGGCAAGTTGGCCTTGATGGCGAAGTGGAGGGAGGGCTTGAGGGGGGTGGCTGACGACAAATTGAGAGAGTGAGAGTGAGGGTGGGTTGGTGAGAGTGAGAGCTTGAGGGGCGGCAAGAGTGAGAGCAGAGAGCTTGAGGGGTGGCGGAGTAAGAGCAGAGAGCTCGAGAGTGAGAGATTGATTAGGTTTAGGGTTTCTAATAAGGTATATATATAGAGCTAGGGCATTTTAGTAATTTAATTATAATTGGGTTGGGTTCGGGGTGGGTATCACTAAAACCTGCACCCGACCTGAACCCATTTCGGGTTTTATTTTTAAAACCCAAACCCGACCCTATTGTTTTGCGTGTCGGGTCAGGTCGGGTTTAATTTGTCATCCCTAATGCCAATGGACATGGGATCATTTGAAAAATAATGAGGTTTGCCACTAGTTGAACTTACAATTTTTGGACTCACATGTGTGATGGGTCACAAAGGCTTTGTACCGCTAATCCACACCCCTGATAAATATCATTAAGATTTTTTTTTTTGCTCTAGTCTGTTTGAGATCTGCTTATTTTGCTGAAACTGAAAACTTTTTGCTAAAAGCACTATAGAGAAAGGTAAAAGTTAGTTGAAATAATACAGTGAGACTCAGAAATAGTACTAAAAAATGCAGTAAAATAAGTTCATAAAAATAATCTTGCCAAACAGACACTAGTTACCTTTTCCCTTTAATGATCAATAATCTATGTCCTGTGCATCCGTTGCTGGTCATTTCATTTCTCAAATGTTAAAATATACATATATAGAAGAGACCACTTGTCATCTGCTATAGAGGTTGCCCGCTTCACAAGGGAGTCCAAGTCCACAATGAGTTCCATTATGTTTTGGTCCTGGTCCTTCAAATCATAACAAACGCGGAAACTTCGATTATTTTACTGTCCAACACACACACACACAAGGGATAAAAATAAATACAGCTTGGCCATAGAACAATTGTTTCAGACTTCTGACTAAATGAAATGATGGCGGACCCCAAGAGCATTTTGGCTCCATCCATGTTAGTAATTATTATTGGTACTTATTAAAAGAACACAATGAGAATCAGAAAGAATGCTGAGTGGTTACGATCCGCAGTTTGGGCCAGTAGTTGTGCGGAAAATTATAATTGCTTTTAGATAGGAAACATAACAAAGATTCTAAAATGTATTGTCTATTAGTTCCACATGGTTGGACCTACAAATAATACTACTCCTCCTCCACCGGCTAGCACGAATATTGTAACTTTGTAATAAGGACCTGAATTCTCCAAATGTACATTTTACTTGGGAACTTATTCCAACAGGAACAACCTCTATCTCAACGAAGGTTCACAAACAAAAACTCTGGTCGTTGGCCAAGTAAAATCAGCATTAGCCAGGTAATGGTGTTTAATTTGGGGAGTCTCGCCCACAATATCCATGGAGCAATAGCAGCAAAGACACTCATATATATATATATATATATATATATATATATATATGTATGTATGTATGTATGTATTAGTGTCACAATTGACAATTCCATGCAAGTGTGAGTTTAATGTAAATGCTACATCACACTAATTCTAGAATGAGACTCAATACCGTATCGTATGAAGGTAATTTGACACTGATGGATCTTTGATATGATACCAAACAATTTTACTAACTCAGCTAGATTACATCTCTTCAACTTAGATTATGATTGGGCTGTACAAACTTACTTGCCAACTGAAAATTTGCAAACCCAATATTTTGGTGAAGCGAATTGGACCTGGAATAAAATAGGTTTTGAGGCCCAAAATTTAGATTGGCCTGAAAATGTACATGGATAAGCTTACCTCGAAGAAGAACACAATATATGGATCCGACCATGTGATAAACAAACAATATGATAAAATGAGTAACAAAATAGTTAAACAAAAAATTAACTTAAAGGTACAAGTGGAATTTGAAGCAAATTTCTATTTTAAACAATTCTAGGATCTTTTAAGAACTTGAGACCATTTTATTATTTTATTTTTTTGTTGGTAAACTTGAGACCATTTTATAAATGATATTTGTTTACTTAATGAAAGATTCACTAGGTTTTAGGTTCTTATAAAATAAAAAAAAATAAAAAAAAAGTGCTCATATGGTGAAACATGCTAAAAGGCAAGTATAAGAAAAGCTACAAACACACAAAAGCATTTGCTGGGCAAGAATACAAGATTTGATGTCCAAGACCAAGTCTTGCAAAGCTGGACACAGAGCCTTTGACGTTACAGACACACGGAAGCATGCACAGACAACCCAAGTGTATCTTTTCGTGGGCTGTCGTAAGTTACACTCTGTAATTAACATTAACTATTCCGGCCCAGCCCATATAAGCCCAGCCCAACTTTTTCTTCCTCAACCCAAAATAAAATAAAATTTAAAATAATGAATAACTGCATTAACAGTAACGGATTCATCAGTTTGCTGTTAATTTCCTTAACTTGCACACTATTGAAAACCTTAACCTCACCCTTCTCTATCCAATGCTGTCCGCGCAACCTCCACGTGTCCAAAACAGAACCAGTGCCAATAAATATCTCTCACAAAATCATCTACTTTCTTTTTAAAAATCTTCGAGCTCTCCCTCTGCAATGAACTGTTCACTTTCTAACACCATGAGCGCCAGAGCTCTACTCTCTTCTCTATCACTCACACCCAAAACCCCACCCGATATTTCGGCCCAAAAGCGGAACCACTGTCTCGGTTTCAAACACAAATACCCGTTTCATTTCCGGATCCGGGTCCGGTTATCCTCACAGTCACAGCAAGAACCTTGCCGTGTGAACTTCCGGGTCTCGGCTCGAAGTAGTTCGGGCGAGAGGGGAGGTGGGAAAGTCCGGGCCGATGTTAAGTCGGAGCCGTACGATATATCGGAATCGATTCCGGGATCGGTGAAGTTTGAGGAGGCTGTGGACGGTGTCGTGTTGGGGAAGGAGTTGGAGTTGGATAGTGAGAGTGAGAGTGAGATTGAGATTGAGAGTTCAGTTCCATGGTGGGAACAGTTTCCAAAAAGATGGGTCATTGTCGTTTTGTGTTTCTCAGCCTTCCTTCTCTGCAATATGGATAGAGTAAGTGCTCTCATCCTTTTGTTTATTTGTGTCTTTGTGTGCGTGTGTTTGTTACTGTTTTATTTTCAAAATGAAGCTTAGAAAGTTATCTTGGTTGAGTGTTAGCTGGTATGAGAAAGTATGGTTTTATTTTTGGACATTCTGTTACTGTTTGTTACTAGCCGTTAAAGGAAAACTTTTGAATCTTTGAGTTATATTATAGCAACTTTGAACAGATTGTGTATGGCAGGTGAATATGAGTATTGCTATACTTCCAATGTCAGCAGAGTTCAATTGGAACCCAGCCACAGTCGGTTTGATACAATCTTCTTTTTTCTGGGGCTACCTCCTTACTCAGGTAACAGTAACACAGGATTCTTTAATTCATTGCATTTATATTTTTTTAATTGACATCTCTAAGTCTGAGTCTACTGTATATGTAACCACTTATAAACTATCCTTTGTCCCCAAAGCTTAAACTGTTACAAAATGGTGAATTTAACCAGTTAACTATTATTCTAACGGCCACAAGGTTAAACCCATTATTTAGAATCCTCC
Organism: Quercus glauca; assembly: GCA_023736055.1. Lineage (NCBI taxonomy): Eukaryota > Viridiplantae > Streptophyta > Magnoliopsida > Fagales > Fagaceae > Quercus > Quercus glauca. The sequence continues at coordinate 22,072,850 of CM043315.1, forward strand.
AGCTGTACTTATTAATTATTATAGCCAAAAAATAGGCCAGATCAGATCAAATGTGTTACAATTTCTTTGATTCATGGAAGTTAAAAGCTTTTACCTATCATGAATATTGATGGAAGACCTTCACTACTTAATTAAGATTGTTCTTCAGGTTATTCTAATTTCATGATTGTGAGTGACAGATTGCTGGTGGCATATGGGCAGACACAGTAGGTGGAAAGATGGTCTTGGGATTTGGTGTGGTTTGGTGGTCAATTGCTACAATTCTTACTCCTATTGCAGCTAAAATTGGGTTGCCTTTCCTACTTGTTGTTCGCGCTTTCATGGGGATTGGCGAGGTTGGTGCTCGTATAATTATCTTGTAAAATCAGTTTTCTAGTAGAGCAAAGTTGTAATATGCGTTTTCCCATTAGATGATATGTGGATAACTGAGAAATTATGTTGTGATACTCTCCTTGCCTTGAATAATTTGATTACTAATTTAATACATTCTAATATATGTTCTTCCTATATTATTCATTGGTGATATGATTTTTATTGTCAGGTAAAATGTGTTGTTTTAGTGCTAATCTTTCTAGTCAAATATGCTCAGTTAATTTGGTTCTCCTTCAGGGTGTTGCTATGCCTGCCATGAACAATCTTTTGTCAAAATGGGTTCCTGTAGCAGAGAGAAGTAGATCATTAGCACTGGTGTACAGTGGGATGTACCTTGGATCAGTCACTGGCCTGGCCTTTTCACCATTTTTAATACAGCAGTATGGATGGCCATCAGTCTTCTTCTCCTTTGGCTCCCTAGGAACAGTTTGGATTGCAGTGTGGCTAAGCAAGGTAACATTGGCTGCATTCATGGAAGCATTGCAGATTAATTGCATGTTGCTTTGGGAAAGATTTTAACATTAGAAAGTTTATTACTTGTAGTTCGTTCCTACTATATGAAACCTTTAGGATCACAAGTTTAATTATTAGTTTTATTTTTAAATATCTGTCTTTGAAATTGAAATTTCAGATATACTTGCTGTAGGCACATAGTTCTCCTCTTGATGATCCTGAACTGCGGCCTGAAGAAATGAAGCTGATCATGACCAACAGCGTTTCTAAAGAACCTGTTAAAACGATACCTTGGAGACTGATCTTGTCAAAGCCACCTGTATGGGCCCTAATAGTGTCTCATTTCTGTCACAATTGGGGGACATTTATTCTTCTAACATGGATGCCAACATACTATAACCAAGTAAGTCTTTCTACTTAATGCAATATACACTCCTATATCTGGAGGCTGTTGGAATGCAAAAATTTTATTCTGTGAATCTTCTCCAATACTTTCTTTACAATTCAAGTGTATGGTGCAACCATTAGCAATTAATATTGGCTGCTTGATGTGTACAAACTTCAGCAAACATTGCTATTTGTCATTTCCTGCATACATGGATTGCCAATGAGACAAACCATAAATATTGAGGTTTTGGGGTCCAAGGAAGTAGGAAAGTGGTGAGGACTGTTGGTTTGGTGATTAGATCATTTGTCCTTGCCCTTTTGTGACTGATGGAAATCTTTTGATTTTGAACAAGTCGTGGCTCTAGTTCTCTTCTAACCGATGGAAAAAAGCTGGACGAAAATTGCAGAAATGAAAACGTTGTTTAGTTGGGTCATTGCTCCTTAACATTTAATGGCCAATTCTGAATAGGGAAGGATGCTTATAAGGAATATCTTTTATACATCATTGATTGCTTTCAGTATGCGTTATATCTTCTGGAATTAAGATTTTCTCAAGTGTTAATTTTTGACACACAAAATTCTGAAACTGTAAAAGCATGCTTGTTTGGATGTATTATGTTAATTTTCAGGTTTACCATCCTGTCGTGTGTTAACGCAAATGCATATAAAGATATGAGTTATTGCTTACCATTTTTCTGTTAGCAATATATTTAAACCTGGAATAAGACATTGTGATGAACTCTGATGGCTATTCAAGCTGCAAATTTTGCAAAATTGAATAATCTTATGGACATCTTGGAGAAGAGATGTTGCTGTTGATACAGAATTCTTTTTTTTGGGTGATTAATGAGCATTTTCATTAACCAAAGAAATTTATAATACAAGTGAGAAAAACATAAAGAAATACAAGAAGCATTTATACGACAAACTAAGCAAGCTAGGATTACAGTTTCTTTAACTGAAAACAGAGAGAAAACCCCTGTACATAGCACGAGACACTCTTTTCTGCACTGTGTTATTGATTTTTCCAGAGAATACTGATGGTATTGACAAAGTAAATATATTTCCTTTCATCCCTCCCTAGGTCCTGAAGTTCAATCTTACAGACTCGGGGCTTGTTTGTGTTTTGCCCTGGCTTACAATGGCATTTTCTGCAAATTTTGGAGGATGGATTGCAGATACACTTGTTAGCAAAGGTTTATCTATTACAAGGGTTCGTAAGGTACTTATCATTTTTATAATTAAATTTGAAAATTTCTTATGTTACAATTACATCAATATTTATCAATGCAAGTTTTGTAAGGTAATGGCATTTTATTGTGATTAAAATAATAACAATAATAATTATAAAATAAAATAAAAAACCCGGTTTGCCTATTACAGATTTAAAACTATTTGCCAGTATAAGTATCTTTCATGTCCCCATTCTTCTTTCTTCTCAGTTCTATGCTTTGCAGTATTCTTTATTAAACATTCTTGGTTCACTTGTCTGTGCTGCTGATAAAAGACCTTTTATCTCTGCAGATCATGCAAACAATTGGTTTTCTTGGTCCTGCTTTCTTCCTAACTCAGTTGAGCCATGTTAATTCCCCTGCAATGGCTGTTTTATGTATGGCATGTAGTCAGGTTTGCTACTTACTCTACACTAAATAGAAATAGAGACATTTTCCACTTGAAGGTTGCAGCATTTAGACTTTTTTTAAGTCTATGCCTATATTATATTGCCTTTTGTGTTCTCTTAGTTTGTTTGATAATTGATAGTGCAAGTTGACTATGCAAGAATGCATAGCCATGTTTTCCAGACATAGATGAGGAAAATTTTATGTATGGAAAATTTTATATTATATTCCCTCTTTTTCGAATGATTAAAATTATAATTGGAGCATTGATCACATTTACTAGCTAGAATCATTCTAACCGTTGTCAATTTCTTTCTTCAATAGGGTACTGATGCATTCTCACAGTCTGGTCTATATTCAAACCATCAAGATATTGCCCCTCGATATTCTGTGAGTATTAATTCTTTAGTCCTAAATTTTGTTTGTATGTGCTTTCATTAATGGAATGTGAATGGTGTTATACAAAATTGTGAACTCTACAGAACAAGTAGTAGCTGGCTATTGACTTATGTTTTCCATGTTTCCTCAGGGAGTATTGCTTGGTCTGTCCAATACTGCTGGAGTGCTGGCAGGTGTATTTGGAACAGCAGCCACAGGCTACATCTTGCAACATGGTTAGAACATCTCTCGCACCTTTTTAGTACTCTTAAGCCAAAATAGGAGAATATCTGAATATGGTAGGAAAAAAAAAAAAAAAAAACATTGTTACTAAACCAACTGGCCTGGTCAGATAGGTAACTGGTATCTATGTCATTGCGGTTGTTGCCAGTGACCCTGTCAAAACCGATAAAATCTTGGATATTTTGATGCAAAATGCTCCTCTCAGATGGTTTGTATCCAACCAACAAAGATTCTAAATTGCATTAAGTTACTTATATAGGCTTACTGGAATATTGTTTCTCTTATTGAAGTTTTGATTGCATGATTCTTTTACTTTTCCTCTTTTGTCCATTTATATATTTATTTTATGATTCTCAAATTTATTTTCATATTTAAATTACGTCGTTTAAATTACTTTTCCTCTTTTCCTCTTTTATATTTTTTAATTGAGCTTGCATTTCAACTAGTGACCCATTAGTTAAACCGTTGACACTTTTTAGATTGTGTTAATATACAGTCCAGATTTAATTATTGTACAAAAAAGTATTGATTTAAATCTTGAACCATTTTTTTTTAATTAAAAAAAAGTAGTATTAGAACTCTAATACCGTGTTGACTTTTAACCTGAAGTAAAGTAACTTACAATTACAGTCTTGATGTATATATTATGTACTTTGGTCTATCACCAAGATTTGTTGAACCAGTTCTGAAACCAGCTTATCTGATTCTTCTTCTACAAATTTATCAATGACTGAATTTTACTAACGACTCAAAGCTGGGTAAGCAGGTCCTAGCTTGGCCATAATGCCCCCGAATTTGGGCCGGTGTGAAGGGCATATCTATTTTGGGTGTATAATTCATAATTTAGTTATAGTACTATACATATTGCATTTACAACCAATGGTTGTATTAACTTACTGAAGATACCTGAAGAGTGTGATACTGTTCTAGACATTGCACGCACTCTTGCACTTGTTCAATTTCCCAATGAGGATTGCTTTATAATGGTGTTATTTAGATGCTAAGCACGTTCTTACCTTAACCTGTCACCACCTGCTATTTTTGTAGCCTTTATTACAATCTGGTTTTACGCTCACTGCCATTGTGTTTATCATTTGAGAGTTGAGACAATAAACTGATTCTTATATATATGTGTCCCCCTCTTCTCATTGACAATACTCAGGTTCATGGGACGATGTTTTTAAGGTTTCTGTTGGGCTCTACTTGGTTGGCACTGTAGTCTGGAACCTTTTTTCAACTGGGGAGAAGATCTTGGATTAATAGATATTTGATCTTTCATATGCGGCAGTTCAATCCTGAGATAATACAGAAGAGTGCGTTGAACAATTATAAATGGTTGAAAGATGTGAAAGGAAGATATTAACATCGAAGAATGCAAGATCATATTTTATTAAATGATATTCTTGTGCTTGAAGATTAGCAAAAAAAAAAAAAAACTTCACATGAAGCATGGAGCATGGAGCTTGAACTCATAAGAATAAACTGCCCCATTTCTTGGAGTTCGATATACGTACGCAATTTAGTGGCATCTCAATAGAGGAAGGATCAATATATAAAACAACCCCTACAGAGCCTGTAAATGTTGTATTCAAACTAACACATCAATTTTGTGATTTGTTGAGTATATAATTTATATAATACTGTTTCACCAATCTTTTTCTGCGCTATGATAGCTCTATTTCTTTCGTCAATTTAATTCTTCATTTTTTTTCCTAATATTATACCTCTATTTCTTTCATCATTTTTTTTTTCCTGATGTAAAATGCCGCACTAGTGTATTTGTGGTCATGCAAATTTGTAATAGATGTGGTGGATATCCGATAGAATTGGAACTATACGGAGATGCGGGTAAATTAGTGTAATTATTTATTCATTTATTTAGATAATTCCTCTTTTTTTTTTTTTTTTCTTTTTTTTGATGGGAAAACTGGAAGAAAATTTCATTCCACGCAAAGAGGAGAAATAACAGAGCCCAAATAAGGCAGAGAATACATCAAATCATCCCTAAGAATTTGCAGAATACATGAGGGAGGGGTTCCTTTCCAAACTTTGGAATGGCCTGAAGTTTTTGCTTCTCTAGCTAGCGTGTGAGCAGCTCTATTGCTGTCCCGTTTCAAGTGATGGAAGGTGCAGTGACTAAAGGAACTAGATGCCGACTTGATGTCCTCCAGGATGTGGCCAAGCTTGCCTCCAGCCTCAAATGAAGATAAGGCAAGAATAATAGACAACACAGCTGATTCAAAAATGGCATGACTAATCTGCATCTCCAGCGCAAAAAGCACCCCATGGAGGAGCGCGAATGCTTCAGTGACTTCAGCATTGAGGCACACAGGGAGGACTTTGTTGAGGGCCCCAGTTGCAACCCCAGAGGAGTCTTGAATGATAACACCAATGCAAGAGTAACCACCCCCCCCCCCCCCCCCCCCGGGTCTGTCGCGCCATCAACATTAATCTTATGAAAACCAGGAGGCAGTGCAGCCTAAAGAAGGCTCGCAGGAGGATGGAATGGAAGAGGATTTTGCCAAGTAGCATTATAGTCAAGCAAGGCTCTTCTCGCGGAATCCCAGACCTGAGATGGCGAGATTGCAGCATCATTGTGAAAGGCCTGATTCCTATTTCCCCAGATTGACCAAGCAACCATAAAAAATAAATCTAAGTCATGAAGCTTGCTCATTTCAATAAACTTGGTAGCAATGTTCATAATATCATCTCCAATGGAAGACAAGTTCAGAGGGCAGTCCAGCCAAGCAGCTCAGGTATGTTTGGCATGAGGACAAAGGAGGAGAGCATGTTGGATGGATTCCATTCCATGTCACAAAGCAAGCAAAACCCAGATGAGTTTAGGCCTCTACACCGGAGAGCAAGCATTGTTGGAAGACCATTATTGCATACACGCCAGGCAAAGGTCCGAACTTTTGGAGGAACGTTAAGACGCCAAATTTTTTTCTAGAAAGGGGGTTGGGAATGCACAGTGGTACTTTCACCATTGCTGTCTGCATCAACAACTCTCATTGCAATATAATAAGCGCTCTTCACGGAGAAAGAGCCCCTTTTGTTGCCCAGCCAAATAAGTTGATCATCGGGGAGGTTATAGCTAATAGGGATCTTGAGAATTGAATCAGCTTCAAAAGGTAGGAAGATTGATCTCACCAAATCAGATTTCCACCATTTTGTGTCCTTGTCAATGAGTGAGGAGACCATTGGGAAGTTGCCAAACTCCAAAGGAGGCGAGATCACCTTATAGGTGGTAGGTGTTGGGAGCCACCTATCATCCCAAATGTGAATTCGCTTACCATTCCCCACTCTCCATCTAGTTCCTTCTTTAAGAATCACCATACTATTATGTATGCTTCGCCAAGCATAACTAGGATTGCTTCCAATCTTTGCACTTAGGATATCATCATAGGGAAAATATTTAGCTTTGTAAACCCAAGCAAGCAATGAGTTTGGATTTGTGAGGATCCTCTACCCTTGTTTCGCAAGCAAGGCAAGGTTGAAGGCATGAAGGTTCCGGAAGCCCATACCACCAAAAAGTTTGGATTTGCACATCTTCTTCCAACTAACCTAAGCAATTTTCGATTCCTGGTTTCTTTGGCCCCACCAAAAGTTCCTCATTACTCTTTCCAAATTGTCACACATGGTTTTTGGAAGAAGGAAGCAGCTCATAGTATATGTGGGCACTGCTTGTGCCACGGCTTTGATAAGGACTTTCTTACCTCCAACGGATAGAAGCTTCTCCTTCCACCCTACCAATATTTTGCTAACTTTTTCCTTGATTTCAACAAAGACTTGTGACTTTGATTTCCCAATTAAGGAGGGAAGACCAAGATGCTTCTTGTACTTAGAGTCATGCATCGGACCTAGTATGTTAACATGCATATCTTATCATGGTAAATATCCAACTTTTTTGTTACATTTATTGAGAAAGCTTTTTTATTACATGACATGATGCAACTCAAAAAGTGCACTTTTTTTTTTCTCCTTAAAATAAGCGTACGATTTCTTGCTCATTCTTATTTTTTATTTAGTTGTATTTGGAACAAAAAAAAATGTATGATTTTTTATAATTTTTAACAAGACGTAAATAATATCATTTTTACTATGCACAAATTACATTAGACTATATACTTAGTTGCGAAGTAATTTATAAAAAAATGTTTCACAAAGACAAGAGAAAGTGGAAGATAGGACATTAAACTATATACTTTGTTGCGAAGAAATTTATAAAAAGTGTTGTACAAAGACAGAGAAAGTGGAAGATAGGGTAGAAAAGGGAAAGGGGAAGTGATCGGATTCCATAGTAGAAGAATAGAACTTTGTGTCATATATGTATAGACATACATAAAAGAAAGACCATACCAACAGACATGGAATATGAACTTGACAAAGACATTAACAATTTTTCCAACCTTAAAAGACCGAGCAATAACTGTTATGCAAATTAGGTATCCAACAACTCACCCAACCCAACAAACAACAAATAACATATCATATAGAATAATAGATGAAAGTAAAAGTAAAAACAACAAATTGAATAACTCATACACCCTTCAACTACAAATGACCATATTGCCCGCATGCTTATAGTTGACTTTTTGTAACGACAAAAACCGCTGAACAACGATTTTTTCTTTTTTCAATCAGAGGCTGCGACATCTGGATCTCCTCCGAGCTGACGTGGCTGCAAGTACACACGAAGCCCATCCTTCATGAACAGAGTGAGAGACATTTTCTGCTCAACACGGTGATCGGGAACCGGCAATAACCGGTACCTGAGAAGCACAGCCGAGGCCACCGACTTCATTTGCAGGTAAGCCAAGTCTTTCCCCAAACAAGTCCTCGGTCCAGCATTGAAAGCCACAAACTTGTACCCATCTTTCGGTGTTTCGAACCGGTCTCCCTCACCCGCTAACCACCGCTCCGGTTTAAACTCCATGCAGTCCTCACCCCAAATACTCTTCATCCTCCCAACTGAATATATCGAATACGTAACAGTAGAACCGGCGGGTACAAAAGTGCCGTCCGGCAAAACATCGTCCGATACGACATACTTGAAATCCTCCGGCACGGAAGGGTATAAACGCAGCGTTTCAGCCAATGCAGCTTTCAGATAAACCAAACTTTCCGCCTCGTCGAACGCCAACGGCTCCTCGATCCACTTCGTTGTGTCGCTGCCACGCGTCTCCTTCAGAACCGTCGATATTTCGTTGACGATCTTCTCCTCGGTTTCAGGGTGGTGCATGACGAGCCAGAAGAACCAGCTGAGTGCCACCGATGACGTGTCGCGTCCGGCGAGGACGAAGTTCAAGGCGATGCGTTGGAGGACTGAGCTCGTGAAGGGCTTTCCGTTAACGTCGCGTTTGTTGAGGAAGCGTGATAGTAAATCATCGGACGGAGCTTCCTTACGCGCCGTGATGGCATCGTTCATGTAATTCTCCACAACTTGGAGGCTTTTTTTTAATTTTTTCTCACCTCCGATGCTGAGCAATTTCTCTAACCTCCAAATGACACCAGGGTAGAGTAAGCGTTGGAGAGTGGCTTCAGTGGCAGTATCAAAAGCCATGGCAAACGGGTTATCGGGTAGATCCGGAGACAGTGTTTCCGGGTCTTTACCGAAAGTGAGACCGCATATGTTGTCAAAGGTCAAACGGAGCAGCAAATCCTGTAAGTCCACGTGTATGTTGTCTTTAGCGGCTTTGTCTAATATGCACCAAAGTCGCGACTTGATGGTGCGGTTCACCCACCGAGACATAGCTTGTCTTAGTGTACGAGTGGTGAACTCTAACGCCGCCGTTTTGCGTTGTATAAGCCACGTTTCGCCGTCGCTGTTGAAAATCCCTTGGCCTAATAGGTCGTGGAATGCGGCTTGCCAGTCTGGTCCTTTGGGGTAGTTATCGAACTTGGTTCGGAGGATGTGTTCGATGTTTTTTGGGTGACATGTGACAGTGAAAAACCCTTGCTTGCGAGCTAAGAAAGGGAAAGGCATGGTGCAAGTTTGGTACGTGGCTGAACCACCGGTTGCACGAAGGTTATTAGCCAACCAGTCGTGGATTCTGCTCCGGTTCGATATGAGAGCCGGGAGGCTTCCCACCACCGGCCATACTTTTGGACCGGTGAGCTTTTGGGCTAAGAGGTTGAACCAGAAAAGATAGAGTGCTATTGCACCTGCTATGCCAAAGAGAATAGATAGGGCTTCCATGTGAGAGAATTGGTATAGCTAAGAGTTTAAGACTGATTTGGACAGAGAGAGAGAGAGATGTGGCATTATATATAGAGTAGAGATAGTGAGAAAGATTTAGGAGAAGTTGTTGGGAATTTTTGAGCAAGGGGGTCGCTATCGATTTGATAGGAACAGAGAGAGTGTATACACGAAAGCTATATGTATAATTTCTGGCATAGTTTATAGTCACCCAAGTGGGTGAAGTCTCTTACTTGTAGTCATTCGTTTCCTAAAACGTCCGACTTCATGCCAAGTTAATTATTCGTAAATCTAAACGGTACAAGCTACGTATTATGGTTCATTCTAGTTCAACTCCACCGTTCCAGCTTGCAAAAAGAACATCTGTGCCTTTGGCAAGGGGAAAAAAAAAAAAAAAAACTTTAAAAGTTTTTGAGCTTTTCCGATGTTTTTTCCGTAATTTTAAAGAAATAAATCATCAGTAAATTGCATTTAGGTCCGTTTAAGATCTGTTTATTTTGCTAAAATTAAAATTTTTTTGCTAAAAGTACTATAGATAAAGGTAAAAGTTAGCTAAAATAGTACAATGAGACTAATGAATAATATCAAAAAGTGCAATGGGACCTATAAATAGTAACAAAAATAAGTTAAATAATAAAATAAGTTGGCAAAAATAATTTTTGCCAAACGAACACTTAGTGTGCATTTGAATACCGTTTATTTTGCTGAAAACTAAAAAATTATTGCTGAAAACACTATAACAAAATATTTTTTATTGCTGCACATTACTATTCACCCGTTTTTATCACTTAACTAGTTTATGAATAGTGCCATGGACTAGCCAAAAAACAGCACCCGCAATAAACGCAAACACAGCCACTACCCAAACGCACCCTTAAAGGCACTCATTGTGTCAGTTTTTGAGCTTTCCCTATGTATGCATATAATAAGGCTATCATCAATTTGAACTTAAGGCTGTGTTTGGCTCAATGTCAAATGATTTTAGTGTAAAATATTTTCAAGTGAAAATATTTTTTATAAATGAAAATATTTTTAGGTGTTTGGTCGCGTCACAAAAAATGCTTTGAAAAATATTTTGAGGTGTTTGGTTGTGTTCCTAAAAATTCTCTAGAAAACACATTCTCTCATATTTTCTCAGCTTCCAAACAAATATTAAACCATAACAAAAAAAAAATTCAATCTTTCTAAAAAATAAGCATTGAGAGAGAGAGAGAGAGGTAAAGGACCACAAATCGGTGGGTGGGTCTGAAGGAGGCGAGATCGGCAGGTGGGTCTAATGGCAGTGAGATCAGCGGGTGGGTCTGATGGCAGCGAGATCGGCAGGTGGGTCTGAAAGAGGCGACGGCGACGAGATCAGTTTGTAGATCGAAGAGCGTGTTAGCTTTTTGGCCTTGGTTGGTCAAAGGGAAAGAGAGAGGAAGAGAAAAGAGAAAGAGCTTCCTTGACCAGCGGTGTAGATCTGTAGCGATGACAACGACGATTCGATGAGGCTGAGGCATGAACCTACGGCACGATCTAACCGGTGAAGGTAGGTTGGGTTGTCTTCTTCACTTTCCCTTCTAGCTCTCTCTCTCTCTCTTCGGGTGTGTGAGTCCAGAAAATGAATTAATGGTAAAACTAATGTGTAAAATATTTTACAGATCAAGGGCCTTATTTTACAGTCAAATGAAAAGATTTTCAGTTTGACTATATTTTACATGTGCAACCAAACACACATTGGGTGTAAAATATTTTTCCAAATCCATTTACACACGAAACAAATACAGTCTAAGTGTACTTTTTTAGTAAAATTGTTATGATATGAATAATATATTATACTTTACTTTGTTTATAAGATGATAATGATTCAAAGAATCAACAAAAGATTTATATGATACTAAGGTTGCGTTTGGAAAGATTATATTTGGCAGCTTATTTTACTGTTCAGTTTATTTTTGCTACTGTAAAGATAAGGGCCCAAAATCATATATTGGGCCTTGGGCTTTATCCGATGACGATGACAGGTCCAAAGAGGGATAAATAGTTATGAGGGATTCCAATTTAGAGTCTCATAAATAAGAAATGAGTGGAAGGAAGTTTGAGGAGAAATTCCTCCTCGGGTATGATAGATGTCGTTCAGATGCATATCCCAACGATGAAAGTAACTTTCATAGAAGCCCCAGTGATAAGGGCGTGTCTCATGAACATATGAGAAGGAAGGGAACCAAAAAATATCTAAGGAAAAGCTGCTACCACCGCATTAAATGCACTGCAGCTACTTTTCTGACTGCATTTATGTGGAGAAGACCCCCAAACAGTGCTGCCTTAGCTACCACAACTCACAGAAAGCCAAATAGGGTGTCTGATGGGACGAGCACTTAAGTAAGGGGCTCAAATGATAAAAAATGTAGGATCAGGATGGTCCAAGGGGAACTATATAATGTAAGAGACCCTCCATGAGGAGAGGAGAGGAAAAATAGGGAAAGAATACTATAGCAATCAAAATTGCACTTGTAATCGTTTTAATTGATTTATAACAAGATTTACCTCTTCGGACAGTGAACTCATTCTGTCCTATGTGCCTTGTTCTTGCTTGATCATCTCCTGAATCCATACTAGTCGTTGTCAAATTCATTAAGACCTAGTTCTTTGACCCACTCTCTACAAATTTATTATATTGGGCTCACTGGGCCAACACCCCTTACATTTTGGGCTTGAGCTGCAAAACATGTCCATACAATTGGCACCGTCTGTGGGGAGAACTTGTGTGATAGTGAGTGCAATGACTAACGATAGTAGGTGCAGGTTCACACCAAGCAGAATTCATAGGATCCCAACGTGAAAATCATTTTGTCAACCTCGAACGTAGAAGAGATTGGGAGGGGAGTGTGCATACTGTCCAGTCCAGTAAGAGTCACTCCCGGGGTAAGAGTCATCTCTCTCGTGAGGAAGACACACGAGTCCTGCAACTAGAGGTTGACTAACTGAAGAGAAAGCTGCACCACGCACAGCTAAAGCGAACCCTCTCCAGCTCCGACGCTTCCTCTAATGATAGAGAGGATGCCAGCTATAGGCGAAGGTCAAAGACCCCACCCAGTGAGTCTTTCTTCTACAAGGAGGAGCATCATCCCAAAGGTAGGTATAAGAGCTCGCCTCATAAAGGCCTGGGAGGTGACGCAATGAGCAATGCATTGAATCAAATTTTTCGATCACCCTTCACGCGCAGAATTGAAGGGGCAAGACTTCCTCGGCAATTCAATCAGTCAATGTTCACTATCTACAATAGGCGAACAAACCCAGTGGAGCATGTAAGCCATTTCAACCAAAGAATGACTGTCTATTCCAAGGACGAAGCCCTGATGTGCAAGGTATTCCCTTTTAATCTGGGACCTATGACAATGAGATGGTTCGATGGCTTGAGAACGGGTTCCATAGGTTCCTTCAAGGAGTTCACCTAGGCATTTGGCTCTCGTTTTATCACTTGTAGCAAAGTTCCTCGGACCATAGGCTCCCTACTATCCTTGTCCATATGTGAAGGGAAAACCCTGAAAACGTACTCAGACATATACTGGGAGATGTACAATGAGATAAATGGTGACTTTAATGACGTCGCCATCAGTAATTTCAAGGTCAGTCTCCCAACCGAGCACGGTTTAAGGAAATCTTTGACGTGAAAGCCTGTCACTAGCGTGCGCTAACTCATGGACCAGATCAACAAGTATAAAAGGGTTGAGGAAGACCAGCAGCATGGGAAAGGTAAGGCTAAGGTTAAGGTAAGGCTAAGGTTATCTCTCAAGAGATAAGGGATTTCAGGTCAAACCGATACAATAACAATCGACCTCGGAGAGACTTCCCTAAACAGCCAAGGCCTGCCAATGCTCAGGTAGTTAATGCAATGTTCCGAGAGCCGATGCACCAGGTTCTGGAAAAGACCAAAAATGAGCCATTCTTCAAGTGGCCAAATAAGATGGCAGGAAACCCTATGAGGCGCAATCAGAGCCTCTACTGCAAGTACCACCCGGACCAAAGGCACACAACGGAGGACTGCAGGAATTTGTGGGACCATCTGGACTAGCTGGTCAGAGAGGCAAAGTTAAAGCAGTTCTTGCATCATTCCAATGGCCAGGAGAATCAAGCTGGCTAAAAACCCCAGAGAGATGCTTCTTTGAGACCTCCTTTAGGCATGATAAACGTTATCTTCGCCGCTATAGGGAGGACCGGGTCCTGCCCCTTCAGGGTGATGTCTATCGCTTGGCTGACTGCCGAGGACTCAAATTTTGATCCAAAGAGGGCTAAAGTAAATATCCAACCAGCATTGAGCTTTTCCGATGAAGATAATGTTGTAACCATACAGCCCCACGACAATACTTTAGTGGTCACACTCAAGATTGGGGGGTATGACATAAAGAGGGTGATAGTGGACCAAGGCACTAGTGCTAAGATAATATACCCCGACCTATATAAGGAGCTGAACTTGAGACCCGAGGACCTAACAGCCCGCAGCTCGCCCCTGGTAAGTTTTTATGGGAAGATCGTCATCTCGAAGGGCCAAATTAGACTACCTGTGTAGACTGGTTCAGAGGTAGTGAAGGTGGACTTTATCGTGGTGGACGTTTACTCCCCTTACACGGCCATTGTGGCTAGGCCCTAACTCCATGCCCTAGGAGCCGTTTCTTCTACTCTGCACTAGAAGGTGAAATATCCGTCGGGCGGCCAGGTTGAGGAGATTGTTAAAAGTCAATCCACGGCCAAGGAGTGCCTGGTGAACGCAATCTTACATCAGCCCGAAGCTGAGTCCTCGACCCTTGCTGAAAGGGGTTTATAGCAATTAAAAGCTCCGAACTCACCCGTCAATGGATCAGCGGAGACGGAATGTGAAACCCTAGAAATGGTTGTGATCGATGATGATCCGGAGAAGTTCTTTCTGATCGAAGCTAAGCTGCCTCCTCTAGAGAGGGAAGAGTTGATAGAGTTTTTTAAGAAAAATGTCAATGTGTTCGCATGGGACGCTTACAAAGCCCTAGGGGTGGATCCGAGCTTTATCTACCATCACTTAAATGTCAATCCATTTGTCACTCCCAAGAAAAAACCGCCTCGACGATCGTCCAAGGATCACTCTAATGCTGTAAGAGAAGAGGTGAAGAAGCTTAAGCAAGTAGGGGCTATCAAGGAGGTTTTCTACCCTGAGTGGCTGGCCAATACTGTGGTGGTGAAGAAGAAGAGTGGAAAATGGTGAGTGTGTGTAGACTTCATAGATCTGAATAAGGCTTGCCCAAAAGATCCTTTCCCAATGCCTAGGATCGACCAACTGGTGGATGCAACCGTGGACCATCCTCAGATGAGTTTCTTAAATGCCTTTCAAGGGTACCACCAAATACCACTAGCCTTGGAAGATCAGGAAAAAATGACTTTCGTCACTCCCACTCAAAAACTACCATTACAAAGTGATGCCCTTCGGTTTGAAAAATGCAGAATCTACCTGTCAAAGGATGATAACTAGGATGTTCGAATCATAGTTGGGCAAGAGTATTGAGGTCTATATAAACGACATGGTAGTGAAAAGTAAGGTTGTGTTCGAGCATGTGGGAGATCTCGGCAACATTTTTGAAATTCTGATGAGGCACAAATTGCTCCTTAATGCTTCTAAATGCTCTTTCAGTGTGGGATCAGGCAAATTTCTAGGCTACATGGCAACTTACCGGGGAATTAAGGTTAACCTCGACCAAATTAAAGCAAACAACAGTTTACAACCACCTTGGAATCCCAAGGAAGTCCAGAAGCTGACCGCTATTGCCTTAAACCGATTTATCTCCCAATCAACAGATAGATGCAGACCCTTCTTCCTGTTGATGAATAAGTGGAAGGGATTTGAGTGGACTGAGGAGTGTGCTTTAGCCTTCTAGCAGCTTAAAGATTATCTCTCGTGGCCACCCATCATGTCCAGTCCTGAGGCGGATAATGTCTTGTTTGCTTATATTGCTGTGGCCCTGCATGTTGTAAGTTTGGTCCTAATACGAGTGGATAGCGGCATACAAAAGCCAGTTTATTATGTAAGCAAGTCACTACATAAGGCCGAAGTCCGTTATCTGCCACTAGAAAAAGCTATTTTAGCAGTGGTACACGCTATGCTAAACTCTCCCATTACTTCCAGGCATATATGGTAGTTGTCCTAACTCAGCTCCCGCTCCGAGTTTTGCTCCGAAATGTTGATTATACGGGGAGGATTGCTAAGTGAGGGACAATGCTGAGGGCTTTCGACATCAAATACATGCCTCACACTTCTGTCAAGGGTCAAGTCCTAACGGATCTGGTAACTGAGTTTGCTGAATCCCCGCTAAAAGAAGAAGAGGAAACACAACACATGGATGGAAAATCGATTGGCATCATCTCCCAACAAGGTCCATTATCCTGGAAAGTATACGTTGATGGTGCGGTAAATCAAAAGGGTTCTGGAGTAGGGCTAGTACTTGTATCCCCCGAAAGGATCACTATTAAGAAGTCATTAAGGCTGGACTTCTCAACCACAAATAACAAAGCTGAATATGAGACTCTGCTGATGGGAATGGCTATAGTTCAAAAAATGGGCGAAAAGGTAGTAGAGATATTCTCGGACTCAAAATTAGTCATTGGCCAAGTGAAAAAAGAATTTGAAGTGAGAGATGAAAGAATGTAAGGGTACTTGAGCCAGGTTAGACACCTACAGTCAGGATTCGAATCTTTCAACCTGTTGCATATCCTTCACAAGGATGACCCGAGGTAAGCTCTATGCCAAGGAGGTTGCAAGTGTGGCCAGGGAATCAGCATATCCCTAGAAGTGAAAACACATATGTTGATTCTCTGGCCACACTTGCAACCTTCTTGGCATAGAGCTTACCTTGGGTCATCCTTGTGGAGGATTTGTACAAACCCGTAGAGCAGAAGAGAGAGGTGGTCCATGTTTACTAAATCAGAGTAGGGCCTAACTGGATGGAGCCCGTGGTACTATTCTTAAAGAAGGATATCCTACCCGATAAGAAATCAGAGGCAGACAAAGTACATAGAAAGGCTCCTCGGTTCTGGCTATCTGAGGACCAAAAATTGTGTAAACGCTAATTTTCTGGGCCATACTTGCACTGCATACACCCTGAGGCAATGAAATTACTCCTCGAGGAGTTACATGAGGGGATTTGCAGAAGCCACACTAGAGATAGGTCTTTGGTGCACAGGGCCATCAGTTAAGACTACTGGTAGCCAAACATACAAAAGGAAGCACAGGAATATTTAAGGAAATGCGACCAATGTCAAAGGTTTGCACCAAACATAAACCAACCGGAAGAAGTCCTTAACCTTCTGTCCAGCCCTTGACTGTTCGCGTAATGAGGCTTAGATATTGTAGGCCCTTTCCCCATAGCAGCAGGAAATAAGAGATACCTGCTAGTCGACACAAACTACTTCACTAAGTGGGTTAAAGCTGAGCCCTTGGCAAATATCAGGGACGTGGATGCTAAGAAACTTGTTTGGAAAAACATTGTCACATAATTCGGAGTCCCTAGTACCCTCATCTCGAACAACGGCCTTCAGTTTGATAACAAATCGTTCAGGAGATACTGTTGTGACTTGGGAATTACAAATAGATACTCTACACCAGCTAATCTCCAAAGGAATGGACAAGCCGAGGCTGTTAATAAGGTCATAGTGAATGGACTAAAGAAGAGGTTGGATGATGCGAAGGAAAAATGGGTGGAAGAACTGCCACATGTCCTCTGGACATACCAAACCATGCCTCGCAAACTCACCGGGGAAACCCCATTTTCAATGACTTATGGGGCCGAAGCTGTTATTCTTTTGGAAACCGGCTTCCCTACACTAAGGACTAGCTCTTTCAATCCGAGCAATGACAATGAGTTGCTAGAAAGGAGCTTAAACTTTATTGAAGAAATGAGAGAGAATGCGATGGTTCAACTGGCGTACTACCAACACAAACTCAAGTAAGGTTATGATGCCAATGTGAAGCTGAGGCCATTAGTGCCTGGTGATTTGGTGTTGAGAAAAGTTCTGGGTACTGCAAAAAACCCAGCATGAGGAAAGCTAGGGCCCAACTGGGAAGGGTCATACCACATCACTTCGGTGGCTGGTATAGGAGCTTATTTCCTCAAAGACCTAGATGAATGTGTAATACCGCAACCTTGGAATGTAAACAACCTAAAAATGTATTATTAATAATGAAAGTTTCCTTTGTCATAAGCTCATTTATTGTGTAAAAACATCATACTTTCTATGACATCTTTGTAAGTGATTAAACAGAACCTTAGTCATGCCTGAGTCCTCGGACTAGATATTTTGAAAAAATTAACACTCTATGACATCTTTATAAGTGATTAAACAGAACCTTAGTCATGCCTAAGTCCTCAGACCATATGCTTTAGGAAAATTAACACTCTATGACATCTTTATAAGTGATTAAACAGAACTTTAATCATGCCTAGGTCCTCGAACCAGATGCTTTGGGGAAATTAACACTCTATGACACCTATTCATTTTTACCAAGTGTTAAATATAACCTTAGCTATGTTTAGCTCCCCGGACCACATACTTTGGTAAAATTAACTGTCAAAGACAACTATTTGTTTTTCACTAAGTTTCAAATCTTATCCAAGAATATGCCCAATTCCTCGGATTGGTGACTTTGGGCTAAATTATGTATGTTCATTATGTTCAACTTTCATTACAAAGGGTTCTATTTTTCAATGCAAATATATGGAAAATCTCTTTATTTATGGTATTTAGTCAAATAATTTGAGTTGACTACAGGGTAGTATTGTTAGTTTTTATTAAGGATAGAGTGGCAACATTTCAAATCTATGGTAAACTTGAGAAACATATAAAGTAAGGACACAAGAAATAGAAATAAAAGTCTATTTGTTAGTGAAAGGAAGATACATTACAAGCCACAACAAATGAAGATAACAAAAAAGGAAATGATAATAAGAAAAATCCTACAAACTACTTCTCTGTGAATTGAGAGCCCTCTTTGGATATGGCCTTGAGCTTAGCATCCCCAACTTCAGACTTCGACTCAGCTTCTATAGCCTGGGAGACCACATCCTTGATCGTAAGGGAATCCTCGGAGTGGGGGTCTTTGGCTGAGGGCAAGGCCTCCTTACCCTTCCCCGCCTCTGTGGAGCCTTCAGCATCAATAGTAAGATCCTGAATTCTGGAGACCTGCTCAGGAGCAGGAAGGGGTAAGGTAGTGGTCGAAGGGGGGTCCGCTAGAGTTTCTCGGATATGTTCGGGAAAAAATATACTCTCAGCTTTCCTCAGCTTGGAGTCAACAGGGACCCCCGCATGGTTGAGCACCTTATTCCACATCTCAGTACAATAGTCCCTACATGCTTCGGCTACTTCCTCAGTCAACCTAACCTCTATCTCCTCCACCCCACGCTCATAGGCTGCTTTCTCCGTGGCCATAGCAACCTCCCTGGCCACCTGAGCTGCCTCTTTGGCTTTTTGCAGCTTAGCCTTCAGATCTAGCACTTTCTGTTTCTCAGTGGCCAGGTCTATCTCGGTTAGGTGGAGGCGCTGACATTAGTCCTCGGCCTGGGCTTTAGCGTTTTTTAGACCAGCCGCAACACTCGCACGTTCCCTCTCGGCGATAGTCAGCTTATTGCCCAGCTCTTTGTGGTCTTCTCTCAAGGCTCCAAGAGTTTTCTTAACCTCAAGGCGGGAATGGGCCTCAGCCTTAACCTCGTCGCAGGCATTCCGAACCCACTCCTCAGCAACATAAATTTGCTAGGTAACCTGCGTAAAAGTAGGAAAGGGGTTATAAAAATATATACATATATGGATAAAGCTTAGTATTTGATGAAAAAGAATGTTGATTGAGTTACCATTGCAAGGTCCCTCTTCAATGACATGAAGAGGTCTGGTTGCCTGATATGCCTGAGACCCTCCATGTCTCGGGGGAAGAGAAGAGGTTTCTCTAAAGCTTCGGCGAGGTAGGTGGCGTGCCCCCTTTGAGACTCCCAAATCGTGGCATCCCAAGGAATGGGAGCACCTTCCATCTCTAGTCGTAGGGCCTAAGTGCGTGGCCCTCGACGCACCTCAGCCTCGTCTTGGCTCTCCATAGACTTGGCTTTCTTGTCTTTGGGGTCCTTAGCTTTCTTCTGTTGTTTAGCCCCCTTTTGAAGGGCAACCTCGCCCTCCTCTAGGTCCTCAACTGACCTTTTCTTCCTCAGATTCGGGTTAGCATGTAGTCCAAGGTCAGTAGGGGGCGGGGGCGGGGGCGGGGGTGGGGGTGGGGGAGGAGGAGGAAGACTAGGAGGAACTTAGGTCTTAGGGACTTCTTTTGAAATTGACCCCTTGTTCCTATTGACTAGTAGACCCTTTAAGCTGGCCCTTGGCTTCAAGTCCATCCTTTCTTCTTCTCCTTTTAAGCTAGTGGTGACTTGGGCAACAATCAACTTCAAAGGATGAGCTGTAGAAAATCTGTCAAACTCGATTTCAGAATCCGAGAGCTGCACAGGCCTCTCAGGCGCTCCTTCTTCCCCTTCGAAATGGAATTGGTTGATCTCGGCCTCGAAGGTTAGGTGTATAGAGGCTGTCTCCTCTCTTGGAACGGCTACTTCCTGAGGGACTCGCTGATTGGGCAACTCAACAAGCGGGAGGTCTCTCCGAGCCAAAAACCCTAGCTTAGATACGTCTATGCGCTCTAGTTTAGGGCTACCAGCCCTTATTGCCTAGCCTGCGTCCTGAAATATGCGAGATAGAGGCACGTAATCCAAAATTAAGTGAGTGGCCCGTAGCTGTCCGTCTTTGCTTATAAATATCTCCGACCTCAATAGGTAGTTGAGAGCCAGAACATTGGTCAAACTGATCTTTGGAGCAACATGACTTTTATCTGCAAAGACATCAGAGAAGGAAATCATGGTCAGACCAATGAAAATCATTATCAGAAGAAGATGAAGTGTTAAAAATGAAAAGGAATGAAACTAAAAGGGCTAAACCCCTTGTCCAAATGAGCAAATCCTAGAGTACCCCATCTGGCTCTCCTGCCCGAGTTGGGCAGTAAAGACCATCATGTTACTCTCCGGAGGCGACCAAATAGTCATCCTTCAAGCCCTTGTTGGACTTAGGAAGGCAAGATATCAATCTAACGAAATTGGACCGGGACTTAAGGTAATATCTCGCGCTAGCAAGGGAATGGCACTCGTACATGTGAACGACGTCGTGCCATGTGAGCCCTAGGTTCATCTGATTGTTTAGAGCATCTACACTCCCTAGGACTCTAAACAGGTTGGGAGCGCACTGATGAGGGCACAACCTGTGATGGCGTAGGTAGTCTCTGGTTATCCTACCAATGGGAAGTGTCATTCCTCCCTCTATAAAGACGATCATTGGAATGACAACTTCACCATCCCTTCTATTTGTAAGTATTTAGTCCGGGGCACAATATTAGAGACCTACTCTTTGCTGGATATGGTATTTGGCCCTAAAACCCTCCATACCGACCGGAGAGTCTACTAAGTGCTTAAATCTGCCCATCTAAGCAAATGTAAATGACGCAAAGGAAGTTTTCTAAAAAATAAAGAAGGCCAAGGAGAAAAAGAAATTTTGAAGAGATAGATACTTACAAAAGCAAGTGAGTGTATTAAATCCTGAACCTTTAGGAAAATCTTTTGGAAATTTCTTAAGGAAAAGAGTTAGGGAAACTCAGGAGTTTAGTGAGCTGGAGTGCTTGAAATCTTTGAAGAATTTGAAAATTCGTAAAGTAAAAGGAGAATGATCCCCCCAAGGCTTTATATAGAGGGTGAAAATGAGTAGGAGTTATCCCGCTCAAAATTCCAAAAGAAAGATCAGCCATTGGATCTGCGTCTCGCCGTTAGATCTGGGGAACAAAGCATCGCCTGGAGTAATTAATGGCGCCTCGCGGACTGCGAAGCGTTAGTAGCCATCATAGGACGCGCAAAATGGTAATTTCACACATGTGAACCAGAGAAATGAATGGTCTTGTCTTTTAAAAATCAAAACCCCACTTTTTCTCCTCGGATGAGAGGGAAAAACCGGAGTTTTAAAGGGCTATTGTAGGGATAAGGGCCTAAAATCATATATTGGGCCTTGGGCTTTGTCTAAGGACGTTGACGGGTCCGAGGAGGGATAAATAGTTATGAGTGATTCCAATTTAGAGTCTTATAAATACGAAATGAGTGGAAGGTGGTCCGAGGAGGAATTCCTCCTCGAGTATGATAAATATCGCTTAGATGTGTATCCCAACGATGAAAGTAACCTTTATAGAAGCCCTAGTGATAAGGACGTGCCTCATGAATATACAAGAAAGAATGAAACCCAAAAATATCTAAAGAAAAGCTGCTACCACCGCATTAAATACACTACAACTACTTTTCTGGCCACATTTATATGGAAAAGACCCCTGAACAGTACTGTCTTGGCTACCACAACTCACAAAAAGTCAAAGAGGGTGTCTGATGGGACAAGCACTCAAGTAAGGGGCTCAAATGGTCCAAGGGGAACTATATAATGTAAGAGACCCTCCATGAGGAGAGGATTGGAAAAATAGAGAAAGAATACTATAGCAATCAAAATTGCACTTGTAATCGTTTTAATTGATTTATAACAAGATTTACCTCCTTGGACAGTGAATTCATTCAGTCTTGTGTGCCTTGTTCTTGCTTGATCATCTCCTGAATCTATACTAGCCGTTGTCAAAGTCATTAGGGCCTAGTTCTTTGACCCACTCTCTACAAATTTATTTTATTGAGCTCACTAGGCCAACACCCCTTACATTTTGGGCTGCAAAACGTGTCCATACAGCCACTATTCATGGGTCTTATTGCACTTTTCGGTACTATTCATAGGTCTCACTTTACTATTTCAACTAACTTTTAGATTTATCTATAATACTTTCAGTAAAAAACTTTCAGTTCCAACTAAATAAGCTGTTCTCAAATGAACTCTAAAAAAAAAAAAAAAAAATTAAGTCATGGAGTGGGAATGATGAGAGATCATCTACATAATTTACATAATATGCAAAACATGGAAAAGTTTGACTTTTTGTTAATTTGCTTTAATATTTAATTTTTACCTAGAAAAAATTTGAAATATCCCTCTACAAACCCTAAATGTAAGGCTACCTCTTTATCCAACAGCAAAAAAAAAAAAAAAAAAACAAAAACAAAACAAAACAAAACATTTTAGCCTCTGTAGCTAGATTTCAGTCTAGAGATCTCCTATTTAATTAAATAAGTCATACCCCTCTCTTTCTTCATCAATTCAATTTACCCACTATATATCTTAAATTGAAATAAATCTTTTATTTCAATAAATGCTTAGTGCATCCAATTCATAAATTGTGTTGGCTATTGACTGTATTTTGTAAATAATGATATTAGTTGTATAGGGTTTTAGGTCTACCTAATTTCTGCAAAGGAAATTCTAATTCTAAATAATTTTGTTTTCTGTGTTTTTCCAATAAAAATTTGAAAGTTAAATGTTTGATGTTTGATGTTTAATACAAGCACAAATCCTTGAACTTCAACATTTTAAAGCAAGAACAAAAATTTTGTTATTTTTTTTTTATTTAAAAAATATATTATTATAAATGTATCATATAAATCTTTCGTGACTCTTGTGCACTAACTTTCCTATATAGATCATGTAGATGATCTCTCATGACTCCCACACTTATATTACTTAGCTATAAATTGTTTTAGTGTCATATAAATCTTTTGGTGATTCTCTGAATCATTTTCATCTTATAAACAAAGCAAATTATAATATATTATTCATATCATAACAAGTTTACCCAAAAAAGTACACTTAATTAGGTGCAAATTGATGATACCTTAGTGCGCTCAATTTTTCCCTCCTCCTAGTCTCTAAAAATGCACTAAATTTCCTCAAAGTACACCACAAATAATAAATATGAAAATAACAGTGCAACTGAAATTATTTTATAGTTTCTAGACATGAAAGTATAAACATGTTATCAATTAAACATCAAAAATCATGAATTTAACATTAACATAACATTGTGTACGGCACCCACTAGCTCCAACTCAACAACCCACCATAACATCAAAGTGTCATTGATTTCATTATACAAGTGTACAGGTAATTTAAGTATAGAATACTTACTACACTAAAGCCGAGTGCACTAGCTAAACTCTTCAATCCACTTGCCTTCTTCTTAGTCTCTAGTGCACTAACTTTGCCCCTGGTACACCATAAATAATAAATATGAAAAAAAACAGTGCAACTGAAATTTTTTTAGAGTTTTTAGATATGAAAGTATAAATATTTTATCAATTACTCATCACAAACCATAAATTTAACATGAACAAACTACATTAAAAAATAACTACTCAAGCCACAAACAATCCATTACATTTCGACTATGATCCAAAAAATTATTATAAAGCAAGTTCTAAAATGAAAATTGTAAACACAAATAATTAACTAGGAAAAATATGGTCAAAACACCATATACTCAACTTGCTTTATATATGCTTCATAATTACAAAAATATGCAAAAAGTAATTAACATTCCTAATATTGACTTAATTAAACCATCTTATAACACCGTGCAAGCTACTAGCTTGCTCCAACTCAATAACCCACTATAACATCAAGTTTTATCAATTTCGTTATACAATTTTATGTGTATTTAATCATAAAGTACTTACTATACTTTAGTTGAGTGCACTAGCTTTCCTCTTATTCCATTGACTTGGAATATATATATATATATATATATATATAATATTTTTTTTATTAGTTTAATTTACCATTAAAAATATTATTGCAAACCTTCACTTAAATCTCTGAATTTAAGAATATAGAATGAATGTTTGTAAGTTATGAGTCTCTCTCTCTCTCTTTATTATAAATTTATATTACATGTATGTGTGTGTGAGAGAGAGAGAGAGGGAGAGAGGAAGAGAGAAAGAGTCTAATATGTGCGTTATTATTATTATTATTTTTGTTATAATATTATTTGTGTGAATTGTGATGTGTGTGAATGTGTACACATAGTATAAATATATATAATTTAATAATTGGGAAATAAAGAGGGTTTGTTACATGTGTGTATATTGTTATTAGGGTCATGCTAACGAGTGCCCTTAGGGCACTCATTAATAATCTATTTTAAGAAAATTTTAATACCACTTTTATGGGAAATAAAAAAAAGCTGTCAAAATATTAATTATTTTGTTTACATTTTCCATAAAAACTTTCTTTAAATGAATTATTAACCAGTGCCTTAAGGGCACTCGTTAGTATTTTCCTTGTTATTATGCTATAATAACTTTTTGTTATAAAGTTAGTAATTGTTCAAGCATTTGATTGGTTAAGTAAACACTAAGTAGACTATAATAGGCATTGTAATGTAATAATTATTCCCATGATTTAGTTATTTAGTAGTTTGGTTATATTTTTATTACGAGTAAGTCTAGTGCTACAAATTTTTCCACAACTTGGCCACAACTTTGCTATGTGACAACTCATGAGTGGTGGAAATAAAATAGTGGGTACATGAGTTCACAACTTACAAGTCACTATGTAGCAAAGTTGTGGAATAGTTTATGGCACTAAATTTACTCTTTTATTATCGAAAATAGTTATTCCTTATGAATAGATATTCTTTAAAATGATAAATAATTATTCATCTCTAAAAGGCTTATAATAGTTATTCCTTAGTATGTGTATTGATTTTTAAAATTAATATATTTCCAAATAAACAAACTTTATGTGCACATAACAATTATGAAAATAAAAAATCATAAAAAAATAACTAATCTCTCAATCAAATTTAAAAAATATTATTTTTTAGGAAATATAATTATATGAGTAAGATATTTCCTAAATATATCTTAAGTTTGATTTAAAATGTTTTCATTCCATTGTCTTCAGGATTCCATTATTGTGTTGTCATCAAACAAATGAATAGTAATAAGTATTACATTACAGCATCTTGTATTTCTTGTAATATCTATTCCTATTCCTATGTAATTAATGTTACAGTCTACCAAACATGCCCTTAGTGTTATTATTTATGTATAGACAAGTATGACCATGTGGGTCAATAATTAATATAGTGCAAGTGAGTTGAATTTTGTCATTTAGTTTAAAATATTTTTAAATAAAAAAATGACAAATAGATAATAAAAACTACATTAATTAAAAAAGTATTATATAAACTTAACAAAATAAAATAGTCACACCTACCCACATTAATAATAAATATTGATAACTGATAATAAACTATTATGTAACGATTTTAAAATATCACAACTTATAAAAAGAAATTGTAAAACTTCACGTATTTGAGATTTTTTTTTTTTTTGGTTGATAACTTGATATATTCAAATTATATTTTGATTTAATTTAATTTAAGTTTCTTAATGACCCCCTTGAAAAATATTCCTTAAGCCGTTACGGTCTAAAACCTCAAATATTAGACCCTCCATTAGAATATTCTCACATCATATTTTATTTAAATAATAGAATAAATAATTTCATATACAAATATATAATCATAATATATACTTATTAAAAACTATCATAATTATTAAATTTTATATTCAGAAAAAGAAATAGAGAAGATTGTATTTTGTTGAACTTTTATATGTATTGCATGGGTAACTAACTAGTTAATTAATACATAAACCTATAACGTCAACTATATGATGAGTACTTTATCATTAGGCCAAAACATCAATTAATTTTTTATATATGCAGATGTTCGAATCTTAAATATCTTATTTGAACTTTACCAATTTAGCTAAATAGAACTTACAAAATTACATAATCGTTAGTCAAAATTTATCATCACACATCAAATCAAGCAATTATTATAATTGCAATTTGGTTACATGAAAGGACCACTAATTATCAATTGTAAGTGAATTAGCATAAGATATTTTTATTAAATGTTATTTTGTATATTTCTTGTACTTATTTCTTGCTCATAGTTTGTGTTTGAACGGTTGATTTTGAATTAAATTTAATGATATAAAAATTAGTAACATACAGAATGAAATTTATACAATACTGAATATCTACATATTTCATTCAATTTTAATTTTTTTGTTAAATTTTTTTTATAAGATTTTTTTTGTAAAAGTATAGCATAAAAAAGCGTAAGTAAATGTACATACGGATATATTACGAAGTGCAATAGAAATTTTGGGACTAAAAAAGCAGCAATATAAATTTAGTCATTTCTCTTATTACATTTAAAATTAACAGCAAACTTATGTAATCTTGATATAAATTCATAAGTTGTTAAAAAATTTAATTTTTTTTTATTTTTTTATTGAAGGAGATGATATTTCATATACTCCTTCGTTTATATTGTCTCATATTATGTATACATACATACATAATATACATGAGAATAAATATAATCATTTAAATTATAGAAAAATCTTAAATGTATCTAAAAAAATTCAAGAAAATAATAAAAATATAAAAAATTTGATTCTTAAAATAAATAGTAAAAGATGGGACTAGACATCTTGATTTTGATAATTTTATTGTTGTAAGAAAATAAAATTTAAAACTTCATAAAGCATATAAGTTCAGTAAATTGAAGTATTTCTGTATAAATATAATATAGAAAATGTTTAACATGTATTTTATATGTTTAATTATAGAAAACATGTATTTTTTTTAATTTTTTGCTTAGTTTGGTAAAAAATAATTATATATATATATATATATATAATGTATCAAATAACATTATTCTATGCATGAAATATGCGTATTGGATTATTATTTGTGCCCCTTGACCCAGTGGTGACCCTAGGAATTTTGTTTAGGAGGGTGATTAAAAAATTTTAATAAAATTGTTACGATTTTCTTCTACAAATTTTCAAATTTTGAATTGTTATATGATGGTTCATTATGAGTATCTATTACCAATGTGGGTAGTTATGAGCCTATGACTATTTTATTTTGTTAAGTTTATCTAACATTTTTATTTTTATGCAGTTGTTATTATTTATTTGTTATTGTTTTTATAAAAATATTTTAAACTAAATGACTAAACTAAACTCATAAGATTTGTATTAATTATTGACGCACACTATCACACTCATTCATACATAAAATTATACACTATGTGTCTACTTAACCAATCAAATGCTTGGACAAACACTAACTTTACAATTTTTTTCTTAAATTTTACTAACTTTATAACAAAAAGTTATTATAACATGATAATAATATACACACATGTAACAAACCATCTCTATTTCCTAATTATTAAATTATATAAATTTATATTATATATATATTATACACATAAACGTCCACACACATCATAATTCACACAAATAGCATTATAACAAAAAGTGATGCACACAATCAATACTAGACACACTCACACACATAATATAAACTTATAAAAAAGAGTGACACTTACAATTCACAAACACTTACTCTTTACTCTTAGGGTCCGTTTGGATACAGCTGAAAACTGAAAACTGAAACTGAAAACTGAAAAACACTGTAGCAAAATAATTTTTAAATGTGTGAATAGTATTGTGGGACCCATTTTTAATGAAAAAGTTGATAAAAAGTGAAATTTGTGGGTCCGTGAACAGTGCATATTATGCACTGTTCACAGAAAAAGTCAAAAAAACCGGCTGAAAAAGCTGAAAAGTAAAAAAAATAATAATAAAAAAAAAAAGAAAGAAAAACGCAAACGTGTTTGGGAAGCGTGCCCAAATGCAAAACGCGCTTTCCAAACGCACACTTAGAGTTAGAAATACTTGTAATAAGGATGTGCAAAATTTATATCGTACACACAAATATCCACACACATCATAATTCACACAAATAGCATTATAACAAAAAAGTAATGTTCGCAATCAATATTAGACACACTCACACGCATAATATAAACTTATAAAAAAGAGTGACACTTACAATTCACAAAAACTTACTCTTTACTCTTAGAGTTGGAAATACTTGTAATAAGGATGTGCAAAATTTAAGTTAAGTTGTGCAAAAATATTTTTAAAAATAAATTAAAGTATTAAACTTACAAAAAAATATTATATATATATATATATATATATATTTTTTTTTAATGAACCCCCTGAATATAGTGTAGCGCCGCCCCTGCCTTGACCTATTTTCATTTAAAATATATTACTTAAATATTACAAATATTTAACCATGTATAATATGTTGAGGCAAAAGAAGAAAAATAGTTGTACATAAAAACGGAAAAAAAAATTCCTTCGAATTTGGTTGAATGCATTACGCGAGTACTGTTAATAAAGGTCATTTATATATTTTTTGATCATACGATTCATTAAATTATTTTTAAAAATTAATTAATTATTATTATTATATGAATCACTAAGAAATAACATGATTATTAAATTGTCATTGGATCAATATATAGTATAAACATTTGTTTATTTGAAGAAAAACGTGATTATTAAATAGTTCATTGGATTAATAGTATACACACATGTTTATTTGAATTGTGGTGTAGCGGTTGAAGGAGCTTTCCTTGCACATTGGTTTATGGGAAATTTTCGGGAACCTCATGCATACATCCCAATAAGGCAATAATAAGGTATCATGTGCCTAATATCCAAAGAGCATCATATGGTGTATTAGTATAATTACAGTTGCAATGACACGATTTGCATGCCAATCTCTTCTTTTTTGTTCAATTTGAAATCTTTGTTTTAACCACTCTTATTTGTCTGCCTATCAATGGCACGTAATTTGGAGTTTCTCGAGGGACTTTCGTTAGCGTACGTATGCCTACCAAAGGAGCAAGTAAGACTCTTACCTACTCTAGCAAGGCCACCTTCCTCAGCTTTCCAAGCCATCTTTTTTTTATTGGTTATCTTGCTCAGCTAGCTCGAGCTTTGTGAGAGAGAGGAAGAGGTTAGTTAGAGAAGGTGTACCCGCAATGAGAAAATGGGTTGATCCAAAACCTTCAAAAAAAAAAAAAAAAGAAGAAAGAAAGAGGAAACATATAAAGCCATGCAAAGAAAAACATTTTAGACCTGCGAGGAACCAAATGACTCTTTTCAGCAAGTAGTTCTGAGTGGGAGGAAACTTTGCATGCAAGAAATAGAGCACAAAAACTCTTACTTTGCCCTTTCTTGGGGCTATCGATACCAACCCCAAGATTTTTAGTAGAATTGTTAATAGTTTATATCCACTATCCTCTCGAAAATATGGCAACAACAAAATTATAGCACATGTTTTTTTTTTTTTTTTTTGATCCATATAGCACATGGTTTTTCATCATAAAAAACGAGTCAAACTCAGAATACACTCCTGTCGAACAAAATGGGCTTTTGCCTTTTTTTAAAAAACAATCCAGCATTTTGTCATATTTTTCAAACTAATTAAGAAAATACCCTTCTTTTGAAACTCCTATAGCGGCGTTTTTAAGGAGCCCATAGTGACATTTTCAGGACCTATAGTAGCGTTTTGTAGCTCGACCTATATGAAATCAAGTTATAGGTAAAAAAAATAAAAATAAAAATTTGTCTATAACTCGATTTCATGGAGGTCGAGTTACAAAACACTACTATAGGTCTTGAAAACGTCACTATAAATCCTTAAAAACGCCGCTATAAGGTTGCAGAATTTTTTTTTTTTTTTATAACTCGATTTGTCATAAATCGAGTTTCAAAAGAGGGACATTTTTCTAATTAGTTTGAAAAAAATGACAAAATACTTGATTATTTTTTTAAAAAGGGCAAAAAACAATTTTGTCCCACTCTTGTCCCCTTATGTTCATATTAATTTGTATGAATACTGAGTACAGTCTTTAGCTTTTTTTTATTTTTTGTTTTCAAATTTACTGGCATGTCGACAACCACCGCAACCATATTTATACTTGTAGTAGTATGGCCATTTCCACGCCACATGGCACCAACCAACTCAAGGCTGGTGGCTTTCCTTATAATATCATTTTGTGAAATTGTTTTGTACAATTAATATCATTTTGGATTTTTTTTTATCTTTAAATTGTATTTATTAGTTATAACCATGATACACTTCACTATCAATCCAAAAGAAAAAAATGATACTCTTGGCTATCTTTTTCTTTTTAATATACCAACCATGCACTTAACTCTCAGATTGTTACAAGTATGGTATCGAACTTTATTTCTTTATTTTTTGGATAAACCGATAATTGTATTGCACAAGAAAAATCATTAAACAACAAAACATACAAAAGCCTACCAGCTCAAAAGGTGGAAAATCAGTAGGCTTGATGAATGCATCCAGCGATCAAAAGAGAGCAGAAGATAAATTTTGGAGTAAAATTTTTATATTTCCTATATAATATGTAAACTCTGTTATATCTAAAGAATAAAATTAAAAATTATGTAGAAATTTAGACATGCAGGGCAAACAGGTCAATCGGTTTGGTATCGAAAATGAACCGTCTTGAATGGGTTAGGAATAGATTGGGTCGACAAGTCAAGTGGACCTATATTTTTCAACATGATTTTTTTTAACAAAATATGTATTTACTACCTAGTAAGTCATATAAAAAATTATTAGGGGTGCAATGTATTATTTTAGATTCACTTATGTCAAAGAGGAGTTCAGATCAATTAATCGATACTGGTTTCATTAATAATAAAATACAAATCCCAAAAGCCTAAGAACAAAATACTAAAGATTCAAACTTTAAATTTTTTTGCCTTTTCAATTAGTTCTCTCATGAACCTTGCATAAACTAATATATTCAAAAAAAAAAAAAACCTACCCAAAAAATCAAAAGGCTAAACTTACTACCGGCCTACCATTGTTCTATCCACCACACTTGGAATGGAAAAGACACCATTCTTTAACAAATTTCAACACTTGTGTTCAAGTTGTTCAAAAGTACCCACCAAAAAAATTAGACAATTCAAAAAAGTATTGTAGGGACCCATTTCGGGCGACCCCCATACAATAAATTTGTAGAGAGTGGATAGAAGGACTAGGCACTAGCAAAAAAGACAACAATCGACGTAGATTTGTAAGAATAATAACAAGAATTTGACTAAGGGTTTGTAAGAATAATAACAGGAATTTAACTAAGTGTTCTTGAGGAAAGTTCGTCATCGGCCAAGTCCGAGGAGCTCTTTCCTTAGAATCGATAAATATAAAGGTTGTCCTTGAACACCCTGAAAATCCCTTCACTTTCCCACTAAAAGGCCAACCCCCTCTACTTTGGGGGTTCTATCTATTATATAGTCTTGTTCAGTTAATCTCTGTCGTCCACTTGTCGGCCATCTGAACTTGTGTCTGAAGGCTCGTCCCATCAGCCGCCTTTGCAGGCTTTCTGTTAATTGAAGTAACCAAGGTATCACTGTTTGCTGGTCAATTCACCATCAATGCGGCTAGAGTGTTGGTGGTGTGCATTTAATGGGTGAGTGATAGCTTCCTTCTTTCAATGTCGGCTTACCGAGGACATGGGCATCCTCGGCGAGGTCCTTTGATGACTTGGGCCTCTCCCTCTTATCCTCAGACTCTGCACTCTCCTCGGCATGGACCTTGGGCCCGATATGGAGTGGGCCGAGATTGCCAAATATTTGGGCCCCACAATAATAATTAAAAAAAATAAATAATTATCTCCATTTAATTTATTTTAATAAAGATAATTAGATAATTATCTATCAATTTTGAATAGAAAATTTTATCTTTATTTTATTTATTTATTTTAATAAAGATAATTATCCCTAAATTTTGAATAGGAAATTTATCTTTATCTTGTAGGCCCAATGACACGAGAAAAATTTCAATATATCAATGTAACATCAATATGAACGACACATGTCATCATTTGATTTAATTAATTTAATGACATTAATTTAGAATTTCCCACTAAACTTTGATATGGCATTTTATAATTGGCGTAAAATTTTGCCTTACAAATATATTAAGTGTGCGTTTGGCTCCAGCTTAAAAAACCAGCTTATTTTACTATTCAACTTATTTTTGCTACTATTCATAGGCCCCACTACACTTTTTGGTATTATTCATGGGTCTCATTGTACTATTTTAGCTAACTTTTACCTTTATTTACAGTACTTTCAGCAAAAAAATTTCAGTTTCAACAAAATAAGCTGATCCCAAACATATCTTAAAAAGTGGAAAAATGCTGGGTTTTTCCAAATTCCAAAGTCAACAACAATGAAGAGGGCATGAGGGGTAAGATCAATGTGGAGAAAGCAATATACAATCTAGTATTAAAATACATAATCGAGGTTCGAAGAAATGGACTCTGGAGTAAATCGAAGGGATTAATTTACTATTAACAAGCCTATTAGCAACATATATATATATATATATATAGGGAGGGGTTCAAGTTACACGTGGTGTAACTTTAAGCAGTGTTACACCATTCAATAATTTGTTATTGAATTCATATTTTGGAAATCTTACCGTTAGATTACATACTCTATATGTTTTTAACATGCATGCCAATTTTCATGCTAATCGGATGTTATTTACCATTTCATCCATTAACACGTTTTTTATGTATTATTTTAAATTACAAACACTTGATTTAAACAATTGATTGATAACATGATTATTGATATTCGATTACCTTGAAATTTTGAAAGCATGGAGAATACACGAAAATGATGTAATCTAACGGGTGGATTTGTCAAAATTGGTATCCTATTAAAAAATAATGAGTGGTGTAATATTACTTAAAATTACACTATGTATAACTCGAATCCAACCCATATATATATATATATATATATAAGACCAAAATATCAATTGATTTTTGATGTTATGTTTATTTTTGAAGATATTTTTATTTAATTATATTGCTAGTACTTTACTATTATTTTGGTGTTATATTCACCTAAGAAGATTGATAACTTGATATAGACATATAGTCCATGACATTTAGTGTTTTTTTTTTTTTTTAATGGAAATGATATTATTTGTGGGGCCCAAATATTTGACAACTCCGGCCCACTCCATATCGAGCCCAAGGTCCATGCCGAGGAGAATGCAGAGTCCGAGGATAAGAGGGAGAGACCCAAGTCATCAAGGGACCTCGCCGAGGATGCTCACGTCCTCGGTAAGCCGACATTGAAAGAAGGAAGCTGTCACTCACCCATTAAATGCACGCCACCAACACTCTGGCCGCATTGATGGTGAATTGACCAGCAAACAGTGATACCTTAGTTACTTCAACTAACAGAAAGCCTGCAAAGGCGGCTGATGATAGGACGAGCCCTCAGACACAAGTTCAGATGGCCGACAAGTGAACGGCAGAGATTAACTGAACAAGACTATAAAATAGATAGAACTCCCAAAGTAGATGGGGTTGGCCCTTCAATGGGAAAGTGAAGGGATTTTCAGGGTATTCAAGGACAACTCTTATATTCATCGGTTCTAAGGAAAGAGCTCCTCGGACTTTGCCGAGGACGAACTTTCCTCAAGAACACTTAGTTAAATTCTTGTTATTATTCTTACAAACCCTTAGTCAAATTCTTGTTATTATTCTTACAAATCTACGTCGACTGTTGTCTTTCTTGTAATTGCCTAGTCCTTCTATCCACTCTCTACAAATTTATTGTACGGGGGCCGCCCGAAACGGGTCCCTACAATTGGCGCCGTCTGTGGGGAGGACTTGTGCATTAGCAAGTGCGACGGTTGGTGTGAAAAGATCAAGAACAACACTTCTTTCAAAAAAAAAATATACACACAACCAAGGGCAACACATTCATTCAGAAGGCAACCATCACAAAAAAAAAAAAAAAAAAAAAAAAAAAAAAAAAAAATCGAAAAGATGCAAGAAAGTAAAAGAAATAAAGTGGGGCTACTTCTTTATTAATATTGAAGGGAAGTTACATTTTACAGCAGATGCTCATGCAGGCTTGTTCTAAAGCTAACTAAGAAAACAAACGCCCATGCAGGCTTGTTCTAAAACTAACTATAAAGAAAAACGCCTAAACAGGCTTGTGCTGAAGCTAAAAGAAAAGGAAAGGGTGAGAGGTCTAGGCAGGCTTATTTTAAAGCCAAGCCCAGTGTTGGAGGGAGAGGTGGAGACAGACCTATGTTAAGGCCGTCAACAACTCCCCAACCACCACTTGCGGCGGAAGGAAGGAGAAGGAAAAAGAGGCCGCGGCGCCTAACGGTTCCTCCTCAAGGTTCCACCTAGTTTCCCTCCCAATCCCACAACAACTAGGAGTCAATGAATCACTACCAGCCTGGAGGGCTGACAGATCCAAACATGGAGGAGAAACGTTACGTTCCTTTCGGATCCCCCTCCGAACTGCAAGGGGAGCCCCATCTCTGGCTAGGTTGAAAAGAAGGAAGATCTTCGGCCTCTGCCTACTTCGCCTCCATTGTGTTGTCCAGGATCGGAGTGGCATCCTCGGCTCTTGAAAGGGGCTCGGCCTCCTTATCACCGCCCTTTCCCCAGGGCCACTTCATCTCGTGGGGCACAAGCTGCTATTTTGGCAGAGCCCTTGAAACGCCTAGAGGACAGTGTGTTTGTGAGATCTGAACTCAAGTGTTTGTGAAGTTTGAAGAAAGGATCGCCCCAAAAATGCCTTATATAGAAGGCAAAAATTGGTGAAAACCAGCCTGCATAGAATCCTAAGGAGAAATTACCGGAGGAATTAACTCCACCCAATTTCCAAGGGGCTTATCAGCCACTGGATCCTCATAAATCCGCGAGGATATTAATGAGGAGGCGCCTCGCACACCGAAGCGTCAACCGCGTTACTCGAATAACCTAAAAGACGCTTCGTCATCAGAAGTGGCGCGCTGGACGAAGGGGCTAGACCGAAGAAGGATCCTCCCTCAGCGGAACAGGCTCGAGTCTGCTGACACTCCAAAGACAGACTCCCCAACACTAAGGATGAGCCCCCTAACTCCAAGCACTCAAGAAGAACTATGTACTAGACAGAACCAAAGTCTTACATGGTCCTCGGACTCAAACCTATGGGGAAACTAGCTACTTCAAAACCAAGTGTTAGACAGAACCTAGGCTTTGCATGATCCTCGGACTCAAGCTACGAGGAAACTAACTACTACTTGAAGAACCAAGTGCTGGACAGAACCAAGGCCTTGCATGGTCCTCGGACTCAAGCCTATGGGGAAACCAGTTACTAAAAGAAGAACTAAGTGCTAGACAGAACCTAGGCCTTGCGTGGTCCTCAGACTCAAGCCTACGGGGAAACTAACTACTTAAGAAGAACTAAGTACTAGACAGAACCAAGGTCTTGCATGGTCCTCGGACTCAAGCCTATGGGGAAACTAGCTATTTCAGAACCAAGTGTTAGACAGAACCTAGGCCTTGCATGGTCCTCGGACTCAAGCCTACGAGGAAATTAACTACTACTTGAAGAACCAAGTGCTGGACAGAACCAAGGCCGGACTCAAGCCTATGGGGAAACCAGTTACTAAAAGAAGAACTAAGTGTTAGACAGAACCTAGGCCTTGCATGGTCCTCGGACTCAAGCCTACGGGGAAACTAATTACTTAAGAAGAACTAGGTACTAGACAGAACCAAGGCCTTGTATGGTCCTTGGATTCAAACCTATGGGGAAACTAGCTACTTCAGACCCAAGTGTTAGACAGAACCTAGAACTTGCAAGGTCTTCGGACTCAAGCCTACGGGGAAACTAACTACTACTTGAAGAACCAAGTGCTGGACAGAACCAAGGCCTTGCATGGTCCTCGGACTCAAGCCTATGGGGAAACCAGTTACTAAAAGAAGAATCAAGTGCTGGACAGAACCAAGGCCTTGCATGGTCCTCGAACTCAAGCCTATAAGGAAACCAGTTACTAAAAGAAGAACTAAGTGTTAGACAGAACCTAGGCCTTGCATGGTCCTCGGACTCAAGCCTACGGGGAAACTAACTACTTCAGAAGAACTAGGTACTAAACAAAACCAAGGTCTTGCATGGTCCTCGGACTCAAACCTATGAGAAAACTAGCTACTTCAGAACCAAATGTTAGATAGAACCTAGGCCTTGCATGGTCCTCGGACTCAAGCCTACAGGGAAACTAACTACTACTTGAAGAACCAAGTGCTACACAGAACCAAGGCCTTAGATGGTCCTCGGACTCAAGTCTATGGGGAAACCAGTTACTAAAAGTAGAACTAAGTGTTAGACAGAACCTAGGCCTTGCATAGTCCACGAACTCAAGCCTCTGGGAAAACTAATTACTCAAGAAGAACTAAGTGCTGGACAGAACCAAGATCTTGCATGGTCCTCGGACCCAAGCCTATGGGGAAACTAGTCACTTTAGGAGATCCAAGCCAATGGAGAAACCATCCTCCCACGAAATACCAAGTGTTAAGCAAAGTCAAGGTCTTGTACATTCCTCGGCATCAAACCTATGGGGAAACTAGTTGCTTCAAGGGAATCCAAGTACTAGACAGAACCAAGGTCTTGCATGGTCCAAGGACTCAAACCTATGGGGAAACTAATCACTTTAGGAGGATCTAAGCACTGGACAGAACCAAGGTCTTGTACTGACCACGGGCCCAAACCTACGATGAGGCTGACCACTTTGGTACTAGTAATGAGCACTATAAAGGACGATGACCAATGTAGTCGGCGAAGGCGCAATTAAAGCCAGAATCATGCAAGCAAAAAAAGGATATATGTATATGTATAATATAACACAAGCAAAACGAGTAAGAAAAGAAAAAACATGTACTTCACTGAATCTTTGGAAAAAAGTTGTACAAGGCAAATGTGCCATTACAATGCTAAAAAAAAAAAGAAAGGAAAACGAGGAAAAGGCGCACGCGGAGGATCATTCCTTCGGCTGCATCTCAACTCCCCCCTCAGGGGGTTGGGCAGAAGAGGTCTCAGAATTTTTGTGGCCCTCGCTTGGGACCGCAGCCTGGGGAAGGTCAGTTAGGTGGGATACCTCCTCTACAAGAGGTGCTTGGACATCAGCTAAGGGGTCTGCAGCGTCTCCAGGCCCGTCAGCAGTGGGACCCTTGCTTGCCTCAACGTTCCAGGAGGATCAGCCTCCTTGGTAGGCTCGCCCGAAGTGAGGGCAGCTGGGATGCCTTCCTCAGAAACAACCCCAACGCCTTCGGCAGCCACCTCGGTCTCAGAACTTGGAGGGGTAACCTCACGAATGGCAAGGGGATAGTACACATTCTCCGCCTTCCACAGGTCGGACGAGGCCTCAACCCCAGCCTACGTAAGGGCCTCATTCCAAACATGGGAGCAATAAAGTCTGCACACCCCAAGCACTTGGGCTCTAAGGCTATCCTCTGTTTCAGTCGCCCCTACCTCATAGGCATCCTGCGCAGCCTTGTCTTTGGAAGCCTCAGCCTCAGCCCTGGCAGATTCAGCCTCCTCCTTGGCTTTCAAAGCCTCGTCCCTGGCAGACTCCGCGGCGCCTCTAGCCTTATCTGCCTCAAGCACCCTCTCCCCTAGGGTCGCGATCTCCTCTCTGGCTACCCTCAGCTGATCCTCTGCCTGGCGCAGGTTGTCGGTATGATCCATTGCCAGTTTTTCAACAGCAGTAAGGGCCGACTCAACCTTATCTCGAGCCGCCTTCATCTCCTCAAACTGGTCCATCGCCTTTTTAAGATCGGCCTTGGAAGCGTCGAAGGTTCCCACAGCGTCCAACAGCTTGGTATGCTCCAAGCCAGCGACCTTGTTCTGGCTACTGGCTATGTCCTCCAGCCTG
The DNA here is from genome assembly GCA_023736055.1 of Quercus glauca. Classification (NCBI taxonomy): domain Eukaryota; kingdom Viridiplantae; phylum Streptophyta; class Magnoliopsida; order Fagales; family Fagaceae; genus Quercus; species Quercus glauca. The sequence continues at coordinate 22,111,151 of CM043315.1, forward strand.
AATGTAGCTTGAATAGCCTGCCAATTGAAACAAATATGCAGCAAATAAGGAGCCAAAGAACGAAAAGTCAAGAAAATCACAAGCAGTTAGAAAGCTTACCATGCCCAAGTATTGCTTAAGGCCGAGGAAGACCTCCTTGCTCCTCAAAGCCTCCAGCTAGGCCATGTCTGCAGGGAGTAGCAAGGACCTCTCCAATGCGTCAGCCACGAGTGCACCCTCGCTCCCTTGAGGGTTCCTGAGGGAGGCATCATCCGTCAGAGGCTTCCCATGGAGCATGGGGGCAAGAAGCCAAGCCTGGGCCCCAGCCTGGATAAAGGCTTGCTTCTTTTAGCCTCGGCGCCCTATCCTCAGCTGTTTTGATGGCGGCCGAGCATCGCCACCGCCTTGAGGAGGATCAGACTCTTCGCCCCCCTAGGTCTCTTGCCTTTGTCCTTCTTCTGCGGAGGACTGGTGGGTTTGGACCCAGACGTCGAACTCTGTTGGGGTAGGGGAAGAGGAAGCTCGGGAGGAAACTTCCCCGACGCATCCCTCTCTGGCTGCCCCTCAATCAGTGCCAGCAAGCTCTTCTGAGGTTGCTTCTTAAAGCTCATCTTTGACCGAGGAGTGGCTTCTTCGAGTAGAAAGTCCGCTTCAGTTAAACTAGGGTCACCCAAATCGCCGGAAGGGTCCTCGGGCGAATGAAACTGATCGAACATGCCAAACTTGTCCCCGGACGGACTTGAGTCAGCAACCTCCTCTTCCCCTTCAGCCTCGGCAACTTGAGCCAATGAAGAAGTACCTACCAATGGTACACCCTCAGGAATATGAGACCATTTGGGAATCAGAAATCCGTGCTCGACTACGCTGATGCTATGCAGCCGAAGATCTCCAACTCGGATCACGTGCTTCGGAGCCGAGAATGATTTCTGGATCGAGTCGTATCCTAGGACCATATGGGCGGCTCTAACTTGGTTGTCGCCTTTATTCACAAAGATCTCCGACTTCAGCACCTTCTCCAAGTCTTCCTTATTAACCTAGCCGAAGTGACGCTCAAAAGCTTGTGGATCTGCATAAAAGAAAGCAAGTTCCTGTCAAAAACCAAGCGAAGCAGGACACTAAACCATAAAGAACTAAACGCTCTCCTAGTTTGGATGCCCCACCTGGTGTACCCTCCACTATTGGACAAGGAAGGCCCTCGTGCCATTCTCCAGACACAATGAAGAAGTCTTTGTTCAGACCCTTGCTGGACTCAGGGAGGCACTGGATGAGTTGGACCCTATCGTCCCCCGTCCTCATGTAATAGAACTTCTCCTTCAGGTGCTGGAGTTTGTAGCACCAGTTCACATCATGATGGGTTAGCCTCAGCCCCATCTTCTCATTCAAGGCATCCACACAACCTAAGATCCTAAATACATTAGTGGCACACTGAGTGGAGAAAGATTAAAGTGCCTAAGATAGTCCCTCATCACCGGCCCCATGGGGATCCTCATTCCACCCTCCAGAAAGGCAATTATAGGAATCGCCACCTTACCCTCTTTCTTCTTCGAACTCCATTCCCCCTCTCCGCAGTACCTCAAACCCACTGTATTAGGGATCCTATAATCAATGACGAATTTGTCCATTGACACCTCAGACTCAACTAACTTCTTAAGCCTACCCATCCTAAAGAACTAACTAGGAACTCAAGCGAACAGTACGAACTAGAGAGAGGAGAAGACTTAAAAAAATGAGGGAAAGCTCCTGAGGCAGGCTTTTTGTGCTAAGGGAAGTCGCCAGTAGAGTTGGAGATGTGACCGAATTCGGAGTACGTGCGCAAGATCTCTTGAATGCAAAAGTGAAAGAACGAATCAGTTCAACTAGGTATATATACCCCCAATTAAAAATAACTACACGGACGTTCCCGCCCAATGAGCCAGGAGCATCCCTACCGTCCATTCATCATCACACCGTTAAACGTGGAGGACACAGAGCCGCCAAAATTTAATGAAGGCACGCTCCAAATACCGAAGCGCAGGAACGTCCCCTGGGCTGTTGAAAGGATTGTGACACTGACAGAAAGACAAGGCTCGACAGGCCAGGACATAGGCCCGAGAACATCAAAATCTTCCTCCCCGCCCGAGAGGCCGGGCAGCAGAATTTTAAGGGACTATTGTGGGGCCTAAATATTTGGCAACCTCGGCCCACTCCATATTGGGCCCAAGGTCCATGCCGAGGAGAGTGCAGAGTCCGAGGATAAGAGGGAGAGGCCCAAGTCATCAAGGGACCTCGCCAAGGATGCCCACGTCCTCGGCAAGCCGACATTGAAAGAAGGAAGCTGTCACTCACCCATTAAATGCACGCCACTAACACTCTGGCCGTATTGATGGTGAATTGACCAGCAAACAGTGATACCTTGGTTACTTCAACTAACAGAAAGCCTGCAAAGGCGGCTAATAAGACGAGCCCTCAGACACAAGTTCAGATGGCCGACAAGTGGACGACAGAGATCAACTGAACAAGACTATATAATAGATAGAACCCCCAAAGTAAAGGGGGTTGGCCCTTCAGTGGGAAAGTGAAGGGATTTTTAGGGTGTTCAAGGACAACTCTTATATTCATCGATTCTAAGGAAAGAGCTCCTCGGACTTGGCCGAGGACGAACTTTCCTCAAGAACACTTAGTTAAATTCCTGTTATTATTCTTACAAACCCTTAGTCAAATTCTTGTTATTATTCTTACAAATCTACGTCAATTGTTGTCTTTCTTGCTAGTGCCTAGTCCTTCTATCCACTCTCTACAAATTTATTATACGAGGGCCGCCCAAAACGGGTCCCCACAATTATCTTTATCAAAATATGATATTTATCAAAATAGATAAATAGAGATAATTATCTCTAAGAAGAATTTGGGCCAATCAAAAGTCTACTACATACTTTCAAGTATATCAATTCAAAGTGTAGGTTATCCTCTAAAATCACTATAAATAGAAGACATCCCCTCTCATTTTGGACACCAAGTTTTCAAGAGGCCCAAGCTCTGGAGAAATTCTGTCTCAGGAATCTTTAAAGAACTTGAAGAACATTCAAAGGGCTTGCTTAAAGAACTTGAAGGACAACAAATCTCTAACAAGCTTAAGGCTAGAGATTCGTTGTGAAGACCGTTCAATCCATCTTCCAACCAAAGTCAAGAAGATCTCTTGTTCGAGTTCTTTGAAGTTCTATTGGAAGTAAGCTAAAAAGCCTCCATAAACTTCAACAAACCCAAATCTTTGAAGCTCAACGGATCAAGCCTCTAAAACCCCGAAGAACTGCAACCTAAGAGCCTTCACATTCGAAGACATGAAGAAGAACAATAAATCTCTAATAAGCTCAAAGTTAGAGATTTGTTGTAAAGACCATTCAATCCATCTTCCAACTAAAGGCAAGAAGATCTCTTGTTTGAGTCAAGTTCAAAGAAGATAGAATCAGAGAGTATTCTTTTGTAAAAGAGTTGAAACAGAGATTGTTCTCATTATTCATCAATACAAATTTATATTTGCAAACCGTATTTCTTTTCAATTGTTTGATTTTCTGCAATTGGGAAATTTCGTGTTTACAATATTTCTTTCCCAAGTTGTTGATCTTGAGAGCAGCTGTACGCTACTGCTGCTGCCTGCTGTCTTTGTTCACTGTTGGGTGCGTTTGGATAATACTTATTTTGCTGAAAACTGAAAACAATAAAAAAATAATTTCCGGTTACTGTTCACAAATGAAAACACTGTTCATTTTCCTTAATGCACTGTTCATGTCCCATGAATAGTGCAAGAGGCATTGGTCAAAAAAAAAAAAGGCAAAATGCTGAAACACAATCCGTAATCCGCAATCCAAATGCTACCGTTGTGTCGTTTGCGTTTGCGTTTTGATTTTTAGTTTTTACTAGTTTAACGTTTAGGTTAGGTTTTATTGTTTTAACCTTTTTTTTTTTTTTTTACTTTTAATAACAACGTGGCTGGCTGGGTTGGTGCTGGCACAGTGGCTGTGATATTATACATTTATACTAATTGAGTTTGACTTTTGCACAACCAACTTGGCTGTTTGAATTTTATTATTTTTATTATTTTTATTTTCATTCTAAAAAGTGGATTGCACTGCGAGTTAGCAGGTCGGTTGAGTCAACTCACAAAAATGAAAATTTAGTCGAGTCCAATTTTTTCATGTCTTTTAGAATGTAGAGAAAAATTAAAGAAAGAGGAAGTAAGAGAAGATTAAATATGAGTTAACATGATTCAATTTGACCGTCTACGTCCACGGCAGAAATCCTAAAGGCTACATTTTTACAATGTGTATTACAATGAAAATAATTAGATTATACATAGGAGTTAATCTAACCCTAACTAAGCATACAACATACTTAACTCTTTTAGGGTTCGTTTGTTTGGAGAGATTTTAGGAAGGATGGAAAAGAGAGGAAAGAAAATGATTTCTTGAGGTTTTTGGTTTGAGTGATTTTAGGAAGGAAATCTAGTGGAACCCAAGTGTTTTCTCTCCACGCCCACTAAAATGTTTTCTCTCCAAATTGGGGAGAAAACTGGAGAGAAAAACTCTGGACTAAAGCACCCTTGTCTGTGCAACAATAACTGATTTTTTTTTTTTTTTTTTTTGATGACTTAATTGGGTTTTCATGGTTTCTTCTTCAACGTTTTTTTTCCCCTTTTAGTTTTCTTTTTTTTTTTGTTACCCGATTGTTTATATATATATATATATATATATATATTTATAATTTCCTTCTTTGGTGTATGTCATTTGGTTGGCTCTGTCATTCGGGTGGTTTTTTTTTTTTTTTTTTTTTGTGTTCATCCTTTTTTTTCATATATTTTTTCTTTTTCATCCCTTTTCTTTTTCTTTTTCTTTTTTGTCAGGGTTTTAGACCCCAGTTGTTTTAGATTTTATCAAATATTAACCCAATAATTAATTAGTTTAATTATGTAATAGATCTGAATCAAACAAACATCAAACAAGCATAGATCACATGAACACCAAGAATGATGACTCAGGAAAACTTTTAAAATTGTGGTTTCAAAGTAAAAAACCTGGGGAGGATTTAACCTAAACAATCATCAAGGCAACATTTCACTAATAGAATGAAAGTTTGTACAATAGACTTAACCCTAAATCTACTGCTACCTCATGTAGTACTTACTCATATGACCAAAGGCAGCTTTGAATCCATGAACTCTTCTATTGTAAAACTATTACACGCAAACACTCATGTTTGTGGTTAATTAATTTCTCTATGGGTTCATATAGATCTGCATTATGGCAGTAGCAACACAGTGTTAATCTTTCTCTATGTGCTCTTGTACTCTCACGGGTTGAATAGATGAGATGAAGGCTCAGATCTACTTTGAAAGTCTCCAATATAGTGAGATTGAGAGAAACTTGGTTATACAAACCCTAGCCGCACATACGGTGATTTCTCTCCCTGAAAAGGCTTACTAGGGATAGCTTATGATATCCTTTAAATAGCACAACAGACTGATCATGAATCAAGCTTGAAATGAGCAAGTTATGGGCTTTTTCGCATTTCAGATTTTTGCTGATATCGCAATCTCGATCGATCAAGCTAGTGTCAACTGGTGTTAAAGTGACAATTTTGATCGGTTGAGCCAGGTGTCAACTGGTATCAAAGTGACAGAACCAGAACCTTTGTTTTCTTGTTCTGAATTTGATTCTTTCTTGATCTGAACTTGGGTCTTTGTCTTGGACAATAAAATACAGCTTTAACACACTCAAGGCTCATCAAAAATACTATAAATGTATTACAATTGATCATAGTTTGCCAACCTTAAAAAATGAACTCTACAATCTCCCCCTTTGGCAATACATGACAAAACCCAACTACAAGGAATTACCCAAGTTTATGAAGAACATCAATTCTATGACTCACTATTACAAACTCATCAAACTCAACTAGTCCTGAGAAACCAAAGAAAGAACTAGGCCGACTGACTTGATAAGCTTCAAACTCATCTTTCCTAAAACACTAAACAAACAAATAAACACGTGTGTGGAAACATAGACAAAAAAAAAAAAAAAAATCATAATGCTATAAACAAAACACTACAAAGAGTTTGAATAAAAGCATATGTGAAGCATAGTTAGCTTGATACCAAATGTGGAAGAAAAACACAATCAAGGCTATATAAAATAAGTACAAACCAAATGTTTTAAAACTAAAGCACTAGAAACTAAGCAAACAAAGTTAGCAAAGAAACTAGGCAAGAATTAAAACCTGTTCTCCCCCTAAGAAATAAACCCCATTAAAAACAGTTAAAAACTTAAATCTAACTTTCTCCCCCTTTTGTCATGATTGACAATGGTCATAAAAAAATAAGCTCTATAGAAAGCAAAGATAACTCCCCCTATGAAAAGCATGGGTTGTAAAAACAACTTTCTTCTCTATAAAAAAAAAATAGGAAACAAAACAATTTTTAGGAAAAATAGTTTTGGGAAGAATTTAGGAGGTGGGGGAAATAAAGAAACACAAACCAAACTTTAAAAATAATAATAACTAGTCGCTAACCCGTGCGATGCACGGGTTTAGGATTTATCTCTTCTTTGAGTAGTTTTTGCTAAGAAATATGGAAATTCAAGCATATAGAACATGTTTTTAGCATCCATAAAATTGCCACTAAGAAACATTACATATCTAAAACACACGGGCATGTATTGTGGTTCGAGCTAATTAATACAAAGTTAGAATATCTGTGTTTATAGATTATTCATGAACAAATAATTAGAAAGCTGGTATTACATTTTGAACATAAGATGATAGTAGTACATTTTTATCTTGTAAATTAACACAAATCAAACAATTAGAAAACATAAAATCATCTTTCAAAGATAGTCACATATTTGAATCATTTACTGAGTAGATAACTTGAAACTTTCTCACATCTTAAACCATGTGTGCAGTACATTGCAACTCATTGAGGTAATTTCTCTATGTTCTCCACAGGGTTTTGGTGCTTCCATTTGAACCATTCACTTTCCCCCTTTGATTGCTCATCATCCAAATTAAATGCTCCAATTGATATAAATAAAACTACCTTTTCATATACAGAGAAGACCTTGACGGTAAATAAAACTATAATTCCATTAACTTTTGGGTTAAGCATCAACTGCATTGTTAATATTGTTGTCATTATTAGAAAGATCCAAATGCCAAAGAAGTCACGATAATTTGAATTTTTATTCAGCATAGATAAGGTATATTAAAAAAAATTTGACTAAAGAATCGATTTCGACTAATTAGGAAATTTCAAAATGTCTTTTCAACTTAATTTGATTAATGACTTGTGCATAAAAAAATTAAGGACTACAATATTCAACATTAGTTACATCAAAATCATCAAGAAAAAGTAAGCCATAGAGTCATAATTTTTAAGGAATCCACATAAAACCCAAAAGCTTCACTATTTTCTTTTCCTAGAGCAAGATAAAGGAATATAAGAACCAATCAATGACGGAGATTGAGCAAGCAATAATGGCAAAATAAAAAGAAGGGATGAATATAAAATCTTAACATTGCTTTACTAACCTTTTCCTCCTCAAGTGTTGTATCCAAACAAATCCAATCTTTTTTGAACTCCATCAGATCAAAGGTCAAATCCTTTCTTGTACAATTAAGATACTCAAAAACTTCTTCAGGTTGTAAATTTTCCAACATGAAGCAAATTCTAATTTAGCACCAAACAAATAAGATAAAGTAATGGAAATTTCTTTGCATTTCCATCCTTTTCATGCTTCTTGATTCTAAGCAAATCAAAGTATCCATATGACTCTGATTGAATTAAATATGAAAGATCTAATTTCTTCCAATTAACTGTGCTTTCACCAAAAAAAAAAAAAAAGATTAAAAAATTGGTTGTTTGTGGCAGAACAAAATATATTCTACTAAAGTATCAATTGAACCACTAAACTCCTTCATCTCACCAGGAAGCTTCTTTTCTTTTTTTGATAAGTAAACTATGAAAGCTAATAACATTTACTATTCAAATATTTGTAGTTATGAATTTTCACAAAAAAATAAGAAAAACTTAACAATAATGCCAATGGTCAGACAGTTCATTACATCTCACTCATTGGCTATGATAGTTCATTACTGTCTGATTTAAAGGTATGCGGGCGCTTGAGGTCAACTGCACATCCAATTTCTATTGAAAATATCAACTACATCTTACATGAAATTCACCTCATGGAATTCACTTGAACTAAAAGCAACCAAAACACCAAAAATTCTACAAAATCTTGTTAAGTACCTACAAAGAACAAAAATTAGGAGCTAATTAATACTGTAACCTTCACTTACTAACCCAACAGCTTTTGAATGTAAATATGCTTATTAACAGAAACAAAGTAATACTAAAAAGCAACAGAAACAAAGCCCCATAAACAAAATTTCATCTCATGGAATTCACTTGAACTAAAAGCAGCCAAAACACCAAAAATTCTACAAAATCTTGTTAAGTACCTACAAAGAACAAAAATAAGGAGCTAATTAATACTGGAACCTTCACTTACTAACCCAACAGTTTTTGACTGTAAATATACTTATTAACGGAAACAAAGCAATACTAAAAAGCAACAGAAACAAAGCCCCATAAACACAATTAAAAATTTTCTGAAAACTCCTATTTATCGATGGAAAACCAAATCCTAACCACGCAGCCAAAGAAACCCATAGCCACAAACCAACAAAATTCTATGAACAATTGAAGAGGAGAGAGAGAGCAATATATAGAAAATAATATTAAAGCAAATTAAGGAGCGAGGGGATTCTTACCTTGATTTGAGAGATGTGATGGTGAGAACTGAGAAACAATTCAAAGAGGTTTCCTGCTTTGAATTGCATAACAAAAAGGATTTGTTGCTGAAGATCAAAGAGACCAATGAACTCCTTCAGGGCATCCCTTATAAGTTGTTTTGAAGGTAGATCAACGACTACAAAGAGTAAATATCATCTATAAGACAGAATATTGTTCAGATTTATGCATTTTGCAGCAAAAAGTTGCATTGTTTTTCTTCAAATCCAGCCTAAAGACCCATAAAAAAAATAAAAAAAAAAAATAGAGAAAATAAAAAGAGGAAATACCTTCAAATTAGTAGAGATTTAGAATCTAAAACTTGATAGCTTACCGTTGCTGGGGAAGAGATTGTCTCAGATGGGAGTGGAGACAAAGGAGAAGGATATGCGGCTAGGGTTTTTAGTTTTGGGTTTCCTGCGTATGAATGTTTTTAATTTTAATTTTTTTTAATATTGTGCTGGGTTGCCACGTATGGGTGTTTTTAATTTTATTTTTTAAATATTGTTTAAATATTGTGCTAACGTGGAAAATTGTGGGAGTTTCAAAAGCTTGGAGACAAAGGAGAAGGATATGCGGCTAGGGTTTTTAGTTTTAGGTTTCTTGCGTATGAATGTTTTTAATTTTTTTTTTTTTTAATATTGTGCTGGGTTGCCACGTATGGGTGTTTTTAATTTTATTTTTTAAATATTGTTTAAATATTGTGCTGACGTGAAAAATTATGGGAGCTTCAAAAGTTTCGGTTTTATATATATATATAGATAATAAGGATTCACATGAATACAAATATTCGCTGTTTCAATATATGCAAACTTGAAACTATATGCCTCATAAACAGATGCATGCAAACACTTCCAGGCACAATAAATTTAGACTATACAATATAGATCTCAATGATATAAAAATTCTGCATACAAGATATTGTCATGTGTCAAGGTGTCTTGAAAACTCAAATTAATCTTAAAAAATTACAATTTTCAGTAGTTCACACATCAAGAAAAATAGCATATACTAAAGAATAATGAACTCATGGATTAATTAATCAAACGATTAATCAAACTGAGTACGCAATTTAGCAAGGAAAATGCTTGAGTGTGTGAAAAACTAATCAGTGTACAAGTGTTGTCAATTATGAGATAAAAGACTACAACCATACAATATAATCAAATGAATTATATCACATCTGCTTGATGGGACCATCACCTTTAGGGTACATCATATGATTCCCACATCTCGTAAATGACTGCTTGCAAACAAAGACATGTGCAAAAAAAAAAATTTGAGCTTTTTTCTACTAGCACAGTCAAGGGCATACATTTTTAAGAGAAAATTTTTTTCAAGCCCATACAAGATTTTTTTTTATTGATTTTTACCCTTTAATTTTTCTAAAGTGTTGTGCATCCTTTATTTGCATGGGTTTTTCAATTTAGCACTAGGGTATTTTGATTGGAACACACAAGTGGTGAGATAGTCATTTATGCCTTTCTTTCCAGATATTTTGTCATTTCCATCAAAGAGAGTTATACTAGACTCAAATAATTTAATCATAAATTTTTAGTAAGTATCATACAAAATTTAACACTTGGTCAACTGACATAGTGTGTGCATAAAGAGTGCTCAACCAAGCTATAGAGGGTACACAAGTAAGAAGAATTAATTTCTTAACTAACCTATGAATACATGTACTATCTAGTACATACTCACACACAAACAGAGATAGTCATTTCCAATATCTTTTCAACAAGTGTGAAAAATAAATAATTTCTTCAAGACACATATCAATGCTTGACTTAAAAACTCTAGGTTCTCAATGAATATTCATTTCATAAAATTAACCTACAAGAGAGTTTAATAATGAACGACAAGTGTGCATGTGCTAAACTAGAAAACACAGTGCATACATGACTTTTATTCAATTGAGACTGCAATATGTATTTGTCTCAAAATAGTTATGCACTAAGTTATGCAACAAACACTTTCAAGTTTCTCCACAATGTCAAGCATGTTCTAAGTCAAGAAAGAGATATTAGAATTCATGTAATACACCTCAAGAAAAATCAAACAAGACACAAAATCAAATATTTTTGTCTTTTTGGAAAAAAAATTTTAATGTTTTTGGATTTTTTGAATAATAAAAAAACTAAAACAGAAAATAAAAATTTCCTCAAATGATTGAAAGAATTAAATTAGGGACAATTCAAAACACCACTCACTTCATAAAATCTTTTCTCACCCACACAGAAAGAGTGTTTTTTTGGGGGGGGGGGGGGGGTGGAAACTCTTTTCAAAGGGAGACCATTTTTAAAATTTTCTATCACAAGTCAACATGCTTAAATTTTTCAAAAACAGACAAAAAAAATTTCCAAACTTATGGTAGGGAGTGCATGATCTCCTGTCCTAGACTGAATCATAGAATGTTTAAATTTCAATTAATGACAGTTAGGAGAAATATGATCAATAACACCACAAAAGTGACAGACAGGAACAAATTTAGGAACGTCAGTATTCCTAGAAGGATCTCTAGTCATTCTTGGCTCAACAAAGAACAATTTGGTCTAATGTGACCAACAACACCAGAATGATGATAGGTAGGCACAAAACCATATTTTTTCTATAACCTAGAAGGAGGTTTAGACTTAAGTTTAGAAACTTCAGCATCTACATCAGAACTTTTATCATCTTTAGGCTTTGGGGGTTTAGAAACTGACTCAGTCACAACAATCGGCTTAATACTAGACAATTTTTCAAGTTTACCTTTAGACTAATTCTTGTTACAAGCTTTTGTTCTTTTCAACTTCAGAGGCAAAATGTTTTTTCAAAATCACATTCAATTCATTTGATTGATCCAAACATACACCCAATGCCTCTTTTTCAAGTTTAACCTTTTTTAACTCTTCCTAGAATTTCTTAGCAATTTTCAAAGAATTAGATAATTCCCAACAAAGATTTTCACAGACATCAATTAAATCAACAAAATCATTTGTGTTTTCTTTATTTAAATTTTCACAACCATGAGCAGTAAGACACAAAAAATTATCCATGACAGTGAGGTCAAGGATCACTCTCCAAACAAATAGTCCTTTTAGAGTGTACATACTCTGATACCAATTGTTAGGGTTTTAGCCCCTAGTTATCTAAGATTTTATCAAATACTAACCCAATAATTAATTAGTTTAATTATGCAATAGATTTGAATCAAACAAACATCAAACAAGCATAGATCACATGAACACTAAGAATGATGACCCAAGAAAACTTTTGAAACTATGGTTTCAAAGTAAAAAACCTAAGGAAAATTTAACCTAAACAATCATCAAGGCAACATGTCACTAACAGAATGGAATTTTATACAATAGACTTAACCCTCAATCTACTGCTACTCCACGTAGTACACGTAGTTTGAAATCCACAAAATCTTCTATCATGAAACTATTGCACAAAAACACTCTTGTTTGTGACTTTGAGACTCCACTCAAAGGTTTTAGATCAATAACTATGGTTAACTGATTTCTCTATGGCTTCATATAGATCTGCACTATGGTAGTAGCAACACCATGTTGATCTTTCTTTATGTGCTCTTGAACTCTCATGGGTTAAGTAGATGGAGGCTCATATCTACTTTGAAAGTCTCCAGTATAGTGAGATTGCGAAAAAATTGGTTATACAAACCCTAGCTGCACATACAATGATTTATCTCTCTAAAAAGCCTTACTAAGGATAGATTATGATGTCCTTTAAATAGTACAACAAACGGATCATGAATTGGACTTGAAACGAGCAAGTTATGGGCTTTTTTGTGTTTTAGATTTTTGCTGATATCGCAATCTGGATTGATCAAGCTGGTGTCAAAGTGACAATTTCAATCGATCAAGCCAAGTTTCGACTGGTGTCGAAGTGACAGAACTAGAACCTTTGTTTTCTTTCTCTGAACATGATTCTTTCTTGATCTGAACTTGGGTCTTTGTGTTGGACAATAAAATACACTTTTAACACACTCAAGACTCATCAAAAAGACTATAAATGAATCACACTTGATCACAGTTTGCCAACCTAAAAAAATGGACTCTACATTTTTTTTTCTAATTTATATTTTTTTCTAGTAGGGGTATGAAAGTAAATTTATATAAACTACATTTTCTATCCCTCCACTTTTCTATCCTCTCCCCATTTTCTATTCTCCCACTTTTCCACCCCTCCAATCAAATGAACCCTTTAGGCTATAACATCTTTGACATACAAACCCACAATATGTTTGACACACTCCCTGAAACTTAAGGTAGAGGATTGATGATAACTTGAGTTCGGAATATAAGCTTGTAAAGATGCCTCGAAGATGACCATGAATGACTAGATCAAATGTAGAATAGGTTAGGCACAATGTGGAATGAATCTCGCAAAAGACAACAAGTGAATGATAAAGGATGGCTACAAGGGCCTAAGAATGGTTGCACTGGTGACCAAAGAGTGACAAGAATTTGTTAGGCCAATTAGCACAAGTGATAGGCTTAGATGGCACTTAACAAAAACATCAACACCAGACATAGAAGGAAGGTTTTTTTTTTTTTTAGATGGTATTTAACTTTAGAGTAGCGTATCAAAATTTTAAAACTTTAGAGGGAAAATCAAAATTGTTAAGGTCAAATCTTGTTATGTTGGCAAATCCGAGCCAAAACGCATTTTTATGTATTTGAGTTGTAAAGTTTTTAGTATCTATATAGTGTTGAAAATCTACGTTGAAAACAAAAAATAATAAATAATAAATAAAAAGCTAAATAAATTGTTCAAAAAAGAGGAAGTTATGCTGCCTCGGCTGCATCTTGATCAATCAAGGTTCATTTAAACCTCGACTCTAGTTGATAGATTGAAATTTGATTTTTACTTGTAATTCAGCAAAGCATGATGACTTAATGACCTAGTAATCTGTGCACTAGGATTCTATCACATATATTAAGCCTCATTAAGTTGTTATAATCATAGATAGGACTTTGTGGAAGTTAGAGAAGTTGTTGCAACTATTGTGTACCGTTGGTTTTGTTCCAAACTGCATCTCTAGGCATATTAAAGATTAAGAGAGTTCCTATGAAGACATTTGCACCAACATCTACTGCAATCAAGAGTTGTTGTAGTGAATTCAGCCATGACTCACGAATTGGGTATTTGTGCACCAAAGTGATTCACGAGGTAGAAGAGTCCAACTGGGTTGGAGTTGCGTTAGGTAATGTTAGTAAATTCTATTGTAGGTAAGTATACTAAGATCATGTATATTTGTATTGCTATAACTTTCATTCTACATAGTGATTCTTTGAGTTTATGGTAAGTTTCAAACCACCCGTTGAGGTTTTTCCCGTTAAAGATTCTCCATCATAATCATATGGCTTATGTCAAAATTTATTTTTAGCATTTCGTTTTGGCGGGGTTGTGCCCATCACTGTTTAACCTAGAGCTTTACATAATCGACTTAATTAATCAACTTAAGTAATTAATTAAAACTAATTGGGGTTTAAATTTCCTAAAAAAAAATTAACACCAAACTTTAGGTGTGCAATTTACAATTTAGTATATATTGTAATTTGTTTTCCCATAAAAAGCATCTATTAGGAACCCCTTGCTGTATTTGTAGTAGTGTAATTCCATAGTATAATTATTTTAATTCCATTGTTGTCCTTGCCATTAATCAGTTAGGTTAGTTACAAGTGGATTACAAGAGATAGGATTTAGATAGAGCTAGTTAGAGCTTTAAGCACATGTAGCTCGTTAATCACATGGGCTCATTGGTGAGAGTACATGCTTAATTAGTAAGTCAATAGGATTAAGCTATGTGTGGCTAATACGAGAGAGCTTGAGTTGTATAAATAGTTGCATGTATCCATCATTTGGAATATTTTGAAGAATAAACCAATTCCTTCCTTGATACATTTCTTTTCTATCATAATATTTCTCTATGGTGTTGACTATTTCGAATACAATTATCATCCATTTCCATTCACTTCTTACCCATATCCCTAAGGAACTGCCGGGTTCCTACGTTCTTAATAGTATCTGAGAATGAAAGGATGTGGAAAACAAGAGAAATTAAGAGGGCTAAAGAGTTCATGGAACTAATTGAAGAAGAATTATGGAGAGAAAAGAGAAGAAAGAGATATTAGAGCTTGATAATTTTAAGAAAGAAAATAAAGAGAGAATAAAGAAAAGCAAAGAGGGGAAGATGTGCTCAATTAGAAAGAAAAGAAGATAAGGTAAGAGATAATATATAAAGACAAAACTTTCTTTCAAACTAATTTGGAAAAATCTTTCCTAACTCATTACGTGACGATTTATAAGATTATTTACGTATATTATTATTATTAAGTACTCTAAAGGGAAGGGAAATACATAAGGGGAGGAAAGAAGAAAAATAAAAAAATAAAATAAAATAAGAAAAATGTTGAAGAGTACTTTTTGGGCTTGGTTTTTGTTTTTGTTAATGGTCACACGTTTTTATGGGCTCAGGCCCAGTTATGTCGAGGTAAAATGCTTGAACTAATCCAGGATTAGCCCACGAGTGTCTTCATGAGAGGCCGAGAGCATTGGTTATAATGATGCCACGTTTTGAATACATAACCATATGTGCTGACTAAAGGATGAGGACCTCACTCGTCACTCCTCAGTCCTCAGCTTTACAAAATTTTCCTCGTAAAATTAGTACCAAAAAAAATAGAAACCATGAGGATAAGCCACTTGTGGAGAACTCGTGTCGTGCTTCAAACACTTCCATTCAATTCTCAATTACCATTTGAAACCCATCTAACGGCTCATATTCATTTGAGAGGAGCTAAGAGAAGGATATAATATAATATTAACATCCTACCCACTGTGCCTTCGCTCCTCTATTCATTTCAACTATTCCAAGCTCGGATTCTGAAGAGATAATAACAAAGAAAGCTAGTTAAGATGGCTTCTCTAACAATTGCATTTGCTCCAACAGCTGGAAGAGTGTTTGCCGCAACAGCAGCAAAGGGTGCTGGTGGAAGCAAAGAGGAGAAAGGGCTTCTTGACTGGATTGTTGGAGGGCTACAGAAGGAGGACCAGCTTCTTGAGACTGATCCAATCCTCAAGAAGGTGGAGGAGAAGAATGGTGGCACCACCAGCAATGGGCGCAAGAACTCAGTGGCTGTCCCTCAGAAGAAGAAAGGTGGTGGCTTTGGAGGCCTTTTTGCCAAGAATTGATGCCCTCTCTTGGGGTCATTCATCATTTTCTGGCATTTCACGTATGCCATGTTCATGTCTGTTTTGCTTTCAATCTTTGGTGATTATGGAATGCTTAAGTCGTGTTTACTTCTTAGTGTTCTGTTTCTTAAGGATTATTATTAATTCATTTTGGGTCAGCTAGCAACTAGCATCTTATATGTTGCTAAGATTTTTTATTATTTTTTTTTTATTGATGGTGAGAATGCATCAAATGGGAATTAGACTGATAAGGTGATGGTGCCAGAGCTATAAAATAGACCAGTATACTGCACACGTCACTGATAAGCTCTAATAGTCTAATTAGTAATTATGCATCCGAGAGAGAGAGAGAGATGTGTGTTGTGTATGTGTATAATTGTGCCAATAGCGAAAAGAAAAGCAATCTGGTACACGGATTAACAGTGAATGTAGCATTTTCCATGAGTCATGATTTTTGCCATGGACCCTTCGGGGATAGCTGATAAAATGGAACGACTCTCAAGAATAAGGATAGCAACACACTTTTTTCAAAAAAAAAATATATGTATTTAAGCAAGACACTTTCTGAATGGAATGGCTACTGCCTAGATTCATATTATATATAATTGGGAGTGGAAGGAAACTGTGAAAAACATTTTTAACACCATATAAATAGCATATTAAGCCATAGCCTCATGTAAGCATATCACTATTAGGCTACAGGGTAATAGTTTCCATTTTAACAGTCAAGAACTTTGCCAGCAACAATAATTTCTTTCACAAAACCATTGCATGAAATGTTAAGTGTCCGAGAGAGAGCGAGCATGTGGACCTCTAAGAACGGCATGAAATCATTTGTTCGTTTTGTTTTCCCCCCAATCCCATCATGTGATGTGAAGAAACATTCTTGACTTATGAGTGTTTAGGTTTTACTGTTTTAAGTTGAAAGTATGAGCAAAACTATTTAAGTATCAGGTTTCCTGATTGCTCAATCACAGAAAGTCCATAACACCTTCTCTGAAAACCATTTGAGATGGCCACTGCTTCTTCTGATTGCAGTACGCAATTAAAATTGCTTCACCTTTTAATAGTTGAGAGAGTGTCCCCCTTTCAGAAATCAGAACATTAAAAAAGGGATGCCAAAACCAACAAAACTGGTATTTACAGAGAAATAAACAAAAACGCATATGACCTAGAAGGCCCTTGACATAAATTCTTGAACAAAATATTATATATTTTACAATATCAAGAGTTCGCCGTTACAGAATTTGATCTTGAAAAAGAAGAAGAAGAGTTGATGAACTCGATGCAATCCTCAATGGCTTCTGTTCTATGGGAATCAACAGGAGCTACGAAGGCTGGATTTGATCTTCCTAATGAAGAAGAATCCTTAGGTGACTGTCTTTTCCTCGTAGTCACCGACTGTACAGCTTTTGCTACCTTATCAGCAAGATTCTTAAGGTATCTGATAGTTAACTCAGACCCTTTAGGCAGTTTGAATCTGCAATTTCTAGAAAAGCCTCTCTTACTATAGTTTTGTTTATAATAAGGGTAACCGCTTGTCTTGTCCATGAAGAGAGAGAGGGAGAGAGAGTTGTGAGTGGAATAGCAAAAAATGTAGACAACAGCAGGAGAAATATATTAAGCTGTGGGTGTAGTAGATGATAGAGTGTAGACGAAATATATAGAAAAGTACCAAAAAGTAAATGCCGAAAAGGTCGATGGAGGCGGTGAGAAAAGAGAGCGTAAGCAATAAAAAGAATACTGCTTGCTTTCTCTACTTTCTGACGCACACCCGGCTACGACCACGGACCATGATGAGTATATTTCTTTGCTTGCATGTAGTGCAAATGTAGAAAAGTTAGTGCAACCAAACAAATATAAAATTTAAAAAAAGAATTGAAATGAATGGTTTTGGTCAGGTAGGTAATGCTAGATCATCATGTTTAACTAAAATATAAGAAAACATAAGGGCTTAAGCTTAAGCAAACCATTTGCTTCGAGTTTTTCTAGGTACGGTGTTGTATGTGTACCTGCAAGCAGTTAGGTCATCAAAGAGGAAACAATTAACCATGCATTCTTGTAAACCCAGTTCATGATTCTTCAGTCTCTTAAAAAAATTAGGTGACCATTCCATTTTATCCCCAAAGAGGAAACGATGCATTCTTGTGACTAAAGTGAATGGCCAACCCTTTGGAATTTAATATTACCTTCATCACCAACACTACCCTAATTAGTATTTATTATCTATAAATAGATGGTAATGAATTACTTAATAGTTATATAGTGACAACAACATCAAGATGTTTCCATCAAATTAAGGAATAAAGGGAATGCCCCTGCTATTAGACTATTAGAATGTGGTCGTGGGCAATGATATCCCAATATAGGTCCTGTGTAGGAAAGTTAAAGGAGTGGACCTATCCAAGGGTGTAAACTAAATTGAGAAGAAAAAGAGAAGGTGCAGGAAGAAAGAAAAAGAAAAAAGAAAAGAGAAAAGAGAACAACAATAAAAAATAGGGCAAAAGTTTTACAGAGGTGTCTTTTATAAAAAGAAGTAACAACTAAGCAGTATCCAATTGGTGTGTCTTGCTTTTAAAGTGCTTTTTATCTTATGTTAGAAATTCTGAAGGAGTCGGACCATGATTGCTGCAGAGAGAATGGTGGATGGCCGGTGGGGGAAGTCACAAGTGGGGCACTGGGCATTACTACTTCCATTTGCTTTATTGAATTTTATCATTTACACGCAACTTTTCGGTAATCTGCTAGTAATAATGTACAACATCCATAACAAACACTCTAAAGCTTTTTAAAGCTTAAAAAGAGCTCCAAACAAATGATTCCCAAATAACTTATTCTTTAGTGAGAAATCCATCAGTAACTAAACATGTTTGTCAACGACCAATTCACTACAAAAACTGGTCTTTTCCAAATATTATGGGCTTGAAATTTAATTCCAAACCAAAACCCTGCTATATTTGGGCATGAGTAGCATGAATATATTCTGAACCTTTTTTTCACAATAAGAGGACACTAAGAATTATTGGACAAGACCAGAAGTAATATCATATGATGATAGGTCTTATGCCTCCAACCAAAGAAAAAGACATACATAAAGTTTCTAGAGACAGACAGATGAATTGTTGGTAAAATATAATGTAATCATACCATCACAGAGCATTGATTACATCTTGCTTCTCATGTTGGTGCAACTTTTGTCAGTAACTGCCGGTAAAAGTTTCCAAATCTTACCAGGATTACTTGGCATTAAAAATATCATGAGTTCCCTTGGAGCCAAACTCACTCATCTTCAGCCAAAAATTATCTTATAGACTCATACATACAACATATGCATTGTCTCTCTCTCACAATGAGCATCCATATGGTTGTGGGATCCACACTTTGTGAGAGCAATGATGCATATTTTGGATGCATGAGGTACATTCTCCATATCCCAAGTTCCCAACTCCCCTCCCCCAAAAATATAAAACAAAAAAAAATAATAATAATAATAAACCAAAAGGAAAAGAACAAAGAAAGAGAAAAAAATCATGAGTGGGTGAAGATGCTCTAACAAGATGTTGCCCTTTTTTTGGACAGGTGCCTAAGCATACAATTTAGTCGACCACAAAGGAAAATCAAGATCTTTTAAGTAAAACCAATGTTTTAAACCAACTGCTCCATGTTGTAAATCATGAATGATTTGATGTCTTCCATCCCAAAAATAAAGCTACATAAGTAGCCAACTCCAGTTCAAGCACAGAAAGGTCATAAAACTTCTGAGACAAGCAGCTAATGTATAGAAGCTATAATGACATGTATTTCAAGGAAAATCATGAGTGGGTGAAGATGCTCTAACAAGATGTTGCCCTTTTTTGGACAGGGGCCTAAGCATACAATTTAGTCGACCACAAAGGAAAATCAAGATCTTTTAAGTAAAACCAATGTTTTAAACCAACTGCTCCATGTTGTAAATCATGAATGATTTGATGTCTTCCATCCCAAAAATAAAGCTACATCAGTAGCCAACTCCAGTTCAAGCACAGAAAGGTCATAAAACTTCTGAGACAAGCAGCTAATGTAAAGAAGCTATAATGACATGTATTTCAAGGCCACTGCTTATCAACACTTTAGGAGAAGGCATTTATCAACACTACACTTAATTTATTAATGTAATTTCTCTTCACAGGTATTTAAGATAGAGAATTGAGCTAAGATCATAATATCAATAGATATATAATTGAAGTAAAAAATATTATAAACATGGAAGAAACATTCTCTGGATTTAATTTTTAAACCAAAGAAACTAAAAATTACTTTTAGACGAAAGATCTATACAGCATGAAACAGTACAAGGCAGGTTAAGAGACCATAGAAATAACAGGCAAAGCTAGAAAGGAGCATAATCAAATTCCTTCAATCTTTGGTTTTCAAATGTACCTTCATTCAACCATCTCTTAAATAATCAGTCAAATTGACTGCCTGAAATCAGTTTCCATGACGAGCTACCAACATTTATAATAAGTGCTAGACACTATTCGAATTTTAACCAAGAGACTGTAATCTGTACATATAATATGATTACATATTAGTCAGAGAGTCATGCCCAATATGTATAGCTTTTTTAACCTCACTTTTTCTTACCTTTTCAAAGTACTAGTATATTTTAATACACTTTCAGCAAAAAGCAATCAACAAAAAGATAAGTCAGTTGATGTCAAACGCACACTAAAGTGACTTCTGAATTCCAATCCATTAAGAAACCTTAAGGAAAAAAACATTTCATTGAAGAAACAATTAAGAACATCCTTAATCACCACCTGCCAGACCCCTTAGGAATTGATTTCCTACCT
Organism: Quercus glauca; assembly: GCA_023736055.1. Taxonomy (NCBI): domain Eukaryota; kingdom Viridiplantae; phylum Streptophyta; class Magnoliopsida; order Fagales; family Fagaceae; genus Quercus; species Quercus glauca. Next base: position 22,131,989 of record CM043315.1, read on the forward strand.
CAAGAAGTCCAAGCTTTGAAAGAGACTAAGATTGCATAAAAAGTAAAACTGAATTCATCTATAAACTGCCCCAAGATCTTGTTTGGAACTAATACATGGTATATACATACACATTCAGAAGTTCTATCAAGGAACTTAATTCCAAAACAAACAAAGCTAATGTGTATCATTCATGACAAGCAAAACCTCCCCACCTTGATTGATGATGCAATCTAAGAATTCCCTAACTTCTTCATCATCTTTAAAAGTCTCAGGAGCTACAAGATCACTATCCAAATTATACCAAACCCCATCGACCCTTTTCAACGTAATCCAATGCCTACTTTTCCAAAGCCCACCATACTTTATAACTGAAACATTAAGCACAATACCCATCAAAGTATCATCATCGAGATTGATCAAAGATGATCCGTTACGCCGATCATGCCAAATTACACTCTTCCCTTTCCCTTCTAATGCCACCATTAGTACATTTATGTCATAGTTTCCTGTGATTGCATTATAATGAGGCTTAAAGAGCACAGATAATGGTGTCCAGCTCACCTTGCTAGGATCATCAAGAACAAGTTTCTCAGCAATTTCATTCAAGCTGGCTCGAGTAAACGCGTCCTTTTGCTGTTTTATGATGCATAATTTTATATTAACAACAAACCCATTAAAAGATCAAACTGAACAAACAATTAAGGCTTTTCTTTTTTTTGAAAATTGGAGAGAGAAAAGATGACAAATTGTGAGATTTCGTTTGGTTGCTGAGAAAACAGAGAAAACGAAAAAATTAAATTAAAATTAAAATTAAAAACCTATACACAGAATCCTCTACTGAACCAGAGTGATTGTTTTAGGCAAAGCAGAGTTCAAACTAGAGTGTCATGTTCTATTGGGTTCCAAATAAGTGGAAATAAAGGTTTAATAAATTGAATTTATTTTCTTTTTGCTTCTCACTAACCAAACAAAGCTTCAAAAAATAAAATAAAATAAAAAAGTAATGAGAGAGAGAGAGAGAGAGAGATGGGGGTTTAGGAAAAGGGGTACCTGAAAGAGATTGTTGAGGGAGTGCAAAAGGCAGAACTGTAATCTTTGCCTCTCATGATAGATTTGGGTATTCTCTGTCGCCATCTTCAATTTCTCACACACTGAGAATTACCAAACAGAAGACGAATTCTAGGGTTTTAGCTTTGCTTGCATAGACATAGAAACCGAGATCAATGCTTTTCTTTTTTAGGCTCTAAAATTTTCCATTTTTTTTCCCCCCCGAAATGGATCTTTTTTAGCAATTTGGTTCCGATTCGGTGCTCTTCCAAATTTTTACCTTTTTTTTTTTTTTTTTTTTTTTCCTTCTTCTTCTTCTTCTTCTTCTTCAAGTTTCAAAAATGTTTCAACGTCTGGAAGACAATCGCCGTTTTCAGCATATGCTCGTCGTTTTGGGGGGAATATAAAACTTACCGGTTAAGCAGCATTTAAAAAAAAAAAAAAAATTAAAAATGTTTTATCCAACTGGATATGACAAATCCAAGTATCCAACAACATTTTCTATATAAAAGAGATGTTTTATTCAACCAGATATTATGTTTATGTTTGAGTACCACTTATTTTGCTGAAAATTGAAAACTGAAAATAATAAAAAAATAATTTTTGAATTACTGTTCACTGTTTTGTTACTGTAGCTTTGCTTTAATGCACTGTTCATGTTCCATGAACAGTGCAAGAGGCACTAATTAAAAAAAAAAAGCTAAAACGCATAAATGCATAAACATGCAGACTCAAACGTGATCCAAACGAGCCTTATAAATCCAAAATTTTAAAAACTAGTAAGGTCAAATAACCAAAAAAAGCTTCTGTTTGCCAATAGTTGACCTTTTTTTTTTTTTTTTGACTGGTTATGAAGGTTTTTGTCAGATTGAATTGGCGCTTGGTTCTCAATTGAACCAACCGGTCCAATTCAGTTTGTAAAACCATGGATAAATCAGTCAATTCACAATTGTATGGCTGATAGATAATGGATTCTTACAAAAAAAGATGATTAAAAGGAATATGGTGTGGTGTTGGCCACTAATCATCCGATACCAAAGTTAATGAATTTTACAACTTCTTTCTTTTTTGGTGTTGGTGATCAATGTGCATACCTTGATCCTAGTTTTCCAAATTTTTTTTCTTGAATAAATACTTTATTTCCAATAAGAAACAAAGGAATAAAAATAAATAAATAAGTGAAGGCCTTTAACCATCTCTATATAAAGCCTGAGCTAACAATGATAACAAGTTAAAGACCACTCTAGTTCTTTTATAAAGAGTTTTGATGAAACCAAATGAAGGTATGTTTTCCAAAATCTTTGTTGTTGAGATAAATTTGGGATAACAAGTACAACTGATGGTAAGGTTCTAGGAACATTATTAGTATTTTTCACATATATTAGCTTATTGACTTTTGGGTGAGTTAAGTTGAAGTCATACTCACTTGTTCTAGGTTTTTCTTAAGCTAGACTGACAATGGTAAGTTCATAATCTAGTTGAGTAGATATCTGTTAATTTGAGGAAGTATACACCCGAAACAAAGTGTATTTTTCCCTGTTAAACCCATTCACAAGGTTATGTTGTCTTGGAGGATATATATTTTCATACTTTCAATGTGGCAATTACTACTTTAGTATATGGCCAATCAGTCACCTTTAGTTTAGTTGTAGTTGTCATAGGGGCTTTTCTGGCCTTTTCTCCTGACACAATCATGTTAGTTGGTTTGGTTGGGTTATCATTGAATGGTTAAGATTTTGGGTAGTTGTTTTGCTTAATTGAATAGGCATATAAGCAAGGTTTTTAGACCCGAACCATTTAATAAACCGTTAAAAGGAGAGGTTCAAGGTTTTGAAGGTCAAACCGTGATGATGTCATAATTAATTTAATTTTTTTAAAAGATAAATAAATATATTAAATTAGTAAAAGGAGAAAAAATGACTAAAATAGCTAAAATAAATATTGAAATTTATCTTTCAAATGTATTTTTTATATCATAAGTTTTATAAAACAAATACGAAATATTAAATTATAAGAAAAAATAAATTAGATATCAAATTTCTTAATCAAGGGAGTTGATAACAATAGGGTGTCCAAGTAAACCGCTCACCCGACCAAACCGAGAAACCCGCCCGAACCGACCCGCTCGCAGCCCAATCCGACGACTCTGGCGGTCGGCGGCGGGTCTCAGCCCTTCAAACCCGATTCCGGCGGGTCGAGTGGCGGGTTTTCTCCTTTAAAACCGCAGCCACCCGACCCGCCCGACCACCACTTCAGATGAAAGACTCCCCCGTTCAAATCCGGCGACGACTACCTATCTTTTGCTTAGATCCGGCGAAGATTTTTCTTAGATCTACTTAGATCCGATGATTTTAGCTCAGTTCTGGCAATATTTTTCAGAAAATCGCTCAGATCGGTGAATTTTAAGCTCAGATCGGTGAGGTGTAAGCTCAGATCGGTAACTTTGGCTTAGATCCGGCGATGTTTAAGCTCAGATCCGACGATGTTTCGCTCTCCTCCAGCCAGATCCGACGACGTTTCGCTCTTTTCCGTTCGTCGCCACCGTTCGTCGGTTTCAACTGAACCAACCAATCGTTTTTTAGAATCCGATCCGACTCGACCCGCGGTGATCGGCGGTCGGTTGCGGGTTTGATTCTCTCCCACCCGACCTGAGCGAGTCGAGTCCGGGTTGGGCACAAACCCGGCCCGGCCCGACCCGTGGACAGCCCCAGATAACATAATGGAAATTGTTTTAATTTAGTGAAGAGAGGGAATATATATATATATATATATATATATATCCTTAACATTTTTGTGCAAGCCTATATTTAAATTAATCTTAAGTTTTCCCCAACGGCCCAAGTCCTTTTTTTTTTTTTTTTGAGTAAACAGTAATATTTATTAAAAAACGCATGAAAATAATAATAGTGTTTTAAACTGGGTTTATAATACATTACATAACTAGAGTACAACTACAAAAGGGCCTAACCTTTGTACTGTAGACTGAGGTTATAAATAGCAGACACTAGACACACATAGCCAATGTGGGATAAACATCTTTTTTTTTTAGTAAACAGTAATACTTATTAGAACACATACAAAAATAATAATAGTGTTTTAAACTAAGTTTATAATACATTACATAATCAGAGTACAACTACAAAAATGCCTAACTTTTGTAGTTGTAGACTGAAAAATCCATTTAAATGGTCAACTACTTATGAAATTTAAAATTTTAAAAACAAAATGGTAAAATCTGGAAGTTTGGCACACTTGCCCATTAAAAAATTAGTTAAAAACTAATACAAAGCCCAAGTTAATGGATGACAGCCAAACATTTGGTACAAGTATTTGACACTTTACCCTTTGAGTCTTTGACAGCCAACCATTTACTGTCTGTAGGAGACCGTGATAGAAAAAACTAAAAGCTCATATCCATCATCTCATTTGCAAAGAAATAGCAGACTTCAGAAGACCTAAAATGCAGAAATAGTAAAAACGCAGAAAGAAAGAAAAAGAGAGAGAGAGAGAGAAGAAGAAGAAGAAGAAGAAGAAAAAGAAGAAGAAGAAATGGAGATGCAAGCTCAAGATTTGACTGCATCTTATCGTGGTTGAGAAGCTTCAACAATGGCAGTAAGTATCCCAAAATATATATATATATATATATATGACTTGGTTGAACCTTTAAGAACCGTCCACGGTTTTCAAAATCGAGAGGTTCAACTGCGGTTCATAGGATTCACTGCTCTTTCTACCTATGCCGGTTTTGGGAGCTAAAAGAACCATTTTGATGAACGGTTCCCAGGTAACCCAGTCGGACTGTACAGTCTGGTCTTGGTTTCAAAACCATGCATATAAGTGCATTTGAACATGGGATTGAATTCTAAACAGAATGATTCAAATTTCTTAAGAAATTCATAGATCTATCCAATTGTGACGAGATCTATTCTATGGATGATCAAACTTCAAATAACTTGAATTCAAGATAGCTATTCAAAATCTTAATGAAAGACTAGATTAGTTATCTTACTCACATGTTATGTTTCCAATGGATCTTTAATTACATATTTGATGTCATGGCATGTAAGATTATAATGAAACCAATGATCACAAGGTGCAACTGATCAAATCACATGCTTTCTAAAAGGAAACAAATTATGTTCATGTCACCTTTAAAAAATAAATTAAAGATTTTCTTAGTTAAGTTACCTGTTTTCATTACCTCACAAAAAAAAAAAATATGGTGCTGGATTTACTTCAAAACTGTACTTATAGGATTAAAGGCTTAAGGAGGTTTGAATCACCAATTATCTTCAGCTATCCACATACCTTCAACCTAAATGTAATAGAGGTGTCATGTTGTCCTACCTTTTCAGTCAAAAAAAAAAAAAAAAAAAAAAAGAGCTGTTATGTTGTCAAGTTTCAAAACTATGCTTATAGGGTTTATTTGGTGAAGGGATGAGAGGTTTTCCATTATGAATCTCGTGGCTCTAAGGTTATGTATTTTTAGAGATTAAGAGCATTCACATCAAAGCTAAAAAAGTAATAGCTTTTAGCAACTAAAAAAGTCACTTTATATATTTTAACAACTCACTTTACAATACACCCAACATCAAAACTTCTATTTTTTACATTCATCCCATTAAAATAATATAAACAACTTATTAAATAAATAAAAGCTTCTCCACAAAAATTCATAGCAACCAACCACCGCAGCCACGTTCACCACCACCACCACCACCACCATCGTGGCAACCACAACCTACCGCAAAACAAAAAACTCAAAACAAAACCATTGCCACAACCACAACAACAACCACTGTCATCAACAACCCACCACAAAACCCATTAAAATAGAGCAACACAGCCAGCCACAACAACCACCATTACAATCACAATTCACCCTAAAAAAATAAATAAATAAATAAATAAAAAAACCCAAACAATCCACCAAGAAATCCACCAAGACAAAACCGCCAATTTTTGTCACAAGCCAAAAAAAACCCAAACCTCCCAGACACTGCCAAGACCCACCAAGACAAAATTGCCGCCGAGACACCACTAAGACCCATCGAACAACCCAACAACCCACCACTATTAAGAAACACCACCGAGAAAAAAACAACCGAGACCCATAGAGACAAAAATCGGCACCATCGAGATGAGAAAGAACTGGCACCACTTAGACAAAACAACCAAGACCCACTAGCCACTAAGACCTACATCACCACCATGCCTTATGACCTCACCCACCGAATTAGACCCACAAACCGCTAGACCACAACCGCTTGCGAGACCCACCAAATCAAACCCACAAAACCCACCTAATCAAACCCACATCACCACTGTGCCTCATGACCTCACCCACCAAATCAGACCCACGAACCGTCGAACCACAATTGCTAAACCACCAAGAACAAACAAAGGCATAAGAGAGAGAGAGAGAGAGAGAGAGAGAGAGAGAGAGAGAGAGAGAAAAGATAGAAGATAGAAGAGATAAGTGAGAAGGGATGACGCAGGGCATTTCAAGTAACTATATATCTATATCCTAATCCACCTGTAACTAATTAGTTAGTTAGTTAGTTAGATGATTTTTAGAAGGCACTTAAGCACCTACATAACCAACAATGTCAGCAAAAAAAGCATGCCAACTGGGTTGCCTATTTACAGTAATTCAATTTCGGCATAAGGCATAAAGCAGGTATCTTAAATAAAGAGGTTAATGGTTTAAATCAAAGATAGGTCTTGCTTTGCCATATGCAAGCTGTGGTACCTAGCTTTGATGTGTTCAAGGAACATTACATAGGTGAGTACAAGTTGTAGCCTATTTTAGCTGCAATCAAGCAAGGAAACTATGTAGCCTAGCCTGGTTTCTATGAGAAGGAAGGCTCTGTTCAAAGGAGTGCAATTTTGTGTTCCTAATTGTTCATTGAGGGATCAATTGTTGTTGTTGACAAATTTAGCAAGATGACTCACTTTATCCCTTGTAGAAAATCAAATGATGCTTCACATGTGGCTGATCTCTTCTTTAGGGATGTCTACAAGTTGCATGGACTACCCATTCCATTGTTTCAGATAGGGACACTAAGTTCCTCGGCCATTTTTGGAGGACATTGTGGAAGAGAGTACGAACTAGCCTTGACTATAGCATAGCTTTTCATTCTCAAACTGATGGATAGACAAAAGTGGTGAATCAAAGTTTGGAAAACCTTCTACGATGCCTAGTTAAGGATCATCCTAAATAGTGGGAGGTGATTCTGCCCATAGCAGAATTTGCTTTCAATATTTCTGTCAATAGAAGTTCAAGTTACAGCCTTTTTGAAATTGTGTATGGCAATAATCTTAGTAGTGTGACTGACTTGGTAGCTTTACCAATGCCCAAGAAAGTTCATCCAAAGGCTGAAGATATGGCAGATGTTATGCAGCAAGTTCATCAACAAGTGAAGATCAAGCTAGAAGCAACTAATGCGAAGTACAAAGCAACTGCTGATTTCTAAAGATAGAAGACCAGAAGGATAGTATGCTAAGCTGAGACAAAGGAAGTATAGTCCTTGCGAGGTTTTGCAGAGAAACAATCACAATGCCTATAAGATTGAGCTACCTTCCCACTTGTCTATCTCCAATATTTTCAATGTGCAGCACCTTACTCCTTAATTACCTTGATCCAAAGGAGGCCAAGTGCTTTCTAAGAAGGACATCCTAATGCAGGAGCATCTTCTAAACTGTTTTAAGATTCCTTTGTTTAAGTTCTAGCTAGCAGTCTTAATTGTTGTAAATAGTTAGTTACAACTATCTTTGTGTCCAAACAAAAGCCTTACGGAAGTTAGCTTATATGGCAGTCATTCTTATCTAAATTAGTTAGTCTTGTTAATGAGTTAGTTACTTGTATTAGATGTAACCAGTGTTAGTTTGACACTTGGCAAGATACTAATGGTTGTTAGTTGTAGAACAGATTGTATAAGTACTCTTATACTCTCATTTTGTAACCAAATTTTTTGAGAATTAGTGATTTTAAGCCTTTATGTGCTTTTCTTTGGAACTTAGTGTTCTTCTAGAGGTTCCAAACCACCTACTAAATGTTCTAAGCAACCCTCATTGCTAAACAAACCCAAAACAATTCAACCTACACACATTCCCTGCAACAGTAGCTTGAGATCCTTATGATTCAAGTTCATTTACAATTTGTTTCTTCATTTTCTATCCAAGAACCTATCAAGATCAGTCTTGGTTGCTTTTCATAGCCTAAAATACCTCTTTTACCAAAACCAAAGCCTTCTTATGTGCTAGCAATTAGTTTGTAGCAGCAAGAAGCCATGGTTTTTGAGAAGACAAGGAAGGATAAGGGCAAGATGCAATCTGTTCTTGTAGTAGAGGAAGATGATATTACAGCCAATAGACCAAGGTGTAGAAGGGTTCAAAATGGCTTAGAAGCTGAAGGGAATTATTGAGGAGGCAACTACAAACCTTGACTGAACAATTGAAAAGAGATAGGAAGATACAACATCAATACTACCAAAATGATACTGTTGGAAGTGTAGTTTTAAATGAGGAGGATTATGAACAACCTTTTGTTCATATTCCTAGGTGGAGACAAGAGGTATGGCCACATTCTTATGATGGTCCAACCAAGGGAACCAAAACAGAATTGCGATTCAATCTTTGAAATTGAATTCCCTGAATTCGATGGAGGCTTGAATCATGAGGAGTTTTTGGATCGGCTTAACCAAGTTGAGGAGAGGTTTTTATCGAACTAAATTGGTGCTCAGTTCTCAATTTAACCAACCGGTCCAATTCGGTTTGTAAAACCATGGATAAATCAATCAATTCACAATTGTATGGTTGATAGATAATTGATTATTACAAAAAAAGATCATTAAAAGGAATATGGTGTGGTGTTGATCACTAATCATCCGATGCCATAGTTAATGAATATTACTACTTCTTTCTTTTTTGGTTTTCTAAAAAGAAATAGGTTATTTTTTGGTGATCAATGTGCATACCTTGATCCTGGTTTTCCAATTTTTTTTCTTGAATAAATACTTTATTCCCAATAAGAAACAGGGGAAAAAATAAGAATAAGTCAAGGCTTGTAACCATCTCTATCTAAAGCCTGCGTTTACAGTGATGACAAGTTAAAGATGGAAACTAACCCACTCTAGTCCTTTTATAAAGAGCTTCGAGGACACTAAATGGAGGTTTGTTTTTCTAAATCTTTGTTGTTGAGAAAAATTTGGGATAACAAGTGCTACTAATGGTAAGGTTCTAGAAACGTTATTAGTATTTTTCACATATTAACTTATTCGTTTTTGGGTAAGTTGAGTTGAGGTCATACTCACTTGTTCTAGGTTTTCTTAAGCTAGACTGACAATGGTAAGTTCATAATCAAGTTAAGTGGATATCTGTTAAATCGAGGAAGCATACACCCAAAACAGGGTGTATTTTTCCTTGATAAAACCATTCTCAAGTTTATGTTGTCTTGGAGGATATATATTTTCATACTTTCAATGTGGCAGTTACTACTTCAGTATATAGCCAATCAGTCACCTTCAGTTTAGTTATTGTTGTCATAGGGGCTTTTTAGCTTTCCTGGCCTCTTCTCTTGACACAATCATGTTAGTTGGTTTGGTTGGGTTATCATTAAACGGTTAAGATTTTGGGTAGTTGTTTTGCTTAATTGAATATGCATATAAGTGTCTTTGAACATGGGATGGAATTCTGAACAAAACAATTCAAATTTCTTAAGAAATTCATAGATCTATCTAATCATGACAAGATCTATTCTATGGATGATCAAACTTCAAATAACTTGAATTCAAGATAGCTATTCAAAATCTTAGTGAAATACTGGATTAGTTTTCTTACTCACAAGTCACGTTTCCAATGGATCTTCAATTACATATTTGATGTCATGGCATGGAAGATTCTAAACTCAGTGAAACATATGATCACACAAGGTCCAACTAATCAAATCACATGCTTTCTAAAAGGAAACACATTATGTTCATGTCACCTTTAACAAAATAATTAAAGATTTTCTTAGTTAAGTTACCTGTTTTCACTACCTTCTTAAAAAAAATATGGTGGTGGATTTACTTCAAAACTGTACTATGATTCAAAGCTTGACGAGGTTCGAATCCCCATTATCTTCAACTATATACATACTTTCAACCTAAATGTAATGGAGGTGTCGTGTTGTCAGATCTCAAAATTGTGCTTATAGGGTTTATTTGTTGAAGGGAAGAGAGCTTTTCCTTTATGAATCTCATGGCTCTAAGGGTATGTATTTTTAGAGATTAAAGAGGGCTCTTTAATGTACTCTCAAATTCAACTCTTTGGTCCTCTCGAATTGGTCAATTTCCTCTCTATTTTATGAGTTAGGGTCTTTTAGACTTTCAAACCTCTTATGAGTCTCCCTCTTAATATTCTTTGACTCATATTTATCCCCTAAAATGACAAGATAAAGAAATATAAATACATAAATAAGCAAATTTCTACATCTGGACACTAAAGTATCAAATATAGGCTATGAGTGCCAATAGACACTTCACCTTTTACTTAAAGTGTCGATTGGCACTTTGACTATGTGCCTATTTTTTCTCTTATCCAATGTTGTTTCGATGTTATTATTATTTTGGGGATAATTACAAGTTTTAAGCCATTTTATGGCCCGATTAACCTTTTGATTAATTAGGTTTTCTAACTATCAATTAGTTATTCATTAAAAAAAAAAAAAAAAAAAACTAACTAATTAAAATTCGTAACTATACATATATATATATATATATATATATATATATATATATATCCATTACTTTTATTTCATGCTCTAAGGGACATCCTATTGAACCAATGGTTGTTTGAAATTTTACTAAATATAATAAATTCTTTTAAAAACCAATAATAATTATTCAATCTTTATTGTATGACATCAATCTATTTAAAAAAAAAAATCTATTTAAAAAAATCTTTCTCAACTGTTAAAAATGGGCTGTGACTGCTTAGGCTATATGGAATGCTCGATTTTATTTTGAGAGGTTCCAAGTACATCCCAAGTCTATACATGATGGGGCTCTTGGTTTACTGGAGGAGTATTAGAGGCTGGTTGCTGCACAAGCATGTTCTTAATGGTGTTTTCTTTTCGCTGTTTTCTGCTACATGTTTATGTATGGCCTTGGGCACTTAATTTCCTTATGTCTGTTTCTTTCTTTGTTTTTGGAATCGCAGTTTCCCTGGGATAGTGTTCTCATGGTGCTGTTTCTTTTGTTTGTATACTTCTTATATCTTTATCTCCAAAAAAAAAAAAAAAAAACCTTGGTTTCGCATGATCTTCTAATTCGATGCTCTTTTCTTTGTGATAAATGACAATTAGATCATACATTAAGGATTCATTTCGATTTTCATATTGGATCCTGAATTAATCTTCCAATAGCATAAATGACATTTTTACCCTCAAATTAGTAAAATGGCCTTCTTGTTCTCAATCTTAATCGGTTGAAAAATACAATGTCTACAGTAGGAGACTAACACAAACCCTACCTACAAACGCTGTCGAGGAAAATCAACGAATGTACAGTATATATATTATGAGGAGCATGTGAACTTTACATTATTACTTCCAACAGCAGTTTTTAAACAAAAGAAACTTTCAACAGTTCTCATAAAATAAAATAAAATAAAATAAAATAAAAAAGCAACTTTCAACAGTTGTTTTAGATATATACTTTTGAGTTCTGAAGTTTTTAATTCATCTTCATCCAAGTCAAATGGCCATGTTGCAAAAGAAAAGAGAACGGTAGAATCAAGATCAAATCTTGTATGAGACACTGGCGTTTTAGGAGGTTTATGTGGTACAATATAATTGCATAGCTAACTTTTGCCTGCTGCCAAAGAAAACGATGGAAGAAAAAAGAGGGATCTGCATATGGCTCATAGCTTATACATACATCAAAAATTACATATGGCAATAGCCATGCCACACAATTCCCACCACACGAAAGAAGCAGTTAAGCCCAAAAAAAATACTAAATAATAAAGGTGCATAATAAAATTTAAACACAGAAGGACACGAAACCCTAACCTTTGCTGTCATATTAAATCTCAAATTCCATAGATGGATTCTTACAGATGAAAGGTTTCTTATGCGGAAGAAATGATGCTGGTGCCCATAGCCCCAGTACTTGGGTTGGAAATGAGCAACGGCGCCATCTCTTCTGCGTAGGGAACCTTTTAATGCTGCCATTTGTGAAATGTGAACTACCATAGAGATAGGGCTTTCTTTAATCTAATGTAGATGGTGTACTGATATAGAGATAGAGAACGTGTGTACTTGTTTAAACAGACTGTCTCCAGCCAACTCATGCAGCTGATTGATTTTGAAACCACAAGAAAATGTAGTTTAAAGCAATCACCGGATTTTGTTTTTTGCGTGAAAAAGAGAGGGGAGATAATATATCAACCACAAAGAGCAAATAGTACAGGCAACAAAAAGTCTTCCGGACTCAAACTTATAGACCATTTTAGGCTTTTATTTTTATTTTTATAAAGAGTCATTTCATTGAGACTAAACAAAAATAAAAGCAGTACAGCAATTACACCGACGAGCTTCAAAACAGAATGAGACATATTGCAATTATTACAAAGAGGAATTCATTTTAAGAGTTTAAAGCTTGTTTGACAGAGAAGTTTGAGTAATTTTATTTGTAGTTTTTTGAAATATGTGTGAATGAAAATGTGTGTGAAAATGTATATAATATTATTTAAAAACTGAAAATGAGTTGTTTAACAACTCTACCAACCACACCCTAAAGATCTCTAAACCCTACATTTAGCAGGTGTCTGCGTGGACACCTACGGCGTCAAGGGCCTTCCCCCAAGATATCTCGCAGTATTCTCTGCACACTAAGGGGAATTCCTCCGTCAGTTTTGCTTGAGTCTCCTCCACTCCAAGGGCATACGCCGCCTTCTTTTCCGCCTCGACCGCTTCCTTGGATAGCTGAGATGCATCCTTGATCCTTTGTAGTTCAGCACGAAGATCCTTCACCTGTTGCCTCTCAGTAGCCAGATTGATTTCAATTGTGTACAACTGTTTGCGTTGATCTTTGGCCTGTCTCTCTGCTGTCTTAAGGCTTGTATCGACGCTGTTCTTGGCCTTGATCGCCTCTTTCAGATTCTTAGATTGCTTGGCTTAGTCCTCTTTCAGCTTACCCAAGGTTCTCTCAACTTCGGCACGAGACTCTGCCTCCACTTTGGTTTTGTTGTGAGCATCATGAACCCAGTCCTCGTCCACGTAAACCTGTTGGGCAAGATGCATGGCGAGAACAGGAAAACTCCATAAAAAAGAAAGAAATAAATAATCAACTATTAAAGAAGCTTGATCAAGTGACTTACCATGGCCAGGTCCTTCTTGAGGAATAGGAAGAGCTCTGGCTGGCTGAAGCGCTTGTAAGCATTCATATCTTTAGGTAAAAGAAGTGGCTACTTTAAGACTTCGGCAATATGGTCTGCCTGCCCTCCTTGGTAGCTCCGAATAGAAGCATCCCAAGCAATGGGAGCTCCATCTACCTCTAGTTCGGGGGACCATATGTGCGGAGGTCGACGCACATCAGCTACATGTGTATCCTCACGGCTGTCTACAGACGAGGACCTCCAACCTCGTTTGTTTTTGGATACTTTTTGCTGCTTATCCCCTTCTGAAGGACCAAGCTCGCCCTCCTCCAATACTTCGCTCGGCCTTTTCTTTTTTAAATCTTGGATCGGCTTTAGCCCAAGATCCTTTGGAAGTTGGGGAGGAGGCAGGAGATTCACCGAGGGCTGCACCCTGGCGGCTTCTTTCGTCACCAGGGGCTTGCTTCTGCCCTTCATCAGTTCTCTCAAACTTTTATTCCCCTTGTTCAAGGCCATCTCCTCTTCTGCCTCCTCTGAAGTGTCGTCTAGGAGGGCAATAACAAGAACTGGGGCCTGGACTGCTGAATGCCTATCACACTCCTCCTTTGCATTTGAGATTTCTTATGCCACTTCGACCTCTTCTGCTGTGAAGCGAAAATTATCGATCTCGTTGTCCAATGAGGAGGTTAAGGAAGCGACCCTTTCTCCAACCACTGCAGTTTCGGGAGAAAATGGAATGGCTGGGACAACCAAAGGAGCACCTGCTGGGATCGGAAATGGCACAGGCGGAAGATCATTCGAAGCCAAGAAATTGGGCCGAGACACGTCAATCCGATGTATTCGACGGTCTCCCGCTCTAATGGCGTTGCCGACGTCCAGAAATGCATTCGAGATAGGTTTAAAATCCAATATTAAGTGCACAGCCCGTAATTGCTTGTCTACGCTGACAAAGATCTCGGATCTCAACAGGAAATTAAGGGCCTAAACGTTGGTTAAACTCAGTCTGGGGCTTACGTGCCTTCTATCTGCAAACACAACCAAGGGAAAAGTCAGTTAAACCACTGAAAGCCATAATCTTAGAAGACTGAAAAAAGAGGAAGCAAGACAGGGTTGAGAGATCAAGTTCAAGTCTATAATAGGGAGCCTAATCCTAAGGTATCCCACCTGGATTTCCCACTCGGACAGGACAGTGAACGCCATCATGCCATGCTCCTGAAGCTATAAGATAATCATCTTTCATGCCCTTATTTGATCTGGGTAAGCATGAAATCATCCTTACCACGTTTGAGCGGGATTTAAGATAGTACCCAGCGGATTTTTGGGAGTGGCACTCATTCATGTGCACTACATCGTGCCATGTGAGCCGCAGACCCAAGTGCTCGTTAAGAGCATCAACACTGCCCAAAATCCTTAATAGGTTGGGCGCGCATTGGTGGGGGCATAACCTATGGTTAAAAAGGTAATCTCTAGTCACTATACCCATGGGGAGAGTCATTACCCCCTCTATAAAAGCTATCATGGGGATAACAACCTCTCCCTCCTCCCGGTCAGTTCTTATTCGTTTTGTTGGACAGCAGCGTAAGTCGACCCCTTGAGGTATGTGATATTTTGCCTTAAAGGCCTCTATCTTGGCAAGGGAATCCACTAAATGCTTGAACCTACCCTTTTTTTTTTTACAGACTAAAAGGGGAGCGACTAAAACCAACGAGAGAAATAATGAGAATTCGAAGACTGAGAAGATTGGCCAAGGAGAAAGGAGGGGTTCAAGTAAATTAAAACTTACACGAACCAAGATGTACTACGACCCCTAAAGTTTTTGGAGAAAAATCACATAGATCACTGGAAAAATGACTAAAGGAAGCCTAATAACTCAGAATGCTTTGTGTGGTGAATCGCTGAAGATCGCTGGAATGCCTGAGAATTTGCAAGATAAATGAAAAATGATCTCCCCGAACTTTATATAGAAGGCGAAAAACGGGTGGGAGTTGTCCCGCCCAAATCCTAAGGAAAAATACCAACCGTTAGATCAATTCGTCACCATTAGATGTGAATGGCAGAGCGCCGCCTGGAGCAATTAATGGCGCTTCGCGAACATTGAAATGTCAGTAGCAATAATGAAGCGCCTAAAACTACGTTCCCACACGCGCGAACTCAGGTACTTTTACATCAATAACCCTCACTTCGAAAGCAAGTCAAAATTCCATTTTTTCTCCTCGGATGTGAGATAAAAATTAAAATTTTGAGGGGCTATTGTGGGCTTAAAAGCCCAAACTTATGTGCTGGGCCTTAGGCCCTATAAGTGGGTCCATCCGAGGAGGAACAAATAGTTAGAAGACGGTCCGGAAAAGAAGACCACGCAAGGAAATGAGGGAGAAATGTAGTCCGAGGAAGTTGACCTCCTCGGATAGAATGAATGTTGCTGAGGCAAGTACTCGAATGGTTTAGGTAACCGTTCAAGAAGCTACTATGATAAGGATGATCTTTAGACACATACATAGGCTATTACGATATGGAAATATCTCAAAGAAAAGCTGCTACCATCGCATTAATTGCACTGCATCAGCTTTTCTGGCCGCATTTATGGGAAGAAGACCTGTGAACAGTGCAATCTCCAGCTACTGCCACTCACAAATAACAAAAGAGGATACTTGATGGGACATGTACTCGAGTAGGGGTTTGGATGGATAACAAGTGTATGATCATGATGGCCCAAAAGGGCCTATATAATGTAAAAGATCTCCCATAAATAGGGGATCAGAAAAAAAAATGAGGAGAGAGGGAAGAAAGAATTACTGTAGCACTAAGAACTATAAAACTTAATAAATACTACATTAAGTCACGTTCAATCTCCTCGAATAACCCTTCTGTTAAGTGTTAGGTCCAGTTTGCTTTTGTTTATCATCGAAATACATTCTAGTCGTTAGTGCAAATCATTATAACCTAGTTCTTTGGCCCACTCTCTACAAATTCATTGTATTGGGCTCACTGAATCCACGTCCGAGCGAAGTTTGGGCTTGGACCTAAAATCTGTGACCCTACACATTACATTACTAAAGTACAACTACAAAAGGGCATAACCTTTGTACTGTAGACTAAGGTTATAAATAGCGGGCACCAGACACACACAACCAATGTGGGATAAATATTTTTTTTTTTTTTAGTAAACAGTAATACTTATTAGAACACATACAAAAATAATAATAGTGTTTTAAACTGTGTTTATAATACATTACATAATCAGAGTATAACTACAAAAATGCCTAACTTTTGTAGTTGTAGACTGAAAAATCCATTTAAATGGTCAACTACTTATGAAATTTAAAATTTTAAAAACAAAATGGTAAAATCTGGAAGTTTGGCACACTTGCCTAGTAAAAAATTAGTTAAATACTAATACAAAGCCCAAGTTAATGGATGACAGCCAAGCATTTGGTACAAGTATTTGACACTTTACCCTTTGAGTCTTTGACAACCAACCATTTACTATCTGTAGGAGACCGTGATAGAAAAAACTAAAAGCTCATATCCATCATCTCATTTACAAAGAAATAGCAGACTTCAAAAGACCCAAAATGCAGAAACAGTAAAAACGCAGAAAGAAAGAAAAAAAGAAAAAAAGAGAGAGAGAGAGAAGAAGAAGAAGAAATGGAGATGCAAGCTTAAGACCTGACTGCATCTCACCGTGGTTGAGAAGCTTCAACAATGGCGGTAAGTATCCAAAAAAAAAAAATTTGACTTGGTTGAACCTTTAAGAACCGTCCACGGTTTTCAAAACCGAGAGGTTCAACCATGGTTCATAGGATTCGCTGCTTTTTCTACCTATGCTGATTTTGAAAGCTAAAAGAACCGTTTTGATGAACGGTTCCCAGGTAACCTCGTCGGACCGTACAGTCCAGTCCAGGTTTTAAAACCATGCATATAAGTGCATTTGAACATGGGATTGAATTCTAAATAGAATGATTCAAATTTCTTAAGAAATTCATAGATCTATCTAATCGTGACGAGATCTATTCTATGGATGATCAAACTTCAAATAACTTGAATTCAAGATAGCTATTCAAAATCTTAATGAAAGACTGGATTAGTTATCTTACTCATTATGTTTCCAATGGATCTTTAATTACATATTTGATGTCATGGCATGTAAGATTATAATGAAACCGATGATCATAAGGTGCAATTGATCAAATCACATGCTTTCTAAAAGGAAACAAATTATGTTCATGTCACCTTTAAAAAATAAATTAAAGATTTTCTTAGTTAAGTTACCTATTTTCATTACCTCACCAAAATATATATATATATATATGGTGCTAGATTTACTTCAAAACTGTACTTATAGGATTAAAGGCTTAAGGAGGTTTGAATCACCAATTATCTTTCAACTATCCACATACCTTCAACCTAAATGTAATAGAGGTGTCATGTTGTCCTACCTTTTCAGTCAAATAAAAAAAAAAAAAAAAAAAAGAGGTGTTATGTTGTCAAGTTTCAAAACTATGCTTATAGGGTTTATTTGGTGAAGGGAAGAGAGGTTTTCCATTATGAATCTCGTGGCTCTAAGGTTATGTATTTTTAGAGATTAAGAGCATTCACATCAAAGCTAAAAAAGTAATAGCTTTTAGCAACTCAAAAAGTCACTTTATATATTTTAACAACTCACTTTACAATACACCCAACATCAAAGCTTCTATTTTTTACATTCATCCCATTAAAATAATATAAACAACTTATTAAAATAAATAAAAGCTTCTCCAAAAAAATTCATAGCAACCAATCACCATAGTCACGTTCACCACCACCACCACCATCGTGGCAACCACAACCTACCGCAAAACAAAAAGCTCAAAACAAAACCATTGCCATAACCACAACAACAACCTCTGTCATCAATAACCCACCACTGTCATCAACAACCCACCACAAAACCCATTAAAATAGAGCAACATAGCCAGCCATAACAACCACCATTACAATCACAATTCACCCTTAAAAAAAAAAAAAAAAAAATCCACCAAGAAATCCACCAAGACAAAACCACCAATTTATGTCACAAGCCAAAAAAAACCCAAACCTCCCAGACACCACCAAGACCCACTAAGACAAAACTGCCGCCGAGACACCACTAAGACTCATCGAGCAACCCAACAACCCACCACTATTAAGAAACACCACCGAGAAAAGAACAACCAAGACCCACAGAGACAAAAATCGGCACCATCAAGATGAGAAAGAATTGGCACCACTTAGACAAAACAACCAAGACCCACTAGCCACTAAGACCCACATCACCACCATGCCTTATGACCTCACCCATTGAATCAAACCCATAAACCGCCAGACCACAACCTCCTGTGAGACCTACCAAATCAAACCCACATCACCACTATGCCTCATGACCTCACCCATCAAATCAGACCCACGAACCGTCGAACCACAACTTCTAAACCACCAAGAACAAACAAAGGCACGAGAGAGAGAGAGAGCGAGAGAGAGAGAGAGAGAGAAAGAAGACAGAAGACAGAAGATAGAAGACAGAAGAGATAAGTGAGAAAGGATGACGCAGGGCATTTCAAGTAACTATATATCTATATCCTAATCCACCTGTAACTAATTAGTTAGTTAGTTAGTTAGTTAAACGATTTTTAAAAGGCACTTAAGCACCTACATAACCAGTAAAGTCAGCATAAAAAGCATGCCAACTAGGTTGCCTATTTATAGTAATTCAATTTCGGCATAAGGCCTAAAGCAGGT
This sequence comes from Quercus glauca, assembly GCA_023736055.1. NCBI lineage: Eukaryota > Viridiplantae > Streptophyta > Magnoliopsida > Fagales > Fagaceae > Quercus > Quercus glauca. The sequence goes on from CM043315.1 coordinate 22,151,135, forward strand.
ATCTTAAATAAAGAGGTTAATGGTCTAAATCAAAGACAGGCCTTGCTTTGCCATATGCAAGCTGTGGTACCTGGCTTTGATGTGTTCAAGGAACATTACATGGGTGACAACAAGTTGTAGCCTATTTTAGCTGCAATCAAGCAAGGCAACTATGTAGCCTAGCCTGGTTTCTATGAGAAGGAAAGCTCTGTTCAAAGGAGTACAATTTTGTGTTCCTAATTGTTCATTGAGGGATCAATTGTTGTCGTTGACAAATTTAGCAAGATGACTCACTTTATCCCTTGTAGAAAATCAAATGATGCTTCACATGTGGCTGATCTCTTCCTTAGGGATGTTTACAAGTTGCATGGACTACCCATTCCATTGTTTCAAATAGGTACACTAAGTTCCTCGGCCATTTTTGGAGGACATTGTGGAAGAGAGTACGAACTAACCTTGACTATAGCATAGCTTTTCATTCTCAAACTGATGGGTAGACAAAAGTGGTGAATCAAAGTTTGGGAAACCTTCTACGATGCTTAGTTAGGGATCATCCTAAAGAGTGGGAGGTGATTCTGCCCATAGCAGAATTTGCTTTCAATATTTCTGTCAATAGAAGTTCAAGTTACAGCCTTTTTGAAATTATGTATGGCAATAATCTTAGTAATGTGACTGACTTAGTAGCTTTACCAATGCCCAAGAAAGTTCATCCAAAGGCTGAAGATATGGCAGATGTTATGTAGCAGGTTCATCAACAAGTGAAGATCAAGCTAGAAGCAACCAATACGAAGTACAAAGCAACTGCTGATTTCTAAAGATAGAAGACCAGAGGGATAGTATGCTAAGTTGAGACAAAGGAAGTATAGTCCTTGTGGGGTTTTGCAGAGAAACAATCACAATGCCTATGAGATTGAGCTACCTTCCCACTTGTCTATCTCCAATATTTTCAATGTGCAACACCTTACAACATAATTACCTTGATCCAAAGGAGGCCAAGTGCTTTCTAAGAAGGACATCCTAATACAGGAGCATCTTCTAAGCTGTTTTAAGATTCCTTTGTTTAAGTTCTAGCTAGCAGCCTTAATTGTTGTAAATAGTTAGTTACAACTATCTTTGTGTCCAAACAAAAGCCTTAAGGCAGTTAGCTTATATGGCAGTCATTCTTATCTAAATTAGTTAGTCTTGTTAATGAGTTAGTTACTTGTATTAGATGTAACCAGTGTTAGTTTGACACTTAGCAAGATACTAATGGTTGTTAGTTGTAGAACAGATTGTATAAGTACTCTTATACTCTCATTTTGTAACCAATTTTTTTGAGAATTAGTGATTTTAAGCCTTTGTGTGCTTTTCTATGGAACGTAGTGTTCTTCTAGAGGTTCCAAACCACCTACTAAATGTTCTAAGCAACTCTCATTGCTAAACAAACCCAAAACAATTCATCCTACACACATTCCCTGCAACAGTTTGGTATCAGAGCTTAAGATCCTTAGGATTCAAGTTCATTTGCAATTTGTTTCTTCATTTTCTATCCAAGAACCTATCAAGATTCAGTCTTGATTGATTTTCATAGCCTAAAATACTTCTTTTACCAAAACCAAAGCCTTCATATGTGCTAGCAATTAGTTTGTAGCAGCAAGAAGCCATGGTTTTTGAGAAGACAAGGAAGGATAAGGGCAAGATGCAATCTATTCTTGTAGTAGAGGAAGATGATATTACAGCCAATAGACCAAGGTGTAGAAGGGTCAAAATGGCTTAGAAGCTAAAGGGAATTATTGAGGAGGCAACTGCAAACCTTGACTGAACAATTGAGAAGAGATAGGAAGATACAACATCAATACTACCAAAGTGATACTGTTTGAAGTGTAGTTTTAAATGAGGAGGATTATGAACAACCTTTTCTTCATATTCCTAGGTGGAGACGAGAGGTATGGCCACATTCTTATGATGGTCCAACCAAGGGAACCAAAACAAAATTGCGATTCAATCTTTGAAATTGAATTCCCTGAATTCGATGAAGGCTTGAATCATAAGGAGTTTTTGGATCGGCTTAACCAAGTTGAGGAGAGGTTTTTATCGAACTAAATTGGTACTTGGTTCTCAATTGAACCAATCGGTCCAATTCGGTTTGTAAAACCATGGATAAATCAATCAATTGACAATCGTATGGTTGATAGATAATTGATTATTACCACCAAAAAAAAAAAAAAAAGATCATTAAAAGGAATATGGTGTGATGTTGACCACTAATCATCCGATGCCATAGTTAATGAATATTACTACTTCTTTCTTTTTTGGTTTTCTAAAAAGAAATAGGTTATTTTTTGGTGATCAACGTGCATACCTTGATATTGGTTTTCCAATTTTTTTTCTTGAATAAATACTTTATTCCCAATAAGAAACAGGGGAAAAAATAATAATAAGTCAAGGCTTGTAACCATCTCTATCTAAAGCCTGCGTTTACAGTGATGACAAGTTAAAGATGGAAACTAACCCACTCTAGTCCTTTTATAAAGAGCTTCGAGGACACCAAATGGAGGTTTGTTTTTCTAAATCTTTGTTGTTGAGAAAAATATGGGGTAACAAGTGCTACTGATGGAAAGGTTCTAGAAATGTTATTAGTATTTTTCACATATTAACTTATTGGTTTGTGGGTAAGTTGAGTTGAGGTCATACTCACTTGTTCTAGGTTTTCTTAAGCTAGACTGACAATGGTAAGTTCATAATCAAGTTAAGTGGATATCTGTTAAATCGAGGAAGCATACACCCAAAACAGGGTGTATTTTTCCTTGATAAAACCATTCTCAAGTTTATGTTGTCTTGGAGGATATATATTTTCATACTTTCAATGTGGTAGTTACTACTTCAGTATATGGCCAATCAGTCACCTTCAGTTTAGTTATTGTTGTCATAGGGGCTTTTTAGCTTTCCTGGCCTCTTCTCTTGACACAATCATGTTAGCTGGTTTGGTTGGGTTATCATTAAACAGTTAAGATTTTGGGTAGTTGTTTTGCTTAATTGAATATGCATATAAGCGCCTCTGAACATGGGATGGAATTCTGAACAAAACGATTCAAATTTCTTAAGAAATTCATAGATCTATCTAATCATGACAAGATCTATTCTATGGATGATCAAACTTCAAATAACTTGAATTCAAGATAGCTATTCAAAATCTTAGTGAAATACTGGATTAGTTTTCTTACTCACAAGTCACATTTCCAATGGATCTTCAATTACATATTCGATGTCATGGCATGTAAGATTCTAAACTCAGTGAAACATATGATCACACAAGGTGCAACTAATCAAATCACATGCTTTCTAAAAGGAAACATATTATGTTCATGTCACCTTTAACAAAATAATTAAAGATTTTCTTAGTTAAGTTACCTGTTTTCACTACCTTCTTAAAAAAAAATATGGTGGTGGATTTACTTCAAAACTGTACTATGATTCAAAGCTTGAGGAGGTTCGAATCCCCATTTATCTTCAACTATCCACATACCTTCAACCTAAATGTAATGGAGGTGTCGTGTTGTCAAATCTCAAAATTGTGCTTATAGGGTTTATTTGGTGAAGGGAAGAGAGCTTTTCCCTTATGAATCTTATGGCTCTCTAAGGGTATGTATTTTTAGAGATTAAAGAGGGCTCTTCAATATACTCTCAAATTCAACTCGTTGGTCCTCTCGAATTGGTCAATTTCCTCTCTATTTTATGAGTTAGGGTTTTTTAGACTTTCAAACCTCTTATGAGTCTCCCTCTTAATATTCTTTGACTCATATTTATCCCCTAAAATGACAAGATAAAGAATTATAAATACATAAATAAGCAAATTTCTACATCTGGACACTAAAGTATCAAATATAGGCTATGAGTGCCAATAGACACTTCAACTTTTACTTAAAGTGTCGATTGGCACTTTGACTATGTGCCTATTTTTTCTCTTATCCAATGTTGTTTCGATGTTATTATTATTTTGGGGATAATTACAGGTTTTAAGCCATTTTATGGCCCGATTAACCTTTTGATTAATTAGGTTTTCTAACTATCAATTAGTTATTCATTAAAATAAAAAAAAAAAAAAAACTAACTAATTAAAATTCGTAACTATACATATATATATATATATATATATCCATTACTTTTATTTCATGCTCTAAGGGACATCCTTTTGAACCAATGGTTGTTTGAAATTTTACTAAATATAATAAATTCTTTTAAAAACCAATAATAATTATTCAATCTTTATTGTATGACATCAATCTATTTAAAAAAAAAAATCTATTTAAAAAAATCTTTCTCAACTGTTAAAAATGGGCTGTGACTGCTTAGGCTATATGGAATGCTCGATTTTATTTTGAGAGGTTCCAAGTACATCCCAAGTCTATACATGATGGGGCTCTTGGTTTACTGGAGGAGTATTAGAGGCTGGTTGCTGCACAAGCATGTTCTTAATGGTGTTTTCTTTTCGCTGTTTTCTGCTACATGTTTATGTATGGCCTTGGGCACTTAATTTCCTTATGTCTGTTTCTTTCTTTGTTTTTGGAATCGCAGTTTCCCTGGGATGGTGTTCTCAGGGTGCTGTTTCTTTTGTTACTTCTTATATCTTTATCTCCGAAAAAAACAAAAAAAAAACCTTGGTTTCGCATGATCTTCTAATTCGATGCTCTTTTCTTTGTGATAAATGACAATTAGATCATACATTAAGGATTCATTTCGATTTTCATATTGGATCCTGAATTAATCTTCCAATAGCATAAATGACATTTTTACCCTCAAATTAGTAAAATGGCCTTCTTGTTCTCAATCTTAATCGGTTGAAAAATACAATGTCTACAGTAGGAGACTAACACAAACCCTACCTACAAACGCTGTCGAGGAAAATCAACGAATGTACAGTATATATATTATGAGGAGCATGTGAACTTTACATTATTACTTCCAACAGCAGTTTTTAAACAAAAGAAACTTTCAACAGTTCTCATAAAATAAAATAAAATAAAAAAGCAACTTTCAACAGTTGTTTTAGATATATACTTTTGAGTTCTGAAGTTTTTAATTCATCTTCATCCAAGTCAAATGGCCATGTTGCAAAAGAAAAGAGAACGGTAGAATCAAGATCAAATCTTGTATGAGACACTGGAGTTTTAGGAGGTTTATGTGGTACAATATAATTGCATAGCTAACTTTTGCCTGCTGCCAAAGAAAACGATGGAAGAAAAAAGAGGGATCTGCATATGGCTCATAGCTTATACATACATCAAAAATTACATATGGCAATAGCCATGCCACACAATTCCCACCACACGAAAGAAGCAGTTAAGCCCAAAAAAAATACTAAATAATAAAGGTGCATAATAAAATTTAAACACAAAAGGACACGAAACCCTAACCTTTGCTGTCATATTAAATCTCAAATTCCATAGATGGATTCTTACAGATGAAAGGTTTCTTATGCGGAAGAAATGATGCTGGTGCCCATAGCCCCAGTACTTGGGTTGGAAATGAGCAACGGCGCCATCTCTTCTGCGTAGGGAACCTTTTAATGCTGCCATTTGTGAAATGTGAACTACCATAGAGATAGGGCTTTCCTTAATCTAATGTAGATGGTGTACTGATATAGAGATAGAGAAAAGGTTTGTAATCATTATTTTTTGAAGGAGAACGTGTGTACTTGTTTAAACAGACTGTCTCCAGCCAACTCATGCAGCTGATTGATTTTGAAACCACAAGAAAATGTAGTTTAAAGCAATCACCGGATTTTGTTTTTTGCGTGAAAAAGAGAGGGGAGATAATATATCAACCACAAAGAGCAAATAGTACAGGCAACGAAAAGTCTTCAGGACTCAAACTTATAGACCATTTTAGGCTTTTATTTTTATTTTTATAAACAGTCATTTCATTGAGGCTAAACAAAAATAAAAGCAGTACAGCAATTACACCGACGAGCTTCAAAACAGAATGAGACATATTGCAATTATTAAAAAGAGAAATTCATTTTAAGAGTTTAAAGTTTGTTTGAGAGAGAAGTTTGAGTAATATTATTTGTAGTTTTTTGAAATATGTGTGAATAAAAATGTATGTGAAAATGTATATAATGTTGTTTAAAAACTGAAAATGAATTATTTAACAACTCTACCAAGCGCACCCTAAAGATCTCCAATCCCTCGAAAATTCACAACCAGTAAATTAAAGACAGAATTAAACCAAAAGCGTTACTAATTACTTCAAGACTCAACTTAATTACAGACACAGCTAGCTCACAGGAACTCCAATTAACCATAAACTAGAACAACATGCAGGAACTAACACAGTTCATCAACTAAACCACGTGAACACAGGACACGGGATTAACACAATAAACTGCAACGCTCGAACCTAGGCGCTAAACACATCATAATCCTGGCGATGTGAAAACTCGATGATTTTGTTGCATATATATATGGCCAGTTCTAGGTCATTTCAATTTTCAGATGCGTCGGCTGGTAATTATTGTGACAAGAGCAGCTGCTACGTATGCCGTGCCATTTTAGAATTGATTGCACATGTTACATGAATTCACCGAAGGCTTCATCGATGGTGCATAAAACGAAGTTCAACATTTGTCACGTGTAATACTTCTTGGTTTTATGTAATTTCATGGAGAGGCCAATAATTTTTTTTTTTTGAGAATCCAATAATTATAAATTTATAATTTTGCTAAGGTTATAAATTTATAATTAGCTAGGTTCCCTTACATTTCTTTTGGTACATTTCTTCAAGGGCTACGTGTCAAATCTAATTTATTGAATGTTTAGTATGACAAATTTTTTTTTACTTAACCAAAGGCAAGTAATTTTTGCTTTATACTAGTATTTTTCATTTCTCTATATTAATTCTGAAGGATAATGACTCGTCATAAGCATCCGTTAATTTTTTTTTGGAAAGGATTTTGATATAATTTGATTGGATATGAGTAAAAAGTATAGGTACAAATTAAAAATGAGTAAAACTAAAATGGGTTTTGTTTCTTATAAAAAAAAAAAGGGTTTTGTTTCTATTATCTATACCCAAACTTTGATGGATTAACTTGTTATGACCCGTAATTTTCACATACGAAAACATAATTTAAAAAAATACCCTTAAACGTATTTTTTAACATCATTTTTTTTATCCTTTCCTTCAATACAAGTAAAAATAAATATAGAAAACACTCAAAAATAAAAAGTAATATATTTAATTTATAATTCTATAAAGATAAATATTTAAGCTTAATAATTCTATAAGGATATTTAGCTTTAATAGTCCACCAATCCAATAATTTCACAAAAGAAAAGAAAATACGTACACTTGTCATATATGAAACATGAAATACACTAAAATCATCTAAAAATTAATTAAATATACATAATTTTGATAGAAAAATATAACATGCTAAAAGTGAATTCAAAAGTAAATAATTAAAAAGAAAATGTGTGATGCACTTAATTACCAAAAACCATTTTATGTTAGTGGTAGATTGTTAAAATTATTTAATATTTTAAGAATTGCACATCAAGTTGACGTGTGATTTATGTAGTTTTTTCATTATATATATAATTTAATATTACTTTGATATACAATTATCCACTGAAAATAATTCAATAAAACTAAAAACGTTAAGTTTTATAACATAAATTTGACAAATTAATGAGTTTGTTCTGAGTTGACCCAATTGGTTCACATGGATCAAAATTCAAATTAAAACGAACTATTATTCCTAATATAATTTTTTTTTTTTTAAACCTTTATTTTTTTCTAGACAGATTAGATGACAACGAGTCTAATTTTGTTAGGTGTAAGAAAGGGATATAAATTTGACAAATGGGTTTGGTCTGAGTTGACCCAACTGGAACACACGGATCAAAATTCAAATTAAAACGAACTATTATTCTTATTATTAAAAATAAATAAAACCTTTGTTTTCCTAGACAGATTAAGGGTCCGTTCGGTTGGAGGAGTGGAAAAGTGGGAAGATGGAAAATTGTGGGAGGATGGAAAAATGGGAGGATGGAAAATATTTAATTTTCCCTCTTTTGTGTTCGGTTGGAGGGGTGGAAAAGTGAGAGGGTAGAAAACTCTTTTGTTTGGTTGGAGAGAAAAAGGGAAGGATGGAAAATGTAATTTATATAAATTGACTATTATACCCTTGTTACATATTATGTAAGAAATAGATTTATTTGTACCCATTAAATAATATAAAATTTACAACATCATATATATAAATTTATATTTATATTTTTATTATTATAATGTAAAAATTAATGTCATAAGAAAAAAAACCAAAAAAAGAAGAAGAAGAGAACATCACATTGAAAAAAGAAAAGAAAAGCATGTCACGTTGAAAAAAAAAGAGCACGTCACCTTGAAATAAAAAAAGGAAAAAAAAAGAGCACGTCAGGTTGGAAAAAAAAAAAGGAAAAAAAAAACACACACACACAGAACATCACGATGAAAAAAAAAAAAAAAAAAAGAAGAGAGAGAGAGAGAGAGAGAAGAGACCCTGGGAAGGGCATTTGTGGAAAAGTGCTACACTAGCACTTTTCTCCCCTAAGTTTTCCTTCCAATTTGGGAGGAAAAAAAATGTGGGCCCGGAGAGAAAACTTTTTCTCCAGTTTTCCATCCTTCCTATTTTCCTTCCTCAAACGAACAGTGAAAAACAACTATTTTCCTCTCTTTATTTTCCATCCTCCCTATTTTCACTCCAAACGAACGGGGCCTAAACGACTATGAGTCTAATTTTGTTAGGTATAACAAATGGATATAATAATGGCTTTAATGATAGAGACACTGACCACATAAGAATGTGGGTTGATGATAAGAGTTCTTGTCCCAGCACTCAAAAAGAAGCGGTTCGAGTAATAATTCCAGCAAAACCCGTGTGGTACACGTGGTATTATTTATTGCTGTCATGTAACGTGGGATTGATGAGCTCACACCATAAACCCCTTTTTTATTCAGCAAAAAAAATAAAAATTGATAGAGACTATTTAGAAGTGAACTTACACTATGTTTGACAAAAAACTGAAACAGAGGAGGGGGAAATAAAAGCCGCAGGGGAGAGATGAAAAGAGAGAAAGGAAAAAAAAAAAAAAGAAGCTTTTCCTTCATAGTGTTTGGTCGCATGTACAAGTCTCTCATTTTTCTCATTTCCTTCCAATTTGTAAGGAAATAAAAATGGTGAAATCCAGGGAAATCTATTTCCTCAACCAAACAAAGGAATTTTCTTCTCTTCCCTCCTCTTCCTTTCTTTCCTTCATTATTCTTCCAACCAAACATAACCTTAACTTGAGCATGCCCCAGCCCAAGTTGGTGACTTTTCCTTCATAGTGTTTGGTCTCATGTACAAGTCTCTCATTTTTCTCATTTCCTTCCAATTTGTAAGGAAATAAAAATGGTGAAATCTAGGGAAATCTATTTCCTCAACTAAACAAAGGATTTTTCTTCTCTTCCCTCCTCTTCCTTTCTTTCCTTTCATTTTTCTTCCAACCAAACATAACCTTAACTTGAGCATGCCCCAGCCCAAGTTTGTGACTTTTCCCTGTAGCCGACAAATTGTTTTGGTTTCCATGGTTCTGTCATACAAGACAAGTGATTCTCAGTCAAGGCACGAATGCCGTGGCCCGTGCGGAACTAGCCCCAACAATAAAAAAGAAGAGAGACGCGAGACTAAGATTGATGCTATGTTTTTTTCTGTCTTTTAAGTAAAAGATTGATGCTATATGCTATGTTGGAAGTTGACAACTCTCTTAACATATACTCTTGTTGCTGGAAAATTAATGAAGGCGCCTAATTTAAGAGCCATAATCTCACTCTGCTTTGAAAGGCTCAAGACAACCATCATTCTAAGATTACAAGATTTGCCCCACATTTTTTCCATAACTATCTCCTACGACAAATTATGATTGATTAACTGTTACTTCTACATATGGACAGTCATTTTTTTCAGATTTTATCGCCAACTAGTGAATTGCTAAGAGTGGCAAGTTTTACACAACTTTGCTAAAAAACTACCCACATTATCATTGTACATATTTATTTTTGTTACAATAATTATGTATATTTACACAATTACTGTAATTTTATATTTTATTTTTTTAATATTTCTCTCTCTTCACCTCTCTAGTCAGATTCTCTCTCTTCCCTAACTCTATTCCTTTGTCAAACTCTTCCTAAATCTAAAACCTAAACTCATACCAAGGGTTCGTTTGGATACAATTTATTTTGTTGAACTGAACTGAACTAAAAATACTGTAACAAAATAATTTTAAAATGTATGAATAGTGCTGTGGGACCCATTTTTAATATTTTTTTAAATAAAGTGTTCATGAACAGTGCGCGCACAATGCGTGAACAGTGCATTTTGTCTCTAAAAGCAGACACAAGCGCTGAAGAAAAAAAAAAAAAAAAAAAAAAAAAAAAAGAGAAGAAGGGAGGAGAAAACGCAAACGGAAACGTAGCCATGGATCCGAACTCAGCCCAAGTTACCCATATACAAATCCATAAAGAATCATCAAAACCCATATTGCAAAGAAGAAGAAGAAGTGAAGAAGTATAAAAAGAAAAAGATGAAGTGATGAAGAAGGAGACGAAGAAGAAGAAGCAACAAAGAAAAGGAGAAGCAAAAGAAGTGAAGAAGAAGAAGCAGCTGCAAAATAGAAGAAGAAGAAGAAGAAGAAGAAGAAGAAGAAGAAGAAGAAGTGAAGAAGTTTTCAGATCTGAGAAAGGAAAGAGAAACATTAAATGAAAATAATAATAATAAAAAGAAAAAATTATTTAAATGAAGTAGCGTGTATGTAGATAATCTATGTGAGAGTTTTATAAAAGTGGTTGTGTAAAATAAATAATGAAAAAGTAGGTTTTTTTTTGTAAAATAGACTGAAATTTTTAGAAGAATTGATGTAAATGCTCTAACAATTCTAAGGCTTTGTTTTCTAAAATCTATAATTTGTTCATATACACTTCAATTTGGCACTAAAAGCATACCCTAAGCCTTGTGTTATCAATTTATTCATAAGAAAAATCTAGGAAATACAATTTTTTGTGTCATAATTCTGATGTGGTAGTGGAAAAAAAATTTGGGATTTTATATATAAGTGACAAGCAATGAGTCATTGTTTACCATATAGGATAGTTTTTAAAAAAAATTAAAAAAAAAAAAAAAAAAAAAGCCTGGTAAAATTTGTGATATTAGAATAATTATTTATTCATGACTTCAATATTATGCAGTCCTCAAAGAAAATTTTGAATCTCATTCCCACCCCACAAGTGTATCTTTTTTTTTTTTTTTGCTGAATCCCACACGTGTATCTTTTAAATCCTCTTTTCTACCATCCAATGATTTCATAGTGCCCTTTGGTCTCTTGTGGTTGTGGTGATGAAAGGTGGGTGATTAAGACAGGTGGACAATCTCACAACTATTTAGAGAAATTTTAATTAGTGGAATTTGGGACTCATCATTTATATGAGAGGAAGCAGTATGCATTTATAATATTTTGAGAGTACACAATAATTTCCCATTATTTAGATTGTAAAATTGACGGGGAATTGACAGGTGGAAAATTTAAATCCTCTTCTCTCTCACATAAATGATGAGTCTTACCATAAATTTAATTAGTGGAACCCATCATTCATATGAGAGAAATAAATACACATTTATAATACTCCGAGAGTACATAATAACTTCCCATTATTTAGATGGTAAAATTGACAGGGAATTGAAGCCCTCGCTGGTCAGGCCAAGTCCAGAAAAGACCTTTTTTTTTTTCTTTTTTCTTTTTTCTTTTTTTTACCATTTAGCCTTTCGAAGCAATTATCTGTAGCTTGACATTCCAAATATTGCCTTTTATTTTTTTTATTTTATCAAAATGGCAGTGTGGGTGTGGCACTCTTAAGTCTTGAGTCTTGGAATTCAACTCAATTGAATTCATTTGCTTCAATTAGAAATTGGATAGATAAATTTCTCAAATATATACTCTCTCTATCTATGGTAGTTTTGACCTATCTTGACCCAGTTTGTCTAAATTTCACTAAGTTTTGATTGCAGCTTTAACTTCTCATGCGTAAATGTATCTATCATCTTAAAAGACCACGAAACTTATTCGACTTGACTGTGCATGAACCAAAATTGGGTTTAAAATGAATAAGATATCACAAAATCAAGAAAACAGCTCAATACTTAGCATTTTTCTGTTGAATGCTGAAAAGTGTGACTTTAATTTAACTAAAGTAAAATCGAGGTCAATGGGATCAAATCAAAACAAATAAGATGTGGTTGGAAAGTGAATCAAACAGATTTTTTTTTTTTTTTTTTTTAAGGTTTTCAAGAGATTCCAAAAGACTAATTCAAACTCAAGAAAATGAGAGAGAGAGAGAGAGAGAGAGAGAGAGAGATGTCCAAAAAATGTATAGGTAATTGCCTTCTAACTCTAGTAATTCCCAAAATGAGACTTACCAACTTTGTGCTCAATATACTTTATAATCAATAAAACACACAAATCATCTCCTGCAATGGCATGAAAATGGCTCATTGATCAAGCTTGAGCTTGAGTAGGGACGGAACTAACACTTGGAGTTAAAGGTGAGAAGTATAAAAAAAATCATTATAAATTTTAGGCATAAATGCACTTTTAGTCCTTACATTTTGACATTTTTCCATTTTAGTCTCTACATTTTATTTTTTTCACTTTTAGTTCCTAAACCAATTAACGCGTTCCATTTTAGTCCTTTCCGTCAGTCAACCAACGGAAATAGCTGAGGTGGCAGCCGGAGCAATTAAAATATTATAAAAATGCCACATCACCCATGACACATCAGCATATAAATTAAAAAATTAATTTATTAATTTTAACAAAATTAAAAAACATAAAAACAAAATTTAAAACATAAAAATGCATTAGAAAATCAAACCCAAGAACACAAATTCAAAATTAAATCCATTCAATCAAATTAAACCCAAGAACATCCGTTATCAGCCCACAACCCAGAAAATCAATTACCTTCTTCTCTCACTCTTCTTTCTTCTTTATTCTTTCTTGGACTCTCTCTCTCAATTTTTTGGCAGTGGATTGGAGGGGCTGTGGATCAGTGGTGGGTTTTGTGATTTGGGTGTAGTGGGTTAAGATTTTGGCCGGTGGGTTGAGATTTTGGTCAGTGGGTTGTGATTTGGGTTTCAATGGTGGTGGCTGGCCGATTTGGGTGGTAGTTGGGTTGGTGATTTTCGGTTTGCGATCTGGGTTTCGGTGGGTTGGTCTTGTGTTTCGGTGGTTGCGATCTGGGTTGGTGACTTTCGGTTTGCTCGCCGTTTGTATGTATTTTGCTCGTCGTTTGCTCGTTGTTGGTTTGTCGTGGGTTTGCTCGCCGTGGGTCTGGGTTTGCTCGTCGTGGGTATGGGTTTTGTTTGCTGTGGGTTTGCTCGCCGTCGCCATTAGCCCCAACTCCACTTGCCTCACTTCTGGATCCATCGATCACTCAGTCAAGCTCTACAAGTTTCCTGGTATTCTAATCTCTGTTTCTCCATTTCTTGTGTTGAGTATGAAGTTCATGGAATTTTGATGCTGGGATTTTTTTTAAAAAAATTTGGGTTTGATTTGTGTTTCAGCTTGGTGGGTTTTCTTTCTGAGTGTCATTTATCGATTCAGTTGTTAAATTCACATGGTAATTATTTTGTGCTCTATTGGGATTCTCTAAAGAATCAAGCTTGATGTGTGAAATGTTTAATTTTTGTTGGAATGCTGGTCTGCTCGTATAAATCTGTGTTGTAGGCTGATGACAGATGTTCTTGGGTTTAATTTGATTCAATGGGTTTAATTTTGAATTTGTGTTCTTGGGTTTGATTTTCTAATGCATTTTTATGTTTTAAATTTTGTTTTTATGTTTTTTAATTTTGTTAAAATTAATAAATTAATTTTTTAAATTTATATGCTGATGTGTCATGGGTGATGTGGCATTTTTATAATATTTTAATTGTTCCAGCTGCCACCTCAGCTATTTCCGTCGGTTGACTGACGGAAAGGAATAAAATAGAACACGTTAATTGGTTTAGGGACTAAAAGTGGAAAAAATAAAATGTAGTGACTAAAATGGAAAAACGTCAAAATGTAGGGACTAAAAGTGCATTTACGCCTAAATTTTAAAATAAGTATCTATTTAGTATTAACAAACCACCAACAAAGACAAAGACATAAAATCATTGTTTCAGAATACATTACAATGCAATTATTTATGAAAATGAAACTTGGCGTACGGCTTTGATGCTTGCATCTACTGGTAGGTACGGGTAAAAATTTTTTGTTAAAAAAAAATTTTAAGGTCCGGCCAAGTAAAATTGGTTGATTAGACTTAATTTTTTTTGTTTTGCTATTGGTAATTCTTGTTATTGGGCTAATTTTTTTTTGGGTTTGTTAATTTTGTTTTAAATTTTAGATCTATGATTTTTATGGCCTTTAAAACGATCAATGATATTGTTAAGGGAGGCAATTGTAGCGCGCGCGCGCGTGCGCCGGGGGGGGGGGGGGGGGGGGGTGTTGAGGATGGGGGCGTTGCCCCCTAAGTTCTTCAAAAGCTACATCTCTAAGCTTGAGGAAAATCTCCAAATAAATAATATGAATGAAGATAACATGAGAGAAAAAATAGACACAATCACAAAAACACCATAAATTTTTGTGGTTCAGTAATAGCCTACGTCCACAAGTATTAGGGGATACATTCACCATATCAAAGAGAAATTACATTATGTTTATACGCTAAAAAAATCGCTCACAAATGACAGAGGTGATGTAAAGGCATCCTAGCAAAACCCAAAACTCTAATACACGCAAATAGTTTTGTTCTGCAAATACATATAACAAAGAACAAATTCTCTTTAGGGCTCTCACAAAGTAATTCTAAGTCTCTTACCATGTGTGACAACCCTTGGGAAAAGGCACACATATATTTATGCGAAAGTCATCAAGGTCAAAAACAAAGTTTCAATGCAATTCAAACTGAGCAAATAAAGCGTAACCGGCTTATAATGGGAATTAATCCCATGTGATGCATGTATGGTCATAATAAACACCGAATTCAAGCGACTTGTCAACAAATCTCTACCTTAGACTTGAATTTGATCAAGCCTTACAAGCGAAATTTACAAACCATCAAATACAAATTCTTAACATATCTCCACCCCAAAGAGACTTCTCTCAAGCCACAAATTCATTAAGTTCCAAAACCCCAACAAATTAATGTCTTTTAATTAACGTTTACTGCTGCAGTTGTGACCATGTGGTAACATAGCCCTTTCTTGACTAACTCTTTGCAATTTTAAATACCTTTCCACAGCCATGAGCTAGTCTTAGCCTTTGGATCTTTTAGGAATTTTACTTCTGACTTCTCTTTTACTACCTTCACCCATTGCTTGTCTTGACTCCTGATCATTTTCCATGAGAAAACCAAGTTTGGCAATTTATGTCCTTATAACAACTTCGGCCCATAATTTGGGCTCGTGGCTGCTTCTTTTTTTAGCCACGGGCCTGTTATCATATTTTCGTTTAAGGTGCGGTTGTTTGGAGGGGAAATAGGGTGACTAAAAAATTTTAGAGAGAACTTTTTTGAAGTGTATTTAGTTAGATGGAGTGGAAGGAAAATAAATAGTAAAGCTCAGGTATTTTTTTCCCTGACACACCAAAATATTTTTTCTTCAAAACGAGAGAAAACTGAGTGAAGATGATTTTTTTTTTTTTTATTGACAAAAATACCCGGTACATGTACACACACTTCTTCAAATTGCCTCTTTTTTTTTTCTCAGTAATGTTGTTTTGGCTTATGTTTTTATGTTTTTTTTTTTTTTTTTGGGCACGTTGCCTCTTCTTTCTTCTCTTTTAATTTTCTAGGCCTGCCTTTTTTTTCTTTTTTTCTTCTGGGCAGCAATGTTGCCTTCCTCTCTCTCTCTCTCTCTCTCTCTCTCTCTCTCTCTCTCTATTTTGATTTTCTAGGGCTTGGGCATGATAGTTTTTTTTATTTTTTTAATAAATTTGGGTAATAGCTCTTTTTTTGTGGTTATTTGTCACTTTTTTTTTGTTTTAAGTGGGCATCATTCTTTAATAATGGTATATGAGTAAATTTATTTAAACCTATTTTTTCCATCCTTCCACTTTTGCACTACCAACCAAACAAATAGGAGAGAAAATAAAAAATAAAATTCTATCCTCCCACCATTTTCTATCTTTCCACTTTTCCACTTCTCCAACCAAACAAACCCTTACTATGCATGGCATGGGTGTTCCTAGAAGAAGGCAATATAGTGATTACTGATTACTGATTAGTGAGGTGTCGTGGCTTTGTGATGTTAATTTTATATAGAGAATTAAATACCATTGTTCAAGGATATAATTTTTTTTTGGTTTGAAAAAGACATTAACTTTAACTTAGATATAAGACAATGCATGATTAAGTAAAGTTGTAATCTAATTTTTAGTTTTATATTTTGGTGTTAATAGATATTTTTTGGTGTATAATTATGTGGGAGATTAAGTAACTAATGTTAATAATCTACCATGTGTGATATTGATTTTAAAAAATTAAGGGTAAAATACAATAATTACTCTTAAGGTTTGGGCTAATGACAACCAAGTTAAGATATTTCAAAATCGACCAACTTCATCTCTAAACACATATAAACGATTAAAATAATTTTCTTTGTTAGTTGTAACAGTTTAACCAACATTCATATAAGTTAGTTATAACGCCATTTATCAATCAAGTGGTCAAAACAAAGAGTTAGATTAATAAACGGTGTTACGTGCCATGTGTGTTTAGGGACTACATTAATCAGTTTTGAAATTTCTTGGACATGGTTGGCATTAGTCCAAAACTTAGGAGTAATTACTACATTTTACCCAAAAATTAAAGTCTCAAGGTATTAGAGGAAATTAATATCATTGATGATCTACCATATTTACAATATTTTTTTCCCAAACAAAGGGTTTCAATTTGTTTAGGTTTTTATTGGTGTTAAGGGTCATTTTTGTAAAATAGGCCCAACTCAGCAAAGCAGGCAGCAAATAGAAGTGGCAAGTATAGAATAAAACTATTAAGCTCAAGCAGCAGGAATAATGGATCACAGGCTCATAACATAAACAAATGGGTCTTGAGGAAGCAAATGGGCCCAAAGGGCCCGGAAAGAGAGAAATGGCACCCATGGGCAGTATATGGTATGGAAAAGTGAGAATGGACCACAGCAGGCCCAAGGCAATGTAAACAAAGAAAGTAGGGATTGATGGCAAACTCATGAACCCTAAGGATGAGAATAAGGAGATTGGGCCGGGGAAGCCCAATCAAGTTAGTAAAAGCCCATGGGAATGCAGAGTTAGTAAATGGGCCGAGGAAGTTCAAAGGAAGTAAATGGGCCGCAGGCCCAAGGGAAAAAGAAAGGGACACTAGAGCCCATAAGTAAAAACACCAATGGCCATATTAAGCCACTAGGGGAAAAAATGAAACTGCAGGCTTGAAAAGAGGCCCAGCAGGAGCAAATCGCCATGGCAGGAAATGCCAAGTAATGTGGTGGGACATGAGGGCAACCAAGAAATTGGCCAAGAGAAATGTAAAACCTAGTATTAAAAGAAGCCCAGCCCCAAAGGGAAACAGTAAATTATATAAACGGCCCACGTAGAAGAACAAAGAAGCGTGGCAGACTGTGCAAACAAAGCTCCAGATCGCGGCAAACGCATGAGCCGCAGGCAGATTTTGAACGCACATAACAGGAAAGCACGCGCAAGGCCCAGGCACCACCAGCTTGTACCCAGCCAATATGGGACGTGGTGGGGCCATGGGTCAAAGGTAAGAGGTAAGGGGGGGTGTGGTTTGGTGGTGGGGAGAGGGGGAAAAGATCTATTTTGCAGTTCCTGTCCAAACTCTTTTGGGAGGTATGTCTTGCTGGGATGACAGACCGCCCAAAAGAGGCAAGGTTGAAGGGGAAAACGTTGGGTGCATGCCATGGAGAGAGAGAGAGAGAGAGAGCATTTACGCCATGGTAGGAGAAAGTGCCACGGCGGACTAACAAACAACACAAACCTGCCTTTGTCTGTCGAGGGTAAGTGGTACATAGACGAGCTTCTGGGTGGTCGGCAAGTACGCCCAGACCAGACAAAGGCAGTTAAAGGATAAAGTGGTAAAATCCAGTCATGGTAGGCCCTATAAAAGGACCCTTGTCGTGCCCTGTAAAGGGGATCAAGGACAAAGGTATCGGGAAGTAAAAGGAAAAACAAAAGAAAAAGAAAAGAAAGAAGAAAAGATAAGAGAGCAAACAGGAAACAAAGAGAAAGAGTGTAATGGGCATGCACTAGTAGATCGGTTCCCTTCTCTCCCCCTTAAAATTCCACTCTCTAGGAGACGATTAAGCAATAAGAATTCCTTTGGGCACTAATCATTTAGGTCCGATTCCCTTAAAGTCATTAATCCTCACAGCATGATATTTTCTTGGGATATTAGTTTCATTGAATGGAAGCGTTCTTCCTCTTTGGTTTTTTGCCACTGTGGACCCAAACTTGACTTGATATTTATTGTTGATTAACTTCTATTATCGCTTAATCAATTACTCCTTTTTGTAAAAGCCGTTATTATCATTACTATTGTTATTACTGTGATTGTTATAGAAATAGAGATCACTCAGTCATTTTTCCATTAAGAAAAGGTCACTGTACTCTGTTTTCTTTGTTGTTATTATATCTGCCTGCCGTAAACTATTTGTAACAGTTCTGCTTGCCGTAAGAACATTCCTGGCAGACAAGGCTTAGTTTGCGTACAAGCCGGTCCAAAGTGAGTTACAGTTGGGCCAGTCTCGACTCTCTTACTCAGAAATACTCAGGTCCATCACCGCAGGAGGCAGCCCAGCCCAACCTAAAACACACAAAAGGCCCCTACAATCCCTTCATAAAAAAGGCCCAACTTCTAATTATAAAAAGAGAAATGTTAATGGATACTGTAATGACATTAATTTAAAAATAATTATAGGAAAAGGATAAAACAATTAATTTTTTTGACATGTTTTCTATAAAAGCGGTATCAAAACTTTTCTAATGTAGTTTATTAATAATTATCTTAAAGGCACCGATTAACATGACTCTTGTAAAAATGCCCAAAATTTTATTATAATTATATTAATTTTTAAATGATTGTGTAATGCTAAGGAGATTATAAATTTTACCTAGGTTTACAATTTTTGTTGAGACAACATAGGTTTACAAATTGATTTGTCAATAATCACAAAATAGTTGTGGGGTTAAGGGCCCAAATGATATATTGGGCCTTGGGCTTGGCCGAGAGCATAATAGTCCGAGGAGGAACCAATGGTAATAAATGGTTCAGACTCAAGACTTAATGAGCAGGATACAAATGGGAAGGTGGTCTGAGGAGAAATTTCTCCTTGGATAAGCTAAATATAGATCGGAGGTAGATCCTAATGATCAAAGTGACCTTCCAAAAATCTCTCATGATAGGAACGTGCGCCATAAACATACAAGAAAAATGGGAACCCAAAAATATCTAAGAGAAAGCTGCTATCACAGCATTGAATGTACTGCACCTACTTTTCTGGCCGCATTTATGTGGAGAATACCTCTAAACAAAGTGAGCTATATAATGTAAGAAACCCTCCATGAGAAAAGGACTAGAAAAAATAGAGAAGATGCACTGTAGCAATCTAAATTGCACTTGTACTCTGTTTAATCAATTTATATGGAGACTTACCTCCTCGGACAATGAGTTCATTCAGCTTTATGTTCCTTGTTCTTACTTAATCATCTTCTACATCTATTTTAGCCATTGTTAAATTTGTTAGTGCCTAGTTCTTTTAACCCACTCTCTACAAATTTATTGTACTGGGCTCATTGGGCCTACATTCTATACGTCTTGGGTTTGAGGGCTACAAAACGTGTCCCTACAATAGTAATTTGAACATTCATTAATTAAGCTGTTAAAGTTCACTAATCACATTATTATATCAATTTGTAAATTTTTTTTATCAAAATTTGTAACAACTTTAGCATTTTTTTTCCATATATAACAAGACATCCAAAATACTAGACCAATTGTAAGGGCCTTTTTTGTGTTTTGGATTGGGCTGGGCTGCCTCTTGTGGTGATGGACTCGAGTATTTCTGAGTAGAAGAGTCAAGACCGACCCAACTGTAACTCACTTTGGACCGGCTTGTGTGCAAACTAAGCCTTGTCTACCAGGAATGTTCTTACGGCAAGCAGAGCTGTTACAAATAGTTTACGGTAGGCAGATATAATAACAACAAAGAAAACAGAGTACAGTGACCTTTTCTTAATGGAAAAATGACCGAGTGATCTCTATTTCTATGACAATCACAATAATAACAATAGTAATGATAATGACGGCTTTTACAAAAAGGAGTAATTGATTAAGCGATAATAGAAGTTAATCGAAAATAAATATCAAGTCAAGTTTGGGTCCACAGTGGCAAAAAACCAAAGAAGAAGAACGCTTCCTCTCAATGAAACTAATCTCCTAGGAAAATATCCTGCTATGGGGATTAATGACTGTTGAGGGTCATTTTTTCAAAATTGACAAAGGCAGCCCAACCCAGCAATGCGGGCAGCAGAGAAGCGGCAGACCAAGCGAAAAAACATTAGGCCCAAGCGGCAAGAACAATGGATCACAGGCCCCTCAAAACGAATGAATGGGTCTTGAGGAAGTAAGCGGGCCTAAAGGGCCTAGAAAGAGAGAAAATAGCACCCATGGGCAGTATGTGTTGTGAAAAAGAGAGAATGGGCCGCAGCAGGCCCAAAGGAAAATAAGTAAAGAAAGTAGGGGATAATGGTGAGCCCATGAACCCCAAAGATGAGAATGAGGAAATTTGGCCGGGGAAGCCCAATTAAGTTAGTAAGAGCCCATGGGATGCGGAGTTAGTAAATGGACCAAGGACGTCCAAAGAAACGAGCCAGAGAGGCCCAAGGGAAAAGAAGGGGACATTGGAGCCCATAAGCGAGAACACCAGCGGCCACAGTAAGCCACTGGGGGAAAATGGAACGGCTGGGTCGGAGAAAAGGCCCAGCAAGAAGAAAATACGGCAGGAAATGCTAAGTAATGCCATAGGAAACAAAGGCAATTAGAAAATTGGGTTGAAAGGAACGCGAAGCCCAATACTGAGCAAAAGCCCAGCAGGGAGTCTGGGTAATAGCTCGTAAAAAGCCAGAAACGGACGGCAGGCAAGCAAAGTCTCCAGTCCGCGGCAAATGCATGAACAGCAGGCAGATTTCAGACATATGCATGCGCAACACCCAGGCACCACCAGCCTGTACCCAGCCAATACAGGACATGGTGGGGTCATGGGGTCAGAAGTAAGAGGGCGTGGTTTGGTGGTGGGGAGAGGGGAAGGCCTGTTTCAAGGTTCCTGCTCAAGCTCTTTTGGGGGATACGTCCTGCTGGGATGACATACCACCCAAAAGAGGCAAGGCTGAGCTGGAACCAATGGGTGCATGCCATGAGTGAGTAGAGAGAGGGAAACACCACCGTGGCAGGTAGAGATGCCACGGCAGACTAACAGACAAAGTGGTTGTCTTTGTCTGTAGCAGGATACTCGCAGATGGAACAGTAATGGTCGGCGAGTACGCCCGGGCCTGACAAAGGGGGTTGGAGGGTAGAATAGTAAAACCCGTCCATGGTAAGCACTATAAAGGGAGCCTCTGCCGTGAACGAAAAGCAGGGGGAGGAACACAAGGAGAAAAAAAACTAAGAAAAGAAAATACTCTGTAACACACCTAGGAAAACAGGGGAAGCACAACACTAAAAAAAAAACTAAAAAGGGGAAATCACTAAGGAAAAGAAAAGATAGAAAGAAAGAGTGTGAGAGTTAGTGGCATGCACCAACAGGACTCTTTCCTTCTCTCCCTCTCAAATCCCTACTCTCTTCTAGAATCGTCCTGGGCATTGTCCATTCAGGTCCGCCTCCCTCAAACCCATTAACTTCCACAGCAGGAATTTCCTTTTCCTCGGAGGTTAATCGTTTTTTAGAAGAGGCGTTCTCCCTCCTTGACCTTGCCCCCGCGGACCAAACTGAGTTTATCCCCTTTATTCGTTGATTAATCTTTATTTCCATTTTGCTCTTACTACTTTACATGTCAAAAATTATTCATATTATCGTGATTATGGAACATTCAGTCATTCATTGTTAAAAGAATTATCTGGACAGTCCAGAATACATTTGCTCTGTTTTTATCAATTATGTCTGTTTGCCGCAAGCTCTTCTAAAACAGCACTGCCTACCGCAAGCACTCGCCTGGCAGACGAGGCATAATTTGCGCACAAGCCGGCCAAGTTGAGTTCCAATTGGTCCGGTCTCAACTCTCGCGATCCAGAACACTTGGGCCTACGATCACAAACGGGCAGCCCAGCCCAACGTAACAAAAAAGGCCCCACAACAATGACTTTGAGGGAATCGGACCTAAATGATTAGTGCCTAAAGGAATTCCTATTGCTTAATCGTCTCCCAGAGAGTAGGATTTTGAGGGGGAGAGAAGGGAACCGATCTACTGGTGCATGCCCATTACACTCTTTCTTTTTGTTTTCTGTTTGCTCTCTTATCTTTTCTTCTTTCTTTTCTTTTTCTTTTGTTTTCCCTTTTACTTCCCGGTACCTCTGTCCTTGATCCCCCTTACAGGGCACGGCAAGGGTCCTTTTATAAGGCCTGCCATGACCGAATTTTACCACTTTACCCTTTAACCGCCTTTGTCTGGTCTGGGCGTACTTGCCGACCACCTAGGAGCTCGTCTGTGTACCACTTACCCTCGCCAAACAAAGGCAGGTTTGTGTTGTTTGTAAGTCCGCCGTGGCACTTTCTCCTGCCATGGCGTAAATGCTCTCTCTCTCTCTCCATGGCATGCACCCAACGTTTCCCCCCTCAACCTTGCCTCTTTTGGGCGGTCTGTCATCCTAGCAGGACGTACCTCCCAAAAGGGTTTGGACAGGAACCGTAAAATAGATCTTTTTCCCTCTCCCCACCACCAAACCACACACCCCTTTACCTCTTACCTTTGACCCATAGCCCCACCACGTCCCATATTGGCTGGGTACATGCTGATGATACCTGGGCCTTGTGCGTGCTTTCCTGTTATGTACGTTCAAAATCTGCCTGCGGCTCATGCGTTTGCCGCGATCTGGAGCTTTGTTTGCACAGTCTGCCACGCTTCTTTTTTCTTTTACGTGGGCCGTTTGTATAATTCACTGTTTCCCTTTGGGGCTGGGCTTCATTTAATACTGGGTTTTACATTTCTCTTGGCCCATTTCTTGGTTGCCCTCATGTCCTGCCACAATACTTAGCATTTTCTGCCGTGGCGATTTGCTCTTGCTGGGCCTCTTTTCAAGCCTGCCGTTTCATTCCTTCCCCCAGTAGCTTAATATGGCCACTGGTGTTCTTACTTATAAACTCCACTGTCCCTTTCTTTTTCCCTTGGGCCTGTAGTCCCTTTACTTCTTTTGGACTTCCTCAGCCTATTTACTAACTCTGCATTCCCATGGGCTTTTACTAACTTGATTGGGCTTCCCCGGCCCAATCTCCTTATTCTCATCCTTGGGGTTCATGGACTTGCCATCAACTCCTACTTTCTTTGTTTACATTGCCTTGGGCCTGCCGCGGCCCATTCTCACTTTTCCATACCATATACTGCCTATGGGTGCCATTTCTCTCTTTTCGGGCCCTTTGGGCCCATTTGCTTCCTCAAGACCCATTTGTTCATGATATAGGCCTGTGATCCATTATTCCTGCCGTTTGGATTTAATAGTTTTATTCTATGCTTGCCACTTCTATTTGCTGCTGCTTTGCTGAGTTGGGCCTGTTTTACAAAAATGACCCTTAACATTTAGCCCCCTGAACATATGGAGCGTTCTTGCGGTTCATATGTGAATGAAGGACTTTTTTGTCTTTTTCACTTTCCTTCTTTCTTTTCCTTCGCGGGCTTTTTTAAACTATGGACTTCTTCCTGCATATATATTTCTTTTCCTGCCGTAAACAGTGGTGACTCTTTGAATTTCCCAAAATGGCAGTTGCTTTAAAACATAACCGCTGCCTCATTAATTTCATTCTTTTCTCAATTGCTGACCAGTCGCCTCCCCTCACACCGGCATTAATAACTCAGGTACTTAAGAAGAGAGTCCCTTCCCAACGCAGACACAAACTCCTTCTATTCTAAAATATCCTACCTGTTTTCCTTCCCTCACCATTTTCTTCTTTTCGAACGCCCATCCCCCTCTTACTCCGATCAAATCCTCACGCCATGGCACCGGTGAAAACTCAAGCTTCTTCCTGCCGTAAAGGGAAAGGAGTCGCTTTGGATCCTCCGGTAGAACAAGAAGTAGAAGAAGAGGCTGTGTGCTCCGATTCGGACCATTCCGATGAGGAGGAGGCCCGGCGTGACCCAGATAGCGAGTGCGCCCCTCTGATCGACCCTTGGTACAATATTAGTCCCTACTTCCCCAAGGCTCCTGGAGATTATGCGTCGCCGCCGGCGGACCGCGTGTGGCTCGCTCTTTACCGGCGAAACCCTGATGTTTCTTGGGCTTCGGTGTCTTCCTCTATCTTTGATTTGGTCATTCGTCAAGGTGTCGCCCTTCCTGTACCCATTCATTTCGAGTTTGGGTCGGGCACTGCTTTGGGTTGGAAGGAGTGGGTTGACAGTGAGTTATCTGACACAGGTTTCATGGGTTTACTTCAGAGGGCCGGTGTTCTAAAGGTCGTCATTCTTTCTCGAAGTCTATCCAATTTTTGAGACCTCTACAACCTTCGTCATTTGGTTCGCCGATGGTGTGCCACCACTCACACATTCCTCTTTTCTTACAGCAAACTCACTATTACTCTTGAGGACGTGGCTAACCAGTTACTTTTGTCGATTCTTGGTGATGTTGATCCTGCCACCATTGAGCTTTCCCCGGAAGAAAAAGCCATCGAAGCGGAGTTGAAGAAAAGGATGGCCGGAAATGCTAAGTTATCTTACTGGGTTAGTTCTTCTTCCAAGTTTTCTGTTGTTGCCCATCGTGCTGCTTTTATTGCTTTTTGGCTTTGTAAGTTTGTCTTTGGGTCCTTTCCTCATTATGACATAAAGCCTTTGTATTTTTGTTTGGCCATAAAAATATCTGCCGGAGTGAGTCTGCCGCTGGCCCCCATGTTTTTGGGGCATCTATATATTCAACTGGGTATCCTACAGAGTGACGAGAGTCAAGCTGGCTCCTGCCACATAGTCGCTTCCTCTATACACAGCACCATTCTGCAGCAGTTGTTGTTTGAGCGCTGTGCCTAATACTTTGCGAAATGTAGGCCTGTCAGATTTGCTAAAGAGAAGTACCAATCTTGTCCGCAGGCAATTACTAATTTTTGCAGTAGATTTGAGTCTGATTTTCCTCTGGCTTTTCGTTGGTCCGGATTGAAGCCCATCGATTATTCTGTTATTGAGTCCTTTGATGAAGGTATTGATTTTTCCTGGAGAGCTTATAGACATTTGTGTTCTTGTTATACTTGCGTTGATTCTGCAATGGGTTCATTTGTTGATACTGTTGGTACTACCACTCCGTTGGCTTGTTTTGATAAGGCGGGTATCACCTATTTGGCTGCCACTAATGCCGGATGGTTACCCTATTTAGCAGACGAAGGTATCAGGTTCGTCCATTATCCTGCCAACCAAGTAAGGAGATAATTTGTGCTGGATTAGGATATTCCTAATGACCTCTCATTCTTTGTAGAGTCTCCTATTTTAGTTAAACCCTTTCTGCGTCACACTGCTTTTGATTTTTGGAGATAGCGCTTCAATGCAGTCACAGTTCCTAGTTCTCTGAGGGAAGGCCTTTGCACTCCTGCTATGCACAACTATTGGCAGGCTGTAATGACCTCATTTGATATAGAGTTGGCTGGCAGTCGCAGTTTCTCTCTCATACCTCATGAGGGACTTAGCATGGTTATCTCTCCCAATCCTCGGTTGCTCCTTCCTTCCCGGTTTGTGTTGCCCTATGCCAGGAAACAGAGCCGATCCGCCATCTTTGAATGGGACGAGGAGAAGAAATGATAGTATTGGCATACAGGTGATTACCCTTTAGGTTGAGAGAAGAAAGTTAAAGTAGTAAACATTCCTGCGCTAGTCAAGAAAGTTCCTGCCAAGTTTAAATCTGTTAGCAAGCCTAAGTCTGCGACTTCTCAGCCTCTCATAGGTGCTACTCCTGCCAGCAAAACACGAGGCAATAAGAGGAAGACAACTCCCCATCTTGCATCTGCCATTTAGCGAAGAGTATGTCACTTAAAAACTTTTTTCTTGCTTTGTCTTCCAAGTACACACACACACACACACACACACATATATATACTTTTTCTTTTTTTCTTTTTTTACTTTTCCTGAATCCTGACATGCTTGCTGACTCTTTTCTTTGACTTTTTCTCTTATCCTTTTTTTCTTTTTGCAGTCTAAGCACAAGGAGGATACGTCAGCTACCCGTCCCATTATGCTCGAGGAACCTAAATCGAAGGTATATTTCTTCTTGCTCCTTCTCCTTTTTTTTTTTTTACACGTGTTCAGTCTGCTACATGTTTTTGGTTACCTCATTCGCCTAAATGAGCCTGAGCCTCTCTCTATATACCGTCCTACTGCTGAGGAGCTTTCTGCCCCCATGGGCACACCTACGGAGGGCTCTCTTGGTGGGGCTGAGTTTTCAACATCTACCCCTCCTGCGGCTATTCGTGGAGTTCCTACTGAGGCTACTACCTCTCCCAATAGACCGGTACCTATGGATGAGGGTATTCATACTGGGGAGGTTAATGAGGTCACCCCTACTCCTGCCGTGACACCGTCTGTTCAAAAAGAAGCCACCCCTCCTGCTGTTACTCAGATCGAGGCTACTCTTGCTACACCTCTTGTCATTTCCACCGGTGACCCCTTTGCTACTCTTTCTCAGGCCATGAAGGATGGTTCTTCTCTGGTAGTTACTCTCTCTTCTATTCCTGTTTCTGCCACATGTGGGCCTCATGCTGACTTGTCCTCAAAGGAGTCTGAGGAGATCTTTGAGGATCCTAAGGATGAGCCCGTCCTTGGGAGGAGGATTTCTGAATCTGAGGAAGAAGGGAGTGTTCCACCTGAGACAATGGGTATGTGCTTTCTTCCTTCCTTTCTCTTCTTTCTTCGTTAAGTTCACTCTTCTCCTTTTTTTTTTTTTTTGATAAGCTCACTCATCCTCTTTATTTGCATGTCTATCTCTCTGTTTGCAGAGACCTTTGAGGGGTTAGAAATTGCAGCAGACGTAGGGGTCTCTGTGGTAGCTACTCCTGCCATGCCCACAACACCTATTCCTGCCATATCTTTTGTATCAGTTTCTATCGTATTTACAGCGTCCGTTTCTGCTGTTCCTTTTGTTCCTGCCTCTGTCTTCCCCACAGCCCCTATTACTGCTGGCTCTAGTAAATTTTTTTTTTTTTTTTTCACTTCTTCTCCGTGGGTCTTTCTTCCTTTTTTTTTTTTTTTTTTTTTTTTTACCAAGGTTTCTCATTTCAAACTTCGTGCCATTTTGACAGGTCCACCTCCTACGATGCCTTCTCAGTTTGAGGTAGGCAGTAGCTCCGCCACCATTCTAGACCCTGCGATCGAGGCTGCAGCCTTCTTTGTGCGCTTCGACCAACCTGAAGTCAATGATCTTGGACCTGTGGATTTCTGGGGCTCTGGACCTCCTTACGTAAACTTTTATGGCTTCAGAATCCCTGAGGACTGCTCTTCCTAGTTGGTGACGATCTACAGCAACTGCGGGGACTTCATGCAAAGATTCAGACTAGGTCGTTCTGCTAGAGAGCATTTCTTGAGGATGTTGGGGAGTGTATTGAACGATATCGAGCACAATTTTGTTGACATAGTTTCTACCGAGAGAATCTTGTAGTAGAAGGCTGTAGTGCAGGAGCTTGTGAGTATCGGTTTTGCTGTGGAGTTTATCTTGAATCACCTTCGAGAGATAGCTCGGGCCGTTTTCATGAGGTGAGTCCAGCCCGCTGTTGATGCTATTGACTCACGCCTTGAGATTCTGAGAAAGGAAGTGGCAGACTTGGAGGACCGTCACGAGCGCCTTGTCTCTAGCACAGGTGGATCCAGCCGTTTTGGGCATCAGCCACTCATTTCTGGACTCCATTGATGATGATGCAACTTCTTTTTCGTTTCGTTGTTTCCTTTGCCTTATTACTCTATTTAGTACATTATATTTCCTATAGCACTTATTGGGGCTAGTTTGCCACAGTTTGGATTTGTAACTTATAATGCTATACTTATGATGCTACACTTATGATGCTATACTTTGCTACTGTTTTTTGCTTTTTCTATGACATCTGATAATAAATATTTCGTGCTTTTCATTGCATCCTCATGAAAGCAAGTTACAAAATTTTGACTTGTGACATAGTCAATTGAAAGATGAAAAATAGAGTAAAAGGAAACATAACAGCTTTTTCAAAAAAACAAAAGGAAGGGATAATCACATGGCTTTTCCTCTCAGGCGTAGTAGCGTTTTAACCATTTCCCATTGATGGGATCCATTAAGTCCCTGCCATCCATCTGAGTCAAGCGGTAATATCCACTTGGATGTGTCTCTCTTATCATAAGGGGTCCTTCCCACTTCGGTGCAAACTTCGATGGTCCTGCCAGGCTTCTCTTAACATAATCTGCCACTTTTAGGACCAGTTGCCCTTCCGCAAACACTCTCTTTTTAGTCATCCTGCCGTAGGCCTTAGTCATTTTTTGCCTAGATCTGCGATTGTGTTCTTGGGCTTTTTCTCTTCTTTCATCAAGTCCTTCCAAGTCTTCGCACCTTTCTGCCGCAAAGACTTCTTCATCATTCTCCTTTTCTTGCATCTGCATGACTCTCAGGGATGGGGTCATTTTCTCTGCTAGGCTCACTACTTCAGTTCCGTAGACCAAGGAAAAATGTGAAAAACCTGTGGCTAATTTAGGTGAACTTCAATAAGCCCAAAGAGCGTCTGGCAGGTGCATTACCCATCCTTCCATATACTCTTGGCTCATTTTATTGATGATTTTTATGAGAGTTTTGTTCGTTACCTCTACTTTCCCGTTTCCTTAAGGGTAATACGACAATGACCAGTGATGCTTGACTTGGTAGAACTCTAGCTTTTCCTCACATCACTATTGACAAAAGGTGTGTCGTTATCACTGATGATCCTGTAGGGAACTCCAAACCTTACAATTATAGTTTCCTTGATAAAGTTTGCCACTGCTCCTCCTGTGGCTTTACGAAGTGGTACTGCCTCTGCCCACTTAGTAAAATATTCTGTAGTTACTAGTATCCATATGTACCCTCGCGACGGCAGATTCACCGATCCAACCAAGTCAAGCCCCCAAGTGTAGAAGGGCCATGGTGTGACCATGCTATGCAAATTCTGCGGATGAGTGTGAATCAAATTGGCTTGTACTTGGCAACTGTGGCACATTTTCACAAATTTTGCCGTATCCTTTTTCATGGTAGGCCAGTAGTAGCCCATTTGCAGCAGGCATCTGTAAAACCTTTTATTTCCCTGGTGTTCCCCATACTCTCCTGAGTGTGCCTCTTTTACCATTTCTCTCATCTCCTCAGGGCCCAAACACCTCAAGGGGTCTCCATCATACCTTTTTTTGAAAATGATCATATTATGCAAAAAATAACGCGTTGCTAACCTCCTGAGCTTATATTTTTCGCTGTGCTTTTGCGGCAGGATGCCTTTTGTCAAGTACTGTATAAATGGGCTTCTCCAGTCTTCGCTGACGAATGCAACGTAACTTTCTTCTCTGTCTGTCGCAAGTTGGCAGTTCCCACACTAAGTTTGGACTTGGTCTGCATCTTTACTCATGGTTGGCTAATAAAAGCATGCCCTTTGAAGTCTGCGGTAAAGGCTGACCTCTCCGCAAGATCCGCAAGTCTTCTCATGTACTTCTTTCAACTTTCTCTGGGCCTCCTTTTGCCCCACACATCTGGACAAGACTCCGCCTAGCATCCTGCGGTATAGTTCTCCCTTCCCCAGGGCGTAGTCTTTAAGTATTTTTAGTTCCATGACTTCTTCTTCTCCCGTCAAAGCTTCCTTTATGGGTATCTACCAATATCCTTCGCAGTGTTCTTCCTGGAACATTTCTTTCAACATTTTAATTATGGATTCTTCTCTCTTGCTGACCTCTACTCTGGTGCTCCCCCCTTCAAACATTATTTGCGAACCTAGTGCGGCCAACGCATCGGCAAACCGATTCTCGTTCCTCGGAGCATGTTTTATTTTAAAAGTTAAGAACTTTTCTTCCATTTTTTGGGCCATTGCCCTATACGGAGCTAGGCTGGGTTCTTTTAGGAAAAAACTCCCTTTGGTCTGGTAGACTACCAAGTTGAAATCACCCAGTACTCTCAAATGCTTAACTCCCATTTCAAGAGCTGTGGCCAGCCCAGTTAAGTAGGCTTCATATTCTACCGTATTGTTTGAGCAGGGGAACTCCAACTTGAATGATAGTGCTACTGCTTTATCTTCTTCATGATACAAAACTATTCCAACCCCTCCAGACTGGGCGGTAGAAGACCTGTCAAATTTCATTACCCACTGTTCTCTGAGCTCCTCCACCATGACTACTTCCCCTGAAACTTCGTCGTTCAGCGGAAATTCTTCCTCCCCTGGAAACTGTGCCAATAAGTCTGCTATAGCCTGGCTTTTCACTTCTTTGAGCGCCCCCATTCTCAAGTCATACTACGACAATTGTAACAACCACTAGGATATCTTGCCAGAGAGGATTGGCTGCTGTAGTAAAGTTTTGATGGCATGGGACTTAGTCATCAGCCATACTTCGTAGGCCAAGAAATAGTGGCGTAATCTTTGTGAGGCATACACAATAACCAAACATGCCCTTTCTGCCCTCGGGTAATGAGTTTCTGCATCTTTTAGGACGCGGCTGATGTAGTATACTGGTTGCTCGACGCCACCTCCATCTTCTTGGGCGATTAAGGCACCAATGGCATATGAATTGGTGGCCATATAAAGTAGCAATGGCTTCTTGTGGATTGGGGCTTGCATTGTAGAAAGGTTCATCATAATCTGCTACAGCCTTTTGAAGGCCGTCTGCTACGCTTCTCCCCATACAAAACTTTGCCATTTCCTCAGTAACTTGGTAAAAGCCGAAGTGATTGATACCAACCCAGGGATGAATCTTCGGATATACGAGACTTTCCCTAAGAAGCTTTTTAGTTCTCTTACCGTGGCTGGAGGTCTCATAGTTACAATGGCCGTGGCTTTTGCTGGGTCTACATCTATTCCCCTGCTGTGAACTAAGAAACCTAGGAATTTCCTGAGGATACACCAAACGCACATTTGAGGGGATTCATTCTCAACTTAAAGGCTCTGCATCTTTCGAATACTCTCCTCAACACATGGAAATGTTCTTCTCTCCTCTTTGACTTAACTATTATGTCGTCCACATAGTCTTCTAACTCCTGATGCATCATATCGTGAAATATAGCTGTCATTACCCGTTGATAAGTTGCACCTGCATTTTTCAACCCGAAGGGCATCACGGTGTAGTAGAAGTTCCCCATGGGCGTTCTGAAAGCAATTTTCTCCGCATCTTTTGGTGCCATCCTGATCTGGTTGTATCCACTGAAACCATCCATAAATGAGAATATGGCGCTTCCTGCCGCAGAATCTATCAATAAATCCATATTTGGCAATGAAATTCATCTTTCGGGCATGCTTTGTTGAGATCCCTGAAATCTACGCAACACCTTATCTGGCCATTCTTCTTCTTTACTGGTACTATGTTGGATAGCCAGCGAGGATGTTGAATGAGCTTAATGAATCCTGCGGCTAGCAACTTCTGCACTTCTTTGACTATCTGCCCTTCTATTCCTGTGTGAAATATCCTGGCAGGCTGAGCTACTGGCCTGGCTTGCGGGACCACATTCAACGTATGTGCCACTAACCCAGGGTCTAGTCTTGGCATTTCACTATAGTCCCATGCGAACACGTCTCTGAATTCTTTTAACAACAGTACCAGCTCATTTTTCTCTTTTTTCGTCAAACTTACACTAATTGAGATGGGTCTCGGCCTTTACGAAGCAGACCTCAAGTCAACTTCTTTCATTTCTTCTTCTGCCATAACCTGCACCTCCTTTTCGGCTACAACTCCTTCATTCTCCTCCTCGTTACTTCCTTCCTCTGAACTTTCTGGGTGGGGCCCGTTTGGGTTTCAGTTGCGGGCCTCGCACACTTTCATAATTTATAGACGTTCTACCATCAGAGCCTCGGACTCTAATGCATTGGGGCATGTCATTAGATTCTGCGGCGAGCGCCTCTTTCCTTTTCCTCTTTCTTGCCAATAACTCCCTTAGATCGAGTTCTGGGTCATTCTGGATATCTTCCCATCTAGGCACGAAGGTACCTAATGGCTTTGATACTGAACTTTCTCCAGATGGAGCCCATTGGTCGTAGAACATAGTTTCTACTAAGTGGGCTTCTGCCTGCTCGAATGGTGAGAGGTTCGCGAATATGCGTATTATCCTGCCGTTCATGTTGGAAAAATACATGTACGCAGCGGAAAAATTAACAGATCTACTTCATTCGCAATTGATAACATGCACTATGTAAGTTTCAGAATTTGAGAACAAGAAAGCGTACATTGGTGTGGTGAAATTCAAAAACGAAGATCAAACGTTCTTAGGAAGACTTTAAATCTTCATTCCAATTCCACTTGATGCCCAAGATGTGTGGTCTCTCAATCAGTAATAGAGGGATGATTAGAGAGTGACAAAGACTCACATACATACCATTTTTCAATGATGTTACTCTCTTATAAAATATTCTGAACGTTTTTCCCTTTTGTATCTAACCAATTATCTAATTGGGCTGGCCTTTTGGGCTTTTCGAATTGGGTTTAAGTGTGTGGCTTGGAGTGGGACCAATAAGACACTAACTCCAATAGGCCTTGGGCTTTTTTGTCAACTCTTGACAAGTCCAAAGTTACCATTAATTATATTTAATATCACTATATAAATATAGTTGCACTCTAGACCTTATCAATAAATTATATCCCAAGACTTTATTATACATGCAACCCCTTCATTAAAATATTCGTAGTAATACAAAGTCATGAAATGTTGACTGCCACTTTGTAGATTACTACATTTTAATCCTTGAGTACCCGATTTAATCCTTTATGTTATTCAATATATATTTATGAAATCTAATTTCACAAATATATATACTTTAGTAACTCTTTACTAAAGTGATTGGGCCCAACACTCTGAATAACTAAACCCATTAAATTTATCTCAAGAAAATATTTTATATATCCGTTAAGAGATTATGAATTCTATCTTGAGAATATATGTTCCATCAACATTAAATGCGGCTGCCCAACATACTGAGGTTTTGACCTTAACTAATAGATCTCACTCCTGATATATCAAAGCAACCTACATCTCATGATCAAGTCCATTATTCTCTCAAGATTTAGAGTTGATGTAAATAGAAGTCGTGAGATTTATTATTCATTTGACAGTCATTAGGAGAATAATAAATCTCACAGCGGTCCAGTTCAATATGTCTTAACTCTTAAAACATATTAACATACTAACTAGAAGTCTCCACTTCCATGATCAAGACAAATCATCGTAGTTGATATGTTATAGTCTTCGCAGATGAAACGCCTAATTTTATCACCGACTACGAACTAAAATTCTGAGTTTACAAAGAACTTGTGATTTATATCTTTCTATGACTTTTCACATAAATCACATACTATATGCATCTCATGGACTAAGATAATGTTTCATTAGTTCATTAATAAATAGTCTCATATAACTAAACAATTTAATTATTTATGACATGCCAATAAATTAGATTTTAGGGCATAAATCCCAACAGTTCAATCTTCCTTTCACACATTGGTGATAGGTAGATGAGACCAATCGGTGCTTGTGTAACCATGGCCTTCCCAAAAGCACATGGTATGATACTTCTGTCTTTACCACATGAAACTGTGCTAAAGAGGCTATGGGGCTTACTTTTAACCACAGCTGAATGTGGCCTGCTGTGTACTCGCCCCTTCCGCCGAACCCTGTCACTTCCATTGGGCATTCCTGAATCTTCTTTTCTGAAATTCCTGCTGCTTGCAGAGTGCTTAATGGAATGAGATTCACAGAAACACTTGTATCTACCAAAGCTCTCTTTATGAGGATTTGATTTATGAATACTGCCAAGTATAAGGGCCTTCTGTGATCTAGGTGACCCACCTCCATATCTTCCTCACTAAAAGTGATTTCAGTTGACTCCTATAAGAGGGCCCTATCATCTGGTATTTCTTCCGATAGACATTCTACTCCTACACCGAAGGTAATGCTCACCAAAGCTTCTATGGCTACCTTTCTTTCCTTTGCTGAGAGTCCCAGCTGATCGAATAAATTTTTGAACTTGGAACTCTATTGTAAAGTGGTAATGGCCGCCGCAGGTAAAGCCATGTTTTCTTCTTTGTTCTCTCTTGGGTCTGCGCAAATTACCACTGCTACTACACCCTTCCCTTTGTGGTTTGGGAGTGGGTTTCTTTGGACTTCCTGCTGGGACAGTTCTAAAGTCCATTCCTTTATCCTACGGTGCACTAGACTGTGGAGTGCCCAACACTCTGTGGTAGAATGTTGGACATAATTGTGTAAACGACAAAAACATGGGTCCCTCCGTTCCTCCTTTGTGGGCTTCCTAGCAACCTGGTTAGGTTTGAAAATTCCGTCTGCTATTCATTTGTCTAGCAGTACGTCTAACTCATTTGAGGTGCATGGTATTGGCGGGGGAGTATCGTACTCTCTCTCGTCGGTATTTTTCCTCCGCTCACCGTTGGACACCGCCATGGCTTGCGGGACACTTCTTTTGTCTGTGCTTGGCTTTACGGACTGGGCAGTTTTTCTTGCCTTTTGCAATAATTGCGCGAACTGGGAGATTTCGAGGTTTTCTAGAACTGCCTTGTACTCCCTGATCATATTCGTCATACACATCTCCACCAGCGTCCTTTCTTCGCAATGGTCATAACAGTCAAGTGCTATGTCCCTAAATCTTTTAATGTACTCCATCAAGTCTTCACCATTCCTTTGTTTGGTCACTTGCAGTGTTGCAAGTGTCACCGTTTCTTCTATGTGGAAGTACTCGGTACAAAATACATCCACCATATCATCCCACGTTGGGATCGATCCTAGCTTTATGCCAATGTACCAGATATAAACCCAGTCACACAGTGATTTAGAAAATTCTCGAAGACATAAGTCCTCGTCTGTGGCATAAGGGCCAAGCATATCAATGAACTTGCTTACGTGCTCAACAGCACTTCCCTTTCTACCATCATACTGTACGAATGCCCTTAGCTCATATCTCTCAAGGTATGGTTTGCTGAGCACCCTCAGTGGGTAAGGAGGCCTTCGTGCATGGAACCTCTCTTTAGATGCCCTGGCCCTTTCCTGCTCCAAGAGGGCGGCCACCTCAGCCATAGTGATAAAACATTGTTCTGCATTATGTGGGACACCTCCTGCCGATGTCTCTTCTTTGTTTGTCGCATGCTCTGGGTCATGTTGGCTTCCTTTTTCTTTCGTCTTATAGGCTTTTAACTGGCAGATTTCTTCCATTATTTGCTACTGCGAGTGTTGTAGTGACTACAAGACTTCGATGAAAATGTTGGCATTGTCGGTAGGAATTCTTGGTGGCGATTGGGGGTCAGCCCTAGTTCCGTTGGCACCTTCTGCCTGGTTAGGCTGCGGTTGGTAAGGCGTTGTAGGCCTAGACTCTACTTGTGATGGTACATCACTCATATTCCATGTTGTTCTGGATTTCGGAGGCATTTGTTTGCGTGGGCTTTTGCCCCTGTCTATTTCTCAACTCCCCAGTGGAGTCGCCAATTTAATGTAGGGGCCTTTTTTGTGTTTTGGGTTGGGCTGGGCTACCTCCTGTGGTGATGAGCCTGAGTATTTTTGAGTAGGAGAGTCGAGACCGACCCAACTGTAATTCACTTTGGACCGACTTGTGCGCAAACTAAGCCTTGTCTGCCAGGAATGTTCTTACGGTAAGCAAAGCTGTTACAAATAGTTTACGGCAGATAGATATAATAACAATAAAGAAAATAGAGTACGGTAACCTTTTCTTAATGGAAAAATGACCAAGTGATCTCTATTTCTATGACAATCACAGTAATAACAATAGTAATGATAATAATGGCTTTTACAAAAAGGAGTAATTGATTAAGCGATAATAGAAGTTAATCGAAAATAAATATCAAGTCAAGTTTAGGTCTACAGTGGCAAAAAACCAAAGAGGAAGAACACTTCCTCTCAATGAAACTAATCTCCTAGGAAAATATCCTGCTATGGGGATTAATGACTTTGAGGGAATCGGACCTAAATGACTAGTGCCCAAAGGAATTCCTATTACTTAATCATCTCCCAGAGAGTGGGATTTTGAGGGGGAGAGAAAGGAACCAATCTATTGGTGCATGCCTATTACACTCTTTCTATTTGTTTCCTATTTGCTCTCTTATCTTTTCTTCTTTCTTTTCTTTTTCTTTTGTTTTTCCTTTTACTTCCCAGTACCTCTGTCATTGATCCCCTTTACAGGGCACGGCAAGGGTTCTTTTATAGGGCCTGCCGTGACCGGATTTTACCACTTTACCCTTTAACCGCCTTTGTCTGGTCTTGGCATACTTGCTAATCACCCAAGAGCTCGTTTGTATATCACTTACCCTCGCCAGACAAAGGCATGTTTGTGTTGTTTGTTAGTCCGCCGTGGTACTTTCTCATGCCATGGTATAAATGCTCTCTCTCTCTCTCCATGGCATGCACCCAACGTTTCCCCCCTCAACCTTGCCTCTTTTGGGCGGTTTGTCATCCCAGCAGGACGTACCTCCCCAAAGGGTTTGGACAGGAACCGCAAAATAGATCTTTTCCCCTCTCCCCACCACCAAACCACACCCCCCTTACCTCTTACCTCTGACCCATGGCCCTACCACATCCCATATTGGCTGGGTACAGGCTGGTGGTGCCTGGGCCTTGCGCGTGCTTTCCTGTTATGTACGTTCAAAATCTGCCTGCGGCTCATTTGTTCGCCGCGATCTGGAGCTTTGTTTACACAGTCTGCCGCGCTTCTTTGTTCTTTTACGTGGGCCGTTTGTATAATTCACTGTTTCCCTTTGGGGCTGAGCTTCTTTTAATACTGGGTTTTACATTTCTCTTGGCCCATTTCTTGGTTGCCCTCATGTCCTGCCACATTACTTAGCATTTCCTGCCGTGGCGATTTGCTCCTGCTGGGCCTCTTTTCAAGCCTGCCGTTTCATTTCTTCCCCCAGTGGCTTAATATGGCCGCTAGTGTTCTTACTTATGGACTTCAGTGTCCCTTTCTTTTTCCCTTGGGCCTGCGGCCCATTTACTAATTCTGCATTCCTATGGGCTTTTACTAACTTGATTGGGCTTCCCCGACCCAATCTCCTTATTCTCATCCTTGGGGTTCATGGGCTTACCATCAACCCCTACTTTCTTTGTTTACATTGCCTTGGGCCTGCCGCGGCCCATTCTCACTTTTCCATACCATATACTGCCCATGGGTGTCATTTCTTTCTTTCCAGGCCCTTTGAGCCCATTTGCTTTCTCAAGACCCATTTGTTCATGTTATGGGTCTGTGATCCATTATTTCTGCCGCTTGGGCTTAATAGTTTTATTCTATACTTGCCACTTCCATTTGCTGCCTGCTATGCTGAGTTGGGCCTGTTTTACAAAAATAACCCTCAACAAGGATAAAGAGTATAGAGTTCTTGTAGTTGGGGTTTTAGACCAGCTTGCGAATTTTACAATTTGTTAACTTGTGTAACTGTTAATAGTCAATAAAAAGTAGTAGATTTCTAGGAATAAAAACTGTTCATCACTCACAATCATACTAAATAAATAGTGAAATTGAGTGTATGATAAGAAATATCTATGGAATCACTCTCTTTCAAATAATTATGAGTCTCCAAAATCTATTTGCTTTTTTCTTCTCAAAAAATAATTTGCTTTAAATGTTGAGAGAGAGAGAGAGAAGGACCTTGTAATTGAGAGAGAGAGAGAAACCCAACACATCTCCGACTCATTAATTCCCAAAGTAATAAAGATACAATCAAAAGCCAAATCTTTACTCTTCTGTCGTTCTACTCAACCCTCCAAAGGGGAAAAAATGCAATCCTTGTTAAACCTCCATTGTTCCTATGGCCTTCCTCTCTGTGTTTCAGGGATTGCCCATCACCTCACTCTCTCTAAAGAGTATATTCCTTTTTCTTTTCTTTTTTTCTCTACAACTCTCTCTCTCTCTCTTAGTATACTATGATTTACATCTTTCCTTTTCTTTGGTGGTGCAGGATGGCAGATCATGATCGCAGAAGGGAGGCCATAAAAAGGCAGAGATCACAAGCCAGAGAAGAACTGCATGCAAATCAAGATTTGGGTACTCGGGGAAACCATGAGAGAGTGTTTGGAGAGATCAATGAAGCTGAGGTTGGTGGAGATCTTGCTTGTGTTTTTAATGATCTGTCCCACACTAACTCGCCTTGTACAGCAAAAGCTGCTTAACTTTACCGAAACTACTACCTTTTTTTTTCTTGCCATTAGAATTGCAATTTGCAGCCATGTTTGGACTTTGGACATGCTGCCTGCTTTATTTGCTTGTATATATTTCTCTGTTATTTTTACCTTTTTTTCCTTGGTGGGCTTAATTTGTTTGTTAGTTTATGTTTGATTTTCTCTCTCTCTCTCTCTCTATGCCACTTCTCCTTATTAGTTTTCTGTGATCGATCTTGCTTTGATCTGCTCTTTCTTTGTTATTTATCTTTAGGATTAATTCTCTGTTCATGCACCATAGTAATAGTTAACACAGAGAGACCTTAAAAGTAAAATTGAAATTCTGATTTAAGGTTCATTCCATTTTTGTATTACAAAAATTTGATCTTGAACCCCTAGAATCATTGTGAAAATAACTAAAATAAATACTGTTCTTGGACCTGTCTGGCTATTACAGTATGAATAATGATCTATCAGTTTAGATTGAGAGGAGAGAGGGGGAGAGGGGGAAAGTAGAATAAATTTAGTATAAAATTAGTTTATTTTTAGTTCATTCTGCTCTACTTTTCTCCATTCTCTTTTATTCCCTCTCCATCCAATCCTTCCCTCTTCATCTAAACAGGGTATAAATTTAGCAGTTGTCATAAAATATGAAATCCGTGTATCTCTCTATTTTCATGATTACGTCATGTTTGGTACGTTCACTCATTCACATATTTTTAGTTTTTAAATAATATTATATATATTTTTATATTTTTTTTATTTATATATATTTTCACACGTATTTTTAAACACATATTTTTAATTTTTAAATATATATTTTCAGTTTCCACACTTGTGTCAGACTCTCCCCTTTTTAATCTTTGGACATATTTCATGGTCGTTTTGTGATATAAGGTACTACTATTCTAGGATTTTTTTTTATATAGTTTTTGTGCGTGTTAAAAGTTTTTAGGCTCCTTATTATCAAGAAAAAAAAAAAAAAAAAACCGTTCCCTGAGATTTAGTAAAAATTGGTTATAGACAAAATTTACCTGATCAATAGAACAAAACAGGGGGAGAGTAACAAAGATAAAAATTGGAATTGTAAATAATAAAATTGATGCACAAATCATAAGTAATCATGTCAATAAATTATAAAAATAATTTATAAAACTTAGAGGACAACGCCTGATTAAAAATCGTTGATTTTTCATTTATTTTATTGAGAATGAAATTTTTTTTGAAAATATGATAAATAAAGCTAAAAATTAATTAAAATAATACAATAAAATTTATAAATAATATCAAAAAATATAATAAAATTTATAAATAATAATAAAAATAAATTAAATAATAAAATAATTTAATTTTTTTATCCGCTTGTAAGCGCACGCGGAATAACTGTTGTTACTTGTTATTGCCGTCCCCATAAAAATAATAATAATAATAATAATAATATCATGCTGTCCTTGATGTGACTTGTGAAATTGATTGATCATTCCGGGTATCCACTAGCGTTTGATTGGAGTAAAGTAAGGTTGTCCAGTAGCATTGATGGCTGGTGGGAAAAT
Source organism: Quercus glauca (assembly GCA_023736055.1). Lineage (NCBI taxonomy): Eukaryota > Viridiplantae > Streptophyta > Magnoliopsida > Fagales > Fagaceae > Quercus > Quercus glauca. Next base: position 22,191,268 of record CM043315.1, read on the forward strand.
ATTGTAGAAGGCCATCTGTGCTCTAGCATTCGGGTGATACATGTCGTTCTCTATTTTATCATCTATATTTTACCATCTAATAAATTACTTTATTTTTTTTTTTTTGGAAAATAATTACTTTATTTATTATATTAAAATTTTTAACAATACCCTACATTTTAATTTTAGTCTTTATTCTTTAACCACTTCATTTAACTATTCTTTTTTTATTTTTTATTTACCGTTTCTTTATTCTTTTTTCTTTCTTTCTTCTCATTCTTTTTGTGTTATTCTTCTACAAGAACCACCACAAATTTACTGAACCACCAACCAAAAAAAAAACCAGCATCCACACCATCCCTCCACAAAAACTACCAGCAACCAAAAAAAAAAAAAAAACCCAGCAACTCCACCCACCACCGTACCAGCAACCCACAACCCATGAGACAACAACCCACAAATCGGAAACCGAAACCCACAACCCATAAAACCCGAAACCCACATCCCACAACCCATTGGTCAAACCACCATTGCACCACCTGAGAAAGAGAAGTGAGAAGACAGATAGAAGCACGGAACAAATAGAGAGAGATGGAAGAAATAGAGGGAGAGCGTGATGAGAGAGAAAATGAGTGATGAGAGAAAGAGAATATATAGTAAAACAAAGGGAAAGGCAAGTTTGCATCCTGCTACAGTAAGTCCATAAATACAAACTTACTGTAGCAGGTTGCAAAAAAAGTTTAGGTTCTCATACTCGGCTGGAGCTTCTTTCTATGGGTTTGGTGGTTAAAATAACAACTACGGGAGTTTTACACTCCTCAATGCTAGTGCTCAGCAAAATTCTTATTTTGGACACAATTTAAGCAAAAATTTTCTTGGTTGAGATTTATGCATGTGTCTTCCTTCCATGACAAAGTTGATACGAGAAAGGGGAGTGTATTCAAAAGAAAGCCAAGAAATTAGTAGAGACACAGAGAGACAGAGAAATGGTGCCAAGGTTCATCTTGGAATGCATATGAGAGTGCTCAATCAGAAGTGCTTGTGCTTGAGCTTGAGCATCTTCAAATGCATATAGGACAAGGGCCAAGACTCTAGTCTTCATACATTTAGATAAATAAATAAAAGGCGGAAATACCATTTTAGTTCCTACATTTTGACATGATTTCCACTTTGGTCCCTAACTTTTTTTTTCACTGATTTTAGTCCCCGTCCTGAAAAACGCGTCTCATTTTTGTCCCTGCCGTTACAGCAGAGACGGAATTCGCTGAGCTGGCAAATGGCACAAGTGAAGAACATTAAAATATTCTCCACTTAAAGCCACGTGGCTTTCCCGCCCTGACAGTTAGTCACGTGGCACTCAAACCCCAAAAGCAACTAAAACTAAAAATTAACAATTAACAAAAAACTCCGGAGACCAAACCAACTAACTAAAAAAACATAAAATAAGAACTTTACCCTAACCTCGCTCAAATCCCCATTTGTAAAGGTTCATCGTTCTTGTAGCTTCATCGTTCTTGTAGCAAAAAAGTACAAAAAAACCCCAATCCAGCAAGCAAAAAAAAAACCCCCAAATCTGATCTGTAACCATCGTTCTTGTAGCAAAAGAGTACAAAAAAAAGTTCAATCCAGCAAGCCCAAATCAGCTAGCACGATCTGATCTGTAACCATCGTTCTTGTAGCAAAAAAGTACAAAAAAAAGTTCAATCCAGCAAGCCCAAATCAGCTAGCACGATCTGTAACCATCGTTCTTGTAGCAGCAAGGTTCTATCTTTGTTTCACTTTGTCTCTCTCTCTCTCGTTATATCTCACTCTCTCTCTCATATGAATGCTCTTTGCTCTTTTTAAGTGCTGGGTAATCGGTCTGGGTTTGGGTCTCAATCTCAACTTTTGGGTTTTGAGGATTTGGGAATTTTGAGATGTGTTTTGTTTTTGTTCTTGCTGTGGGTAATCGGTCTGGGTCTCTATTTCTCTTTCTCACTCTCTCTCTCTCTCTCCCTTTATAGCTTTTGTAGTGTACATAATATTGACTGTGATAGTGGAGTATTTTTGGGATTTGCATTGTTTGGCTGTTTACTTTTGTTTATAGCTTTTGGTATGTGCAGTTGTGTTTATTTTACTTTTGTTTATCAGGGGCCACAATATTGACTGGTAACAATGGAATATTTTTGTTGGTATTGTTTGTCTGGGTCCATGTGTTCCCTTTGTCGTATTGTATGTTTTTTAATTGGTTTATTAGTTTATTAGCCTAACAAAGCATTATTAATTTCAGAAAGTGAATATCTCTTTTCATTTTGTTTTCTCTTCGTGACTTGCATGCAGGATGGACGAGTATTTTACTCTGCATGTCCACCATGGTGGGCATTTTACATGGGACCCTCAAGCTTACGTGGGAGGAACAGTTGATATAATAGACAATTGTGATCCAGATAAGTGGTCAAAAGTAGAGATTGAGAGTATTTGTAGGGATTTTGGGTACACTGCAGTGGATAAATTATGGTTTAAAATGCCTGGTGTGAACCTAGAGCAAGCACATTTCCATGAGGTAGTTGATGATGATGCTGCTGTGTTCATGACCGATTTGGTGAAGGGATATGGGGACATTCATGTCTTTGTGGAGCATCCAGTGAATGAACCAGTTGAGTTACCAGTGGAGGATTTAAAGCCCTTAGTTGATAGGCCACTTGGTAGTGAACCAAAAATAGTAAATGAAGATGTGGTTTATTGTATTAGTAGTGACAGTGAGCTTCAGAGTGATCACTTTTATGATTATGCTGAGTATGAAGAAGATAATGATAATGATAATGAGAATGATGATGGAGAGTACAGAGCTGATTTTTCACAATTTGGAGGCCATGATAATGCTGAAACAAATTTTGTTGATGAAGAGTATAGACCTGATTTTTCACAATTTGGAGGCCATGACACTGCTGAAGCTACTAATGTTGACCATGGTGAGCAGGTTTGGGCTAGGAGGGCTGGCAAAGCACCAGTTATTGATGACCAAGTTGAGGAGAGAAGTGAGGCTGAGGGGAGTGACTTAGAAGAAGAGCCACAAATGCAATCAATAGACATTGGTGAAGATAGTACTGATAGTTGGGACAATCAAGCTGAAGCCAATGAGGTTGAATCAGAAAAAATGGGTGGTGGTGTCATGAATTCTGACTATGAGAGTGAGGAGCTGCTTAGCCTTGATGAGAGTTCATCAAGTAGTGAGCATTGTGAAGTTTCAAGTGATGGTGAAACCCCTACTGCTGAGGTTGACAATTCTATTAGGAGGAGTAGATATCCAATCTTTAGGCCAGTAGCCAAAGCTGAGAACCTTAGGTTTGAGAAGGATATGTTGTTCCTCTCACCTAAACAATTTAAAGATGCTATAACTGATTATGCAGTCCATGGTGGGTGGGGTATAAAATTTGTGAAAAATGACTTGGTGAGAGTGAGAGCCCACTGCCAGCCAGGGTGCAAGTTTGTTGCCTACCTTGCAAAGGTGCCAAGGGAGAAGAGTTATAGATTGAAGACACTGAACATGACTCACACATGTACCAGAAGTTACAGAAATCCAAGGTGCACAGCATCATACATTGGGAAGAAGTTAATGAAGAGGGTTAGGAGACAGCCTGACATAAGGCTCAAGGATATTCAAGAGGCTGTGCATGAGAAGTATGTGGTTGACATAAGTGCAGGCAAGGCAAGTAGGGCTAGAGAGAAAGCTCAAGAAGCTGTTGATGGGGCCCACATTGCACAGTTCAACCAACTGTGGGAGTACTGTGATGAGCTGAGAAGGTGCAGTCCTGGAAGCACCGTTTTGATGAAGGTGCATACTTATAATGATGGTGATTTGGCAGCTGAGCATGACTTGGCAATTGGGCTGCCATATTTTGAAAGAATCTACATTTGCCTAGAGGGTTGCAAGAAGGGCTTCTTGGCAGGGTGTAGGCGGATCATTGGTCTAGATGCATGCCATCTAAAGACCAAGACAGGTGGTCAGCTGATTTGTGCTGTTGGCAGAGATCCCAATGATGAGTACTTCCCCTTTGCATATGCAGTTGTCGAGGCTGAAACCAAGGACTCTTGGACCTGGTTTCTTAATTTATTGCTTGCTGACATAGGAGATGACAAAACATGGGTGTTCATATCTGATCAGCAGAAGGTTTGGTTACTTAATATTTATTGCTTGCTGAATTGTGTTTTTATTGCTTGTTGAATTAATATTTATTGCTTACCGAATTAATATTTATTGCTTTGCAGGGGTTGGTGAATGCATTTGTTGACAATTGGCCACAGTACGAGCATAGGATCTGCTGCAGACATTTATACAATAACTTGCGAAAGAATCATCCTGGTGTCCTTATTAGAGACCTTTTTTGGAAAGCAGCCAAGGCTACTTATCAGCAAGCATGGGAGAGGGCAATGAATGAGCTAAAGGAGGTGGATGAAGATGCATTCAAATGGCTGCAGTCTCAATCAACAACTATCTGGGCTAGGAGCATGTTCAGAAGTGATGGCCAGAGTGACACCGTCCTGAACAACATGTGTGAAAGCTTCAACAGCAGGATACTTAAGTTCAGGAGCAAACCTATAATTACCATGGTAGGCAATCTACTCAGTTTCAACACTTTCTCTTATGATCCATAAACCTGTGTGCATTAAGTAATGATTAATTCTCCATTTCTCTGTATGTGCTTGCAGCTTGAGTGTATTAGGCTATATTTGATGACTAGATTTCAAGCAAATAGGCAAATGATTATGACGGTGGAATCTGAGCTGTGTCCTAAGATAAGAAAGAGATTGCACATGGAGAAGTTGGCATGCAGCAAGTGGATAGCATGTTGGGCTGGTCGTACCAAGTTTGAAGTGAAGAATGGGCTGGAGAGTTTCACTGTGGACTTGGAAAAGAAGAGCTGCAGCTGTAGGAAGTGGGACATAACTGGCATACCATGTTGCCATGCCATTTCCTGCATCTTTTTCAACAGGGAAGATGCTGAAAAGTATGTCGATGCTTGCTACAAAAGGAGTACCTACATTGATTGCTATGACTCCATTATAGAGCCCATCAATGGCCAGAATATGTGGAGATCTAGTGGACTGCCACCTGTGCAGCCCCCTATCAAGAGGAGACCTCCTGGCCGGCCTAAGAAGAAGAGGGCATTGGAGCCTGATGAACCTACAAGTCATAGAAAAAACAGAGGTGTAGGCATCTCAAAACAATGCAAGGCATGTGGGAAATTAGGCCACAACAAGAGGACTTGCAAGGGAGAAGTAGGAGGGAACTCCTCCCTGCCTGGGAGTGCATCCTAAGTCAGCAGGACCAGCAGGACCACTAGGAGGGTAAGTATACTACTTTGACTTAGAAACCTGTGTTGTTTTATTTTTTAGTAGGCGGCTTATTAATTGCTATTGTGTTTGTGCTTGTGCTTGTGCTTACAGGCAGCCAAGAATGGTCATGCAAACAGCCCAGCTATAGGCAATGCACAACCAAGCTCTACTAATGATGTGACCACAACTGCAACTCCACCCCCCACTGATAACCAGTCCAATCCAAGACCAAAAAGACAAAGAAAGAGAAGTGCAGTCACCACTGAGACCTTGCATGCATCTAGGAATGCAGCAAGGTATATGGCAGTAACAAGATCTTCTAGAAGGTAGCAAGCTGAAGCAGGACCTTTTTTGCTATATGTAGACAGCCAAAGTTGATTTGTTTTTTTTTTTGGAGAAAAAAGTTGACCAAGTTGATATGTGTATGTAGCTGCCAGGCCTTTTTTGTATGAACTATCCTGGTGTACTTATATAATGGCTGATAAAGTCTTTTTTTTGTAAATGTGCTGGATAGACTTTGTCCCATATTTTGTAATTATTGGTACACCAAAAATTGTCATTGGTGTTAATTAGTGATCATTAGTGTTATTTGGTGTTAATTAGTGTTAAATAGTGATATTTATTGTCTATTCATTGTTGTGATGAATATTTAATTCTTGTTCAGTTGAAGCCAGATTTGTTTGACTGGCATTGGGGGGCTATTGTGTTTTTAATGCTATTGTGCAGGTACCCTTATGCAGGTCTGTGATTATGCAGGTCTGTGAAACACATTCTTTCACTTGCAGGTCTGGCAGGTACCCTTTGGTCTAAAGTACTACTTTTTTTGTGTAGGTTTGTCCAAGCAATTTTAACAAAAACAGTTAAGCAGGTCTGTGCAGGTACCCTTTGGTCTGTGCAGGTACCCTTTGGTCTCTGCAGGTCTGTGCAGGTAACATTAAGCTTGGAGTTCATTTCTTTTTGTGGTATGTGTGTTGTTCTCTTTCTTTATATTTATCACGATGGTGTTGTTGTTTTTGGAGATAGTCTTCTGTGTTTTTTGGTTGCTGACATGTTTTGGGACATGATAAAATGAGCGTTTTGAGGTTTGAATCTTATGTTTGTGTGTGTGTGTGTGAGAATGTGAATGAGATTAAATTTTCTGGAATTGGGATTTGATGGTATGTGGCTGTGATTTCCTTCTTCTTTTTATTTATTTATTTATTTTTTTTTATTTTTTTGCTTTATTCGTCTATGCATTTTAAAATAGATTCAAATATAACAGATTTTGTTTGTCTTGTGAAAATGGAATTCTGACTTATTTAAATATAACAGATTTAAAAGGCAAAATTGTTTATGGATGACTTCTTTTTTTTTGTTTTTGGTAATTTGTTCTTTTCCTGCATTCTGTGTTGTTTTATGAAAAATAATTATTTTTCCTGGTTTTATGTTGTTGTTGAGGCTAAATATGTGGTAGGAAAAATTAAATGACTTAAATTTTGGTCGAAAGCTTAATTGTTCTATTAACCTCACAGTAAGTCGAGTTCATAGTTATCTAGAAATCCATCTTTATGATTTGTTTTATAATAGCAAATAGTTGTTTTCCCTTGGAAACTAGGCCCATATGGATTATTAGGATAGTTGAAATTAATTCAATGGTCTTGATGTTGTTCTGGGTGTATTTATAGGTGGTGTAGATTCTGAGAAATTGAGTCTATTGAAGGTGGCATCCCTTATAGAAAACTCTGCTAAAAGTGGAGCAGAATTTTCTTTTTTTTTTAAAAAAAAAAAAAAATTCCTCCATATCTAGGCCCCATATCACAATAAGGACATCCCGTATTTAGTTATAAATTGAAACTAACAAGTTGCATGACCAGGGATGCTATAGAAACAAAATAATAATAATAAAAATCTCCCCCAAATCAGTCATAAAATATCATGACAATTTGATCATTATAGAAAATAGGGCCTTTTGACTCTAAATAAAATCAATTGTTTGAGCATGGGTAGCAGTGTGTTAGACCCTGTGGTCATGAGTATTTAGTCTATGACTTCAGCGGTCTATAGATATTAAGGTGACAGTGTTCATCAAGACAGTTTGCAGAAAGAAATTTATACTATTTGGGAAAAAAAAAAGGGCAGGCTAGTTCTTTGAATTTGAGAGTATTTTGTGTAGAAATGAATTTCAATATGCCTCCAAACACCAATACTGGAAATAAAGTTCTTCACGTCAGTGCTTATATTTGTCACTTGGATCTTGTTCATCACTTGTGGAGATAAGATTAGACTTTTATCAGCTCAGGGCTCTTCCTGAGGCAATTGGAAATCTTGAATGCTTGGAGATCCTCACTTTGCACTATAACAGAGTTAAAAAGTTCCCAACGACAATGGGCAACTTTTCCAATTTGAAGGAACTTGATGTCAGCTTCAATGAACTCGAGTCCATACCAGAAAACCTATGTTTTGCAGTAAGTCTCAAGAAATTGAATGCAGGGAATAATTTTGCTGACCTAAGGGCCTTGCCAAGAGCTATTGGAAATCTTGAGATGCTTGAAGAGTTGGATATAAGTGACAATCAAATAAGAATATTGCCAGATTCTTTCATGTCTTTGTCAAAATTGAGAGTTTTCCATGCTAATGAGACTCCTTTAGAAGTGCCACCAAGACATGTAACCAAATTGGGTGCTCAGGTAATGTTAGATCACCACTTTGGCTTAATGCAGTTTGTCTTTTGCTCTGTTACATTTTGGTCACTTTCCATTGACTGATTCAACTTCTTTATTCATTAGGCTGTTGTTCAGTACATGGCTGATTTTGTTGCTAAGAGGGATGCTAAATCTCTACCATCAAAGAAGAAGAAGGGATTTTGGTCCGGATTTGCTCAATATTTTGCCCCCACCAGAGTAATTCAACCAAAAATAAGTAATTGTCAAAAGCTTAATTGTTACATTGGAGACTCATGTTCATATTTGACTCATGTTAAGTTGGTCTGTGCAGGTGTGTGTACAGTGCAGGTGGATTGTATGGGATATATGGGACATATGGGATTGTGTGTGATCAGTGTTAAAAACTTAGATAGTTAATGATCAGTGTATGGGATTGTGTGTGATCAGTGAGAAGTTAATTAGTGTTAAGAGGTTAGTTAATGAGGGAATCAGACTGTATAAAAGGATTGGGAAATGGATTGTATAAAAGGATTGGAAATCAATTGTATTTGCAATTACTTTGATAAATATTAGTTAGCATTGCACTGTTTATTTGGTCTATCAAAGTGTTCTTTCATTCCAATTGTATTTGCAATTCTTTGATAAACATTACTTATCACTGCACTGTTTATTTGGTCTATCAGTTAGTAGGTTCTTATCATCTTGAAAGATTGATCAAAATTTGCAATTCTTTGATCAAGTATTAGGCATTCAATATCATGAGCCTACACTGTTTATTTGGTCTATCAGAGTATGCACTGTTTATTTGGTCTATCAGAGTATGCAGAGTACACAAGGCACAAGCAATTCACAACAATGCACAATGCAATAAAAAGTGATGTTCCATTGCTAAAGGAGAGAAGTTACAGAGAGATTTACACCAAAACACAGGCATTTTCCCACTAATACATGCCTACACAAATTCAGGCCAACACATACTAAGGCAAACATTCTGCCAACACCTACCAAAATACACCAAAATTATGGCTTTTTTACAGTAATACCTACCCACCTATAATGACCCATTTTCCCCCCACCTATTTGGCCAACCAAAATAAGTATCAAGCAGAGTAGCATCCCACTTATCAGCAGAGACAGCCCCAGGCAGATGACCAGCCTCTTCTCTCTCTTCCTGTAGCCTGCAATGTCAGCTTCAAGGGTTAGAATCCGTTGCCTCTGCTCTGGAATCAGCACCTTGCCACGCTCGCAGATTTCATCATCACGCCATTGAAAAAATTTACACTTGCGTCCAACCTGACACCCAACAGCCAGATAAAACATGAAAAACAACAACAACAATTAGTATTAGCAAAATTTGGTCACATCCAATCCAACAATTGTATTAGCAAAATACCAAAATCCTTGAAACTAAAAAAGACCCTAACATATTGCTTTAAATTTTTTCAAGTTTAATCAGCTGAGATAAAAAATTGAACACATTTTCTAGAATTATAATGAGTTAAAGAAAACCCCTTTTTATGCTTAAAGGAAACACTTATAACTAAACAGAGTCACTCTGTTTTTTTCCCCACCCAGAAAATCAATAGAAATTTAAAAAGTGTATTGAGAAAACCCCTTATATAGATACTAACTTACCCAGTAATTTGGACACCCGTAGAACCTTCTTCCAGGGTTGTCAGGTGTCCACGAAACAACCAAAACCGGTTTCTCAAAGCAGAAGCATCGGGTTGGGCCCCTTTTCCTCAAGCTTCCACTTGATGACACCGAGCTTGATTCCATGAGAGCGGTTGTGAGCGAGGAGCTGAGCTGCGTGGCGAGAAGATCAGTTTGGCGAGGAGCTGAGCTGCGTGGCGAGGTGATGGGTTTGTCGAGGAGATGGGTTTGGCGAGGAGCTGGGTTTGGCGAGGAGCTGGGTTTGGCGAGGTGATGGGTTTGGCGAGGAGGGTGATGGGTTTGGCGAGGAGCTGGGTTTGGCAAGGTGATGGGTTTGGCGAGGAGGGCGATGGGTTTGTCGAGGACGAGGAGCTGGGTTTGGCGAGGTGATGGGTTTGTCGAGGAGATGGGTTTGGCGAGGAGCTGGGTTTGGCAAGGTGATGGGTTTGGCGAGGAGTGTGATGGGTTTGGCGAGGCGAGGAGCTGGGGTGCGTGGAGAGGAGCTGGGTTTGGCGAGGAGGGTGATGGGTTTGGTGAGGCGAGGAGCTGGGTTTGGCGAGGAGGGTGATGGGTTTGGTGAGGCGAGGAGCTGGGTTTGGCGAGGAGGGTGATGGGTTTGGCGAGGCGAGGAGCTGGGGTGCGTGGAGAGGAGCTGGGTTTGGCGTGGTGCTACGCTGCGTGGCGAGGAGCTGGGTTCGTGGCGAGGAGATGGGTTTGGCGAGGAAGAGGAGCTGATTTGGGATTTCTAATAAATTTTAGGGTTTTAAGTTCTGAATTTGATGAGCTGAAGCTGATTATGTAAGAATGGGACAATATTTTAATATTATAAGGTCACGTGAGGGACACGTGACCTCTTACAGGCCGGAATGGGACTAACTGCCAGGGCGGGAAAGCCACATGGCTTTAAGTGGAGAATATTTTAATGTTCTTCACTTGTGCCGTTTGCCAGCTCAGCGAATTCCGTCTCTGCTGTAACGGCAGGGACAAAAATGAGACGCGTTTTTCAGGACGGGGACTATAATCAGTGAAAAAAAAAGTTAGGGACCAAAGTGGAAATCGTGTCAAAATGTAAGGACTAAAATGGTATTTCCGCCTAAATAAAAAATTGAAGACAAGTTGACATATAGTGGCCAAAGAACATGTGGGAGATGTCTAATGATTTCATGACAAAACACACATTGTAACATAGTCATTCATAGAATAGCACGGTTACTCGTATGTCCAATCTGGGTTGATGAATCACGAAAAAGGACCCCCATCCTTGCATCTAATTATTATAACAGGCCATTTGTGGGCACAACGCGCAATTGGCCTTTAGGGGGAGTACACCTTGGCCGAGTGGACCGGGTAGAGAAAATACAAGGAGTCGCCACCTAGTTTTATAGTCTAGGAATCATGAATATAACGCTCTTACATAGAAGGACTAGTCTTACTACTAGAGTATGAGTTTAGAGTTTAGGTACGGTTTTGGGAAGGTATTAGGCACCTAAAACCACCCGACCCATGGGTCGACTTTCATTTATTGTGTTCTACGTCTTAATCCTATTAAAAGCACATTTAACATTGCATCTTAACACTCACACACACACTAGCATACATCTAAACATACAACATGGCATTTCATCCCAAGACCTAACATTCATTTATCATGCTCATCAACCAACCCTAGCATTCATCTATTATGGCATCTCATATTATCTCATCCAAGGCAACAAAACAATTCATGGCAGAAAGGTAGGCATGGCAATATTCAAATAAACATGTGATTGTATCAAGAGTAAATTATTCAAACAAGCATGGTCATATTCATCATCAAACATATATCCAATGTATGTTCATGTGAATGCATGATTTATCTCACTTATCTTAATGTATCTCAGCACCTATGCATTAATGAATGAACATATGAATGCATATTCATGGTATTAAAGCAAGGAAGAGAAAGAAACCCTAATCTAGCATTTTAAATTAAATGAACATACAAACAAAGAAGCAGAGACTCAGATAGCGTAAAAAGAAATCAAACAAATGCATATTATATGAAAGGAACAAGGAAACAAAAGGAGAAAACTCGGATTAGGGTTTCTGGGCTTGAGTATGCATACGCATACATAGGCTTGCGTACACAGGCTAGTTGTATACGTACGCACGCAGACACACCCTGAAGAACCCTAACCCAAAAAGCAAGAATAGAAACTAAAGAACAACAAATCTAGCAACCTAGCATGCTTGAAAACATAAAAACAACTAAAACCTAAACTAAGCAAACATGTTAACACATAAACAAAGCAATAAAACAAATCAAAACACTATCAAAATGAAGAAATGTTAAGAAAAGTTTTAGAACTCAATACCTCAAACAAGAAGCTTTTTAAGCTTAATTTTGACCGTTCTTCTAAGTCAAATCTATTCACGACCAAATAAGAATGATTAGTAAACTTCAAAATTTGAGGATCAAGACTAGAAAAGGTCCCAATCAAAATAAAATTGGTTCGAGGATGTTTTGTGAAAAACTTCTTCTTTGATTCACTATTTCTAATGAATCTTAGGTTCTCCTTTAGGATTTTCTGTGTATGTTGAACAGGTGTCATATATGACTTTATATAGTGAGAAAATAGGAGTTTGAAACGACTCCCAAATTATGTGAGATTCGTTATAAACCTCAACATTAATGCAGAAAACTTGCATTTCATAGGTTTCTGAAACCCTAGTTGTGCGTGCAGGTCTGTGCCTGCGTACGCATGCATCAGATCTGCATACACAGGTTCTGGCCTGCATACGCAGGCCGAGGGTTTTCTTGGCCTTTTATTTTTCAAAAATAGACTTATCTACTCATAAAAGGTTATATTTTCCATTTCAACACCTCTCAAGTAAATTTGTAATCTGATTGGGCTATAAATCAACCTTGGCCCTTAGAATTTCAGCATCATTGGAGAATGGGGGCCCAAGTCGTAAAAGGCACAAAATGTGGTGTTCACACCATTATTGAGGCAGCTTGCAAATTCTTCCAAGAACTCCATCGCCATCTTCACCAGTTAGTCTGGTTCACTGTGATGACTGGCCCACTCTGACGTCATTTCGATAACACCATAATCGTCACCCACCACAGCACCATACAGAACAGGCCCATCCTGAGCTTAAATGCTACAATCCCTCCTCTAAAAGTCCTATAAAGGATGAGAAATTTAGGTGCAACTTTGACAAAACAAGTCCATATTAGCAATCCGTTTTCAATTTCATCCTTGTTTGAGTTTTCCTTTAATGCAAGTTCATTTTCTGCCCCCAAAAAAAAATCCATATTAGCCCACTCCCGCTCGGCTCCCATGCCCTAGGTATTGCTTTCTCGTAAGCTGAGTGGCAAACTTCACATATTCTATTTGAGATCACTTTTCATTTTAACAAATTAATCTTTTGGTGGTAGTATATGTTTACTCTAAAGAATCCTAATCTCAAATCTTATGAACTCTTACTAATACCCAAAATGCACAAATCCGAAGTATCAAATATAAACCCAAAAGGGTTCTTCAAAAGAATATATCCAAGCTAATTAAAATATTCATTCAATATAAGAAATTTTAAAGTAGGAAAGCATTTTATGGCCAACTTACTCTCTAAACAAACTAACACACTGGAACCCCACTGTATCTCAAGCATATTTGTAAACAGCATTTTATAGCCAAGCTCTTTCTCTCTAAACAACTAGGTGCATTTTCTAAAAGCTTACTCATTGAGTTTCAAAAACTTGGCCAAATGTAACTTTCAGCATATTTGAAAGAAGCATTTGTAGCCATGATTACGCATTAAAGCTCAAAACCTTGGACAAATGTAAGAAAACATGATTCTGCCAATATATGGGAATGGGAGGATTCACAGCAAGCTTCTCCATTAAGTGAAATCTGATTCACACATTTAAGAGTGAGCAGCAGGAGGAACAATGGTCAATGAAAAGACATCAGTTAAGACTTAAAAGAGCACTCAAAGAAACCAGCAAGAAAACAAATTAGCAATAATGAAACCTTAGGATTCCAGATATAATTAGCAAAAAGCAAATACTAGTTTATAACTCCAAACATAATAACAAAACTTTTGAGCCGCCTCAAGGAATATGAAGCACCTCGACACAATAAGAAAGGAAAACAAATAACTTCATCTCTATGCCATAGTCATGCCACTGCCTATGAAGCACCCAATTTTGAGACTGGATGCCCAACAACGAAGGTATGAAACTACAACACACAAAACAATGCAAACAAAAACTAAGCAGTACCAAACATGACCACGTTTTTATCAAAACCAATCTCAATATGAGAGGCAGTTGCTGAAATAAGATGGTTAACCAGCACGGTTCACTTTCCACCCTTCTTTGCTACAGACTTGGTGACCTTGGCACCAAAAGGATCCTTCTTCTCAATACTCTTGATGACACCAACAGCCATAGTCTAACTCATGTCCCTCACAGCAAAATGACCAAGAGATGGGTACTCTTGGAAAGTCTCAACATCCATGGGCTTGGTGGGAATCATCTTCACAAACCCAGCATCACCATTCTTCAAAAACTTAGGCTCCTTCTCAAGCTCCTTTCCCAACCGCCTATCAATCTTGGTCACAAGCTCAGCAAACTTAACAGCAATGCGGGAGGTGTGACAGTCAAGAACAGGAGCATAGCCCTGGTCAATCTGACCAGGATGGTTCATGATGATGACCTGGTAGGTTAAATTGGTAGCCACCTTAGCAGGATCATCCTTGGAGTTGGAAGCAAAAAAACCACGCTTGAGATCCTTCACAGCAACGTTCTTCACGTTGAAGCCAACATTGTCACCAGGAAGGGCCTCCAAGAGAGCTTCATGGTGCATCTTATCAGACTTCACTTCAGTTGTCAGTCTAGAAGGGGCAAATGTCACAACCATAACAGGCTTGAGGACACCAGTCTCTACCCATCCAACCGGGACAGTTCCAATACCACCAATTTTGTAGACATCCTGGAGAGGAAGACGGAGGGGCTTGTCTGAGGGCCTCTTGGGCTCATTGATCTGGTCAAGAGCCTCAAGGAGGGTAGGACCCTTGTACTAGTCAAGGTTAGTATAACTTTCAATCATGTTGTCACCCTCAAAACCAGAAAAGGGGACAAATGGGATCTTGTCAGGGTTGTAACCAAACTTCTTCAAATAGGATGAGACTTCCTTAACAATTTCCTCATACCTTCCCTTTGAGTACTTTGGTGTTGTGGCATCCATCTACACACAAGAGTTTGCAAAGAAAACATTAGTTAAAAAATATTTAGCCTCAAAACATAATAAACAAGAACAAACATCAAATCCACATATAATGTAGAAATAGAAAGCGCACATTGCTGCAGCAGCAAATCATCTGCTTCACACCAAGGGTAAATGCAAGCAAAGCATGCTCAAGGGTCTGACCATCCTTAGAAATACTAGCTTCAAAACCTCCAGTGGTGGAGTCAATAATGAGGACGACGCAGTCAGCCTGTGAGGTACCAATAATCCTGTTCTTAATAAAGTCACGATGTCCAGGAGCATCAATGACTGTGCAGTAGTATTTGGTGGTCTCGAACTTCCACAAGGCAATATCAACGGTAATACCACGCTCACGCTCAGCCTAGAACTTGTCCAACACCTAGGCATACTTGAATGAACTCTTGTTCATCTCAGCAGCCTCCTTCTCGAACCTCTCAATAACACGCTTGTCAATGCCTCCAAGCTTGTAGATCAAGTGCCCACTGGTGGTCGACTTTCCAGAGTCGACATGGCCAATGGCCACAATGTTGATGTGAACCTTTTCCTTACCCATTATAAACTCTTGGAAGAAAACTACAAAAATGCAAAACTATCTTCAATCAATTTTGTACAAACAAAGCATCAAAATTAAGTCCTCCATACAACAGGAATAGAGTACAGAAAAAACAAATAGATGAAGTTGCCTTATCCCTATGCCAACAAGAAGATAACATATTTTGCAGCAACATAAAATATGAATAAATTCCATTGTTACATACAAAAATTTTAATTGACAGCTATATAATAAATATGGCTATAGACAAACAACAAATCTATTGGCAGCCATATAATCATCACCTCATTAGACGAGTAAGACTCTGTATTTATAGGTTTGGTTACAATTCATCGTAATCGGTTTAAACCCAAATCAAACAATTCTAGAAAAAATAACCCATCAAAGCTATGGTTGAACCACTATTATAAATCAAATGAAACCGATAAATAAAAACAAGATCAAACAACTTTTGACTGCAAAACTCACCACTTCAAAATCTCGATGAGCATTGATTTTTCAAAATCTTAAAACCAAAAATAAAAGCTCGTCTGTGCGATCGTACCAATCAAATAAGCGATAAAGAAACACAAGAATCAGATGCATGATAGATATATAGGTTTAGCAATGAAAAGCAAAAGCGCAACAAAAATCAGCTAAGAGATGAACGGAATCAAAGAAATAGATAGATCGTTCACCTTTGCTGGCCGTAAAATAACGAGAAGAGCTAGAAAGAGAGAGAGCTACACGATAGTGAAGAGAGGAGGAGTATGGGTTTTGTGTGTCTTTGTTTTGGATTTTTGTCACTAGGGATGGTTTTACATAAATGCCCTTGTGTTAAAAATTAACTAACCCAATGGATTGGCAGCACTGGATTTTGAGTTGGAGATGAAGATGGAGACTTGGAGCTGAAATTTTGGAAATTGCAAAACCTAATAAATGACAGTTCATGTTGGATTGGGTTACAATAATGGTGTTGGTGGCAAATCAAAATGGGCCTTTTTTGACAAATTGATTCTTGTTCTTAAGGTGTTAATAGAATGGGCATATTCCTTAAGCAAAAAAAAAAGAATGGGCATATTCCAGCTGTGCCTTTTTTTTTTTTCTTTTTTTTTTTTTTGGTGGTAACACTTCTCATTTTTTGAGAGAACGGCAAAAAAAAATTTATTACTAAAAAAAAAAAAAAATATATACAATGCAGTATAAGCTGGGAGAAATCTACACTCTCATAGACAATTTTACTAACCAAATTTGTTCAAAAAAAAAAAAATGAGGAGAGACATCAATACAAACTTCGAATACAAACAGCCCTTGTCCTCCACAAATCTAACTCAAAGCCACCACTCCATAACTACTAAAAGAAAAAAAAAAAAATCTAGGAGAGTAAGACTACCTCGCAAGAACCCATAGTCTTAGATTAGGGTTTCAAACTTGATATCTAACCATTAGGTGCAAAGGAGCTTAGATCTGGGCCACTCCATGCCAAATCTGGATCAATGGCATCTAATAGGAGCATTTGAGGTCTGCCTAATCGCCAACCATCGAAAAATACACAACCACATAAGATCGACTAAAGACTCATGAAAGGAGGTGGTGAAAACTGCCACAAAGGACAGCAAAATGACCACCAAAGGGCAAAAAGGCCCACAAAAAGGTAGAAAGAAGCTCACACTAGTGCAAAGCTCACAACGAAACCGAGGAGAGTTCCACTTCACTATATGTATCTTTATAACAATTCTCATTTTGATGATTCAATCACTAAATTTGAATTCTTTATGGTAATTGAGTTTGGTACTAAGGCCAATAAATCAATTGATAGGCGGCAGGCGCTACCATTGTATTTCTTCTCCTATACAATAAAATAACAAAAATAATGTGCGAAATAAAGAAGTTAAAAAACAATTTTTAGTATATATTAGAGACAAAGAAAAACCATGTTTCCCTAAAAAAAAAAAGAAATACCATGTTGGTATTCTGCGAGGGAAAAACAAGGGTATTTTGTGAAGAAAAAACATTGCATCTCTGTGGGTAAAGTCTGCGTACGTGTTTAGAACAAGGTAGATATTTGGTGAAGTTTTAGAGTTCCTGCGTAGTGAGGTTTTGTGGCGACAGAAGTCTAGAGAACTCTGGCTAAAGGAGGGGGACAAGAATACTCATTATTTCCACCTTTCTACAATTATCAGAAGACGCCATAACAACATTGATGCTATCAGAGGGGATGATGGAGACTGGATTACAGACTCTTGCCCAATAAGACAACACCTCCAGGCGAAGTCCAAAAATCTCTTCACTGCCGAGGCTGTTAACTTCCCAGCCCAGATGGAGGACCTGTTTTCATCAGTCATCTCAGAAGAGGAGAACATAGCTTTGTGCAGGATTCCCACCCCTGAGGAAATTAAGTCAACCTTATTTCACTTGCCAGAGCTGAAGGCACCAGGGCCAGATGGTTTCCCTGTTGCGTTTTACAAGAGCTACTGGCCTATTGTGGGGGAGGACGTAATTGCAGCTGTAACTTCCTTTTTCACTAACGGATCAATGCCAAAAGAGGTAAACAGCTCACTCATCATCCTTATTCAAAAGGTTCCAAATCCATCCACTTTCAATAATTATAGGCCTATTAGTTTATGTAACGTCATTTATAAGATTATTTCAAAGATTTTGGTGCTCAGAATTAGGCCTATCCTACCGAGGTTCATTTCCCCATCCCAATCAGCCTTTATCCCCGGCCGCTGGATTGCAGAGAACCAAGTGATTGTCCAAGAACTGCTACACAGTTTCAAAAGAAGGAAGATAAAATCCGGGCAGATGGCAATTAAAATAGATCTCCAAAAAGCTTATGATCGAGTAAATTGGGATTTCCTTCAGGCTGTTCTCTGTAAGATGGGCTTTAATAGAACTTTCATAGGCTGGATCATGTCTTGTGTCTCCACAGTTTCCTTTGAGGTGCTAGTCAATGGGGGTAAATCGGACCAGTTCAAGCCATCTAGAGGGCTTAGACAAGGCGATCCGCTATCGCCCTATCTCTTCATCATTGGGCAGGAAGTGCTATCTAGACTCATTGAGAAAGAGTTCGAGCTAAAAAACATTAGTGGAGTTAAAGCTAGTGTCTGTGCACCACCCATCACCCATGTGATGTATGCGGACGACATCCTTCTTTTCTCCAATGCTACAAGATGTAATGCCAATGCCATTATGAGCTGCATCCAGAAGTACTGTTTGTGGTCTGGCCAGAGCCTGAATAATATGAAATCTGGGGTTTTCTTCTCTAAGCAAACAGACCAAAACAAGCGGAGAGCGATAAAGCATGTTCTACAAATGAGAAGCCTAAAGAAGGATGCTATTTATTTGGGGTCCCCTCTCTTCCTATCTAAAGCCCGATCTAAAGATTTTAAATATCTTGTCGAGAGGGTTGAGTCAAAACTTGTGGGGTGGAGAAGCAAGAGTCTGTCTTGGGTAGGGAGGTCGACCTTGATCAATTCCGTCATACAAACCATCCCTAACTATGCTATGTCTGCATTCAGTATCCCCAACAACATTTGCAACAAGCTGGACTCGCTCTCTCGCAGATTTTGGTGGAAGCCAAAGAGCTCTGGGGGGCAATTCCTAGCCCTCACGGCCTGGGATAACTTATGTAAACCAAAATGCAAAGGAGGCTTGGGGTTTAAAAGAGCAAAGATGATGAACAATGCCCTCCTAGCAAAACTTGCATGGTTAGTTGCGTCTAAAAGAGACAGCCTTTGCATCTCAATCCTTAGAGCTAAGTATAAAGTAAGGGATGACTGGCTTAGAAGAGAACCTACCAAAGTGGCCTCACCTGTGTGGAAAGCCATTGAAGGTGTCAAGGATATTATTGTTAAAGGGGCGTGTTATCTCATTGGAGACGGCTTTTCTATCAACGTGTGGCTTGACCCTTGGGTACCTTGGATTGAAGGTTTCATCCCAAAGCCTGCACATCCGGACTTTGCTGAAACTCCTATCATGGTGTCCATGCTTATAGATAGCACGACTCACTGCTGGAATGTGAACCAAGTATCCTATCTCTTTGAGGCCGAATCTACAAAAGCCATTCTGTCCATCCCCCTGGCTGCCAATCGGCATGAAGACAAGCTGATATGGGTGCCTAATGCCAAAGGTGAGTTTTCAACCAAATCTGCATATAAGGTGTCAAACCCGCACCCCAATCAAAGCTCCTTGAGTGACCAGATGTGGAAAAATATTTGGAAAATCAGAGTGCCAGAGAGAGTCAGAATGCTGCTATGGAGGATCGCCACATTTACCATTCCTGTTAAAGAAGTCTTAGGCCAAAGAGTGGAGCTTGACAACCAAGTGTGCGTATTGTGTCAAGATGGCCAACAAACTATTAGCCATCTTTTCTTTCATTGCCCTGTGGCTAGAGCGATTTGGTTTTCCTCTTGCTGGGGACTGAGAGCTCTTAACCACGATATCAGAAGCAATACGGATATTATAAAGTTGATCTTGGACCCTCCCAACCCTTCTGCTTCTGGCATAGATGAAGAGTTCATCTCCTCTACTATGGCCTTCGTTGTAGATGAAATCTGGTACATAAGGAATCAGGTAACTTTCCAAGATGGCGAAGTTGATATTCATTTATCCAGTAACTGCATCTGTCTAAGGGCACTAGAATTCTCAACTTTAGCCGTTGAAGAGCGTCTCTCCCCTCTGCCACACCCTCTGTCTTGGTCACCTCCCTCAGAAGGCTCCATAAAACTCAATGTTGACGCAGCAGTAAGTAACACCTTAACTGCACTTGCAGTGGTTGCAAGGGATCATACAGGTACTCCCATTAAAGCATGGATCAAGCCGTACTGTAGGTGCCTCCCTGCTCAAGTCGAAGTTGCAGCTGTGTTCTGGGCTGTCAATCTTGCTTTAGCTGAAGGGTGGACAAAGGTCGTGATTGAAGGTGATGCGAAAGAGTGTTTTGACGCACTTTCTGATCCTGGTCTCCAGCCTAGTTGGGTCATTAGTAACTTTGTTTGTGATATTCTTGCTTTAAGTAGGGCCTTTTGTACTGTTTCTTTTGTTTGGGTTAGAAGAGTATGTAATTCTGCAGCTCACAGCGCTGCCAAGCTAGCTCTTAGGACCCAGTGCTTTATGTCTTTTCTTACGGATAGTCTGCTAGAGGAGCTACATGAAATATGTAAGGCAGACTTCCCCCCACTGCTTTGATCTTTTTTAATGAAATACTATTGAAGGTTAGCAAAAAAAAAAAAAAGAGATAGAGGTGTTTTTTATAAAAATATAGGCTCCGTTTGTTTTGGGTGAAATTCATTTCCGGAAATGGTTTTCTATATTTTCGGGTGTTTGGTTGCTCCGGAAAATTGCATTTTCCGAAAATCATTTTCAGTTGACTCACGGTCAAGGGTGAAAATGATTTACGGAATCATTTTCACTTCAAATGACTTCCGGAAAATGGAGAGAAAGAGAGAGCATGAAGACAGAGAGAGGGAAAGAGAGAAAGAGAGCACCAGCACAACCCAGCAAGCCCAGACACGCCGGAGACGTCGCCGGCGAACCCCGAGCACCGCGCCTTCGATCACCGCGCCGGCGATCGCCTTCGATCACCTCCGCTCGATCTCGCGATCTAGCCTTCGATATCGCGACTCGCCTTCGATCTCCCACCAGCGAACCCAGAAGCCGTCAAACCCAGAACCCAGCGCTCTTCGCACCGCGCCTCGCCGTCGATCGTCGATCTTCGTCGCCGCGCCGCGCCGTCGATCGCTTCCTCTTCCTCGATCTCTCAGCTTTTTTTTTTTTTTTTTTTTTTTTAAGTTTGATTGCTGTTGTTGTTTTTTTTTTTTTTTTGATGAACTGATTATTGTTGTTGTTGTTGTTGTTGTTGTTGTTGTGGTGTTGTGGTTGCCGGAATTTGTTGTTGTTGTTGTGGCCGGAATTTGCTGCCGGAATTTGTTGTAGGAAAATAGCATTTTCCTAATTGAACCAAACACATAAAAATATTTTCCACCCCAATTTTCATAATACAACCAAACACTTAAAAATATTTTCCTTTTCCGGAAAATAGCATTTCCAGAAAATATGTATTTTCCAGAAAATATTTTACGGGAACCAAACGGAGCCATAGTGAAAAACAATTTTATCTCACTCTAAATTAAATAAAAGAAATAAATGGATAATTTTTCAGTTCCTTTGAAAGATGTTACTCTTTTTTTTTTGGTTGAGAAGAATTTTAAAAATAAAATGAGGTAGCCTCATTTTTTAGAAAAACATTATCATATACACCCATCAAGAAAATGATCAAATAGACCTCAATTTCAAAATAATTAACGGCATAACACCAGTCACGTGACTACACGAACACAGTCTAGCACCACCGCCGCCAAAACACCAGTCACTGCACCCCCTTCCAAACCATCTCAACGAGCTGAGCAAACCACACAAACCACCACCTCTCTCCTCTCTCTCCGTTTAGGTTTCGGCTCAACTTTTACAGTTCCAGTTCTCATTTGTCCTTAAATTCCAAGTAACGCTGCCGCCGCCATTGATTAGGTATTTTATTTCTTCAATTCGCAGTTGTTTCCTTTCTCTGACCATCTCTGTAATATGGATTTTCGCACAGTATTAAATTGAAATTTTGTGCAATAACTCATGTACTATTTCCAGTTTTTGATAGTATGTGTTCTACACGTAGAAATTGCTTGAAATTTATTTTCTCAACCAGAAATTCGACCAATCCGATAAGCCCCACAAACCCATTTCACCGTTTTTTTGCAAATTCAAGAAGCTTCTCTAATTATGCAATTCCCATTAGTCTCATCACTTTGAAGCATATGTGCTTTTTGAATCAGACCCAAGTTAGCCCATGTCCCCAACTACCTTCAAAGCAAATTCTGTGCCTTTCATTGCATTCTTTATACTCTACTAAAGCCCCGTCGAGATCTTTTCGAAGGAGAGAGAGTAAGAGGTCAAAATTGAATTCTAAACCCACACTTGATGAAGCCCAATTTCAACGTGCAGTGTCCCAACTTCCGCCGAGATTCACTGCCGAAGAGCTTTGCAATGTCATAACCTTTATAGAGGATCCTATAGTGTGTTTGGAGCTATTCAATTGGGCGTCGCAACAACATAGATTTAGACATGATGTTTGCACTTATCATGTTACAATAAAGAAGCTTGGTGCAGCAAGAATGTATGAAGAAATGGATGATGTTGTAAACCAAGTGCTTGCTGTTCAATGTGTTGGTTCAGAGGCTCTTTACAATACCATTATCTATTTTTTCACAGAGGCCCGGAGGCTGACTCGAGCTGTCAATATTTTTAATCACATGAGAAATAGCAGAAATTTGGATTGTAGGCCTTCAATTAGAACCTATAATCTTCTTTTCGCAGCATTTTTGAGTCGAGGAAATAATTCTTATATAAACCACATGTATATGGAAACTATTAGGTGCTTGTTTAGACAGATGGTCAATGATGGGATTCAACCTGATATTTTTACTTTGAACTCTATGATAAAGGGTTATGTACTTTCTCTTCATGTTAATGATGCTCTAAGGATATTTCATCAGATGGATGTGGTGTATAAGTGTTTGCCCAACTCGTTTTCGTATGATTATTTGATCCATGGGTTGTGTGCACAAGGCCGAACAAACAATGCCAAGCAGTTGTGTGATGAGATGAAGGAAAATGACTTTATTCCTAGTAATAAATCATACAACTCGCTTGTGAATGCATTGGCTCTAGGTGGAGAGGTTGATGAGGCAGTGAGGTACCTGTGGGAGATGATTGAAAAGCGGAGGTCAGCTGATTTTATTACTTGCAGGACTGTCTTGGACGAGATCTGCAGACAAGGAAAGGTTGGAGAGGCCATGAGGTTGTTGAAGGAGCTTCAAGAAAAAGACATTGTGGATGGGTATACTTACAGGAAGCTTCTATATGTGCTTGAAGATGACTTTGGAAATTCAACTGATAAAAATCAGTTTGGGTACTGAGTATTGGAGATATTTCATCATTATATAATATTACTTCCTTAAATCAAGAGTTGGCTGGCTGTAATTGCTTTGAGATTATCTTTGAACAAGTCTGCTAGTATTAGATGTGCAGTGTAAGAGGTTGTGTGTGGCTAAGCTGCTGGTGCAGAACTTTGTTAAATCCTCCCTCTTGCATAAATGCAAATGGAAAATTGGGAACTAAAAGCCCAAAAGCCCAAAAGCACAATCTTCAGTTTATTTATTTAAGGTTAGATAATTTGTTTTCCACTCCAGTATCTTCAGTGTAAATTTATACTGTCTATTAACTATTGTTGTCATTTGTCAAAGTATCTTCTTCTTCTTCTTCTTCTTCTTTTTTAAATAAGTGACTGTCTCAAAGTTTCTCGTTTAAATTACAAAATTTTTATGGTTGTAGTTGAGTCAACTCAAGCATATGATTCAAATGTTATGGATGTTGAAGAAAATTTCTTTCAATAACAGTAATGTCTTAGGCTACCCAAAGTTATTTTGTGCCAGTACAATATGGCACATACTATATTTGTTTCATCACTATGTTCATTCAAGTTGAAATAATTTCATACTCATAATAATACTAAATTAGGTGCAACTGATCATCCACCTTGACTACTTGAATCAAGATCTAAAAGTGTGATTGTCAAAGTAGGGGAATTAAAAGAAAGCGTTTTTAAAAAATAAAAAATTTATGAATAAGACTATTTTTGTTTTGTCATACAAGTTACGGATCTTGTATCCTGATTCATTGAAGCCAAATATCGTCTTACGGCACAAAAAATTTTTGGTTTATGTCAAAAAGTTGATATACAGCCACACCTGTAAATCTCGTGAGGTTACTTTAGCTCATAATTTCAGCCATGTTAGCTTTTGCACTTATGGCTTTTGGAGCAGCAAGCAAGGTGATTGATTTGTTGACTATCTAGACTGGGGTGGGGTGTTTGGACACCACCACAATAGGGTTGTGTGGTAAGCTACTATACATTGCATTATGTGGAGTTGTGGACCATATGGAGAGAGAGAAATCGCCAAACTCTTCAGAATGAGGAACAATCAGGATATTAAGAATGGTGTTTTGAGTTCTTTGTTTAAATATTTTACTTTGATTGGGATGGGGTGCCATGTAGTTCCATTGCTGATCTAATAAGTGTCTGTTTGTAATTCTTTAAGGGTGCTAGCGTTTGACCTATCCTTCCTTCTAATAAGTTATTCTCATACTTATATAAAAAAAAACTTGGAGACTTTTTTTGAATTCAAGATGAATGATAAATTTCAGTCTATACCATATTTTGCAGTATATGCACGTTTTATCTGATGTACAAAAAGCTTGTGGCCATATGTTTTGAGTTTCCGAAGCTTTTTATTACCTGTATCCATGTCAATGCTACTTGATGCATATGCTTCTTTACAAATAGGATCTACTCTATATGAACACATTATCGTATTTTCTAGTTCACATTAACTTGGGCATATATCGTAACATCGTTAGTTCTGTTGGTTTTGATATTTGGTTAATAAAATAAGCATAGGTGCTTCCTACAAGGCCATCCTTCAGAAGAGCTAATTATTTTTTCTTAAGGTTTTCCCTTTTCTTTCATCTTTTATTTTTAAATTGCTATTCATCAAAGAGGGATTCATTTTAACTGCTTCTTTCCTTTATAATTTTAGGAAGAGTCAGTCTCTTTGCCCTCTTTAGTTACGTACATACTGGATTACGCCCTTTGTCAGGGCACCTACTCAATATCTTGCAGAAATGAGTTTCCTGTTAATTTGTATATAAAAGATATTGCACTTGGTATTCATGCTGCATTTAGATCTCCTGCACGATTCATGGTACCCTTAACTCTCTTGTCTTTCAGAAATTTCTACAGATTTGCTTCTTCTGCTCATTCCTGAATGCTAAGGAAGATGTAATCACCCTTGAAATGCTGTGTAAGTTCTGCTTATAGTTAGAGAAACTACCACTAAAAGATTGACAATCATGTTAGAACTTAAAAGTGAAGACAGATGGCTGGTGACATTTTACGGTCAAAAAACTATGTGCGCTATTCTGGTGATACAACCTGATTCGTGCTTTGTGGAATTTAATCATATGGACCTCTTTTCTTCTCTCTTAATTTGTTTGTCTTTGTTTGGTATATTATTTTTTCATATGAATTGACTCTTTTACCATGTGCATCTTTTTGTTACATTCTGTTGCCCTTATTTCTATGCATCGTGTGGGTGGGGTGGTCTGCATGGCTGGGTGACCACTGCAAGATGCATTTATGCAGATTGATATACATCCGGGATCATGGGGGCATATGTTAATGTTTTTTCACTTGTGGAACTCAGCAGCAAGCAGGGTGCTGATGGATGGCTGCCATGCCTATGGTCCTGTCCACACAATGGATACAACAGTCTACATAAAGAGTGAATGTCACTCCACACAAATATTTTTGAGCAATGTGTGAGGCACAAACAATTTCACATCTTACTTTGGTGATAAGTTGTAATGGTGCAACATCGCTTTTACAGGATTACTGACATCACTTTTATTGGACACTGATCACAAAATGTTTTGCTTTAAAAAAAATTTACGAAACTTTTTTGTGTATTTAAGTGGTGAATATCTTGTTTATGGAGCAGCCATGCAGTGTGTTCATTGATGGCTGTCCTGCAAGTTGCCAGCTCTTAACTTTAGATAGTGTCCTTCAAGGATGTGAATCTTTTATTTTTTATTTTTATTTAAATCAGTACCATGCTGCCAAAGGTGACTATTTGATCCAAAAGTTTTCAACAATGTTAGGGATACAACTTTTTTTCCATTTTTCACAAATTTCTAAGGGGATTAGTTGTGATTAGAGAAACATCACTTTTATAAGATCCTACTAGTGACACTGCTTTTCTTTTATATTATACATAACAAGCCATGTTAGATATTGAAAAGTTGTGTCCCTAGACTTATGAAAAGTTTTAGAGGGCCTAATGATGATATGGTGTTTCTATTAGTGATTTGGCACATGCGCACCTATGCTTGTTTGAGAGTATGTTTGGTTGAAGGGATGGAAAAATGAGGATAAAACATATGGGAAGAATAGAAAAATAGGAGGAAAGAACCATGTTCTAAGTTATGTCTTCCCCTCATTTAGTAGCATCAACGAGATGTCTTTTTTCTCCCTCCTCACTTATCTCATTTGTTTATGGTTCTTAGCTAGTTTGTTTTTACCTCCTCTTTGTTGTCACACGAACTTGGAATGGCAAAGAGAGCACTAGTAGCCGTCATTGCTTCCTACGTAGATGTCAGTAGCAAACTCAATCCCCAACTTAAACCCAGGTCCAAGAAGGAGCCAATCTAAACCTATCAAGTGATAATAGGACAATGAAAAAGAACCTTAACAAACATTACCAATTAAATAAATTCAAAATAAAAGTCCTAAATGTATGAAATTGTTTAAAGTGGGGAATCATTGATTAAAATTTGCGTTCCACGTAAGCCTATCCATAAATGAATTTGGCAGCCATAGAATAGAAATGGTAAGACGATAAATCTCCATTTAGAGAAAGAAATCTTTGTCTATAATGAAAAAGTGAAAACGAATCTTTTATAACATATAAGAGCATTAGTATTGGGGAATGCCAATTCTACTCTATTTTACCATACCAAAAATCTACTTCATCATTATACCATACCATTTTATAGTACCTCTAGCATCCCAAAACTCTATTTTTATTAAAATGTTATTTTTTAATCATTCTTTATTATTTCTTTCC
Organism: Quercus glauca; assembly: GCA_023736055.1. NCBI lineage: Eukaryota > Viridiplantae > Streptophyta > Magnoliopsida > Fagales > Fagaceae > Quercus > Quercus glauca. The sequence goes on from CM043315.1 coordinate 22,218,377, forward strand.
AACCATCACATTTTCCTGGGCTTTTCAATAGTCAATATTTTTCCCTCTCTCTCCCTCAACCTCTAGCACCGGTTCAACACACAACCAAACACACACACAAACCCATGATACACCGATCAACTTATCCAAACCCATCACCACACACACAGAGCCACACACACACACAAATACAAACCATCAAACCATCAACAAAGCCACACAGACACAAACACAAACCATCAACAGAGCACACACACAAACCATCAAACCAGTTGGAGCCAACAACGACCACCGCACCCACCACCCAAGCCACCGATTAGCAAACCCAAGCCACCGATTAGCAGACCCATGCCGCCGATTTGAAACCCAAGCCGTCGAAAATACCCAAAAATCATCACCGGAGCCACCATCGGAGCTACCGATGATCAACCCAAACAATCCAACCACCGATCAACAGATCCACCGTTTCAAACCCACCTATCAACCGATCCAAACCCACCATCAACCGATCCCAACCCAACGATCCAAACCCAACTCGCCGATCCACGCTGATCCAACCTCCAACCTCAAAAATCCAAAACCCAGCACTGGTGCAATGAGAGAGAGGCCATGTGATGAGAGATAAGAGAGAGGCCGTGTGAAGCTTCAGCAATTGAGATGGGTGAGGGTGAATCAGTTGAGCTACAGCGCGATGAGAGATGAGAGAGACGCCATGTGAGATGGGTGAGAAATTTCGGAGATGGGTGAGAAATTTCAACGATGAAGTTTCAGAGATGAGAGAGCAAATGGAGAAATAGAAAAGGAAGAGAGAGAAGAGAACAGAAAAAATGAGGAGGATGAGAGAGAAATTTCAAGGGAAAAAGGAAGAGTAAAATATATATTTTTTTTTACTTGCAATACTGCTGTTTACAATTCCCTTATGCAAGAGTTTTTGGGGCTTAAAATGCCAAATTTCCCTTAGATTTGGCATTAGCATTCCCCAATGCTAATGCTCTAATCAAAATTTATTATTTAAGTGAAATTCAAAAATTTATCAACATTTCTCATTTTTCTATGCTCTGTTACTACCCAAATAACCAAAAATGAATAATGAAAATGGATAAAGATTTCAAATTAAAAGGATTTCATAAGTTTGGTAAATTGATAAAACTATGAATTTGAGACCTAATATATGAAATAAGGTATAAACTCTCTCTCTCTCTCTCTCTCTCTCTCGTATTGATCCACATACACTGGTTTGGATGGATTTTTGATTTCATAGTGGATGTGGTGCAATAAGTTTGGATTTCATGGTGGATAGGTTACGATGGGTGACAATGTTGTCAATGTCTACTTGCAACAAAGATGCTATTTAGGCTTCGTGTGGTAGTGTGTTAATTGTGTGATTTAGGCTTGTGGTTTGTGGTGGTTTGGGAATTGTTAATTGGGTGGTTTGTGTGAGTGGCATGCCAGAAAATATTTGCCGAAAACAGGAAAATGGTGGAAGAGATAACAGAGAAGCTAAGAGTGTCAATGTTCGACCTAACTCACGAATACGACACGAACTCGACATGGGTTTTTGCGGGTTAGGGTTTTTACCTTAATGGTTTTGGGTCATAAACGGGTCGACCCGAAAGCGACACAATAAAAAACGTGTCATAAGTGGGTCAACCCGCATAATCCGCAATAAATACATTTGACACGCCAATTTATTTGTGTTAACTCAAAATGACCCACTTAACACAACTTGTTTAACTCATATAACAAATAATATTCATTTTATTTTAGATTTGTCAAATACTTTTTATATCCAACATATATTTTAAATTAAAAAAAAAGTGAGTAATTACAAAAACTTACAAGGGATATAATTGGAATTTGAAACTTTACAAACCCTAGATCTTTAAACCCTACAAACCCTAAATCTCTAAATATTCTTATAAATATCTTATTTTATTTTATTTTTTTAATTTCAACCATATTACTCACTCTACTATTTTATAGTCTCATGCCCAATTCTCAAGCGCAAAGTTTCAAACTGGTTATTTCTCTCTCTCTCTCTCTCTCTTTATGGATGATAATCATAGTTATAGTCATGATTAGTCTACTATTTGCTCCAATGATATTATATTTTTGTTGAACTATGTTATTTTTGTTAAACTATGTTATTTTGAATTTGGGTTGAAGTGTATGCACTTCCTTTAGAGTGTAAAGAACTTATTTCTAAATGAATGTTATATTTTTGTTGAATTATATTATTTTGAATGTGGATTAAAGACTTGAAGTGTATACATTGATTTTGGGATGTAAAAAAAAATTATTTCTAGATGGATGTTATATTAAATATTATGCAGGTTGAAATGAGTTGTGTTACATTTGTGTCAACCCAACACGACTCGTTTATTAAGTGTGTCAAATGGGTTGGGTCAGGTCAACCCGCCTTATTAACAAGTCGGGTTAGGGTTGAAGAATTATGACACGATTATTAAATCGGTTGGGTTAGGGTTGAGCCATTTAATCAAATACTCCTACCTCAACACGACATGAACTCGACACGCTAATCCGAATTGACACCCCTAAGAGAAACAATGCTCCGTTTGTTTTCACATTAATGTTTTCTAAAAAAAAAAAAGAGTCATTTTCTAAAAACTATTTTATAGAAACCTATCTCACTTTCCTATGTTTGATAGCATTTTTTAGGAAACTATCTCATTTTCCTATATTTGGCAGCATCCTTAAAAATAAGATAGAGTTATTTTCAATAGTTTTCATATTGTTTCTTAACTTCCTTTATTTGACATTACATAAGATAAATTTGTTTTTTGGAAAATTTTAGTGGAAAACTGAATGTTCAATATGGGTATGAAACACCTTTGAACGTTTAGACCCCAATTAACAAATTATAAATTCAAACTTATTATCAAACAATTAATGTGCGGAACATGAACAAGCCAAATACAGAATTGATATACAATCTAAGCCAAATATAAACACATCCACAACAGTAAATGTAAGGCAAAGATAAAGGAAGGAAGATGCAAACACACGGACAACACACGATGTGTTATCGAAGAAGAAACCAAAGCTCTCAGCGTAAAATATCTCCGCCGCCCTCCAAGCGGTAAATAATCTACTAAAGAATGTAGTTGGGATACATGAACAGCAGAAGACCCTCCAAGCATAATTTACCCAATGTACCTAAGCCCTCCAAGTTTCTTACTCTAACGAGATTACGTGTGCGTTTGGGAAGCGCGTTTTGCGCTTCCCAGATGCATGTTTGCGTTTTCAACCTTTTTTTTTTCTTTCCCAGCCATGAATGTTGACTTGGTGGGGTGAACAATGTGCACACAGTACACACACAATGCACACACAGGACCTTTTTCAGCCACTTTTTTAGTTACGGGACCCACAAACTTCACTTTTCAACAACTTTTTCATTAAAAATGGGTCCCACGATACTATTCACACATTTAAAAATTATTTTGCTACAGTATTTTTCAACTTTCAGTTTTCAGTTGTATCCAGACGGACCCTACGCCAAACCTATTTCTTTTTTAGCTTCCCGGATTCCACTGCTAGACCATAGCATCAATCAATGTGAATTGGTTCCTTCTTAACTATTTCCCAACAGCACCAAATAAACCTTCTCACGGATGTGGATATGATGAGAAAAGGATTTAGATAAAGACCTTTCAAGAATGTAACAATGGAGAGGAAGAGAGTAGAGGAATGTGAAGAGTCTCTAAGGTAAAGATTGTGGATGAATCAATCTTGTTTTTCTCTAGAGTTTCTCTCACAAAATTCTCTCTAAAAACTCTCTACATTTGGTGGGTATAAGGGTCTATATATAGTGGGGTCAGAAAAGAATGCGAAGAGTTAGTTTTTCCCAAACAGGGCTAATTGGCGACTTGGCCTCGTGACTGGTTTGAGTCGCGAGTTCAAGCCGTGAGATAACGGCCTAGCCAGCCTGGGACTTTTGTCCTGTAGTGCGATAGCTGGCGCGACCCTTCAGCTCCCCTGTGTGCATCTCACGTGCCTGCAGTTGGCGGCTTGCCAGTCGCGAGTCAGCCGCAAATCTCTGCCTTCTTGCACATACTTGAGTTTTTCTTCACATCTTCTCACACACTACCCTTACAATAATCCCACCTAAATACAGGATTACTAATTGCTGAATTACAAGCAAATTGGCATGGAATAAAGCCAACAAGATATTTGATTAAATTCAACCTTACAAAAACAATCTCTAGAAAATAATTTATATTTTCAATCAAAATAAATGAAGCGTAAATGTTAAGTTTGATGCAAGTAGGGGTGGTAATGTATTACACGGCACGATATGAACTTTTGCAGGTTAATGTTTAGAGTAAACGAGTTCATGTTAAAAGGACACTATTTAGTTACAAAATTAGTTGTAACCTTAAGTTACAACCTTACTAAATATCTTTTTATTGGAGGTGAGTTTTGACAAATATAACATTGGATTATATCTTTTTCTTATATCCTCCATACTTGCAAAATTTCTAGAAAATTAAAGATCAATAGCTATGTCATCAATAAATTGCTTAAATTGTAAGTTTTTGTAGTTTAAAATTATGCATAAAATATAAGTTTATAGATCATATAGTAAATAATATCCGATTGACATAAAATTTCACATGTGTATTAAGAGTATAAAGAATATGTAATTCAACGGTTAGATTTTCAAAATATGTGGTAATATTTATTTTATTGAGTAAGATTGTAGTCTAAGGCTACAACCAATTTTGTAGCTAAACTTTATTCGTATCGAAATGGGTCGACATGCTTTAATATGATTAATAAATGAGTCATTTCTATGTTAACTTGCTTAACTTTAATGATTTGATTAATATAGATAAATGTTATATTTATCTTGCATAAATTTGAATGCTAAATATAATTGAGTAATTAAAATAATATTGGTTATATTGATAAATTATTCATTAAAACTCTAAAGCCCTTAATCCTTTTACCCAAAATAATGAAAAAAAACTCTATTTTCACTTTATTTTTCTTAGGTTGTCTATTAAACGGGTTATCTTGTGTCAACCTGCTTAATATACAAGTTGTGTTAGGGTTGAAAGATATTGACACGATTATTAAATGAGTTGTATTAAGATAAATTAAAAAAAAGGTTGAGCTATGTATTCAACTATCATTACCTAAACATGACACGAAAATGACTTGCTAATACTAATTGCCACCCTAAAAGTGTGTATATGTATAATAGGAAAAAATTATATATGTATTTTTCCAATTTAGATTAAAACTATCTTGCGGGTGTATGATTCAAATTTTATCTTGAGATTGGTGTAAATGCTCAATCTATATGGGCATTTGCGGTAAATAAAGGCGCAAGGAATATGCTAATTCGATGCCAGCTCTGCTGACTGCTAAGTGTGCGACAACACGATGTGCACATTAGGGCACCATTCTCATGCCAACGTGGCAATATCGATACGCAACCGTTAGATCATCCCAAACCCCAATCCGACGGCAGAGAGAGAAACCCTAGCATAACCAAAGCAAAAAAGAGTCTTTAAAAACATAGATAACCCTCATATCTCACCCTCCACTCTCTTTCTCTCTGTCTCTCTCGCTCTTCACATTGAACTCTGTCGTAAGTGCGGCGAGAGAGTCTGTCTATCTTAGAAGCGAGTTTCATCTCATCAGGTTCAGATCTCTGTCACTCTTTTCTCTCTCTTTTTACAGTTCTTCTCAGCTCTGATTCTAACGTTGTTTTTATATTTGATGATATCTAGTTTGTCTTTGTTTTGTTTGGATCTGAATGAATATATTATAAGATTCTGTTGGCTTTAGATGTTACGCTATTTCTGAATATGTTTCTCATCTGATTAACTGTTGTTTTGTCTTCCTAGATTTGCTTTCTGGGTTTTGTTTGGTTTTGTATCTCTTAGCTTTTTTTTTTTTTTTTTTTTTTTAATATTATTTTTTCCAAAGTTTATGCGGCTTGTAATTTGTGACAACGTTGTTTACTATGTCTGTCATATATGTATTATTGGGGTTTATTTGTAAGATCTGCTTGGGTTTGATTACTATGAAGACCTTAGGTGTAAGGTCAATGAGTTCTGTAGTATACCATAAAATCATGTTATTATTTCGAGTTTGTTAATGGGATCTTGATCTGGTGGCTGGTGTGCTTTAAGTCCTTTTGGCCTACTCAATTATATGATAATGACCTGGTGCATGTGTATTCAATTGTCTTTGAACTTGTTGATTGAAGAAACCTGATGGTAGGTTATGGTTGTGGCATGTTTTGTTAATATCAATATTCACTGGGATGATGTGATTTTGAATTTCATTGTGTCTGCCAGGGATAATTTTGCTTAATTCATATTTTTTGGTCCCATGCGTTACCAACACATCTTTTAACCCTTTGAAAGGGCTATGTCTGATATGCGTTTGAATTGGGACCTATTGAATGATACTATTATTGTAATCAATTACCAGCTTCTGATTGTAATCAATTTGAATTCATGGTGAATGCTGAATTGTGATGATTGTTTATTATTTTTATTGCAGAATGGGTAAAGAGAAGGTTCACATCAACATTGTGGTCATTGGCCATGTCGATTCTGGAAAGTCGACCACCACCGGGCACTTGATCTACAAGCTTGGAGGTATTGACAAGCGTGTTATTGAGAGGTTCGAGAAGGAGGCTGCTGAGATGAACAAGAGGTCGTTCAAGTATGCCTGGGTGTTGGACAAGCTAAAGGCTGAGCGTGAGCGTGGTATTACCATTGATATTGCCTTGTGGAAGTTCGAGACCACCAGATACTACTGCACAGTCATTGATGCTCCTGGACATCGTGACTTTATTAAGAACATGATTACTGGTACCTCACAGGCTGACTGTGCCGTCCTCATTATCGACTCTACCACTGGAGGTTTTGAAGCTGGTATTTCTAAGGATGGTCAGACCCGTGAGCATGCTTTGCTTGCATTTACCCTTGGTGTTAAGCAGATGATTTGCTGCTGCAACAAGGTACATTTTTTCATTATTTGTAAATTTGATTTCATTCTCATTTATTATGTTTTGAGGTTGCATATTTAACTAATGTTAACTTTGCAAACTCTTGCGTCTAGATGGATGCCACAACCCCAAAGTACTCTAAGGCCAGGTACGATGAAATTATTAAGGAAGTCTCATCGTATTTGAAGAAGGTTGGTTACAACCCTGACAAGATCCCCTTTGTCCCCATTTCTGGTTTTGAGGGTGACAACATGATTGAGAGGTCTACCAACCTTGACTGGTACAAGGGCCCTACCCTACTCGAGGCTCTTGACCAGATTTCTGAGCCCAAGAGGCCCTCAGACAAGCCCCTCCGTCTTCCGCTCCAGGATGTCTACAAGATTGGTGGTATTGGAACTGTGCCAGTTGGAAGAGTTGAGACTGGTATCATCAAGCCTGGTATGGTTGTGACATTTGGCCCTACTGGATTGACAACTGAAGTTAAGTCTGTGGAGATGCACCATGAAGCTCTCCTGGAGGCCCTTCCCGGTGACAATGTTGGCTTCAACGTGAAGAATGTTGCTGTGAAGGATCTCAAGCGTGGTTTTGTTGCTTCCAACTCCAAGGATGATCCCGCCAGGGAGGCTGCTAACTTCACCTCCCAGGTCATCATCATGAACCACCCTGGTCAGATTGGCAATGGCTATGCTCCTGTCCTTGACTGTCACACCTCCCACATTGCTGTTAAGTTTGCTGAGCTTGTGACCAAGATTGACAGGCGATCCGGTAAGGAGATTGAGAAGGAGCCAAAGTTTTTGAAGAACGGAGATGCTGGGATGGTGAAGATGATTCCCACCAAGCCCATGGTTGTTGAGACTTTCTCTGAGTACCCACCTCTTGGTCGTTTTGCTGTGAGGGACATGCGTCAGACCGTGGCTGTTGGTGTCATTAAGAGTGTTGAGAAGAAGGATCCTTCTGGTGCCAAGGTCACCAAGTCCGCTGCAAAGAAAAAGTGAAATGTGCTTTTGAGGTTTATCATAGTCAGACTAGTTTTGTCTATTTATGGTGCTACTGGTTTTCAATTTTGTTTTGGTCGTTCTTGCAGTTTTGAGGACAGCTTTATTAGTTTCCATCACAGTCCTCTAGCCTTGCTTCTGAGGATGGTGGAGGGGTTGAGCAATCGGATTTCTTCTGGTTGCTTGACAAGCTGTGGTGGAAGCTCTGTTTTACAAATTATGTTTTAAGTTTTATATCTCAATGAGATGAGTCGTGATTTAAGTTTTATATCTCAGTGAGATGAGTCGGGTAGTTGATTATTGATGAAGAACTTCATTTTAATGTCAAAAACTCTGGTTTTTAAGTTCATTATTTAAACTTGCTGGTTCTTATCTTCTTATCTATTGCTTCTTGAGGTCAAACTCGGTCACCTGGAATTCACGGTTTGGTTTCATGTTGCTGTTATTAGACTTCTAGACCCCCTTTGAAGGAAGGAGGGTTACTGGAATGGTTCTGCTCTAGATTTTCCGCCACCCACCTCTCACTATGCTTGATCGTAAGGGATTAATGAATCTCACTTTCTTTGAGAATTCTTTAGGGAATAGAAATAACGGATTCGATTGCAAGAGGATAGAAATTTGTTAGTCTTGGGAGAAGAAAGGCTTCTCTTGTAACCGATACATGCAGGCCCCACATAGTGAGGTTCCACACGCTTACATGTAGCGGTAACATATAATTATTCCTCATTTTGAATTGAAAACGCTTAAGTAAAATTTCTATCTATTTTACGAAGAAATCGTACCATCTATTACTAATCATTATCCTCACTTTTTTTTTTAAATTATTTATCTCAACTATCTTTAATATGAAAACTCAATCTCCATTCTTGTAGACTTGTCCCTTCCATGGATGAAACTCCCCTCACCCACACGGCCACAAGCACCGATCCGCTATAAGCACTGATCCACTAAGATTCGTTCCAAGCGACCTAAAAACTCCAATCTTCTCCAAAAGCATCGAGACTCGTTCTAGTCGACTTCCAAGCACCAACCCACAACCACAAATTCCTTTGTTGGTGTGTTTGTGTGTGGGATTGTTTGATTTTTGGTTGATTTTGTGGTGTGTCTGTCTGTGGGTTTGTTTGATTTTTGGTTGATTTTGTGGTGAGTCCGTGTTGTGGTGGTGGTGGTTGGCGGTGCTAGGTTGTGGTGGTGGGTCTATGTGGTTGGCGGTGCTAAGTTGCGTTGATTAGTTGTAGAGATTATGGGTTGAAGAGAGAGAGAGAGTCAGGGGAAGAGAGAGAATGTGAGGGGAGAAAAAAAATATATAGAAAACTATAGTAATTGTGCATATATACACGGTTACTGTAATACTTTTAGATATATACAAACTTATGCAAGCACTAATGTGGATTTTTTTTTGAGTAAAATGTGTAAAATTAGTTACTTTTTCTATTTTCCACTATCTGATGCAGATGTCCTTAGTGTTTAAGGATCAAATTGGTCATTTTTAAAAACTTTGGTGCTTGGTATTACCCCAAAACCTCAGGTAGGTTGTTGTAATTTACTCTTATAATAAAATTAATATTATGTCATTTCTAGTTTCTCTAAGTTCTCTAGCCATTGGGCTCAAAAAATCTCTGGCCATTTACCAAAATATGCTTTTTATATCCCAGGTGTCCAAATATGCTTCTTTACCAAATATGCATTTCTTTTTTCTTTTTTAAGTTTCCCATTTGAAAGTTTCTTATTCTCCAATAGATTTGAGGATCAAACTTTACATACTCCAAAAATCAATTAATGTTTAGACTTGATAATACAAAGCAATCATCATGTACTAGATGTCATGGATCGAAATTCTACTTTACCTATTCTCCAAAAATCATTTAAAATTTTTTTTTTTTTAAATTGCATTAGATTTAAATGTCAGAGTTTGGCAAAGTTTTCACTACGTTTCCACTTTTTTGTGATGCAAGATGCATAACCCAACTCCAAGTTCACTGAAATCTCTTTCGGTTCATGTTAGTTTTTCCAAGGTGTTTTACTTGACTAACTTGAAGTTGATCATTTTTCGAAATTGCCATAAAATTAAAGAAAGACGTTCTTTTTTTTTTTTTTTTTTTTTTTTCACTTTCGGAAGAAGCATAAGAGCTAATCTCACCTGTTGTGAAAGTTTGTCTTGGCCTATATAAAGCAATATTTCCAATGTAAGTTCGCTCTTTTAATTGATGGTTTACGTTGTTTAATTATTGTAAATTTGTGTTTGATAATTCACAATGCTGTACCTATTAGGATCCTTAAGGCCTGTTTGGTAGTAGATTTTAAGTATTGTTATTCCAAATGATGTAAGAACTGTGGTTTAAAAAGAAGTTACTTTCGAGACTGACTCCCTCCTCCTATACAATGCCCTTCAAGGGAACAATGCAGCTGCCTCTTCCATAGAGAATGTAGTCTCTGGTATTCTCTCTCAAATTCAGAACTTTAGGTCTGCAGATTTCTCTCATATCAAAAGGTTGGGCAACATGCCTGCCCATGTACTTGCTCAGCATGCTAAACATGTTGAAGATTTTGAGACTTGGCTGGAGGAAACTCCTAGCATTATTGAGCACACGTGTGCTCAAGATGTAATCAACTTGTATTCCGTTGTTAGTTAATGAAATTTCCAGATTTCCTATCAAAAAAAAAAAAAAAAAGTATTATGAAAACATGTGTTTAAAGTGCTCATAATGAAAAAAATATGTTTGGTAACATATTTTTAAAAGTAAAAAAACATAATTGTGTATTTAGTATGATTGTATATTTTTTTTAAGAAATGCGTATTTCGGTGACCTTTTATAGTGATTTACTATTATTTTATTTGATGAGAGAGAGATTCCCTCTCATTACCGTTGCACTCCCTATTCTTTCTCTTCTTTTTAGTTCTCTTCTAGTCTTCTCTACTTCATTAGTCTCCTTTTCTCCCTATCTCCATCGCTTCTGCCAAACTCTTTAAAGACCCACAAATGATACAAAGAAATCCCAGCAATAGGATTGTTCAAATACCCAAACCAATAATCCAATAAATCAAATCCACACTCTCTTGCTTATCGGAAAATAAAGAAAGAAATTAAATCAAACCTATGCCACAAAATCAAATCCACCCCATGAAATCAAATCAAACCCATGCCACAAAATCAAATCTACCCATGAAATTATCAACCAATGCCAAAAAAACCAAGAGAAAAAAAAGGACAAGGGAGAACTTGGCTTTGACATCAGTGGTGACTCCAGGAATTTTGTCCAAAGTGTTCTTGGACAAACCGGAACAGTATCCTACCCTATTCTATTTTGAAAAAATTTTCGGGTCATTTCGGTCTATTTCAGGTGTTTTGGGACATTTTGGTAAATACCGGCCGAAATTCAAGATTTGGCCGGCATGAAGTTTGTGCTACAAAAAAAAAAAAAAATTGTTCTCAAAACCAAAACAAATTTGCTGAAATTCAAAATTATTTGTCTTTTATAATATATTTGGGTGAGTTTGGTTCAGCTTTTTGAAACTGAGCTTTTTGAAAAAGTGGAGTTTTTAAAAATTGCAGTATGAAATTGGGATTTTTATAAAAGTTGAGCGTTTGATAAAAGCTATCAAAAAGTGCTTTTTAAAAAAACTGAGTGTTTGGCTAGCACTTATAAAAGTGGTAGTTTGAGTGATAAATTACTAAAAAGGACAATGTATATATAAATGAGTTTATTTCATACTTAAATCAACTACTTGTGATAAATTGATATTGATTTTAATTTGAATATACTATTACAATTATTTTTTTCTCTTTCTAAAAAAATTATTTTTTTCTCACCAATATTAGCTAATAATAACCTACCACTTAAAATTTATTGTGAAAGTATTGTGAAAATATTGTGATAATTGATACTGATTTTAATTTGAATGTACAATTAGAATTATTTTTTTTCTCACAAATATTAGCTAATAATAACTTACTACTTAAGATTTATTATAAAAGTATTGTGAAAATATTAGGATAAAAATTGATATTATTTTAATAATAAAAATAAAAATAAAAATAAAAATAAAAAATATATTATTGGTATTATTTTAATAATATTATTTTGCAAGGACGCTTCAAGGAAGCTTCCTTTTTCACTCTTTAACCCCCTACCACATGTATCTGACCACATCTTGAAGCTTCCTTTTTCACTCTTTAACCCTCCACCACATATATCTGACCACATTCTTTTTTTTTTCATTTCCTCTCATCGTTGTCTTTTCTCTTCATCTTCATCTTCATCTTCCTCTTTTTTTTTAAATTTTTTTTTATTATTATTTTTAAATCTTTTCCCTTGCTGTGCTGCTAGAGCTCTCAAGTTCTTGTTTCTCCCTTGTCATCTTCAGATCTTCTTCATCGTTTGTTTCATTCACCTCCTCAGTTTATCAATTTTCATAGAGGAGTGGAACTTGGGGTTGCACCGTTGATCAAGCTTGTTTGTGAATTTGTGATCTGCTCTAGTTCCAATCTTTGATTTGTGTTGCTCACTTTCACCGTGTAAAATTGTGTTATAAGCAAAGGGATAAAATTGGGTTTTTAAGAATAACTAGTGGGCAATCTGCTTTAGCACTTTTGTGCAATCTGGTTGGGGTTGATTTTGTTTAGGATTGAGGTTCGGCTTTAGTTTTTGGGCTTGCTCTATAACTTTTTTTTTTTTCAAATCTCTGTTACAATTTTTTTTTTTTTTAGATTTTAGTTCAAAATTTGTTTGGCATAAAACTTTTGAGGGTGTTCCTGATTTTGCTTAATGGTGTTCATATTTTTTTTTTAATGGGTAAATAAATAAAAAACTTTAAATTATTATATATAAAAAAAAAATTGGGTCAGGGTGTTCCTGGGAACACCCTGCACCCAACGTGGCGTCGCCACTGTTTGACATTGTCGATAATGTCATTGCCATTGTCACAAAGAGAGATGAGGAGAGAGATGAGGCTGGGACTAACGGTGCGGCAATGAACAAAGATAGAAAGAGAGATCTGATGGTGCACTCCTGGAACAATGAGAGAGAGAGAGAGAGAGAGCAGAGTTTGTGAGAGAAAGAGAAGTATGAAAAAGAGAAGATAAAGATAAGTGTGAAAGAAAGAAAAAGAGAGAGAGAGCATGCCAAAGAAATAGAGAGATAAACGGTTTAATGTGCTATCAATTTAGTGGGTCCCACACCTTTCAAAATATTTACAACAATGCCTTTAGTGTTGTTCTTCAAAAACTAAAAACTGATAAGAAGAGTTCTTTATATTTAGTGTTCAAATATCCTAAAATGAGAAATGTAACTCAAACACTTTTAAATGAAATCCCTTACTAAACGCGTTGTTGTTTTTTTTTTTTTTTTTTTGGCCCACTATAGACATCATATTTTGTACCCTTTATGACTTGGGCCCCCGTTCCCTAATGATGGTAGCACTCTATAGCCCAAGATTAGTTTAGGGTCTAATCAGATGAAAACTAACTTGAGGAAAGTATATGTGGAAAATATAATTTATTTTTGGAAGAATAAAACTATTTTTGGGAAAGAAAGGCTGAAGGAAACCTTAAGTGTGCGCACGCATATATGCGTATGAGTACACACACTCAAGCCATGCATATGCATACTTATGGCATTCGCACTCATGCACAGGCATGCGTACATAGCCAGGGTTCCAGAAACTATATATGGAAAGCTTTTTACACTTAATTCTAGTTTGGAATAGATCCCACATCGTCTGAGACCCGCCCCAGACCTCTATTTTTCGACTATATAAAGCCATAAAAGACACTTTTTCAAAAGAGGACGAAAATGGTGGCAAAGCACACAAGATTTACTAAAAAGTAGTGAATCAAAGAGTGAGTTTTTTACAACATCCTCAAGTCAAATTTTACTTGAGTGGGACCTTTTTTGGTTTTAATCTTCGAGTTCTAAAGTTTGTTAACCTATTTTGATTTGGTTGTGAATAGATTGATTGAGGAGAACAATCAAAATCAAACTTTAAAGAGTTCTAAGTGTTGAGGTAAAGGTTCTAGCTTTGGCTCTTCACTTTTCTTTGTCTTTATGTTGTTTGTATATAAGTTTTAATGTCTTAACATATCTGTTTAGCTTAGGTTTACGTAGTTTTTATGTTAAAAGCATGCTAGGTTGTTAGATTTCTTGTTTTCTTTATTTCTTTGCTTTGAGTTTCTAGGTTAGGGTTTTGGGCGTGTATGTGTGCGTATGCTTCATGCATACATACGAATACTTGAAGTGTGCGTACGCATACAGTTGGGATGCACACGCACACTCGTGCCTAGAAACCCTAATTCGTTTTTGTTTGTTCTTTCCTTGTTTTCTTTCACATGTTTAGTCTCTATTTCACCTGGTTTTCATATCTCTAAGTATCTGTCTATCTACTTTGTTTTGTTTTATCTCTTTGATGCTCATTAGGATTTTATTTTGTTTGAATACCATGAACATGCATATGAATATGAACATGCATTGGTGCTGAGATACAACGAGGTAAGTCATGCATAGAACATATGAACATGCATTTTATCTTTGAATATAAAGTTACCTAATATGCTTGGTTGAATACCATGAGCTTTGATGCTTGGATGTTTAGATGTGTTTATCCAAATCTGCCTTGTGATGTTTTTGCCATTGGTAATATATGCTTAATGCCATGATTAGGGGTGTTCACAAAACTGCACAAACTGCACCAAAATCGCCCATAAAATGGTATAATCGCATCACACCGCATCGCACTGCAAGTAACAGTGCATTGCATCGCATGATGCAGTGCGGTTATAATAAGAAAACCGCACAAACCGCACCCTCTCTATATATTAATATATATATATATATATATTTTTTTTTTTTTAATATTAAATATATTATTAATAGTTTAATAACCATAGTTTTCAAAAAAAAAAAAAAAAAAGGTTGATAACTCTAGCAAGTGTTGACTAGGAAAGCCAGCCCAAAATAAAGAAAAACTAGTTTAATAGTTTAAAACTTGGCCCAAAACAAAGGGAAAAATTAGTTTTGTACTGAGTAGGAAAAGTCCAAAATTTGAAAAATATATCGGCTTCAAACGTTCAAACCGCATCTTATACATGATACACCGCACCGCACATGTGATTGCAAAAATGAGGTGTGGTGTGGCTATGGTTTTGGTTAAACTCTAAACCCCACCGCATTGTAGCGCATTGCACATGTAACCATAAAAATAAAGTGCAGTGAAGTTATGGTTTTAACTTAGCTACACCGCAAAGTGCAGTGCTAAAAATGGCTCAAAACAGCACCGCATCGCGAACACCCCTAGCCATGATAGATGAATGTTAGGCTTGGAGATGATTATGCAATGTTTGTTTGCTTTTAGATGCATGTTAGAGTGTGTGTGAATTAGAATAACATGTCAAATATGCCTTTAATGAGATTAAGACTTAAAACACAATGAGTGGAGGTCGACCCACGGGTTGAGTGGGATTGGGTGCCTAACATCTTCCCGTCCCTATAACTAAACTCCAGACATTTGTTTTAGTAAAGATCAGTCATTCCACAAAGGGCGCTATATTTATGGTTCCTAGACCTAAATTAGGCGGCGACTCCATTTACACTTTCTGCCATGGTCTACCTTAGGCCAAGACGTACTCACCCAACAACGTCGCAAGTGCTTGTGCCCACACCCACTGTTTTTAGTGTTTAAATATTGAAAATTGTTGTTTAGAATCTCTTACCAACCAGACCCTTATTAATTAATTATAGTGATCTTTGTTTTAATGACTTCAATGCTGTTCTTGTTAGGATTTTATTTATAATCTGAAGATGCTGTATGGAATGTGGCTTAATTATAATATATTGTTCTTATTCTCTTTAGCGAGCTTTTAATGATAGGATGTGGACTAACTGATATTTTAGGGAATTTAAGATCTAAAGGGGAAAAATAAGAGATTGGTCTTTTACATGTTATCACTTCTTGTTTCTCTAGCTCAGTCTCTAACTCTTTACTTTTCTTTTCTTTTTCCCCCATATTTTGCAAGAAGAGTATTTTTTTCCAACATCTATATGCAACACTCTCCTTTCATATATACTAGTCACAGATTTGCGTGATGCACAAAACAATTTGATGATTTGTTTTTTTTATAAGTAAAAAATGAAAATAGTAGATGAAACTTATAAGTGTTGTAGGGACTCAAAATGTAATGGACCCTTGACAATAAAACTTATAGAGAAATGGGCTTAAGGGTTTGGCCTCACCGAAGTAAACAATGGCTGGTGTAAAGTTTATAACAAAAATCAATGGATGACATGAACTTCCTAGGAATATTGGGAATTTGGCTAAGTGTTTGCGATGCTTATTTGTCCTCGGCTCAGGCCGAGGATCTCTTTTTCTCTTTTTTACTTATCTTCTTCGACCCCCCCTTTGTTTAGAATTTTGCTAGTTTATATAGTCTTATTTTTGTTGATCTTGACCATCCACTTGTCAATCATCTGATCGTCGTGTACAGGGGTTTGTCACATCATCTGTAGTCTACAGGCTTTATGTTATCTCCCAGCCGCCTTTACAGTCTTTCTATTAGTTGAGGTAATCGAGGCGACTGGGTCCACTGGTCATGTCTTCATTAAGACGGCCAAAATGTTGGTGGGATATTTTCCCTTTAGTGGAGTCGGTGTGCCGAGGACAAATCATCCTCGGCTCGGGCCTTGGGACGTTCTGGGTCCTTTCCCATTGTCCTCGGCCTCAGCGCTATTCTCGGCGCGAGCCTTGGGCCGCATGTAGTGGGCCAGCGTGGTGAGTGCGTAGGGCCCTACAATAGCCCCTCAAAATTCTGCTGCACGTCCCCTTGGGCGGGGAGGAGGATTTTGATTTCCTCGGCGCCTTTTCTCGGCCTGCTGGGTTTTACCTTATCGTCGGTGTTCATTACTATTTCGGCCGTTTATGCAGCCTTACCTTTTGCGCAAAGTGTCGCCCCAGGATGGTTGGACCTGGGTCATTTGTGCTGTAGCACTTAATTTCTCACAGTTTTCATCCCTGGTGGGGCTCATTTATTTGGCGCATGAAAGGGGAGTTGGCTCTGCCTTAGTTTTGAACTCATCGTGACTGGTTCCCATAAAGGTTCGGGCCTGAAGTTTGCACAAGACCTCGATTTTTCTTAGCGTTTATTCTTTACGGGGAGATTTTCTTCCCGCTGACCTGAGGTCTTTGACCACGCAATGCGTTAAGCTTTACTTAGTGCTCGGTTTTCTCATTTTATGCTTGGTTTTCCCTGGGGCTTGGGTCCGAGGACCATACAATGCCTTGGTTTTGCTTATCGTTTAGCTTTCATGATGACATGTTTTTCTTGCTGGAAGTATCGAGTTTCTCGATCTCATTTAGCTATCTGAAGTATCTGGTTTCCCCATGAGGCTTGGGTCCGAGGACCATGCAATGCCTTGGTTCTGTCCAGTACTAGTTTTCTCATTTAATAATCGTCTGAAGTATCTGGTTTCCCCATGAGGCCTGGGTCCGAGGACCATGCAGTGCCTTGGTTCTGTCCAGTACTAGTTTTCTCATTTAATAATCGTCTGAAGTATCTGGTTTCCCCATGAGGCCTGGGTCCGAGGACCATGCAGTGCCTTGGTTCTGTCCAGCACCTAGTTTTCTCTTTTTAATCATCTGAAGTATCTGGTTTCCCCATGAGGCCTGGGTCCGAGGACCATGCAGTGCCTTGGTTCTGTCCAGTACCTAGTTTTCCATTTTAATCATCTGAAGTATCTGGTTTCCCCATGAGGCTTTTCTCTTTTTAATCATTTATTCTATCTATTTATCCGTAGCCGTTTTAATTCTACATTATTGCATTATTACAATATACAATAAGCATTAAATAATCGCATTTTTCGAGCAGAGTAATAATAATAATAATAAATGGAGTTGGAGTTGGAGTTGGAGTTGGTGGAGGATAAGACCTTGCCGTGTTTTGCCTCTTCGTTCGGTGGGACTCTTCAGATAACGAGGCGTCCTTTGGGTTGTCCGGGTGAAGCGTTCTGACGCTTCGGCGTCTTCTCATTTAGTGAGGCGTCTCTTCATTAATGCTGGCCATGGATCTACGAGGATCTAACGGTTGGCAAGCCCCTTGGAAATTGGGGCGGCATCATTGCCTCCGAAAATCTCTCCCTGGGATTTATGGCAGATTGGCACTCATAAATATCCCGCCATCTATATAAGACGCTCCCAGGGCAACCTTCCCCTTCACACTTGACAAAAGTTCACATCAACTTTCTTCCATAAACATCTCCCAACAAGGCTCCGCCAAACATAGCCGCCTGAGTCCCTTCGAATGAGTGGGCCCTTAAAAAGGGCAATCTTGGGGATGCACAGCCCCTATCAGGAGCCGAGGATGGCATTCCGACCCTGGCCGCTACGCTGGGATGGGTATCTGGGAGATCCAAAGATTCTCCTTCTTTTCAACCTAACCGGGGACACAGCCCTCCTTATCACCTGGAGGAGGATCCGGACAGAACGTAACCCCCCTCTCTTGGGTATGGGTCTTTGACCCCCCAAGCAGGCTACAGTGGGGGTCGGAGAGAAACCAGGCGGAACCCAAGAGCGCAACCGTTAGGTTCCGCGGCCTCTTTCACCCCTTAATGTAGCTTTCCTATCTTCCCCACCCTTCTCTCTTCTCACTTCTTCTCTCTTCTCACTTCCGCTTTCTTCCTTCCTCCTCTCGTCCTTCACTTCTTTTTCTGATATTTGTTCTTCATCTCTTCTTTTCTTCATCTCTTCCTCTATTCTCCTTTTCTATCTTCTGTTCTTCTGCCATTGTTGCTCTCCATCCTTTGTTCCTCTGTCGGCTTCGTCATGCGTCTGCCTTTGTAGTTAGTTTTAGAACAAGCCCCCTGGGCATTACTTGTAAGAGATGTAGTTTTACTTCATATATGAATAAAAGAAGTAGATTTGTTTCACTTGTTGTCTTTCTTTTTCTTTCTTTTTCGCATATTCTTGTTCTTGTGATTGTTGACTTCTGAATCATTGTTGTTGTAGTAGATTGTACTGTCTTTTGTATATTATTTCTGAAAGTGCTGCTCTTAATTTCTTTACACCGACCACCGCACTTGCCAGCGCACAAATCCTTCCCACAGACGGCGCCAATTGTAGGGACTCAAAATGTAATGGACCCTTGACAATAAAACTTATAGAGAAATAGGCTTAAGGGTTTGGCCTCACCGAAGTAAACAATGGCTGGTGTAAAGTTTATAACAAAAATCAATGGATGACATGAACTTCCTAGGAATATTGGGAATTTGGCTAAGTGTTTGCGATGCTTATTTGTCCTCGGCTCAGGCCGAGGATCTTTTTTTCTCTTTTTTACTTATCTTCTTCGCCCCCCCCTTTGTTTAGAATTTTGCTAGTTTATATAGTCTTATTTTTGTTGATCTTGACCATCCACTTGTCAATCATCTGATCGTCGTGTACAGGGGTTTGTCACATCATCTGTAGTCTACAGGCTTTATGTTATCTCCCAGCCGCCTTTACAGTCTTTCTATTAGTTGAGGTAATCGAGGCGACTGGGTCCACTGGTCATGTCTTCATTAAGACGGCCAAAATGTTGGTGGGATATTTTCCCTTTAGTGGAGTCGGTGTGCCGAGGACAAATCATCCTCGGCTCGGGCCTTGGGACATTCTGGGTCCTTTCCCATTGTCCTCGGCCTCAGCGCTATTCTCGGCGCGGGCCTTGGGCCGCATGTAGTGGGCCAGCGTGGTGAGTGCGTAGGGCCCCACAAGTGTTATTTCCAAAATTTTCTCAAAATGTTATGACTATTTTTTAACAAATTATAATTAATATAATAGATTAGATTTTCTAAATTAAGGTATTTATATTTGTTATTTGAAAGTGTTTTAAATATTTTAATTTTTTTTTTCGAGGAAACATAATGTATCTTACATTCAGTTATTATATAAGGTGAAATATTTTGTAAATAATATAATGTGTGATTGGAACTTTGGTTAAAAAAACATTAAATAGTTTTCATTCTCTTATGTTTTGCCTAATTTTGGGGAAAGGAATGGAATAGAATCAATACTCACTTACCATCCATTCCATCCGCTCTCATTAAACAACCAAACAAGGGAATGCAAAAAATATTCTCTAAAAATCAAATTGCTTCATTTCCATTCCACCCTTCCAAACATAATGTTAATGCCCTTTATTCATCGTCATCATCATCGTAAGCTAAACCCTCTCTCCCTATTCCTTGATTATGACATGAAAAAAAAAGCAATTAATCTAGACAAAAATAGCACAAGTGGGAGTGAGAAACACAATGGCAAATTGATAAGATTCAGGTTTGGAAATGATACAAAATTTATATTCTCTAAACTTTACATTCCCTAATTAAAGATAAGGAATCACGAATCTTTTGACTTGCCAACTTTTTACAATAAAAAATATTGGATTAATACTGTGCATGCCTTCTTTCACTCAGGTTCTCCACTTAAAACCCTTAACCATACATATACCACTCTTATCCCTAAAGTTTCTTTCCCAGATGATGTTACCCATTTTTGTCCTATTATCATATGCAATGTTTTTTATAAAGTCATATCTAAAATACTTGTCAATAGATTAAAACCTTTTATGGATAATCTCATTACTCCATTCCAAAATGCATTCATTCAAGGGAGAAACATTACAAATAATATCCTAATAGCTCATGAGATTTTTGATTCCTTTGCAAAAAAAGGGCAGGAAAAAATGTTTTGGTGCCTTAAAAATAGACATGAGCAAAACTTATAATAGATTTGAATGGAATTTCTTGAAAGTTGTTCTTATGTCCATGAAGTTTAGTTCAAAATTGGTAAATTGGATTATGAAATGTGTTACTACTGTTAACTATACTTTGCTCATAAATGGTAGCATCTCTAAATCCTTCATTTCTTCTAGAGGACTTAGACAAGGGGACCCCTTATCTCCTTATCTTTTCCTCATTTGTGCAAACATTATGTCCCTCTCCCTTTTGAAAGCTGAGAGTCTCAAGGAAATTAAGAGGGTTCAACTTGGAAGAAATTAAAGGGGTCGAACAGTGATGACATTATTATTAATTTAATAATTATTTAAAATATAAATAAATATATTAAATTAGTAAAATCTGAAATATTGACTAAAATAGTCCAAATAAATATAGAGATCTATCTTTCAAATGTATTTTTCATATTATAATTTCATTACTTTTGTAAAGAAAGTAAGAAATATTAAATCCTATTGAAAAGAAAGTAGGAAATATTAAATCCTAAGAAAATATAAATAGATATTGAATTTCTCAATCCTTAAAAAGTACAAAGTATAATTGCATAAAGAAGCAAATAAGCTCCAAGTTACACATTGTTTATTGCAAAAACATAGAACTTCATTCTTAAAGATAAATAAATAAATAAAACTTGAGTAGTCCGGTTCGGTCACGATTTTCATATCTGGAAGGTTCAACCTTGATTCGCATGGTTTAGTGACATTTTTTTTTGGTTGCTAGTTTTTGGTTTTAAAATAACCATCTCACAGTCAACCGGGTCAGGCTGTGTAGTTAGGTCCAAGTTTCACAACTTTGGTTGTTAATTTTCCCTTTTATATGATTTTTTTTTTAAAATTTTTTGTTCTATAAGATGTTGTCAGCATAATTTTGCACCTGAAATGGAGTTGTAGTAGTTGAGATTGTTTATAAGGTTCATGGAGATGATTCTAATTTTGCTCATTCTGGCTGGATTATGGTCACATGTTGATAAAATAACCAGTCTTGCTAATGACTGATATTTGAATATGCCTTCTCTTGACTGTGGTCACATATTGATAAATGTTGTTACTTTAATGATTAATATTTGAATACTTTTCCTTTGTTCGGTTCGGTTTGTATCTTTTCCTAAAAAGATCTTATATAATGTAGATTCTTTAATTGTAAATTCTCCATTGTTGCTTCAAAATGTTCGGTGAAGGACAAAAGAACTAGAAAAAGTAAAGCAGTTCAGAACCCTGATTACTTTTATATTAGGGATTGTGGAGGCACCTGGAAAATTCCTGCCATTATACTATGTTCTCAAGCCTTGGACTTCTTGGGCAATTTGGACGACAATGTTCTATTTAATGCTAGGGGACTGTACATTCCACGTGTGTGGTGAGCTAAAAAATTTGGGACCAGCCCATCTTTCTTCAAGGAATTGAAAGGAGGAATCTGACATCTCAACCCCAACGTTATTGGTGGGAGGCTTGTGAATGGTGGCTTGGTCTTGCTCCTAAAGAAAGAACAAATGGAATGGGCTGGGGTGTTTTTTTTTTTGGTGGTCGTTGTCATTTTCCGTAAATTTATAAAGAATTTTCAATTTCCAAAACAGGGTAAATAGCATTGGGTTTGAAAAGTTATACAGGTTAAGTCTAAACCACAAGAAGGAATTATGTAATTTCCTCTAAAAAGATTGGTTCATTAGATGAATCTGAAATGGTTAGAACAAATTTATAAGATGTACACGAGATACATTCCATATCCAAATAAGGAAGTCTGACAATATGACAACTTTGACTTATCATTTTGTTCCAAATCATTAAAAAAAAAAAAAAAATCTCTCATAAATAGAATGTCATGAGATTCGACGTTCATTAATACACACTAATTCTCTCTGCTGTCAGATTAGTTCTAAGTTTGTATCTTCCTGATTAAACAAACTCCGACCACAAGAACAAAAATGGGGCCATCTTTTAAATAATAATTGCTAGAACTTACAAGATGCTCACTGAGCCGGGTGGTCCATTCTGCTATAAAGTGCTGATGACCCTCCTTGTTCGAGTAGGAAGCCCACACCTGCACCACAAGAAAGCCTTTAAATGTCAAACCACATATAAAAAAGATTTCTGAAGAGAGATTTTTTTTATCTGTAATAAAAGAGAGAAAATCATGTTCTCCAAGTAACATTCGCAAAAGATTTCAAAGCAAAACAGTAAAACAAACAGAAATTTTGTTTGCCAAGACTAATTTCCATACTCCCAACCTTGACAAGGGATCACAAGCCCCTCTTATATGGTACTGCAAGAATAATTAATACAAAGCAATCAGGTGTCTACCTTACACAATATCACAATTCTTTATCACTTCCTAGTTGTGCTTTTGCTGCTGCCTGTTCAGCTTCTTCTATAACAAATTTTTTAAGTGATTCAACGTCCCTTGATCCTGGTAATTTTTACAGTATGCAAAAAAGAAAGTCAGATCACCCAGTTACATGAATACCATTAAATTGACAAACTCAAATCATCAGTCTACAATTACTACATAAGCACTGAATGTCTCCAATTGGCTCAAGTCAAGTAATGAAAATGTACACAGCAGAGGAAGCTAATGTTTGGAAGATGCCAGCCCAAAAGAAATAATAATCATAATCATAATGAAAAAAAGTTGATAAACTGTTAATCTGAAATCTGGAAAACTGATCCTCCTTATTTTCATGACATCAAATTGCTAACATTCGGCAGCAATTCAGAAAATCATTTTCCTCATCTTGATTTGTGTCACAGAATGGTACATAAAAATCATCCATTTCAACGCCCCCCCCCCCCCCCCCCCCCCCCCCTCTCCTCCCCTCTTCTCTCTCTCTCTCTCTCTCTCTTCCTCTGAATAAAAAAGAAAAGGGCTCACAGGTGTGGTCACTGCACCTGCACCATTTCCCCCTATCAGGTGCATGATTAATTACCAAGCAAAAAGAAGTGCTATATCTAGAAGTCTGATAAATTGAAACTATTCAGGGAACCAAATCAATAGAATCCAGATGACTTATTTTTACTTATTAAAAAAAATAAAAACTTAAATCCAAGTGACATATCATCACGTTTTTGGCATAGTTGCTAAAACAACTGTCACCATGACCATCATCACCATCACAATTTCATTATTTAAATCCTGCTATCATTATCCTCATGTCACAATTATTATTCCACATCCATCAGTCTCAATGATATAATCATGAATTCCACTGCAACCATCCATCCATACTGCCCCCAATATTTATTTAAGTATCATGATTTTTCTTTCAAAACATTATAGCATCATGACTAGCAGTGATCATTAACAAAATCATATTTTCTTTTGGAGAGATTACTATGGATATCTTGGATCAATAATTCATAAGAACGAAAAGATTGTGGAGGACGATAAACATTGAATAAAAGTAGAGGGCTGATTTGGAGAAGTGCATTTCTTCTTCATTTATGATAAATATCACACATCATTTTCATTATAATATAGTTATCACTATTATCTTTCATATTTCTCATCCCATTCTAATTGCAGCCACTGGCACCTTTACTCTCGCCACCACATCTCTCTCTCTTTTTTTTTTCTTTTTTTTTTGAATAAATTATTCCCAACCTCACATCTTATGATGTCCATGCATGATGACGTTCACCATTATCATGTGAAAATTTATATTAAACCATGTTTAAGTAACGTAACATGTCATAAACAAGTATGGTATTCTATTCTGATCTGGGATGGAAGCACAGAGTCACAATATGCCATTAAGTTAGGGGCCATTACTTTGCCACTTCAAAATACTGGAGGTCTAAATCACATCCAAGCATCAATAAAAATTTGCTTCTTTACCCATATTAATAGCTTCAATAGTTGATCAACAGGATATAGAATAATAGAATATCATAAATTTTACCAGAGTACACCCAAAGTCCACTAACATACATACTATATTGATTTACTTTGTTGTGTATTAAATCTATTACCAAAATGAATTCCTCTACTTGTAATTTTCAACAATCAAAATAGAACATGAAGCCTAGCATTATTTCTCCTTCCCTATACATTCACATGTCTTACCATAAACATTAACTATGATGCAGGATAAATGATTTACATGTTCTGGATCAGAATTTTTTATTACTGCCTTCTCAAAGCTTCATTTTAAAGGTAAGTACCCTTCCTTTACAAGTTAAACATACTGTCTAGTGATGCGACATCTTTACTCTTCATCTCTTTTTATTTATTTATTTATATTTTAAATTATTAGAAAATGTTACTCTTCATCTGCTTTTAATAAAGGAGAAATTATTTTGAGTTAAAACAAATAATTAAATTGGTGACATTTGTTGTGGGCAATGAGTACATAAACATCTTATGGCAAGGGTGAATCAGTAAAGAATTCACCCCAGAGCAAACTCTAATAATAGAAGCTAAACAATGATATGCACTCATCTTTGCAAGTCAAATCAGCAGTCAGGAGTTTCATCATCTCATCCATAAGCAACTAATAAACATATCTAGAGCTACATCATTCAAAAAATGAATAGCAAAATAGAGAACTATGAAGACATTCCAGAGTTGCTAAAAAAGGCTTCAACCTCCAGAAACGTTTAAAAGCACATGCAAACACATTCCTCTCTGGTCCAGTATAATGAAACCCAAGAGAAATAAACTGCCAAGTTGGTCAAATCGTTTTTCTAACCTATTTAATATGTTAACTTGATGCGTTGATTGAATTAGGTCACTAAACTATAAAATGGAAGGGCACACTCACCAGAGTGCTTTTTTTTTTTTTTTTTTTTTTACATGGCCAGTGGTGTTAGGGAAGATTAGGACGGTGGAACAGTTAAG
Source organism: Quercus glauca (assembly GCA_023736055.1). Taxonomy (NCBI): domain Eukaryota; kingdom Viridiplantae; phylum Streptophyta; class Magnoliopsida; order Fagales; family Fagaceae; genus Quercus; species Quercus glauca. The sequence goes on from CM043315.1 coordinate 22,243,925, forward strand.
ATAGTGCCATGTAATCATAGTGGATTGATGTTGCATCTGCAAATTGAGTAGGGAAACAATGGATCATTTTCTACATGATGCTTGACAGCTTGAGAGTTGTGGACATTGGTTTTTTGTTTGTATGGAATTTTGCTGGTCATACCTAGAATGGTGGTTGACTTGTTGGCATGTTGTAAGGGATGCTTTGTGGTAGTAATATTTGGAATGAAATTTCCTTGTGCATTAGGTGGTGTATTTGGAGAGAGGAATGCTCAAAATTTTGAAGGATGCAAGAAATTTTAAGCAACAATTCTTATGCTCTCTCTATGACTACACTACATGGATTCCATTTTTTGCTTCTCTTTGTCTAATTTATTGGAGTTCAATGATCTTTTAAATTTTAGACTTTAGAGGAAGACCAAACTGGACATGAGACATGATTAGAAACAATTAACATAATGTCAATCCCATGCTCAAGCAAAAACCCAGCCATTATTAACAATACTTTGATTACAGATTTGAGTAGCAAAAACCAAATGCTGAGTGATAAGAGTTACACCAATTCGTCAGGCAGCAGCACATATGCATAAAGCTAGAAGTCGGTATGCAACATATAACAAAAATTCACACTAACCAGAAAGTGAACTAAACAAGGCACATTATTGACATTTGAATAACTATAGTAACAGGAGTAGACATGCACGAATTCATAAGCACATGCACTCAAATTGTTTAGGCATAGGTAAATGAAAACAAGACAAATATTTGTTCTGCAAGTCCCTCAAAAATGTCATGCTCATGCAATACTATGAATGCTAGATCTATGAACAACCACCCTTTGTGCAGTCCAAAATCTTTTCTTCGCATTGGGCCTTGTTAATTATAAATTTTCCATTAATCTTGTTCAATGTCTCCATGTGTATTCAATCCCCAACTTCACAACTATCTAGATGGTAATTTATGTTGTTGGATGATACACAGGACTAAGCAAATAGAAGATTCTCTGAGGTAACCTAGAATTATGGATAACAAAAAAAGGTTTTCAGATTGAATATATATATATATATATATATAAGGAACAAAAAAAATTATTAAAAAGAAATCAAACCAAGTACACTGAGGGTGTACTCAGTGAGAAGAACAGTCAATTCAAATTAAAATTCTCAAACATATCTAAAAGAGAAAAACAAGAAGGAGAATTAAACGCGACACTCCAATCTAATAAAATACAAAAGAAAAGGCATTAAGATCAAGAATAGTCCTTTCACATCCCTCAAAACTTTTAGCATTCCATTCTCGCCAAAGGCACCAAATAATGCAATGTGGCACTGCCTTCCAGAAGGCTATATATCTATGCCTTCAGAAAGAACCCTGCCAAACTGTGAACATATCGATAACTTTCTTCGGCATAACTCTCAGATTGAATTTTAAGCCAAATATAAGAACTTTTGATGCTTCCTTATAGAAGCCATTAAAAGCTCAAAAAATCTCTTTATCAGAAGGTAACCCAAGTAAATGCACAATCATTGCCTAATTGAAATCACTTTACCACTCACAAACCAAACAAAAGGATTCCCTTCAATTTCCCTTTATATCACCCATCTTCATAGGTCACATGACCAAGTGCTGGAGTGCTAACAAAAGGATTCCCTTAGATTTATTTTTATATAACCCATATTCATAGGTTACATGACCAAGTGCTGGTGTATGTGTGTGCGCGTGTCATTAGTGAGAACATTGCTTGACTTGCCTAGACATTGGGAAGCAAGCACTTGCCTATTCTCCCACCAAGTTGCTATTTGAAATGTGAGACCATGTCACCGGCCAAATATAAAATATATAAAATTTGCATTACCATAACTGTATGGTGTCCTTCAAAAATTTCTGCCCATTTAGCACTCCTGGCATTTCATTTCTTGACTGTTTTTCTATTCTATGAGCTATTTTGAAGCTTATATATAAAGCTTAAATACATTAGGAACCACACTAAAATGCCTCACTTGATGTTTTAAATGCTTTGCTCCTCAGCAATTTCAAACGCATTTGAATGGCACAATCCATGAATATTGACAATAATCCAAAAGTATGAAAGCTTGAAGGCTTTCTTTATGGTTATTCAAGGCCAAAGAGTAAAATTCTCGAGACTTAAGATCAAAGAGGCAATTATAAACATTATGAATTATGATAGAGCTATAAAAAACTTAAAAACACTATGCCATCCAAATAGAAAAGATATAAAAAACATGAACATTACCTTGATATCTAGTAACTTCTTCTCCTTCATAAAAGAGCTTAAATGTGGGATACGAATGAATATCAACTTTGGAACACACCGCTTTACTCACACCGCAATCAACCTCTCCAATCTCTATCTCATCCTCTCCTTCCACCGCCTTCCCGAGGTCATCCCACAACGTCCCCAAGTTCTTACTGAAAAACCCGTTATAATTATCATTACTCGCAACGCAAACAATAATGTGTTTACATATATATGTGTGTATATATAAGAACATACGAATTCCATAACTAACAAAGTCTAGCTTATTCAAAACAATGAAAATAAAACCGTAGCTTGATTTCTATAGTTAATTACCAATGCTTACACCACGGAACACAGAATTTCACAAACCACGCCGTGTCCTTCTCCTTCACCTAAACCAACAAAAAACACATAGAAAAACAAACAATGAATATTGGTCCTAACCGTAAATCAATTCTTTCATTGCTACTAAATGTAAAATTACCAAAAGAACCAAACCGAAATCTTTCTCTGTGTGAGTGTGATTTTCAACAGATAGGTAAATATAATTGGGATTTTAAATATATATGTTATTGGATCTGTTATATTGAGTGTAAAAAAGGAGAAGATAAAATTAGGGTCAAATTTGGGGGAGTTACCTTGTCGGAGAAGGTGTCAACGGTTAGGGTTATGACTTCGGCGGTGGAGTGAATTGTTAGACCCAATAGAAGAAGAATAAGAATAATAAATGAAAGGTGAATCACTGAAGGAGATTTCGTTTTCATCGTTGTTGTTGATGATGATTATGAATGATAATTCCTGAGCTAAGACTCAAGTCTCTCAGCGTTTCTTTTTAGCTTTTCCGGGAAAATAGATCAGCACCTGAGGCGAAGTGACTCACAGAGGAGCTCCACTGGTTCAGAAATTATACTAGTTTGTGAAACACGTGGGTTGCACGTGAAAAAAGAAAGAAGAGAGATATATGTCCCAAGTTTAAAGAAATATATACTAGTAGATAACTAGATAAGGGAAAGAATAGAGGAAAAAAAATACATGCGGTAGAAGGGAAGAATTAACTTGTTTATGAACAAAAAGTATTTGCATTGAGTTTCAATTAAACTTGTTTATTGAAAGTTCTATAAAATGTATTTTGCTATGTGAAGAGGAAATAAGTAGTTATGATAAATAGACTTTCCATCACATACTACCTTAGTTTACCAAGAAAGAAAAAACTATATATCTTTTTTTTTTATTATTAAATTTGGACTAATTTATCTTCAAGTTTAAGAAGAAGCTTTGTATTAAAAAAAAAATTCAACGTTTTAATTCAATCCAATTTTTTTTTTTTTAATTTCGGACTAATTATCTTTAAGAAGAATCCGTATAGAAAAAATTGTCTAATTTCAATGAGGATTAATTGTTAATTGATTATCCAAAAAAAAAAAAAGTGAAGAAAAAAAAGGTTGCATGTTTGGTTAAAACAATCTGATAAGAAAAAATAAACTTTTTTTTTTATCTAAAAAATTCCTGCAATTTGATGAAATAACTTGGCACAATTACAACTTCTAAACTTTTACTGCAATTCGGTGAAGCCAACTCAGCCAATAAATTTTCAATTTTCATAATTTGTTGGGGTGCAAATTATAAATAAACATTATTTCAACATTAATGTTGCATGGGACCAATATTGACCTTTTGACATCACTCAGGGACGAGCCAAGACTTGGAGTTAGATGGGGCAACTCTGCTGCTAGCTATTTGTGGGGGTTTCGACCTTTGAGTCTATTGCTTTATTACTAAGAGCACTTACAGCAGTGGTGCTAAATAGTTATATTGCTAAAAATATAGCTATTTAGCACCACTAATCACAAAAGTAGAGCTGCAGCAGTGGAGATAAAGCTAAAAAATTTAGCTTCTCAGCTATAGTGCACATCTAAAGATAGATGTGCATTGTAGCTCAAAGGCAAAATATATATATATATATTATTTTTTAAAAAAATTGGTTTCTCTCTCTTCTTTTATTAAATTAAGTTTTTTTTCTCTCCTTCTTTCTTTTCTCTTTCTTTTTCACATTCACTCTTTCTTCTTCACCGAACCAAACCCAGCACTTCTCCCTTTCAAATTTTTTTTTTTTTTGTTCCTTCCTGTAGCCATTTTTTCTCTATTTTTTCTTTCTACTTCACCTTTCTTCTTCACTGAACCCGCCCTTCTCTTCTCCACTTTCATTTTTTTTTCTTTCTTCCTCTAACTCCTCACCACTCCTTAGCCACTGCCCGCCAAGCCGCCAACGGCCCAAGTCCTAAGCCATTGTCTACACAAGTCCCAAGCCGCCGGCGACCCAAGCCTAGTGGTGGTGGGTTTTTTTTTTTTTTTTTTTTTTTTTTTTTTTTTTTTTAAATCAGAGTTGTGGGTGGTGGTTGTTGAGGTGGGTCTGTGGGGGTGGTAGTGGTGGGTTGTTGACTGGGTTGTGTTCGTGGGTTGTGTTTGTGGTCTGTGTTCGTGGTGGTGGTGGGTTGTCCCAAGCCATTATTGTGGACGGTTGTTGTTGGTTGTGGCGGTGGTGTGGGTTTTTTTGTTGGTTGTCCTTGGGTTTTTTTGTTGTTGGATTTGTGGGTTTGTTGAATTTTGATTGTTTTATGTGTGATTTTGGTTGGTTTTTGAGATGATTTTGTTGCAAATTTGATGGATTTAGGTTGTGTTAATGGTGTCCTGTGGACAATGGAGGTGGTTGTGGGTGGCCTGTGGACAATGGAGGTGGTTGTGGGTGGCAGTGGAGGTGGCTGGGGTTTTGGGTTTGCTTATTGTTCTTCAGAATCTTCAGATGATTGGTTTGTGGTGTTTTTTTTTTTATTTTAGTAGTAGGTGTATTATTTTATTGTAGTAGATATATTATTTTATTGTATTGAAAGTTAAAATAGATCCACTATTGCAGGATGTTTAGTAAAATGAGTAGGTAAAATTGATAAAGTAACTTTTGCCAAATAGCTAAAAAAATAGCTCCACTGTTGTAGATGCTCTAAGGATTTTTGTTTAAAATTTTTTAAATGGCTAAGTTGTTTGTTCTGGGTAAAATAGATTGATTGGGTTTAATTTTTTTAGTTTTATTATTGGTAATTTTTGTTGTTGGGCTAATTTTTTTGGGTTTGTATATTTTGTTTTAGATTTAATCAATTAATTTTTTATGTCCTTTAAAAGGTGAAAAATGCTAAAACTACAATTTTTTTTACAAATTGCTAATATGGTGAGTGGTTATTGATAAGTAAAAAGTGTTGCAAGTATACGAATCAATAAGAATTTGCTATCTCAATAGTTTGTATAAACATTGTAAAAACATTTGTGGCTATAAAATTGATGACATTATTAAGGGGGGCAAAGTGTAATTTTCTTGAACAAAATTGCTAAATTTAGTACCACACCCCCCACCCCCCCCCCCCCCCCCCCCCCCCAACGGCGTGGGGCTGCTCCATCCATGACATCACTTTTGTTTTTTTGGATGAATAAAAGACAAGAACAACTACAAGAAAAACGGGCGTCTCCCCTAATAAGACTCAAAATAAGGGGGTAGATGCCTAAAGCAAAGGAACCATTACACTTTAACAACCATTTAGCTAACGAGTGGGCTGCCTGCAGGCAGACATTTACATTAGGAGAATTGGACAAAAGATTTTGCATATCAATACAAATGGTCCTAATCGTCAATAAGGGGGAGTCGAGCTTGGGTTAACAAGAGTTTCATGGCAGTTCTTAGAATCTGTCTCAATGGAAATAAATCCAGCCTTTATTGTCACCTCAACATTTGTAAGAAATTTTGTGTCCTTAGACTTATTGATAATTACATGTCAACTTTATGTTGATTTGTGTCACTATGTAGTAAGTCATAGGAAAATTCTGTCCTTATTGTTATAAACATAATTTCTTTCAAAAACATTCTTACAATCCATTATCTGACGATTCAAACTAGTTTTAATCATGTGAATTACTTAGTAGTTATGTCTTATGTGACTTGATTAAATGACTACAAAAATCACATCATTATAATACATGTAAATGATTTTATAGATCACATTAAGTATATCTTTATATTCCTTTAACCAGATTTGAAAACTTTATATCTTTGTATTCCTTTAACCAGATTTGAAAACTTTATATTCCCTTAACCAGATTTGAAAACTTTATATCTTTATTGTCATTGTTAGTTATTATTGTAATACTTTTCTTCACTGAGAAGAAATGAAAAGGATGAGTAGAAATTGGCAATGGAATCTACCTGTTTGCCAACGTAGCCATTGTTTCTGGCACTCGACATAATATTTGAGAAAATTCGATGGAGAAATAGAATTCTTTTTGTTTAAATTCATAGAAAAGGTCTTTTAAAGATTTAGAACAATTGATGAAATCATTTTTAGTAAAATTTTGCACCAGTACTTTTGTCTTGAGTAAGTTATAATTTGTTGGAATGACTTGCAGTATTTTTTCCCCTTTCAAAATTGAAAGTCCAAAGCTAGTAACAAAAGTTAACAAAGAAAAAGTTGTGGAATATTTTTTGTTCTCGTATTTTATATATCCTGGCTAGATTAAGTTTATTATCGCCTTCCTTGTTCTGGTATTTCCTCCAAACAAATACAAATAATATACCACCAGGCACCAGCTAGTGGTTGCGCCACGTACAGGTCAGGGTGTTCTCAGACTTGAAAAAAATTAATTTTTTTTTATATTTAATCCATATTAGGAACACCCTCAATCAAAAATTAGGAACACCCTCAATCAGAAAATTAGGAACATCCTCAAATTAAAAAAAAAAAAAATTATCTGTTCTACTTTCAAGCCAAAAAAAAAAAAAAAAAACCAAAAAAAAAATTTTTTTGAACTAAAAAAAAAAAAAAAAAATTTGTAACAGAGCCAAGCCCACTGCCCATGGCAAGCCCAACATAATACAGAGGTAGCACACCCATGGATTCTCACAAAAAATAAAAAATAAAAAATAAAAACCAGTACAGAGTAAATCAGAAATCAAACCACGGTCATGTCGTTTGCAGAGAAAACCAAACCCCAATACAGTCTATACAGAGCAAAAGCAAACCAAACCCCATTACCCAATACAGCAATACAGAGGTGTTTATAAAAAAAAAAAAAAAAAAAACCCCAATACAGAGCAAACCAATCCCCAAACCAAACCAAACCCATGGTGAGACGGTCACTTCGCTTGTAGGCGCAGCTCGCTTCGTCGCTCGTCGTCCTCGTCTAGTCGTCGTCGCTCGCTTGCTTGCCCCTTATCGCAGATCGTAGATTGCAGCTCGCAGATCAGTCTCGACTACTCCGGTGCTCGGCCTCAAGGTATTTCTTTCTTTTTCTCTCTAACTCTCTCTCAGTCTCTCAGTCTCTCTCTCTCTCTTTCTCTCTCTCTCTCTCTCTCTCTCTCTCTCTCTCTCTCACTAAGATGAAAAATATGAAATGAAAAATATGAATGTCTGATGTCTCTCTCTCTCTTTAATTTATTCTAGTCTAAGTTGTCTAACTCAGTATCTCTCTCTCTTTTGAACTGTAAGACTCTTATTGGCTGCCGAATCTTTACTCCTTTTTTTTTTTTTTTTGAGAACCAATCTTTACTCTTTAACTTTATTTTGCTTTTTGCCTTTGTCTTATCCGTTGCTGTTGGCCAGTGTGTGTTGGTGTTGGTGTTGGTGAGAAATTGATTGTCTTTTAGTGCAACATATATTGTGATTGTAAAATTTTCTGATTTGCAGGTTTTGATTGGGGGATGGCTTGTGCTTGTCTGTTGAGTGGGGTGGGGGTAGATGGGCTGATAGGCACATGGGGCTGGGTAGTAAATAATAATTAAAGCAGTGTAATGTGCTGCACATTACACTGCTTTAATTATTATGCTGCACATGGGATGTATAATGTTTGGCTCTTTTAGTGTAATGTGCACAAGGGACTAAATAATATAACAAATTAAAGTAATATAATTAATGACAAACAAATTAAAGTAATATAGTTTATTGTTACGCTAAACAACAACAATTAAAGCAGTATAATTAACTAATACATTATAAAAGACAAATAAATTAAATTATGTTAGGCTAAATAATAATTAATAATTTTATAATTACTGAAACAATAATATAACAAATTATAGTTTATAAAAGACAAACAAATTAATGAAACAACTAAACAACAATAATTAATAATTTTATTAATATTTCAAATAAACTTATAGTTTATTGTTTATTCTTTTGCTAGAATTATGGACAACTATTTGATAAGAAAACCACGTACCCAAGATTCAGCTCCTATGCAAGATTCATCTTCATCTTCTAAGTGAATTCGTGTTGACTTTAACTTAGAGAATCTTCCTTCAGATCCTGGGTTACGAGAAAAAATAACATCTTATCATCCTAATCATCATGATAAAATAAGAAGATATTATTTAACAAAAGGCCCTTGTCAACCTGTTTTACACAGTGATGATTACCCTATATCATATTTTTCTGAAAAGCCCCATCGATTTATATCCAAATGGTATAAAAATAGATACTGGTTGGAATATAGTGTAGACAAGGATGCAGTAATTTGTTTTTATTGCTACCTATTTGGGCAAGATGTTGGTAAGTAAGGAGGAGGTGACACTTTTGTAACGAAGGGATTCAAACTTTGGAATCAGAAAGGTAAGTTAAATTCTCATGTTGGAGGAGTTAATAGTACTCATAACCAAGCTGTCCAGAAGAGTGAAGATCTATTAAAGGAAAAGCAACACATTCAAAGTGTTTTTGTTAAGCAATCAAATCAAGATAAAATGGAATATCGGGTTCAATTAAATGCAATAGTTGATTGCATAAGATTCCTTTTATGTCGGGGATTAGCTTTTCGTGATCACGATGAATCTCAAGGTTCAAATGATAAAGGAAATTTCCTTGAGCTTGTACAATTTTTGGGGGATCAAAATGAATCTATCAATGAAGTGTTGCAAAAAGCTCCGAAAAATTGCAAGTTTATCCACCTTGATATTCAAAAAGACATTGTGAATGCAATTGCACGTGAAACATCCAAAGCCATCATCAAGGATCTTGACAATGGGTTCTTTTCAATATTAGTTGATGAGTCACGTGATATCTCAGTGAAAGAACAAATGGCCCTCATTCTTCGTTATGTGAACAAAGAATGAATTATTATAGAGTAATTCCTTGGTATTGTACATGTAGCAAGTACTACCGCTTTGTCACTCAAACATGCTATTGAATGTTTACTTTGTGAACATAATTTGAGTTTATCGAACCTACGTGGGCAAGGTTATGACGGGGCTAGTAATATGCAAGGTAATATCAATGGTCTCAAAACTTTAATTTTGAAAGAGAACAAGTCAGCATTTTATGTCCATTGTTTTGCTCATCAACTTCAATTGACACTTGTTGCTGTTGCTAAAAATCACATTAACATTGTTGAATTTTTTTATGTGGTTAGTAATTTAGTAACTATTATTGGAGGCACTTGTAAGAGACGAGATGCTCTTTGAGATACACAATTTGCCAAAATTAAAGAAGATTTAGAGAATGGTGTACGTAGAATTGGGCAAGGTTTGAATCAAGAGACAAATCTTAAAAGTCCTGGTGATACATGTTGGGGATCATATTATGAGACTATTCTCAACTTGATTTTGATGTTCTCTGCTGTTGTTGATGTATTGGAGATTATTGAAGAAGATGGCCTCTCTGACCAAAAAGTTGAAGCTCGATCTATTATAATGTCAATTCTCTCTTTTGAATTTGTCTTTGCTTTACACTTGATGAAAAACATTTTAGGGATCACAAATGAGTTGTCAATAGCATTACCAAAAAAAAAAAAAAAAAAAATCAAGATATAGTAAATGCTATGAATCTTGTTAAAGTGTCTAAGCAACGGTTGTAAGTGATGAAAGATGATGGATGAGCATCTTTATTGGTTGAAGTATCTTTATTTTGTACCTCACATGATAATCCTATCTTAGACATGGAAGTGATATTTGTAGTTAGTGGGAGGCCGCGACGCAACACCCAACAAAATTCCAATTTACATCATTATCATGTTGAGCTATTCTACATAGTCATAGATATGCAACTTCAAGAGCTTAACAACCGCTTTTCTGAGCGAATACCGATTTGCTACTTTGTATGGCTTGCTTGAATCCAACTAATTCATTTGTGGCTTTCGATAAGGAAAAGTTGATACGTCTAGCTAAGTTCTATCCCTTTGATTTTCTTGGGATAGATATTTTGGCAGTTGACTCTTAACTGCAGAATTACATTTTTGATATGCGCAGTAATGACTTCTTTTTAGAGCTTCAAGGAGTTAGTGAACTTGCTGAAAAGTTAGTGAGTACAAGGAAACATGAGACTTATCCATTAGTCTACTTGCTTGTAAAGCTAGCTTTGACCCTTCCAGTTGCTACTGCAACAGTAGAAAGAAGTTTTTCAGCAATGAAATATATAAAGAATGAACTGCGTAATCAAATGAGATATCAATGGATGAATGATTGCTTGGTTGTGTATATTGAAAAAGATGTAGCTTGTAGCATTGATAATGAGACTATTATTCAACGATTTCAAAATATATAAACTCATAGTAGGCAATTGTAAATTTTATGTATTTACGTATTTTTTTTATTGTTGTTGTTGTCAATATATAAAATTTTCTTTTTATTAGATTGTGTAATTTATGCTTGTTGAGGAACACCCTGAAAAAATTTTCTGAAGTCGCCACTGGCACCAGCTATCATTTAATTGTCAAGAATATCACTATATACAAACATATATACCATACCCTCTACTGTTCCACTTTCAGAATATGCTAGAGGATTATATTTTAGATGCAATGAATGGTGGAATTGTTTAATTTTACAATTCATTATCCTCTTAACTTTGCCAGGGATTGGACAGGACTCACAGGAGTTAGCTTTGCAAATGTGTAGGTTTAGAGCCAACTATAGTGTGGTGTAGGAGGCTACATTTTGTTTATCGTAAAATATTTTTAGCTGAAAATATTTATGACAACAATTCATTTCACAGTGTTTAGTTGGTGAGGAAAATACGGCCTAAAACACTAACACCATAACCAAAATGTATCATAGACAACAAGAAGTTACATATAACAACAAAAATTTTGTCAAAACCGCAAGAGGGTGGATTTGTGAGAGAGCTTGGGTCGCACAAGACAAGTGGGTGGATCAGAGAGAGAGAGAGAGAGAGAGAGAGTTGTGTGCAATAAGAGAGGTTGTGCAATGGTGGTATGTCGCATGATGGGAGTGGGTGGATTGTGAGAAAGATTGACAGCCAAGGGAGAGAGAGAGGTTGGGTCACAATTGGTCTTGTCTTGTCACTTGTGTGGTTGTCGTCGGAGTGGTGGTGCGGGTTGTGGCTTGGTCAAAGGTTGCCAAAGGTGGGTTGCATTGGTGAAGGAGGTGGGTGGAGGAGGAGGGGTGAGAGAGAGGTTGGGTTTTGAGGCGTCAATTATTTTACGCTTGAGAGTGGGTTATTTTACGGCTAACTTGAAATATTTTCAAGTTGACTACTATTTTCAACCGAACTAAACACCTGGAAATAAGAAAAATATTTTCCATCGAAATAAACACAACATATTATTGACCAATGGGTTACATGTTAAATTTGGTTGTCATTGAAAAATATTATATTAAGAGAGAGGTTAGGTTGTGAGGCTTGTTTTACTCATGAGAGAGGGTTATTTAATTTTATGGTTAACCTGAAAATATTTTTCAATTGGCTACTATTTTCAGCTAAACCAAACAACCAAAAATAAAAAATTATTTTCCATCAAAATAACGCAGCATAACTATTGACAATAATTTACACGTTAAATTTAATTGTCATTAAAAATGTAAGTCATTAAAAAGTATTACAGTGCTCTTATGATACCTTATAAAACTTTATAGATATAATAAAGTATATAGACATAATAAGATTTAAACTTATATTTATTTGAGTTTTGATAGATATATTCTCTCTAAAAAAAAAAAGTTTTGATAGATATAATATAATATCTGCTCCATTCTAAGACTTAGATTGCATACGTCATGGATAATAGAATGGCTTGAGGACATTTTATGATGATATTTTAGAGCATCCATAGTAGATGTTGCAAAAAAAATGCCATTTTGACACACCAAAAGCCTACTTTATTATTTTACCACATCATTTTACAATATCTCATTTATCAGATGTTCTATCATTCAATTCTATATATTAAAATAATATTTACTACACATTAAAATAATATATTATCTCCTCCCTCTCATCACCATCAACAACATCAACCACAACAACAGCACATCCATCACTGCCGCAACAACACCGATAGCCACCACCAGCACAAACACAACAAACCACCAAGACCCACCACCATAAACCCAGCAAAACACCAAGACCCACCACCATAAACCACCATTCACATAGAAAAATACCGAGAACCACCCCAAAAACCCATACCAAACCAACTGAACCACCACCATAGCACCGTCAAACATCACATGATTCACAACAAACCACCAAACCCACGATCAATGACCAACCATCGCCGAGTATCGCAACAAACGAAAAAACTCTGAATATCAACCAAAACCCATTGATCCAAACCATGATCAACCACTAACCCAAAACACAAAATGCACAAAATCAACCAAAACCCACTGACCCAAACCTCAATCCCACAACCATTAAACCACCACCACGTGAAGTACTAGCCAACCAAAAAACGAAAACTCAAACCCAAAACCCCCTTCTCAAGACCAGACCCATCAACTTAGCAACCCGAAACCTAACTCAGCAATGGCACATCCACCACTACCGCAACAACAGCCACCAACAACCACTGCCGCGACCCACCTCGCCACGACCCAGCTCGCCGCGATCCACCACGCTGCCATACCCACGACCCACACCGTCACCTAACCCATGCTAAAGCTCATGCCAGAATATACCCACATCGGAATCCATCCTTCACTAGAGAGAGGGTGATTAGACAGAGAGAGAGAGAGGAGAGAGAGCAGGATTCGGAGAAGTGGAGATGGAGTGGCTGAATGGGATGAGAGAGGAAGATGAATAATAAAAAAATAATTAAGTACAAATGCCATTTGAGTCCGTACTGTGGCAAAATGCAATGGTATCGTAGCATGTTACAAAAATTTGGCACATTTGACACATCTAATAAAGTTCCGTTTTTGTCTTTAGTGTGCCAAATGTGCCAAAGATTTGGCATTTGGTACATCTGCTGTGGATGCCCTTAGAGCCAAATGTATTTTATTTGAAGAGATTTTAGGATGACATTTAAGAGCCTGTATTTTGATTTTTAATTGAGGACATTTTAGAGTCGATGTATTTTAATTAGTCATAGACAGTGATAATGAAAACCTTGGTGGTAACTCAATTGAAAAAGGATAATGTCATTTTAGATATATACTATTGTCAGTTTTTTTATGACACTCTCCCCTCTTTGTGTGTTAAAATAATTAATATTCTTAAAAACAAAAAAAGTATGTTAAAATAATTAATATTCTCAAAAAAAGAAAAAAGAAAAAAAAAAAGGATATATACTTTCTTGTGTTTTGTTATGATATGTACTTTCTTGTGTTTCTAATGATTCTAATGAAGAAAGCTAAAAAAAGGATATATACTTTCTTGTGTTTCTAAGATTCTAATGTTTCTAATGATTCTAATGGAGACGTTCAGATAAATCCATTCTCCCGAGAATTGAATCATTGGAAAGTGTTGGTGCAAATACAATGATAATGGAAATAATACAAAGAGAAACTGAATAATACTACTGAATTTTATTACTTTAAAGAGAGAAATAACACAACACTATTTGGACTGAGGCGCGGCACTCACTCTCTTTAAGGAGATTCAAGCCCTTGGTTGGCTAAACTTTGTAACCGGTGCAAACCTTCTCTGACTTGTCTCCCCCAGGATACAACAGCCCAACAAGTGTCGTATGGCTAGAACAACCTCTGCACAAAGTGTTCAAGCCCAAAGCTCCACCAGAAAGAACACCCTTCCTTGCCAAGAACTTTTGTGAGTACCCTTCATTGCCAAGAACCTTTCTATTTTTTTTAGTGTATTTTTTGTGAGAATGAAAAGGCCTAAATGGATAGTCTATTAAGTGGGTTAATGGCTCTTTATTTTCCATAGTAAAAATGGAGTATTAATTCGGGCCATTTACTCACCAACGGATATGGTAATTATTCTGAATAGGCTGTCAAGTAGGAGGATTTAAGAGGCTGATTCATTTCCAATTTTGATACCTCCACTCTTCACCTCCTCCTTGCGCACGTATCTAGCCCAATATTTGAGACAATTCATTTTAGCCCATTAATCACCACAATTAAAAAGAATAAAAAAGTCTCTCTCATTTTCAATGTGGGATTAAACATTTTCACTAACTCCTCATTTTCCATATTCACTCCCACATCTTTTCATTTATGTTATAACATTTATTTATTTTAATTATTTAATATTAAAATGCTCTAACAATTCCCCACTCATTTTAATATTAAATTTTAGTTAAAGAGAGATTACTAGGCAAAGATGGGTCACTATGCATCATGAAGGTGTGCTCTGCATTGAACCTTCACTTAGTAAAACAGCGATCTCAACTCCAGAGTCGTAGTGGTCTCCGACTTGAACTAGGACTGCTTTAGGGAAATTAAGTGTCATTGCTTACACATAACAACCCAGGTGTTGACATGAGCTTTTATAGCTAGCACTTTACGACCATGTGCTGATCCCAGTTTCATGAGTGTATTTGAGACTAAGTCCAAATCTCATAGGGAGCGGCTCCACCCCCACACTCATATAGGTGAAATTTGTCAAGGGTGCTCCTGTAATTCTAACACCCCACTCATATGAGCTACAAATCTCATTAAGAGTTTTTTACTCAACCTCTCCACATTACAGGATAAATGCACTTACATCATAGAGATGAACAATTAAAAAATTATTTACAAAATAAATAATTAAAAATAAATAAATTGTGCATTTCTTACGACCATCGTATGATTCATTTTTCCCATTGAACCCAATTCTCAGGATCTCTGGTCTTTGGGTTGGGTATCCTCATACATGGCTCATGATTCTATGGACTTTAGTCCCATCCCCCTCGATGTATTCCAGACTCTATCTTTTGCCAAGGCCTTGGTAAATGGATCTGCAAGATTATCATTAGATTTAATATAATCCATAGTTATGATGCCACTACTCAAATAAGATCGCATGGTACTGTGATTTCTTCTTATAGGTCTGGATTTACCGTTGTAGTAACGGTTTTTAACTTTACCAATTGCAGCAGTGCTATCACAATGAATTAATATAGGTGGAATTGGCTTTTCCCAAAGTGGAATTTCATATAATAAATCTCTAAGCCAATTTGCCTCTTCACTAGCTGAAGTTAATGCTATTAATTCAGCTTCCATTGTAGAATTAGCAATTATTGTTTGCTTTTTAGATTTCCAACAAATAGCACCACTACCTAAGGTAAAAATGTAACCATTGGTAGAGAAAAAATCACCTGACAAAGTATTCCAATCGGCATTACTAAAACCTTTAATCACAGCAGGGTACTTTTTATAAAATAAGCCATAGCTTTTGGTACCAATTAAATATCTCATGACTCGCTTAATAGCTAGTCAATGATCTTTACTAGGCTTGCTAGTAAATCTGCTAAGCACTTCTACTGCATATGCAATGTCAGGTCTAGTACAATCAGTAGCATAATGCAAACTACCAATGATACTAGCATAATCCTTTTGATTAAAAATCTCATCATCATTATTCACAGGAAATAAATGAACACTAGAATCAAAAGGAGTAGCTACACTTTTGTGATCATGAAAATTATATTTTCTCAATATTTTCTCAACATAATGTGATTGATCAAGATATATTCCATTACATACTTTTGTAATTTTCATGCCTAAAATAAAATTAGCCTCACCAAGATCTTTCATATCAAAATGGCTTTTAAGCATATTTTTTGTCTCATTTATAAAATGCATATTTGAGCCAAAAATTAACATATCATCCATATATAGGCTAATAATAACATATAAATTATTCCATGATTTAGAATAAATACATTTATCACATCCATTTGATTTATAGCCATTCTCAATCATGCAGGAATCAAACTTTTCATGCCACTGTTTTGGTGCTTGTTTTAAGCCATATAGGAATTTAGTTAGCTTACATACCTTGCTTTCTTGTCCAGGCTCTATAAAGCCTTCGGGTTGATCCATGTAAATCTCTTCCTCTAGGTCCCCATTTAGAAAAGCAGTTTTTACATCCATTTGATGAATTTTCAAATCAAAAATTGCAGCAATAGCAATTAACAATCTAATAGATGTAATTCTTGTTACCGGAGAAAATGTATCAAAGAAATCAAGATTTGCTTTTTATTTAAAGCCTTTTGCAACAAGTCTAGCTTTAAACTTATCTATTGATCCATCCGGTTTTAACTTTTTTCTAAGGACCCATTTACAACCTATGGTCTTATAACCCGGTGGGAGATCTACTAATTTCCAAGTTCTATTAGAAATTAGAGATTCCACCTCATCTTTACAGCCTCTTTCCAAAATATAGCATCAGGTGATGTTAAAGCCTCTTTTAAATTTTGGGGATTTTCCTCAATGTTAAAAACATAATAATCAGGACCAAAATCCTTTTCAACTCTAGCTCTTTTACTCCTTCTAGGTTCCATTTCAAAATTTTCTTGATTTTGTAAATGTGAAGTAGAAGAACTAGGTTCTGACAAAATAATTTCTTCACCCCCACTATTTTTCAATTTAAAAGGAAATTTTTCTTCATGAAAAATTGCATCACCAGATTCAAAAATTATTTTGTTTTCAAGATAAAAAAATCTATAGGCTGCACTATTAATTGCATAACTAAGAAAAGTACAGGTAGTAGCTCTAATACCCAATTTAGGCATTTTAGGGTCAGTTAGCCTTACATAAGCAAGACAACCTCATATTCTCAAATATCCAAAATTTGGCTTATATCCTTTCCACATCTCAAAAGGTGTGGTGTGTGACTTTTTATGTGGCACCCTATTCAAAACATGACATGCAGTTAAAATTGCTTCACCCCAAAAATGTAAAGGTGCATCAGATTCAATTAACATGGCATTTGTTAACTCAATTAAAGTTCTATTTTTTCTTTCAGCCACACCAATAGAAGCAGGTGAATATGGTGCAGTAATTTCATGGATAATTCCCAAAGACTGAACAAATGAGTTGAATGCACTTGATTCATACTCACAGCCTCTATCACTTCTTATTCTTTTTATTTTTCTACCGAATTGATTTTCAACTTCTTTTAAAAAATCTTGAAATTTTTCAAAAGCATCACTTTTATTTTTCAACAAATAAATAGTTGTATATTTAGAGAAATCATCAATAAAAGTGATAATATATCTATTTCCTCCACGAGTTAAAATTCCCTCAAATTCACATAAATCGGAGTGAATTAACTCAAGCAATTCGGTATTTCTTACAACACTTTTATGAGGCCTTTTTGTAATCTTAGCTTGACTACAAGTTTCACATTTTTCAAAATCTTTTGACAGTCTTGGAATTAATCCTAAACTACTCATGATTCCCACATATCTACTATTTATATGACATAAACGAGCATGCCAAAAATTAATAGAAGAAAGCATATAAACTGAACTGGTAGATGCTTTATTATTCTCAACATTCAATTTAAACATTCCATCACAAGCGTAACCCTTGCCCACAAATAATCCCTTTTTAGTGATTACATAATTATTAGATTCCATAATTTGCTTGAAGCCAGCCTTGTTAAGCAAAAAACTTGACATCAAATTCTTCCTCATGGACGGAGTGTAAAGAACATCTTTCAATGTTAGCACGCGTCCAGAAGTGAATTTCAATTCAACCTCACCACTCCCAAAAACCTTGGTTTTGCTAGAGTCACCAAGCATAACAGTTTTTTCTTCTTCAAAAGGAGTGTACAATTTGAACCAATTTTTGTCATAGCAGACATGCCTATTAGCACCAGAATCTGCCCACCACCCTTCAACATATTGCACCATATTGATGTCTATAATCATAGCCACTAGAGGCTCTTCGGTTACGTTAGCCTGTGGGACAGATTCACGTTTCCGAAATTTGCAAAATCGAGTAATATGCCCACTCTTGCCACAGACAAAACAGGATCTATTAAATTGATCTTGTGAAGGGGGTCATTGGTTCTTATTGTAATTTTTATTCAGGTTTCCCCTTCCTTAAGGTCTATTATTATTTTTAAAGGCTCTCTTTTTAGGCTTCAATTGACCATTTCTAGGAAAATGATTTTTGGGCATATTATTATTGGCTGAAATAAGGTTTACATTTGTGGTGGAATTACCATTGCTCTCTTGTGTCATGAGTGCATCTTGTCGTCTAGCCTCCTCCTCCACACGGATGCATGTGATTAAAGTCTCCAAGGATGTCTCCTTTTGTTTGTGCCGCAAAGTCTTTTGGAACTCCCTCCAAGATTGTGGTAGTTTATCAATTATGCCAGCTACCACCAAATTGTCTCCAATCTTTACGCCTTCAGATCTCAATTCTGCCACAATCATTTGGAAGTCTTGTGCTTGATCCACCACCGATTTTCCATCCACCATTTGGTAACGAAAAAATCTACTAGCAGCATACTTCTTTGCACCTGCCTCCTCGGTATCATACTTGCTTTGTAAAGCTTTCCAAATTTTCTTAGCAGAATTGTAAGTTGTATCATAATAATCATAGAAATGATCGGCAAGACAATTCAATAGATAAGAGCGACAATTATATTCATCTTTTGTATACTTATCTATTTTTTCTTGATGGAGAATATATTCTAGGGATGGCAATTTAGATCCGACCTGCGGATACCCGGCCCGGCCCGACCCTAATGGGCCAGATTTTACCCGACCCGACCCTAATGGGCCAGATTTTACCCGGCCCGATAAAGAATAGGGTCGGGTATGGGTTTTTTAAAAAAAAACCCGAAGCGGGTCCGGGTCGGGTCTGGGTTTTTACAAAAACCCGGCCTGAACCCGGACCCGGCCCGACCCGGTTATATAAATATATATGTATAATTACTATAATAACCTCTTATATATATAATGTTATAACCTTAACTAAAATGCCTCACCTCACACAATCTCTTCAGAGTTCAGACTTCAGAGCCGCCTCCCATTTCTCTCTTCAACTCACTCTCCTCTCCCACTCTCACTCACTCTCCTCTCATGGCTCTCGCTGTCAGCCTCTTTCATGCTCTAATGTCTCACGCCGTCAGCCTCTCGGTCTCACTCTCTTTGCCGAAGAAGATGAAGACGAAATCCTAAGATTCTCGCCGCAAAGATTCTCGGTCTCACTCTCTCATCTCACACTCTTTGCCAAAGAAGATGAAGACGAAATCCTAAGATTCTTGCCGCAAAGATTCTCGGTCTCACTCTCTCATGCTCTCATGTTCTTCTTCCATTTTTTCTTTATTTGATTAGTGGGTCTGGGGATTTAGATTCTCTTTGTATAACCTGTGGGTTTGGGGATTTAGATTTTGTTGTTAAGATTTGACGTTCCTTGCATGTATTTGTTTTAGATTTCAATTTCAAATGTATTTGGTTTCTGTGAATAGTTTGATTTCAAAATGTATTTGGTTTCTGTGAATAAGAAATTTGAATGGGTATGGTGGATTTGATTTGAGATTCATTTGGATTTGTTGTTTGTGCTGCACTGCTGTTGTGATTCTTTTTTCTCAGGAAAACATTTTTTTTTTTAATTGATTAGGCTTCAAAAAAAAAAAAATTTTGGTTGGGCCACGAATTGGGCCCAATCCCTTAACGGGGCCTGCGGGGCCCGTGGGGCCCGGGGGGCGGGTTTGGGCCACGAGTCCTGGCCCGTGGGTCGGGTCCGGGTATGGAAAAACCCGGCCCGAACCCGACCCGTTGCCATTCCTAATATATTCTTCGTCACTCATCTCATCGGTAGGAACTTTTGATGGATTCTTGTCAGTAAGGATGTAGGAGACTTTGAGAAGACTCAAGTAGAAGAGGACATTTCCTTTCCACCTCTTGAAGTGGGCTCCCTTAAAGCGAAAGGGCTTGTTAAGATCTCCAACAGGCTCATTTGGTCTCTCTTGTGTAAGCTCCATAAAATTTTAATCTCCTTAAAATTTTGATACCTCCACTCTTCACATCCCCCTTACGCACGTATCTAGCCCAATATCTGAAACAATTCATTTTAGTCCATTAATCACCACAATTAAAAAGAATAAAAAAGTCTCTCTCATTTTCAACGTGGGATTAAATATTTTCACTAACTCCTCATCTTCCATATTCACTCTCATATCTTTTCATTTATGTTATAACATTTATTTATTTTAATTATTTAATATTAAAATGCTCTAACAGGAAGAATATATATTCGGTATTAAGTTCATCCTAGCAAATAGGTTTGATTGGCGCAAGCTACATATGAATGTGTACATTGCTCAAATTTCTGAAGGCTCTGCTCTTTGATACTGTTGTTTCTGTTTTGGGCATTGGAATAACCAAAACTAAAGATTAGGGAATAATTGCCTGATAGAAGCCTTCCATAATCCATACATCCATGAAGGTCAAATTTTCAGAGAGCAAATACTTTCCCTTATTCACAAGGAAAGAACAGAAGTGGATCTTATTCACAACTCTAGATATAACTCCTGAACAAACCCTGATGAACAGAAACGAAGAGAAAAAACAAAGAGTGGGATTAAACAACCAAAAAACTAAAACTAAAAGCTGGATAGATAAAAGCTTCTAGCTAGCCATAGCTAGCCTTCTAATCAAACCATAACCATATCATTCCCAAAAGCTCTTGATGACCTTCGGCTCCCTCGCATGCTCATCTTCCCTTCTCTTAGTCTTGGTGTCTGGAGGTAGAGGTTTCTCTTAGTCATTGTATCCGGAGGTAGTATAACCCCGAAGGGCTGAGCCTTATCTATGTCTTGCAACCTTTCCAAAGTAATGCCGAATGAAGCCGCCAGCTCAGGGCCCATCATAGCCCGGATCAGTGAGTTGGACCCAGCCAAGAACTGTGGTCGGTTCCTGTGTGCCGATGTTGTGAACCCAAAGAACTCAAGCGGACCAGATCTTGATGCAATTTGGCAGAATGGGAAATATCTGGGCACAAAAAACACATCCCCTTCTGCAATCTCAGAACTCATAGCATTGGTTCCGTTTGGAAACACAATCTGTATTGTCCCACTTCCTCTTAGGACAATCCCATACTCTGTCGCAGTTGGATTCACATGCGGTGCCATCATCGCTCCCTGTCACAAAGGTGTTCCACCATGTACACACATCAAAATTAAGATCCTGGTTTGCATGAATAATATATGAAGCTAATATAATCAAATATGCTACGTGTTACAAGACATGATGTGTATGGGGCTAGGTAAAGTATGTCTTAGAGACAAAAAAACTTAAAGAGCATAGTTTCTTGGATTGAAATCCGATGCAATACGCACCATGTGCAGTTGCTCTCAACAGGCTCTCAACAGTTGAGATTGAAAGTTGAGAAAGTAACATTCCTTCTCATCCATTAAATAAATAAATAAATAAGTTAAAAAGTGAAGAAATTAAAAAAAAATTGTAAGAGAAATGAGAATAATTGCTCAAGATGATTATAGTTTCTTATGTATGGTATTGCACAAGATCCTAAGTGATTATAATTTCTTATATGTTAAAATTCAATAGGGTAAAACTTATATACATTATTTTGGATGCAATACATTAAGTTCTTCAACTGCATTCAAACACTTAATTTGTTTTAAATTTAATTATTCTTGAAAAAAAAAAAACACTATTCTTTATCTTATTGATCAATGCAACCAAATATTTGAAGCCAAATGTTTGAAAAGTTTAAATTCAATTAAAGAACTTAATATATTGTACCTGAGGTACTAAATCTAAGTTTTACCCCTTCAACAATGTAGCTGCATTGATCAAATAACAAATAACACCTTTTATGTTGGGCGGACCAATACAACCACAACCACCCGATAATTGAATGAATTTAATTGAGAACCTAAAATACAATCCATAAGGAATTGCCATGCCTCTAGTGCCTGCCAAGTGAATTCTGTGTCTCTTGTATGTGACATGATAACTAGGCAACCATATGCATGTCAAATTAGATTGTATAAAATGTAGTAGAAAACATGAAATATATATGGTTTTTGTAATGAATAAAGTTTTTAAACAGAAGAGAAGCGGAAGAAATTGGTTACCGCAGTGAGATTGACAAGATAAATGCCAATGCCAGAGTGTTTGAGAGGGCTATAATCATGTTTATCGAGAGCAACACTCCATCCATAGTCGTTGCTGAAGTCAGGGTGTCTGTCGTAGAGGTTGTATGAGTCTGGGGTTTTGCCTCTTCCCTTGTCGCTTGTTCCCCTGTCGTCCTTTTTGTTTTCGGTTTCCATTCCCAACATAGAATTCATAAGCTTCCTCCATGACCAAGTTTGCTCTTCTTTTTGGGCAGGTTCTTCATGGGAGTCCTTCAATTTCTTGAGGTGTTGTAGTCTGGCATGCTCTTTCATTTGCATGATTTTTGGCCACGGACTTGATGAGTGAGAATCGTTCAGGTATATGATGGGACCCCTTTTTAGCCCGAAGAGGTCTCTTAGTTCTGCGTATGATACCTGTGATGAATGTTTTGTAAGTAGCAGGCTTTTAAGTAAATATAGTTCTATGAAGTGTTTGTCACGTGGTAATGTGGATTGCAATCTAATTGCTGCTAATGAAGTAGTTTCCTTACGTTAAATGCACGTGAAAGTGTTTCAGGTTCAAATCCAGCAAGAACAGATTGTGGATAGGTTCCTCCACCAATGAAGAAAGACTGCAAAGTGAAAACTAAACAATGTTAGAGATCATAAAGAAAAGGAGGAAAAATTGAAACACAAACCATTAATTTACTATATATCTTGTTTGCTCAAATTCAATATTTTTAGAGTAGTTGTCAGTCACTATGATACATGATGCATGTTTAATAGAGCAAGAAAGTCTGCTACGATCAAAGCAAGCACTACTAAATATACACTAGTAGCTAGCTGATAATGTTGCAGTCCTTGTACTAGAGTTCAAATGGTAAATTGGTAAAAGGCCCAAATCAATCATCCCTGGGCCACCTAATTCCGTACTAAATCCATATCAAGGACTTTGGAAACTTAATTAGTATCAGCAAAACCTTAAACCCCTTTCCAATTTACCTGGAAAGTACCCACGCCCAAGCCCTCAGAAGGGTCAATGCTGCAAATAATGTGAAGCTTCTGCCCCTCCGCTGTGTTTACCAAGTAAAATGCAGAGCCAGCTGGAATATGGTACACATCCCCAGTTTTCAACCACCTCTCCCCCAGTTCATCTTCGTATATCAACCCAATCTTTGCTTCCCCTGCAAGAAAACATACATACAAATCCATCATCATCCAATTATCGAACACCCATCAAGGGGAAAAAGATCCCATTTGCTTCTGAAAATTATAGACATGGGAGAGTGCATTTCTTGGTAAAGACTTTGTTAACAAATATACAAAATCTCCC
This sequence comes from Quercus glauca, assembly GCA_023736055.1. Taxonomy (NCBI): domain Eukaryota; kingdom Viridiplantae; phylum Streptophyta; class Magnoliopsida; order Fagales; family Fagaceae; genus Quercus; species Quercus glauca. Next base: position 22,267,746 of record CM043315.1, read on the forward strand.
CATTTTTTTTGTAAGAATCTTGTAGTTAACAAATATACAAGAAATGGTCGCTAAAAAGAACTTTAAAATTTTAATTTTAAACAAGTTATCATTTCTTCATAAAGTCCAATAGAAATAAACAGATGGATTTGTTTTGATGGAAAAATGTTTTCCCAATTCCAAGTACAGCTAAAAATGCTTTTCAAACACCTCTCCACCCCCCCAAAACCAAAAAAAAACAGCCAGGACACTAGGGAGCGCCTGGGAGACGAACCCACCACGACTTAGTGAGATGAATCCATGGCCACCGCGCACCGCCAACAATCCCAAGACCCTCCAACGTTTTTTTTGTTTTTTGTTTTTCTTTTTAAATTTCAATTTAATTATGTAGATTTTGATTATATTTTGTAAAATCATAATAGATTTGATATTATAGATTTATTGGCATTATGGATTTTGTGAAATTATATTGTTAGTAGGGTGAATTTTGTGTTAATGAAAAATTTGCGATTCCAAGAAAATATTTTCCTTTTTCTAAAAGCTATTTTTAGTGTGCGTTTGGGAACAAATTAAAAAGCTAGTTTATTTTACTATTCAGTTTATTTTTGTTACTATTTATTATCCTATTGCACTTTTTGATATTATTCATGAGTTTAGCTAATTTTTAGCTTTATATACAGTACTTTCAGTAAAAAAAATTTTCAATTTCGGTAAAATAAGTGAATCCCAAACAGATGTGACATATGTCCATCTTTAAGTCCATGGATGAGGCAAAATTGGAGGATCTTGATCCCATCAGGTTATTACATTTATTTGTTCATCATTTTAAATGCGTCAGCTTATTTTGAAACCTAAAACCCATGCTATTTCTGCTAACAAAAGATTAAACCAAGGCTTCCAAAATGCTAACCCCATGCTTATCAAAAATGAAAATAAAAATAAAAATGCTAACCATGCATGTGACACGTACATAAAAGAAAACCATGCATGTGAGACCTAGATTGCAAGAGCTGCAAAAGAAATTAGTGAAGGCAGGAAAAAAAAAAAAAAAAAAAAAAAAAACATGCAACAGTTTGGCCAATAGTTTATCATACACAGCACAATCCCTTAGAACTGTTATGGGCTAAGAGAAAGAAAGAAATGAATTTATGAAAAGTAATACCTCTGCGGATGAAGATGACCAAACTGGAGTCAAGATACTGAGGGATGAAGAGGGTCTTAGGCTCCATGGTGATAAACCCAATATGCAAAGGCCTATCCACAATTTTCCCAACAAAGCTCCTCACCACCTCCATCTCCCCTGCATCAGTCTTCACTACACGCTTTGAGTCTTGCAACAAAAACCCCTCTTCTGTACTCCACTCCTCTCTCTTTTCTCTCTCTCTCTTCCGGTCTTCTTCTCCTTCTCCCTCTCTCCTCCAGTCTTCCCTTCCTTCGCTTTCCCCCCTCCAGTCTTCATCTTCAACAAAACGTGCGGCCATCGCCAAGCCATAGCAGAGTACAAGGACTAAGGCCAAAAGGGCCATTTTGTTTCCCATTTTTTTCATCGTGTCTCACACACACGTACACACACTCTCAGTGAGTCTCACGGACTTTCTCTTTGTGATTTCTTAGACTGCTGGGGTAGCTGATGGGGTTTAAGAAGAAAGGAGGGAGAGAATCGTGAGGGACACGTGTTATCCATGCAGAGTTTGTGGGCTCGCTGGCGGGTTTTGGTTTAGACAACAGTTGAGATACGGGGGAGAAGTATCCGATCAGGGACAAAGTCTATGCTGAATGTCTCAAACCCAAAAGCCGAAGTTATTGTAGTAGTACTCCAAAAATAAATTAGAGACGTATTCCAATTTCTTATCTTTTCTTTTTTTGCTCCCAAAGGGAGTCCAAATATGATTCCACGTTTTCAATCTCCAAAGCGAGTACGGATGTTCTTCATTCCAATTTTAATGGAGTAATATACATATTTTCATAACAATTCCACTACAAATTTTAATTAGCAACATGTTACACAATTACACGTTATAATTTAAGTTCACGATTAAATTTACTTCTTTAACCATCAATAATAGTCGTTAGCAACTTGCCACCTAAAATTTATTATGAATTTATTGTAAAATTGTTATAGATGTAACATTTCTCAATATATATTATATTAAAATCTAAACATAATCATAATTTAAATAGAATCTAAATTAGTTTTTAATTTTACTTTAATTTTGTGTCCCTTGTCTAATTTAATTTTATTAATTTTGGTGTTAAAATAACCACCTCACTCACTTAAGTAAAAGATCACGTGTATCGTACCTAAGCACATGTTATAACCTAGGGTGTGTTTGGTAGACTGTAATGATGATTACATAGAAATAAAAATAGGTATTACAAGAAATGCAAGATGTTGAAATGTAATAATTATTCATATTCACTTGTTTGGTAACCTTATAGTAATAGAACCCTGAATCTGTATTCCACATGTTTGGGACATCATCTTAAAACGATGTAATAAAAGCTTTTTAAATCAAATTGCCTAAAATGCCCTTATTATAATAAATACATTTTTGATAAGGATTACTTTAATGAACCCAATCTTGAATGGAGACCTCTAATGAAAATCCTTTTTTTTTTTTTTTTTTTTTGGTTTAATAATAAAGTGTTACTTTCATTTCATTGCATTAAAATTAACTTGTCTTCTTCTCTCTTAAACAAGTTTTGCTTCTCTACATGTCTAGGGGTGGGAAATTGGTAAAATCTTCAATGGTCATGCTCATTCTCACACCTGTAAAATTTTCCCAACAAACACTATCACTATTTTGTTATTCTTTCAACTTTAAATACTACCAACAACTAAATATATATATAGGTATATTTTTAGACCTTGCCCCAGTATTATAGGAATCTTTTTTCCCATATATATATATATATATATTGGTTAACAAGAACTAGTATTAATAAGACTAAATAGGAGAGTTTGCACTACTACGGCAGTGCCTTAGGTACACATAATATCCTAGAACAAAAGCATTTAAACATTTAAAAACCAAACTATAAGCCTGGGAATATATTGAATAACTCCAAATCAACATCAAAGCTAACTATAGTGCAAAGCCTGAACTACAAAAAACACGGACTATAGCCGCATTTTTTTTAGCCATGTTTCCAAAAACGTGGCTATAGGCCGCGTTTTGACTTAACCTATAGTTGTGTTTTTAAAACGCAGCTATAGGTTAAGCCTATAGCTGTGTTCATAAACACGGCTATAGGTCCAGCCAAATATATATATATATATATATATTTGGCTGGACCTATAGCCGTGTTTAAAAAACGCAGCTATAGCTAACTATTGTACAGTTGGTTTCTTCTTTCAAGTTTAACATCTTATTTTATTAATTTAGAAGGAGTAATCTTTATTGGAATCTATCAGGAAGTGTCATAATCAGAATTTGGAAATTTTTATTAGGTATACTTATAAAAAAAGGAAGTGTCATACTCATAAATTTGGAACTATCATGCTAGTGTAGAAAGATGAGGATTTTAAAAAATATATATTTATTTAATATTTCATTGGTGAAATTATCATTATCGCCCCTTTTAGGTAGTCATTTATTGATGCCCCAAATTTACCTTTTTGCATGAGCAATCCACTAAAGTTATGGATACCTAGACTTCCCTTTAGTGTTCCTTTTTCCATTCTCAGGTGCTTGTAAAAGTTATTGTCAACTTTCTTTGCATCAGGATTAAGTTGTATTGAGTTAGCAAATAGCAAATGTTGAGTTACATGATGCCAGATAAAATCAGTAACTAGAATTTTTTTTTTGCTGTTCTTTTTGCCTTTTTTTTCCCCCCTCAGAGGAAAAGAAAGCATAAAAAGCCTTAGCAGACACAATTTCAAATTCTTGTAAGTTCTTTCTATTTAGGATTTAGGCTTGCTTCTTCCTATTCAAGCAATGTAGCAAATCTTTAAATGACTTGATTTTTTATCCTTTTTCCATTCTCAGGTGCTTCTTCCTACTCAAGAATTTGAAATTGTGTCCGCAAATATGGTATTGAAATTGGAGAGAAATAGCTTGGAGTTTCTTTTGCATCACTTTTGTGGAGTTTCTGCTAACAAAGAGTATGCTTTTTAAATTTCTTTTCAGTTTTACTAGATTCAGCTGTTACTGTTTATCCCCCCCCCCCCCCCAAAAAAAGAAAAAGCTGCTACTTATGGATTGACTACTTTTCCTTCTTCTGCAGATACCAGAATGCAGACTGGAGATTACGCCCTCTTCCTGAGGAGATGCTCCGTTACATGTAGAGCTTGTCATGCATTTCCTGCTTGAAATTCTTCTCTTGGTTGCCTCCAAAATTTTAGTTATTATTGTTATTAGTTAAAAGTAAATTTAATAAGTCATTAACCCAAGTGAATTAGTAGTTCCGAAGGAATCCACCTCCTGTAATATGTAATTAGAGTTGTTTACTTGCCCACTTTATCATCACTTTGCATTTAAGATACATTTATTGGTACTGTAGTTGAATTAAGTATATAAACAGGTTTGTAATTTTACAATGACTATCTCAATATTTAAAATTATATAGTATGATGATGTCTAGTTTTCCTTTTTGTAAGTGTTTCCACCACTTAAAAACAAAAAAGTGAGTTTATTTCACACATACTATTATTACTTGAAAATCATAGGAGAAATATATGGATTAGCAGTAAAGCTTTTATTTATTTATATAGCCTTAGGATTATCAATGTGTGCACCTGCCTTTTTTCCTCATTTTGTGGCATCTTACTTGATGATTATATAGCCTTAGAATTATCAATATAGCCTTGTAGACAGGCATTTGCCATCTGGCCAAAAAAAAAAAAAAAAAAAACTATAGCAGCATTTTAAAAATATGGCTATAGCCAAATTAAAAAAAAAAAAAAAAAAAAAAAAAAAAAAAAAAAAAAAAAAAAAAAAGAAGGGCTATAGCCGCTTTTTATAAATGCGGCTAGAGTATGTCTTATAGCCGTGTTTCTAAAAACACAGCCATTGGTTCTGACCTATAGCCGCATTTGTAAAAACACGGCTATAGACCCCCCAGGCCTGTAGTTATGAGTTTTAGGCCACGATTGAAAACGCAGCTAAAAAAACGCGGCTATAGGCCAAATTGTCCTATAGCCATGTTTTCAAGAGCCATAGCCGCGTTTTAAAAACACGACTATAGGACGTTTTTTTTGTAGTGCTTCAAGCATGACCTTAAACTAGAATAGGAAAGATGAAACTAAAGGTTGAATAACCATTGAAAAGTGTTAAAATGACCAAATTATATCAAATTTCAATAGCATAACATCCCATTTACCTTAAAAAAAAACACCACAATCATCCAAAATTCTTAGGAGCGCCGTGTTCAAGTGGGATAAAAAAGAAGCATAAAAGAAATTGAATTTTCCAACCTTTGCCAGCCACTCAAAAGTCACCATTAATAAGGCCTTTCACCCATTCTTCCTTCTCAACATCCAGCATGATCAAGAAAACATCTATTAGTTCATGTTGACAAGCAATCAATTTAGTTGCCTTGTGATGCTCCTTAGTTGTAACGCCAAGTAGTTTCAGTAATTCCTCGTTGATTTTGGACCTCATTTCAGTTGCTACTACTCCAATGACTGCCTTACTAAGGTTATTAAATGCATCCTTTAACTGAGCAGCAAGAATGATTGTAACTTCTTTTATCACTTCTACCATATTATCTTCACCACTTTGAATTCTTCTTTTCCTTTTTCAAGCATTCTGTTCTTCCCCGTTACTACCAGGGGTGGGAATTTGTGTACAGTCCATTTCTTCATGAATATCATCTAATTTGTCATCATTTTTCTCTGCTTCTAGTTCTTCAACAACATCTGCAGGTGCTTGAGCATCTTTACCAGTAGCATGGTCTTTTGCATACACAATGCAAATGTCTTCATAGTGTGGAAATGATTCGTTTCTATAAGCAGCTGCCCCCTTATGACTCTACAAAACAATTGACAAAAATTTGAAAATGGCAAGATAAAATTAAATAAATTATGTTAAACCAAAAGAGATAAAATACATGGATCTATAAGATGGTGAACTTTTACCTGCACATATGCGTCCCATACATCATTTTCAACAGAAATACACTTCCTCATAGTGTCCCATCAAAATCCACTTGTGTTAGACCCAGTCAACATTTCATGGATAACTTGAAATTCTCTTTTCAAAGTCCTCAATCTTGACGCAATATGTGGTTTTGCTCTTAAGCCAGCATTAGGTAATTTGGTAGAAATCTTGCCTTCCAAGATTTTCAAATATCCAGGTTTAAATTTATTTTCAGGGCTACCTTCTTTTTCATGGTAATATTCTACCAAAGCTTCCATTAGTTTTATATTTTCAGCAGGAGTCCACTTTCATTTAGAAGGATCTTGAGAATCAAGTACAGTTGTTTCCATATCTCTCCAAATACTAACAATAAAATGGCAAGATGATAAAATAATATGCAAAAGTTTAGACACACAAAATAAATAGTTTAACACCATTAATTCCTTCTGTCAACTACTCATTATTGTCCAATTCATCTTCTACTGGGTCTGTTGGACTGTGTGCCTTACCGATCCATCCAACGACCAATTGGTAAAGGATGAGGGGCACAAATCTTTTATAGCATTCGATCGCAGGCCAAGCTCATTGGTATTGGAGCGAATCGTGAAATCCCTCACAATCCTTCCCTCACAATGTGGCTCCAACGACTCGAACCTATGACCGGGCTCTGATACCACTTGTCGGACCGTGTGCCTTACCAATCCATCCAACGACCAATTGGTGAAGGATGAAGGGGCGCAAATCTTTTATAACATTCGATCACAGACCAAGCCTATTGGTATTGGAGCGAATTGTGAAATCCCTCAGAGGGTCCACAAGCATCACTCTCCTTATGAAGTTATGGAGAAGGCAACACGCCATAATAATCCGATTTTGTGTCTTAATTGGGAAGAATGAAGGACTCCTAAGAATAGCCCATCGTATTTTAAGCAATCCAAAGCATCTCTCTATAACATTCCTAGTTGAAAAATGTTTCATATTAAAGAACTCTTCTGGGGTTCTTGGTTGTTGGCCATTTCTCCAATCATTTAAGTGATATCGTTGTCCTCTATATGGGGCAAGAAATCCCTCACCATTTGTATAGCTAGCATCAAGAAGATAGTAATAACATATATATTGTAATGTCTTTAGTATAACGGGTGTATAAAAATTTAAAAAATAATGATATAATTAGTACGCAAGCTATTTCGCTTACCATGGGGAACTCTCAATCCATTCCTAATATTATTGCATTTCAAAGCACTCTATCATCAGTAGCAGAGCCTTTCCAACCAGGACAAATATAAATAAATTGCATGTGTTGTGAGAAAACTCCTAGTACATTTGTGGCAATCTCCCCCTTATGATTTCGGTACCTAGGTTTGTCATCTAAAGGCACTCTCACCCTAATATATGTTCCATCTAAAGCACCTAAACAATTATATAGTTACAACAACAACAACAACAACAACAACAACAACAATAACAACAACAAAAAAAGCAATCAACAAATTATTCAATATTTCTACTTCATAACTTGAAAAGTAAATTCACGCTGTTGGATACCTTAAACCATTTCCATCTCTCATCTGAAGAATTTTCTGGAACTAGCTCTGGTTTCTTAAATGGCTCTTCTTGTAAACGTATGATAGCATGTAACACATCATTGAAATATCTACTCGCTGTCTCTCCTGAGTGCCTAAAATGGTGTTTTATAACTCTATTTTTTTGCATGATGAGCTAGTATATATAGGAACATGGCAACTTGTTCATCTACTAACATGTGTTTTGTATCTTTTAAGCCACCTATTGTTTCAAGCATATCACATAACCTGGTAAATGCATTTCTATTCATCCTAAGTTGGTTAGTTAATGCAAGTTTCATCACTCACATAGCATAAACGGTGAATTTCCCCTCTCCTTGAATGAAAATCATGACCATATGTTGCTTTCAATGATCTTTTTCTAACGCGGTACTCTACTAATAATTGAAAAAACATACTAACAATGTGCAACATATCCAACCAAAACATCACAACCAAAACCAACTTCCTTTTCTTTATCCTATTCCTTGTGGCTAAACTCAAACGGGTCATAACTGCAAACAATAGCATCGAACAAATTCACAATACCATTAATAAAATTTGTACACAATTTAAATAATTGAACAAGATGATAATTAAAATAAAATATTAAATATGAATGACCACAATACCAAGTGCGTGGGTAACCCACCAACAAATTCCTTGAGACTAATGTTCACAATAGATAATTTTGAAACAAACCCACACTTCAATAGATAACATTCACTCTTAATAGATAACTTTGACATAGACCCACACTTCAATGGATAATTTTCACACTTAATAGATAACTTTGACACAGACCCACACTTCAATAGATAACTTTCAATTCTCTAACTCCTAATATTATTAATTAATTTTGAAATTCTAAATTTTGATTATTTAAAGTCATACACACAGATTACATTTTGCTATATATCAGACACGTTAATATTTATATACTCCTAAATATAATGCCAAAATGCACAACTGAATAAAAATCTTTTGTTAATATATATATATATATATATATCATTAATATGGTTTGTCACTAGATTGGCTAGCTGATCAAGGTCACCATTTCCAATCTAAGTATTATAGAACCTCACAGTTATTCAAATATATATCAAACATGGCAAATTTGAAATTGATATGGATAACAAAAATAGAGGGCAATACTCGTAGAAATTGCAAATCTACAGGTAGAAAAAAATCTTGAGAAGAGAGAGTAGCAACTGAGGGTGAGAAAAAGGAAGTACCCATACAAATAGATCTCTAGTAGCAGAAAACAATAGAGAAAAGAAGAGAGAGAGAGAGAGGGTGCAATACCTGTGGAAATCACAGACCTAAGGGAAGAAGGAAAAAAAAATTTCCTTGAGAAGAGAGAGCAGAAATTGAGGGTGAGAGAAAGACAATACCCATATAAATAGATCTCTAGCAGCGGTAAAATAAAATTTTAAAGAGGAGGGAGATAGAAAATTTAGGAAGGAGATGAAATTTTGGAGAAGATGCAGATGGTGAGGGATTTTGGGAATTTTGTTATCAGAGTAAGGAGAAGGAATTTGGAGAAAATGCAGGTAGTGGGGGATTTTGGGATTTTTGTTAATAAAGTAAGGAGAAAGAAATGTTGGAGAAGATGCGGGTAGCAGGGGAGTTTAGGAATTTTGGTAAGCATAGTGTATTACGTTTAGTAAGGGAACAGGGATTCGGTACTTTTAAGGAATTTATATTCCTCATTTCAAGAAATAGGGATTCACGTGGAATGACTATTACATGTAATAAAAACATTACCAAATAACTCTATAGTTAAACCGTAGGAATAGCTATTATATTACAGTGTCTAATACAGTCTACCAAACATACCCCTAGTTTTTCAATCATTTTTTTCGTCCAAAAGCCAACGCAAATATATATTTCACTTTTTTATTTTTCCCTAGATTCCATTTGTTTTTCCTCTCCTCTCTTCCAACATCTAAATTCCACACTTGTAGATGAAACTCATGGTAGTGCTAGCATAAATATATCCCACGTTGGGTCACAATCTAGTTTTATATGAATTAAGAAAATCACCTAAGAATTTTAATTAATTCCCAATATTAATATTATCATCAAAATTAACATAGCAAAATATTAATTACACAAAAAAACATAAAGATTTATATAGAAAACCCTTTCTCATTGAAGTAAAAAGTCAGGGGACCAATTCCGAATAAATTCACTATTATTAAGTCAATTACAATATATTCCCAAGTTTATGCTTAATTTGAGATTTACACCAAATATTATAATATATTCTCGATAGGAATTAATATGAACTCACATAAGATCTTCACTTACTTTGGATACAACAACTCACAGTTGTTGTTGAGCCCAAAAAACCTCTCTAGAGTAAACTCAATATTTCTTTCTTCTTCTTTAGAATGTCTCATGGCTAAAGAATTAACCATTTACTTTTTTGGGTTACTCTCAGTCTTTTTTTTCTCTCTTGACGGCACTACTCTTTCCTTTTTGCCAATAACTTTTTATGTTTGCTTTAAGAAATGAAAACCTTTCTTATTCCATCCATCTTCAAGTTAGGAAATGTAAGGTTGTTTGGGCCACTGCTGTTCGCCTTTTTTGTTTTACTAGATAATATTTCTTGTTTTTTGCACAACAGGAAGGGGAATCCATCTCCATGGATGGATCCTTGTACTAAGCGAACAGGAAGTATATCCGAGATGGCGATAGCCACCCTGTTACATTAGACATCCAATTGAGTTATAGAATGGGCTACGTACAAAATTCAATTGTCTAAAGACGAGACATTCCAATTACTACAGGTAGTTAAACAACAAGGATTTGGAACATGAAAAACTTGAGCAAGAATTTGCACAGCTGTTCACCATGGTTGGCTTGAGAATAAATGAATAATGCAAGAATTCACAAAGAAAATGTTGGAACAAATGAAGAACTTGTGCAACCAATGGTTAGATATAGATTTTTTATTGGTGTAAAATTATAAAGAATATAATTCTCATTCCCATTTTTTGTGTTTGATACTTTGATTCTTGTTAATCACTCTTGATTGTAGTTGAGATTTTGTTGTCTGCAGCCAACTACTATTGGTTGATCAATAAAATTCTTTCAATGGTTTCATTTTTTAAATTCTTGAAACAAGTATCATAAATAACCTAAACCAACGCCATCGATGATAAGTGAATCAAAATATTAGAAAAGATAAAGCATAATTCTGATACCATGTTGGAAAATAATGAACATAACTTCTTCTTCTTCTTTTTCCTTTTTTTTTTTTTAAATTTTTATTTTTATTTTTTATGAACAAAACATAGCTTTGATACTACAATAAAGTGTATGGAAAAATATTAAATAATAAAATAAAGATAAGAGAGAGATGGAGAGTAGGGAATTAACATGGTTTGTTTTTAAAGGCCTACAACCATGATGACTACATATTTATTATTAAAAATTATATTTTACAATGAATCTATTGAAAAATATTTCTAGTAGAAATCTTAGATAAACTTATAATTACACTATCTGCACTACGAGTAAGATTATGATTACTTTATTTATATACTCTAAGTAAGATTAAATGTAATGAACATGAACTAGAGTTATATAATAGATTTGGGTTTTCACTAGGATTAATTGGATCTTGATATCTCTAAAATCTCCCTCAAACTTAAGGTGGAAGCTTGAGACTGGACAAAAAGTGAGACCGTGTAGGAAATTGTGATTGAATAGGATGTGGAGTAGAACAACTAAAACCAAATTAAATGAAGCATAAACGACAAATTGGAACAAAGGTAGGACTCATGCAATGATCGAGGCTTGAATGTTGTTGAGTGTTATTGATTAGTGAAGTTGTATGAAATTTTTGTGTGTGAAGATGATAGAGAGACTCGTGAATAGAAAGAAAGCCAACTAAGACTACTAATCAAAGGTTTAGTTTGAGTAACGAAACCTAAATATGATAAAGATGTATGACTAGAAAGAAAGATGACAGAGGATGCTATCAACCATACTTGACCAAGATGGTCCAAAACACGTGATTAAAGGAAAGCTGAAGACCATGTGTAGAAGAAAGACGCACATGCCTATTGAGTGTAGTTGAGATCATCAAGATTGTCTCGTTAAAAAATATCAAATACAAGAAATGCATATATGAGATTGGCATGACATTGTTCACGATAGAAAATAAATTGAGAGAAGCCTATATAGTGGCTTATAGCGATGGTGTGAGAGAGAACCTTAACTTTGTCACAACACAAAGAATATATTAGGATGAGCCTACAAAGTGACTGGTAGTAGTGGTGATAGATAAAACCTAGACCTAGTGAATAAAGAAAGGGATTACTATAGGCTAGATACATTCAACTTTGATATCATATTAAAAAAGATAAAACATAACTTTGATACCATGATAAAAGTGTATGGAAAATTATAAATAATAAAAGTAAAGATGATAGAGGACATACAAATTAACATTGTTTAATGTTAAAAATCTAAATCTACGGGGAAAGCCTTGATAGCTACATATTTACCATTAACGTTTAATTTTGTTTCACTATTGTCTTTACAAAGCCAATAAGCCCTTATGGTTACTTGCACTCAAGGGACATAAATGTACTCTTGTAAAGCGCAGGATACATAACCGGATGTGAAAATAGCCTGAAATAATACTAATATTTACAAAGCCCAAACTCAAGAAGCCCATATATGGTATGTGGCAGCAAATTTCAAGTGAGAGAGAAAATTGCAGCCTCTACTTCCTTCTTGAGCTTAGCTTGTCCGTAAGGAATATGCCATGCCCTGATACGCAGGGCCCGGGCCCAAAAAATTTTTTTTTAGCAAGTAAATTTTCCAAAAAAAAAAAAAAAAACAAGAAGAAGACTTGGCCCCCCCTTTCTTTTTAGCCCAACCCCCCCTCCAAAAATCCTAAACCATCCCATTGAGTCGACCAGCCCATGTAAATGTAAAAAAAAAAAAAAAAAAAAAAAAAAAAAAAACAGAGTAAAAGCACTAACCCAATAGTCCAAAACACATGAAAAAACGAATTGAAAAGAAAGAAGAGAAAGCCAGAGGCAAGACAAAGAGTGAGAGGCGAGACAGACAGACTTAGAGAGTAGGGAGTAGTATAGAGAGAAACTGAGAGAGTGAGAGGTGAGAGAGACCCATCTCGCTGCCCACGCCGCCATTACGCGAGACCCATCTCGCAAACCCGTCCCAGTTCCTGTCAGCTATTGCCTGTCGCAGACCCAAATGGCCACTTACCAACGCCGGTTGCTCAATATGCCCAGCCCAGCTTCGTTGCTCCAGCCTTCATAGTTAACAAGTTTTTAATCTATCCTTCAAAACCTAATATAATTTTTGATTGTTTGTGAATCTCAGAATCTAACAGTCTGTGCTTGTGGACTTGTGGTATTTGTGTTTTTACTGATAGTGATGAATTGATGTTGGTGATTGTGAATTGAATTTGTGTCTGTGGTTTTTTTTTTTTTTTGGCTTTTTGGCTTTGTGACTCACTGTGAATCTGTGTTTATAACTCTCTCTCTCTTATACTATATAGATAAGAGTGATATAGAGAGAGTGTGTGTGTGTGTATTTGATTGTTTGTTGACTGGTAGTTGGGCTACACAAGGACAAGTGAAGTGAGAGAAAAAAAAATAGTTAAGCTAGGAAAATTTTTTGCTAGTCATAGGATCGGTAGTGGGATTGGGTGAGAGTCAGAAATAAGGAGACAGGACAAAGACAAAGAGATAAATAAAAGTAGAGATACAAAGACAAAAGATAAAAGAAAAAAACAAATCATATAATATAGTAAATTGTCACATAAATTTAAGAAAATAACATTGATTCACTTGTGCTTATTGTTAACTCATAATGTTAAATTAGATAAATTTATAAATTGAAAAGAAGTGAAAAATACTAAATTTATATGTTGAAAAGGATATAGTTTTGACATTTAGTTTGGATTCAATTATAGATAATTTTAAAGATTTAAAAGAGCGTTAAGTTCCCTTTTTATAGATAGTTGTATTAAGAAGCAATACTGCTTCGTGTCTTTTGTTTTTGTTGGTAGTTGATTGTATCTTAATATATTAAGAAACAATAATTTTTGTATATTTGTTTTGCTTGATAATTTTTTTAATACTATATGGATGCGTATTTAAAAAAAAAATTTTCGCTTAACTCTGGCCTCCCCCAGTTTGAAATCCTAAGTTCGTCGCTGCTAATATGGTTTCGTTCAACTTTCGTCTAATTGCTTATTTCATGTGCTTAGCTTGCATTTTCAAATTGCTTGACACATGGATATTCCCCGTTTGGTTAGTGTTCGATGAATGGCCCGACCACATACTGAGTGTCTCATCATAGTAAAAGCATCCTTTCAATCTACATTCTAAAAGTGGAAACGGTTTGTTTCAACTTTCAATGGGAAGACTAAAATTAAATTAATTATCTTTTTTTTTTTCAAATGATGTTATGATTACTACTAACTTAGAGTGTGTTTAAATACCACTTATTATTACAAATTAAAAATTTATTACTAAAAATTAAAAATTTATTGCTGAAAAAATTATAGCAAAATAATTTTTAAATATATGAATAGTGCCGTGAAACCCAACCAAAAAAACACAAACACGCAAAACACCACTCATGCCGCTATTCAAACTCACACTTATTATATAAATCTTATCAATTGATATGTCATCTTTTAAATACAATAAAACAACAAAGTAATTCAAAATTTTATTTATAAAAAATGTTGGGAATATTATAATTTTATTTTATAAGTTTTACAAACTGATGTATCAACTTTTAAATCAAAATAAAAATTAATTAAGAAATTACATAAATTACAATTATTATTATGTTAGTTTGTAATTATTTTTTTTAGCAAAATTGGTAGTATTTTTACTTTTTTTTTTCTTGTGTATAGAGATTGATACATCAGTCAGTAAATTCATACAATAAAATTTGCAATAACCATAACATATTATTTTTTGTTGATTATATTATTAAAGTATCATCAATTACATTCATTGTTAGATCTTTTTGTTAGCTTTTTGTTGTATAATTAGGGGTAACTTAATAAAATTTCATCAAAAATACTATTGTTGTTTCTAAAGTTTGCAATGAAGTTCATTTTTAAACCCTAAATTTGAAAAAAAAAAAATCATCCCTAAACTATTAAAAACATTATATTTTCTATCTTTAAATGTTAAAATGATTTTTTTTTTGTCCCTAATATATTAAAAAAAGCTTCTTCTTTTTTCCGTAAACTTTAAAAAGATGTCTCATATTATTCATTTGACCAATAGTTTCGTTCTACCTATTCAACTTAAGTGTTCCTTTACACTAAAATTAAAGTTACACCTAGTGTAACTTTAAGTAATGTTATATTACCTAATATTTTTTAATTAGATGTGAATTTTAATAAATTATGTTATCTTCGTATATTCTCTCCATCCTTACAAAATTTAAAGATGATCAAAGATCAATAGCAATAGCAATAGCAATGTCATTAATAAATTATTTAAATTCAAGTTTTTGTAGTTTAAAATAATGTATAAAAAATGTGTTTATGGATCGAATGCTAAATTACATCTGATTGGCATGAAATTTGACATACGTATTGAGAACATATAGAATATGTAATTTAATGGTTAGATTTTCAAAATATGAAATTAAAAACAAGCTATTGGGTGATGTAACATTACTTAGAGTTACAATAGGTATAACTTAAACTCAACTCATTTATATATATATATATATATATATACACACACACGACTTCATTTAAAAATAAGTTAAAAGTTTACAACTGTAGACATAAGTCGAAAAGGTATAAATATAATGTTTATAATAGGAGTCCGAATTTGGTAAGAATGGGATGTAAAACTCATCATCCAATAAGAGATTATCACATCAACGTTTTACTTAAAATTCAATACATTATACCACACCTAATAACATCTCAATAAACTTCCAATTTTGTTGAATTTATATATAGGGATTAGAATTGATTGAGTGTGGTTATACTTATTTTTAAATATGTAATAAGATGATGTAGTATGTTGGGATTGTTGAGGCTCATTTTCTTAAGACCCAGCAGGCCCAAGGCCCAAAGAAGCAAATGGGCTTGAATAAGCCCGGAAAAAAGAAAAAGAAAGCATAGAGCATGAGTTAAGGGTCCATGTGATGGGTCCAGAAGAAGCAAATGGGCTTGAATAAGCCCGGAAAAAAGAAAAAGAAAGCATAGAGCATGAGTTAAGGGTCCATGTGATGGGTCCAGAAGAAGCAAATGGGCTTGAATAAGCCCGGAAAGAGAAAAAGAAAGCATAGAGCATGAGTTAAGGGTCCATGTGATGGGTCCAGAAGAAGCAAATGGGCTTGAATAAGCCCGGAAAGAGAAAAAGAAAGCGTGGAGCATGAGTTAAGGGTCCATGTGATGGGTCCAGAAGAAGCAAATGGGCTTGAATAAGCCCGGAAAAAAGAGAAAGAGAAAAAGAAAGCGTGGGCCACAGCAAGCCCATTGCAAAAAGAGAAAAGAGAAAGTATTAGGCAAATGGAGAATCCATGAGCCCAAAGAAAAAAGACTTGTAGAGAAGAATTGGGCCAAAGAAAGTCCAAAAGGGGTTGGCAAAGAAACTCACAAAACCAAAATGGGCCAGGGACGCCCACAAGAAAGCCAGCAAGAAATAAAAAGGAAGCCCAGTGAACATACTGTGCTACGGAGAAGAAAAGTACACAAAAAAAGAAGCCCCGCAGGACTGGGTTAGGTAACAGAAGTAGCAAACTTAACATGGCACGAGATGAAAAGCCACAAAAGCAAAAACACCCAAAGGGAAAGACCACCACGGAGTCCAACCCTCCAAAGAAAGGGACAACACACGAACGTCGGTCTGCCGGGAAACGATCCACATCAGAAAATGCCAAAGAAGGCACGGCAGAATATGCACACCCATTTTCAGGCCTCGGTAAACAAACGAAACATCAATGAGGTAACGCATGCGGGCGACCCAGGCATCATCAGCCCATACCCAGCCACTATGGGAAAGAGTGATGTCATGGGGGAGGGCATGGTCTGGCGGTGGGGGGAGGAGCGGGAATCCATTTTTGTGATTCTTGCCCAGACTCTTTCGGTGGGCACAGTCCTGCTGGGATGACATGCCACATAAAAGAGGTAAGGTTGGGTAAGGACCAATGGGTGCATGCCATGAGAGACCGAGAGAGAGAAAGCACACCGGACGAAGTTGAAAAAGAAGTTTCCTGGTCCGAAAGTCACAGGTCAATGGTAAATCAGAACCATTTTGACTTGATAAGTGGAGGGCAAAAGGTTACGATAACAGAATAGAGCCGTGGAAAGGCTAGAACAGTAAAATCAGCCACGGCAGGCCCTATATAAGGGACTCGTGGCTGAAGAAAAGAAGGGGGAAGCAAAAAAAAAGGGAGAGGAAAAAAAGAAAAAAAAAAGAAAAAAAAAAGAAAAGAAAAAGAAAAGAAAGGCAAGAATTCTGAGAAAAGAAAAACGGAGAGAAAAGATAAGAAAAACAGAGAACGAAGAAAAAGAGAGAAAGAGGAGTGTTTTATGGCAGGCATGCACCCAAATGGGTTACCGCCCCTCTCTCCCTCACTAGCCTTGTCCTCAAAAGACAAATACTAGATTCATACCATCTGGGGCTGTCCTCTCAAAGTAACTAATTTCACCAAAAATGAAGTTATTTGCGTTGAGGGAGTAGTTTTCCCTTTCATGGTTGAAGTCCTGCGGTAATACTAAAAATGACATACTCGTTATTTTACTCTGCCAAGACCGCTTAATTATTTTTGTTCAAGCACTTTCTTTAAAAAACGCAAGGCCCCTTAAGTTGTTTATTGTGCGTTGTAAAAGAGAACAGCAGCTATTTTTTTTTGTGTTTTCTTTTATTTTATGTCTGCTTGCCATAGCCTGTTAACAATGACTCTGCTTGCTGTGAGTTCTTAAATGTGCTTTGGCAGACGCGGCAAAGATTGTGCACAAGCCGGGCCAAGGTGTGCTCCAATTGGGCCGGTTCCAACTCCTCACCCAGCAATCACCCGGGCCTAGTACGGCAGGAGCTCGTTCGAGACCCCAAGCAGGCCCACCCCCTCACAATTGGCGACTCCGCTGGGGAGTTGGAAAAAGTTAGGGACAAAATATAACATCCCTCGCAACATAATGCCACCAAAGTCCAGAGCAACGCGAAACATAAGCGCCGTTCCATCACAAGCAGAGTCCAGGCCAACCACACATAGCCAACAGCAGGTTAACCAAGCAGAAGGCGCTAATGGAACGGGGGCTGGTCCCCAGCCACCGCCAAGGAACCCCGCAGACAACACCAACACCTTCATTGAGATGTTACAATCATTGCAACACTCTCAACAACAAATGATGGAGGAGATCCGTCAGCTGAAGGTAGAAAAAACAAAAGAAAAGGGGAGTCAGCATGTCCCCGACCATGCAACAGATAAAGAGGAAACACCAGTCCCTCAGAATACAGAGCAACGCTTCATTACTATGGCAGAAGTAGCAACTCTCCTCGAGCAGGAGAGGGCTAGAGCGCCTAAAGAAAGGTTCTATGCACGCAGACCCCCTTATCCACTAAAGGTGCTTAGAAAGCCATACCCTGAAAGGTACGAGCCGCGGACTTTTGCCCAGTACGATGGCAGGAAAGGAAGTGCTATTGAGCATGTGAGCAAGTTCATAGATACTCTTGGCCCTTACGCGGCAGACGAGGACTTGTGCCTGCGGGAGTTTTCTAAATCATTGTGCGACCGAGCGTATACCTGGTACATCGGTCTAAAACCAGGATCCATTCTAACATGGGATGACATGGTGGATGTGTTTTGTACTAAGTATTTTCATGGAGAGGAAACAGTAACGCTTGCAACCCTGCAAGCAACCAAGCAAAGGAGCGGTGAAGATTTGATGGAATACATAAAAAGATTTAGGGACATAGCGCTTGACTGCTATGACCATTGTGAAGAAAGGACCTTAGTAGAAATGTGTATGACTAACATGATACGGGAATACAGAGCAGTCTTGGAGAACCTAGACATATCGCAGTTCGCACAGCTGTTACAAAAGGCCAGAAGGACAGCTCAGTCAGTAAAACCAACCGCTGACAAAAGAAATGCTCCACAAGCAATGACGGCGGCTGCTGGCGAGCGAAGAAGGAAGACAGAAGGGAAGGAATACGATATTCCCCCGCCCATACCATGCACTCCAAAGGAACTAGACGTGCTGCTGGACAATGGATGACAGACGGGGTCTTTAAACCCAATCGGGTCTCGACAGAGCCCACTGAGGAGGAACGAAAGGACCCACGCTTCTGCCGCTTGCACAACTATATACAACACCCTACCGCAGAATGTTGGACGCTGCGCAGACTCATACATCGCAGGATCAGAGAAGGGACCCTGGAGTTGTCCCAGTCAGAAGTTCAAACGAACCCACTCCCAAATCATAAAGGAAAAGGTGTGGCAGCAGTCGTAATCTGCGCGGACCCAGGAGGGGATGAAGAGGAAAATCTAGCTCTGCCCGCCACGGCTATCACCACTCTACAGCAGAGTACCAGGTTCAAAAATTTGTTTGACCAATTGGGGTTCACTATGGGAGAACGAAAGGTAGCCACAGAGGCTTTGGTAAGCATCGCCTCCGGAGCAGGGGTAGAGTGTTTAACTACAGAAAGCACGGAGGACAAGGCCTTTTTACAGGAATCAAGCGAAATTACCTTCAGCAATGAAGATATGGAAGTGGAATATCCGGATCACAGAAGGCCACTCTACTTAGCGGCATCTATAAACCAAGTCCCCGTGATGAGAGCCTTGGTGGATACAGGCGCCTCTGTGAATCTCATCCCGTTGAGCACTTTGCAAGCAACGGGAATTTCGGAAAGGAAAATCCAGGGGTGCCCAATGGAGGTGACGGGCTTTGGCGGAAGAGGAGAGTACACCGCAGGATACATTCAGCTGTGGTTGAAAGTAGGCCCTATAGCTTCCTTAGCTCGATTCCATGTGATAAAGACAGAGGTTTCGTACCATGTCCTGCTAGGGAGACCCTGGCTGCACAAGCACCGGTTAGTCCCATCCACCTATCACCAATGTGTAAAAGGAAGGTTGAATGGCAAGATGATACGCATAACGGCAAACCAGTCACCGTTTGAGCAAGCAGAAGCCCATCTCGTGGAAGCCATGTTCTATGATCAATGGGCACCGTCTGGAGAAAGCTCTTTAGCAAAGCCCCTTAGTACCTTTGTGCCTAGGTGGGAAGACATTCAGAGTAACCCAGAGCCCGATTTAAGGGAATTGTTAACACAAAGGAAGAAAAGGAAAGCAATGCCTGCCGCAGAAACAGAAGGCGCGCCACAATGCGTCAGAATCCGAGGCCCCGATGGCAGGATTATCTACAAGTTATGAAGGTGCGCGGGGCCCACGAGTGAGAAACAAGCGGGCCCCAGGCAAAAGCAGCAACATGAGAAGCTGGTGTGTTGCGCAGTTCAATATAGTTCAGAAGAAAAAGGTAGCGAAGGGAGTCACGAAGAAACTATGGCAGAAAAGGATCCTCAGGTTATGGCAGAAGAAGAATTAGAGGAGGTCAACCTGGAACCTGACTCACAGGAACCAAGACCTATTTCAGTTAGTTCGAGATTGACAGGAAAAGAAAAATCAGAGTTGGTACAATTATTAAAAGAATTCAAGGATGTTTTCGCGTGGAACTACAGTGAAATGCCAGGGCTGGATCCAGGGCTAGTAGTGCACACATTGAATGTTGATCCAGTAGCCAAGCCGGTAACCCAGCCTGCCAGGGTATTCCACACGGAAATAGAAGAACAAATAGTCAAGGAGGTACAGAAATTGTTAGCAGCAGGATTCATCAAACCCATCCAACACCCGCGATGGCTGTCCAATATAGTGCCAGTAAAGAAAAAGAACGGGCAGATAAGGTGCTGTGTGGACTTCAGAAGCCTCAACAAAGCCTGCCCAAAGGATGAGTTCCCATTGCCAAATATGGATTTATTGATAGACTCAGCGGCAGGAAGTGCCATGTTCTCATTCATGGATGGATTCAGCGGGTATAATCAGATCAGGATGGCACCGAGGGACGCAGAGAAAACTGCCTTCAGGACACCCATAGGCAATTTCTACTATACAGTAATGCCATTCGGATTGAAAAATGCGGGTGCAACTTACCAACGGACGATGACAGCCATATTTCATGACATGATGCACAAGGAATTGGAAGACTATGTGGATGACATAGTAGTAAAGTCAAAGAAAAGAGAAGAGCACTTTCACGCATTGAGACAAGTGTTTGAAAGATGCAGAACCTTCAAGTTGAGAATGAATCCCCTCAAGTGTGCATTTGGGGTGTCCTCAGGAAAATTTTTGGGCTTTCTGGTCCATAGCAGGGGAATAAATGTGGATCCTGCCAAAGCAACAGCCATAGCAACTATGAAACCCCCAGCCACAGTGAAAGAATTAAAGAGTTTCTTAGGAAAAGTCTCCTATATCCGGAGATTTATCCCTGGATTAGCATCAATTACTTCCTCTTTCGCCAGACTGCTCAAGAAAGGAGCAAGCTTTGACTAGGGAGACGCACAGCAGGCAGCTTTCAAAAGACTACAGCAGGTCATGACAAACCTCCCCACGGTGCAAGCCCCAGTCCGCAAGAAGCCATTGCTGCTCTACCTAGCCACCAGCCCGCACGCTGTAGGAGCATTGATCGCTCAAGAAAATGAAACTAATGTAGAACAGCCAATATACTACATCAGCCGCGCTCTAAAAGATGCGGAAACTCGCTATCCAAGAGCAGAAAGGGCGTGTCTGGCCGTTGTATATGCCTCCCAGAGATTGCGCCACTATTTCTTAGCCTATGAGGTATGGCTGATGACCAAATCCCATGCTATCAAAGCCTTATTGCAACAACCCATCCTCTCCGGCAGGTTATCCCAATGGTTGTTACAGTTATCGCAGTACGATTTGAGAATGGGGACACCCAGGGCAGTCAGGAGCCAAGCAATAGCGGATTTATTGGCACAATTTCCAGGAGAGGAAGAATTCCTGCTGGATGATGAGGTCCCAGGAGAAGTAGCCGTGGCAGAAGAAGGGAGAGAGCAATGGATAATGAAATTTGACGGGTCCTCTACCACCCAGTCTGGAGGGGTGGGGGTGGTCTTGTATCATGAGGAAGACAAGGCGGTGGCACTGTCATTCAAACTAGAATTCCCTTGTCCAAACAATACAGCAGAATATGAGGCCTATCTAACTGGGCTAGCCACAGCTCTCGAAGCCGGAGTCAAACATTTGAAGGTACTAGGCGATTCGAACCTAGTGGTCTGCCAGGCCAAGGGAAGTTTCTCTCTGAAAGAACCCAACTTAGCTCCGTATAGGGCGATGGCCCAGAAGATGGAGGAAAGATTCTCTACCTTCGAAATAGAACATGCGCCAAGGAATGAAAATCGATTCACAGATGCGTTAGCGGCGTTGGGTTCGCAGATAACCTTCGAAGGAAAAAGTGCCACGGTGGAAGTCAGAAAAAGAAGAGAATCAATCATCGAAACCTTGAAGGAAAGGTTCCAGGAGAAACAGGACGGGAATGATTGGCGGTTCCCCATAAGAGAAGCTCTGATGAAAGATAAAGACCCCGCAGGATTAAAAGTATTAAAAGATTACGCTTTGGTAAAAGGAGAGCTATACCGCAGGATGCCAGGTGGGGTCTTGTCCAGGTGTGTGGGGCAGGAAGAGGCCCGGAGAAAGTTAAGAGAAGTCCACGACAGGACTTGCGGGTCCTGCGGGGAAATTAGTCTCTACCGCAGGCTCCAGAGGACGGGCTTTTATTGGCCAAGCATGAGTAAGGATGCAGATCAGATCCAAACTCAATGTGGGATCTGTCAGCTAGCGGCAGACAGAGAAGAAAGCTATGCCGTGTTGACTAGTGAAGACTGGAGAAGCCCATTCAAACTATACCTAACAAAAGGCATCCTGCCACAAAAACATTCGGAAAGTTATAAACTCAAGAGATTGGCAACACGTTATTTCTTGCATGAGGAAGTCCTTTTCAAAACAGGATTTGATGGGGACCCACTAAGATGTTTGGGCCTCGAAGAAGCAAAGGAAATAATAAAAGAAGTGCACTCAGGGGAATGTGGGGAACACCAAGGAAAGAAGAAACTGTACAGATGCCTGCTACAAATGGGATATTATTGGCCTACCATGAAGAAAGATGCAGCGGAATTTGTAAAAAGATGCCACAGCTGTCAGGTGCAGGCTAATCTCATTCATACCCACCCACAAAGCTTGCACAGTATGGTAACCCCATGGCCCTTTCACACTTGGGGGCTGGACTTGGTAGGACCAATCAACCCTCCGTCTCGTGGGTACATCTGGATTTTGGTAGCGACCGAGTACTTCACCAAATGGGCGGAGGCAATACCACTTCGCAAGGCCACAGGAGGAGCAGTGGCAAACTTTATAAAGGAGAATATAATTATAAGGTTTGGGGTGCCTCACAGAATCATCAGTGATAATGGTACGCCATTCGTCAATAGTGAAGTGAGGAGAATGTTGGCGTTTTACCAAATTAAACATCACCGTTCATCACCATATTACCCCCAAGGGAATGGGCAAGCAGAGGCGACTAACAAGGTACTCATAAAGATCATCAGTAAGATGAGTCAAGAGTATACTGGGGGATGGGCGATGCACTTGCCAGATGCTCTCTGGGCTTACCGAAAATCACCAAAGTCGGCCACAGGTTTCTCACCTTTCTCCCTGGTATACGGAACGGAAGTTGTAAGTCCTGCGGAGATAATGATCCCATCACTGAGGGTCATGCAGATACAAAGGAAGGAAGAGGAGGAAACCTTTACGGCAGAAAGATATGAAGATCTGGAGGGGCTGGACGAAAAAAGGGAAAAAGCCCAGGAACACGGCCGCAGATACAGGCAAAAAATGGCAGAAGCCTACGGCAGGATTACTAAGGAAAGAATATTTGCAGAAGGACAGCTCGTGTTAAAAGTAACGGACTATGTCAGAAGAGGTATGGCAGGACCATCTAAGTTTGCACCAAAATGGGAGGGACCCCTCGTGGTGAGAGAAGCCTACCCAAAGGGATACTACAGACTGACTCAAACGGATGGTAAAGACCTGACGGATCCCATCAACGGGAAATGGCTGAAGTGTTACTATGCTTAAGGTCGAGGCAATCACCATCCTTCTAAGCTGTGTTGCACAAATGCTAAGATTAGTTTGTTCCTTCTTCTACTTTATTTATTTTCCTCCAAGTGACTATGTCACAAGACAAGTCCACAGAATGTTTTCAGGAATTATGCAATGAGAAGAATATGCTAAGTATTACAAAAAAAAAAGACACTTTCCATAGCATAAGTAGTAGTAGCAAAGGATGATCAAGTGTAGTACGTTAAGTTACAAACCCATATTATGTGAAGTCTTACCAAAAGAAAAATATACAGTCAAATAAGTTCCCTAGAAAACCATCATAAAGTGTACTGACCAAAAAAAAAAAAAAAAAGAAAAAAAAAAAGCAACACATGATCAAAGGGGAGCCTGCCATCATCAATAAAGTCCTAAGAGCAAAGACTGGTCTCCAAAACGGTTATGCCCACCAATGCTGGCAACCAAACGCCCACGGCGGCCCTCCACATCGGCTATCTCTTTCTTCAAAGCTTCAATCTTTGCATCAAGGGCGTCCACAGCAGGCTGGATCTTCCTCATAAAGAAGGCACGAGCAATCTCGCGGAGATGGTCTAGAAGGAACTCCACAGCAAAACCTACACTGACTAGCTCCTGCACTGCAGCTCTCCATTGAAGAATCCTCCCAGAAGAAACAGAGTCAATAAAGCTGTGCTCGATATCGTTCAATATGCTCCCCAGCATCTTCAGGAAATGCTCCCTGACAGAACGACCCAAACGGAACCCCTGCATAAAATCACCACGGCTGCTGTACACTCCCTCTAAGTGAGAAACACACTCACTGGGAACTCGAAAGCCGTGAAAGTCCACATAGGGAAAGCCTGCCCCCCAAAAATCTGCCGGATCAAGGTCATTCGTCTCAAGCTGATCAAAACGGATGAAGAAATTTGCAGCTTCGCTCACAGGATCTGGAACCGCGGCAGAACTCCCTCCTGCCTCAAACTGAGGAAGGGCGGTGGGAGGCAAGCCTAGTGAAAAGCAGGAAACACAATATGAGTATTCATGATGAGAAGTAATGAGTTTGCGAAAAAAAAAAAGGGGGGAAGCATTAAAGATGAGGATACTTACAAGAAACTGTGAAAATAGGAGTAATAGGAGTTGAGGCTGAAGCAGAAACAAGGGTGACAGAAACAGGCACGGTGGAAGCAGCAGGAGGAACGGGTGACTGTGGCTCCGCAGTTACTGTGGCCTCTGGTTCTTCGAAAGCCTCTGCAATTAAGAATGTGAGTGCACTGAATGAAAGGAAAGCAGCAAAAAAAAAAAAAAAAAAAAAAAAAAAAAAAAAAAAAAAAAAAAAAAGAGAGAGAGAAAGATGCATATACATATACATATAACAAAACTAAGAAGGAGGAAATAGGCACATACCCGCTAACTCAGCCTCACTCTCCTCCTCGTCAAACTCCTCGGAAGATGAATCTGCAGCAGGCCCTTGGATGGCAGAATCAGGAATGGAGGAAGGAGTGACCACCAAGGAAGAGCCCTCCTGTGCAACTTGAGAAAGGGCTACGAAAGGATCACTGATGGAGAGAACAATAGGAGCGGCGGGAGAGGCAATCTCAGTCTGGACAGCAGGAGGAGTGGCCCTTTCTGGAGAAAGAGGCATCTCAGCAGGAGTGGGGGTGACCTCCCTAGTCCCCTCAATATGAGTGCCCTCCATGGACACCAGCTCAGTGGAGAAAACTAGGGTCTCGATAGAAGTCCCTTCAACCATGGGATGGTATACGGAAAGGGGCTCAGGCTGCTCCTGCAACAAAAAAAAAAAAAAACAAAGAAGACAAAGTGAAGGTGAATGAGAAAGTTGCAGAAAGAAGGAAAGAGCATGATTAAGGACACACAAAAAAAAAAAGAGAGAGGGGAGAGAATATATTTGTATAGTACCACAGGTTCTGGCTCGTCGAGAAGTATGGGATGGGCAGCAGATACATCCTCTCTGTGCTTAGACTGCGAGAGAGGTGAAGTCAATATGCACAAGTGTTAGATGCAAAAAAAAAAAAAAACGAAACAAGTAAAGAAAAGACTAAAAGAAAAATTTTAGAGATAACATACTCTCCGTTCAGTGGCACGGGCAGGAGGGGGAGATGTCTTTCTTTTGCTACCTCGTGTCCTGCTAGAAGGAGGAGCACCTGCGGACGGCTGCGAAGTGGTCTGCTTTGACTTGCCAGCAGTAGAGCGTGTAGCAGGAACAGCGCGGGCTCTAGAAGGAGGGGAACCCAGTAGAGCTATATGACCCATGGGAGGCAGATCACTCTTAGAAGACATCGCCTCATCCTTCTTCTTGGCCG
This sequence comes from Quercus glauca, assembly GCA_023736055.1. NCBI lineage: Eukaryota > Viridiplantae > Streptophyta > Magnoliopsida > Fagales > Fagaceae > Quercus > Quercus glauca. Next base: position 22,293,861 of record CM043315.1, read on the forward strand.
ACTTGGGTTTAACAGAACCTCCCTTGGCCAATGTAGGCGGATTCAAGACCTTCACTTTTTTATCCCAACCAGGAGGGTAGTCACCCGCAAGCCAATTCCACCCATTGGCCCCCTCGTTCCATTCCAGAAGAGAAGATCGACCCTGTTTAGTAACATATGCTAACACAGATCTGGAAGGGAGCACTAGCCGAGGGTTGGCAGAAGCAACCATGCCAAGGCCGTCAGGAGGAATCAAAGAAAAGCCACGGCTACCTATTAAAGCCTATTCAAAAGACGTCATTACAGCCCGCCAATACTCGTGCATGGGAGGAGTGTAAACACCTTCCCTTGAAGAACTAGGAACAGTGACTGCAGTGAAGTGCTGCCTCCAGAAGTCAAAAGCAACAGGCCGCAGGAATGGTCCAACAGAAGTGGGGAACTCCGCAAGAAAAGAAAGATCATCAGGAATATCTTGGTCCAACCCAAACTGCCTTCTTACTCGGTTGGCAGGGTAATACACAAATCGGACCCCCTCATCGGATAAATAAGGCAGCCACCCAGCATTAGTGGCTGCCAAGTAAGTGATTCCCCTCTCATCAAAACCAACCAAGGGATGAGTAGTACCAACAGTGTCCGCAAACTGACCCATAACAGAATCTTCGCAAGTGTAACCCGCACTCAAATGTCTATATGCTCGCCAAGAAAACCCAACACTCTTATCGAAGAACTCAATAGCAGGATGGTAAATAGGCTTCAAACCAGACCAACGGAAGGCCAAAGGAAACTCAGACTCAAATCTACCGCAGAAATCAGTAATCACCCTCGGGCAGGAAACATACTTCTCTTTTGCAAAACGAACCGGTCTGCACTTAGCCAAGTGTTTCGAGCAGCGTTCATACAATAGATGCTGCAGAATGGTGCTATGAACCGAAGAGGTAACTATATGGTAGGACCCAGCCTGGTCCTCATCAGCCCGCAAGATGTCCAGCTGTACATATAAGTGTCCCAAAAACATGAGGGCTAATGGCAAACTTATACCCGCGGCAATTTTAATAGCCAAATGAAAAAACAGGGGTTTAATTGCATAATAAGGGCGCGCACCAAACACAAACTTACAGAGCCAAAAGGAGACGAAAGCTGCACGGCGAGCGGCGCCAGAAAACTTTGAGGAAGAGCTGACCCAATAAGATAGCTTGGCGTTCTTAGCCATCCTTGTCCTCAACTCGGCCTCTACGGCCGCTTCCTCCGGAGAGAGCTCTAGGGTACTCGGATCAACGTCGCCAAGGATGGGCAAAAGAAGTTGGTTCACCACGTCCTCTAATGTCACGGTGATCTCACCGCAGGAGAGAAAGAAGGTGTGGGTGGCAGTGCACCAACGACGAACCAAGTGGCGAAGATTGAAAAGGTCTCTGTAGTTCGACAAACAACGAGATGCAACAACGGCTTGCAACACACCGGCCTGCCGTAGCAAACCCATGAAATCCACATCCGACAATTCACGGTCCACCCATTCCTTCCAACCCAAGGCTTGGCCTGACCCATACTCAAAGTGAATGGGGACGGGGAGCGAACTACCCTGGCGGATGACAATGTCAGGAATCGAAGAAGGCAACGGGGCCCAAGGAGCTTCAGTGCCGCGACGGCAGAGAGCGAGCCACACCCGGCCTGGCGCCGGCGGAACATAATCACCAGGTACTTTTGGGAAATGAGTATGGACGTTATACCACGGATCGATCAGCGGAACAACCTCGTCGTCAGAAGGGCGGCGTGCCTCTTCCTCGTCGGAGGAACCTGGTTCAGAATACTCGACTTCCTCGCCCTCATCGTGAGCGGAGGGAGGATCAGAGGCATTCTCCTTCCCCTTGCGGCGAGAAGAGCCTTGGCTTTTCACCGGAGACATCACAGATTGGAGTAGGAAGAGAGAAGTGTTTTGAAGAAAAGAGTATGGCGAAGAAAAGGAAAGGGAAGAGAAAGAGAAAAGGAGGAGATTCTTGTATAGGAAATAGGAGAAGAAGTAGTTGAAAAAGAAAAGACTCCTTAAATGCCACCATCATCAAGATCGAAGTGAAGGGAGGTGATGGGTCAGCCGCCGGATAGGGAACGAAATTAATGAAGCAACGCTGCTCTTCAAAATAACTGCCAGACTTGGAAATTCGAAGAGACAACTCTGTTCGTAAAAAATATATATATATATATATATACACGTGAAGTAAAAGTTACTGTTTGAAAAAAGAAAAAAGAAAAAGAAAAGCCCGCGAAAAGAGAAGAAGAAAAAGAATGGCCTTCATTCGCATATAAACCGCAGGAGCACTTTATATGCTCAGGGGGCTAACTGTTGAGGCTCATTTTCTTAAGACCCAGCAGGCCCAAGGCCCAAAGAAGCAAATGGGCTTGAATAAGCCCGGAAAAAAGAAAAAGAAAGCATAGAGCATGAGTTAAGGGTCCATGTGATGGGTCCAGAAGAAGCAAATGGGCTTGAATAAGCCCGGAAAAAAGAAAAAGAAAGCATAGAGCATGAGTTAAGGGTCCATGTGATGGGTCCAGAAGAAGCAAATGGGCTTGAATAAGCCCGGAAAGAGAAAAAGAAAGCATAGAGCATGAGTTAAGGGTCCATGTGATGGGTCCAGAAGAAGCAAATGGGCTTGAATAAGCCCGGAAAGAGAAAAAGAAAGCGTAGAGCATGAGTTAAGGGTCCATGTGATGGGTCCAGAAGAAGCAAATGGGCTTGAATAAGCCCGGAAAAAAGAGAAAGAGAAAAAGAAAGCGTGGGCCACAGCAAGCCCATTGCAAAAAGAGAAAAGAGAAAGTATTAGGCAAATGGAGAATCCATGAGCCCAAAGAAAAAAGACTTGTAGAGAAGAATTGGGCCAAAGAAAGTCCAAAAGGACTTGGCAAAGAAACTCACAAAACCAAAATGGGCCAGGGACGCCCACAAGAAAGCCAGCAAGAAATAAAAAGGAAGCCCAGTGAACATACTGTGCTACGGAGAAGAAAAGTACACAAAAAAAGAAGCCCCGCAGGACTGGGTTAGGTAACAGAAGTAGCAAACTTAACATGGCAGGAGATGAAAAGCCACAAAAGCAAAAACACCCAAAGGGAAAGACCACCACGGAGTCCAACCCTCCAAAGAAAGGGACAACACACGAACGTCGGTCTGCCGGGAAACGATCCACATCAGAAAATGCCAAAGAAGGCACGGCAGAATATGCACACCCATTTTTAGGCCTCGGTAAACAAACGAAACATCAATGAGGTAACGCATGCGGGCGACCCAGGCATCATCAGCCCATACCCAGCCACTATGGGAAAGAGTGATGTCATGGGGGAGGGCATGGTCTGGCGGTGGGGGGAGGAGCGGGAATCCATTTTTGTGATTCTTGCCCAGACTCTTTCGGTGGGCACAGTCCTGCTGGGATGACATGCCACATAAAAGAGGTAAGGTTGGGTAAGGACCAATGGGTGCATGCCATGAGAGACCGAGAGAGAGAAAGCACACCGGACGAAGTTGAAAAAGAAGTTTCCTGGTCCGAAAGTCACAGGTCAATGGTAAATCAGAACCATTTTGACTTGATAAGTGGAGGGCAAAAGGTTACGATAACAGAATAGAGCCGTGGAAAGGCTAGAACAGTAAAATCAGCCACGGCAGGCCCTATATAAGGGACTCGTGGCTGAAGAAAAGAAGGGGGAAGCAAAAAAAAAGGGAGAGGAAAAAAAGAAAAAAAAAAGAAAAAAAAAAAGAAAAGAAAAAGAAAAGAAAGGCAAGAATTCTGAGAAAAGAAAAACGGAGAGAAAAGATAAGAAAAACAGAGAACGAAGAAAAAGAGAGAAAGAGGAGTGTTTTATGGCAGGCATGCACCCAAATGGGTTACCGCCCCTCTCTCCCTCACTAGCCTTGTCCTCAAAAGACAAATACTAGATTCATACCATCTGGGGCTGTCCTCTCAAAGTAACTAATTTCACCAAAAATGAAGTTATTTGCGTTGAGGGAGTAGTTTTCCCTTTCATGGTTGAAGTCCTGCGGTAATACTAAAAATGACATACTCGTTATTTTACTCTGCCAAGACCGCTTAATTATTTTTGTTCAAGCACTTTCTTTAAAAAACGCAAGGCCCCTTAAGTTGTTTATTGTGCGTTGTAAAAGAGAACAGCAGCTATTTTTTTTTGTGTTTTCTTTTATTTTATGTCTGCTTGCCATAGCCTGTTAACAATGACTCTGCTTGCTGTGAGTTCTTAAATGTGCTTTGGCAGACGCGGCAAAGATTGTGCACAAGCCGGGCCAAGGTGTGCTCCAATTGGGCCGGTTCCAACTCCTCACCCAGCAATCACCCGGGCCTAGTACGGCAGGAGCTCGTTCGAGACCCCAAGCAGGCCCACCCCCTCACAGGGATTGAAGGGGTAAAACATGAATTTTACACCACATTCTTACAAAATTGAATCTCTTATAATAGTTTAGAAGTAAAGAAGAATTTTTAAAAGTTTAAAAATATAAAATGAACTCTATACAAATTTTAGGAATTTAGTACCTGTTTTAGTAAATTGTAATAAACACATAATGTAACGATTATTCCTATGCTTCAGGAATTTTTTACTAAAAAATGATAAAAGTTCATCGCAAAAAAAAAAAAATGATAAAAAAGGAAAAGAACTGCTGATGTTCAAAGCAGATGAAGACTTTGCTAATGGTGCCTACTGTCTACTTGCTAGCCCGCGCCGTAGAGTTGAGGTATGAGGTATAAGTGTTTCACACGCAAAGGCCACCCTCCGTTGAACTCAAAATTAAAACATAAACTGATATGATTGTACAAAACAAGACAATAAAGGTCCTGCGATGACTTGCCCCTAAAGCGTGGCGATCCCAACGGTCATTTCTCCACGTCGAGACTTACAGAATGAGCGAGACCGAGTCACTCTCCGAGTTTCCCCTCAACAAAAGCAACACCACCAAGAGCGTTTCTTCCGAGATCCCTATCGAGATCGAAATCGTGAGCGAAGAAGAAATGGCTCTACTCGAAGCAGCCTTGGCCTTAGCCTCGGTCCCTGCAAATGCAAGTGCTATTTGCTCACCACTTCGTAGTTTCCATGGCAAAGCGAGGTCTATTCAGTCAATTACTGTCCTTTCCAAGAGGACCTTCTCGGGTCATACCGAACCCGACATCGAGGATTCGGGCAATTTCGCCAGTACCCAGAAGAAATATAAAAACACTGAGTCTTTTCTCCACCGCTTTCGAAAGAAGAAGGGCTTGTCTGTCACTGATATTACTTCCACGGTATTCAAATGGGTTTATTCTCAAGTTTTTAAATTTTGCTTTTAATATGAAAGATTTTCGTGGTCTGGCAAATGGGTCGGAATGGTTTTTGCTAGATTTTTGAGTTTGAGTTTAGTATGATTTTGTTTTTTGAAGCTTTTATGGTGATAAATAGTAAGTAAATGATTTTTCCATGCTAAATTGCTGATGATATTTGATGAAAATGGGAACCGTACTTTTGAATTTTGATAAGGGGAGCAAGTCAAGAAAATCTTTTTTTTTTTTTTTTTAATATAAAAAAAAAATGCCATTAAACTAAATTTGGCATCTTCCAATAGATTTTATATGATATATGGTTCATGGTTGTGTCACCACCAGCATAATATAGTGTGTATTAGATTTGGTTGTAACTTTTGTCTATGTGAATCAACAATTACTGTCAGTCTGTGATGTATTACAGAGAAAACTTGGAGGAGGCCTAAACGAGTTGTTGTAACTTAGATTATTGAAATTTTATCAGTTCTTGATGTGATCACTAGCGTAAATTTTATTAGCTTTATTATGAATGAATCCACTACAAATATATGTTGTGGTTATAGTTATGTCACCAATAGCTTAAGAGTAAAGTTGAGTTGCTCATGAAGTTCTGTGAGCGTTTCCCTGGTAAGCATCAGCATATGCGAATCATCATACATTTGGTTGTAGTTTGCTATCAACTTTTTTATTTGCGTGAAGTCCAGAATATAAAGGTTTAACTGCGTCATCTTGATCTTTTTTTGTGTATTTGATGGCCAATTGGCTGAGGTACTTTCAATGAATTGACCACATAGAATTTGACTTCCATAATGATAGGAGTTTAAAACCTTTTGTTTAAACTCTAGTCTTTCTAATTTCTCTTGAGTTCATGAATGGAAACACATACTCCCAGGTGGTTCATAAGTGAGAGAGTAATGCTGATATGAAAGTAGCAGAAGGATAGGATCATAGGAAAAAATCCACAAAAGGGATCAGTCTTGTGAAGAAAATGCCAATACCTTTCTTGGCCTTTGACTAAGATCAACTGTGTGAAGCAAATGTTACTTATTTCACTGCTAGAGCAAGCACCTACCTATCTTATGGATGTTAGAAGAAATTGAAGTGAATAAATTCAGCATTTACTAATAGTTTAAGCTGTTAGGACAACTGGTGGTTTATCATGGTATCAAAGTAGGTGGTCTTGAGTTTGAACCTTGTCTCCACCCTCCCACCCATAAAAAGTAAAAAATCCCACACAATTGGCCCCAATATTAAGGGAGATTCTGGACTCTTACATGAGGGGGAGTATTTGAATAATGATCAAGTGACTAAATTCACCCTTTCATATTAGCACTTAAACTTTTGGGACAAGTTTTAATTAATCAATGAGCGCCTAATATTTGGAAACCCAAATAACATAATTTGATTTCCAATCTCGATGTTACATTTTCTATGATCAAACTCAATCAGCAGACCTAATCTGATGTTGGTTTTACTCATAATTTTTTACTTCTACCCTTAGTTGGATTACAATTTTTTAGGAGTAACTGGTCTGCTGGAAGTTAGGACTTTACCCTGAAGATCACACTCTCTCTCTCTCTCTCTCTCTCTCTCTCTCTCTCTCTCATATGCATGCTTGTTTTTGTCTGCAGATTAGGCCCTTTGGTACCTCCAAGTTTAATATTATCTGTTATAGAAATTGTTGTCAAACTTTATCCAGACCCTTTTTCTCTTTTACTATTAATTGTCAGGCTTAGTTTACATTAATATATTTCTTTTTAATGTTGTTGGAAGTTAGAATTTTGGTGAACTTTATGACCATATTGCACATTACATTGTTGCAATATTTCATAGAGTGAAGTTCTGTATCTTGTGATGTCATGAAGATCACATTGGTTCTAATTATATTTCATCAACAGGAATGGTGTGAAAAACAAATGGAGTTTGTTCTCCTCCATGCCAAACGCAGAACTAATAAAGCTATGAAAACAGGTAGTGCCCGGCATGCAAAACTTGAAGAAGAGGTACATTTTTAGACTCCTGATATATAACTAATTCTGTTTCTCATAAAAAAATGATAAAAAAATAAATAAATCTGTGTTGTGCATGCCTCTTGTTGCCTTGAACTTATGACTCCCTAAGTCTAAATGGTTTGTTTTTCTGGTCAATTTTGATAAACCTTATCATTGCTTGTACACTTAAAATGAGCTTTTATTCCTTTCTTTTAATTTTATGGGCAGACATTTTTGGCTTAAATTCCATTGCATGAAGTTTAGTTTATTAAAAATATTAGTTACTGTACTAAGCAAGAGCATAATTGCAAATTGTATACATTCCTATCTAGCCATTAGCTTGGCCTTGGAAATTCTTCTCTGATACACAATTGTATGTAGAATATTTTGCAGATCATTCAACTTATTTCTATGTTCGTTCTCCTGAAATTTGGAGTAGCAAACCTGATTATTTTATTAGTACTTTCTATGTCCGCTTATGTTCACTGTATGTAATTCTCCATCCTTATTGTATATCTGACAGGTTGTGAAAAAAGTGAAAGTTCAAGTCAAATCTAAAGAAGACACATGGGCTCTGAAGTTTTTAAATTTTATTATTGGTGCAAATCAGTTATTGTTTGAAGGATTAACTCGTGAGCTGCCAATGTAAGTTCAGTCATCTTTGGCTATCTCAATTTCTAGGCTTCTAGCTTATCATGGTTTTGCTAGCCCTCAATGGCCACATATCTATGCTTTTTCTGCACTTGCAAGTGGTTCATTATATAATTTGAAGCACATTGTGATAAATTTGAGTGAAATGTTGCTTTGTTCTCAATGCAGGACATATTTTTGGAAAGTAAGTTAGATAAGGGTGTTACTATGTTGTTCCTGTAGAATTTAGATTTATCCATATTACTGGATATCATATCCTGGTTGTGGGATTTATGGTGTGTAAAGTAGAGTAGATAATGTATAGCAAATGGTAACTTTGTCAAAGTTCCATGTGAATAAGCAGATATGCGGATAACATTTTAGTATGGGTTGGATATGAGTCCCATTTTGAAAAGATTGTTCTAACCATCAATTAAGTGCAAAAGATTTGATTGTTTGTTAGTTATTGTTTTGGCATTGCCCTAATCATGGGATGTACTGAAATCTGTATGGATAACAAAACTTGGAAAGCAATTTACAAAAAACCTCCTCTTTTGTTGGGAAGCATAGAGATGGTGCTTGTACATATGAAATACAATGGTTTTCAAGAAATTGTGTGTGTGTGTGTGTATATAAAACCCTTTTTTTGTCTCTCTCTTACTCTCACACCCACAAACACACGTGGAATGCATTTGGACCACTGGTCTTCATGTTTTCTTTCCCCCTTGCTGATGGACTAATTGCTTATGGAATCAGAATAGGCTTTGCAGAAGGTGTATGGATGGTGGGAGTGATTGATGAGATCCGGATACCTGCCACAGAAACTGATAGAAACCCGATATTAGTTGACACAAAGACTCGTGTTCGAGACACTCTTCCTGCGGAACCACAAAGAAGGAATGGAAGGTATGTTAGATGAAATTTTGTTAACTATTGTGTCAGAATAAAGTCATGACATTTGCATGTTTCTTGGCAGGCTTCAGTTAATGTGTTACAAGTATATATGGGACAATTTAGTTGCTGACAATTTCCCCTCTCAAAAGTTTTTTGATTTTTTTACGTTAAATCCTTATTCTATCTTATCTGAAGAACTCAGGGAAAGAACTGCTGACTCAGGGTTCCCGGCAGATGTAAGGACTCTGTCTTTCTCCCTTAATTCATTAACTACATAATTTGATAGATCAGGCTGCTCTATAGAGTATGTGTGATGTTTTTGACATCATTATGCACATCTTTGAGGTTCTCTGAATACGAAAAACAACAAATCCTTATTACATTGTATAGAGGTACTTAAACATGTTATTGAAAAATAAAGATATCACTAAAGATAATTTTAACAAAGTGAGAGCAGCTTCTTTTCATTCTGTTCTTTGATTTATTTTCAATGGTTTGTCCTAGGAGATGTCTACCATGTAATTGGCATGAACCTTTACATAATTGTGAAATTGTGGATAGACATGTTCAGATAATTAAAAGAAGTCCATCCCTGCTTTTATATTTTATAAATTTTTATTTTATTTTATTTAATTGTTTTCTACACAGACCCTTGATGACATAGTGAGACTCTTCAGAAATACATGTAGCATACTGCCCCCTGCTCATGACCAGCTTTTATTGAGGTGAGTATCATGTTCTCTCTCTCTTTCTCTCTCTAGGCAAAATGGTTTTGCATATTTTTGTTGCTTGAGTTTTAGAAGTTTCTATTAATATACATGAACTGCATACTAATTGGGCTTGGAACACACCTTATGAGATGTTGGATTGAGATCCTCTAGAGTTCTTAGGGTAATGAATGGGTTGAATTCTAAAAATCCTATTAAATAACTTAAAGATGCCAAAATAATGCTATTAAATGTTTGTTTCAATGACAAAACCTAAACCACTCATTTAACAATAGACTGCAAGAGGCAGCCAATTCAATAAGAATTTCAGTTGGACCATCCTTCACCTTAATATTTTTGAATCAAACGTTTTTGGTTCCAGTCAAAATTGGTTTGACTGTTAAGTCTACCTGAAAGCAGAGAATTTTTTTTTATTTAAATATTTTTATAAATAAAATTAAAAAAAATTGGCTACCCTGCTTTGGCTGATGTGGACTAGGCTTTCATGTGTTACTGCCTCAATGATAGCCATTTTCATCATGAATTTAGGAGGAACCTTTATTAGATACATTGGCAAATTCACACTAAGAGTTGGTTGTAGAGCAATATTGTAATGTGTGGGATACATACTGCATGCATGTGAATATTTTTTGTGATTTAGCAAGATATTTACTTGGTTGCTTTCAAGCAGATATGAATTCCAAAAAGATAATTCATTGCTTGGCGAAGATCACTTTGCCTTTGACTCTGATTGGCTCAAGAATCAAATTCATGGTTGTCTTGAGTTCTGGCTAGGGGAACGAGAAGCCTGTTACACTCCAGAAGAGGAGCGTTGGAAATGTCGGTTCTGTCAGTTTGCTTCTATCTGTCCTACAAACAATGGCCTTGATAGTACTCCAAGCCCCACAAACACTGGCCCTGATAGCACGCCCCACAAACACAAACTCGAATAGTACACTAAGCTAGAAAAAATGCTGACATTGTTGTAATCTCTCCCAATCTGTTTCCTAAATAACATGCGGTCTGTCTGCAAAGAAGCATAGATTTTTATGAAAGCTTCTTTGTGGTGTATTGCAGACCAGTGTTGGATCTGTCCTCTGGTATGTGCAATGATTAGGCATCAAATTGTATCTGTTGTAGGCAATAATGATTCTTTGTTGTAAAATTGATTGTTGCAAAACAAAATTCATTCTTTTTAAATATATGTATATCAACCTTGTTCTTTTTCTCTGAGTTTGTTTATGTTGCAAAGAGTTGAAGGTTAGAAAGCACTTTGGACACAGCCCCATAAAATTGCATATACCGTTTTCAACATTGATCTTCAGCTTATCTAATGATAGAGCTTATAAACTGCAACATTGATTCTCATATTTGTTTTGGTTTCAGTTGGTCTAGAGTTCAAAAGATTAATGAGATGTGCTCATGCCTCCTACAACACATTCCTTCTCTCCTCTGCTCCCTCCTTTCTCACCTTTCTATCTCCGCATTTCATCTTCAACAAACTCACTGCCATTGCTAATCCATGCAATAGATCTCTGTTTCCTATAATTGCTTTTCCTCTCCCTCACATACTGTACAGAGTGTGACCTTCTGTATACTCTCACAATCCAGCGTATAAATGCACTATTCGAAAATAAAGGTGACAAGAGTGTGAGCTTCTTGTGAAGATAATAAAACAAGTATAATGGTAAAATATCTACAATTTTTTTTTTTTTTTTGAGAAACATGACTTTGCATTTCACTCAACTAGGCCAAGAAAGTCGGCCTCTAATACAAGGGTAATATCTGGTGGTACATCTTCCATCCAAACTTGATAATGAGAAATAGAGTGTGACCTTCCATATACTCTCACAATCCAGCATATAAATGCACTATTCGAAAATAAAGGTGTGAGCTTCCCGTGAAGATAATAAAACAAGTATAATGGTAAAATATCTACAAAATTTTTTTTTTTTTTGAGAAACATGACTTTGCATTTCACTCAACTAGGCCAAGAAAGTCGGCCTCTAATACAAGGGTAATATTTGGTGGTACATCTTCTATCCAGATTTGATAATGAGAAATAGAGTTTGCTCTTCTTGCTAAAGCATGAGCTACAGTGTTACAATGCCTGCGAACATAGGAATAATGTATCTCTGAGAAACAAGAGGCAAGATACTGTATATCCTTAACTAAATGACCAAAATGGGATAAAGTGTACGAATTATTTTGGAGGGCTGTGATAAGAACTTGCGAGTTTCCTTCAAGAATCACTCGATCAAAACCTGTCTCCAAGGCCAAAAGTAAAGCTCTCCTGGTTGCCATTGCTTCGACCTCAGTGGCTGTGGAGGGAAGCGTAGCTCTTTCGGTGAGTGAGACCATAGCTTGACCCTCGGAGTTCCTAAGAATCACGCCTAGTCCAGCGCATTGCTTTGCTTCAAACAACGCTCCATCAAAATTCAGTTTGTAAAGTGGACGTTTCGGAGGAAGCCATCTCATTGGTGGGCATCTCACTGGTATAGTGTGAGATGTATTATGAAGTGCAAATTCTCACAACCTGTCCTTGGCTTAATGCAGCACCTGATCAAGGGAGATGACTGCTTTTCCAAGTCTGAGGTTATTTCTTTGATTCCATAGAGCCCAAATCACCATGGAAAAAAGAGCCGGGTCCCTGTTTTCTGCAAAAACACAACCAGTTAGATCAATAAAAGTTGCTGCCTGTCGAAGACTGTCGTGATTCCACAGGGGGACTTTGTTCCACAGGTCCAACAGCTTTGGACAGTGGAACAGAGCATGACACACATCTTCATTGGCTTGTTGACAACTCTCACACGTACTGCTATTGATGATTTTTTGCTTAACCATGTTCGTCTTAGTATGTAAAGAATTTTTTGTCTCTCAAACCAAATTCCTCACCTTACTCAGAACCGGTAAACTCCAAATCGCTTTCCACATAGGTTTAAGTTGATTAGCATTTGACTGACTCGGCTGCAAGTTCTGAGCTTCGTGCTGCAAAAATTTATATCCAAATTTTACTGAATATTCTCCGGTAGGATTGAAGGGCCAAAAGAGCTGGTTAGGTTGATCCATGTGACTGAGGGGAATTTTTTTAACCATTTCAGCTTCAAAATTCAGCAGTATGGTATCAATAACTTCCACTTTCCAGCTTCTGTTTTCTTGATCAATGAATGAACTAACCTTAGTGTCAGCCAGGTTTGCCACACACGGGGATACCACTTTAGGTGCAAACTTATTTGGAAGCCAACGCTCCCCCCAAATAGCTGCAAATTTTCCATCTCCAATCTGCTAGATTGCCCCCCTTTTTATTACTTCTCTGCCTCGTAGAACACTCTTCCAAGCATAGGATGATGAGCTTGGGTTAGTAGCCTCTATGACTGAACTATTGGGAAGTTTTTTGCCTTAAACGCTTGATAAAAGAGCGAACTCTTGTCATGCAGCAGGCACCACGTTTGTTTTGCTAACAATGCATCGCTAAATTTTGAGAGGTCCTTAAACCCCATCCCTCCTTGAGCTTTCGGCTTGCATTAGTCTTCCCACTTAATCCAGTGTACTTTTCAACTATCCCCTCTTTGGCCCCAAAAAAATTTCCTGATTAAACCTTCTATTTCATGACATAAACCAGCAAGTAGTTTAAAGCATGACATTGTATAGGTCGATAAGACTTGAGCCACAGCTTTAATTAGAACCTCATGGCCTGCTTGGGAAAGTAGTTTCCCCTTCCACCCTTACAATTTTTTCCACACTCTTTGTTTAATGTTATCAAAACTCGCCTTCTTTCCTTGGCCAATAAAAGATGGTAGTCCTAAATACTTTTCATATTGCTGGACCACTTGCACCCCAAGAGCTACTTTAATGGAGTCTTGCATGGCTTGAGACGTGGATTTGCTAAAAAAGAGTGTGGTTTTTGAGCGATTGATTTGTTGCCCTAATGCTCGCTCATATTTGGCTAGGATTTCCAAAAGCTTTTGGCATACATTGTCATTAGCCCCACAAAAAATGAGGCTGTCATCTGCAAAGAGTAAGTGTGTTATCCGACGCCCTCTTCTACAAATGGATACTCTCCTTATATCTCCCATGGTCTCAGCTTTCTTCAACAAACCATGAAAGCCCTCAGTGCATAAGAAGAATAAGTATGGTGAAAGGGGGTCGCCTTGACGAAGCCCCCTAGTAGGTGTGATATCTCCATGGGATTCTCCATTGATCAATACCAAGTATGTGGCTGTGGTAATACATTCCATCATCAGTTTAATCCAAGGCTCCGCAAAACCCATTTTTTCCATCACTTTCCTCATATATAACCATTTTACCCTGTCATAGGCCTTGCTTATATCCAATTTCAGAACCATATAACCTGTGGTCCCTGCAGAGTGATTTCTCATATAGTGCAAAGTTTCAAGGCCACCATAATATTGTCTGAAATTAAGCGTTCTGTCATGAAAGCGCTTTGATGTTCAGAAATAATATGTGGTAAGATTTTTTTCAACCTGTTCGCCAAAACCTTAGAAAATACTTTGTATAAAACATTGCTTAGGCTAATCGGCCGATATTGTGAGACATACTCCGGATTTTTAACTTTGAGAATTAGAGTGATAAAGGAATGGCCAAGAGCATTAGGAAGACTACCAGTATTTAGATAGTGTAAGATAGCCTCAATAACATCATTACCTACTAAAGACCAATAGTTTTGATAAAAGAGTGGAGGCATACCATCCGAGCCGGGTGATTTGAGGGGTGCCATCTGTTTTATTGCATCTTCCACTTCCTGTGCTATAAAAGTTTCTATCAACTCCTTATTCATGTCTTCGGTCACTGTTGTGGGTATTTGTTCAAAGATGTCATCAAAGCCATTCAAATTGCTTGATGTGAAAAGGTGCTGATAAAAGCCCACAATTGTATCAACCACACGGCCTGGGTGAGTTGTCCATTGCCCATCTGCATCATATAATCCTTTCACATAATTTCTTTGACGTCTCTGAGTGGCTTTGCTGTGGAAAAACCAGGTGTTTTTATCGCCGTCCTTCAACCATTGAATTTTAAACCGTTAAGCCCACATCTGAGCCTCACGATTCAAGAGTTTATTGATCTCGGCTTCAAGCTACTTCATATGTCCATCACCTCCTCCTTGCATGGCTTTTTTCTCGGCTTGCACAAGTTGTTTCCTCTTCTTTTCTAACTCCCTACGTACACTTCCAAAACAATGCTTACTCCATTTTATTAATTCCAACCCACAACAATCCACCTTTTTCAATATTTTTTGCCCACCATTTGCATCATATGTTTCCCTTCACACCGCTCTATCGTCTCCCCATAACCATTATCAGTTATCCACATTTGTTCAAATCGAAAAGGCCGATTTTGTCTACAGTCCATACTGTCAAGTACTATCCATAATGGCTTATGATCCGATGATGTAACATCAAGATGGTAGACTTTAGTATCCGGGAAAATCTCCAACCAATCTGCCGTAGCTACTGCCCTGTCAAGGCATTCCCAGACCGTGTAGTGTGCGAAGTGTTTATGCCATGTAAAATTTGAACCAATGAAACCAAGGTCCAAGAAACCACAATCATCCAAAACGTCTCAGAAAGCTTGCATCTGTGCATGAGGCCGAATCCTCCCACCCAATTTTTCTGATTGCCGAGTTACTTCATTAAAGTCTCCTGCACAAATCCAAGGTGCCGACCCTCTGGATTTTAAAGTTTTTAGACGAGCCCATGCCACATGTCTATTTTGAGTGTCAGGTTCCCTGTAAAAGCCTGTGAACCTCCACTCTTTTGCCTTGCCCTTATTAATTGTAGTGTCAATATGGTTATGCGAGAAAGTCTCAATGATCAAGTCAAAATCTTTCTTCCAAAAAATCACCAAACCCCCTGTCTTATTTCTTCGAGGGGCTATGAATTTATTTTTAAATTATAATCGATCTTGAATCTGAATTAGCCTAGTTTCGTCTGTCCATGTTTCGGCTAAAAACACAACGGAGGGATCTTTTGCCCACACCATGTCTGCGAGCTGATTTTCTGTACGTTGGTTCCTAAGCCCCCAACAGTTCCAACATAAGAGACTCATTGGTTCTGGCGGGGACTGGGAACCAGCCTTCACCAATATCATTTGTTGTGCTTTGTCCACCTGAGAAACCAGTCTTCTCACTTTTAGTAACTCGGGTTGACTTTCACCTTCTCTGTTAGTTCTCTTATCCCCTACTACCTCTTTCATTATTGTATCTGATCCCTATTCAGCCCTAGCAATCCGTTTCCATCTTCCCTCATGTGGCACATTATAGTTGGACATGTCAGACAGAGGTGATAGAGGCTGTTGAGTTGATGATTTGGCCAGAGCAGCATGTGTGTA
This sequence comes from Quercus glauca, assembly GCA_023736055.1. NCBI lineage: Eukaryota > Viridiplantae > Streptophyta > Magnoliopsida > Fagales > Fagaceae > Quercus > Quercus glauca. The sequence continues at coordinate 22,309,692 of CM043315.1, forward strand.
GACTTTCGCTTGATGGGGCCTCTCATTACTTGTAGTAGATTCTAGGATGTTTTCCTTATTGGTGATATGATCTGATTGCACTACCGTTGCCCTTATCAACTCGAACTTGCACAAGTCACGGTCTATCTCCTAGATTTTTGCTTCAAATAACTCATCTGCCACCTGTTTTTCCTCATATATCGGGTTAGAAAAATTTGAATTTTGAAGAGTTGGTTGACTCGAAATACCTGGATTGGAAAGTCCCCAAATATCCTCCTAAACATCAGGGATTATGATTGTAGGCTGAGCTGGTCCCTCCCTTTCCATTTTCGGCCTAATTATCTCCGGTGCAGGGCCCCCCATACGAACCACCACCACCGGCAGATTCTTAGTGGACTTTGAATGTGTCGTTGAAGAAGAAGCTCCATTTTTCTTTGAATAGAAACCAGGGACGACAACCACATTTTTCCTTGTTGCTGTGAACGGAGCTGCCCTCAACCATGGGCCAAATTGTTACGAATCATTTTGCAGTGTTCCCTCACTATCTATCCATAATTCACAATCTCTGTCTGCATGTGTAAGGCATCCACACCAGTAGCACAGATTTGGTAGGCACTCGTATTTGAAAGAGACCCACTGTTCTTTGTCGGTTGCCACTAATATCACACGCCCCCTACACAGAGGTTGGGAGATATCCACAGTAACACGAACCCTTATAAAACCATCCCCTTCCACTTCTATGCCTTCTGGTACTTCACATATGGTACCAATGGCTGAGCAAATCTTTTCAGCCACCTTACGAGTTTTGAATCTCCTTGGTATGTCGTGAACCTAAACCCAAAAAGTAACCAAGTTAAAATCCATGTCACATAAATCAACATCCTTATCATAAAGTTGTAGAGCCATTATGTATTTATCAAAACTCCACGGCTCCGTAAATAGGAATTTTTCCATCTCTTTTTTGTTCTCAAAAGTAAATAAAATGATGTGATCTTCCTCTTTTTTGACTGTAAAGCCGTTTCTCAATCTCCATATCAGATTAAAAGTTTGCGCAATTGCTTCAATGTTGAGTGCACGCTTGGTATAGAATTTTGCAGCAATGGTGAATTGTGGTGCTGCTTCTTCCTCTGCCAAACAGAGGTCAGAGCCCTCCCAATCCGATAAAGCTAGACAACTCCAAGCCTTGGTGAGATTGTCCTTGTTTGTACCTTTAACAGGGGCTGTAGAAGATTAATAATTTGTTTCCCAAACCCCAAAAAAAATAACCCACTAAGCCTAAGGTAACCTTGTTACCAAAGGTTACTGAAAACACCTTCAAAGAAGGGATGACGACTTCTACGACCTAGGAGAAAAAGGAGAGCCTTTTTTCACTAGCGAAGAGAAACACTAGGCAGGCATTTTTCATGATTATTCTATAAGTTTTTTGACTTTTTTATTATAAAATATTTATAAAATGATGTGACAATAAATTTTGTGGGGCCATAAAGCCCAGCAGTAAATGTCCACCCCTTTTGGGCCGGACTTGAAGCCCATACCGAGGCCCACAATCACACATGAGGAAAGTAGTGTTGAACGTGGCAAGCCAAGGAGTCATGCTAAGGACAACTATGTCCTCGGCTAAATGAGGCCGAGGTTGAGGAGAATTGTTTCATAGGCATAGGCAATCTTCTAGAGCACGCCATTGAGAAGGCAAGCACAGTAAGTAAGCATGCGGAGGTATGGTTGTAGGGCAATCCCAGGAAAAGCTGTTGCCTCCACATTAAATGCACTGCAGCTAATTTCTTGGCCGCATTTATATGGAGAAGACCCTGAACAGTACTGCCTTGGTCACCACGACTCACAAAGGGCCAAAGAGGGTGTCTGATGGGACAGATACTCAAGTGAGGGCTTAAATGATCAACAAGTGTAGGATCAAGATGGTCCAAAGGGAACTATATAATGGAAGAGATCCTCCACTGAAGGGGGAGGATTTTCTACTAGAAAAAAGTACTATAGTAATCTGAACTAGCCTTATAGCCATTGTTATTGTCACTCAAGAAACAATAAGTTGAACATCCTCGGACTAGCCCCGAGGAAGAAATTGTTTGCTCAAATCCTGTCTCTAGTATATTCTTTAAAACATCGTTTGCTGTTGTTATACTCTCGAAGCCCTGTTCTTCTACCCACTCTCTACAAATATATTGTATTGGGCTTATTGGGCTTGAAGTCATTCATCTTTAAGAGTGGTATTCAAATCCGGGCCCTACAAATTTGATTGATAAATTTTAAAAACGTAATTAATAAATATTTGAATTATTTTAATGTAATTGATAACACATTATTTTATAAGTAATAAGTTTTGAGTAATGCTACAAGTACAAACTATTTTACAATATTTTTACAAACTCTTGTTGTGACCAACTTTTTACTGATTTTCATCTAGGCCCACCACCATCACATTTTCATTTACTAATAATCATTCGTCATATCAACCGTTTGTAAAAAAATTTGTATTTCTAGCATTTTTCATAAGTTTTAGGCAATAAAAGTTATAGTATATATTCTATCTCAAAAAACAAAAAAGTCATAGTATATAAAGTTTAGCAACCAATGTGGCATAAATATTTTAATTGGATTTTGATAATTGGTGACATGTAAATTTGTAACCTGTGTTAAAATGTGTAGTCTCCTATCATCACATTTAGAAAGAGGAAAGAGGATAAAATGGAGGAAAAAGAAGTTGTCATCTTTTCATGTTCTACTTCTTTTTTTTTTGGTTAACAGGCTTGAATATAAAACAAAACAAAACAGAGCAATATTACAAACTGACCATAGAGGCCAGTGTCGTGGCTACAAGCCTAAGGTCAGACCGACCATTAACATCCGACACAAGCAAATTAAATAAATCAACAGAGGATGGGGCATCAAAAATAACAAAATTTTCCCCCATAAAGCAACCCCTCCTAGCCAAAAATCAACGCATTTGTTCACCACTCTGAAAACATGGACCACCCAGGCCTGTGTAAGCCTTGACAAGAGGGACTTGCAACCATGTAACAGAGGGGAGTGTTTTCTTTTAGAACAATCAGCACTGTTAAGCATCTCTACTATTACCTTGGCATCAAGTTCCACTTCAAGAAAGTTTATTCCTAGCTGAATGGCTAAATATAGGCCATCTCTCAATGCCCACAACTCAGCCATCACACTTTGCATCTCCACTATTAGAACAATCTTTGCATGTTCTACTTTGCTTACTTATTAATGTTCCGTCCCTAAGCAAAATACAACATTAATTTTTTTTTTTTTCAAAAAAAAAAAAAAAATGAGAACAGAGTTCTTTGGTTACTTTGCTTACTTATTAAGGCTCCACGTAGTTCTTTTCTAAAGTAGGAGCATAGGGACAGAACCATGTAGGACATGTTTGGTTTTAGTAGTTTTTATCACTTATCACTCAATTCTTATCACTCTTAATCATTTTTTTTTCTGGCGCCTACATCATTTCAACCTATTGGGCTTGATTTTCTTTCTCACTTTTTATCACTCATAACCAAAAAAAAAGAAAAAGAAAAAAGAAGTTAGAGTAATTGAAAATGAGAACAGATTTTAGTGTTTTTAAATTATGAAAACAGAATTACAATGGAAATATAATAATTCTGCTAAACTAAGTGGATCCCACCCACGTGTAAAGTCACCATAAGTGGCAGACTGTTCACTACCTACCTTTATTTTTTATTTTTTATTTTTCTCTCATTTCTCTTTAACTTTCACTTTCTCTTATGATGAGATTCGAATGTTGAGATATGAAAATTGAATTACTAATATATATATATATATATATGAAAATTGAGTACCCTTGAACCAAACATAGCCGTAGTTTCCAACTTTCCACGAGAAAAAGTTGTTGGAAATAAAGGAGAGATAATATCTGAATTTTCCTTGGAAATTACACAATTTGATATTACCAAAAAAGAGGTGGCAGAGATGAGGCGTGGACCAAGTCACTGTCTTGAGACAAATCGTGCCGTCTACGGTATATCCGATGTAGTTAGACAAATAGTTTCTGCACGTTGCCCCCAGGATACAATAGCCCAGCCACCTTTGCTGATTATCCTTGCGAGCCTACACTGCTCGTAGGATATAAGCTCTCTATAGTACTTTCTTTTCCCAGAAAATTTTGTAAAAGATAGAATATTTTTGTGGGTAGAAAAAAACAATAGATAGTAAGTGTTTAGGACAATAAAAAATTGTTTTTGAAAAGTTTTCAGCTTTGTAAAAAATAATGTGTCTACTACTTTTATTTCTTTCCATATATATATATATATATATATATAAAGCCGGACCTTTAACTTGTCCTGAGCCAAAAATTCAAAAAGATTTGATATCAATTACATAGTCATAAAGATATTGAAATTAATAATATAATCAATAGCTTTCTTAATATATATATATATATATATATAACCGGTCAACAAAAGCTTCTGTACGTTGAGAACAAAAAAAGATCATAAACTTTGAAATTAATGCCCCATAGATTACGTTGCTCAACAAGAAAAGGAAAGGTCATAGTACCAAGCATTTAATGGCCTATTATTACAATACTTTTTCAAAAATTTTCTTTCTGAATATATGTTAGCAATTTGCTAACGGTTTGACCACTATCCATTAAACCAAATAGTAAACATTTGTATATATGGTAACATAAAATAATTCAGTAATAACTGTACATTTAAGTGTTGAAATTCTTCCATATATGACGTTATTATGTCATATTTAAATAAGATAATAAAACCAAATATGTTGACAATTATGGTATTAATATTACATTAATGTTCATAAATTTCCTGATTAAAATCATTGACAAAAGCTATTTAAATTTTGAATTAAATTTGAATTTCAAAATTTAGTATTTGACGTATTTGATATTAAGGGATAATTAATACACATAAATGAGTATCAAAATAAAAATAATATTTTTTATAAAAATATCCAACAATCCCCCACTTATTTTTATAAAAAATAAATAGGTAAATATATATAAGAAATTTTCTGGGTTAAGTAGAACATTATGCATAATGGGAGTGCCAATGGCTTGAACCCTCATTTAGTGTTTCAGCAACATTGTGGACATTCTAGCCTTTTGCCCCTATTTTTTTTTTATTTAGCAATTTGCCCCTATTTCGAAACTATATAGGGATATGCCCCTGTTTCAATACTCGATTACCCTAAAATCGAGTTTCAATGAAATACTCGATTTGTAGAAAATCGAGTTATGCTCGATCAAACTTTAAAAAAAAAAAAAATTGCATGGAACTTGAGCTTCAGCAAATCAAGTTCTAGGCAAAATTTTTTTACAGTAATCACCCCATATTCAGGCAGACCTATAGCGGTGTTTTTAAGCCCTATAGTGACGTTTTTAAGCCCTATAGCGGTGCTTTCCTGAAAAAAAAATTTCGTAAGTCTGATTGCCAGTTTTAAGGAGGCCTTATAGTGGCGTTTTTAAGCCCTATAGTGATGTTTTTAAGCTCTATAGTGGCGTTTTTATACTCAATTTCCATAAAATCGAGCTCCATGCATTTTTTTTTTTTTTTTTTTAAAGTTTGATCAGGCATACTCGATTTTCTACAAATCAAGTATTTCATTGAAACTCGATTTTAGGGTAATCGAGTATCGAAACAAGGGCATTTCCCTATATAGTTTTGAAATATGGGCAAATTGCTAAATAAAAAAAAAAAAAAAAATTAATTTTGCCCATTTTGTCCCAACATTGTTCCAAAGTTAATAGTGATCTAAGTCTTGAACTATAACTTTTTCTATGGATACAAAACATTACATCACACACATAATATTCTAGTACTCTACGACGAGCTTTTAAGCCAGCACATTACGGCCTTGTGCTTTATCCCAGCATCCATGAGCTATTTAGAGAACTAGCCCCATTCTCAAAGGAAGCGGCCTCACTTCCATGCTCACTTAGGTGTGGCTATCAAGGATGTTCTTGTAACTCTAACATCCCACTTATAAGAGCTATAGTCCACATTAAGAGTTTTTTGTTTTTAAATAAAAACTCATCCTGTATAACGTTACAAGATACATGCACGCACACCATAGGGAGGGACATGAGTATTATTACTCATACATATATTTAGTGCATGTTAATCAAACTACTCTATGATTAGTTTTTCTCTTTGAACCTAGTTCTTGGGATCTCCAGTCCCTAGGGTATCCTCATAGGTAGTTTATTCTTCTTTGGGCTTAAGTCTCATCCCCCTCGATGCTATCCAGATCTTTTCTCTAGCTAGAGCTTTAGTTAATGGATCCGCAATATTATCATTTGTACTAATATAATCAACATTTATGGTACCATTGTTTATGTATGATCTCACAGTATTGTGTTTTCTTCTAATAGATCTGGATTTACCATTATAGTATTTATTGCACACTCTACCAATAGTGGCAGTACTATCACAATGAATTAAGACGGGTGAAATAGGTTTCTCCCACATGGGAATTTCAGATAATAAATCTTGTAACCAACCCGTTTCTTCACTAGCTGAAGATAAGGCAATTAATTCTACCTCCATGGTGGATTTAGCAATAATCTGTTGTTTTTTAGATTTCTAACTTATTGCTCCACCACCGATTGTAAATACATAGCCAGTGGTAGACAAAGAATCACCTGATAAGGTGTTCCAACTAGCATCACTATATCCTTCAAGAATAGCAGGATATCTTTGATAAAGCAAACCATAGTGCGCAGTTCTTTTTAAATATCTCATTAATGGAGTCATGGCATTCCAATGCTCAAAATTAAGTTTGCTAGTAAATCTTGCTAAAACTCCTACGGCATAAACAATATCAGGTCTAGTACAATCAGTAGCATATCTAAGACTACCAATAATACTAGCATATTCCTTTTGATTGTAAATATCATTTTCATCTTTAGTAGGAAAAAGATGCACACTAGAGTCAAAAGGAATACTTGCAGGTTTACAATCAAAGTAATTATATTTTTTCAAAATTTTTTCTATATAATGAGATTGATCTACAAATATGCCACTTGAAGTTCTAGAAATTTTCATGCCAAGAATCACATTAGCTTCTCCTAAATATTTCATATCAAAGTTATTCTTAAGAAGCATTTTGGCAGCATTTATAATATCCATATTAGGACCAAAAATTAGAAGATCATCAACATATAAACAAATTATAACATGAGCATCATCAAATGTTTTATAATATATACATTTGTCACTTTCATTTGTTTTAAAACCATTAGAAGGCAAACATTGAACAAATTTCTCATGCCACTGTCTAGGTGCTTGTTTTAAACCATATAAAGATTTTAATAATTTACATACCTTGTACTCACTACCTGGCATTGTAAAACCTTCTGGTTGGTCCATGTAAATTTCTTCTTCTAAATCGCCATTTAGAAATGCTGTTTTTACATCCATTTGATGTATCATCAAATTATGAATGGTTGCTATAGCAATCAATAATATAATAGATGTAACTTTAGTAACAGGAGAAAAAGTATCGAAAATGTCAATATCTTCTTTTTGTTTAAAACTTTTAGCTACAAGCCTTGCTTTGAATTTTTCAATAGATCCATCAGGTTTTAATTTTCTCCTAAGTACCCATTTACATCTAATTGTTTTACAACCTGGAGGTAAATCTACAAGTTTCCAAGTATTATTAGATAAAATAGAATCCATCTCATCATTGATGGCTTCTTTCCAAAAACCTGAATTAGGAGAAGATAAAGCTTCTTCTAAAGAAGTAGGGTCACCTTGTAAATTATACACATAATATTCAGGACCAAAATCCTTTTCAATTCTAGGTTTTTTACTCCTCCTAGGTTCAATGTCATATTCATTAACATCTCTTGACTTAGATGTTGAACATTCAAATTTCTCTTATTGTTTAAAACCCCCATTATTTTTATATTTAAATGGAAATTTATTTTCTTGAAAAATTGCATTTCTAGATTCAATTATTGTATTATTATCAATATCAAAAAATCTATAAGTTGTGCTATATAAAGAATAACCCGAAAATACACATGTAGAAGCCTTTACCCCAAGTTTAGGTCTTTTAGGGTTTGGTAGCCTTACATATGCTAAGCAACCCCAAACTTTGAAAAAATTCAGATTTGGTTTATATTTTTTCCATAATTCAAAAGGAGTTAAAAAAGTCTTTTTATGAGGTACTCTATTCAAAACAAAATTTGTAGTTAAAACAGCTTCACCCCAAAATATTTAGGAGCCCCAGAACTAACAAGCATATCATTAGTTAAATTTATAAGAGTCCTATTTTTACATTCAGCTACTCCATTAGAAGATGGAGAATAAGGGGCAGTAGTCTCATGAACAACACTAAGAGATTGAATATAATTATTAAGACCAAGAGTATCATATTCTTTTCCTCTATCAGTTCTAAACCTTTTAACCTTTTTATCAAAAGTATTCTCAACTTCTTTTAAGAAAATTGATAATTTTTCAAAAGCGTCACTTTTATTTTTCATAAGATAGACATATGAATATTTTGAAAAATCATCTATAAAGGTTATAAAATACCGATTACCTCCACGTGTCAAATGTCCTTCAAATTCACAAATATCACTATGGATAAGTTCTAGTAATTCAGTATTTCTTTCAATTGATTTATGAGGCTTTTGCATAATTTTAGTCATGCTACAAATTTCACATTTTCAAGTTCATTTTCAAATTTAGGAATTAAACCTAAACCACTCATATTTTTCATATATTTATTATTAATATGACATAATCTACCATGCCAAACATTCACACAAGAAACAATATAAGCAAAACTTGAATTTTCATTCATCTCAACATTAAGTTTAAACATGTCATCACAAGCATAGCCTTTGCCAACAAACATGCCCTGTTTAGAGAGTACATATTGATCAGCCTCAAAAACTTGTTTGAAACCAGCCTTATTCAACAAAAAACTAGAAACTAGATTTTTTTCTAATGTCAGGAACATGAAAGACATCTTTGAGAGTGACTTCTCTCCCAGAAGTAAATTTGAGAAGCACCTCTCCAATACCCACAACTTCAATGGTATGAGAATCACCAAGCATAATTTTCTTTTTCTCATCCAAGATGGTGCAGGTCTTGAACCAATTTTTATCATTACAAACATGTCTGGTTGCCCCAGAATCAATCCACCACCCTCCTAAGCCTTCGAGAATATTAATCTCGGTAACCATAGCCACAAGAGGCTCTTCAATGACATTGGCTTGAGCCATAGGCCCATGTTTTTGAAAACGACAATTTCTAGCCGAATGTCCAGGCTTTCCACATACAAAACATGCATAATTATTATTATTATTGTGGCTGCCATTATTTGGAGCATGCTTAGGATGGTGTGCTTGATTCTTTCTTTGATTAGAGTGGGTCTTATGTTGAGGTTGATTTCCATTTGGCCTACGTTTGAAGTTTCTTTTCTTAGGCCTTACACAATCATTATTTTTTGCATTGGCTTTTGACATGTTTTCATTTGAAGAGATAAGATTTACCTTAGGACCATTTGTTCCATGGAGTTCAACAGCTTTGTCTTGGTTCCTTGCCTCTTCCTCCACTCTCAAACGGGTGATAAGGGATTCAATGGAGAGTTCCTTTTGCTTGTGTCTCAGGACTTTGGCAAACTCCTTCCAAGACTCAGGCAGCTTGTCAATGATAGCTGAAACTTGCATTTGTTCATCTACTCGAATGCCTTCAGATTGAACATCTTGTGAAATCATTTGGAGTTCATAGGATTGTTCCACCACGAACTTGCCTTCAACCATCTGAAACCTAAAAAATCGGCTACATGCATATTTCTTGGATCCAGCTTCCTCTGTATCATATTTTTGATCCAATGCCTTCCATATCTTTTTGGCTGATTTGTAAGCTTGATCATAATAATCATACAAATCATCAGAAAGACAATTAAGTAAATAATTTCTACAGTAAAGATGATCCTTATCCCATTTCTTAACATCTTTTTCATGTTGAGAAAGTTCCTCTTTAGTCAATTATTCAGATTTCTTTTTCTTTGGTTTTTTCTCAGTTAACACATAAGCCACATTCAAGAGAGTAAGATAGAATAAAGTCTTTTGTCTCCATCTCTTAAAGCTAACACCACAGAAGCGGAATGGCTTATTAAGATCACCCGCTCCAGAGGAATTAGACATAACATTACCATTTTCCAAGGATGATTTTGTGTTCTCCATATCGATTTGTCTCAAATTGTTGGAAATAAAGGAGAGATAATACCTGAATTTTCCTTGGAAATTACACAATTTGATATTACCAAAAAAAAAGGTGGCAGAGATGAGGCGTGGACCAAGTCACTGTCTTGAGACAAATCGTACTGTCTACGATATATCCGATGTAGTTAGACAAATAGTTTCTACACGTTGCTCCCAGGATACAACAACCCAGCCACCTTTGCTGATTATCCTTGCGAGCCTACACTGCTCGTAGGATATAAGCTCTCTATAGTATTTTCTTTTCACAGAAAATTTTGTAAAAGATAGAATATTTTTGTGAGTAGAAAAAAAAAATAGATGGTAAGTATTTAGGACAATAAAAAATAATTTTTGAAAAGTTTTCAGCCTTGTAAAAAATAATGTGTCTACTACTTTTATTTCTTTCCATATATATATATATATATATATAAAAAGCCGGACCTTTAACTTATCCTGAGCCAAAAATTCAAAAAGATTTGATATCAATTAAATATTCATAAAGATATTGAAATTAATAATATAATCAATGACTTTCTTAATATATATATATATATATATATATAACCGGTCAACAAAAGCTCCTGTACGTTGAGAACAAAAAAAAAGATCATAAACTTTGAAATTAATGCCCCATAGATTACGTTGCTGAACAAGAAAAGAAAAGGTCATAGTGCCAAGCATTTAATGGCCTATTATTACAATACTTTTTCAAAAGTTTTCTTTTTGAATATATGTTAGCAATTTGCGAATGGTTTGACCACTGACCATTAAACCAAATAGTAAACATTTGTATATATGATAACGTAAAATAATTCAGCAATAACTGTACATTTAAGTGCTAAAATTCTTTCATATATAACGTTATTATGTCATATTTAAATAAGATAATAAAACCAAATATGTTGGCAATTATGGTATTAATATTACGTTAATGTTCATAAACTTTCTGATTAAAATTATTGATAAAAGCTATTTAAATTTTGAATTAAATTTGAATTTCAAAATTTAGTATTCAACCTATCTACATTAAGGGGGTAATTGATACTCATATAAATATAATATTTTTTATAAAAAAATCCAACAAAAGTGAACCAATCACAATATTGTAGCTCCTAAAAGTCAAGGGAATCCATAAAAGTAAAAGGTGTAATGATTCAACTTTTATATATATATATATATATATGAAAATTGAGTACCCTCGAACCAAACATGGTCGTAGTTTCCAACTTTCCACGAGAAAAAGTGAACCAATCACCATATTGTAGCTCCTAAAAGTCAAGGGAATCCATAAACGGTGTAAAGATTCAACTTAATCTGATTAACAAACTTGTTTAAGCCATTAATGCCCCAGGAAACTGCATTAATCGTTTTTAGAATAGCTTAATAATAGTAGCTTTTTTGACTTCGTTTTCCATTCATACAACACAACCCAACGCCAACGGGTCCGAAACTCAGAACTTTCAGACTAAAGCTATAAAATATTAAAAAAGATTCCACACCTGTAACGACTACTTTTACAAGCATTGCCAACGTTCATTTCATTTCTCCTCCTCTACTCTCTCTCTCTCTCTCTCTCTCTCTCTCTCTCATAGCCTAGCTAGCTCTCGCAAAAATGAACGGGTCACACTCCGAGTTACCCTTTAACACCACCACCAACTACAATAGCAACAGTAGTGGTGTTGACATTCCAATTGAGTTCGTGAGTGAAGAAGAAATGGCTTCCATTGAAGCTGCCTTAGCCTCCGCTAGCTCTTCCCTATCTTCCTCTACAGTCGCTGAGCTCGTTAGCGAAGAAGAAATGGCTTCCATTGAAGCTGCCTTAGCATCCACATGCACTTTACCCTCTTCCTCTACAGCCTCTGTGCTCGTGAGCGAAGAAGCAACGGCTTCCATTGAAGCTTCCTTGGCCTCTACTCGCTCTTCACTCTCTTCCTCTGCAGTCCCTGCAATTTGTTCAACCTCTCAGTCTCAGTCTCACTCTCAGTATGAGTTCCAGAGAAACGCGAGGTCTATTCAATCAATCACCCTCCGAGCCAAAAGGAGGTTCTCGTTTTGTACAGAACCCTCCAATATTGAAGATTTGGGTAGCCTTAGGAGTAACCAGAAGAAGAAGAGCAGAGTGGCTGACTCGTTTTTCCACCGCTTTAGGAACAAGACTGCCTTGTTTGTCAGAGATATCACTGCAACAGTAAGGAGTTCTTTTTTTGGAGGGTTTTGGGAAATGGGTTTGATTTATCTTTGTTAAATTTTCATGTTTAATTGTAGTTTGAACTTTGAATATTACATTGTGACACATTGATTGATGTATATGTCTATATGACTTTGTTTGGGAATATTATTTAAAACCATGAATTTAATTAGTACTAGCCTCATCACACAGTTTTGGCCGTGCAATAAGGCTTTTTTTTAACCAAAAAAAACAAAACCTGTATTTTTATTTTAGGGATAGTTACAGTAAACCTACCTGAAGTTAGGCCCGTTTTCACTTTACCTACCCATGGTTCAAAACTTATCGCTTTGCCCACCTGAACTTCAATCCGTTACCCCTCCGTTGCTCACCTCACCCTCAGACGTTAGAAAAACACCATTTTATTCCAAATTAGAACATAACGCGGATCAAACAACACGAACTCACTCTCTTTTCCTCACGAGCCTAGAAACACGAAAATCCATTTCTGCATCTGATATTGACATTGTGTTGCAAGTGTAAACCCAAACGAGCAACGAGTTGTTCGAGGGACTAAAATCCTGGTAAGAAATCAGTCACTGCTTGGGTTTTTACTTTGGGCTTGTGGTTGTTTATTGTGTTTTTAGTAATCAATCAATGGTCAATGTTACATGTAATGGAATGAGAATATTGGTTGTGTTTATTGATGCTTATGAAAAATGTGACCACCTGTTCTTTGGATTTATGTTTGTTTGTGGGCATTTTGTCTGCTGTGGTCATTGTGTCTCACAGTGGACCCAAGTTTCTATTAGCTTTAAATTTTAGTATTTGCATGTGCTATTTAGTAAAACAGAATAAAAAACAAAGCAAAAAATGTGGTCCCTCTGTGTATGTTGCATCCCAAAAGCAAAACAGAAACATGCAATTGTTTACTTGCAAGTTGTTTACAATTCTTTAATTGTTAATTGTATATGTGTCAAATGGTAATTTGTTATTGCAGATGGATGAGGAAGTGAAATTGGAGGTACATTATAGGGGTGCTTTTCTGTGGAACCCTAGTTTAGAATACTTTGGTGAGAAAGTTGAAATAGTGTATAGGGATCTTGATTTGCTTAGTTATTTTGAACTAAAAGGTATATGTGAGGAATTAGGGATTGATGAACCATGTAGGGTTCATTATTTAGGTCCTGGGGGCAACTTGGAGCAAGACTTGAGGCTCATACAAGATGATCAAGATGTGGTACCCCTGTGCAAGCCTAATGAGGGAGGGTCAAGAGACACCATCATACTGTATGTGGAGAGTGGTAATGCTCCACTTGTAGTTGAAGTTCCTGATGATGCAGGGGTTGATGTAGGAGCTAGTGCAGGGGTTGGTGTAGGGGGTGTAGGGGCTGGTGCAGGGGCTAGTGCAGGAGCTGGTGCAGGGGCTAGTGCAGGAGCTGCTACAGGGGGTGATGGTCTGGAGGAGGAGTTTGATTGGTTGAATGAAGGTCTAGAAGGAGAAGACTTTGCCGATGACATTTTTGATGAGTCTTCTCCACCTCATCCAAACACCGATACACCTCATCATCCAAACACCGATACACCTTATCCAAACACATCTGCACCTCAGCCAAACACAGATGCACCTGGCCCAAGCAATGTTCCTCCTCCAAACATAGATTTAGATGAAGAGTGGGTTGAACCAGCTTTAGAGGATGATATTGCAAGTGTGGATAGTTTCGATGATGAGCAGGGTGGAAATTTGGAGTTCAATGAGAGGACTGATATGGAAAATGTTAGGTTGGCAAAAGGGATGAAGTTCCCAAACTCCCAGGTGTTTAGGAAGGCTTTGAGGGAGTATGTGATTCAGCATCACATTGATGTGAAGTGGAAGTTGAATGAGAAGAAGAAGATTTCTGTACATTGTAAGAACAGTTGTGGATGGAGGTGTTATGCCTCAATGGTGACTGGAGAATCCACATTTGAGATCAAGACATTTTATCCTGAGTGTACCTGCCCCCTAACATTTAAAAATGGGCAAGTTACATCAGCCTATGTGGCAAAGAGGTATTTGGAGGATTTTGCTAAGAATCCTAATTGGGAGGTCTCAGGTGTTAAGCACCATGTGATGCAGAAGATTTCAATTGATTTAAGTCTTAGTCAGGTGTATAGAGCAAGGACGGCAGCTAGGGGGCTGATTACTAGGGATGAAGAGGCTCAGTATGGCCTACTTAGAGATTATGCAGAAATGATATTAAGGACAGATGTAGGAAGTAGGGTGATTCTGCAAACAGAGATGGAAAATGAGAATGTAGAGCCCAATTTTAAAAGGATGTACATTAGGTACAATGCTCAGAAGGTTGGCTTTCTAGGTGGTTGTAGACCCTTTGTTGGGTTGGATGGATGCCACTTGAAGGGTAGGTTTGGTGGGCAATTATTGTCTGCCACTGCCAAGGATGGAAATGACAATATATTCCCAGTGGCAATGGCTGTGGTTGAGCAAGAGACAAAGGATAGCTGGATCTGGTTCTTGGAGCAGTTTGCAGATGACATTGGCAGGCCAGAGGAGCTCAATCTGGTATTCATCAGTGACAAGCAGAAGGTATTATCATCTAGCTCATATTCATGACTTCATTATATGCTTAGCTTTTTACATGCTTACTTGCTTACTTGATTGCAGGGCCTTTTACCTGCAATGGAGACTCTATTCCCAACTGTAGAGCACAGGTATTGTGTGAAGCACATATACAACAACTTCAAACTTAACCACAAGGGCATGGAGTTAAAGAGTGTACTGTGGAAGTGTGCTGGCACAACATCAGCTAGGGAATTTGAGAGGGGGATGGACCATCTTAAGAGTTTGGATGAAGAAGCTTGGAAGTACCTGGTTGATATAGAGCCTGCACAGTGGACCAGATCCCACTTTTCTTCAAGAGCTTTGACAGATTGTATGGTAAACAATCTGAGTGAGAGTTTTAACTCTATGATTGTGAAGGCTAGAGACAAGCCCATCTTATCAATGCTGGAGTGGATCAGAGTTAGGCTTATGAGCAGGTTGTATATAAAGAAGACTGGCATAGAAAAGTATGGTGGCAAGTTGTGTCCAAGCATACAAAAAAAGTTGGAGCAGTTAAAATTAGAGTCTAAGGGTTTCTGTGCAATGCCTTCTGGGAAGTTTGTGTATGAGGTTGACAATGAAAAGGAAAGGCATGTGGTGGACTTGGTAAATAGGACATGCAGTTGTAGATTATGGGACTTGATAGGAATCCCCTGCAAGCATGGAGTTGCAGCCATTTTTGTGAATCGTCAGAAACCAGAAGACTACACCCATCCATGCTACTACAAGGATGCTTATGTGGAGACATACAAGACACCCATACCTCCCATGCCTGGCCAGTCTGAGTGGATATCAAGTGGCCAACCCAAGCCTGTTGCACCTATTGTCCATAAGCCACCAAACAGGCCACTTATGAAGAGGAAGAGAGATGCTGATGAGCCAAACCCTTATAAGGTGTCTAGAGCAAACAAGCCACTGAGGTGTGGAAGGTGTCATCAGGAAGGGCACAATGCAAGGGGATGCAAGGCCAATGTCACTGGTGAGACACCATGGGAGAGGAGGCAGAGATTGCAGAAAGGGAAATCTGTAAGTTTTTACAAATTTTTTTATTCAAATGCAAAATGCCAATAAATCCAGCTGTAAAAACATGCTCATCATATTTGGTTGCAGGGAAGTGGAAGGCCTTCTACACACAAACAAGGATCCCAGGCCTCATCTTCATCACAGACCCAATCCTCAGCTCAGCCCCCACCAACACATCAGCCTTACACTATGGCCTCATCCTCATCCAACCAGGCAGCAGGGTCACAGCCACAAGCTCCAGCTCCACAGCCACAAGCTCCATGGTTAGGGCCACCAGCTCCATGGTCACAGAACCCAAGTCAGTGGTACTCTTCAGACTTCAGGTACACAGTTAGAGGAGCTCCTTGGTTCTCTTCAAGCCAGCCAGCACCACACACCCCTGCAGAAACATGGGACAGTAAAGCACCATCATCACAGGTACTGTAGTGTTAGGTTTGATGTTTTATTCATAAAACTGTGATACTGGTAGCTAACATTTGAATTCTTGTACTTTGTAGCCTACAAGACCACCTGCTACCAGAGGAGCTGCTTTGAGAGGAAGGGGTGATGCAGCTAGGGCTCAGAAATGTAGAACAAGAGGTGGAAAGGCCAGCTGTGGTGGGAGAGGCAAGGGCAGGGGTAGGGGCAGGGGTAGTAAATGAAGACTAAGTGAAGACACTTTTGTTGCTGTGTATAATGTATTAGGGTTATGTAGTAGTGTTAGCGTTTTATGTAGTTTCTAGACAATGGCAGGGCAGACAATGGCAACACTTTTTTATATAGCTGTTCAAACACTTTTTGTATTTTTGTAAGTTTTGTAAACATTGGGCAGCTACAACTGTTTTGGTTGTTGTACTAAACGCCTTATAAATGGCAGGGCAGACAATGGCAACACATAGATTTATATAGTTGTTCAAACACTTTTTGTATTTTTGTAAGTTCTGTAAACATTGGGCACCTGCAACTGTTTTGGTTGTTGTACCAAATGTCTTATATTTACTGGTGGTTGATAAAAGACTATTCAATGCCACCTTAAAATATGTATACAATTTCCCAACTTAATGACAGGTGTTCAAAATTATTATTCTAATTATTGCAGTTTGTTATATGAGTTATTATTATATGAGTTTGTTTATGTGTGTAGGGTGTATGTGTTGAATAGCAGGTGTATGTGTGCATTTGTTCTTTTCTTGCAAGTTGACAGATTGTCATGCACTTTAAATTCACTTTAAACACAATTGTCTTCACACAATGCACTTTGTGCACAAACCAACACAACTCACAACATCCAACAAAACACCAATAGCTCACAGCTCACAAGTAGCAAATTCACTTTAAACAAAAATACCAACAGCATCTAACATAAATAACACTTTTATCTTTAAAAGGCATCTACCACCTTACATAGTTCTCATTCTCAAAAAATTCTTTCATAGTTCTATTACAATACAATTGAGGACCAGCTTATATTACAACCCATCAGGCAGACTCAATCTCATCATTCCAGCATTCTCACTTGAGCCAAAACATGAAAACAACATAACCAAAATAAAAAATAAAAAAACCATGACAGAATTAGTGCAATTCTGCACTTTCTCTCTTGCTCTAAAGCTCTCACTGCAATCTCCTTGGCTTGAACAGAGGAAGCTCGAAACTTTCTCTCCCTCTCAGTGGCTTTTGCTGCCCTGTCTTGAGCAATTTCTGCCATTTGGGTAGCTTCTGTTGCTGCCTCTGTAGCTTCTCGTTCCATTTCATGTGCAAGTTGCAGCTCACTCCGCAGTAAATCCAGCTTTTGTTGCACCAAATGGGCAGCTTCATTCCCACGCATACAAGTGGGATTATCAATCCATTTAAAGAAAGGGCACTTGGGACCAACTTGTTCATAAATTGAATTGAACACATCACATTCCAATCTCACGTGAATCAGCTAGATTAAGTAAAAAGTATACTTACCTTATATCGGCTACAACCCAAAAACCTTCTCCCAAAATTATCCACTATCAGACTTGTTCTCAGCACACAAGTCTCATATGTACACATATGCCCACTTGAACCTGAGTAATTTCCACTCGAAGAAGACATCGATTATCAACTTCCTATGAATCAAAGCTACTATCAAAACTTGAAACCCCAGCTCAGCTCAGAACCATAAAGTAGAAGGTGATGATCTATCTTCGAATATTCAATGCCTTAAGACAACCCAGAGTCAGAACCTCACCCTCACACGAAAGCAAACGCGGAAAAATCAAAACCCCAGCTCAGTTACAGGGATTTTCTCGTTTCTAGGGCTCATGAGGAAAAGAGAGTGAGTTCGTGTTGTTTGATCCGTGTTATGTTCTAATTTGGAATAAAATGGTGTTTCTCTAACGTCTGAGGGTGAGGTGGGCAACAGAGGGGTAACGGATTGAAGTTCAGGTAGGCAAAGTGATAAGTTTTGAACCACGAGTAGGCAAAGTGAAAAACGGGCCTAACCTCAGGTGGGTTTACTGTAATTATCCCTTTATTTTATTTTATATATATAATTTTTATTTGGAGGATTTAATTTATAAGTGGATAAAGTAATTTGAAAATTAATAGAAAAATGATTCTATTTTTTAGGCAATATTTTAGTGAGAGTTAGAGTTGTTTTTTTACCCGATTATTCTTTAGTTTTGTCTCTACTTCAATACAAGAGTGTAAGAGCATTTTTGAACAAAAAAAAGAGAATTCTAAATAAGAGAAGTCCCTTAAATAGTAATATAGATAAAATACTATTATGCAAGTGAATGGAGTGTTACTTCTGGGGTACTGAATAATTACTGATTTGTTTGTAAGCGTAAATTAACAACCACAACAATTTCAACGCTGTTGACTGTTTTTTACATAACGTTATAAGATTACTTGGAGAACGCTTGGTTAGTCTTATTCTTTTGCTTTCAAATGGTTGCTTTTTCTTTGTTAAAGAGTCAAATTCTTGTTTCCAAGACACCGAATTCTTTGGTTTCTTGCTGGAGAAGTTGAGCCCTTGAAATTATCACAAAGTTGCCTTTATAGGTTAGAGCCTTTTGTTTGTTGAAATGGTGATGGTTTTGGGTTGTACCTTGTAAGGCACAAGTTCCCTTTTCCTCCCTACAGTCCACTTTGGTGGGACTAACACTAGGTAGTGGCCTTTATGCTGCAAGATAATTAAGGTTGGTCATAAATTGGTTCTCAGTATATACAATGGGAATCCATGCTTGATTATTCATCAAAGTGCTCAAGGTCTTTTATACTTATCAGTCAAATTGATTTGCTCATGAAGTGCATTGAAAGTTGTTGTTGTGAATCAGATGCTTCAGGATGTAGTCGAGCAATTGACCTCACCTCCATGAAGTTCAAATTGTATAGGTTCAAGTCTGCCAGCCCATCATCTTGATCTTGCTTGTGTATTGTATGGCCTTACTGTCTTGAATGGCTTGACTACATCAAATTGACTCTTATGAATATGGAATTTCTTTTTCTCATTACAAACTCCTTGATTAGATTCCTCTTGTCAGTCATCTACTGAGCATCCGGTAAGGTGGGAAAATGTACCCATATAGCTCATAAGTAAGAGAGTAAGCTGATATGAAAAAACAGGAGGGGACTTCCTTCATGCTAATTGGTGGAAACACATATTCTTGTGGATCAGACATCCATTTCAGTCGCTGGTGTTGCAGGCATCTATTTATTTATTTGGCAGCCCTTCTATAGGCAACCCAAACTACTAAACTGTATTTTCAATTTCTATTAAATTCTCTTGTACTACCCAACCAGCTGATTGCTCTCACAATGTCTATCAGTGAATAATTTTTGAAATCACACCTAGGAGGATTAGAAATCTAAACAGTAAAAGGTTGTGCTGGCAATTAGGAAATACCCAGAATTTATCCCTCTCTCTTCATATATTTTTTGTCCCTTTTAAGATGTTAAATCATATGTGCCAACTGAAAATTCAAGCTTAATATGTCGTGTTTTGTTGTAGAAAATTTTCTAATTTGTTCATTATTATTTGATTCAGTGAAGCGAAGTTATTAGTCCATGCAACTTTCAAATTTGAAACATACTCATATGATCACTTTCATTCTCATTTCATGATCATGATAGGAATGGTGTGAAAAACAATTGGAGTTTCTTCTTCTCTTTGGCCAGAGAAAGAATACTGAAGCTATGAAAACAGGTCGAGCTCGCCATGCAAAACTTGAAGAAGAGGTATACAATTTGGCGTATTTAACATTTTCTTTTTTAAGGTGCCCTTTTGTTGGTAAGTAAATAATTGGTGTTAGTAAGTAATATTTGCAAAGTGGCGGAGAACATAGATAGCATACTTGGACATAGTAATTACATATTAGACATCAACTAAGTAATTTTTTTTTCTACACATTTTGGTCAGCAAACTGAATGCTTTGTTTTCTATTGGTCAGCTTGTATGACCTCCCAAACTCACTTGTACAATAATCTGATCCTGATTGGATTTCTGGGTAGGTTGTAAAAAAAGTGGATCTTTATTTCAAATCAGTTGAGGATGCATGGGCTGTGAAGCTTACGAATTTTATAATTGGTGCAAATCAATTATTGCTTGACGGATTAACACGAGAGCTGCCACTGTAAGTTCAATCATGTGTGGTTAAATCTAATTCAATTTCCTGCTCCTCATGGTTTAAATATCTTCCAACCATCACATGGCATATAATTATTTTCCCCTGATTGTGGTTGTTAACAAAATTTTGTTGGCCACAAAAGGGCTTTAGGTTAGATTTTTTATTGGGAGATCTATCCAGACTTTCAAATATCTTGTTTTTTCTTACAAGGCACATAGTAGAATATATATAAATGTAATGTTCAGGGGAATAATTTTACCCTGAGACCCTGATATGAACCAATGGTACTGCCTGAATGTGAATCTGAGATTGTAAAGAGATGCTGACCTTAAAATTGAGTTCAATGTGACATGTATCTGTATCTTAATCTAAGAATCATTGTCTTAAAAATGTCGTTGGAACAGTACTAATCATTTAAAATCATTGTTTTAATGTTTTGGATATTTAAAATCTGTATGGAAAATGAACGATGAAGAAATTTATAAATCATCCCCTTGCCTTTGGCAAAGCAATGGGGTTAGTTTGGTAATATTCTGACATATAATTTTTTTCCTGTTTTTAACTGAGACAATGGTTTTCTAATATCATACCGAACCCGACATCGAGGATTCGGGCAATTTCTCCAGTGCCCAGAAGAAGAATAAAAACACCGAGTCTTTTCTCCATCGCTTTCGAAAGAAGAAGGGCTTGTCTGTCACTGATATTACTTCCACGGTATTCAATGGGATTGTTCTCAAGTTTTTAAATTTTGCTTTTAATATGAAAGATTTTCGTGGTCTGGCAAATGGGTCGGAATGGTTTTTGCTAGATTTTTGAGTTTGAGTTTAGTATGATTTTGTTTTTTGAAGCTTTCATGGTGATAAATAGTAAGCAAATGATTTTTCTGTGCTAAATTGCTGATGATATTTGATGAAATTGGGAACCATACTTTTGAATTTTGATAAGGGGAGCAAGTCAAGAAAATCTTTTATATATATATATAAATGCCATTAAACTAATTTTGGCATCTTCCAATAGATTATATATGATATATGGTTCATGGTTGTGTCACCACCAGCAAAATATAGTGTGTATTAGATTTGGTTGTAACTTGTTGTCTATGTGAATCAACAACTACTGTGAGTCTGTGATGTATTACAGAGAAAACTTGGAGGAGGCCTTAACGAGTTGTTGTAACTTAGATTATTGAAATTTTATCAGTTCTTGATGTGATCACCAGCGTAAATTTTATTAGCTTTATTATGAATGAATCCACTACAAATACATGTTGTGGTTATAGTTATGTCACCAATAGCTTAAGAGTAAAGTTGAATTGCTCATGAAGTTCCATGAGCATTTCCCTGGTAAGCATCAGCATATGCGAATCATCATACATTTGGATGTAGTTTGCTATCAACTTTTTTATTTGCATGAAGTCCAGAATATAAAGGTTTTAGTGCATCATCTTGATATTTTTTTGTGTATTTGATGGCCAATTGAGGTACTTTCAATGAATTGACCACATAGAATTTGACTTCCATAATGATAGGAGTTTAAAACGTTTTGCTCAATCTCTAGTCTTTCAATTTCTCTTGAGTTCATGAATGGAAACACATACTCATCCAGGTGGTTTATAAGTGAGAGAGTAATGCTGATACGAAAGTAGCAGAAGGATAGGATCATAGGAAAAAAATCCACAAAAGAGATCAGTCTTGTGAAGCAAATGCCAATACCTTTCTTGGCCTTTGATTTAGATCAACTGTGTGAAGCAAATGTTACTTATTTCGCTGCTAGAGCAAGCACCTACCTATCTTATGGATGTTAGAAGAAATTGAAGTGAATAAATTCAGCATTTATTAATAGCTTAAGCTGTTAGGACAACTGGTGGTTTATCATGGAATCAAAGCAAGTGGTCTTGAGTTTGAATCTTGTCTCCACCCTCCTACCCGTAAAAAGTAAAAAATCCCACACAATTGGCCCCAATATTAAGGGAGACTCTAGGCTCTTACATGAGGGGGAGTGTTTGAATAATGATTAAGTGACTAAATTCACCCTTTTTTATTAGCACTCAAACTTTTGGGACAAGTTTTAATTAATCAATGAGCGCCTAATATTTGGAAACCCAAATAACATAATTTGATTTCCAATCTCAATGTTATATTTTCTGTGATCAAACTCAATCGGCTGACCTAATCTGATGTTGGTTTTACTCATAATTTTTTACTTCTACCCCTAGTTGGATTACAATTTTTTAGGAGTAACTGTTCTGCTGGAAGTTAGGACTTTACCCTGAAGATCACACACACTCTCTCTCTCTCTCTCATATGCATGCTTGTTTTTGTCTGCAAATTAGGCCCTTTGGTACCTCCAAGTTTAATATTATCTGTTATAGAAATTGTTGTCAAACTTTATCCACACCCTTTTTCTCTTTTATATTTCTTTTTAATGTTGTTGGAAGTTAGAATATTGGTGAACTTTATGACCATATTGTACATTACATTATTGCAATATTTCATAGAGTGAAGTTCTGTATCTTGTGATGTCATGAAGATCACATTGGTTCTCATTATACTTCATCAACAGGAATGGTGTGAAAAACAAATGGAGTTTGTTCTCCTCCATGCCAAACGCAGAACTAATAAAGCTATGAAAACAGGTAGTGCCCAGCATGCAAAACTTGAAGAAGAGGTACATTTTTAGACTCCTGATATATAACTAATTCTGTTTCTCATAAAAAAATGATAAAAAAAATAAATAAATCTGTGTTGCGCATGCCTCTTGTTGCCTTGAACTTATGACTCCCTAAGTCTAAATGGTTTGTTTTTCTGGTCAATTTTGATAAACCTTATCATTGCTTGTACACTTAAAATGAGCTTTTATTCCTTTCTTTTAATTTTATGGGCAGACATTTTTGGCTTAAATTCCATTGCATGAAGTTTAGTTTATTAAAAATATTAGTTACTGTACTAAGCTAGAGCATAATTGCAAATTGTATACGTTCTTATCTAGCCATTAGCTTGGACTTGGAAATTCTTTTCTGATACACAATTGTATGTAGAATATTTTGCAGATCATTCAACTTATTTCTATGTTCGTTCTCCTGAAATTTGGAGTAGCAAACCTGATTATTTTATTAGTACTTTCTATGTCCGCTTATGTTCACTGTATGTAATTGTCCATCCTTATTGTATATCTGACAGGTAGTGAAAAAAGTGAAAGTTCAAATCAAATCTAAAGAAGACACATGGGCTCTGAAGTTTTTAAATTTTATTATTGGTGCAAATCAGTTATTGTTTGAAGGATTAACTCATGAGCTGCCAATGTAAGTTCAGTCATCTTTGGCTATCTCAATTTCTAGGCTTCTAGCTTATCATGGTTTTTGCTAGCCCTCAACGGCCACATATCTATGCTTTTTCTGCACTTGCAAGTGGTTCATTATATAATTTGAAGCACATGGTGATAAATTTGAGTGAAATGTTGCTTTGTTCTCAATGCAGGACATATTTTTGGAAAGTAAGTTAGATAAGGGTGTTACTATGTTGTTCCTGTAGAATTTAGATTTATCCATATTACTGGATATCATATCCTGATTGTGGGATTTATGGTGTGTAAAGTAGAGTAGTTAATGTATAGCAAATGGTAACTATGTCAAAGTTCCATGTGAATAAGCAGATATGCGGATAACATTTTAGCATGGGTTGGATATGAGTCCCATTTTGAAAAGATTGTTCTAACCATCAATTAAGTGCAAAAGATTTGATTGTTTGTTAGTTATTGTTTTGGCATTGCCCTAATCATGGGATGTACTGAAATCTGTATGGATAACAAAACTTGGAGAGCAATTTACAAAAGTCCTCCTCTTTTGTTAGGAAGCATAGAGATGGTGCTTGTACATATGAAATACAATGGTTTTCTAGAAATTATGTGTGTGTGTGTGTATATATATATAACCCTTTTTTTGTCTCTCTTACTCTCACACCCACAAACACACGTGTGGAATGCATTTGGACCATTGGTCTTCGTGTTTTCTTTCCCTCTTGCTGATCTGATGGACTATAATTGCTTATGGAATCAGAATAGGCTTTGCAGAAGGTGTATGGATTGTGGGAGTGATCGATGAGATCCGGATACCTGCCTGAGTTGACACAAAGACTCGTGTTCGAGACACTCTTCCTGCAGAACCGCAAAGAAGGAATGGAAGGTATGTTAGATGAAATTTGTTAACTATTGTGTCAGAATAAAGTCATGACATTTGCATGTTTCTTGGCAGGCTTCAGTTAATGTGTTACAAGTATATATGGGACAATTTAGTTGCTGACAATTTCCCCTCTCAAAAGTTTTTTGATTTTTTTACGTTAAATCCTTATTCTATCTTATCTGAAGAACTCAGGGAAAGAACTGCTGACTCAGGGTTCCCGGCAGACGTAAGGACTCTGTCTTTCTCCCTTAATTCATTAACTACATAATTTGAGAGATCAGGCTGCTCTATAGAGTGTGTGTGATGTTTTCAACATCATTATGCACATCTTTGAGGTTCTCTGAATACAAAAAACAACAAATCCTTATTACATTGTATAGAGGTACTTAAACATGTTATTGAAAAATAAAGATATCACTAAAGATAATTTTAACAAAGTGAGAGCGGCTTCTTTTCATTCTGTTCTTTGATTTATTTTCAATGGTTTGTCCTAGGAGATGTCTACCATGTAATTGGCATGAACCTTTACATAATTGTGAAATTGTGGATAGACATGTTCAGATAATTAAAAGAAGTCAATCCCTGCTTTTATATTTTATTGTTTTCTACACAGACCCTTGATGACATAGTGAGACTCTTCAGAAATACATGTAGCATACTGCCCCCTGCTCATGACCAGCTTTTATTGAGGTGAGTATCATGTTCTCTCTCTCTTTCTCTCTCTAGGCAAAATGGTTTTGCATATTTTTGTAGCTTGAGTTTTAGAAGTTTCTATTAATATACATGAACTACATACTAATTGGGCTTGGAACACACCTTATGAGATGTTGGATTGAGATCCTCTAGAATTCTTAGGATAATGAATGGGTAGAATTCCAAAAATCCTATTAAATAACTTAAAGATGCCAAAATAATGCTATTAAATGTTTGTTTCAATGACAAAACCTAAACCACTCATTTAACAATAGACTATTGAGCTCTATGATGAGTTCCCCCATAAAACTTGAAAGATCTCAATTTAATGGACGGTATTGGTAACCACTACAAGAGGCAGCCAATTCAATAAGAATTTCAGTTGGACCATCCTTCACCTTAATATTTTTGAATCAAAGGTTTTTGGTTCCAGTCAAAATTGGTTTGACTGTTAAATATTTTTATAAAAAAAATTGGCTACCCTGCTTTGGCTGGTGTGGACTAGGCTTTCATGTGTTACTGCCTCAACGATAGCCATTTTCATCATGAATTTAGGAGGAACCTTTATAAGATACATTGGCAAATTCATACTTAGAGTAGGTTGTAGAGCAATATTGAAATGCGTGGGATACATACTGCATGCATGTGAATATTTTTTGTGATTTAGCAAGATATTTACTTGGTTGCTTTCAAGCAGATATGAATTCCAAAAAGATAATTCATTGCTTGGCGAAGATCACTTTGCCTTTGACTCTGATTGGCTCAAGAATCAAATTCATGGTTGTCCTGAGTTCTGGCTAGGGGAACGAGAAGCCTGTTACACTCCAGAAGAGGAGCGTTGGAAATGTCGGTTCTGTCAGTTTGCTTCTATCTGTCCTACAAACAATGGCCTTGATAGTACTCCAAGCCCCACAAACACCGGCCCTGATAGCACTCCCCACAAACACGAACTCGAATAGTACACTAAGCTAGAAAAAATGCTGACATTGTTGTAATCTCTCCCAATCCGTTTCCTAAATAACATGCGGTCTGTCTGCAAAGAAGCATAGATTTTTATGAAAGCTTCTTTGTGGTGTATTGCAGACCAGTGTTGGATCTGTCCTCTGGTATGTGCAATGATTAGGCATCAAATTGTATCTGTTGTAGGCAATAATGATTCTTTGTTGTAAAATTGATTGTTTCAAAACAAAATTCATTCTTTTTAAATATATGTATATCAACCTTGTTCTTTTTCTCTGAGTTTGTTTGTGTTGCAAAGAGTTGAAGGTTAGGAAGCACTTTGGACACAGCCCTCATAAAATTGCTTATACCATTTTCAACATTGATCTTCAGCTTATCTAATGATAGAGCTTATAAACTGCAACATTTATTCTCATTTTTGTTTTTGGTTTCAGTTTTTCTAGAGTTCAAAAGATTAATGAGATGTGCTCATGCCTCCTACAACACATTCCTTCTCTTCTCTGTTCCCTCCTTTCTTACCTTTCTATCTCCGCATTTCATCTTCAACAAACTCACGGCCATTGCTAATTCATGCAATAGATCTCTGTTTCCTATAATTGCTTTTCCTCTCCCTCACATACAGTACGGAGTGTGACCTTCCGTATACTCTCACAATCCAGCGTATAAATGCACTATTCGAAAATAAAGGTAACAAGAGTGTGAGCTTCCCGTGAAGATAATAAAACAAGTATAATGCTAAAATATCTACAATTTTTATTATAAAATATTTATAAATTGATTTGATAATAGATGTGATTGGTAAGTTTAAAAAACGTAATTAATAAATATCTGAATTATTTTTATGTAATTAATAACACATTATCTTATAAGTAATAAGTTTTGAGTAATGCTATAGACACAAACTATTTTATAATATTTTTATAAATTGTTGTTGTGGCTAACTTCTTACCGGTTTTCATCTGGACCTACCACCAGTATTACCATTTCATTTACTAATAACCACTCACCACATTAGCAGTTTATAAAATTTTTTGTAAAAAAATTTGTATCTCTAGCATTTTTCATAAGTTTTAGGCAAATAAAGTTATAGTACATATTCTATCCCAAAAAACAAAAAGTCATAGTACATAAAGTTTAGCAACCAATGTGGCATAAATGTTTTAATTAGTTTTTGATAATGGGTGACATGTCAATTTGTAACCTGTGTTAAAATGTGTAATGTCGTATCATCACATTTAGAAAGAGGAAAGAGGATAAAATAGAGGAAAAAGAAGTCGTCATCTTTGCATATTCTACACTTCTACTTTGCTTACTTAGTAAGCCTTCATGTAGTTCTTTTCTAAAGTAAGAGCATAGGGACGGAAAGATATAGGACATGTTTGGTTTGAGTGATTTTCATCACTCATTACTTTATTCTTATCACCCTTACTCACTTTTTTTTGGGCCTACATCATTTCAACCTATTTGGCTTGATTTTCTTTCTCACTTTCCATCACTCATGACTTAAAAAAAAAAAAAAAAAAAAAAAAAAGAGTTAGAGTGATTGGAAATGAGAACAAATTTTTTGGTGTTTTTAGATTATGAAAACAGAGTTACATTACAATGGCAATCTAATAATTCTGCTGAACTAAGTGAATCCCACTCACATGTAAAGTTGCCATCTATGGCAAAGCGATAATGCTTACCAACGGTTACACGCCTTTATTTATTTATTTATTTTTTCCTCATTTCTCTTTAACTTTCACTTTCTCTTACTATTTTGAGTGATGAGTTTGAATAATAAGATTTGAGTGTTGAGATATAAAAATTGACTGCCCTCCGAACCAAACATGGCCGTAGTTTCCAACTTTCCATGAGAAAAAGTGAACCAATCACAATATTGTAGCTCCTAAAAGTCAAGGGAATCCATAAAAGTAAAAGGTGTAAAGATTAAACTTAATCTGATTAACTAACTTGTTTAAGCCATTAATCCCCCAGGAAACTACATTAATTGTTTTTAGAAGAGCTTAATAATAGTAGCTTTTTCGTTTTCCATTCGTACTAGTTACTACACAACCCAACGGGTCTGAAACTCAGGAACTTTCAGACCAAAGCTATAAAATATTAAAAAAGATTCAACACCTGTAACGACTACTTTTACAAGCATTGCCAACGTTCATTTCATTTCTCCTCCTCGACTCTCTCTCTCTCTCTCTCTCTCTCTCTCTCTCACATCGCCTAGCTCTCTCAAAAATGAATGAGTCACACTCCGAGTTACCCTTTAACACCACCACCAACAGCAATAGCAACAGTGGTGTTGACATTCCAACCGAGCTCGTGAGTGAAGAAGAAATGGCTTTCATTGAAGCTGCCTTAGCCTCCGCTAGCTCTTCTCTATCTTCCTCTACAGTCGCTGAGCTCGTTAGCGAAGAAGAAATGGCTTCCATGGAAGCTGCCTTGGCCTCTACTTCACTCTCTTCCTCTGCAGTCCCTGCAATTTGTTCAACCTCTCAGTATGAAGCTGCCTTAGCATTCACATGCACTTTACCCTCTTCCTCTACAGCCTCTGTGCTCGTGAGCGAAGAAGAAATGGCTTCCATTGAAGCTTCCTTGGCCTCTACTTCACTCTCTTCCTCTACAGTCCCTGCAATTTGTTCAACCTCTCAGTATGAGTTCCAGAGAAACGCGAGGTCTATTCAGTCAATCACCCTCCGAGCCAAAAGGAGGTTCTCGTTATGTACAGAATCCTCCGACATTGAAGATTTGGGAAGCCTTAGGAGTAACCAGAAGAAGAAGAGCAGAGTGGCTGACTCGTTTTTCCACCGCTTTAGGAACAAGACTGGCTTGTTTGTCAGAGATATCACTGCAACGGTATGGAGTTCTTTTTTTGGAGGGGTTTGGGAAATGGGTTTGATTTATTTTTGTTAAATTTTCATGTTTAATTGTAGTTTGAACTTTGAAGATTACACTGTGACACATTGATTGATGTATATGTCTATAGGGCAAGATTTAGCTACTAATTAGGTGCTCTTCTTTAGGTTCTTTTTAAAGATTTTTTCATGTGAGTTTTTTCTCGTGTGATAGAATTGTATTTATTAATTAAGTTGTCAAATAGCTAAATTTTAAGAGGATAACCTAAGAAATAGCACTTACTACTATACCTAAATTTTGTCCATATCTATATGACTTTGTTTGGGAATATTATTCAATACTATGAATTTAATTAGCATAAACTACTATTATGCAAGTGAATGGAGTGTTGCTTCTAGAGTACTGAATAATTATTGATTTGTTTGTAAGCATAAATAAACAACCACAACAATCTCAACACTGTTGACTGTTTTTTATATAACGTTATAAGATTACTTGAAGAACGCTTGGTTAGTCTTATTCTTTTACTTTCAAATGGTTGCTTTTTCCTTGTTAAAGAGTCAAATTCTTGTTTCCAAGACACCGAATTCTTTGGTTTCTTGCTGGAGAAGTTGAGCCCTTGAAATTATCACAAAGTTGCCTTTATAGGTTAGAGCCTTTTGTTTGTTGAAATGGTGATGATTTTGGGTTGTAACTTGTAAGGCACAAGTTCCTTTTTCCTCCCTACAGTCCACTTTGGTGGGACTAACACTAGGTGTTAGAAACTGAAAGAATATGGACAGTCACCCAATATGAGCATGTCCCTTTATTTGTCTCAAATTGTAACATCTAGGAGTAATGATATTAGACCGTTACACTACCCAACTAAGTCCACTATCCCACTCAATATTAATGGAGTGGTATGTATATAAACACCAAGAATGGTACCCATTGTAGTGTGGACGAATTCTGCATTTCTCATAGTGTTTATAGAGTGTTGTGAGGCTCTTAGGTTGTGGGTTATGTTTGCATCACTCTAGTAGTGTGCAACACCGTCGGAGGAACGTTTTTGGTTCGTGTGTTGCTCAAACTAGAATTCAAAACGTGTTTGGACAGCTGGTCTGTGTAGAGGCTAGCTCTAGACAACGTAGAACAATCTCAAAGCTCTTGTGCGATCATCAACTTAGGCCAAGAGAGGTATGCCAAAAAAACCGATTGTTTATATATCCGCTGCAATTCTCTATTTCTTACATTGGTATCAGAGCTTTTATAGGTTGTTCTCGATGTCATAGGCATATATGATTAGCTCTTAATGCGTTTTATGCTTCTGTGATATGCTATGAATTTCTATGCACCTCACATGGCCTTCAATGACAAGTTTTGATTCTGAGTATTTCGAGCCTTGAAATTAATATATGTTGTTCATATTACATGTATTAATATCTACCTTAAGTTTTGTAGCAAATTTATAAGTGTACCATGAGATATAGTTTAACAAAACTTAGAACATCGAAAATTTAAGAACAAAACTGCTCTTATATGATTTCTGTTTACAAAATATGTTTTGATATTATGAATCTATATGCCATAAGCTTTAAATTGGTATATGGTACGTTAAAAATGGATTTGAAATGAAAAAGATATAAAATTATGAGTTTCATGTCTGAAGCTCGGTTTTTGGCTGAAAGAAATTGAAAGAACAAGGTTGAAGACAACCTGCAGGTCACGTGGGCTAAGAGTGATAGTAAAAAAAAAAAAACAAAAAAAAAAAGGGGCAGTCTGCACATCACGTGGGCTAGAGAGATAGCAAATTAAATAATAATAATAAAAAAAGGGTCCCACAATATTTTACTACCTAAATTAATTTGTATTTGCTCAAATACTTTTAGCATAAACTGTACAGTGGCCATGTTGATGCCTATAAAGCCTGTTTCACTGTTATTATAAATAATATATATATATATATATATATTTATATGAAAGAAGAAGAAGATGGTGGGGCCATAAATTTTGTTATGGCTTAAAAGTTTTTTGTTTGTTCTGGAGCCTGTACACGTGAATAGTATTTTTAGTTTAAATATCATGACTATTCATTATTCTTAGATTTAAAGGGCTGTTACAATTTGTTAATGATGATGCGGCTTTTTATTGGTGGTGTATATATTTTTAAGAAATATTTAATGATATGGAATTGATTGATTTAAATTATTTAATTTCGTTATTATTTCTTAGTGAAATATGGTATTAAAAATATTAACACAATGTTAAATATTATATTTAACGCGACAAAGAAATAATTATTTCTTAGTGAAATAATGAAATGCTTATATGAATTGTTCTCATGAGTTTAAATTGTGATAGCTTGTTTGGCTTAATAGTTAACTGATAATATTGGTAAATTATTTTTAATACATATATTTTGTAAATATGTTTAGAATTGAAATATGGAATAGTGGGAGTATGGTTGAGTTGCGTTATCTCCCATACATAATTTTGCACGAATAGATTAAAATTAAGCTTAGTAATAAACACTAGTGGCGCAAGAGATGATTAGGAAGCTTAGCAAATTTTCGATCTTGCGACATGTTTTAATTATCTAAGTTTATTTTAGATCGAACGTCAAAATTTTTGAAATGTGTGTATAATGCCCCATTTATGAAATTTTGTAGTGAAATGACTTCTAAAGGTATAGTTGCTGATCTCAATAAAGGAGATAAATTGGATGGTGAAAATTACAATATTTGGCACCGCAAAATCCAGTATGTGCTGAATGAGCAAGAAGTCCTAGAGACTCTAACTCATTCGTTGAGTAAACCCGATGAGGGAAGCACTGAGCAACACCAACGTGATCTTGCTGCCTATGAAAGTTGGCGCA
The DNA here is from genome assembly GCA_023736055.1 of Quercus glauca. NCBI lineage: Eukaryota > Viridiplantae > Streptophyta > Magnoliopsida > Fagales > Fagaceae > Quercus > Quercus glauca. The sequence continues at coordinate 22,341,805 of CM043315.1, forward strand.
AGAAGGATTTGTGTGCGCGCTTTACAATGCTAAGCAGCATGCACAATGACTTGATTGGTGAATTTGAGCAGTATACAACTGTACAAGACATGTGGAAAGCTCTAAAGCTAAAATATAGAGGGACATCAGCCACTAGACTGCGTGGCTTAACAATGAAATTTGATTCATATAAGATGCGCTCTGAACATACAATGAAGCAGCATCTTAGGGCGATGTCCTCCATGATTCGAGAGCTCAAATCTGCTGGAAACAATCTTACTGATGAACAATAAGTCCAGGCAGTGATTCGTTCACTACCAAGTTCATGGGAGACGATGTGTCAAAACTTGACACATAATGAGAACATCAAAACATTTGATGATGTGGCTCGTCACTTGGAACTTGAAGCTGAGCGCCTTGAAGCAGCCAAGCCGATTAGTTCTGTGCACATGGCTGAGACTAGCTCGCGTAAGACATCTAGGCCTAAACGCAAGCAACCCGATTACGCTCCTGGACAAGAGAGACCTAATGGGCCACCGCCTAAGAAGGCTAAGTTTGTCAAGCGCAATACTAGAGGAAAGCGCGCAAAGAAGGACAAATCTAAGTTGACTTGTTATAATTGCGGAAAGAAATGACATTTTGCTTGTGAATGCACTGAGCCAAAAAAAGGTAACAACTAATCCTATATCTCACCATGTTTTTGTAACTAGTCATGTCCTTGTTGCTAATTCTGCTCCTATGTGGACTGTAGACTCAACGGCAACAGAACATGTAGCGAGAGATAGAGTGGGATTTATGGAGTACCACTGGATTCCTGTTGGGTGTAGAGATATCAAGGTGGAAAACGGAGCTAGCGTGGAGGTACTTGGAGTTGGTACTTACAAGCTAGAATTGCGAGGTGGTCGCACTCTGTTGCTCCATGACGTGTTGTATGCTCCGGAGATCTGGAGGAACTTACTTTCCGTAGTTACTTTATTAAGACTTGGTTTCCGGTTTATTTTTTAGAATAATTATGTTTTATTGCATTTAGGAACAGTTTATTATGGTCGTGGTTTTATAGGGCAAGAGAGGATGACTAGGTTAGCTAGAGAAGGCCTTATGGGCAATCTCACTAGGGTCACTTTGTCCACATGTGAACATTGTCTTGTGATAAAGTCAAAAAGAAAACCATTTGGAAAAACCACAAGGGCATCTTTTCCATTGCAACTAATCCACTCTGACATATGTGGTCCAATGAATGTGAGGGCAAGGCATGGAGGTTTCTACTTCATCACATTTATAGATGACTTTACACGTTACGGTCATGTCTATTTGATTTCGCATAAGTCTGAGGCTTTAAATTGCTTTAGACGATACATGATATTGGTTGAGAATCAATTAGACAAGAGCATTAAGGCTTTTAGAACTGATCGTGGGCGTGAGTATCTATCTAAGCAATTTAAGGAGCTCTGTGATGAAAAGGGAATTGCAAGGCAATTAACGATGCCTTATACACCGCAACAAAATGGTGTGGCGGAAAGGAGAAATCGAACACTGTTAGAGATGGTTAGGTTAATGATGGCGCAAGCCAACCTACCGATTCCGTATTGGGGGGATGCACTTTTGACTGCAGCCTATATACTTAACCAAGTGCCCTCTAAATCAGTATCTTCCACACCCTATGAACTATGGATAGGCAAGAAACCTGACTTGAATAACTTGCGGCCATGGGGTTCAATAGGTTATGTTCACAATACTTCTCATAGATATGGGAAGTTGGGACCTAGAGGAAAGAAGTGTACATTTATAAGGTATTCTGAGCATTCCAAAGGCTATGTGTTGATAGGTGAACAACCTGATGGAAGTATAACTGAATTGGAGTTACGTGATGTTGATTTCATTGAAAGTGAATTCCCTAACATAGGTGAGGTTGAAAAGAACTTGACTCTTTATGAAATGATGGATCAAGAGGTAAGCGCCCCAAGTAGACTAGTAGAGGACAAGGAAGAAATTCCTAAAACTCCTAGAGACAGTGGGAGCAACTCACAACCTAGTGGGAGCACACCACTAGAAGCTGGTCCACAACAACCTCAGCCACGTAGAAGTAACCGTGGAAATATTCCTCGTCGTTGTTTTGAGATTGAGGGGGAAGCTTTCATGATTGCTTCACAGGATAATGATGAGCCAAGAACTGTGCAAGAGGCTCTCTTATCTTCTGTTAGTGATGAGTGGATGAAAGCAATGAATGATGAAATAGAGTCTATGAGGACTAATCAGGTCTGGGATCTGGTAGACCTATCGTCAGGGTGTAAAGTAATTGGGAACAAATGGGTTCTTAAAGTCAAACGCAAGGCGGATGGGTCAATAGAAATGTATAAAGCTCGATTAATGGCAAAAGGATACACTCAAAAGGAGGGTGTTGACTATGAGGAAACCTTTTCTCCAATTGTGAGGTTTGCCTCTGTTCGACTCATTCTGGCCATTGTTGCAAACTTGAATTTGGAATTATACCAAATGGACGTTAAGACAGCTTTTCTCAATGGAGAACTAGATGAAGAAATCTATATGGATCAACCTATTGGCTTTGTGACCAAAGGTCAAGAGCACAAAGTGTGCAAACTTAAGCAATCCATATATGGTTTAAAACAGTCATCTAGACAATGGTATCTGAGATTTCATCGAGTTGTTCTATCGAATGGGTTTACGATGATCGAAGAAGATCACTGTGTCTATGTAAAACGATCCAAGGGAAGTTTCATTATTTTGTCATTGTATGTCGATGAGATATTATTGGTCGGTAATGACATGAAGATGATTATCGCCACAAAAGGGTGGTTGTCCTCTAACTTTGAGATGAAGGACATGGGTGAGGCAGATTATATTCTAAGGGTTAAAATCCTTAGGGATCGCTCAAAGAAACTTTTAGGTTTATCACAACAAACCTACATTAAGAAAGTTCTTGAGCGTTTTCAAATGCATAATTGCAAACCCATAGATACTCCAGTTGCCAAAAAATGAGAGCTTAAGCCTTGATATGTGTCCTAAGACTCAAGATGAAAAAGAAAAGATGGGTCGTGTTCCTTATGCTAATGCAATTGGAAGCTTGATGTATGCAATGATGTGTACTCAGCCCGATATATGTTATGCTGTTTGATTAGTCAGCAGATTTCAGTCTAATCCAGGACTTGCTCATTGGAAAGCTGTCAAGAGGATATCAAGATATCTTAAAGGAACAGCGAACTACATCCTTTGTTATCAGGGTTCAGATTTGCGTATGATTAGCTATAGTGATGCTGATTGGGGTAGTGACCTAGATGAACGCAAATCTACATATGGATATGCTTTCTTGCTAAATAATGGCGCCATCACTTGGAGTAGCAAGAAACAACCCTGTGTAGCATTATCAACTATGGAAGTAGAGTATGTAGCATGTTCAGCAATTGTTCAGGAAGCAGTTTGGTTGAGGAGGTTCTTTCAAAATCTTGAGGTTGTCAAGGATGCCTCGGATCCCATTACGGTACATTGTGATAGCATGGCAGCACTTGCCTATGCTAAAGATTCTAAGTATCATGGTAGAACCAAACACATAGATATACGATATCACTACATTCGAGACATGGTTGCTCACAATGAAATGGTTCTAAAACACATTTCTACAAGCCTAATGATTGCTGATCCTCTTACAAAGCCTATAGGAAGGGATGTCTTTCAGGCTCATGTTACGAGTTTAGGGCTACGTAGAATATGATGATATGTTGTTTTTAGTTACCATTTATTGTACTCTTTTGGGATATTTTGTTTTAAATACATATGATGTTATTCAGTTAATAATAATATGTATGTTTACACACACATATACCATATGATGAGTTCTGTGGTATGAAAGGTATGTCGACAGGCTTAAGTCGTCTCACTCACACGAGTGATCGCCTCTAGTGCTTGAGTAGTGAGCAGAGATGAGACAATTGTGTCATTCAATGCTTATGTTGCATATATAGATAGTTGACACAAACAGATGTCGCCCTAGTTGGGACTAAGATGAGGTCTATAATATATTTATCTTGATTAGACCGTACATGGATAGCCCATGATCCATGTAGCCTGTGGTTAGCCAGATGCGAGACCATATTTGATGCCTGAGGTGGCAAGCGAATAAAGGACTCGAGTTAGGCGCTTGAGTAGTGTCTAGACTAAGATTTGTACGGTGTATTGAGTTAAGACATACGCTCTTACTTAAGAGAACTCCACCGTAGCATGTATTTCATACTACATGTGCTTGCTCGACCAAAAGCGGAGGTGAGAGAATAAATCCCTGCTTCTTCACCGTGTGAGTCCCATGGATCTTTCATTAAGATCCTAATTGTGCCCTTATTACTTTTGACTATGCCTTGAAGCTGAGGTTTTAATGTCTGCTACTTTGGCATGTTACCTATGGCCATGTGTGATTCGGTCTAAAGGAACATTGCTGGGAAAGTGATTGGACCAAAGTTAAAGGACATGAGTGCAAAGGGAAGACAATTTTTGTAGCACATCCTTATATTTGTTCTCACTATCAACAAGTTATAGCGCTTATAGTAGCGAAATAATCGTGAGTACTGTAGGGTCCAAATTTGTTGGGCCTGATACCAACTCCTTGTATGGTCAGCCCAACAAGTTCCCAACAATAAATTTATAGAGAATGGGTTGAACAACTGGGCTAGTAGCGGATTTAGCAACGGTTCATACAAGCAAAAACCATCTAAAAGAAAAAAGGATTGAGACAGGCTTTTTCAATAGGGAAAACTCTTTGGTCCGAAGAGAATCAGTATATAAAAACTTCGTGAATACAATTTTTTCCTCCCCCTTACTCTGCTGCTGATCTTCTTCCACCCTTTTGTACTTATCGATCCTGTCCATCAACTGGCGTATACTGGTGGCAGGGTTGCGCGTCAAAGACGTTCTCAAGGGGTGCTCAGTGGGGAGGCCCAGTTTAAAAGAGCTAACAGCCATTGATTCACAGTCTTCCTCGACCTCATTGTATGTTTCCCAAAATCTATCCGAGTACGACTTCAGAGTCTCGTTCCCTTTCATACTAACGGACAACAGCGAGGCCACGGACTGAGGAACCCTTCGGCAAGTGACGAAACGAGACCCAAAAGCCTGGGTTAGCTCTTGGAAAGAGCTAATAGTGTTTGCTTTCAGGCCATCGAACCATCTCATGGCTATTGGTCCCAAACTGGAGGGAAAAACTTTGCACATCAGGGCTTCGTCCCTGGAGTGGACCGCCATCCGCTGGTTGAAGTGGCTCACGTGTTCCACTGGATCGGTCCGGCCATTGTAGATGGTGAATGTAGGTTGGTGGAAACGCCTGGGAAGTCTGGCACCCTCAATATTACGTGTAAAAGGAGACCTGGAGATCTGATCCAGGGCTTTGCTCATAGCATCGTTCCCTGCGCCCCTTGGTAAGGGATTCTGAGGGTTCCTCTCGTCACGACGCATTTCCTCATAGGTAAAGGATTCGCTGTGCGGCGTTTGATGTTTCTGTTTATAGCCAACATCCTGCTTGTCCCCAAAATCTTCGTCAGAATACGAGGGACTGCGCTTCCTCTTTGCATGGCGCAACTCCCTTTTGAGCCTGTCTATTTCCTTCTGCATGTCTTTGTTCTTCTCTGCATGAGACATGTGGCTCTCCCCACGCGACTGGTTTTGATTGTCACACGCTGTATGTACACTTCCCTCACGATCCTGCCTCCGTTCCAAATGAAGAAAAGGATCGGTGTGCTTAGATGACCTGGACTCGACTGGTCGTTGCCTTGGTTCAGCCATCTTTTGAGGTGTTGCTTCCACCTTTGCTCAAGCTGTTCCCATAGACGGCGCCAATTGTAGGGTCCAAATTTGTTGGGCCTGATACCAACTCCTTGTATGGTCAGCCCAACAAGTTCCCAACAATAAATTTATAGAGAATGGGTTGAACAACTGGGCTAGTAGCGGATTTAGTAACGGTTCATACAAGCAAAAACCATCTAAAAGAAAAAAGGATTGAGACAGGCTTTTTCAATAGGGAAAACTCTTTGGTCCGAAGAGAATCAGTATATAAAAACTTCGTGAATACAATTTTTTCCTCCCCACTTTCTGGGGGAATTGCTTCCTTTATATATATACACCCTTACCCCATCTTCACTGCACACTTGTCCTCCATCTAGGCGCCCACTTGAGTACTAGTCACATCAGCCGTTTGCTTTAACCCACAGTGAGTGGTGGTGGGTGAAGATGCACTGTTCAGGTGTCTTCTCCACATAAATGCGGCCAGGAAAGTTGTTGCAGTGCATTAAATGTGGCGGTGGCAGCTTTATTGGTAAGATACTTCATGACAGCTACGCCTTTGGACATGCCCGAAGCTCAGCCCTGGCACGGAGCTCTTTAGCATATCTACTCGTTTAAGTTCTGGGTAGCTCCTTTGGGAAAGATCCCTTCGGCCCAACTAGGTTGTCTTCGGACGGCGCGTCTGTCCCTCATGGATTGCACCACCAAAAATGGTAAAGCATCGATACTTTTATCCTCTTCGGACAGAGAGTCGTATTTAAATTGGGCCTCAGGCCCAACATATGGCGTTGGGCTTTCTCACCCACAAGTACATTTAGGTAGTCATGATGGATCAAGCATAAGTCTGAGTATGAAACTCAAGAGGGATTAGAGATGCTTGATTCGATGAGTTAATATATGTCTAGGGCATAACGAGACACTTTAGGGATGTTGCTATACTGGTCTTGGTATAAGATTTAGCATAGTGCTCCCAAATATGTTTTTCAAGTGTGCTCGGCGGTCGCACAACGTATTTGCCAGTATGAACGCACTAAGAAACACATTGAGAGATGGATAATAAGGCCATGCCCACAGTGGATGAGTGGGAGATGTTAGAAATTGAAAGAATATGGACAGTCACCCAATGTGAGCATGTCCCTCTATTTGCCTCAGATTGTAACATCTAGAAGTAATGATATTAGACCGTTACACTACCTCACTAAGTCCACTATCCCACTCAATATTAATGGAGTGGTATGTATATAAACACCAAGAATGGTACCCATTGTAGTGTGGACGAATTCTGCATTTCTCATAGTGTTTATAGAGTGTTGTGAGGCTCTTAGGTTGTGGGTTATGTTTGCATCACTCTAGTAGTGTGCAACACTGTCGGAGGAACGTTTTTGGTTCGTGGGTTGCTCAAACTGGAATTCAAAACGTGTTTGGACAGCTGGTCTGTGTGGAGGCTGGCTCTAAACAACGTAGAACAATCTCAAAGTTCTTGTGCGATCATCGACTTAGGCCAAGAGAGGTATGCCGAAAAAACCGATTGTTTATATATCCGCTGCAATTCTCTATTTCTTACACTAGGTAATGGCCTTTATGCTGCAAGATAATTAAGGTTGGTCATAAATTGGTTCTCAGTATATACAAGGGGAATCCATGCTTGATTATTCATCAAAGTGCTCAAGGTCTTTTATACTTATCAGTCAAATTGTTTGCTCATGAAGTGCATTGAAAGTTGTTGTTGTGAATCAGATGCTTCAGGATGTAGTTGAGCAATCGACTTCACCTCCATGAAGTTCAAATTGTATAGGTTCAAGTCTGCCAGCCCATCATCTTGATCTTGCTTGTGTATTGTATGGCCTTACTGTCTTGAATGGGTTGACTACATCAAATTGACTCTTATGAATATGGAATTTCTTTTTCTCATTCCAAACTCCTTGATTAGATTCCTCTTGTCAGTCATCTACTGAGCATCCAGTAAGGTGGGAAAATGTACGCATATAGCTCATAAGTAAGAGAGTAAGCTGATATGAAAAAACAGGACGGGACTTCCTTCATGCTAATTGGTGGAAACACATATTCTTGTGGATCAGACATCCATTTCAGTCGCTGGTTTTGCGGGCATCTATTTATTTATTTGGCAGCCCTTCTATAGGCAACCCAAACTACTAAACTGTATTTTCAATTTCTTTTAAATTCTCTTGTACTACCCAACCAGCTGATTGCTCTCACAATGCCTATCAGTGAATAATGTTTGAAATCACACCTAGGAGGATTAGAAATCTAAACAGCAAAAGGTGGTGCTGGCAATTAGGAACTACCCAGAATTTATCCCTCTCTCTTCATATATTTTTTGTCCCTTTTAAGATGTTAAATCATATATGCCAACTGAAAATTCAAGCTTAATATGTCGTGTTTTGTTGTAGAAAATTTTTTAATTTGTTCATTATTATTTGATTTAGTGAAGCGAAGTTATTAGTCCATGCAACTTTCAAATTTGAAACATACTCATATCACTTTCATTCTCATTTCATGATCATGATAGGAATGGTGTGAAAAACAATTGGAGTTTCTTCTTCTCTTTGGCCAGAGAAAGAATACTGAAGCTATGAAAACAGGTCGAGCTCGCCATGCAAAACTTGAAGAAGAGGTATACAATTTGGCGTATTTAACATTTTCTTTTTTAAGGTGCCCTTTTGTTGGTAAGTAAATAATTGGTGTTAGTAAGTAATATTTGCAAAGTGACGGAGAACATAGATAGCATACTTGGACATAGTAATTACATATTAGACATCAACTAAGTAATTTTTTTTTCTACACATTTTGGTCAGCAAACTGAATGCTTTGTTTTCTATTGGTCAGCTTGTATGACCTCCCAAACTCACTTGTACAATAATCCGATCCTGATTGGATTTCTGGGTAGGTTGTAAAAAAAGTGGATCTTTATTTCAAATCAGTTGAGGATGCATGGGCTGTGAAGCTTACGAATTTTATAATTGGTGCAAATCAATTATTGCTTGACGGATTAACACGAGAGCTGCCACTGTAAGTTCAAGCATGTGTGGTTAAATCTAATTCAATTTCCTGCTCCTCATGGTTTAAATATCTTCCAACCATCACATGGCATATAATTATTTTCCCCTGATTGTGGTTGTTAACAAAATTTTGTTGGCCACAAAAGGGCTTTAGGTTAGATTTTTAATTGGGAGATCTATCCAGACTTTCAAATATCCTGTTTTTTCTTACAAGGCACATAGTAGAATATATATAAATGTAATGTTCAGTGGAATAATTTTACCCTGAGACCCTGATATGAACCAATGGTACGGCCTGAATGTGAATCTGAGATTGTAAAGAGATGCTGACCTTAAAATTGAGTTCAATGTGACATGTATCTGTATCTTTTTTTTTTTTTTTTTTTTTTTTATGGGAATGTATCTGTATCTTAATCTAAGAATCATTGTCTTAAAAATGTCATTGGAACAGTACTAATCATTTAAAATCATTGTTTTAATGTTTTGGATATTTAAAATCTGTATGGAAAATGAACGATGAAGAAATTTATAAATCATCCCCTTGCCTTTGGCAAAGCAATGGGGTTAGTTTGGTAATATTATGACATATAATTTTTTTCCTGTCTTTAACTGAGACAATGGTTTTCTAAAATTTGATAAGAGGGCAATAAAAAAAATGGAGAACTGATCTTTAATATTTCTTTTTACCTTTCTGATGGACTATACTACACCAGAATAGGCTTTGCAGAAGGTGTCTGGATGGTGGGAAAGGTTGATGAGGTTCGCATGCCAGTAACTGAAATTGATAGAAACCCGATCTTAGTTGACATCAAGACTCGCGTGCGAGATACACTTCCTGCAGAACCACAGAGAAGAAATGGAAGGTATACAAATTAAAATGCTTATGTTTCAGAGTGATTGACGTGAGCTGCTGTTAGCTACTGCATCAACACAAAATCATGATGTGCACATTTCTATCTTCAGGCTTCAGCTAATGTGCTACAAGTATCTGTGGGACAATTTAGTAGCTGATAGCTTCCCCTCAAAACAGTTTTTTGATTTCTTTTCCTTGGATCCGTATTATATCTTATCCAAAGAAATCAGAGAGAACACAGCTAAGTCAGGGTTCCCTGTGAAGGTAAAGATCCTCTCTGTCTTGAATAATTAGTTACTTCAATCTAGAAATCAGAAATGCCATATTGCATGATGTTCTCTTTATCATTTTATGTATTTCTGGGACACCTTTTTAGGTGGAAATTATAAAGTCATATCATAGTATTCAAGGAGTGCTTACAACGATACTCTTACTCTTCTAGCAAAGTGATGGGCGTTTCTTTTTCATTCTGATATGTGGTTCATAGTTAGTGATTCATTTAGTCACATACTTACCAAGCAAATGGAATGAATCCATACATAATTGTATAATGGTGAACAATGTAGGGTCAAGTTAAAGAGTTTTGAATAACTAACAACTCCAAAATCATGCTTTTATAGTTTGTTATTTTACTTTGGCTGTGCAGACCCTTGATGATGTGGTGAGATGTTATAGAAATATATGTAGCAAGCTGTCCCCTGCTAAACACGAGCTGTTATTGAGGTAAATGCAAAATTAATGTTGGTGATTTCTTTATATGAGTATTGTTTGTGTTGAGGTAGCGGAGTTTTGATACCATTTGTAGTTAATATAGTCAATAATAGTGGGTTTATATGAAATAGTATAAAAAAAGTAGAATGAACAGCCACATAGGGAACATAGAGATTTATGTTGTTCAGCCTTAGGCCTACATCCACAATGGCATTGAGGAGAAAGTTTCACTAAGAAAATAAGGAGATTACAAGAGTGGCACAAAACACAAACTCTAAACACACCCAAAGAGCTCTTTTTTCACAATTGCTCAAGATAAGAGAATTTAGCTTTTGACTATTTGCTGCTTGAGAAGAAATGAAAGACTGAATATATATATAGTTGGAAAAGCCAACTAAGTTGGCATGGTGGTATTCTAGTACCACTCAAACTTTGTTAAAATAGCCAACTTCACACTGGACTATTAACTTCATATGTGGCATTAGGTGCAATTAATGCATCTCATTCTTCATTAAGTTCAAGCTACGTCATTAACAGGTTGCCCATTTTTTATAGCTGAAATTATAGGAGCTGTCATTGAGATGCATGAACATGTAAGTGCCTTGGAATGTATTTTAGTTAGTCTTTGGCATACATAATAAAAGATGTTGGATGGGAACCATAATGGTCCACACTAGCAAACTCACTAATCATACTAAGGAGTTGATTGTGTATAGAATAAATGAAAGTTTCTTCATGTCTGGGACCTATATTTAGCATCAGCTTATACCATTCTTTTAGCAAGATATTTATTTGGTTGGTTTGGGGCAGATATGAATACCAAAAAGATAATTCAGTGCTTGGTGAAGATCGGTTTGCATATGACTCTGATTGGCTCAAGAGTCAAATTATGAGTTGTCTTGAGTTTTGGCTGGGAGAGCGAGAAGCCAATTGCACTCCAAAGGAAGAGCGCTGGAAATGCTGGTTTTGTCAATTTTCTTCTGTCTGTCCTACTAACACTAACCCCGATAGTACACAAGGCCCTATTACTGACAATCCAAATAGTACACCAAGCTAGAGAAAGCGCTAACCTTCTCCTACATTGCTTTGATTAGCATTCTCAATGATGTTGCAGTAAGCAGATCATGCAATCTTTCCGCAAAGAGGCTACAGTTTTATTTAAGCTTCTTTGCCGTCTATGCTGACCAGAGCCATATGGGCTAGCTGTTGGGTCTGTTGTTAGGGGTGTGCTATAATTATGTATTATATGTCTTATTTATGCATCAAATGTGTCTGTTGTAGGTGATGATTCATTGTTGTAAAGTTGATTAGCTGATTGTTAACTTTTCATTATCATATACATCTCTCTCTCTCTCTCTCTCTCTCTCTCGTGTGGGTGTGTGTGTGACTATGTCCTTATAGGTGATGTGTGCAAGCATAAGCGTGCATATTGTAGTTGTCATTTTACTCATACAAAGTTGAAGCTTGGCCTACATTCAGAAATAGCCCCTTGAATTTGCAATGTAATATAATTATCATTGATGCTCTCCTAGGGAGAGCTAATAAACTGCAAGACGTATTTTCATTTTAGTCATCTACCTATTTGGGAATATGAACTCCAAAAACCAGACGGAGAATTATTTGTTGGTATAGAGCAAACATGTGTGTGCATTTGAGAATATTGTAGTTTTCAATAACTTATTTGCATAATGTTTATCAAAAGATATAAGTTTTTTATAACTTTTATATTAAAAATACGTAACAAAAAGCTAGAAGTATCTTTTTTTCTTTTTTCCAATAAAGTTAATTTTGTAAAATAAAAAATAAAAAAAAATAAATCCAAAAAAGGCTGAGACAAAAAAGGAAAGCAAAAAACTAATAACTAAGAACTTTTAGCAACATTATTGAATTCTTTTAAAAAAGCAACTACTCCTCGTATAGTAAGAGGGACTATGGTACAAAATGTAAAACCTGGTTGCATAAAATGTTTTGTGCATCTGAAAATGTTAGACAATAGAAAAAGTTTTCCGTAGTCAATGAAAAATTACACAAAAATAGCTGAAAACATTTTGGGCTTTTACTGAGCTCTCTCTCTCTCTCTCTCTTTCTCAATTTGTTCCCCTTCTCTCATTGTCATAGAGCTTGGAGACTGGAGATTCAAATCCGTCATGCTTCAGGCGTGAACAAAGTTAAAATTAAGGCTGTCAATCTAATGACAAAAATTTCATACAATACAATTCATTTTTAATGTGATGTTCACTCACTTTCAATATCATCTAAATCTTGCAATGCATGTTTGGATGTGAGAGGAGAGACAATTATAATCTCATGGATTTAGAATATGCATGATGTCTCTCATCTCATGTTGGGAGACGATGCATGTGTTGAATGCACAAAAATAAAATCGTTTTTAATTTTATAAGTAAAAAATAAGATTGTTAGAAGCTCAAGTCCGATGTCAAAATTCTTATAGGTCAAATAGTACACCTTGGTCTTTCTAATGAAAATGTCAAATATTCAAAATTCAAATCCTCTCCCCCCCCCAACTATCAAATTAAAATTCTTAAAAAAAAAAAAAAAAAAAAAACTCGATTCAAATCATAGCGTATTTGTTTAAATTTAAGCCTTACAGCTTTTTGTCAAAAAACTTATTCAATTAGTTGATGCTTCTTAATCTTTAAAATGAAAATATACAGGTTGAAATAGTACCATTTTTCATTCTAACTATCCAAATTGAAAAAAAAAAAAAAAAAAAAAAAAAAAAAAAAAAAAAAAAAAAAAAAAGAAAGAAGAAAAGCCTCAGAGTTAGAGCCTTTTTGACTTGGGCCGACACTTAAAACTCGGGGCTTTGTTTGAAAATATCGGGCCTAATAAAGAAAACCTCCCAAATGGCAATGGACCGAATTCCCCCAAAATTCCAATTCGGTGCCCCAAATCCCTAATTTCCTAATCAAACAAATTCCCGTCGAAACACTTCATTCTTCACCGCAACTACCTATCGCCGTCGCCTTCGCCTTCGCATTTGCAGGTATGAATTTCTCTTTCAAAAGACATTGTTTGCAATATGAAAATTCATTATCTGTTTATTTTTAGTTCTGTTATTTATCAAACATTTCTTATTCATGACTTACTTCCAAATGCAACCTATAATCAGTAGCATATTTTTATTCAATCTAAGCTCATATAGAAACATGGAATCCTAATTTCATTAGATTTCAATGGACTTATTATTTTAATTAAATTTTTGATGGATTTTTTTTTTTTCTTTGTATTGCTTGTATTTTCTGGTATGTGTTGCTTGCGTTTTAGATGGTTTTGATTAATTGATGTAATATGTTTTGGGTGCGTTTGCATAAGCTGTTGCGAAACGGCGTTTTGGGTTTAAAATGAGCATTTGTAAAAAAAAAAAAAAAAAAAAGCTATGATGAGTTGCTGTTGCGAAATGGCATTTTAGGTTTTAAAAATGCTCTTTTAGGCTCCCAAATTGCCTAACCAAATGGACTCTTTTGGTGATTTGGGTTGTATTTTGCATATTTGGAATCTGTATTGGTGCAATTAGAAGTTTGCTTAGTTGTTGAAGGTTTCTAGTTTCTAGTGTGCTCCTCTTGTTTGGTTTTTTTTTTTTAAGGGAATTGTGACGATTGTTTTTTCTAATAAAATAGCAGAAAGTTTTATTAGATTAAAGAAACTTAAAGATTTACATCAGTTTGTATTACATTTTATAAACAATCCAGAATTGTTTCCTGCCAAACTTTATCTTCGCCTAGCTGAGTTACTAACTGGGTGGCTCAGCCAATCTCCATGCTGCTACATTAGAAGTTTTTCAAATATAATTTCTAATAACCTTTAAAATAAATATTCATTACATTTTACATATAATAAAAAAAAAATTTAATTTCTTCTTTTTTGTATATATAAGAGAACTGATATTATGTAGATAATCTTGAATTATATGCGTTTATGTACTTGGTCTAATTTAATTTTTTGCGTGGCACAGGTTAATAGCTAGTCAGACATAGAAGTAGAACAAGCACTGACAGAACGGTCTGAAAGTGACTAAGATAACCAAAGCAGTAGGGACTCAATTCCATGGCACAAAATGGTAGTGTGAGAAAGAGGGGGCCGAACATTCTGGTGACAGGGACGCCTGGGACAGGCAAGACAACGACATCATCTGCTTTAGCAGAAGCCACCCAGCTCCGCCACATCATCATCGGTGATTTGGTCAAGGAGAAGAACCTGCATGATGGCTGGGATGACGAGCTTGACTGTTACGTCATCAATGAAGACCTCGTAATTTTATAAACCTTAGTTCTTGTTGTACTTGTTTCTATATATGTTGTGATACATAGAGGGCAGTTGGTTTTTCATATTAAAATTTTTACATTTTATGCTGAAGGCATAATTTAGACCAAAAAAGTTCAGCGTTGAGGATTTAACTTTGTTATGCATGAACTATACACTTAAAACTGAATAAATAAATTGGATTTGAGGTAATTAAAACGCATTGTTTTAAGTCTGCCATATGCAGAATGTCTTGGGAAGTCAAGAAAAATGGAGTTAGAAGAAAAGTTTGCACAAAAGTTTTAGATGAAAAGATCGTTTGAGATGTTTTGGGCTTAATACAACTTCATACTTCTGAAAATTGTAGAACTACACTAATATATGTGTTCGTTTGATAGAGGCATTTGTTTATGCTCTTGATGAGAATATGATGTCTCCACATTAAGCTGGGATACATTGTTCAGTAAAAAAATAATAATAATAAAAAGGGATATATTGTATATCTTGTCTTGTAATAGCAGAGAGAGCATGGGTTCATCTGAATGAAGCAAACATTTGCTTTTGTTATCCTACCGTAGGGTTTTTGAATATTGGGTTTAACTTTACCTCCTGAGTGGTTTATGATAGTTTACTAATTGGAGAGGTTTTTGACACAATTTCTTGCTGACTAATGGTTATGCAGAATCAATGTTACTATATGAGCATCCATGGTATTCTGAATAAACAGGGATATGTAATTTAAAATCAACAATGTAAGATACTGATGGTCTTGGAACCAAATGGCTCCCCCCTCCTCCTGCTTTCTCTCTCTTAAAATAAGGGGTGAAGGAGGGAGGTGGGGTTCAGTCCTGTATACGTGCATTGTTTAGGTGATGGTACCAGTTATGGCATGCTTATTTTGCAGGTTTGTGATGAGCTTGAGGATTTGATGGAAGAAGGGGGGAACATTGTGGACTACCATGGCTGTGATTTCTTTCCTGAGCGATGGTTTGATCGAGTAGTTGTGCTTCAGACCGACAACACAGTGTTGTATGATCGCTTGAGTAGGAGGTTGTGCCAGCTTTACTTCTTTACTTGTCACTTTATCTTCAACTTGTTTTTTGATCCCTCCCTCTAATCTTATTGTCTCAAAAACCATTTCTGTGACAGAGGTTACACAGGTTCAAAGCTCTCAAACAACATTGAGTGTGAAATCTTTCAAGTTCTGCTCCAAGAGGCGAAAGAAAGTTATCCAGAGGACATTGTGGTGGCATTAAAGAGCGATACAATTGAAGACATTTCCAGAAATGTTGCGAGTTTAACAGATTGGGTGGGAAGTTGGCACCCTGCTTCCTAGTCACATCACATCATCTCTCCCCTCTGTCTGTTGTTGTTTGCCGTGTAATTCTAGTTATCAAGGGCACTAGTCCCTGCTTGAGTTGAGTAGGTGTTTTTAGCATGGTCTGCTTGAAGCAGATTTTGGCGATGCTAAGACTACTATTAGATAAAGTTTTCTTCAGAATTCAGCTGTATAAGTTACTATTTTATATAGAAAATGTTTTATATTATTTAATATATTTTGACCTGATTTAGATTTTCATTTCAATTAATGAGTTGCAATGTTTACTCTTACGATATAGATCCTGACTTAAAAGGGTGTTACATTCTCTTTAATTAGAGATAGCTGGTGAAAAGAAATTTGTTATGGGGGATTTGTGTAGAATTTTAGTGTCGTATTTTAGCTGTAGTTTTGGGGTATCTGTTAGTTCTATTTATACGAAGGGTCCGGTATATAGATTGTGTATAGGAATGTGCTCTCTCTCTCTCTCTCTCTCTCTCTCTCATTTGAAAATCTGCTAGCCCTGTTCTTTCTGTTGGCTTGATCTCCCAAGTTTGCCTGAGCTGGAAATTCAAAGCCAATTTATATACCCTTCAACCTTATTTTTGCTGGGTGTATAAACCCTTCAACTAAAGTAATTGGTGATGACTCCCAAAATGTTGTATGATTTGTTGTTATTTTTTTTGTAAACCATGGGAAGAGTATTCTGGAGCATCTATTAAAGTGATAAAACTTCTCTCAAAATGGTGTTTTTCCTAACCATGGGGACCTAATTATATTTCAATGAGACACTTGATTTTTTGAGTTAATTGAAAAAAGTTGGTTCTAATTAACTTTATTGGTAAAGTCTCTTATCGTTAAATAAGAGATTTAAGGTTTGATCCTTACTTACACCAAAAATCAATTGGTATCTTGGCATGACGATAAAGAACAATTATCATGGAGTGGATGCCATATATTGAAATTCTATTATACCTAAATTGATTGGCACATTTTGGTGTGTCCATGACTTTCAAGAGGCCTTCCCAATGTTACTATTAAATTTAAAATTAAAAAAAAAAAAAAAAAAAAAATCTTGGACTTTGGGCCCACCTCAAGGCCCATTTGATCGCCTTGGTCTCAGCCACTTCCAACTTATTAAGAATGCAGCTGCCGCGCCAAACGCGTATAGAAACAAGGGCCATTGGCATTAACATTCACATTCACACCAGCTATAATAAAGAACAGTAGAGGCGTGAAACAGCGTAGCTTTTGGATTTAAGGTAGTTTATTTACCCAATCACTCACTCTATTAAAAATGCTCCAAAATTTCTTCTCATACTCCATGCTCAACTAATCTTTAAACGTCCTGAATCGAACACTTGTACAACTACTGCACTTTACATGTTCGATAAAATGCTTATGCAGCAAATGTACCCATAGATACATCCTTTACGTGTTTCTCTCTCGGTCTCTGGCTTATTTATAGGCATTTAGGTAACAATATGGTGCCTTGTTTTTTCTTATTCCTTGTCTCATGGGTGATGCCTAGGACGGATTGGAGATTGAATGTAAAAAAACTATATTTGAAATGCTATTCCCATTACTTCTGTGTTTTTTAAATGTAAACTCTTTTAGGGTCTTGTTTTATGCATGGACTAAGGGTGTTCCTTTAATTAACAATACTAAGGTTCTCCCCTTTTGGCCAAAACAATGGTTTCCAGGGGTAAAGATTTAGTGTTCTCTTTATTATGCAATTAGTTATGTGGTACAACTTTTGGTTAGAAGGTTATGGTGGATTTGCTGCTCAACTAAGAGTTCCATGTAATTTTATTTGACCCACTATTATAATCTGATTCGTGATATTCAAATGAATGTGGGTTAAGTTGGTCAAAACAGACAATTGAATATGGAGGAATTGGGTTTTGATGGAGATGAATGATTAAGAAGTATTTGTCTACATATGAAAGTTATAGAGTTGAGCAAAGTCTAGAACTAGAACTCAAGCAAATAGTGTAATTCTTAAGTTGTAACAAGTCATTTCAAACGAGAGAGGCTTAAGATTTTTATGGATTTAGGATGTAGATATGACTTTAGATAATGGGGTGCCTATATTTAAACATGAAAAAGATATTGATATATATATATATATATATTGAGTCAATCAGTATGCATGAAAAAATACACCATTCACAAAGTTTGTTGTCATTGCAGATGGTATTTTCTTAATTTTGCTTTCTATGTTTATTCTCGAATCTAATTCTGTCCAAATATCATATTCATGTCACAGTTGTTGATGTAGTTGATGGTTAAGCTTCTTACTTTGTCACAGGTGCAAATACTTAAAAAGATGTCTTAGTTTTTTGTACTATTGTGGAGGTGCAATCTATTACTGGTGAAGTCATTTAATATGTATACAATCCCTCTAATTTGGCTGTGCTTGGCTGAGAATATTAAGATGAATTTTGCTTCAATTTAATCTGAGAGAAAATATTTAAAAATCTCTTCAAGACTTCTACAAC
Source organism: Quercus glauca (assembly GCA_023736055.1). Lineage (NCBI taxonomy): Eukaryota > Viridiplantae > Streptophyta > Magnoliopsida > Fagales > Fagaceae > Quercus > Quercus glauca. Next base: position 22,360,231 of record CM043315.1, read on the forward strand.
TATGTTCATCAGGAATTTACTTTCAGCCAATGTCCTCCCTTTGAGATGTTTTTCCTCGTCGGCAATTAATGTTCTAAAAACTGGAGATATTTTAAGGCAAGCAAGAATTTTTACAAATGAAGATGTCCTTGAATATTCGAAGGTGAGTCATGATTCAAATCCTATGCATTTTGATTCTGAGCTTGCTCGAAATGCTGGATTTGAAGATAGACTTGTTCAAGGGATGCTTGTTGCTGCCTTATTTCCTCGGATAATTTCTTCCCATTTTGTAAGTCACACCTTTTGGAATTTGTTACCACTTCTTTACTTTTTAATTTTCTTATTCAGATTATTGTAGTAAATTATCAAAAGGGTCCAAAAAAAAAAAATTATATCAAAAGGGTGAGAATGGGCTAGCGCTCCCCACTCTGCTCCTTCTGATACAGCCTTCTTGTCTTTGTCCTGTTATAGTAATTGTTGGAAGGAAGAGCAACTACAAGAAGTAGCTGAGCATTTCATTTAGAGCTAAAACAAAGAAAAAAAAAAAAAAAAGGAATGTACTATTACATATTTTCTCTCTACAATTGTATAACACTAAGATCTAGACTATTCATACGTGTGGTGTGAACTAGCTTAGGTCTCATATAGTCATATGGATCCCAACATAATGAATAGCTCACTCACATCTTCCATTACAGGAAATGTATTTTGGTACCAACAGCTTAGAATTATAATTCCAAGCTGTAGTCAATGGTTGTGTTTTTGTAAATAAACATGATGAATAGGTAAATATTGGGCCAAATGATTTTGGTTTGTTATTGTAGATTTTAGGTATAATGTGACATGGGTGCACCATTTGTGGGCATTTTAATCAAAACATCACTCGGAATTTTAGTTGTAGACTCAGTTTCAGAGAACATTTCAGCCCTTTTGGTATGTAAAGCCCAGTTGCAAGACTTGTCCTTTTCAAGATAGTCTAATGTTTTTTCAATTTTATGCTTAATATGTAGCCTGGAGCTGTATATGTTTCCCAAAGCTTGAATTTCAAGTTGCCAGTCTATATTGGAGACAAGGTGGCAGGTGTGGTACAAGCAATTAGTTTGAAAGAAAACAAGAAAAGATACATGTAAGCTACATCACTAAAGCAATTCTTCAATTTTTTTGAAACTAAAGAGAGATTTTAACCATCAATTACTTGGATGTTTGATTATGTGATACAGAGTAAAATTCAAGACAAGTTGCTTTAGGAATGATGAGATTCTTGTTCTTGATGGAGAGGCTATGGCCATTTTACCTACGCTTGCAGTAGAACAAGTGCATTCAATGGAATGATAAAAATTGTTCGATAGTTCAAGATACGTGCTGCAGATCAATTAGCTGCTTAGCTTCTTAAGCTTCCATGTATTTATAAATTTCTTATTTGTGGGATTTTAAAAAATAATTAAACAGAGCTTGGATGGAAGTAATACTTTGGGAGGAACCTTTTTGAATTCTGCACCTATGTACAATTTTGACATTCCTAATTAAAAAGTCCAGGCTTTCGGTAATTAAGTGGAGTATATTGTCAAAGCTCTCCAACAAATAAAAGAAAAATGTTTCACCGTCAAACAATGCACTTAAGGTAAGGGTAAATAATTGCAACTATACTCTTAATAAGTACAGTTGTATTTACACTTTTTTTTATGTATAAAATTGTGTACATTTTTTTTGAAAATTTGGATATTGAATGTAATCACAAGAAGACAGCAAGCATCATCTCATGGCATTGTATCATTGCATCCAAACATGTTCATATCATACACATCAACTCATATATGCATGTTCATGTCATGAGATGATGCTTGGATGAAGAAAAATGTTCATGCATAAAAAATTGTGTACGTTTATTATACAAAATTGTGTACTTTCTTTGATTGTTTGGAGATTGGTGTACAAATTTTACACTTAATAATTTGTGAAGGAAGATGTACACATCAAAAAATTGTGCACATTGTATATACATAATTGTATGCATTTAAAAAAAATTATGTACATATAATATACAGAAATTGAAAAATTTTGTGCTTTGAAAATATTGAATTGTGTACATTTACAGAATTGTGTATATTTTTTGAAAAATTGTGTACAATGAAGGTAAAGAATTGAAAAAATGTGTACATTTTTTTTTTTGAAAAATTGTATACGTTAAATGTATAAAATTGTGTATATTGAAAGTACAGAGTTGAAAATTTGTGTATATTGAGTATACAAAATTATGTAAAATTTTTTGAAAAACTAAGCATAAAAAGTATAGAATTGTGTACTTTTTTTTTTTTTTTGAAAAATTATGTGCAAAGAATATACAAAATTGAAAAGAAATTTTGTACATTGATTATTCATAATTATGTACATTTTGTAAAAAAATTGTGTATGTTAAATGTATAGAATTGTGTACATTTTTGAAAATTTGTCTACGTTGAATGATTGAATTGTGTAAATTATTTTAAATTTTGTGTATATTAAATATACAAAATTGTGTATATTTTTAGAAAAATAATTTATATTTTTTTTATTATAAGTAATTAAAATTTTATTAATAAGAAAAGTACAATGTGTTTACGATAGTAAATTCATTGCACTTAAAACAAATACAAACAAATCAAAGGGAAGAGCTAACATAAATAAGGAAATCAATAGATCAACAAGTCTCTCAATGTTCTCAAATGTTTGGCCCAGTTTGGGCACTACGTTCCTTCTAAGTCAACCACATAAGACACGTCAATACCATATTCCAAAAATTTGAAGAATAAGTCCCCAACCAATTCCTCCATGTAAAAATGAGAGAGACAATTGTATTAGGCATCATTCACTAAACCTTAAACATAAGAAAGACTTCACTTCACATCTCATGGGCAAACTTACAATGGAGTAAAAGACGATCTATAGTTTCCTCATCACATTAACATAAGCAACGCAAATTAACAAGATGCAAGTTCTTCTTAACAAGGATATCGATTGTAAGAATCCCACCCCTAGCAGCTATCCAAAAAAAAAGAAAGACACCATTTTAGGTAACTTAACACAGTAAATGCTCTGCTAAGGGAAAAAAAACATAAGGGGCTTCCAATAATGAGTTATAAAAAGAGCAAACATCAAAAACACCACTATGAGTCAATTGTCAAATCAGGATATCATCAGCCCCCCCCCCCCCTCTCCCTTGGTAATTTGGAGGAGATATGCTCGAAGAAAGAGCTATAAATGCACTAATTTGTCTACATTTTTTTTTTAATTGTGTACATTGAATAGACATAATAGTGTACATTCTTTGAAAAATTGTGTACATTTAATTTACAAAATTGAAAAGTTGTGTACGTTGAATATACAAATTGTGTACATTAATTGAAATATTGTGTATTTTGAATAGACAAAATTGTGTACATTCTTTTGAATAATTGTGTAAATTGAATGTAAAGAAGTTTGTACAGTCTTTGAATAATTGTGGACATTAAATGATTCAAATATACAAAATTGTGTAAGCTCTTTGAAAAAACAATGTACATTGAAATATAAAATTGGGTACATTATTTAAATTTTGTGCACATTAAATGTACAAAATTGAAAATTTGTGTACATGGAATAGACAAAATAGTGTACATTTTTTTAAATTTGAGTACATAGAATATACAAAATTTTGTACATTTTTTGTAAAAAAATTTATGTTGAATGTACAAAATTACTAAAAAAAAAAAACTGTGTACATTAAATATAGAGAATTATATACATTATTTGAAACTTTGTGCCGTTCAATGTACAAAATTTTGTATATTATTTGAAAAATTAATTACTTTGAAAATACAGAACTATGTACATTCTTTGTAAATTTGCATTCATTGAATGTATAAAATTGTGTTCATTATTTGAAAATTTTTGTACATTTAATGTAAATAATTGAAAAATTGTGTACATAGTTCACATAGAATCGTGTGCATTTGTTGAAAAATTTTGTACAATGAATACATAGAATAGTGTACATTATTTGAAATATTGTGTACATTAAATGTACAAAGTTGAAAATTTGTGTAAATTGAATATACATTGAGGGTGTGAGAGCCCAGCGCTACGTATTGGGCCTGGGGCCCAATTTGAGTATCACTGTATGTCCGAAGAGGTGAAAGAGATTAGAAATGAGTCCATATAGGAGAAATGCACCTGGAAATGAATGATAGGACATGTCTGAAGACAATCATATTGGTCCGAAGAGGTCCCTCTCATCGGATCACAAGGGGACTTGATCAAGCAACTATACTGAAGGCCTGAGCGACCTTCCCAGCTGACTCCACGATAAGGGCAAGCTCTAGGCATGCCTAGAGATGATGAGAACAGAGAAATATCTAAAAGGAAAAGCTGCTACCACCGCATTTAATGCACTGCAGCAACTTTCCAGGCCGCATTTATATGGAGAAGACCCCTGAACAGTGCAACCTCAGCTACTACCACTCACGGCAGACTAAAACAGACGTTTGAAGTGACATGTACTCAAGTAGATGCTTGGATGAAGAACAAGCGTACGGTGAAGATGAGGAAGAAGGAGGATATATAAGTGGAATAGGCCTCCAGAGAAAGGGAGGAGAAAAGGAGAGAGAAAAAGGGAGAGAGATTTGTATCTACTTTTCCATGAATACTAAGCCTCTTCGGATCTGAGTATCATGCATTCTACAATTATTTTTACTTTAAGTTATTCTTATTGGCATAAGTGAATCGTTGCTAAATTCATAACCGGCCTAACTTTTTCACCCATTCTCTACAAATTTATTGTTCTAGATTCATTGGGCTCACAATCTACAAAGTTTGGGCTTGGCCTACCAAATTTGGACCTTACATACATATATATATATATATATATATATAATTTTTTATATTTTTTGAAAATTTTTGTAAGTTGAATATACAAAATTGCATGCTTCTATTAAAAAATTTTATACATTGAATGAATAGAATTGTGTACTTTGAAAGTAGAATTTTGTACATTCTTTGTAAAATTATGTACATTGAATGTACATGATTGTATGCATTATTCGAAAATTTTTGTAAAAATGTGTATTTTTGTTTTAAAAAGTGTGTACATTGAATGCACAAAATTGAAAAATTATGTACATTGAATATACAGAATTTGGTATATTCTTTGATGAACCATGTACATTAAGTGGACATTATTGTGTACATTGAATGTATTGAATTCTTATCAAAAAAAAAATGTATTGAATTGAATAATTGTGTAGATTAAATATAAAGAATTGGGTACATTTTTTGAAAAATTGTATATGCTTATTGCTAAATATAGAGAAGTGTGTACATTCTTTGAAGTATTGTGTATATTGAATGTACAAAATTGAAAAATTGTGTACATTGAATATTTTTAATTTCGTACATATTTTGAAAATTTGTGTATGTTAAATATACCGAATTGTGTACACTCTTTGAAAAATTGTGTACGTTGAATGTATATATTGTGTACATTCTTTGAAAAATTGCATACATTGAATGTATAGAATTGTGTGAATTATTTGTAAAATTTTGTACGCAGAACATAAAGAATTAAAATTTTGTGGACATTGAGGTTGCGTTTGGATAGCTTATTTTTTACCAACTTATTTTACTATTCAGCTTATTTTTGCTACTATTCATGGGCCTCACTGCACTTTTTAATATTATTTATGGGTCTCACTGTACTATTTTAGCTAACTTTTACCTTTATCTACCGTACTTTCAGCAAAAAGTTTTCAGTTTCAGCAAAATAAGTGGATCCCAAATAAACCCTGAATATACAAAATTATTTAAGGTGTGTTTGGATACCACTTATTTGCTGAAAGCTGAAAATTGAAAACTTATTACTGAAAATACTGTAGCAAAATATAATATCAAAATATAATACCGCTTTTTTATCACTTGGCTAGTCCATGAAACGTGCCATGGGATCAGCCAAGTGAAACACAAACGCACGCAAAAAATCAGCTATGCAAACGCACACTTAGATAATTTAAAAAATTGTGTTGAATTTACATAATTGAAAACTTGTCTATGTTGACCGAATTTGGTACATTCTTTTAAATAATGTGTACATTCTTTGAAGTATTGTGTACACTGAATTTACAAAGTTGAAAAATTGTGTACATTTAATATACAGAATTGTGTAGATGTTTAAAAAATTGAGCATGTTGAATGTACATAATTATGTACCTTAAATGTAAATAATTAAAAATTTGCGTACATTAGATATACATAATTGAGTTCATTCATTGAAAAATTGTATATATTAAATACAAAAAATTATGTACATTCTTTGAAATATTTTATAATTTGAAAATATAGAATTTTGTACATTCTTTGTAAAATTGCATACAATAAATGTACAAGATTGTGTACAATAGTTGAAAATATTTGTACATTGAAGGTATAGAATTGAAAAAAAAAAAAAAATTCATTCTATATACAAAATTGTGTACATTGTTTAAAAATTGTGTTCCTTGAATGTAAAAAATTGAAATTTTGTATATATTGAATATTCAAAATTGTGTACATTTTAAAAAAAAAATTGGGTACCTTGAATGTACAAAATTATGTACATTCTTTGAGAAATTGTGTACGTTGAATGTATAGAATTATGTATATTTTTTTAAATTTTGTATATTTTGAAAATATAGAATTGCACACAATCTTTGAAAATTTGTGTACCTTGAATGTACATAATTGTGTAAATTATTTGAAAAAATTTGTGTACATTCAATAAACAAAATTGTGTACATTACCTACAAAATTTTGCATGTTGAATGTACGAATTGTGTACCTTGAATCTACATAATTGAAATATTGTGTATATTGAATATTTAGAATTTTGTACATTCATTGAATAATTTTGTACGTTAAATATATAGAATTGTGTATATTCTCTAAAAAATTATGTATGTTGAATGTACATAATTGTTACTTTCTTTGAAAAATTGTATACTCTAAAAATACATTTTGTGTACTTTCTTTGTAAAATTGCTTGAATTAAATGTATGTGATTGTCTATTTTATTTGAAAATTTTGTATGTTGCATGCACAAAATTGAAAAATTGTGTACATTGTTTAAAAAATTGAGCACATTGAATGTACATAATTGTGTACCTTAAATGTACAAAATTAAAAAAAAAAAAATTGTACATTGAATATACAATATTTGGTATATTCTTTGAAAAAAAAGTGTATATTAAATAAATAGAATTGTGTATATTCTTTGAAATATTGTGTACATTGAACATTTAGAATTAGGTACATTCTTTAAAATATTGTGTACATTAATATTCAAAACTGTATATATTCTTTTAAAAATTGTGTACATTGAATGTACATAATTGTGTACATTGTTTGTAAAATCATGTATGTTGAATGTACAGAATCGTATACATTTTTTGAAAAATTGTGTACTTTGAAAATACAAAATCTTGTACATTCTTAGTAAATTTGTGCACTTTGAACGTTGCATGTACAGAATTGAGAAACTGCGCAAATTCAATATACAGATCGTGTACATTGTTTAAAAAATTGTGCACATAGAATGTACATAACTGTGTACCTTAATGTACAAAAAAAATTTTAAAAAAATTTTGTACATTGAATATACAAAATTTGGTATATTCATTAAAAAAAAATGTGTAAATTAAATAGGCAGAATTGTGTATATTCTTTGAAATATTGTGTACATTGAATGTACAAATTGAAAATTTGTATACATTGAACATTCAGAAATTTGTACATTCTTTGAAAAATTGTATACATTAAATTCAAAATTTTTTACATTATTTGAAAAATTGTATATGTTGAATGTACAAAATTGTGTACATTTTTTTGAAAACTTTTGTATATTTAATGTACAAAACTGAAAGATTATGTAAATATACAATATTATTTGAATAATTGTGTACTTTTTTTTTTTTACAAGATAGAATTTCTATTCTAGCATAATCTAAGTGTATATGTGTATAAAATTCTCTCCTAGAGACTTGAACCTCAACCCTTACCCCCCACACCCCATAAGCACTTATACTTGTAGAGTGATCATCGCACCAAGGGTGCGCGGTAATAATAATTGTGTACATTGAATGTACAAAATTGTGTAAATCCATTAAATAATTGTATACTTTAAATGTACAAAATTATGTACATTCTTTAAAAAAAAAAAAAATTTGTACTTTAAATGTACAAAGTGATAAATTGTATACATTTGTGGGGCCCCAAATATTTAAATAACCCCGACCCACTCCATAGCCGGCCCAAGACCTGCGTCGAGAAGAATATAGAGACCGAGGGTAAAAGGGAAAAGCCCAAGCCCTCAAGGGGCCTCGCCGAGGATGCCCACCTCCTCAGAGAACCGACGTTGATGAAGGGAAATATCCCTCACCCATTAAATGTACTCCACCAACATTCTGGCCGCTTTAATGGTGAAATGACCAGCAAACCCAGATGCCTCGGTCACTTCAACTAATAGAAAGTCTGCAAAGGCGGTTGAGAACTAACATAAAGCCTGCAAAAGCAGATGATGGAACAAACCCTTGTACACAGAGTTCGGATAACCGACGAATGGACGGCTAAGATTAACTACAACGATACTATATAACCAAGAGGATTCCCAGCATAAAGGGGGCCCTCCTGATATTTATCAGTCCTAAGAGAAAGGACAGGATTTAGATCAGTCCTAAGAAAAAGAGATCCTCGGACTGAGCCGAGGACGAATACGCTTCACAAACACTTAGCCAAAATCATTATTAGGATCCTCACAAACACTTAGCCAAAATCATTATAAAGATCTTCATAAACACCTAACCAAAGCGATGATGATTATCCTCACAAACACTCAGTAAAATTACTTTGCTATTATTCCTGTGGATTTCACATCATCCGTTATTTGTCTTGCTAATGCCTAGCCCTTACACCCACGCTCTACAAATTTTATTGTTAAAGGTTCATTACAAATTGAGTCCCTACAACATTCATTATACATAATTGTGTAAATTATTTAAAAAATTGTGCATGTTGGATGTAAATTATTTTTCATTTCAAATTGCTAACTAAGAAAATCATTGAGTTCCCAAATGTTCATTTTACATAAATAATTAGAATACCTCTCATACATAATTAATACATAAAAAATAAGAAAAGTGCTAAAAGTATTATAAATTTTACTACATAAACCTTACAAATTAATATGGTAATGATTGTAATTGGTGTGATTTAACCATCTTGGTAATAAATGTGTGAATTGTTTTGTCATGATTAATGACAAATCAGTTTGTAAATATGATGTCATAAACAATGTAGTACCAGTGACAGGATTCTAAAGTAAATTAATTGACCTGATTCAATTTCTTTTTAATTATTTAGTACAAATTTAGACCCTCTCTCTGGTTTGTGCATGTAATTAAAAAAAATGTGGGACATATAAATTGTTAAGATTAATATAATTAAAAATGTGAACATGTTACTGTAGTGAATTAATACATATACACACACATACACACACATATTGGCTCATTTAAGTGAACAATTATTTTATATATTCTTAATTGCATATATTATTTATTTAAATTTGTTGTCTTTTAATGGTTTTTATTTCAATTATTGCCAAATTAATTAAGCATAAGGAAGAATTTCATATTCCAAATTATTTTTTAATAAAAAATTATTCCAATCAAACCGTTTCTTATATAAATTTTATAAAAATAATTATATGAACTTATTTAATATAAATAATTAGTGCATCATATATAGACATTCTATACATGAAAAAATGTATGTATTTACCCCATTAATCAATATTTTAACGTAAATGCAAAATCTTGATAAGGTAGAAGGCTAAATGTGAAGAATTTCTTTCATTCTGAAAAAATGAGCTATATGATAGAACCTTAGATTATCATGACCATGCACTAATTTTTTTTTTTTTTTTTTTATTTTTTTTGAGAAGAAACCATGCACTAAATTAGTTGTGAAAAATACAGATAAATGGAAAGTTCTATTCTACCAAAGGGAGAAGAGTGACTATATGGTGAGTAAAAGGAAGTTATCAACAGCCTTGTAGTTAAATTAGTAACTTCTAATATTTCTGACGGAAACTATGGGGGAGGGGGATCGAATACTCCTTCCTTGCGTTATCAAATTATATATATAAAATAAAACAAAAGTAAAATGGGATGCCAGTGCCAAAAAAAAAAAAAAAAACCTTCTGACTTGCAATTGGATTTCATTTTGGCAAAAATATTCTTTTCGTTGGTTCACGTTCTATTTCAACCAGTGAATATTTTAAGTCGTCATCCATTTTCGTCCTTGTATCCACTTAGGTACAAAAGGATATATTTTAGATTCTCTTTTTATCCTTGAAATATCACCTATCCAGTTTTATTTGTCCGTAAACAGTAACAAGAGTGGCCAAAAAGAAGAAATATAATGAGTTTTAATTATCTTAATTGGTAAAATCACCAATCGTCGAATAAGAGCTTTGGGTTCAATCTCCACTTACAGACTAAAAAAACTAATTGGTATTTTGGTCTGATAATAAAATGTAATTACCAAAGTAGACATCATAGATTGAAGCTATCTTTAACATATATATATATATATATATATATATAACATTTTGAATTTTCAACAGCAAAAATAAGCTTTTAATTTTTAAATATGAAAGTAGCTCATAAACCATAGTTTAAGGACGAGAAGAATATTCTTCACAAAAAAAAAAAAAAAAATACAAGAAGATTATTTGAACCTTCTATATTTTTTTTCCATTTATCATTAAGTGGAGGCGGGTTCATCTAAACATGATACAGAGCATTATAGCAGTAGTAACTAGTAAGGTAAAAAAAAAAAAAAAAAAAGAACTATAAACCACAGCTTTCACATGACAAGCCAACATCACTCAAATTTCTTTAAGCTACACTATAAAAGGAAAATTCTGAGGTACTCTCGGAGTAAAAGAAATAATTCTTCATCCTTTCGCATTCATGGTAGCCTTCACCATAAATTTAATTAATAGACCCCATCATGAATGTGAGAGAAATGAACACCATTATTTGTGCTTTAGAGGATACTTAAGAATTACTTTATATAAAAATCAGAGCGGAATTTCATTGCATAATTTAGTTACAGCGCATTTGTGTAACCTGTACAGGGTGATAGAAGTCCTTTTTTACAGTTGCTTCTAGATACATTTCAGTCTACAGATCACAATTAAATGTGGTAAAGTAAGCGAAATAAACTGATATTTTTTTAACAGCAACAAATGAAGTTTGTCATAAAAGACAGTTTGTACTTTTCATTTACTGATATCATATAAACTTGTCATTGAAGAATTTAATCATCCGCTTCTCCTATTTCAAACGCCTATATATCCAAAATTTCTCAGGAGAAAAAATTTCTCAACTGTATCAAAACTTTTCCTTTCAATGAAGCATTCACTTTACATATCACCCTAATACTCACAAAACTCGTTGCTTTTAAAGGTTCTTGTCTATTTATATACCCTTGTCAATTGAACCTGCTGCACTGAGCAGTGAGCAGTGCAATGAAGAAAAAGGAAGACTCAATAAAATTCCACTGTGCCGTGTACAGTAAAAGGTGGGTTAAGTTCAATTTGAGTAGCCTTCCCCTCTGAAAGCAATTGTGGTAATGTGTTAGCTTCTTTGGCAGCTACTCCCTCTCCAGTCCATATGGTAAGATGAGGCCATTGGTTTTTGGAAACAACCTTTTCCCCATTTACAGAACCAAGGCAAACTTCGAATGCAGCCAATTTATCTGAGAAGAGCAGAGCAGTCAAATTCACTGGGACCTCTTGATGAAGGAAGAGGCCATAACCAGCTACAGCTGTAACACCATGACTTCTCTTGTGTGCAAGAGTCACATGAGCCCTATTAAGACTTCTAACCATATCCTTGTCCTTCAGGAAAGCATTAACCTTGGGATTGTTTTCGACTAACTGCTTGGACATATACAATAGTCATATAGTGAAACATCCATTTAATCCTAGATATGTACATGATGAAGAAAATTTGTTAAAGAGAAATGCTATGTCCACAATATTTCACAACACTTAACACAAAAAATCTTAAGTAACAGGTTGTTATTGGCTGTTAATGGTGGGCAATAAAGTAATTTCACTGGTGAGTTCAAATTAAAACCCAAAACAACTTACTAGCTATGATTTGTTGTGAAAATATTGTGGATGTAACACTGTCAAGTGACAAATAAGAAAACAAAATAGAGACAACCACAGGACAGTGGGATCACAGAAACAGAAAAGTCTTTTTAAGGTAAATCGAACTACTTCAAAGGATAAAATCTGAATTTTAATTAGCTTTTATATAACTTCTAATCAGTCCCAATTATACATTTTGACTGCTCATATTCTTAACCACCAACAAAAAGTTGCAGGAGCATTCCATCGATGGCAGCAGTGAATATCTACAGTAATCATGATGCCTTTGAATATTTTAAGTTGTGAATAAAAAATAAGAATCCTTTCCTCTAGCCTAGATTGGCCCTGAGAGGTGGACCTTAGACCTGCCTCTTGAAAAGTCTTGCATCAGAAATTCAAACCAATTGTTTTATCCAATGGACGTTGGAAAACCAAGATCTCCTATTCAAAAGACCAAACTCCATATTTTTGCAATATTAATACCCAAGTTCAGACTGTAGTTTTAGAGAGCCAAACGAGCCCCCACTAGTTCTGATCAATGCCCTCAGGCAGGCTTACGGATGAAATTTAGTAGTTCAAAAAATTGAAATTAAATTAATTCATTCAGTTTTGGTTAGTTATCTCAAGTAAATAGTATTCTGAAAATAATAGATGAGAAGGCAGATCGTTTACATACATTATCAAGGAGGGTTCGGATTTCTGTAACAGGCAGATTGACAGCAGCAAAAACAATGGCTCCAAACTTCCTCTTCTCAGTATCTGGTGTTGAATAATCACCCTTGGCAATATTTTTTAGTTGTTCCAACACTTGCTTGACAGCAAACTCAAATGGAACCTGGGGCCATGGAAATTGTAAATAAGATTCCTCTAGTGATTTAAAAAATTATTTGATCAGCTTGATTTCAAAGAACATCATTGACGCTAAACTGAACTGAATAGATCAAATTACAAAACATAACCAAAAGAAAAGAAAATAATTTGACCTGTACAGAGTTAAGATACTCAGTATTGCCGAATAAAACCTCCCGCAATTGTTTCTCCCATTTAACCCACTCCTTTGCATAGGATCCCTTGGTAGAGTCCAATCTAATATTTAAAAGAGAACATGTAAGATGCAACCACACACAAAAGAAGAGACAGAAATAGCAGTAGTAGTAAAACAATAATGGGAGGCCAAAGCAGATAACATCCCTTGGGAGTCAATTCCAGATAAAACAAAAGAATCTCAAACAGGAGAGAAGAGAAATTAAAAGATCTAAGATTGGTATTTGATATACATGAAGTGAAGTAGAGAAGAAAGCTTAGAAGAAAGCAAAGACAAATCAAGAGTGCAAACTTAGTTGTATGCATTGCACAAATAAGCTGCACCCTCAACATTCAATTATAAGTTTATAATTACCATTATTGATTTTGTGTTTATAAGGACTCCACAAGATCAATTATGTACAAGTCAGTACACCTTATGGGAATTAGTACGGATGCAGTTTGATGTACATAGTGTAAGCATTTCACAACCCCTAGAGTGCGAGCAAGCATTAACACATGCAATAGAAAAGGTTAAAAAATATATATTATAATATTAATATTCAAAAATATGTAAAATAAGGGGGGTGAAGTAGCTTCCACAAGTGAAGCGAAGACTCTTCCAATAAAAGCAAACTTGAATTGGCGACTCAAGTACTCAACCTTTTCAGCTCAACTCTTTCTTTACTGCCAAATAGCACCAACAATAAACAGTCCCAAAGTTTTCGCTGGCAGTCTTCTCTTTTTATTGCCAAATTTTGAATATCATAATTGTTAATGCCTTTGGAACAAAGTAGAAGCTAAAAGAGCAAAGTTTTCGTATGACCAAATGAAGCAACAAGAGATGATCCATTGATCCTCTTTCTTTCACCAAGAATGCTCTGTTGACACTATCAGTTTGGTCAGCTCAATTTTGAATTTCCATGGATCTCTGAATGAATCAACTTCATTTGAAGATTTACCATCACCTCATACTGCTCTGGTTCAACTTAGTCATGGGATCCAATGGCAGCTTCAGGATTTTTTTTCTAGGGAGGTGAGCAATGGCAGAGCTAGAAATTTGTCATGGGGGGCAAGTGAAAAATAAAATGATAATTTTTTTTTTCTTTTCTGTATATACAACTTCCATATTATATACAATAATATAAAATAGTATTTTAAATACAATTTAGTATACAATACAACTACATTGTACAATAGTCTAAAAATTTATTAATAGTTTAAAGATTGGTAAGACCACAACCATTGAATGCATAAAAATATAATTAAATAATTAATCATACATTTTTGTCAAATTAATAGATACTTACTATATTTATATGTAATATCAATTAAATAAAAATATATGATAAAGAAGAAAAGTAACACACCTAGGAGTAGGACTAGGAGCAAATGTGAGACTAAGAAAAACAGTAACTAATATAAGCTTTTGCTTTTAAAGTGTATGGCTTTTTAATCAAACACGTGGTCAATCTCTTGGAATTTTAGTAAGCGCCTAAAAGACTTCTTGGAAAAAGAAATCTATAGAGCATTTATCAAACTACTTGATCAAACAAAGAAAAAACCTAAGAAAACATAAAAGAGAGAGAGAGAGATACGGAAAATGAAGAAAGAATCACATATGTAGATAGAGATCTATTGCTTCTAACAGTGGTGTAATTTCTTTCTTATGAAGAAGAAAAGTGTGGGGAAAAATAACTTCATTCCACTATCAAAAACAAAGTAAGCCACCAGAGTCCAGAACAGAAGGTTTATTTATTTATTTATTTTTTTTTAATGAAGGAGCAAAATTTTGAAACTTTTTTTTATAGATTTTTTTATAAAATTAAATATTGTAAGAGTAGTGCTCTAACAAAATACTTTCATAAAAATTTTTCAATAAAATCTAGGTGGCAAGTTGTTAAAGGTAGGTAAAAAAGTGATGTCAATTATGGGTCAAATAAAAACCAGTTCTAACTTGCCACATAACCTTTACTGTGAAAGAAGCATTAAAATGATCATATTCAAATTTATTTCAGTTGGGTTCAAATAAAATTTAGGGTCAGGGTGTTTAAAATTTTATTTTAGGGGTCAAACCGAAATTAAAAAAACATTATATATAAAAAAAAATTAAAAATAAATAAATAAAAATTGGACAGGGCAGGGGGTTCATTTGAACCCCCTAGCTTGAACATAACGCCGCCCCTGATGGGATCCTACATTTTGACAATCCCCTTATTTCTCCTTCCCAGAGCTAGATAAGCTGAAATGATATTGGGGGCTTATACAATGTAACATATTATGCATTGTATTCTAACCCTATATATATTTCTTGCACATTTATATTTTATACCTTTTTCTCATAGAAGATTCTAGACACTTGATAAAGTACATAAATTGTAATTATGGATAGCTTTTAAATGTTGTCCCGAGGATATTGCTTCAACTAATATGCACAAATTATAGATATATAATTGTATACATGAGTATTAACCCATATCCATGATATGCTGGTAATGTTAATCACGAACCTTCCATGTTGGGAACTGTGAAGATTGTATAGATTTATTCCCTCCTCTAAAATAGACTTTACAGGATCAGGTAGTGGACTCCTGTTTTAATGCCCAAAAAGAAGAAGCACAAAAAACAATAGTGTTATGCATCACAAGTACTTAAATCTCAGCTTGTAATAATGGTAATAAATCATCCTGTACAGGTAGTGATATGTGTACAAAAAATGCTTATAATAGAAGGGGCAGATCTGTGTCAGTCTCAATCTTTAATTTTGGTGGGGGAATAGTTTTTATTTTTATTTTTATAAGTAATAAAATTTTATTAATACAAAAAAAAAAAAGAAAAAAGAAAAAAAAAAGTCAGTCTCCCAAAGTATACTGGGTGTATACGGATGGAATCAATTCCTCAAGTTACAGATATCAATCTCATAAATTGAAGATAGAGAAATATAACCCATAGTAGACATCCAATAAGACAGAGTTCTTAAAAGAACAATTTAATATCTGGTATGTTTTTTTTGATGTCCTCATAACTACGAGCATTCCCCTCCCTCCAAAAACACTGTATCACACAATGAGATGGTGGAAGGAATAGTGTAGGGTTGGCATGGGATTTGAGTTAGATTAAATTTCACTGCTTATTAAAATAAGGACATTCCTTTATTGTGAAGTGGGCCTATATTCTAGGAAGCATAGATGCTTCATTTGGGGTGCCGTACTTGTACCCATGCCTGTATCCATGCTTCCTAGCCTATATTAGAGATTTAATTAAAATCCACATAACTGACCTGTAGCACTACTGTCCACAGCACAGTAGCAAAGAACTATTCTAATGAGGGTCTTTTTTTGGTAAGTCAGTATTATGTGGTTTCAGTTGGAAGCCAAGTAACTTAGGAGAAAACTTGCTAAGTACCTATCTGATTTCAGCAATGGCATCTTCACAAGTGAGCCAAATCGCTCAACTAGTTCACCCTCAAACTCATTGCGACTCTGTAAAATGTCAACAAATAGCAAACTTCAGAAAAACCACAGAAATGGGGGCATCTGCATTATAACAAATAAAAGAGAGAGAAGGAGAAGGGGGGGTGGGGAATCATGCCTTGCCCTCATAAAGGTGATAAAACATTAGCAGCACATAGCCAGCATTTGGAGATCCCTTGTCAAGATTTCCCTGCAGATTTCAAGCAAAAAGTTTTACTAGGTAGATGGTACTCTTGTTTTAGAGAGGTTAGGTGTCTGACAACACAGCTTGAAGAATCAGAACTGAACATATACCGGATGATTAACTCGTCGAAGCACACGAAACATGAAAACAGCTAATGCGTCAAGAGAAAATGGATTTGTATCAGTTCCTGCACATTTGAAAGATCACAAACAATTTAAAAGAGAACATAAATGGATATTAAGTCAGCAAGACATTTATTATTTTTCAAGAAATCAACTAAGCAACTAAGCAGCTCTAACAACATTTTCTCAAACAAATAGGAAGTATATACATGGCCTAACCCCATGGCTTCCAAAGCAAACCTATACAGCAATTAAAGTCTGTCTAAAAACCCAATTCCCAGAATTATAAATGTCTCAAAGGAACAAAAAAATAAAAGTTAAAAGAAAGAACTAAAATGTAAATTTGTTTGGGTTTGCAGTATGTATCAGAAGATTCATGGTTTACATATTTAATGAAAATATTCTGTGAAGACTATTATGCCTCAGAGAAAAATCTTAAAATAAGGTTGACATTAGCATGAATTTAATTAACTATGTTGGTAAATAAAGCATGAAATCAATTGTCAACAAGCCAAAATATGTTTCAAAATAAATTTCACAAGAATACGAAAAAATATGCAGCCGAAGGATGCATATAAATGACTACCAACAGAGAACACCAAGAAGATTAATATATCATGAATGACAGGAGGTATAACCTTCAGAATCAGGTACAACTGGAACTGCAGAGGCTCTGGTTCTGTGGCACATGTCTTCAATCTGCACAAGTGGAAAGTACATTTCAGCTCTACACACAGTCATGCAAGTTCAATATTTGTTGGCATTTAAAAATGATGAACCCACCATCTATTTACTTTTCATTATGTAGTCAATAATGTCTCTGTGTTAAGGGGAAAATTTTGACCATTCACTGAATTTGAGCAAGTTATATAGTATGTGCCTTTGGGAAGATCAAGTGAGACATACATCAGTAAAATTTATTACATTCCAATCAACAAAGTAGAACATTCTTCAAAAGATTAAATGGAGGGAATTGGATGATAAGAGCCCCAGATGACTTTGGAGCAGACTGTAGAATTGCTAAGGAGACAATTAACAGCCCTGACCGAGGAAGTTAGGAGAAGCCAGCTTCATCATCACAGACGTGATGGTGAACAATCTGAAGATGCTGATGCAGATAGCAACAGCTACTTCAACAACCCATTTGGCCAACCTGTGAGAGGAAATCAGCAAGTGCCTGTGCAAGAACCAAGGCCAGATCCTATGCATCTGCAAGTTCCTCAAAGAGAAGAGCCTAAATGGGAGACAGAAATCAAAGTTGACCTTCCAAAATTCCAAGGGAGCCTGAATCCTGAAGAATTTTTGGACTAATTGAATCAAATTGAGAGGATCTTTGAGAACTATGAAGTCCAAGAAGGCGAAGTTGGTCTCTATCAAGCTGAGAGGAGAGCTTCAGCTTGGTGGGGACAACTCCAAGTTCAGACAGTTAGGAAGTGTAAAGGAAAGATCCAAGAATGGTTCAAAATGAAGCAGAAATTACAAAAGCAATTTCTGCCTTTCAACTATCTATATGCAAGCTATCTACAAAATGATTCTTGGCAGACCAAGAATGACAAGGGAAATGCAGCAGGTTGTTTTTCTGTTAATGCAGCACCTGATTCATCAAAGGCAGCCATTACATGCAAACCTAACACAAGTAATGGAACTTTCACATGTTACAAGTGTGGAAGAGAAGTCCATGAGGCCACTAACTGGAGGAAGTCAGCCAAGCAGTTAAAAGTAAAATCCTTGATGATGGAAGGGATTGAAAAAGAAGGTATAGTTTTGATCCTTGATAATACCTTGCTAGCACCCAAAGAAGATATGTTGATGAAGCACCCATGTATGATCAATATAAGAAGAAGAAGAAGGATTGAGCGATACCGTATTGATGATTGAAGACAATTGGGGTGGGGGGGGGGGGGGGGGGGGTGGAGAGAACCCATATATGATCAATACATGAAAGAAGAAGGAGAAGATGCTCATATAGAGGAAGAAGAGATTTATCATTAGCAACAAATGTCTTGCAAGTTCCAAGGAAAGAAATGGGGGATGACTAGTGTCTTAGAAGAAATAAGTTAACAAGGATAGGATCAGCCCAATCACAAAAGAAATCTTCTTTCAACAGGACAAAGCAAACCCCAAACCCATGGTCAAGATGAAGAAGGTTGGATGCAAAAGCATCTACATAACTGCTTACACTTGCAGCCTTGACACAGCAGCAACCATCCTTAATCTCTAGCATGATGTAACAGCTTGATGCAGCAACTACTGAGTATGCAGATCAGGGGGACTAGCAGATCACATGCACATCTCCAATAGTTTTAATGTGCATCACCTGCTGCCCTATCATGCCTCATATCATATTCACTCAACTGACACTTGAGGACAAGTATGTTCCTAAGAGGGGGTGTCCTGACGCAGTCCATTTGTAGTGTCCTTAGTGGCTGCATGTGGCTGTAAGGGGCTGCCAGCATGTTACAACCATGCTGCAGCCAAGTACTGAAATTTGCCAGCTTGGAGCAGGAAATTTAATACTTGTTAATGTCCAGAAAGTCCATTCATTAGTTCCTTATGATCAGCATTAGTGCCTATGTTGTATGATAAGCACTTCCTTTTACTTGTAACAAACTTTATCACTTGTAATAGACAGTTATTTAGCTAATAGATTGTTAGTGATAAGTACAATAGCCTATCGGTTAGTTAGAGGAGTTTGTTAGGCTAAATCAATCATATGGCAGCCACATGGCAGGTTATTGTAACTAACTTCCTAGCTAATCAGAAGCTTGCTTATGTAACTATAAATAAGCAAGGCCGCCCTCATTGTAACTAGTTGAATTTGTGTGAATAAACCCCATACCCTAGAGGTATCTTTTCAAGAGCGTGTCTCTTGAAGAGCTAGCCTAACCGTTCATTCTCTAAGCAACTTAGCATCCCAAACAGAGAATTAATCATCCAATTCCCTCCATCATTAAACAAGAGCTTATTCCATTAATTCCTTACTAGTTACTAGAAATTTTTTTTTTTTGGGAGATAGTTACAATATGCTACTAACCCCACAACTCAAACTACAAGAAATTATTTTAACTTGAGACATTATAATGAGCTCAAAACCAATACATTTTAGTTAACACTGTTTTGACCAACCAATAGCAAATCCAATTCAAATCACATTTAAAATCAAACCTAAAGATTAGACTCAATTTTTCTGAAGTTCATTGCAATAGTTATGTTCCTTGTCTCATTAGAATGGATTGGGATTTCCCCAGCAGCCATAAAAGAGTAATACCATACTGTTTCCAAAACTCGTATAACTATCATTAAGAGGAGGATCAAGATCTGGGTATACATATTTGTTTTGTTTATCAAAGCAGGGAAGAAGGTTTCTGAGTAAATCATGGTATAGAAGTAGACAGAGCAAATTTACCTGTCTCCATACTTCTTCATTTGGTGCATTCTTGTCCGCAAGCATTATCGAGTATGGTTTTCTCTTGCGCTCATCTGCAACTTTCTGCCAATATTTTCCTGTTATGTAATACAAATATATTATTTTTCTGGGATATGAGTTGCAACTGAGCCCATATAAAATTCAAATCATTCCAGCATCTTAACAATAGGGAAACCCAATGAGTGCTCCTACAATTGCAGCATATTATACAGAATAACACAAAAAATCTATTTCCTCGTAATAAGGTAAAGAGCTTTAATGCTAAAAATTAGGTTTTAGATGATCAATCAATTCTTTCTGCATTACATTTGTACTTTTAGCTCTAATTTAATTGATACTTCTCCAATTCTGCTTGTGAGAGAAAGGTAGAGGGTGAGGTCGTGGTTCAAGATCCACTTGGTGGTGTGTAACTTAACAATAAAAAAATTGTATCTTGAGACAACTGGATTATAAAGAATGAAGCACTAATCTCTATATGCCATTATGCCTACGCCTTACAATGGTGGGGGATAAACTGACATGATATCTCATTTTTATCATGATCTACTAATAATGATATCCAAAATTCAAATATCATCCTCACCCCCCAAACCCCTTCCCCCAACCAAAGGAAAAAACTCAATGGTATAAAATCAAGATGTGATTCATTTTAAAGATAGGTATTAAGGGTCTGTTTGGGATCCACTAATTTTACTGAAACTGAAAAATTTTTGCTGAAAGTACTATAGATAAAGGTAAAAGTTAGTTGAAATAATATAGTGGGACCCATAACTAGTGCTAAGAAATGCAGTGGGACCTATGAATAATAGTAAAAATAAGCCAAATAGTAAAATAAGTTGACAAAATTAATCATACCAAACAGACACTAAATCAAGATAAATATTAATCAATTAAGAAGTGATGACATTTCTAATGCTTTAATCATCAATAGCTCCCCATGAGACAATAGGGATGAGGAAGCTGTTTTTCTAACAGCCTTATTTATAATATATTACTCATTCATTCACATAAAATTCATACATTTGACCATAATGGTGAACAGTTCACCCATAATTAATAGGATTTCAAATAATTGTTACACTGAAACGACAAGTCTTTTTCCATAACACACATCCCTTTTATTCCCCGCTAATATGCAGGTAAGCTTCAAATTACAGTTAACATAACTATAGTAAGATTGTTATTCTGAATGGTTCCAATATAAATTGTTCTAGGTGCTGAATAAAGCCATTTTCCAGTCATAATGATGTTAACCCACTACAACTATGCAAACATTTTGAGTAACTATGAAAGAATTCAAGATTCAATAATTTACATGTCATAAGTAACAATTGTATTAAAGAGAACTTGATATTATCATTAACTTGATCAAACTTGTAAAGAAACATGACATAGATGCTGTGTAGGATACTAGGATGGCATCACAAACTATATGAAGACACAATGACATGATGGAGGTCATTCAAAACCTATACAGATGACTCAGATTCATAAGGCATCAGTTTAAAACATCTGGACAGTGTCATACCTTTGATAAGGTCACCCATGAGACTGTTGACAGGCCGTTCATCTCCGAGTCCTCCAGGTAAAGTTAGTAATTCCTTGCAAAGTGCAGATTTAGCACAACCTGGTATCCCTGCAAATGGTGATCCAGAAGTGGTTATCACTTATCAGACAAATGCATAGAAGCAATGCCTAATGTCCCCAAAAAAAAAAAAAAAACCACAATACCATCACTGGTTCAAAGTCCCAAATAAAAACAATAAACAAATACATTGTAGAATGAAGAGCCATCATGAAATATTCAAATGTATTGAAAGGAAAAATATGAAAGGAACAGTAACAGGAGATAACTGTACAAATTTCACAATATTCAAGAGCAGACAACTAGGAGACAAGCTGTTTCTTTCTACATAAAGATGGAGGGAAATTGCTCTGTGACACAAATACATTTTGTTGAATGCAAATACAAAGTAGAAATAAAGTATAACGTTAGCATAGAAGTGTTACTTGACTTCAAACATGCAATCATCTGAAGTTCTAATAAGGTCCAAAACTAGGGTTGAAAAAGAACATCAGCAAGACAGCTACCTGAAAATATTCATCACCAATAGAAAGCTTTGTCCAGGTGATGCAGCTAGGGGCATGGGTTAGGTTTGGTCGGGTTGAGGGGTTTTTTTTTTTCAACTCAACCCACCATGGTGGGTTAAAAAAACTCAACCCAACCCAATATAGGAGTCCAACCCAACCCAACCTTGTCCAGGTGATGCAGCTAGGGGCATGGGTCAGGTTTGGTCGGGTTGAGGGGATTTTTTCAACCCAACCCACCATGGTGGGTTAAAAAAACTCAACCCAACCCAACCCAACCCACATGGATCGGGTTGGACACATGGGTTGGAAAATTTTTTTTAATTATTATTATTATTACTATTATTAAATTGAGCATTAGAACAACTCTACCACAAATAAAAGCAAATTTACAATCAAATAATCCTGAGCATAACACCGACCAACACAAACTATACAAGGAGAACTTAGGGTTTGAGTTTTATTTAGGAAAATGGGCAAAAAAAAGTAAATAACAAGATTGTGTAATATATTCTTTAATTTAAATATCTATTAAAAAATATAGGCAGGTTGGGTCGGGATAGGTGGATTTGTGAATCTTATGACCCAAACCCAACCCGACCCACTAAAAAAAAAAAAATCTCACAACCCAACCCAACCCACTAACCCCTTAAAACTGACCCAACTGGGCGGGTTGGGTTGGATAGGGTTGGTTTTTGGCGGGTTGGTGGGTTGGCTGCACACCCCTAGATGTGCTAATAAATCACCGTTTGTCCCAAAAACTTAATCTAACAAGAAATGGAGAATTTAATCACTTAACCATCATTTTAACACCCCCCTGTGTGCCCAAACTCCTCCTTAATAAGTAGGGCCCAGTACATGGCATTTTGAACTCAGGATCTCTTGTTCTGATACCAAATATGACCTTTGTCAACCACCACTATTGCTATTAGAGCCCTCTAAGGAAGCAATCACATGATCTCCTCCAATAATCACTCTCTTTATAATTGACCGTATATTTTTATGATTCTTCCTGTATAGAGATATAAGATTTTCTGTCCTATAAAGGGAGATGTAATCACATTATACAGATAAGGAAATATACAACAAATTTCCTTCATTATTTGATTTCTTTAATCATTTAACCATAATTCTAACACACCTTTCACGTGTGGGCCTAACTCCCCCTCAATAAGTGGGGCCCGATACATGGACTTTTAACATTTTAAATGGGAGATAGAGTGGAAACAGGAATCAAACTCAGGATCTCTTGCTCTAATACCATGAAAAATTACCGATTTTCCCTAAAGTTTAAGCTGTCAAGAAATGGTGAATATAATCAATTAACCATAATTCTAACAACATCCATGGAAGATTGATTTGTTACTATTTTGCAATCTCGTCTACTAAAGAATGTGAGCTATACTCCGCAAGGAGCCAAATGGGTGTATGGCCTTGCCTTGCCATTTGACCTCTCTTCCCGTGTGACTAGGAATGCCGAGTGACAACCTATCAATTGTCATTGCTTGGCCTCACTTGCTACCTTGGTAGCAACTAGTGTGGTCAGCATCAATTGTATTCGGGCAATGAAGCTTACACTCATTCACATTGGTTTATCCTGCAATGCCTTGGGCCTTTTGCTCTTCTAAAGTCCAATTAAAGTAAAAATGCTGTGGTTTTGAAAGTCTTAGTTATATATGTGCTAGGGTTAAAAAAAATTTTAATTTGGATTTTTATTTAACAAGTTAGGTTCAATTGCATATTTAGGGGAAAATCTGTAAGTTTTGTAATCCCAGTGAGCTAAAGGTAATTTGGTAATTTAATTGAGTCTAGAATTTTTTAGGAGGTCTAAATATCTTAGGTTTTCTTTTTCTTTTAGTCCAAGTTACTCTTTTATTAGTTTACTAGTCAAACTAGGAATCCAAAGACTACTAGTACAAGACAGAGTCCTTATATTGAATAGGTGGAGTGGGTCAATAAAATATTAATTTTTTGAGTATTGAGGCACGTTGGCCTTATTGTTCTTTTCTTCTTTTCCTTATCTCTTTCCCTTCTCTTAGGAATTTTGTCATCATTCACAGTTACCTTATTAGGTTTTTAGTTTACCAGTCAAACTAGAAGTCCAAATACTACTAGTATAAGAAAGAGTCATTATATATGTACTCAAAGAAGAGAGAGAGTAGATCAATAAAATATTAGTGTTTTGAGTATTGAAACATGTCGGCCTTATTGCTCGTTTCTTCTTTTCTCTTATCTCTTAGATATTCCGTCACTATTCACAGATAGTGTTCCCATGTTTACTGTTCATGCTACAGTTCACGTATTTGTGGGCAGATTCAATTTTCTTTTCTTTACTTTTTTGCAACACTATATCAATTCTTGAATCCTAAAGCTTCTTTCTAAGGTTTATAAAATAAATTCAAAGATCCTCCTAACCCTAATCCTTACCACAAGCACATGTAGATAATTTCCCCAATTTGTCCCAAGTCACCAGGACCAATGATATGATATGAAATCTATAATAATAGATCTCAAAATAGCCATCCAAACCAAGTTCTTAACTTGAGCTATGAAGATACAAAGAAAAGCTAGAGCTCACTGCTCACCCATGTAAGCCACCAGCATGCAACATTTAGAAGGGCTACATTCATTCTTACGTAGGCCGTCAAGATTTTTTTCGGTAAGTGTAGGTCATCTAAAATTTCCGTGTCATATTCCCAGACTTTTTTTTTATCTCAATATAAGAAGATCTATCCAGGAACTGAAAAGAAAGTCTAAACCACATAAATCAATTCTTGTTACAGATCAGTCCAAC
Organism: Quercus glauca; assembly: GCA_023736055.1. NCBI lineage: Eukaryota > Viridiplantae > Streptophyta > Magnoliopsida > Fagales > Fagaceae > Quercus > Quercus glauca. The sequence goes on from CM043315.1 coordinate 22,385,526, forward strand.
TTAGTATAGCACAGCTCAATAAAATGATAAAATAGAAACAAGTTATCTTGAATCCCACAAAATACCTTTTCAGATCCTTCCTCTCTTCTTCAATGGGTTAACCAAGGAAATAAAATCTAATTGTTAACAACTTCATTGAAGAAAAATAAGCAAAATTTTAGCCAGTTGCAAATATTTTTACCTGGAAAGAATACAATTAACCCCTCTTTCTTGGGAACAATATCCTTTACTGAGGGACTTGGGCTTAATGGTGCTATCTCCCGCTCCATCTCGAGATCACCCTCTTCATCCCTGCCTCCCTCAACAATGGCCAAGAAGTCTTCAGCCCTTACAAAGTTACCAGCAGAACCTATCAGAGCCTGATTCTGTGGACTGCGTTTTGCATACTGTTCAAGAAAAGTCTCAGCTTCACTTAGGTATATTGACTGCGATAGCTGTTTATTTCCATACTTTCTTCGTATGTACACAGCCCTGAACGTGAAGGGAAAGAAAAACGTTCAGTTTCATGAATAGCAAAAACCAACGTCTGAAAGGAATCCCAGAAGTGAGAAAAAGAGTAAGGAGACACAAAAGAATGCATTACCATTCATCAAGCATCTTACTAAGTTCCCTCTGCTTTCCTGCCGAAGTGCCCCATATTTTCATTTGCCTGTAATGTTCAAAAGAAAAAGGATAAATTGTTTACAAAAAAAGCCCACTCACGAGGTAGCCAAATAATAAAAATTCTAAGAGTAACTAGCCGATGTCTTATGTGATGCATTTTGAAACATTTTGTAAGAAATTATATTATGTCCCATATATAATATTCATTATGTGTTATAATTCTTCGGAAATCAACTTTAGTTATATTACATGTCATTAGAAAGAGAGAATAATTAATTATATGAATCAATTGCGTGAGTGAATTGACAAATATTTAGTTATTTCCACTAATTTAAGTGTACGATCATCTTTCATAATCTTGATTGTGGATGTAATTAAATCTGCTTTTTTCTTTTGCTGGACTTGGTTTTGTTGCCAAAGCAACTCAATTTGAGCAAGAGTGTCATATTCCAAATCAAATGCTTCTTATACAAATCTTAGAAAAATAATAATAAAAATTCATTTTACAAAAATAATTAAGGCACCACCTATAAATAAAAATAAATGCATATACCCCATTAATACTTTGTTTAATTACATAGCAAGAAGGGATCTAGGACACGTGAATTTCTAAGATCAATATAATTAGAAATTTGAACATATTAGTTTGGTGAATTCATAAATATTTGATTATTTCAACTAATTTAAGCATACAATTAATTTTTTTTATTGACTGAATGTATTTTTTTTTTTATGGTATTTGCTGTAGTTGTTGCCAAAGCAACTAAACATGAAGTAGAATGTCATATTCCAAATCAAATATTTTTTTTCCTTTTGATAATAATTATTCAAAATAATTTCTTTCTTACAAGAAAATAAATGCATTTGGAAAAAATAACCATATGCATTTTGATTATATATATAATTAGTGCACCATTTATAGATAATGTATGATAATTAATACATGGAAATAATAACATTTACCCATTAACTCATGACAATTATTATTATTATTATTGTTGTTGTTATTTATAAGAATCATGACAATTAATTAATATATTGACATAAATCCAAGTTTTGATGAGGTGGAAGGAAAAATGAAGAAAATTCTCTTTTCTTCTCAAAGAATGTGCCACTTGACAGAACCTTTGACCACCATGACTAAGGTTCTAGCTTATATATGTGTGTGTGTGAGAGAGAGAGAGAGAGAGACCAATGCAATATAACATTATCAAGGATGTACTAGCACCATTGATGTGTCACTACAAACAAGTAACTTCAAATTATTAAGTTAATAATGCAAGTCATGTATATGTTTTTTAAGGACAGTTCTGATATAGTCACGTAGCTTATATAGGAATGAAAAATACTAAGTACACAATATTTTCATAACAAATACTAGGTGGCAGGTTGTCACTTGCTATTACTAGTGGGTAAAAAAGTAATTTCAATAATGGGTTCAAATTAAAATTAGTAACAACCTGTGACCTAAGATTTGTTGTAAAAGTGTTGTAAAAATGTTTTGAATGTAGCAGTTCTCATATAGGAATTACTAACCATTAGGCGAGCAACTGTCGCTGCTTTCAAGAATAGTTACAAGAGGATTTATTCTATATTGATATTTTAATAGGAATGGCCGTCTACTCCACCACAATAAATACCAAATTAGCTCTCATATTAGATTTTGAGCATGGATCTTTGAGGATTTAACATGGAGCACATCCATAAAAATCAATGTAGAAATCCTCTAGGGTCAGAGTTAGATTTTAACCCCTACCATCTAAGCTTCTAAAGATTTAATGAAACCTAAAAATAAAAAAGAGACTCTGTTCACAATGATGAACACAAACGATCCAAATACCAAAAAAAGAAAAAAAGAGAAAAAAAATCAAGTGGAAGGGTTCTAAGAGAAGTTAAGAGCTCAAAAATGGATGAACACTGTGTTGAACCCCAAACCCGGACCAATCAAAGAGTGTGCTGAAGCAAATATTTTAATTGATCCACAAAATTTTTGGTATCTTCAAATGAACAACGATTCCGCTCCTTCCAAACAATCCCCATCAAACAACCCTGCACCAAGTTCCAAAAATCCAAGCCATGTTTCCCAAACCAATTTCTCCAACAAAACAATAAACTAGCCATAGACCGGGCATGACCCAGTGAATCCCAAACATCTTAAGCACATCCCCCCATAGAGCATAAGCAACATCAAAGTGAAGTAAAAGGTGGTCCACTGTTTCCCTATTTCTTTGATAAATACAACACCAATTCACTAATGGCAAACCCCTTTTCATAAGATTTCCCAACATAAGAATCATACCCAAATATAAAAGATAGGCAGTGTACAAGGTACGTGCCACATTTCAGATTTCATACATATCTTATGGTAAAACATGCATGGAACCTTACCTTAAGTAATAGGTCTTGTAAGCAGCTGGACCTTCTTTAAAAAGAATTGACAGGCCATTTCGTATTAAAAAGGTTCTCAACTGCCAAAAAGGAGAACATGATAAGTTTTTTTTTTTTTTTTTTTAGTATGTAATAAGAGAGCATGATAAGTATGAAAACTTTAGACCCATCATGATGAGACATCACATAAAATGACATGAACCCCCCCCCCCCCCCAATATATATACATATATATATATATTTTTTTCTCCTCAATAACCATCATATAATTCTGGCATGACTTTTTCATAGAAATCAAGAACCTTTTCAAAATCCATATAGCAGGTACTTGGCCAATACCCCTCAAACACAGGGATATGGCATTTCTTACAATTTAAGTATATAATATAACGGCAAAACAATCAACAGATAAACATAGAACTGGGCCTGTTTTTATCTTTTCCTTTTGTTGGCAATTACACACACCCGGTGGGTCTTGAATCCCAGAACTTACCCTCTACCTTGCCCTTATAAGAGGAGGATGCACTATCTGAGCTAGAGCTCTCTCTCTCTCTCTCTCTCACAAAAGAATCTTATCAACAAAAAGAAAAAGAGGTACTTAGTGACTAAAAGGACCAAGCAAAGGTCACACATAAAGGCAATGGCCTATGTCTAGCAGTTGAAGAAATTACCAATGTGTAAATAGTAAAAGATACCATTATCCCAATAAACTACCACAATCATATTTCCATGACTACTACTACTATATATATATATATATATAAAAGTTATATATATATATATATATAAAGCTACTTTATGCAAAAGAAGCACAAAGCAATCAAAAAGTACAAAGAGAAAAGAAGAAAAGAACAAAGAAGAAAATTAGATACAAAAGAGGAGAGAGCTAAGGAACAAAGGGAGGGAGTCACTAGATGTGAGTCCCTAAGCCCGAGACCAGTCAAACGAGGAACAACTGAAAGAAGCAAGCAGCTGGTCTCCTGAACTGTCCAAGCCCTCAAAAGTCCGCCGATTACGCTCCCTCCATAAACACCACATTAAGAACAAGGGAGTCACTATATGTTTAGACCCTTTTTTTAAGCTTGGTAATTTACTCATGCACCTAAGAGGACTCAAGAAAGGAACCGGCACACTTTTGAAGGAGTTGAGCGTTCTCTGTTTAAAACTGTTCTTTACTTCATTCTCTATATGATTGGATGACTACTTTAAGTAGTCACTTATTTTCCTCTCTGGAGGAATTTTTAGATTTATGTGAAATGTGATGATCCTCGTAGCTTCCCTCGTATACTACTACTTGGTAGTTTCCCCTTTTACATTTTCAGTAGGCTTCATTTGGGAGTTCATAAGGGAATGGAATGAAACGATCATAAGGGAATAAGAGAATGAAAATGAATAGAATGGAATGTATTTAAGCAAGGGAAAGAAATGGAAATAAATGGAATGGAATGGAATTAAGTAATCTTGATTGGATATTTTAAAATAAAGGAATGGAAAGAAATGAAAATGAATGGAATGTAAGTAATCTTGTTTGAGAGTAACATAGAAGGAATAGAATGGATTCATTTTATGACAATATTACTATTAAACCCATATTTTAAAATAAAATGTTGAATATATAGGGGTATTTTGGGAGTTTTAGTAAAAAATTCATTAAATCTAATTTCATTCCCTCCTATTCTTCCCAATTTTAGGGGGAATGAAAATTTGAGATTTTAAAGGAATAGAAAGAAAAGAGTGTTCCCTCCTACCCGTTTCATTCCCTTCCACTTAAACTCCCAAACAAAGGAATAATCTTTCTATTCCCTCCATTAAAACTCCTAAACAAAAGAAGGAAATAATATTCTAAAATTAATCTTTTCATTCCTTTCCATTCCGTTTCATTCTCTCCTCACTAAACGAAGGCTAAAAGTTTTCATAACCTAAATATCTATATATATATATATATATATCCAAGAGCCTTGTAGTTCAATCGACACTTCTTAATGTTTTCAACAGAAACGTCTAGGGTTCAAATCCCCCCTCCCCCAATGTAACTATTGAATTATCAAAAAAAAGCTAAAATAATGTTTGCGTCCTAAAGTTTGCATGAATTCTGTTTTTCATCCCTAAACTATTGAAAATGTTTCACTTTTTGTACTTAAACTTTAAAAATATATTTCATCCCTACTATTAAAAAAGTTCTTTTTTCGTCCCTATTTTCATCCCTATTTTCACCCCTAAACTATTGGAAAAAGCTCTTTACACGGTTTAGGGAAGAAAAATGAACTTTTTAAATTTTAAAGACAAAAAACAAAACCCATGCAAACTTTAGGGACGAGAACAATATTTTAGCAAAAAATAATAATAATTTATAGATAATAAGAATACAGGACTATCCTATCACAATTTTGATTTTACATACATATTCATTAAACATCTAGAGCATGATTATATATACATCAAGATTGTATAAGAAAACTAGAAAAGATACCTTATAAGTAAGAAATTTCAATTTGATCATTAAATTTGCATCTTCGTCAGCTAATGCATCTTTTCCCAATGTGCTACTGCTACCATTTTCTACCATAGTATTGCTTTTGGCAATTTCGGCAGCTCTCTCCTTGTTTGCCTTGAATAAATTAATATCAACAAAGAAACCTGGGCAAATATGAAATATGAGCAACAGATTGAAACCTCGCCGTAGACTGGATAGTATAAAATAACATGTTAACTTTTTATCATTTATTTAGAAAGATGCTTGAACATGAGCTTACCATATGCTGTCTTAGCATCTCTATATATACACTGATTTATACCTCATTAGTAGATAACAAACACACACCCAATACCCCTAACACAGATTCTATAGACTAAGGACCTGTCAGGTTTTGCTCTTGAAGGGTTCAAAAAGTGCTTTAAGGGGTTAAAGCTCCTTTAGCTTAAATTACCAACTTTTGGCAATTTCAGTTAAAAGAGCTTTAAGAGGGGTCCTTAAAAATTTGGTATGGGTCCATAAAGCTAAGTTGAATTTGGTATGGGTCCATAAAGCTAACTAGCTTTAAGGCTAAAGCTAGAATTTGGAGCTTCTAGGAAAAGGCTCTACAATTTACTGTTTATGCTTTATAGATCCAAAATTTTAAAACGCCATTCACTATAATTGGAAAAGCACTCAAAAGGTTAAAAAAAAATTCAAGTAAAGCTTTATACCGCAAAAGCTCTACTACAAAAGCTCTATAGCTAAAACTCTACTTCCTGCAGCAATGCCAAACGGGCACTAGTCTAAATGGGTATGACAACATACAAGGGCTATATCAGGCTGTCATTGCTCAAAATCCTCTAAGAAATAATTCAAGTCCCAAACTTAAAAGTAAGAGAAAGAAAGAAAAAAATCTGGTCAATAGATGAATTGGAGATCCCTATCAATTTTCATTGCCAGTACTGATCTGAGGCATTATGGCACAATTCTATGTTTATGTTGTGTCTATGAATATGAAATTGCATGGTCATGACATATGATTCCATACTAATGGGAAAAACCTTACATCAACTGATTAAACAATTTGAAAATCACCAGGAACTTAAGATGGCTGTTAAACAAAGAGAATGTGTCAAATACTATCTTTTTTCCTACTTCACTGTACCAATTCTCAGTCCATGATAAATTTCAAAGGATTTCCTAAACGGTAGAAACTCTTCTATACATCACTCATTTGTAGCCAGTCTGCCATACCATTCAATGTTTTAAGATTGATTGGAGTTTATTTGGTTCCTTCCACAGATCCATGTTTACTTTTATTTTTTCTATGAGGAACATAAATAACATTGCCTCAGAAAATTTATTATAAGCCCCCAGCATGCACAGCTGAAAAGAAAAATATATATAACTCTTACATTACCACAAGTATGAAACAAAATAATCTTACTACATAATCTAGGACAAGAAGGAGAATTATCAGAAGTAAGGTTTAAAGTAAAAAATAGATCGAGATTGTTATGCAAAGTATAAAAGATGCTTACCTCGATATAATGGCCACAATCCTGGCTTGAGCCTGAAACATACCAAATATTTTAAGTTGGGGAGTGCATAACATAAAATAGTATGAAATAACATAATCCAAATATTATTATTATTATTATTATTATTTTTGGATAGGTAAATCCAAGTTTTACATTGAAGAAAAAGATTCAAGTGTAAGTTCAAACAAAACCTCATCTCTTTTTGGTATCGCCGAAAGGCAGAGTCACTGTGGACGTGAATGACCATTTTGTAGAAAAGGTTGTCACTTGATGTGGAATTGACTTTGTGAAAGTTATGGTAACATTTAAATGCAGCAGGGAAACGTTTTTCTCTCATCAAGCGCATCATTTCCTAGTCCAATTGAAAACTAGTAACATCAATAAGTGACAAATGAAGGCTAAGTCACCCAAACAGCATTTATAGCATTTTTTTATAAGTATTGATGCTTTTATAAAAAAAAGATCACTCCATGTACAAGATGAACACAAAGAAGCAAAAAGAATTACAAATAATCAATAATCTTCAGCAATGAAATTGCAACTAGTGAACTTCCATGCACAGGACCAATCAAGCAATGATGTACTAAATAAATCGAGCACATGGGTCCCCATATGCTCCACATCCTCAAAAATACGCCAATTGCGTTCTCTCTCCCACATCAAACATGAGAAATGCAACATTAGTTGATGTTAACAAAAAAAGAAAACATAGTTTACAAACTGTGATGCAATGAAAAAACCATCACAACTGTCCAAAGGGAATGCAAAATTTTGTGATTTGACAGAAAATATATGAAAAATAGCAATAAAAGATAAGAAGCTATATTAGCTATTAAAATAAAGCAGTAAAAAAATTGGCAAGCACCAGTGCCCAAAACTGTCTAAACAAAGAAGCAGGCAATTTCAGAATTCATCCCATTATAAAAGTAAATTTGATGAAAATTAACATTTTAGAAGATAGCAAAAATGGATTGTAGCAGGACCTGCAATTTGGTGGTTGAATAATCAGCAGGATGAGATTGTAAAAATTTTGAAAGAACAGATTTATCCGCATTTCTTGAATGGGTGTCACCAGCTTCTTCATCCCCAAACCAATCTGAATAGTCAGGGCAAAAGGAAGTGCCAACACTCTGAAGAAGTGCTTTTATTTGCTGCAGTAAAATTTTAAAGAGAGAGAGGAAAAAAAAATACACATAATTGATACGAATTCTTAATCATCCACTTTATCAATATCAAGTATCATTGCCACATTCAAATATGATACTTCAAAGTACAGGAACTCCATGGTACCTGCTTTTCATCTGTCCTGTTTGCAGCACAAATTTCCCTAAGGCTTGGTCCCAAATCAAGGCCAGCTGAAATACAAAGCAAAATCAGGTATTACCTGATGATCAAGACTCAATTTCAGTTTTAACTAGCATTTTCATTGGTCAAGAAAGTAAACTTCAATGGGGGTAAAAAGCAATTCAGCCATTTTTGTGATAAGTAAGAGTAATTGTATTAATTAAACAATAATTGTACAATTAGTCCAAATTTGCAGTTTAATTCTACAGGCTATATAATCAACTGCTCCAATGAAAAGATTCAGCAATGCAAAAACCAATTCAGCTATCCAATGATTTAAAAGGAATTACGTAGTGCAAGCAACAGTAGATTTACATAGAGGGATCCCCCATCTTTCCTTTGACCAACATGTCCTTGAACCAACCTGTTCTATATTTAAAAAAACAATCCCATAACTAATGAAAAATAGTATTTATTTAAAGATATCGTTCAATCAATGGCCATGAAAACAATCTTTGGACAAGAGAGCAAAAATTCAACTCATAACACACACACACAGATGTCTAAACACAAAGACTCCTTCCAGTACATAGAGCAAATATAATTATATAATTTACAAGATATTTGCCTATGACCTTTTTTGGATTGCCACTGGGGTCCATATTCAAGGCTCAATTAATATAACAGAATGAATGGAACGAAAACCTGCAGGGTGGAAGAAGCTATATCTCTCAAAGGAGAGAGGATTGCACTTACTAAGAGTATAGTACCTTCACATTGTACATGTTTTTAATAGTCCCTCTTTAAAATTCCCATTCTAAATATGGTGTATTATTAGTACAAAAATATGGTGAATCTTGAAGGGTTAGACAACAAAGGAAGTCAAGGGTTTGCACGGAGTTAGTCTTTGGAAGTGCATAGAGAAGACTGGGATACTTTTAATAGCTTTGTAAGATTTTCTGTTACACAAATTCGTTTTTGTCACGTTGTATGGTATTGGGACTCTTGTACGGAAAATGTTTTCCCTAAACTATTTTGGAAGGAATAAACAAGAATGTTTATTCTAACTGGAATCATCAGTTCAGCCAAGATTGGGAGTTGGAGTCCATGGATAATTTCCGTGACATATTATATTCTAATTTCCCTTCTGGACAATGGGAGGATTGATTAACTAGGAAACCTCCCAAAGTAGAAAAGTTTGACATCCATTCTAACTATGGAGTCTTGAAGGTTCTATATAGTGTTCCTAGGAGAAGCATATCTTTGTTAACAAGTGAGTTATAGCTCAACTGGTACTTCCTCCTCCCATAATAATGGGATGGAAGGTGAGAGATCGTGAATTGAAGACCCACAGGGTGCTGCGCCTCCCCCCCCCCCCCCCACCCCCCCCAAAAAAAAAAAAAGCATACCTCTGTTAAGGAGCCTCGAAAAAAAAATTTTGTTGCCCAAGGCAGTAGCATTGGATAAAAAATGTTAATAGTAGATCATCTTCAAAAGCACAATATATTGATTATCAATTGATATTGCATAGAGGGGAGTCCATTGACCACCTTCTACTTCATTGCACAGCAGCAAGAGATATTTGATTGCTTGCGATTATGCTAAAAATTGTGGTTTAGATGCTAGGCTGTTGGCGAGGGAGATTTCATCATCATAGAATCTCTAGAGCTTGGGTTGTAGCTCCATTGTGTATCACGTGGACCATTTGGTGTGAGCAAAATAGCAGAATATTTGATGGTTTTGAACATTCCAACCATGTCATCAAAAAATTCATGCTAAGATGTTTGTATGTTCCAGTGGTTGTAATAAAAATATCCCCTCTTGCTCTTTCTTAGAATTCTAAGTAGCTTAAACTAGAGATTGTGATTTCCAATGTGGGATATGACATGTATAATGTATCTTCTATTTTGTTTGAATGAATTTTTTAATTATTTTTTAAAAAAAAGTGCTGCTGTTACATTATATTAGAGACAGACGAAGTGGTTGATTCTTTTCTTTCTCATAAATTTTCTTCTTTTCATCTGCCTTTTTTTATTAATCCTAAAAAATTCCCCAAAGCATTAGCATTTGTTGGATCCATTCTTTAGATCCATTAATAAACATGTTACCTATTTCATCAGTTTGATAGTAGCCCTCATGTTATCTCTACATGAAGAGGGCAGTTTCCACCACCAATAAAGCATGTAATTCATTATAAGTAACAATACAACTCTGCAAAGTTCCAGAAGGAGTGTAATAATATCTGCTTCTGATAGATTCAGTTTTTGCTCATTATATTTGGACTAACATACTGGTTCTACAAAGCAGAAATTATAATTTTATACCATGTACACCAGTCTCAACATAACCTATCACTTCACTATGAGAATAAATACCGTCCCCGGGGGAAAAAACACCTTATCAAGAAGTGAATGAGGGGGTCCCTGTAACACACACTGGCTAACATGGATAAATTTTGAGGGTAAGCAATTAACAATGAAAAACAAACATAGAACCAAAGAATTTCCTAGCTAAGGTAACCAACACCAAAAACAAAACTCATACCTCCCTCAGTTGGCGGCAGAGGAGATTCTTTTAAAACTTTCTCCATATGTTTTGAGCTCTCTTGACTTACAATACGAGCCACAAGACCTTCTAAAATTTCACCCTGAACCTTTATATGATCTTTTGAACCTGCATATTAAGTTAAAGCTGAGTTAACACGCTCTAGTCTCACTAATAGCTCACTTAAAAAGAGCCACATTTTTAACTTTGGCTAACACCCAATTTTTTGATGAGAAAGAAAAGATCACATAACAAATCATTCCAAGTCAAGAATCCAACACGCCAGAATAAAAAATGATAATCTACTTAATATGAGAACCACACAATGGACTAAGACACCAAATCCAATACCAAGGGCGTCTTTGGAATATATGTCCAAATCCATTTCTTCTTGATGAATTGATTAAAAAGAATTCCTATGGCTCCCACAAGAAAAGTAAATAAGCCTAATACAAGCATGGAAATAGCATATTGCTATCCAATTCATGGGGATGCAAAAAATTGGGGCAGCAGCATTAATGGTAAGGATGTTATGGCAAGAGGCAATGTGAACTATCCATTTTTTCATTTATGTTTCAAGAGATTTTTTTTTTTTCCTCCTCTTAAGTTGCGGAGGGTACTTCTTGCTTAAATTAAGCAGTTGAGGCAGAAAAGAGTGGCCATCATTCCCAGCAAGCATGATTTGAAATTGTTTTCCAATAGACGTTGTTTAAACTAACAATTTTTTGTTAAAAGAGAACCAAATGAGGCCCCACAAAATCCCAAGCTAAACAATAGAAGCACATTGCACTTAAAACATTACCTGGTATAGATATATCTGCAACTTCATCAAGAGCCTTACATACAGGTGTTGCAGTTCCTTCTTCACAGAGAGCATCATAGGCAGCAAAAAATGAAGTCACTGACTTCCTTCAGTTACAAAAATATCAATCAGAAGCAATAAAACTATAATTTTCCTTAGTCTAGAAAATTTCAACTGGATAATTCTTATGAGAGATGAAAATGAAACTTTCACTGCTCTCTTAGTTTAGGAGTTGTTCAAGTATAGTCACTGTCTACTGAACCATTCTACTCTTTTAATAAAATTATTATTTACTGTAAGATAAATAAATAAATAAAAACCCATCACTTTTTATATAAGGAAAGAATACTGAAGATAATTTAAGCTAATATCAAGAAACAGACACACATATTGGCAACTACACATAGCAAGTAATAAGTTCAAAGAAGAGAGGAAAACAAAAGCAGAATGACTTGATTATACACACATACAAACAAACACACATGTTTACAACTGGAAATACTTAGTAATAATTTTAATGGAGGACAAAAGCAGAATGACTGAAACATACAATCTTCTGTGTGTGTGCATGTGTGTGTATTATAGCAACTAGATATACTATGTTTATTGAAGAAAAAAGTAGAATGACCTAAGTACATGGTAGTTATACAAGAGGCTCCTCTAGCAGTTACAACCCAAATTTTAAGAGAGTTATCCAAAAAAGAAGTCAGGGTGATAGATTATTAAAATTCTTCATCTAAAGCCATGCAGATTGACACCTAGACCTTCAGGGCGATAATATCATACAGATATCTGGTTTTTTATGTGCTTGATGCTTCTCATTCTGAATGTTTAAAAAAAAATTGTGTGTGTGTGTGTGTGTGTGTATAAATATTAATAAACAAAAATACAAAGGATCATGGGGACAGTTGTAGAATACTAAAATACTCAACTATCAACTCATGATTATTTACATATTCAACAGATTCAAAGTGTCTAAAATACAAGAGGGTCCATTATCATCTAATGATGCCCAATATAGCCTTAATGCCGGCATAGTGTCTGACTCACAAAGTTAGCATGATCAGAGAACCACAAGCCATGTTTTTGAGTACATATATGTATATATGTATGTGTGTGTATGTGGAGTGAGAGAGAGCAAGAGAGGAGGGAGAGAGAGAGCCTAATTCAAAGCACTCTTCATGCTATGCTAAGTAATTGGGATCCTAGATCATCACCTTGTCGAGAACAACCACACATGATTTGTTGGTAGGCGCCAATTTCTACAAAAAGCAATTATTTCAGGAGTAGAGTAGAATTTTGGCTTTCCATTGCCCAATTCTGTGATTGCTGTCACTACCACTGCCCAAACAAGAAAGCACAAAAATTGTGAAGCATTAAAGAATGATGTTGACGTCAATGAACAATGAGATAGATTCATCATGACATAATAATAATGACAAAAGAAACACAAATTGAGAAACATGCATTGATGTTGAGAAAAGAAATTTATAAGGAAAAAAAAAAAGTTTTCGTGAGGTGCAGAAGGAGGGCACTAGGACAGTTTCATCCTCAGGACGTAGCCTAAACCTTTGTAACCAAACCTAGGAGTGTTCGAAATCCTGAGTACAGTACACGAATTATATGCCATTTAAATGTTTTAACATTTATACTACAATGAAGTTGAAGGTGACCAAACAATTTTCTAAATTTGAAGCATACTTTCACTTCTTTCAGGCAGTAGTTTTTTTGACATTTATCTCAATAATAAGGAGGCTATCCCAAAAACTTAATGTTTGCAACTCCTAAAGATACTTTGCAATTAGTCCAGCCTTCATTGAAACAATACATAAGGCGTGTGAGCTCAGGGAAAGACTGGCATACTACCTGAATTAAAGAAAATTTCAAAATATATGACCAAATGAATCATGACCTTAGCAATCACACTAATAATGGCTTGACCTATACTTTTTATTTTTTGATAAGTAATAAGAAATATATTAAGATAAAGAAAGGAAGTGTCGCCTGAGTATACAGGAAGTATACATCCGGGACAAAATACAATCAAGCACATAAAGTACAAAAGTCCAATAAACCATGAACTGAAACAAAAGAACGAAAACCTAACACCCAGTCCAAAATAGTCTTAAAGAAAAAGAGTTTAAGGTCTGAAACTGTTTTTTCTGTTCTCTCCTGTATGGTCTGAAGACCTAAAGTCTTAAGCCTCAAGTAGACAATGACTCAATCCATTAATTAAAACCACATACTCAATCTTAAGGTTCAACACATTTGGATAATTTTACACGGCTATTATCCTTAAACTCAGCTTTTTCTTGAGCTTAAAGTTTTGAAAATAATTAGCCCATGCATTACATGCAATATGCATAAAAATTTCAAGGATTTATAGCTCTGACTTTATGCAATATCTAAAATAAAAGAGTTATTTGCTGAACAAAGGGAAAAAAACTCTCTTACCATAATCTTCTCGGGGACGCTGTCCATGATCTCCAAGAACAGCAGTTACCAGTTCCATGGATATGCACATACGGTTGCTCTGAAGGAATGAACAACTTTAGTATTTAAACAACTCAATAAGAGAGAGAGAGAGAGAGAGAGAGAGAGAGCAGGAGAGGGGGGGGGGGGGGGGGGGGGGACATTCAACAACTAATAAGATTGTACCCAGTGCACTCCCACTTTTGCGGGGGAAAGGCGAATGGTAGGCAATTTTACCCCCAATTTTTTTTTGGACAAGTTGATCCCCGAAAAAACACACTCAACAACTAACAAACATAAATTTTTAAAGGTAAGAATTTAGATAATAATAATTATAATAGCTTGCTAATTATAAATAAACATAACACAAGCATGAGGTGAATAGGTCGAAAACTTATATTCAGCCAAAAATATAAAAATAAAAAACATATGCAATCAGATTGATTAACAATAAGTTTGGTCCATTTAGTAAAATACTGTTACCTACATATGTTTTTCTTCTGATCGCAAAATCATAATGTCACCAATATGCTAATGATCTCTAAATCAGATGACACACATGAGGGTCTAGTCATGGGTTCTAAGCCATACAATTTATTATGTAATTTACCCAACAAAAAATAGAAAGGAAAAATCAACATCACAGATATTACTAGCAAAGATACCCAAACATAGCAAATCAAATGAATGTAAACACACATACCATAAGCATGGTCATAACTTAAATTCAGCAAAGAAATCATAATCTTACCATAAGGCACAATATATATTTATATGCAAATTATTGAAAGAAAAGAAAGGAAGAAGCAATAAAAAACAGCCTTCCTAAAATTTACAATCGAAGACTCAAATGGTCCATTGAACCAGCAAATGAATGCCAAGAAACCCCCTATCATGGTGTATCATTCACATAAAGAACATAAAAAGACAGATTTGACTTGAATTACTAATCTCCCAATTCTCTCAAAGGTGCAATTAGTCCACTCCCTCCACACTACCCACAAAACATAAGATAATGAGGAACCACAACCCACAGCACTACTACAATGCCTTCCATATATCCATTTCCAGCAAAAGAGGGCATCCAACACCTTGTACATCATCCAGTGTACCCCAAATGCAAAGAAAACAAAGGACCACAAATCGAAAGCTACTGAGCAATCAAGTAAAAGGTGATCCACAGATCACAACTAGTCTTACAAATACAACACCAATTAACCACAACCAAACTCCTTTTCATAAGCTTATCTATGGTTAGAGTTTAACCAACAACCCATGAAAGATGTACGTTTAGTATCAATGCTACTTGATAGCCCTTATTCCCAAGAAGATTGGTATTGTTATATGAAGGACTTCAAACCTATCAGTGCCAATAGTCTTGTAGCTCAACTAGTACCTCTTGGTGTTTCCAAAAGAGACGTCCAGGGTTCAAATCCCTCCTCCACCACTATAACTATCGAATTATTAAAAAAATATATAAAAAAATAAATAAAAAAAGACGAGGTTATTCAGACCTATAGTCTTCTAGGGGGTTCAAATCCCCCCTCCCCCATTATAACTATCAAATTATTAAAAAAATTAAAAAAAAAAAAAAAAAAAAAAAAAAAAGCTTAAATCCTATATGAGGTCAAGGAGTATACAATGCTAAGAAAACAGAACAGCAAGCGGAAGTGTACTTTTAAATAGCATTAGCCTCCCTCATTTTGACAAATGATGTGGTAATCGTATTTTAAAGGTATTGTACCCTATTTGTACACGTGCTCAGTCACTAGAGATGCCCCAATTCATTCAACTTTGGTTAGCCAGTTGGATGGGGAAGGGCATAGTTGGAATGTAAGATTCCACAGAGGT
This sequence comes from Quercus glauca, assembly GCA_023736055.1. Taxonomy (NCBI): domain Eukaryota; kingdom Viridiplantae; phylum Streptophyta; class Magnoliopsida; order Fagales; family Fagaceae; genus Quercus; species Quercus glauca. Next base: position 22,401,466 of record CM043315.1, read on the forward strand.
TTTAATGATTGAGAATTGGAGTATGAATTTTTTCCTAGATTCTATGTTCATTCTTATTATGAGGCCATTTGAGGTACCAGTGCAACTAATTTCCCTAGGAAGAGTATTTGGTGTGTTAAGACTCCAAAGAGGGTTTCTTTGTTTGGATAACAACTAGGGGGAAGGAAGAGGACCGGTTATGGAGGAGGGTGGTAGCTTCAAAATTTGGGGAAGAATGGGGGGGATGGACCTCAAAGCTAGGTAGGGGAGCTCATGGGTGTGGATTGTGGAGAGGTATTCGCATGGGATGGGAGGATTTTAGTAAAAATTGTCAGTTGGCTGTTGGATTGGGGAATAGAGTGAGATATTGGCAGGATAGGTGGAATGGGGATCAATCTTTCCAATTGGCTTTCCCAAGGCTGTATGGTATTGCCATTGATAAGGAGGTATCTGTATAAGCTTCTCTGTCAAGGCAGGGGGCAGAGGTTAGAAGAATTTGGGATGTTCGTTTTATTCGAGAATTTAATGATTGGGAGATAGATGAAGGGCTGCATTTTCTTCGTATATTGGGAGCTAATACTCCTCCAATGGATGTTGGAGATCGGATGAGATGGAAGTTGAAGCCTAATGGGGATTTTGATATTCGTTCATATTATTCTCCCTCAATTGTCTTTCCTTGGAAAGGTATATGGAGAGTAAAGGCCCCTAGGTGAGTTTCTTTTTTTGTTTGGTGTGTAGCTTGGAATAAGATACTAACGGGTGATAACTTGAGATTGAGGAGATTGAATTTTGTGGACTGGTGCATTATGTGCCGACATTGTGGAGAGACAAACCACTTATTTCTTCATTGTGAGATGGCTTATAGGTTTTTTTTTTTTTTTTTTTTTTTGATAAGTCAAATTGTTTTATCTACTTATAAATTAGATTTTCAAAATAAAAATTATATATAAAATAAAGACAGAGTTATTTTTTTTGGCTAAAAAAAAAAACCCTGAGGCTAGTGTTATATTAAAGCTTTTTCAAGCAAGATGGCTTATAGGTTATGGAGCTTTGTCTTTATAACTTTTGGTTTGTCTTGAGTTATACCTAGATCGATCCTAGATTTGCTTTTTGGCTGGTGGAATTGGTTGGGGAAGCATTCGTCTCAGATTTGGAACTTAGTTCGGTTGTGCATCCTATGGTGTATTTGGAAGGAGTGGAATCGGCGGATTTTTGAGGATTTGGATAGTTCCGATGATCAGATGCTTGCTTCTTTTAGTGGGACTCTTTTTGATTGGTCTCGGGCATGGGGACTCACGACTAGTGATTCCCTCCCTTCTTTTCTTAGCTCTTTTTCTCTTTTGTAATTATTCTGTTGCTTGGTTTTCTTTTATGTTTTTTTCTCTATTTTCTTCTTTTTGTATTTCTGGGTTTGCTCTATGTTATTCATGCATAGAGTAGCCATTCATATATATAACATTCTTACTTATAAAAAAAAATAACAACTAGGTGGAAGATTTATACCATTGGATAATATCATCAAAAAAGGTTTCTTTAGTTGGTTGGTGTTGTATGTGTTGGTGCAGTGGGGAGACAGTGGATCATTTATTGATATTGCGATGTTGCATATGTTTTGTGGAACTTCATCTTTGGAGGTTTTGGGATTCAGTGGGTGTTACCAAAGAGGATAGTTGATCTCTTGTTTGGGTGGAGGAAATGGTTTTGGAAGCACTCATTGAATATCTAGAACCTTGTCCCTTTATGTTTGATATGGACATTGCGTAGTGAACAAAATAGGTGCACTTTTGAAAATGCAGAAAGCTTGATGACTCAGTTGGAAGCATTGTTTATTAGAGCTCTGTTCAATTGATCTTATGTGTGGCGTCTTACAAATAGCAATTCCCTTTTAGACTTCAAAGAATCTCTTTACTGTTGTGCTTTTTTTGGTTTTTAGGCTACTTTGTGTTCATTATTGTGTACATGAAGCAGTCAATTCCCAAAATAAAATATCATTTCTCATCAAAAGGGGTGATTGATAACAAATATGATGCTAGTCAGGAGTGGAGTTCTGATGTTGTTAGAGGCCCAATGAGGTAAATATATGGAAATACATAAGAAATGGTTGGAACAAATGGACTAGGGATGGGAGGTGGTACTAGAATTCACTTTTGGAATGATCATCTCTTTCATTTGCTTGGATGCTTTGATAGTAAGAGGGATAAAGGAGTTCATATCCTCCCTTTGTTTAGTTACAAAGTAGGAAGGAAAAGCAAATGGTATCCCGCATATTGAAAATTATGAAAAGAAGTGCTAAAGGTTTAGTTGGACTATCAGTAATTATGATATACTGTTAAAGAGTAAAATGGGGAAAATTGTTAAACTTATTTTCTTGATAAGTAAAATCAATTATATTAAAAAGAGGAGGTACTAAGAGTAAAAAGGGGACAATGGAGTCTATTAGCTATGTACTCATAAATTCCCTTAAAAGTATCAAGAGTACAAAGAATCTACGATATCACACAAACTTGAGGATCTACTACCATCTTAAGCCAGACAACAAAAACAACTACAACTAAACCTTAGTCCCAAAATTTTGGAGTTGAGTATGGATCCTCAATAGACTAATTAGGGTTGACCACATATATTATTTTTTCATCATTCTATTTTATCCGAAATCATACTCTATCACCTCCTTAATTAACAAGTCATATTTTACTACTTCTACTAATGTTAGTCTTTATCTACCTTTTTCTATTCCCTTGACTTGAATCAACCCACGCTTTCTTTACTAGTGCATTAATTGCCCTCCTCTGCACTTGACCAAACCATCTCAAGCAACTTTTTTTTTCCACTCATGCATTACCCAACTTGACTAATATCTTGTAACCCTCCCCCTTCCCACTCTCTGTCACTATCTCTCAACCTTCTTTTATACACACACAAACACACATCAATCATCCATAGATTAACTAAAAACATATCACCTCAAGAAAATCATTGAACTCTGATTGCTTCTTTGCTGCTTGAGTTCCCCATGCCTCATGAAAAATCCGTCCAAGAACAAAAACACCTACAGCAGTGTATCTGTAAAAGAAACACCCTGTTCAGAAAACCTTTTTTTTTTTTCACAAGTACAAGAATTTTATTGCGCAAAAAAAAAAAAAAAAAAAAAAAAAAAAAAAAAAAAAAAACCAATGAAGGCCAAGTTCACCGGAAGCATACAAGAACCACAAAACAAATTCAGAATTAATTACAAAGATCAAGGAACTCCAGAAAAGAAAAACAATTAAAATCCCCAATGTCACTTGTTATTTCCTGATGCAATAGAGATATCATGCTCTTTAAATCAAGACATAGAATCCCTTCTCCACCAAAAAAAAAAAAAAAAAAAAAAAGATCAAGGCATAGAATCAAAAAAAGCTATCACTGAATGGGTTGGGTCAGGTTCATTGAATGTGCCTGGCCCAGAATAATTAATCCTGATAAAAATGGGGTAGATTTCAAAGTAAAAATACACACACAAAAATATAGAGATTAAGAAAATGGAATAAGCATACATATTTCCAAAGCTGTTTTTTGCATATGCTCCACCCTCATGACCAGCATACATAAAAAGAGACCCAGAATGTTTAAGTGACACCTACAAAAAGCATCATCCTTTAATAAATCAACATGGTGAAAATTATATAACGGAAACCATTAAGTTGTACTTGAATAACCTATAAACTCAAGCAAAAAAGAAGAAGATGAAGATCCTTCATTAATTCAATACCTAGCAAAGGAAAGAATAGTATAAAACTTTTTCAAGATAAAAAAAAAATCGTAAACCCATACCTCCAAGGTAGCCAAGCCTTTAGATACCATCTCTATCATCCTTGTCCTAACCTGCACATATGAAAACAGATAATTAATCAGTGACACTGCCAACTAAAAAAAATGAGACACAATTAGAAAGCAAACTGATGAGGCCATCATCCACAAGGAGGCGACTAGCAAAAGATGATACACAATTCTACGAAAGTTTAGCATGTGGGCAGGACGGCAGGTTAGAGGAAGACATTAGAAAGTTGAGCAAAGTAGTGTTAACACAACCAAGAGAGGCATTTAAAAAATAAAAAGTAGAGCAATAATTTGGAAACCACATTTTGAATGCTAAATAGATTCATGGTCCAAATTAAATTTGCTGAAAATTCATTTGGGAGACACAACCTGGAAGACAGGAATGGGAATAAGATCGTACCTCTTGATCTGACTTCTCATTTTCAAATTTGGGATAGAACGTAGCTCTTATTTGCGCATGCGTGTATGTAGAGTTATCCACAGTGAAATTTTCCAGCATATTACCCCCGAATAACTTGCTCAAACCAGCACTACTTATTTGAGTGGCTGCTTGCCCACTGTTTTCAGTGATGCCGAGCCCACCAATTCTATTACTAACAGCTTCAGCTGCAACTGCTGAAGCACTGCTTGTAGCTGAAGAAGACATACTAGTTTTTGACTTCTCTTTCCAACTCTGACCTCTATGCTCACCTCTTTGCTGCAAAGCAAAATCTCTCCCTCAATTAGCCAGTTAAGCTTAGAAATTCAACTCTAGAGACACCATTGTTTTCTTAAGCAAATTGATTTGATTAATATTACTAATACCATTGCATTTTCTCACTCATAGCGGGAACCACATTAAGATTACTTGATCATTAATGATTAATTCTTCATTTCTTCCATTAGCATTATAAATAATACAGTGACAAACAAATTTTCACCAAAATTGACATCAGAATACACAACATCAAGAAAATTTGCACATATTCCAGAAATACCTATATATATCAAATACAAAATCCAGAAAATTTTAGCAAAATCTATTAAGCATTCCAAATTTCTTTGTACAAAGTGAATAACACAAATTCAAAATACAGCCAATCAATCATGAACAATAAGATTAAGAAAATCATCACCAAATACAAACGAAGAAGCTCGATCAAATATCGAACACATACATAGCAAAGAGTTCAACAAAATGAAACAACAATCAAGCATCCAGCCTTCTTTAATACACAGTGAATCACACGAATTCAAAATACAGCCAATCAATCACTAACAACGAGGACTAAGAAAATCATCACCAAAAACAAATGAAGAAGCTCGATCAGATATCGAATACATACATGATACATTGCGAAGAGTTCAACAAAATGAAACAAAAATCAAGCATCCAATCTTCTTTATAAAAAGTGAATCACGCGAATTCAAAATACAGCCAATCAATCACCACCAATAAGATTAAGAAAATCATCAACAAATACAAACGAAGAAGCTCAATCAAAATATCGAACACATACATCAACGAATGTGTCAAAATATCAGCTATTCATTCGCAACAAGAAACGTAAAAAAGCAGTGAGTGAAATTTCTATAACGTGGAGTTGGTACCTGATTGTGCGACATGATTGGATGGGAGTGAGAGAAAGAGGAGGTGAAAGTGAGAGAGCGAGCTAGGGTTGTGTACGAAGAAGGAGGAAAGCCGAGGAAGAAGAAGGAGGTTCTGGATTTTTTGAAGGTAAAGAAAGAATAAGAAGGAAGTGTTAGGGTGAGAGCGCAGAGAATCCTCTGTGGTGCCGACATTCAATGCAAGCGTAAGCCTGAGACAATGTCTACAATATATATATAGAGTGATATACTGATACATTACATACAGCACCAGAGAAAGAGAGCATGAATTAGAGCATGGCGAGAGGATGACTGGGAGAGAGATGGTACGAGCTGGTGATACCATGAGCTTACCTAAATGTACCGTGGACTGGGCGCCCCACGTGGGACCAGGACAACCATAGGCAAATCCCCGCTATCTTCTAAAAAAACAAAAAGTTAAAAAAATAAAATTAAAAATAAAAATAAAAACTCTAATGCTACTGTTTGGTATGAGTTTAAATACTTATTTTTAGTTTTAAACAATATTACACATTTTTTTACACACTTTTTTTTTAATATATTTTTTAAAAAAATTAAAAAAAAAATATATATATATATATATATATATATTTTGGTTATCTTCTCCATTCCACAGCAACACACAGACCCACCAATCACAAAATCAAGCTACGAATTTTCACTTTAAATATAGGAATTCTTTCTGTTCTTTTTTCTTTTCAAAAATAATAGTAATAAGACAGATATGGCCACAAATACCTTTTAAAATTTACAAGCAGATAAAATATATTGATATATGCATACCCTGCGTTTTTTAAGAGGCTGTTGATAAGCTCTCTTCTCCCTCTCCCTCTCCCTCTCCCTCCTACGCTTCATAATTTTATAAAGTTCTTCAAGATGTCCTGAGCTCTTATCGTGATAGAGATTATTTATAATATGGATTAATTCTTGTTTATGAAAGTATATATATTTTGTCTTCACTCCGGGGCGGCGTAATGCATCTAACACCAAAAACGAATTGGGGACCTTAAACAACCACCTCTTTTACTTATACCATATTGCAAGCCTCTTTTACTTATACCATAGAGCAAGCCCTGCTTCACTACTTAGTCCTTAACCACCTTACAAATAAAAACCCTTTTGAGCTAAACCCTACAGATTGTCGTGGCCAATTTTGCCTATAACTTTATTTTATGCTTAAGTCACATAGATTTTGTTTCTCAAAAAAAAAAAAAAATCACATAGATTATTGTATTTTTTTATTTATTTTTTTTCACGTAAAGCCGTAAAGGCCGACTTGTCTTCAACTATCTATCGGCATCCTTCTTACGTTACTATAAGGTGCGGTTTGGATTGCACGTCTATGTCCAGCGTTGGCGTTTTGGTTTTTTTTTTTTTTTTTTTTTTTTTTTGGCCACATTATTTGACTTTGGGAGGAAAAAAATACTGTGTATGAACAGTGCGTACACTGTTTATGCACTGTTCATGTACTGTTCACGCAATAAAAAATATTAAAAATGGGTCCTACTGTACTTTTTACACATTTAAAAATTATTTTGCTACAGTGTTTTCAATTTTCAATTTCAGCAACAATAAGTTCAATCCGAACGGACCCTAAATAACATCCTTATACATGATTATTCTCACACAAAAAATAAAAATAGAAGATTACATATTTATTTTTGCTTATATAAACATACATATAATTTAGGTTTATACAACTTGGTGCCCATTTGTTTCAACTTTTTCAGCCCAAAAAGGACGTTCTAAAAAAAGCCTATCCACACTATAATTTAGAAAAAAACAAGTTGGGATTTTTTTGAAAATAACTATAAAAGCCAAACTATTTTATTAGTTTGTCAAAGTTTGAAACTATTTTGGTATTTAACAAATTGAGTGTAGAGAACTCGATTTTGCTCTATGAAATTGCACTTGGAACTCGAGTATTAGACACTCGAGTATGAAACTTGAGTGTGAGACACTTGATTTCCATGAGAAATTTCATAGAGCAAAATCGAGTTCTCTGCACTCGATTTGTTAGGTACCAAAATAGTTTCAAACATTGGCTAACTAATAAAATAGTGTGAGGGATTTAATTATTTTGAAAAAAAACAAGTTGCATAAACCCAAATTATTTATTGTTTTTTCTTAAATAAAATATTTCTTAGCACTTACTTAGCACACATATTAAACTATACATAACCAAATAAGCCAAAAAAAAATTAAAAGAAAAGAAATGTCCATTTGGCAAATTTAGTTGTACTTTCTATTTCATATTTCACTAAATAATAAACTTTATCTCACCATTACGAAGAAAAAAAAAATGCTATCGAATATTATAAGATGCTGAAGTCACACACTACCTAATAAGAGAGAGAAAGAGAGAGAGGATGTTGAACTTCTCCGTTCTCCCCATGATTTATTAAAATCTTTGATTATGGTAAGTCTCCTTTCACTAGCTTGTTCTTCCAATTTTTTCCTTTATTTGATACAAAACATTATTACCTCTGAGAACCTATATTTGGATTGCAGATAGTTTCAACCTATGGTGTTATCTCTTGATGATAGCTCTTTATCATCAAACCAAGACACCAATCAGTTTTTAATATAGGCGAGGATTGAACCTCAGATCTCGTATTCAACCATCAGAGATTTTACCAGTTGAGCTAACTGAAACTCAGAAAGATTCGTCTTTACCAGTTAGCTCAACTGGTAAAGTCTCTGATGGTTGTATAAGAGATCTGGGGTTCAATCCTCGCTTACACCAAAAACTGATTGGTGTCTTGGTCTGATGATAAAGAGCTATCATCAAGAGCGGACGTCATAGGTTGAAACTCTTTTTAAAAAAAAATGGATTTCAAATCAAGAGATTCAGAATGTAATACTAATATCTATGAATTTGAAATATCTTGCTTTTATCTACTCACAAGTATTTGAAATTCAAAATTTTAAATTCGTTGTTGGAAACAATGAATTTTAGTTTAGAATTATCTCTTCATCATGGTGTAATTAATTGTCAAACTAATAAAATTTTAAAGAGGTGTTACGTGTACAATATTTTTACAACATTTTCATAACAAATCATAAGTGGTTAGTTGTTATTACCTTATTGGTTATAATTAATTTGAACTTACCACTGAAATTACTTTTCTATCCCACCAATAATAACCTGTAACAACCTGCCACATAAGATATGTTGTTAAAATATTGTGAAAATATTGTAGACATAGCACTTATATATAATATTAAAGTGAAAGACTCGAAACACAATTAGAATCTAAATCAGTTTCTAGTAGTTATCTAATTTTGTGTCATGCATCTAATTCAATTTTCTTAATTTTGATGTCAAATGGCTAATTAAAATTCTCCGCTCGAAAGTCAAGATAACCACTTTACTCACTTAGGACCTAGGTATAACCACCTCTGACCTCATAATTATTAATCACTACTATTAAATATTTTTTTAGATAAACATGGGTTAAAACTTGATGTTTTTTTTATTTATGGGAAATGTTAACGAGTGCCCTTAGGACACTAGTTAATAATCCAATTAAAGAAAGTTTTTATGGGAAATAAAAAAAAAGTAATTAATATTTTGACAGCTTTTTTCATTTTCTATAAAAGTGGTATCAAAATTTTCCTAAAATGAATTATTAATGAATACCCTAAGGGCACTCATTAGCAAAACCCTTTATTTATTTTTGTGAATGGTTACAACTTTCAACAAAGTTTTTAATTATGTTAATTGTCTCATCCCCACAATTTTGAGATTGAAATTCCGGTTCCTTTAAAATTACAAATACCAATCTGGTAATCTCTCTCACAATTTCTAGCTACATATGTTTTCATATTTTTGAGTTCCAATGAACAATAATGTCTATGATTTTATATTTACTAGAAAATTCTGTCACTAAATTCCCTTTTAGAATATTATTTTTTCTTTGAACAATTGAACTATTAAAATAACGGTCCACATTTAAGATTTTATGCAAATCTGAATCATTATAAGTGGACGCCATAAGTTGAAACTTTATAAAATTTAAAAAAAAAAATTATACTTTATTAGAAGTTCTTAACATATAATTCAAAAAAGATACATATGCTGCGTTGGGGGAGAGAGAGACAGTATCATTTGCAAACTTCAATAACATTTATGTAACAAAGCATTATATTCGCTGATGGGAAAAAATTTAATTATAATTTGTATAAATCATCTACTGAACATGAATTCCTGGGTTGGTTAATACTAAGGGTCTAGTTAATAGGTACCCTTAGCGTAGTTGTCAAAATCATGATCTGGATCGTAGTATCGCATAATTTTACGATCCTACCTTACCAAAACGTTTAGAATCGCGTTATGATTGTAAAAATTGTATTATCTTGTATGATCGTATAAAATTGTAGGATCGTATGAGATCTTACCAATACATAAATTTTTGGTTTTTTTATAAGATAAATTTCTGGTTTTGAAGAAACTTTAAGGATTTTTATTTTTCCATGTTGTGATGGTATGGCTTTTTATTTTTTCTAGAAAATTATGTTAACTTAGGTAAATGCTTTCTAGTTTCTAGTTCATTTGTAATTAAAATAAAGGAATGCTTAATCATTTTCTAAATGAAGAATTTGATGTTGACTTTACTGCCTTTTAAGTTATAATGTTGTTAAATTTGTTTGATCGATATACTAACTTGTGTTCTGATATTACTAAAATGTTTTATATATATATATATATATATATAATTTTATCAGTTATGCTTGTTGTATGGGCTAAAATCCAAGGACCCTAACTAATTGGGCTAGACTAATATCCAAGACAATTAATTTGAAGAGATGAGTTTTTAGGACTAACAATTGAGTCTAAATCAATATTTTCACACAAAAATTGAAAACAAAGCACTACAAGGCAAATTTGTATGATAAAACAGGACTTGAATTTTATTTCTTCTTCCTCAGAATTACTGAGGAGCGTTTACACTTAAAGAAAGATACAGAATTGAACTTCTCTCAATATTCCAAGTGTTTCTATCTTTTTTTCTCTCTATTTCTGGATCAGATACCTGTACATGGGGGATCTCTTCCTATTTATAGTCTTAATGCTTCAATCATGGTTATCCACCTGGGGGGTGGGTGATTCTTCTCACAAGATACTTGTTTCATCCTTCTCCACTCCTCCTTTTGAGGTTGTGGTGAGCTGGTAATAGGCTGTTGTGGCACTATTCGGGTGTCATTCAGCCATTAATACGACATGTTTGGTTGGTGCAATGTATTTAATGTAGAGGTGACAGTATCTTCGCCAAGAAGTTTCCTTCAATTCTTGCCAGGATAGTTATTGTTACCTTCCTCAAGCCGACACGTTCAGTTTGGTCTAAGAGCTCTTCAACCTCCTCGGCTTGTCCTTCTCTAAGTTCTTTCCTCAGACTAACTATCTCCTAGGACGGACTTTTCTTTCGGCCTATCTAGGCCCACATAACTCATTTGAACATTTGGTTAGGCCCATTTAGATTTCGGCTAAGGCCAAATTTGGTATAAATCTCTTTGGCCCTCACACTTGTATTTGTATATTGATTGATTGATTTTTTTTAGCATGCTTTGTAATTGTTATTGAGTGGTATAACTTAAATAGTTGAGTGTAGAGCTGTATCCTGATATATTTTGCAGTTTTAGTAGACATATATACAATGTCTACATAGATGATGAAATGAATGATGATGATTAGAATGGTGATTATAAGAACTTTAGAATGAGAATGATTAAATGTTCACTTTACCTTAATATTTATCTTGCTTTTGGATTTCATATTATAGTTAGCTAGTTTCCATTTGCTAACTTATTTTGGATTTTAAACTTGGAACTTAGAACTTGGAAAATTTATTCCATATATGTTGATAAATATTTTAGTACTTGGTTGCTAAGTAAACATTGGACAAAGTTTAGTTACAAAATTGATTGTAACTTAATGCTACAAACTTATTCAATAAAATAAATATTACTACATATTTTTGAAAATCTAATCGTTGAATTACATTTTCTTGACGTTCTTAGTACACATGTAAAATTTTATATCAATCGAATATTATTTACTATATGATCTATAAGCTTATATTTTATGCAGAATTTTACACTACAAAAACTTATAATTTAAACAATTTATTGATAGCATAGCTATTAACCTTTAATTTTCTAGAAATTTTGAAAGCATAGAGAATATAAGAAGAAGATATAATTCAGTGGTGGATTTGTCAAAATTTACCCCCAATAAAAAGATATTGAGTAAGTTTGTAGCTTAAGGTTACAACCAATTTTGTAACTAAACTTTGTCCTTAAACATTTATTAAACTTTTTAAATACATTGGGTCAAAACTTAAATATATTTGTTTCGTTAGTATAGACGTAGCAATATATGACATGCAAATTACATCATATGATGTAAATCTTTATTTTTTTATGGATGAATTCATAATTTACGTGATTATTCAATATACAAAGTCACTATTAATGTGTTTTTTGCTTTAAATCTGAAAATATGTAGCATCTTATAATCCATAATCCGATCCTACGATTCACGATCCCACCTACCTCCCACGATCCTACGTAAGATCCTAATATTGATAACCTAACCCTAAGGCATTCATTAATGGAAAATTTTAGAAAAGTTTTGATACAACTTTCATGAGAAATATAAAAAACTGTAAAAAAAATATTCTTAATTGCTTGGTATCTTTTGGCACTCTAATGCCAACAATGGCAAAGTAGTTCTTAAGATGGTTGTAGGCTTGAGGCTTGTCAAATGTGTTTCAACCCTCCTTTGGCAGATTTTGCAACTTTATCACACTCATAGTTTTAGACATTTGATCCCTCCTTCCATTGTATTCCTGGGCTTATCACGTCTTTAAAACTTTTAGCTTTAGGCATTTTAAACCCTTCCCTCCACGGATTTTCGGGCTTATCATGCCTGGCTATATCTAAATAGTATGTCGCTTATACGATACTCTTGAAGAAAGCACTAGGATTATCAATGCTAAAAAGATGAGGCGAAAAAATTAGTAAATTTTCTTGTTGCCAATTTGACATATGTAGTGAAATTGAGTTCAATGTCCGTAATTTGATGGAAATGAACCATATACTTTTAGCAATAGCCTGAAAACAAATTGTGGATTGTCTTTATAAAATTGTGAAAAAATATTAATGTAGAATATGTAGTTTTCAGATAGACAGTCTATATGTGACATAGAGAATGATAAAGAGATATTTAAACACAATTTAGTGCTTAGGCTGATGTTTTCAATTTTCACCCTCAAGTATTTATCAAATATAAAAAAAATGCATTGATCATTAGGACCAAGAATCTTCAATGTTCTGATGAATAGATTTATTCTAAGGCCTGCCATCTCAAAACCAAGCATACGAATAAGTCATCGGTTGTAATATTCAACCTTTCTAGTAGTTCATAATAGAATTAGAACATAGCCGCTATATAATTCTTTCTAATAACAATATTCTAACATTCCCTTAGGTGGCGTTTGGTACGGGGGAATCCACATTACTCTTGGCATCTAGATTCCTAGGAATGTGATTCGTAGGAATCACATTCCTAGGAATGTAGTTATTCCTATGTTTGGTTTCATTGGGAATCTCTTAAGATTGCTAGGAATGTTGGATGATAATGTTTGGTTTATTCCCAGGAATCTTAAATGAATTATTTATTTTTCCCATTCTATTCTTAGATTTGAATGTGAACTACCAAGTCCTTTAAAAAAAAAATATTCCTCTAAACAAATAATGAAAAACCAAATATAAATTATTAATTATGACAAATTCATTAAAATTGTAGTCTAACATTTCAAAATGACAAGTACAACACAAAAATAACTATTTAAATTCTCAAATGCTTTATTCTTAATAATAATTTTTAAAAGAATTTAAACCATAATGGAGAGTCCCCTTCAAACTTTTTTTTTTTCCACACGTAAAACCTAAATAAAACTTTGTTAAAAAATATATCAACAGAGTTATCTATCTTATTTATGTTATTTTGGCGGGAAAAGATAAAGACAAGAGAAAATATATTAATGATTTGTTTTATATTTTATCTTATTTGCTTAAATGATAAGAAAAAAAGGTTAAAATTGTCAATTTATAAAAAATACAATTTCCTTTAAGTTTAGGAATCTGGATTCCCACCTGTTTTAAAGGGAATCCACATTCCTACTGAGAGGGGTTTAAGGGGGGAATCCAAATTCTCCTAGCATCTGATTCCCTAGCGTAATTTGCAACCAAACATAGGAATCTTTAAACATTTCTAGGAATCCTAAAACATTACCCCGTACCAAACGCCACCTTAGGGTCCATTTGGTTAGAGAGGTGAAAAAATGGAAGGATAAAAAATTGTGGGAGAATAGAAAAGTGGAAGGATAGAAAATATTTAGTTTTCCCTCACGTGTGTTTGGTTGGAGAGATGGAAAAATGAAAGGATGAAAAACTCTTTTGTTTGGTTGAGAGAAATAAATAAGAGGATGGAAAATGAAATTTGTATAAATTTACAATTATGTCCTTATTAAATAAAACAAAAAGTTACACATTTTTTTATTAAAAAAGTTTATAGAATGGATTGTATTTCCACATTTTTTTTTTAAGTTGAAGAACCTGAAAATTTTTTATTTAATAAAAAAAAAAAAAAAACCAACAAACCGTTGAGAAAAAAAAAAGTATGTAAGAAAAGAAAAGATTAAAAAAAAAAAAAAACTGAAGATAGATAAGTTTCGGAACGTGTCTCCTAATTTAATGGTTTAAGATACTAAGCAAAACACGTGCTACAATTGATTTGTGTTATGAGTTGATATTAATCCACAATGGAAAATTTGGACAAGAACGCAAACTTCCAACATTGTTTTATTAATTTAGGTGTAATATGTTACATGAATCTCTCTTAAGTGTTTTTCTTACTATTTTCTCTCTTTTTCTATATTTGGTGTGTTCGTCTTCTCTTTCTTCTCTTCCTTTTATATGAGTCATCTTCGTATTTTTTTGTCCTAGTCCACCTGGATAGCCTCTGGCCTTATCGAGCCCTTCTTTCTTGATTTTTCTTCATGAATGGAGAAATCTGAGGTCTTCTTTACCGTTCAGGTATCCACCTGGATAACTTCTGGTCTTATTAGACTCTTCTTTTGTGGGTTTTTCATCATGAATGGAGACTTCTGGGGTCTTCTTTACTGTTCAAGCGTCCACCTGGATAACTTTTAGTCTTATCTGGCTATTCTTTTGTGGGTTTCTCATCATGAATGGAGACTTCTGGGACTTTACTTACTATTCAGCCTTGTCCTTCTGCATTAAATGCGATGGTGCCAAGCAGGTGACTTATATTGATACGAGGGTTGTTGTGGAATCATTAGGAACTTTTAGAAAACTACCTCAGAAAAGTTTAGCCTCTCTGGGATTTACCACGGTAGCTTAGATATACCTCTGATATGACCTTGGCGTGCGACCTAAAAGGGTATCAGGCCTAACCAAGGATCCGAGGTTTTGCGTTCATTTAAGAAATGGGCTAGCCAATACTGGGTTTATCTCCATCGTTTGGGCTGATACTTAAGTTGGGCCCAGGACTTACTCTATTATAATAAGGCCCAAAATTCACTTAGTATTCACCCCACTACTATAAGCATAAAAGGAAAAAAAAAAAAAAAAAGACAAAAAAAAAAACATCAGCACAAAAGAAAAAAAGAAACTAATGAAGTTCGAAATAGAAAAAGACAAAAGCAGCAAAGACCAAAAAGAAAAGGACAGAAAAGTTCAAAATTTATGAATGTTGCCTAGGGCCGTTTTGTCCAAAATACGAACCTGAATTTTCATTCCAATTTTCCTCCCGATTTGGGAGGATTGAATTTTTGTGCACCTGAAGAGAAAACTTTCAAGCGCCACCAATTTTCTCTCTTTTCTCCCCTCCCAACCAAATACACTTATTACTCATTTTCTCTCTTATTTTTTCTCCCTCATTTTCTATCTACCTTGTTTTCACCTCAAACAAACACACCCTTATTGGAGTTTAGAGGATGGAGTCTTGGTCTCTTTAAACTTACTTTACAAGTAAACATCTTTTTGACAGTCTTACTAGGGGCATTTCAATGAAAACAAATAATTGAATCAAAGGCACATAATTGAATCATCTCTTGGCAAACCCACTCTTTGTCCCTTTTACCCATAAACTTATTACAAAAGTCATATTTAAGGTAAATAAGTTTTCTTTATTCTTTATATCTTATGCTTTATAAACAATTGAAGTGAAAATTTGTAGTATTAATTTGATTTTTAGTTAATTCATCTTTATTTGTGAAGGACAAAAGTATTGTAGATTCTAAGATTAAGTAAAGCTATAATAGTGTTTTAATAAATTAAGTTTATTATTTTATGCTTTAAAAGTTATTTTATTTTAATTATATTACAATTTTATAGTGTAGATGACATTTCTTTTTTTAAATGTCTGCTAAAAAAATTCATCGAGATATGAAAAATTGAGAGAGAGAGAGAGAGATAAAAAAGCAATACATGTTACAATTGTGCTTGTGCAAATAAGTAAAATCAAAATAGTTAAAATAATATTTAAGATTTATTATGTTACAAAAAATCTCAAGATGATTAACAAAATTATTAATTGAAAAGGAAATATTATTAGAATTTGAATACAAAAATTGAATTAGTAATTTTGTATTTTAAAAGGCATGAAAAATATATTATAAAATGAAAAATAGTTTTAAAAATACCACTCTTAAATTTTTCGTTTAGGCTCCAAAAATACATTGAGCCAACCCTAAAAAGGATTTAAAATGTAATATTAATTTTTATGTATTTAAAATATTTTGTTTTATCATTCTTATGGTCACAAGTATTTGAAATTCATAAATTTAAATTCTTCGTTGGATGTAATGAAGTTTAGAATTATCTGTTCATCTCAATGTATATTAAATGTCAAATTCATTAATATATATATATATATATATATATATATAATATTATATTATATTAAAGGTCTCATTCCCAATTTTCCTATAAAATTAAAAAAAAAAAAAAAAGGTCTTATCCCCAAAATTTTGAGATCAAAATTTGGGTTCCTTTATTTTGGTCCTTAAAGTTTGGAGTTTACATTTTGACCATTTATATTTCAAAATATTCATTTTAACCCTTCGTATGACTTTGTTGTCTATTTCTCCTAGTAAGGTAGTAATCTGACTGTTAAATGTCTTTTATGTTTAACTATTTAATAAAATACTAGCTCTAAAATGATGTGTTGCCGAAGAATTTTGTTGTTGTAGGCTAAAAAATCATATTATAAATGGTCAAATTACTAATATAAATAGACGGCAGAACCAATATAATAAAATAATCAAATAAGAAAAATGTCATAACACCCTCCTAAACTTCGGGATGGTGGTCATTACACCCTTGAACTTTTGGGTCCGTTTGGATACAACTTATTATTGCTGAAAGTTGCTGAAAACACTGTAGCAAAATAATTTTTGAATGTGTGAATAGTGTAGCGGGACCCATTTTTAATAAAAAAGTTGATAAAAAGTGAAATTTGTGGGTCCCATTTACTGTTCATGAGACCCACATAACTGATAAAGAGAGTTTAAGTCAAAAACAACGGCTACTGTTTATGAACATTAGCCGTTGTCTCCCAAAAAGCTGGTGCAGCAGCCAAAAAATAAAAAAAGAAAAAGCCATGCGTTTACTGTAGTGTGGGTCCCATGCCCAAAACGCAAATGCAGTAAACGTTGGGTTATCCAAACGCTCACTTTATCTTAACCAATTTAATTCCTAAACTTCACACATATGTCAAATTGAGGCATCTATTGGTTTGTCCCTTTTTTTTTTGGGATGTCATTGCATTTTTCCCTAATCAAACATGAATTATCAAAATTAAAGTTTTAAAACATATAGAGCCAAAATAGAAACAACTTCATTCTTTAATAGTGAAAAAAATGTATTTTTAGAGTCTGTTTGGAACCGCTTATTTTGCTGAAACAAATAATTTTTTGCTGAAAGTACTGTAAATAAAGGTAAAAGTTAGCTGAAATAGTACAGTGGAACTCATAAATAGTATTAAAAAGTGCAATGGAGCCAATAAATAGCAACAAAAATAAGCTGAATAGTAAAATAAGTTGACAAAAATTAAGTTATCCAAACAAAGCTTTAGTCTTAAAATTAAACTATATAACAATCAGACAATCTATCTCACAATTTATGGCTACTTATGTTTTCACGTTTTAATTTCCAATGAACAATAATGTTTATCACTCTCAAAAAGAAAAAAAAAATTTAATGTTTATGATTTACTAGAAAAATTTGTCACTGAATTCCCTTTTAAAATATTAATTTTGCTTTGAACTATTTGAATAGTGGGTCGCATTCAACATTTGATGCAAGTCCATATTTCGCTTCGTTAGAAATTCCTTTAACATAATTCATAAGATACATATGTTGCATTGGAGAGAGAGAGAGAGAGAGAGTTGAATGAAAACTTCAATAACATTTATGTAACAAAGAATTACATTAGAAGGAAAAAAAAAATGTAAAATACAATTTGTGTGCATCATCTACTGAACAAGAATTCATTGGATGGTCAATACAAATGAATCTCCAACATTGCCCAAAATTTTCTTAATTGCTTGGTAATTTTTGGCATTAGCTAATTGGAGAGTGATATTCCACCTTGACCAAAAGGTTAAGGCTTGTAGAAATCTTCATCACACTTCCCAAAAAGGCACACTTCAGCAAAATGAATACAAGAACCTCACTCTAACAAAAACTTGAATTTCCAACATTGTCTAAGTAGTTCTTAACGTGGCTGTAGGCTTGAGGCTTGAGGCTTGTCAAATGTGTTATAACCCTCCTTTGGCAGATTTTCCAATTTTATCACACCCATATTTTCAGATATTTGATCCCACCTTTTATGGTATTTTCAGGCTTATCACGTCTTTAATGGTCCGTTTAGATTGAGGGAGAGAGAGGAAGAGTAGAGTAGAGTATATTTAGCACAAAATTAGCTTATTTTTAGCCAACTCTACTCTACTCCCCTCCACTCCCCCTCCTCCCCTCCCTCCATCCAAACAGGCCATAAAAGCTTTAGCTTTAGTCATTTTAATCCCTTTCTCCATGGATTTCCTGGCTTATCAGTTATCACACTTGGCTCTATCTAAATGGTGTGTAGCTTATTATACAATGCTCTTGAAGAAAGCGCTGGAATTATCAATGCTGAAAGGATGTGGGAAAAAATTTAGAAAATTTTCTTGTTTCCATACGATAGTGGAATTGAATTAATTCAATGTCTCTGATTTTCTGGAAATGAATTATATACTTTTAGTACTAGAGTGAAGTGCGTACAAATTGTGGATCCTCTTTAAAATTAAAAGTGAAAAAATATTAATGTAGAATATGTAGTACTTAGATAAACAGTCTATATGTGACATAGAGAATGATAAAGAAATATTTAAACACAATTTAGTGCTTAGGTTGATGTTTTCAGTTTGCACCCTCAATTATTTATCAAATATAACAAAAATGCTTTGAATAGGACCAAGAATCTTCAATGTTCTGATGAATAGATTTATCTTAATAAGTTTTCTTTATTCTTTATATCTTCAATGTATTTGTGAAAAATCCAGAAGGAGCAGTTTGCATTTATTTACTGTTCCCAGAAAACACATAAATTTGACGCAGCATGCAAATGTGTAACTATCCGGGAGTAATTAAGATAATTTCAAGCTTTGATTCAAATCTCACCTCGCAATGTGGAGCAGATCCTTCGTTATAGAAAGAATATTTACTTGATTTCATGAACATGTCATGTTCAAATTTTGTTTCTTTTTGAAGTTCCAGTGAAATTTCTTCTTCTTGCTCAAATTTTTGAGCTGCATCTTCCATTGCTGATATGTCCTCCCTCAAGCAAATGGTACATTTTTCCCTACATGAACAATTAAGCAAATCAATCTTTATGTCACATGATTAGGATTAATAAAACCAATGTCATAGTAGATTAATCAGGTGTCTAAACACTATATTGAAACAAAAGTATTTATATTAAATTAACACAGTTGAAACTAAAATCCTAGATGATTTAAACACAGTTGAAACTAACTAAATTGATTCCAAACCTTATTGTTACTTAACTGCAGCAGAAAACAAAATACTTGATTTAAACACAGTTAAAGACTAACATATTGATCTGCTTTTAGGTGTGGTAACAAAATATGACATTCAGAGGAATGTACATTTTCAATGAAATTAAGATCTCTAGCAATATTCTCATACCATAAAAAAGGCAGGGCAGATGGGATCAGAGTAGCAGCAGTTGCACATGATATATGCCAAGTAACAGTCACGCCTGCAGAGGCTGCATACTAGAGTTTCTTGAGCATGTGAGGAAGTAGAGGACACTTTTAATCACTGAAGAGCCTGCTCATGTAGTCCTAAAACAACCAATATATGAACACTCAGCTCTTAAAACTTAGACAGTCGCTAAAACAACCAATAAACCTGTACAGATAGTGATCTTCCAATACCAACAATTATTGTAGTAATATTAATTTACCATACCAATATGGCTTAACCTCAAGTATTTATCAAATATAACAAAAATGCTTTGATCACTAGGACCAAGAATCTTCAATTTTTTGATGAATAGATTTATCTTAATTATAGAATTAAATCAGAATTGCTGCATAATTACTTCTAACAACAATATTCTAACCTAATCTTCCCTTACAAGTACACATCTTTTTGACAGTGTCTTACTAGGGGCATTTCAATGAACACAAATAACAGAATCAAGGGCACACATAATGGGTGTAACAGCAAGATAGGTAATAATATAATTCTTCAGTCTTCAAAGAATTAGGACAATGCCTATCCTATGATGGAATGTCCAAATACAAAACTTAACAAAAGATCATAAAACAGATTGCACTTCAAAGGGTTTGCTATTATACAACTAAAAATGATGTTTCAGCTCCCACTGGTTGTGTCATGTGGCATCCAGATGAAATTTATGGAAATGAGAACTTCGATTTCAATTAGCCTACAAGCAAGAGATAGTAAAAAAGGTCCCCCCCCCCCCCCCCCCCCCCTTTTTTTTTTGAAAATTCATAATTTCATTAAAAAGGTTGATCAAATTACTTAGGCTATTATGGATCCAACCCGGTCTAAGAAACAAAAATCCATTGGGCATAAGAATGGAAAAAATGGAAAATCTTATTCTAACTCCGTTTCCCAAAAATATAACTATTTTCGTTCAATATGGCACGATATTATTTTTGATGAGGAATAGCATTGATAGCAACCCCAAACAAAGGAAAATCAAGGCCATTTAGAGAATCAGAGCAAAAAAAAAAAATTTGTTTAACCCATTCATTTTGGGGTAAGAATAAAACTAAAGACTTCCCCAACAACAGTAGCAAAAACTCATTTAATCAAAGTATAATAGTTAGTTTTCTATCATAACAGAAATGTACTTACCCATCCATTGCAATTTATATGCACCGGAAATATGAATTTTTTCTGGTAAATCACTGATCCGATTTGATAATATCTAGTATTATTGTTTGAGATCATATTCACGTTTGATTTTTGAAAGGGCAAATGTATAGGGGGATTAATGGATTGGATTGGCAAGGGAAGACTGGGGACATGAGCAACTGAGGACGAAGACATGGCTACTGCCTACTGGCAGTGGGAGTGGCCAGGGCATTGAGAATTGAGATGAGAAATCAGGGCTAGCCACGAAGGGTATTTATGCCCTCATGACATGTACTGAAAATAAAAGCGTGACACATCTACTAATGTTAACTTTGGAAACACATTCTAGCACTTATTGCAATTTCAAAAACATAATTAAGGGCAGTTTATTACATTACAATTAGCTACCAAATCAAAGATGTCCCCTCAGATTTTCATGCCATACATGCTTTACATGCCATTATATCATCAATGCAAGTTGATTTCTTGTCTTAAAAGGCCGTCCATATCCTCCATCAATTTAATTTCATACCAAAGTTAAAATGCATGCATGTTAGGTTTTCCTCAATTATAGCATATTTGTAATCTTTTTTTTTTTTTTTTGAGGAACTTGTAATCTCTTATTTGTCAAATTATGATTCTCACATAACAACCTTTTTCTTAAAAATATTTGTTTAAAAAAAAACATTTTTAATTGGTAATTTATTTTGTCAATTGGTAATTCTTTCAAGAAGTTCTCATATTGTACGGTGCCAATACTTTAAAAACCAAAAGAACAAAACACGAGTGTATGCTAAATTGGATTTCATCTCGGCATACTAGTTTGTTAAAAAATGATTTTTTTTTTTTTTTAAGAACCGAAAAAGGGAGCTTCTGCATGTGTTCATTGTACCCACCCACTTAAACCCTATCGTGCATGGCATGAGACCACCCAAGCACTAGTGGGGTTTGTCACTACTCAAATCCACAATTCTTAAAGTCGCACTTATAATAGGTCACAAGAATTTCCTACTACTAAGGTATGCCCTTTATTGGTCAAGCGATGATTTAAATATTATGGAGAAACATATTATCTGCACTAGTACCTATTAGGGTGTTAGATTAAGGCAGTCTATACCAAATCTCTAGATGTTTTATCTCATTGTTGATGACTTACCGTGATACTTATGTATCCTAAAATCATATTTATATCATATGCTATATATTAATAGTAGGGGTGGCAAAATCTGACACAACCGACGAACCCGACATGACAAACCCATTTATAAACAAGTCATGGGTTGAGGTTAAATGGGTTCGGGTCATATTTGGGTTGACACGACTAACCTGTTTAATAAACGGGTCGGGTTCGTGTCATATTTGGGTTGACACGACTAACCTGTTTAATAAACGGGTCGGGTTCGTATTCAACATGCGAACCCGTTTGACCTATTTAGCTTATTAAGTTATTAGTTTTTTTTATTTTATTTATTTATATATTATTGCTTAATATATGGTTGTTTTTATATGTTTATTACTATATTTATGATTGTAATTGTATTTTAATTTTAGATATATGGAAATTGATAAAAATTATATAGGTTAAGTATGACCTATTAATCAAATAGATTACTAAACGGGTTATTTGTATTGACTTTTACATGACTTGTCAATTAAATAAGTTAAATGTGTTGGGTTGGGTCAACCTGTTTAATAAATAGGTAGTGTTCAAGTTGAGGATTTCTAACATATTTACTAAACAGGTCGGGTTTAGGTCAACTCATTTAGCCGAATACTCATGGTTTGACATGACACAAACATGACCCACAAACACAAATTGCCACTCCTAATTAATAGTTATATCAAATTTCAATGTATGTAACTTTTTGACCTTTTTGTTGAATACATAATTGTTCTAGCTAGTAATTATTTTACTATTAAAAGAAAATTTAGTAATTATTTTTACACATTAAATTATTGCTCATCAAAGCCTCCACTGTCCATCTTGACCTTGACGACATTGTTTCTCTTTCATACTCTTTTTTTTAAGGATAAGTTTAGGTACAAAATTAGTTGTAGTCTAATTCTATAATATTACTCAATATCATTAACATTACTATATATTTCAAAAATTTAACCGTTGGATTGCATCTTCTTTATGCTATTAATACACATGTCAAATTTTGTGACAATAGGATATTATTTACTATATGATCTATAAGATTATATTTTATGCATAATTTTAAACTACAAAAACTTGTAATTTAAGCAATTTATTGATAACATAGCTATTGATTTTTAATTTTCTAGAAATTTTGCAAGCATGAAGGATACAAGAAGAAAATTTAATCCAATGGTGGATTTGTCAAAATTCACCCCAATAAAAAAATTATTGAGTAATGTTGTAAGCTTAGACTACAACCAATTTTGTAGCTAAACTTTATCCTTTTTTATTTAAAAAAAAAAAAAGAGTTTAAAAATTAAGACAATATTTAGGTACAATTCTTTAGGTGTTGCATTTTAAATTTCTCAATTGAATTAAACCATGTGATTGCATTGAGAAATGCAATGCAAAAGACACATATTCTCCTAAAAACAATTAAATTCAAAGCAAAATTACAAATTACACCATTTAATTTCAACATGTTTTGCCAAGAGCCTTATAACTCAAATGGTTGGCATTTCCTAGCACTTCCAAATGAGACATCAAGATTCCAGAGTTCAAATCCCCTCTATTATTATTTAAAATTAAAAAAAAATTAACAAGCTTTTGATTTAGTCCCTTAAAGTTTTATTTATATTTATTTATTTTATTTTTTGCTTTAATTTGTTTTGAACTTAGTTCGGTTGTCTAGTTTCATCCAATCTTATCGTTAGTGAAACGACACCATTTTAATGCACTTAACGGTGTGGATTGGCTTGAAAGACTATATTTTGGAGATGATTGGAAGTTGAATGATTGAAATTAAGAAATAAAACATTAAAAAAAAAACCAAAAAAAAAAAAAAGAATTGAATTGAAAAATGTCAAAATTAGATAATATAATTGGAACTTAGCCTAAATTCAACTTTGTTCTTCATGACCAATGTAATCACATGGTTGAATTCAATTAAAAAAATTTAAGGTACAATATATAAAGAATGATACCAAACCTAAGTCATTTATACCGTCATCTTCAATCTCAATCCCCTCCACCCCTCCCAAAAAAGAAAAAAATTTTTTTTTTCTTCAATGTGTGCTCCCTTCATTAATCTCGACTGAGCTAGTGAATTTTGATTAGGATAGCCCAACTAGGTCTGTAAACCAATTAGACCTGTATTACAGACTCAAATTAAAATTTTGTAATAAACTCTTTATTTTGGAAATTTTGCTTGCCAAGTGTCAATGACCAATTGAGGTCACACAAAAAATAAAAATTTTCAATTTGCACCCTTTGGTCAATTATTATTTTTCATCAAACACATTTGGTTAATTATTATTTAAAATAAATTCTAATACTTTGTTAATATTAAAAA
Organism: Quercus glauca; assembly: GCA_023736055.1. Classification (NCBI taxonomy): domain Eukaryota; kingdom Viridiplantae; phylum Streptophyta; class Magnoliopsida; order Fagales; family Fagaceae; genus Quercus; species Quercus glauca. Next base: position 22,425,849 of record CM043315.1, read on the forward strand.
TTATACTTTAATGGTTAAAAAATTATATTTTAATGGTTAACAGCAATTATGGATGGAAGGGTTAATAGTGACAAGTGGCAAAGAATGTGAACTTAAATAAATAAATAACAAAAATTAAATGTTTGTTGGGCAAAATTGGATTTAAACCCTATATGTTGCATTAGAAAATAAATTAGGATGTGTTAATTAAGCCAATAAACTCTTGGAGATGATAGTGATCATTTTTTTTTCCCCATAATTTGATAGTTAGAGAATGGGGATTTAAACCCTAGAGGTTTTTTTTTTTTTTTAGAGAGTTTCAACTTATGGCGTCCGCTCCTGATGATAGCTCTTTATCATCGACTAAGATACCAATCAATTTTTGGTGTAGGCGGGGATTGAACTCCAGATCTCTTATACAACTATCAGAGATTTTACCAGTTGAACTAACTGGAACCCACTAAACCCTAGAGGTTAGTTGTTTATGTTAAAAACGCTAGAAGGTGCTAGTTGAGCTATAAGCACTGGCGGAGCCATGAATTTAGTCTAGGGGGCAAAATTAAAAGACAATGTTTAAAGCAAATTAATCTAAGAAATTGTAATCACTAATAATAACAAAATAAATAAACAATTGTAAACAAATATGTATATATTTGATATCATTAAAATAAATAAACAAAAATAACCAATTCATAGTTACAACAAAAAGTCTATAAATTGATGTGGTAAAAATGTGATTAGTGCTACTTAAACAATACAATGAATAGATGTTTGAAATGATTTTTTGTGATTGGTGACATGCCAATTTGTAAGACATAAACAGTAAAATTTTCAATATCTCTAATATCACTCAACAATAAAATACTGTGAAAAGTTTCATGAATGGTAAAATTTGTGAAAATAATGATAACAAAAAAATAGTGACAAAAAATACTATGAAAAAGAAAAAAGAAAAAAGAAAATAGCGAAATAGATGCAAAATGTGGGACAAGACAAAAACTATTTATAAGAATAGTGAAATTGGTGAAAACGAGATATGGTTTGCTATTTGAGAAGAATTACATATATTTTTTCCTTTATTTTTCCTATGTCATAGTTACTTTCATCTAAGTGGGAGTCATTTTTTCGTTTTTTCTCAATATCAGTGTGTAACTTCTTAAGACTTCATATACAGGGAAATTTTAGGAATCAAGGGGCAATTGCCCCGCTCCCCTTTTAGCTCCGCTCTTGGTTATAAGGCTTCTAGCAGTAAAAATGACGATCGACAAACCTTTTTTTTTTTTCTTTTTTTTGAGAAAGAAAAATGGGGATCTTTATAGTTATATTACACCCCCTAGCAGGGAGTCAGTGGCCTCGGAAGGAGTAGCCTGATGATCGACAAACTTAAAGAATGTAATTTATACTCTCAAAAAAATGTCACACAAAGTCATATTTAAATACGTAACTTGTTGAACTGATGGCTAAAATATCTTATCGTCAAATAAAATATCTGGATTCCATGCTGTGGATGACTAAATTTCGAGTTTGAAATAAATCAACCAAGTAAAATAGTTTCACAAATATGAATTTGTATTGATGAATGTGTGGTACAATTCTATGTAATTACAAAAGAGTAATCTTCTGATTCGATTTCCTTTAAAGATTTCTTGATTGTAATTAAGGTAATGTGATTTTGATTCGAACACCAAATATACTTCAATTTGGCTAAAGAATGGATTGAAGATCTTTGAAACAGAATTACAATGAATCTCTGGCTATGAGCTTGTTAGAAATCCTTTGTTCTTCATGTTCTTCGTTTATTCTTCGTCTTTGAAGGTTTGTGGTGGAAATTCTTTGGGGCTTTAGAGGTTTGAATCTGTAGAGCTTCACCAATTTATGGTTTCTTGAAGTTTCTAGAGGCTTTTGAGTTTGATTATAGCGAACTTTGAGATTTAGGAAGATGATTTGGATGATTTCTTTTCAAATGTTCTTTGTATTCGAAGGTTTGTGGTGGAAATTTTTTGGAGTTTTAGAGGCTTGAATCCGTAGAGCTTCACCAGTTTATGGTTTCTTGAAGTTTCTGGAGGCTTTTGAGCTTGATTCCAGCAAACTTTAAGATCTAGGCAGGTAGTTTGAATGATTCTACTTCGAATATTCTTCGTATTTGAGGTTAAAGTTTTTGAAGTTCCTGGAGGCTTTAAGGCTTGATTCTAGCAGAGTTTCTGTACTTCTGAATCTTCTACGATGTTGCTTGTGGCATGGATGCCTTAGCGTATCCCAAGATGTGTTGGTGTGTAGAAATGCCTTAGGAAGGCTTTTATTTATAGGAGTTTGGGGGTGGATGAGCAACATGTGGCGAAATTTGATTGGTGACATATGTCACAGTCTGATTGGAGGAGTTTTAAGACTTTTTCTCCAAGACACGTGGCATCTTTTGATTGGCTGAAATGTTTTGATTTTCAAGGTGACACATGTCAGCATCTGATTGGATTGTCTATGTCATTCCTTACACGCGCCGATGTGTGATTGGTTTTTGCATGCTTTTTATGCTTTTATTTCAACAACACTTGACAAATCTCTGTTGGTTTCTGAATAGTGATAGCAGAACCTAATAGCAGTACGTGGTGCTTTGTAATTGGCCATACTTTATGGATTTGGTAGTATGATGCATTTGTAATACTATCATATCTAATTAAAATTAAATTAAATTATTACGATTTAAAAAGAAAAAAAGAAAAAAAAAAGAGCTCAGCTTGTTATATTAACCTTAATTCAAGCATTCAGGTTCATACCGGTTATAACGGTCCCTTTCTTTCGGCCACGTATACCGCACGGACAAGCTGATTGGACCTTAACGTTGATGGACTTAGATTTAAACCTCGTATGGGCCCAAAAATAAAGGCCACGCACAGGTTTGTCCTTCTTCTTCAAACTTCAATGTTCTTCTTCTTCAATCTTCAGTCTTTCACAGGTTTGTTCTCGCTCTCTACAACCCATTGAAACGACTATAAAGAGATGCTTTAGTTTGTTAAACGGATGGGATTTTGTTAGGATTGAGCTGCTTGTAAATAAGTTCTAATTGAAAATGATCCTTCTTTCAATAATCTATTCTAATTTCTAAGTATGTCTCTCCAAAACCTCCTCAAAACCCTGAAAACTGTGAAAAGAAGTCACCGTCCAAACTTTTCCCCTACCCCTAAACCCTACCAGGAAATAACACAAATTATCTCTAAACCCCTAAAACCCTCCTCAGCTTCCAAACCACTCAGCACCACAACCACCACTTTCCTCTCCAATCTCAACCCCACCACACTCCTCCATGTTCTCACTGACCCAGAACTCAAATCCTCTAAATGCTTACGTTTCTTCAATTTTCTCCTCCACAACCAATCTCTCTTGTCCTTCAAACCTGACCTGCAAGCCCACTTGACCTTAATTTGCAGGCTTCTTAGGGAAAGAAGGTTCTCAGATGCTGAGAAAACCATGAAATCTGACTTGGTTTGCCAAAATCCCAGGTACCCATTTTCTGTTATTGCCTCTACAGTTGTGAATTGTTGCAATGATCCAAAAGCTATAGCCAAGTTTTTCAATTCTATGCTTAAGGTTTATTCGGATTGTAAATTGTTCGATTTAGTTTCTCAAGGTTTTGATTATATGAAGAATAATGGAATTGAGATTGATGAGAGGACTTGTACTGTTCATTTGCTTGCACTTAAAAGTTGTGATCTTTTGCAATTGGTTTTAGACTTCTTTTATCAAATGGTTGAATCGGGTATTGAGGTTTCTGTGTATTCTTTGACAGTGGTGGTGGATGGGTTGTGTTGGAGTGGAGAGGTCAAGAGGGGTAGGGAGTTAGTGGAAGAGATGATTGGTAGAGGAATTAAGCCCAATGTTGTTACATTCAATGTAATGGTGAATGCTTGTGCCAAGAGATGGAATTTTAAGGAGTTGGATTTGGTTTTGCTTTTGATGAAAAAGGAAAGAGTGGCATTCAATGACCATACATATAAAGTTTTGATTGATGGGTTCACGAGTTCTGGCAAGGTCGACGAAGCTAACAAGTTGGTTTTGGAGATGCATGATAAAGGTTTAAAAGTGAATACTCATTTGTACAATTTGATTATTGATAGATATTGTAGATTGGGGTCTATGGATAGTGCAATGTCGATGTTTGGTGAAATGACTGATAGAAGTGTTTTCCCTAACACTGATACGTACTGTGCTCTGATAAGTGGTCTTTGCAAGGCCGGAGAAATGGGGCTGGCAATGGCATATGTGAATATGATGCAGAGTAAAGGGATGGAACCAGAAAATGTTATGTTTAGTATGTTAATTGATGGTTTTTGCAATAAAGGGATGGTTGCTGAAGCTTTTGAGGTGCAAGTTCTGATGGAGAAGAAAGGATTTGCTACTGATTTAACTGTGTGTGACAAGATAGTGAGTGGGTTATGTAAGTTGAATCGGTTTGAGGAAGCAAAGAGGCTGCTGAACGTGATGGTTAAAAGAGGTGCAACCCCAGAAATTGCGAGTTTCACTATGCCATTTGATATTTGAAGCAGAAATTGCTCTAATATTCAGCCCTTTGATAGTTGGGAAAAGAAGGGAATTGCCAAGAGGCTTGTGACTTTGCGGTATTATCCAATTCTCCCATGAAGGAGAACTTGGATTCTAATCTCCTTCCCCAAATATAAATGTAGCCCGTACGCTTATAGTTGAGATGAAAGATGGAAGGTTTTATGCTGGACTGGACTCATTCTTTAATTAGAGTTCCTGGAAACTCTTTTGTTGTGGAAGGCAAAAGATTCACTAAGCTATTCTGTGATACATATATGGCCCCCCAATATGAGGATGCATACATGGCAAAGTTTTCAGGCTTGTCAAAGGACTGGCAAGTGGCAATCAAATGAAGCTTGGGATATGTACGATGATGATATAGTAGAGAATTGTTAAAGGTGACAGGACCTTATCACCTCCCTTGGTCTTGGGCTTCACTCGGCTAAATATATGACAGCTGTGCACAGTAGAAGAAGCACATATCTTAGACAGTCACACGGTTAGAGTAATTGCTACCCACCTGGGATAAGCAAAAATATAATTTTGTATAAATAATTAATGAATAACGGTGTCTAATAAAATTGATTTCTGCTATTAATTGTGTTACTTTTTACTTCCTCATATTTACTTGGGGTAAGGGTAAAAAACTTGACAACTGGGAAAAGCTGGGTTTTCTGGTTTTCCTCCAAAAGAGATAGATAAGCAAATAATTCAAACAGTACCTGACCAAAAGAAGAAGTGACATAGAAGTTTGTAACTAAATAGAACTCTCACCAAACAGAACAAACTTTTGAACTCATAAACATTCCCTATTGCTTCACAATTCACACAACCCCGCCATAAATACGCGACCATCATGCCCTCCAAGTCCAACCCTTTAAAGTAAAATGCAGCCCAACAATTCCAGCGACCAAGGAATTCCATTCCGGTCAATTCTCATCCACTCCCTTTGGCTCACTATCGTTGGCATTGTCCTCTTCCGCCTTGCCACCGCCAACACACAAGCACCTATCTACATCAAAGTTTTTGGTATATCCAGTGCAATTATCGCCACGGCTCCTTGGATTACACAGCTTATTGTTTCAATGGCAATTATCATTTTACACAAAGTTGGAGTTTGTGATCTAACATGGCTAGTTAAATCTGAGGTCTCAGGTTGTGGGAGTCGGAGAGAGGTTGATGAAGATTTTGATCAAGGTGCAGCTTTGCATAGGGTTGTTATTGCTCGTGGAAAAGTTAATGTGCGTGGAGAATATAATCTTAGAGACAGATTTGGCATGTTTGTGCGAGTTAATGAAAGAAACGGTCCTCAACTGCGGAGGAACTTGACGGTCTGATCCTAGGCTTTGCTTAATGATAAGAGAGTTTGTTTTGCACATTTTTAGTATTTTACCATTGCCAGATACCTCCTCTGCTCTGGTTGTCTTTGTTTGTTAGACTTTTTCTTGCTCTATTTTGTTTCCCCCAATTAATGTGAAATTATTTAGTGTACAACATATGGGATCAACTAGGCCATTCAGGGCATTCAGCAAAAATAAAAAAAAATAAAAACCTAAGCCATTCAGGGCTTCTTGTTTCTCTAGATATAGGTAATTTGCTAATGAAGGATCTCATATATATATATTTTAAAAAATGTAACAAGTAAATGAAGGATCTCATTTTATTTATTTATTTAAATGTAACAAGTAAATGCAAATATATTATGAGGAACCCATCTAAAATTTTTAGCCTTTTGTGCCTTCAATATCCAACAAAGATCTAATTCTCAACAGGATTTTAACAAAGATGGTTTTGGCATGTTCATATAGTAGATGTAAATTTGATGGAAGATCTGGTCCTCAAATGAAAAGCGGAGCTATTTATTGGTAAGCTTTAACCAGTGATATAGAAACTGAGAGTCTTTTACCGGACTAAAATCGTGGCTGGCTGAAGTTCTGGCATTATTGATTATCTTAGGGTTGCTAATCCCATAATTTAAATCTAAGCAACAGGATAATAATAATAATAATAATAATAATAATAAGGCCCATTTTGCCTTTTCAATCCAACTAGGTGCAAATCAGGAGATTCTGACCTACAATTGAGAATCAGAACAATTTATTTTCTCGTATACCTTTTGTGGTGTCAAACATGTCTCTAAAAGTTACCCCACACATCAGATGCCCTCAGAATCACCTTGAACGCCAAAACAAAAGACCTGGTATACTTTTTTAACCTCTTCATTTTTATCTTTATGCTCCATGAGCAACAGAGCAATCCTATGGTATACGTATATACATCGTAAGTTTCTAACGTAAACTAGAAGAATGATATAATCACTCAGTATTAACTCTTTTTGACTGGATCGCCAAGTATTACCTCTTCCTGCTTTTCAGTCTCTTCCTGCCCTTTGAAATCACCTTCTACCAGAGCTTGATCTATTGCTATAGTATTGAGTGGGCCTTGTGGGGTTCCAAAAAGTGTAGTGAATATCTGCCTATGACATTCGTCACAAAAGTAGACGTAGGTAAAATGGCCCTCGTATGGGAGCTTATGTACCGCAGCTCCTGGTAGAACCCGGTGCACAAAATCAGTCATGGATGGCGGCACCACCCTATCATCCATCCCCTGTAAAAAGGATATCACAAAAATAGTGTTGATAGCCAATATACCTCCAAGTAATAAGTAAACATCTATTCAAAGTTGCGTGTGAGTTTATAACTGATCTTCTTGTTGTCTCATCATCTTATTAAACATTAACTACATTAATCCAAATGTCTCTGCGGAAAAAAAGTCTATCGGAATTGATAATCAGACTACTTTAAGCTGATGATGTCCAAGTATCTATGGAGTGCTAGAGAATAAAACATTATTCAATCAAAACAAACATGAAGCAAATGGATATGCCACTAACCTGCCATAAGTGTATTGGGCCAAGGAAGCCTGTATATTCCTCTTTAGCTTCAGTGAGCATAGACTTGAGCCAATTGAGCAAGCCTTTCCCTCTTTGTTTCTTCTGTAATTTAAGGTCTGCAAGGCTGAAACCCCAATTTGAGACCTGTAATGCAGCTTCCTCCACAAAGGGTTTTGCATTTCCCTGCCTGATTGATTCTTCCACATCCCTTTGCCAGAATTCTTCATAAATTGGGTCCTCCATCAATGCTCTGTCCTAGAAAGATAAGCAATGTCTTCAATAATGACGCATACAAGCAAACAAGCAGCTAAATAGGCTTATCTAAAAGAACCAGAAACTAAAAGCCTCAGAACAACAATGCTTTTCTCCAGTTTTAAATGGAAACAGCAGCATCAATCCTCTTTTACCATATAGCCTACAAGAACTATTGTGTAATCTACATAAATCACCAGCTCTATCCCTGTATCTTCACACACAAACAAACCCCCCCCCCCCCCTTTCTTTTCCCACAAGGATAGAACACACCATAAATACAGGCTTTCTGAATACCCCAGAAGGAAATTTTCCACCCTGTCTATGCTCCACTATACAAGGGACTGTTCTTACTCATCTATACAAACAGCATAAAGGGTACTGGCATATAAAAGGACATGTCAGCCAAGATTTCACAGCTGTGTATAACTCTCCTTCCAATATTTGAGAGTAATGTGTTTCAACTGAAATTGCAAAAGTGCCTAACTGGAAACAAGAGTAGTGATGGTACAAGGGTCAAATTTGTAGATATATTAATCTGAAAGAAATTATTGATGATAAAATGGCTCACTCTCTTTCCCAGTGACAATGAAAGCCACTTATCAATCTGACCATGCTTTCCAGACAAGAAGCTTCGATGGTAGAAGTAAGCGAGAAATCTAGGAAGCCTCCGAGCTAAAATGTACATAAATTTCCTCTTTTGAGTCCACTTCTCCCAAGTTCCACGTCTCTCTTCCTTAGTCATGATTGTATCATATGGATTAACCATTGGAGCAAACATGGCTGCACCTGTTATAATACCAAAAAACTATTCATTTCCTCAATCATAAGTTCTGGATCATGGTCGTGTTATAAACTATTCTATCCTCTTGATGAATTTAGATTATTTAAAAAATTCAATTTCATGAATGAGCTCTAGCTCAAATTGCACCTCCTCCCCTTGTAGGAGTTGTGGGTTCAAGGGCTACCCAGGACCCACCACCAGGTGCCCACATTACTTTCCAATAAAAGAAATTGATATCAACAGCATGCCTATTAAGTAAGGCATCTTAATTCCTAATATGTCAAGACTTGTTTATATTGACATTGATTACCAAAGTTAACCAATAACTTGCCTCCTATTTTTTGTTGTTGTTGCAGTTTACTAGTTCACTTCCTTCAACAGCAGCAGATTTTGGGGCTATGTCACCAGTATCAAGAATATCAAATCAATAAAAAGTGGCTTCAACCACACAGCACATTTAGTCTTTTTTACTTTACCATGCTAAACGTAGTTACAGCTTAGGATTAGTGCATACTGTCACCTCCTCTGTTGGACTTAATTAGCCACTGCACTATTCATACAAAGCTTTCAACTAAGTTAAAATCTAGTGACTACATGTGCAATTTTGCCCCACAACTTATATAAAATAACAACTCTTTATTTTTCCTTTGATAAGTAATAATATAATATCTAAAGCTTAATTGATGGCAACTAAAACTTGTCTTCTGCAAATATTTTAGTCTCTTTATTTTGGGGGAAAGCAGGGGGAAGGGGGGTTGTGGAAATTTCTTTGATCAAGTCCTTTACCAACTGAGGAGAACCTTATAAAAAATCAAATAAATTTAAAAAAGTGATTTCCACCACATTTATTCTGCATGAGGAAAAGCAAATCTATATCTATATAGTGTGACTAGTGTCATTACATTTCACAGGGAAAGGTAACCATGACCAAAAGATCTAGCATTCAGGAAACTCAAAACTCCAGAAAGGGACAAATACAAATTTCCTTCATAAAAACCAAATAAATGGTATTTATTATAATTTTATTTCATTCAAAGAGAGCGTCGTGTATTATTGATGTTCCACATTCTAGCCAAGCTAAGCTGATCAAAACAGATATTGGATGTTAAATACCTGCAAGCCTATCAGGAATGTATCTGAGTGCAGCCCAAGCATGCATGCTTCCACTTGAGTATCCCACAACCCAAAACTTGTCATTGACACCAACAGCATTTGCTAAGAGTAACATGTCCATCGCTGATGACTCAAGATTTCTTTTAGGATGAGGATCACTCTCACCAAAACCCGGAAGATCATACGTTATCAAGCGAATGCCAAACTCTTCCAGCAGTGAAGCCTTAAGCCCAGGTATTCCTAATCAAAAAGACAATACAGAATCCAAAAAAAAAAAAAATCAAAACATGTGGCTGATTTTACACAACACCAAATGTTACTCAAATGAACTGTGAAACTGTATTCTTTCATTTCTGCCATTGTACAACCTGCAAGCCTGGAGGAAAGGAAAGTATGTGGAGCAATCATAGAAAATCTAGCTCTTTCAGCCGAAACACCTTGCTCCTTGTAAGCCAAGTATCTACCATCCGGAAGCACTATGAGCTTAGCACTAGGAGGATGTAGGTACACTTTTTTTATCAACGGGACAGGGTCGGTATCCTGTTCGGTATTAATTTTCAAGGCTGCAAATTAACTAACAATGTCAGAAATTACTAGAGTTCTAGAAGACATATACAAAAACATACAAGCATCTCAGGACCATACTTAACAAAAGCTATACTCTAAATGAACTCACGACTACAAAGACTAATCATTAGGTTTTGTATCTTAGGTTCCTCGATTAAATTCAATTATGTGGCCTTGGAAGCTGTAACTAACTAACTATAAACAAGGGGCAATAAGCCACATGGTTCAATTTCATTGGGGGAACTTAAGGTATAGCACTAAGTAACTGTACCTAAGTTTTGTCATATGTAATGCAGTTTTTCTATAAATTTGAGACAAAGAAGGAAAGGATTTGAGTTGCAAGGAAAGTATTATTACAAAACATCATGAAACTACATATTACAAAATAGGATAGGATTTGAAGCCAATCAAAATCAATCAATCATCAAACAAAAAAAAAAAAAAAAAAATCCAAACATTCGCTAAATCCCAAACAAAGATTAAACCCAAGTTCTTTTGTCCCAAAAAAACATTCCACTTTCTAAGATCCAAAATTAAAACAAAAACAAAAGTATTAGAAACTGAAATACCTGAAAAAGCAATGAGAGAGACAAAGAAGATGACTAGCCAAGAGTGCAAGGGGTTCTTATCTTCAGGCAGGAACTGATTGAAGAACCTAAGATTGTGACCAAGTCTCTCACAAAAAGGCTCACCAATATTCCTCCGCAAGTAAGAACCCTTTCCCAACTTTCTAGCAATGTAGGAGTCTTCTCTCACTACACTCTGTCTCACTATATCCCTGCACCCTTTTCCTAACGCCACCGTAATCTCCGCCGCCGCCTTCATAAACTCCGTTACCTTATCCGTCAACGGCAAGTCCTCCGGCACCCTCACATTACTATAAGCGCCTGACATTTCTCTATTTTAACTTTATTAGTTTTTGTATGGGTGCTCAAAATGAATAGTAGTGAGAAGAAGAAGAAGAAGAAGAAGAAGAAATGGAGTTTGGGAATATTGATATTGGTTCATTTCGTGGAAATGTGGAGGAGAGTGGGTGTGGGGGCAAGTTATAAAAAGGCTTCACTGGTACGCAAAGGTGGAGACGAGAGAGAGGGGGACCAAAAAAGTTTGACAATGAGAGAGAGAGTGGGCTAAAAGTTTGGTGAGAAAAATACATATAGTGGTGGCTTTCTTTTGTGTCCGTGGGTTGGAAAATGGGGAAGGATTTAGGCTAGTTTGGTAAGCATTTTAAACTTATATTTTTAGTTTTTAAACAATATTATATATAATTATATATATATATATATATTTTATTTATATATATTTTTAAATAATAAAATACATATTTTTAAGGGCATATACTAAACTTCCTTAGCTGTTTTTTTTGGAGTATTTGCCCTTTTTATTTTCTTTTTGCTTTGGTTTTTTTAGTTTTACAACACGTGGAAAGTTGAGGTATTCGTTTCATTCCAAATTCTAAGTGGATAAGATAAGATAAAATAAAATAAGATAAATAAATAAATAAATGTTAGAAGTTATTATCACTTTATTATTAAAAGTTTACAAAATTTTGATTAACTTTTTTGCTAATAACTTATTTGAAGTTGATTCTCAAAAAAAAAAAAAAAAAAAATTGAAGTTATTATTATCATTTATTTTTTAATTTCATAAAGTACTCAGTAGGTTTATTGATTTGAGACATGAAATAAATTCGAAGGACTAAAGACTAAAACACCACTTTCTTATTTTTAAAAAAAAGTTATTATCATTTTTTTTATATAAACTGATATGATAAATATGTATATGGATTAATTTTTTGACTATATCTTATCTTTATTTTGTATAATTTTTAAAGCATCAAATTTTATGGGTATATTTATACTTTTAGATTATTTTTAACAGATTAATAAAAGCCAATTTAAAGGCATGGATTTGAATTAACCTTTTCTGTTAAATTATTTGATTATTAAAGTCTTGTTTTTTCCTAAATGACAATTATATCTTTGTCAACTTTTAATGAGTAAGCTTTTTACTCATCCAAACACTTGCGGAATGTGATTTGTGCTACATTTAAAAATTAACCTATCAATTTATAAGCTTATATACAAATTTTTTTTAATAATTATGACTTTTTATTTTAGTTTAAAAAATTCATATTGATCTAATTTTGGGGTATGGTACAAACTATACAGGCGCGAGTGAAGAGTGAGCTATGAGGATGGAGTGATTGACAGTGATTGCGTGAGAGGACGTGGGTGAAAATTAACGGTGTGGGTACAGTCCACGTGGAGGAGATGAAGTTACGTCGAATATTATCATTATAGTAATAGTAGTGGGAGGGAAGTGGCGGTTGCTTATGCTATCAGAAAAAAGGTTGGAAATATAACGGCCCTGTTCGATTTTCTGTCGTATCCTATTTCCATTGTTCTACTCTCGTTGATTTGCGCGTGCATTGCCCACCTCACACATTACAAAACACAATGCCACTAATCCATACATCATAAATACGTAAAATTATTAGCTTTTATAATAAGAGTATGTTGGAATTTGGAAGGACAATTTTTATTGAGCTGCTTACCTTTAATTTTTCTTTAGTCAATTAATTTGTTTTTTAAGCATTGATTAATTCAATACCATACAGCTACAATTATTATCAAGGCCATACACCTGAAAAGTTTTTTTTTTTTTTTTTTTTTTTTTGAGCATGAAGGTTGTTTAGGCATCACTTAAAGAACACAACAAAAAGGTTACATCAACAACATATATAGGAAATGTGTGGAAGACCTTGTTTCTTAGCTTGCTCCTGCAATTGTTTATTGATTTTTTTTTTGCTAAAGCAATTGTTTATTGCATTTTGAAAATTGGGACGCGTTGACTATTATTGAGTACATGGTTATGTTAAATAAATTTGAGGAGATGATATGTATACTCTTTACCTCTCTTAGGCCAGGGAATGAGATTAAAAATTCTTTTAACTATTTGAGATTATTTATCTGCGACTATGTACATCAAGAATGTTGTAATTCAACGGAATTACCCTTTTTTTTAAAATTATTTTTATGAAGAGACAGACTATGAATGAGGAATCTGAGAAGCCTCGAAAGCAATTGGCTTATGAATCTCCTATTAAAGAGTTTTACTATGATCGCTCTGTGGTCCCCATAGAGAAGCCTCTTGAAAAGATGGATTGGAAATTGAGGCAATGATGCAAGCTGCAGTAGAGCAGACCAATACGGGAGGAAACTTAGATTCAAGGATTTTGCCAACATCTGTAGCTCTGCTAAAAGGGTTCAAGATACCAAAGTTTAGTAAAAACAATGGGGTTGGTGATCCATATCATCACTTGCTGTCCTTCTGTGGGGATTTTCGAGGCCTTGATTCCCAGTCTGGGTTATTGATCCACCTTAATCAGAAACCATTAGAAGGGAAAGCACTCAAGTGGAACTCATCTCTTCCCCTTGATGCTCTACATAGTTTTGGTGCTGTGATTGACGAATTCATTGGCTGTAGACACCATTTTACAACTTGCATTTAACCAATATTAAGGGCAAAACAATAATTTTGCACCAAGGGCATGATCGTAATTTCGACAGTTAGATCTTCAAATTTGTGATACAAAACAAATCTTGATTTTCTAACGATCACAATTGTATGTTATGGGCCTTAATCGAACCACCTGATCAAAAGTTATTATACAATAATTTTCAATGATCGTGGTTCACCTACACAATGGGCCTGATCACGTCCTATTTTAAACACTTAATTTTGATTGGATTTCATTTTATTTTATTATTTTTTAAGAAATAATAAAAAATGTTTTCCTTTATGGCGTCTTATCTACTCTTTTGAAAAATAATTTGGATAGAGAAAAAGATATGATCCATGAAAATTTTCAAAAATAATAGAAAATGCTAAAAAATGTTACTATTTTTAGCAGCAACTTGAATCGCATTTTTGGCCTAGAAAACGTTGAAATTTGGTTTCCTCAATTTTTGGAAAAGTTGTAGACAATTGAATTTCCTTTCAAAAAATACCAATCCCGAATCAATTGGAAGTTTGAGCAGAAAGTTCAAGCCAAAATACGAAACAGGTGTAGAAGATAACACAAATTCAGTATCATCTTCAACTTTTTTTCAAAAGGGGATCATTACTTGGTTTCTTTCTTTTTAATCTTGTTTATATAATGTATCATATTAATAAACTATATGTACTATCACATGTATATAAACTATATGTATTGCATTGACTTGAGTTTATGATCTCATATATTTTTTATATTTGGCCTTTAGTTTGATATTCATGCTTAAATGTTGAGTTTGCTTAAACTATTGGTTTGTTATCCTATGCCTAAGTTTCATTTTCCTACAACATGCTTAAACTCTTGTTTGTTATCACATGCTTGATTTTCATTTTCTTCTAACATGTTTAACTTTTGTTTTCTATCACATGCTTGATTTTCATTTTCTTCTAACATGCTTAAACTTTTGTTTTCTGTCACATGCTTGATTTTCTTTTTCCTCCAACATGCTCGAATTTTTGTTTTCCATCACATGCTAAATTCTTGAATCCCTTTTGCATGCTAGATCTTTGATCTTTACTCTAAATGTTGAAATTGTTCTCTTAACACATGTTGATTTTTAACAAATGTACATATTGAATTGGTTTCTTGAAATACAATACGTTTTCACATGAAATTAATGTAATAACATTCCCTAATCCTTTGACACATGACATTCTAATTTTCTAAAGTTCTGGTGATATACTTAGATGAACATGTCTAAATATCTCATTGATGTTCCTTTTACATGCTTAGATGAACACTTCTAGGCTAATGCGCAATTTTCACTTAAATGCTTAGATGAACATATCTAGGTAGTTGTTTTACTCTCTTTTTTAAATGCTTAGACAAGCATGTCTAATTAACATTTTGATTTTCACTTAAATACTTGGATGAACATGTCTGGGTGATTTTCTTTGTTCTTCTCATAACAGCTTGGATGATTGGTATGCCTAAAAATATATATATTTTTTTCTTTGCAATTATGTTGATGACAAATAACATGACAATTTTGTTTTCCTTCACATGCTTGGGTGAACACTTCTAAGTTATTATTTACTTTTCATAACATGATTGGATGAACATATATACCTAATTTTCTAATCTATTAAACATGTTTGGATGAACATGTCTAAGTTAGAAATTCTTTGTTTTACATTAACTTCCTGGATGAACATGCCATTACTTTCATGCTTTCTTTACATTTACATTGTTATCTAACAAATTTTATTTTTTGTTTCTCTTTACAATAAATTCCCCAACATATGTTTGTTTACAATTCTTGCAAATTAACATGTTTATATCATATATATTATTTGCATTTGTTTGACATGACATGATATTGGCCACCTTAGCCTAGGAGATTAGTTTTACCGGGCGAGATGGGTGCTTAATCCCTTTCTATTTCGTAAATTAGCCTCTGAACCAAGATCAAGGGTTTATACTAGGCTCTTGTACATGCAATTTTACATTTTTTAGAATGTAATTAGGAAACAAAGCAATGTAATTTACTTTCTTAGATTGTATCTAGGACCAAAAAAGAATTGTAAATTTTGTTACAAAATTGATGTAAATTGTAATATATATATATATATATGTATGTATGTATGTATGTATGTATGTATTAATACAATAGAGGCATTTTTTATAGAGAAGGTTTTCTTATTTTTCCATTTAAAATAAAAAGTGACGACTCCATGTAAAACTCTCGATCTAGGGGGCAGTACATTTTACAGTGAATTCGACATTTTAAGCAACACAATCCCACCCGTTTGTGCGGGTTAGGCCTAGTTTAAGAGAAAATTGGCGGACCGGGGTTGCAGTCGCTCACATTGGCCAGTAGTTGCACTAGGTGGAGCATCCCCCACAGAGAGTGTGCTCTTCTGGTGTGTGCATTTTTTTTTTTGGTGGACTTTTTGTAAATTTCAAAACATTTGTAATTTTTTTTTATTTAAAACTTTCGTTTTCCAATATTCAAGACATAGTATTATGAAGCTGTTTGGCTTTACTTGTTTGTTGTTTAAAACTCAAAGTTGAAAGTTTGTTTCTTTGTTTTTTTTTTTCTTGGTAACACTAATTAATTTTTTAATTAAATAAATTGACATATAATTAGATGATAAAAATGACTTTTACTCCATTGGTGAATTATGGAAAACCTAGTTACAATATATATTTTTTCAAAAGATAAATAAAAATGATTCAAAAACAGTTATTTTGTATCTTTTCTTTTATTGATTATTCAAAGAAATTTATTTATAACAAATTGATGTATCAATCTTTAAAATACAATAAAAAATAATTAAAAATTTATTTACTATATTGTTGAAATTGTGCCAATTATATTTATTGTCACGTTAATTTGTAAATATTTTTTTTGTAAAATTGGTAATAGTTTTGGTGTTTTTTATTTGAGTTGATTACAACTTTCCATCCTTAAGTGTTGGGTCATTCACAATGTTCCCCCTAAACTATAAAATTAACCAATGTCCCTTTTATCATCAGGTTAAGATATCAATTGATTTTTGATTTAAGCGGGATTTGAACTTCAAATTTTTTATTCAAAGACAAAAGACTTTATTAGTTAAGTTAACTAAACCCATCCTTCTTCAACTATTGAAAATAAGCAAATAGCCTCATGTCATCCACTTTGCTATTATTAACATCTTACTAAATATTTTAATTCCCTTTATAAAACATACTGAAATGCCTAAAATACTCTCCCTCTAATTAAGGGGGGATTGTAAATGACCAATAATTAAGGGGAGGAAACGATTGATGTCATTCAAATAACCCACAAGATGCATTTTATTTATATTTACTACAACTGAAAAAAAAAAAAAAAAAAAAAAAACCTTCTTCCAAAATTCTCAACACTTTTTTGATGGCTTATATGACTTACTGTTACTTGAATATTTTTTCTTTTCTTTTACATCTACAAAATAAACCATTACAAGTGGAGTCCACATAGCAAATAGTGGTGCATCAGCGGGTTTGGAATTTGGTATCATGGGATCCATGCAATGCATTACTTTGTACATTGCCATTGTTGTTGGTATGCAATGCAGCAGTCTGAAAAGCACTAACACCGTCCAAAATCTAAATGCAAGGGAAAAAGATATTTATAAATTTTGCATTAGAAAGGGGGACCACGGAGAAAGCCCCGGTGTGGAGCACAGCACATGACTCATCTTTTAGCATTTGGCATTAGGAGAAGGAGAGTGGTCCTTCTCCAACAATCACACAATTGATGGTAGACTACATCAGAGTTGGAAGAATCATACCAAACCATTTTCTCCAACTCATCTTAGTAGAGCTTATTATTAGTTGGTTTTCTATCCTATGGTTTTTTATCCCAGCCTGAGGGAGAGACAGAGTCAAGAGTTCCTCTCTCTAATCATCATCAACTTCTATCCAATATTCCTTTTATTATTCCATTTGTCTAACCTAGAGCTAGAGCTTTTTATTCTCTATTAACTTCTTCTGTTGCATTATTTTCTCTTAAATATTCAGTGAGAGAAGGAGAAGCCTTGGTCCCATGAAGATTCTCTTGCGGCCATAAACATCTCTATAAGTCAATAATCAATATTGTGATATATGTAGTTTACCTTTTGTCTTTATACTGGAATTATAGCAGCCGAGCTCAAAGAAGTGGCCAATGGCCCAAAGTTGAGTTTGGATGGAGTTTCCTTTTTAGTTTATTGTTTTGTGTATTTTGGGATTGTATATCTCATTGTCATGCAAACAAAAGGAATTAAGAACAGATTTTCGTAAATGAATTTAACTTTGGACTTCAGACTAGTTTGATACATATGGCCCATTCCATAATAGTCATCTGTATTTTTATGAAGTTAGAGCCCAGATCTATGGTACAAGTATACAATTAAATGACATGACAAGACTTGAAATGATCAAAATAAACAAGACTTAAAATGGAGAAAATCTTTTTGTTTTTTTTTTTTTTTTTTTTGTGATGAATGAAAAAGGAGGTTTTTGGTCTGAGCTCATTAACTTTACGCCATGTGACGATAATGGGTAATATTACGTGTACCACACGGGTTTTGCTAGAACTATTACTCAAACCGCTCATCTCTAGGTGCAGAACAAGGACTCTTACCATCAAGCCACGCTCTCGTGTGGTGAAATGGAGAAAATCCTTTTCCACACAAGTATATTGATCAAATTTTTCACAATTTCCCAAGAACAAGCTTACAAATTACAAAAAAAAACAATTTGCTTTATTTTATTCTAATAGAATATGACAAATTGGGGATCAAGGCATAGAACTTGAAATGCAATAGAGGCTAATAATTGAAAAGTGATAAGCAGAGATGACTTCAAAAACACCAATATTCATTTCGGATCTTATCACCAAACTTCTTCTTTAGCTCTAGATTCTTCTCAAAGTACTCATTTGCAGTCCTGGTACTGGTCTTTTTCTGTTAAGTTGGCACACAAACCAATACAAACCAAAATTGTGAGAGAGACATGGAAAATGGTTGATTTTTTTTATTTTTTTTATTTTAAAATAACTAAATCAATGTTTACCTTCATTTCTTTAACTTCTGCAACCTTCTTTTCTAATCTTTCAAACTCCTTCAGAGATTTCTCCTCAGCTTCTTTTAGCTCCACCAACTGCAATTCAAAATATATTGAACTTCAATAGATTTTCCCAAAAATATAAGATCTTTTTCCCCTGCCATGTTTACAATGGCTGGATAGTTTCTATGTAGTAAGAACACTAAAATCAAGAATTTCCTGCAATCACTGAAGCTCCTAATGAAAATGTTTACCCTGGTTAGACATGACCAGGAGCAATTTCATCAGATTCAAAGACATTTGGACCTTTTTTAACCCCTATTGATGTTGATTTTTCATGTTTCCTAGCAGAAGATAAACAACATTAGAACCTTTCTTACAAGAATTTGTCAATTCAGGTATTGCCGATAGAAAAGATTTTCTTGATTTCAGTTTCTCACAAGATATGATCGAAAGTCATCCCATCATATCTGTGGACATTTGGATATTTTTCATGCCCTCTTGGATGTTACATTTTCAATTATGCAAATCAAAACAAGTATGAGCAGTTCCAGACATTGTCGAAAAAAAGCACGGAGAAAGAGAAAAAAAAAGGGATCCTTTAGCTTTAATAGGAGAATAGGAGGAGTAATGAGAACCAATAAAGAAAAAAAGAAATAATTGCGGCCCTTACCAAGGCATCAGACTTGGGTTTGTAATGAGGAGTGATGGTGTTTACATACTTTGGGATCTGATATGTTTACAAAAACAATTGAAATTCAATTAAAAAAACCTAACTCCTATAACCATAGGCTCTCTGCCTTTCTGGCTCAAGCCCTAGTCAAATAGGGAGATGCTTGAGGCTCATTGGGCTATTGTCAAGGGCATAGTCAGGATTTTTTACATAGGGGGGCCAATTTTTGACAACGATGATTATCATCGTTGTATGGATAGTCTATATATTTAGGTTGATATGGACCTTCTTTGAGATAAGCTCATTGGATTTCATCTTGTTTGTTGATAGGAAATTCACATATTTGTTTATGTAATTCTGGATCATGATCTATCTCCTCAGATTGAATTCTTGAACATTTGGAGGGGTGTTCATCAGGCATTAAAGTATTAACATTTATTTCTACAGCCACAGGTGTTCTAAATTTTGAATTGCTAACATCTTTTTTCTTTAAGAATGCATCAATTGTTTTTCGTTTGCTCATAATTCTTTTAGCTTTAAGAATATGACTAAAAAATTAACCTGAAAAGAGCTTAAAAAATAAAATCTTAATTAGAAATTTTTACTTAATTATATGGATGTTATTCATACTAAAGAAAAAAATAAAATTTCCACTATAATTTAAACAGTCAACCCATCATCATTCCTGTTATTCAAATTTTCCTGTATTTTAATTTTTTTTAAATTAAGAATAACCCCTCAAACAAAAGCAAAAATTAAACACACGAGTACACAACATAAACCAAACAATTTAACAACACTCACTGCCATATGATATCTAACTAATCAAAAATAGTTAATAAATCAAAAAAAAAATTACCTTAGAAATTTTATCTTCATAAAGTGCAAACTTTATCTTCCCTTCAAGACTCATCACAAACAACCTCCCCATGCCCATGCCTTCAACCATATATTTCTCTAAAAATCTATGAAAAATTAAAGAGCATGTGAATATTTAAGTGTAGATAGTTGAGAAAAAAAAAAAACACTAAAAAGAGATGAAGCGAAAACTAAAAACTCACCCTCTAGCTACGCCCCTGCTTTGAATGATTTATTTTAAGAAAGCAAAAAGAAAGCAAATAACGGTCAGTTTTTTTTTGGATCGTGAGGACTGAGTTTGAGAGGAGGGCTGAGCTGAGTGGTAAAAAAAGTCTAAAGAGATGAAGGTCTAGTGCTTAAATAAGAGAAGAAAACTCACCAGGTAGTCACCAAGTTCCAAATCCTGAAATTTGACAATAAAATATGCTGAGTGATTTGTTTTAGAAAGCAAGAAGAAAGAAAAAATTGGTCAGGAATTTTTTTTTTTTTTTTTTCCGGACTGGAGGGCTGGTAGGTGGTACCAGTGGGAAGTGAAAGTGTATCACAGAAGACAAAAAAAAAAAAAAAAAAAAAAAAAAAAAAGAAAAAAAAAAAAGAAAAAGAAGTAAAGAGAATAGGGATTCCGTTGGTGGGTTTTTGAGATGGAGAAAGTGAAATTTTGTTGTTTTTGTGTTTGGATTTTGAGTATTTAAATGTAAGTGGGCCACCACCAGCAGGTGTGGTACAACTGGTTGGTAACTGCTGAGGCTTCACCACATCCCAGGTTCAAGTTCTCACGAGGACTGTAATTGCAATTTCTAGAAGTCCCAGAAACCAATAGAGCCTGGGGTGTGTATGGGTTCAGAGTTTTCGAGCTCCAGTTCGAGCTGGTGGTACCCATGGGCTTACCCAATTGTACTGTGGGCGTGGGACAATGATTGCCACACGTGAGTCCCCTTTTTTTTTTTCTTTTTTTTTTTTTTTTTTTTTCTCAAAAAAAAAATGTAAGTAGGCCAGCTTTTTGTTTTATTTGGAGTATAAGAAGCCTAAAACTAAAGGCTTTTAGCTGGGAGACTATTGGGGGGGGGGGGGGGGGGGCGGATGTCCAACATTGAGGGGGCCCAATCAATTTTCTTACATACTCTAATGGATTTTTTTTTGCAGGGGCCACGGCCCCCCCCTCCCCCCCCCCCAAAGGGACAACGTGGCTCCGCCCCTAACTGTTGTGGTGCTCTTGCTCTGGAATTAGAGGTGGAATCAGATTCGACCTTTCAGTTAGATGACTTTGACACAAAGACTAAACTTCTACTCACATGGTGGCTTGAGAACATTAAGAGTCCTCTATGGCCGCAACAAGCTCTCAGTTTTTGGGCTGCTTGACCTATTCAAAAGACTCTGTACCTTCAGTGTGCATGGAGACATGATCCACGCTTGCTTTGACTTGTTGTTCTTCGCTTGAACCTGTCTGAGAAACTGTGTTCTTCTTTCTCAGAGGCATTGAACAACAAAAAGAGAGAATAACCAGATATTCTCTCTAGCGGAGTCGCCAAAAATGTACGTGCAAGTTAGATTGTCAAATGTGCAAAGAAGGTGAAGTAGAAATCTAACATTATATTTAAGTGTAAAAGCTCACGAACAATAAAAATGAAAACTTTAACACTTTAACATCTAAAGAAAGTAAAATACAGAGCAAAGAAAGTAAAGAAGGCGTGTAACATATGTGGAAAACCCTTAGGAAGGGGTGAAAAACCACGGTGAGTGAAGGATGGAATATCCTTCACTCTTTAAACCTCTTTATTATGTGAAAGTTTAAGATACTACATAAGGTGATGTTCTTCCCCAAAAGTTTAAGGTACTCTTTAAACCTCTTTTATAGTACGAGGAATGTTGTTAGGTACACAAAAACATGTGTCAAGCCCCCATTCCCCCATTCAAACCCTAAGATAGCTATTGTACTATGCCATGGCTGAAGGAGAGAGAAAAGCTGATGTCAGGATAGTGGGATGAAGGACGGCTCCGCTACACCATGAGTAGGGTTGTACAGCCAACCTGCCAACCCGCCAAAACTGACCCGACCCAACCCAACCTGAAGGTTGGGTCGGTTTTTAGGGCTTGGTGGGTTGGGTTGGGTTACAAAATTTTTTTTGATAGTGAGTTGGGTTGGGTTCGGGTCATAAAATTCCAAACTCACTAAACCCGACCCGACCCGACTCACCCATATATTTAATATATATTATATAATTAATATATTTGTTTTAATAACCAGCTCTTCCTCCTATCCTATATAAAAGCCAATGTTAATGTATATTAGTTCATATATTAATGTATAATTAAGTTAAAATATTAATTCATATATTAATGTATATTTTGTTTATCAACCAAAGTGGCAAGTGTGATATATTTTTTTCTGCTCAATTTAATAATAATAGTAATAAAAAAAAATTGTCCAACTCATGAGTTCAACCCGACCCATACGGGTTGGGTTGGACTTATGTGATGAGTTCAGTTGAATTTTTTTAACCCACCGTGGTGGGTTGGGTTAAAAAATCCCCTTAATTTGACCAAACCCGACCCATGCACACCCCTAACCGTGAGGGACAAGCATTAGACAAGGAAAGGGAATCCAAGGGGGCTAGAAGTGATACACGTGTTCTCAGTAGTGGCCCAACTGAGTTTTAGCCAATGAGAGGTGTTCTAATACCTCTGACCACAGGGGGTAGCTATCTCCCTTTTACGCTGGTGTTGGGTGTCCATGCCAGGGCACGCATTTCACTTCCTCCAAGGGTGATCATACCATTGGCATGAGCCAAGGACACTCTTCCCTTTGCCAAAATCCCCTTTCCTTTTCTCACTGCTTGTCCACATGTAGGGTTTGGATTCAGCCAAGTGAGCACTCTTGTTTGCCTTGGCTAGTGTACTGTACAATGATAAATAGAAATTATTAACCTTTAGAAAAAAAAAAGAACCTTTCAGAGACTAGTAATTATCTAAACATTTTTATAATAAAAATTTATAGGATTTACCATGGATTCTCTTTAATTTTTTAATTAATCCAAAGCAGGAAACCAGATTAGCTCCTAATCCAATCTAAGTACAACATGACTCAACAATATTTGCTCACTTTGTGATGTAAAAACTAAAAACTATCACCCTTTTCCGCACATTATTATTATTATTATTATTAGTAATAGTAGTAGTAGTAGTAGAGATAATATATATAGAGATTGATAGATAATGGCAAAGGTGATGCTCGAATTACATATATGTAGGGCATAGACTTTATTACCAAGGGCAAAAATATGCATAACAAAGGGCGCTACCGGTTGGGGAGGGGGGGGGGGGACATTTAAAAAAAAAAAAATTTCAAGGCAAAAATGCACTTTTGGTCTATACATTTTGGGCCTATTCTCTTTTTGGTCCCTAACTTTTATTCACGCTTACCTCAGTCCCTGAAAACGAAATATCACGTCCATTTTGGTCCATGCCATTAATTCATTAACAGAAAATTCATTCGTGATAGACAAAGTGCACTGTTTGCAAAGTAAATGCTGATGTGGCTAATAAAATAATCCTAATTTTTTTTTTTAAATGTCATGTCAGCTCCGCTTAAGTTTCTAAATTAAAAAAAAAAAATTTATCAATTTTAACCATATAAAAAAGAGAAAACAAAATTAAAAACCAAAAAACACTTTAATTGAGATTTGTGTTCATCTTGAACATGAATACACAAGAACAACAAACCCAGAATATTCAATCACAAGAACAAAAGAATTGAAACCCAGAATATTCCAAAATTTGTACACAAATTCTTCCACAAAAATCAATTATACATTCAACCAAAAATTATTTTCCTAATACAATATTTCTCATAACATAGATTTTCAACCAAATAAGCAGAATTTCAATCAAACAAATTCCTTTATCAATTTCCCAGCAACTAGCAAAGCCTTAACATCAAATCCACAACAATCCTGAGCTAAAAACTTCCAAATCAACCTTAGACCCACCAATAGCATCATCAACACACAACTCACAACCCGAATATGAATAAAATATCTAAATAAGACAACAAGATCTAAACAAACCCAGATCAAAGTGAGCGAGAGCAAATCCAAAACCATCTCTTTCTTTCCTTAGTCTTTTCTTTCCTAGTCTTTTTACTATTGTCTCGTCTCTCTTCCATCTATGGCTATTGCCCCGCTTTATAGTGGGCTAATTCCATGGGAATTCTCCCTTTTACCCCCCAGGGGTTCACCAATTATTTTTGGTTTGTTATGGGCATCCCTTCAAGACTACCAATCAACCAATTGGTTGCCCGACCATTACCACCAGTGGGTGAATCTAGTGTATTCTCTTTCTTCCACTACCCATGCCATGATAAAATCTTTCTTTGTTTGATCTTTCTCCCGCCTTTCCCCTCTTGCCTTAGTGGATAAGGGTTTTGGTCTTTCACTACCTACCACTATCGCATGCATCGGGTGGTCCCAGCTGTCTACTACCTCTTCTGGGCAAAATGCCATTGCAACAAGGCATTTTTTCCAAAAGAAGTTATGGTTGGAAACCTAAAATAGACTTTTTCCCCCTAATACCAAACCACACCCTCTGAATCCCTTGACCGCGTGCCCACCTCTCCTATATTAGATGGGTATAAGTGGGTGGTGCTTCGGCCCTTGTGTGCTCGTTCCACTATCCTTTACGTTTGTTTTCTTTCATTCCTATGTCATTTTTGCCATGTCTCGTTCTATTGTGTGTCTCTTCTACTCATGCTTATCTTCCACGAAAAGGTGCATGGGCTTCTGGGTTTGCCTTATTTCTTCTCATTCTCTCATGGGCTTGTTTGGCATAAGTTCTTGCCAAACCAATTCGTTGGGCTTTTGATCTTCTTTTTTATTCCCTCGGTCCCACTAGTCTCCTTCTCTCTTCTAGATGTGGTCATGGGCCAGTTGGCCCATTGGTTTTTACTTCTTCCTTTGGGCTCTTATATCCCATTTACTTTACTATTACTATGCCCATAGGCTTAGTGGCTGTTATTTCCTACCATGTTGGCCCATTGGGCGTTAACCTTTTTTATTGGACTTTCATAGCCCATTTACTTTACTTTTACTTCTCGTTGTGTCCATGGGCCTGCTGGCTGTTATTTCCTGCCATGTTGGCCCGTTTGGCGTTTACCTCTTTTCTTGGACTTTCATAGCCCATTTACTTTATTCTACCTCTCGTGGCGCCTATGAGCCTGCTGACTGTTATTCCCTGCTATGTTAGCCCATTAGGCGTTTACCTTTTTTCTTGGGCTCCTATGACCCTTTTGCTTCTATCAGGTTTCTTTCACTCTTTTCCTCCGTCATCTTCCTTCACTATTGGGCTATTTGTCAAAAACGGGTATCAACTCTTGTAAAATGACTTTGTTATCCTTAATTTGAAGGAACTCCATTTTAACTAAAAAAGAGGGCTTAGTGAGTTTTCATCTCTAAGCAATAATGATAAAAGTGATATAGATGTGGCAATGACCTAGTATTTGAATTCAAATAAAACATAGACATTAATTCAAATGGACTGTGAGGTGAATGATTTTTATTTTTATTTTTTTTTAACGTGTATTTAAAAGTGGTGTAGTGAGTTTTATTTTACTTATTTGTTCCCATGTTTTGTCCTTACTTAAAGGTATTTTTGAACTGCATAAAAGTCTAATTGTAGAAAGAGAATATTATGAGGAATCCTATGATGTTATAACCTTATTCCTAAAAACTAGGAAAAATCATTGGTTATTAGATGAGGTATTTTTGATATTGAGAGAAGTCCAGATTAAAGGGGGAATCCTGTTATAGATAGTATAGATTATCTTAGTCACAATTGTCGACAAAGGTAAAAAAAAAAAAACCCATTTTTATCTCTTTGCCAAAATAAATGTGACGCACATGCAAGCAACTAACCCCCAAAATTCAAACCAACAAGCATGACTTATGGCATGCACAAATGCTCATTTATTCTAACATATCAACATTATAATAAGAGGGGTTTGAGAGCAAATTGATCATGATTGAAAATCAGCCTTAAGAATTATGTGATAAATGAGAAACAGGACATTCTATGATTCTACTTTTTTTTTTTTGGTTGATAATTCTACTGTTATAATGGGGAAATGGGGATTTGAAGTTTAAATCATGAATGTCTCTATTAGAAACAACAGGAGTCGGTTGAGCTACAATGCTCTGGCTTCAATTGGAGCTATCAAATGAGAGAACAACTTAATTATGAACTTGCTGAATGTAAGAAATAAAGCATTTGTGTTGGAAATTATTGCTCTCTAAGCTTTCCTAATGCCATCATTAGAATCAACATGTCACACCTCAAATGATCAATTTTTTCCATTTGGTCCAAACAGCCCTAGCTCAACACATGGACCAAGAGCTTGTTGTGAAGAAAAAGGAAGAAAAAACTGTCTTTCTCTTAAAGTTAGAAATGTCTCTAGCCACTTAAGAAATCTTCATTGTCAAACTTCCATGTATCTAGATCAATGTTCCTAAACCCTGCAAGAATCAAATTCCACATTTAGCATTGCCAGAATCAAGTAAAAATCAAACCCCTAATTAAGTTGAGATTCTCTATTTCCTTGTGACACACAAAACCATCAACCTTTTGTGGCATATTTATTATTTTCTATTGGGCATCAAGATCAAATTGTTATGTTTTGCATATAATAAGAAACAATGTGCTAAATATAGTATTATGACTTTCGGAACCAAATAGAAATTTAGAAAGGTCCCACATCCAACATGAATATGAAGTGAACAAATTGATTGGGTAAAACTCAAATATAAAATAAAAACTGTACAACATGAATATGAAGTTATTGTAGAGATTTCTAATCCTGAAAAACCCTTCTCATAACTGGCAAACTAAATCCTAGCCACCCAAAGCCCAAAGTGATCACATTGTGAACAACCCACAAAAAACCATACTAGCCACAAACTATCAAAATTCCAATAGAAAACCCGAAGGTGGGGAAAAAGAAAAAATAAGAAGGGAATGAACACATCTCAGAGGGACTTTCCAAATCTAATGCTACTTTGGCAACTTTTGTGGATGTGGACAAAGAGCAATTGGAAATTTATACTGTTAAAAATAATGTAGTTAACTACAATGGTGGCACATGAAGGGTTTGAAGGGGAAAGGAAGAGGTTTTTTTTTTTTTTTTTTTTTGGAGAGATAATTACAACATGCTGCTAACCCCGCAGCTCGAATTATTTTCCCCCTAAACCCACAAGCACTTTGTGCATGGGGATGTGCCAATTCAACTATAAGGCTCTTGGCAAGGGAAAAGAAGAGTTAGAATTGGAAGATGGCGGAATTAATGGTAAATTGAATATAATGAGTTAGAAAATGTGTAAAGCTGCACTCTATATATATATATATATATATTAATATAGTTAAAAAAATGGGAAAAAATAGTGACGTGATTGATGATGTGATTTCAAAAAAAAGATGACAGACTTCAACTTTTAGATATATGTAAGGGCAAGACTTAGGTACAATAATTAGGTGCTGTTATTTAGGTTCCTTTCTTAAGATTCTGCCATGTGAATTTTTTCTCTTGAGATGGAAGTGTATATTTTAGTTAAGTAGCGATATGGCTGAATCTTAAGAGGGGAACTTAAGGAATAACACCTAAGGTACTGTACCTAAGTTTTGTCCTATATATAAATATAGATTATATATACTTCTTTTTTTCCAGGTTAGGTTAGTTTGACCCCCTTGCCTTCAAAGTGGAGCTGCCTGTGTGTATATGGTAACAAATAGTGTTCAAAAATGGCAGAATCTTGTGCTATTTAAATAACGAAAACTGTTGTTCAAACAAGATTAACAAAAATGCCCTAAACAATCTCAACATCGCTTTCCTTACGATGATCTTATAAATAAACAACCTCAACAACCTTGTCCTTTTCAAAGGCCAACTTCAACGAACAACATTTAAGTTTTGACTAGTTGGTCCTTTGATACCCTCTTGGAACTTAGTCAGTTAGAAAAACCTTGAAACTTCCATATGTCCATTCACACTTCCAAATTTCTCGTCTATATATCCGATTTCTACTCTTCTTAGAGGCTTATCTTTTGTTCTGTTTTCCATTATTCAATAAGGTTTTGATCTTCTTGTTGTCTTGTTGTGTAAGCTAATCATTATCCTTCTTGAATTTTTACAATTAACAAATTAAAACTATTTCAGCTTGCCATGAACAATTCCGAAGGGGTGACAAGGGTGATAGGGACTGCCCTAGGGGAATTAATGGTGTGTCAATACATCCACATAAATAACTCTCGGAATTTCTGGCACGGGGATCATCCTTTGGACAACAACACTTCGATTCTACTGGCCGAGATCGTCATGGTTTTTATCGTCTCTGGTTTCGCTTTCATTTTTTTGAGACCTCTTCGCCAACCCAAGATCATCATACAAATTGTTTTAAGTCTGTTTCTTTACATAACTCATGTCCATATCAAGTCCTTTCCTATGTTTTAATTTGGCAGCTCCGGTAGCTACCCTTACCCTTTTTATTTTTTATTTATTTATTTTTTTTTGGAAAAAAAAATTCACAATTTTCTAATAGAAAATGTTTGGCTCAACTATGTTTGGAGTTATCTTACTCAAATCTATGCGACAATTGAAAAAACTATTCATGTGTAATTTTAGTCACAGGATATTTTCAATAAGTCATGTGATTTGTTTAAATAATACACAAAGGTAGTCTATAATTTATCATACAATGAGTTAGAAAAGATAGTTTTAAATTTGTTTGAACCCAAACTTTGTTCATATTTTATGTCTTGGAACAATTGGTAATTTATTATGGTATCAGAGTAGAAGATCCTGAATTCGATACATGTCTCAATTCTACATCTCATTTAAAATATTAAAAATTCTATGTGTTAGGCCCCACCTATTAAGAGGGAATTTAGACTCACACATAAGAGGAGTATTAGAATTATTATTAAATAATTAAACATTTATCATTGCTGTCATCATTTTCCTATTAGTGGAATTCTTTTAAATTGATTTTGTAGCATTTGGTCCTTCCAATTTAGACTCACACATAATTGATTTTTTTAAATTCTACATCTCATTCAAAATGCATATAGCTGGATTAAAATAAAGTTTCTTACAGTATACATCTTGATACTAAAAAAAATCTACTTTCCCAGGCCGGCATAATAATGGGTTCCTCATTACTAGGTCAAAGCAAGGTGTATGCGGCAAAATTATTTCCTCCTGGAGCCAGATATGTACTTATAACATTTGCAGAGTTTGGCGTTATGTTTCACCTCTTTATATTAGGATTACAGATTGATACAAGCTTAGTAAAGAGCATTGGAAGAAAAGCTGTGGTAATCGCCCTACCGGGGAATATTATTCCCTTAGTATTTGGAGTGGCAACATACAAGATGGTAGAACGTGCTAACCCTTTAGAGCATGCAGTTGTACTTTTAGGCTTAATTACTACAAATGCTTTGACTCCTTTCATTGACATTACCGGCCTCCTACATGAAATCAACATTCTTAATTCAGAAATTGGCCGATTTGCTTCCTCCATTTCCTTCGTAAGTGATGCATGTGGTTGGTTTCTCGCATTTATTGTGAGAAATATTGGTGCAGCCCTGAAATACTCCCCAACCGAACCTTTATCATTAATAGCAATTGTGGTCGGTTATTACTGCTCCGTACTCTTCCTAATGCGATCACTAGTGATATGGATTGTCCGTTTCACGCCAAAAAATATACCCATTGAGGAAAATCAATTTATAGCCATCCTCTGTATAGTTTTGGTGAATGGAATTTTTGCAGAGTATATTGGCGAACATGCTCGCTTTGGTGCTTTTGTGCTTGGTTTGGCTTTGCCAAATGGGACAACATTAGGCGCAATCATAACACAAAAGCTTGAGGCTATTTGTACTGGGTTGCTACTTCCAATCTTCTTCGCTATTAGTGGGCTCAAGACGCAGATCTCTTCCATAGTAAACATGTCTACAGCAAAAATAGAGCTCATCATTTTTGCTGGTTACTTTGGCAAGTTCATTGGCACCATTTTGCCATCAATCTACTTTAAGATCCCCTCCAAGGAATCTTTAACACTGACTCTCATCATGTGTTGCAAAGGCGTTATGGAAATCATTGCATATGGTGCGTTGCGCGACTCTCAGGTAACACAAGAAACAACCAAGTGTGAAGAATATGTAGGATTAATATTGATGGGATAACAAAAAATTACATCAATAGCTCGTCCAGATAGGTCGTCCATCACGAACGGTTAGCCAAACATCCAAGACCATCTCCTATTCGTCCAGAACTCTCGTCCTTGAGAAGTTGACCAATTGAATAAACCTCATAACCAAGTCGAAAGAGTCGTCCATATGCGAAGCACATGGACGACCAAACAACGGCATGACAAAGGGTCGTCCATAGGCATTTGCACATAGACGACCACACAACACTTATCAAATTCTGGAGCGGGTAATCAACCCGTGTTCATCGCCGCCAATTTCTCCCAAGTATGTAACTTCCAGCAACGGTTATGATTTCAATAGCAGTTGAGGTCTGGATTCCAAGAATCTGGGGGAAGTTATCTGAACCAATAACCGCCCCGAAGTACCCTGTATAAGGACCGGTCTGAACCATGCAAAGGTATGATGAAATTCTGAGATATTACTCCTGAAAAGTTGGAACTACATTTTCCTTGTTAGAAAACTAACTTTATCATCGGAGGGTATTTGGCCGGTCCACCCCGATCACCCCTTAATTGTTTCTTCTTTTCAGGCCTTCGCTACCGCCGTAGCCCACCAAAGCCGAGGTGTTCAACCAACTGATTTAACACATCATCAAATATCAATTTAACTTAAATGCTCGCTTCAGTCTTCACATTCAATACTTTCCAAAAACAATACTATAGTACTTTTCTTAAACCTCTATTTACTTAGTTACAAATCCAACAATTATCTTAGGACAAAAGAAAGTAAAGAATGAAGGTTTGCTTGCTTTGTAAGATAATGTTAATGGTGCATTAACCTTGTGTTTTGTTTGTTCATTGACAGATCATAACAACCCAAACATATACGCTTTTAATTTTCAACATGATAATGGCAACAGGGTTGGCCACAATTTTTATCCGTCACCTTTATGACCCTTCCACAAGATACATGGCTAACACAAGGAGGACAATCATAAACTCAGCACAAAACTCTGGTCTGCATCCATTCAGAAGAGAATGTATCTTCATTTACTAACCTCATTGAAGTGTCCAACCCCGCAAAAGAAAACCCTATTTTTGTATGTGTCCTTCAGCTCGTGGAGATCACAGGACGGGTAGCATCTATCCTTGTAAAACTTGATAAGCAAAACAACTTATTAGCTTCTAATCTAGATTATTCTGGACAAATTAGCAATGCCTTCGATCATTATGAGAATTACAGCGAAGGGAGTGTTAAAATACAAAACTTCAAAGCAATTGCACCATGTGCAAGCATGCATGATGATATATGTACTCTTGCAGTGGATCAGAAAACAAGCATCATAATTGTTCCCTTTCACAAAACATGGGCAATTGATGGAACAGCCGAAGCAAACATTCCTTTCCTTAGGACCATAAACAAAAATGTGCTTAAGAAGGCCCCTTGCTCCATTGGAGTTCTTGTTGACCGAGGCGAAATTGGTGGCAACTTGAGCATTTTGACAGGTAATTCATCATATTTGATTGCCATGCTTTTCATAGGGGGTGCTGATGATCGAGAGGCACTTGCGTATAGCATTCGCATGGCTGGTCATCCTAATGTTAGCCTAACAGTGGTTCAGCTTATACCGCCGGGTTACAACACAAGCAGTTATCAAAATAATCTAGACGAGGAGGCGATGGATGAATTATCGGCTAGTATATATGGCAACCAAAAAATAAAGCATGAAGAGGAGAGTGTGAGACATGGGGCAAATACAACTCATGTTATACAGAAGATGGCAAACAATTTTGATCTTGTTATAGTGGGTAGATTAGGCCTTATAGAATGGAGCGAATGCCCTGAGCTTGGAGTACTTGGGGACATGCTAGCCAGTTCAAGTTTTAGGTTTTCAGTTTTGGTGGTGCAGCATAACAGTCCAGAGTAAGAAGGTGGGTAGACTACAGAAAGTAAACTCTGAATCTCAGCCAAGATATGATTAAGGTATATGATGATCATTTCAAGAACTAGTGCTAGGCTGTAGAATATTTCATTTGTAATAGTTTCCATAGAGGAGGCAAACTTTAATGCAAAGAACTGATCAACGGTCTTCCTCTTTTGGATGCTGTGGTTATGTTTGATAACTGTTTTTGTTTTCTGTTTTCAAAAGTTGGTTTTAATAAAGAAAAGAAAAAATTCTTAAGTTTTCAAAGACAATTTGGTTACTTGCAAAAGCTAGCTCGATACATTTTGCGGCCTAAGGTAACAATAGTGTTTAATGGGGCATGTTTTGTATAATAAGTCAATTGGAGTAATTTTCATCTATTGTAATAATTAAAAAAAAAAAAAAAAAACTTGTTTTATCAATAAACCTAAACCATTAAACTATTAATATCATGTGTATTTTTTTTTAATAAATATTTTTAACAAAAAGTGTCTATATGTTTGACGAAAGCTCTATCTTTTAATTTAGTTGTTTACGTAAAATTTTGTAATACTATATGACTGTATTTTAACCACTATCAATGACCCTGTAACAATAAAGTCCTTGACTGGTGATGAAAGCTGTCTTCTCTGGGTCTTCTTCTAACATTTGGATTTGGTTGTAACCTAAGAAAGCGTCCATGAAGGTAAGGAGTTTGTGCCCTAGTATTGAATCAACTAGCTGGTCGATTCTTGGCAAGAGAAAGCTATGTTTAAGGCAGGCCTTGTTCAGGTCCGTGAAATCCACATACATTACAAGTAGAGTCCACGTAGCAAATAGTGGTGCATCAACGGGTTTGGACTTTGGTATCATGGGATCCATGCAATGCATTACTTGTACACCGCCATTGTTGTTGGTATGCAATGCAACAGTCTGAAAAGCACTAACACCGTCCAAAATCTAAATGCAAGGGAAAGGAGAATTTATAAATTTGCATTAGAAAGGGGGACCGCGAAGAAATCCCCAGTGTGGAGCACATCACATGACCCTTCTTTTAGCTTTTGGCATTAGGAGAAGGAGAGTGGTCCTTCTCCTTCAACAATCACATAATTGATGGTAGACATCAAAGTTGGAAGAATCATACCAAACCATTTTCTCCAACTCATCTTAGTAGAGCTTATTATTAGTTGGTTTTCTATCCTATGGTTTTTATCCCAGCCTGAGGGAGAGACAGAGTCAAGAGTTCCTCTCTCTAATCATCATCAACTTCTATCCAATATTCCTTTTATTATTCCATTTGTCTAACCTAGAGCTAGAGCTTTTTATTCTCTATGAACTTCTTCTGTTGCATTATTTTCTCTTAAATATTCAGTGAGAGAAGGAGAAGCCTTGGTCCCATGAAGATTCTCTTGCAGCCATAAACGTCTCAATAAGTCAATAATCAATATTGTGAATCTGTGATATATGTAGTTTACCTTTTGTCTTTATGCTGGAATTATAGCAGCCAAGCTCAAAGAGGTGGCCAATGGCCCAAAGTTGAGTTTGGATGGAGTTTCCTTTTTTATTTTATTGTTTTATGTATTTTGGGATTATATATCTCATTGTCATGCAAACAAAAGGAATTAAGAACAGAATTTCATAAATGAATTTAACTTTGGACTTTAGGCTAGTTTGATACCTATGGCCCATTCCATTACAGTCATCTGTCTTTTTAAGAAGTCAGAACCTAGATCAATGGTACAAGTATACGATTAAATGACATGACAATCCTTACACTATTAGATCAAGAGAATAAAATTT
This sequence comes from Quercus glauca, assembly GCA_023736055.1. Classification (NCBI taxonomy): domain Eukaryota; kingdom Viridiplantae; phylum Streptophyta; class Magnoliopsida; order Fagales; family Fagaceae; genus Quercus; species Quercus glauca. The sequence continues at coordinate 22,459,967 of CM043315.1, forward strand.
AAGAACAATGAAATAATCGAAATAAACAAGACTTGAAATGAAGATAATCCTTTTCCACACAAGTATATTGATCAAAATTTTCACAATTTCCCAAGAACAAGCTTACAAAATTCAAAAAGAACAATTGCTTAATTATATTCTAATGGAATATGACAAATTGGGGATGAAGGTGTAGAACTTGAAATGCAATAGATGCTTAATAACTGAAAAGTGATAAGCAGAGATGACTTTAGTAACACCAATAATCATTTTGGATTTCATCATCAAACTTCTTCTTTAGCTCTGGATGCTTCTCAAATTTGCAGTCATGGTATTGATCTTTTTCTGTTAAGTTGGCACACAAACCAATACAAACCAAAATTGTGAGAGAGACATGGAAAATGGGTTTTTTTTTTTTTTTTTTTAATACTGAACTCAATGTTTACCTTCATCTCGTTAATTTCTGCAACCTCCTTTTCTAATCTTTCAAACTCCTTCAGAGATTTCCCTTCAGCTTCTTTCAGCTCCACCAACTAAAATTCAAAATATATTGAACTTCATTAGATGTTCCCAAAAATATAAGATTTTTTTCCCCTGCCATGTTTACAGTAGCTGGATAGTTTCTATGTAGTAAGAACACTAAAATCAAGAATTTCTTGCAATCACTGAAGCTCCTAATGAAAAAGTTTACCCTGGTTAGACGTGTTTCATCAAATTCAAAGACATTTGGATGTTTTTTAACCCCTGTTGATGTTGATTTTCCATGTTTCCTAGCAGAAGATAAACAACATTAGAACCTTTCTTACAATAATTTTTCAATTCAGGTATTGCCGATAGAAAAGATTTTCTTGATTTCAGTTTCTCACAAGATATGACTGGAAGTCATCCCATCATATCCATGGACATTTGGATATTCTTCATGCCCTCTTGGATGTTACATTTTCAATCGTGCAAATCAAAACAAGTATGAGCAGTTCCAGACATTTGTAGAGAGAGAAAAAAAAAGGGATCCTTTAGCTTTAATAGGAGAATAGGAGTAATGAGAACCAATAAAAAAAAATAAAAATAATTGCCGCCTTTACCAAGGCATTAGACTTGGGTTTGTAATGACGAGTGATGGTGTTTACATACTTTGGGATCTAATATGTTTACAAAAACAACTGAAATTTAATATAAAAAAAAAAAGCTAACTCTTATAACCACAGGCTCTCCGCCTTTTTGGCCTCAAGCCCTAGTCAAATAGGGAGATGCTTGAGGCTCATTGGGCTGTTATGGTGCTCTCCACTCTGGAATTGGAGGTGGAATCAGATTCGGCCTTTCAGTCTCTCCCTGAGGTGGTTGGCCTCCTTGTGGGGTTTGAGGAGTAGATGACTTTTGACACAAAAACTGAACTTCTACCCACATGGTGGCTTGAGAATGTTGAGGGTCCTCCATGGCCACAACAAGCTCTCGGTTTCTGGGCTGCCTGACCTATTGAAAAGACTTTGTACCTTCAGTGTGCATGGAGACATGATCCACGCTTGCTTCGACTTGTTGTTCTTCACCTGAACCTGTCTAAGAAACCGTGTTCTTCTTTCTCGGTGGCATTGAAAAACAAAAAGAGAGAACAACCTGAGATTCTCTCCAGTGGAGTCGCCAAAAATGTACGTGTAAGTTAGATTGTCAAATGTGCAAAGAAGGTGAAGTAGAAATCTAACATTATATTTAAGTGTAAAAAATGAAAATTTTAACACTTCAACATCTAAAGAAAGTAAAATATAGAGCAAAGAAAGTAAAGAAGGCATGTAACATATGTGGAAAACCCTTAGGAAGGGGTGAAAAACCACGGTGAGTGAAGGATGGAATATCCTTCACTCTTTAAACCTCTCTATTATGTGAAAGTTTAAGGTAATACATAAGGTGATGTTCTTCCCCAAAAGCCTCTCTTTTCCTCACTTTCCTACCCAGATTTCTACCTATCTTTCTATCTCTTCTATCTCTTGCCCTAATTGCTCAGCAATATGTTTCTTTTATAGTACGAGGAATGTTGTTAGGTACACAAAAACATGTGTCAATCCCCCATTCCCCCATTCAAACCCTAAGATAGCTATTGTACTATGCCATGGCTGAAGGAGAGAGAAAATCTGCCGATGTCAGGATAGTGGGATGAAGGACGGCTCTGTTACATCGTGAGTTTGTGAGGGACAAGCATTAGACAAGGAGAGGGAATTCAAGGGGGCTAGAAGTGATACACGTGTTCTCAGTAGTGGCCTAACCGAGTTTCAGCCAATGAGAGGTGTTCTAATACTTTTGACCACAGGGGGTTGCTATCTCCCTTTTAAGTTGGTGCTAGGTGTCCATGCTAGGGCACGCATTTCACTCCCTCCAAGGGTGATCATGCTGGTGGCATGAGCCATGGACACTCTTCCTTTGCCAAAATCCCCTTTCCTTTCCTCACTGCTTGTGCACGTGTAAGGTCTGGATTCAGCCAAGTTAGCACTCTTGTTTTCCTTGGCTAGTGTACTGTACAATGATAAATAGAAATTATTAACCTTTAGAAAAAAAAAGAGCCTTTCAGAGACTAGTAATTATCTAAACATTTTTATAATAGAAATATATAGGATTTACCATGGATTCTCTTTAATTTTTTAATTAATCCAAAGCAGGAAACCAAATTAGCTCCCAATCCGATCTAAGTACAACATGACTCAACTAGATTTGCTCACTTTGTGATGTAAAAACTAAAAACTATGACCCTTTTTCGCACATTATTATTATTATTATTAGTAGTAGTAGTAGAGATAATATATATAGAGATTTGATAGATAATGGCAAAGGTGATGTTCGAATTACATATATGTAGGACATAGACTTTATTACCAAGGGCGGAAATATGCATAACAGAGGGTGCCACCGGGGGGGGGGGGGCATTTTTTTTAAATTCATTTTTATTTTTAAATTCAAGGCAAAAATACACTTTTGGTCCATACATTTTGGGCCTATTCTCTTTTTGGTCCCTAACTTTTATTCACGCCTACCTTAGTCCTTGAAAACAAAATATGACGTCCATTTTGGTCCATGCCATTAACATACTAACAGAAAATTCATATGTGATAGACGAAGTGCACTATTTGCATGGTTAATGCTGACATGGCTAATAAAATTATAATAAAAAATTTTTAATTGATTTTTAATAAATGCCACATCAGCTCCGCATAAGTTTCTAAATTAAAAAAAAAAATCAATTTTAACCATATAAAAAAGAGAAGAAAAAAATTTAAAACCAAAAAACACATTATTTGAGATTTGTGTTCATCTTGATCATGAATACACAAGAACAACAAATCCAGAATATTCAATCACAAGAACAAAAGAATTGAAACCCAAAATATTCCAAAATTTGTACACAAATTCTTCCACAAAAATCAATTGTACATTCAACCAAAAATTATTTTCCTAATACAATATTTCTCATAACATAGATTTTCAACCAAATAAACAGAATTTCAGTTAAACAAATTCCTTTATCAATTTCCTAGCAACCAGCAAAGCCTTAACTCAAATCCACAACAATCTTGAGCTAAAAACTTCCAAATCAACCTTAGACCCACCAATAGCATCATCAACACACAACTCACAACCTGGATCTAAATAAAATATCTGAATAAGACAACAAGATCTAAACAAACCCAGATCAAAGTGAGTAAGAGCAGATCCAAAACCATCTCTTTCTTTTCCTTAGTCTTTTCTTTCCTAGTCATTTTACTATTGTCCCGCCTCTCTTCCATCTGTGGCTTCTGCCTCTCTTTATAGTGGGCTAATTCCATGGGATTACTCCCTTTTACCCCCCAGGGCTTCATCTGTTAGAATTAGTGCCCTTAAATCCTATTGAATAATGCTATGTATGATATTAAGTGACATTGTGTTAGACATTATGTATGACTTAATATTATGTTTAATAAATTTGTTTTATTATTATCTGAAATAATGGTAACATGAATATTCGGACATTATCATATAGTCCATGAGATGCATAGTATGTGATTTATGTGAAGAGTCACAGAAGATATAAATCACAAGTTCTTTGTAAACTCAGAATTATAGTTCGTAGTCGGTGATGAAATTGGGCATTTCATCTGCGAAGACTATAACATATCAACTACAATGATTTGTCTTGATCATGGAAATGAAGACTTCTAGTTGATGTGTTAATATGTTTTAAGAGTTAAGACATATTGAACTGGACCGCTGTGAAATTTATTATTTGCTTAAGGACTGTCAAAAGAATAATAAATCTCACGACTTACATTTGCATGAACTCTTAATCCTGAGAGAATAATGGACCTGATCATAAGGTGTAGGTTGCTTTGATATATCAGGAGTGAGATCTATAGTAATGGTCAAAATCTCAGTATGTTGGGCATCCACATTAAGTGTTGATGGAACATGTATTCTCAAGATGGAATTCATAATCTCTTAACGGAGATATAAAATATTCCCTTGAGATAAGTTTAATGGGTTTGTTATTCAGGGAGTTAGGTCTAACCACTTTAGTAAGTAGTTACTAAAGTATATATTTATGAAATTGGATTTCATAAATATATAATGAATAACATTAAAGGATTAAACCGGGTACTCAAGGATCAAGATGTAGTAATTTACAAAGTGGCAGTCTATATTAATAACTTTGTATTACTACGAATATTTTATGAAGGGGTTGCATGTATAATAAAGTCTTGGGATATAATATATAGATAAGACCTAGAGTGCAACTATATTTATATAGTGGTATTAAATATAGTTAATGGTAACTTTGGACTTGTCAAGAGTTGACAAAAAAGCCCAAGGCCCATTGGAGCTAGTGTTTTATTGGTCCCTTTTGGTCCCACTCCAAGCCACACACTTAAGCCCAATTGGTAAGGCCCAAAAGGCCAGTCCAATTAGATATATTGGTTAGATACAAAGGAAAAAACGTACAGAAAATAATTGGTAAGAAAAACATCATGGTTATGGTGTGGAAGTGAGTTTTTGGTACTCACTAGTTATCCCTTTGTTACCAATTTGAGAGACCACACATCTTGGGCGATTAGTGGAATTGGAGTGAAGATTAAGAGTATTCCCAAGTGCTTCAATCTTCGGTTTTGGAATTCACCGCTTCAAGGTACGATCTCTTGTTCTCAAATTCTGAAATTTACTTTATGCATGTTATCAATATTGAATGAAGTAGATCCGTTCAAAACTTACTTTTCCGCTGCGCACTCATTTAATTCCATCATCATCAACTATTTTTGGTTGTTTATGGGCATCGCTTTATGATTGCCCATCAACCCATTGGTTGCTCGACCATTACCACCAATGGGTGAATCTAGTGCATTCTTTTTCTTCCACCACCCATGCCATGATAAAATATTTTTTTGTTTGATCTTCCTCTCGCCTTTCCCCTCTTGCCTCAGTGGATAAGGTTTTGGGTCTCTCACTACCTACCTCTAGTGGTGGATTTAGCAACGGTCCAGATGAACAAAATCGATAATGAAAGAAAAAAGGATTGAGTCAGGCATTTAACAAGAAAAAATCCCTTAGGTCCGAAGAGGTTTACTATTTAAAGACTTAGTCAATACAATTTTTTCTCCCCCTTTCTTTGTGAGACTTGCTTCCCTTATATATACACCCTTTTCCCATCTTCACCGCACACTTGTCCTCCATCTAGGCGCCCACTTGAGTACTAGTCACATCAGCCGTTTGCTTTAACCTACAGTGAGTGGTGGTGGGTGAAGATACACTGTTCAGGTGTCTTCTCCACATAAATGTGGCCAGGAAAGTTGCTGCAGTGCATTAAATGCGGTGGTGGCAGCTTTATTGGTAAGATATTTCATGATAGCTACGCAGTTAGACATGCCTTAAGCTCAGCCCATGGCAAGGAGATCTTCAGCATATCTACTCGATCAAGTTCTGGGCAGCTTCGTTGGGTAGGATCCCTTCGGCCCAACCAGGTTGTCTTCGGACGGAGCGTTTGTCCCTTATGGGTTGCACTCCCACCAGGATGGCAGAGTATTGATAATTTTGGCCTCTTCGGAAAGAGAGTTGTATTCGAACTGGGTCTCAGGCCCAGCATATGGCGCTGGGCTTTCTCACCCACAATAGCCCCTCAAAATTTCACTTTTTACCTCGCATCCGAAGAGAAAAAGTGGGGTTTTGATTTTTTGACAGATGAGGGCACTGAATTTTAACTCCACACGTGCGCGCGCATGAATTTGGGCGCCTTCTTTATAACCGCTGCTGTCCCGCCGTTTCCGAGGCATCATTAATTGCTCCAGGCGGCATCTTGTCCCTGAAATCTAGCTGTTCATTTCAAATCAACGGACAAGATTCTCCTCAAAATTTCGGGCGGGATAAGTTCCACCACTTTACCTGCCACTATATAAAGTCCCAGAGGGGATTGTCTTCTCATTTTGCAAACTTTAGAACTCCCAGCGAACTCAAGCGTTCAGACTCTCAAAGCCCTTCCTATCATCTGCTTCAAACCGTTCCAGAATCCGCTACGATCTCCCCGCAAGGCCAAGACAAACATTCTCCGATTCAATCCTACGTAAGTTCCCTTCTTCGAGATTTTTTGAAATCTATTCAGATTGCCTCTTCGGCCACTGGTAGATTTTCTTCAGTCGCGGTTCCGCGTTTCCCTCGCCTTAACCTTATTAACAATGGGTAGATTTGAGTACCTAGTGGACAGTCCTTCCCAGATAGAGAAGTTTAGGGAGACGTATCGCATCCCTCGGGAGGTGGGCTTGAGGTATTGCTCCACAGAGGGGTTATTACTGGACCGAGAGGAGGGTGAGGTGATAATCCCCATTATCGCCTTCCTGGAGGGAGGGATGACCATTCCCATGAGTCCAGTCACCAGAAGTTACCTTACCGCCCATAGGCTTAGTCCTAACCAGTGCGCACCCAACACATTTAGAATCTTAGGTGCAGTTGATGACCTAAACCGCCATTTAGGCTTGGGACTAACCTGGCACGATGTGATACATATGTACGAATGTCGTACCAAAGAAGGGGCGGGATATTATTTAAGGTCCCGATCCGATGTCGTCAGACTCCTCTCCGGTCTTCCCAAGTCCAACAAGGGGATGAAGGACGATTATCTGATCGTCTCGAGTGCCTGGCATGATGGGATTCATTGCCCAACCACGCCAGGAGCGCCAGGTGGGACATTCCCCCTTGAGTTTTTCAAACTTTTTTGTTTCTAGCTATTCGGACTTCCTTTTACCATATTGCAATCGTCTGACAGTTCTACTGCCATGTTTACAGATAGAAGGTACGTAACTCCTCGGCTGAGTCTCACGAATACTGCGGCCTTGAATTACCTTCTTCGGTCGGAGATTTTCGTGAGTGAAGACGGACAGCTTAGGTCTGTTCCCCTCATCCTCGGCTATACCCCGAAGTCTGAACTCCAGCCGAGAGGCAACGCTATAACACTCGGGGATCGCCGCATAAACCGCATTGACGTGGCACGGAAGACCTTTTTAGCCCCCTTCGACCTCGCCCCGGTGCCCCATCCTAATCCGCAAGGTATACCGGTGTTCGTTCAGCCCGTTCAACAAGTCCCCCTTGAACCGGTAGCAGAGGAGGAAAGAGTTTCTTCTACCCCTTCGCTTGACCAGCAGATCGACCAGTTCAAGTTCGAAGAGGAAACCTCCGGGGAAGTGGAAATTTTGGCTGCCGAAGAGGTGCTTGATAGGCATTCTGCTGCTCCGCTCCTGAACATAGCCATGCCAGACGACTCTGAAGAGGAAGACATGCAGAGTCTAGACCAATTGATGAAGAACAGGAGGCCAAAGGTCGCGGCCAAGGGTACTGGCATGTCCCAGCCCAGAGTCAATCTCCCTCCACCGCCTCCCCCTCCTCCAGCCCCAACAGATCCTGGTCTAAAACCGCTGCCCGATCTGAAGAAGAAGAGGGTAGTGACAGACGTGACAGATATTGAGGAGGGGGATGTGGTCCCTCCGAAGGGTCCCAAGCAGCAGAAGAAGGCCCACGATACGAGGGGCAAACAGGCATCTTCTACTGAGAGAAGAGAAGAGAATCTGACTGCAGACGTGCGGCGAGGGACTCAGACATGGTCCCCTGCGCTAACACTGGATGGCGCAGCCATCCCTTATGACGCCTCCTTACGAAACTATGCTGAAGGGAAGGCGGGGCATATAGCAGATGCGCTGGAGAAGACTCTTCTTCTTCCGAGGGACATGGACTCCTATCGGCGCTTCAGCGAACAGGAGCTCTTTTTGTCCCTCAAGAGGGATTTGGGCATGGTGAGATAAGTTGTGTCATTTTATAGTCTTTTATATGTGTTCACAAACTCACGTTAAGTTCTTTGGTTGACATGCAGATCGCCCAACAGATTTACGTGGCCGAGGAGTGGGCGAAAAAGAAAGATACCCAAGTGCAGGCTGAGGCCCGATCTAGGGAGGACGTCGAGAAGGCCCTGGGCCGGTCAAGAGATGAGTGCACCCGCATCTCTGAACAGCTGAAGGAGGAGGCGAAGGCCAGGATGAATGTGGAGGCTGGCCTGAAAAATGCTGAAAAGCAAGCCGAAGACCAACGCCAGCAGCTCCACACCACAGAAATTAATCTGGAGACACAGAGGGAGTTGGTAAAGGAACTTCGTGCTGAGCTGGAAAAAGCCAGGGACGCTGCTAAGTTGGCCAAGGAGGACGCTCAGTTGGCCAAGGAAGCGGTTGAGGCTGAGAAGCAGGCTGCCTACCTGCTGGGGGTGCAAGAGACCCAAACGAGATTAACCGAGGAGTTTGCCAAAGTCTGCAGGGACTATTGCGACATCACATGGGGTGAATGCCTCAATGCAGCTGGAGTCCCTGCCGAGTCTGCCTTAAGGCAGCCTGGGAGCGTTTTCTATCATCCTGATATATGCGATCTCCCAGAGACCCTAGAAGCCTCCTCCGCCGATCAGAATCTTCCAGACCCAGCTGAGACGAGCCAGGCACCTCTTCAGACCAAAGATGCGGGGGATTTGCCAAAGCCTAACCCAGCGCCTCAAGATAAGGCTTAGGACGTTCCGTTTGTGTAATAGCTAGGATTCTTCATTCTCTATTTTGTAACGAGATCATCCTTTTAATGAATGAAATACTTTTCTTTTTACTCCTTGTTGCTTTTCTAGTGTTTGTTAAGTTGTCATTTCGGCTAACAATGATAGCGTGATGATTAAGGATAAATCAAAACCATGGTGTTCTTCTATGCATGACTAAACAGTGCCTTATAGTAATAACAGTTGATGTAATTTAGCTAGAGTCTGCATATTCCACCAAGCATTAGATTAGGTTAATAATGTGAATGTGTATCTAGTGAGATTACCTGGTCCGAGGATCGTGAGCATGGTTAACTTCTAAGTTTAAACATGAATTCTAAGTCTAACAACGTAAAGGTGTTAACTAACCCAAATCGTCTGGTCCGAGGACTACAGGCATGATTGGGTTTAAGTTTAAACACTTATGAGAATCGTAAGGGAGTGTTAACTAACCCAAATCATCTGGTCCGAGGACTGCAGGCATGATTGGTTTAAGTTTAAACACTTAGGAGAAACGATAAGGAGTGTTAACTAACCCAAATCATCTGGTCCGAGGACTACAGGCATGATTGGATTTAAGTTTAAACACTTATGAGAAACGATAAGGAAGTGTTAACTAACCCAAATCATCTGGTCCGAGGACTACAGGCATGATTGGATTTAAGTTTAAACACTTATGAGAAACGATAAGGGAGTGTTAACTAACCCAAATCATCTGGTCCGAGGACTACAGGCATGATTGGATTTAAGTTTAAACACTTATGAGAAACGATAAGGAGTGTTAACTAACCCAAATCATCTGGTCCGAGGACTACAGGCATGATTGGATTTAAGTTTAAACACTTATGAGAAACGATAAGGGAGTGTTAACTAACCCAAATCATCTGGTCCGAGGACTACAGGCATGATTGGATTTAAGTTTAAACACTTATGAGAAACGATAAGGGAGTGTTAACTAACCCAAATCATCTGGTCCGAGGACTACAGACATAATTGGATTTAAGTTTAAACACTTATGAGAAACGATAAGGGAGTGTTAACTAACCCAAATCATCTGGTCCGAGGACTACAGGCATGATTGGATTTAAGTTTAAACACTTGTAAGAATCTTAGCATAACAAGATGGCATCATGACTGAAAGAAGAATTCTTTTAATAGTAGTACCTTTTGAGGTTATTTACATTCCACGGTCGAGGCACTACATGATTATCCAGGTCTTCCAGGAAGTATGCTCCAATGCCAGCCCTTGAAGTAATGCGATACGGACCCTCCCAGTTCGGTCCCAGTTTTCCCCATGCTGGGTTTTTTGCACTGCCTACCACCTTCCTTAGGACCAGATCACCAAGCTCGAGGGGTCTAAGTCTCACATTTGCGTCATAGCCCTGCTTGAGTTTCTGCTGGTAATGCGCCAGTCGAACCATTGCGTTTTCCCTCCGTTCATCAATCAGATCCAAACTCTTTTCCAGTTGCCCATCGTTGTTGGTTGGGTCAAAAGAGCTGGTCCTGTAGGTAGGGAATCCAGTCTCGAGAGGTATAACAGCTTCAGCCCCATAGGTCATTGAGAAGGGGGTCTCCCCAGTGGACCTGCGAGGTGTAGTTCTATATGCCCACAACACATGGGGTAGCTCTTCCACCCATCTACCCTTCGCATCATCCAGCCTCTTCTTTAGCCCGTTAACTATGACTTTATTAACAGCTTCGGCCTGCCCATTTCCCTGGGGGTAGGCGGGGGTGGAGTACCTATTTCTGATTCCCAGCTCACTGCAATAACTCCTAAAAGCTTTGCTATCGAACTGAAGCCCGTTGTCCGAGATGAGGGTATGGGGGACTCCAAATCTGGTGACGATGCTTTTCTAAATGAACTTCTTTACGTCTACGTCCCTGATATTTGCCAGAGGTTCAGCTTCTACCCACTTGGTGAAGTAGTCCGTTCCGACCAGCAAATACTTCCTGTTCCCTGCTGCTTTAGGGAATGGGCCTACGATATCCAACCCCCACTGAGCAAAAGGCCATGGGCTGGATAGTGGATTAAGGGTACCTCCAGGCTGATGTATGCTCGGCGCAAAACGTTGGCATTGGTCGCACTTTTTAGCATACTCATGTGCCTCTCTTTGCATATTTGGCCACCAATAGCCTTGGCTGATGGCTCGGTGAGCTAAGGATCTCCCTCCAGTATGGCTTCCACAGATCCCTTCATGCAGCTCTTCCAGCAATGACTCAGCCGCCACGGGGCGCATGCACAACAAATACGGGCCTGAATAGGATCGTTTGTACAGCTTTTGATCCGCGGACAGCCAGAACCTCGTAGCCTTTCTGCGTATTTTGTCCGCTTCCCCTTTCTCTTCAGGCAGTGCATCATCTTTCAAGAACTTAATGATGGGGTCCATCCAGCACGGGTCGGCTCTGACGCAATGAACTTGGAGTGACTTTTTCCTTACTTCCGTAGGCCCCTGCATGTCCTCAATGAGGATAACCCTTGGCAATGCCTGCGCCAAAGAGGTGGCGAGGGTGGCCAAAGAGTCTGCGTGTGAGTTGCCACTTCTGGGGATGTGCTGCAGGTAAAAATATTCAAACTCTGATTGCAGGGACTTAACCAGGTTCAAGTACCCTTGCATCCTCTCGTCTTTCGCCTCAAATTCGCCCTGTACTTGGCCGACGATTAATCTAGAGTCCAAGAATGCTTCCATCAACTTCCCCCTCATCCTTCGTACCATCTTCATCCCCATCAGTAGAGCCTCATATTCTGCCTCATTATTCGTTGCTGAGAAATTCAGCCTCAAAGCCTTTTCGATGGTGATTCTTTCTGGGGTTATCAGCACAAGCCCTACCCCAGAGCCCCTTTGATTTGATGCGCCATCGACGTACACCTCCCAGGGCGAGGGGACCAGCAAGGAGACCATACCAACGGCCCTTCTCTCAGCGCCCAATGTTGGTGTTACTTCTTCTAAGGAGGGCTCTGTGAATTCTGCGACCAAATCGGCAAGGACCTGGCCCTTCACCGACGTGCGGGGCATGTACTAGATATCAAAAGCCCCCAGCATCGTCCCCCATTTGCAATCCTTCCAGTGTAGTCTGCGCTTCGGAGTATTGCTTTGAGTGGGAGTTGCGTGAGGACTATGACGGTGTGGGCTTGAAAATAGTGAGGTAACTTCTTCGTACCGAGTACCACAGCTAGGATGGCCTTCTCTAGGGGCAAATAACGAGTCTCAGCTTCCTGTAGCGATTTGCTCACGTAATAGACTGGTTTTTGCACTCCACAGTCCGTTCGGATCAGCACTAAGCTTACGGCGTTAGGTGCCACAGCGATGTAAGCAAACAAAACTTCATCCGGCTGGGGACTGGACATGATTGGAGGTTTAGCCAGGTAGTCCTTAAGTTGCTGAAAAGCAGCAGCACATTCTTCCGTCCATTCGAAACCCTTCCACTTGTTGATCAGTGAGAAGAAAGGCCTGCACCTATCTGCTGATCGGGAGATGAACCTATTAAGGGCAGCGGCTATCCTAGTAAGCTTTTGAATTTCTTTGGGGCTCCGAGGAGCTTGCAGGTTGTGGATAGCCTTTATCTGATCAGGGTTAACTTCGATTCCCCTATGAGTGACCATATACCCCAGGAACTTGCCTGATCCAACACCAAATGAACACTTGGATGCATTCAAACGTAACCTGTGCGCCCTCAAGATTTCAAAAACGGCCCTAAGATCCTCAACGTGCTCGGCTACGACTTTGCTTTTCACCACCATATCATCAATATATACTTCCATGCTTTTGCCCAATTGCGGCTCAAACATCCTCGTCATCATCCTCTGATAGGTAGCCCCTGCGTTTTTTAAGCCGAACGGCATCACCTTGTAGTGATAATTTCCCACCGGGGTTACGAAAGATGTTTTCTCTTGGTCGGCGAGAGCTAGGGGTATCTGATGATAACCTTGAAAGGCATCTAAGAAACTCATCCGAGGATGTCCGACAGTAGCATCAACTAATTTGTCTATCTTCGGCATTGGAAACGGATCCTTCGGACAAGCTCTATTAAGATCGGTGAAGTCCACACACACCCGCCATTTCCCATTTTTCTTTTTCACCACCACCGTGTTAGCCAGCCATTCGGGGTAGAAGATCTCCTTAATGGCTCCTGCCTGCTTGAGTTTCATCACTTCATCCCTGACCGCGTCAGCGTGTTCCCTTGACGGTTGTCGGAGTGGTTGTTTTTTAGGGATAATGGTGGGATTAACGTTTAGGTGGTGGGAGATAAATTCTGGACTTACCCCTGGGGCTTCGCCGGGGTCCCAGGCAAATACGTCAACGTTGGCTCTGAGGAACTCTATCAACCCCTCCTTTTCCTGAGGGGGAAGCATGGATCCAACTTGAAAGAACTTCTCTGGGTCGTTATCAATAACTACCCTTACCAAGCTTTCGCACTCTGCCTCTTCGACCGAAGCTTCGGTGTCCAGCACCGACGACTTTAATTGCTACAATTTCCCTTCGTTACAGCCCAATGTCTCAGCCTGAGGATGGTGCTGGATGGCCGCCACTAGACATTGCCTAGACGTAGACTGGTCTCCACGGATTTCTTCTACTGCTCCTTCGGACGGATACTTAATCTTCTGGTGTAGTGTGGAGGATACAGCCCTAAAGGTATGAAGCCATGGTCTGCCTACTATAGCGGTGTAGGGCAAGTAGGCGTCCACCACTATGAAATCCACTTCCACCGTTTCGGGACCGATTTGCACAGGCAATCTAATCTGCCCCTTCGGAATGATCACTTTGCCATCAAAGCTGACCAAAGGAGAACTGTACGGAGTCAAGTCCTCGGGGGACAAGTTCAGCCCCTTGTATAGGTCTAGGTACATAATCTTTGCTGTGCTACCCTGATCTACCATTACCCTCCTGACATCGTATCCGCCTATTCTTAGAGTAACTACTAGGGCATCATCATGCGGCTGGATAGTCCCTATTTTGTCCTCCTCCGAAAAGCCCAGAACTGGAATATCCACCCTGTGTCTCTTCGGCTCTTTGTTAACACTTTTCGAGGGCACTCGGGCTACTGACAATACCCTGGATGGGTGGGACCCTGTCCTCCCAGGTGCAGCAAAAATGACATTGATTGTCCCCAAGGGAGGTTTCATTGAGTTGCCTCTCCTAGGCCCCGTGCTTGTCTGATTTCCCTGTCCGTATGAGTGGTGTAGGAGGTGCTTTAGTCTGCCTTCGCTGACCAGCTGATCCAAATGATCCCACAGGCTCCTGCAATCCTCGGTAGTATGCCCATGATCAAGGTGATACTGACAGTAAAGATTGTGGTTGCTCCTTTCAGGGTTTCCTACCATCTTGTTCGGCCTCTTGAAGAATGGTTCGTTTTTTATCTTATCCAGGACTTGGTGTACTGGTTCGCGAAAAACCGCATTGACCGCCTGGAAGTTTGCTGTGCTCTGTCCGGCCCAGTCCTTCCTCGGCCTGTTGTGATTTTGCCTGTCCGACTTGAAATCCCTCCCCTCCTGAGGGATAACCTTCTCCTTCCCCTTACTCTGCTGTTGATCTTCTTCCACTCTTTTGTACTTATCGATCCTGTCCATCAACTGGCGTATACTGGTGGCAGGGTTGCGCGTCAAAGATGTTCTCAAGGGATGTTCAGTGGGGAGGCCCAGTTTAAAAGAGCTAACAGCCATCGATTCACAGTCTTCCTCTACCTCATTGTATATTTCCCAAAATCTATCCGAGTACGACTTCAGAGTCTCGTTCCCTTTCATGCTGACGGACAACAGCGAGGCCACGGACTGAGGAACCCTTCGGCAAGTGACGAAACGAGACCCAAAAGCCTGGGTTAGCTCTTGGAAAGAGCTAATAGTGTTTGCTTTCAGACCATCGAACCATCTCATGGCTATTGGTCCCAAACTGGAGGGAAAAACTTTGCACATCAGGGCTTCGTCCCTAGAGTGGACTGCCATCCGCTGGTTAAAATGACTCACGTGTTCCACTGGATCGGTCCGGCCATTGTAGATAGTGAATGTAGGTTGGTGGAAACGCCTGGGAAGTCTGGCACCCTTGATATTACGTGTAAAAGGAGACCTGGAGATCTGATCCAGAGCTTTGCTCATAGCATCGTTCCCTGCACCCCTCGGTAAGGGATTCTGAGGGTTCCTCTCATCATGACGCATTTCCTCATAGGTAAAGGATTCGCTGACCGGTGTTCGATGTTTTTGTTTATAGCCAACATCCTGTTCGTCCTCAAAATCTTCGTCAGAATACAAGGGACTGCGCTTCCTCTTTGCACGGCGCAACTCCCTTTTGAGCCTGTCTATTTCCTTCTGCATGTCTTTGTTCTTCTCTGCATGAGACATGTGGCTCTCCCCATGCGACTGGTTTTGATCGTCACGTGCGGTGTGTACACTTCCCTCACGATCCTGCCTCCGTTCCAGATGAAGAAAGGGATCGGTGTGCTTAGATGACCTGGACTCAGCTGGTCGTTGCCTTGGTTCAGCCATCTTTTGAGGTGTTGCTTCCACCTTTGCTCAAGCTGTTCCCACAGACGGCGCCAATTGTAGGGTCCAAATTTGTTGGGCCAGGCACCAACTCTCTGTATGATGAGCCCAACAAATTCCCAACAATAAATTTGTAGAGAATGGGTTAAACAACTGGGCTAGTGGTGGATTTAGCAACGGTCCAAATGAACAAAATCGATAATGAAAGAAAAAAGGATTGAGTCAGGCATTCAACAAGAAAAAATCCCTTAGGTCCGAAGAGGTTTACTATTTAAAGACTTAGTCAATACAATTTTTTCTCCCCCTTTCTTTGTGAGACTTGCTTCCCTTATATATACACCCTTTTCCCATCTTCACCGCACACTTGTCCTCCATCTAGGCGCCCACTTGAGTACTAGTCACATCAGCCGTTTGCTTTAACCTACAGTGAGTGGTGGTGGGTGAAGATACACTGTTCAGGTGTCTTCTCCACATAAATGCGGCCGGAAAGTTGCTGCAGTGCATTAAATGCGGTGGTGGCAGCTTTATTGGTAAGATATTTCATGATAGCTACGTAGTTAGACATGCCCTAAGCTCAGCCCATGGCAAGGAGATCTTCAGCATATCTACTCGATCAAGTTCTGGGCAGCTCCGTTGGGTAGGATCCCTTCGGCTCAACCAGGTTGTCTTCGGACGGAGCGTTTGTCCCTTATGGGTTGCACTCCCACCAGGATGGCAGAGTATTGATAATTTTGGCCTCTTCGGAAAGAGAGTTGTATTCGAACTGGGCTTCAGGCCCAGCATATGGCGCTGGGCTTTCTCACCCACAAGACTTTTTTCCCTCAATACCAAACCACACCCTCTGAATCCCTTGACCGTGTACCTACCTCTCTTGTATTGGCTGGGTACAAGTGGGTGGTGCTCCGGCCCTTGTATGCTCGTTCCACTATCCTCTACGTTTGTTTTCTTTCATTCCCACGCCGTTTCTGCCATGTCTCGTTCTACTGTGTGTCTCTTCTACTCGTGCTTATCTTCCACGAAAAGGTGCATAGGCTTCTGGGTTTGCCTTATTTTTTCTCATTCCCTCATGGGCTTGTTTGCTTGTTTGGCATAAGTTCTTGCCAAAACCAATTCAATGGGCTTTTCTTCTTCTTTCTTATTTCCTTGGTCCCCCTAGTCTCCTTCTTTCTTCTTGCTGTGGTCATGGGCATGTTGGCCCATTGATTTTTTACTTCTTCCTTTGGGCCCTCATAACCCATTTACTTTACTTTTCCCTCTTTTGTGCCCATGGGCTCGCTGGCTGTTATTTCCTACCATGTTGGCCCATTGGGCGTTTACATTTTTTATTGGACTTTTATAGTTCATTTACTTTACTTTTACCTCTAGTTGTGTCCATAGGCTCGCTAGCTGTTATTTCTTGCCACGTTGGCCCATTGGGCGTTTACCTCTTTCTTGGACTTTCATAGCCCATTTACTTTATTTTACCTCTCGTTGTGCATATGAGCCCGCTGACTGTTATTCCCTGCCACGTTAGCCCATTAGGCGTTTACCTCTTTGCTTGGGCTCCAATGACCCTTTTGCTTCTATCAGGTTTCTTTCACTCTTTTCCTCTTTCATCTTCCTTCACTATTGGGATATTTGTCAAAAACAGGTATCAACACTTGTAAAATGACTTTGTTATCCTTAATTTGAAGGAACTCCATTTTAACTAAAAAAGAGGGGTTAGTGAGTTTTCATCTCTTTGCAATAATGATAAAAGTGATATAGATGTGGCAATGACCTAGTATTTGAATTCAAATAAAACATAGACATTAATTCAAATGGACTGTGAGGTGAACAGTTTTTTTTTTTTTTTTTTTTTTTTTTTTTTTTTTTTTTTAACGTGTATTTGAAAGTGGTGTAGTGAGTTTTATTTTACTTATTTGTTCCCATGTTTTGTCCTTACTTAAAGGTATTTTTGAACCGAATAAAAGTCTAATTGAAGAAAGAGAATATTATGGGGAATCCTATGATGTTATTAACCTTATTCCTAAAATCTAGGAAAAATCATTGGTTATTAGATGAGGTATTTTTGATATTGAGAGAAGTCCAGATTAAAGGGGGAATCTAGTTATAGATAGTATAGATTATCTTAGTCACAATTGTCGACAAAGGTAAAAAAAAAAACCCATTTTTATCTCTTTGCCAAAATAAATGTGATGCACATGCAAGCAACTAACCCCTAAAATTCAAACCAACAAGCATGACTAATGGCATGTACAAGTGCTCAGTTACAAGGCCCTTGGCAGGGGAAAAGAAGAGTTAGAATTGGAAGATGGCGGAATTAATGGTAAATTGAATATAATGAGTTAGAAAATGTGTAAGCTCCACTATATATATATATATATATATATATATATATATATATTAATATAGTTTAAAAAAAAAATGGGGAAAAAATAGTGACGTGATTGATGGTGTGATTTAAAAAAAAAATGACAGACTTCAACTTTTAGATATATATAAGGGCAAGACTTAGGTACAATAATTAAGTGTTGTTCTTTAGGTTCCCATTTTAAGATTCTGCCATGTGAATATTTTCTCATGGGATGGAAGTGTATATTTTAGTTAAGTATCCACATTACTGAATCTTAAGAGGAGAGTCTAAGGAACATCACCTAAGATATTGTACCTAAGTTTTGTCCTATATATAAATATAGATTATAGATACATCTTTTTTTCCAGGTCATGTTAGTTTGAACCCCTTGCCTTCAAAGTGGAGCTGCCTGTGTGTATATGGTAACAAACAGTGTTCTTAAGAAATAAGGGTCTGTTTAGTAAGAGATTTCTAGTAACGTTGTTTAAGTGTTGTGCAAATATGTGTGGGTAAAAAAATATTGTGGAAATATGTATTGTGCTGTTTAAACAACAAAAACTCTTCTTCAAACAATATTAACAGACATGCCCTAAACAATCTCAACATCACTTTCCTTACAGTGATCTTATAAACAAACAACCTCAACAACCTTGTCCTTTTCAAAGGCCAACTTCAACGAAAAACATTTAGGTTTTGACTATTTGGTCCTTTGAAACCCTCTTGGAACTTGGTCAGTTAGAAAAACCTTGAAACTTGCAAATGTCCATTCACACTTCCAAATTTCTCGTCTATATATCCAATTTGTACTATTTTTAAAGGCTTACCTTCTGTTCTTTTTCCATCATTCAATAAGTTTTTGATCTGGTTGTTGTCTTGTCGTGTAAGCTAATCATTATTCTTCTTGAATTTTTACAATTAACAAATTAAGACTGTTTCAGCTTGCCATGAACAATTCAGAAGGGGTGACAAGGGCGATAGGGACTGCCACAGGGGAATTTATGGTGTGTCAATACACCCACATAAATAACTCCAAAGGTTTCTGGCACGGGGATCATCTTTTGGACAACAACACTTCCATTCTACTGGCCGAGATTATTGTGGTTTTTATTGTCTCTGGTTTCGCTTTCATTTTATTGAGACCTCTTCGCCAACCCAAGATCATCATACAAATTTTTGTAAGTCTATTTCTTTACATAACTCATGTCCATATCAAGTCCTTTCCCATGTTTTAATTTGGCTGCTCTTGTAGCTACCCCTACCCTTTTCTTTTCTTTTTTGGAAAAAAAAAAAAAAATTCACAATTTTCTGGTAGAAAATGTTTGGCTCAGCTATGTTTGGAGTTATCTTACTTAAATCTATGTGGTAATTGAAAAAACCATTCATGTGTAATTTTAGTCGCACGATATTTTCAATAAGTCATGTGATTTGTTTAAATAATACACAAAGGTAGTCTATAATTTATCACACAATGAGTTAGAGAAGACAGTTTCAAATTTGTTTGAACCAGAACTTTGTCCATATTTTATGTTTCGGAATAATCGGTAATTTATCATGGTATCAGAGTAGAAGATCCTGAATTCAATACATGTCGCAATTCTATCTCTCATTTCAAATATTAAAAATCCAATTTGTTGAGCTCCACTAATTAAGAGGGAATTTAGACTCACACATAAAAGGAGTATTAGAATTATTGTTAAATAATTAAACATTTATCATTGCTGTCATCATTTTCCTACTAGTGGAATTTTTTAAAATTGATTTTGTCGCATTTGGTCCTTCCAACTTTTTGTCCACATTCAAAATGCATATAGCTGTATTAAAATCAAGTTTCTTAAAGTATACATGCTGATACTTAAAAAAATCTACTTTCCCAGGCCGGCATAATAATGGGCCCCTCATTACTAGGTCAAAGCAAGTTGTATGCGGCAAAATTATTTCCTCCAGGAGCCAGATTTGTACTAATAACATTTGCAGAGTTTGGCGTCATGTTGCACCTCTTTGTATTAGGATTACAGATTGATACAAGCTTCATAAAGAGCATTGGAAGAAAAGCTGTGGTAATCGCTCTAATGGGGATTATTATTCCCTTGGTATTTGGAGTGGCAACATATAATATCGTAGAACGTGATAACCCTTTAGAGCAAGCAGTTGTACTTTTATTCTTAATTACTACAAATGCTTTGACTCCTTTCATTGACATCACCGGCCTCCTCTATGAAATCAACATTCTTAATTCAGAAATTGGCCGATTTGCTTCCTCCATTTCCTTTGTAAGTGATGCATGTGGTTGGTTTCTCGCACTTATTGTGAGAAATATTGGTACAGCCTTGAAATACTCCCCAACCGAACCTTTATCATTAATAGCAATTGTGGTCGGTTATTACTGCTCCATACTCTTCCTAATGCGACCACTAGTGATATGGATTGTCAGTTTCACACCAAAAAATAGACCCATTGAGGAAAATCAATTTGTAGCCATCCTCTGTATAGTTTTGGTGAATGGAATTTTTGCAGAGTATATTGGCGAACATGCTCGCTTTGGTGCTTTTGTGCTTGGTTTTGCTGTGACAAATGGGACAACATTAGGCGCAATCATAACACAAAAGCTTGAGGTTATTTGTACAGGGTTTCTACTTCCAATCTTCTGCGCTACCAGTGGGCTCAAGACGCAGATCTCTTCCATAGTAAACATGTCTGCAGCAAAAACAGAGCTCATCATTTTTGCTGGGTACTTTGGCAAGTTCGTTGGCACCATTTTGCCGTCAATCTACTTTAAGATCCCCTACAAGGAATCTTTAACACTGACTCTCATCATGTGTTGCAAAGGCATTATGGAAATCACTGCATATGGTGCGTTGCGCGACTCTCAGGTAACACAAGAAACAACTAAAGTGTGAAGAATCTGTAGGATCAATATCAATTCAACTTAAATGCTCACTTCAGTCTTCACATTCAATACTTTCCAAAAACAATACTATAGTACTTTTCTTAAAGCTCTGTTTACTTGGTTACAAATCCTAAGATTATCATAGGACAAAAAAAGAAAGGAAAAGAAAAGAAAAGAATGAAGTTTTGCTTGCTTTGTAAGATAATGTTAATGGTGCATTAACCTTCTATTTTTTTTTGTTCATTGACAGTTCATAACAACCCAAACATACACGCTTTTAGTTTTCAACATGATAATGGCAACTGGGTTGGCCACAATTTTTATCCGTCACCTTTATGACCCTTCCACAAGATACATGGCTAACACAAGGAGGACAATCACAAACTCAGCACAAAACTCTGGTCTCCGAATGCTAGTCTGCATCCATTCAGAAGAAAATGTATCTTCATTTACTAACCTCATTGAAGTGTCCAACCCCACAAAAGAAAACCCTATTTTTGTATGTGTCCTTCAGCTTGTGGAGATCACAGGACGGGCAGCATCTATCCTTGTAAAACTTGATAAGCAAAACAACTTATTAGATTCTAATCTAGATTATTCTGGACAAATTAGCAATGCCTTTGATCATTATGAGAATTACAGCGAAGGGAGTGTTAAAATACAAAACTTCAAAGCAATTGCACCATGTGCAAGCATGCATGATGATATATGTACTCTTGCAGTGGATCAAAAAACAAGCATCATAATTGTTCCCTTTCATAAAACATGGGCAATTGATGGAACAGCCGAAGCAAACATTCCTTTCCTTAGGACCATAAACAAAAATGTGCTTAAGAAGGCCCCTTGCTCCATTGGAGTTCTTGTTGACCGAGGCGAAATTGGTGGCAACTTGAGCATTTTGACAGGTAATTCATCATATTTGATTGCCATGCTTTTCATAGGGGGTGCTGATGATCGAGAGGCACTTGCGTATAGCATTCGCATGGCTGGGCATCCTAATGTCAGCCTAACAGTGGTCCAACTTATAGCGTCGGGTTACAACACAAGCAGTTATCAAAATAATCAAGACAAGGAGGCGATGGATGAATTATGGGCTAGTATAAATGGCAACCAAAAAATAAAGCATGAAGAGGAGAGTGTGAGACATGGGGCAGATACAACTCATGTTATACAAAAGATGGCGAACAATTTTGATCTTGTTATAGTGGGTAGATACCATGAACCACACTCTCCAGTTACATTAGGCCTTATAGAATGGAGCGAATGCCTTGAGCTTGGAGTACTTGGGGACATGCTAGCCAGTTCAAGTTTTAGGTTTTCAGTTTTGGTGGTGCAGCATAACAGTCCAGAGTAAGAGGGTGGGTAGACTACAGAAAGTTCAGCCAAGACATGATTAAGTATACGATGATCATTTTAAGAACTAGTGCTAGGCTGCAGAATATTTCATTTGTAATAGTTTCCATAGAAGAGGCAAACTTTAATGCAAAGAACTGACCAATGGTCTTCCTCTTTTGGATGCTGTAATTTTGTTTGATAATTGTTTTTGTTTTCTATTTTCAAAAGTTGGTTTTAAGATAGAAAAGAAAAAATTCTAAGTTTTCTAAGTCAATTTGGTTATATTTTCAAAAGTTGGTTTTAAGATAGAAAAGAAAAAATTCTAAGTTTTCTAAGTCAATTTGGTTACCTGCAAAAGCTAGCTCGATACATTTTGCAGCCTAAGGTAACAATAGTGTTTAATGGGGCATTTTTTGTATAATAAGTAAGTCAATTGGAGTAATTTTCATCTATTCTAATTTTTTTTTTATTTTAAAAAAATTTTTTTTTATCAATAAACCTAAACCATTAAACCATTAATATCATGTGTATTTTTTTTATAAATATTTTTAGCAAAAAGTGTCTGTATGTTTGACAAAAGCTTTGTCTTTTAATTTAGTTGTTTAAGTAAAATTTTGTAATACCTAACTTATATATATATGACTGTATTTTAATAACTATCAATGACCCTGTAACAATAAAGTCCTTGACTAGTAATGAAAGCTGTCTTCTCTGGGTCTTCTTCTGACATTTGGATTTGGTTGTAGCCTAAGAAAGCGTTCATGAAGGTGAGGAGTTTGTGCCCCGGTGTTGAATTAACTAGCTGGTCGATTCTTGGCAGGAGAAAGCTATGTTTGAGGCAGGCCTTGTTCAGGTCCGTGAAATCCACACACATTACGAGCGGAGTCCACATAGCAAATAGTGGTGCATCAGCGGGTTTGGACTTTGGTTTCATGGGATCCATGCAATGCATTACTTGTACACCGCCATTGTTGTTGGTATGCAATGCCGCAGTCTGAAAAGCACTAACACCGTCCAAAATCTAAATGCAAGGGAAAAGAGAATTTATAAATTTGCATTAGAAAGGGGGACCACGAAGAAATCCCTATTGCGCAGCACATCACATGACTCTTCTTTTAGCTTTTGGCATTAGGAGAAGGAGAGTGGTCCTTCTCCTTCAACAACCACATAATTGATTGTAGACATCAGAGTTGGAAGAATCATACCAAACCATTTTCTCCAACTCATCTTAGTAGAGCTTATTATTAGTTGGTTTTCTATCCTATGGTGAATCTGTGATATATGTAGTTTACCTTGAATTATAGTAGCCGAGCTCAAAGAGGTGGCCAATGGCCCAAAGTTGAGTTTGGATGGAGTTTCCTTTTTATTTTATTATTTTGTGTATTTTGGGATTATATATCTCATTGTCATGCAAACAAAAGGAATTAAGAACAGAATTTCATAAATGAATTTAACTTTGGACTTCAGACTAGTTTGATGCATATGGCCCATTCCATAACAGTCATCTGTCTTTTTAAGAAGTCAGAACCCAGATCTATGGTACAAGTCTACGATTAAATGACATGACAATCCTTAGACTATTAGATCAAGAGAATAAAATTAAAAACAATTAAATGATCAAAATAAACAAGACTTGAAATGAAGATAATCATTTTCCACACAAGTATATTGATCAAAATTTTCACAATTTCCCAAGAACAAGCTTAAAAAATTCAAAAAGAACAATTGCTTAATTTTATTCTAATGGAATATGACAAATTGAGGATGAAGGCGTAGAACTTGAAATGCAATAGATGCTTAATAACTGAAAAGTGATAAGCAGAGATGACTTCAGTAACACCAATAATCATTTCGGATTTCATGGTATTGATCTTTTTCTGTTAAGTTGGCACACAAACCAATACAAACCAAAATGGTGAAAGAGACATGGAAAATGCGTGATTTAAAAAAATAATAATAATAATAGCAAAATCAATGTTTACCTTCATCTCTTTAACTTCTGCAACCTCCTTTTCTAATCTTTCAGACTCCTTCAAAGATTTCTCTTCAGCTTCTTTCAGCTCGACCAACTAAAATTCAAAATATATTGAACTTCATTAGATGTTCCCAAAAATATAAGATTTTTTTCCCCTGCCATGTTTACAGTAGCTGGATAGTTTCTATGTAGTAAAAACACTAAAATCAAGAATTTCCTGCAATCACTGAAGCTTGTAATGAAAAAGTTTACCCTGGTTAGACATGACCAGGAGCAATTTCATCAGATTCTAAGACATTTGGACCCTTTTTTAACCCCTCTTGATGTTGATTTTTCATGTTTCCTAGCAGAAGATAAACAACATCAAAACCTTTCTTACAAGAATTTGTCAATTCAAGTATTCCCGATAGAAAAGATTTTCTTGATTTCAGTTTCTCACAAGATATGACTAGAAGTCATTCCATCATATCCATGGACATTTGGATATTCTTCATGCCCTCTTGGATGTTACATTTTCAATTGTGCAAATCAAAACAAGTATGAGCAGTTCCAGAAATTTGTTGAAACAAAGCACGGAGAAAGAGGAAAAAAAAAGGATCCTTTAGCTTTATATGAGAACCAATAATATAAAAAAAAATAATAATAATTGCGGCCATTACCAAGGCATCAGACTTGGGCTTGTAATGAGGAGTGATGGTGTCTACATACTTTGGGATCTGAATGTCTGCAGATTAACATATATAGTGCCAAAATCGGGCTAATATAAAGTTAACAGACTAAAGGAAATAAACAAGTGTAGAAAGCAGATCGATCAACCAATTCTACCACCATAAACCATTTAATTATACTTGTTTGATTCCAATGAAGCGATTATTGGACAAGGCTGGGCGAATTCCCAAAAACCTTTTCTCTACTGCCATTATCTTGGTCTTTTCTTTTTATGTAACTAAATAAAGTTTAATTAAAAGAATGTGAAAAAGAGGGGTGCAATCCTAGTACATAGGATGTATACATGAGAAATCACCCACAAAAATAAAACAAAATGTAACTTTAAAGATTTTGATATGAAGCTTTTCCATATGTGCAAGATTCACCCATTGAGCAGAGATGAAGTCAGCCTTATCAACACCTCAAATCAACACAACAGTGGGTTCTATTATTTGGCACCTAAACTATTAAAAGAATGTTTCCAATAGAATTTTTTAGTTCTAGCATTACTCCACTGTTTTTCCAAAATAATCCTGCAGGTACATACAATCTGGAAGAAAAATATGAGTGATTTGAATACAGCATGTCTTTCTTTTATCAATTGATATGTTTGCAAAAACAACTGAAATTCAATAAAAAAGCTAACTCCTATAACGACAGGCTCCCCCTAACCCCCCAAAGAAAAAGACCTAGCACAGAAGAGAAGGAATGGAATTATCTCTGAAAAAGAAAATCTTGTTCTCTTTTACAAGTATACTCTGCACTTCTGCAGATAAAATTTTATCGTTAATCTAGAAGTAGTTCTTCTCTTTTTGGAAGGGGGAGTTAAAAAATATTTTCAATACTCTCTATAGAATAGACAACTTATGGCCATCTGTACTCACTTATCCACAATTTCCTAAGGGAATTATCAAGGAGGCTTGTCAATAACTTCTTTTTCTTGATAGGTAGGAGGCATAAGATATACATTAATCCCCAGGCTCTTTTTTTATTTATATATTTAAGTATTGAAATGGTGAGCTAAAGAAAACTTATATGCTGAATTTTAAAGAAAACCTAACCAAACGGTCAATACTGAATTCAACTATACAAAAAGTTCAATTTTTGAATAGCTCTATATGCTCTCTACAGTCAGACATAGACATAGTGCATGCAGATAAGTTCTAGAAGGTTCACTATTTTATGATCTATGACCTGAAATTTCTTGTGCTTTAGGAAGATGCAAGAAAAATAAATAAGGATTGGATGCATTCATTCTTATAGAAGACTACAGCTTGGAAGTAGTTTCCTACTACAGAGAAAAGAACCTAAGTAGTAAGTACGGAGACTTTCGCTCAAACAGACTCACCCATCTCATGCAAGATGATAACGAAAAACGTTATATGAAGAATAAATATAAATGGCACATAGGTAATGTATAATACATACTATCGTATGCTTCCTTGTAAATATCAACTATGTGAGACCCATCTCAGTCAATCGGGTCAGGTTCCTGCATCATTCAAAAAATAAATTAACAAAATGGATTATCAGATTATAGATAAATATAAACAAGGCCCAGAAATTTCATATGATGTCTTAGTTGTTAGTGTCACCATGATTTTCATACAAATTCATTACTTGAATTTCAAAAATACAAAACCGACAAAAGAATAAACAAAGATTCCAAAAAATAAAATAAAAATGCAGGCTTTTGTATTCATTGGGACAAAACAACAACGTATAAAAGGAGAAAAATAAATAAAGATTACCAATTCCAAGTCACATAATTTGAAAATGAGTTCATAAAATTCATAAGCTCTAGCAAGTTCTATAAACAAAATGAGCGTCAAAGATCAATGCCATGTAAACCTGAACATAGCCATGGAATTGCAATGACCCAATCCAAACACGCCCACACTGATTTGTAAGACACAATAACAAACCAAATAGTTTAAAATTCTAAAACATTCATAAAATAAAAATTAAAAAAAAAAACTTGGAAGAAATTGTTTCTGGTTTTTTACATAAACAAAAACAAAGAAATCAATCTCAACGGCTGACTTGGATCAATTTCATATCATTAATTAAGCTTAAAATGTAGAACACAAATCAACCAAAAGCCTGAAGCAATGAAGTATGAATGAACTTGGTGTCAATGTAATTAGCTAAAAATAAGATCAATGAGAGAGAGAGAGAGAGGGAGGAGGTACCGTACCTGACCGAACTTGGTTCGGAGGGTGTTGTTGACCTCGTCGAAGGCACGGCGAAGAGTGGAGAAGTCTTAGCGAGCCTCGTCGGAGATGAGAAGCTTAGCCATCGCATCCCAATCTATGCTCTTCGATGCCTCAAATGCCGCCTCAGTTACCTTCTTCCCTGCTCCACTCATGTCTCTCTCCCCCGAGGCTATCACTCTCTTACTGTGTAATGTATACTAATATGTAACGTGTTTGAACTTCGATTCCTCTTCCCAAATAATAGAGAAAACGCTGCTCAATGCTAGGACTTGTTTAGATACGGATTATCGATGAAAATTAAAAATTAAAAATACTGTAATAAAATAATTTTTAAATATGTATATAGTATTATGAGACTTATTTTTAATGAAAGTTTTGCTAAAAAATGAGGTTTGTAGATCTCGTGAACAGTGCATGAGATCTATGCGCAAAACGCTAGACGCTTGCCGCTATCCAAATGTTCACTCAGTGTGCTTTGACAAAAATTATTTTTGCCAACTTATTTTACTATGCATCTTATTTTTGCTACTATTCATGGGTCGCACTGCACTTTTTGGTACTATTTATGAGTCTTACTGTACTATTTTAGCTAACTTTTACCTTTATTTATAGTAATTTTAGTAAAAAAATTCAGTTTCGGCAAAATAAGCGGATCCCAAACAGACTCTCAATAGTCAATAGTCTCAAATTATTTTTTATTTTATTTTTTATTTTTAAAAAGTGGGAATTGGATAATTTTTTTTTAAAAGATATGTAACTTTATTCATATGAAGATATATTCAAAATATCGTGAGTTAAAACTGACTCAATGAGTACCAGATTCTTCTCTACTCAAGTTACATAAGAATCTAGATTTCTAGCATATTGAGCTAAAATATGCGCTGATTTAGAAGTTTGGTAGTAATAAGAGAACAAATGTAATCCTTAATGTACATGATATTAGAATATAATATGGTATTATCATGCTTAATTTACATTTTATGAACATTCTTGTATTGATGTGATCAATGGTTTGCATTTTACATAAATGGATATTATTCAACCCATTTGTGCATTACTTAATGGATTTAGCATTTTAAGGTCCTTTTTTAAGGGATTGGTATTTCCTACACACAAGCTTTATGAATTCTCCCTCATCTTCCTCATCCCTCCTTAGCACTGTGGCATTGAAATGAAGGATCGTGTTCCCTCATTTGGACTTGAATTCCTGGTACAGGGCTGCCTCAGCAAAATAAAGTTCCACTATGTCGTAAGGTATCCTAGTGGCCTCAATAATTTCAGGCCTACCTTGCTAAATAGCTTTCACACACTGATGATAAGTAGAGGTCACAACTTTATAAGCACAAAGCCAAGGGCAGCCTAAGATGATATGGTGTGAAGTATCTCCATCCATCACATGTATAAGAGTACGTGCTTTGATAGGCCCTACCCTTAAATCCAAGGACACATGCCCTAAAGTGCACTAGTGCAACATTCTTATCCCAGGCAGTTGGAGTGGCTCTCGGATGATTCTCTTTCATGGGATACCCAAGGCATCCATTGTTAGGAAGGGCAGCATGTTGGTTGAAGCACCAGTGTCTACCAAGGGTCTCTTGATCTAAAAAGCTCCCAAAAGGGCAACAACATATAGTGTTCTTTTGCCATTGACTGTTCGATTGGCCAAGTCTCTTGAGGAGAAGGTCACAGAATCTCTAGTCTCCTGATAAGGCACCTGCAATAAACTTCCTTTAGAAGAAGCAACTCTCTATCTTCTTTCCACTACTTGGGTTAAGGCCTGTGCTGCTTCTAATCTAGCCAACGACCTAAGACCTATCCTTTCCAGAAAGGAATGGACTTTATCATCTTGCTGGATTCTCAACGTCATTTCTTCATCTTGCATAGGTAGGGGTGTGGAGCTGCTATCAGCCATACTCCCAGCCTTTTCCCCCATAGGATCTTCGCATTCCATAAAGAAAGTCATGGCAACCTCAAGCATGTGCATCCTTTGGTCTATATGCTTTCCATTCTTGATTACCAAATCTCCCTTGGCTACCATCTCATGGAAGATATTCCTTAAAGCATAGCAATTCATGGTGTGATGGTCACTCCTGCGGTGATACCTACAGTAAAGCTCACCTCGTTTTTCTTCTTTTGTTTGATCTTCCTCCTGCCTTTCCCCTCTTGCCTCAATGGATAAGGGTTTGGGTCTCTCACTACCTACCTCTATGGCATGCATCGGTGGTCCCAGCCATCTACTACCTTTTTTGGGCAAAATGTCATCCCAGCAAGGCATTTTTCCTAAAAGAAGTATAGTTGGAGACAAAAAGTAAAAATTTTCCCCCTATTACCAAACCACACCCTCTAAATCCCTTGACTACGTGCCCACCTCTCTTGTATTGGCTGAGTATAAGTGGGTGGTGCTTTGGCCCTTGTGTGCTCGTTACACTATCCTCTACGTTTGTTTTCTTTCATTCCCATGTCGTTTCTGCCATGTCTTGTTCTGCTATGTCTTTTCTACTTGTGCTTATCTTCCACGAAAAGGTGCATGAGTTTCTGGGTTTGCCTTATTTCTTCTCATTCCCTCATGGGCTTGTTTGCTTGTTTGGCATAAGTTCTTGCCAAACAAATTCGTTGGGCTTTTGTTCTTCTTTCTTATTTCCTCGGGCCCACTAGTCTCCTTTTCTCTTCTTGCTGTGGTCATAAACCTGTCGGCCCATTGGTTTTTTACTTCTACCTTTGGGCCCTCATAGCCCATGTACTTTACTTTTACCTCTTTTGTACCCATGGGCTTGCTGGCTATTATTTCCTACCATGTTGGCCCATTGGGCATTTACCTTTTTTGTTGGACTTTCATAGCCTATTTACTTTACTTTTACCTCTTATTGTGTTCATGGGCCTACTGGCTATTATTTCCTGCCACATTGGCCCATTGGATGTTTACCTCTTTTCTTGGACTTTCATAGCCCATTTACTTTATTTTACCTCTCGTCGCTGACTGTTATTTCCAGCCCTGTTAGCCCATTAGGTTTTTACCTCTTTTCTTGGGCTCCAATGAACCTTTTGCTTCTATCAGGTTTCTTTCACTCTTTTCCTCCTCATCTTCCTTCACTATTGGGTTTTTTCTACTATTGGGCTATTTGTCAAAAATGGGTATCAACACTTGTAAAATGGCTTTGTTGTCCTTAATTTGAAGGAACTCCATTTTAACTAAAAAAGAGGGGTTAGTGAGTTTTCATCTCTCTGCAATAATGATAAAAGTGATATAGATGTGGCAAATGGACATTAAAAGAGATAAAAGTGAATTCAAATAAAACATAGACATTAATTCAAATGGACTGTGAGGTGAACGGTTTTTTTTTTTTTTTTTTTTTTAAACGTGTATTTGAAAGTGGTGTAATGAGTTTTATTTTACGTATTTGTTCCCATGTTTTGTCCTTACTTAAATGTTGTAGGGGTATTTTTGAACCACATAAAACTCTAATTGATGAAAGAGAAATTTATGGGAAATCCTATGATGTTATTGACCTTATTCCTAAAACAAGGAAAAGTCATTGGTTATTAGATAAGGTATTTTTGACATTGAGAGAAGTCCAAATTTGTTATAGATGGTATAGATTATCTTAGTCACAATTGTCGACAAAGGTAAAAAATAACCTATATTTATCTCTTTGCCAAAATAAATGTGACGCACATGCAAGCAACTAACCCCCAAAATTCAAACCAACAAGCATGACTTATGGCATGTACAAGTGCTCATTTATTCTAACATATCAACATTATAATAAGAGGGTATTCTATGATTCTACCTTTAAAAAAAAAAAAAAATTCTACAGTTATAATGGGGAAATGAGGATTTGAAGTTTAAATCATGAATGTCTCTATTAGAAACAATAGGAGTCGGTTGAGCTACAATGCTCTGGCTTCAATTGGAGCTACTAAATGAGAGAATAACTTAATTATGAACCTGTTGAATGTAAGAAATAAAGCATTTGTGTTGGAAATTACTACTCTCTAAGCTTTCCTAATGCCATCATTAGAATCAACTTGTCACACCTCAAATGATCAATTTTTTCCATTTGGTCCAAACTGCCCTAGCTCAACACATGGACCAAGAGCTTGTTGTGAAGAAAAAGGAAGAAAAAACTGTCTTTATTTTAAAGTTAGAAATGTCTCTGGCCACTTAAGAAATCTTCATTGTCAAATATCCATGTATCTAGATCAATGTTCCTAAACCCTGCAAGAATCAAATTCCACATTTAGTATTGCCAGAATCAAATAAAAATCAAACCCCCATTTAGGTTGAGATTCTCAATTTCCTTGTGACACACAAACTCATCAACCTTTTGTGGCATATTTATTATTTTCTATTGGGCATCAAGATCAAATTGTTATGTTTTGCATATAATAAGAAACAATGTGCTAAATATAGTATTTATGACTTTTGGAACCAAATAGAAATTGAGAAAGGTCCCACATCCAACATGAATATGAAGTGAACAAATTGATTGGGTAAAACACAAATATAAAATAAAACTTGTACAACATGAACATGAAGTTATTGTAGAGAATTCTGATCCTTAAAAACCCTTCTCATAACCGGTAAACCAAATCCTAGCCACCCATAGCCCAAAGTGATCATATTGTGAACAACCCACAAAAAACCATATTAGCCACAAAATATCAAAATTCCAATAGAAAACCCAAAGTTGGGGAAAAAGAAAAAATAAGAAGGGAATGAACGCATCTCAGAGGGACTTTCAAAATCTAATGCTACTTTGGCAACTTTTATGGAGGTGGATAAAGAGCAATTGAAAATTTATATCATTAAAAACAATGTAGTTAACTGCAGTGGTGGCACATGAAGGGTTTGAAGGGGAAAGGAAGAGTTAGAATTGGAAGATGGCAGAATTAAAGGTAAATTGAATATAATGAGTTAGAAAATGTGTAAAGTTACACTATTTTTATATTAATATTATTTTTTAAAATGGGGAAAAAATAGTGATGTGATTGATGATGTAATTTAAAAAAAAATGATAGACTTCAACTTTTAGATATATATAATGGTAAGACTTAGGTACAATAATTAAGTGATGTTCTTTAGGTTCCCCTCTTAAGATTCTGCTATGTGAATTTTTTCTCATGGGATGGAAATGTATATTTTAGTTAAGTATCCACATGACTAAATCTTAAGAGGGAAACCTAAGGAACAGCACCTAAGGTACTGTACCTAAGTTTTGTCTTATATATAAATATAGATTATAGATACTTCTTTTTGTTTTTAGTCAGGTTAGTTTGACCCCCTTACCTTCAAAGTGGAACTACCTGAGTGCATATGGTAACAAATAGTGTTCTTAAAAAATAAAGGCCCATTTGGTAAGAGATTTTTAGTAACGTTATTTAAGTGTTGTGGAAATACGTATGGGTAAAAAAGTATTGTGGAAATATGTATTGCGCTGTTTAAACAACGAAAATTATTGTTCAAACAACGTTAACAAACAGACCCTAAACAATCTCAACATCCCTTTCCTTATAGTGATCTTATAAATAAACAACCTCAACAACCCTATCATTTTCTAAGGCCAACGTCAAAGGTCAACATTGAAGTTTTGACTAGTTGGTCCTTTGAAACCCTCTTGGAACTTAGTCAGTTAGAAAAAACTTGAAACTAGCAAATGTCTATCCACACTTCCAAATTTCTCGTCTATATATCCTATCGACACTAATCTCTTTATCTCTTCCCCAATTTCTACTCTTTTTAAAGGCTTACCGTCTATTCTTTTTCCATCATTCAATATGTTTTTGATCTTGTTGTTGTCTTGTCGTGTAAGCTAATCAGTATTCTTCTTGAATTTTTACAATTAACAAATTAAGACTATTTCAGCTTGCCATGAACAATTCAAAAGGGTTGACAAGGGCTAGAGGGACTGCCCTAGGTGAATTAATGGTGTGTCAATACACCCACATAAATAACTACAGGGGTTTCTGGCACGGGGATCATCCTTTGGACAACAACACTTCGATTCTACTGGCCGAGATCATTGGGATTTTTATCATGTTTGGTTTCACTTTCATTTTGTTGAGACCTCTTCGCCAACCCAAGATCATCATACAAATTGTTGTAAGTCTGTTTCTTTACATAACTCATGTCCATGTCAAGTCATTTCCCATGTTTTAATTTGGCAGCTCCTGTAGCTACACCATACCTTTTTTTTTTTTTCTTTTTTTTTTTAAATCACCATTTTCTAATGGAAAATGTTTGGCTCAGTCATGTTTGGAGTTGTCTTATTCAAATCTTCATGACAATTGAAAAAATCATTCATGTGTAATTTTAGTCGCATGACATTTTCAATAAGTCATGTGATTTGTTTAAATAATACACAAAAGTAGTCTATAATTTGTCACACAATGAGTTAGAAAAGATAGTTTCAAATTTGTTTGAACCAAAACTTTGTCCATATTTTAAGTTTTGGAACAGTTGGTAATTTATCTTGATATCAAGGTAGAAGATTCTGAATTCAATTCATGTATCAATTCTACCTCTCATTTAAAATATTAAAAACCCTATGTGTTGAGCCCCTACTTATTGAGAGGGAATTTAGACTCACATGTGAGGGGAGTATTAGAATTATTGTTAAATAATTAAACATTTATCATTGCTGTCATCATTTTCCTACTAGCGGAATTTTTTAAAATTGATTTTGTCGCATTTGGTCCTTCCAACTAATTGTCCTCATTCAAAATGCATATAGCTGGATCAAAATCAATTTTCTTACAACATATATGCTGATACTCAAAAAAATCTGCTTTCCCAGGCCGGCATAATACTGGGTCCAACATTACTAGGTCAAAGCAAGGTGTATGCTGCAAAATCATTTCCTCCAGGAGCCAGATTGGTATTTCTAACATTTGCAGAGTTTGGCTTCATGTTTCACCTCTTTCTATTAGGATTACAGATTGATACAAGCTTAGTAAAGAGCATTGGAAGAAAAGCCGTGGTAATCGCTCTACCAGGGACTATTATTCCCTTGGTATTTGGACTGGCAGCATACAAGATCGTAGAACATGCTAACCCTTCAGAGCATGCAGTTGTACTTTTAGTCTTAATTATTACAAATGCTTTGACTCCTTTCATTGACATCACCGGCCTCCTTAATGAAATCAACATTCTTAATTCAGAAATTGGCCGATTTGCTTCCTCCATTTCCTTGGTAAGTGATGCATGTGGTTGGCTTCTCGCATTTATTGTGAGAAATATTGGTGCAGCCCTGAAATACTCCCCAACCGAACCTTTATCATTAATAGCAACGGTGGTCGGTTATTACTGCATCTTAATCTTCCTAATGAGACCACTAGTGATATGGATTGGCAGTTTCGCGCCAAAAAATAGACCCAATGAGGAAAATCATTTTATAGTCATCCTCTGTATAGTTTTGGTGAATGGATTTTTGGCAGAGTATATTGGCGAACATGCTCGCATTGGTGCTTTTGTGCTTGGTTTGTCTTTGCCAAATGGGCCAACATTAGGCACAACCATAATACAAAAGCTTGAGACTATTTGTACTGGGTTGCTACTTCCAATCTACTGTGCTACCAGTGGGTACAGGACGCAGCTCTCTTCCATAGCAAACATGTCTGCAGCAAAAACAGAGGTCATCATTTTTGCTGGTTACTTTGGCAAGTTCATTGGCACCATTTTGCCATCAATCTACTTTAAGATCCCTTTTAAGGAATCTTTGACACTGGCACTCATCATGTGTTGCAAAGGCATTATGGAAATCACTATATTTAGTGGGTGGCGCGACGCTCAGGTAACACAAGAAACAATTAAGTGTGAAGAATCTGTAGGATAATATCAATTTAACTTAAATGCTCGCTTCAGTCTTCACATTCAATACTTTCCAAAAACAATACTATAGTACTTTTCTTAAAGCTCTGTTTACTTAGTTACAAATCCTACGATTATCTTATGACAAAAAAAAAAAAAGTAAAGAATGAAGTTTTGCTTACTTTGTAAGATAATGTTAATGGTGCATTAACCTTGTGTTTTGTTTGTTCATTGACAGTTCATAACAACCCAAACATATACGCTTTTAATTTTCAGCATGATAATGGCAACAGGGTTGGCCACAATTTTTATCCGTCACCTTTATGACCCTTCCACAAGATACATGGCTGACACAAGGAGGACAATCACAAACTCAGCACAAAACTCTGGTCTCCGAATGCTGGTCTGCATCCATTCAGAAGAGAATGTATCTTCATTTACTAACCTCATTGAAGTGTCCAACCCCACAAAAGAAAACCCTATTTTTGTCTGTGTCCTTCAGCTCATTGAGATCACAGGACATGCAGCATCTATCCTTGTAAAACTTGATAAGCAAAACAACTTATTAGCTTCTAATCTAGATTATTCTGGACAAATCAGCAATGCCTTTGATCATTATGAGAATTACAGTGAAGGGAGTGTTAAAATACAAAACTTCAAAGCAATTGCACCATGTGCAAGCATGCATGATGATATATGTACTCTTGCAGTGGATCAAAAAACAAGCATCATAATTGTTCCCTTTCACAAAACATGGGCAATTGATGGAACAGCCGAAGCAAACATTCCTTTCCTTAAGACCATAAACAAAAATGTGCTTAAGAAGGCCCCTTGCTCCATTGGAGTTCTTGTTGACCGAGGTGAAATTGGTGGTAACTTGAGCATTTTGACAGGTAATTCATCATATTTGATTGCCATGCTTTTCATAGGTGGTGCTGATGATCGAGAGGCACTTGCGTATAGCATTCGCATGGCCGGGCATCCTAATGTCAACCTAACAGTGGTTCAGCTTATAGCGTCTGGTTACAACACAAGCAATTATCAAAATAATCTAGACGAGAAGGCGATGGATGAATTATGGGCTAGTATAAATGGCAATCAGAAAATAAAGCATGAAGAGGAGATTGTGAGACATGGGGCAGATACAACTCATGTTATACAGAAGATGGCGAACAGTTTTGATCTAGTTATAGTGGGTAGATACCATGAACCACACTCTCCAGTTACATTAGGCCTTATAGAATGGAGCGAATGCCCTGAGCTTGGAGTACTTGGGGACATGCTAGCCAGTTCAAGTTTTCGGTTTTCAGTTTTGGTGGTGCAGCATAACAGCCCAGAGTAAGAGGGTGGGTAGATTACAAAAGGTAATCTCTGAATCTCAGCCAAGACATGAATAAGGTATATGATGATCATTTCGAGAACTAGTGCTAGGTTGTAGAATATTTCATTTGTAATAGTTTCCATAGAAGAGGCAAACTTAAATGCAAAGAACTGACCTCTTCCTCTTTTAGACATTGTGGTTGTGTTTGATAACTGTTTTTATTTTCTTTTTTCAAGAGTTGGTTTCAAGAAAGAAATGAAAAAATTCTTATGTTTTCAAAGTCAATTTGGTTACTTGCTAAAGCTAGCTGGATACATTTTGTGGCCTAAGGTGACAATAGTGTTTAGTGAGACATTTTTTATATAATTAGTAAGTCAATTGAAGTAATTTTTGATGGTGTATAAAAAATGCTAAGCTGATTTCTCGTCCATATGGCCATCCATAACAACGTACACGGAGTGCTGTTACGCTCGTCCTTCACTCACCATCCCCTTACACTCGTTCAATATTCATTCGTCCAAGGGAGGATGTACGAGCAGTGAACCTTGTCCGTCCATAGTGATGGACGAGTAAAGTTCACCAAGAGCCATAATACTCTTCCAAAAAACCAAACGTTATATTGTTTGTATCAAATTATCTATTTATTGTTGGACACCGATTCTGATGAGGTAACTCCAATAACAGTTATGGAAGTTGCCCTCTGAATTCTCCAAACACTACGACGAGAGGAGAAATAACTGCCAAGACCAACACTATATAAGGACCCCTTTACACAAAGGTATGGGTAACTAGAAAAATTTTGAATAAAGAATTTTTTCCTTATACTGAGAATCACAAATCCACTAACTTTGCCATCGGAGGACATTTGGCCGGTCTCCACCGGTCTCCTCTGACTTCTTGTTTGTTACTTTCAGGATTTCACTTGTAGATCGTTGACGCCCGGAAATTTTAGCCCACTGATCCTTTGACATCATCAATTTTCATTTATTCTAATAAAAAAAAATTTTAAAAAAAATTAGTTTTATCAATAAACCTAAACCATTAAACCATTAATATCATGTGTATTTTTTTATAATATTTTTAGCAAAATGTGTCTGTACATTTGACAAAAGCTCTGTCTTTTAATTTAGTTGTTTACGTAAAATTTTGTAATACCTAACTTTTATATATATATATATATATATATATATATTGTTGAGGCTCATTTTTTAAGACCCAGCAGGCCCAAGGCCCAAAGAAGCAAATGGGCTTGAATAAGCCCGGAAGGAGAAAAAGAAAGCATAAAGCATGATTTAAGGGTCCATGTGATGGGTCCAGAAGAAGCAAATGGGCTTGAATAAGCCCGGAAGGAGAAAAAGAAAGCATAAAGCATGATTTAAGGGTCCATGTGATGGGTCCAGAAGAAGCAAATGGGCTTGAATAAGCCCGGAAAGAGAAAAAGAAAGCATAAAGCATGATTTAAGGGTCCATGTGATGGGTCCAGAAAAAGCAAATGGGCTTGAATAAGCCCGGAAAGAGAAAAAGAAAGCATAAAGCATGATTTAAGGGTCCATGTGATGGGTCCAGAAGAAGCAAATGGGCTTGAATAAGCCCGGAAAGAGAAAAAGAAAGCGTGGGCCACAGCAAGCCCATTGCAATAAGAGAAAAAAAAGAAAGTATTAGGCAAATGGAGAATCCATGACCCCAAAGGAAAAAGATTTGTAGAGAAAAATTGGGCCAAAGAAAGTCCAAAATGGGTTAGCAAAGAAACCCATATAAGAAGCAAAACCAAAATGGCCCAAGGATGCCCACAAGAAAGCATAAAAGGCATAGAAGCCAGCAAGAAATAAAAAGGAAGCCCAGTGAATATACTGGGCTACGGAGAAGGAAAGTATACAAAAAAAAATCCCCGCAGGACTGGGTTTGGTAACAGAAGTAGCAAACTTAACATGGCAGGAGGTGTAAAGCCACAAAAGCAAAAACACCCAAAGGGAAAGTCTGCCACAGAGCCCAACCCTCAAAAGAAAGGGACAACACACGAACGTCAGCCTGCCGGGAAATGATCCACATCAGAAAATGCCAAAAAAGGCACGGCAGGATATGCACACCCATTTTCAGGCCTCGGCAAACGAACGAAACATCAATAAGGTAACGCATGCGGGCGACCCAGGCATCACCAGCCTATACCCAGCCACTATGGGAAAGAGTGATGTCATGGGAGAGGGCATGGTCTGGCGGTGGGGGGAGGAGCGGGAATCCATTTTTGCGATTCTTGCCCAGACTCTTTCGGTGGGCACAGTCCTGCTGGGATGACATGCCACACGAAAGAGGTAAGGTTGGGTAAGGACCGCTGGGTGCATGCCGTGAGAGACCGAGAGAGAGAGAACACACCGGACGAAGCAGAAAAAGAAGTTTCATTGTCCGAAAGCCACAGGTCAATGGTGAATCAGAACCATTTTGACTTGGTAAGTGGATGGCAAAAGGCTACGATAACAGAATAGGGCCATAGAAAGGCTAGAACAGTAAAATCGGCCACGGCAGGCCCTATATAAGGGACTCGCGGCTGAAGAAAAAAGGGGGGAAGGAAAAAAAAAACAAAAAAGAAAAGAAAGACAAGAATTCTGAGAAAGAAAACAGAGAGAAAAGATAAGAAAAAACAGAGAACGAAAAAAAAGAAAGAAAGCAGAGTGTTTATGGCAGGCATGCACCCAAATGGGTTAACCCCCCTCTCTCCCTCAATAGCCTTGTCCTCAAAAGACAATACAAGATTTATACCATCTGGGGCTGTCCTCTCAAAGCAACTAATTTCACCAAAGTGAAGTTATTTGCGTTGAGGGAGTAGTTTTCCCTTTCATGGTTGAAGTCCTGCGGTAATACTAAAATGGCATACTTGTTATTTTACTCTGCTAAGCTCGCTTAACTATTTTGCTTAAGCACTTTCTTTTTGCAAGGCCCTTAAGTTGTTTATGGTGTTCATTGTAAAAGAGAACAGTAGATACTTTTTGCGTTTTTCTATTTTATGCCTGCTTGCCATAATTTGTTAACAATGACTCTGCTTGCTGTGAGCTCTTAAATGTGCTTTGGCAGACGCAGCAAAGATTGTGCACAAGCCAGGCCAAGGTGTGATCCAATTGGGCCGGTTCCAACTCCTTACCCAGAAATTACCCGGGCCTAGTGCGGCAGGAGCTCGTTCGAGACTCCAAGCAGGCCCACCCCCCCTTACAATTGGCGACTTCACTGGGGAGCGAAGAAGGAAGACAGAAGGGAAGGAATACGATATTCCCGCGCCCATACCATGCACTCCAAAGGAACTAGACATGCTGCTAGACAAATGGATGACAGACGGGGTCTTTAAGCCCAATCGAGTCTCGACAGAGCCCACTGAGGAGGAACGAAAGGACCCACGCTTCTGCCGCTTGCACAACTATATACAACATCCTACCGCAGAATGTTGGACGCTTCGCAGACTCATACATCGCAGGATCAAAGAAGGGACCCTGGAGTTGTCCCAGTCAGAAGTCCAAACGAACCCACTCCCAAATCATAAAGGGAAAGGTGTGGCAGCATTCGTAATCTGCGCGGACCCAGGTGGGGATGAAGAGGAGAATCTAGCTCTGCCCGCCACGGCTATCACCACTCTACAACAGAGTACCAGGTTTAAAAATTTGTTTGACCAATTGAGGTTCACTATGGGAGAACGAAAGGTAGCCACAGAGGCTTTGGTAAGTATCGCCTCCGGAGTAGGGGTAGAGTGTTTAACTATAGAAAGCACAGAGGACAAGGCCCTCTTGCAGGAATCAAGCGAAATTACCTTCAGCAATGAAGATATGGAAGTGGAATATCCAGATCACAGAAGGCCACTCTACTTAGCGGCATCTATAAACCAAGTCCTCGTAATGAGAGCCTTAGTGGATACAGGCGCCTCTGTGAATCTCATCCCGTTGAGCACTTTGCAAGCAACGGGAATTTCGGAAAGGAAAATCCAGGGGTGCCCAATGGAGGTAACGGGCTTTGGCAGAAGAGGAGAGTATACCACAGGATACATTCAGCTGTGGTTGAAAGTAGGCCCTATAGCTTCCCTAGCTCGATTCCATGTGATAAAGACAGAGGTTTCGTACCATGTCCTGCTAGGGAGACCCTGGCTGCACAAGCACCGGTTAGTCCCGTCCACCTACCACCAGTGTGTAAAAGGAAGGTTAAATGGCAAGATGATACGCATAACGGCAAACCAGTCACCGTTTGAGCAAGCAGAAGCCCAGCTCGTAGAAGCTATGTTCTATGACCAATGGGCACCGTCTGGAGAAAGCTCTTTAGCAAAGCCCCTTGGTACCTTTGTGCCTAGATGGGAAGACATTCAGAGTAACCCAGAACCCGATTTGAGGGAATTGTTAACACAAAAGAAGAAAAGGAAAGCAATGCCTGCCGCAGAAACAGAAGGCGCGCCACAATGCGTCAGAATCCGAGGTCCTGATGGCAGGATTATCTACAAGTTATGAAGATGCGCGGGGCCCACGAGTGAGAAACAAGCGGGCCCCAGGCAAAAGCGGCAACATGGGAATCTGGTGTGTTGCGCAGTTCAATATAGTTCAGAAGAAAAAGGTAGCGAAGAAAGTCACGAAGAAACTATGGCAGAAAAGGATCCTCAGGTTATGGCAGAAGAAGAATTAGAGGAGGTCAACCTGGAGCCTGACTCACAGGAACCAAGACCTATTTCAGTTAGTTCGAGATTGACAGAAAAGGAAAAATCAGAGTTGGTACAATTATTAAAAGAATTCAAGGATGTTTTCGCGTGGGACTACAGTGAAATGCCAGGACTAGATCCAGGGCTAGTAGTGCACACATTGAATGTTGATCCAGGAGCCAAGCCGGTAACCCAGCCTGCCAGGGTATTCCACACGGAAATAGAAGAACAAATAGTCAAGGAGGTACAGAAATTGTTAGCAGTAGGATTCATCAAACCCATCCAACACCCGCGATGGCTGTCCAATACAATGCCAGTAAAGAAAAAGAACGGGCAGATAAGGTGCTGTGTGGACTTCAGAAGCCTCAACAAAGCCTGCCCAAAGGATGAGTTCCCATTGCCAAATATGGATTTATTGATAGACTCAGCGGCAGGAAGTGCCATGTTCTCATTCATGGATGGATTCAGCGGGTATAATCAAATCAGGATGGCACCGAGGGATGCAGAGAAAACTGCCTTCAGGACACCCATAGGCAATTTCTACTATACAGTAATGCCATTCGGATTGAAAAATGCTGGTGCAACTTACCAACGGACGATGACAGCCATATTTCATGACATGATGCACAAGGAATTGGAGGACTATGTGGATGACATAGTAGTGAAGTCAAAAAAAAGAGAAGAGCACTTTTACGCATTGAGGCAAGTGTTTGAAAGATGCAGAACCTTCAAGTTGAGAATGAATCCCCTCAAGTGCGCATTTGGGGTGTCCTCAGGAAAATTTTTGGGCTTCCTGGTCCATAGCAGGGGAATAAATGTGGATCCTGCCAAAGCCACAGCCATAGCAACCATGAAACCGCCAGCCACAGTGAAAGAATTGAAGAGTTTCTTAGGAAAAGTCTCCTATATCCGGAGATTTATCCCTGGATTAGCATCAATTACTTCCTCTTTCGCCAGATTGCTCAAGAAAGGAGCAAGCTTTGACTGGGGAGAAGCACAGCAGGCAGCTTTCAAAAGGCTACAGCAGGTCATGACGAACCTCCCCACGGTGCAAGCCCCAGTCCCCAAGAAGCCATTGCTGCTCTACCTAGCCACCAGCTCGCATGCTGTAGGAGCGTTGATCGCTCAGGAAAATGAAATTAACGTAGAACAGCCAATATACTACATCAGCCGCGCTCTAAAAGATGCGGAAACTCGCTATCCGAGAGCAGAAAGGGCGCCACTACTTCTTAGCCTATGAGGTGTGGCTGATGACCAAATCCCACGCTATCAAAGCCTTATTGCAACAACCAATCTTCTCCGGCAGGTTATCTCAATGGTTGTTGCAGTTATCACAGTACGATTTGAAAATGGGGACACCCAGGGCAGTCAGAAGCCAAGCAATAGCGGATCTATTGGCACAGTTTCCGGGAGAAGAAGAATTCCTACTGAATGATGAAGTCCCAGGAGAAGTAGCCATGGCAGGGGAGGAGAGAGAGCAATGGATAATGAAATTTGATGGATCCTCTACCACCCAGTCTGGAGGGGTGGGGGTGGTCTTGTACCATGAGGAAGACAAGGCGGTGGCACTGTCATTCAAACTAGAATTCCCTTGTTCAAACAATACAGCAGAATATGAGGCCTATCTAACTGGGCTAGCCACAGCTCTCGAAGTCGGAGTCAAACATTTGAAGGTACTAGGTGATTCGAACCTAGTGGTCTGCCAGGCCAAGGGAAGTTTCTCTCTGAAGGAACCCAACTTAGCTCCGTATAGAGCGATGGCCCAGAAGATGGAGGAAAGGTTCTCTACCTTTGAAATAGAACATGCGCCAAGGAATGAAAATCGATTCGCAGATGTGTTAGCGGCGTTCGGTTCACAGATAACCTTTGAAGGAAAAAGTGCCACGGTGGAAGTCAGTAAAAGGAGAGAGTCAATCATCGAAACCTTGAAGGAAAGGTTCCAGGAGAAACAGGACGAGAATGATTGGCGATTCCCCATAAGAGAAGCTTTGATGAAAGACAAAGATCCCGCAGAATTAAAAGTGTTAAAAGATTACGTTTTGGTAAGAGGAGAGCTATACCGCAGGATGCCAGGTGGGGTCTTGTCCAGGTGTGTGGGGCAAGAAGAGGCCCAGAGAAAGTTAAGAGAAGTACACGACAGGACCTATGGATCCTGCGGGGAAATTAGTCTCTACCGCAGGCTCCAGAGGACGGGCTTTTATTGGCCAAGCATGAGCAAAGATGCAGATCAGATCCAAACTCAATGTGGGACCTGTCAGTTAGCAGCAGACAGAGAAGAAAGCTATGCCGTGTTGACTAGTAAAGACTGGAGAAGCCCATTCAAACTATACCTGACAAAAGGCACCCTGCCACAAAAGCATTCGGAAAGTTATAAACTCAAGAGATTAGCAACACGTTATTTCTTGCATGAGGAAGTCCTTTTCAAAACAGGATTTGATGGGGACCCATTAAGGTGTCTGGGCCCCGAAGAAGCAAAGGAAATAATAAGAGAAGTGCACTCAGGGGAATGTGGGGAGCACCAAGGA
Organism: Quercus glauca; assembly: GCA_023736055.1. Lineage (NCBI taxonomy): Eukaryota > Viridiplantae > Streptophyta > Magnoliopsida > Fagales > Fagaceae > Quercus > Quercus glauca. The sequence goes on from CM043315.1 coordinate 22,503,239, forward strand.
AAGAAGAAGCTGTACAGATGCCTGCTACAAATGGGGTATTACTGGCCTACCATGAAGAAAGATGCAGCGGAATTTGTAAAAAGATGCCACAGCTGTCAGGTACAGGCTAATCTCATTCATACTCACCCACAAAGCTTGCACAGTATGGTAACTCCATGACCCTTTCACACTTGGGGGCTGGACTTGGTAGGACCAATCAACCTTCTGTCTCGTGGATATATCTGGATTTTGGTAGCGACTGAGTACTTCACCAAATGGGCGGAGGCAATACCACTTCGCAAGGCCACAGGAGGAGCGGTGGCAAACTTTATAAAGGAAAATATAATTATAAGATTTGGGGTGCCTCATAGAATCATCAGTGATAATGGTACGCCATTTGTCAATAGTGAAGTGAGGAAAATGTTGGTGTTTTACCAAATTAAACATCACCGTTCATCACCATATTACCCCCAAGGAAATGGGCAAGCAGAGGCGACTAACAAGGTACTCATAAAGATCATCAGTAAGATGAGTCAAGAGTATACTGGGGGATGGGCAATGCACTTGCCAGATGCTCTCTGGGCTTACCGAAAATCACCAAAGTCGGCCACAGGATTCTCACCTTTCTCCCTGGTATACGGAACAGAAGTTGTAAGTCCTGCGGAGGTAATGATCCCATCACTGAGGGTCATGCAGATGCAAAGGAAGGAAGAGGAGGAAATCTTCGCGGCAGAAAGATGTGAAGATCTGGAAGGGCTGGACGAAAAAAGGGAAGAAGCCCAGGAACATGGCCGCAGATACAGGCAAAAAATGGCAGAAGCCTATGGCAGGATTACTAAGGAAAGAATATTTGCGGAAGGACAGCTCGTGTTAAAAGTAACGGACTATGTCAGAAGAGGTATGGCAGGACCATCCAAGTTTGCACCAAAATGGGAGGGACCCCTCGTGGTGAGAGAAGCCTACCCAAATGGATACTACAGACTAACTCAAACGGATGGTAAAGACCTGATGGATCCCATCAACGGGAAATGGCTGAAGTGTTACTATGCTTAAGGTTGAGGCATCACCATCCTTCTAAGCTGTGTTTCACAAATGCTAAGATTAGTTTGTTCCTTCTTCTACTTTATTACTTGTTTTCCTCCAAGTGACCATGTCACAAGACAAGTCCACAGAATGTTTTCAGGAATTATGCAATGAGAAGAATATGCTAAGTATTACAAAAAAAAAATACTTTCCATAGCATAAGTAGTAGCAAAGGATGATCAAGTGTAGTACGTTAAGTTACAAACCCATATTATGTGAAGTCTTACCAAAAAAAAATAGTCAAATAAGTTTCCTAGAAAACCATCATAAAATGTACTGGAAAAAAAAAAGAAAAAAAAGAAAAGTAACAAATGATCAAAGGGGAGCCTGCCATATCAATAAAGTCCTGAGAGCAAAGACTGGTCTCCAAAACGGTCATGCCCACCAATGCTGGCAATCAAGCGCCCACGGCGACCCTTTACATCTGCTATCTCTTTCTTCAAAGCTTCGATCCTTGCATCCAGGGCATCCACAGCAGGCCGAACCTTTCTCATAAAGAAGGCCCGAGCAATCTCACGGAGATGGTCTAAAAGGAAATCCACAGCAAAACCTACACTAACTAGCTCCTGCACTGCAGCTCTCCACTGAAGTATCCTCTCAGAAGAAACAGAGTCAATAAAGCTGTGCTCAATGTCGTTCAGCACGCTCCCCAGCATCTTCAGGAAATGTTCCCTGACAGAGTGACCCAAACGGAACCCCTGCATAAAATCACCACGGCTGCTGTAGACTCCCTTTAGGTGAGAAACACACTCACTGGGAACTCGAAAGCCGTGAAAGTCCACATAAGGAAAACCTGCTCCCCAAAAATCTGCCGGATCAAGATCGTTCGTCTCAAGCTGATCAAAACGTATGAAGAAATTTGCAGCCTCGCTCATGGGGTCTGGAACCTCGGCAGAACTCCCTCCTGCCTCAAACTGGGGAAGGGCAGTGGGAGGCAAGCCTAGTAAGAAGAAGGAAATACAATATGAGTATTCATGATGAGAAGTAATGAGTTTGCAAAAAAAAAAAAGAGGGGAAGCATTAAAGCTGAGGAGACTTACAAGAAATTGTGAAGATAGGAGCAGCAGGAGTTGTGGCCGAAGCAGAAACAAGGATGGCAGAAACAGGCACGGTGGAAGTAGCAGAAGGAATGGGTGACTGTGGCTCCACAGTTACTGTGGCCTCTGGTTCTTCGAAGGTCTCTGCAATTAAGAATGTGAATGCACTGAATGAAGGAAAGCAGCAAAAAAGAATACATACATATATATTTGTATGTATATATATATATATATACATATAATAAAACCAGGAAGGAGAAAATAGGCACGTACCCGCTAACTCAGCCTCACTCTCCTCCTCGTCAAACTCCTCAGAAGATGAATCTGCAGCAGGCCCGTGGATGGCAGAATCAAGAATGGAGGAAGGAGTGACTACCAAGGAAGGGCCCTCCTGCGCAACTTGAGAAAGGGCTGTGAAAGGATCACTGATGGAAAGAACAATAGGGGCGGCAGGAGAAGCAATCTCAGTCTGGAAAGCAGGAGGAGTGGCTCTTCCTTGAGAAATGGGTGTCTCAGCAGGAGTGGGGGTGACCTCCCTAATCCCCTCAGTATGAGTGCCTTCCATGGACACTAGCTCAGTGGAGAAAACTGGGGTCTCGGTAGAAGTCCCTTCAACCATGGGATGGTAAACGGAAAGGGGCTCAGGCTGCTCCTGCGACAAAAAAAAAAAAAAAAGAGAAAGAAGACAAAGTGAAGGTGACTAAGAAAGCTGCAGTAACACAGGAAGAAGGAAAGAGCACGATTAAGGACACAAAAAAAAAAAAAAGAGGGGGGGGGGGGATATATTTGTATAGTACCACAGGTTTTGGCTCGTCAAGAAGTATAGGATGGGCAGCAGATACATCCTCTCTGTGCTTAGACTGCAAGAGAGGTGAAGTCAACATGCACAAGTGTTAGTTGCAAAGAAAAAAAAAATCAGAAACAAGTAAAGAAAGGATTAAAAAAAAAAAAAAATTTAGAGATAACGTACTCTCCGTTCAGTGGCACGGCAGGAGGGGGAGATGTCTTCCTTTTGCTACCTCGCGTCCTGCTAGAAGGAGGAGCATCTGTGGACGGCCGCAAAGTGGTCTGTTTTGACTTGCTGGCAGTAGAACGTGTAGCAGGAACATTACGGGCTTTAGAAGGAGGAGAACCCTGTAGAGCTATATGACCCATGGGAGGCAGATCACTCTCAGAAGACATTGCCTCATCCTTTTTCTTGGCCGACTTGGGTTTAACAGAACTTCCCTTGGCCAATGTAGGCGGGTTCAAGACCTTCACCTTCCTATCCCAACCAGGAGGGTAGTCACCCGCAAGCCAATTCCATCCTTTGGCCCCCTCATTCCATTCCAGAAGAGAAGATCGACCCTGTTTAGTAACATATGCTAACACAGATCTGGAAGGGAGCACTAGCTGAGGGTTGGCAGAAGCAACCATGCCAAGGCCGTCAGGAGGAATCAAGGAAAAGCCACGGCTGCCCATTAAAGCCTGTTCGAAAGACGTCATTACAGCCCGCCAATACTCGTGCATGGGAGGAGTGCAAACACCTTCCCTTGAAGAACTAGGGATAGTGACTGCAGTGAAGTACTGCCTCCAGAAGTCAAAAGCAACAGGCCGCAGGAATGGCCTGACAGAAGTAGGAAACTCCGCAAGAAAAGAAAGATCATCTGGAATATCTTGGTCCAACCCAAACTGCCTTCTTACTCGGTTGGCAGGATAATACACAAATCGGACCCCCTCATCAGATAAATAAGGCAGCCACCCAGCATTAGTGGCCGCCAAGTAAGTGATCCCCCTCTCGTCAAAACCAACCAAGGGGTGAGTAGTACCAACAGTGTCCGCAAACTGACCCATAACAGAATCCTCACAAGTGTAACCCACACTCAAATGTCTATATGCTCGCCAAGAAAACCCAACACTCTTATCAAAGAACTCAACAGCAGGATGGTAAATAGGCTTCAAACCAGACCAACGGAAAGCCAAAGGAAACTTAGACTCAAATCTACCACAGAAATCAGTAATCACCCTCGGGCAGGAAACATACTTCTCTTTTGCAAAACGAACCGGTTTGCACTTAGCCAAGTGTTTTGAGCAGCGTTCATACAATCGATGCTGTAGGATGGTGCTGTGAACCGAAGAGGTAACTATATGGCAGGACCCAGCCTGGTCCTCATCAGCCCGCAAGATGTCCAGCTGTACATATAAGTGTCCCAAAAACATGGGGGCTAATGGCAAACTTATACCCGCGGCAATTTTAATAGCCAAACGAAAAAACAGAGGTTTAATTGCATAATAAGGGCGCGCACCAAACACAAACTTACAGAGCCAAAAGGAGATGAAAGCCGCACGGCGAGCGGCGCCAGAAAACTTAGAAGAGGAACTGACCTAATAAGATAGCTTGGCGTTCTTAGCCATTCTCGTCCTCAACTCGGCCTCCACAGCCGCTTCCTCCGGGGAGAGTTCCAAGGTACTCGGATCAACGTCACCTAGAATGGGCAAAAGAAGTTGGTTCGCCACGTCCTCTAATGTCACGGTAATCTCACCGCAGGAGAGAAAGAAGGTGTGGGTGGCAGTACACCATCGACGGACCAAGTGGCGAAGATTGAAAAGGTCTCTGTAGTTCGACAAACAGCGAGATGCAACAACGGCTTGCAACACACCAGCCTGCCGTAGCAAGCCCATGAAACCCACATCCGAAAATTCACGGTCCACCCATTCCTTCCAACCCAAGGCTTGGCCTAACCCATACTCAAAGTGAATGGGAACAGGGAGCGAAATACCCTGGCGAATAACAATGTCAGGAATCGAAGAGGGCAACGGGGCCCAAGGAGCTTCAGTGCTGCGGCGGCAGAGAGCGAGCCACACCAGGCCTGGCACCGGCGGAACATAATCACCAGGTACTTTTGGGAAGTGGGTATGGACGTCATACCACGGATCAATCAGCGGAACGACCTCGTCGTCAGAAGGGTGGCGTGCCTCTTCCTCGTCGGAGGAACCCGGTTCAGAATACTCAACTTCCTCACCCTCATCGCGAGCGGAGGGAGGGTCAGAGGCAATCTCCTTTCCCTTGCGGCGAGAAGAAGCTTGGCTTTTCACCGGAGACATCACGGATCAGAGTAGGAAAAGAGAAGTGTTTGGAAGAAAAGAGTACGGCAAAAAAAGAAAAGAGAAGAGAAAGAAAAAAGGAAGAGGTTTTTGTATGGGAAATAGGAGAAGAAGTGGTTGAAAAAGAAAAGACTCCTTAAATGCCACCATCATCAAGATCGAAGTGAAGGGAGGTGATGGGTCAGCCGCCGGATAGGAAATGAAATTAATGAAGCAACGCTGCTCTTCAAAATAACTGGCAGACTTGGAAATTCGAAGAGACAACTCTGTTCGTGAAAAAAAAAATATATATACACGTGAAGTAAAAGTTACTGTTTGAAAAAAGCCCGCGAAAAAAAAAAAAAAGAAGAAGACAAGAATAGCCTTTATTCGCATATAAACCGCAGGAGCATTTTATATGCTCAGGGGGCTAACTGTTGAGGCTCATTTTTTAAGACCCAGCAGGCCCAAGGCCCAAAGAAGCAAATGGGCTTGAATAAGCCCGGAAGGAGAAAAAGAAAGCATAAAGAATGATTTAAGGGTCCATGTGATGGGTCCAGAAGAAGCAAATGGGCTTGAATAAGCCCGGAAAGAGAAAAAGAAAGCATAAAGCATGATTTAAGGGTCCATGTGATGGGTCCAGAAGAAGCAAATGGGCTTGAATAAGCCTGGAAAGAGAAAAAGAAAGCATAAAGCATGATTTAAGGGTCCATGTGATGGGTCCAGAAGAAGTAAATGGGCTTGAATAAGCTCGGAAAGAGAAAAAGAAAGCGTGGGCCACAGCAAGCCCATTGCAATAAGAGAAAAAAAAAGAAAGTATTAGGCAAATGGAGAATCCATGAGCCCAAAGGAAAAAGATTTGTAGAGAAAAATTGGGCCAAAGAAAGTCCAAAATGGGTTAGCAAAGAAACCCATATAAGAAGCAAAACCAAAATGGCCCAGGGATGCCCACAAGAAAGCATAAAAGGCATAGAAGCCAGCAAGAAATAAAAGGAAGCCCAGTGAATATACTGGGCTACGGAGAAGGAAAGTATACAAAAAAAAAGCCCCGCAGGACTGGGTTTGGTAACAGAAGTAGCAAACTTAACATGGCAGGAGGTGTAAAGCCACAAAAGCAAAAACACCCAAAGGGAAAGTCCGCCACGGAGCCCAACCCTTCAAAGAAAGGGACAACACACGAACGTCGCCCTGCCGGGAAATGATCCACATCAGAAAATGCCAAAAAAGGCACAGCAGGATATGCACACCCATTTTCAGGCCTCGGCAAACGAACGAAACATCAATGAGGTAACGCATGTGGGCGACCCAGGCATCACCAGCCTATACCCAGCCACTATGGGAAAGAGTGATGTCATGGGAGAGGGCATGGTCTGGCGGTGGGGGGAGGAGTGGGAATCCATTTTTGCGATTCTTGCCCAGACTCTTTCGGTGGGCACAGTCCTGTTGGGATGACATGCCACACGAAAGAGGTAAGGTTGGGTAAGGACCGCTGGGTGCATGCCGTGAGAGACCGAGAGAGAGAGAACACACCGGACGAAGCAGAAAAAGAAGTTTCATTGTCCGAAAGCCACAGGTCAATGGTGAATCAGAACCATTTCGACTTGGTAAGTGGATGGCAAAAGGCTACGATAACAGAATAGGGCCATAGAAAGGCTAGAACAGTAAAATCGGCCACGGCAGGCCCTATATAAGGGACTCGTGGCTGAAGAAAAAAGGGGGGAAGGAAAAAAAAAACAAAAAAGAAAAGAAAGACAAGAATTCTGAGAAAGAAAACAGAGAGAAAAGATAAGAAAAAACAGAGAACGAAAAAAAAGAAAGAAAGCAGAGTATTTATGGCAGGCATGCACCCAAATGGGTTAACCCCCCTCTCTCCCTCAATAGCCTTGTCCTCAAAAGACAATACAAGATTTATACCATCTGGGGCTGTCCTCTCAAAGCAACTAATTTCACCAAAGTGAAGTTATTTGCGTTGAGGGAGTAGTTTTCCCTTTCATGGTTGAAGTCCTGCGGTAATACTAAAATGGCATACTTGTTATTTTACTCTGCTAAGCTCGCTTAACTATTTTGCTTAAGCACTTTCTTTTTGCAAGGCCCTTAAGTTGTTTATGGTGTTCATTGTAAAAGAGAACAGTAGATACTTTTTGCGTTTTTCTATTTTATGCCTGCTTGCCATAATTTGTTAACAATGACTCTGCTTGCTGTGAGCTCTTAAATGTGCTTTGGCAGACGCGGCAAAGATTGTGCACAAGCCGGGCCAAGGTGTGATCCAATTGGGCCGGTTCCAACTCCTTACCCAGAAATTACCTGGGCCTAGTGCGGCAGGAGCTCGTCCGAGACTCCAAGCAGGCCCACCCCCCCTTACATATATATATATATATATATATATGACTGTATTTTAACCACTATCAATGACAATGACTAAACAAATAACACAAATTTACCTTCAAAATCACCATTCAATGATAAAAATGAAAAGAAAAAAATTTAGCTCTCTCTAATCTTTATTGTTCACATCACCCTAAAATTGTAGTAGCATTCACCAAGCTAATGTGAGTAAAAGAGGAAAAAATAGAGTATTTTTCTTGTACATCATGCGGCTCACTCAATAGCTAGATGATAAGTTTAGAAAGAGAAATATTAAAAACTAGTGATGGGCCCGTGCCTTGCACAGTTTTTTTTATTAATTCATTTTTAAATATATGAATGAAATCATGGTTTTTAGATGAAAAATATTTTTCATGACATGTTTTGATTTAAAAAGTACTTAAAAAATAAATTAATCAAATGAAAATTAAGTTGTATTATTTTTAATGGATAATCATACAAGGTATGTAATATATTTTGTCAAATTTATGAATTAAAGATGAAATAAAACTCATTGGACATATGAGATATACATAAAGATATAATTCTTGTAAATAGCTTGAAGATAATATATTCCTTAGTTTTTATTAGATCTCATATCATAGCTTGAATTATATGAGTAAACTTTTTTTTCTTCTCTCTCTCATTAGTAACATAATCCTCGAAATATTACCACTTGATATAGAAGTGTTGCTTCATTGTTATTTGTTTCATTATACATCATATTAAAAAATATATATATATATATATATATATATATATAAAGTAAATTACTTTAATACTATATTAATTGAACTATATTGTGTTTGTTATTCTTTAGCTAAAAATGGATTATATTTCTTTATTCTTTAAAAGTGGATTATAAATCATGTAAGCAATGTGAAAAAAAATGTGGCATTTTTAAAAATAAATTTAATAAAAACAAAGAAAATGAATAATCATACACTAAACAACCTACTAGAGTATTGAACAAAATACAATTGTGAACACAAACATGAGCCTACATGGAGATGTCTTCTTTATAGTTCATATCATGACAATTCCAAACTTTGTTGGGTCAAGAAGGATCAAGTCATATATTTCATAACCAATAAACAGAAAATCATAAGAAAGATCATTACTCATTTTACATAACCAAAGGCTCTCATGGGGACCAAAAGACAGAAAATGAAGAACATGGATGAGTTTCACCTGGATCAGTAGTCCAAGCTCAACACCATTTCATTCATGCCATGACCACAAATGCCAATGTATAAATCTCCTTGAATCAAAATCAAACAAAGAAATAATATTAAAATCTATAAATGAGAGACATCCTTGAGAAAAAAATAAAAAAATCATCAATAAGAAGTTAATCTAAACCATATAAATATATATATATATATATATATATATATATATATATATATATTGCAACCAGAACAATAAAAACTTAATAAGCAACTAAAAACTACAAAGATTTGAAACGAATTTGCTAAACTAATTTTAGCTAGATGGGCATTCTTTAGAGGATTTGATTGGAGAGAATGGAAAAGTTTCTAGCAATGAGTATAAAAAATCTAAAGTTTGAGATTGATTTGTTTGGGTCGTTTGATTTTAGTTTTTAATTTTGCTTTGTTGAGTTGTTGAGAGAGAAATAAAGATTTTGTGTGTGTGTGTGTGTGTGTGAGAGAGAGAGAGAGTGAGAGAAAGAAAGAAGTATAGTTGACGAGTCGGAGTGAAATTTGAACTAGAAAGTTGGAGAAAATGGAAATTACCTATGTAGATAACTCTTAATATGAGGCAAGTTTAGTGTAGCATGTAAATGCTCCATACCATTTGAATGATAAAATGCCTCTTATAGAAGTGAGAATTAGAAGAGGCAAAAGCGAATGGTTTTTGAAGTGGACAGACCAGAGAGGAGAAGCTAGTTTAGTTGTTTTCCAGTTAATTCTAATTAACGTTGTGTTTGGTTCAATGGAAAATATTTTCCAACTATAAATTTTCAAGTGAAATATTTTTCAGAAAATAAATTATTTTTAAGTGTTTAATTGTGTTCTTGAAAATGCTATAGAACACATATGTTTTACTATTTTCTCACATTTTCCTATCTCCCAAGCACAAATATAATAAAAAATGAAAAATTTTAGATTAAAAAAATTGTGATTGGTGGACCAATAGTGGCGGGGTGGTTAGCCACCAGAGATCGGGGACATTAGTGGGGGTTGGTAGATAGTGGAGGTTAGAGGTTTAGTTGATAAGTTTGGGTGATGCAAAAAATGGTTTATGGAAATGAAAGTGTAAATCAATTTCCACCGTAAATGCCTTTATTCTACTATAAAAAAAAAAAAAAAAAAAAAAAATTCTAGTTAACTAACATTTTCCATAACTCCAAACACCAGTAAATGTGGGAAATATTTTTGGGAAATCAATATCCATTGAACTAAACACAGCTTAAGTCTTCTAAAAAAAACACAGCATAATTGTTATGTACTTGGAGGGGGGCTTTTTGTGTGTTATGTTGGGCTGCCTCCTACGGTACTATTATTGTACTGGACTGAGTTGCCTCCTGTTGTGTTAAACCCGAATGTTCTGAGTAAGGGAGTTGAGACCGGCCCAACTATAACTCAACTTGGTCTGGCTTGTGCGCAAAACTATGCCTCGTCTGCCAGGAACATGCTTATGGCAGGCAGAGCCATTCTGGGTGAGTTGTGACAGACAGACATGATAATAATAAGACAAAAGAGAGTACTTCTATTTCTTGATTAATGCAATCAATTAGTCCTTAATTAAGTGAAACAATTGTAGGGGCCTTTTTTGTTGTATTGGGGCTGGGCTGCTTCCTGCGGTAATAGGCCCAAGTATTCTGAGTAAGGGAGTTGAGGCCAGTCCAACTGCAACTCAATTTGAGCCGGCTTGTGCGCAAACTATCTTCGTCTGCCAAGAGCATGCTTACAGCAGGCAGAGCTGTTTCAGACGGGTTGTGGCAGACAGGTATGATAATAATAACAAAATAGAGTATTCTGGCTATTTAATAAGAAATGACCAAATGATCCTCATTTAAGCAATGCAATCGCAATAATGATACTATTTTACAAAGAGAGCAAAAGGAGCAGAATAATATATATGAGTTAATCAGAAGAGATAAGAGATCAAGTTAACTTTGGTCCGTAAGAGCAAACCCAAAAAAGGAAAGAACGCTTCTTCTCAACACAATCAATCTCCCAGGTAAATCCTGCCTTGGAAATTGATCATTTTGAGGGAAACGAACCTGAATGGTTAGTGCTCGAAGGAACCCCTTTTGCTTTTGGTAGAGAGCAGGATTTTGAGAGGGAGAGAGGGAAAGAAACCTATCGGTGCATGCCGGACTAACTCTCTATTTTTTCTTCTTTCTTCCTTTATTTTAGTTTTTTTCTTTTTCTATCTTTCTTTTCCTTTTCTATTTTGTGATTTCTCTCTGTTTCGACTATAACTCCCTTGTGTGTTGTTTTTCCTCCTCCTCTGTTTATGTCCCCCCTTTTTTTCTCCCTGTACACGACAAAGGCCTTTCTTTTTATAGTACCTGCCATGACCGAATTTTATTATTCTACCCCTTAACCACATTTGTCTGGTCTGGGTGTACTTGCCGACCATCATCTATTTGCGTGCCACTCCCCATTACCAGACAAAGGCAACTATTTTATTTGTTAGTCTACCATGGCACCTCTTATTGCCACGGTGCTGATGCTCTCTCTCTTTCTATCCCTCATGGCATGCACCTGGTGTTTCCAGCTCAGCCTTGCCTCTTTTGGGAGGTATGTCATCCCAGCAGGACGTATCCCCCAAAAGAGCTTGAGCAGGAACCCCGAATAGGTTTTTCCCCTCTCCCCACCACCAAACCATGCCCTCTTACCTCTGACCCACGACCTTACCATGTCCCATATTGACTGGGTACAGGCTGGTAAGGTCTGGGCCTTGTGCGTGCCTGCCTTCCACATGTGTCCAAAGTCTGCCTGCTGCTTATGCGTTCGCCGTGGTCTGAAGGCTTACCTACACTGTCTGCCGTCCATTCTCGACCTTTTATGTGAGCTACTTTTTTGGTTTCCCGCTCCCTTAGGGGCTAGGCTTTATTTGGTACTGGGTTTTGTATTTCTTGCAACCCATTTCTTAATTGCCTTGATTTCCTGTCACATCACTTGTCATTCCTGCCGTAATGACTTACTCCTGCTGGGCCTCTTTTAAGCCTGCCGTTTACTCTTTCCCCCAGTGGCTCAACATGGCCACTGGAGTTTCTACTCATGGGCTCCTGTGTCCTTTTCCTCTTAGGTATCCTTGGCCCATTTACTTTCTTTAGGCTTCCTTGGCCCATTTACTAACTTTGCATTCCCATGGGCTTTTACTAACTTCATTGGGCTTCCCTGGCCTAATTTCATTTTTCTCATCCTTGAGATTTACGGGCCTGTCATTAACCTTTTACTTTCTTTGATTACAATGCTTTAGGCCTGCTGTATCCCATTCTCAATTTTCTACATCATATTCTACCCATGGGTGCTATTTATCTCTTTTCGGGCCTCTTTAAGCCCATTTTCCTCCTCAAGACCCTTTTGTTTGTATTATGGACCTATGATCGATTATTCTTACCGCTTGAGCTTAATGGTTTTGCTTTATGTTTGCCATTCCTTTGGTACCTACATTGTTGGGTTGGACTTTCTTTCTTCTATTTGGATTCCACAAAAATGACCCTCAACATTTAGCCCCCTGAACATATGGAGCGTCCCTGTGGTTCATATGTAAATAAAAGACCTTTTTGTCCTTTCTACTTTTCTTCTTTCTTTTCCTTCGCGGGCTTTTTTAAACAATGGACCCCTTCCCATATATATATATATATATATATATATATATATATATATATTTATTTATTTATTTATTTTCCTGCCGTGAACAGTAGTGACTCTTCAAATTTCCTAGAATGGCAGTTATTTTTTAAGACATAACTGTCACTTCATTAATTTCATTCTCTTCTTGATGGCTGACCCGTCGCCTCCCTTCATGCCGGTATTAATGACCTTGGTATTTAAGAAGAGAGTCCCTTTGCAATCCAAACACAAAGTCCTTTTTCCAAAAATACTCTATCCGCTTCCCTTCCTCCACCGTTTTCCTCTTTTCAAACACTCATACCCATTTTACTCTGATCAAGCCCTCACGCTATGGCGCCGGCGAAAAGCTAAGGCTCTTCCCGCCGCAAAGGGAAAGAGGTCGTTTACGATCCTCCTACCGTACAGGAGATAGGCAAGGAGGTCATGTACTCTGAATCGGACCACTCCGATGAGGAAGAGGTGCGGTGTGACCCAGACAACAAGTACGCCCCTCTAATTGACCCTTGGTATGATGTCCATCCTCATTTCCCCAAGATTCCTGGTGACTACGCGCCACCGCTGCCGGGCCATGTGTGGCTCGCTCTTTGCCGGCGAAACCTCAATGTTTCTTGGGCCCCGATGTCCTCCTCCTTCTCCGATTTAGTCATTTGCCAAGGCATTTCACTCCATGTGCCTATCCATTTCAAATTTGGGTCGGGTACCGCCTTGGGTTGGAGAGAGTGGGTTGATAGCGAGTTATTCGATGCGGGCTTCATGGGTTTGTTACAGCGGGCCGGTGTTCTGAAGGCCGTCGTCTTATCCTGAAGCCTATCCAATTTTCGAGACCTCTACAACCTCCGTCACTTGGTCCGCCGGTGGTGCGCCACTACCTATACATTCTTCTTCTCCTGCGGCGAACTCACCGTAACTCTTGAAGACGTGGCCAACCAATTACTCTTGCCAATCCTCGGCGATGTTGATCCTGCTACCATAGAACTTTCTCTAGAGGAAGAAGCCATTGAGGCTGAGTTGAGGAAAAGGATGACCGGAAACGCCAAGTTATCGTATTGGGCTAGTTCTTCTTCCAAATTCTTTGTAACCGCCCGTCGCACAGCTTTTGTTGCATTTTGACTTTGCAAATTTGTCTTCGGCTCCTACCCCCATTATGCCATAAAGCCTTTGTACTTCCGTCTAGCCATCAAGATATCCGTCGGGGTGAGCCTGCCGCTGGCCCCTATGTTCTTGGGGCATTTGTATGTCCAACTAGATATTCTGAGGAGTGATGAGAGTCAATCGGGGTCCTGTCACATAGTCATCTCCTCTGTTCATAGCACTGTCTTGCAGCAGTTGTTATTCAAGTGTTGTGCCCAACATTTGGCAAAGTGTAGGCCGGTTCGCTTTGCTAAAGAGAAGTATCACTCATGTCCGAGGGTAATTACTGACTTCAGTGTCAGGTTCAAGTCTGATTTTCCGCTGGCTTTCCATTGGTCTGGTTTAAAGCCTATCGATTATTCTGTTGTTGAGTCTTTTGATAAAGGTGTTGGTTTTTCTTGGAGAGCTTACAGAAATTTAGGTGCGAGTTACACATGTATGGATTCTGCAATGGGTTTGTTTGTTGACACTGTTGGGACTACCACTCCCTTGGCCGGATTTGATGAGACGGGGATTACATATTTGGCAGCCACCAATGCCGGATGGTTGCCTTACTTGATCGATGAAGGTATTAGGTTTGTTCATTATCCTGCCAACCGAGTGAGAAGACAGTTTGGATTAGACCAAGACATTCCTGATGATCTCTCTTTTCTTATGGAGTCCCCTACTTCGGTCCGACCCTTTCTGTGGCACACTGCCTTTGAATTCTGGAGGCAGCATTTTAGTGCAGTTACTATTCCTGGCTCATTGAGGGAGGGTCTCTGTACTCCTACCATGCATGGGTATTGGCAAGCAGTGATGACCTCGTTCGAGCAAGAGTTGGTAGGTAGTCGCAGTTTCTCCCTTATTCCTCCTGATGGACTCAGTATGGTTATCTCAGCCAATCCTCGATTGCTCTTGCCCTCCAAGTTCGTGTTAGCATATGCCAGAAAACAGAACCAATCTGCCATCTTTGAATGGGATGAGGAGAAGAGAGGGCGGTACTGGCACATTGGTGACTATCCTTTAGGTTGGGAGAAAAGAGTTAAAGTGGCAAACATTCCTGCACTGAGTAAAAAAGGTCCTGCTAAGCTTAAGTCTGCAAGCAAGTCCAAGCATGCCACTCCATGACCACCTATAAATGCTCCCCTTTCCAGTAGGACACGGCATAGTAAGAGAAAGACAACCCCTCACCCTATGCTTGCTGCCAAGCGGAGAGTACGTTATTTCTAGTTCTGTCTTTTATATATATATATATATATATATATATATATATATTTTGACTTTCTCTGTGGCTAACTTTGACATGTTTGCTGACTTCTTTCTTTGACTCCATCTTTTCTTCTCTCCTTTTTTTGCAGTCTAAGCATAAGGAAGACACATTTGTCACCCATCCCATACTGCTTGACGAGCTTGAATTTAAGGTACACCCCCTTTTCCTTTTCTTTTCTCCCCCTTATATTATTATTATTTTTTTTTTTTTGTGCATGTGTTTCGTCTGTTGTATGCTTTTGTGTACCTCATCCACCCAAAAGTTTCTTCAATCTTCACATCCCTTTCTTCTTTTTGTCTTCTAGGATGAGCCCGAGCCTCTCTCTGTGTACCACCTTACAACCAAGGAACTTTCTGCTTCCATGGGTGTACCCATGGAAGGCTTTTTTGATGGTGCTGATGTAGCGTTTCAGACACCTATCCCTTCTGCTACACACGGGGTTCCTACTGAGGCTCATACCTCTCCCACTGGGCCAGTACCCATAAATGACGGTACTCATACTGGGAAAGTTAGTGAGGTCACCCCTCCTCCTACCGAGACACCCATTGTTCAAAGGGGAGTCACCCCTTCTGCTGCTATTCAAACTGAGGCTATTCCTCCTGTCACGCCCCTTGTTATTTCCACCAGTGACCCTTTTGCAACTCTGTCTCAAGCTGTGAAGGATGGTTCTTCTCTAGTAGTTACTCCTTCCTCTATTCCTAGTTCTACTACTCGTGAGCCTGATGCTGACTTGTCCTCTGAGGAGTCTGAGGACATTCTTAAGGATCCTAATGCTAAGCCCGTCCTAGGGAGGAGGGTTTCTGACTCTAACGAAGAGGAGAGTGCTCCACCCAAGACTGAATTCATAGGTATGTGCCTTCTTCCCCCCCCCCCCCTTTTTTTTGCTAAGTTCACTCTTCCTTTTTTTTTTTTTTTTCCTTTCATGAATATGTATCTGTGTTGCTCCTTGCTGCGATCTCCCCTTCATTTATATGCCTATCTCCCTGTTTGCAGAGACCTTTGAGGGACTAGGGATTGCAGCAGGCATAAGGATGCCCGCAGCAGCTCCTCCTACCGCACCCACAGCACCCATTCCTGCCGTGCCTTCTGTACCTGTTTCTGCCGCACCTACAATGCTGATTTCTGTCGTTCCTTCTGTGCCTGTTTCTGTCCTTCCCACAGCCCCTATTATTACTGGCCCTGGTGAGCTTTCTTTTCCCTTATCTCCTTCTTCGTTTCTTCCCTGTGGGTTGTCCTTTTTAGGTCACGGCTTCTCATTTCATGCCTTATGCTCTCTTGATAGGTCCACTCCCTACTGTTCCTTCTCAGTTTGACGTGGGCAGCAATTCTGCCACTATTCCGGATCCTGTGAGCGAGGCTGTGACCTTTTTTGCACGCTTTAATCAGACTGAGGTCAATGATCTTGGACCTACGAATTTCTGGAGCTCTGGTCCTCCTTATGTAGACTTCCACTTCTTCAAAATTCCTGAGGATTGCGCCTCTCACTTGGTGACGGTCTACAACAACTGTGGAGACTTTATGCAGGGGTTCCGTCTTGGCCGCTCTGCCAGAGAGCATTTCTTAAGGATGTTCAGGAGTGTGCTGAACGATATTGAGCATAACTTTGTTGATACTATCTCCACCAAGAGGATCCTGTAGTGGAAGGCTGTGGTCCAGAAGCTTGTCAGTGTTGATTTTGCCGTGGAGTTTATCTTGGATCACCTTCAAAAGATTGCCCAGGCCCTTTTTATGAGGAGAGTCCAGCCCACTGTTGATGCTATTGATTCACGCCTTGAGGTTTTGAGAAAGGAAGTGGCAGACTTGAAGGGTCGTCGCAAGCGCCTTCTTTCTAGCATCAATGGGTCCAATCGTTTTGGAGATCAGCCGCTCATTTCCGGACTTCATTGATGATGATGCAATTTCTTTTTGTTTCGTTGTTCCCCTTCCCTTATTACCCTATTTAGTACACTTCATGTTTCCTACTTATTTAGCTAGTTTGCCATAGTTTGGGTTTGTAACTTGTGATGCTATACTTTGCTACTGTTTTTGCTTTTGCTATTGCATTTGATGCTAATACTTTGTATTTTTTCATTACATTCTCATGAAAGCACGTTACAGTTTTGTCTTGTGACATAATCACTTGAAGGAAGAAAAAGGTAAAGGAAGCATAAAAGCTCTTTAACAAAATAAAAGAAATGGACAACCACATAACTTTTCTCCTTAGGCATAATAACGTTTCAGCCATTTCCCATTGATGGGATCCATTAAGTCTTTGCCATCCACCTGAGTCAAACGGTAACATCCACTTGGATGCGCCTCCCTTATTACAAGGGGTCCTTCCCATTTTGGTGTAAACTTAGATGGTCATGCCATGCCTCTCCTGACGTAATCTGCCACTTTTAACACAAATTGTCCTTCCGTGAATAATGATGTAACCTCTGCGAAGCATACACAATAGCTAAGCACGCCCTCTTTGCCATTGGGTAATGAGTTTCTGCATCTTTTGAGGCACGGCTAATGTAGTATACTGGTTGTTCAACGCCATCTTCATCATCTTGGGCGATTAATGTGCCAATGGCATATGAGTTAGTAGCCAAGTAGAGTAATAGTGGTTTTTTGTGGATTGGGTTTTGTACTGTGGGGAGGTTCATCATGATTTACTGTAGCCTCTTGAAGGCCGCCCGCTGCGCTTCTCCCCCATTCAAAACTTTGCCCTTTCCTGAGCAACTTGGTGAAAGCATAAGTGATTGATGCCAACCCAAGGATGAATCTCTGAATATATGAGACTTTCCCTAAAAAGCTTTTTAACTCCTTTACCGTGTCTGGTGGTCTCATGGTTGCTATGGCCATAACTTTGGCCGGGTCCACATCTATTCCCCTGCTATGAACTAGGAAGCCCAGGAACATCCCAAAGGACACTCCAAATGCGCACTTGAGAGGGTTCATTCTTAATTTGAAAGCTCTGCACCTCTCAAATACCCTCATTAACACGTGGAAGTGTTCGTCTCTCTTTCTTGATTTTACCACTATGTCATCCACATAGTCCTTTAGTTCATGATGCATCACGTCGTGAAATATGGCAGTCATCGCTTGCTGATAAGTAGCACCCGCATTTTTTAGCCCAAAAGGCATCACAGTGTAGTAGAAATTGCCCATGGGCGTTCTGAAAGCAGTTTTCTCCGCATTCCTTTGTGCCATTCTGATCTGATTGTATCCACTAAACCCATCCATGAATGAAAATATGGCACTTCCTGCCACAGAATCTATTAGCAGATCCATGTTTGGCAATGGAAACTCATCCTTCGGGCAGGCTTTGTTGAGATTTCTGAAATCTACACAGCATCCCATTTGTTCGTTTTTCTTCTTTACTGGTACTATTAGGGGTGTCCAACCTAACCCGGAACCCGACCAACCCGAGCAACCCTCCTAAACCCGAACGGCAACCGCCCGAACCGACCACTCCGACGGTCGGTGACGGGTTTCCACGCCCAAGACCCGATGCCGGCGGGTCGAGTGGCGGGTTTTCTTCTCCAAAACCCGAGCCACCCAACCCGACCGACATTACATACAAATCCGGCGATTTTCAGGGAGATCCAGGTGAGATTTGTTGAGATCCGGCGACATTTGAGGAGATCCAAGCGAGATTTGGTGAGATCCGGTGACATTTGAGTGAGATTTGGTGAGATCCGGCGACGTTTGAGGAGATCCAAGTGAGATATGGTGAGATCCGACGACATTCGAGGAGATCCAAGCGAGATCTCGACCATATTTGGTGAGATCTAGTGAGATTCGAGGAGATCCAGGTTGATTTCGGCAATTTTTGGTGCAGATCTACTGGGTTTTTGCAAATTTCGGCGAATTTTTTGAAGATTCTTGCGACGCTTGCAGGATCCGGCAACTCGACCGAACCGACCGAACACCACCCGAACCCAAAACCGACTCGACCGAGTGACACCGGCGGTCGGTTTCGGGTCCCTCCGTCTTCCACCCGACGCCGGCAGGTCGGGTCCGGGTTCGGGTTGGGTCCAAAACCGACCCGGCCCGACTCGTGGACAGCTCTAGGTACTATGTTAGATAGCCAACACAGATGTTGAATAGGCTTGATAAATCCTGCGGCCAGTAATTTCTGTACTTTTTTGGCTATTTGCCCTTATATCTCAGCGTGGAATACCCTGGCAAGTTGGGCCACTGGTTTGGCTTCTAGGTCCACATTCAACGTATGCACCACTAGCCCGAGGTCTAACCCTGGCATTTCACTGTAATCCCATGTGAAGACGTCTTTGAATTCTTTCAACAACAGTACTAGTTCTGATTTTTCTTTTTCTGTCAAACTTGCACTAATTGAGATAGACCTTGGTCCTTGTGAGACGAACCTTAAGTCAACTTCCTCCATTTCTTCTTATGCCATAAATTGTACCTCCTTTTCTACCACAACTTCTTCATTTTTTTCTTCATTATCTTCTTCCTCTAAACTTTCTTGAACCACACAACACACCAAACTCTCGTGCTGCCTCTTCTGGGTAGGGCCCATCTGCATTTTACTTGTGGGCCCCGCGCGCCTTCATAACTTGTACATTATCCTGCCGTTAGGACCTCGGAACTTGACACAGTGTGGTGTATTATCTGATTCTGTAGCAGACACTTCTTTCCTTTTCCTTTTTTGGCTAGCAACTCCCTCAGGTCGGGCTCTAGATCACTTTGGATGTCTTCTCACTTAGGTACAAAGGAACCTCGTGGCTTTGATACCGAGCTTTCCTCGGATGGAGCCCATTGGTTGTAAAACATAGTTTCCACTAGATGAGCATTTTCTTGCTCAAATGGCGAGGGGTTTGCTGCTATATGAACCAATCTGCCATTCAACCTTCCTTTCACACACTGTTGGTATGTGGATGGGACTAGCCGGTGTTTGTGCAACCACGGTCTCCCCAAAAGCACATGGTATGAGACCTTTGTCTTTACCACGTGGAACTGAGCTAAAGAAGCTATAGGTCCCACCTTTAACCATAACTGGACATGGCCTGTGGTGTATTCGTCCCTTCCGCCAAACCCTGTTACTTTGGACATCCTTGGATCTTTCTTTCTGAGATTCCTGCCGCTTGTAAAGTGCTCAATGGAATGAGGTTTACGGAGGCACCTGTATCTACCAAGGTCCTTTTTATGGGGATTTGATTTATGGATGCTGCCAAGTAAAGGGGCCTCTTGTGGTCTCGGTACCCCACTTCCATATCCTCCTCATTAAAAGTAATTTCAGTTGACTCCTGTAAAAGAGCCCTGTTATCTGGGATTTCTGCCGATAAACATTCTACGCCTGCACCAAAGGCGATGCTCACCAAAGCCTCTGTGGCTATCTTTCTTTCCTTTGTTGTGAGCCCCAGCTAGTCAAACAAGTTTTTGAATTTGGAGCTCTGCTATAAAGTGGTAATGGCCGCTACAGGCAAGGCTGGATTTTCTTCTTCGTCCTCCCCTAGGTCCGCGCAAATTACCACCGCCGCTGCACCCTTCCCTTTATGGTTTGGGAGTGGGTTTCTTTGAACTTCTTGTTGGGATTGTTCTAGAGTCCCTTCTTTGATCCTGCGGTGCACTAATTTGTGAAGTGCCCAACATTCTGCGGTAGGATGTTGCACATAGTTGTGCAAACGACAAAAGTGTGGGTCCCTCCGCTCCTTTTCTGTGGGCTCTCTAGAAACCTGATTAGGCTTAAAAACTCTATCTACTATCAACTTATCTAGCAGCACATCTAACTCTTTTGGAGTGCATGGTATTGGTGGGGGAGTATCATATTCCCTCCCTTCAGTCTTCCTTCTTCGCTCGCCAGTGGATATTGCCATAGCTTGTGAAGCATTTATTTTGTCCGAGCTCGGTTTCACGAACTAGGCAGTCTTTCTGGCCTTTTGCAACAACTGGCAAATTGGGAAATTTCCAAATTTTCTAGGACTGCCCTGTATTCCCTGATCATGTTCATCATGCACATTTCCACCAATGTTTTTTCTTCACAATGGTCATAGCAATCTAGCGCTATGTCCCTGAACCTTTTATTGTATTCCATCAACTCCTCACCACTTCTCTGCTTCGTTGCTTGCAAAGTTGCAAGTGTGATTGTTTCTTCTTCGTGGAAGTATTTAGTGCAAAATACGTCCTCCATGTCATCCTATGTTGGAAGTAACCCTGACTTTAGGCCAATATCCCAGGTGTATGCCCGGTCGCATAGTTCAGCATTTAGGCTATAACATTTAGCAACAAAAAAATATTTAACCCAACAAGTGCTCTCCGAACCAAGCTAGATAGTCTCCTATCACTAGGCTCACCAACCAACCTGGACTTTGATTCTTATTATTCCTACCGGATATCAAAACCATAAGGATTGTTTCCAGCCATGAGTTTCCATATGACATAAGCACTCTTAGGTGGGCTGGGCCATTCCATGAAATCTTTAAGAAGGGGCCCAACTCGTATTTGATGGTCGGCGTGGCGATAGGCTTCAATTCTACGACTGCCTCCCCAGCCATTGCAAACACTGAGCGAGAATGGTAAGGGGCGCACAAACAATGTTGTTGCGCGAGGGTGCGATTTGCCAAGCTGGGGCAAACAAAGCCGTTCGGCCCCCTACCGGATTAGGAATGCGAAGGCCTTTCCTTTGAAAGGAGACCGGGACAGAAAGGGCTATGCTATTAACTGACCCTTTCGTAGTGATTTCGAATCAATAGGCCTCTCATTTTGTTTGAGGCGGGCCGAATAGAGAATGAAATGCAGAAATAGGGGAAGGGTTCCAAAACTTTTTTTTGGTTTAAGGGCTACTCAACCTACCGAAGTACCAAAGGCTTTCGGGGCTTACACCTCCTTATTACACGACCTCTAAAAAAGGCTTTCAGTAGCGCCCTTAAAATTTAAGCCTTTTGAAGCGCTAATAGTTGTTGCTGTAGGTAGAGCTTTCATTCTTATTGCTCCGGTTTCGATCTATATAACCTCCAGGCGATACAAAGTACACCTCTTTCGTAGAGATAGGTAGTAACCTAACCTTTAAGAGTCTGTTCAAGGGGGGAGCCCTCTTATCTATAAATGGAAAGATCTCTGTGCGTGGCGTGATAAGGAATCCTAGAAAAGATCGATTGAGACTCCCTCCTCGGTCCCATGAAGATCTCTACGTACTTGTCCAGTCTAGGACAACTGAGATCTTCCGGTCTGCGTGCGTGGGAGCAGCTCAAACAAAGAAAAGTCTGGTCTAGCCTGAATTCAGGCCCTACCCTTTTCCTTTGCTACTAGGAGAGTCAGCAACTTCTATTAGTGCCGGACCTTGAGTCAAATTACTCGTGTCATGTGCAACGTCCATCAATGATGGTTCATTAATGTCCATTGATTTAGACTCCTTCCCCCTTCTTAACTATGAATAAGATCGAGAGGGGCCCGAAAGCCCCTAAACCAAGAATGAAAAAGGAAGTCGATTCACTCCTTATTCTCTCTTAAATAAAGCTTGCCCTCGAGCCCTGGGCAAGTCGGCCGGGTCTAAACTCTCAGAGACATAATTCTTCGTCTACGGTGTAAGGACCAAGAGTATCAATGAACTTGCTCACGTGCTCAACGGCACTTCCCTTTCTGCCATCATACTGTGTGAAGGCTCTTGGCTCATACCTCTTAAGGTATGGTTTGTTGAGTACCCTTAGCGGGTAAGGAGACCTTTGTGCATAGAATTTCTCCTTAGGTGCCCTGGCCCTCTCTTGCTCCAAGAGGGCTGCTACTTCGGCCACAGTGATGAAACGTTATTCCACATTCTGTGGGATACCCCCCGCTGGTGTCTCTTCCTTGTCTGTTGCATGCTCTAGGTCATGCTGGCTTCCTTTCTCCTTCGTTTTGTCTATTTTCAGTTGACAGATTTCTTCCATCATTTGCTGCTGTGAGTGTTGCAGGGACTGCAATACTTCAATGAAGATGTTGGCATTGTCATTAAGGATTCTTGGCTGTGGTTGGGGTTCAGCCTTCATTTCGTTGGCACCTTCCGCCTGGTTAGGCTGTTGTTGGTGAGGTGTTGTTGGCTTAGACTCCGCTTGCGAGGGCACGGCACTCATGTTTCGTGTTGTTCTGGACTTTGGATGCATTTGTTTGCGAGGGCTTTTATCCCTACCTGCTTCTCAACTCCTCAGCGGAGTCGCCAATTTAATGTAGGGGGCTTTTTGTGTGTTATGCTGGGCTGCCTCCTGCAGTGTTAAGCGCGAATGTTTTGAGTAAAGGAGTTGAGACCGGCCCAACTGTAACTCAACTTAGTTCGGCTTGTGCGCAAAACTATGCCTCGTCTGCCAGGAACATGCTTATGGCAGGCAGAGCCCTTCTGGGTGAGTTATGGCAGACAGACATGATAATAATAAGACAAAAGAGAGTACTTCTGTTTCTTGATTAATATAATCAATTAGTCCTTAATTAAGTGAAACAATCATAATAATAACGATTAATTTTGTAAATAAAGCAAGAGAATAAATAGTCAGCATATGGGTCAATCAAAAGAGGAAAGAGATTAAAGTGAGTTCAGCCCGCATGACCGAAAACCAGAGAGGGAAGAATGCTCCTTCTCAACGCAACTAATCTCCCAGGAAATATCATGCCGTGAAGATTAATCACTTTGAGGGAAGCGGACCTGAATGGCTGGTACCACGAAGGAGTCCTTTTACTTTTGGCAGAGAGCAGGATTTAGAGAGGGAGAGAGAGGAACAACCTATTGGAGCATGCCTGCCGAATTAACACTCTGTTTTTCTTTTCTTTCTCTATTTCGGTTTTCCTTTTATCTTTCTTTTTTCTTTTCTTTTGCTCTTGCTTTCTACTTTGTGATTTTCCTCTCAAATCGTTGTTCATGTGATTCTGGTGTCCACCTTCTTTTGCGCACAGCAAGGGCCTCCTTTTATAGCACCTGCCGTGATCGAATTTTACTGTTTTAGCCCTTAACAATCTTTGTCTAGTCTGGGTGTACTTACCGACCACCACTAAACCATCTGTGTGCCACTCCTCATCACCAAAACAATAAGACTATTTTGTTTATTAGTCTGCTGTGGCACCCCTTCCTGCTACGATGTGGGTGCTCTTTCTCTCAATCCCTCATGGCATACACCTAGTGGTTCCAACTTAGCCTTACTTCTTTAGGGAGGTATGTCATTCCAGCAAGACGTATCCCCCAAAAGTGCTTGAGCAGGAACCACAAAATAGATTTTCCCCTCTCTCCACCGCCAAACCATGCCCTTTTACCTCTGACTCATGACCTCACCATGTCCCATATTGGCTAGGTACAGGCAGGTGGTCCCTGGGCCTTGCGCTTGCCTTCCTTCCATGTGTGTCCAAAATCTGCCTGCTGCTCACGCTTCCGCCGTGGTTTGGAGACTTTGCCTGCACAGTCTGCCATCCGTTCTTGACCTTTTATGTGAGCTGCATTTTTTTTTTATTTCCCGCTCCCTTAAGGGCTGGGCTTTATTTAATACTAGACTTTACATTACTTGCAGCACATTTCTTGGTTGCCCTGATTTCCTGCCATATCATTTGTCATTCCTGCTGTAATGACTTACTCCTACCGGACCTCTCTAGGCCTGCCGTTTATTCTTTCCGCCAATAGCTTAGTATGGCCACTAGTGTTCCTACTGATGGATTCTTGCGTTCCTTTTGCTTTCTCTTGGGCCTCCTTAGCCCATTTGTTTTTCTTTGGGCTTCCTTGGCCTTTTTACTAACTCTGCATTCCCATGAGTTTTTACTAATTTCATTGGGCTTCCCTGACCCAATTACCTTATTCTCATCCTTGGGGTTCATAGGCTTGCCATTAACCCCTTACTTTCTTTGTTTGCATTACTTTGGGCCTGCGGTGGCCCATTCTCACTTTTCTATATCATATGCTACCCATGGGTATGTTTTTTCTCTCTTTCTGAGCTTATTCGAGCCCACTTGCTTCTTTAAGGCCCATTTATTTATATTATGGGCTTGTGATCCATTATTCCTGCCGCTTGAGCTTAATGATTTTGCTCTATGTTTGCCAATCCTTTGCTGCTCGTGTTGCTGGGTTGTGCTTTCTTCCTTCTATTCGGATTCCAAAAAAATGACCCTCAACAGTACTTAATATGGGTGAAATTATTTAGAGCATCCCATTGACCTTAAATGTGGATCTATTCATCGGACCATGTGAGAACTTAGAAAAGAGTCTAATAGAATAATTTCAACTAATATATATGGTCGATTCCTACGTAATCTATCAATTAACAAATAATTGTAAATCAATGCAGTGGTGGCTTTAAATTTATGTCAGGGAGTCCTGACTTGCAAAAAAATGCATATATATACTTGTAAAAAAAATTATATACTAAATAATCTATTTTGAAAATTTGACCATTTAATAAAAATGTTGAACACCTTAACTTGAGAATTATAATAATTTGGATTCAACAAAAATAATAGTAATGCTACATCCATAACATTTTCACAATAATTTCACAACCAATCATATGTAATAAATTGTTATTAATTCTAATTTGGGCTCAATATTAACATTACTTTTTACCTACTAATAACGGCTTGTTACTTAAGATTTGTTGTAAAAAATGTTGTAAATATAGCATTACTCTAAAAATAAATTTTCCCCCTAAACATAATCCATGATTCCTTAAACAAAAAGGGGGGGGGGGGGGGGGGGGCTTAAATTACAATAACAAAAAACGTGACTAAACCAAACAATTGAGTTGTAGTTGGACTAATCTCAACTCTCTTCCACGCAAACTATTAGTCTAAGTCCGAGGGAAGACATTGCAAAGTAGGCTTATCCTTTGTTTCTGTCGCAAGATCGACGTTTCTGCCGTAGAATGAACTTTTCTCCAGTGTCTGCCACAGGTCTGACCTTTTTTCCTATGCAGCAAAACTTTTTGCTGTGTAGTAAAACCGTCTACTGTGTAGTAAAACTTCCTACCGTGCAGTAAAGCTTTCTGCCGTAAAGCCTTCTGCTGTGCAATGAAGCTGTCTACTGTGCTTTAAAGCTGTCGGCTGTGCTTTAAAGCTGTCTGTCGTGCTTTAAAGCTGTCTGCTGTGCTTTAAAGCTTCTTGCCGTGTAGTGAAGCTTTCTGCCGTGAATGACTACTCTTCATTTTTACTGCAGAAATACTGTTCTGCTTCCTGCACATAAAAAAATCTAAAACCCAAAGAAGATACCCATCAAACAAATGTTAGTTTAAATGGGTTAGCATATTCTCGAATATATACATACATATATTCGTACATATACTCATACGTATTCATGTATACATATATAAACTATTTATTTTTCCAGAACGTGAGAAACAACGTTTATGTATATATATATATATATATATATATATATACTTACGACAGGATTAGTTTGTGTCAAAAGTAAAACACGTGATAAAAATAAAGAGGAAAGCTTCGGCAGAAAAGGTTTAGCTTGTATAATAGTTAACACGGTAAACATAATAAAAAGGTGCTATGGCAGAATAACTAGTACAGCAAGTAAAAACATCACAGTAGGACAACTGATGCGGCAGATGTGATAAAAATGTGCTACAGCAGGATGACTAAATACAGTAGATATAAGTTATAATGAGAGAAATCAAATATATTTATAATCAAAATCAAGTATTACATCTTCCCATAGGATAAGTAAACCAAAAAGGAAACCCAAACTCCAACTTGAACAACCTTTTCATAGGCTCCTGCCGTAAAAGTTGTGCATTTTGGAGAATAGGCCTAAATGGCTACTAGCTATTAATTTTGCAGACTTCAAGGAGTGGGTTTGCTAAGAAAGAGAGAAAAGATGGTCTATTGATGCATGCCCCTATTCCTGCCGTATTTTCTCTTTGTTTTACCACTTTCTTTCTTCCTCTGTTTTTCACTCTTTCCCTTGTTTTTTCCTCTTCCTCTTCCGTCCCCCTTTTTTCTGCCATGGTTACCTCCCTTTTATAGTGAGCTAATTTAATGGGATTTCTCCCTTTTACCCCTAGGGCTTCACCAACTGTTTTTGGTTTGTTGTGGGCATCCATTCAAGAATACCCACCAACCCATTGGCTACCCTGACCACTGCCATTGCTTAGTACATGTTTGCTGCACGAAAAAATTCCTTTTTGTTTGCTCTTGCTGTATACCTCTACCTCTAGGTTCAAATGGGTAAAGATTGAACTACTCACTACCTAGCTCTATGGCATGCATCAGATGATCCCAACCATTTATTACTTCTTTTGGGTAAGATACCATCCCAGCAAGATATATTCCCAAAAGAAGTCATGGCAGGAAACCAAATATAGACTACCTTTTTCCCCCACCACCAAACCACGCTCTCTGAATCCCTTTAACCGTGGGCCCACCTCCCTTGTATTGGCTGGGTACAAGTTAGTGGTGCTCCGGCCCTTCTGTCTTTGTCTTCTTTTGTTCCCACGTCATTCCTGCCGTAGCAGATTAGTTCTGTTTCGTCCTGCTGCGTGGCTCTGTCTCATTTCTTCACGCGTTTCCTACTGTGTTTTGTCATTTCCTTTAGTTTGGCTTTTCTTTCCTTCACGCGTTTCCTGCTGCTGACATTTCCTGCCTGCCGCTCCTTGTTTCTTTTCATTGTGCTTCTTCATATCAGTTTACACGCCTATCCTTTTTTATACAAAAGGATTTGGGCCTTTGTGGGCCAAATAATGTTGACTGGATCAAAAGGGTCTTTGGCCCAATTTATCTCATCTGCCGAAGCCATTCTGCCAGAGAACTGTATCCTGCGACAAAGCTGTATCCTGCAGCAAATCTGTATCCTATGGTAGATCTGTATTCCTTTGCACTTCTTTCTTTGGACCTTCCTTGCTCTTCGGTCTTCTTGGTGGGTCTTTGGGCCTTGCTTTTCATTGGGCTTTCTTCCTCAAGGGCTTTTGGATATGGATTTGCAAAATTGGGCATCAACAAAGAGTAATACTAGGAATAGGGTTGATAAATTGATCTGTTATTAATCATAAATAAATAAATAAATATTCAAACATTTTTATTAGGGACATGAAGCAAACGAGCACGAATCATATACACATTGCCACCGAAAAGCCGTGTATACTGGCACTGCATGTATAGTTCTGCCTTTGCTGGTTGGCTTGACAGTGCATGTGGCATTTAGAAGAGTTTCATTAACCAAAGAAGAATCGTCAAAACTTCCATTTCTAATAGCAATATATTGTCCAATTCCATTTCCGGTGGTTGCTTGCCTTCTTGTTGTTCTTCACGACAAAAAAGTATTTTCTATCAAATGATACCATGTTTCATTCACATCAAAATCTAATAAACAAGAGATATGCATGCAAAAATAACTACCCAATAACACATGTATTTTAATTATTAGTAAGTTAGTTATTTTTTATTGACATGTCTCATACTTATTAGATTTTGATATCGTTGACATGGTATTATTTGATTTGATACCAAATACCTTCTTTGTTGGTTAGAATATACAAGGATAAAACAATTGTCTTTATTTTTTTTTTTTTTTGGTTAAAGAGGAATATGCATTAAACTAGGAAGCCATAAAAGGCAAAGTTGTGGCAGTGAGCCTTAAGGAATGCAAACCAGCAGCATCAGAACTTAAAAGATTACAAAATACTTAATGATGGCACATCTAAAACAACAAAATTCCCTGCAAGAGAGCTGCCAGCTCAAGCAAGGTTGCCAGCGCACCTATTCGCCTCTCTAAAGATATGGTTGACCTTGAAGCGATGAAACTGCCCCAGAAGGACTGCCATGACCATCCTGCCTTAAACTTAGAGCTCAAAACTGTATTTACAGGTTAGCCGAAGCAAAGAGAACGAGCAGCTCATGAATTCAACAAAAAGAGTAAAATAACGCGTTCTAACTTGCATGCCCATGGGAGTAATGGCAATATGTTGTTCCCAGCTTTGAGAAGGAAAAAAAAAAAAAAAAAACCCTTAGAATCTATATGAGCTAAAAAAAATCAGATCTGACCCAAATACTGGATCATGAACAATCCGCTTAGAATAGAAGTGCAAGTGACAGATCAAGACCAAAATATAACAATAACAAAAATGCATTGAATTAGTAGTACCTACCTCACATTACCGATTACAAATTCTACCACATCAACCAGGTATCTCCATTTATACTCAAAGCAAGTATCAAACATACAATCCTAGGTAATCATATAATCAAATATGGAACCAAAATGGCATATGGATCTGATCTCAGGATTAGGAACAGGGAAATTAAACCTAAGACCCATTTCGCATCACAAACAAAAACATAAAAAATGCTGAGAGTGTGATCCAATATTCAAGTATTGAGAATTGTAAGATCCACCAAACATTTCCTTATCCTTTTCAATTCCTTCAAAACAACAAACACACAAAAAGCACAATAACTACCCTGCCCCCACCTTTCTATCCCTTCCCTTCCTCACTTTGCCAAACATTACGTTCAACGCGTATCTGTTCATTTACATTATCCAACCCTCAGTTGGATTTATTTTGAAAATTTTTTCGTTGGCACTTTTTTTTTTTAATAATGTGTTTCAATTTAACTTCAACTCTTGCAATGGTTGTAATAAATTTTTTTTTGCAAGCTACATATTAAAAGTTAATTTTTTTTTTCAACTTTTAATTGAAATTTAGCTTGTAGAAAGAAACCATGGCATAGCTCAGGCTATGGATGAATAGTTTTTCTTTGTTATATATGACCATATCTGGAGCAGTTGAGCAGCTAGGGAAAAATATTGGATTTCTCATAGAAAGTGAAGATTGATGGAGTAAAAAGACTTCAATCCAAAAACTGAAACAAGTTTTAGGAAGAAGCCAGGGAGTACTCTGGAAACCTTAGAGGGAAGGAGTATCAAACACCTGCAACCCAGATGAGAGCGATGACCTAAGCATACAATTCCAAAATAAGAAGAGGGGGTGATAGAAAGGAAGACAAGCAGTATGAGCCAACATTCAACAAAAAACCGTCTAATATCACCACCAAGTCCTATTTAAGCATGTATTCGCATATGTCTGCAGCATTAGAAAACATGATACTCATTGCTTTTCTTTTTGCCAGAAACTAAACAAAAAACATAGAAGCTATACGTTCGCAACATTAGCAGATACGATACTTTCTTGCTGTTCTTTTTGCCAAAAACTAAACCACACAAAGTGGAAGAAAGGGCGAGAGAAATAAACAGACTGATCACCATCACAGTCAATCTGCAACAAAAGCCATCACACTACTAATCATCATCTTTGCCGGTTATCATGTATAATGTTACGCTCATCCCAGATTTTACAGGAACATGTTGCTTTCTTGTTCTTCCACTCGGCTCCACAAGTGTAGCAAAACTCATATCCACATCTGCAGAAAGATTGCAAGCATGGAAAATACAAGCATTGTTTAACAAATATGACATTAAGACAGATAAACAAGAAACAGAGCAAGGTTGATTTTATCCTGACTTTTTCCCCTTGGGAAATACAAGACATGAATATTATAACAGAGAGAATGAAGATAAAATACCGTCTGAAGGGACCTATAGGCAGGCCCATTTCACTAAACCAACCCAATGAAACCAAAAATCTTGACTTTCTGAATTCATTGGCCAGCATCACAAAGCAAGTGTAGAGAATTAGCATAAAGAAATCAAAGTGTAGGTTTTATCCATGGCAACAGATTTACCCATGTCCTAATCTTATACCCAATTTGGCATTTGCTAGCTATTCAATCACCTAGTTTTTAAAAAAAGGCACACTCTTTATCTTCTGTTAGTATCTTCCTTCCCTCAATAAGATAGTTCTTCCATCTAAGAATTGGAGGGAGGAATATTAATGTACCTGCAAGTGATGTGATAGCAACCTTCAGCTAGTTCAACCATGTGGCTGCATTTCAAACACTGGCGCCATCGATTTGATTTTGCAAGAGACTTGAGCTTTGCATCTCCTGGATGGTCATTAGGATTTGATATTTTGTAATCATAGCAGGTCATATTCAAATGCCAAGGGACTTTGCATTTGATACAGAAAAAATAATGACATTTCATGCATTTCCTGGCTCCAGATTCTTCCGCACCAATGTATACATTTTTAGTATATCGTAAGACCTCACTTTTTGACATTAATGCTGAGCACCTTGGATATGGACAATAAACTTTCTCTGTAGGAGAAATAGAAGATTCCTTAATGCGTTGGCTCATGACCTCAACCAAATTCGGTGCCAAGAACTTTCCACAGCTATCAATACTCACCTCTGACTTACAGTTTTCATGAGGGCACTTTGCCACCATTCCATTAAGTAACTTAACCTCCACATGCTGTTTCATACAAGAAAAACAATACCTGTGCAGGCAACCATCAACTGAAAATATCTTATCAACATCAGTATCTTCAAAGCAAATTACACATGTCTCCTTCAACTTGCCTTTGCTAGTTTCTTCTGCCCAGATAATTTGAGAAACTATAGCATCTCTTGCAGATTTAAATGCAAATTTAATATTGTTACGCGCCACAAGAGATGGGTTGCAATATGTAAATTTTCTTTGAAGAAGAGCCACCTGATTGACTAATGTTACAGTCTTGCTCTGCCGTGGTGGTACTCTGCCTGTAACCTGTATCCAGACATACAATGTCAATACTTCTATATTTGTATCAGAAGAATGCAGCTTACTAGGCTTTACAAACACAGAAAAAGAATTATCATAACTTGAATACTAGAGAAGAAAAATGAAAATTTATTGCAACAACAACATAATGGTAACACCTCATCAAAAGAGTTCACAGATTAGAAAATAATATGCATATGCAAATAATTGACAATGTTGAACCAGAGAGGCTAATTCAACCAATCATGATAGCACAATTGAAAAGCTCGAGAAGAAAAGTTGCAACAATGGAATGCCTCCCATTTTTCCACTTGTTTGGGATCTTGCAACTTCTGCACATTGCCACTAAAACAAATTTTGAAGCAGTCAATCAAATAAAGCAACATATGTAGGACTTGCTTTCCTACTATGTATCCGCAAAGAACCAGTAAAATATCTGTTTAAATCGAAACTTGTTGTGCCCAATATTCATTTTAATCACAAAAGTCACATTCACATAGATAATTTACCTTCACAGTTTTGCAGTTCAACCAATTAACCCAACCACTGAACCAATGTCAAAATGTCTAGGTCTTATAACAAAGGTTTCACCTTAGCACATTTAAACTTTCATTTATTTATTTATAAGTGGTGGCTCCAAGGTAAGGGGCTAAAACTAACCATGATACAAACCCCAGCCGTAATGGCATCATTTGTGGTGTTATATATATAAAACAAAAGCACCCTTTATCACATTTCTATAAATCTAGCCTCCTTTTTATTTTTTCCATTTCCCATGTCCCTTAACAACAAACATTCGACCATCAAAGCCACACCCATGACCCACCAACCGAGCTATAAATACCCAATACAGCCAAACAAAGTAACTTTATTAAATTCAATGAAATACTAATCAGTACAACCATACATACCCCCAAACAAAGCTGAAAATTTAGCATAATAAGACAGATCCAACACTATTAAAAAACAATGTCAAATTAAAGTAAAAAAATAACAAGGTTATTATTAACTCACATATTGGTAAAGCATGTAATCGTCACAGAAAAAGGTGACGCTTTTCAAATCCAAGGTCAGAGCTTTATTGAGAGCTTCAATGAGAGCTTGAAGCTCAGCAACTTCACTACTCACAGCTGCACCATTTACCAAAGCTTCCAGATTCTTCCTCGATTCCAGTATTAGATTGTCTCTTGAATCGCAAATGGCAACCCCAGCACCAGCCACATTTACCATTATGCCCCTAACACTCTCTTCGCTCACCAAGCCCTTGAAATACAGCCTGAAACACTC
The DNA here is from genome assembly GCA_023736055.1 of Quercus glauca. Taxonomy (NCBI): domain Eukaryota; kingdom Viridiplantae; phylum Streptophyta; class Magnoliopsida; order Fagales; family Fagaceae; genus Quercus; species Quercus glauca. The sequence goes on from CM043315.1 coordinate 22,535,807, forward strand.
CGAGTCAACCAAAGCCTTCGAAGACGAAGACGGGGACGATGGCGAAGACTTGGCCGTACGGTAGGGGCGGTGGTAATTGTCGCCGTATTTTTCCCATTGTTGGTCCGGGATGTTGTGGATATCGACGGCGAGTTGTTGATCGTGGATCCGACGGTCGAGATCCTCCTTCAATTTCCTCATCTCCGCCTCGCTTTGCTCGCGGTCCTCGAGTTCTTGCACGAACCTGTTCATGTCTTCGAGCATGAGCGTTGTGGCGATGTCCAAAACGTCGTCGTTAGGGGATTGTGGTATGAATACGACGTCGTCGTCGTTGGGTTGCGGATGTGGATGTGGATGTGGAGGAGTGCGTGAAGAGCTTGCAGTTGCAGTTGCAGTGTTGTGGAGAGCGAGAGAGGCGTTCATGGCCTCTTGCATTTGGAGTTGATAAGCCAAGTCGAGGTCGGAGTCTAGGGTTTTCGCCGCCATGAGCTCTCGGCGTTGCTCAGTGAGTGTGGTGTACAGGTCGTCCATGTTTAATGGTCTCTTTCTCTCTCTCTCTCTGTCTTTCTTTCGCTTTGGAGGGAAAGTGTATGCCTGAAAGGAAAGTGCTTAGTAAGTGGTAACTGTTTATTTTTATTTCTTTCAACGCAAAGAAGTATCCTTGTTGAAGAAGTCTTTTTTTTTTTTTTTTTTTTTTTTTTTTTTTTTTTTTTTTATAGATATTAAATAATTTGAACTTGCCAAAGAAGATTAGAAGAAGAAGGAAGTGAAAACGATCGGTCGTGGGTCCAAAAGTTTAAAGACGATATAAGATCGTGCCACGTTGGTACTGGAGAGTAAAATGTGAGTTGAGCCATGAGTGTGAGTGCCCTCAAAAAACACAAACAACTAAACTTTATTCGACTGAAATTGACCAAATCTTTTTTTTTTTTGGGGTCATGCTAACGGGTGTGAGTGTCTTTAAGACACTCGTTAATAATTCAATTTAAGAAAGTTTTAATATTACTTTTATGGAGAATGAAAAAATTATTAAAATATTAATTATTTTTTTATTTTTTATAAAAAAATTTTTAAATAAATTATTAACGAGTATTCTATTTCTCTTTTTTTTTCTTTCTATTTTTAAATAATTAGCCTATACTTTCATGTGTCCCATTTTTTTTTTTTTTTATTTATTTATGAAAGAGTTACCCTCTTCACTTACTGATAAAATATAAAATGCTTATGCACCCATATCTTGGCGTATGCACTTTTTAAACGGCTAGGCTTTTTGTTTTTGTGGTTTTTCTGAAAATCTGGTTTGAAGCCTAGGCGCATATTCTGACAGAAGGATGCGTCCACACTCTTCTTACGATGTACGTCAATTTGGGCAGAAACTCAGATATCTTTCTTTTTTTTTTAATGCATGTTTTATTATCTCTCCTTAGTTGTTTTACTTGTTTTGTTTTGTATCATATGCAATATATTCAAAATACCAAAAATATCTAAAAATCTCAAAGTTAGTCTTCTTTCCTTTACTTGTTTTGTTTTGTATCATATGCAATATATTCAAAATACCAAAAATATCTAAAAATCTCAAAGTTAGTCTTCTTTCCTAAATGGATAGAGCAACCGCACCAGTCAATTTAAAATAGAAAAAGTTTCCATTTTACACATTTTTACTCCAAAATTAGCCACATCAGTGGGTCTATAATACTATTCATATGCCAATTTATACAGCGACCGTGTATATTTACACAGTTATTTTAAGGGGGGTGTAAATCAATATTTTATTTTATTTTCTTTCTCACCCATCAGACCTGTCTTCTTCTTCTTCATCCCGCGATCTCTCTCTTCATCTAAGAGTACAGCTGATCAACCTCCACCCACAACCACAACCCAGTGCCACCCAAACACCACCACAACCTAGAACCACCACCATCACAGCACATAATAATCCAACCAAAAAATAAATGGAAAATCAAAGAAAAAATCAATGGAAAATCAAACCCAAAATCAACAGGAAATCAAACTAAAAATCAATGAAAATCAAAGCCTACAATCAACAGAAAATCAACCCAAGCCTATAAACGGAAAACCCAAAATAAACCTCAACGAAAAACCATCAACCCAAACCCAAATCGTCGGAGGCTCATGTATGCTGTTGCCGACGAAGATGGAGTAGCCCCATCACCATCGCCGCGTATAGAGGTCGGTGACAAAGTGAGAGCAAGCTTAGAGAAAATCTGTGCATGAGTGTATGGGTTTTGGATGAGAGAAAACTGAGAAGAGAAAGATGAGAGAGAGATAAGGGATCTATGAAAGAGAGATACCATTTATCCACTATCCGTAATGATATACGAAAGCCAGCTATGGCTGGGTAGGTTTGGGGTGCCTAACATTTTCCTATCCTGTACCCTAACTCAGGACCTTATCTAGTATGAAGACCTTCTTGGAAAAATGTTTTGGTTCCTGGACCTATAAACAAGTGGTGACTCATTTGCCTCTTTTTAAGAGGCACTACGTACTCCTAAGCTCATGTCAGTTTGAGTTTAAAACCACTTTCAGGAAGATTAAGTATCATGCACCTTGCCTTCATGAGAAGGAACCGACATGTTGATATGTCATCTAAAAGGGTACGAATCACAGAACTTACACCATCCCAAACCATTGGAATGACCCACTCCAAATCAACCTAACCTAAACCCAAATTGGTCAAACTACCACCACTGCCACCGTGACTTATTACAAACCCACAACCTAGAGCCATTGGCCAGCCCTGAATAAACCTCTAAAACCCATAAGCTCCATCACCTAGGCCAAAACAAATCAAATCCATGAGCTCCACAACAAACCAAACTAATCATGATCCATACCCTAGCAACGTCAATCTCTACCACCTAAGCTGAGGTTAGCCACACTGAATCCACCTCTTGGGCTGAGTTGGCCATGCCAGATCCACTGCCTAGGCCAAGTTGGCAACTCATAAGCTCCACCATTTAGGCCAAGTTGGCACACCGATCTCCACTGCCTGGCCCGAGTTGGCTATGATAGTAGGTGGATGGTTTTAAGAGAGAGAGAAGAGAAAAAAGAGAAAACGGGTGACGTGAGATAGGCTGAGTTGAGTTAAGATAGGAGAGAGATGAGTTAAAAGTTAAAATAAAATAATTAGTTTTTAATTTTACAAACTTGCTACAATTAAGTCCAATATTTAACGTCTCGAACTAAATTTTCTGCTGTTAAGGTTGGGTAAGAAAGATGGGGTCCATGGGGAGGTCTAAGGTCCTATGTTATTAACATCGCATAGCCTATATTTAACTGCTTTAGCAACCTTCAATCACCTATCACAAAGAGGTGGCATGTGAGACATGTTATAAATTTGTGCTGTTAAGTGTAAACTGGACCAAACTGGTAGATTCAACTAGGAATTGGGCACCTATTCGATCTGGTAAAATCACTTGAAACCAGTATAAAATCGGTCAAAAACCAAGTTAAACTGGGAACAGGGGCATAAATTGGTTGTTTGACCATACCGGTTTTAAAACCATGGTGTGAAGTAATACAAAGAAGCAATGGGGATACATAACTCACCATTAAAATGAAAATAGCCTAAATTTAACTACTTTAGCAACCTTTTATTTAGGAAATTAGGAAATTACTCCTTAAGTCCAGTTTAATAGTCTGTTTGGATTGAGGGGGAGGGAGAGGGAGTAGAGAAGATTTGGCCCAAAATTTGAATAATTTCAGCCAATTCTACTTTACTCCCCTCCACTCCCCCTCCTTCCCCCTTTAATCCAAATGGGCCCTAATTTGGGAACTTTTATTAGATGAATAGCTCCTTCCATCTAGTAGAATCATCCATTGTACAACAATACCAAACCATAACTCAAAATTCTTAAGATGTAGAAGTTATCTAATGTGTCCACTATATGGAAAGGGCCTATCACAAGCCAATGGGGCAAACATGCTTGTGATAGGCCAATTCCATAAAGTGGGCTTAGGATATACTTTCTCAAAATTATGTCAAATAGTCAACATAAATTCTTTTTACAATAGCCTAGTCCCGTCTCCTTCAAATTTACTTATCTATTTTGTTCATCCATTTTTCATGCATTCGTTCATTGTCCCTAATAAAATATGAAATGAAAAAATTCGTGACTTGTGGGCAAGCAGTTCAAAAGAAGAGAGGAGAGAAAAGGAGAAAGGAGGGTGGTGAAAGGAAAATATATATTCAATAGTAATCAGAATCAAAGTCATAGTACTCATCATCTTCATCAAAGTCTCTATCCATTTAAAGCCAAATGTGATCCTCATCTCAGCAATTTAATCGACCACAAAGGTAGCTATAAATAGAAAATAAATGGTATTAGGTAGATTTAAATAGGCTAACATTCCAACTTCCAAGTAATAAATCACTAATAAATATGCAGAACCTAACTTTTGATAGCACAAACTCTGAATGATTTCATTTTTTGGGGGGAAAGGGGTGGGTTGAGGGAGGGTATATATACAATAGCAACAAGATGATAGTAACATTAGTCTCATTCATCTCTATGTACAACCTTGTCTTCCATTGAATCCACGACCATCAAGCCTTCCAATTATCCACCTTATTTTGTGCCCTATAATCCCTATTTGGTCATCAGTGCGTGACTTTTTTTTTTTAATTTTTTTTATAGGTAATAAGAGTTTTATTGATAACAAAAGTGTAATGTGTTTACGATTGTAAACTCACAGCAAAGAAAACAAACAAATCAAATGGAAGATCTAACAAAAATAAGGAAATCAAACAAGGAAATACAATGCGTAAGACCCATAATATGAGACCACTTAAACAAAGTCCTAACTAGTGAAGTCTTCAACAGATCAATAGGTATCACAATGTCCTCAAAAGTTCGAGCATTGCATTCCTTCTATACTAACCACATAAGATATGCTGGTACCATATTCCAAACATTTGAAAAATAATTCCCCAACCAATTCCTCCAAGCAAAAATAAGAGAGACAATTGTATTCGGCATCACCCACTGAACCCCAAACATAAGAAGGACCTCACTCCACAAAGCATAAGTGTTGATACCCATTTTTGCAACACAATTTTTACAAGCCCAACTTCTTTGTGACTGAATTCATGTATTATATTTTATTTTTTTAAGCATGACCCAAGCTCACACGACACATTGGGGAAATTGAAGGTGTTTGGTTTGGAGGGTATGGGTCGATTTCTTTTAAACCTTTTGCATGAGCCTAGCCCATATGTGCTACCAAGTGGGCAAGGGACACTAGTAGCACCTCAAGCTCATGGAGAAGGTTTTGTACCTAAAATTTTCACCCCAAAAGAGCTTTTATGCTCTGGCTGACTGTGGCTCAAAGCTTCTGCGCAAACTCATTTTTCCCTTTAAAAATAGTTGGCTCTCGTTGGCCAACTCCAGCTGCTAGCCCTTACTTAGGTGAGCCTCCCAAGAGTTTGAAACAACTAAAAATGAGGAGCCAATGGGGGGCTTAGTCAAATATTTCCCAAATTATGCATAAAACAAGCTAACTCTTTTACCCAACTAAAGCAAATTTGAACCAAACATCAACTTAGCACCTTGGAGGTCCATAGCCTCATCTTTTAGTCTAAAAATCAGTCATTAAAGACACCTAAAGGCTGCTATAAAACTCTCCATTCAGCTCAAAACAAAATCAACCACGTTTTTCCCACAGTGATGAAACTTTAGAACAAAAACTCATTCAACCAGCTAACATTCTCACAATTCTGGAGATTGGAGATCAAATATGGGTACAGGGGAACCTTTCCTCTCTTCTTCACAACCTCTCTCAATTTCCTCCTCGCTAACTATGGGTCGAAGTTTTGGACTAATCTTGCATTTTTTGCCCTTTTCGCAAAACGTCCCCAACAATGAGCAAATGTACAACGGAGCAAAAGGTGATCCATAGTTTCCTCATCACACCAACATAGGCAACACCAATTAACAAGAGACAAGTTCTTCTTAACAAGGTTATCTATTGTAAGAATCCCACCCCTAGCAGCAATCTATAAAAAGAAAGACACCATTTTAGGTACCTTAATACACCAAATGCTCTAACTAGGGAAAGAAACAGAAGGGGCTTTCAATAAAGAATTATAAAATGAGGGCACGTCAAAAATACCACTATGATTAAACTGCCAAATCAGAGCATCATCACCTCCTCCCTTGGTATTCTGGCAGAGACATGCTCAAAAAAAGAGTAAAATCTCCCCATTTTCCAATCATTAAGGTCACGATGAAAAAGTAATTTACAACTCATACCTCCCTTATCTTGTGCATATAAAATCAAATAAATATTAGAGCTTCTTGAACCACAACATAGGCAAACAATTCCGGATATAAGTTATATAACTCTTTCAAAGAATTAGGACCACTCCAAGGGTAATGCCAAACTTGAATGCGGATACCCTCTCCCACTACATACACCACATGACTAAAGAAATTATCTGCACCTTTCCAAATATTCTTCCACAACCCACAACCATGTGTCCCTCTAACAACTCTAGTGCACCAACCTCCACTAACCTCCCCATATTTGGTGGCAATAATCTGACGCCATAAATGGGTAACTTCCTTCCTAAAGCGTCAAAGCCACTTCCCTCCCAAGCAATGGCGGAGCCAGAATTTTAGTTCAGGGGGGGCAAAATTGAAAGACTAGATCAAAAGTAAAATTAATCTAAAGACATAGAAGTGAAACATGTGATTTGATTCCTTAAAATAAATCAATGTAAAAGTGTTAAGGATATAGAAATATACCTGCAAAGTTGTACTTTCTTGGCCTTGAATACTCTTAAAAAGTTATGTAAAATTCAACATTTCTTTCTCTATTCTTTTAAGTGGTAAGAGCTAAGAAGTTAAAATTTGGTCTATGGCAAAAATAAATTGTTTGAAACTGTGAAAAGGTTAAGATAGAAGAGAAAACAATTAGGAGGCTAGGGTTTTAGTTTAATATAAAAGGTCTTAAATATTATCACCATCGCCGCGTATAGAGGTCAGTGACAAAGCGAGAGCAAGCTCAGAGAAAACCTGTGCATGAGTGTGTGGGTTTTGGATGAGAGAAAACTGAGAAGAGAAAGATGAGAGAGAGATAAGGGATCTATGAGAGAGAGAGAGAGAGAGAGAGAGAGAGAGAGAGAGAGAGATAAGGGATTTGAGATGCAAAGAGTTCAGTATGTGAGTTAGGAATAAGAGAGAGGAGGAGAGTTTGAGGGAGGAGAGGAGATGTGTGAGATAGGAGATATTTTATGATTTTAATAGAATAATAATAAAAGAAGAAAAAAATATTATTTATATAAAATAGAGTGTATAATAAATAAACTGATGTGGGTACTATGTAAAAGTGATGGTGTAAAATAGAAAAAGTGAGTTATTTTTGTAAAATAGAGATAAATTTTTAGAAGAATTTATGCAATTGCTTAGACAAAATCTAAAAGATAATCATGGAAGGTAATCAAGCATTAATGGTGAGATATTTCCTAAAAGATTATAGTAAATTAGATTTAAATGTCAATATTTAAATCTAATTCTTTTTCATAAAGAAAGTCCCTAAAGTCTAATTCAAAAATTAAAACATTTCCAAGTTGGTGACAATCATTCTTTAATGATAAAAGATAATTAATTTGAATTGGCAAAAACACCGTTTAAGTCCTTACATTTTGGAGTCACGGTTAATTTGGTCCCTACGTTTTGGTAGCAATCAATTTGGTCCTTATTATTTTCAACTTACAGTCAATTTGGTCCTTACCATTAACTCATTAACAGAAAATGTCTACATGGCAGACGAAGTGTACAATTGGCGCACTTCAATCTTACATGGCCAATAAAATAATTTTTTTTTTAAATTTTATTAACATTAAAAAAGGTCCACATGAGCATTTGAATTACTGAAAGTCCACGTCAGAAAACAAAAACTTAAAATAAAAAATTCATATCAAACTCATCAAAAAGAATAAAATACTTCATAAACAAAAATTAATTTAATTTCCAGGAACATAAAAATAAATAAATAGGAAAAACACAATTTGTAATCTTGAACAGTTGAACTCTATAATCAAAATTTATGTACAGATTATTTAAAAAAAAAAATCAACTACATCAATTCAACCAAAAATTTCTTTAAACATGTAATTCAACTAATGAACATATTTCAAATAATGTACAACCAAAACCCAAATTTGCAATAACCCATGTCTGGAAATGACAACCCAGATTCCTTAAACATTATCTTGATTTTCATTTTTGAGAATATTTGGTAAAATCACAACATCAATGTGCATCTAAATTTCAACGGGTACATGCAATATTTGGAACAAGTGAAAGGGAAATAAAAACTCAAATCTAGGCAATTGTTCTTCTTTTCCTAACCAGCTACGGTGTGATCGGTCGAAAGACATTTGCTAATCAATTCCCGGAAATCAAATCACACAAATCAACAAAGATCTAATTTTTTCTAACCTTCAATCTTCAACCCAAACCACAAAAATCCCTCACTTCATTTTTTCTTTTCTTTTCTCCTATTCTTTGGTTTCTCTCATCTGTGCAAATCTGACTAAGCAAGCACCGCACCACCACAATTAGATCCAAACTCACGAGTGCTGTGATAGCATGAAAACCGGATCTAGGTTGCAACTGTATTGGGTTTGTCATATGGGTAGCTGGGTAAGTTTTAGTTGCGACGGATCTAATTTGTATGAAAAAATTTTGAGTTTGTTGGTGAGAACTCAATGAACACAGAAGATATGAGTTTTGATTTTGATGCATATGGAATAATCTATTTCTAATGTTAATTCAAAATTTTAAAAAATTATTTTATTGGCCATGTAAGATTCAAGTGCGCCAATTGTGCACTCCATCTGCCACATAGATATTTTCTGTTAGTGAGTTAACAGTAGGAACCAAATTGACTATAAGTTGAAAATACCAAGGACCAAATTGATTGCTACCAAAATATAGGGACTAAACTGATTGTGACCCTAAAATATAGGGACTAAAATAGTGTTTCTGCCATTTGAATTCAAACCTAAAAGTCAATTAAGGAAGGGACAATTGATTGATAAGATACTGTGGGTGAGGAAGCCCAACGCCATATGTTGGGCCTAAGGCCCAGTTCAGATACGACTCTCTGTCCAAAGATGTTAAAAGTATCAATGCTTTGCCATCCTGGTGGAAGTGCAACCCATAAGGGACAAACGCTCCGTCCGAAGACAACCTGGTTGGGCCGAAGGGACCCTACCCAACGGAGCTGCCTAGAGCTTGATCGAGCAGATATGCTGAAGATCTCCCTGCCAGGGCTGAGCTTCGGGCATGTCTAACTGCGTAGTTATCATGAAATATCTTACCAATAAAGCTGCCACCGCCACATTTAATGCACTGCAGCAACTTTCCTAGCCGCATTTATGTGGAGAAGACACCTGAACAGTGTATCTTCACCCACCACCACTCACTGTAGGTTAAAGCAAACGGCTGATGTGACTAGTACTCAAGTGGGCGCCTAGATGGAGGACAAGTGTGCGGTGAAGATGGGAAAAGGGTGTATATATAAGGGAAGCAAGTCTCACAGAGTGAGGGGGGAGAAAAAAATTGTATTCACTAAGCCTTTAAATAGTAAGCCTCTTCGGACTAAAGGAATTTCTCTTGTTGAATGCCTGACTCAATCCTTTTTTCTTTCACTATTGGTTTTGTTTGTATGGACCGTTGCTAAATCCACCATTAGCCCAGTTGTTTAACCCATTCTCTACAAATTCATTGTTGGGAATTTGTTGGGCTCACAATACAGGTCGTTGGTACCTGGCCCAACAAATTTGGACCCTACAATTGGCGCCGTCTGTGGGAAACAGCTTGAGCAAAGATGGAAGCAACACCTCAAAAGATGGCTGAACGAAGGCAACGACCAGCTGAGTCCAGGTCATCAAAGCACACCGATCCATTTCTTCATTTGGAACGTAGGCAGGACCGTGAGGGAAGTGTACACACCACACGCGACGATCAAAACCAGTCACATGGAGAGAGTCACATGTCCCATGTAGAGAAAAACAAAGACATGCAGAAGGAAATCGAAAGGCTAAAGAGGGAGTTACGCCATGCGAAGAGGAAACGCAGTCCCTCGTACTCCCAGGAAGATTCTGACGACGAACGGGATGTCAGCTACAGACAGAAACATCGAACGCCGGTCAGCGAACCTTTCGCCTATGAGGAAATGCGTCATGACGAGAGGAACCCTCGAAATCCCTTACCGAGGGGCGCAGGGAACGATGCTATGAGTAAAGCTCTGGATCAGATTTCCAGATCCCCCTTTACCCGTAACATCGAGAATGCTAAACTCCCTCGACGTTTCCACCAGCCCACATTCACCATCTATAATGGCCGGACCGATCCAGTGGAACATGTGAGCCATTTTAACCAGCGAATGACAATCCACTCCAGGGACGAGGCCCTCATGTGCAAAGTTTTCCCATCGAGTTTGGGACCAATAGCCATGAGGTGGTTCGATAGTCCGAAATCAAACACTGTTAGCTCTTTCCAAGAGCTAACTTAGGCTTTTGGATCCCGTTTCGTCACCTGCCGAAGGGTACCTCAATCCATGGCATCTTTGTTGTCCGTTACCATGAAAGGGGGTGAAACATTGAAGTCGTATTCGGATAGGTTCTGGGAAACGTATAACGAAGTGGAGGAGGATTGTGAATCGGTGGCTATCAGCTCTTTCAAACTGGGACTCCCCACTGAACATCCCCTGAGAACTTCTTTGACGCGCAAGCCTGCTACCAGTATACGCCAGCTGATGGACAGGATCGATAAGTACAAAAGAGTTGAGGAAGATCAGCAGCAAAGCAAGGGCAAGGAGAAGGTTATCCCTCAGGAAGGGAGGGATTTCAGGTCGGACAGGACCACAACAGGCCGAAGAAGAACTGGGCCGGACAAAGCACAGCGAACTTCCAGGCGGTCAATGCGGTTTTTCGCGAACCAGTACACCAAGTCCTAGACAAAATAAAAAACGAACCCTTCTTCAAAAGGCCGAACAAGATGGTAGGAAACCCTGAAAGGCGCAACCACAATCTTTACTGTCAGTATCACCTGGACCATGGGCATAATACTGAGGATTGCAGGAGCCTGTGGGATCATTTGGATCAGCTGGTCAGCGAAGGCAGGTTAAAGCACCTCCTGCATCACTTATATGGTCAGGGAAATCAAACAAGCACGGGGCCCAGGAGGGGTGATTCTGTAAAACCTCCTTTGGAAACAATCAATGTTATTTTTGCCGCACCAGGAAGGACGAGGTCTCGCCCATCCAGGGTATTGTCAGTTACTCGGGTGCCTTCGGAGAAGGTTGACAGAGAGCCGAAGAGGCCTAGGACAGACGTCCCAGTTTTGGGCTTTTCAGAAGAAGACAAAATAGGAACTACACAGCCGCATGATGATGCCCTGGTAGTCACTCTGAGAATAGGCGGATACGACGTGAGGAGGGTGATGGTGGACCAGGGCAGCGCAGCAGAGATAATGTACCCAGACCTATACAAGGGGCTGAACTTGTCCCCCGAAGACTTGACTCCGTACAGCTCCCCTTTAGTCAGTTTTGATGGCAAAGTGATCACTCCGAAGGGACAGATCAGACTGCCTGTGTAAACCGGTCCTGAGACTGTTGAGGTAGATTTCATAGTGGTGGACGCCTACTCACCCTACACTGCCATAGTAGGCAGACCTTGGCTCCATACCCTTGGGGCTATATCCTCCACACTGCATCAGAAAATTAAGTACCCCTCCGAAGGGATGGTCGAAGAGATCCGAGGGGATCAGGCTATGTCTAGGCAATGTCTAGTGGTGGCCATCCAGCACGAGCAGCATGCTGAGCCTTCAAACTGTAACAAGGAGAGTTTATAGCAATTAAAACCGTCGGCGCCGGACACCAAAGTCTCGGCCAGAGAAGCAGAGTGCGAAAGCTTATCAAGGATAGTTGTTGATAACGATCCAGAGAAGTTTTTTCAAGTCGGATCTATGCTGCCTCCTCAGGAGAAGGGAGAATTGATAGAATTCCTCAAGGGAAACGTTGATGTATTTGCATGGGACCCTGCGGAAGCCCCAGAGGTAAGCCCAGACTTCATTTGTCACCATCTAAACGTAGATCCCATCATAGTCCCTAAGAAACAATCGCTCCGACGACCATCGAAGGAACACGCAGATGCAGTCAGGGAGGAAGTAACGAGGCCCAAGCAGGCAGGGGCCATTAAGGAAATTTTTTACCCTGAGTGGCTGGCTAACACAGTGGTGATAAAAAAGAAAAGTGGAAAATGGCGGGTGTGCGTGGACTTCACTGATCTCAATAGAGCTTGTCCGAAGGACCCGTTTCCCATGCCGAAGATAGACCAACTAGTTGACGCTACCGTTGGGCATCCTCGGATAAGTTTCTTAGACGCATTTCAAGGTTATCATCAGATACCACTAGCTCTCGCCGATCAGAACAAAACGGCCTTCGTAACTCCTGTAGGAAATTACCACTATAAGGTGATGCCATTCGGCTTGAAGAATGCCGGGGCTACCTATCAGAGAATGATGACTAGAATGTTTGAGTCACAGTTGGGCAAAAGCATGGAAGTCTATATTGACGACATGGTGGTTAAAAGCAAGGTTATTGCGGAACACATTGCGGATCTTAGAGAGGTTTTCAAAATCCTGAAGGGACACAAGTTGCGCCTAAATGCGTCCAAATGTTCGTTTGGTGTGGGATCAGGCAAATTCCTGGGGTATATGGTCACTCACAGGGGAATCGAGGTTAACCCCGATCAGATAAAGGCCATCAATGACTTGCGAGCTCCTCGGAACCCCAAGGAAATCCAGAAGCTGACTGGGATGACCGTTGCCCTTAATAGGTTCATTTCTAGATCAGCAAACAGGTGTAAGCCTTTTTTCTCGTTAATCAATAAGTGGAAGGATTTTAAATGGACAGAGGAATGCGCTATTGCTTTCTAGCAACTTAAGGACTACCTGGCCAGACCTCCCATCATGTCCAAGCCCGAGCCAGATGAAGTCTTGTTTGCCTACATTGCTGTGGCTCCTAGTGCTGTAAGCTTGGTGCTGATCCGAACAGACTGTGGTGTGCAAAAACCAGTTTATTATGTGAGCAAGTCGCTGCAAGAAGCTGAAATTCGCTATTTGCCACTAGAGAAGGCCATTCTGGCTGTTGTGCTGGGCACTAAGAAGCTGCCTCACTATTTCCAAGCTCACACTGTCATAGTCCTTACCCAGCTCCCACTTAGGGCCATACTCCGAAGCGCCGACTACACAGGAAGAATTGCCAAATGGGGGACGATACTAGGGGCTTTTGACATCAAATACATGCCTTGCACGTCCGTGAAGGGCCAGGTCCTTGCGGACCTGGTCGCCGAGTTCACAGAGCCCCATTTGGAAGAAGTAACACAAACCATAGGCCTGGAAGGAAGGCAAGTCAGCATGATTTCGTCACAAAGCCCCTCGCCCTGGGAAGTGTACGTCGATGGCGCGTCAAATCAAAGGGGCTCTAGAGTGGGGCTTGTGTTGATAACCCCAGAAAGAATTACCATCGAAAAGGCTTTAAGGCTGAATTTCTCAGCAACGAACAATGAGGCGGAATATGAGGCCCTACTGATGGGAATGAAGATGGTGCGAAGGATGGGGGGAAAGTCGGTTGAAGTATTCTCGGACTCAAGACTAATCGTCGGCCAAGTACAGGGAGAATTTGAGGCGAAAGACGAGAGGATGCAGGGGTACTTGAACCTGGTTAAATCCCTACAATCAGAATTTGAATATTTTAACCTGCAGCACATCTCCAGAAGTGGCAACACACATGCAGACTCTTTAGCCACCCTCGCCACCTCTTCGGCACAGGCATTGCCAAGGGTTATCCTCGTTGAGGACGTGCAGGAGCCTACGGAAGTAAGAAAAAAGTCATTCCAAGTTCATTGTGTCAGAACCAGCCCGTGCTGGATGGATCCCATCATCAAATTCTTGAAGGATGAAGTGTTGCCCGAAGAGAGAGGGGAAGCGGACAAAATATGAAGAAAAGCCACAAGGTTCTGGCTGTCCGAGGAACAGAAACTGTACAAACGATCCTATTCGGGCCCGTACTTGTTGTGCATGCCACCCCGAGGCAGCTGAGTCTCTGTTGGAAGAACTACATGAAGGGATCTGTGGGAGCCATACTGGAGGGAGATCCTTAGCTCGCCGAGCCATTACTCAAGGCTATTGGTGGCCAAATATGCAAAGAGAGGCACATGAGTATGCTAAGAAGTGTGACCAGTGCCAACGTTTTGCGCCGAGTATACATCAGCCTAGTGGTACCCTTAATCCACTATCCAGCCCATGGCCTTTTGCTCAGTGGGGGTTGGATATCGTAGGCCCATTCCCTAAAGCAGCAGGGAACAGGAAGTATTTGCTGGTCGGAACGGACTACTTCACCAAGTGGGTAGAAGCCGAACCTCTGGCAAATATCAGGGACGTAGACGTAAAGAAGTTCATTTGGAAAAGCATCGTCACCAGATTTGGAGTCCTACATACCCTCATCTCGGACAACGGGCTTCAGTTCGATAGCAAAGCTTTTAGGAGTTATTGCAGTGAACTGGGAATCAAAAATAGATACTCCACTCCCGCCTACCCCCAGGGAAATGGGCAGGCCGAAGCTGTTAATAAAGTCATAGTTAACGGGATAAAGAAGAGGCTGGATGATGCGAAGGGTAGATGGGTGGAAGAGCTACCCCATGTGTTGTGGGCATATAGAACTACGCCTCGCAGGTCCACTGGGGAGACCCCCTTCTCAATGACCTATGGGGCTGAAGCTGTTATACCTCTCGAAACTGGATTCCCGACCTACAGGACCAGCTCTTTTGACCCAACCAACAACGATGGGCAACTGGAAAAGAGTTTGGATCTGATTGATGAACGAAGGGAAAACGCAATGGTTCGACTGGCGCATTACCAGCAGAAACTCAAGCAGGGCTATGACGCCAATGTGAGGCTTAGACCCCTCGAGCCTGGTGATCTGGTCCTAAGGAAGGTGGTAGGTAGTGCAAGAAATCCAGCATGGGGAAAACTGGGACCGAACTGGGAGGGTCCGTATCGCATTACTTCAAGGGCTGGCGTCGGAGCATACTTCCTGGAAGACCTGGATAACCATGTAGTGCCCCGGCCGTGGAATGTAAATAACCTCAAAAGGTACTACTATTAAAAGAATTCTTCTTTCAGTCATGATGCCATCTTGTTATGCTAAGTTTTCTCATAAGTGTTTAAACTTAAATCCAATCATGCCTGTAGTCCTCGGACCAGATGATTTGGGTTAGTTAACACTCCTTTACGATTCTCATAAGTGTTTAAACTTAAATCCAATCATGCCTGTAGTCCTCGGACCAGATGATTTGGGTTAGTTAACACTCCTTTACGATTCTCATAAGTGTTTAAACTTAAATCCAATCATGCATGTAGTCCTCGGACCAGATGATTTGGGTTAGTTAACACTCCTTTACGATTCTCATAAGTGTTTAAACTTAAATCCAATCATGCCTGTAGTCCCCGGACAAGATGATTTGGGTTAGTTAACACTCCTTACGTATTTCTTACAAGTGTTTAAACTTAAATCCAGTCATGCCTGTAGTCCTCGGACCAGATGATCTGGGTTAGTTAACACTCCCTTACGATTCTCACTAGTGTTTAAACTTAAATCCAATCATGCCTGTAGTCCCCGGACAAGATGATTTGGGTTAGTTAACACTCCTTACGTATTTCTTACAAACGTTTAAACTTAAACCCAATCATGCCTGTAGTCCTCGGACCAGATGATTTGGGTTAGTTAACACCTTTACGTTGTTAGACTTAGAATTCACGTTTAAACTTAGAATTCAACCATGCCCACGATCCTCGGACCAGGTAATCTCATTAAATACACATTCACATTATTAATCTAATCTGATGCTTGGCGGAATATGCAGACTCAGGCTAAGTTACGTCAACTGTTATTACCATAAGGCATTGTTTAGTCACGCATAAAAGAATACCATGGTTTTGATTTATCCTTAATTATCAAACTATCATTGTTAGCCGTAATGACAACTTAACAAACACCAGAAAAACAACAAGGAGTAAAAAGTAAAGTATTTCATTCATTAAAAAGATGATCTCCTTACAAAATAGGAAATGAAGGATCCTAGCTATTACACAAACGGAACGTCCTAAGCCTTATCTTGAGGCACTGGGTTGGGCTTTGGCAAATCCCCCGCATCTTTGGTCTGAAGAGGTGCCTGGCTCGTCTCAGCTGGGGCTGGAAGATTCTGATCGGCGGAGGAGGCTTCCAGGGTCTCTGGGAAATCGCATATATCAGGATGATAGAAAACACTCCCAAGCTGCCTTAAGGCAGACTCTGCAGGGACTCCAGCTGCATTGAGGCATTCACCCCATGTGATGTCGCAATAGTCCCTACAGACTTTGGCAAACTCCTCGGTCAATCTTGTTTGGGTCTCTTGCACCCCCAGCAGGTAGGCAGCCTGCTTCTCAGCCTCAACCGCTTCCTTGGCCAACTGAGCGTCCTCCGTGGCCAATTTAGCAGCGTCCCTGGCTTTTTCCAGCTCAGCACGAAGTTCCTTTACCAACTCCCTCTGTGTCTCCAGATTAATTTCCGTGGTGTAGAGCTTCTGGCGTTGGTCTTCGGCTTGCTTTTCAGCATTTTTTAGGCCAGCCTCCACATTCATCCTGGCCTTCGCCTCCTCCTTCAACTGTTCAGAGATGCGCGTGCACTCATCTTTTGACCTACCCAGGGCCTTCTCGATGTCCTCCCTGGATCGAGCCTCAGCCTGCACTTGGATATCTTTCTTTTTCGCCCACTCCTCGGCCACGTAAATCAGTTGGGCGATCTGCATGGCAACCAAAGAACTTAACGTGAATTTGTGAACACACATAAAGACTATAAAATGACACCACTTATCTCACCATTCCTAAATTCCTCTTGAGGGACAAAAAGAGCTCCTGTTCGCTGAAGCGCCGATAGGAGTCCATGTCCCTCGGAAGAAGAAGAGTCTTCTCCAACGCATCTGCTATATGCCCCGCTTTCCCTCCGGCATAGTTTCGTAAAGAGGCGTCATAAGGGATAGCTGCGCCATCCAGTGTTAGCGCAGGGGACCATGCCTGAGTCCCTCGCCGCACATCTGCGGCCCGGTTCTCTTCTCTACTCTCAGTAGAAGATGCCCGTTTGCCTCTCGTATCGTGGGTCTTCTTCTGCTGCTTGGGGCCCTTTGGAGGGACCACTTCCCCTCCTCGATGTCTGTCACATCTGTCACTACCCTCTTCTTCTTCAGATCGGGCAACGGTTTTAGACCAGGATCTTTTGGGGCTGGAAGAGGGGGAGGCGGTGGAGGGAGATTGACTCTGGGCTGGGACGTACCAGTACCCTTGTCCGCGGCCTTCGGCCTCCTGTTCTTCATCAGCTGATTTAGACTCTGCATGTCTTCCTCTTCAGAGTCGTCTGGCAAAGCCAAATTCAGAAGTGGGGCAGCTGACTGCCTGTCAAGCGCCTCTTCGGCAGATAAGATTTGGACCTCCTCCGAGGTTCCCTCTTCGAACTTGAACTGGTCAATCTGCGCGTCAAGCGAAGGGGTAGAAGAGGCGACTCTTTCCTCCTCTGCGGCCGATTCAAAGGGCACTTGCTGGACGGGCTGAATGAGCGCTGGGATACCCTGCGGATTAGGATGGGGCACCGGAGCAAGGTTGAAGGGCGCCAAAAAGTTCTTCCGTGCCACGTCAATGCGGTTTATGCGGCGATCCCCGACTGTTATTGCGTTGCCTCTCGGCTGGAGTTCAAACTTCGGGGTGTAGCCGAGGATGAGGGGAACAGACCTAAGCTGTCCGTCTTCACTCACGAAAATCTCCGACCGAAGAAGGTAGTTCAAGGCTGCAGTATTCGTGAGACTCAGCCGAGGAGTTACGTACCTTCTATCTGTAAACATGGCGATAGAACTGTCAGAGAATTGCAATATGGCGAAAGGAAGTCCGAATAGCTAGAAGCAAAAAGGTTAGAAAAGCTCAAGGGGGAATGTCCCACCTGGCGCTCCTGGCTTGGTTGGGCAATGAATCCCATCATGCCAGGCACCCGAGACGATCAGATAATCGTCCTTCATCCCTTTGTTGGACTTGGGGAGACCGGAGAGGAGTCTGACGACATCGGATCGGGACCTTAGATAGTATCCCACCCCTTCTTTGGTACGACATTCGTACATGTGTACCACATCGTGCTAGGTTAATCCCAAGCCTAAATGGCGGTTTAGGTCATCAACTGCACCTAAAATTCTAAATGTGTTGGGTGCGCACTGGTCAGGACTAAGCCTATGGGCGGTAAGGTAACTTCTGGTGACTGGACCTATGGGAATTAGGCCTGTCCACGGGTCAGTCCGGGTCGGGTTTGTGCCCAACCCGGAAACGACCCGATCACGTCGGGTCTCCTAAACTTGGACCCGCCGCTGACCCGCCGGAGGCAACGGTTCGGGTGGTCGGACGTCGTCATTTTCTGGTCGGTTTTCGGTCGGGCTCGGACTGTGCGAATTGTCGCCGGATTTTGCCAAAATCTGCTTATTTTTGCTTGATTGACCGGATTTCGAAGAGATCTTGGCGGATTTCAACGAGATTAGGCCGAATCTTGAAGAAATCTCAGCAGATCCCAACTAGATCAGGCCCGATCTCGAAGAGATCCGGCGAGATCTCGACGAGATCAAGCGAGATCTCGAAGAGATCAGGCCCGATCTCGAAGAGATCCGGCGATATCTCGATTAGATCAAGCGAGATCTCGAAGAGATCAGGCCAGATCTCGATGAGATCTCGCCGGATCTCTACAGATCGAACAAAAGAGACCGGAAAACTACTTCAATGGGCGGGGAAAGCTATTTCTGGTGGGTTTTTCGGTCGGGTCGGTTGAAGATCGGTTTTCCATGCTTTAACCCGTCAACTGACCCGCCGATCTCGGGTTTTGGGAGCCGTGATCCGCCGCCGACCGTCGCCGACTTCGGGTTGGTCGGTTCTCGGTCCAGGTCAGCCGGGTTTGGCGGGTGGGTCGGTTGACGGGTCTGGTTGGACACCCTTAATGGGAATGGTCATTCCTCCCTCCAGGAAGGCGATAATGGGGATTATCACCTCACCCACCTCTCGGTCCAGTAATAATCCCTCCGTGGAGCAATACCTCAAGCCCACTTCCCGAGGGATGCGATACGTCTCCCTAAACTTCTCTATCTTGGAAGGACTGTCCACTAGGTATTCAAATCTACCCATTGTTAATAAGGTAAAGCGAGGGAAACGCGGAACGGCGACTAAAGAAAATCTACCAATGGCCGAAGAGGCAATCTGAATAGATTTCAAAAAATCTCGAAGAAAGGAACTTACGTAGGATTGAATCGGAGAATGTTTTTCTTGGCCTTGCGGGGAGATCGTAGCGGATTCTGGAATGAGTTGAAGCAGATGACAGGAAGGGCTTTGAGAGTCTGAATGCTTGAGTTCGCTGGGGGTTCTGAAGTTTGCAAAATGAGAAGACAATCCCCTCTGGGACTTTATATAGTGGCAGGTAAAGTGGTGGGACTTATCCCGCCCGAAATTTTGAGGGGAATCTCATCCGTTGATTTGAAATGAGCCGCTAGATTTCAGGGACAAGACGCCACCTAGAGCAATTAATGACGCCTCCGAAACGGCGCGACAGCAGCGGTTATAAAGAAGGCGCCTAAATTCATGCGCACACACATGTGGAGTTAAAATTCAGTGCCCTCATTTGTCAAAAGATCAAAACCCCACTTTTTTCTCTTCGGATGCGAGATAAAAAGTGAAATTTTGAAGGGCTATTGTGGGTGAGGAAGCCCAACGCCATATGTTGGGCCTGAGGCCCAGTTCAGATACGACTCTCTGTCCGAAGATGTTAAAAGTATCAATGCTTTGCCATCCTGGTGGAAGTGCAACCCATAAGGGACAAACGCTCCGTCCGAAGACAACCTGGTTGGGCCGAAAGGACCCTACCCAACGGAGCTGCCCAGAGCTTGATCGAGCAGATATGCTGAAGATCTCCCTGCCAGGGCTGAGCTTCGGGCATGTCTAACTGCGTAGCTATCATGAAATATCTTACCAATAAAGCTACCACCGCCACATTTAATGCACTGCAGCAACTTTCCTGGCCGCATTTATGTGGAGAAGACACCTGAACAGTGTATCTTCACCCACCACCACTCACTGTAGGTTAAAGCAAATGGCTGATGTGACTAGTACTCAAGTGGGCGCCTAGATGGAGGACAAGTGCGCAATGAAGATGGGAAAAGGGTGTATATATAAGGGAAGCAAGTCTCACAGAGTGAGGGGGGAGAAAAAAATTGTATTCACTAAGCCTTTAAATAGTAAGCCTCTTCGGACTAAAAGGATTTCTCTTGTTGAATGCCTGACTCAATCCTTTTTTCTTTCACTATTGGTTTTGTTTGTATGGACCGTTGCTAAATCTACCATTAGCCCAGTTGTTTAACCCATTCTCTACAAATTCATTGTTGGGAATTTGTTGGGCTCACAATACAGGTCGTTGGTACCTGGCCCAACAAATTTGGACCCTACAGATACTAATTGCAAATCTTTCCTAAAAGGCTAAAGGGTTTAATTCCAAAATAGTTGACAAGCATTAATGGTTGACAATCAAGAGATCAATTTGCCTAATATATTTGAAATAGTTGAATCCGAAAGGACAAAGCAATTGATGGCTTATATAATTTGATGATCCTTCCTAAAAGATTTGGAATTTTGGATATTTGAATTTAAACTAATTTGATATCTAAGGCAATAAAAGTCAATTGATTAATGAACACTTTAAAAGGCAAGAGCATATTTAAAGATTAGGAGCACGTTTTATAATTGATGTTGAGTTTATTAAAGGAAAGACATTCAAGATTAAATGAAGACTCCACTCTAATTAAGTGTCAATCCTTCATAAGACTTAATCATTAATTCACATTTATCATTCAACCATTTATTTGATATCCACATGTGCACACACTTGGATGATATGTCTATATGCATAGAGGCTTAAGTGATCATGCAGTTGGACGTTCATGCGCTCATGCGCTTTGACAATTATGCTTAAATGCTAAGGTGATTAGGCAGTAAGAGGTATGTGCTTAGATGCTCACATGTTTACATGTCCATATGCTTGTATACTTACATGCTCATATGCTTTGATGATCACATTCTCACATACCTACTTGCTTTGATGATCACATGCTCACATGTCTTCACGCTTGGATGCTCACATGTTTAAATGCTCCCATGCTCATATGCTTGTATGCTCCATGTTCACATGCTTAGACGTTCACATGCTTGATGTTCATATCCTCACATGCTTCCATGTTCACATGCCTGCACGCTCATATGCTTGGATGTTCATATCCTCATATACTTGCATATTCACATGTTCACACGCTTGTATCTTCACGCACTTGTATGTTCACATGTTTGGATGTTCCCATGCTTTTCATGTTCACATGATCAAATGCCATATGCTTATATCTTCCATTGACCTTCACATGTTTGATTGTCTTTCACATGTCTAATATGCTTTCCATATATGTTCACATGACCCATAGACAAACTCTAGGGCTTAGATGCATGCACGCTTTCACATAGGCTCATTAGATAGATACCATTTATCCATTATCCGGTAATGATATACGAAAGCCAGCTATGGCTTGGCAAGCTTGGGGTGTCTAACATTTTCCTATCATGTACCCTAACTCAGGACCTTATCTAGTATGAAGACCTTCTTGGAAAAATGTTTTGGTTCCTAGACCTATAACCAGGTGGTGACTCATTTGCCTCTTTTTAAGAGGCACTACGTACTCCTAAGCTCACGTCAGTTTGAGTCTAAAACCACTTTCAAGGAGATTAAGTATCGTGCACCTTGCCTTCCTGAGAGAGAACCGACATGCTGATATGTCATCTAAAGGGGGTACAGATCACAGAACTTACACCATCCCAAACCATTAGAACAACCCATTCCAAATTAACCTAACCTAAACCCAAATTGGCCAAACTACCACCATTGCCACCGTGACCTATTACAAACCCACAACGTAGAGCCATTGGCCAGCCTTAAACAAACTTCTAAAACCCATAAGCTCCATCGCCTAGCCCAAAACAAATCAAATCCTTAAGCTCCACAACAAACCAAATCGATCATGATCCATACCCAAGCAACGTCAATCTCCACCACCTAAGCTGAGGTTGGCCACACTGAATCCACCTCTTGGGCTGAGTTGGCCATGCCAGATCCACTGCCTAGGCTGAGTTGGCAACTCATAAGCTCCACCATTTAGGCCAAGTTTGCACACCGATCTCCATTGCCTGGCCCGAGTTGGCCACAATAGCAGGTGGATGGTTTTAAGAGAGAGAGAGAAGTGAAAAAAGAGAAGACAGGTGAGGTGAGATAGGCTGAGTTGAGTTGAGATAGGAGAGAGATGAGTTAAAAGTTAAAATAAAATAATTAGTTTTTAATTTTACAAACTTGCTATAATTAAGTCCAATATTTAACGTCTCGAACTAAAATTTTTGCTGTTAAGGTTGGGTAAGAAAGATGGGGTCCATGGGGAGGTCTAAGGTCCTATGTTATTAACATCGCATAGCCTATATCTAACTGCTTTAGCAACCTTCTATCACCTATCACAAAGTGGTGGCATGCGAGGCATGTTATAAATGTGTGCTGTTAAATGTAAACTTGACCAAACTGTTCAATTCAACTAGGAATTGGGCACCTATTCGATCTGGTAAAATCACTCGAAACCAGTATAAAACTGATTCAAAATCAAGTTAAACAGGAACAGGGGCATAAATTGGTTGTTTGACCATACCGGTTTTTAAAACCATGGTGTGAAGTAATACAAAGAAGCAATGGGGATACATAACTCACCATTAAAATGAAAATAGTCTAAATCTAACTGCTTTAGCAACCTTTTATTTAGGAAATTAGGAAATTACTCCTTAAGTCCAGTTTAATAGTCCGTTTGGATTGAGGGGGAGAGAGAAGGAGTAGAGTAGATTTGACCCAAAAATTAAATATTTTTAGCCAATTTTACTTTACTCCCCTCCACTCCCCCTCCTTCCCCCCTTAATCCAAATGGGCCCTAATTTAGGAACTTTTATCAGAGGAATAGCTCCTTCCATCTAGTAGAATCATCCATTGTACAGCAATACCAAACCATAACTCAAAATTCTTAAGATGCAGAAGTTATCTAATGTGTCCACTACATGGAGAGGGCCTATCACAAGCCAATGGGGCAAACATGCTTGTGAGAGGCCAATTCCATAAAGTGGGCTTAGGATATACTTTCTCAAAATTATGTCAAATAGTCAACATAAATTCTTTTTACAATAGCCTAGTCCCGTCTCCTTCAAATTTACTTTTCTATTTTGCTCATCCATTTTTCATGCATTCGTTCATTGTCCCTAATAAAATATGAAATGAAAAAATTCATGACTTGTGAGCAAGCAGTTCAAAAGAAGAGAGGAGAGAAAAGGAGAAAGGGTGGTGGTGAAAGGAATCAGAATCAGAGTCATAGTACTTATCATCTTCATCAAAGTCTCTATCCATTTAAAGCCAAATGTGATCCTCATCCCAGCAATTTAATCAACTACAAAGGTAGCTATAAATAGAAAATAAATGGTATTAGGTAGATTTAAATAGGCTACCATTCCAACTTCCAAGTAATAAATCGCTAATAAATATGCAGAACCTAACTTTTGATAGCACGAACTCTGAATGATTTCATTTTTTGGGGTGAAAGGGGTCGGTTGAGGGAGGGTATATATACAATAGCAATAAGATGATAGTAACATTAGTCTCATTCATCTCTGTGTACAACCTTCTCTTCCATTGAATCCACGACCATCAAGCCTTCCAATTCTCAATCCACCTTATTTCGTGCCCTATAATCCTTATTTGGTCATCAATGCATGACTTTTTTTTTAATTTTTTTTATAGGTAATAAGAGTTTTATTGATAACAAAAGTGCAATGTGTTTACGATTGTAAACTCACAGCAAAGAAAATAATACAAACAAATCAAATGGAAGATCTAACAAAATAAGGAAATCAAACAAGGAAATACAATGCGTAAGACCCATAATATGAGACCACTCAAACAAAGTCCTAACTAGTGAAGTCTTCAACAGATCAATAGGTCTCTCAATGTCCTCAAAAGTTCGGGCATTGCGTTCCTCCTATACTAACCACATAAGATACACCGGTACTATTTTCCAAACATTTGAAGAATGATTCCCCAACCAATTCCTTCAAGCGAAAATAAGAGAGACAATTGTATTTGGCATCACCCACTGAACCCCAAACATAAGAAAGACCTCACTCCACAAAGCATGAGTGTTGATACCCATTTTTGCGACACAATTTTTACAAGCCCAACTTCTTTGTGGCTAAATTCATGTATTATATTTTATTTTTTTTAAGCATGACCCAAGCTCACGTGACATATTGGGGAAATTGAAGGAGTTTGGTTTGGAGGGTATGGGTCGATTTCTTTTAAACCTTTTGCATGAGTCTAGCCCATATGTGCTACCAAGTGGGCAAAGGATACTAGTAGCACCTTAGGCTCATGGAGAAGGTCTTGTACCTATAATTTCCATCCCAAAAAAGCTTTTATGCTCTGGCTAACTGTGGCTCAAAGTTTCTACGCAAACTCATTTTTCCCTTTAAAAATAGTTAGCTCTCGTTGGCCAATTCCAGCTACTAGCCCTTACTTAGGTAAGCCTCCCAAGAGTTTGAAATAACCAAAAATGAGGAGCCAATGGGGCGCTTAGTCAAATATTTCCCAAATTATGCATAAAACAAGCTAACTCTTTTACCCAAGTAAAGAAAATTTGAACCAAACATCAACTTAGCACCTTGGAGGTCCATAGCCTCATCTTTTAGTTTAAAAATCAGCCATTAAAGACACCTAAAGGCTGCTATAAAACTCTCCCTTCAGCTCAAAACAAAATCAACTATGTTTTTCCCATAGAGATGAAACTTTAGAACAAAAGCTCATCCAACTAGCTAACATTCTCACAATTCTAAAGATTGGGGATCGAAATATGGGTACAGGGGAACCTTTCCTCTCTTCTTCACAACCTCTCTCAATTTTCTCCTCGCTAACTATGGGTCGAAGTTTTGGACTAATCTTGCATTTTTTGCCTTTTTCGCAAAACATCCCCAACAATGAGCAAACGTACAACGGAGCAAAAGGTGATCCACAGTTTCCTCATCACACCAACATAGGCAACATCAATTAACAAGAGACAAGTTCTTCTTAACAAGATTATCTATTGTAAGAATCCCACCCCTAGCAGCAATCCATAGAAAGAAAGACACCCTTTTAGGTACCTTAATACACCAAATGCTCTCCCTAGGGAAAGAAACAGAAGGGGCTTTCAATAAAGAATTATAAAATGAGGGCACGTCAAAAATACCATTATGGTTAAACTGCCAAATCAGAACATCATCACCTCCTCCCTTGGTATTCTAGTAGAGACATGCTCAAAAAAAGAGTAAAATCTCCCCATTTTCCAATCATTAAAGTCGTGATGAAAAAGTAATTTCCCACTCATACCTCCCTTATCTTGTGCATATAAAATCAAATAAATATTAGAGCTTCTTGAACCACAACATAGGCAAACAATTCCGGATATAAGTTATATAACTCTTTCAAAGAAATAGGACCGCTCCAAGGGTAATGCCAAAATTGAATGCGGATACCCTCTACCGCTACATACACCACATGACTAAAGAAATTATCTACACCTTTCCAAATATTCTTCCACAACCCACAACCATATGTCCATCTAACAACTCTAGTGCACTAACCTCCACTAACCTCCCTATATTTGGTGGCAATAACTTGATGCCATAAATGGGTAACTTCCTTCCCAAAGCGTCAAAGCCACTTCCCTCCCAAGCAGAGCTTGGTTAAAAAGCCCAATCCTCTGAATCCCTAAACCAACTGCCTCCACCGGCCAAACAACCTTATCCCAAGCAACAAGCGGATATTTAAAAACTTCATCAGGTCTCCCCCAAAGGAAATTCCTTTGAATCCTCTCTAATTTGTCCGCTACATGTTGTGAAATAGTAAACAAAGATAGTTAATAAGTTGGAAGGCTCAACAAAGTGCTCTTTAATAAAGTAAGTCTACCCCCTTTTGATAAATATAATCGCCTCCAACTTGAGAGCTTTTTCTCTTTCATTTCTATAATAGGGTTCCAAATCGAAGCATCCTTGAAATGAGCCCCAAGAGGCATTCCCAAATAAGATATGGGCAAACAACCAACCTTACAACATAAAATACAAGCCATCCAAGTTCCCAACCTCACCAACTGGCATAATCTCACTCTTACCAACATTTACTTTCGAGCCTATAATAGCTCTAAAAAAATTCAACACCATCCGAATATATAATAATTGTTCCTTGGATACATCACAAAAAATAGTATTATTAGCAAACAAAAATGAGAAATATGCAAACCTCCTCGCACGTTGGGACTTGCTTAGAAACCCCTAAGAAAGTCTTCCTCTTCTGTCCTCTTCAATAGCCTACACAACACCTCCATCACCAACAAGAACAATAATGGAGATAAAAGATCCCCTTGATGAAGATCATAAGAGCTACCAAAAAAACCAGCTAGGGACCCATTAATAAGCTTTAAGAAACATATTGTAGAGATGCACGCCTTCATCCATCTCCCCCACTTCTCCCCAAAACCCATCATCTCTAAAATAGAGCATTCCAATTTACATGATCTTAAGCATCTTTTTCTCCAACATTCTCATTTCAGCCACAGTTTTATAAACATGTTCCTTGATGGCCAAGTTTCTTATATAACATGTTAAGATAAAGAATGGTTTTAATGACAACACCGAGGTCAAGATGTTTTTCTTTTCATTTCTTTTTTTCTTTTTCTTTTTTTTTTCTTTTTTTGAGAATCACCGAGTTCAAGATGTGAATCCCCCAATTAAGCCACCAAATCCGTTTTATAAACAAATGTCGTCTAAAGTCTCCACTTTCTTAATAGGTTATGTAAACAGAGAATAAGAAGATAAAAATTAACACCTTAATAGGTAATGTGGAGCAAGCAAGTAATTGCAAAGAAAAAAAAAGACCAAGTTATGGCATCAAGATCAAAGAGAGGTACATATAAACCTCTAAACTTATCTTTTTCTTCTTGTGTAGTCCACAAGCAAAACAATGGATTTAAAATATAAGTACATAAAAGAAGCTACTCCCTTTTAATAAGTAAATAACGATACTACATACATGCATTAAAAGAAAAACAATAATGACCTTTGGAAACCAAAAAAGTAATAATAATGACACTTGGATAGAGGGAAATACCTGCTGTTCTTTTAGCCAAAAACTATAAAAAAACAAAAAATAAAAACTTAGATGCTATATGTTCCCAGCATTAGTAGATATGATACTTCTTGCTGTTCTTTTTGCCAAAAACTAAACCACACAATGAGAAAGAAAGGGTGAGAGAAATAGAGACAGACTGATGACCATCGCAGTCAATCTGCAACAAAAGCCTTCACACTACTAATCATCATCTTTGCCGGTTATCATGTATAATGTTACGCTCATCCCAGATTTTACAGGAACATGTTGCTTTCTTGTTCTTCCACTTGGCTCCACAAGTGTAGCAAAACTCATATCCACATCTGCAGAAAGACTGCAAGCATGGGAAAATACAAGCATTGTTTAACAAATATGACATTAACACAGATGAACAAGAAACAAAGCAAGGTTGATTTTATCTTGACTTCTTCCCCTTGGGAAATACAAAGACATGAATATTATAACACAGTGAATGAAGGTAAAATACCGTGTCAAGGGACCTACAGGTAGGGCCATTTCACTAAACCAACCTAGTGAAACCAAAAATCTTGATTTTCTGAATTCTAAATTGATTGGGCAGTATCTCAAAGCAAATAGAGAATATTAACATTAAGAAATCAGATTGTACGTTCTATCCAAGGCAACGGATTTACCCATGTCCTAATCTTATACCCTATTTGGCATTCGCTGCCTATTCAATCATCTAGTTTTTAAAAAAGGTGCACTCTTTATCCATGTCCTAATCTTATACCCTATTCGGCATTCACTGCCTATTCAATCATCTAAGTTTTTTAAAAAGGTGCACTCTTTATCTTCTGTTAGTATCTTTCTTCCCTCAGTAAGATAGCTCTTCCATCTAAGAGTTGGAGGGAGGAATATTAGAGTACCTGCAAGTGATGTGATTACAACCTTCAGCTAGTTCAACCAAGTGGTTGCACTTCAAACACTGGCACCATCGATTAGATTTTGCAAGAGACTTGAGCTTTTTTTCTCCTCGATGGGCATTAGAATTTGATCTTTTGTAATCATAGTAGGTCATATTCAAATGCCAAGGGACTTTGCATTTGATATAGAAAAAAATTATGACATTTCATGCATTTCCTGGCTCCAGATTCTTCTGCATCAATGTATACATCTTTAGTATATTGTAAAACCTCACTTTTTGACATTAATGCTGAGCACCTGGGATATGGGCAATAAACTCTCTCTGTAGGAGAAATAGATGATTCCTTGATGCGTTGGCTCATGACCTGAACCAAATTTGGTGCCAAGAATTTTCCGCAGCTATCAATACTCACCTACGACTTACAGTTTTCATGAGGGCACTTTGCCACCATTCCATTAAGTAACTTGACCTCCACATGCTGTTTCATACAAGAAAAGTAAAGCATATCTGTGCAGGCAACCATCAACTGAAAATATGTTATCAACATCAGTATCTTCAAAGCAAATTACACGTCTCCAAATTTCCTTTGCTAGTTTCTTCAGCCCATATAATTTGAGAAACTATAGCATCTCTTACATATTTAAATGCAAACTTAATATCATTACGTGCCACAAGAGATGGGTTGCAATATGTAAATTTTCTTTGAAGAAGATCCACCAGATTGACTAATGTTACAATCTTGCTCTGCTATGGTGGTACTCTGCCTCTAACCTGTATCCAGATATACAATGTCAACCACTTCTATCTTTGTATCAGAAGAATGCAACTTACTAGTCTTTACAAACACAGACAAATAATTATCATAACTTGAATACTAGAGAAGAAAAATGAAAATTTCTTGCAACAACAACATAATGGTAACACCTCATCAAAAGAGTTCACAAATTAGAAAATAAAATGCTTATGCTAATAATTGACAATGTTGAACCGGAGAGGCTAATTCAATTGAAAAGCTCCAGAAGAAAAGTTGCAAAAAATGGAATGCCTCCCATTTTTCCACTTGTATGGGATCTTGCAGCTTCTGCACATTGGTACTAAAATAAATTTTGAAACAGTTAATCAAATGAACCAACATATGCAGTACTTGCTTTTCTACTATGTATCTGTAAATAACTTGTTAAATATCTGTTTAAATCGAAACTTCTTGTGCGAGATATTCATTTTAATCATAAAAGTCATATTCACAAAGATAATTTACCTTTCACATTTTTTGCAGTTGAACCAATTAACCCAACCATTGAACCAATGTCAAAATGCCTAGGTCATATAACAAAGGTTTTCCCTTAGCACATTTAACCTTTTATTTATTTATTTATAAGTTTTGGCTCCAAGGGAATGACTAAATAGAGTTTCGAATCAATGGCCTCTGCTTTAAGCGTAATCCCCAACTGATGGTGATACAAACCCCTTGGGGTGTGTTGGTTCGCCGTGATGTTACATTACACCATAATATTATATTATTATAATCTTACATTAATATAATTTCAATACAAGAATACAATATTCCATTGTTTAGAAGGGTGATGAGATTAAAGTGATATGATATATTTTATAATTTTAGATTATAGTAATGTTTGAAAAAATAAAATAAACCAAAAATTTTAATGTCATATCACAGTAAAATGCATCATATTAAGAGCACATCTTAGCGCACCAAATACCAAGATTAGTGAGATTACGAATACCTTGATTAACAAATGCCTTAGCAAATTAACTCATCACCAAACAAAAAACAAAAACAAAAACGAAATCACCCTTTATCACATTTCTATAACTCTAGTGTCCTCCTTTTTATTTATTCCATTTCCCATGTCCCTTTACAACAAATATTCGACCATCAAAGCCACGCCCACAGCCACCAATACAGTTATACAAACTTTGTTAAAATCAATAAAATAAGAATCAATACAACCAAACATATCCACAAACAAAGCAATCCAAAATTTAGCATAATAAATCAGATCCAACACTATTAAAAAAAAAATGTCAAATTAAAGTAAAAATAATAATAAGGTTATTATTGACTCACATATTGGTAAAAGCATGTAATTGTCTTAGAAAAATATGACGCTTTTCAAATCCAAGGTCAGAGCTTTATTCAAAGCTTGAAGCTCAGCAACTTCACTACTCACAACTGCACCATTTACCAAAGCTTCCAAATTCTTCCTCGATTCCAATATTAGATTGTCTCTTGAATCGCAAATCGCAACCCCTGCACCAGCCACATTTACCATCATACCCTTAACCATTTCTTCACTAACCAAGCCCTTGAAATACAACCTGAAACACTCCGAGTCTACCAAATCCTTTGAAGAAGACGATGGCGTGGTCGCATGGTTCGGACGATGGAAATTGTGGCCGTCTTTTTCCCATTGTTGGTCCGGGATGTTGAAGATATCGGCGGCAAGTTTTTGATCGTGGATCCAACGTAGGGCCGGCTCAATGAATCCGGGGGCCCTAGGCAAAAGCTTTAAACATGAGACCTTTTAATTGATCTATAGCAACATCAATATGCATGTCTTTCGATTGTAAATTTTTACTAACAGAGTTAACAGCAAATAATATATCATACCAAATAGTTATAGCTAGCAAAAACTCAAAACTTTCAATCTCATATGTTGCTAAACAATCAGCTTCACTTTTTGTTTTGGGATCTTCACTTGTTTTTGCCAATTGTAACAAAGCATCTCTTATTTCTAGAACTTGAAATTTTATTGCTTTCACACTTTCAATTCGACTTTCCTAACGTGTTTGTGACAATGGCTTAAGAGTTAAACCTATCACATTATCTTGTAAAATTTTCCATCGCTTTGTGGAAGAAGAAAATAGTGTGTACATACGTTGTACTACTCCAAAAAAAAATATAGCTTTAGGACAAGAATTAGCCATATCACATAGGACAAGGTTGAGATTATGACAACCACATGGTGTGTAAAATGCTTTAGGATTTATATCAAGAATTCTTTTTTGTACCCCTTGTTTTTTCCCTTTCATATTAGACCCATTATTATATCCTTGTCCACGTACATCATTAATATCAAGTTCAAGATTTTTTATTGCATTTATAATTTCATTGAAAAGACATTTTCCAGAAGTATCATCTACGTTTAAAAATTCCACAAAATGTTCATCTATTTTTATCGGACTTATTGAAATATCCACACATCTTAGTATGAGAGTCATTTGTTCTTGATAACTTACATCGGGGGTACAATCAAGTATAATTGAAAAGTATTTTGCTTCTTTAATCTTTTTTATAATTTTACTTTTAATTTGATTTGCTAATAATTGTATCACTTCATTTTGTATATTATGACCAAGATAATGATTATGGATTGCACCATGTTGAATATGTTGAACATGTTCTTGCATTACTGGATCAAATTCTGCAATCATTTCAATTATACTTAAAAAATTTCCATTATTTTCTTGATAGATCTTTTAATTTTTTCCTCGAAATGCCAAATTATTTTTACCAAGATTTTTTACCACCGCTATCATTCTTAATAATACTTTTTTCCAATGATCTTTCTCTTTCTTAATTTGTTCTTGGACATTTTTATCAATTGTTTTATTCTTCAATAATCTTAGTTCTAAATCAATCCAAGTATTCATGTTAGTAATATGCTCATTGGTTGTTTCGTGATTTTTAAGAATAGAACTAATATTTTTCCAATCCTTAGTTCCTCCACTAGCTAGTTGATTTGTATTAGATTTTGAATTAAACAACTTGCAACAAAAACAAAATACTCTATCTACTTCTTTCGAATACACTAACCATTTTCTATCATGTTTCTCCCCATTTGGTAATTTTCGAATATAATGTGTAGTAGAAAAATGTCTAGAGTTCTTATCTATAGGAAAGTTTAGATCATCAACTCTTATTGGACCATTTTCTACTAACAAATCTCTTAATTTTATATCAATAGTTTTCCATTGACTTGGATCAAAAATATTTGTAGGAATATAATTAGGTTGATCATTAATATTTTCACTCTCCTCTAAATTATTTTGAGCTTCATTATCAAGATTGGTGACATTACATGTTTGAACATTATCACGACCACCTTCGTTATTATCATTTTATTGTATATTTTCATTATCTTCTAACTCTTTTTGATGAATTTCTTGTTCATCTATGAAACCTTCACTCAAATTTTATGCAAGATTTTGTTTTTTACTAGTAATAAATTTGTCCATAGCTCCTTTTTGAGATTCAATTAGTTCTTCTGTTTGTCTTTTTTTTTTTTTTTTTTTTTTTTCATATCCAGATAAATATTTTCTAGTAGACATTTGTAATTAAAAAATATTTAGGAATAAATGAAACACAATCTATAATAAAAAAAAATTACAATTTAACTAGAATAATATAAATTTAATGTATAAAACAATAGAACCTGTTTTATCAAATGCACAATTGCAGCTTTACTTAATATGATCACTTTACACTTTAAACCTGCACAAAAAAATTAAAATTAATATTAGTACAAAGTAAATTATTCTAAATTTATAATTTTGTTATTAATACTCTTTTTTTTTGTGTAGCAGTAAACTTTTTTTTTTTAGCATAATGTGTAGGACTCAACTTGATCTACTAAGACTAAAACCTAGCCACTATCCCTCTAAATCTGATTTCTTTAAAAAAAAAAAAAAAAAGAGAACCTTTAGGACTAGATCCCTGGATCAATACCTTAACAGTTAACTCCCATACCACTTGTCTGATTTCTTTAAAAAAAAAAAAAAAAAAACGTGTAAGACTAGACTATTCAGACTATTCAAAACTCAAAAGGTGTAGACTTTCCATAAAAAAAATAAAAAATAAATAAAAAATAAAAAAAAGAAGAAGAAAAAGGTGTAAAACTATTCAGCCTAAACGTGTCTCTTTTCTCTTTATCACTTTATGGGTCTATTGAGTATTGACCATTCAGACCATTCATTTATTCAAAGAATCAAAAGGCTTCTTCTAGAGAAATCTAAAGGAACCAAACCAAAGTTCAGCTTCAGCCAAAAAGCTCTGCTCTGCTCACGCCTCTTCAAAAGAAAAAAAAAACCCAGACACTGCTCTACTCTGCTCACGCCTCTTCAAAAGAAAAAAAAAAAACCCAGACCCGTGAGCAAACTCCTCTTCAAAAGAAAAAAAAAAAAATACCGAGACACCCATGAAAAAAAAACCGAGACACCCAGCAGTAAACATGAAGAAGACGAAAAAGACAAAGGAAGAGAAAACAAAAAACGAACCTTCAGTGAGCACACAAGTCTATTGCCAACACAGTTAATGAGTAAGCCAACTAATGAGTGTTTTTTTTTTAAAATCAAGATAGTCAGATAGA
Source organism: Quercus glauca (assembly GCA_023736055.1). NCBI lineage: Eukaryota > Viridiplantae > Streptophyta > Magnoliopsida > Fagales > Fagaceae > Quercus > Quercus glauca. Next base: position 22,569,458 of record CM043315.1, read on the forward strand.
GAGAGTCAGAGAATGAGTTTTTTTTTCTTCTTTCTTTTTTCTTTCTTTTCTTATTTGCCTCTTCTTTCTACTTTTGTAATATTTTCTTCTGCAAGCTAATAATTTTTGCCGTTTGTAATCTTTTCTTATGCAAGTTAAAGATTTGGTGATAGTCTGATCTGATGGGATTAGTTACATTGTCAGTTTGTCACTTCAACTTTTTTCTATATGAGAAACGGGGCCTCTGTGAGAAACGGGTGGCTTGATGAGATATTGTGATGGCCGTTTGAAATCAATAAAAAAAATTTTTTTTTTTTTTTTGGTGAGAAACGGGCCTCTGTGAGGAACAGGCCTTCATGGTAATGGTCGTATGTAAATTTTTTTTTTCTCAGATGGAAAAATAATATTATATACTATATTATTATTATTTGGGGCCCTCTAATAAGTGGGGGCCTTAGGCGGTGGCCCAGCTCGCCTATAGTTTCAGCTGGCCCTCCGACGGTCGAGATCCTCCTTCATTTTCCCATCTCCGCCTTGCTTTGCTCGCGGTCATCGAGTTCTTGCGCGAACCTGTACATGTCTTCGAGCATGAGCGCTGTGGCGATGTCCAATATGTCGTCATCCAGGGATTGTGGTATGAACACCACGTCGTCGTCGTCGTCGTTGGGTCGTGGATGTGGATGTGAAGGAGTGCGTGAAGAGCTTGCAGCTGCGGGGTTGTGGAGAGCGAGGGAAGCGTTTATGGCTTCCTGCATTTGGAGTTGATAGGTGACGTCGAGGTCGGAGTCTAGGGTTTTCGCAGCCATGAGCTCTTGGCTTTGCTCGGTGTCCATGTTTGGTGTTCTTTTCTTTCACTCTCTCTGTGTTTCTCTCGCTTTGGAGGGAAAATGCTTGGAAACTGGTTGATTTTATTTCGCTAAGTATCTTTCTAAAGAAGATTTTTCTTATTAGAGTCCACTTCATAACAAATTGGTATAAATTTTAAGAACTCTTACCAAACATGCCAAAAATAACAAACTTTTATCACTGGCTGACGTGAATGGGGCATTCAAGGGAAACGCACGCAGCCCCAATACTAGCAAAATTTGCAGGATTACGAAAATCAACATTAGATAGGGGTCCATCAAATGGGCTTGATAGTCTTTTATATTCGTATAATTTTGGGCTTTACTAGTGAGTGACAAAACCCATTTCATCTAATCTTGAGTAAATGGACCTTTAACAGTTTTTTAGATTCGAGTACATGAAGTTTATTTTGCGTTTGGGCTGTAAAAAAATAGCCTCAAACAATGCTTTAGTTAGGAATGCCAAAGATGTGTGTTTAGATAGAAGAGGCACCTGCCTTTCTGTTAGCTATGTTTATAATTATGTAAACCAAGAAATGGATAAAACTAACATCCTCTATTTAATTTAATTTTTTTTTTTTTTAAACACTGGAACCTGTCTTTCTGTTAGATATGTTTATCATTATGTAAACCAAGAAATGGATAGAACTAACATCCTTTATTTAAATTTTTTAATAAAAAAAATACTGGTTTATTTGTTTCTAAAAAAAAATACTAGTTTATTTAGCTTCAAAAACAATACTGATAATCCCATCAATAATAATAATAATAACTAGTCTCTGAGCACACTTTCATGTGCGTGCTCAAAAGCTCTTCTATTTTTTGGGTCAATTTTAATAATTTGCATCTGTAGGGTTAAGGGCCCAAATGATATATTGGGCCTTGGGCTTGGCCGAGAGCATGAATAGTCCGAGGAGGAACAAATGGTAATGAATGGTCCAAGCTCAGAATTTAATGAGCAAGATACAAGTGAGAAATGGTCCGAGGAGGAATAACTCATCGGATACAATAAGTACAACTCAAATATGTATTTCAATGATCAGAGTGACATTCCATGAAACTCCAATGATAGAGACATGCATCATGAACATACGAGAAGGAGGGGAACCCAAAAATATCTAAAGAAAAGCTGCTACCACCGCATTGAATGCACTGCAGCTACTTTTCTAGCCGCATTTATGCGGAGAAGACCACTGAACAGTGTTGCCTTGGCTACCACAACTCACAGAAAGTTAAAGAGGGTGTCTAATGGGACAGGTACTCAAATAAGGGCTCAGATGATCAACAAATGTAGGATCAAGATAGTCCAAAGAGAGCTATATAATGTAAGAGACCCTCCATGAGGAAAGGATCGGAAAAATAGAGAAAAAATACTGTAGCAATCAAAATTGTACTTGTACCTAACTATTATTGATTTATATGACAAAATACCTCCTCGAACAATGAATTCATTCAACTCTATTTTCCTTGTTCTTGCTTGATCATCTTTTAAATCCATACTAGCCGTTGTCAAATTTATTAGGGTTTAGTTCTCCAACCCACTCTCTACAAATTTATTGTACTTGGTACACTAAACGAAGATCTCATACATCTTGAGCTTGGGCTGCAAAACGTGTCCCTAAAATTGGCGCTGTTTGTGGGAAGAACTGGTGCGTAATAGTGAGTGCGACGTTTAACTATGGAAAGATTAGGTCCCCATCAACAAGAATCCATGGGTTCCAACGACAAAATGATTTCCTCAACCTTGAACGCAAGCGGGATCAAGAAGGTAGCGTACACACCACACATACTAGAAAAAGTTACTATCGAGTCGGGAGTCACGTCTTTCAGGAGACAGATCTTTGTCTCACAAAGCCATCACTCAGGGCTATTGGTGGCCAAATATGCAGAAAGAAGCGCAAGAATATGTGAAGAAATGTGATCAACGTCAAAAATTTGCACCAAATATGCATCAACAAGGAGGAGTCCTTAACCCCCTATTCAGCCCTTGGCCATTTGCTCAATGGGGCTTAGACATCGTTGGCCATTTCCCCAAGGCAACAGGAGAAGAAATGAGCATGTAATATTGCGCCCTTAGAATGTAAACAACCTAAAAATGTATTATTATTAATGAAAGTTTCCTTTGTCAATATGTTCATTTGTTGTATAAAGGCATTGTACTTCCCTTTATTCATTCTTTATAAGTGCTTAAACAGAACCTTAGTCATTCCTAGGTCCTCAAACCAAATGCTTTTGGGAAATTAACACTCTATGACATCTTTATAAGTGCTTAAATAGAACCTTAGTCATGCCTAGGTCCTTGGACCAGATGCTTAGGGGAAATTAACACTCTATGACATCTTTATAAACGCTTAAACAGAACCCTAGTTATGCCTAGTTCCTTGAACCACTTGTTTTGGGAAAATTAATACTCCCTAACATCTATCTAAGTATCAAACAAAATCTTGGTCATGCCTAGCTCCTCTGACCACATACCTTGGAAAAATTGATAACTTTTAATCATTATTTTAAGTATTAAACAAAACCTTAGCTATGTCTGGTTCCTCAGACCACCTATTTTGAGAAAATTAATACTCTCTGATGTCTATTTAAGTATCAAACAGAATCTTGGTCATGCCTAGCTCCTCAGACCACATACTTTGGAAAAATTGATAACTTTTAATCAATATTTTAAGTATTAAACAGAACCTTAGTTATGCCTGGTTCCTTGAATCACTTGCTTTGGGAAAATTAATACTCCTTAACATCTATCTAAGTATCAAACATAACCATGGTCATGCCTGGCTCCTCAGACCACATGCCTTGAGAAAATTGATAACTTTTAATCATTATCTTCAATATTAAATAGAACTTTAGTTGTGCATGGCTCTTTGGACCACATACTTTGGGGAAATTAACATTGTATGACATCTATTTGTTTCTTGTTAAGTGTTAAGACAAATCCAAGATTATAACCAACTCCTCAAATTGATAGTTCTGAGTCAATTAAGGTCCTTAATTATTTATCCAAGTGTTGAGCAGAGTGGAGAATATCTCCCCTTTTTTATTCTTTACCAAGTTTATTACTTATCTTTATTATTGATGGGGCGCACAAAACGGCACTCCCACGTGTGCAAATCAAAGGGAAAAATAATATTAGTGCATGAAAAGTCAAAACCCCACTTTTCTCCTTAGATGAGAGGGAAAAAACTGGAGTTTTGAGGGGTTATTGTAGGGTTAAAGGCCCAAATGATATATTGGGCATTGGGCTTGGCCGAGAGCATGAATAGTCTGAGGAGGAACAAATGGTAATGAATGGTCCAGGCTCAGAATTTAATGAGTAAGATACAAGTGGGAGTTGGTCCGAGGAGGTATAACTCCTCGGATACGATAAGTACAGCTTAAATATGTATTCCAATTATCAAAGTGACCTTCCATGAAACTCCAGTGATAAGGACGTGCATCATGAACATACGAGAAGGAGGGGAACCCAAAAATATCTAAGGGAAAGCTGCTACTACTGCATTGAATGCACTGCAGCTACTTTTTTTACTGCATTTATGTGGAGAAGACTTTTGAACAGTGTTGTCTTGGCTACCACAACTCACAGAAAACCAAAGAGGGTGTCTGATGGGACAAGTACTCAAATAAGGGCTCAGATAATCAACAAGTATAGGATCAATATGGTCCAAAGAGAGCTATATAATGTAAGAGACCCTCCATGAGGAAAGAATCGAAAAAATAGAGAAAGAATATTATAGCAATCAAAATTGTACTTGTACCCAACTATTATTGATTTATATGACAAAATACCTCCTCGGACAGTGAATTCATTCAGTTCTATTTTCTTTGTTCTTGCTTGATCATCTTTTAAATCCATATTAGCCGTTGTCAAATTCATTAGGGCCTAGTTCTCAAACTCACTCTCTACAAATATATTGTACTGGGTACACTGGGCTAAGATTCCATACATCTTGGGTTTGGGCTGCAAAACGTGTCCCTACAGCATCCATTATAATTTGGGATTATTACATTTTTCAATTACAAAAAAATTCTTAGAGGTGTAATGAATATTATGCATTTGTGTTTGTGAAAAGTGCAACTACTGAGATTTTTTTTTTTTAATGAACGTGGGGATTGTTTTGGTACATTGAGTTTTTTTTTTTTTTTGGATAGAACTTTTTTTTTTTTTTTTTCAAGAGGAACGTGGGTAGATAATGTGGGAATTTGCAGGATAACATTAGTGAGGGAAAGAATATAATAAGTTGACATGGGTGAGGAAGAATACTGCAAGCTAGCATCTCAAGTTTTAAAGGCTCAATTTCAATCTAAATATCGAGTTTCAAATACTCGAATTTCACTTGTTGATCTGGTAATTTTTTGCCACATAGATCTTGAGTCTCATAGACTCAAGTTTGTAAAAAGTAAATCTGAGTCTACAAGACTCGATTTCTATAATGAAACAACAAATCAGATTTGGCAGGAACAGAGAAACAGAGAACAAAGGGACAGAGGCAAAGAACGGAGGAACTGATCAGGAAGGAAGAAGAAGAAGAAGAAGAAGAAGAAGAAGAGGAGGAGGAGGAGAGGAAGAAGAACAAAGGACCAGATCGGGCAGGAAGAAGAAGACTCAAATCTAAAAGGAAGACTCAGATGTGGAAGGAAGAAGAAAAGAACTGAGGAAGAGGAAGGCTCAGACATGGAAGAAGAAAGCGAACTCGAGTTTTAAATACTCGATTCCCATGTGGATTTTTTTCCACCTCATCCTGCCATCACATGCAATTCGAGTCTTAGAAACTTGAGTTCAAATCTGAACTCGAGTTTTAGAGTCTCGAGATGCTAGTTTGTTGTATAGTTTGCAAAACTGACAACTAACTAAAATATTTAAAAAATAATTTTAAAAGAAAAAAAAATTGGTAGATAATTGATAGAGTGTGTTTCTTTTTTATTAGGTTTTTTGTTTTACTTGAATTTTTAAAGGTTACGCAAGAAAGAGTTTTTTTTTAATAAACTACTAGGAAGAGTTTGTATTTGTAAGAACTTACGTGGGTATAATTGATAGAGCGTTATTTGAATGTGGGAAGAGTTTTTTTTTGTTTTTTTTTTGGTGGCCGGGTAGTTTTTTTTAAAGAAGATGGGATAGTATTTCAACGTAGAAGTAAAAGTAGTGTTTCACTGTGGGTAGGAATTTATTTAGGAGAGAATTTACTATTTTAACCACATTTTGATTGGTTTAAATTAATTAAATTAGGGGTATTTTTTACAGTAAAAAAGACAATAACTAACTTTCCGAATCATCTTAATATATACAGAACATAAGAGTGTTTTTAATACACACTCATAATTTTTTTTTTAAAAGGCACTTAATTTATTATTAATTGAAATACATATTTTTTATAAACAAAGAAATAGAATAGAATCAAACAGCAGGGTTTCAACTCCTGGACTACAATTTCTGCAGTCAAGGTTGAGTAAGAACGGTGGAGAGGTTCTAGGTCCTATGCTAACTTCGCATGCATAGCAAAGAATTCAAACTAAAAGACTTGAATATGAGACATGTTAGCCTATATCTAAAGCTTAAGCAACCTTTCTATGATTCTATCAACTCTCACGAAGAAGTTGCATACGAGACATGTTATGAAAGTGTGTTGTTTAGGTGTAAAGTAAAACAAAGACGCAGTCAGGGATACATAACATTAAAATGAAATTAGCCTATATCTAACTACTTTATCAACCTTTTATTATGGGAATTACTCCTTAAGTACAGCTTAATTTAGGAACCTTTATCGGAGGAATAGCTCCTTTCTCCTAGCAGAATCATCCACACAGTACAGCAATACCAAACCATAACTCAACATTCTTAAGATGCAGAAGTTATATAATGTGTGAGAAGGTCTCTCATAGTCAACATGAATGCTTTTTACAATATAGCCTAATCCCGTCTCCATCAAATTTACTTTTCTGTTTTGCTCATCCATTTTTCATGCTTTCTTCAATTGTCCCTAATAAAATATGAAATGAAAAAATTCGTGACTTGTGAGCAAGCAGTTGAAAAGAAGAGAGGAGGGAAAAGGGGGGGGGGGGGGGGGGGGGGGGGTGGGGTGGTTGAAGGGAAGATATTTGTTCAATAGTAATCTGAATCAGAGTCGTAGTACTCATCATCTTCGTCTTCATCCTCTTCGTCTTCATCAAAGTCTCTATCCTGTTCAAGCCAAATGTGATCCTCATCCCAAAGTGGACAAGAACACATCGCTCTCTTGTTCTTCCACTCAGCTCCACAATTGTAGCAGAATTCATACCCACACCTGAAAAGCAATAAAAGCACAAGCAACAATATAATCAACTACAAAAGGTAACCATAAAAAAAGAAAATAAATGGTTATTAGGTAGATTTAAATAGGCTTCCATTCTAACTTCCAAGTAGTAAATCACTAATAAATATGCAGAACCTAACTTTAGATGGAATGAACTCTAAACGATCTCCGAGAAAAAAAAAGGGCCCTGGGAAGAGGGGGGTTGGTGGTGGTGAGGGAAACCTATACACACCTATACACACACACACACAACAGAACAAGATGTTAGAAACATTAGTCTCATTCATCTCTATGTACAACCTTGTCTTCCATTGAATCCGCGACCATCAAGCCATCCAATTCTCAATCTACCTTATTTTGTTGCCTTGTAATTCTTCTAATGCCTCTGACTTGGTCCTCAGTGTGCATGAAAAAACAATCTTAAGCATATTTTTCTCCTACATTCTCATTTCAGCCACAATGTTTATAAGCGTATTCCTTGATGGCCAAGTTTCTTTTATAACAAGTTAAGATAGAGAATGGTTTTAATGACAACACCAAGGACTCCAATTAAGCCACCAAATCTGTCAAATGTCATCTAAAGTCTCCACTTCCTTAATAGGTAATGTAAACAGAGAATAAAGGAGCAAGCAGGTAATCGCAAAGGAAAAAAAGAAGAAGAAGACCTAGTTATGGCATCAAGATCATGTAGACTTGGCCACAAAGAGAGATATATAATCCTCTGAACTTATATTCTTCTTCTTGTGTAGTCCACATGCAAAACAATGGATTTAAAATATACGTTCTTAGAAGCTACATTTTTAATATGTAAATAAAGATGCTACTTACATGCATTACAAAGAAAAGCAATAATGACCTTTGGCAACCAAAAAAAGCAATGACACTTGGATAGAAGGGAATACCTGCAAGTCATGTGGTAGCAACCTTCAGCAAGTTCAATCATATGGTTGCATTTAACACACTGGCGCCAAAGATTCCTTGTAGCAAGAGACTTCAGCTTTATATCTTCTGCAGGGGGATGAGGATTCATACTTTTGAAGGCAAAACATGTCATGTTACTGTGCCAAGAGACATTGCAATCAATACAAAACAGGCCATGGCATTTTACACATTTCCTGGCTCCAGATCGTTCAACATCCAGAAAATCTTTGCTATATTCCAGAATGTCACTTTTTGACATTAATTCTGAGCACCTTGGATTTGGGCAATAAACTTTGTCTGCAACAGGAATTGAAGCTTCCTTAATGCGTTGACTCATGGTCTCAATTGACTTGGGTGGCAAGAACTTTCTGCAGCTGTCAACGACAAGCTCTGATTTACAGCCTTCGTGAGGGCATTTGGGCACCATCCCATGAAGCAACCTCACCTCAACATGCTGTTTCATACAAGAAAAGCAATACCGGTGTAGGCAGCCATCAACCGAGAACATCTGACTGACATCAGCATCTTCCAAACAAATTACACAAGCCTCATTTAGATTATTGCCATGGCTAGATTCTGCAGGTCTGGTAACCTGAGACACTATTGCATCTTTTGCAAGTTTAAACGCAAATTTAACATCATTCCGTGCCACAAGCTTGGGGTTGAAATACATAAAATTTTTTCGGAGAAGAGTCACCTGATTTACTAGCACTGCAATCTTGCGCTGCTTTGGTGGCCATCTTCCACTAACCTGCATTGGTAAAACACAATACCTCAATAAAGAGGGCATGTAAAAATATTTAAGACCAAAACCAAGTTGTAAACACTATAAACATTTCTAGAATTAAAGGATATTATAAACACCACCATTAAAGTAATCATCAAAAAGCATTTTCCAAACAAAAAGACACCACACAACTCTAAAAAACGAGCTTCTCAAAGTGGTACTTCAAAATATAACATGTAAATATTATCATTCACCAATTCTGCCTGTGCCTGTCCTTGCTCCTAAGTGTCACACATTTTGTTCACAGCAGGTCCCAAGCCCCAAAAAGTGAGGATGGCTGTGACCATCATAACCAGCCATTTTATTATGGATCACGACAGATTTCTTTTATCGTAATTATGCTCACATTTGATTGTTGAAGTCACCTTCGAAGTAGTTCATCTATACTATTATTTGGAGAATAAAACTCTTTGGGGTTCGCTTTTTAAATGCTCCAAAATACTCACATATTAATCTTATTAATTCCACACACACAAAAAAAAGGATCAAATAAGAAAAATAATATATTTCAAACTCCTCCATTAAAATTTAAAACATTCCTACGGAGTCAATGCTTGGCTGATAAATAACTCGTTTCTTGGTCTTCGACCCCCTCAGTCACTACGAATGTCCCCGATCAGTGCAATGGGATGAGGTTATTTATCTATCTCTTGACTCAAAATGGAATCAGGTTTGATTAGAAAAGGATCTTAGAGTGTCTAGGGTTGGGCCAGGAGGGTCCTCTTAACGCCTTCTTCTTTCTTCTCATTGGAGTTATTTCACAAAGACTTGCCATGGTAAGGAAGAAGGAGGGGAACAAGCACACTGGGAGAGTGCAGTACACGAGTTCAGCTTGGGTTTAGTGCCCTGTGCAGCAGAGCCAGTAAGTTGTTGCCATGCGTCCAAAATTTGCCATGTGATAGCATCTCACAGGGCCTAGTGCACAGAAAGCAATAAACTTAAAGCCTCTCCCAAATGTAACTATTATAGACCCACATTTCCCACTTTTTGCACTAAAATCATGAAGGATAAATGTGAATAAACTGCTCATAACTATCAATGCTTTGATTTAAAAAAAAAAAAAGCCTTTGAAGTGTCAAGACTCAAGACACTTGTAATAACCATCAGTTCATTTGTGGGCACACTATGAAGGAGTTGACTCAAAGTAGCATATGATTATGATCACTCTCACCTTGACTCAACTTTTTCTCAGTGACAAAAATTGTGACATTTTGGCAGACTTTTCTAATAATTAATTCATACATAAAATAAAACTAATAAAACAGGTATTAAATTAAAAAATAAAACTCGAAAACCGAGGAAGATACACAGAGAGAGAGAGAGAGAGAGAGAGGCATACAAATTGGTAAAGCGGGTTGTAGTCGAAATAAACAGTGACACGCTTCAACTCCAAAGCGATAGCAGCATTTAAGCCATCGATCAAAGCTTTGGCCTCCGCAGCATTCTTGCTCATTCCATTTCCCACAAGTGGTTTCCTCACTTCGAATATCACATTATCACTCGGATCGCAGATCGCCACGCCTATTCCCGCCAACGCAGTTTTCACACCCCTAATCTCTTCCACGCTCACCAAGCCTTTCGTGTAAATTCTGAAAACGGCGTCGTTGTTGTTGTTGTCCGCCACTGGTTTCGATTTCGAGCAACCCTCGCCGAGGAGGGGCTTTTCGTAATTGTCGCCCCACTCCTTCCAGTCATCTTCCGGAATTCTCAGTATCTCGCGCGCGAATTTCTCGTCGTGGATCCGACGGTTGAGATCTTCCCTCACTCTCCGCATCTCCAACTCGCTTGCTTCCCGGTCCTTCACTTCCTGCACCAATTTCGCCAGTTCGTCGGATTGGAGAACAGTGAAGCTCGAAACGCCGCCATTTTCTGTGGTGGTGGTGTGGTGAGGTTCGAGAATTGAGGAAGTGGAAGTAGAAGTGGAAGGTTGGAGGGCGAGAGAGGCGGCGAGGGCTTCTTGGAGTTGGAGATGGAAGGCGAAGTCGAGGTCGGAGTCTAGGGCTTGCGCCGCCATGAGCTCGCGGCGTTGCTCGAGGATTATTGACTGAAGGTCGTCTTCCCGGTGATCTGAGTCTCCGTTCGACATTGACAATTTTTGAGAAATGGGCCGAATGAGAAAGCAAGCCCTGTCTTTCTTTGTTTGGATAGTAAGGGTCAAATCGTCTTTTTCATGTTCAGAAAATGGAAATCACACGCTTCTTTATCTTTACTAATTTATTATTTATTATACCGCACTTGTATTTTTCCTTTCCTTCGACCAGAAGTATATTTCCTTTCCTAGTTTTTAGTTTTTACGCTATAAATTTAAGAGATAAATACAACCAAAAAATAAAAAGTAAATTACGATTTCTATCGTTTACACAATTTCCGTGTCCTGCTAATCTAGTCTATGTCGTATTCTTTTAGATGGAAATTGCTAACATAACAAATAATAAAAATAATAAATTAGTTTATTGTTACATCAACAAAAATTAAATTATTATTTTTACTGTTTATCATATCAGCAATTTCCTTTCAATAAATAACAACATAGATCTAATTGACACGACATTGAAAGGTTCGGAACTAAATTGACACAATTGAAAGGTTATAGGCTAAATTGATATATTATGTAAAGAATAAAAACTAAAAACATAGTTTATCCAGCAAATTATTACAGCGGTTTTTTAAGATTAGACAAAAATTCAAAAATGAACATTGGTTCTTCATTTAATATGTTTCTAGGTCTTATTTTTTATCTGATAAAAAAAGTCTTATTTTTTATATGCACCAATGTGTACCATGAGATTATAAGCTAGTATAATCAAATTTTGGAGTGAAAGCTTCCTAGTCTAGGCTAGAAAGATTTTGGTCTCCACTTATAAGATTTATGGTCTGATTGAATAGGTTGTTTTGTAAATTACGTTTTTTAAAAATTAGCATTTTTAAAATGTGCTTTTTGAAAATACGATTTTGAAAGCCACAATTAAATGTTTGGTAAAATATGTAAAAATTATGGTTTGAAAACTATAAATTTTTTGTTGTGGATGCAAATTACCAAAAAGGATTTTTTTTTTTTTTTTTTTTAAAGAAATACCAAAAATGACTTAATTTTGATGTAAAGGATATATTGTCATTTTAAATGTAGTCCATTCAAAACATGTTAACACAATTACCCAGTACTATCACTTGCCCTGTGAGGCTATGCCCCACTACAAAGCTTTTTATTATTATTTTTTTATACGATCCCCACTACAGAGTTAATGACAACTAAACAAAGTAATAGTATTGATTGCGTGTGTGTGATCATAACTCATGATCAACTTTCATTTGGTGATGTAATATTATAACTTAGATAAAATACATGTGCAATTCTGTAGGTGCAGTGACTTAGAATTCTAAAATAAATTTAAGCATATGTGTATTGAATTTATTTTTTATCGGAAAAGATAATATTGTTTGTACTGTATAGGTCAATGTAGCTATGAATTTGAAATTAATTGGAAATGTAATGTACTACACCTAAAACTACTATAAAAGTTGTATCTAAGTTTTTTTTAATAACTTTTATTGACCCTATTGGCTAATATTGAAGGGTACACTAACATCCCAAATATGTAAGTGTCACTATTTATGATAATGTATGAATATGATCCTTTTCCATTAATTGTAATAATGTAAAAAAAATTAAAAATTATCTTCTTATTTATCTTTAAAAAATGATTCTCTCAGTTTGTTATAAAATTGGGAAGATCATCTTATATTAAAATTTTAGAAATTTCTCTTAAAAAGTAGAAAATGAAAGTTCACAAGCTACTTATAATTCAGATAGTGTAGCCACAATATCTCATGAGCCTTAAGTGCCATGGATAGTTTCCAAATATCTTCAATTAACAATGCAATGTCAAGGTAAAAAGATCCTCCCTCTTCTATTGCTGTCTTTGCCATCCTTGCAAGCTTTCTTGCTCTCTCTTGTCTATCTTCCCTTTCTTTCCCTTTCGGTCACTATCTTTCCTATAGCCTCCCTAACTTCCTCCCTCTTCACCAATACCCCAAACTTCTCTTCATCCCCAATAGCAATTTTAGCCCCCACTCTCTCACCAACTTCTCATTAAAAATATTGATAAGGAAAAAACATAGGCCATGTTACCATTGGCACACTAGCATAAATCTCTTTTAGCGTTGAATTCCAACCACAATTTGCCAAAAATCCTCCAATTGCAGGGTGTGACAAGATTAGTACTTGTGGAGCCTAACCCCAGATCAAGGAGGCTTTTTGCTTTTGTCCTTTCTTCAAAGCCATCCTCCATTATCCAATTCTTAATCTCCCCATTTTTATCTTATCTAATCACCCAGATGAATGGCTGGTCACACCCTTCTAATCCTAAACCGAGCTCTGTTAGTTGTAATAATATAACGCGAGAAAGATTTCAAGACAAGCATAAACAACAGAGTTTTGAGGTCACAAGTCAAGCCACTTGAGGCACTGGTTTTCATCAATTGAGGACTCGTCACCTCTCTAAGCCTTGTCCAAGTCTGCCTTGTTGGAAAGTGAAACCGGCCCAATACACCAAACTCTATCTCCATTTGTCCTACTATACCCTTTAACATATTTTGGTCCCAGTCAACAAAACTATTAACCATGACCCCATAAGCTCCTTCTTCAAAAGCATTTATCTTTTCATGAAGATCTTTGAAATCCTTCAAGCTTGTATTCAAGTTTGTAGGTAACTGTGCTCTAGTTAATTCAATTTGATCAGGCAAACTGGGCACAACAAAAGGCTCTAAATCAGAGACACTAGTACTCTCATTGACCTTGGATGCAAGTATATTATGACAACATGAGATTGAAATTACTTGTTCCATCAAATAAAAGTCTTGGTATATCAAGCTTGGTAGCAATATCGCATGTCCAAGCAAGATTCTTATCAGTTATTATGCAGCTTTTTTTTTTTTTTTTGGCTGAGAATCAGCTATTTTGCAGCTTAGACTAGGTTTCATCTCTTCAAGTAATTGTTCTAGTGATTGTTGTAACTTACAACATCAAAGAAGTTCCTAAGCCACATGAGCGGACTGTATTGATGTTTTCACATCCTTCTGGCAAGCCGGCCTCATGGAGTGGCAATTGGAGTTAGACTAGTTGGATAGGGAGTCCAAAATCAATGGCACAGTTGATGATTGGTTTGAGTCGGATGACATTAAGAGGTGTGGTTACAAAGCGAAATAGAGCCAACACACCAGACTGTCTTCCCATGCTTTTTTGTATTCTTTGACATATGCTGACTCCAACTCTTCAAAAGTATTTAAATGACCCCATATGAGGCTAAGTTAGCTGCTACCATTTGCCCACTAAGTTTCTTCATTCTTGAATCTCTAGGAAAAGGCAGTTAGGATTCAGTAAATTCTACATGGTCAGGCAAGCAAGGCACGATAAAATACTCTGACTCAGAGGATATTTTCTCGAGCCTTGTGAACACGTAAATGGTGAAAGCACAAGAGACAAAAGCAACTACCTCTGTGGAAAGAAATCCTTGGAATGTGAAATTTGCGAGCAATATCACTTGTCCAAGGCAAGCACAAGTCGGAGATTATGGAGCTTGGTTGTGGTGTCAGCTTCTCAAACAAAATTTCCACCAGTTGATGTGAAGAAACTTGTGCCCAATTCTATAGAAGGCAGCTTGTCAAGATTGTCACATCCTTCTGGTATTCCTGCCGCCTCTTCACATGGAAATTGAAATGGGATAACTTGGGTTTGGAGCATGGAACTTCATTAAATGTCTGTCACAAAGCAAACATGCTTTCAAATATAAAATTTAGATGTCCAGTGCCAAATTAGAATAAATATCATCATCAAATATAAGACAGCACACTGACATGATAAACACTGCTTAAGGCAAGAAACAACATCCATCAGCATAGCTACAACTGTTTAGCAATAACAATGCCAAGGGAGAGGGGTAGCAGGGAAACCAGGAGAAGAAAATGAGATGTTAATCCTTCCAATTGAAAACAGGAAATGTTAGAAACAAAAATTTCAGAAACGAACCAAATAATAACTTGCTGCCAGTCCTATGAAGAAGAAAAAAAAAGTCAAACCACTGGCTAAAATTAATTTAAAGAGAAAAAAAAACCCTCATAAATTCAACAAATTTGAAAGCTTGAAAAAGTAGTGGACTTCAACACTAACTAGAAGAAATGGAAGTTCTTATAATGAAAGAATTTACACAAAACAGAATTGGTAATTACATCTTCAATGCCATTGAGAAATCAGAGTGCTCTTTGCTGTCACTACTAATACAAACTACTGGGAGAAGACTTGATAGGATAACTGTGAGCTCCTGCAAGCCATCACAAGAATAAACCAGCACCAAAACAATTATTGCTGTATGTAATATTTGTAAAGTGTTTTGAGACCGAATGGTTGTTTAATGTTGTATAATATTTACAAAGTCTATGAACTAGTAACAGTTTCTGTATAAAACAAAATTGTTACAGTACATAGTTAAAGCCTAGAAAGACATAGAAGAAGAGCTTATACCAAGTATTTTCACATAGAGCATCCTCTAAATTCTAAAAAACCCACAACATATATTCTACATCCTCCCCAGTCCTAAGAAAACACCTATATCTACTGCAATCAAGGGTTTTTTTTCCTTCCAGATATGTCAACATAACAAAGTTTAAACAGAAAAGACCCTCAGTTCATCATAAAATAAAATCATAAACACGATTATAAGGCCCTATGTAGCACCCATTAGTAAGAACAAAAGGAGCTCATGAGAAATTTTTTATTCCTTCTTTGGTGGGGGGTGGGGAATACGGTAAAAGCTCCTATGTCAAGAGAAAGGTTGCTAAACAATGTGACAAGATCAAAAAAATCTTAGCGAGATGGTAAAAATCCAATTACATTTTAAGTAATAACTGGACTTGCTACAAGGAATCATGTTTCTAGGAACATTCCCTTCAGTTCTGTCAAAAGTTTTCCACTTCTCCCAAATTACCCTAGAATGACAAAATAAATCCCACCTTAAAAGGAAAAATGTTACAAGGCTAAATTACCTTAAAGGCTAAAACTCATATTGCTATAGTACAAGGCAGGGACAGGAACACAGTACACTTACATCAGGATGTGAAAGAAGTCCAACATCGTCAAGCGATTACTAGGGAAGACAAACAAGCAGAATGAGGAGTCCATTACCTAAAATCAAGCAAAGGAGGTCCACTTTCTGACAGCAAAGAGGCATTTAAGAGGTTGTGGAGACTACATGTTGCCATAAAGGCAATATCGTGATCCTTTTTATACCTGATGCACAGAAAATAGTAATGTCATCCCTTTTGACTTTCATATATATGCATGATATGTTGATGGGTTTTCTATGTGCATGTTTTTGAGAATATACATGTATAACCCCAATTCAGGAAACTATTCTACCAAAGATAGGACACAACATATACACAGTGCAGCATCATAAACATAAAACTTGAAGCATTATTGATGTATCAAATCTTACAATTCCAAAAAAGTAGGGACAAGTCTAGGTAAAGCTGACTTTAATTTTGTCCAGGCGATAAGGCCAACCATATGACCTAAAGGCTTCTGCAGAAGATATGCGAACCTATTTCAAACAAGAATTAAGTGAAATAACAAAACCAATCACTTCAGTAAATTGCTAAAAAATCCAAGCAAATAAAAAATAATGGAAGACATGATAGGACATTCAACCAATCAGCCAGACAAAAACATTATAAGATTGCTAGAAAGTTTAAAACCAAAAAAAAAAAAAAAAAGTAGTATAATACACGCATAAAATTTTATGTATGTAAGGCATTTTTTCTAGTGATGATTCAACTTTTCATAGATGTATTCTTTCAACATCAAACTGCAAAATCAATAACACAAAAAATTTAAAATAAAAGAAAAGTTTTAAAACAACGTGATAGGAAAGAGGAAGACATATTATTTCAACTCTACCAAATGTGACTGCACAAGACTCAATGTTAAGCAGAGAAGGATGATCCATCAAAAAAAATATAACAGAGTAAGAATAATTTAGCACCAGACCAATTTTAAAGTAGGGAGAAAAAATTTGTCAGGTTAAGATATGGTAACAAATACAAATGGAAACATAACTAATACTAAGGTATAGTTTTAATTATAAAATGAAGGTTCAAAAAGTGTACAGAGCGAGTGAATACCAGCAAAACAACCCCCCCCCCCCCCCCCCCCCAAAAAAAAAATGCAAACCCTTAGATCCCGTGAAACTGCCCATACTCTCGATAAAAGCTCAAAAGCAGAATTTAAAAACGACCTGCACGAATGTGGAAGATACATGACAATGCTTCACGACTTGGCACTTGGCAGTACAGAGTTGAACAGAATTTATAAATAAAAAATAAAATAGCAAAAGACAGTGAAAGAAACAAATAATTGGGAAGCGATATCCACTGATGCAAACTGTCTGAAACAGGATAAGCATCACATGCACTGCATGACAAACTCTTCTCTGATTCTCCACAGGTCAATAAACATACTGATTAATCAACATATGCAACTGCTGCTCTGCCCGACTTCTCCCATCCTCTCCACTAAGTTCTATAATTTTGATAATTACAAAAGGTACATATGAAATCTTACATGAAAAATTTATTAACACATACACAGTAAGATGAGTTATATACTTAGTTCTGTACAAATGTGGATCATATTATAAGCTCTACTGTTCTTCACTCTTCAATTAAAATTAGATCAGTACAAAGGGATCACTTATATATTCATAATATTTACCAGGTACATGCACTCACATGCTGAAAGACGCATGAAACAGCCATAGTGTTCAAGCTCAAAAGCATTATTAAGCAAGAAGTGACACATTACACAGGTGGGAGTGCTTCCACAGAATCAGAACTCCTTATTCAAAAAAAGCAACCTTGAACAATACAATAATACACTTCCAGTTAAATTTTTTCAAAAAAATCAAGTTAAAAATATAGAATTCAAAAAAAGGAACCAAAATCTCTATGAAAATACTCTATTCAGATATTAGACGAATGTGACGGCAAAAGCTAATTATCTAATCACTTAATATATTGCATTTTACCAAAACTTCTAAAGACGAAGAAACATTATTGTTTCAAAGGAATATCCAAGTCAGGAAAAGCAAAGACCTTTTGATTATAGAATACCATATGAGAAGAATTGCACATAAGAGAGTGATAAGGTTGTTGATAAGGTGATTGACATCATCTACCAGATCATTTGATAAAGCAAAGAACCCTAGGGTTGCCTGTCGAATTTATCAAGAGATTTATGTAATAAAAAACAATCTTTTTTTAGAATAATCTTTCCATTGTTAATGATGCATAATCCAAGTTGACAAAAAATTTATACCTCATCACATGATTTTGTGTTTCAACCATTACCTTTGGCTCCACAAAATCCAAGGTAGTGCAGGCACTTAAAGCAAGGGCCAACAGAAGCACCCATCGTAGAAAAATCTATTAGCACATGCACAGTCAGATAGAATTATATATATAGTTCTATGCAAATGGATCATGTACTATAAGCCCCACCGATCAGTATGAAGGGATTACCTATATGTTCATAAAAGCCACCACATCCATACACTCACATGCCAAAAGAAAGAGAACTTAATTCCTACAAAACAACCCCCCCCCCCCCCCCCCCCCTCCTCTCTGAAAAAGAAATCTCTTCAATCTATTAAGCTAAAACATTATTTCAAACAAAGCTGCATATTAAACGGCTACATTGATAAACACCGATACACAAAACATGACTAAGCTACATATTCTAGCACCAAAAATGCTTCGAGGCTTCAAAATGTTAATAAAAAAGGGACAGAGCCTTGATTGTTTTATGCTTCTTAAACATTATTCCAACTAAAAGTAAAAAAGTATTCCCATCCAAAAATACAAAATGAAAAGTGAAAGAATCAGAGGGGTGTAGTATCAACAATAGCCTCAAGTATCTTCTTTTCCAATTCAGATTCGTCAATCCACAAGGAACTCTTCCGGTGCAGCAGCTCTTTCTTCTCTTTCTTCTTCTCTTCCCTCTTTGCTTCTTTCATCCTCCAATTTTCAAGCTTCTCAGCTCTTTCCTTCAACTGCATTTGTACAACAAACACTTGTAAAGACTCCAAAATGGTAACTGAATTTTGTTCGTAAAATTCTGTCCCAACTTATGAACAAACCTACAATTCAACTTATTCAAAATTCTTCTCCCACATTTTCTCAGCAACCAAACATAAATGATAAATCACATCCCCATATTTTCCAACATTTCCTTAGCAACCAAACATGAATTCAAATATTCAAAACTCTTTTCCCATATTTTCTCAGCAACCAAACATAAATCACAACAAACAAAAAACTTAAATCTGTAAAGAGGTTCACAATTCACACCCCCGCATTTTCCAACATTTCCTTAACAACCAAACACAAAATAAAGAATTTAAGATAAAAACAGTGAGAGAGAGAGAGAAGACGTACTAGGGTTTGGCGGAACTCTTTCTCGGCGAGCTCGCGCTCATGAGCTCGGAGCTTAGCGGCCTCGGCTTTGAGCTTTTTCTTTTCCTCATTGGCTAATCGAAGTGCCTCTCTCCTGGCCTCGTCTTTGCGCCGCTGGTCGAGGCGCATGAGCTCGACCTCGTGGATGTACTCCTTGCGGACCTGCTTGACTTGTTTGGCGTAGTCGCGGCGGAGCATGGCGAGCCTGCGCTCGGCGACCTTGGGGTACTGTGGCCGATCGGAGTTCCACCAGCTACCGACATAGGAATGGGACTCTAGGAACTTGTGGTTTTGTTGGTGGTGGTTGTGATGTGAGGGCTTGGTGGTGGTAGAGAAGGTGCGAAGGGTTTGGGAGAACTGGGTGGTAGTACGGTACAAGGACCGAGAAGTGGCCATTGTTCTTGGCGGTGGCGAGGAGGACAGTGGAGCGGACGATGCGGCTTTGCACAGTTAACACCGATCGCTCCCGGACTCTCTCTATCTGTGTGTTAAAGATAGTGACCCTATGCGGGGTGTTTTTTTTTTTTTTTTTTTTTTTTATGGTAAGAAAACTTGGAAAGTGGTAAAACTCACTGAAAGATGAAGATAAAAATTAATGACCAAATGAATTGTATTACAATTGATAAATTTCAAAAGCAATATAGATTTGATTAATTTTTTAAGGACTTGCACAAGACTAAAATAATTGAAATTTTAAAAAAATATGCCTGCTAAAAAAAAAGAGATTATTAGAAAATATGATCATTGGAAGATTTAAAAAATACAATTATTGGCAATTTAAAATAAAATATAGTGGTTAGGTAGGGGTGTCCAAGAAGCCCGTTCACCCGCCCATACCGGACCCACCACCACCTGATCCAACAACTCCGATGATCGAACGCAAGTCCCATCCTCCCTAAACACAACCCTAACGGGTTGATTGCGGGTCTCTTATGTCAAAACTTGTGAAACTTAACTCGCCCGAATACATCAATTCTTCCGACGATTTTTTAAGCATTTCGGACTAGATCCAACAAGATATATCGAGATCCATTGAGATCTAGTGAGATCTCATCGTTATCCGACAAAATCTAGGCCAGATCACAACGAACTCGGCCAAATCTCGACGAATCTGGTCAAATATCAGCCAGATCTCGACGAATCCAGCCAAATATCAGCCTTAATGATAAAACCCGAAACTAACAAGACTCGAACCAGTTGATCCGACGAGATCTTCTAGGTCGGTTTCGTGTTGTGTTTTTATCCACCCGAAGTTTTCAGGTCAAGTCTAGGTTAGGCACAAACACAACCTAGCCTAGTTAGGAATGAATGAAAGAAGATTAAAAAATAAATAAAGAATTAACAGAGAAATAATATTTAAATGAAATTGAGATATAATAAAAATTCTGTTAAAAAATGTATTTAAAAAAGTATAATAAGCAAAATATAAAAGTAATTGTTTACTCTCAAAATGGAGTGAAAATAAAATATAGCTAAGATGCTCGACATGCTCTAAGCCCAATGCTTATTGAGCTTGAGTTTTTGTTTTTGTTTTTATTTATTTATTAACCAAAGGAAAAAAAATTACAAGATGTCTATAAGGCAAGCAAGTAGCAACCATGACTGAGTTATGAAGTTCAATCAAGGAATATTTGTGTGAGTATGCTATAGGTAAAATATTAAATGTTATATATTCTTGATCATGTTCATCCAAAGCATTTAAAATCCATAACATGGGAGGGCTAGAGGTGACTTCAATTGAAGATGAGTGAGCTAAGATCGTGGGTGCTCTGCATAAAGAACAATGCTTGCACTATAGAGTGGTGAAATTCAAGTTTAAGCAACTGAAAATAAAATGAGCCAAGTGTTTTAAGAACAACATGAAGCTGCAGGATCTAAAATAAGACTGAGGTCATCTGAATTTGAGCTACGTCACAGTCAATTACTATGTGATAGTTTCATTTCCTATTTAAAATGATGTATTTCAGCCGTGTTGTTGATGCCATGTAAGTATCAACTCTTGAGGGAAGATGTTGAGTAAGTTACTTTGTTAGATCTCTGGATAAGTCCTCATAGTCACTTCTGAAAGACTGAAATAGATGGGGAACTATAATATAATGTTTCCATCACATGCATTAAATGATGGATTCATATTTGATTTAAAACTCAAAGATCAGGTATTGCGTATGGTGATCAGAGGAAGTTTATTAAATTTCTTTTTTAAAAAAAAAATTAGTTGTTTGGTCGCATACAACTACTTTACCAAGACTTAAGAGAGATCTAATCAATTTGAATAACAAAATCTAAATTGAGACCCACTGTCTTCCTATCTTTTTCTGCTCTGTTCGGAAGCTTTATCAGCCCTCATTTCTGATGCAAATAATAATCGAAGCCTCACAGGGATTTCTGTTTGTAGGGGCTGCCCAAAGGTTACTCATCTACTATTTGCGGATGATAGCCTTTTGTTTTGCAAGGCGGAGAGGCAGGAGTGTACCAAACTGGTGGAAATTCTCAAGCTATATGAGCTATCATCGGGGCAAAAAATTAATACAGATAAGTCGGCTGTTTCTTTCAGCCAAAATACAGCTACTGAGGTTAGGCAAGAAGTGTTTGACATCCTTGGACCCATGCAAGACTCAAGACAAGGTAAATATCTTGGTCTCCCGGCAGTAATTGGTAAGTCAAAAAACCAAGTTTTTGCTGAAATAAAAGAGAGAGTCGGAAGAAAACTTTCCGGGTGGAAGGAGAAAATGTTGTCTATGGGGGGAAAAGAAATTCTAATAAAGGCAGTCACACAAGCAATACCCACATATTGTATGAGCTGCTTTCTTCTTCCGAAGGGTCTTTGTGAAGAGCTGGAAAGTATGGAGCGAAACTTCTGGTGGGGGCAGAAAGATCAGGAGACAAAAATGGCATGGGTTGGCTGGAGGAAAATGTGCAAGGCAAAGGCACAAGGAGGCATGGGATTTCGAAATCTTCATGCTTTCAATCTTGCAATGCTGTCAAAACAAGCGTGGCGTATTCTGAATAACCCAAACAGCCTTGTGGCACGTATGTACAAAGCTAGATATTTCCCCTTTGATGACATTATGGAGGCAAAATTGGGGCACAATCCTTCATACGCATGGCGAAGTATTTTTAAGAGTTTGGAAATCCTAAGAAAGGGGACGAGATGGAGGATAGGGAATGGAAAGAGAGTACATATATGGGAGGACAAATGGCTGCCCACTCCAGCCACGTACAAAATATGCTCACCTCAGGTAGATATTGAGGATTTTCCTATGGTCTCTTCCCTGATTGATGAAGAAACAAGGCGTTGGAAGGTGGATAAAATCAGAAGGTATTTTTTACCTTTTGAGGGGGATGTCATCCTCAACATTCCACTTAGCTTTTCTCTGCCAGAAGACAGGCTTTTTTGGATAGGAAACAAAAGAGGCATTTTCTCTGTCAAAAGTGCCTACTATGTAGCTTTGAATGTGGTGGATAAGGTGGAGGTTGGAGAAAGCTCCTCTGGAGACTATAGAACCCCTCTATGGAAGAAAATATGGCAGCTAAAACTTCCAGCCAAGATTCGAATATTCGCATGGAGAGCGTGTATGGAGGGACTGCCAACTAGACTAAACCTTGGTAAGAGAGGAATGTACATTGACCCAAAGTGTCCTCTTTGTGAGAAGGAGCTTGAGAGTACTTGCCATGCTCTATTATACTGCAATAAAATTTGGGATGTATGGTGGAACTGGAATACATGCCCGATAAGCATACTGGCAGGAAACAAGGACTTAGTGGATGTTGCTTTGCTGATTATGGATGCAGGTACCCCCCAGGATCTCGAAATTCTCTTTGCCACAGCATGGTCCATTTGGCATAATCGTAATCGAGTAGTCCATGATTCCCAAAGTGAAACGCCAGCCCAAGTTTGGGGGTACGCTCAGCGAATCCAAGGTGACTACAAAGGAGCGGTGACATTTTGCCAGCTAAGGAAACAGCCTCCTGATGCAGGATGGGTAGCGCCTCCCGCTGATACTTACAAAATTAATGTGGATGGCGCGACAAGTGTGGGTGGCTTATCTGGTGTGGGAGTTGTTATCCGAGACTGCAGGGGCTTCGTTTTGGTGGCAAAAAGCAAGGTTTTAGCAGGATCATATGATGCAGAAATTACGGAAATTTTGGCAGTTGAAGAGGTTGTACTGCTAGCCCATGAAAGAGGTTTAAACCGGATCATTTTAGAGACAGACTCTTTAACAGTTGTTCAAGCAATCAGCACACGGTCAAGCCATGGAGAAGCAGGAACAGTTATTCATGGAATTCTTGGCCTGCTTGATTTTTTTGGTAGCTGGAAAGTTCAGCACCTGAAAAGGGACTACAACATTGTGGCGCATGAGCTGGCTCAGTTAGCTAAGTTTTCTGCAGAATCTCAGACTTGGGAAGGCGCAGAACCAACGATGCTACAACATCTCCTTTTAGCTGACAGGGCGAAATGTTAGATTTGTAATGTTATTTGCTATCCATGTTCTCACTGTTGTACTCCGTTTTCTATTAATGAAATACCAAATTTCTCTTCAAAAAAAAAAAATTAACGTGTAATCATTATTCATCTATATCCTTTCTTTTTTATTTTACTTATGCCTCATGGACTCTGTAGTCTATTTATTTATTTATTTTCAAATCAACTTCTTCAAGAAGTTTGAGTATTTGATTTTTATATGGATTGCTTTCACATGGTGTGTGTATATATATATATATATTCTCCTGCCTATTTTTCAGTTTTTTGGTTTAGTTTTCGCTTCTCCAACCTACTGTACCTACAACCTTACCGGTATTTTTTTTTTTTTTTTTACATAATAAAATTGAATAGGTTTTATGTATTTGTTACTTTTGTTTAAGCTAATTTCCTTGAATTTGATCTAATTTATATGCTTATGGCTTGAGAGTCCATGATTAAATATTGTTAGAAATCGCTTATTCTCCTTTTAGAAGATTTATTATTTTGTATGTGTAGGGGCCTTTTTTGTGTTTGGGCTGGGCCACCCTCTGCAAGTGATGGGCCCTGATGTATTTTCTGAGTAGGGAAGTTAAGACCAGCCCAACTGCAACTCACTTTGGGCTGGCTTGGCACAAACTTAACCTAGTCTGCTAGGAACACCCTTTACGGCAAGCAGAGCTATTATAACGAAATTTCAGCAGGCAGATACAATGATAACAAAGTGAACAAACAGAATGTTATAGCTTTCAACAATAATGATGGCCGAATGTCACAGTAGTAGTAGCAATAATAATAATAATGGCTTTTAAAAGAAAAGAAAGCAATGGATTAAACAATGATGGAGGTTTAATCAAAGATAAACGTCAAGCCAAAATCTAGTCTGTAATGGTGACCGTCCAAAGAGGAAGAACGCTTCCTCTCAATGAAATCAACCTCCCAGGTGAATATCCTGCCGTGGGGATTAATAACTTTGAGGGAATCGGACCTAAATGGTTGAGGTGTGAAGAAAGTTATTGTTATTTTTACCGCTTCATTATCCCTTAGAGAGTGGGATTTTGAGGGGGAGAGGAAAGAAAAGATCTATCGGTGCATGCTTATTATCCTCACAAGTGATTTTCTTATCTTTTTTCCTTTCTTTCCTTTTTCCTTTAGTTTTTCTTTCTCTCTGTTTTTTCTTCCTCTGTTTTTCGGTCCCTTTTACAGGGCACGGCGAGGCTCCTTTTATAGGGCCTGCCGTAAGCATTCTTTTACCATTTTACCCTCTAACGGCCTTTGTCTGGTCTGGGCATGCTTGCCGACCACCCTCTGCGCATAGCTCGCCCTCGCCAGACAAAGACAGGTTCGTTTTGTTTCTGTCCGCCGTGGCACTGCTCTGCCGTGGCCTTAAATGCTTTCTCTCTCTTCCTATGGCATGCACTCAGCGTTCCCTCTCCAATCTTACCCCTTTTGGACAGTCTGTCATCCCAGCAGGACGTACCTCCAAAAGGGTTTGGACAGGGAACGCAAAATAAATCCTTTCCCCCCTCCCCACCACCAAACCACACCCCCCTTTACCTCTTACCACGGACCCATGGCCCCACCACGACCCATATTGGCTGGGTACAGGCTGGTGACACCTGGGCTTTGCGCATGCTCCCTGTTATGTGTGTTTCGAAGCCGGCCTGCGGCTCATGGCGCCTTGTTGGTATTCGTCTGCCGCTCTTTTTGATTCTTTTACGCAGACTTTTTGCACCTTCACTACCCCCTTTGGATTGGGCTTTCCTTAGTACATCTCCCTTGGCCCATTTCTCGTTTTTATGCTTTATGTCTTGTTTTCATTGCTTGGCCTTTCCTACCATGGCAACATGTTCCTGCTAGGCCCATTTCAGACCTGCCGTTTCACTTCTTCCCCCAGTGACTTATGGAAGTCTGCTGGTGTTCTCACTTTATGGGCTCCATTGTCCCTTTCTTTCTTCTTTGGGCCTGCGGCTCTTGGGCTTCCTCGGCCCATTTGCTGACTTTGTATTCCCATGGGCTTTTATTTACTAACTTGATTGGGCTTCCTCGGCCCAATCTCCTCATTCTCATCCTTGGGGTTCATGGGCTTGCCATTAACCCCTACTTTCTTTACATCGCTTTGGGCCTGCCGCGGCCCATTCTCACTTTTTCATACCATACATTGCCCATGGGTGTCATTTCTCTCTTTCCGGGCCCTTTAGGCCCATTTGCTTCCTCAAGACCCATTTGCTCGTGTTATGGGCCTGTGTTTTGTTATTCCTGCCGCTCGGGCCTAATAGTTTTATTCTGTTCCTGCCATTATTATTGTCTGTTATGCTGGGTTGGGCTGACTTTACGAAAATGACCCTCAACAGTATGTCATATATGAATTACATGTTTATGACATTGGTTCCAATGGTGATATCATCCTCTTAATTTTGATTCCGAGGAAAATCTTTGTTTTGCCTTATTATTAAGTATGCATTTGTTATAATTTATTAATTATTTTCATTAAAGTTATTTTACACACACATCATATATATATATATATATATATATATATATATATAATCTTGGCATTAATTTGATGTTAAACTATTGATTACAATTTGATGTTTTTTTCGCTAATATTGTTTTATCAAAATGGATAGACAAAATTAAAGATATAACCTCTTGGATAAAATCGACATAGAAAAAGACATTTGGAATATTAGAGTAACAATCACAAGAACATGGGTGGCACTTAATATTAAAACAAATAATGAACTTATGAGTTGATTAGGTGCTACTTGATGAAAATATAAGTTTTGAAGTAAAATAAATATTCACTTATTTTTATTATTATTTTTTTTAAGGATAACCTTATTCATGCAAGTATTAGAAAAGCATTTATTGATTGTTTTAGAGATACACATCACCTTATTTATCAAATTAAATATTGAGTTGTCAAAAATAAGGATGCTTACAAATGTTTGAATCACAAGTAGATGATAAGATTTTATGCATGCAACAACATCTGTGAAGTTGTTACAAATAGATGATCAACTTATTGTAAAAATAAATTTTGAATTGGTTACATTTGATGAGTTGAAGTATCTTGTTGACAAAAACATAACTCTAATAGGTAATTTTGATATTACATTTATAATTAATATATATCACAATCTTCATAATTAACGATTTTTACTTAAACACTTTATTGTTTGTAGATGTAATGGGGGCAATCATAAGAATTTCTCCAGTGGAAAGATAGAGGTCCATAGGAAGAAATTGAACAACAGGCTAACCGAACTTCAAGATAACAGGTTGGTTAGATATTTATGAATATATTACTTAGATTCGGACATTTTCTCAAGAGATAAAATTTTAATTGTCTAACAAAATGTTTTTACAAAAAGGAAAAAAAAAAATTAGAATCACAATTTGTGATAAATTTGCAGAGGTAATTAATGAAGATCTATATTTAGATAATTCTATACAGCCTATTATAATTATCACATCAACTATTATTAAGATATATATATTTCTTTTGATATACATGATATGTGTTTAGACATCATGATTTAAACTATTTATGCATGAATGATGATGGTTGGAAAATTGTCATTGTCTTCTACAAACTCTTCAAAGTTGTGAATTTAGATATTTCAGAGCTCATTGAATAAAGAAAAGGGTTACTGAAATTTTAGAACTATATAATTGTTCAATTTATATTTTCTTAAATTAGTATTTTGTAAACTAAAATAGTCCACTAATAGACTATTTTAATATGCTGAATAATGTAGTCTTGAAGAATCCAAATTGAACCTTGATGAAAAAGACAAGAAGATTGAGTCATTATAGCTATCACATACAATCCTTGATCTAAAGATATTTCTAAGTTGAAAAGATAACTATTTGAAATTTTTGAAATTTATAAAGATTGAAAAAGAATAAGTAAGAGAAAAAAATTATATTTTGTTGATATTGAGATTTATGTTAGAATGGTAACATTTACTACATGTTTTTTTTGTAGGACAAAACAATTTATTGCACGACCTCTATTAAAAAGATCAATGTTGAGAATGGATGGTATTATGTCTCCGAATGTCCTAAAAGTTTGAAAAACATGAATAAAAATTATGGTTTGACACATGTATATATGAAAGCATGTGAATTTTCAAAAAAAATAGATAAGTAATTCTACATATTTACTATTGGTTAATGTGGGGCCCAAGAATTAGGTAACCCTGGCCCACTTCGTACCAAGCCCAAGGCCCATGCCGAGGAAGAAGAAAACTTCCAAAGACGACGTGAGAATGTCCGAATCACCCAGGATAACTGCCGAGGACAACCCTGTCCTCGGCCAACCCTAATCAGAGGAGGGAGAATCAGTGTCCCATCACAAGCAGCCTCCTAGAGCACCCCAGGAGAAAGAACGAGTATAATGTGCCGATCATGGAAGGACAGTGAAAGAGCAAATCCAAGACAAACTGTCACCTCTACATTAAATGCCCGCCGTTGGTATTCTGGCCGCATTAATGAGGAAATGACCCCTGAACACTGCAGTTTTGGTAGTCGCGACTCACAGAAGGGTAGAGAAACGGCTGATGAGACAAGCACTCGAGTAGTGACCTGCCTGGTCGACAAATGTAGGGCTAGGATTGACTGAAAAAAGGTATATAATGTAAAAAGCCCTCCAGAATGAGGGAGAGAGAAACCGAAAATACTGCAGCATTCGCATAACCTCTACAACCAAGCATAGAAGAAGCAATGAGAACTTTCAGCCCCTAAGAAAAGGGCCGAGGAACCATATCTTACACTTTAGCTTACGTTCATGTCATTCAACCCATACACTACCCTGTTTAGTTGTTGCAATCTTTACCAAGGTCTAATTCTTGAACCCATACTCTACAAATTCAGTGTACCAAGCAATCTGGACTTGAGTCCACCTCATCCCAGGGGTGCTTTCCTTGCCGATATGGGACTAGGGTGTCAAGCCTTACACTACAAGGTCAGTCCTTGGTGGGGTGAAAATCCTGAACCCCCGCGTCACATGGGAAAAGCCTAGCCCCTACAAGAATCATTCAATATTCCCTAGAACAAAGCTCCTCGGATTGTACCGAGAATAATTTTTCCTAGATAAACTCAGTTCATCTCTGTTTGATTGTCACGAACACCATATTAACTGTTGTCCATGCGCTAAAGCCTAACTCTTTGACCCACTCTCTACAAATTTATTATACTGGGTTAGTTAGGCCTGAGTCCATTCAGCTAATGAAAGAAGTGCTCAAACCCAGCCCCTACAATTAACTTTGAATATATATAAATACTAATTGATGTAAATGAAAAAAAAAATGATATTTTAGATACAGCCTTGACATGCAAGTTGAAGACACTTTTTTATGTTCTACTTATTATTATAACCTTATAGAATATATATTTTATTTGAGAAATAATAATAAAAAAATAATTATTATAACGAAATGAATAAATTGTATTGGTGCAACAACCTTCAAATATGAAACAATAACACTTTAATAACAAATTATCTTCTAACACACCAATTATGCTATAATGACATTTTTTAGTTACATATATTGAACTGTTTGCATCAGAATTTTGTATCTCATGAATCTACCATATAAATACTGGGTTTTCTAAGTGATTTGTAGTATTATTAATAATAATATTAATGATTAGAAAAATGTTAGAAATAGTTTTTACCTTTTGGAGATTGTTGAATACCTCTTTATAAACTATGTTTTCAGTGTATTCTTGTTCTTCTTTGTCAATGTTCTTTATTAAAATCTTTAGACCTTCAAGGTTTGTTACTTGAGAGTTGAGACAAATCAGTGTACAATTGGCCATGGCTAAACACTGGGCTTTGAAAGTAGAGGCTAATATTGTTTAGAGTTTGTCATTGACTTTTGTTGATTGTCATAAGATAACAGATCTTTAAAGAAAATTGTTTTATTTTCAACACAATTTTGATTCATGTTTTTTCAATTTTTTAGGACACTCATCACAGGAGACACAATAGCATCCATTCTCAATATTGATCTTTTTAATAGAGGCCGTGAAATAAAATGTTAAGTCCTACATAAAGGCATGCGCTAAATATTATTATTCTAAATAAATCTTAATATCAACAAAATATAATTTTTCACTCTAACTAGTTCTTTTTAAATCTTCATAAAGGTCAAAATTTCTGATAATTTTCCTTTCATCTTAGAAATCTCATTAGGGTAAAGGACTGTATGTGGTAGCTGCAACAACTCAATCTTCTTATCTTTCTCATCAAAGTTGATTTTGGTTTCTTTAAGACTATATTGAAATTCAACATATTGAAATAGTCTATTGGTAGACTATTTTAGTCCATGAAGTACTAATTTAAGAAAATATAAATTAAACGATTGTAAATAAGGAATTTTAAAATTGTACTAACTTTTTTCTTAATTTTGTGACCTTTAAAATATCTAAATTCATATACAACTTTAAAGAGTTTGTAGAAAACAATGATAATTTTCCTACCATCATTAATACATAAATAATTTATGATATTTAAACAGATATCATGTATATCAAAAGAAAGAATTTCTTAGTCATATATGTCTTAATAGTAGTTTATGTGATAATTATATAGATCATATAGAATTATCAAAACATGGATTTCATTAATTGCCTCTGCAAATTTATCCCAAAATGTGATTCTAATTTTTTCCCTTTTGCATATACACTTTTGTTAGACAATTAATATTTTCTCTCTTGACAAAAAGTCTGAATCTATGTAATATATTCATCAACATCTAATAGAACTATTATCTTAAAGTTCGATTAATCTTTTGTTCAGTTTTTTCCCACGCACCTCTATCTTTTCCATTGGAGAAAAACCTATGATTGCTCCCATTGCATCTACAATCAATAAAGTGCTTAAGTAAAAATGATTAGTTATGAAGATAATAATATATATTAAGTATAAAGGTATAATCAAAATTACTTGTTAGAGATGTGTTTATGTTAGCAAGATACTTCAACTCATAAAATGGAACCAATTTAAATTTTTATTTTGCAATAAGTTGATCATCTGTTTGTAACAACTTCACATATGTTGCATAAAATCTTATCATGTACTTGTGATTCACAATCCTGTAAGCATCCTTCTTTTTTGCAACTCCAAAATATTTAATTCAATAAATTTTTACTTCTTCTATAGCTCTAAAACTATCAACAAATGAGTTTTGAGTTTCTAATAGATTAATACGTTATCCTAAAAAAATAAATTAAGAGAAAACTTAATAATAAAAAAATTCAATTTTAGTTGAAGACATAAAAGAAACTTTATTATTTTACTTCGAAACTTACCTTCTCATCAAGTAGCACCAAATCATCCCTAATCATCCAGTACAATATATCTTTGATTTTGTCTATCCATTCTGATAAAAAAAATATAAATAAATAAAAAAATTCAAATTGTTATCAACAATTTAACATCAAATTAATATAAAGAAAAAAAAATGAGGTGTATGCAAAAGAACTTTAATGAAAATAATTAATAAATTATACCAAATACATGTTTAATAATAAGCCAAAAAGAAGATTGACCTCAAAATCAAAATTGGAAACAACGTATCATTATTGGAACCCATGTCATAATTCAAATATGATATACAAAATAATAGATCTTTCAAGAGGCAAATAAGAGATTTGTAAAACCATAAGCATATAAGTTAGATCAAACTTAAGAAAATTAGCTTAAAGAAAAGGAAACAAATACATGAAACCTATTCAATTTGATTATAATAAAAAAAATCAAAGTACATAAATATATACATGCAATCAAATACACTAAACTTCTTGAAGTTTAGATTAATATAGAGTTTTGAAGAAGTTGATATGAAAAAAAAAAAAAAAAAAGTCCATCGGGTGTAAGGATTACACGTTAATGATAACAACATTTTTTTTAAACGTTGACATGAACAATTAGTCTGAAACCGAAATTCTAATCCTCTAAAACTCATAACTCTTAAATCAAGTAGATTTCCAATTGCTAATTAAATAAATCAAAAGTGAAAGAATTATATAATAACAATGATTATTATGATTATTTTTAATAATTTAAACAATAGGTAGATGTTCAAACTCATTAGGTTTTCCATAAGTATTAGTTGTTGTATGGCATTAGGTTTAAGGATTACATGCATGTTAATGATAACTGATGAATCCTTGGAGATTAGTGGGCTGAAAGTCTTCGGGCGTTGATGATCTTGATGGCTGAGTCCAGAAAATCCAAATAAAATCAGAGAAGACTGGTGGGGGCCGGTCTGGAACCCTTCGATGGCAAAGTCAGTGAATTGAAGTAGAAAAAGGAAGATACTTCTAAGACTTTACTTTTTTGTTATAAAATGTCTGAATGAATTACCTCTTCGTAGAAAAATGTTTATATAGTGCACATGAAACGGTTACTTGTTCTGTTAACCGCTCCTATTATTTGGGAATTCAACAAATTCAGAGGTAACTTCCACAATCCCCGTGGAAGTTACTTTGTATGGACCAGTACTTCTATGCAGTTTAGTGGAGGCCATAGTTCAGTAAGCAAGGATTACATGTCTTAGTCCAAAATGCTTGTCTGTTCATTGTTAGGGACGGACGAGGTTACGTCCGTCCTTTATTGAGGACGGACGAAGTTCTTATGGACGAGTTTGTCATGCGCCCCATCCCTCCGTTCCTTTCTTTTGAACGAACCATATGGACGAGTTTAGAGATGTTATATTTTTCCACATCATCAGTTGCCCCTAGTCCATAGGTCGTCTGAGGAAATATATATTTTCAGATCACCTTCTGGTTGGACGTATTTTTATTAATGACGACTTGCCACGTGTCGTTATTCTATTGGTTTCTGGTCGCGTCATTTTATTCTTTTGAGGAGCACACCACGTGTCATCTTCTGGTTGGTGTGTGTCGTTTCAAGTGCTCTGTAGGGTTGCCTATAAATAGTGGAATCTCACCCCTACCCTTTCATATTTCTGAAATTTTCCTTCCTTGACATTCCTCGTCTAGAGCCTCGTCTAGGAGTTTCCTCGCATCCATAGCCTTTATTCGTCTTAGAGCCAGGTACTCCTTCTTCTCTCGTCTTTTAGATTTCTCTTTAATCTTCTTAAAAAATGTCGTCTAGTGATAGTTTAGAGAAAGCCATAGACGAGTACTAAGACGAAAGTGGTTATAGTACTAGTTCGAGTGGCTCTAGTAACGGTAGTGGAGGGAACTCCACGGACGAGGAATATGTTTTTGGCGTCCCTGGGTTTCCCTTGGAAACCATACAAGAAGAGATTAGAAAGGCCTCGGGGTCCCAGGCAGGCACCTCGTTTAACGCTCCTCCGTCTGGTCCTATAGACAAGGAAGAGGTCACTGTGTATAGTTGTGCAGTAGGGATCCCTTCTAAAACAGATGAGCAAAGACTTAGTAATCTTAGGTCATGGTACCAAATCCCAAACGAGCTTAACCCTAGGTTGCCCGTCCGTGGGGAATGGTGTTGTGGTCTTTATTTTGGGATAGGCGTCTACAAAGCTTATCTTTTGAGGGGTTTAAGGTTTCCTTTGAATGCTTTCACTAGGGAGTTGTAAGTTAGGTTAGGTTT
Source organism: Quercus glauca (assembly GCA_023736055.1). Lineage (NCBI taxonomy): Eukaryota > Viridiplantae > Streptophyta > Magnoliopsida > Fagales > Fagaceae > Quercus > Quercus glauca. The sequence goes on from CM043315.1 coordinate 22,602,840, forward strand.
AGAAGTATATCAGTTTAACCCCAACGAGTGGAGGTTGATCATCTCCATGCAAATTTTGTGGAGGGAAGTGTTTGGAGGGGACCGTCCTCTTACCGTGGACGAGTTCCTCTATTGCTACAAACCCTCCGAAATTCATTAATCCCTTGGCTTCTATCAGTTCACAGCCAGGGGTAACAATTGTAGACTGGTTAGGTCCCTGGCCTCGTCTGACAGAAAATGGAAGACGGAGTTTTTCTTCGTCTCTGGCTTCTGGGCTGGAAATCCTGTGGACGTTGGCCGGGACACATTTGGTAGTTACACTGGGGACTTAGGGAACTTTCGTCCTGAGGGTAAAGTCCTTTTCTTTCTTTCTCTTCTCTCCTTTTTTTTTTTTTTTTTTTTTTTTTACGCCTAACTTTTATTTATTTATTTATTATTATTTTTAGCCGTTGAACGACCTTCCCTCAGCAAGTTTCATCGTGACCGCATCCACAGGGCTTGTCTACACACAGATAGGGACTTTCATTCCTTGGTTACACTCAGAAGACTTGCCAAGTGGGAGCTAGGTCCTAATCCGTCTGCAGAGGCCCTTGCACACGAAATCACAGTAAGAAGAAGTAAGTTCTAAATTCCAAGTGTTCTTTACATTGTTTATATTTCGTCTTAATTCTAAGAACTTCATCCCTTTCTCCTTTTTAGGAATGGCAACAATGAAGGGGAATAAAGGAAAAGAAGTAGCTGGCGAGGGGGATCGTCCTGAAGTTGAGCTTCAAGCTCGTCCATTGGCTGGGGAAAAAAGGAAAACTTTGTCCAAGAATTTGGATCTGGGAAATCTCCCCAGCCGTCGAGGCAAGAAGGCTAAACAGGGCGCGTCCCAAGTGGTAAAGCCCAACCTACCTCCGTCCCAACAACCTACTCAAGTTTTTGATGTAGACTCGTCCACACCAACTAAAATCACCCCGTCTAGGACTTCGCCGCCCAAGACGACTGCACCTGTCTTGTCTCAGCCTTCCCAAAGGGTTCCTTCAAACATCATTGAAAATGAAGATTTGGCCTGGGAACGGTTTCAAAAGGCTGTCTCTGACGAGGACATAAACACCTGTCATGACATGTCCTTGAAGGACTTTGAACACTCAGGTGTTCATGATCTTTTTAAGGTACGGGCCTCTTAACTTTGTCTTGGCTATTATATAAAAATTCATCCTTTGTTCTTAACTTTATTCGTTCTCCTTTACAGGCTTTGTCAAAGTTTATAGCAGCGTCTAGACAAGCCACAGAACTGGACAAGACGAGGGTCTTGTTAGAGACGAGGATTCAGGAGGTGAAGGACAAGTCTAAGAAATGGGCCGAGGTAGCTACTAAAGCTAAAGAGAGGGCAAAAGAGCTGGAAAACTTGGTGGAGGAGTTGAGAGCTGATGCAGTGGAGAAGGATACTCGTCTTGACCATCTGCAGAAAAAGAATGATGAGCTAAGTAGTCTTCTCTTCCAAGCACAAGAAAATGCAGTGGTTGAATTTAAGGCGTCCAAACAATATACTGATCTTCTGGATGCCAATTATGCAACGGGCTTTGAAGATTTCAGAATGGAGGCTACAGAAAACTTCCCTGAAGTGGACTTTAGCTCCATTAAACTTAATCTGAATGCAGCTGCTACTAGCTCTCTCCTCTAGACCGGCTCCAAAGACGTCAACATTGAGGACGACGCCACAACTTTGCCCCAGGACGATCCCAAGGCTGACGCTTCCCCTGCTTAAGGACGAGACTTAACCTTTTTAATAATCCTTTGTATTTTTCTTATCTTTTTTTATTTGGTCCACTTTGTGACCTTTTATGTAATTCTAATACATTTGCCTCGTCCATGGCTTTAGGATGAGGTCTTAAACAATTATTTTAGTTTACTTAACATGGGTTTTTTTTGGACGTAGGAAGTCCTCCCTTTAGTTAATGAATGAATGTTGTTACTTTCTTTTGAAAATGCATGGACGAGTTTTTCATATTCCGTCCAAATTTTATATATACTCTTTTGCCATTTTCATTGGAATTTCAAATGTAACTCGTCTACGTAAAATGGTAAAAATCAGCACTACCCGTCCATAGACTTGGCTGATTTTCATGTTTAGTGAGACTAAGATCTCACATTTTTCTCGTCCATGGATTGTTTTAATAGGTGCCTTAACAAGTTCGAAACTCTTGTCTGTGCACTTCCTCGTCCATGGTCTGATGCATTATGCTTTATTTCGTCCGTTGTATGGACGAGTATGCCCATTATGCTTTACTTCGTCCATTGTATGGACGAGTATGCCTTGGGGCTTATTGCAATTGGCTTTAAGGATAGGCTTTACTTCGTCCTTTGCTTTCGACGAGCATGCCTTGATTTTGCTTTTCCCTTAGAAAAGCTTGACATTACATCTCTGCGTCCAGAGAGTTGTCCCATCTTAAGCTTTTTAGCCTTTTCAGGGATAAATTTGAACAAACGTAGTATGGAAACCAGGGAGTTACACAATATTATGTACATTCCACAAACATTGTTCATAACATAAATATTGTTCATAGACAAGGCATGCACTTTAGAGGCTAATGCCGTTATTTAAAACAATACAAACCATAACTTCGTCCATACGTTTAACATAATAATAAAATAATAATAGAAACACAGAAACACAAACAAGTCTTCTACGTTAGTCTCCAGGCTCGTCCAAAGCTTTACTCACATCTAGGCTGGCATTTTACTGATAGTATTTTCTCAGGTGCTCAACATTCCAGGGATGCTCTAACTTCCTCCCATCTAGGGCTTCTAGGTAATAGGATCCTTGTCTTTTGTAGTTGACGACTCTGTAGGGGCCTTCCCAGTTAGGTCCCAACTTCCCATGAGCTGGGGTTCTTTGTTGCTAAGGAAACCCTTTTTAGGACGAGGTCTCCTATGTTGAATCGCCTTGGCTTTACCATTGCGTCATATTTCCTAGCCATAAGGTTCTTGTACCTTGCCATCCTTTGTTTAGCGTCGGTTCTCACCTCGTCTATTAGATCAAGGTTCAAACAGAGTTGCTCCTCGTTGTCCTTGTCCTGATAGGCTGCCACCCTGTAATTGGCCATGTGCACCTCTGCAGGTATAACTGCTTCAGTTCTATAGGCTACCTTGAAAGGAGTTTCTCCTGTAGGGGTTCTTACTGTCGTCCTATATGCCCATAGTACACCTGGTAACTCGTTTGGCCATACTCCCTTCGCCCCCTCAAGCCGAGTCTTGATTATTTTCAACAAGGATCGGTTTGCAACTTCAGCCTGGCCATTAACTTGTGGGTGGGTTGGCGAGGAGTAGTGATTTTGAATTCCAAAGTATATGCAAAAATCTTTGAAGAATGCATTGTCAAATTGTCGTCCGTTGTCAGATATCAGCACCCTGTGCACTCCAAATTTGTACACAATGTTCTTCCATACGAAATTCTTAACATTTTGTTGTGTGATGTTAGCTAAGGGTTTTGCTTCTACCCACTTGGTAAAATAATCAATACCAACCACGAGAAACTTCATTTGTCGTACACCTAGTGGAAAAGGATCCAGGATGTCTAATCCCCACTGCGCAAAGGGTCATGGGGCTGTCATTAGAGTTAAGTACTCTGATGGTTGTTTGGGGATGTTGCTATACCTTTGGCATTGATCGCAGACCTTGACGTAGGCCTTAGCATCAGCTTGCATGTTTGGCCAATAATATCCTGCACGGATGACTTTGTGAACGAGTGACCTGGCTCTTGAGTGATTGCCATATGCTCCTTCATGAACTTCTCTTAATACGTAGTTCGCTTCATCTGGAGCTAAACACCTGAGATAAGACTGGGAAAAACCTCTTTTGTAGAGAACCTCATCCATAAGAATGTACCTAGCTGCTCTTACCCTCAATTTTCTAGCCTCATCTTTTTCTACTAGAAGTCATCCGTCTTTTAAGTATGACACAATTAGAGTCATCCAATTTCCTCCACTTTCCACTTGTTGTACTTCTGGGATGTCTATACTTGGTATGTATTGAATCTCTTCAAACTTATCCACAGTTTCATTAGCTGAGGCTTCTTTTGCTAAGGTATCGGCTTCCATGTTCTCCTCCCTTGGGATTTGAACAAAGTTAACTTCCTCAAACTTTTTTATAAGGCGCATCATCCTATTAAGATACTTCCTCATTCGCTCTTCCTTAGCCTCATATATTCCATTCACCTGGCCCATGTTTAACTGAGAATCTCCCAAGACGAGAAGTGACTTCGCTTCTACAAACTTAGCCAATTCCAGCCCTTTGAGAAGAGTTTCGTACTCAACTTCATTATTAGTTGTTTGGTACTGCAAACGAACTCTGTGTTTTAGTTTGTCCCCCTCTGAAGATTGCAAAACTACACCTATTCCTCCTACGTACTGTGTAGACGAACCATCCACATGGACGATCCACTTCTTGCTGTTTTCCATCTCACCTACATCATCACAATTTAAGGTAAACTCTGCAATGAAGTCTGCCAGAGCTTGAGTTTTTATGGCATGCCTTGGTTGGTACTTTATGTCAAACTCACTGAGCTCGACGGCCCATTGAATCAAACGTCCTGCAACTTCTAACTTATTCATTGTCTTCTTGAATGGGTGATCTATCATGACATTGATGACATGAGCCTGAAAATAATGCCTTAGTTTTCTGGAGGCTGTTATCAATGCAAAAGCCAATTTCTCCATTAATGGGTATCGTCCTTCTACTCCCTTCAGTGCTTTGCTGGTATAGTATACAAGTCTCTGTACCTTGTCTTCATCCCGCACTAGTGCTAAACTCACTGTGTGTGGGGTGACTGCTAAATATAAATACAACTCTTCTCCTTGCACGGATGGGCTTAATAAAGGAGCCTTGGTGAGATATGTCTTCAAATCTTCAAAAACTTTCTGACACTCGTCAATTCATTCAAATGCTTTTTTAAGAACCTTAAAAAATGGCAAACATTTGTCAGTAGCTTTAGAAACAAACCTGTTGAGGGCGGCAACTCGCCCGGTGAGGGACTAGACTTCTTTAACATTACTCGGAGGCTTCATATCCAATATTGCTTGAATTTTATCAGGGTTTGCTTTGATTCCTCTGTAGGAGACCATAAATCCTAGGAATTTCCCTGATGATACTTCGAAAGCACATTTGCTAGGGTTCAACTTCATATGGTACTGCCTCAGTGTGTCAAATGTCTCCTGCAGGTCGTCCAGATGCCTCCCCTCGTCCTGAGTTTTCACTAGCATGCCATCTATGTAGACTTCCATATTCCGCCCGATTTGTAGATGGAACATGTGATTGACCAGTCGTTGGTATATTACTCCAGCATTTTTCAAACCGAAAGGCATTACTTCATAACAAAATAATCCCTGACTGGTAATAAAGGACGTCTTCTCTTGGTCAGCTTCATCCATCCTAATCTGATTATATCCAGAGAAAGCATCCAGGAAGCTGAGCAACTTGTGGCCCGCAGTAGAATCTACCAACTGATCAATGCATGGCAACGGGTAACTATCCTTGGGACAAGCCTTGTTTAGATCAGTGAAATCAACGCACATTCTCCATTTGCCATTTGCCTTCTTGACCATTACCACATTGGCTAACCAATCAGGATAATATACTTCTCGAATCAACTTTGTCACAATTAACTTTTGAACTTCCTCCTTAATAGCATTATCTCTCTCAGGGGCGAACACCCTCTTCTTTTGTCACACTGGCTTAGAGGAAGGACATACACTCAGACGGTGGGTAATGACACTAGGATTTATACTCGGCATGTCTTCATGACTCCAAGCAAACATATCTCTGTTTTTCTTTAAAAAGCAAATGAGGTCATTCTTAACCTTGGCTTCCAGGTCTGCTCTAACCCTGGTACACCTTTCAGGGTTATTTTCATCTAGGGGAATATCTTCCAATGTTTCCATAGGTTTTGCCACAACTCTCTTTTCTTCAATATTCATTGCTTGAATTTGCTAGACTGTAACCAGCATGGCTAGATAACACTCTCTTGCTGCTAATTGGTCTCCCTGTACTTGTCCTACCCCATGTGCCGTCGGGAACTTGATTGACAGGTGGTAGGTAAATGTAACTGCCTTCCACCTATTTAAGGTTGGCCTTCCTATTATTACATTATAAGAAGACGAGCAATCTACTACTAGGAAATTCACATTGGTATTCAACTGTTGTGGGTATACTCCCACCGCCACTAGTAATGTAATAGTACCTACAGGATGTACCTTCATTCCTCCGAAACCTACTAGAGGCGAGTGTACTGGGCGAAGCTGGTCTCGTCCAACCCTCATCTGCTGAAAGGCTGGATAATACAGAATGTCCGTTGAACTTCCCTTATCTATCAACACTCTTCTGGTTGTGTAATCAGCAATAAGGTGACAATAGAGTCATCGTAAGGAAGGTGGATTCTCTCAGCTTCCTCGTCCGTGAAGGTAATCACCTGCTTGTCCGTGGACTTTGCCTTTAGTGATCATCTAGAAAGTTAGACGCTTTGCACTTCCTTCAGGTATGCTTTCTTTGTTTTGGATGAATGTCCAGTTGAACTTCCCCCAATGATGACTCTTATCTCTCCAAGAGGTGGTCGTGATGAATCTTCTACCTTCCCTTTCAATTTCTCATCCTTGTGTTCTCGTCCAATGAAATTTTTCAGCTTCCCTTGTCTTATGATATTTTCAATTTGCTGCTTTAAATCAAAGCACTCTTCCGTGTGATGCCTATGATCTCTATGAAAGCGACAATACTTGTTCCTATTGCGCTTATTGGGATCTCCCTTCAGTTTCTCTGGCCACTTCAAAGTAGGGTCGTCCTTGATTTGCATGAGGACTTGTTCAAGCGGCATGTTTAATGGTGTGTACTGTTGATTCCGCGCTGAAGGACCTGCCTTCTTGTTATCTCGGTCTCTCTTTTCTTCTGTTTATCCCTTCTTTGGACGAGGAGCTTGTTCGGAGTGATGAGCGGGGTTTGCCTCCATTCTCTCAGCTTTCTTCCTTTTCTTAGCTATGATCGCGTCTTCTGCGTTCATAAAATTTTGGGCTGAATGGACTAGTTCAGCCATGGACTGAGGCTCTTTTTCATAAAGTTTGTGTATAAACAAGTCAGAATTAACCCCGTTATGAAAGGCTGCCATTAGTAGCTTGTCATCTACTTCATCCACGATTAGGACTTCCCTGTTGAAACGTGTGATGAAGGAACGTAGGCTTTCATTCCCTCCTTGCTCTATAGTTAACAAGCTGGATGAGGAACGCTTGTGTCTTTGTCCCCCAATGAAATTATTGACAAATAATTTGCTTAACTCCTCGAAAGAACTTACTGAATTCGAGGGTATCTTGCTGAACCAGACTTGCATGGGCCCTTTAAGGGTAGTGGGGAAAGCTCTACACATTATCTCATCTAGAACCCCTTGAAGGTGCATGGTAGTCTTGAAGGTGGCGATATGACCAAAAGGATCACGCGTTCCATCTTACGAATCTAACGAAGGCATCTTGAACTTGGGTGGCAAAGGATGAGCATTGATGGAAGCCACAAATGGGGAATCAGTCCTGTGAACCAAATCTTCTACAGGGTTCATTTTCTTCATATTTTCCCTCATCTCATCCATAACCCTTCTCATTTGGTCTATTTCCCTTTCCAAATGAGGTACCCTCCGTGAAATGGTGCCCCTTGATTGACTTTCTGGCTCTACATTCCTTCCAACTCCTTAGCTTTAACCATGTTCTTCTCCATAAGCTTCATGCTGTTGTCCTTTGAGATTAACTTCTCTTCTCAATTCCTGGTTCTAGCGAGTTAATTCTGCCATGGCAGCGGCCATAGACTGCACATGTTATACAGATGAAGGTTGCATGGCAGGCGCCGATTGTTGGGTGCGATGGGGGTTACTGGAAGCGTCTCTACTTTCTTGAGGGCCTGGACTAGTAGCCCTTGATCTTGTCCGAACCATTTCAACCCTTTGTCGGAGAAAGAAATCGCATAACTCCACAAATGAAGTTCAATTGTGACAAATTTCATTCCTCACAGACGGCGCCAACTGATGAATCCTTGGAGATCAGTGGGCTGAAAGTCTTCAGGCGTTGATGATCTTGATGGCTGAGTCCTGAAAATCCAAATAAAATCAGAGAAGACTGGTGGGGGCCAGTCTGGAACCCTCCGATGGCAAAGTCAGCGAATTGAAGTAGAAAAAGGAAGATACTTCTAAGACTTTACTTTTTTGTTATAAAATGTCTGAATGAATTACCTCTTCGTAGAAAAATGTTTTTATAGTGCACATGGAATGGTTACTTGTTCTGATAACCGCTCCTATTATTTGGGAATTCAACAACTTCAGAGGTAACTTCCACAATCCCCGTGGAAGTTACTTTGTATGGACCGGTGCTTCGATGCAGTTTAGTGGAGGCCTTGGTTTAGTAGGCAATGATTACATGTCTTAGTCCAAAATGCTCTTCCGTTAATTGTTAGGGACGGATGAGGTTACGTCCGTCCTTTATTGAGGACGGACGAAGTTCTTATGGACGAGTTTGTCATGCGCCCCATCCCTCCGTTCCTTTCTTTCGAACGAACCATATGAACGAGTTTAGAGATGTTATATTTTTCCACATTATCAATAACTATATTTTTTTTTCTTTTAAAAAAATATTGATAGAACTCATAAATCATAACTCATAAATGAAGTAGATTTCCAATTGCTAATTAAATAAATCAAAAGTGAGAGGATTACACAATAACAATCCCACGATAACTATGAATGATTATTATTATTATTATAAATAATTTAAATAATGGGTAGATGTTCAAACAAATTAGGTTTCCCATAGGTATTAGTAGTTGTATGGTATTAGGACATACTAGCCTCATCACATGAACTTTGCGCGTGCAATGAGGCTCTCTTTTGTTCTTTTTCTTTTTTGTCTAGTGTACGTGAGATTAAGAATTAAGGAAATTGGAAATTCAAAAATAAATTAATAAATAAAAGAAACCAGTGAGTCTTGATAAAAAAAAAAAAGTTGGAACATGGTCTTGAGGGAAATATCAAAGTGGATTGAGAAGTTTTTTTTTTTTTTTTTGGATAAGTTTGTTTTGAATACATGGATTAGTAGGAGAGTGTTCTATTTTGTAGGCAATTTATGTGGAGTTTGAGATATTTCTTAACCATATAAAAGTCAAGTTCATATAGGAGAATCCTCTTATAGATAGTATAGATATAGATAAGTAGATGTAATGATACACATCTAGTGTAATATTTATTTATTTTTAGAGGCCTAAAGATAAAAAAATAAAATAAATAAATAAACGTTGATATCAATGATTAGTGTGAAACCAAAATTCTAATCCCCTAGAACTAATAACTCAAAAATCAAGTAGATTTCCCATCAAAAAAAAAAAAAAAAAAATCAAGTAGATTTCCAATCCCTAATTAAATTAAATAAATCAAAAGTGAGAGGATTACACAATAACAATCTCAAGATAACTATGAATGTTTTTTTTTTTTTTTTTTTTTTTTTTATAAATAATTTAAATAATAGGCAGATGTTCAAACTCAATAGGTTTCCATAGATATTAGTAGTTGTATGGCATTAGGACATAAAAAGTATATAAAAAGGAGATATATAATGATATACATCCCATAATTTATAAATTTATTTGAAAACTAAATTATAAGTAATTGAAATTTGAAAGTAAATAACTTAAAACTTGCTCATCAGGCTCCAAACATTTATAGGAAGGGAGTCCAAATAGACAAAATCAAGATAAGAGTTGGGCCTACAAAATACTTGAATCAAACACCCGAGGCCGGGGCTAGACAGCTATCTACGAGTACATGGTACGATATTTACCAATACAAAAATGAACAACATTGGAGAACATGATCCTTATGTGGCCCAAAAAATTATATCACAAAAATGCCAACTAGAGATTTACATATTAATTAAGCCCTTTACCATAAGGAACACCCCCCCCCCCCCCCCCCCCCCCCCCCTCCCCCCACCTTTTCTCTCTCTCTCCCTTTTTATTAAGGCAGTAAATTTATTCACCTTCATCCATTAGACCACTTCAAACACAGAGGGTCTCCACTGTTTCCACACCTTTTTTTTTGGGGGGGGGGGGGGGGGGGTGTGGGGGGGAGGAAGGGAAGGGAAGTGTGGGGGGGGGGGGGGGGTGGGGAGGAAGGGAAGGGAAGGTATACTATACATCATATTGGGACAAATATTATTCAACCCCGTTGATTATCATCTCCATCCTTATATTCTTTAGTTCTAATAAACGAAAGAATTGAAAGCATTTATTAAACAAAAAATCACACATTTAAGTTAATAGGACTCATAAAGTGAAAAATTAACGAATGCTCTAAGAGTATAGGTTTAGAAAATATTTTTAAAAACTTTTTATAAGAAAAGGAAAAAAAAAACAATTGACTTTTTTAATATATTTTTATATTTTTCATGAAAGTGATATCAAAACTTTTATAAAATAGTTAATTAACAAATGGCCTAAAGATACCTATAACAGAACATTTTATGATAAGTCATAAAAAGCTCATACTTAGCAACTGAAAAAAAAAAAAAAAAAAAAAAAAAAAAAAAAAAATTCCATTCCCTAAAAGCCATTCATGTCATGTGATTTGGGCCAAGAAAATTTTGAATGTTAAGATATTTGATATACGTAGGAACAGAAGTGAGGAGCTGAAAGTGGTAGGGAGTGCAAGGACGTCCACGTGAACCTATCTGAACTTTTAGCATGGCATCTCAAAATCTGAAGGCCCATAGGCCATAACACAAGTTAAAACCTGAAAATTTCCGGCCTAAATATATTAAGGGGAAGCCTAACTATAGAAATTTGAGTTTCGGCCCAAATCAAGGTGTCAATGACTTCTTTTGGTCATCCTAGTCTGCTATCATCTGGAGTTGCATTTTTTTTTTGGGGTGAAAATCTGAGAGTTGCTTCACACTTAGAAACATTGCTGAATATGGGTGAATCTCCTTGCAATTATTGTGATAAATTACCAATTGGTTGAGAAACTTTTTTATCTAGATTTATTGTTTAAGAAAAGAGTTATCGTGATAAATTACCAATTGGTCCAAACACTTTCTCAGTTAGACCTATTGTCCAAAAAAAGAGTTACATCTTAACTACAGTGCCATGTGATTACTAAACAAAATTGAAACTCTGAATTTATGTGCTTAATTTAATGAGTAGTTGAGCCAAATACAAAAATTTTTTAAGTTTAGTTAATTACTTTTTGCTAAGCTTGAAGCTTAACACTGAGTTCAATTTTTATGATCAAACTTCATTCATACTTAAAATTGTTTATAAGCTATATAAAGTTAGTTAAATTCATTGAAAATACAAGTCCTACTTAAGAAAGCTCTGTTTTTATCTTTCTTTGTGCATATTAGTCACCCTCCTCTATATTAAAAATATATTTATTAATATATTTTCATTTTCAGTAGTAGCAATTTTATTAAAACATGGGAAGATAGCAATATTTAACAGCTTTATCTTTAAAATTCTATTACTTATCTCAAATAAACTATTCTTTTGGGTGTTTATGAAAAAAAAAAAAAAAAGCGTGCAAATCGTAAATTATTTAATGCATTTTCTTTATGCTTCAAATTTATGCTTTTTCTTTTTTGTTAAGTATGGAGAATGAGATAATAGATAAAAGTTTTATAAATGTAAACCCTAAACCCACCTTAAAAAGATTCTTAAAGTAGCTTAGGCATGCTTTGTATATTTTTTAGTGAACGAGCATATCGTAGTGAAATTGTTTATGAGTCACATCCTTATTAGTTATAAGATCATCACAACTAATCCTTTTAATAAGTGTTTAATAAAAGAAAAGAGAAGAAAAAGAGTTAAATTGTGGGCCAGCTTACACTTAAGCCATTTGCACTCAAAGGTCCCTTTTTTTTTTCTCGCATCTTCTTAGAATAAGATTAGTGTTCAATTTGTTTGAGATAAGAAAACGCTGTCGAAAGATGACTTGTTTTCTTGTATTTGATTGCAACTCTTAAAATGAGTTGAAAAAAATTTCTATCATTTGGCTTACATGAAAAATTATTAATATTTCTTAAAATTTTTAAATAAGTATATAAATTAAAATTTTATCCACAACATGAATATTACGTAGAGCAACTAGAAAATCAATTCAAATATTAAATTCTTAAAGGTATACGTTTACTATTTCACAAACATTAAGGATATTTTTTTAAAAAAAATCATAGAAAGTAACCATCCAAAATAGTTAAACTTTTAAACCATCTATATAATCTTGGAAAATAGCTTAACATTTAATATATATATATATATATATTTTTTTTTTTTTTTTTGAGTGGTGTAACATTACTTAAAGTTGTACCAAGTGTAACTTGAACCTGGTATAACATTACTAATTAGAGTTATATCAGGTATAACTTGAACTCAACTCATATATATATATATATATATGTGAAATGCTAATGAATGCCCTTAGGACACTGGTTAAGAATCCAGTTATAGAAAGTTTTTATGGGAAAAGAAAAAAATAATATATATATATATATATATTAACTTTAGTAGCTTCGGTTTTAAAGTCAGGAAAATTTTTCCACCCCATGGAAGACATTTGTCCACCTAATCAAAATCTGCTGTTTTAATGTTTTTGGATGATTAGACTATTAAACGTTTTACGTTGATTTTTTCATCATATAAACCAAATGGAAATGGAGCAAAAGCCACCTTCATTAAATATTCAATTTATTCTGCTATATACCATTTTTAGATGCTTCTTTTGGAACATAAATTTTTGGCAGTGCTTTATATCAAAGTTGTAAATCTAAGCGTGATACAATTCAAGGGACCAGTACAAAGCGCAACCTACATTTCGTTAATGCTGTATATTTTTATTGGTGGACTACCTTCTTCTCCAAAGACTTTAGAAACATTACAACATTCAAAGTGGAAGAAATTAGCTTCTTCTTTGAAAGGTCCGTCTTACCAGTCAGATTACATCAAGGGGTCAATTCAATTTCCATTCAAAATGTGTATATTTTCCAACCTCTAATACCTAACAAATGTCCACAAAATATATAATATACGCAAATCTCAGATTTGCATAGACTAGGTTGACTATGTTAAATTTTTACAGACCGTTAGGTTTTACTCTTTAAGGTAAAATTAAAGGGATATCAAAATTTTTACAGAGTGCGGACTTGATTTTTCTCATCTATGTGGAAACTAGCTAGCCCACTTCTCTATTACTGTAAAGAAAAAAAAAAGTAAAAAAAAAAAAAAACCAAATTTTCTTCATATGAGACTTGAGAGAGCCCAGTTCAGACAAAACTTCGGGTTGGAAGTAGAAGACCTTAGAGGCTTAAACCATACAAAAGTCAACCTATGCAACCCACACTTAAGAAAAACCCAAAACAACTACAACCATCAAAGTTTTTCTAAGATCTTCCTAGCGGTCCCTCCCAGCCTCCCACGAAAGAAAAATGCTAAACGTTACCGGTTTTTTTTTTTAGTTGAGTTCAGACTTTAGAGTCTTTAGACACAGAACACAATTTTATGTAGATAAAAGTAATTGATTTTTGTAATAATTTTTTATATAGGTGATATTAAAATTTTCTTAGAATGATTTATTTACAAATACTTTAAGAGTATCTGCTAAAAAAAAAAAATGCAAAGGAGAAAAAGCGACCCAATAATATTGAGTTTTCCCCTTAGCTAAGTAATATACATACTAAAAGCATATGGCAGATTTTTTTTTATGAACAAAGAGAGGGCCGGAGGCGATCATATGTGACTTACCCCTCACGACGTAACCTAATAGGGGCACCATTCGCTAGGGAATGTTGGATTGAGCCATAGCTACTGTAACCGGAACGTCACAGACCTCACCTTAGCACCCCAAGAGAGCCAAAATGTGGGGCGCAATGCATGCCATAAATCCCCCCACATGGTACCCATGTGGCAGATTAGCATAGATTAGTTGACTATATTGCATATTCCAAGACCATTGGGTGTTATGGTAGTATTTTAATAGCAAATTCTCATAGAGTGTGGATTTGATTTTTCTCATTTATCTAGAACCAGCCTAACTTATTGTTATAAAGAAGAAAAATTATATGCCTCAAACTGCCTCAAATTTTCTTCAGTTGAAGGCTGACCCAACTCTCTGTTCGAGCTGAGACAGGCTTTAGCTTGAGATTAGAAGACAATACGACAATGTCAACCACAAGAAAATCCCCCACCCCAAAGGGCAATTTTAGGATCTTTCTTTTTCTTTTTCATTTTTCATTTTGACATGCAATTCATTAAGATGATAACTTGTGATTAGTGACAGCAAGGATGAAACCAAAATTTTGTCCTTGGTGGAGAGCCAAACTATAAACAATAAAATTGTAACCATTTAAATATGTGGAAAATATTAAAATTTAAAACTAAATTAATATATGAAAAATAAAACTAGCCTAGTATATTCAATATTAACAAAATATAATAAAAGAAACGATACAAAATAATTGTAGTTTAATATATTTTAACTCAATCGTTTATGATTCATTTTGTTGGGAAACCTAATTTTGAAAATATTTATTTATAGTTGAAAATGCTCATTTTGTAGTTTTAGTATAAAGTAGACCGTAGAAACTAGAAGAGTAAATACAAGAACAACCACCCCTATAAAGTATAAACAAGTTGATAGACTATTGATTTCTCAATGCTTACCGAAGTTTAATATCGAACTACATTATACCCATAATGATTAAGTTCTATTTTCAATTATATTTGTTTAATGATATGTAAATTTTTACAAATAAAGACTCTTCTACCAACAAATATTTTCAATTCTAAAAGAATCATTTGCCTATTGAGATTCAAAACTGAGTTAAGAATAAGTAAAATGATTTGATAAATTCTCTTTTGATTGAGAATCCCTTGTATTACCCAAAAAAAAAAAAAAAAACTCAATAATGACATTTAATTATAAATTATAAAATAATCTTCTTGATAATTTTTCTCGATCTTTCAACCTAATGAACATTCATTTTTGGGACATTTATATTTCGTGTCTCACAAAAATTATTTCACAATGGAAGTAAATCATCTCATCTATCATCTCTAAATTTTTGAATAAACACTTTAATAGATGAAACAAGATATATATCATCAAGTCCTCACATTTTTTCTTGTTAAGTTTATAAATATAGTTAGAATCACCAATATGATTTAGAAAATCACATTTTTTTTTCACCCCTACTTTCTTCCAATCATTAAATCCGTCATCAATAATTTCATTACACCCAGGAATCCTTGATAATTTATTAAAGAGAAATGATGGTAGACAAAAGGTTGTATATATATATATATATAATTTTTTTTTTCTTTTTAAGAGAGTTTCAACCTTTGGCTTCCGCTCTTGATAATAATTCTTTATCTTTATTAAGTTAAGAGTAATGCTACAACACAACAATTTTCATAATATTTCTCACAATAGTTGAGTTAAGTTCACCATTGATAAAGAGCTATCATCAGGAATGGATGCAATAGGTTAAAACACTCTTAAAAAAAATTAAGTCCATTATTGATACCACTACTACTTGACACATCGGCGACTGTAATTTTTTTTTTTTTTTTACTTTAGACTTATTATTAAGTTGATATTCAAGCTATGAAAGGCATATTATGAACCATAAAGGTCAATAGTCATGTATATTATGTCATTATATGTCAATATTCTTCTTACTAAAACCAATTGTTGGGTTTAGTAACATTAAATATAAATTTTCAATATTGGAGGATCAAATATAAATTTTTTTTTTACCAAATTTTCAAATCTTATATGTTTATATGATTCTATTAAAAAATGTAAAGTTTTAAGGGTCACATCCCTCTTGTCATAATGTATACTCATCCTTGACCTGGATGCAATATCACTTTTATACAGATTTATGAATGAATATTATACATCAATTACAACATATTATCTTAATAATTAAGAAAGTTGCTAAAGACTTTTTTTCATTTCTCTTTGAGAGAGAGAGAGAGAGAAAAAAAAATTCTTTGGGGCAACTGTCCAAAATACTTTGCTTGCATGGAAGTTTGACACTGCCTTAGTTCAGTTGACTTTTACAGAAGGAATTCTCTTGTTTTTCTAGGCGAGCTGGACACAGGCCTAAAAAAAAGGGTCCAGTAAAAGAAAATTAAAACACGTGGAAAGCAAAACGATGGTTATGGCAGAATTTATTTACCAATGCTTATGCTTAATTCGGTTCTCATTAGAAAAATGGAGCTGACGGCATGGACAAAGCAACAAGTAATTTTCGAGATAAGTACGACATAAGAATTTTTGTTTGAAAAATCTTCGATCATTTGTCCAAAATGCATGGCTTACTTTTGGGGTTTTCCTTTCAAATTGCAATCTCTTTGGCTTGAAAATGACGTTATAAAATTCCACCAATTATAATAACTGATTTCTTAATTGAAAGAATTCTTAACTAACTGTTGAAATGCTTATCAACAATACCATACAAGCCAAGAAATTTCTCAGAAGTTCGAAAATAATAGATGATATGATTGTTGTTGTACACGTGAAATGCATCTAGTTAGCACTGTGTTTTTTATGCGTGTCTTTTTCCTGAAGATATTTTTATGGATTTCTTGATAGGTTTATTTTTTATTTTTTTTATTTTTATTTTTGGATAAATGCAATTTCGTGATAGTTGATAATAATGCTCCCACATAATTTAATGAGAAAATTTTATTAGCTTCTTTATAAGAAAAGTGTTTCCTAGTTTGAGAACTTTAATTGAGGTTTGAGACAAAAAAAATGGGATCTATTTTTTATTTTTGCTGAATTGATCAGGTATGTTTCGTCAGAAATTGGGGAATTGTTTATGGTCCTATCAAAGGGGTTGGAAATTGTTACCAATTTAACAAGAAGCAAATGGATTTGAATGCATTCAAAATTTAACAATAATGTTTTTTTTTTTTAATAAATTTTTTTTATAGAATCCAATCCTGAGAATTATATGATAAGGACTTGATAATTGATATAATATCGAGCTTGCAAACTCTAAAGGAAAACGTTAAAAAAAATAAAAGTGATTGTCATGGATCTATTTGAGAAATGATTAATTATGTACATTTGATGTAGTATGTTCTCCATTCATATAAGGGTGTGTTTTATATTCAGAACTTACAGCTAAAGCCTACTCTTACATAAGAAGAAAGTCTAATACATCAAATACATTGACAGATTTCATAATCAAAATGTTAGGTCCATAACTTTTTTTTATGGATTCATAATTTTGCTACTCACAACTCACCACGTGAGTAAATTGTGGCAAAACTACCTTAAAAGTTGTGGTCAATTATGTCATAGCATTACTGATTTCACAATGTTTTAAGGCTCGAGACAGAAATGAAATGAAGAGAGATCATAATAATATCATGTTTATAAGAAAAGACAGAAATTAAGGGAGGAAGAATCAAGGAAATTCGCGGATTGATTTTATTCACTGCATTTTAAGAATGTCTCGTAAAATAGCAGCCGGCGGCGCTACGATTGCTGATGATAATATGACCCGCACGAGACGTACGGTTTCACAAGCTAAACCAGTGGCCAGTCAACATATTTTAAGCATGTTGGGCTCTACTTTGTTAATCGAGAGAGGTGGGAAAGGAGAAAAGTTCAAAAAGACTTTGCATTAAGTAGGTGGATATGCACCACAAGAACAAAAACTAAAAAAAAAACGTTGCAAGACAAATTAAAAGCTACTCTTTAGTCCTACTCCTATCTATAAGAGAATGAAAATCAAAAGATTAAAAAGATCTTGTTGGGGTCTCTTATTCAATACTTGAAAAAGTGTTTCCACCCATGCATTTTAAAAACAATGTCTTGGTTCCCATTATAGCCCCTTTGGTTTATATTTTGTTTTTGAAAAGTGGATAAGACTAATTCTCCTAAAGTTTATTCTTTGAGCTTGGATTTCCTTTACATGTGCAATTAAGAAATGCTGTACGTATGTTTTGTCTTATCATTCCCTAGCAATTCAAACTTGACTTTTTCCTACTTTCTCCAATTTCAGTAGAATCGATCAATACTTTTATTTCGATTAAATTTGGTTAGGTGGCCTTTTAGATCACACACTGAACCTAATACCACTATGAGCAATGATGTTGATTGATCTAACCCCAAGACAGTACTGCTGTTTCATATACTTTAAGATCATTATCAGATAAAAATAGGAACTAGAGCTCCTATATACTATCATCTAGGAGGTGAAAGTGAACCTAAATGGTTGTCCATTTCTACATTCTATAAGTTGGCATCCACCGAAGGCTCTAGTCTTCGTTACAATGTCTTGTAATCATTTGAAATTTAGGAAAAAAAGTAGTTTTGCTACTTTCTCCACTTGCAGGCTTTCATACTAGACAGGCTTCAGGTCAACTACTTTTAGTTTTTCTTTCATACTAGTTAGTCACAATGAATTTTAACATGGCGAGGTTGCATTTGCTCGGATCGGGAATATATGCACTAATCAGAAGAATGCACAAATTAACATGGCAAAGTAGCGTGTTTGGATAGCGGGAGGAGGGGGGAGTCAATCCTGAAAAGGGATGATGGATGTTTAATTAAGCTTGTTTAGATGTTTCTGTTAGGGTTATATTTTTTTAATGTATTGGCTTATCTTTTGACAAAATGTATTTTTCTTATAATTGAATAGATCTAAGATGAGTTTAATATATCAAGAAGTATGTAACTCTTACATAACAAGTGGTATCATCAAAGACATAAAAATTGAACCAAGAACCAAGTGAAGAAAAGATAATTCAATGAAACTTGAAACTAGTCTTAGCAATAGCTCGGCACTAGCAACTATCAAGATTTAATGAAGGATTCTCGACACAAGTTCGACACCTCTCGATCTATCGAGCTCTGTGATTTCAAAATTCTCAAATATGAATTTCGGCCCATGATAACTTTGATTGCTAGGGTTTCGTTCACAAAACCTTTATACCATATAAAAGTTTTATTTTAAAGTCATCAAAGACACAGAAACTCAATTAGAGCACTCATACACTCTATGAGAAGCTATAGATATGACATATGACATATGACATGTAAATAATTCTTTAGAAATAAGAATAATAAGATATAGATATCACCGTGGTATATGGTTCAGTTGAGGTGCGGCACTAGGGATGGAATCATTCATTGATATTGGGGGCAATGGCCCCACCAAATAAAATAAAAATAAAAATACTACTATATATATATGTACTAGTTTTAGCAATTTACACTTCGCCCCCCTTAAAAATATTATTAATCCTTTTAAAGATCATAAAAAAAAAAAAAAAAATTATAGATCTAAAATTTAAAACAAAATTTTCAAACCCAAAGAATTTGCACAACAACAAAAATTACTAATAGCAAAGCTAAAAAAAATCAAGTCTAATCAATTACAAATTTTACCCAAAACAAACAACTCAGACATTTAAAAAAAAAAAAAAATTTCCCTTACCCAAAAGCAATGCACACATTAAAGGAATATATATATATATATATATATATATATATATATATATATCCTAAGTGGCTAAGCAGCTTAACCAAGAGAAGACAAAGTGAGAAACTATGGAGCAAGCATTTTTAACTGTAAATGTCATCAAAATAAACATTTGCAACAAAATGAAATATGAGTTTTTTTTTTTAATTTATTTTTATGGATGCTATGATTTATTCGTTGAAAAGGATATCGCTATGATAATTAGTACAGATTCAATAATAGATGTTATCAAACATTAAAAAAAAATGCCAAGTTCTTTTTCTTAAATTATTGTGTAAGGACCAAATTTGACTTCCTAGCCCATTAGGTGGATAGACCTAGGCCCAAAAAGCCCAAAACAATGAATTTGTAGAGAATGTGTTAGAAAAATTGGGTTTTAGATGATCAAACCAACATTGGAATAGGTTAGATGATCGAATAATACAAAGAGATAGGGTTAAGTTGAAGAAAAATCCTCCTAGGCATGGTCCGAGGTGATCTGTTCATATATATATTTCTCTCAAATTGGGTTGCAAGTTTGATTACTCTCTGTTACAACGTTTTTCTCCTCTTTTTCCTGAATCTTTCCTCCCCCTTTTGCATGAAGGGTCTCAGTTCTTATATATCTCTTTCCAAAACATCTTGATCTTACACTTGTTGATCATCTACGTTACTACTTGAGTGTCTATCCCATCAGACGCCCTCTCTGGTTGTATAAGTTCTGGGGCAGCCAACTTTGCACTGTTTAGGTATCAAATCCACATTAATGCGGCCAGGGAGTTAGATGCAAAGCATTTAATGCGGAGGTAGCAGCTTTTGTAGATATTTGTAATCTTCTTCCATTCCTTTCCTATCCAGCATTTGACTTCTAGCCGTGATGCTACCCGGTAGGATACTTAGGAAGGTAGGATATCCCCACTGATCTTGGATTCACAATTCCGAGATGGCTTCTATCCTCAGATTGGGCCATAGGCCCAATACACACCTTTTTAATAGTGCGTTTTGGCTATCTGGCCCCCACAAATTGCATTATAATGTATTTAGAAATAATGATTTTGTGTCTTTGTTTTCGTTGACAGTTTGTTAATACTAAATGAATGCTTTATTTAGAGTTTTATAATAAATTATATATATATATATATATATATATATATATATATATATATATATACTTCCGCCCCTTCTAACTCTAATAAGTTTTGGCTCCGTTCCTATGTGGCACTCACTCTCTTTTAAGACATTTCATATCACTGCAGGAGAATATAAAAAATATATCTCAACCGGTGCAATGGATTCACTACCACGATGCCCAATGATACAACAGCCCAGCCACATTCGTTATAAAGTCCATGAATTTGCACTAATCCACTAAGAGAACACTCTTCTTTGTCCAACCATTCTCAATATATGTATAATTGTAAATCACTTCTTATATACATAGATATTGTTATTCATATAGACATGAGTATTTCGAGGAATGGTGCAAATAGGGATATATATATATATATAGAGAGAGAGAGAGAGAGAGAGAGAGAGAGAGAGAGAGAGAGAGAGAGAGAGAGAGAGAGAGAGAGAGAGAGAGAGACTCATAAAAACCACCCACTTAAGAATAATGAGCATTATCACCATATTTATTTTCATATATATTATACTGATTATTATTATTGTATTGGTAGAAGTTTCTAGATTTAAATATTGGAGTTATATGAAATACAATAACTCTCCATTATTTTTGAAATTCTTACACCTTTTCAATTACCACAAAAATCAATATAAATAAATAGCATAAAAAATAAATATTTCAATTTATTTGTCAATTAATATTAAAATATACCAACAAATTTCTTTGAATTGAAAAAAAAAAGGAGTCTTTTGACTAAATATTGGTTAAATAGGAATTTATTTGTAATATTTATATTGTTCAAAGAATTTTAATTGAAAGAGGAGAGAGACGAAATTCGGCAATGGTATCGCTGAATTTGTGAGAAAAAAGTAGGTGAGAGAAGAGAGATGATGAGACTGAAGGGGGAGGAGAGAAAAAAGAAAATTCAAAAATACCATTGCATGATATACTTCTTAGAAATAATCAATAACTTTGCAAGAAAGTCAACATCAAAAAAATTAATAAGAGCTAATAAATTAATAAAAACTGATGAATTCTGATCCAATAAAAGTTTAAAAGGAGAAAGTAGAAGATTCTTCATCCACAACATAAGATCTTAAACTAGTATGATCACTTTTTACAATATTGTGTCAGATTTTCTGAAATAGTAGAAGGAGATATTTTCCTCCTAACGATTGTTGGGTCTTAAATAATATTATTAACAATATTAGTAATCCAAAACAACAATCATACGTAAGAACACAAATATTTATGTGGAAAACCCTTATTTTTAAGGGAAGAAACATGGGACAAACTCTAAATCAATGCACTATTCTCAAATCAATTATAATATCTCTTGTGTATGTCTCATGGCTAAAGAAAAAACCCTTCTTGTTTTTCTTTACTCTCACACACACTAATTATTTATCTAGAAGGCAGCAGCATTTTTCTCTCTCCTCCTTTGCTATCTTCTCAAAGAGGGCAACACTTTGCTATCTCTTTCTTGGCTATGTTCTCGAAGGCGGCAACCCTTTGCTCTCTCGTCCTTGACTATCTTCTTGAAAGCGGTAACCATTTACTCTCTCCTCCTTGACTGTCTCCTTGAAGGTGACAACTTTTAACTCTTTCCTCCTTGACTATCTTCTCAAAGGCGGCAATCATTTGCTCTTCTCCTTGGCTATCTTCTCGAAGGCGACAACCCTTTTCTCTCTTCTCCTTGGATATCCTCTTAAAGGCAGCAATACTTTACTCTTTCCTTCTTCTTGTGTTCCTCCTAATCGAAAATCCTTTTTTTTTTCTTGGTTTCACGCTTTATTTTCCCTTTCCCTATAGGGAGGACCCTTGGGTCAAATCTCTCAAATTCTTTGTAGCATTATCTATTTATAAGACTATTTTTCTCTTCACTCTTGGACTAGAAATACATTACCTCTTTAACAAGGAATAAACTTTCCTTTCTCACCAAGGAATAGTCTTTCCTTCCACAACAAGGAAACTCAAATTAATTTTTCATTCTTCAACTAGGAAACCTAATTGATTTTCCAAGTTACAATTGAAATTTGAGGTAATTTCCCAACAAGGATAAGGGTTTTAAGGGAAGCTTTTTCCCATCTTCATTAATACTTTCATTTCATTTTTTTCACAAAAAAATTGTAGAGAAGATCTAAATTCATCCAAGTTAGAAGATATAACTACTTCCCTTTATGACTTTCCATAATTTTCCTCAATAGTCGGATCAAAATATTTATCCAATATATGTCCATTGAACCTAGCCTCTAACCCGCACCTTGGTTTTCGACTATGAGATTGGGGATTACTTTGGTACATAGTCGTTTCAAAAAACCTTTCACACTATCAACTGACATCAATTCATCTCAATCTTTAAAGAAGAGATTGACGATCCAAAGTTCTTTTACTCTATTTAGAAAGTATTTTTTTACTGAGCGACCATCATTTTTTCATTTATTTCCATCAGTCCTTTACTTTCATTGGTTTGATCCTGTAAAATCTAGCCAATTTTCTCATTGAGTAAAAGGTACAAAATAAATAAAATTTTCTATTTTCCACTCACACACAAAAAAACTAATAAAAACTTTAAGAATTCACTATTATGCCCAAAACAAGCTCATAAAAACAAAACAAAAATACCACTATGTTTAACAACCTAAGTACCTGTAGGGACCAAATTCAAGCACTGTTCCTAGAGAACGAGTGAACTCGAGCCCGGCTGACCCAATATAATAAAATTTGTAGAGCGTGGGTAAAAGGGCTAGGCACTAGCAAGCAAGACAATAGTCGACGTGAGATTTGTAAGACTAATAATCAAGAATTTGGCTAAGGGTTTGTGAGGATAATAACAGTGAATTTGACTAAGTGTTCTTAAGAAAAGTTCATCCTCGACCCAGTCCAAGGAGCTCTTTCCTTAGAACCGATCAATACAAGAGTTGTCCCTGGACACCCTGAAAAACCCCTTTTACTTTTCCCTTCTCCCCCCAAGCCCCCAACCAACCCCCTTGCATTGGGGGTTCTATCTATTATATAGTCTTTGTTCAGTTGATCTCTGCCGTCCATTTGTCGGCCATCTGAACTTGTGTCTGAGGACTCGTCCCATCAGCTGCCTTTGCAGGCTTTCTGTTAGTTGAGATAACCAAGACATCACTGTTTGCTGGTCAATTCATCATTAATGCGGCCAGAGTGTTGGTGGCGTACATTTAATGGGTGAATGACAACTACCTGCCTTCAATGTTGGCTTGCCAAGGACATGGGCATCCTCGACGAGGTCCCTTAATGACTTGGGCCCCTCCCACTTGTCCTCGGACTTGGTACTCTCCTCGGCATGGATCTTGGGCCCGATGTAGAGTGGGCTAGGGTTGCCAAATATATGGGCCCCATAATAGCCCCTCAAAATTCTACTGCCAGGCCTCTCGGACGGGGAGGAAGATTTTGATGTTCTCGGGCCTATGTCCTAGCCTGTCGAGCCTTACCTTTCTGTCAGTGTCACAATCCTTTCAACTGCCCAGGGGACATTCCTGGCGTTTCAGTATCTGGAGCGTGCCTTCATTAAATTTCGGTGGTTCTGTGTTCTCCACGTTCAACGGTGTGATGATGAATGGACGGTAGGGATGCTTCTAGCTCATTTGGGCGGGAAAGTCCGTGCAGTTATTCCTAATTGGGGGCATATATTCCCAGTTGAACTGATTCGTCTTTTTACCTTTGTATTCGAGAGATCTTGCTCACATACTTCGAATTCGGTCACATCTCTAACTGTACTAGCGATTTCTCTTACCACAAAAAGCCTGTCCAAGGAGCATTCCCTCATTTTTGTAAGTCTTCTTCTTTCTCTAGTTCATATTGTTCGCTTTAGTTCCTTGTAAGTCCTTAAGGATGGGTAGGCTTAAGAAATTAGTGGAGTCTGAGGAGTTAATGGATAAATTCATCGCTGATTATAGGATCCCTAATACAGTGGGTTTGAGGTACTGCAGAGAGGGGGAACGGAGTTCGAACAAGAAAGAGGGTGAGGTGGCGATACCTATAATCGCCTCCCTGGAGGGTGGAATGAGGATCTCTATGGGGTCGGTCATAAGGGACTATCTCAGGCACTTCAATCTATCCCCCACTCAGTGTGCCACCAACGTATTTAGGATCTTAGGCTGTGTAGATGCCTTGAATGAGAAGATGGGGCTAAGGCTAACCTACCATGATGTGAACTGGTGCTATAAACTCCAGTGCCTGAAGGAGAAGTCCTATTACATGAGGACGAGGGATGATAGGGTTCAGCTCATCCAGTGCCTCCCTGAGTCCAACAAGGGTCTGAACAAAGATTTCCTCATTGTGTCTGGGGAATGGCACGAGGGCCTTCCCTACCCAACAGTGGCAGGTACACCAGGTAGGGCATCCAGACTAGGAGAGCGTTTAGTCCTTTGCGCTTTAGTGTCTTGCTTCGTTTGGTTTTTTGACAGGAACTTGCTTTCTTTATACAGATCCCAAGCTTTTGATCGTCACTTCGGCCAAGTCAACAAGGAAGACTTGGAGAAGGTGCTGAGGTCAGAGATTTTTGTATACGAAGAAGACAACCAAGTTAGAGTCGCCCACGTGGTCCTAGGGTACGTCCTGCTCCAGAAATCATTCTCGGCTCCAAAGCAGGTGATCCGAGCCGGGGACCCTCGGCTGCGCAGCATCATAGTAGTCGAGTAAGGATTTCTAATCCCCGAAGGGTCTCCCATTCCCGAGGGCGTACTGTTGGTAGGTACTTCTTCATCGACTCAAGTTGCTGAGGCCGAAGGAGAGGAGGAGGTTGCTGACTCAGGTCCGTCCAGGGACGATTTTGGCATATTCGATCAACCTCACTCGCCCAAGGATCCTTCTGGTGACTTAGGTGACCCCAGTTTGACTGAAGCAGACTTTCTGTCCTAGGAAACCACTCTTCAATCGAAGATGAGCTTCAAGAAGCGGTCTCAGAAAAGCCTGCTGGCACTGATCGAGGGGCAGCCAAGGGGGGACGCGCCGGGGAAGTCTACTCCTGAGCTCCTTCCTATCGAGCTTCCTTCTTCTGAGCCTCCTCTTGCCGAGCTTCCTCCTCCCCCACCCCAACAAAGTTTGACGCCTGGGTCCAGGCCCACCAGTCCTTCGCAGAAGAAGGACAAGGGCAAGAGACCTAGGGGGCGAAGAATCTAACTCTCCCCGAGGCAGTGGCGATGCTCGACCGCCATCAAAACAGTTGAGGATAGGGCGTCGAGGCCAAGAGAAGCAGGCCTCTATCCAAGTCGGGGCCCAAGCTTGGCTTCTTGCCCCCATGCTCTATGGGAAGCCTCTGACGGATGATGCCTCCCTCAGGAACCCTTGAAGGGGCGAGGGTGCGCTCGTGGCTGACGTGATGGGGAAGTCTTTGTTGCTCCCTACGGCCATGGCCCAACTGGAGGCTTTGAGCAGCAAGGAGGTCTTCCTCAGCCTTAAGCAATACTTGGGCATGGTAAGTTTTCTGATCGCTTATGATTTTCTTGACCTTCTGTTCCTTGGCTCCT
The DNA here is from genome assembly GCA_023736055.1 of Quercus glauca. Classification (NCBI taxonomy): domain Eukaryota; kingdom Viridiplantae; phylum Streptophyta; class Magnoliopsida; order Fagales; family Fagaceae; genus Quercus; species Quercus glauca. Next base: position 22,628,972 of record CM043315.1, read on the forward strand.
TATCTATTACATATTGGTTTCAATGGGAAGGCTATCCAGGCTACCTTCAGGCTGGAGGACATAACCAGTAGCCAGAGCAAGGTCGCTGGCTTAGAGCATTCCAAGCTGTTGGAAGCCTTGCGGTCCCTCGACGCTTCCAAGGAAGATCTTAAAAAGGCGAGGGTTGAGTTGGAGGAGATGAAGGCGGCTCGAGCCAAGGCTGGGTCGGCCCTTACTGTCGCCAAAAAACTGGCTCTAGATCATACCGACAACCTGCGCCAGGCAGAGGATCAACTGAGGATGGCCAGAGAGGAGGTCGCGACCCTGAGGGAGAGGGCGCTTGAGGCAGATAAGGCTAGGGGCGCTGCGGAGTCTGCCAGGGCTGAGGCTGAGGCCTCCAAAGACAAGGCTGTGCAGGATGCCTATGAGGAAAGGGTGACTGACACAAAGGACGGCCTTAGAGCTCAAGTGCAGGGATGTGCAGACTTTCCTGCTCTGAGATTTGGAATGAGACCCTTAAACAAGCTGGGGTTGAGGCCTTGTCCGACCTGTGGAAGGCGGAAAACGTCTTCTATCTTGTTGCCATTCGTGAGGCTGCCCCTCCAAGTTCTGAGACTGAGGTAGCTACCAAGGGCGCTGGGGTTGTTTCCGAGAAAGGTGTCCCCACTGTCGTTACTCCGGGCGAGACAGCCGAGGAAGTTGATCCTCTTGAGGCCGTTGAGGCAGGCGAGGGTTCCATCGCTGATGTGCCTGGGGAGGCTGCGGGTTCTTCAGCTGATGTTCAAGCGTCTCTTGTAGAAGAGGTATCCCACCCAGCTGACCCTTCCCAAGCAGCGACCCCAGGCAAGGGCCATAAGGACTCCGAGACCTCCCCTGCCCAGCCACCTGAGGGGGGAGTTGAGATGGGGCCGCAAGAATGATCCTCCGCGAGCGCCCTTGCTTTGTTTTTCCTTTTTTCTCTTTTTCTCTTTTCTTTTTAGCATTGTAATGGCATATTTGCCTCATACAACTTTTCTCCAACGATTCAGCGAAGTATATGTTTTCTCTTTTCTTATTGGTTTTGCTCGTGTTGTATTGTGCATATACGTATATCTTTTTACTTGCATGATTCTGACTTCAATTGCGCCTTTGCCGACTTCATAGGTTATCATCCCCTATAGTGCTCATTACTGATACCAAAGTGGTCAGCCTCGCCGTAGGTTTGGGCCCGCGGTCAGTACAAGACCCTGGTTCTGTCCAGTGCTTAGATCCTCCTTAAGTAACTAGTTTTCCCATAGGTTTGAGTCTTTGGACCATGCAAGACCTTAGTTCTGTCTAGTACTTGGATTCCCTTGAAGTAGCTAATTTCCCCATAGGTTTGATGCCGAGGAACGTACAAGACCTTGGCTCTGCCTAACACTTGGTATTTCATGGGGGGATGGTTTCTCCATTGGCTTGAGTCTAAGGACCATGCAAGGCCTTGGTTCTGTCCAGCACTTGGTTCTTCTTTTAGTAACTAGTTTCCCCATAGGCTTGAGTCCGAGGACCATGCAAGGCCTTGGTTCTGTCCAGCACTTGGTTCTGAAGTAGCTAGTTTCCCCAGAGGCTTGAGTCTTTGGACCATGCAAGACCTCGGTTCTGTCTATTACCCAGTTCTGGAAATAATAGTTAGTTTCCCCGTAGGCTTGAGTTCGAGGACCATGCAAGGCCTAGGTTCTGTCTAACACTTGGTTCTGAAGTAGCTAGTTTCCCTAGAGGCTTAAGTCTTTGGACCATGCAAGACCTCGGTTCTGTCTAGTACCTAGTTCTTGAAATAGTAGTTAGTTTCCCCGTAGGCTTGAGTCCGAGGACCATGCAAGGCCTAGGTTTTGTCTAACACTTAGTTCTGAAGTAGGTAGTTTCCCCAGAGGCTTGAGTCTTTGGACCATGCAAGACCTCGGTTCTGTCTAGTACCTAGTTCTTGAAATAGTAGTTAGTTTCCCCGTAGGCTTGAGTCCGAGGACCATGCAAGGCCTAGGTTCTGTCTAACACTTAGTTCTGAAGTAGCTAGTTTCCCCAGAGGCTTGAGTCCGAGGACCATGCAAGGCCTTGGTTCTGTCTAGTACCTAGTTCTTCCTTTGGGTGACTGGTTTCCCCATAGGCTTAAGTCCGAGGACCATGCAAGGCCTTGGTTCTGTCCAGCACTTGGTTCTGAAGTAGCTAGTTTCCCCAGAGGCTTGAATCTTTGGACCATGCAAGGCCTCGGTTCTGTCTAGTACCCAGTTCTGAAAATAGTAGTTAGTTTCCCCGTAGGCTTGAGTCTGAGGACCATGCAAGGCCTAGGTTCTGTCTAACACTTGGTTCTGAAGTAGCTAGTTTCCCCAGAGGCTTGAGTTTTTGGACCATGCAAGACCTCGGTTCTGTCTAATACCTAGTTCTTGAAATAGTAGTTAGTTTCTCCGTAGGCTTGAGTTCGAGAACTATGCAAGGCCTAGGTTCTATCTAACACTTGGTTCTGAAGTAGCAAGTTTCCCCAGAGGCTTGAGTTTTTGGACCATGCAAGACCTCGGTTTTGTCTAATACCTAGTTCTTCCTTTGGGTGACTGGTTTCCCCATAGGCTTGAGTCCAAGAACCATGCAAGGCCTTAGTTCTGTCCAGTACTTGGTTCTTCTTTTAGTAACTGATTTCCCTATAGGCTTGAGTCCGAGGACCATGCAAGGCCTTAGTTCTGTCCAGCACTTGGTTCTGAAGTAGCTAGTTTCCCCAGAGGCTTGAGTCTTTGGACCATGCAAGACCTCGGTTCTGTCTAGTACCCAGTTCTGGAAATAGTAGTTAGTTTTCCAGTAGGCTTGAGTCCGAGGACCATGCAAGGCCTAGGTTCTATCTAACACTTGGTTCTGAAGTAGCTAATTTCCCCAGAGACTTGAGTCTTTGGACCATGCAAGACCTCGGTTCTGTCTAGTACCTAGTTCTTGAAATAGTAGTTAGTTTCCCCGTAGGCTTGAGTCCGAGGACCATGCAAAGCCTAGGTTCTGTCTAACACTTAGTTCTGAAGTAGCTAGTTTCCCCAGAGGCTTGAGTCCGAGGACCATGCAAGGCCTTGGTTCTGTCTAGTACCTAGTTCTTCCTTTAGGTGACTGGTTTCCCCATAGGCTTGAGTCCGAGGACCATGCAAGGCCTTGGTTCTGTCTAGCACTTGGTTCTGAAGTAGCTAGTTTCCCCAAAGGCTTGAGTCTTTGGACCATGCAAGACCTCGGTTCTGTCTAGTACCTAATTCTTGAAATAGTAGTTAGTTTCCCCGTAGGCTTGAGTACGAGGACCATGCAAGGCCTAGGTTCTGTCTAACACTTAGTTCTTCTTCTGGACTGCTTGGAAGTAAAGGGCTCATCCTCGGTTTTGGCGTGTCCACCTTTGTATTGGCAGTGGCCTCGCATCCGTTTTGCCGAGGGAGGATTCTCCTTCGGTCTAGCCCCTTTGTTCAGCGCGCCATTTCTGATAACGAGGCGTCTTTTGGGCTATTTGAGTAACGTGCTTGGCGCTTTGATGCGCGAGGTGCCTCCTCATTAATGCCCTTGTTGATTTACAAGGGCCCAACGGCTGATAAGCCTCTTGGAAATTTGGTGGAGTTAATTCCTCCGGTAATTCCTCCTTAGGATTCTGTGCAGGCCGGCTTTCTCCAATTTTTGCCTTCTATATAAGGCATTTTGGGGTGATCCTTCTTTCAAACTTGACAAATATTTGAATTCGAATCTCACAAATACACCACCTTCTGGGCATCTCAAGGGTTTTGCCAGAAGAGTAGTTTATGCCCCATAAGATGAAGCGACCCTGGGGAAGGGCGGCGACAGGGAAGCCGAGCCCTTTTAAGGAGCCGAGGATGCCGCTCCAATCCTGGACAACACGATGGAGGCGGTGTAGGCAGAGGCCGAAGATCTTCCTTCTTTTCAACCTAGCTAGAGATAGGGCTCCCCTTGCTGTTTGGAAGGGGATTCAGAAGAAACGTAACGTCCTTCCTCCGGATTTGGATCTGTCAGCCCTCTAGGCTGGCAGTGATCCGCCGGCTCCCAGCCGTTGTGGGATTGGGAGGGAAACCAGGTGGAGCTATGAGGTGGAACCGTCAGGCGCCGCGGCCTCTTTTTCCTTCTCCTTCCTTCCGTCGTAAGTGGTGGTTGGGGAGCTGTAGACGACCTTAACGTAGGTCTGTCTCCACTTCTTCCTCCACCACTGGGCATGGCTGTAAAACATGCCTGCCTAGGCCTCTCACCCTTTCCTTTTCTCTTAGCTTCAGCGCAAGCCTATTTAGGCTTTTTCTTTGTAGTTAGCTTTAGAACAAGCCCGCATGGGCGTTTGTCTTCATAGTTAGCTTTAGAACAAGCCTGCATAAGAATCTGATGTAAAAATGTAATTTCTTTTTCAAGATTAATAAAGAAATAGCCCCATTTATCTCTTTTATTTCTTGTAAATTTTCGATTTTCTGTGATGGTTGTTTTCTGAATGAACATGTTGCTTTTGGTTATGTGTACATTTTTTATGAAAAGAAGTGTTGCTTCTCATCTTTTTCACACTAACCGTTGCACTCGCTAGTGTACAAGTCCTTTCCCACAGACGGCGCCAATTGTAGGGACCAGATTCGAGCACTATTCCTAGAGAACGAGTGAACTCGAGCCCGGCTGGCCAATACAATAAAATTTGTATAGCGTGAGTAGAAGGGCTAGGCACTAGCAAGCAAGACAACAGTCGACGTGAGATTTGTAAGACTAATAATCAAGAATTTGGCTAAGGGTTTGTGAGGATAATAACAATGAATTTGACTAAGTGTTCTTGAGGAAAGTTCGTCCTCGACCCAGTCCGAGGAGCTCTTTCCTTAGAACCGATCAATACAAGGGTTGTCCCTGGACACCCTGAAAAACCCCTTTTACTTTTCCCTTCTCCCCCCAAGCCCCCAACCAACCCCCTTGCATTGGGGGTTCTATCTATTATATAGTCTTTGTTCAGTTGATCTCTGCCGTCCATTTGTCGGCCATCTGAACTTGTGTCTAAGGGCTCATTCCATCAGCCGCCTTTGCAAGCTTTCTGTTAGTTGAGATAACCAAGACATCACTATTTGCTGGTCAATTCATTATTAATGCGGCCAGAGTGTTGGTGGCGTACATTTAATGGGTGAGTGACAGCTACCTGCCTTTAATGTTGGCCCGCCGAGGACATGGGCATCCTTGGCGAAGTCCCTTGATGACTTGGGCCCCTTCCACTTGTCCTTGGACTTGGTACTCCCCTCGGCATGAATCTTGGGCCCGATGTAGAGTGGGTCGGGGTTGCCAAATATATAGGCCCCACAGTACCTATACTAGGTGCTCCAAGGAGTTACAATATACATATACACTTTGAGAATTCACTATTATTCCCAAAAAAAGCTCACAAAAACAAAAAATTCACCACTATGCTTAACTACCTAATTACCTATACTAGGTGCTCCAAGGAGCAGATTAGTCTAGAGGGCCATTGTTTTTTTGTTGTGTTCTCACAAGAACGCCAAAAACTCTCATTTAATGCGTGATGTGTCAAAACATTCATGTGTCGCTCAACTTGCACTGTCTCATGCATGTGCACATGCACGAGACACTAACTTTTACTGATAGACTATATTGAATCTTATAACGTGCACTATAAATCAACATTATAATCATATTAAACGTACTAGTGATGGTCCTACTGAGTTGTTAAGAATCTGTCAATAGTGAATAATCATAATGTTTTATTTGAAATGAAGGTAATTAATGTTCCAATGAAAAAGAATAATAAATGATCAGTAAAATTCTCTTCGTAACAAATTGAAATAAATAGTACTCCTTTCTTTCTTTCAAAAAAAAAAAAAAATAGCGCTCCTTAATTTCTTGTTTCACACTTTCACTATTATATGCATCTCAAATATTCTCAATATTAACGTGCAAAACAAGGGGTTTAATAATTTAATTTCTTAGGCGAAAATACCATTTTGGTCCTTACATTTTGGAGTTATAGTCAATTTGGTCCTTACATTTTGGTAACAATCAATTTGATCCTTACATTTTGGTAACAATCAATTTGATCCTTGTTATTTTCAACCTGAAGTCAATTTGGTCCTTACCGTTAACTCATTAACAGAAAATGCTTACGTGACTAACGGATTACACAGTTGGCATACTTTATGCCTACATGGATACTAAAATAATAATAAAATATTTTAATTGTAATTTTAAAAACCACATCCACATAATAAAATCCACGTCAGAACATTGAAAATATAGAATGATTTTTAAAAGAAAAAATTAAATGAATTTAACAAAATGAAACATTGGAGAATTAGGAGTGATTTTTTTTTTTAATGATTTATTACTAGAACTATTTAGAGATCGGTTTGGAAAAATATAATTTACTTTAGAATTTGTAACTTTGTCATCAATGTTTGATATAATGAAGGAAACATAGGAAGTGATCGGTTTGGTGATGATGATCCTAAAGAGATCGATGTCATTTTCAAGAACAACCTTAAAAGCTCGATCTTAGACACTACTTGAGGAGCAGCTCGGCGTTGATCTTTTTATTTATTTATTTATTTATTATTTATTTTCTGGGATACTATTTATTTATGTAACTATATTCTAGATCTTTCTTTCTTGTGTTTTGAGTTTGTGAGATATAAAAATTTGCAGATCTGAAAAAAAAAAGAAAAAAAAGAAAAAAAAATTGGTTCGACAATGGTGGCTGGGTACTGATTTAGATTTTGTGGTTCTTTCATCCAGTTTTAAATCTTGGTTTTTGTGAAAGGTGTAAAGGGATTTTTTATGGTTAAGGGATTTAGTCTAGGTTTGGTTAAAGTCCTTAACAAACATATTATGGGTTTGGATTATTCTGGGTTAAACTCCTCAAAGAATTTTGAGGTTGCTGTGTTTGGCTACTAAGAAACTGCAAGAAAAACTTGAAAATTTTTTAAAACTGCTCATTTTCAAAATTTTTTGTTTTATTTCTCTACTATGGATTTTTTTTTTTCTGTTTCTAATTTTTTTAGATCCTATCGTGGCTTTTAAAAATACCAATTAAAATATTATATTATTATTTTAGTAGCCACATAAGCAGAAAGTTTGCCAACTATGCAATCTATTAGCCACATAAACATTTTCCGTTAGTGAGTTAAGAGTAGGAACCAAATTGATTTCAAGTTGAAAATAACAGAGACTAAATTGATTGCTACCAAAATGTAAAGACTAAAGTGACTGCGACCCCAAAATGTAAGAACCAAAATGATGTTTTTGCCTATTTTTTAATATTAGTTATGCCCGTATAAATCGTTTGTCACATAAGCATTTTTCATTAGTAAATTAACGGTAAAGATTAAATTGACTGCAATTTGAAAATAACATGGACCAAATTGAATGCTACCAAAATGTAAGGACTAAATTAACTGTGACACTAAAATATAGGAATCAAAATAGTATTTTTGCCTTTCTTTTAATGAGTTAAACGAGTAGTAATTCAATTCCATTCAACTCAGCCCTAACCACAACAGACAATTCCTCAGTTGCTTTTTCAATATTAACGGGTTGTTAGACTTTAGACTTCTTTAAAGTAAAAAAAAAAATTTCCAAGTTTTGGTCATTAAAATGCAGCTCACCCACTACGGCTCTTGTACTCTATGGAAAAACTCGATAAAGTAACATGTTTTCCTCTTCTCCTTTTTGCATCATTTTTGTTTATACCCATTTTACAATAAGAAGTGCTACTTTCACAATATTTTTACAATATTATTACAATAAATTATAGGTGGTTAGTTGTTATTGGTTCAAATTTGAACCTAACACTAAAATTACTTTTTTGCCTCAACAATAACAACTAGTAACAATCTACCACTTATAATTTGTTGTAAAAATATTGTGGACATATAATTTCTCTTTCAACAATAATAGATCGTGTGACATGCAAATCTCATTCGTATAAATTTAGTTAGCTATTTCTTCGTCATTTCTTCTTAAAGTTCATGATTTCACTTCGAAATGTCGTGAATACAAACGCATGAGTTTTTGTCATTATAGTGAAAACTAAATCGAAAGGATTAGAATTTTGACTTTTAAAACTCATATTTCATATCAACTAGGTTTGTTAAGTGGTACACCTAAAAGAGAGGTACAGATTGAGTCAAAAGAGAGCAATGTGTTCCCGTTCAAGCATTGAAAATAATGGCGTGTTGGGTTCATATGGTAATGGACACTGTTAGAGAGAGAGAATGTAAACAAATAAACGGTGCCGACAAGTGACACTTTGGTGTTGGCTAGCTAAAAGATCAACTCACGTGGGATTCACATGATTTGAATTATTGCTAATGCCGCGTTTGAGAATTAAGGGACATATAGGACCATCATTGCTTGAGAGAAAATTAACCAAAGGTCGATCAAAACGGACACATGTTGCCGTTGAGTGTTGATCTCAATTAGGGCCAACATGTACTGTCTCTCTAAATGGGGCCCAAACCCTCTTATTAGATTCTTCTATTTGACCTTCAATAATAAAGAGTGCTACTTTGTAAAAGATTGGGACAGTAATAAGTTTTGAAGGGGGTGTTTATTTCACACTAAATATTGCACACAAAGTACATGCAAGTATTTATTTTTTACTGAATTATGAGTTCAGAGTTACGAGTTTAGTGCAAAAAAAAAAATGTTTGTGTGTCCCTCAAGCTTTTGTATTAAAATTAACATTTTTGTGTATTTTTTGTATAGAAAAAAATGAAATTAAAAAGAAATTGTAAATAAATAAATAAACTAATAGGAGTTTGGCATAAAAGATGAAACAAAAAGAAATAAATATTGTAACTGCAAAAATAAGAAAATGTATTACTTGCGACAAATTTTTTAACTCCAAAATGAATAAATATCTATTTGTCTCTTTTATATTTTAATTTTTGTTATTAGATAGAAAGAACTCATAGTATGGGTAAAATAAGAATGCAGTAAAATTTAAAACTTAAATTGCAATATTTCAAAGATTATTACAAACATATTAGAATTATCTAACTAGAGTAAGTTGATTATCAAAAAGTAATTAAGAGTTTTATAGTTTAGTGGTATTGTTTCGATTCTCTTCCAATAAAGAATTTAAATTAAATCATCTATCTAAAGAAAGAGAAAGTAATCCCCATTTCATAAAGAAGTATTAAGTTGTTAACACATTGATTCAGCTCACGGAAGATATAATAAAGCTCTAACTGGCAAAATAGTTTCGTTTTCTCTCAAGGGATCTGAATCTCCTTTATAATTACTAGCTAATTTATGAACACGCATGATATGGATGTCACTAGATGAGATTTAAAACATTAAATATTTAGAAGTAAATTCTCTCTTTCTTTTCCTTTCTTTTTCATTTTTCTCAAATGAAGGAAGAAACGTTAAGGGAATCTCATGTCTACAAACACTTTTTTTTTTTTGGGTTAACTACAAACACTTTATGTCCCTTTGTGCAAAAAAGACGATATCATCAAACAACATGGTGACTAAAGAACCTATGATTATGTGGTCCATTACCCTGGGCAACAGGGACAAAAAAGATTGTGGTTACTAACCTAAAGGTGTTAAAGCACATTAGGTACCCTACCTTCACTATTTATAGTACTAATGTAGTTTCCCACTACCCAACTTGAATATGAGGGGACTATACAGTATAAATCGCATTACGTTGTACGTCCGTACTGGATTAGGCTCATTGTCATTTACTTGTACGGTATTTACATTGTTTGTATTGCACTCATAGAGTGTGCCTATAAATAGTTAAAATTGTGCGCTAACAGTAAACACAGAAGAAAGAATCACAATTTATTAGGAGTGGAATAAAAAAAAGTGAAAATAGATTACGGTGTTGAGATCATATTTTTAGATATTGGTGTATCAAAGTCAAAACACATCATTTATATATTTAAGTCTTACTTTAAATGTGTCTAAGTATGAACAAGTGGTATATTTTGAACGACACAAAAAACTACTTAAAAGACTACTTCAGAAAAGCTATAAAAGCAAGTTGTCAATACGTCTTGATTTATCAAAACTTAATGAAACTCGATACCCAACCCGACACTTCTTGATCTATCAAGCTATGGGGATTAAGAACAATAATTTTTGTTCCAACCCATAATATCTTGACCCATCTTGAAATTCGTGCACTATATAAAAGCCATATTTTTATGGCGTCATCATACATCAAGAGAGACATGTGCATGCTCTGGAGCTGTTGCAACTTGCAACATCTCTATGCATATAGTTCTATATTGAGCCACTATCGATTCATCAAACCATGTTATTGTGAAGAACTTTGCACCTAAGCTACAACAATCATTGATTGCTTTGGAGTTAGACATAGATATGAGATTCTTGCAAAGAAGAATTCTTCTATAAGAAGAAGTCCAATTAGATTGGAGTTGAGTTTCATTCAAATTAGTAGGTTCTATTATAGGTAGGTATTTTGAGATAGGATAAGATTTTTTATACTTGTAACATTGATTCTTGTTAGTGGATTTTTCAAAACTGAGTCCTTAATCACTCATTGGGGTTTTTCTTATGAAGGTTTTCCCCATTGTAATCATATCACCACGTCATATTTATTTTTGTTGCACTTGACTTTAGATTGGCGATTTGGTTGTGTGTTAATTAAATCTTACCTGCAATTGAACTAATTAATCAACTTGAGTAATTAGTTAATTAACTAAGGTTAATTTATAACCCGACATACAAGAAGACTTAAAGAGTGTTCAAGGTTATCATATATGATGAACTTAATTAGATACAATTACTCAGGTATAATAAATTTGGTTCCCTAATAAAATTTAAAACACATCATTGTATTGAATTTAATATATTATCCTTAAAAAGATTATATTATTTGTGCTTTATTCATCAATATAACTATGAGAAATTTAATGTATTGAACTTAATTAAGTAACAGTGACTAAATTTTACCCCCAAAAAAACATTTAAGTTTTAGCCCACCGCTTATAACTAAACCAAAAGCAAGAAATGGTCAAAAGCTAGTTTGACAAGGAATTCGTGAAGCATCAATTTTGACACAATTATAGTAGGTGACCAAAAAGTTGGTTTAAGATCCAATAATCCGCACCCAAATGGACTTTAGAACAAACATATCTCTTTTTCTCCAATACTGCAAGATTACATAGAAGGAAAAAAACCCATCTACTTTGCCTAGCTTTAACAAAGAGATTGTCACATTTTCTCCCCCACTAATTGTTCATATAATATTACATCTAGTTCGTACTATAAGTTAAAATTTATTAATCCAATAATGTTCTTCAACTTCTTCTCCTTAGGAGATTAAGTTGGAACAATTTGGCTACACTACTACTATATATAGATTATAATTTTGATCATGTCCAAAGAGGATGGTCCCACAATGAGCATGGGTTGTTATCCTCATTAAGGAAGCATGGATTGTTCTGGTAGCTGTTAGGAGTGCTGGTGATGAAACTACTCTCAAGTGATTGTTGAACCGTTGCCTGTGGAGACTGTGACATTTCCATGCAAATTAAGGCTACAAGGTTGGCTTGCTGGCATTGCATGTTGACAAGCTCAGCTTGTGCTTTGGCTAATTGTGCCTGGAGCTCGTTAACTTGTTTTTGAAGCTGACAAATTGCCCCTGCACACCCATAAACTGGGTCTCTGATCCTTGCACCAGCTTCATAAACCATGCTGCTCACTGCATCAGCCCTCTGGGATTCTGGGAGATCCTGAAAATTCAATTATCACTTTTAAGGGTAAGCAAGTGAAAAGGTAAAGATATGAATAACTAAAACATAGAGGGCTATGTGGGAAATAAAAGAAAAGGTCAACATAAAGCATTCAGCTCAAATAATTGAAATTAATTGAGAAACTATAGAAGCACCTGCTCTATAATAGTAGACCAATCACAACCGCACGACTTAGCAAGTTTTGTGAAATTAAACATGGAAATCGTGATGTCCCTTGTTCTAAAATATGGACATGCTTTGTCATGTTCTTATATTGAACACGCTTTGTGTCGGAGATGCTGATTCCTGACTAGTAACATGGGCTATGTGGAAATTTTAGAACGACTTTGTACGAGTCTCTTCACACTAAGAACGAACTACACTCAGGTTGCTTACTTTTCAAACTAAGAACGCCAAACATGTTTCAGGTTGCTTACTTTTCAAACTAAGAACGCCAAACATGTTTAATGTGAGGTTCACCACAGTTGCGAGTGGTCATTTTCTATCCTTACTCAAACGAGCTACGGCACCAGCAGAGGCGGGGTCCTCCAAAGAGACTCAATTGGATAAGCTAAAAACTCTGATAATTGAAGCAGCCGTGTGACTTTGTTCACCTCATCTACTACTAGGCATGCAATCTAACTAATATCTTGGATTTTTTTTTTTTTTTTTTTGGCTGAATCTTATTCTTGCATAAATACCCTCATAAACATCATCTCAGAATATGAGCCCGACCTATGTTGCTATGGAAGTTAGTTTTAGTATATAGAAATTGACAAATAAGTTTCCAAAGTACAATTTCAAGTAAAACCATCAGGGTTATTATATATATATTTTTTAATCAATTTTAACAATTTTTTTTCTCACATTTGTTAGAACTTAGAACAGTTTAATCAAGAATTCTGAAAGACACTAGCACCAAAAAAAAAAAAAAAGTGAAAAATACCTGTAAGAACTTGATGATGTTGCTAGCACCAAACACTCTATGAGCAATGGTAAACTTGGCTGGCTCAGTGGGAGGGAAGTAGGGGGCCAACACGCATTTCTCTGCACATCTTCGCCTCAAAATCTTGCAAGCCGCGCAAGGGCTTATCACAATAGGTGGAGATGAAGGAGGAGAAGAAGAAGGAGAGGACGATGATGAAGGAGAATGTGAGCGTGGGGTTGATGAAGTGGTAGAGTTAGTGTTTGTGTCACTGCACTCCATCTTAGATTCTTAGCTTAATTTAGCTTTTTATGTGTATTTTTGTGTGTGAAAGAGAGAGAGATAGAGAGGAGAGGTGGGATTTTTTGAGAGAGCAATGCGAGTATAAATAGAAAATTGGAGCCCGGGAACGAACGTCATCACATGAGATGTTGACGCCAGCAGTTGAATTTTACCGTTGGCTGCGGCCATATCTAGTTAGGTTTGTGCTCTTTTGGCCTATTGTATGAATAACTCTTCAAGTTTGACAATCTTTTCCCAATAAGTTTTTTTTTTTAGGCCATCAAAGATAAATTAATTAAAAAGAGAGGGAAATAATTAGATTTGAAAGTATAATAATAAGTTAATAAATAGAGACATGAGCTTTCATTTTTATTATATATAAAAAAAAATTAATAGCCACAACTTATTCCAATAATCTTAATACTTTAAAAAAGTATTTTAAAAATATTTCGCGTCATATTAAGTGTGATTTGATTTCCCACAACAACTTTGGTAAAAAAGACAAAAAATTAAGGGAAAAATGAGCATTTTGCATTAGATACTTCTTTAACTTTTCATCTACTTATAACTAATCAAATTGGGTAGGCTGCAATTGGTCAATATGGAGATTTTACATTTGGAAAGAATGAATGTATCCAAGAGAGTTGGAACTTGGAAGGGACCGTGTTAGTTCAGATTTCAAATAAACAAGAAAAATGATATAAACTCTTATGATGAATTTCAGCATTAATCTGTTATACGATATATGTCTTCTTTTCACATTTCATATTATTTTGTGTTTCCAAGTAAAGTGAGATCTTTTGCTTAACCATTCTATCATTGCTCTTTCTTTTTGTGTTTTTTTTAGTAACCCATTTCCATCCTGCAAACATTAAGAGATTATCTTTGGGCTTCCCCTACTTTCACCAAAAATAATCTCCATGAAAATTTCATCCTTACAAACTCTCTCATAAATTGCCTAACTTTCCAATGAAAAAATAGCTTTCTTAAGGAAAAATTTGTTCCCCCTCTCTCTCCGTCTTTTTAAAAAAAAAAAAAATTTAAAGAAATGATATCTCATCCATTCTCTACTCGTAAAATACTTCAAAAATCTCATGAGGAGATAGTGTGCCTGGATGGAATTTATAACTTTTAAGTTTATGTCACGCCCCAAAGCTATTAAGCTTACCACTCATGGATGTGGTCTCTGTTCAGGTTCTCTCTCCCCAACTTTTTTGGGATCAAGTCATGGTGAAATTTCAACAAAAAAGCAGAAAAGTCATACTCCGATAAGTATGCTAGCAAATCGTTGTTCCACTATCAAAAATGATCTAAGTGAAAATAGAAACCATTTGGTACTGAATTGACATAACAAGCAGATTTATAAGTTATAACTAGTAAGCACACTTAGCGAGGTTCCCAGTAGAATTAACTCATGACCAAAGTTCAAACTAGTTTTCATTAATTCTGTCTCAGACCAAGAACTAATAAATCTAGTTGCTTTGCAAATTGCCTGAAAATCAGGAGGTCCACGCACACCTACTTGTAACCTCAGCCATTTCAAAGATGCCAAGTGGCTCAAGTCCATCCAGTTCAGTTAGATTATCGTTTTTAATTTGACCCATTGGGCTTGCTGCCAACACTGAGACAGTGCTATCTTTCTACTCCTCTAACCACCACCAAGTGACTAATCCATATTGAGAACGACCAAGCATCCCAATGTTTGCGAGAGTTTGTGACTTGTTATATGTGAGAGTGGGAAAGACACAAGGAAATTGGGGCCAACGTGGGGTAGAGGTTGGTGAAGAGCTGGTCAGCTCGTTGCGCACATGAAGTAAAAAGATATAGAATACTCTTTGTTACTGAGTCCGAAAAAATAAGCTATCTGCCATTCACGATTGTGACCCTTTTCAATCTAACAAATAAGATAACTATGCAAGTTTTACACTGTTTTACACATATTCCTAAAAGCATTTGAAATCAGTACGTGTGTTTGGGTGTAATAAATACTTTCTCATTATCTAAATTTTAATTAGGACTTTGTGCTGCTAAAAGCATATGCTGTTTATTATTATATTAGTTTCGGGGTCCTAATCTTAAGTGATCAAGTTTTCCACTTCTTGGAAAATCTGAGCTTCCACTTTGCGGTGGAAATGGTTGGACTTGTGCTCCACCTCCACCACACTACCCATGCCTCTCTGCTCCAAGAGTCTTTTCCGTGTGGACCTTTACAATAGAAAGCACAAGCTAACTTTACTTAATGGTTTACTCCATAGTCTCCATTACCCCCAAACTCAAAGTAGTTGGTATAATGAAATATGAGTTCATATTGGTATCAGGCAGCGGTGTATAAAGCTTTAGTTCCCACCTAAGAGTGAATGAAAATAGATCCAAAAACAGGACCCCAAAAAAAAAAAAAAAAAACACCTAACAGGAACAGAGCATTGTTATCATGGTAACTACCCGTTTGGTCCACCATAATGTTACATTACACCGTAATATTATGTTATTGTAATCTTATATTAATGTAATCTCAATATAAGAATACAATATTTCATTGTTAGGAATGTGATGAGATTAAAATATTGTGATATATTTTGTAATTTTAAATTATAATAATGTTAGAAAAAAATAAAATAAACCAAAAATTTTAATGTCACATCATCGTAATGTACATCACATCAAGAGCACATCATAGTAAACTAAACGCTTCTCCTTAGGTTTTATCTTTCCTGATAGAAGAGAAGGTATCTTTTGTAACAGTTATAGTAAGTCAATTATATAAACAACTCAAATGAGTGAATGTCATGTGAACCCACCGACTTCCTAAATGACACTCAAGGTTTTTATGTGGATGAGTTGATATAATTGTTATAAGAAATACTTTGAACATATCATATACATGCTAGTGGAAGGGGATGTAAAAGAATTTTTTGATGTCCTGTCTAAAGAGGAAGAACTAACGGACTATTTCTATTGTCATTAGTAATACTTTTGATTTAAGTTTATATTTTGTTTCATGTGAGTTTTGCTAGGTTAAGAAACTTTTCGTTACTCTTAAGACTGGGTTTTCTTGTAATAATTGCAATCTGCCTCCAGCAGATCCGAAAGTATGCAGGTGTGATTGCTGTACGAAAAAACAAAACAAACATGCCAGATTCCACCTTGATTGCTTTGTGACATGTCCAAGAGTACTACAATCAATCATTTTGTTTGCTTCAGCGTAAAGAAGCAAATTCACCCTCTGAAATGAACGAAAAGGTACTGATTTAAAATTCAATGAAAAGGAGCTGAATTGTTTATACTCTAAAAATGACATAAGATGCTATAGAATTTTTTTACTACTTCTCGAGTCACTATTGAAATCATTGTATGAATAGTCCTTCTCAAGGTTGAGGTCATACCGTCACATATAGTCACAAGCAAAGACCAGTCTTATGTGCCCTCCTAAGTGCACTTACTGCATACGGCATCAGTACATTTTTCCATCTGGTCTTCCTTCCTTAATGCTCTTTTTTTCTTGTATTTATGATGGCAAAAAGTAGTAGGTTGCACACTTCATAAATGCAAATTCCACAAAGACTAAATTGATTTCGAGTCTTAATAATTGGATTATGAGGATAGAGCTTCATCTTCCACATCCAACAGTTAGGGTGGTCTCTCTTACGAAATAAACAATTATTTCAAGCCACTGTGATCCCCCAAAAAATGGGGCAACATGACCAATTGCAACTTTGCAACATGCGTGACGAAGACCATGACCAAAACATTCTTGAGACTTGACCAAAAACTTTTCTTGATTAATGACACAAACCTAAGCTGTATACCAAATTAATGTGCTAAGAGCATGATACGGATGAAAAAACATCAACGTAACACCAACTGGCAGATTCCAATGGGTTGCAAAACTAGATGATCTTTAGCAGAATTTCAAAATTACACGTTCTGCAAGTTGTCAGTATTCTAGAATCTAGAGCTTCCCTGACCTTAGCTTATATTTCTAAACTCCATTTTACTAGTAGTATTTAGGTTAATTAAGGCCCACACGGTTTACAGCAGAAATAAGGCATTGGTCGAGGGCAAAGTTTTTCCACGTCGACTTCTAACAGTAAACCTCAAAGGGTCCTAGAATTCTTTCATTTTTTTCTCTTTCGATGACTTAAGGCCGCCAAATTAGCGGACACGTTAATATGATGAGTGTACATTAGTGGAAGATCAAATCCACATGTTGTATGGGTCAATTTCCTAACAGAAAAATGCTTGCTTAGTAAAAGGAGGAACAATATTATATTGTTCATTGTTATGGGATACAGAAGGCTGGGTGACTGGTCCTCTTGCTACTAAAATCAAAGACATACAATTGAAAGTACAA
This sequence comes from Quercus glauca, assembly GCA_023736055.1. Lineage (NCBI taxonomy): Eukaryota > Viridiplantae > Streptophyta > Magnoliopsida > Fagales > Fagaceae > Quercus > Quercus glauca. The sequence continues at coordinate 22,646,226 of CM043315.1, forward strand.
GATGTTGGAATTTATTATCACAGGGATTAAGCTTTTTTATTTTTTTTTTCTTTCTTAAACAAGTATTGCATTATTACCCTGCTTTATGTTTTTGGATCTCCTTTTTTATTATTATTTTTCCCTGCTTGATGATTCAAAAATAATGCGGTACCTAAATTATTCAAAGTTATGATATAGTACCTGTCACATAATGAAGAAATATGCCCTTTTTTTTTTCTTACTAAATAATTAAAGAGAAGGAAATGAGAAAAATTATGGGTTTTTTGACTGTTATAAGTTTTGACACTGACATGCAGCTAGCAATAATGCAGGTTTTGGTACTGTATTAGTGCTTAGCTATTGTAGCATACTATAGCATAAGTAGGTAGCATTTAATTAAATTCTCAATATAATGATAACAGAATTTGAAACAGGTTATCTTTGCCTTTCTTTTTTGATAAGTTTAAACAAATATTTATAGACCTTTCAACAGCAACAGTCAAGAATTATTCAATGCAGCATCGATGATTGATTGCCATGCTTCATCTCTAGAAGGTCCAGATTTTTCAGTTGAGGTGGGCTTAACTTTTTTTTTTGAGCAAATGGTATGCTTAACTTGACCGCTAATCTCTATACAATAAAACTACGGCACCGATTAAAGTTTTTTTTTAAGCTATGTGAATGTTCAACATTTTACATGCATTATGCATATTCAAAAAATGCACCTGCTCCAACATTTTATATGCATTATGCATATTACTTTTGAATAAATGCACATGCACCAACTTATCAAAAAAACAAAGAAAGCATATGCTCCAATAGGAAGAAGGCAATACACTGGTTTGATGTACTTTTAGAAAAGAAAAAGCAAAAGAGTTGAAGAGGAGGGAGGGGGAAGATGGCTGCAGAATAACTGAAACTACACACAAGCTATTGGTACCTTACTCTTTTATTTTCCCTTTTTTCATTTCTACAAAAGGTCTAAAACATTGTAATGCCTCGTTAAAGATACTAGTTCAATTAGAATTAGAACTGCATAATGGGAGCATCTCTTTTCAGCCAATATAGTCAAATTGCAATTTACATTCTTAGAGTTTGGAATCTTATGATTTTAGTCTCTAATTTTTAAAAATTTGGATTTACACCTCTAACGTTATATACTACTTTGATTTGAGTTCTTCCATCCAAATTCATTGAAGAGGTAAATGCCACTTTAGCTCAAAATGACTTGATTTTTTAAATAATAAAATTATGTCGTTTTGTTCGCATCAAGAATATATATATTTAATCCACATTAGTATTAATTGATTTTTTTTTTACCAATTTCCCTTCTCTCTCTCTCTCTCCCCCACACCCAATTAAGCCACCAAGAAGTCCCATATTAGACCCACGCGACTTCACAGCATCTGAAATCCCTTAACCAAACCCCAAACCCCAGCCCACTTCACCACACACACTAGCCCATCCCTTAACCAAACCCCAAACACCTACACACTTCATCTCACAGACTAGCCCAGCCCTCCTAGCACCTCGGCCCAAATTCCACTACCACTGCCATTCGTCACTACAGCCAGCCAAAATTCCACCCCCAATTTTCCACCACCACTCTCTCTCTCTCTCTCTCTCTCTCTCAAATTTGATTTATTGCCCCCAACACTACAACCCACCACCATTAATTTAATTGACTTGGCATAATTAAAATCACATGTCATAATTTTATTAGACTGGCTAGCACACATGAAATCGTAGATGACATTTAATAATTACCTCATCAACAGGGCATGGACAAAAAGGCTTATTTCAAAACACCACATAATATTAAGGGTCCAAATCCAAACTTTGAATCATAGGGGAAAAATCAAAATGACACAAAACTTGACCTATTTGGATTGAGGGGAAGTAGGGTAGAGTAAAATAGAATTGACTCAAAATTTTAGCCTATTTTTAGCCAACTCTATTCTACTCCCCTCCACTCTCTTTCATTCCCCCCTCAATCCAAACAGGCCATAACTTTGTAATTTGCAATTTAGTTAGCCATTTTCATTGGGGTTTTATATTTTATTTTATTTTTTATTTGTGTGTGTGTGTGTGTGTGTGTGTGTGTGTAGGTTGTACTGAAAAATCTATTATTGGCCTTTGTGTTAGATACACCTTGAACAAGGTTAACAACCTAACGTAGACCAAGTTGTATGAGAGTAAAGCAATGTTAAAAATACCCTAAAAATATGTTTGGTAGACTGTAATAGGTATTGTAATGTAATAATTATTCCTATGGTTTAGCTATTTAGGGTACGTTTGGTACACTGAATGAGGATTACAAAAGGAATTGTAATCTTTATTACTAGTAATAAAGTATGTTGTAATGTAATAACTAAACATATTCATTAGTTTGGTTGTAACTTATAACATTAGAATGAAACTTAAAATTTATTTTAGGAAATTTTTTACTCATACAATTATATCTCCTTAAAAATTGTTATTTTTAAATTTAAGAGAGATATGTGCTATTTTTTATGATTTTTTATTTTTATAATTGTTAGATCTATATAGAAAGTTTGTTTATTTGGAAATATATTAAGTATAAAAATTATTGCACTTACTAAGGAATAACTAATACCACCTTTTAAAGAGGAATAGTTATTCTTCATTTTGAAGAATAGTTATTCATAAGGAATGATTATTCCTTATAATAAAAACATAACCAAACTAAAGAATAACTAAACCTTAGGAATAGCTATTACATTACAACGCCTATTACAGTCTACCAAACATGCTCTTAGTAGTTTGATTATGTTTTTGTTATAGGGAATGGTCATTCCTTATAAATAGCTATACTTTAAAATGAGGAATAAATATTCATCTCTAAAAGGGTTGTAATAGCTATTCCTTAGTAGGTGTATTAATTTCTAAAATTAATATATTTCCAAATAAACAAACTTGACACATGCATATAACAATTATGAAAATAAAAAAATTTTAAAAAAATAACTAATCTATCTTTCAAATTTAAAAAATATTATTTTTTAGAATATATAATTATATGAGAAAGATATTTCCTTAACTGTATCTTAAGTTTAATTTAAAATGCTTTTATTCCCTTATCTTCATGGTTTTATTATTGTGTTGTCATCAAACAAATGAATAGTAATAAGTATTACATTACAATGTATTGTATTCTTTGTAATACCTATTTCTATTCCTATGTAATTACTATCACAGTTTACTAAATGTGCCCTTAGATGACTTTTAAAATGACTGAACAAAACTAAATAAGTACAAACGCCATAACTAAACTAATGTGAAGCAGCATCTTCTTTTTTTTTTTTCTTTTTTCTTTTTTTAGATGATGTGGAACCTTACAAAATCCTTTGGACCCACCCTTAAGGAATAAACCATAGATATATGACTGCAACCACCATCTCAAAATCTAAAATAAATTTATCTACCAAGATTTTGTAATATATATATATATATATATATGCGTGTGTGTGCATGCGCGCGTGTGTGTTTAAGTTACATCTGGTATAACTTCACAAAAATTGCACATCTTCTTAATTGTAGATTGTAAAAGATCTAATGGTGAGGAAAAAAACCACTTGCTATATAATTAATGTTCTAAAATTCAGAACAAAGTAAAGATTCATTGTTTCTGACTCACTGTTGAAGTTTACTAGTTAATTTGTCCTAAATGGTTTGTGGAGGTGGAAGAAAAATAACAAGCACACTTTTAAAAAGAAACCTGTAAAAATAGAAAAGAGAGAGGAAAAAAAATTGGTTCAATGTTCATGGCAGTAGGGGTGAGAAAATTAGGCTCGATATTCATCATTTGCGTTGAACATTTGAGACTTGGGGTTTTATATCCCACACTAGTTTATAAATTCCTGATTCTAGGGGAATTTTTCCAAAATGAATAGATAGAGATAGAGAAGCTCTGGAAGGTTTGCAAGCTTCTTAGCAATTTCACCTTTGAAATTCTTGAACCTCATCCATGCAAGTTTTTTTTTTTTTTTGGCTGAGACACGACATCTCAACTCTAAATAAGACAAATTATATGAACAGAAACTTCGTAAACCCAATTGGTTTTATAGCCCACGCAACCTTGTTGTCTGAAAGCTCAACAGTGTAAAACACTAAAGCTTGTTTAGATCCTAATTTTAATATTATGGCTTAATTGGTTTTAATCTACTCAACTAAGTGCGGAATAAGAATAAATAAAACACAACTAACCAGAACTACACTCTAATGCATAGACATATATATTAAACAATAAATGTAAAGCACAAAAAGTAAGGGAAGAGAGATGCAAATACGAGATAACACAGAGAAGTGTCATCAAAGAAGAAAACTGAAGTACTCAGTGTAAAAACCTCTTCACGGCCCTCTAAGCCGAAATGATTCACCAGTGAATAAAGTTGGAGTACAAGGATATCAAAAAGACCCTCCAAGGTATCACCTCCACATTAATGCGGCCAGAGAGTTAGCTGGGAAGCATTTAATATGGAGGTAGCAGCTTTAGAAGATATTTGCTACCTTTTCTGATTTCCCCTTTTGTTCCATATTCACCGTTTAGCTCATGTGCAACTTGATGAAGTACCTTAAATACTAAAATAGTTACATCCACCTCGAACCTTGGTATCAGAGGTGGATATCGTCCTCGGACGCGATTTGGGTCGCTATACACGACGTACATCTCTTTGTCTTATACTACTTTCAAAACAATTTTCTTTAACCATCCTCGGACATGTGAACATTCTCGGACTGGGCCATTGGGCTACAAGTCCACTTCCTATGAATTCTTTGTTATCTTTTTGGGGCAACTGGCCCCACAAAGAATAAATTAATGCGTTGGCCATTAAATTTTAGAACATAATTACTTTTAAACATTAATTACGTAGCAAGTGATTCCCTTCTCACCATTTACAATCTATGGTTAAAAAAAAAAGTATAACTCTTGTGAAATTATATCAGATGTAACTTGAACCCATCTTATATATATATATATATATATATAAAAGAAAGTTTCAATTTACCACCTTGTGACCCTACCATAATTTAATCTAAAAATTTTTAATGGTTACATTTGACCTAAAGTTTAGACTAAAATAAAACAATTAGGGTTTGTCTAATACCCCTAAAACCCTAACGATTTCATTTTAACTCAACTTTTAAGGGCCAAAATGTAAAAATTAAAAAGGCCAGCAGAGCTAAATTGTTATTGGTTCAAACCAAGTTAGATAATTTATTTGCCAAAAAAAATGCAAAATCTATTAATTTGGAAGGAATACTAAAAACTTTTTTTTGTTTAATCCAAACTTTAACGGGTTAAATGTCAAAATTGAAAGTTTGTTGACTAAATTATGATTGAGCCAAACTAGAAGAGGATAAATTGTAATGGGTAAATTACATAGTTGATCCCTATCTTTTACATCATAAGTTGATTTGGTCCTTAACTTTTTTAATTGTATCAATTTGATCCTTAACATTTTCTTTCCTTGCCTGATGATTCTAAAATAATATTGCAGAACCTAAATTATTCAAAGTTATGCTATAGTACCTGTCACATAATGAAGAAGTATGCCCTTTTTTTATTTTTTACTAAATAATTAAGGAGAAGGAAATGAGAAGAATTATGGGTTTTTTTTACTGTTATAAGTTTTGACACTGACATGCAGCTAGCAATAATGCAGGTTTTGGTCCTGTATTAGTGCTTAGCTATTGTAGTATACTATAGCATGAGTAGGTAGCATTTAATTAAATTCTCAATATAATGATAACAGAATTTGAAACAGGTTATCTTTGCCTTTCTTTTATGACAAGTTTAAACAAATATTTATAGAACTTTCAACAGCAACAGTCAAGAATTATTCAATGCAGCATCGATGATTGATTTCATGCTTCATCTCTAGAAGGTCCTGATTCTTCAGTTGAGGTGGGCTTTACTTTTTTTTTTTTTTTTTTTTTTGGAGCAAATGGTGGGCTTAAGTTGACCGCTAATCTCTGTACAATATAACTACGGCCGGCACCGATTAAAGTTTTTTTTTTTTAAGCTATGTGAATGTTCAACATTTTACATGCATTATGCATATTCAAAAAATGCACATGCTCCAACACTTTATATGCATTATGCATATTACTTTTGAATAAATGCACATGCTCCAACTTATCAAAAAATAAAATGCACATGCTCCAATAAGGAAGAAGGCAATAAACTGGTTTGATGTAATTTTAGAAAAGAAAAAGAAAAAGATTAGAAGAGAGGTGGGAGGGGGAAGATGGCTGCAGAATAACTGAAACTATACACAAGCTATTATTACCTTACTCTTTTATTTTCCCTTTTTTTTCATTTCTACAAAAGGTCTAAAACATTGTAATCCCTCGTTAAAAATACTAGTTCAATTAGAATTAGAACTAGGTCAATTAGAATTAGAACTACATAACGGAAGCATCTCTTTTCAGCCAATATGGTCAAATTGCAATTTACATTCTTAGAGTTTAGAATCTTTTGATTTTAGTCCCTAATGTTTAAGAATTTGGATTTGCACCTCTAAACGTTACATACTACTTTGATTTGAGTCATTCAATCTAAATTCATTGAAGAAGTAGATGCCACTTCAACTCAAAACAACGTGATTTTTCTATACTAAAATTATGCCACTCCGCATTAGGAATATATATATATATATATATATAATTTAATCCACATTAGTATTAACCAAACCCCAAACACCAGCCCACTTCACCACACGCACTAGCCCATCCCTTAACCAAACCCCAAACACCAACACACTTCACCTCACGCACCAGCCCAGCCCTCCAAGCGTCTCAGCCCAAACCCCACTCCCACCACCACTTGTGACAGCCTAAAGCCCAGCCAAAATTCCACCCCCAATTCCCACCACCACTCTCTTTGTCTCTCTCTCCAATTCAATTTATTGCTCCAATGCTACAACCTACCACCATTAATTTAATTGACTTGGCATAATTAAGATGTCATCTTATAATTTTAGTAGACCAGCTAGCACACATGAAAGCTTTGATGACATTTAATAATTACCTCATCAACAAGGCATGTATGAAAAGGCTTGTTTCAAAACACTACGTAATGCGAAGGGTCCAAATCCAAATTTCGAATCAAATGGGAAAAATCCAAATGATCCAAAACTTTAACTATGTAATTTGCAATTTAGTCAACCATTTTCATTGGGAAATTGCAATTTACATTCTTAGAGTTTGAAATCATTGATTTTAGTCCCTAATGTTTAAGAATATGGATTTGCACCTCTAAGCGTTACATACTACTTTGATTTGAGTCATTCAATCTAAATTCATTGAAGAAGTAGATGCCACTTCAACTCAAAACAACGTGATTTTTCTATACTAAAATTATGTCATTTTGTCCTCATTAGGAATATATATATATATATATATATATATATAGAGATGGGTTCAAGTTACACCTGGTGTAACTCTTGTAAAGTTACACATTTTTTACACTGTAGATTTGTAAGTGATCTAACGGCTAAAAAAAATTAACATTAAATGCTATTACTTTCCATCTCATTCATAATTAATACTAGTATTTTCTCTCTCTCCTTATTTATTGTTTTTTGCTTGATTATAGGGCACACTACCATTTTTAACAACTTGCATTTCTATACTTGAAAAAAATATATATACAAGAAAATATTGGTTTCTTCACCATCTAATTCTGGGCTTCCGATGGATGTGATAAATGGGTCTGAGTTTGGTTTTGGATTTGACTCAACCGTTGGTGATGGGTTTGGTTTGGATTCCTACTCTTTGAATGATGATTAATGATTCTGATGTAATCTAATTTCTTTGATTGCTTAACCTTCGTTAGCGAAATTTCTAGAGAAAATTACCGATTGACACACCTGGAGGATCATTGTGATTAAAAAATGAAAAAGAAAAAGATTTTTGCTTAAGATGTTTGCCTTCGAACTCATTGCTAGACATTTTGCTTAAGATTTTTGCTTAAGAATTTGGATAAACCAAACCCCAAACACCAGCCCACTTCACCACACGCACTAGCCCATCCCTTAACCAAATCCCAAACACCAACACACTTCACCTCACTCACCAGCCCATCCCTCCAAGCATCCAGGCCCAAACCCCACTCCCACCACCACTTGTGACAGCCTAAAGCCCAGCCAAAATTCCACCCCCAAACCCAATTCCCACCACCACTCTCTCTGTCTCGCTCTCCAATTCAATTTATTGCTCCAACACTACAACCTACCACCATTAATTTAATTGACTTGGCATAATTAGGATGTCATCTTATAATTTTATTAGACCAGCTAGCACACATGAAAGCTTAGATGACATTTAATAATTACCTCATTAACAAGGCATGTATGAAAAGGCTTGTTTCAAAACACTACGTAATGTGAAGGGTCCAAATCCAAATTTCGAATTAAAGGGGAAAAATCCAAATGATCTAAAACTTTAACTATGTAATTTGCAATTTATTCAACCATTTTCATTGGGAAAAATATTTTTTGGTAGGTAGTCTTGAAAAATCTATTATCAACCTTTGCGTTAGATACATCTTGAACAATGTTAACAACCTAAAGTAGACCAAGTTGTATGAAAGCAAAGCAATGTTAAAAATACACTTAGATGACATTCAAAATGACTGAACAAAACCAAATAGGTACAGACGTATTGGTTTTATAGCCCAATTGGTTTACCCAATTGGTTTTATAGCCCACGCAACCTTGCTGTCATTAGAATCGGCAGAGAGAGTAGAGCTCTAGCAGTGGAGGTGAGTATAGAGAGAGAAAGGGAAGGACTTTTGGGTGAGAAGAGAGAGAATGTATGAGATTTTGGAAAATAAAGAATAAATTAATGCATTGGCCATTAAATTTTAGAACAATAATTTACATAGCAAGTGATTCATTTTTTACGTTCTATGGTTAAAAAAAGTGTAACTTTTGTGAAGTTACACAAAGTGTAGCTTCAATCCATCTTTTATATATATAAAAAAGAAAATTTCAATTTACCACCTTGTGATCCTACCATAATTTATTCTACAAACTTTCAATTGTTACATTTGACCTAAAGTTTGGACTAAAATAAAACAATTAGGGTTTTGTCTAATACCCCTAAAACCCTAATGATTTCAATTTAACCCAACTTTTAAGGATCAAAATGTAACAATTAAAAAGGCTAGTGGAGCTAAATTGTTATTGGTTCAAACCAAGTTAGATAATTTATTTTCCTAAAAAATGCAAAATCTATTCATTTGGAGGGAATACAAAAAACTTTTTTTTTGTTTAATCCAAACTTTACCGGGTCAAATGTTAAAGTTGAATTTATTATTTTTTTTTTAAGAGAGAGTTTCAACCTATGGCATCCGCTTCTAATAATAGCTCTTTATCATCAGATCAAGACACCAATCAGTTTTTGGTGTAGGTAGGGATCGATAATAGTTTTTTATTATCAGACCAAGATACCAATCAGTTTTTGATGTAGGTAGGGATCAAACCCTAGATCTCTTATTCAACTATCAAAGACTTTACCAGTTGAGCTAACTGGAACCCACATATTAAAATTGAAAGTTTGTGGACAAATTGTGATTGGGCCAAACTAGAAGAGGATAAATTGTAATGAGTAAACTACATAGTTGATCCCCATCATTTACACCATATGTTGATTTGGTCATTAACTTTTTAATTGTGTCAATTTGATCCCTAGCATTTTCAATGTCGTGTCGATTTGGACACTGTCGTTATCCTTAAATGGAAAAATCTAATGTGTCAAACGAACTAATAAAAAATGATTTTCTATGCCACATCAACTACAACTATATCGCCTCATCAAATTAAAATTAAAAAAAAAAAAAAAACCAAATTTTCTGTTCATAGTTCAAGTTTGGGGAAAATTCTAAAAAAACCTAACTCTCTCTCTTTGCAGATGGCAAAATAGGGAGTTAACACAATCTACTGATTATTCTAAGCCCATTTTTTTAAGGTGTTGGACATTATAGAGATGCGATTCTTTTACCCCATTATACTGAAATTGTGGCTCTAGAAAAAGGGATCCTTTTGGCTAAGAAAATGGCGCTCACACAGGTCATTTTTGAATCTGATGCTCTTACAATGGTCTAAGATATTCAGTCAAAAGTATCAAATGGCAGCCTAGGCCACTTATATTAGGGCATTGGGGACCTCCTCAAGTCTTTTTAGGAGCTGGAAGATCTGTCATTTGAGAAGAGAGCACAATAGAGTGGCCCATGAGCTTGCTCAGTTTGCTAGATATAGTGAATCAAATCAGGTGTGGAAGGGGTGTACTCCCCCGATGGTCCTACATCTGATCCAGATGGAATGTATCTAGTCCGGTGTATGTTCTAGCTTCCTCTGTTGTATTTCTTTTCTTGTATCAATGAAGACTTTCAAATCAAAAAAAAAAAAAAAAATTACAGATCTTTGTATTGTTGTGGTTTTGCGAGTCGAGTAGAGTCCTTAGAACATCTCGTTCTATATAGCCCTATTACTCGGATAACTTGATTAAATTTAGTTTGGCGAATTCTCTTTGCAGCAATACATTTATAATGTTCTTGGGAACAATATATTTAAGTGAATGGAGTCCATATATCCTTTGCAAATAAAGGGAGACAAACAATGTGATAAAAGAGGTCAACTTAAAAAAAGGTTAGGGACCAAATTGACCCAATTAAAAGGTTATGAACCAAATTGACATTTGGTGAAAATGATAGGGACTAACTGTGTTTTTTTTTTTTTTTTTTTTTTTGATAGAAAGATACTGATTTCATTAAACAGGGCAAGAGCCCAAAGATAGCACATCAATCTCAATCTGAGATGCAATAATAGGTGGTGTATCTTCCACCCAATTTGTACAATCACAGATTACATTAGCATATCTAGCTAAGATTGTACAATCATAGATTACATTAGCATATCTAACTAAGAGATGAGCAGCAGAGTTAGTGAAAACTGCTTTCCAATAAGTAAACAAAGACAGCCAAGCTTTTGTCCCAGCCACCACATACCGAATGGACAAAGGAGCAAGATGAGAATCAGCCACAGAATGCATTACCACCTCGGAGTCCCCCTCTAAAATAATTTTTTTAAGTCCCAGCTCCCAAGCAAATATAACCCCACACTCTGCCGCCTTTGCTTCAACCTCCAGAGCGCCAAGAGGGAATGGAAATCTTTTTGACGTAGCTCCCATAAGCTGACCCTTGTCATTGCGGATTACTACCCCAAATTCCACAGTGGCCCAAGTCTTTGAAGACAGCTCCATCCATGTTGACCTTGCAAGAGTCTCGTGGTAGAGTCCAAGCAACAGGGCCTTGGACATAGCTCCCAGAAGCTGACCCTTGTCATTGCAGATTACCACCCCAATTCCACAGTAGCCCAAGTCTTTGAAGAGAGCTCCATCCACGTTGACCTTGTAACAGTCTTGCGGTGGAGTGGTCCAAGCAACAGGGCCTTATAAAGGGACTAACTATTTAGTTTACCCAATTGTAATTTACCCTTTTTATATTGGTAAGTTACACATAGACCCCAATTGTAATTTACCCTTTTTATATTAGTATGTTACACATAGACCCAGTGGGTCTTGAACCCATGATGCCACCCCCCATCCCATTATTATGAGAGAAGAAAGTGTCAGTTGAGCTATATCTCATAGGCATCTACCAAGATTTCTAAACCAGCAGAAATTAAGATTGAGTGATGGTAAAGCTGAAGCAGGCTCCTGATTCAGAACCTAGAAATCTAGCTCTATGGGTGTCCGGAAGCAGTACCTTTAAAGTAGACATCTTTCAAAGATAAGTAATTAACATATTGCAATTAAGGGCTAACAAATGACAATTGCATCAACATACCCCTCAGACCTCAACATCAAATTATTGTCCTGCATAACAGTCTCAATAATTACAACTAGATCACAGAAAAGAGAAAGGAAGGGGGGGGGGGGGGGGGGGTGTGGGTTTGGGATGAGATTCCAAATTTTGGTGAAAACAATCGACTTCATAAAAAGTCTGTCCCAAGCAACAATGACGGACACATATTAGAAAGCTATCAAATAAAAGGAGGATAAAGTACAATAGATTACCAGAGAAATCCCTAGTCAGTCTATAGAGAGGAAGAGACTGACTGCAAATCTTTAATACCCCCTGTTTTAACCTCAACATCAGATAAGTCCTGAAGGGCAATCATCTTACAAGTACTGGACTTCAAGCTCCTTATTGCCGCAGCAGTTGCCAAAGCTCCAGGAACAGTTGTTATTACAGGAACCTTGTAAGAAAGGCCCATTCTCCTCAGCTTCATTCCATCAATCTGATCAAGCGCATCACCAGAGCTTGTAATCACCATCAATTGGATCTGCCCATTAGCAAGCATATCACCAGCATGTGGCCGCCCCTCATGCAACTTTAGCACTCGCTCCACTGGGATCTTTGCTAATTCAAGAACATGAGCTGTCCCTGAAGTTGAAACAATACTAAAATCCAGTGCCAGAAAGGCCCTTGCAATTTTTTCAAGATGGGGCTTTGTCAAGTCATTCAAGCTGAGGAACACAGTGCCAGAAAGTGGAAGCTTCTGCCCGGCTGCAATTTGAGCCTTGGCAAATGCTACAGCAAACACAGGATCAATACCCATCACCTCTCCGGTGCTGCGCATCTCAGGCCCCAGCAACACATCACAGCCCTGGAACTTCTCAAATGGAAGGACAGCTTCCTTGACTGACACATACTTAGGGATTACCTCTTCTGTGAAACCTAGTTCATGAAGGGACTTCCCAGACATGACAAGGGAAGCATATTTAGCCAACGGATGCCCAATAGCCTTCGACACAAATGGGACAGTACGGGAAGCACGAGGATTTGCTTCAAGCAAGAAAACCTCCCTAGACATTGTTATTGCATACTGACAGTTCATGAGACCACATACCTTTAGCCTTTTCGCCAACTTTATAGTCCAAGACCTAATTGTGTCTAAGCAAGAAGATGGGATGGTTTGTGTTGGAATCATACAAGCTGAGTCTCCAGAATGGACCCCAGCCTGTTCAATGTGCTCCATGATCCCACCAATGACCACGTTTCCATTTAAGTCAGCAAGTGCATCAACATCAATCTCAATGGCATCAGATAAATACTTGTCAACCAATACAGGACGTTCTGGATCCACCTCAACAGCATTTTCCAGGTATGTTGCAAGCCTGTCATCACTATACACAATCTCCATTGCACGGCCACCCAATACATAGGAAGGCCGGACAACAACTGGATACCCAACTTCCTTGGCAATGGCCAGGGCATCAGATTCACTCTTGGCAATTCCTCCTTTTGGCTGTTCAATATTTAACTCTTTCAGGATTACATTAAACCTCTCTCTGTCTTCAGCTGCATCTATGGAATCAGGTGATGTACCCCAAATGCGTACATGCCCAACCCCACTGGCACACACAGGCTTGTTCTCATCTAAATACTGCTGGATTGGGAGAGCCAACTTCAGTGGTGTTTGACCTCCAAACTGCACAATGATGCCAACAGGTCGTTCCAAATCAATAATATTCGTAACATCTTCAATTGTCAGGGGTTCAAAGTATAGACGATCACTTGTGTCATAATCAGTGGACACTGTTTCAGGATTTGAATTCATCATGATTGTCTCATATCCTGCTTTCTGCAAAGAGAAAAGAAGAAAATTCAAAGATGAAACTGCAGAGTAATCATATTAAAGTAATACGACCATGTATAAACATGTTTCTGAGACTATGTTTGTCATTTCATCTAAATTTGCTATGAACAGGACATCTTTTAGACTGGTTCCTACAATCAAGAGTTAAATGACCAACAATTATGGCATGCAATGAAGAGTAACTATATTAGGGCAACAACACAGTTACAACCAGGTTTCAGTTCCTATATTCCTTTTTTTTTTATAGGTAATAAAAAATTTATTGAAAAGAGACAACTACTTCATGCAAAGAAGGCATAAAGAAGCCTAAAGAATTACAGAAAAAAATTGGACTGGTTCATATATTCTATTATGCCATCTAAATAAAAAATAAGTGGACCACTTTTTGGACTGGTTCCTATAATCATATGAATTAAATCACCATTATGACAGGCAATGCAGTAGAATGACCCAAAGCCAATCTGAGTTAAAACAGACAAATCACAGATATTGATTGAGGTGGAAATCCAACCATTTACGCCAATTATAAATATATAAAGTATCTAACTAAATTAATCTATTTCTGGTTCTATATCAGAAGTTCAACATGCCTATCTCAATAGCTTACAATAGAAGTGACGCAGGACTACCCAAAACTAATTCAACACCGAAAATTGAAGAACATTAAAATAAAATAACCTAAGAATCAGCACCTAGATTTTCTTGGAGTTGGCAGCAACAAGTAAGCAAATCCTAGGAATCAGAATCTAGAGTTGGCTTGAATCAGACCAATGAGAAAATTTCAACAGAAATTTAATTAATCAAGCAAACTGAAAGTTGTCTCCATTGGAGATTACTATGATTTAATTCTATTGGCTTAGAAAAATCCAAGTCATTGAATTACAAAAATATCTTAATTCTAGAAAAAAAATATTAATTACTTAATTAACTAATAAGATCCAAAATAAAATACAATGGAACAATTTTAAAAAAATTAATAATAATACAATTGACTTTTAAAATTAAACAAAACTAAATTAAAATATAAAAAAATTCACGCTTCCCACATCAAGAAGACTGGTAATTAGTATGTTTGATCACTAAATAGCAAACTATATATAGCAATGCCATTCAGCATGTAGCATGTTGCTGTTCATGTCAATAAACTTGTCCAGGCATGGTAGACTAATCTGGTTCTCTTAATGAGAAAACGTGCTACAAAGAGGGAAGGAAAGAGGATAGAATAGTCAAAGGCACAAACCTGGAGGGCAAAAGATGTATGGCAACAGCAATAGTCAAATTCAATCCCCTGACCTATCCGATTTGGTCCTCCACCTAAAATTAAAACCTTCTTTCTTTGGGTGGGAGCTGATTCACACTCAAAATCATAGGAGGAGTACATATAGGGAGTATTCGCCTCAAACTCTGCTGCACAAGTATCTACCCGCTTATATGCTGGAATCACACCTAAAGAGAGCCGCCTCAACCGAACTTCTTTCTCAGTGGATTTAGTTGCAAAGGCTATTTGCTTATCACTGAAACCTCTTTTCTTCACTTCAAACAAGTCGTTCTTTGTCAGATTAGACAAGTTATGTGCCAGAAGGAACTGTTCCACATCTACCAGCTCTTTAAGCTGTGTGAGGAACCATTTATCAATGTAACTCAGCTCATGAATATCATCTACCTTCATGCCCTTCTTCATTGCAGAATATATGGCATGGATACGCTCTGGGTTAGGTACCCGGAGACTATATTTCAACTGGTCCCAGTCCCAGTCAAGTTCCTTAACCTTTGCACAACCCCATCCGGAGTAGCCACATTCCAGTGATCGAACTGCTTTCTGGAAGGACTCCTGGAATGTGCGGCCAACTGCCATTGACTCACCAACAGATTTCATTTGAGTTGTCAGTATTGGTTCAGAACCAGGGAACTTCTCAAAAGCAAACCGGGGGATCTGCATGGCATGATCAATGTTGATGGCAAAGAAAGCAATAAGTAAAATGAGGAGTGTGAGATGGCATGATAGAATGATATGCCAAGTACAAAGAGATGCACATGGCTTAACAGACAATTGGTTGATTATAATAATATTGGCAATAAAAATTATATTCCTTCCCACCAACATAGAATCCTACTAAAACATATTAGTGGAAGTTAGCATAAGCTAATGGATAATGCAATCTCAAATATGAAAATAGGGTCGATCATAACATCATTGAAAATGTACATTAGACTAAAGAAATGTGATGGAAAAAGGAGCATTATATTTTATAGTCTATACAAACATGGTCAAAGTATCTATGCCAAGTACATGAATATATAAAACGTTAAGGTCAAAACTCTCTCTCTCTCATATAAACATAAAGGCATGCAATGCAAATTAATGTAGGGTGTTCAAAATGGCTTCAAGGCATAATGAACCCTATCTTTTATTACTCTACCAATTCCAGGGAACCACCTTTTAAAGACCAACTTTCTAGTTTAGTAGATCAATGCCTGCCACATTGTCAGAAGTGGAAACTTCAAAACTATGCAAAGAATATCAGGGCACTTCTCAAATATGGAAAGGTGCAAGGAAAATAGGATGAATTGTGAGCAATAACAAATCACTTATCAGATGTGGGAATTGGATGGACCATCAAACAATCATGCACTCAAATTCACTTAAAAAATTTTCAAAAAATTAACTGAGTTCATCTGTCACCCACCGGTCTTATAACTTAATTTATAATATTACTACTTTAAAAACAAGCTACTGTTGGTTTTGGATAACAATAACAATATAATAATAATAATAGTAACACTAAACATTTAAATGTAGAAGAATAAAGTGCAGGAACACTTGCCTTTGTCACCACATAATCTATTGAAGGCTCGAAACTAGCCGGGGTTTTCTTTGTAATGTCATTAGGAATCTGATCCAATGAATAACCAACCGACAACTTGGCGGCCATTTTGGCTATGGGAAACCCGGTGGCCTTTGATGCCAGAGCCGATGACCTTGACACTCTTGGGTTCATCTCAATCACCATCACCTCACCATCCTCAGGATTAACAGCAAACTGCACATTGGAACCTCCAGTCTCAACTCCAATCTCCCTTATTATAGCAATCGAATAATCTCGAAGCCTCTGGTACTCCTTATCAGTCAATGTCTGAGCTGGGGCCACGGTGATCGAATCCCCGGTATGAACCCCCATAGGATCAATATTCTCAATGGAGCAAATGATAACTACGTTGTCAGCCAAATCCCTCATTACCTCAAGCTCATATTCCTTCCACCCCAACAGAGACTTCTCCACCAAAACCTGTGTAGTCACACTCGCCGCCAGCCCCGCCTTGCATATGGCCTCGAATTCCTCTTTGTTATAAGCAATGCCGCCTCCGGTGCCGCCTAGAGTAAACGCCGGCCGAATAATCAACGGGAACTCGCCAATTTCACCGGCAATTTCGATACACTCTTCAAGCGTCGTTCCAATTCCAGACGGCGGCGTTTTGATTCCGATGTTCTTCATTGCCTGCTTGAAGAGATCTCTGTCCTCGGCTTTCTTTATCGCCTCGAGCTTCGCTCCGATCAATTCGACGCCGTATTTATCGAGCGCGCCGCTCTCGGCGAGCGCCACCGCGAGATTAAGCGCAGTCTGGCCGCCCATGGTGGGCAATAGAGCGTCGGGGCGCTCCTTTTCGATGATCTGTTCCACGAATTCGGGAGTCATCGGAGCAATGTAAGTCCTATCGGCCATATCCGGGTCGGTCATGATCGTCGCCGGGTTCGAGTTTATCAAAATAACTTCGTACCCTTCTTCCTTGAGAGCTTTGCATGCTTGAGTCCCCGAGTAATCGAACTCACACGCTTGACCAATCACGATGGGTCCGGCTCCGATGATCAGAATCTTCTTCAAGTCAGTCCTTTTCCCCAATTTCGGTGCTCCTTTCGGCGATACTTTCTCCGAAACATCGATGTCGGAGCCTGCATGTTGGTTCCGAACCGAGTTGAGCCGGAGGCGATAGTTGCCGTGCCAAAGGCTTAAAGAGGCAGAGCTTCTCGCACCACAAAGCTTGTTGAAGCGAAAGAACAACCTGGAATTGTTTGGTTTCGACAAGTGGGGTTTGGAAAGAGAGAAAAACGAAGCCGATTGTGAGAGAAGGGAGTTTGAAGAGAGGCTTTGGCAGTCGACGCAATAGGCCATGGATACTTTCGTTGTAATAAGTGAGTGGCTCTCGCTCCACTCTCAGAGCAGGAAAGTAGTGTTATATAGAGAAAAGTGAAGCTAGAATTTCTAAGGAATCGAAATGAGGCTCTTGTTGAAGCTATAGTTGGAGTTGAAGGACATTTCAAATGAGGTTGTTCTTGCTTTTTGCGAAAGTGGAGAGATGACTGTGTATTTAGTATTTTAGTTTCAGTGTGAGTGAGAAAATAGGAGGCCGTACACAACAACAACTAGGATTACTAGGGTTTTGGTATCTTGTCTTTTCTAATTATCGGGATGGGTCGGATCTCGTCTTAAGCATAGTCCAGACCCATCTTCTCTGATTTTTGAATCAATAATCAAGTGGGCTTTTTAGCCTATTTCAAGTCTGTTTACTTTATTTTACACTCTTTCTTTAAGGTAATTAAACCATTTAATTTCATAAAATCATTGTTTTTTAATATATTAGAATGCAATTATGATTGTTTTCATTTGTTATTCATCGTAATAATGACCATTAATTTCACAAATTGTCATATCATCATTATAATTTCACAAATATTTTGGTGGCCTTTAAGACTTTGCATTACTTGAGAAACCACAACACAGGAAAAACTGGATATATGGCTCTAAAGCTTGACATGAGCAAGGCTTATAACAGAGTGAAATGGTCTTATATGGAGAAGGTACTGGAAAAGATGGGTTTCCAAGAAAGATGGATCAAGCTCATGATGGTTTGCATTACCACAGCTTCTTATTCAATTTTGATCAATGGAGAACCACAGGGTCATATCACCCCTACTAGAGGCCTAAGACAAGGAGACCCCCTCTCCCCTTATTTATTCCTCATGTGTATGGAAGGTTTGCATGGTTTGATAAGTAAGGCAGCCACAATTGGGGTCCTTAAGGGTGTTTCATTATGCCGAAATGGTCCTAAACTAACACACCTCTTTTTTGCAGATGATAGTCTAATATTTTGCAAGGCAAAGGAGAGTGAATGCCAAGCTCTCTTGGATATCCTAGCCAAATATGAACTTGCATCAGGACAACAAATTAATAGAGCAAAGACCAATTTATTCTTTAGCAAGTCCACACCTGAGGATATGCAAACAACCATAAAGAATCTGCTTGGTGCAACGGTGATTAAGCAATATGAGAAGTATTTGGGACTTCCCTCGCTTGTGGGGCGAAATAAAAAAGAAAGCTTTGCTCATATTAAACAGCAAGTGTGGAAGCGGTTGCAAGGATGGGAAGCAAAATTGCTTTCTCAAGCCGAAAGGAAAATCTTGATTAAAGCAGTAGCACAAGCTCTCCCCACATACACTATGTCTTGCTTTAAGTTGCCGGTTACACTTTGCCATGATCTTGAAACCATGATATGCAAATTTTTTTGGGGACAAAGGGGTGAGAGTAGAAAAATTCATTAGGTAAAATGGCTTGATTTATGTAAACCAAAATCCCAAGGAGGCATGGGGTTTAAGGACCTCTCAAATTTTAATGATGCACTCTTGGCTAAACAAATGTGGAGACTACTCCATGATACTAACTCACTATTTTACAGGGTGTTTAAAGCCAAGTTCTTCCCTAATTCGTTAGTCATGGAAGCCACAACTCCGGCTAATGCTTCCTATGCTTGGAGGAGCTTAATGTATGGAAGGGAAGTCATCAAGAGGGGTGGAGCCTGGAGAATCGAGTTGGGGAAATCAATCCATATCTGGGGTGATAATTGGCTGCCTTTAAGGCATAGAGTGAATATAATTTCTCCTATGGGGCCAGGGGGTGACACAGCTATGGTTAGTGAGCTCATAGATCCGGTGAACAGGACTTGGAGAGCAGAAGTAATTGACAGAATGTTTCTTGAGTGTAAGGCAGTAGTTATAAAGAATATACCGCTATGTAGGACCATTCAGGATGATGTTCTAATATGGCCATTCAATCCAGATGGGGAATACTCGATTAAGTCCAAATATAGGTTCTTGCAAGAGGAAGCTTTGGGACGTCATGCTGGTCAGTCTGAACCTGATGCGTTACAGCCCTTATGGAACAAGTTTTGGGGTCTTAAGGTGCCTAATAAAGTCAAACACTTAGTATGGAAGGCATGCAAAAATTCCCTTCCTACTAAGGTGAATCTGGTGTGGCGTAAAGTGATCACTAATGGGCTGTGTGACAGGTGCAAACAGGCGCCTGAAGATGTTGTCTATGCACTATATGGCTGCCCGACCCTTGATGACTTATGGAAGCAAAAAAAATGGAATAATGGTGCACTTAAATACTTCACATCGTTCCTTGATCTCTTTGATTTCATTCTTGCAAGTAGTAGCGACGTGGAGTTATTTGCGTCAATTACTTGGAATCTTTGGAATCGCTAAAACAACCTTAGGCTGGGAAAACCAACAGTCCCCCTTGATAAGGTGCTGGAGCACTCTCAGGAGCAGCAATTAGAGTCCCACTTCAGCACCCCACTCATTTCGACTTGCAAACAGCAGCAAGACACAAAGTGGACTGCACCGAATCATCACTGGGTTAAAGTGAATTTTGATGGGGCCACTTTCGTGGGGGACAACAAAGTAGGACTGGGAGTTGTAATCTGGAATGATGCAGGCCTTGTTATGGTGTCCCTATCACAGCTAATCCCCTTGCCCAATTCAGTTTTTGAAGTTGAAGTAATGGCAGCAAGGAGGGCCTTAGAACTTGCTTTGGAATGTGGCTTTCAGAGCATTGTCTTGGAGGGTGACTCTGAGGTTCTATACAAAGCTTTGCAATAGGGGAATAGATGCCTAGCACACTATGGCCATCTCATAACAGATATACAGTTTCTTATCTCACACTTCAATGCTTTTAAACTATTTGTTGTGCGTAGACATTGTAATAAGCTTGCTCATGCTCTAGCAAGACGAGCAACAGTCCCTCCATTTATGTCCGTCTGGATGGAAGATGTACCACTAGACCTGTTATCTGTATTCCAGGCCGATTTAAATAACATTCCTTAAATAATAAGCATCGACTTCTTTCTCCAAAAAAAAAAAAATGTTTTAATTTGTTTTAATTTGTTTTTTTGAGTTAAAAATAGGAAATATAGAATACCAATAACATTTAAATAACAAAACGGTTTTTTTAATAGTAAAAGAAATAAATAATTCCATACAATGTTCTAAATACCGACTTTGTGTTCATTCGAGTTTGTCTATTATAACAAAATACTTCAGTAAGGACCTTTTTTGACATACTATTTAAAGATTACCCATCGCTGTTAGTAAAAAAATGTTATGATAAATTGTAAATTATACCCCTAAAGTTTAGGGGTGTTTGGATTCTGTATCTTAAAATTTTAGAATTTAAATTTTACCCCATAAAATTATATTTCATTTACATCAACAACCCTCCCATCCACAATTTCTGTTAAATGCCACATAAACTTGCTCCACATGTTTAATTCATTCAATAAAATGATGCCACATCATTTGTATTTAAATTATTTAAAAAAATTTAGGAAACAAAAATGACATGGCATAATTTTATGGGACAAATTAAACACAAGTGGCAAGGTTATGTGGTACTTAACGAAAAATATAGATAGAGTGGTTGCTGATGCAAATAAAATACAACTTTAGGGGGTAAAATTCAAATTCTGAAATTTCAAGATGTAAAATCCAAACATTCTTAAACTTTAGAGGCATAGTTTGCAATTTAGTAAAAAATATTATTATTCATTGCTATTATTAAGTCAAATTATATAAATTAATGAATATAATATAGTGTTTTAAAAGAAAGTCATAATAAAGTTGTGGGGGGTTAGGGCCTAGAAAATCAATACCGACCCATTTAGCTGAGGCCTAAGATCGGCTTGAGTAGCCAAGGCCAACCCATTAGAGGGAAATGGACCTCAATCTAAGTAGGAATGAGCTCAGCCCAAAAACACGTGCATTCGACCAAAGAAGTTATTGTTCGGGGGAAATCCTATAGTGCTCGGCCTAATGCCAATCGATGAGATAATGGGGGACCGACAAAGAATGACCAAGCTAAGGTCGATAGCTGAGAGTTGTTAGTGCCTTTGGGAAATCTACTATCGAACACTATTTGGCGTCTGGAATAAGTTTCAAGAGAATCCTTAGAATGAATAATGATTCCTTGGGATTCTGACAGAAGTGGGAATGTATGTGAATTGGTGAAGCAGTAATAATTAGTACCCCACTAAAGAAATACTATAAAAGGGGAAGGAAGAGAGAGAAGAAAGGGATTTTTGGTCCTGAGGGTTGTTTAAGAAAAGAAAAGGAAAAACAAAGGGAGGAGAGGGAAAAACATAGAAAGAAGGGATTTTGGGCAACAAGAGAGGAGGAATAATTGTGAGAAGGCGAGGTTTATAGGCTGAGAGGTTATCAAAAAGATACATCTGGGACTAGTTAGTTGTTGCTCAGAGCCCTACCTATAGGATTGCTAGAAAGCCCACAAATAAATAAATTGGGGGCCCAAATCCTTCGCTCAGTTTCACAGCCACGGTAGGTTTGGGGTCCACAAAAGTGATTAGATTAATTATTAAAAAAAAAATCAAATTTGAGTTTTATTTGTAAATAAACTAACATTGTTGGAATATTTATAAATTATGGAACAATTAATATTTTGACAATTTTTTCTATCTCCCATAAAAATAAAATAAAAACTTTCTTAAAATAATTTGTTAACAATTATATTAAGAGTATCAGTTACTATAACCCTTAAATTTTGGTTCATGATGAAGAATAGAAAAAGAAAGGAAATACGTTATGAATTTGAATTGTGATTTTGTCTATGTTTAGTCAATTTATTGTATCTTGAAGTAGACTCGAGTCGGTGCTGTGGGCCCACAAGCCACATGATATGCTCGTGTATAACTTTCCCATCACACTTAACCCCCAATTAGATAGTAGCAGGTACGCTGAGTATCAAAACTCTGAAATTAGGGACTTAATCGAGTTAATCGTGTATTTCAATATTCTTAATTTTGTCCTATAACAACAAAACGTGAAGATGGGGGTATCTCGTTGTTATTTCATTGATTTAATATGGGCCGTGCAAGTCCATTGATTAGGTGAGTAGACACTAGAAACCAAGAAGTCAAATCGTAACACTGAACCGAAAGTACGGACCTTAACTTCCACGCCTACGCAAACGTTGACTACAGAAACCCCTCTCTCATGGGAGAGCCACGTTAAGGATGAACCTACACCACGCGTTGTGCAAAGCATATGTAATGTTAGCATATTCTTTTCATTCTCCACTTCCTTTTAATCAGCATCTTCTTTATCTCTCCCTCTCTTTCTTCTTTTCTTTCCTCTTTGGTCTCTTCTCGGTGCGTCTTTCTTCTTCTGCCTTCTTTTGAAGCTACACCTCAAAATTTCAGTCAAATCTCTCTGGTTGGAAAAACCCAATTAACATATTACCAGGAATCTAGTGAAGATGGTTCTCATCAAGGAGTTGTATCCTACTTTTTTTTTTCTTTTTCTTTTTTGGGCTTTGACTGAAAGAAAATAAAATTTGGAAAATTTAAAAATAAACCCATCATTCTCGTTGTTGTGAAACTATACTATAAATATGTTCCTGTAAATTGTTTGACTTTTCGTTTCATGTGAGTTCTGTCTACTTAGGTTGCGTTTTGTATTAACTGAGAACTATAATTAAGATAAGATGTGCTGTATTTTCTTCTTATAGTTATTATGTGGTTTCCTTAATTTATAACTTTTCAATGTGGGACTATCTTGAAGTCGGATTGTCATGCCCATATCTCTCGAAGAGGTAAAACAAAACCCCATTTAATTTCTAACAGAATTAATGGTTTTCTTAGAACTTCATTTATGTATGTCTGTATGTATGGATTGCAGTATGAGATAGCACAGTCGTACATGGTATTGAAGATGCAGCAAGAGAACACAACAAGTACTGAAGGGATTGAAGTCTTAGAGAAAAGACCCTTTGAAAATGAGGCGTATGGAAAGGGTCAGTACACTTCTAAAGTTTATCGTCTGCAAAGGTAATATTTTTAAATACTGTTTTCTTTTTCCTTAACACTTGGGAGAATTGGATAGTGCCACTGAGCCACACAATTATTGAAAGTTTTAATAGATGATAAGAATAATATGGTGTAGTAGAAACAATTTGTTGTCATAGAATTGGCATGTTATATGTGCAAATATGTGCTTTTAAGTTCTTTGATCACTATTGGAAGAAGATTTTTGAGTGGTCTAAAAATGCACCAAGTCAATAATAGTATTTTTGTTTTTGGTTAATGGGTTTGCTTTGTGCAAGAATGTTGTAATTCTGAATGCCACATTGGGCACTTTACAAAGTGCTGGACTGATTACTAATTGACATCAGGCTATTATTATGGCCTTTCCTATATTAGATGAGTCACAAATGTTTGCATAATAAGTTTGATGCCTTGTACTCTAGAGCTTGATTGCTACCACAATATTGACAGTCGCCTACATGGCTACATGCTGTGGGGGCCTTTGTATTTTTTAGTTTTACCGTTTCTGTTAAAGTCAATAATTTCTAGACAAATCTTTTTAAGATATCAGATCTCATAACTTGATGAAGTTACAGTTATTATGATCTCTTAATCTTGAAATATTTCTGCAGCAAAGCTCCTGCTTGGCTCAAGAAAATTGCACCAGCACAGGCTCTCGTCATGCAAGAGGAAGCTTGGAATGCATACCCAAAATGCAAATCAGGTTTGCCATGTCCTCTTGACTTCAGTCTTGTATAATATGTTTTTGTCTTTTTTATTTTTTATTTATTAAAATACTTATATTTAATGTCTTTTTGGTTTTATCTGCAAATGGATGTCATATTACCCAGTACTCAAGGTATTTTTTTCCCCTTTCCAATCGATTTTTAAAATTCCATAAATTTTGTTCGTTTTTTTTTTTTTTTTTTTTTCCCTGTGATAATATCCATTGGTTTTGTTTTTTGCAGTGCCCACACTTTTCCAAGTTTCAGTTAACCATTGAAAGTGTTCACAAGGCTGACAATGGGTGTTCAGAAAATGTAATGTTTCTTTGAATCTCTCTGTTTCCTTTGACAAAAATGATACATCCTGTAGCTTTCTTTATATGTTACAATTGAATGTGTTTAAGATGTTCAGATGCAGGAGCACATTCAACATTATTTCATATTTTGTTCCAAATTTCATTTTTGAATTTTTAATTTGGCTTTAATGTTGTTGAAAATTGTATGGGATGTAATTCGGCTTTGATGTAGTCCTTGAATCCTATTAAAAAGAGGCTCCAGAAATGGTTTGAAACTTTGAAATAGTGCAATTTGAATAAAAGCTTTGTGATTATAGATGTTTATCTAAGCTTGATGGTGATTCCAAGCACCTTAGCTTAGGATTTTTCCCCTTCTTCTTTTTTTTTTTTTCTATCCTTCTTCCCCCCACCCTTTGTCCTGCATCATGTTCATCATTCTCTATCCTACCTTTCTTTTCTTGTTGGTTTCTCTGACCTCTCCATAGCTTTATCAAGATGTTACCAACTGCATGTATTTAGTTGCTCATCACATTCTATTCTATTCTAACTGTTAACCTGACAAACCAGGTGCATGGTTTAAGCAAAGAACAACTAGCAGCTAGGCAGGTGGAATGTATTGATATCAGTTTTCCAGGCAAGGATGGTTGGAGTTACTTAGTTGGAAGATGCAGCGTAGACTTTTCCAATTTTAAATCAGCAAGAACTGGCCGTGGTCCACTTCTGAAGGGGTGGCAGGTTGGAATTTTATTACTTATAATTTAATTTGGTTCCTCTGTATTTATTTTAGATGCCACTACTCATGGAACTTTGGCTTGCATTCCCTCAATGAAAAGAACTTATCTTGTTATCATGTTGGCCTATTATGCTGTTGGAACTCTCTCTCCACATGTGCTGCCCCCCCCCCCCCCTTCTCTTCCCTCTTCTCCTCCTCCCAAGGATTGCTTTTGTGGGAATTCTCTAGATGTACACCTGTATTGTGGACTGTCCGTATTATTTTGTTTCCATTGTTTGAGGAGCTTTTTCTTGCCTTCCTTGAGATCCTTTACCTCATTTTACACGAGAACTTTAATTATCATCTCTAGAATGATCCTTTTTGTTTAAGTTCTTTTTACTAGATATTCAACCTCACACAATTAATTAACTTTTGGATATCACTATCTTATGGATCAAATTATGTAAAATAATGAAGTGCGCCCACTGATTTGCATGTTTCTCAAATCCTTATGCAAAACTAGTTTGTGTTTTAATAATCCTGAAATTCATTTGCAGGATAGCTGTAAGCCAGTTATGACTGCATACAAATTGATGACAATTGATGCACCATACTGGGGTTTTGGTCGTCAACTTGAGCAGGCTATGCTAGCGGTACACCTCTTTGACTTCACAAATTCTTAACATATTACTTTGACTACAGTTGTTTTCATGAGATGGGGCTCTTTTGGCGTAATGAAATACATATTCCAATAAGTAAGCAGATGCCAACAAGATTTTGACAACAATGCTTTCAAAATTAAATGCAAATATAAGTTGGCAACTGGATTGCTGCTTACTGATTAAATCAAGAATCAATATTGGATGGTGAAATTTCACTATGTGCACTATTAATTCTTTAATTTGCAAGATCAGCTAAGGAAACTTAAGTATATGTATGGGAAACTGAAAGGCAGGAAAACCTAATCCAATGCTTGTGGTGTAGTACAGGGTTTTGTCAGTTTCTATTCCTCAATGCCCTACATGTCATATATTCTACACTTCTTCCCAGTTATTTGCTAAGATTTTACTATTGCAGAAGATAAGGCTGCTCCACAATACTATTTTGAGAATTGTTAAAATTTTCTATAAATTTTTGGTTTGTGATGTATCTAGTTTCAAGGACAAAGACTGAAGTGGAGGGCAATTTGAAAAGTCAAAATCCCTAAAGCAAAGGGGGAAAAGAAAAATAAAAATAAATGACTGAAGTAATTGAATATTAGAGAGATTTCTGTCTGAATTTAAGAAAAAAGAAAAAAGAAGAAAGAAAACCAAGAATGGTTAAGTGGGAAACGAAGGAAAACTTTGAACTTACTTTTATTTACTTATTACTATTGGATACTAGTGTACAGTGTTGCATGAAGAATAATTAAATTTCTTAGGGTTTAGTGGTGTACTAGTGGAAGATCTTTCCTATCTCTCCCCCTTCCCCCCCCCCCCCCCCCCCCAAAAAAAAAAAGCAAAAAGTTATTTATGTGATTTTTTAATTTTTTAATTTTATTTTATTTTTTTTGTATAGGGTGAAAGGGCTCTTTTTTTGGAAAGTCATCGTCACTGTTTTTCTTGGATTGATAAATGGTATGGAATGACACTGCAACAAATATATGAACTTGAGCAACAAAATGACTCTATGTTAGATGAGGTAAGAAGTTCCATACTTCCCAAAACTCAATGATAGGAGTTTACTAGAATCGGTAAATATAGCGTGAATCGCAGTTCTTCATTTAAGCATTGTACATGGAAGTTAGAGATTTAGTTGTCAAACATTATTTTGCTTCCCTGGCCAAAGAATATATGTGATTTTATACGCACATGTGCATAAGCTCACCATATGGAGAAATGTTCTGTTTTTGGACATATGAAGTCACCTTTTCATTTTCATGTGATGATGGAATTTGTATTGCCTATCTTTTTTATTTGTATTTTATGTTTTGTTCATGTAACAAGATTTTCTAATATTTTTCCTGGACCGACAATGTACATGGTGTAGTATCTTTTATAGTAGGCTGGCACTGTACCGGATGTATGAATAATCCTAGCAATGATAGTGATAAACAATACTCCAATGTGTGTGTGTATGTGTGCAAGAGAGAGCACGTTAGGTCAAGTAAGAGCGTGTTTCATTCTTGTTGAATAACCTAGTCAATATTGTATCAAACAAACTTTGTCTTTGAAAATTTTGAAATTGGACCGTGCAGAAATCATGCTATATTGCTTTCATTATTGTGTAATAATAATTGGTTCTGTTTTTTCCTGTCCAGTATATTTTGGTGTTTGTTTGGGGTCATATAAGAACTAATAAAGGATGGATTCGTTCATTTTGTTTCCTAATCACATTTATAAGGCACTGACCACGTTCTTCAATCTTCAGAATGTAGAAAGGAACTTGTTACAAGATAAAAGAAGTTATATCATGATATATTCATGATTTCATTTCTTGAATTTTCTACATGATCAAATATTAACTTTATATTAATTTGATTTATTTTCTGACATCATGAAAGCCATGGTGCCTTGTGAAGTACAATGGAATGGATACATTTTCATGATGTTGTGACATCCCCTAAGTTATGGTTGTTCTGTCTAGTTCTCCAGTTCTTTTATATTAAGCCAGAAGCTGCATATGAGAAACTAATTTGAAATCAGGCCTCTGTTACAGTCAGTCAAATTCAAAGAAGGTTTCTCTTGTTTACGACAAATGTAAAAGGGCCCTAAGAATTACTTTTATAGTGAGTTATAATTAGCGGCTTTTTGAACCAGTTCATTGTAGGATACTCATTCCTATCATGCGTCTGTTGATGTCTCAAATGAACTTTTGGGTTCATGCTCCTGGGCACTACATGTTTCTAGGACAGAAAGTAGCAATTTAGTTGTGAGCACTTTTGTTTTTTGTTTTTTTTGGGTAGTTGTTACCAATAAGTATCTTGGTTTCCCTGTGTTTTCTCTCTTTTTCTTTCTCCGTACGAGTGTTCCACAGTATACTCCCTATTTGCTGCTGCCTTGGTTCCCTTATGACTTGGCCCAAAATTATAATCTCTGGTTATTGCATAGAGTCCAAATTTGATAAGGATTGGTTGCAAAACCTATGTTTTAGTGTTTTATACCATCCAATAAAAAATTGTTACATCAGTTTTTTACTTAAAACTCAATACATTCTACCACACCTAATAATATCTCAATAAATTCCAATTGGGTTAGATTTTCAAATAAGTATTAGAATTTGTTGGGTGTGGTTATGTCTATTATTTAATGTGTGATAAGATATTGTGGTATATTAGGATTAAAGGGTGTAAAACTTGGGTTTTACACCACATTCCTATAGAATTTAATCTCTGTTACCGAAGTACCTGTGAATTTCTGATTTTGTTACTAGAGTTCTGTTGAAATCTTAGATAATTCAGTTTTCATTGACTAATTCTTATGCTCTAAAGCAGAGACTCACGAAGCCTGCTCTAATGATCAGTAACGAACACTTTGATGGGGCATCACTTGATAGTGAAGGCATTTATTGCAAGGTCTGACCAAATCTCACCGCAAGTGCAAGCTACTTTTTAGGGGTGATATATTTGCAATATAAATGTGACCAATAGAGTATACCTAGACCAGACCGCAAAGCAGCATATACATTCCCCACATTGTCTCTGTTCTGATGTTGAAAATATTACTTCAAACCTTAAGGGATAGCACTGTACTTGAAGACCACAACTGAAGCGCACGTTACTAGATCGACTCTCCTTAGGTCCACTCACTCAAAAAAATAAGGGAAAGAAATACTCATTTGATGTTCTTCCATCATTGGAAATTGTAAATGAAACAAATAAGTTGTATATTACTTTTTGGCATTATTTGAGTTACTCATAGCTCTCTCAGTCTCTCTATCGCTGTGTGTAACAAGGTCAATTTTTCACTTAAATTTTCTGCCTGTGGTGGCCCTAAGTTCCTGACTTAGTCTCAGCCAACACCACACACATATTGCAATAACACTTAGAACAGATTATATAGGGACGTTTAAATACACAACACACACAATATTTATAGGGAACCCACCCCCAACCTTTATTACTTAATCTCAAATACAAAGGAAACCCTTTTACAAGTTTAGAGAATTACACAGAATTTTTCCAATGCCAAAATACACTCTGCTGTTGACACCCCCAACAGCCTTAGGGTTAAATACACAGAATTAACTGTTATGGCAGTTACTGCCTAGTAACTGCTTGGGTCTTGGAGAATTTGCCACTTGTGTTCTGATTTAGGACACCTTTAACCGATGTTATCTTGGCTTGCTCTCCACGTTTCCAGCCCCTACAAAACAGGTTTGATCATCAGGAAAGCTAGGAACTGCTTGGTAACTGCCACTGCACATGCACAACCCATGTCTCAGTAGACCATAGGGCCTTTGCCCATCCTCCAGCAGCCCACTCAACATGTTCTCACACGTTTTGGGGAGGCTTGGCCCATTCTCAAGGCCTCCCATCATCACTTCAGCCCACACAGCATGCCCACAGCAGCACACAAAGTAACTGCCATCAGCCCACTAGCACTTATCCATGCATACAGCTAGCCCCCACTAGCCTAATGCCTTACACACAACATTTAATCATCACAAAAGCCTAGCCCTGCCTTGCACTCAAGTCACCAAGCCCACACACAAGAAACTAGCAACTATGCCACCAATGCCATGCACCATCACATAAGGTCAGTACCCTATGAAGCACGGGTGCGTTTCCGGATTCGGGTGCGGGACTTGGCAATTTTTGAAAAAATAGGGTGCGGGTGCGGCGATTAAAAATTTATTAAAAATATTTTTATATATATTTTCTATATATTTTTACTATTAAAATATTCTTAAAAAACACATTACTACAGCCTTGATTCACCAAAACAAAAAAACAAAAAACAAAAAACAAAAAAAACACACAAAACACAAAAGAAAACACAAAAGGACTTATTGCAGATGTAGCCGGTCTGTTTGGTGATCCATATGTGAGCCTAGAATTATAGTTTCTTGCTAAGTTTGTAGTTGACAACTGAGTTCCAACAAAACCAGGAAAAACTTATAACTAAAAACACCACACAATGTCAATATATATGTTATCCATCTCTATCTCTACTTTGTACAAAGATTTTTAAGAAAGTGAAATTTATCAAGGTTGATTTTGGCCTGTTTCGACCGTTTCGATTGCCGGCCGATACGACCCAATTCGGCTGATATGACCCGATTCTGGTTGGTTCGGCACAAATCGAAGTCGAGTCAATGCAAATCAAGCCGAATCGGAGCGAATCCAAGAAAAAAAAAAAAAAAAAAGCTCAGACGCGGCACCAATGCGCGGGCAGTCATGTTTGACGCCACACCCTGCGTCGGACTCCGGTGCGACACCTTCCCAGCCGCGTCTGTGCATCATAGTCAGTTCCACCTACTGCTGCCCATCATCACAACCATCTCTGCCCACCATGGCCCTCATCTGCCATGGCCTTAAGGCATCATGTGGAGCAAGGTACCTCCACATGCTGCCTTCATCACTGCTCATCAATCTAACTTAAATAGGGAGACTAGACAGGTCCTCCTTAAAGAGCCCTTAGGAGCATCACTAGTTAGGCATGAGGAACCATGAGTGTATTGAAAAAACATGAAGCCTAGTGATTGGCCCAATGCTGCCTAAACACCCTCATTCCTCATGCCATCATCAGCAACACGTAATGCTCCTAACAAACCACCCGCACTAGAAGAGGCTGACGTCCTCGTCGGTAGGTTATCTTCAAATGCCTTCACTTCCTCTTCAAATGCCTTCACTTCCTTTTCAAACTGTCATAAAGTCGATGCCTTCAATTTTGGTACAGTGAGAGAATATGTCAAGACATTCAGTTCTTTGATGCTGGATATCAAGAACATGTCAGAGGAAGATAAGTTGTTCAATTTCATGTTTGGCTTGCAACTTTGGGCACAGTACAGTTGGAGTAAAAGAAGCAATGCGTGATCTGCCCTCTGCTATGTCTACTACAAATGCTTTAGTGGACTACAAGTTCAATAAGTCTAGTGGGGATGATAAAAAACGTAAGTCCAAGGACAAAGGCAAAGACAAGCAGAAGAAAGATGGCAAGAAAAACAAGGATAAGCAGAAGAAAAATTGGGGTAACAAGAGCAAAAGAGAGAGTTCTACCTCTCAACAAAGCAAAGAACAGCTTAAATTGAATGCAGGCTACTTCATATGCAATGGCCTTCATTGAGTAAGAGACTACCCTAAGCATGAGAAGCTTAATGCAATGATTGCTGAAGATGAGAAGGGGCAGTCTGATGAAGAAGTTTCCAGCAGGGTGAACCTCTTACAATTGCTGAATGCCTTTAGTGCATGAGGTAATTCTAAGGGGCTGTCTTATGTGCAAGTAGAGATGAATGGAAATGGGGCTGAAGCAATGCTTGATACTGGTGCTACTCACAATTTTGTTGATGAAAGTATGGTCCAACGGCTTGGTCTGAAAGTGAGTAAGTGTCCAAGTAAGATCAAGACAGTACACTCTGAAGCAAAACCTCTTTCAGGAATTGCTTTTGGTGTGAAGTTTAAGGTTGGCGAGTGGGCAGGAAAGGTGAATTTCCTAATTATGAAGTTGGATGACTTTGATGTAATTCTGGGTGATAAGTTCTTTGTGGCTGCCAAGGCTGCCTTGCTGCCATTCATAGGTGTGATGTTAATATTCGATAAGAAGCAACCATGCTATGTTCCTGCTAGGCGTGTGGCAGGAAATAGCAAGACTAGCAAGGGGAAAGAACCAATGGTGTTAGCCATGCAAGTTGAGCATGGGCTGAAGAAGAGGAAGATGACTTACTTGGCTGTAATGATTAAAGTCAAGCAGGACAAGTTTGTCAAAGTTCCAGATGTTGTTGTTGGACTGTGTGAGGAATTTGTTGATGTGATGCCTCCAGAATTGCCTAAGACCTTTCCACCAAAGCGTGTTATTGATCACAAGATTGAGTTGGTTCTTGGTTCAAAGCCTCCTTCGAAGGCTCTATACAGAATGTCCCCTATGGAGTTGGCTGAAATGAGAAAGCAATTGACTGAATTGCTTAATGCAAGCTACATTCAGCCCTCCAAAGCCCCTTACGATGCCCCTGTTCTGTTCCAAAAGAAGTAGGATAGATCATTGCATATGTGTGTGGACTATAAAGCCTTGAACAAAGTAACAGTGAAGAACAAGTACCAGATCCCTTTAATTCAAGACATGTTTGACAGACTGTGCAAAGCCACTTACTTCACCAAGATGGACTTGAGATCAGGTTATTGGCAAGTGAGGATTGTTGAAGGGGATGAACCAAATACAACTTGTGTAACTTGGTATGGTTCTTATGAATTTCTAGTTATGCCTTTTGGTTTAACAAATGCCCCTACTACATTCTGCAATTTGATGAATGATGTATTCTATGAGTTTGTATATCGTTTTGTTGTGATTTACTTAGATGACATAGTGGTATATAGTGAGTCCTTAGAGGATCACTTGGAACACCTTAGGAAGGTGCTGTCCAAATTGAGGGAACGACAATTGTATGTCAAGAAAGAGAAGTGTGAGTTTGCCCAGCAAGAGATTTTGTTTTTAGGGCATAAAGTCAGCAAATGTCTTGTGATGATGGATGAGAGGAAGATGCAGGCTATTCTTGATTGGCCTCCACCAAGTAAAGTTGCTGAGTTGCGGTCTTTCCTTGGGTTTGCTAACTATTATAGGAAGTTTATTCAAGGGTATTCCAAGAAGGTTGCTCCTCTTACAGATTTGCTAAAAAGGACAAGAAATGGATGTGGACAGATGCATGCCAAGAAGCTTTTGAGAAGCTTAAAGATGCTGTGTCGAGTGAGCCGGTGCTGCATTTGCCAGATTTTAAATTGCCATTTGAAGTCCATACTGATGCTTCTGATAAAACAATTGGTGGTGTGCCAGTACAAGAGAAACATCTAGTGGCCTATGAAAGTAGGAAGCTGAATGATGCATAACAGTAATGTTCAGCACATGAGAAGGAAATGATTGTTGTGGTTCATTGTTTGCTAATATGGAGGGTGTATCTACTAGGCCATAAATTTATGGTGAGGACCAATAATGTACCTAATACCTTCTTCAACACATAGAAGAAGTTGTCTCCTAAGCAAGTTAGGTGGCAAGAGTTGTGGCAAGAGTATGATTTTGTATGGGAGCACAAGCCTAGTAAGCATAATCAAGTAGCAAATGCACTTAGCCGCAAATAAGTGCAGGAGTATGTTGCTGCCTTAACCAAAGTTAAGTAAGATTTTGTGGAAGGATTAAGGAAAGTTCTAAGCGTGATGCCACTTGCCAGAAATTGGTGCAAGATGTGATTGCAGGCCTACTGCGTAGTTACTAGCTTGAAGATGTGTTGTTGTATGCAAAGGGTGGTAAGTTGTTTGTTCCTAGTGGGAAGATCCATAGAGAGTTATTGAAAGAGACTCATGATTCACAATAGGCAGGACATCCGGTTAAGGAAAGAATGTATGCTTTACTGTCTAGTTCTTATTATTGGCCTAAGATGGAGTTAGACGTTGAGTTGTATGTTAAGACTTGTCTAGTTTGTTAACAAGTTAAGGGTTTAACTTAAAAGGAAGCTGGTTTGCTACAACCTCTTCCTATACCGGAAAGTCCATGGACTTCTGTTTCAATGGATTTCATTACTGGTATGCCTAAAGTGAAAGAATAGGTTCAATTTTTGTAGTGGTTAATGATTTCGAAGTATGCTATGTTTATGGCTGCACCAAGTACTTGCACAACAGAGCTAGTTGCTAATCTGTTTTACAGAAATGTGGTGAAGTACTTTGGTTTGCATGAAGATATAGTGAGTGATAGAGACTCTCGCTTCACTAGTCGGTTTTGGACAGTTTTGTTGGGTTGCTGGGTTCACAGTTGAAGTTTTCCACTGCTAATCACCCACAAACAGATGGTCAAACCGAGAGGATCAATGCTGTGTTGGAAGATTACTTGGGGCACTATGTGACTACATGTTAGAAAAACTGGTAGGACTTGTTGGATTCATCATAGTTTGCTTGCAATCTGCACAAGTCTTCTTCAACAGGAATGAGTCCATTCGAGTTGGCAATGAGGCAGCAGCCATGGTTGTCAGAATCGGGATCCTACGTAAGATCGTTGGAGGTAGGTAGGATCGTGGATCGTAGGATCGGATCGTGAATCGTAAGATCCTACATTATTTGAGAAAAAAAAAAAACAAATTGGTATGTTAAATAATCACATAAATTATACATTCACAAAAAATCAAAAATTTGCATCCATTTGATGTAATTACCATGCATCATTACATCCATTTGTAAGCATCATTTAAGATGTCAAAAATCTCAAAATGTAACACTCTATTGGGATGTTATTTTTTGTTTTTTTTCAACTAACACTCTATCTCGCTACATTAGAATAGCAAAACTTGATCTATTGGAATATTATTTTTCATTTAGATCCAACTGAACTTTCTGTTAAGTTAAAGAAGATTACAAGAAACCAAAATCATTTGGAATCGTCAGAATCGTACAATCCTGAACGATCGCTAAGATCCTTGAAAGATTTAGATCGTTTTGGGCAGGTGATATCATAAAATAGTAGGATCGTAAGATCCAGATCGGGATTTTGACAACCATGGCAACAGCCCTTAACACCTTATAAGATTGCAAAGCAGCGTTCAAGGGGTAGGTGTCCTGCAGCATATAGATTAGTTATTGCTAAACAAGAACTTAGGCAGGAAACACAATATAGTTTGTTGAAAGCACTGCGGAGAATGAAAAAGTATGCTAATAAAGGGTGGAGGCCTCTTGAGTTCCAGGTTGGGGACAAATTGCTGTTGAAGCTAACTCCACAGATTTAGAGAAAGTTTAGAAGTGAGAGTGTGCACCAAGGGTTAATTCTAAAGTATGATGGTCCTTTTGAAATTGTGAAGAGAGTTGGTGTTGTTGCTTACAAGTTGAAACTGCCTGAAAGATTGCAGCCAAGTAAGTCATCTCCCCCTTTTTCAGCCCATGCTTAACTTGCACGGTTGACACCATTGGCTCTTTCCCCTTCCTAGTCTTGCTATTTCCTGCCACACGCCTAGCAAGAATATAGCATGGCTGCTTCTCATCGAATTTCAACATCACACCGATGAATGGCAGCAAGGTAGCCTTGGCAGCCACAAAGAACTTATCACCCAGAATTATATCAAAGTCATCCAACTTCATAATCAGGAAATTCACCTTTCCTGTCCACTCGCCAACCTTGAACTTCACACCAAAAGCAATTCGAAACAGGTTTTGCTTTAGAGTTTACTGCCTTGATCTTACTTGGACACTTGCTCACTTTCAGACTAAGCCATTGGACCATATTTTCATTAACAAAATTTTGGGTAGCACAAGTATCAAGCATTGCCTTAGCCCCATTTCCATTCATCTTTACTTGCACATAAGACAACCCCTTAGAATTACTTCCTGCACTAAGGGCATTCAGCAATTGTAAAGGGTTCATCCTGCTGGGAACTTCTTCATCAGACTGCCCCTTCTCATCTTCCGCAACCATTGCATTAAGCTTCTCACGCTTAGGGTAGTCTCTTGCTCGATAAGGGTCATTGCATATGAAGTAGCCTGCATTCAACTTGAGCTGTTCTTTGCTTTATTGAGAGGTAGAACTCTCTCATTTGCTCTTGTTACCCCAATTTTTCTTCTGTTTATCCTTGTTCTTCTTGCCATCTTTCTTCTGCTTGTCTTTGCCTTTCTTTAAGGCTTCCCACAAGTCAGTCTTCCCTCTACCAGCATCTGCATCTTCTTCCATATAGGTTCTCCACCATAACTTGGCATCCCCTGAAAGATACATTCTAGTAATGGTTACCATCTCTTGATCTTGCACCTTTGCAGCCTTGAAGTACTGCTCCATGTCCCAAAGGAAATTCTTCAAATCCTTGGCACTCTTAGCACCATTAAAGGGCTTTGGTTCAAGCACCTTCACTTTGGTGGCCACTTCCCTCTCCCTAGGCAGCCCACGCATTGCCCTCTTTAACAAGGCAATTTCTATCTCAAGTTGGCTTTGGGTTTCTCTTGCTGCACTGCCCTAGGCATCCAGTGCAACAACCAACTCTTCAACACGAATCAACACAACATCTCTCTGATCAGAAATCTCATTCCGTATCACAACAGTTTCTACAGATAGTGCATCCAATCTGTCACACACAGAAAGTTGTTTTCCCTCTGCAAGAATTCCAAGTATGTTCTCCAAGAAAGTCACCCTTGCCTTGGTGTCCGAAGACATTGCAGCCAGGCTCTGATACCAATTATCATAGGCAGAAAATTTGAGTGAAAAATTGACCTTGTGACACTGTGTGTGTGATAAATATGTGATTTTATGTTGAACCTGAAGCAGTGCACACTCATCAAACAACCAGCATAAGACAGCAATAACACTGATTGTATTGTTGAGGTTGCAATTGTGTTGTATTTGTTGAAATTACTATGAGCACGTTATTTTACTGAAATACTAAAAGACAAATTAGTTGGTAATATTTGTGTTTAATATCCTACATTTCTGCAAGAGGCTCACCTAAACGATCTAAAAGTTCTGCTAAACATAGAAAAATTGTTGGATGCTGTTAAAATAGGGTCCAAAATAATCGGATTTAACCTTGACTTCTACTGAAGCAACTAGATATAGTTAGGATTTTCACTTTGGGGTGGGTTTTTTTTTTTTTTTTTTTTTTTTAACTATTCAAGATTAAGAAGATGTTAAAATTCAAAACTAAATTAATATATGAAAAATAAAACTTACATCTATATTAACTAAATATAAATAAAAGAAAATATATAAAAGGGTCATTTTTTAAATATATTTTCACTCAATTATTTCTAATTTATCATAATGAAACTCACAAAAATTATCTATGATGAGAAAATATTCCTTATAATAAAATATTTTTTTTAATATTAAAATCAAAGATTCTGTTAGAAGGTTCTCAAAACAAACAAAAAAAAGATTCCATTAGAAAATTATCTTTCATCTTGTTTCTTCTACTATCAAAATCAAAGAATCAAAAACTCTGTTAGAAAATTATCTTTCATCTTGTTCCTTTTAATATCAAAATCAAAGACTCTGTTAGAAAATTATCTTTCATCTTGTTGTGAAATTTAGTTTGACATCATCTTGTTGTGAAATTTAGTTTGACAATATTTTTTGATTGAAAATGCTTGTTTTGTAATTGTAGTAGAAACTTAAAGAATAAGTGAAGCACAAATTTCATAAAAGAACCATGAAATTTGAAAGTCATATATTATTATTATTATATGTTTAATATTCTTCTTATTAAAAACCCAATTGGTGTTGCCAACTGTTGATACTTGTTTTTGACATATAGCCCAACAACAGAAAAAGCCAATAGTGAAGGAAGATGAAGGAGGAAAAGAGTGTAAGAAACATGATAGAAGCAAAAGGGTCATTAGAGCCCAAGAAAAGAGGTAAAAAACTCAATGGGCCAACATGGCAGGAAGTAATAACCAGCAGGCCCATGGGCACAACGAGAGGTAAAAGTAAATTAAATGGGCTATGAAAGTCCAAGAAAAGAGGTAAACACTCAATGGGCCAACGTGGCAGGAAACAACAGCCAGCAAGCCCCTGGTCACAAAAGAGGTAAAAGTAAAGTAAATGATCTATGAGGGCCCAAAGGAAGAAGTAAAAAACCAATAGGCTGACAGGCCCATAACTACAACAAGAAGAGAAAAGGAGACTAGTGAGCCTAAGGAAATAAGAAAGAAGAATAGAAGCCGAATGAATTGGTTTGGCAAGAACTTATGCAAAGCAAACATGCAAGCCCATGAGGGAATGAAAAGAAATAAGGCAAACCCAGAAGTCCATGCCCTTTTTCGTGGAAGATAAGCACAAGTAGAAGAGACATATAGTAGAACGAGACATGGCAGTAACGGCATGGGAACGAAAGAAAACAAACACAGAAGGTAATGGAACGAGCACACAAGGACCGGAGCACCACCCACTTGTACCAAGCCAATACAAGAGAGGTGGCCCGTGGTCAAGGGATTCATAGGGTGTGGTTTGGTGGTGGAGGGAAAAGAGTCTATTTTGGGTTTCCAACTATAACCTCTTTTGGGAAAAATGCCTTGTTGGGATGGTATTTTGCCCAAAAGAGGTAGTAGACGACTATGACTACCTGATGCATGCCATAGAGGTAGGTAGTGAGAGACCCAAACTCATATCCATTGAGGCAAGAGGGGAAATATGGGAGGAAGATCAAACAAAGAAAGATTTTGTCATGGCATAGGTAGTGGAAGAAAGAGAATGCACTGGATTCACCCAGTGGTGGTAATGGTTGGGCAACCAATGGGTTGATGGACAGTCCTAAAAGGATGCCCATAACAAACCAAAAACAGTTGGTGAAGCCTTGGGGGGTAAAAGGAAAAAATCCCATGAAATTAGCCTACTATAAAGAGGGGCAGTAGTCATAGATGAAGGGGAGGACAGGGGGATATTAGTAAAAAGACTAGCAAAGAAAAGACTAAGAAAAAGAAAGAAAAATGAGATAACAAAAGAAGAGAGAAAATATAGTAGAAAATGCATGCATCAATAAACTATCTTTTCCCTCTCTCTTGACAAACCCACTCTCTAGAATCCCACAAGTGGTAATGAATAGTTATTTAGGTCTGTTTTTCAAAATGCATAACTTTGATGGCAGAAGCCTATAACAAGGCTGTTCAAGTTAAGGTTTGGGTTCCTTCTTGGTTCACCTTCTGCTAAAAGACTTGACCCATAATTTTGATTGTGAATACACGTAATCTCATTTGTTAGAAATTGTGTTTGCTGCATCAGTTGTTCTGCTGTAGCCTTTTTTATTTTATTTGATGTATCAGTTGTTCTACTGTAGCATCTTTTATTATTTTTGCTATATCATTTGTTCTGCCATGGCATCTTTCATTATATTTACTATATTAGTTGTTTTGTCGTGGCATTTTTTATTATATTGGTTGTACCTATTGTTCTGTCATGGCATTCTTTATTATATTTGTTGTATCAGCTATTCTGCTGTGATATCATTTATTGCATTTACCATGACACTTGGTTTGCTATAGCACTCTTTACTTTGTTTGCACACTGAGAACGCTCGGCTTGTGCACAAACTAGCTTGTAGCATGGTCCTGCTAAGGTATTAGGCCAACCTTAACTCCCTGACCCACAACCCAACGGGCTTGAGCATAGCAGAACAGGCCTTGGCCCATTAACACAAAAAGGGCCCCCACACCAACTTAAAAAACGCAAACACAAATATTAAAAGGGAACATAAAGTCACCCAAATAATCATTTGAGTGGAGCAAGACAACACATCACTCAAAATTCAAAATCTCATACTTTAAACAATGAATACATAAAATCAAGCAATCAAATTGTTAGGGTAGTAAATGAGCCAAGTTGTTTATAAATAGCTCAAGCTTGAATTAAGATTTTTTTTAAATTTTTTATTTTTATTTTTTATGTTCTTTTATTTAGACTCAAATATCAAACAAAACGCTTCAACATAATAATGCATTCGTGAATAAACATATGACTTGATTTAAGTGTACACACACTTGAGATTGGATTGTGTAAGTTTGTAAATAATTTCATAAGATATCAAATTGTTATTTGTAATTTATTGGTAATAATTCATTTTTAAAATGATATATAATTTTAACAATATAAAGATGGTGAATCTACTTGTTATAAATTTCATAAATAAAAATTATTATTAATTGACTAAAATATTATAATTTTAACTATAATTTAGTTATTAGTTACTAGTACATATTTCTAAAATGTTAAAGAAATAGTTATGGTGTCTACTAAATATGAAAAAAAATAATAAATTAATCAAGTATGAAGTGACTCACAAACAAACTTGGAAATGAGCTAAACTTGGTGATGAGCTCGAATTTGGCTCATATTCGAAATAAAATTAAATAAACAATCTTAAATTCTTAAAAGTTGGCTTAGCTAGGCTACCCTCATTTGCAACCTTGAAAATTATAATTCCAAAGACATATGATCAGGTGCTCATT
This sequence comes from Quercus glauca, assembly GCA_023736055.1. NCBI lineage: Eukaryota > Viridiplantae > Streptophyta > Magnoliopsida > Fagales > Fagaceae > Quercus > Quercus glauca. The sequence goes on from CM043315.1 coordinate 22,686,866, forward strand.
TATTTTTTAGATTCTTTAAGCCAACTTTCAATTTAAAATAGTTATTGTTTAATTTTGGGGGTCAAACATAATTTTTTTTAATCCAAATTTTCATTATACAATTTTGTCCTTTTTTTTTTTTTTTTTAAACAAGAGAAGTATTGGGGTATTTATTAAAGGGATCTGGTTACATTATCCATCTATTTTGGAAAAAAAAATTATGATGAATTTAAAAAAAAAAATGTCAAAAAAATAATTATTTTTTTATTTTTTCATAAATTTTTTTTTAAAATTGTTTACTAATATATATCTAAAGACATACATGAGTAAATCCCTCGTTAAAGATACATTTTGAGACATGTGACTAGTGTAACTCCTTAAAAGGTAAAAAGTGACTTCCCTGACAACTCCCTACCCCAAGTTAGCTAAGTTGAGCTACTCCCACTAAGAGCATTAGCATTGGGGAATGCTAATGCCATATCTAAGGTGCATTTGGCATTTCAAAAGCCAAAACTTACTGCATCAGAGAATGCTAAATGGAGGTATTGCAAATTTTTTTGCAATACTGCTACAGTACAATTCCAAAAGTGGAATTGTACTGTAGCAGTATTGTAAAAATAATAATAATATTTTACATATAACTGACTTTCTCTCTCCTTTCTCTCATTTTCTCTGTTTTCTTCTCTCTCTTCCTTCTCTCTTTCTCTTCCACTCTCTCCTCTCTTCACTGTGGTGGTTGTGGTTTTTTTTTTTTTTTTTTTTTTGGCTGTGACCGATTCTTAAAGGGAGAGGTGGGTATGGCTGAAGTGGGTTGTGGGTTGTGGTTGGGTCCAGTGTTTGGGTTGTGGCTGAAGTGGGTTGTTGGTCGTCGGAGATCGCCAGTGTTTGGGTCCGGCGAGGTCATGGCGAGATTGACGTGGGTCACGGTGATGGGTTTGGTGCAGATCGGCGTGGGTCATGGCGTGGTTGGGTTATGGTTGAAGTGGGTTGTTGGTCGTCAGAGATCGCCAGAGTTTGGGTCCGGCGAGGTCATGGTGAGATCGGCGTGGGTCATAGTGATGGGTTTGGTGGAGATCGGCATGGGTAACGGCGTTGGCTGGTTCTTCTGGGTTTCTGGTGGGTTTTTTTTTTTTTTTTTTTTTTTTTTTTTTTTTTAATATGGGTTTTTGTTCTGGTGGGATTTTGGTGAGCAGTGGGCAGTGGTGGCTTAGGTTTTTCTGGGTTTTTGTTCCGTTGGGTTTTTCTAGGTTGATCATCGGCATTTTCTGGGTATTTTTTATGGTTGGGTTTTTCTGGGTTGATCATTGGCTCCAACTGGTTTGATGGATTGTGTGTGTGTGTGGCTCTGTGTGTGTGGTGATGAGTTTGGATAGGTTGATCGGTGTATATGGGTGTGTGTGTGTGTGTGTGTGTGGTGTGTTGAACCGGTGCTAGAGGATGAGGGAGAAAGAGAGAGAAAAAAAAGACTGTTGAAAAGCCCAGGAAAACCAAAGTTACGGTTGGAAAAAAATAATAAAGAAATATTAAAAAATAATATTTTAATAAAAATAGAGTTTTGGGATGTAGGAGATATTGTAAAATGGGATGGTATAATGATAAAGTGGCTTTTTAGAATGATAAAATATAGTAGAATTGGAATTCTCTGATGTAGGTGTACCTTTATGTCAAATAGTATTTAATACCTACTCTTTTGGTGGTTTATGGCATTATATGTTTTTTTTTTTTTTAATAGGAATGGAATTATATGCTGATTTTGCCTCAATCCCAATGTCGGGTCAACCCATGAATCGTCAATTTGAGTTGGTATATCTCCTAAAAAAAGCCACAATCCGAGTTGTAACGAAATCACTTTTAGCTCGGTCCTCACTTTCCATTTCTATTGCATGTGCTTATCAAACACATTTTTATTTTTAGGTTATACATTGGAGATTACTAGTTTGAATTACCTTTTTGTAATCCTTTAACCAATTTAGGTTATTTGCGGTTGTGGACGCCCATTTATTATATTTTGTAAATTTATAGAAGATACCTATTATTTAAGTAATTTTTTTTAGAGAGAGTTTTAACCTATGACATCTTATCCTGATAATAGCTCTTTATCATCAAATCAAGACACCAATCGGTTTTTGGTGTAGGTGAGAGTTGAATCTCAGATCTCTTATTCAACTATTAGAAACTTTACTACTTGAGCTAACTGAAACCCACTAAGTAACTAGTAAAAGGCCCATACAATATGCGGATAATGCTTTAAATTGCCATGTGAAAGATTATATAAAATGTTCAAAATATGTTAAAGAAATAGCATGAAGTAATGTCGCGAAGGGTTTGATTTATCTCCAGTACTTTTTTAACTAAAATCTCATTTTGTTTTAATGAAAAACTGTCATATCATCCACTAACTATATAAAATGTGGAGATTAAAACCCACTACTACTTGCCATTGTGTACTTAAAATAAAAAGAGACCTCCAATTAAAAAAATACTGGGGGTAAGCCAAACACTATCGCGAAAACATGCATAGATTTTTATTGAATTAAAGTAATACAAAACTAAGGGGATAAATAATTTTTTTTAATCTCAAGAGGATAAGGAAATATAGTACGTCATAGAAATTAGTTGAAGTAATGAATTCATTATGAAAAGTGAAACTTTAGAATTGTGCACTCATGTCCATTACAAATTTTAAATTAAAGTAAAGAACAATGTAGGAATATTGTAATTTAAATAATAATATAAGTATTTTAATCCATTCCTTATTATTTTGCTACTAATTCATTCCATATTATTGATATTTATTAGATTGTGTAATTGCGCCACATGGCAAAAGTTTATGATCCCCCACATGAGATTTTTGCCTTCTTATTTAAAAAAACATAACCAAATAAACTTGTAGGGTCCAAATTTCGTGGCCCAATCCTAAAGGGTCAGGATTATGAGCCCAACGAACCCAGAACAATGAATTTGTAGAGAGTGGGGTGAAAAAGCTAGGTTGATTGTGAATCTAGCAACATTAAACTCTCATGCATTGGGATAAACTGACATAAAAACACACTGGAAAGCTAATATGAACTCAAATCTAAAGAGGCTTGTCATTGATTGAAAGGTGAATACAATTCTTCAGTGTTGTTCCAGATTTTTTCTCCCCCCCCCCTTCTTTAAAGGCCTATTACATTTATATATTCTTCTTCTCCTCCATCTTCACCGTCCACCTGTTCTTCATCTAAGCCTTCACTTGAGTACATGTCATATCAGATATCTGCTTTAGTTTTCCGTGAGTGGTGGTAACTGAGATTGCACTGTTCAGGGGTCTTCTCCACATAAATGCGGCCAGGAAAGTTGCTGCAGTGCATTAAATACGGTGGTAGCAACTTTTTTTTTTAGATATTTTTCCGTTCTTATCATCTCCAAGCATGCCCAAAGCTTGTCCTTGTCGTTGAAGTTGTTGGAAAGATCAATCAAACCTTCCGTATACTTGCTTGATCAAGTCCCCTTGGTGTCCGAGGAGAATGACATCTTCGAACCATTATGGTTCTCTTCGGACTATCCTCCTTGTTTGTTTTCGAGTATATTTCTTCCACCTGAACTCCTTCCTAACCGTTTTCTTCTCTTCGGACACATAGTGATACTCGAAGAGAAGAAAACGGTTAGGAAGGAGTTCAAATCTAGAAAATATGAACTAATAATGCTAAAATTTTAAGTTGATTTTAACATATATATATATATATATATATAATGTTAAGTTGATTAATGTGTATATATATGATTTTTTTTTTTTTGAGATTATGATATAATTTATGTTTTTTTTTGTTGAAAATCTAAAATATACTAATAACGTGGTTGTTTTTGGACGTGTAGTAATATAATTTATGTAAAAAAAAAATGATTAGATAAAGAATTTGAATTGTAATTAAATTAAGTTTTTTTTATCAATTTGAAAATTATAGGAGAAGAAGATAAGACAAAAAAAAAATATATATATATATATATATTTTTTTTTTTTTAAATTCTGCAATTTGATACATTAGAACGTCTAGTGTAGTAATTAAAAAAAAAAAAAAAGTTGTTGCTTTTTTTATAATACACTACACGTAAAAAAAAATAAAGATTAAATGAAGAATTTGGATTGTAATCAAATTAAGATTTTTATCAACTTAGAAATTATAGGAGAAGAAAAATTATATATATTTTTTTAAAATAAAAAAATCTTTAAAAAAAATTCTGCAATTTAGTGAAATCACTTGGCGCAATCACGAGGACTAAGCCTAACTTTTATTATATAGTGCATTATATATATATATATATATATATATATATATAGATTTATTAAATTTGTCTCAAGTACAAATTTTTTTAAGATACGATAAAATTTCAACCATTGACTTTTAAATTCACATCTCAAATACAATTAAAACTTAAAAGGTTTCATTTTTTATTTTTATTTTAAAATCAATCTCAATAAAATTGGAATTGTCGATGTGAGTAAGATTCCATGATAAAACTGTCTATATCTATATTATTTTCTTTTGGCTTACGGTAGCTTTATTGAACGGACCTTTTAATGATGAAGATTAGTCAATTCAAAACCAATGTTTAAAATATAGCCGAGTCTCGTGAGATGTCGATATTGGATTAAAAAACAAAACCAATATCATAAAATATTACTCAGAAATACGCTCCTAAAGTTTATATATCGTACTTATTAATGAAGTCATTAGCATTATATAGAAATAAAAGACTCATTGACACCCTGTTTTGGACGGTGAAAAAGAATTAGAATAATTTTTTAAAAGAAGAAGAAATGAACTTTCCTTCCACTTTCGTTTCAATTGTGAAAAGCCCACTAAACGGTCAAAAGAAAGCAGTCGTGGACTTTGTCTACGACCTGACGTTTACGTTTGCGCTAAAGCTTTCGCTTCTTCTTTAAGCGCGCCTTTCTATTACTACTACTAAGAGCATATTCCTCGTATGTCTTTCGTGTTCACTCGAACATACCCTTTATATTCTCTCTCGTTTTATTTCTCTCTTATACTCTCCTTTTCTGTCTCTCTCTATCAGCTTTACATTAATATTTTCTACATTTGAACGCTCCATTCTACAAGAGATGGTTCATATCAAGGAATTGTATCCTTTTTCTGTCTTTCAAATTATTCTCAAGTTTTTGTACAATTTTTGTTGCATGATTTTGTTTTTTGAATTGAATTTTTTACTAATGTTGTTTTGTAAGTGGGCTTAGTGTTGTTTATGTTTTACTCGATACTAAGTTTAGGATTCATAGTTTAAGAAAAATTAATAATTGAATTCTTGTTATGTAGTTTTGCCTTAATATAGTTGACCCATTTCAGATAAAATTGTCAATCAGTAGTTTCTTTTCTTAGTTTAATTTTAGCGACTTCAAATGATATCAGTGACACCCATTAGTCTGATACATTGATATTTTTATTTTATGCTAGTTTTATGCAGTAATGTGCGGTAACGGTTATGGTTATGAAGAAGTGCTATTTTTAGTTTCTTTATGCAATTGTTAATTATTACAAGTAAATTTCTCTGTTGTTTTTGGAGGTTTCCCTTAACCTATTAATTTTCAACTGGGGTTCTTTTGTGTAGTCGGATTGTCATGCCCATGTCGTTGGAAGAGGTAAACCAAGAGAATGTGCTTAAATTTTCAAAAATTTACAAAATGTGTAATAATAAAGGGTCTTCTATGGTAGGGTATGATATCCACTATGATCAGAATTGTTCATTTCAGGTGTTCTAATCTTAGCCCTTTTATTTATCTTCATGAAGAAATGATGGAGATTAGAACACTTGAAAATACATGGTTATGATCATAGAGGTACTATAAAATTTTTCATACCCAGTCTAGTTCCTAACTGGATTGTGAGATTGCCACTAATTACAAACTTTGCACGTTTGTGATGTAGTATCATGTAGCTCATACATACGTGGTCATGAAGATGTCACAACAGCACACAACTGGTAATGAAGGGGTAGAAGTCTTGGAGAATAAAGATTTTGAAGATGATGTACTTGGAAAGGGTCGATACACTAATAAAGTTTATCGCCTACAAAGGTAAGACGGTGATGCTAAGTATGGTAGAATGAATTTGTTATTGAATTGTGACTTGGCATGTGAAAGTGGCTTCCTTTGTTTTTCAAGGCCATCTTATAATTAGTTAGTTAGCTAATATTCCCTTAAAATTTGAGCTGCTTTATTGCCTTATTGACTTAGAAAGTCAGACTCTTTTGACTGCATTTCATGGGTTGAAGAGCAATGACTGAACTGAAATTTTAGTAGGATGACTATAGTGCAATCTTAGACAAAGGTGTTTGCTTTATATTGGACTAATAGCATTATGAGTTATGACTGCCACATAGCACGCTTGATACAATCTATTGCAAATTTACATGAGCCTGTTATTTCAAAAAAATTCATTGCCATATTCCTAAGTTTGGCTGGGTGATCAGTACAAGTGGTTATATAATCAATGTAATTATTTTGATTCTAATGATCGTAATTGCTGCCATTCAGTTGAATCAGTCCTTACAAGTTCTGTCAGATTTTTTTTTCTTCTTCCCGATTAAGTTCATTTCTGTTAAGTGAATCACTGCTAGAGACTTATTTTACTGTGGATATGAACTTTATGGTTACAACTGTTACAATCTCTTACTCTTGCAATTCTTATTGCAGCAAAGTTCCTTCTTGGCTTACTACTTTTGCTCCAGCAGATGCTCTCATCATGCAAGAGGAAGCCTGGAATGCATTCCCAAGATGCAAATCAGGTTCGCCACGTCGTCATGATATCATTCTGTGTAACATGTTCCTTTTAGAACTCAAATTAATATGCTTTTTTTTTTCTTTTCTTTTTGGTAATTTGCAAATGGATGCCACATTACCCAGTAATGAAGGTAACAACTTCCCTAATTAATTTCCCATTCAGTAAATGTTCTTGTGCAAATATTTCACTATATAGTGAAGAGCATACTTATTGGTTTTACATTTCTGCAGTGCCCATATTTTCCCAGGTTTCAGTTAACCATTGAAACTGTTCATACGTTTGGCAATGGGCAGTCAGAAAATGTAAGTTTCTCTCTTCTTTGACCAATTTACTAAAAATCGTACCTTAGGAGTTCCATCTCTTAAACTGTATGATTTTGCTTTGGATTCTATGTTTTATTTCTTGTTTGTCCTTTTTTTTTTTTAATAATCAAGAAATTTTTTTATTGAAACATTAGCTGGAAACCAGCAACAAATACAGAATCCACGCAAGCCAAAAGGCTTGAAAATACAACCTCAAGCCCCAAGCAGAGGCTAACAACAGATAGCAATGTCAGCACATGAGTACAATACACCTAATAACTAGAAGAAACAGGGTGAACTTGCTTAAGAACAGATTCTGCTAACAACACATGAATTTAAAACTTGATTTGCTCTCTAACAAGCTCCACAATTTGATCTTCAAATTTAACCAAGCCTTAGAAAGTGATAGCATTCCTTTGAGCCCAAAATTGATATATGGCAGCACTAAATGCTAGCCTACTGCAATCAGCCTTCAAAGACTTACCTCTTCAACCCTTTACAGCCCAGGCCACAATACTATCTCCCCAATCTATCTTGGCAGCACCAATACATTAACTTACCCCAAATTCTATGAGAAAAGGAGCATTTAAAGAACAAGTGCTCCCTATTCTCCAGAGCAGACCTACAGAGGACACACAGAAGGTCACTTGTAATAGTCCAATTAGCCAAACTTTATTTGGTAGATAGCCTACCCTTCATTGCTGGCCGTGCTATGAAAGCCCATCTTGGAATTTTTTTGGAAAGCCAGATCACCTTCCACTAGTCCACCACAGGTCTATGCTGTCTGATTTGATCCTAGGCATTAGCTACAGGAAGAATACCAGAACCTGAAAGGAGCCATCTAGCTTATCTACTTAACCAATCTCAAGCAACTTGCTAAGAATAGTCACCAAATCTTCTGATCTAGCATGACCCCAATCCCAATTTCTGTCAGAGATGACACTAGCAAGTTTTGCATTAACACTACTAGCTGCATCATATACTACTCTATGACCAAACTTCTCACAGGGGTCTTCAGGGCTCCAAAAGTCAAGCCTCAAGAAGATATTAGCTCCATCCCCCACCTGGATTTTAAAATGAGGTTTGAAAAGACTCCTAAGAATGTGTTTGGATACCGCTTATTTTGCTGAAACTAAAAAATTATTGCTGAAAGTATTGTAGATAAAGGTATAAGTTAGTTGAAATAGTACAGTGGGGCCCATGAATAGTGTCAAAAAGTGTAGTAAGGCCTATGAATAGTAGCAAAAATAAGCTGAATAGTGAAATAATTTTCATTTTTCATCAATACCCAAACACACACTAAGTTTTAGAATCTTTCTCCACCCCCAAGAACAATTGTGAGGATTTTTGACACTCCATATGCTTTGGCCCTTAAGAAGATAGGTTTTGACCCAAGCTACCCATAAAAAGCCAGCTTGAGTGAAGAGAAGCCATAGAAATTTCATGACACAGATTTATTCCACTCCTCCACTCTCTTCGGACCAAGCTCACCTTCTTTCTTAGGGCAGCAAATGACATACCAGGCTACTTTTGCCCCTTTTCACTAGGCCATCTGAACCCTTCCATAGAAGACTAGAAAACTAGCAAGTTTCTGTCTATAGCCTTTAGTCTTCTTAGGCCGGATAAACACATTGGACCAAAAGGCCTGGATGCTGAACAGTACAGATTGTATCAATTGTAACCTGCCAGCAAAACTCGGCACTTTGGAGGCCCAAGAAGAGACTCTAGCATGTGATCTTTTCCAACAGAAGCAAACAATCTTGGTATCTCAATTTGCCAGGAATGAGAGGAACACCCAAATACCTCACAGGAAGATGCCCCTTCTTGAACATGACGATGATCAGAATACTCTCTTGCAAGCTGTTCAGTACTCCCCCAAAGAAAATCTCACTCTTAAAGGATTAGCACGAAGGTCAGAAAATCTTCTAAACTCCTGAATACCTAACTCAATAACTTTGATAGAGTTCACCTTAGTCGCACTAAGTATTAGAAGGTCATTTGGATGGAATTTAAAGTGCTCAGCCTCCTGGACTTTGCAATGCATAATTCTAGTGAAGACCTCCGTCCCAAGAACAGATAGGTAAGATGACAAAGGATCCCCTTGTCTGAGACCCTTGCCACCCTTAAAATCCCCCACAAGACTACCATTCAATGCAATAGAGAAAGAGGCAGAAGAAATACGTTCTCTGACCCAATCCTCAAAGATTGCAGGAACTCCAACTGCAGTGAGGCATTGTAGAATAAAGTCACAAGGGATAGAATCATAAGCCTTCATCAAGTCCACCGTTATAGCACATTTAGGAACACCCTTTGCTCTTTGATAATTCTTCACAAGTACTTGGGCTAGAAGAATATTTTCAGCAATGCATCTATTGGGAATGAATGTTGTTTGGCTAAGGCTAATGATATCAGCAAGGCAAGGTCATGCAGGACAATTAAGAGAATATAAAAGAACCTGAAAATTAAAATATAAACCATAAGAGAAAAAAAAAAAAAAAAAAAAAAAAAAAAAAAAAAAAAAAAACTCAAAAACTTAGGCATCAGCACCCAACGAATTGGAAAATCCCCAATCTGAATCCCATTAATCAATAGTCTCTTCTCATGTACAAATAAACCAGGAGCTTATATAGAGCTAGAGCTTCTAGGAAATAAAGAGACAAAAGATAATAGCTAACAAAAACTAATCCTAACTGAACTCAAGTACTAATCCGTATCTAATCTCTATTCGAATAGAAGTCTACAATTATCCAATTTCCTATGAGATAAATACAAAAATCAAATCTGAAAATATAAATTCTAAAATAATTTTGGTTTTGCTCCTACATCATGCTCCCTTGGTTAGAGAAAACTTGACCTTGAGTTTTAAAGCATTGAATGATGAAAACTCTACACATAACACTTGCTGCAGTTGAGGAATCGTCTTCGGAAGCATTGAAAATAGATATACCTTATACTCCACTTCGTGAAACTCTTCTGGAATCGCGAACTCAATGTGTGGAATTGGATTATCTACCTTTTTGATTTCATCAAACTGTGGATCTTCATGCACCATGAGTGATTCTTCAAGTAGGCTTCTACTATGGTGGTACTTGATCTCCCTTCATTACCAAGATTCCATTACCAACATTATCTTCTATGTGGTAATCAGTAATCTCATTGTGATCTATCATTTTTGATACCCCCATTGAATCAAGTTGAGTCTCCTTTTGGTTCATTTGAAGAGACAAGTCTTGAGTCCTTTTTATTAGATCTTCTAAGTCTTGACATACGGTAGATATTTCATGAATGACTTTGATCTTGGAAATTACCATAATGATCAAATTGTGCAATTGACTCTTTATTCTTGTGAAAATTTGCGGGAAATATACAATGCAAAGGTCTTCTTTCTTGCTTTCCCAAGTAATTAGCAACCAATGCCTTCAAAGTGTAGGTTCTCATAATGATTCCAATACTTCAAAGCTCTACCAGAAACTCTTGTTTTGGCATACCACATTTTTTGTTTGTCATTTGATAAATGCACTTGTGCAAAGAATTGTTCCACCGCAAATATCCAAAATTTGAAAATGCATGGGTTGTCATCTTGATAACCATAAAAAATAGGTGGTTGAACTGCTACCATTGTGCCCTAAAATAATAAATCTCTAAAAAAAAAATTGTGATAAGAACATGAGCTTGCACACTTGAGTTGAACCTAAGCATTGCACTTCAAGCTGATGCGCTCTATAGCTTGGGCCTGGCACTGCAGAACGTCAAAGGGAAGTCACTGATTGGTTTTGGGCTTTCAATATGATGGGTCGGATCTTGTATTAGAATTGGTTGAGTCTAGTTTTATGTGGAACTTTGAAAGACCAGTGAGATCTGACCAAAATTTCAGGTATTGGATACAAACAATCAAAATGGCTGACACAATGGCGGGGTGGCTGAGCACGGTAATTTGGGTTTTGACATTTGACAGATGGTTTTGTGATGGGTGGGAAAGGAAAAACAAGGATTTTTTTTTTTTTTTTTTTGAAATTAGATTTGGTTTGCTCTGATGCCAAATTGATGCAAGACAATCAAGAGAAAATAAATCAACAAGAATTTTTTTTTGTTGATAAGTAACAAAAAAATTTATTGAAAACAAGAAGAAACCGAAGTACACTAGAAATGTACTGAGGGAACAAAAACAATCAAGAATCCAGATTACAAAGATCCAACAGATCAGAAATAGAGGAGCAAGACAAAGATTGTAGAGCTAAGCTCCACTCAATCACAGTATAAAAGAAGAAAGACTTAATCTCAAGAATAGAACATTCACATCCCTCAAAACTTTAGCATTCCGTTCCCTCCAAATACACCACATTAAGCAATGTGGCACACACCCCCACAACCCATTGCGACATACCCCAATGGATTCCAAACAAGCTAAATACCATTGTACAGCTCATATGCTATAGGGCAATGAAGAGGAAGTTATCCACTGATTCCCCACTCTGTTTGCACATACAACACCAATCTATGAATTAGCATCAGCAAAAGAAGGAAATTAGAAGATAAACCCTGAGAATTGGTACCTAGGGGTTGCTTAGAATCAGCACCTAGCAAAAAAAAACTTAGGCATCAGCATCTAAGGTGTTAGGAATTAGCACCCAATGGATTGGAAAATCTCCAATCTGAAAATCATTAATCAATATTCTCATCTCAAATACAAATAAATCAGGAGCTTATATAGAGCTAGAGCTTCTAAGAAATAAAGAGATAAAAGATGATAACTAATGAAAACTAATCCTAACTAAACTCAAATATTAATCCCTATCTAATCTCAAATCTAATAACTATCCGAATGAAAGTCTACAACTATCCAATTTCCTATGAGATAAATAAAAAAAATTAAATCTGAAAATATAAATTTTAAAATAATTTTGGTTTTGCTCTTGCATCACGAGGTCATGAGGTCTCAATTTATTAGCAAGGATATTGGTAATACATTTGTATATAAGGTTGCAGTAAAATGTAGGCCTAAATTCTCCCATCTTTGATGGGTTTGGGACTTTTGGGACAAGATTTATGTTAGTAGAATTAACTTCACCAAGCAACTTGCCAGTATTGAAAAAGCTCTTTACTGCACTAATAACATCCTCCTCAATATAGGCCAAGATTTTTTATAAAAGAAAGCAGAAAAACCATTAGGGCCAGGGGCTTTATCATCTTTGATTGAGAAAAAAATGCTCTTGATTTCCTGGCCAGACACAGGCTTTGTAAAATATCTTTATGTATGCTGGAAATTTGGACAGGAAACAAGTCAATTTTTCCAATGTCAACATCATTAAGCTTGCTTGAAGGAGGGCCAAGAAGCTTCTTAAAGAAATTCACATCAAGCTCTTTAATAGCTTTAGTATCCTCTATCCTCACTCCATCATTCACCAAGCATCTAATGGAATTCCTTGCTGTCCTAATGCTTAAAGCTCTGTGGAAGAAGCTAGTATTTTGATCCTCATGATTGAGCCAAGTATTTCTAGATTTCTGCTTCATAAATGATTCCTCTGCATTACTTAATGAAAGGTAATGATGCAAACATTCCCTCCCTTTGCTAACCAACTCAACACTAGGGGAGGAAAGAAGCTGACTTTGCACCTGCTCCAACTCCAGCCTAGGGGCGTTGAAAGTTAACCAATGAAAGGTAATGATGCAAACATTCCCTCTCTTTGCTAACCAACTCAACACTAGGGAAGGAAAGAAGCTGACTTTGCACCTGCTCCAATCCCATCCTAGCTTTAAGAGCCCTTTGAGACAAGCAATTGAAATGATTACCATTTATCTTCTTCAAAGTAGCTTTTACTGCTTTTAGCTTATTACAAAGAATGAACATTGTAGAACCATGATACACACCATTCCAAGTTTCTCTAACCCAGTCAAGAAAATTTCCATTATCAGCCCAAAACCTAAAGAAATTGAAAGGCTTTGGACCAAAATTTGGTTTATCCCCAAAAGTAATCATGGTAACAATGATCAGAGACTCCACCTCCTAACTCTTCTGCCACCTGGCTAAATTGATTAAACTAAGCTAAATTAGCAAGAACTCTATCAAGATTCTTAGCAACAAAAGCCTGTTCATCCCTTCTATTACTCCAAGTAAAAATGGGCCCCAAAAAACTATGTACCAAAACTTCAACCGAGCACAAACACTCGGCAAAAACCTTCTTGTAGATACTCACAGGTTCCCTTCCAGATTTCTCCAAAGAAGATAAAACCACATCAAAATCTCCTGCTAGTAACCAAGGAAAATGCCCAACAGAAAGTTTAATAGAGTCCAAGTCTGTCCACAAAGCCCTTCTGTCCATACCATCATTGTGGGCATAAACAAAGGTACCCATTTAACTGATTAAAGCAGAGGAGATAGAGGCATGCACGCACTGATCAGACTGGAAAAGACAATTAACTGTTTGTTTCTTTGGCCACTTTATATCTATATCTTTATATTAGCAATTGCATGGCTTAAACTTTTCTTTAATCAAATATAAGTTCGCACTGTTTTTCAACTTTTTGTTTGTTATTTGTTGTCTGTTATTTTGGCCTTTCTCAACTGTGTAGCTGAAAATCTAGGTGCATGGTCTAAGTGAAGAACAACTAGCAACCAGGGAAGTGGAATATATTGATATAGCTTCTACTGAAACGAATTATTGGAGTTATCTAGTCGGAAATAACAATGTGGACTTCACCAAATTCAAATCAGAAAGAACTGGTCGTGGCCCACTTTTGGAGGGATGGCAGGTTGTTACATGTTATTTGATCCTGTAATACATATTTGTATGGATGCTGCTACTCAAGGAACTTGGCTTAATTCTTTCAGTTATTATTTTCTTTCTAATTTTCATGTGGGCCTGTCATGTTGATAACTCACTTTCCCTCTTTGATGGCTTTTGCAAGAATCATCCCATTGTTTGTAGCTTTCTCCTTCAAAGAAAGCCCCATTATTTCTCTTCCCCTTTTGGGGGGAGTCCCTAGATCCCTCACCTCACTTTACATAAGGCTCAAAAATTTGTAGATAAAATATGTAGACCGGTTTTCATTTTTTATTAACTAGTTATTCACCCTCACAAGAGGTCGGGCCTTGGTGCAATGATAAGTGCCTTCCTCCAAAAGTGATAGGTTGTGGGTCTTCCTCTAAAAAAAAAAAAATTTGGGGTAAAGCTACTACCAATCCCTACTCACAGTCTCTGCAAAAGTGGGAGCTTTTTGCACTGAATATGACATTTTTAGTTATTCAAACTCAAGCTATAACATTTTCTTTGGCTATCACAGTTTCATGGATCAACTATCTTGCAAAACAATTGTTGTTTTCCTATGATTTGCATGTCTCTTAAACCCTCATTCAAAAATATTTTCTACTTTGTTCATGAAATTTGTTTGCAGGATAGGTGTGATCCTGTTATGACAGCATACAAATTGGTAACAATTGATGCACCATACTGGGGCTTTGGATACCGACTTGAACAAGCTCTAGTAGCGGTAAATCCTCTTTGCTTTGAACAATTCTTGAGATATTGATTTCAATACAAATTTTTTGGTGAAGGCAGATGCCCACACTTTTCCTGGGTTGCTTACCCTAATAACGTGCCATATATCAGTAAGTTGAAAGATGTTAATAGGACTTATGCAGATTTTAAATTTGAATTTAAATATACACTTGCAATTGGATTATTACTTATAATGAAGATTGAAGAATCAATGTTCTATGCTCAATTTAATTTTGTGCGTAAGGCCAATTCTTCTGTTAACAAAATCAGCAGATGACATCTAATTACAAGAGAAGGCAGGAAACTTTTGTTTCATCTATGTTGGTGCATTATGGAAGTTACCAAAAGGCTGAACATTATTTATCTTTTCCCTTGGTTTTCAAAATGTTTGTAGAGCTTCATTAGACTCAGTTTGCAATTCCCTAGACATAGTAGCCTGTCTAATAGTTGATTATTTTGGGACAATGTGCTGGATGCTTCTACAGGAGTTGAGTACATAAGAAAACACCAATTGAAGCAACTAACTAAACTGGTTTTCTGTCATCCATGAAGGATGTCATAGCATGCATATTTGGATTTTTCCTGGCTATTACCTTCCAGTTCTTAAGATCTTGCTGCTGTTGGGGGGTTGATGCAACTCTGCATGTATGGAAAATGTAGTTCATAACTTGGGCTTTGTCACTTTTACCTGTTCTTCTATAATAATATAAACACTTATCAGAAGGAAAAATTATATATTGTGTTAGGAACTTGATTGAGAGGCAATACCTTTTCTTGAAAAATAGACAGGCTACTAACATGACTAGTTTGAAGGACAATAACTAAAGAAAAGGGCCAACTCGAAAAGGAAAATTTTAGGGATGAAAAAAATAGACAGGCTATCAAATGACTTGCCCCATACGGGTTTTTCCCACCCCAAAAAGGTGTGACGGGGCAAAGACAGGTTTTGCATGCCTCCTCCCACCCCACCCCACTCTGATTATGTGTGTAGTTTAATTTTTTTAATACATGTTTTACTTATAATTTTTTGTACATATTTTATTACCATCCCACAAACAATTGCGTTTTCTCTCTTTTAGTATCTTGCAACTATCTATCCCCTTCCTTTATCATCTTTACCTCATTTATGTTGAAGCCACCTTATCAAAGATGACTAAATACCTCCAACTTAACCCGAACTCACCCTAACCCATATGGGTTTTCCTGACCCCAAAGAGGGGATGGGGCAAGGATGAGGCACCCTTGGTCTGATCTCTCCTTGTCCCATTGTCATCCCTATCAAGTTTCATCGAGCGAACTACTGAGTGACTTTGTAAAGTGGCATATCTTGGAAAGATTGAAAAACTTTGAATGGATGATAAGTGGGGGAAAAAACTTGGACTTGCTTTATTGAATAATACAACAAAGTTGGTTGAACAACAATGAATTACTAAAAAAAAAGTCATATCCAGTGTACAAAAAAGTTTCCACTTTTACAAGATTTGGAAGAAGTGTTTGGTAGGTGGCCTTACCTCCAATTTTTTGGAGGGGCTGATCTCGACTCAAATCCACAACATGTCACTTTGGGTGGAAGGCACTTACCATTGCATCAAGGAACTTGCCATTATTATACTAATGTTCCTTGCATTGTTATACTAATTTTTTAAATTGAAAAATTCAAGATACATGCATTTGGAATTGCTTAATTATCAATAGTATTGACGGGAATTGATCTTTAGCTGTATATTCTAATTTTCATGTATTTTCATTATTTGTTTTGGTGGTGGATTCATGATTTTGCCCTATTATTTCATCATATATAAAATAGATGGAATTATCATTTTTTTTTAAACACCCAAAAGCAAAAACCTCATTGATGCTTTTTTATGCTTTCTGTAGGGTGAAAAGGCTCTTTTTTTGGAGAGTCATCGGAATTGTTTTAGTTGGATTGATGAATGGTATGGGATGACAATGCAACAAGTACGTGAAGTTGAACAACAAACCCAATCTGCTTTAAATGAGGTAAGACAGTCCTAAACTTCCAAACTCCGCATTAGAGATTTCATATGATCTGTGAATATGTGGTTGAATTGCGGATTTCCATCTGGGGATTGTGCGAGGAGGTTTTATGTTAGAGGCCATTTTTCTTATGGATACTAAGTCAACATTTTTGTTTTCTTTTTTAATATGACAGGATTGAATTTAACTAGGTTGTTATAGAATTTGTTTTCCATATATTCTTCCATGTTCTTGTTTGTTGCCCAATTACATTTACTTATGTTTGGATATTAAGTCATCACTCATTGGTATATATTTGTTCCTTGATACATTTTTTTGTTTGTAATGGGTCACTGGACACTTCACGATGTTCATGATTTCATTTCTCAAAATAACTAAAATAATCAACATTTTCATCATGTACTTAATGGAAATTGGACTACTCTCTGATCTCATGAAAACAATGGTGCCATATGAATTAAAATAAATTGAAATACATTTCCATGATACAACAAACATCCACCTAGTGATGGCAGCTCCATTTTGTTGTATTTAGGTGTTCTTTATTTTCCAGAAAGACTTAGTTGATGAATAGTTCAGATCCGTAGAGTCAAAGAAGGCTCTTACTTACTCTCAATGAATTTGTGGATGTAGTCTCAGAAATATATATGCACTGAGTTATAATCTTGTCTTCTAGAAATGGCCTCTAGACACATATAAATATATAATCACCTCCTCTAAACTGCAGGTTTGCAGTTATAAAAAAGTGGAAATTTAATCGTGATAGCTCTTTTTGTAGTTGTACGAGTGTCTGAGATCCCTCTTGTCACTACCTCAAGTTAAAAGCATATCCTGATTAATTTTAAGACTCTGGAAATGCATATCTGCATTCTTTTTTGTAAAGATAATTCAGTTTCAGTGACTGGTATTCTGTGTTCAAAAGCAGAAACTTGGCAAGCCAACTTTGGTGACTAGAATAGAAGGTTAAACACGGTAGTGGAGGCACTTATAGAAGGAGCTCACATTTCTGGGCAGTATATGCTTGCCGCTGATGTGCAAAGTCTTTTCTAAATTCTTCTGGTGATATATCTGCAGTGTCACAGCTATATAGCAGCTAAAATATTTAATCCATACTATTAATTTGATTTGACACTCCGTTATAATTGAAAGTATTCTAAATTAGATTTTGACAGCAAGTGAAGCATTCATAATTTCAGTTAAAAATTGTGTCATATATTTGGGACTGCTTCAGGTGATAATCGTGTCACATAATTTCAGGTGATACGATTATTGTGAGTCCTGGCCAATGAGCACTAGCTCAATTGGGGGCTCTTCCTATAAGTACTGGATGTAGGGTGAGGTATCGGGTTTAAGACCTATCAAATGCATATGTATAATTAATAGGAAAAAAATTATATATCATGAATATGTGACCCCATTATTCGCTAGAAATTACACTTTGTGAGTTCTCCATCAATTTCATTTCAAAATAAGGTTTTCTGAACAGACGAAACAATTATATGCTACAAAATTCTGACTTTAAGATCTATATCAATACATTTCATAAAAAAATAAAATTTTCCTTTCATACTTTATTCATGCATTTAAACTAATATTTGAATATGGAATCCAAAACCTTCTCTCTAAATACATTTTGTATCTAAAGGTAAAATGCAAATCTTAAACGTGGCAAAATGGGTCGGGACCATACAACCCAACCCGAACTAGAATTGTTTGACCCGAAGTAAAATAGGTTAACTTGTGACTTGACCCTTTTTGTGGGTCAACCCAATCTGACTTGATTAACTCATGATTCGGCCTGTTTATTATTACTTTTTAAAAAAAAATAAATAAAATAAAGACATGGTTGGCTAACTTGTTTGTTTTGGGGCTTTACAAAACATAACTTAAACTCAATTCACAAATATAATATTAGTGCCACGCGAGACATGCCATCTGGCTGAAGTAGGGTTAAAAACATATATTTTGAAATTATAGACATGTATGAAAAACGTTTATAAGTGTGGAAAATGTGAAGTCAGAGTATATCAATGAAATTGGCATAATTTATGAATGCTTAGGCCTATTTTTTAATAGTTCAGAGCCAAAATAAACGGCTTTTCAAAACAAAAGATGATGCTTCCTAGAGTGTATGTTACTTAATAATGACATGATATTCATAAAATGTACCATATATAAATAAGTAAACAATCAAATTTTGATGTATATTTCCAAATTGAAACAAAGTGATAGTGTATCTAAAATTAAACACAACTATTAGATTATTTTTTAAGGTATTAGATTATGAAATTAGTTTTCAAGATTGTAAATTTCTTATATATTTTTATTCTTTGTCAAATTAGTTATCTAATAAGGCATTTGTAATTTTATTCTTTATTTTTAGGTGGTGATATTGTATAGAAGTGAAACTTGTGTGTTTGTTTTAATTAGATTTTCAAAGGGTAGACTGGATTCTTTTGTGTTCGTGCTATGTTTTGGTTAGCAATGTTAAGATTTGTATAATTTTATAATTATTGAACAAATATCAATTTATTGAGCTTAGTTCTTTTGTTGATATAGGTGGTGAATTCAAAATAATGCATTTCACACTATGTAATTTGCTACATAACTTACCAAGCGATATAAATACATTTTTTTTAAAAAAAAAAATTGTGGAAAAATACAGGTCAACCCTATTGACCCAACCTACTCGCTTTGCCAAGTCTAGTAAATTTAGGCCCCAAGAAATGATTTTTTTTTTTGTGTTAAGATATCACTATGAGAGATCAAGGTTGCAGGTTAGTTGTATTTTGACTAATCCCACGTGAGTGGGTGAGCTCATGTTAAGAGTCTCTTAAAATGGGCAGTTTGATCAACTAATGATATTTGTCCCCTTGATTAAGGGTTGTACACTTTGAGTTATCACTTATTTTAATTTATGGGAAAAAAAACATACACTAAAATAATTCTTCATTTTATTGATAAAAAATGTTTAATTTACATCCATTCAAATATAATAAGAAAATTATATAGCCTTGGTCGTAGATACAATCTAAGAAAAATTTCATGGCTTGAAGTCCTAGTTAGACTTTAAAAAGATGATAATTACATTTTATAAGACCTATAATCTATGAACCATTGATCTTAAATCTGATGTTAAATTAAGACGTGGTGTTATCATGTCATGTCATCTGATCATTCAACATGTCATATAAAAAGATAGCAAATTGCATGCCATTCACTGAAAAACAAGATTTAGCATCTAGGGTTATGAAAAAAATAGTATTTGAACGGTTTAGACCCCTTAAACAATAACCAGATTGCGTAGCCTAGATTAATTAGCCAAGTTGTTACTTAGTCAAATTATGTAATTCTAGGTTAAAACAATCACAAGATCATATCATGCATATAAAATAAGTAAAGCAGCGGAAATAAAGAACACAGTGATATGATCACCCAGGAAACCACACCGGAAAAACCTGGGGAGGATTTTACCCACCGATCCTCAAGGCAAAACGGAATCCACTAAGAAAGAATTGAAGTTCTTACAAAAGGACTTACAAGCTCCCCGCTTGACTTCCTAATGCTACCCACCAGTAGTAACTTCCTGACACGACCACGCGCAGGCTCCGAGACCACGGACTACTTCTTTCTTTGAACTCCTTCTTCAAGTACAAGCTCCTCACTTGTTTTTCTCTTTAAGCTTTAATGGCTGCAACCTAGTTGATCATCAAGATATTGATGTGATCTCAATCTTGAAAACCCTAAGCTTTGTGTAAAGGAAAGCTCCTCTAGATCTCACAAGAGATTTACACAAAACCGCAATGCATGAGCAACAATACAACTTGTGCAACTCTGAAAAACGTGGCTAGGGTTTGCCTTATATACCTAGGGCAAAAACATAAAAACCTAAACGTTTAAAGAGTTAGGGCTGAGTTGGAATTCTGCAGAAAAACGCATCTGGGCCGACTTTCGATCGATCGAGTCTAACCTTCGATCGATCGAGCCAGGCCGAGAAGCCCCAATGCTTCTGCAGTCACTCGATTCCAACTTTACAATATTAAACCAACTTTGAGCAAACTTAAACAAGACTAAATACATTGTTTTGATCATGGTTTGCCAACATTACATATTAGAGTTCTAAATACATAAAATCCTAAGACCTTAGAACCTAACAAACTCCCCCTTTGGCAATCCGTGACAAAACACACAATAAAAGCTCAAAGTTTACAAGAATAGCCCTTTACATAATAATGCTCATAAAGAAAAGTTCAACCTAACTACTATCCATCGGTTGCAAGTGTAGACAGCAGCTTGGTCGAATCAACCTGTATATTCCTGAAATACTCAACAAACACATAAACGCATGTGTGGCAGCAAATAGTATATAAACAGGTATAATATTCTTGTAAGATTCACACAACACAAAATAAAGAAATATATCAATGAAGTAACTCATAAATATAAATCAATAAGCAGTGAATCATAAAGACAACAAGAATCAAAAGAAACATGTATATCAATATATCAATCAATGTTACTCCCCCTAACATGAATATCCCAAAAATGATATACAAAGTGAAGCACCTAGATACAATCTAAATAAACTCCACAAAAATATCCCATGCTACAAAAAAAATTTCTCCCCCTAACACAAAAAAAATCTCCCCCTATCAACAAAAACACTACTACAAGTCAAAACTCTACTCTACTCCCCCTTTTTGTGACGGAATGCCAAAGAGCATCATAGACCATCATCAAAAGGAGGTGGTGAGGAAGAACGAAGATGCGCCAAATCCGCTCGCAGAGCACGAATCTCGTCGAACAGATCCACCAAAAGCTGACCATGAGCCGCCTGAACGGTCATGACAGTCTCCAGAGTACGACGAACATCGAAGTCAGCCGCAGAAGGTGGAGGAACAGCAGCAGCACCTACAGAATCAGGAACAGCCTCACCAGCAGGACCTGTAGAAGAAGAAGGAGGGACGCTACTAGAGGGATCAGACCTAGGGTGTTTAGAACCAGCTCGAAGATGAGCGGCCCTCTGTCTAAGGAAAGACGCACCTATAGGAGCTATCACATGAACAGGCTCAGAAGCAGGGAAGTCCTCTAAACCTAGATAAAGTAAAATCCTATGAATGAAAATAGGATGGACAAGGGCATGGGCAGTAGATGAACTCCTATAAACTTCGTTCAAAGAACGAAGAAAAAGATGGGGGAAACTAATAGGAGCATCTGTAACAAGAGCGTACAAAAAGACACACCTCTCAAGAGGAATGGTGTGCAGATGAGAAATGGGCCAGAGTGAATGACAGGCTATCCTAAAGAATAGATAGGTAGTCTCAGGAAGCTCAGCGGTGGTGATCCGAGGATCAGAACCCCACTGGATAGAAGATCCAGTGATGTAAGACATGACATCACTCAGCTCAGGTGACTCATCATAGGGGTAAACAGGATCACTCACCAACGGTACCTCTAGAGCATCAGCCACTACCTGAGGAGTAATGGTGTACTCTTCACCTCGTATCCAACTCCTAACAAGAGTGTTGGAATCATAGACGTGGACAGAGAGGTTCGAAAAGAACTCTCTAATCAAGAGAACCGGAGGTGGAGGATCAGACACGGTCAACAAAGGTAACCAACCCCTACGCTCAAAGTTTGCCCTAATGGCAGGATCTAACTCATCTAAACGAACAGAACGCTCAGCCCAAACCTTCCTATTGAGGTTTAAAGTCTCAAAGGTCTCTTGGTTTTTCTCAGAGGGGAACCGCTCACTATCAAAGGTAGGTGAGGGTGGAGTAGGAGTGGGAATGGTCCTACGAGCTCTAGTCTTCCTAGGCATGGTGCTAAGGAATAGGACAGAGACACAAAGAGAAAACCAAAAAGAACAGAAAAATAAAACCAAGGCAGACTGCAAGTTAGCACAAAAAAAAATATAGAATCAAAATCTATATGATGCATGAATCATTAATGATGATATGATGCATGAACTAATGCAGTGATTAGGATCAAATTAAGTTTAATTTCCATAAAATTGGCTTAAATATAGAGTTTCTCAACAAAAACCCAAAAAATTTGATAATCACTTGAAAATTTTTGTAACAAATTGACGAATCAATCATTATATACTATTGGAAACAGTTTATAATAACCAATTGCATCAATTACATAAGCCAATTTCATCAATTAAACCCAATTACACAAAAAGCCCCAATTCGGATCAAACATAAACCCTAAAAATTCAAATTTTCCACAAAACTCAAAATTGATCAAATTAAACATTCAAGAACAGGAGTATATAGTGTCCCCAACAAAACCCATTGATCAATTGCACATGATTTGGTCCGAATCAACAAAAATCCCAATTTGAAAAGTTCCGAAAATCACCTCTTAAATGCATGAAAAATGCATGAAAACAAGTAAATAACTTGAAAAGCAAGGGTATTAAGGACATACCAGCTTGAGGAGAGAGAGATTTTGCAAAAAGAACGGAAGAAAACGACAAAATCTTGAAGAAATTGACTTGCCTCGTCGGAGAGAGAAAAAGGAAAAGTTTTTGAAAAAAAATTTGAACTTTGAAAAAGTCAGATTTTCCCTTTTTAAAAAGCATATTCACGATGTTCGATCGATCGAGAATTACATTCGATCGATCGAAAGTGACAGACGTTTTAGCACTTTCTGAGGCACTTTTTCGATCGATCGAAAAACACTCTGGATCGATCGAAGAGGGTAAAAACACACTGAATTTTGGGAAAAAACACAGTTTTGAAAATTTTCAAGTCCAATTTTGAAACAACTCCTCAAAGCATTTGAACAAGGAATAAAAAATGCATGAGTATGAGATGGAATGCATTTTCAAAAAACCCCAAAATTTTAAACCCAATTCTTTCAAACACAAGTTTTAATTATCTTCCAAATTAATTTTCTCAAGCAACAAAAATGTTGTGCACAAATCTCAAGATATTTTTCAAACTTGGTTGGTCAGACCAAGAACACACACACTAGCATGTACAGTGTTTAACAAAAAGTAACTTGTGTAGTGTGTGAAACTAGCAAAGACTTGAGATACATGTGAGGTGATACGTGAATGGCAATCAAACACAAAGTCTACACAATTCATCACATAGAATTAAAAGAGACTATCACCTAAAGAGTTACATCCTATAACTCCCACATCTCCTAGATCAAAAGCTTGCAATCATGTAAGTTTCTTTCATTTTTGCCTCTTATTTATATATGAATTGGCATTCAGCCTAATAGTACACACCGGTTTGAATTAAGTGAATTGGCATCAAGCCTAATAGTACACACCAGTTTTAATTTAATTTGAGGCTACACCTTATGTTCTTTTTGTGCATGTGCTACACTTTCTCGAGCACTAAATCTTATGATATGCACTAAGGTGTTCATGATTGGCTAGTGAGCAGTGGTGAGATGGTTATTTATGCCTTTCTCAAAAAGATCAAGTCCGACAGTCAACAACATGTGACTTCATGATTAAGACAAAGTGATTAAGAACCACACACATCTTTCCCACACAACATGCACTACAAAGTTTCAACTAGTTAAGTGCAAAAAAAAAAAGCTCATCAAAGTTAAACAAGGTACACAAGACATGACATGTGTAAAAAGAAAGACCAACCTTGTTTTCAAAAATCAAGAAAAATTGTGTTCAGCCCAGATTTTGCTTTCTCCCCTTTTTTTTTTTTTTTTTTTTTTTTTTTTTTATTATTATCAAAAGAGAAAACAAATAAAACCTAGAATGAAATGCATGTATGTAATGCAATGCAAGTCCTAGAACAAAAGAAAAAACACAACAACAAAAAAATGGTCACAACAAAATAGAGCAAAGAAGCACAAGGACCATGTCAGAAAGACTCAATTAGATCGAGTCTTTTGCATCCAAAACCTTTTAGATGCACCCCGAGCATTGGAGTTCTTATTCACTTTAGAGTGATTCTCAACTCCAGAATTGGAATAAAGGTTTAACGCCTTCACCAATTCACCAATTAGTGCCATAGGATCTTGTGCTTGAGGCACAGGCACTTTTGGTCTTTTAGCTCTCTTATCAGCTTGAAGCTTGTAACAGTTAGGACGGATATGTCCAGACTTACCACAATAATGACAAACCCAATCAGGTTTACCATGCATCTTGTCCTTCGGTTTGGTAGGCTCCTTAGGTTTGGATTCTCTCAAGTCTACCCTAATCTTCTTGGGTGGTGAAACTTCTATAGGTTTAACAACCTCACTCACAGGGGGTTTTATAGTTTCACTCACAACCTTACTCACAAGAGGTTCAGAAGAAGAAGAAGAAGGAACGAAGACAGTGGAATGGGGTCCAGAATCAAATATGCTTTCTACATATCCTAACCCAGCTTTATCAGAAGGATACTTTTGAACATTTAACATGTGATCAAGTTTAGAACTAGCAGATCTAGCAACAGATAAATCATGTTCCAAAGTTCTAACTTTATCAAGCAACAGCATGTTTTCAGATTTAACATTATTCAAAAGATCATTAGCATCAATTAATTTCACAAGCAAATTTTTCTTCTCAAGCTCAAGAGCATCAATTTTCTTCAGGCCTAAATCAACTTTCATAGCATCCTTTGCAGCAATTTTGCAAAGTTTGTTATAGGCCTCTTGAAGATCTGCGTCTTCAGAGAGTTCCCCATCAGTAGGGTTCTCCTCAGCAGATATGCTTTCATCTACTTTACCAGTAGCAGTGAAAGCAATGAAGTTTCCATCCTCGTCACAACCGGACTCATCATCAGAAACCTCATTATCACTAAGGGTGACAGCCATAGCTTTACCCTTATTTCTCAAGAAAGTAGGACATTCAGATTTGACATGACCATACCCTTGACAACCATAACATTGAGGACCCAAAGAGTTATTAGAAGATTGACCTACTTGTTCTCTAGGTTTTTCAAAGTTGTTAACCTTAGTGGGATCATTCTTCCTAAAGTTTCTAGGTTCAGCAGTGTTGGTGTTCCTTGCCTTTCTATTTGTGTTTCTAAGAAAATTCCTAAAATTCTTGGCAAGGTAAGCTATCTCTGTGGGAGAGAGCTCATCATCAAATCCACCACCTTCAACATCATCAACAGACTTTAGTGCCATTGATTTGGATTTGACAGTCTTAGGTAAGTCAGACTCATAGGACTGAAGTGATCCTACAAGCTCATCCACAGGGATGGAGTCCACATCCTTACTCTCAGTAATGGCTGTTACTTTGGGTCTAAAATCTTCAGTTAAGGATCTAAGTATCTTCCTAACAATTTTAGGTTGATCATAGATTTCACCCAAATTATAAGCAGAATTAACAATATCATTCAATTTAGCATAAAACTCATCAAAGGTTTCATCATCAGACATTCTAATGTTTTCAAACCTAGAAGTTAATTGCTGCAGTTTGTTAATTTTAACAGCCTTTGTGCCTTCATGCACAGTTTGGAGGATTTTCCAAGCAGTATGAGCAACCTCAACATTAGAGATCCTCTTAAATTCCTCCATTGAAACAGCATTGAAGATGGCGTTCATAGCTTTGCTATTGAAGCCTGCTGCTTCTTTTTGAGAAGTTTGCCACTCACTCACAGGAGTAGTGGGCTTCTCCCATCCGTATTCGACGGAATTCCACACCCTCTCATCTATGGATTTCAGGAAGGCTTTCATCCTTACTTTCCAGTAAGCATAATTGTTCCCATCAAAGTGAGGAGGAACAAACAGAGAGTGTCCATGCTCCATGACAACTGGGGTCAAGGATCAGCTCAGAGATAAAGATCTCTAACAAGAAGAGCTACCCGCTCTGATACCACTTGAACGGTTTAGACCCCTTAAACAATAACCAGATTGCGTAGCCTAGATTAATTAGCCAAGTTGTTACTTAGTCAAATTATGTAATTCTAGGTTAAAACAATCACAAGATCATATCATGCATATAAAATAAGTAAAGCAGCGGAAATAAAGAACACAGTGATATGATCACCCAGGAAACCACACCGGAAAAACCTGGGGAGGATTTTACCCACCGATCCTCAAGGCAAAACGGAATCCACTAAGAAAGAATTGAAGTTCTTACAAAAGGACTTACAAGCTCCCCGCTTGACTTCCTAATGCTACCCACCAGTAGTAACTTCCTGACACGACCACGCGCAGGCTCCGAGACCACGGACTACTTCTTTCTTTGAACTCCTTCTTCAAGTACAAGCTCCTCACTTGTTTTTCTCTTTAAGCTTTAATGGCTGCAACCTAGTTGATCATCAAGATATTGATGTGATCTCAATCTTGAAAACCCTAAGCTTTGTGTAAAGGAAAGCTCCTCTAGATCTCACAAGAGATTTACACAAAACCGCAATGCATGAGCAACAATACAACTTGTGCAACTCTGAAAAACGTGGCTAGGGTTTGCCTTATATACCTAGGGCAAAAACATAAAAACCTAAACGTTTAAAGAGTTAGGGCTGAGTTGGAATTCTGCAGAAAAACGCATCTGGGCCGACTTTCGATCGATCGAGTCTAACCTTCGATCGATCGAGCCAGGCCGAGAAGCCCCAATGCTTCTGCAGTCACTCGATTCCAACTTTACAATATTAAACCAACTTTGAGCAAACTTAAACAAGACTAAATACATTGTTTTGATCATGGTTTGCCAACATTACATATTAGAGTTCTAAATACATAAAATCCTAAGACCTTAGAACCTAACAGTATTGAACACCAAAACAACGTATGACTTTCAATTGAAATCTAGCTTGCTTTGATTCTAAATTATCTATATCATTGAAGACAAATATGTTTTCTTATTGAATTAAAGAAAATGAAAAACGACCCCTACATGTACGAGCCTTGATGATTAGTTTAGGGTAAAAGAGATGATCTTAGCACTATGGTTTCTTGTTTAGGATGAGTTTGGGAATGTTGTAGGGTTCTAGAGATTAGAGAGTTGAGCAATAGGGAGTTGGTTACATGTCAATGCCAAATGAAGTGTGCGTTTGGCATGGCTTAAAAAACCAGCTTTTTTTACTATTCAGTTTATTTTTACTATTATTCAAAGGTCTCATTGCACTTTTTGGTACTATTCATGGGTCCTACTGTACTATTTCAGCTACTTTTTAACTTTATCTATAGTACTTTTTAGCTTTATCTACAGTACTTTCAGCAAAAAGTTTTCAGTTTCAGCTAAATAAGTTATTTTTAAATAGACACGAAAGGATTACTAGCTTTACTTTGGATTTTTTAGGAAATTGTGTGCTTCGAATTATGAATTCCTATTCTATTTATAGAGGGAGGGGATGGCCTTAGGTGACAAGTTTGGATGAGTTTGGAACTCTCCAAATCTGAGAAATTTGGATCTCTATCTCAAAAAGTCGTTGGATATGAGTTGGAATCGCAAAAATCGAGTCAAAACAGCTGAATTTTAGAGTTTGAGCATATCTCGGTGTTTTGACCATGACTTTTGATTCACACTTCTGATTGAGGTGAAAATAGTATCATTAGAAAAAAAAAATTCAATTTTAATAACTTTATTATGAAAAAAGGCTTATCTTAATTCGTATGTTTACTAATTACTATGCTAAAATCACCTCCACATGAGTCTGACAATTTTTTTTTCTCTTGTTTTTCTTAGCAATTTTAATGTTTTCAAATCCGTTTTTGAGTTCCATCTTATTGAGCGATCTTAAATTTAGCCGTTTTGGGATCAAATAAGACTGTTGGATATTTAGGAAATAGTAATTTATTTTAATTAAGCACTTATTTTTAATATATTTGATTAAAATATAAAACCTAGACTATATATTCGTTAGAACTAAAAATGATCCTATATTTGATGGTGAATTTTTTGTTAGGATTAGAAAATCCTATTGTATGTTGTTATGTATGCCATTATGTATTAAAATAATAAAAGTTGTTTTATTATTTAAAATAATGGTAGCATGAATATTTGGATATAATCATATAGTTTTTAAGAAGCATTTATGTGATTTAGTCATAGAAAATATAAATCATAAGTTCTTTGAAAACTCAAAACCTAAGTTCGTAGTCGGTGATAAATTTAGAAATTTCATCTGTAAAGACTATAACATGTCAACTCAGATAATTTGTCTTAATCGTGAAACTAGAAACTTTTAGTTGATATGTTGATGTGTCTTAAATTTATAATAAATATTAAACTGAATTGCAGTGAGATTAATTACTCTATTAACGACTTTCAACTGGATAATAAACCTCACGACTTTCATTTATATAGACTCTCAATCCTGAAAGGATTGTGAACCCGATCATGAAATGTAATTTACTTTTATATATCAAAATGAGATTTAATCTAACAGTCAAAACCTCGGTATGTTAGGCAACCACACGTAGTGTTGAGAGGACACATATTCTCAAGATGTTTGCATCTGTTTAGGTTGAGCTTATAAGCTCAGTTTTCAGCTTTTAGTTTTTATGTACAGCTTTTTAAAACTTTTTTTTTTCAATTTTTTGAAGTACAAGTATACTTTAGCACACTTTCAGCAAAAAAAAAATTCAATAAAAAGTTAGATAAGTTGTTCCCAAATAGACAAGAAATAATCTCTTTCTAGAGATATAAAATATTCTTTTGAGATAAGTTTCATGAATTTAGTTATTTAGAGTGTTAGGTCTAAACCACTTTAGTAAAGAGTTACTCAACTTTATATATTATAAAATTTGATTTCATAAATATATAAATAACTTAAATGATTAAATCAGGAACTCAAATATCAAGAGATAGTAATTTTCAAAGTGACAATTATATTTGATGACTTTGTGTTATTATGAATATTTTCATGAAGGGATTAATTGATTAGATAAAAAAGTCTGGTGATATAATTTTAGTAATAAAGTTTAAAGTGCAATTATATTTTTATAGTTTTATTAAATATCATTAATTATAACTTTGGGCTTGTCAAAAATTGACAGATAAGCTAAAAGCTCATTAAAGTTAGAACTTTATTTGTCCCTTTGGTCCCATCCTAAGCCATACACTATAACCCTTAACCCAGTTGAGTTGTCCTAAAAGGCCAACCCAATTACATAATTAGTTAATTATTTAATAAAAGTTATTTAATAAAATAGCTGCCCCTGTTAGTTATTTATATGTTTGAGGGAAAAAAAAAAAAAAAACAGTTTTTGGGAAGAACACAAGCTTTTGAGAAAAGAAAGAACGTCCAGAACTGATTGAGAGACAACACATCTTGGGCTTATGTGGAATTAGGGTGAAGATCAAGGTTTTCCCAAGTTCAATCTTCTTGTTTGTTTTGAATTTCACTACATTAAGGTATGCTTTTTCTATTCTTTATTTCTAAAATTCAGACATTCCATGTTATCTCATGTGAATAATGTAGATCCATTAATTTTTCGATACTTGTTTTGTATGAGATGCAAAACTACTTTTTCCAACATTTTTTTCCTAAACCCAGACTAATGGGATTATGTCACATGACAATTAAATGAATTAATTCTCTAAAGAATCAATTACAATCACACGTGTTTAGTCTTAATCATAGAAATGTGTATTAACTGTTAAACTTTGATTTGACTATAACTTTTAATTTGGTGGTTCAATTTAAGCATATAATAAATTATTTTGATTGTTAGGACTTCTATATTTGTTTTCAATGAATAATTTAGAAATCCAACAGTCAAAATCACCTTATGTCTAAAGTGGTAAATTTGCCCATTGCAATGTTTAACGAAGGTTACAAAATGCGATATCTATAATCATATACTATATAATAAAAATTAGATTTTAGAAATCGTAATTGTGACAAATGGATACCATCCCATATGTCACATGTATAATAAAAGAATCCTCACTAATACCCAATTATAAATATATTAAAATTAAAATTTGATCAAAATATACTATTAATCCCTGAAGTTTACTTAAATGACGCAATTGGTTACTCAAGTTTCAAATGAGTGCTATTAGTTCTCAAGTTTCAAAAAGAGAAGTGTTACATTCATAATATTTTCACAATATTTCTATTAGGAAAAATTACACTTTATCACTTTAAATTATACAATTGATTACACTTTGCACCTTAAAATTTTCGAATGCACATTTTGCACCTTAAAATATGATCCTTGTTATTCTTTGCACCCTAATATCAAGTTTGTTGTTAACTTGGATGGAAAACTATGGTACCACGTGAAAATATCTAATTGTTTATCTTCTCAATCTCTTAAAAACAGATAAGAAATTACAATTTACTACCCTAAATTATACTAATGATTATACTTTGCACCATAAAATTTGAATTTCTGTCCAAGTTAACCAAAAAAAAAAAAAGTGCATTAAAAAAATATATGGTGTAAAGTGTAATATGATGTATAGTTTAGGGTTATAGAGTGTAATTTTCCCCTTCTATTAATCTTAATGGAATGTTGTTATTGGTTTTAATTTAAATACACAATTGAAATTACTTTTTTTCCTACTAGTAACAACAAATAACATCAGTTACTTAAAATTTATTGTAAAAATATTGTGAACATATATTTCTTTAAAAAAAAAAATGAGCGCTACTAATTATTTTGTTAATTGCCATTATTGTCATTACTTACATGACTAATGGAGTAATGAGTCACATGACATCTTTCTTTAATGATGTAGCATATTTTTTATTAAATTTTTTATTTTATTTTTTTTTTGATAAGATTGATTAAAAAATTACAAAAATATATTTAACACATCAGAAATCCATTAATTCCAAAAACTTGACCCGGTTCTTAACTGGTAATACCAAATCAAAATCCCGAATCTGGCAACTAGAACGCGTAACGGCGTAAGAGAGAGAGAGGAGAAGGAGAGATTAGTTGAGCCTCCTCCACGCAACGCCGCCTCCCTCTTCTGGCAACGGCGTCATCGTCCACAGAAACCTTCTCTGGCCAAACCATATCAGGTATTGCTCTTTTCCTCTCTCTTTGTGGCTGTGCAACCCAGTTAGGACCATTAAGATGACGAAATTTTTTTACCTGTATAAATTCTTTGAAGTTCTATTCTTACGTTCATATAAGAAACTACTACTACTACTACTACATGTCCTTTGAAATTCCAAATGCTTGTACCTTTCGGAGAATTTTCATTTGTATTCCTAGTATTTGTAAAAATGCCTGTGAGAAATTTTGCTTAATCTTGTGTTATATTGGTAAAAAGGCCTTCTGTGCAAGTTATTTTGGTTTTTGGCAAGTTCCCATATGTTAGTAAATTTGGTTGATTTTAGCTTAGCTTAGCATATTATTTAATCTTTCTTCAGCACTAAATGGAGCCCAGATGGAAAGGGAAGGGCTTCAAAGCTAAAGCTCTTGCAGAGCCCATGTCAAAGATAGTATCCCAGCTGCAGTCTTCGCTAATTCAATCAGATGCTCATGGATTGCTTACTGGGTGTACTGTACTCATAGCTGTAAAACCAGAGCAAACTGATCTTCTTGACCGTGCGTGTTTTGGTAAACGCATTGTTACAGCTGAAAAGGATAATGAGTGGTTTCAGCTGGGTCTAGAAGAAGCCTTTTACCTATGTTTTTCATTAAAGTGTCTCAAGGTTGTAGGTGATGATAAGTGTCCAAAGAATGATGTAGAGCTATGGCAGTGCATGATATCCCGAAAACCGAATTTCCCTGATTTCTACAAGGCTTATGCTCATCTTCGGATAAAGAATTGGGTTGTCAAGTCAGGTTTGAATTATGGAGTGGATTTTGTTGCCTACCGGCACCACCCGTCGCTGGTCCATTCTGAATATGCTGTGCTTGTGTTATCAGAAGGAGAGGACGAGGGAAATGGCCGGTTGAGGTTGTGGTCTGATCTTCATTGCACTACTCGAGTTAGTGGAAGTGTTGTGAAGACACTTTTGGTTCTTAGGATCACTAACAATGGTAATGATGTTGCCTCTCCATCATATTTGGAAAAATACACTGTTGTAGAGCGAACTATCAGAAGATGGCATCCAGAACAATGCCGTGAAGATAATATGATAGGGGAAAACAGAACCAAGTAAGTTTTGATATTCCACACCACTTGACATGTATTTTCAGTTTATGAAATGGATCTTCTTCCTTTTCTATAGTATTTTTAATGAGTCTAATGGCTAATATGCTGGTGCAGGCAACAAGAAGCTCTTGGAAAAGCAAGTTTAAAGACCAAATTTACTCAAAAACATGATGTGAAATTGAAGCCGGGCCTAGTTGGAATTGAACGAGGTCTTAGTCTAGTTAGTATTAGTCTTGTTTTTGCCTTGATTTCCTTTATAGTAAGCCGTTGGTTTTGGTCTAATTAAGATTTCTTGAGTTACAAAGTCGAGGTTTTTAAACATATCACTCTAGACTTTGACTTGAGTGTAAATTTAGTCATTGGACTTTCAATTTGAACCATTAACCCCCTACATTTTAGGTTTGCAACAAATCAAACATTCCATTAATTTTATCATTGAAGGTTGATGTATGGTTTCTTCATGTCAACAATATATACTTTTTTAAAATATCATTATGAAAAAGACTTTTTGAGAGAGAACCAAATGCCCATTGGATTTCACCGTCCAAAGATGTAAAACGGAGCAAATTGTTTCTATTATGGACACTAAGGACTCAGCTGGGAAAATGATTTGCATTATTCATGTTCATTGGCCTGAAAAGAATATCCTTGGGCTCTGTAAGTCAACATATATATCTCATACATAGCGCATATTGAAGTTATAATTGGTTTATGACTTTTAGTGTTTGTGGTTTGATCTCTTTAGTTAGATTTAAGTGCTTGACACCTTTTATTGAATTACACTTTGTTGAGCCAATTTTGTTGAACTACCAGTCCACAAATGACAAAGTTTGGTATATTTGCTTCTGAGTTATCATCTTTTTTGGTTGTTTTTAATTTCTCAATAAAACTCTAAATGAAATAGTTTGAACTAAGAATTAGGCCATAATTGAGAAAATCACGCAGGATTCAGTGATTATTGAACCATAATCAACATTTGCTTCTTTTTTTTCTTTTTTCTTTTTTGAGAATGATTTGCTTCTTTTTCTTTTTGTTTTGGCAAACCACATTTGTTTCTTTTAAGTTGAAGCGGTTTTAATTTTAATTTATTTTTCAATAATAAGGGGTAGTAATAATTGTACTTCAAAAATATTGATGACATGGCAGAAACCGTTGTTTAACCTTTAACTGGAATATTTCATGGAGGGGTTTGATTTGTCACAAAACCTAAAATGCATGGGGTTAATTGTTCAAATTGAAAGTCCAAGCATGAAATTGACACTCATATCAAAGTCTAGTAGTTGATACTTGTAAGCACCAAAGTCTAGTAGCTGTCCAAGTTCAGTTGGATGTAAATTGTAAGGACAGTTTGTCCTAAGTAATGAAAATGCTGTGAGTTTTCACTAAAAAAAAAAAAGTAGTTGATACTTGTAAATCCGCAAAAATATTTTTTTGAATTGGCTGCACTAAGGCACATGAGTTGGTTTTAACCTCTCTCCCAAGCGGATGTTCCTGCCCTCCTCTTCTTACTCTTGAGTTGCTATGTTAAGCTCCAAATAAATTTTGCAGGACAAAAATATTTGGGGTTAGCAAAATGTGGAGAAATAGTTTTGGCCAAAAAGAAAATGTTGTGAGAAATTTGGAAATGCATTTGTATTGACTTCTTAAGTGATGCACTTTTACCCCAACAAGCTCAGCTCTTATTGGATTTATAAGGACAGGTATCGGTGCCACAATTGACAAGCTTACAAATCCTTCAGTGGCTGCAAAAATTCCTACTTTCTTTTTGCGTGTGTAAGTTGTCCAGGATAGTTGCTGGTAAAGGGGATTCATTGGATTAAAAACTTCACCCCCCTACGCTACCTTTTCAATTTCCTTCTCTTCTCTAATGAAAGTTCAAGTGTATGATTATGGAATTGGTGTCATCTAATCTAATATACCTTGCCTTGTACTCTGTTCTATTTCTTTCGATTCTTCATATGCACGTAAAGAAACCGTTTGATCCTAAATCAGAGGCCTCTTGGCTCTTGGCTGTTTTGTGTCCTTTCTTGTAGCAGTTTCTCAGTTTTGAAGCATGCATGTGTTAACGTAAGATGCAACCATTGGCTTGTTAAAACTTAAAAGTTAAAACGACAAACCTGTGAACAGAATCTTCATGTGCTTCTTGTTGCATGTCTGTTGGTCCGGGGACATTTGGTGCTTCTAAAACAAGTAAATAACAAACCCCAGCAATTTTCTCAACGTCTCATGAAATTCATAAAACTCCCAACATAGTTTTGAAGATTAGGTATTACATTCACAATACTTTCACAACAAATCATAAATGATAAGTTATTATTAGTTCTAATTTGAATTCACAACTTAAATTATTTATTTGTCTACTCATAACAGCAAATATCAACCTGTCACCTATGATTTGTAGTGTAAATATTGTAAATATGGCGTTTCTCTTTTAGATTTTTTGTCGCCTATGATTTTTTCCTCTCTTTCAGATTTGATTACTAAACCAAATATTTTTTGGTATAAATATATATCATTTCGGAATTATCCAATAATGGGCTCTAATTCCAAAAGAATAAAGATTTCATCTCAATATTTTCATAATAAAATCTAGAAAGCAAGCTCTTATTGGTTGATAAAAAAGTAACATAAGTAATGAGCTCAAATTAAGACCACCAAGTACTTATCACCTAGATGTTGTAAAATTGCTGTGAGCATATATTAGACATTAACAGATCCAAATCAGGACAGCTCAATCTTATCAAAGTCTAATAGTGTTTCCGTCACATGCGGTGATTATCATGCATTACAAAAGAACAAGATGGAAAGCACCAAGCTTAACTAAAGCATCTGCACATTAATTCGCTTCCCAAAAGACATTATCAAGGCTCTTGTTTACAATGTTTAAAATGTTGGTCTTTTTGTCCTGGAGAGCCAACTGAAATTTGAGTTCTACTAGAGCAAATCTTACCCATGAATCATGATATATGTACATGAATTCACAACGGGTAAATGAAATCCTACCCCTCCACAATCTCCATGCCAAGTAACATCTTTCCCTTTTAAAGTGACAGAGTGATAACAATAAAAAAGAGCACCATTAAATTACATATACCACCACCTTTCCAAAACCAAACCAAACGAGTTCATTAGTCCATGACAAACCAGCCCTTAAATAAAAGACCAAAACACCCCCAAAATAAATCCTTGACAAACTAAGCTTCAGAGTGCGAGTTCCTCCCCATCTTAGTAAAGCTGAATCCTACTAGGTTGTTCCTTTGTCATCCTTGCCTCGCCAGAAGGTTCATCATTATCAATCCGACGATCATTCCTAAATGCTGCAATGGCAATCACATAAGCGATTACCAGGATGATTAATACAACAATGTTGATCACTGAGACCTTCCTCCAACTCTTCCTGAGGCTAGCCAGCACACCCGCTTTGCAAGAGTCACAGGAATAGCAAAGTTGCTCTTGGTCATTGTTCCAATTATTGCAGTCAGTGTTGGTTACCGGTCCTGTTCCAGGGGTCCAAACCGTCTCATTGTTGTAGACGAAGCCACAGTCTGAAGGGGGCTTGCAGCAACCAGACTATACAAAGACCAAACAGTATTACTGTTACACCAGCTGGTATTTCAACAATTAATGTGTACTAACAAACACTCATACATAGTATTTTTCAGAGATAAATCATGAAATATCTATTTGTAAAAAATATTAATGCTAATTGCTTTTGGAAACATCTAACTAGAAAGTAGTACCTTTGGTTTTGCATCATCCTATTTTGTCTGTTTTAAAACAAAAGCAACTAAAAAATAAAAGGTTTTGTTAGAGATAGCAAATGATGTGGCCACCAGCACTTTGTTTCTGATAGAGATAGATTACCACCCCCCATCTACTCTCTCTTACTTTCGTCAATAAAGATCCTCACACTCAGCAACAAAAATATGCAAGTTCTACTCCAGCATTATTAAGACAAAGAATGGAATAACTAAACTATCATTAAGGCAAAGAATGAACTGACTAAACAACCACCTTGTGCTGTTGCGCCATGAAAAGAAAATGACTGCATCATGGTTATGAAAATATGCATTCTATACTGTATGATACATGCACTGATGCACATTTTTTTTTTTTTGTTAAAAATATAAAAATAAATAAACAACTCTGGTATCATACGAAACAAAAAATAAAAATCTATAATTAAAAGTATATGATACGTAATTCAACGTTTCTCATACATACTAATACAAGAACACTTCTTTCTCAAAAAAAAAAATGATACAAGAACACTTCCAAATTGATTAAACTTTAATGCTCATGTAATTGGTTATTTAATTTGCAAAGGTGTCATTGTATACAACAATAAAATTATTAAAATAAATATCTTTAGTTCAATGTTTTACTATTTATATAACATATCAACATTTTTATATTTTTATTACAATCTTCAATTGTTTTTCTTTCATCGACTAAAATTCCTATAAGATTTAAATGATTAGATTTTAATGTCGAATATAACACGTATGGGCGTATATTAAAGTCTTCAAATAAAAATAAGTTTAAATTATAGTAATATGGGACTATAAATAGTTTTATATATTTTGCTATCTTCTTTCGAAAACACAACCAAATATTGAAAAAAAAATAATACGAATATTTAATTAGTTGATTTTTTTAATAATATCTTATGAAATAATATTAAGATAAGATATGATAAGATGCTACTGAATTGACATGTATAGTTGTTCTTTTATTCCCAAAATTTTCATTCAAATTTGCAATATACCCATACATATCTATTTATGTTTATTTCATTTTAATTTTCTATGTTGAAATTTAAGAATGTTTTTTAAAACCTTGAATCAAATAAAACTTATACATATTCTGTAACACATACATTATTCTCCGCATATCAAATTATTACTAATACCTATGAGCTGAATGTCAAGAGTCTTATAATTCAATGGCATAACTTAATCTCCTTAATTAAGAGAATTAGGTTCCCCTCCTCGTTGTTGTAACGATAAACTTACTAAAAAATACCTACGAATTGAAGGTTAAAATCTATATAATTCTTGACATCATTAATAATTATTTTATTTTAATTTTCTTCTAACAAGATTTGATTACTCTGAACACTCTAACTAATTTACTAATAGATAAATATTTACTTGCACACAGTCACATACCAAATGATTATAAGAATAATTTCTCCCAAAAAAAAAATTGATTGTAAGAATAAAACTCCTTGTATAAGGCCATCAAAGATTCAAAAGGGTTGTGATTGTCCCTTTATGTTTTTATGATTTTATAAGATGTACTTTATTGAAACTTATATTTAGGTAGGGATGAGAGATTTGGGAAGGAAAGGCTCCTCGCCATCTAGCTATGAAATAATATCTATGTTAATAATTGTTCCACTTCCACCAAACAAGTTGCCTTAGATATTTTATTTTGGGCAAGACTTAAGTACAGTACTTAGATGTTGTTCCTTAGGTTCTCTTAAAATTTTGTCATGTGAATTTTTTCTCATAGGATGAAAATGTATTTTTTAACTAAGTAACCACATGACTAAATCCTAAGAGGAAAACTTAAGAAACAGCACCTAAAATACTGTACCTAAATTTTGTTCTTTTTTTATTTTT
Source organism: Quercus glauca (assembly GCA_023736055.1). NCBI lineage: Eukaryota > Viridiplantae > Streptophyta > Magnoliopsida > Fagales > Fagaceae > Quercus > Quercus glauca. Next base: position 22,725,029 of record CM043315.1, read on the forward strand.
CGTAGCCCTAAACAAGCAAAAAAACAAAAAAAAAAGCGGATATTCCACTAAAGAAAACCGTTTGGAATTTGGATTAAGAATCAAGGCTAACCAACCCAATACTTCCAAACAGAACATAGCTAGAACTCTCTTTATTTGGAGGGCTGTAAATCTCTTGGCTAACATAACTAGATAAGGAGAGAAAAGCAACCACTGGGTTATATTGTCTAATTAATATCTTGCTCAGAGCATTAATCTTCAACATTAAAGACAAAAATAAAAGTTTATTGGATTGCTAAATAGGATAACGACAGGTTTTTGGTTTTTCTTGTTTTACTGGTTAGTGCTGTCTTGTAGACATAATTATTGGGTTAGACTTTTAGAATTTAGATATTTCAGAATGAGGCCACCTCCCTATAATGGCACATTAAATCTATATCAATGTCCTTCTCAAAAAAAAAAAAAAATCTATATCAATGTGAAAAATCTAGTCCATACATTTTTCAACACATCCCCCAAATAAACAAACTTTAGTTTTAGTCTACATACATTTGCTACAAATCCTATTTTGTTCTATTATTGGAGAACAAATTGTAGCTTGGCCAAAAATATATACGATGTTTAAATTTCGGTTAAATTTTTTGGATTGCAGGAAAAAAGAAGAGAAAAAATAATTAGTCGAAAATCACGCAGTTGTGACACATACAATAATGGTTTTGTAGGTGGTGGGTTTCTAATCTATCATTTAAATAAAAAAGAGTAATGTGATGTAAACAATATTTTATTAAAATATATTAAGTGTGAAGTAGTTATTGATTTTATTCTGACTTTGCTACTATTTTTTTTTTTTATTAATAATAACTTGTGATTTAAAATTTGTCATGAAAATTAAGATTTATTATAATAATTTGTCATTTAAAATTTGTTATGAAAATTAAGATTTATTGTGAAAATGTTAAATAAAAAATGTAAACACATCTCTTTCAAAAGAAGTTAGGCCGACTTGTAATTATCAGTTGGCCCAGGAACAATGGGGATGACGGGGACAGAGCATCTTTGAGGATGATTCGAATGACTCCAATCCCACGTGAACTTTGAGACTTTGAGATTTGTGCCTAAAAACCGGATCTAACTCACATAAACATAAAAGTCATCTTCCTCCATCGGATTTAAACCTTAAATTCCTCCAATATCTTTTAACTTTGAAGATGTGCTTTCAAAAAGGAAGGGGAGAGAGGGATCGAGAGAGAGAGAGGAAAAAGAAAAAAGCAAATACCAAAAAGTGAATCTACGTTATGCCCATAACTTTAAATCCCTTAATCATTAATAAATTTTAACCCTAAAGGCCCATAACTTTCCAACCCATTTTTCTCATATTAAAACTCACTGAAAAAAAAAAACATAAAACCACCTCATAATTTATCAAAGAGAACCCACATAAATTTTAATTTTAATTTCCCAACCAATTAAACCTTTTAATTTAAAAAAAAAAAAAGGATTAAAAATCAAACCTGAACTTAAATTAAACATTAAAAAATAAAATAAAATTCACTTAGATGAGATTTTGTTTTTTGGTAGAAAGAAGATGCATTAAAAAGAAAGAGAACCAACAGAGTTTCAGTACAAAGCTTATTTACTTTTTCATGGTTCACGTTTTTAAAGTTACGGGTTGAATATATTACTTCTTTATGGAAATGATAATTTGTCACATCCATAAATGATAATTTTTCCTGTATATTTTATAAAAACGAATAAAGAAAATAAGAGGAAATATTGAAAGAGAGCATACCTCAATAGGGTTGAGCTTTCTACGAACAAACATATCACCAGTTTCAGGCACACCGTCTACAGTCCTCCCCAACTTGCGGCAAATCTTAGAGTCTCTGATACAAGAGCTAATCTTTGCCCAGTAGCTAGCATCTTTTACACGCTCTGCTAGCCAGCCCGAGTAGTCCTGCAGATAATAGTCATCGTAAGCCCGGTTACCCACAGGCCGGCCTGACCCTTTGTCCGTGACCACATAGGCAAAGATAATGAACCCTAAAAGCGCAGCTATGATGAAGAACATGACAAATAGGTATAGCCACATTAGGAAAGTGTTTCTGTAACACGCTCCAGCGAAACCAGCTAGAGAAACCACCATGATAGCAACCCCAATAATGATCAGAGGCCATTGAAGGAACTTGAGGCAGTCAGTGTTGTTGGCTCTTGTGCTTAGCCATATCCCACCTCCAAGGATTGGGATTGAGAGGAGGAACGTGAAGAAGTTTAGCAGTCCAATCAAATGGTTACTACTTCTCATCTCTTTGGGTTATCACTCAGATTCTGATCTTCAATTCTTTGTATCAGTTGCTAGCGCTGTTTTTAATACTAAACAAAAGTTATGAGTAATAATGAAGGGTTGTTGTATGCGGAGTTGGTCTTATTATATGGGCTAGGGGGTGTGTGTGTACAAAAAACAAAAAAAAAACAGTGGTACTCGCTGTGCCCAAATGGACACCTGTTACAACATGGCTTTTGCTTGACATGAAGGATGTGACAGTACAATACAGTGGGTGGGATTGTGATTGAGTGAAGAAAGCATTAAAGAATACTAGTACTATATTTAATTTGAGAATAAATTTAGAGGTGTTTGCCCATGTGAACTCATAACGTGTACCGACTAGATTGGGGTTGATTCCGAGATATTTCATTATTTCTTTACTTTGACGAAATTTAAATTAATTCATTTAACCAAGCAAAAGCACGCTTGAAGATTTTTTTTTTTTTTTGAAAAAAACGCTTTGCCTTTTTTGGAATCTATCAATCTATTCAAGTACCATCTCCATTGCTCATTTTTTTAAGGTTTGTGTAAAATGCATGGTTGCTTCTATAAATCACTCTCTGTTCTTTGCTTGGGACTCAAGTATTTGACTGGTAGAGGGCCAACTAATTTTTTGCCCATTGGCCATTGGCACCAAAACCAACCATCTTAGGAAGGAATATTGACACCCAAAATGATTAATATGATGTCATTAATTTTGTCTTCAACCATTCTTTTTAAATTTTTAATCAGGAAGGATAAATATATTTATTATAGTATTATATTTGAATAATTAAGTGCAAAAGATCACATGGTATACTTTTTTTTTTTTTTTGAGAATCCACATGGTATACTTTTGATCCTATGAAGAAACTCCTTCAGACATTCACTCATAAATGACTGATTTATTTTCACAATGGTTAGTTTCACTTTCATGTGTACATGTACAAATTTCATATAATTCTAGTGGCAACAGCCTGCAACCGTAACTACGATGATGGTGTAAGTAAATAAATCTATGAGTCAATATATCCATTCTTTTTCTTTATTTTTTTATGGGATAAAATATAGTTAACTCCTAAGAGTTAGTATTAGTTAAATTCAAATTTTTTTAAAACTAATCAATTTGATCCATTTAGGAACCAAATTAGTCAAAATTTAGAAGTGTTAAATATATTTTACCCCTTTCTATAAGTAAAAGTGTGGGGGGTCGAGGATCCCAAAAACAATTTAAACAGGCCGTCAAGGTTATTTTCGAGGAGCTAAAATCTAACAATTGATCTAGGGCGGTGATCTCATGATTCAAAAAGAGATTGGGGTAACACACTTGATGAAGGTTCTGAGGACATACCTCGGATCTAGGAGGACAAGCACTAGTTGTATTAGGGCCACAAGGTTAAACCATCAAAAAAGAAAGAAAGCAGACTTGGTATGGAATACGAAAAAAATGAAAAAAGAAGGGTATAGAAGCCATCTCATACGTATTAAATACAAGACAACTACTCCTCTGGCTGCATAAATGAGGAAATGGCCATGAACATTGACGGCACAATTAAGATTTTAGTGTAAAACTTGCTGGTATGTTCTGGATGGGACAAGAGTTCTAGGAGTGCGATCCCAGCCCTCCAAGTGTAGGATCTAGATACCTTGTAGCTGGATATAAAAGCAAAAAGAAAATCCAGATGGAAGGGGGAGAAACAAGAGTAAAAATAAATAAAAAAGAAAGAGTTCATCCATTTTGTAACCTCATCCTCAGACTAGACCCGAGGACCAACACTTGTGTTTTTTCTTAATCAACTTTCAAACAATAAATTAAAGAAATAAATATTGTTTCTCATTCAATTCTATGACATATGCTTCTTAGACTTTGCATTGGATATCATAAAACATATTTGACTTTCCATCTCTAAAGAAATTTATTGTGATAGCAAACCGTAAAATTATCATTTAATACCACAAGGGTGGTTTCTTGCTTTTTTGTCACTACAAAAAGTATTATAAATTAGGACTTTGTTAACAGGTGCCGGCCAGCACCTTTTAATGAATCAGCTATGGTTCATTTATGATCTATCACAAATCCCACCTGTATTGGAAATTGGCAAACGTATACTTTGGTTTCTTCAATACTCCATTTAAACTAGCATACATTTAATACATATTCAGTTTTTTCTATATTTCTAAAAAAATGTGATTAGTTTATTTTAAATTTTATCACATTAACGGTTGCTATACAGCACCCGTAAACAGCACCCTATAAATTAAAGCAAAAAAGAAAAAGAAAAAAAAAAGGAAGGGCTGAATCAATCTCTAGAGTCTAAGGAAGATATCCAATCAAGAAAAGAATAAATGTTTAGGATCTCATTGTTTAACCAAAAAAAAAAAAAAAAAGTTTAGGATCTCATCTCACATGAAATCTCTCCCTCTTCATTTATCAGCTGAAATTAGAAATTCTAAGAATTTTCCCTCTTTTAATATCAATTTTAATTAGTGGTTCGAGCTATTGAACATAGGCACATCAATCCCATAGCTTGTACACGACCCAAGAAATTCAAATAAGGACGACAAACATTATGAGCCTCTCGTTCTAATTTACATACATGTTAATATATATAACAAAATCTACATTCTCAAAAAAAAAAAAAAAAAAAAAAATTTATTATATATTAATGAAGCCAAAATGCTTTCTCAGCAAGTTCCTAATTAATATTTCCTTTAACTGGGTGAAAATAGAAGCATCCTATGTCTAGCGGTAGTGGGTTTGGGCTATAAGAGCATTAACAGCAGTGGTGCTAAATAGTTATATTGCTATTTTTTAGCACCACTGCACACAAAAAAAGCTCACAGCAGTGGAGCTATAAGCAAAATTTTTTGCTGCTCCGCTACAGTGCACATTTAAAAATAAACTTCTCTCTCTCTCTCTCTCTCTCTCTCTCTCTCCAGCTTGTTTTTTTGTAGCTCACAGGTAAAAAAAAAATATTTTTTTATTCCACTTCTCTCACTTCTCCCATTAAATAAACTTTTCTCTCTCTCTCTCTCTCTCTCTCTCTCTCTCTCTCTCTCTCTCTTCAGCTTCTCTTCTTTCTTTCTTTCTTCCTCAATTTTTTTTTCTCTCTAGCTCACCGGACAGTCCCTCATCTCCCTTATCCCTCCGCTCGCCGGCCAGCTCCCTTATCGCCGGCCTGTTCCGCCAATCTGTTCCGCCGGCCTGTTCCGCCTTCCATTCAACACCTCACTCACTCAACACCTCTTCCACCTCACTCACTCAACAGCTTGCCGGCCAACTCCCTCTCTCTAGCTCATCGATCTGTTCCGCCGGCTAGCTCCCTCATCCCTCATCGCCGGCCAGTTCTCTTTGCTGTGATTGAGTTTTTTTTATTTTATGTATTTTCATATGGGTTTGGTGGCTGTGGTGGTGGTGGTGGTGGCTGATTTTGGCTATGGTAGTGGTGGTGAATGATTTTGACAATGAGTTTGTAGATTTTGGTTGTGGTGGTGGTGGTGGTGGTGGACGATTTTGGGTTTGATAGTGGGTTTTGTGTATTTTGGCTTTGGTAATAGCTTGTTCCTTGGTTTTGTTTTTGTTTTTGTTTTTTTTTTTTTCTATTTTGTGTTGTGGTTGCCAAAGTAGAGTGGTGGTTGTGGCAGTGGTGGTGGTGGTGGTGGTGGTGGTGATTGTGGTTGTGGTTGTGCTTGTGGTTATGGTTGATGGTAGAGTCGGTTGTGGTGGGTGTTGCAGATATATTTTTAGTCGGTAGGATATATTATTTTATTGTGATGTTTATATTATTTATTGTGTTAAAAGATAAAATAGATCCACTACTGCAGCATATGTGTAAATAAAATAAATAAAGTTACTTTTTATGCAACTAAATATCTAAAATTTTAAAGTTCACTGCTATGATTGCCCTAATAGTAGTGTGAAAGTCTGAAAAAGTGTAATCTGACCGACGAGGCCTTGTTGTAAATTGTACTGTTGTGTCGTCGGATTTGGATTCTTCTTACCTCTCACTATTATCTATTCATTAAAAACAAAAACGCAAAGTGAGAAAATCTTTGCCCACCCGAAGTATGGACCCAGCTCAAGAATCAAGATACGTTAGAGCAATTGGTGGGCTAGAAGCCATATCTTCTAATTGCATCAGGTTGACATTGTCAGAATACCTTATCTTAAAAAGTAATCCTCTTAGAGCATCTTCAAATATAAAGTAAAATATTCTCTATAATAAAAAATAAGATCATAAAAAATCATTCTATTAGATTATTTATACCCAAATTTTTTTTAGCTTATAAACAGTAGCTCATTAAGTTTGATGGGCTACTATTCATTTTTTAATTTTTTATTATTATAATAATTATGTATGAATAAAAAAATATTGAAAGATGTGTAATTGTTAAAAAAAATAATAATGAATGGAGAAATAATATTTAAATGAGATAGAGAATGAGATAAATAATCTGTTGAAAAGTGTATTTGAAAAAGTGAGTAGCTAAAAGGTAAAAGTTACTGTTTATTCTCCAGTACAAAAATTTGATGAATTTGCTGAAGATGCTCTTAACTCTCAACTCTAAAGCTGGACAGAAAGCCAATCTAAAAAAGCAAATAAGTCTAGCAATACGCTAATTTTTACAATTTTATCACAATTTTATCATGTGGCAAATTGTAAGTGGTGAAAATAAAATATTAGATCTATTTGATTGAATAATGGGTCTATATAATTTCATCACTCACAAATTATCATGTGGTAAAGTTGTAGCAAAGTTATAAAAATAGGCGTAGTACTAACTTACTCATTTAAAAATTATCCAAAATTTCATTTACAACTTAGTACAACGATGCTTTTTGTAACGCGCAATCCCTTGATCGTTTCTGGTACAGATAAGATGCCTTGGCCATGAAGGTTCCAGATTTTTACGCGGAACCTTGTAACTTTCAGCTTTTTGTAACGCACAAATAGTGTTCCATAAAGTTTTATAGCAAATAAATCAAAGTTATCAAACCGACCAGAGAAGCATAAATATCGTTTTTTTTTTTTTTTGGGCTGAATAGCATAAATATGATTAATAAGGATAGACCCAGTTCAGGACATCAGACGTGGAATGTGCAAAGGTACCTAAAGAAAAGGTTGTCGGTGATACAAAATAAAAAACTCTTCCAGAATTTGGGGTCAAACGTATCAAAAAGTATATTTTTTTCTTTTCGAAGATATTATATAATATGAGATGATAAAAAGCTGGGACAATGCTATTTTTTGTATGGATACTTCTTGGTTTCCAGTTTCTACTTTCCTCTGGATTTTTGCAGTAGCTTGTTTGTGTATGCAAATAAAGGCTTCAGTCTTGAGTCTATCTTACAAAGTTTCAAAAAAAAAAAAAAAAGAATCTAACATACAAAATTGGACATATGGAGGATGTAAAAACTATACAAGACATCTTAATGCAGTACGAAATGGCCTTAGGTTAACTGGGAGAAGACCAATTTATTTTTTGGCAAAGTAGTGTCAGAAACCTTGCACAAAAAAGTCCATAAAAATTTTTATGAGTGTCCCAGAAATTAAAGAATATGAGAAATATTTTGGGCTTTCAACATTTGTGGGGAAAAATAGAAGAGTGAGCCTTAATTATATAAAAGAGAGGGTATGGGGGAAACTTCAGAGTTGGAAGGAGGAGTTACCATCTTAAGCCGGGAGAGAAGTGTTATTGAAAGCTGTTGTTCAAGTCATACCTACTTTTATCATGAGTTGCTTTAAACTACTTATAGGCCTTTGTCACGATATTGAAGCTATGCTCCGGAAATTTTGTTGGGGCCAACGTGGAGATAGAAGGAAAATCCATTGGAAGAATTAGAAATCCTTATGTCAACCAAAATCAAAAGGTGGAATGGGTTTTCGAGAATTGACAAAGTTCAATGAGGCAATGCTAGCAAAGCAAGTGCGGCAGCTAATCCATAACACGAATTCTCTCTTTTATAGAGTGTTCAAGGCTAAATACTTCTTGAATGGTTCTACCTTTGAAACAAAGGAGAAGTCGGGGTCATATGCGTGGAAGAGCATCCTTCAGGCTAGAAAGGTAATTGCCATGGCGGAAAAATGGCGAGTAGGGGATGGTTTGTCTATTCGAATTTACAAGGATAGTTGGTTACCTAAGGAGGGCAGTGGCCGAACTGTCTCACCACCAAAATTCTTGCACAATGAAGCTAAGGTATCCCAATTGATTGATCCTAACACAAATTGGTGGAACACCTCCCTTATTGATTAGAATTTCTATCCATTTGAGGCTCAAAAAATCAAATCTCTCCTCCTTTTCCCAAGTAGACTTTCTGTTTTGGCCACATACCAATTCTAGGTTGTATGCTGTGAAATCAGGGTATCAACTTTTATGCAAGGAGTGTTGTAGTGAATCGGCTTCAGCCTCTGATGGTGCAGCTTCAAAATCTTTCTGGACTAGCCTCTGGAAGATGACAGTCCTAAATAAGGTGAAGACCTTCATGTGGAGAGCATGCAATGATTCCTTACCATGAAGAAGTTGGTGCAGAAGACAATAATTAGCTCTCTGCTGTGTGCTTCGTGTCTTTACGCTCCAGAGGATACCCTTCATGCCTTGTGGGGATGTACAAATTTAAAGAATTTGGTTGATGCTAATTACCAGCTTCACTCTTTTGCTGATCTATTTGGGTTGGTGCTTAAAAATCCCAATAGCCTAGCTCAATTTGCAATGATGTGTTGGCTAATTTGGAATAGAAGGAATAAGGTCCGTGTTCATCAGGCCATGATTCCCCAAGATAAAATATCTTCCTCTAACCGTGACCACCTATCTGAGTTCTAAAAATTCCACACCAAAGCACCCAAGCAAGTTCGGCCAGCCAAGAAGATTTGAAAGCCTCTTGATACAGGCAAAGTGAGGGCAAATTTCGACAGCGCCATGTTTGATGAACTGAATGAAGCAGGTGTTGGAGTTGTTGTCAAAAATCCTCAAGGGGAGATTATGACAACCCTATCCAAAAAAATACCAAAGCCATCTTTGATAGTTATGCTTGAATCAAAAGTTGCCCTTTTTGTTCAAGAACTCAACTTCCATGAGTCTATTTTTGAGGGAGACTCAGAAATTTCCATCAACGCATTACAAAGTGGAACGCCCCCACCAACCTCCTATAGTCCTTTGGTCACTTGATAAAAGACACTTTGTCTTATGTTAGCTCTCTTCGGAGCATTTCTTTCTTTCACACATCTAGGTAAGGTAATGCTTTAGCCCATACCTTAGCACAGAGAGCAAGACTTTTATCTCCTATTATGGTCTAGATGGAGAATTTTCCTCCAGATCTTTACAATTGTTTTGTTCATGATTTGTCGGCCATTAAATAAAATGCCCAGTTTGGTTGTTCCTCAAAAAAAAAAAAAAATAAATAAAATTTTAGTTTGATTAAGAGTGAAATGTGAGAAGAGAGGGAAATAGAGAGTAGAAGCAAAATTAGTTTTGTTTGGTACTTACATACAAAATAAAATATTAGTAGTTGTGGGGCCCAAATATTTGGCAACCCCGGCCCACTCCATATCGGGCCCAAGGTCCACGCCAAGGAGAGTGCAGAGTCCAAGGATAAGAGGGGGAGGCCCAAGTCATCAAGGAATCTCGCCGAGGATGCCCACGTCATCGGCAAGTCGACATTGAAAGAAGGAAGCTGTCACTCACCCATTAAATGCACGCCACCAACACTCTGGCCGCATTAATGGTGAATTGACCAGCAAACAGTGATGCCTTGGCTACTTCAACTAACAGAAAACCTGCAAAGGCGGCTGATGGGATGAGCCCTCAGACGCAAGTTCAGATGGCCGACAAGTGGACGGCAGAGATCAACTGAACAAGACTATATAATGGATAAAACCCCCCAAAGTAAAGTGGTTGGGAGGTTGGCCCTTAAGAGGGGAAGTTAAGGGGTTTTCAGGTATTCAAGGACAACCCTTGTATTGATTAGTTCTAAGGAAAGAGATCCTCGGACTGGGCCGAGGACGAACTCTCCTCAAGAACACTTAGTTAAATTCTTGTTGTTGCTCTTGTAAACCCACGTCGACTGTTATCTTTCTTGCTAGTGCCTAGTCCTTCTATCCACTCTCTACAAATTTATTGTACGAGGGTCGCCCGAAACGGGTCCCTATAATTGGCGCCATCTGTGGGGAAGACTTGTGCGCTAGCAAGTGCGACGGTTGGTGTGAATAGATCAAGAACAACACTTCTTTCAAAAAAAATATACACACGACCAAGGGCAATATATTCATTCAGAAGAAAACCATCACAAAAATCGAAAATATGCAAGAAGTAAAAGAAATAAAATGGGGCTACTTCTTTATTAATATTGAAGAGAAGTTACATTTTACAGTGGATGCTCATGCAGGCTTGTTCTAAAGCTAACTACAAAGACAGATGCCCATGCAGGCTTGTTCTAAAGCTAACTACAAAGAAAAACGCCTAAACAGGCTTGTTCTGAAGCTAAGAGAAAAGGAAATGGTGAAAGGCGTAGGCAGGCTTGTTTTAAAGCCAGGCCCAGTGGTGGAGGGAGAAGTGGAGACAGACCTATGTTAAGGCCATCAACAGCTCCCCAACCACCACTTGCGGCAAAAGGAAGGAAAAGGAAGAAGAGGCAGCGGCGCTTGACGGTTCCCCTCATTGTTCCACCTGGTTTCCCTCCCAATCCCACAACAACTGGGAGCCGGTGAATCAATACCAGCCTGGAGGGCTAACAGATCCAAACCCGGAGGAGAAACGTTACGTTGCTTTCGGATCCCCCTCAAAACTGCAAGGAGAGTTCCATCTCTGGCTAGGTTGAAAAAAAGGGAGATCTTCGGCCTCTGCCTACTCCGCCTTCATCGTGTTGTCCAGGATCGGAGTGGCATCCTCGGCTCCTGAAAAGGGCTCGGCTTCCCTGTCGCCGCCCTTTCCCAAGGCCACTTCATCTCGTGGGGCACAAGCTACTATTCTGGCGAAACCCTTGAGATGCCCGGAGAGTGGTGCATTTGTGAGATTTGAACTCAAGTATTTGTCAAGTTTGAAGGAAGGATCAACCCTAAATGCCTTATATAGAAGGAAAAAATTGATGAAAACCAGTCTGCACAGAATTCTAAGGAGGGATTACCGGAGGAATTAACTCCACCAAATTTTCCAGAGGCTTATCAGCCACTGGGTCCTCGTAAATTCGCAAGGACATTAATGAGGAGGCGCCTCGCGAACCGAAGCGTCAAGCGCGTTACTCGAATAGCCCAAAAGACGCCTCGTAATCAGAAGAGGCATGCCAAATGAAGGGGCTAGACCGAAGAAGAGTCCTCCCTCGGCGGAGCGGGCTCGAGACCGCTGTCACTCCAGGGACGGACTCCCCAACACTGAGGATGAGCCCCCTAACTCTAACTACTCAATAAGAAGAACTAGGTACTAGACAGAACCAAGGTCTTGCATAGTCCTCAGACTCAAACCTATGGGAAAACTAGATACTTCAGAGCCAAGTGCTGGATAGAACTAAGGCCTTGCATGGTCCTCGGACTCAAGCCTATGGGGAAACTAGTCACTAAAAGAAGAACTAATCATTAGACAGAACCTAGGCCTTGCATGGTCCTTGGACTTAAGCCTACGGGGAAACTAACTACTATTTGAAGAACCAAGTGCTGGACAGAACCAAGGCCTTGCATAGACCTCGGACTCAAGCCTATGGGGAAACCAGTTACTAAAAGAAGAACTAAGTGTTAGACAGAATCTAGGCTTTGCATGGTCCTCAGACTCAAGCCTACGGGAAAACTAACTACTATTTGAAGAACCAAGTGCTGGATAGAACCAAGGCCTTACATGGTCCTCAGACTCAAGCCTATAGGGAAACCAGTTACTAAAAGAAGACAAGTGTTAGACAGAACCTAGGCCTTGCATGGTCCTCAAACTCAAGCCTACGGGGAAACTAACTACTATTTGAAGAACCAAGTGCTGGACAGAATCAAGGCCTTGCATGGTCCTCGGACTTAAGCCTATGGGGAAACCAGTCACTAAAAGAAGAACTAAGCGTTAGACAAAACTTAGACCTTGCATGGTCCTTGAACTCAAGCCTATGGGGAAACTAACTACTATTTGAAGAACCAAGTGCTGGACAGAACCAAGGCCTTGCATGGTCCTTGGACTTAAGCCTATAGGGAAACCAGTTACTAAAAGAAGAACTAAGTGTTAGATAGAACCTAGGCCTTGTATGGTCCTCGGACTCAAGCCTACGGGGAAACTAACTACTATTTGAAGAATCAAGTGCTGGACAGAACCAAGGCCTTACATGGTCCTTGGACTCAAGCCTATGGGGAAACCCGTTACTAAAAGAAGACAAGTGTTAGACAGAACCTAGGCCTTGCATGGTCCTCGGACTGAAGCCTACGGGGAAACTAACTACTATTTGAAGAACCAAGTGCTGAACAGAACTAAGGCCTTGCATGGTCCTCGGACTCAAGCCTATGGGGAAACCAGTTACTAAAAGAAGACAAGTGTTAGACAGAACCTAGGCCTTGCATGGTCCTCGGAATCAAGCTTACGGGGAAACTAACTACTATTTGAAGAACCAAGTGATAGGCAGAACTAAGGCCTTGCATGGTCCTCGGACTCAAGCCTATGGGGAAACCAGTTACTAAAAGAAGACAAGTGTTAGACAGAACTTAGGCCTTGCATTGTCCTCGGACTCAAGCCTACGGGGAAACTAACTACTATTTGAAGAATCAAGTGCTAGACAGAACCAAGGCCTTGCGTGGTCCTCAGACTCAAGCCTATGGGGAAACCAGTTACTGAAAGAAGACAAGTGTTAGACAGAACCTAGGCCTTGCATGGTCCTCGGACTCAAGCCTATGGGAAACTAATTACCAGAAAAGAACCAAGTACCAGACAGAACCAAGGTCTTGCATAGTTCTCGGACTCAAGCCAATGGAGAAACCATCCCCCCCATGAAATACCAAGTGTTAGGTAGAGCCAAGGCCTTGTACGTTCCTCGGCGTCAAACCTATGGGGAAACCAGTTGCTTCAAGGGAATCCAAGTACTATACAGAACTAGGGTCTTGCATGTTCCAAAGACTCAAACATATGGGGAAACTAGTCACTTTAGGAGGATCTAAGCACTGAACAGAACCAAGGTCTTGTACTGACTGCAGGCCCAAACCTACGGCGAAGCTGACCACTTTGGTACTAGTAATGAGCACTACAGGGGATGATGGCTAACGTAGTCGGCGAAGGCACAATTAAAGCCAGAATCATGCAAGTAAAAAAGACATACATATATGCATAATATAATACAAGCAAAACGAGTAAGAAAAGAGAAAACATGTACTTCACTGAACCTTTAGGAAAAAGTCGTATGAGGCAAATGTGCCATTACAATGCAAAAAAAAAAAAAAAAAAAAAAAAAAAAAAAAAGAAACAAGGCAAAGGCGCACATGGAAGATCATTCCTTCGGCTCCATCTCAATTCTCCCCTTAAGGGGCTCGGCAGAGGAGGTCTCAGAATCTTTATGGCCCTCGCTTGGGACCGCAGCCTGGGGAGGGTCAACTGGGTGGGATACCTCCTCAACAAGAGGAGCTTGGACACCAGCTGAGGGATCCGCAGTCTCCCCAGGCGTATCAGCAGGAAGACCCTTGCTTGCCTTAACGTTCCCAGGAGGATCAGCTTCCTTGGCAGGCTCGCCCAAGGCGAGGGCAGTTGGGATGCCTTCCTCAGAAACAACCCCAACGCCCTTGGTAGCCACCCCGGTCTCAGAACTTGGAGGGGCAGTCTCACGAATGGCAAAAGGATAAAATACATTCTCTGTCTTCCACAAGTCGGACGAGGCTTCAACCCCAGCCTGTTTAAGGGCCTCGTTCCAAACCTGGGAGCAGTAAAGTCTGCACACCCCTGGCACTTAGGCTCTAAGGCCGTCCTCTGTTTCAATCACCCCCGCCTCATAGGCATCCTGCGCAGCCTTGTCTTTGGAGGCCTCAGCCTCAGCCCTGGTAGATTCAGCCTCCCCCTTAGTTTTTAAAGCCTTGTCCCTAGCAGACTCCGCAGCGCCTCTAGCCTTATCTACCTCAAGCACCCTCTCCCCCAGGGTTGCGATCTCCTCTCTGGCTATCCTTAGCTGATCCTCTGCCTGGAGCAGGTTGTCGGTTTGATCTAGAGCCAGTTTTTCAGCGGTAGTAAGAGCCGACTCAGCCTTGTCTCGAGCCGCTTTCATCTCTTCTAACTGGTCCATCGCCTTTTTGAGATCGGCCTTGGAAGCGTTGAGAGTCTACACGGCTTCCGACAGCTTGGTGGGCTCTGAGCCTGCAACCTTGCTCTGGCTACTGGCCATATCCTCTAGCCTGAAGATAGCCTGGATAGCCTGCCAATTGAAACCAATATGCAGCAGATAAGGAGCCAAAGAACGGAAAGTCAAGAAAATCGTAAGCAATCAGAAAGCTTATCATGCCCAAGTGTTGCATAAGGCCGAGGAAGACCTCCTTACTCCTCAAAGCCTCCTGCTGGGCCATGTCCGCAAGGAGTAACAAGGATCTCCCCAATGCGTCAGCTACGAGCGCACCCTCGCCCCCTTGAGGGTTCCTGAGGGAGACATCATCCGTTAGAGGCTTCCCATGGAGTATGGGGGCAGGAAGCCAAGCCTGGGCCCGGGCCTGGATAAAGGCCTGCTTCTCTTGGCCTCGGCGCCCTATCCTCAGCTGTTTAGATGGCGGTCGAGCATTGCCACTGCCTCGAGGAGAATCAGACTCTTCGCCCCCTCTAGGTCTCTTGCCTTTGTCTTTCTTTTGCGGAGGACTGATGGGCTTGGACCCAGACGTCAAACTCTGTTGGGGTGGGGGAGAAGGAAGCTCGGACGGGGGAAGCTCGGACGGAGGAAGCTCCGAAGGAGGAAGCTCGGGAGGGGACTTCCCCGGTACGTCCCTCCCCGGCTGCCCCTCGATCAATGCCAACAAGCTCTTCTGAGGTCGCTTCTTGAAGCTCATCTTTGACCGAGGAGTGGCTTCTTCGGGCAGAAAGTCTGCTTCAGTTAAACTGGGGTCACCCAGATCACCGAAAGGGTCCTCGAGCGAATGGGGCTGGTCGAACACGCCAAACTCGTCCCCGGATGGACCTGAGTCAGCAACCTCCTCTTCCACTTCAGCCTCGACAACTTAAGCCGATGAAGAAGTACCTACTAACGGTACGCCCTCGGGAATGGGAGACCCTTCGAGGATCAGAAATCCGTGCTCGACTACGGTGATGCTGCGCAGCCGAAGGTCTCTAGCTCGGATCACGTGCTTTGGAGCCGAGAATGATTTTTGGAGCGGGTCGTATCCTAGGACCACGTGGGCGGCTCTAACTTAGTTGTCGTCTTTATTCACAAAGATCTCTGGTCTCAGTACATTCTCCAAGTCTTCCTTATTAACCTGGCTAAAGTGACGATCAAAAGCTCGTGGATCTGCATAAAAGAAAGCAGGTTCCTGTCAAAAAACCAAGTGAAGCAGGACACTAAAGCACAAAGAACTAAACACTCTCCTAGTCTGGATGCCCCACTTGGTGTACCCTCTACTGTTGGGCAAGGAAGGCCTTTGTGTCATTCCCCAGACATAATGAGGAAGTCTTTGTTCAGACCCTTGCTGGACTCAGGGAGGCACTGGATGAGCTGGACCCTATCATCCCTCGTCCTCATGTAATAGGACTTCTCCTTCAGGCGCTGGAGTTTGTAGCACCAGTTCACATCATGATGGGTTAGCCTCAGCCCCATCTTCTCATTCAAGGCATCCACATAGCTTAAGATCCTAAATACATTAGTGGCACACTGAGTGGGAAATAGATTGAAGTGCCTAAGATAGTCCCTCATCACCGGTCCCATGGGGATCCTCATTCCACCCTCCAGAAAGGCGGTTATAGGAATCGCCACCTCACATTCTTTCCTCTTCGAACTCCATTCCCCCTCTCCGCAGTAACTCAAGCCCACTGTATTGGGGATCCTATAATCAGCGACGAATTTGTCCATTGACTCATCAGCCTCCACTAACTTCTTAAGCCTACCCATCCTAAAGAACTAACAAAGAACTCAAGCGAACAGTACAAACTAGAGAGAGAAGAAGCCATACAGAAATGAGGGAAAGCTCCTCAAACAGGCTTTTTGTGCTAAGGAAAGTCGCCAGTACAGTTAGACATGTGACCGAGTTCGGAGTATGTGCGCAAGATCTCTTGGATACAAAGGCGAAAGGACGAATCAGTTCAACTGGGTATATATACCCCCAATTAAAAATAACTGCACGAGCTTTCCCACCCAATGAGCTAGGAGCATCCCCACCGTTCATTCATCATCACACCGTTGAATGTGGAGGACACAAA
Organism: Quercus glauca; assembly: GCA_023736055.1. Lineage (NCBI taxonomy): Eukaryota > Viridiplantae > Streptophyta > Magnoliopsida > Fagales > Fagaceae > Quercus > Quercus glauca. The sequence continues at coordinate 22,741,638 of CM043315.1, forward strand.
GCCACCGAAATTTAATGAAGGCACGCTCCAAATACCGAAACGCTAGGAATGTCCCCTGGGCAGTTGAAAGGATTGTGACACTGACAAAAAGGTAAGGCTCAACAGGCCAGGATATAGGCTCGAGAACATCAAAATCCTCCTCCCCGCCTGAGAGGCCGGGCAGCAGAATTTTGAGGGGCTATTGTGGGGCCCAAATATTTGGCAACCCCGGTCCACTCCATATCGAGCCCAAGGTGCACGCTGAGGAGAGTGCAGAGTCCAAGGATAAGAGGGGGAGGCCCAAGTCATCAAGGGACCTCGCCGAGGATGCCCACGTCCTCGGCAAGCCGACATTGAAAGAAGGAAGTTGTCACTCACCCATTAAATGCACGCCACCAATACTCTGACCGCATTAATGGTGAATTGACTAGCAAACAGTGATGCCTTGGCTACTTTAACTAACAGAAAGCCTGCAAAGGTGGCTGATGAGACGAGCCCTCAAACGCAAGTTCAGATGGCCGACAAGTGGACGGCAGAGATCAACTGAACAAGACTATATAATGGATAAAACCCCCAAAGTAAAGGGGTTGAGAGGTTGGCCCTTGAGGGGGGAAGTTAAGGGGTTTTCAGGGTGTTCAAGAACAACCCTTGTATTGATTAGTTCTAAGGAAAGAGATCTTCGAACTGGGCCGAGGACGAACTCTCCTCAAGAACACTTAGTTAAATTCTTGTTGTTGTTCTTGTAAACCCACATCGACTGTTATCTTTCTTGCTAGTGCCTAGTCCTTCTATCCACTCTCTACAAATTTATTGTATGGAGGTCGCCCGAAACGGATCCCTACTGTTTCAAATATATTCAGAACTTAACTTATTTTTCTAGCTTATGCCCCACGATATGAAGTGGCCCTGGAAAAGGGCGGCGACAGGGAAGTCGAGCCCCTTTCAGGAGCCAAGGATGCCACTCCGATCCTGGACAACACGATGGAGGCGGAGTAGGCAGAGGCCGAAGATCTCCCTTCTTTTCAACCTAGCCAGAGATGGGACTCCCCTTGCAGTTCTGAGGGGGATCCGAAAGGAACGTAACGTTTCTCCTCTGGGTTTGGATCTGTCAACCCTCTAGGCTGGTAGTGATTTGCCGGCTCCCAGTTGTTGTGGGATTGGAAGGGAAACCAGGTGGAACCATGAGGTGGAACTGTCAGGTGCCGCGGCCTTTTCTTCCTTCTCCTTCCTTCCGCCGCAAGTGGTGGTTGGGGAGCTGTTGACGGCCTTAACATAGGTCTGTCTCCACTTCTCCCTCCACCACTGGGCCTGGCTTTAAAACAAGCCTGCCTAGGCCTCTCACTCTTTCCTTTTCTCTTAACTTCAGCACAAGTCTGTTTAGGCGTTATTCTTTGTAGTTAGCTTTAGAACAAGCCTGCATAGGTATCTGTCTTTATAGTTAACTTTAGAACAAGCTTGCATGAGTATCCGCTGTAAAATGTAACTTCTCTTCAATATTAATAAAGAAGTAGCCCCATTTTATTTCTTTTACTTCTTGCATCTTTTCGATTTTTGTGATGGTTGTCTTCTGAATGAATATATTGGCCTTGGTCGTGTGTATATTTTTTTTTAAAGAAGTGTTGCTCTTGATCTATTCACACCAACCGTCGCACTTGCTAGCGCACAAGTCTTCCCCACAGACGGCGCCAATTGTAGGGACCCGTTTCGGGTGACCCCCGTACAATAAATTTGTAGAGAGTGGATAGAAGGACTAGGCACTAGCAAGAAAGACAACAGTCGACGTGGGTTTACAAGAACAACAACAAGAATTTAACTAAGTGTTCTTGAGGAGAGTTCGTCCTCGGCCCAGTCCGAGGATCTCTTTCCTTAGAACCAATCAATACAAGGATTGTCCTTGAACACCCTGAAAACCCCTTAACTTCCCCCCTCAAGGGCCAACCTCCCAACCCTTTTATTTGGGGGTTTTATCCATTATATAGTTTTGTTCAGTTGATCTCTGCCGTCCACTTGTTGGTCATCTGAACTTGCGTTTGAGGGCTCATCCCATCAGCCGCCTTTACAGGCTTTCTGTTAGTTGAAGTTGCCAATGCATCACTGTTTGCTAGTCAATTCACCATTAATGCGGCCAGAGTGTTGGTGGCGTGCATTTAATGGGTGAGTGACAGCTTCCTTCTTTCAATGTCGGCTTGTCGAGGACGTGGACATCATCGGTGAGGTCCCTTGATGACTTGGGCCTCCCCCTCTTATCCTTGGACTCTGCACTCTCCTCGGTGTGGACCTTGGGCCCGATATGGAGTGGGCCGAGGTTGCCAAATATTTAGGCCCCACAGAAACTATCCTGCTCTAACCCATTATGTAGTAACTAAAGAAAAATTTCACGTATAGATTTAGTGACAAGATTTTTTTTAATGAGTCAATAAATTTGTTAGTCACCACATAACGGGTTGAAAAAGATAGATTCAAACATGTTTGGTGTCAAACCTTATCAAATATTTAACGGATGTAAGATCACATTTTACAATAAAAAATAGAATTACAAAAAATAAAGTTATATCTCTATAATTATTAGATCAATTTTTTTTTTTAAGAGCATCATTGGACTAATTCAAATATTTGGGTGGGTCAACTTTTATTTTTGTAGACTAAATTTTGAAAACATTAAAATAATTATATATATATATATATATATTAAAAAAAAATTCAAAATTGGGGAGGCAACCCTGTTTCATAGCTCCTCCCCTAAACTTATTGAATAGTATATATACTAACTTTAGTGCTATTTTACTTGCATTTAGAGCATTAGCATCCGAGTATGTAAAATAGTGTCTATTTTACATTCTCAAAACTTACTTTATCTATTTTACCATTTCATTTAACAACTCACTCCACATCCTAGTTTCTATCTTTACATACAACCTAATAAAATAATATAAACTAAATAATAAAATAAACATAAAACTATCTACCCTCCCTCCTCTCCCATGCCATTTCTCTCTCTTTCTCAACCACTGTAGCTCTCTCTTCCTTTCATGGCCGAATTACCATGGCCGGAGCTTATAAGCTCTGCTACTTTCCACCATATGGATCTCTACCCCTCTCTCTCTACGCAAAACACAACAACCGAAACCTACACGATTCAAAACACAAAACGCAACAAGTCAACAACTGAAACCCAGCAAAATGCAACCAACCACCACCGAGCCATCCATTGCCACCATTGATGCACCAGCCATCGTTGACCACAAACCCACCACTGAACCAACACCCACAACCTGACTCAAGTACCCAACACCCACCACCGAAGAAACAAGCCAACAACCACCACCAAAGCAAAACCCACCTCTGTTCATTGCCACTGAAACAACCCAACCACAACCCACAACCCACGATCCACAACCCAAGAATTGAAACCCACGATCCACTAAAACAACCCATAACCCAAGAATTGAAACCCACAATCCACTAAAATAACTCAAGAATTGAAACCCACGACCCACGATCCATAACCCACGGCTGCCGTCACCTTCAAGGCTCTACCACACCAACCCCATCCACAGCCACAACCCCCACACAAAACACATCTGCAACCCATCCCACCACCATCACCACAAAACACATAAACCCACCACCACACACCCACTACACAAATCCAATGCCGATCCAAAGAGAAGAGAAAGCAAAAAAAGATAATGAGAGAAAGAAAGAAGAGAAAAGGAAGAAGAGGGTTTGAAAGTGAGGAAGAGAAAAGAGAGAGAGGGAGATAGACAAAGAAGAGTAGGGGAGAGTCAGAGAAGAGAGAAAAAAGGGAGAGAGAGAATAAAATATTAAATTTTAAGTTTACAACCCGTGAACAATGGGTTGTAAATGTAGAAACTTACTGTTCACATGTTGTATAATTGTTTGCATTTGCCAACCCGGATGGAGCGTGTTTTTAGTAGTTTTGGTTGTAAAATAGCAATTGGGGGGGGGGGGGGGGGAGGGGGGGTGTGTTTACACCCTCCAATACTAGTGCTCTTATAAGTAATAGCATTTACAGGTGGGATAATGAATCATGATTATTCTACTTGCATTACAAGTGTTAGGGTACTTCTTTTTTTTTTTACACATAAGTTTATTTAAGTACCACCTATTTATTTTCAAATACTACTAATAAGTTATTGGGTTTTTCCAAATATTTTTTGCTCTATTATTATGTTAATCACAAATATTTCATATCTCATTATCTAAATTGGGTCATGATATAAACTACCACAAAAAACCCAAAAAACTCATATTTTATCCAATTTTATTATCATTATTTAGCTAAACCCAAAACCGGCCATATGAGCCCAATACACACATCTTATTATATTTAAAGCGTAAGAATACGTATGCTCAGCAATATTTGAAAAGTCCATGATTCAAGTCCACTGCAAAGCAATTTTATCAATGGAATTCAAATCCATAATCAAAGCTCATGATTTAAACTCATGGCAATTTTATCAATGGAATTCAAATCCATAATCAAAACCTATGGTTTAAACCCATGGCAATTTATTTATCCAAAACCCAATTCACATTGGCAATATCAAAGCCTAATTCTCATTGGTAACATCAAAGCCCAGTTCTCACTGGCAATATTTAAAACCCAATTCTCATTGGCAATATCAAAGCTCAATTTTCATTGACAATATCAAAAGCCCAATTTACGTTGGATCTATTAAAAGCTCAAGCTAACTACTTGGCACTATTTTATCAAAAGCCCAAGGTTATTAATACTTGGCAAAATACTATATCATAATTCTTTCACTTAAAAGTCCAATAATGAACAATACTTTAGATTCTTAAACCTATTACTTAATATTACAAGCTCATGGAATTTATGAATTATCTATTCTCAAAACCCATGGCAATCATCTTATAAAAGCCTATTGAAAGTTATGATTATTTATCTTAGACCCATGACATTTATTTATTTCATATCATATTATAAACTCATGTTCACTATTTATCTTATATCACAACATTCATAATATCGATTTCCAAAACTCATGATAATTATTCACCTTACAAGCATATTATGATTATTTATAGAAAAACCCATGAGAATATCACATTGTTCCACAATAGTGGTTGTTACCATATTTTATTTGAAACCTATGGATATTGTCTCTATTTAAAACCCATGGTAAATATAATTCTCAAGAAATATTGGAGGTCATTATTTAAAAATCCCAAAGAAAATATCATTTATGAAATAACTTATAACAAAATTATGAGAAACTATACAAGTTGTTATTTAAAGCCCATAGAAATTAATACTCAAAACCTATCATAAATATTTATTAAAGCTGATAGATTCATTTTATTTTCACTAATAACTAAAGCCCATGTGGAATAAAAATTCATGGCAATATATGGTAGCTTTGTCCATTTTGTAGGGCTCACAATGAGAAAGCAAAAGGATAGGCCCAATTGGAGAGAACCACCAAGTCAAAGGCCTACCAAAATACTCAGCCCTCATGGCCAAGCCCAACATGAAATCTCAGCCAAAACAGCTCATGTGTGCAAACTGACCCCACTGGAGAACTCCATTCAGTTCTGCCTTCCGTTGGAGGTCACCTTAAGAAGCAACCAAGCTCCCAAACCAAATTAGGAGTTGGCCACCTGTCCCACTGCAAACTTTGTCGTGAACAGTACCAGAGGTTGACACCTAAAGGCTAATGGGCAATAAATACCCTTCTTCCCTAAGTTTTGGTCACAACTCAACGAAGCCATAACCAAGACCTCCAAGCTCATGAAATCCTCAACCAAATAGTTTATTTTATTACTAGAAATGTATGTAATTGGTTTATGAACCAAGCCCATGAATCTTAAAGACGAAAATTTGAGAACATGTGGTTTGGAGGGCATAAAGGGATCTCCTGCGGAGCCCTTTGAAGTGGACTTAAACTTTGACACCTAGCTTGAGATGTTGAATCCTACTTCCTAGGATCCAAATCTTAGTTGCGGTATTAGAATTCCTCCTTAATACCTGCCTTAATCCATTGGCTGAACACAATCTCAGAATTCTTAGCATTTAATGCAAGATTATGCTGATTTTTACCCATGTGTGACATTGCCCAAAGAAGTAAAATAGCCCCAAAAGCAAATCTCCCATTTTAGGACAAATCCTAGGATAATTAAGTCTGTTGTCCTGCCCTTGATTAGTTCTACGTTTTTGGACTTTTGCTAATCAATCCCTCAAGCTTCACTATAAAAGGGAACTACCATCAACATTCCATTTTTTTAGAAAATCTCAGCACCTTAAAATAGACACACCAACCCCTCTAAAATTTCTGATTTTCTTGTCACTTTGCTTATGGTTTAACTCTCCCCAAGCTCATAAATCAATCCCTCTAGCCCACTTACTTAGCCTCAGACATTCCCTTTCTTTTTCTGCAAATTCACAGCCCATAAATGCTTTCTAATTAGTCATAATTAACCTTTTACCCATTAAAGACTTAGTCTCAGCATTAACTCTATCATACCATCACAAGCTTACATACCTGCTCACTCAAAACAACCTATACAACCCTATTCATGCCCCACATATATTCCCCAACCATCTTAGTTCAATATATACTGCACTGAGCTGGAATCTCTCTCTCCCTTCATTTCATCCTATTTTTCCTCTTTTACTTGTAATTATAAAACCTTTAATCCTTTCTTATTGCTATTATAATGAAAGTCATAGTGTTTTGGATACTATGGAAGTTTTCTCTTATGTTGACTTAATAATAATAAGGAAAACATATGATTTTTACCATGTAAACACACTTACTAACTTGTCAGATGTCTACTGATGTGCATGAAATATATACAATAAAGTACTCACATATCTACATATTTAGCCTTACTTTTATGTTATTTTGTGACTGATTATATAATATCTTTGTGTTGCAGATAACAAGGGCTTTACATGCAAAGTGGGGCTAGGCCAATTGAATCAAGCCAACTTACATCTAGCTAGGAAAATATTCAAGAGAAGACCAATCCAATTAAATTTAAGTCCAATTGGAGCAAGGAATCAAAGGAAATTTGGACCAAATCCAAGTCCAATTCGGATTAGGATTCCAGCTTGCACATCAGTTAGTATTTTTGGTATAACTTTCGGTTCAAAAGTCCAATTGAGATGATTCAAGTTGAGCTGGAACGTTAACTTAAAGGGTTACAACTTTGTAGTTTACCAAAAGTCCGGATTCTGACGTTAAGTAGGCCAAAATAGTTGGTTAAGTGAAGCCTAAAAATCTGGAATTTTCTCCAAACGGGAATTCAACTTGTAATAGGATTCCTTGACCTATTAAAGGCTTTTTAGGGCAAAATTTAGGGAGGCTAGTGCTAGGGCTGAGATGCAAAACAGAAAATTGGAGCAAGAGGCAGTGCCGCATGTGGCTTCTCTGTAGCTTTTCTCCATGATAACACTATGACTATTTCTTTCTCTATTTTATTTGTCTAGTTTAATGTTTAGTATTTTATTCTTGTGTTTTCTTTCAATTATCATGAGTAGCTAAATTTATAATTAGGGTTGAGGATGAAACCTTGTTAAGGATTATCAGTAATATTTATGTGATTTGATTTTTCCCACAATAGTTATTCTTTAATGATTTAAATTGTTCTTGCTTCATATCAATTGACTAAGATGGGATTCTAGATATGAGTTCAATCATGTTTTTCTCATGATTTAGGATTTGTCTTAATTAATTGAATGCTTGGTTTATTAATTATTGATTATAAAATTGGATATCATTTGTGATTTGTCTGTCAATGGATACAATTTATGATTTAATTTTATGAATTGGATATATCTTTTGATTTGTTTGGCTACGGATACAATTGATGATTTGATTTTATACTGAAGAAGCGAAGAAGAACATGCTTTTGATTTTTAAAATAAGGATTTTAATGAGAATATTTTCTATGATAGCAAGATTGATTTCTAGATTATCATGTAGTGAGTTGGGAAAAATTAATGATCATAAATATATGTTGATATGACTTACAAAGCGGATTCCAAAACCTTAATTCCTTTCTCTTGATTGTTTACATCTTTTTATTGCTTTATAATCTTTTGCTTAGTTTAACTATTTGCTTAATTTTATTATTTGCTTACTTTATTTAATTTCAAAACAACCAATTTTTATTAAACTAGATTAGGATTAATTTGGTTAAGATTTGATTTAATTTTCCTATGTTCATTCAAGTCCCTGTGGGTTCGACCTCGTTCTTGTCAAACTATACTTCGGTACGGTTTTAAAATTTCACAACATCTACTGCTGGAGGTCTGTCATACTCACTGCTAGACCATTTTTCCTCGTGTATTTGTCATAATGGACCCACTTTTATATTAACCAACTATGGAAAAAATGCATAATTTCCTTACCTAGAGAGAAAGGCGGGAGATGGGGACTTAGAGTTATGAGAGTTCTACTTTTATCAGCTTACAGTTGATTGAAGAAGTAATTCTCTCTCATCCCGCTATTCCGAAGGAATAGAGTAAGGACTTTACCTCTCTATCTATCTTATAGATGTAATAGGACTTAGACTTCTTCCTCTTAGAGCTATCCCTCATATTACAGTACTAGAGGCAAGGAGGAAGATTGAAAGGAAGGAATGAAAAGAAAATCTGAGGAAGGAAGAGAGGCAGGAACTTTTATTGAGGTAAAGAAGGCCTTAAACCGATACTAGAGGAGATAGAGTAAGGAATTACTAATCGGAAGCATTAGAAGAAAGGGTGCCTCCCTCATAGCACAGTCCTATGGCTTCTTAGAGAATGGAGAACCGGCAAGTAGGGAAGAGAAGACTCTAATCACTGGAAGGAAGCTAAGCAGGAGCCATTCAAAGCTTCTAGCTACCTCAGCTTGAGAGTGCTAGAAATAAGGAGTTCTAAAGTAAAATCAATGTTTTCGTTCAATCATTTGAACTTCTATTTCAACAATTTCTCAATTCAGTTAAGTTAAAGGTGTTCTCATCCCGCATCTACAGAATGAATCTGAGAAAACAACCTGGCGGGTCTTGGCTTGTCTTGTTGACCCAAAGCTAGTGTTGGAACTGCTTCTAATCCTGGCTTTCCAACTAGAGTTTACTTTGGCAATGCAAGTGACTTTCCCCTTTTTTGGGATTTCACGGTTTGCTTCGATTCCTCCAATTCCTTTGGTTTTGGATTCAATCCCAAGTCAGCCCTAGAAGATGGAATGAATATCGAGTAAATTTCCATTTTCCTTTATCAACTTCTTTCGTTTGACTCCTTGAGCGTCATCCCTCCCAATAGTTTAATCAAACTCGCTATCGGGGCTTAAATCCAGCCTAGGAACAACCACCCTAAAAAGCAGAATCTAAGACTTCAAACAGCCCTACTGGAATAGAAAATGAAGGCACCTTCATTACAGGAAGAGGTGGTGATTTTACTTTGAATAGACGGAAACTCCAGTTGGTTAACCTGGTTACCTTTGCCAAAGATGCAGTGGATTGCTAAAAGATTGATTGGAAGCCAAAAACACCAACTTTCTTAAAGTTTGATTGTTCAAATTGATTTTCCAAACATTTACTGTTGGACATTTCTCTTGCTTACCACTGAACTATTATTTAAGTACTTATTATGGTGGGTCATCTTTTGTACTAGCTTATCTTTGCAAGAGGTATTTTTGAGGTCTTATTATAATCTTTGTTGGATGCAACTTAAACCTTAAGCAAAATGGGCCTTTCACACTTCACCGATAGCCTTTGGGCCATGTTTCAAGCCTAAAGTCGAGTCTCGGTCTTGACTCCTCTAACATCACGTGGGTGACGAAAAACACCCCCAACAACAAGTAGTTGAGTACTAATTATTGACTTTTCTAATAGACTTGGACCTTAAATAAGATTTTTCTTTGCTAAAACAATTAAGATTAGATCTTGATGTTTATAACAGCATTAAATATGACTTTAATTTTTTTAGGCCCCAAAAAAAAAAATCAATTAATAGTGCTCTTAGGCTGAAGTCTCTGCCGTCCATCTTTTTCTTTAGGAAAATATAACAGCTCAAACCCCTTGCGATGGAAGAATATTTCCTCTTCATGCTTGATATGGACGTTCCTCATCTACGTTAAATATACAGTTATTAATAGGACTTAGGAGTAGTACATATCAGTCAACCGAGGAAAAAAGGGAGTATTACATGGAAATTCCTTGCTAAGGTTATTTAGCTAAATTATTATGACTTTTGAGTGGAGTTATAATTTGCATTTGTGTTAAAACCTCCTTTCTTTCTCTTGTATGTGTTTGTTTCTCCACAAAAATAAAAAAGGTTATTTATTCACCTAGCTAGAAGTTCATGGATTTTGCATGAAACCAATTTGAAATGTGACGGCAGTATGTCGGCAACATAATCGACAACCGTCGACTTCCAACAACTACTAATTTGTTTCCATTCCATTTTCTTTGCTAATTTCTTTAAACTCGGCTTGCTGGTTGCTAGTTTCTAGTCGTCGCAATCAACGTTAAGGGCTGTGACTGTGACCGTGACTGTTTTGGATAATTTCAATCTCGTACAAGGACCATCAAATGATAATTTGAAGCGTGTATTTATGTTGCGTAGTTGGACCATTTTTGTTGTACTTTCTTGCTAATTTCCCCTGATCTGATACGGCATCACTAGTCTAAGAGAAATAGTGGACAAGTGATATAGTCTATCATTTCAATAAAAAACTCCTACTTCTTTAAAATTATTGAGTCAACATTAAGTTTTTAGTTAAAACTTAGCAATTTTAAATAAATAAAAGTCTTTTACTAAAATGGTAGACCACACCACTTATCCACCATGTAGACTTTATAATTTCTTCAATCTAGCTACTTCTTATCTTTTATTCTTTTTTGTTTTAATTAAAATCATGTCTATCTTTTGGCACTTTATATATGCTTTTAGTTGATGAGCTTTTGTACTTCTTAGCAGTAAAATAAGCTTGTTGAATTTGCCTTACGTACTATTCTATTTGACCGTTTGTACGCCCTAAAGTTTTCATGTTGCATTAGGTAATTTTTCATCTTCAGAGGCAGACTCTAAATTTTTATATTGCTTAGAGAGTGAAGAGTACATTTTATCTTTTAGCTACCTATTTCTTTAAATACATTTCCAACAGACTCTTTATCTTTTATCTATCTCATTTAAATATTATTTCTTCATTCTTTTTTTAATCTTTCTTTGTTTATACAATCTTTCTTCAATCATTTATAATGGCTATATTTTTAAAATTCCCAACAACCATATTTTTGAAATCTCCCAATGGTAATATTTTTAAATTTTTTCTAATGATATTTTTTTAACAAATCTTGCAAAGCACTTGTGGCAATGATATAGTGAGTTGTAGGACATCTAATTTTAATTAGAAATACTACATTCACAATATTTTTTACAGCACTTTCACAATAAATTCTATGTAATAAGTTGTTGCTGATTCTAATTTAGACTCACCACTAAAATTATTTTTTTCTCACCAATAATAGCCAGTAATTACTTATCACTTAAGATTTATTATGAAAGTATTTTGAAAACATTATAGTAGTATTTCTCAATTTTAATTTCTTATGTCTTATTTTATTTTTTTCTTTCACTCTTTATTTTTTTTTTCATCCATACGATTTCTTCTTTTCTTTCTTTTTTCTTTTTTTTCAATCTCTTTTTTTCTCCTCCACACACGTATGCCAATTCCCCACTTTTTATGCTCTTTATTTTTCTTCCTCTTCTCCCCAGAACCTCCACACAGTTTGTCATATTTGTTTTTATTTCTCTCTCTCTCTCTCTCACACCCACACACACACAGATGACCAGTGGAGAACAAAGCCAGAGATCGGCGTTCACTTTATTTATTTATTTTTTCTTGTTCTGATTTGATCAGTTTTATTTTGTATGAAAAATAGTGTTATCTCTTTGTTTTGTTGTGCTTGAGAGAGAAATGAATGGGTTAATTTGTAGCCATTGGTATATAAGTTGAATATATTAATGTGTTGTGTTAATTTTTTAAATCAATAGTAGGTCATTAAACCAAGAGAGCTACTATTCATTACATCCAATTTTTTGCTCATGAACAATAATATTCTAGAAAGACTGTTGGAGTACCATTTTGTGGGTTTACTCTCCAAATTTTGGGTTTAGAGAGTTTGTTGGAGATTCTCTCATAGCCTATTCTCTAAGCTTCATCCAATATCCAGTGTTGGCTCTACTATATATGCAATTGATACGGTTGTCTAAGGCTCCAAGTAGAAAAAAAGACCCCAAATTTTAACCAATATAATTATTTCTTTAATTAATTAAGCCCAAATATTAGCCAAGAAATAAAATAATATTTTTTTATCAAATGAAATACAAGAAAAAAGAAAGAGGGAAAAATGATATGTCTATAATATTTTTCACTACATTTTTATAATAAATCTTAAGTAGCAAATTATTACAAGCCGTAAGTGATGGCAAAAAAATAATTCCAATGGGGGTTCAAATTAGAAACAATAAAAACTTAACACCTAAGATTTGTTGTGAAAAATATTGTGAATGTAGCACTTTTCAAAAAATAAAAAAGAGAGCAATACACACACAAAATTCACAACATTTTTCACAATAGTTGAGTTGGCAACCATTTACTAGTTCTCACCTAGGTCCACTTCTAATATCACTCTTTTACTTACTACTATCAATCTACCATATCAACAGGTATGAAAAGTTTTGTCAAATTTTTTGTGTATATATATACTTTCTAAAAAAGAAATTCTATGTTGTTCATGTTAATTAGTAATAATTTTGCATTTAAAATAAGATAATATAATTTAAATAACATTTTATTTAAAAAAATCATATTTAAATATATAAAAGACCTCAATATCGGATTTCACTTTAGGGCCTTGCCAAATATCTTATCATCAGTCTTGGCTTATGTTTTATGCAACCAATTTTTAGAATTTCTAATGATTGTCTATACAATTGGAAATAAACCTGTTATCATTATATGTTGAAAGTCATATAAAAATCAAAAATATTTAATTAAGTACATAATTAGTCTGTGTAATCCTCTCTCTCTCTCCATCTCTCTTTTTGATGATTAGTTGTGAACGATGAATTGGATAAATTAGATCCAAACCCATCAATTCACTTGACTCACATAAAAGCATGTATATGAGAAAGGGATTTTTGGACTTTTGGGTAACTCAGGTCGGCCAATTTTATTTTTTTTCTTATCTTTTTTAGTTTGTTCTGTTGGTAAACCCCACTTCCTCTTTTTTTCTGTTTTTTTTTTTTTTTTTTTTTTTTTTTTTTTTTTTAATTGATGGTGACATTTAATCTATTTATAGAACAATATTGTTACAAATTTTAAAATATTAATAACAAAAACATTGTAAACTATGTTTATATTTAATTTTTGTGGGGCCTTTTTGTATTGTTGGGCCTCAACCTCTTCTGTTGTGCTATGACCCGTTAGTTTAAGGTGAGAGAGTTGGGATTGGCCTTGCTAGAACCACGCTTCAGGTTAGCTTGTGCACAAGTCAGGCTTACCCATTGTAGACGCGTCCTAATATGAGTGCTGTGGGCTAGACGCAAGGCGTGGTCACGACAGGAGCGACTATTATAAGTATTGCGGTAGGAATACACTACAGCAGGATAACTATGATAATAAAACATACTAAATAAATCTAACACCATAAATAAAGTTAACAGAGTTATAGCAGAACAAGACATGGCAAAACGGGTCAGAATTTTCTGACCCCCGACCCGACCCGACCCGAACCCGATTTTTTGACCCGAAGCAAAAATGGGTTGACTTGTGACCTGACCCATGTTTTTTGCGAGTCAACCCGACTCGACCCACAACCCGACCCGAACCTGAACCATTTTTTTAAAACTTTTTTTTTTTTGGTAAAAAAAATAGTAAAACTAAGACAATATTGGTTTAATTGTTTATTGTGAACTTTAAGGAAACAATTGATACATTTACATAACTGCATGCAAATTAATTGAAAGACAAATTATTGAACAATCTGTAATGAGTAAAGTTTTTTAAATATCAAATAGCAAAGTACATGTCAAGATAATCTGGTTACAGTAGAGTTAAAAACATAGATTTAAAATTGTAAACATGTGTGAGAAACGTTCACAAGTGTGAAAATGGTGAAGCTAAAGTATCAACTTAGCATAAATTATGAATACTTAGACCTATTTTTTAATAATTTATGTCCAAAATAAACGGTTTTTCAAAATAAATTATGATATTTTCTAGAGTGTGTGTTACTTAATAATAATATGATATTCATAAAAGATACCATGTATAAATAAGTAAGCAATCAAATTTTAAAGTATATCTCAAATTGAAATAAAGTGTCAACCACAATTGATAATAGATTATAAAATTAATTTTCAAAATTGTAAATTTCTTATATGTTTTTATTCTTTATCAAATGAGTTATCCAATGAGTCATTTGTAATTTTGCTTTATATTTTGGAATGTTGATACTGTGTAAAAATAAAACTTGTGTACTTGTTTTACTTATCTTTGTGTTATTTTGTTTTAGATAGCAATGTTAGGCTTTGTATAATTTTAAAATTATTGAATAAGTATTAATAAGTTTAACTGAGTTCATTCTTGATATAAGTGGTGAATTCAAAATAATGCATTTCACATTAAGTAATTTGTTGCATAACTTTCCAAATGGAAAATACATGTTGTTTTCTTTATCAAAAAAAAAAAAAAAAATTCATGTGAAAAATACGGGTCGACCCGACTCGACCCGCAACCCGATTGACCCGACCCGAACCCGACCCGACCCGACCCGCCCGTTTTGCCATGTCTAACACAGCAAGTAGAAATAACACTACATCAAAAAAAGGAAAATAACTTAGTAACTTCTAGCCAAACAATAAGAAAATCATCCAATAAGCATAACGTACGAAACAAATTGTCTGCTAGATTATGGGCTGAGCTTTTCAGCAGAAGCAAACCCAAGAAGAGAACCAATCTCCAACGTTGGTAACCTCAACAAAGGCTCCTGCCATAGAAGTTAGTCGCTCTAAAGAAATGGCCTAAGTGGTTTGAGCTTCTATTTACAATCTTCGGAGAATGGATATGTCAAGAGGGAGAGAAAAGGTGGTCTATTGATGCATGCCTCTATTCAACTGCCTTACTTTGTCTCTGGCTTTCTTTTACTTAGTCTTTTTACCTTTTCTTTTTCTTTCCATGTTTTCTCTTCTCTATTCTTTCCTACCTCTTGCTTTCTTCCCCACTTTTACTGTTTATGGCTACCCCTTTTATACCATTTGCCATTATAGAATTTACAATTTTTGTCCCTCAACCGTTTTTGGCTTCTTATGGGCATCTCTCCAAGACTGCCCACTAACCTACCAGTTGTCCAACCATTACCTCTATGCAGAGTGTGTTGATTGCACCACTCTCCATTTCCAGAAATAATTACTTGTCCTGTTTCTTACCTCTCTCTGTTTTTGTTTCACCTCAATTGATAAGGATTAAGCTACTTCACTACCTTCTTCTATGGCATGCATCAAGTGGTCCTAGTTCACACTTACCTCTTTTGGGTGAAATGTCATCCCAACAGGACATTCCCCTAAAGAAGCTTGGGTGGGAACCCCAGAATAGAACCCCCTTTCTCCCCACTGCCAAACCACACCCTCTAAATACCTTAACCTATAGCCCACCTCCCATGTATTGGCTGGGTACAAATAGGTAGTGCCCTGCTCCTTTGTGCAAGCTCCACTCCGTCTGTGTTTGTTTCTTTCTAGCTTTCACACCATTTCTGCTACTCTTGCGTTGTTTGGTTTTGCTGCTTGCACTGGTTTGTGCTTATCTTTTGTGGCGTGAAGGATGCGTGGGCCTTTAGGCTTATATTCTCTTCCTTTTATCCCTTCCTGGGCTGGGTATTATCCAAGCGAAAGCCTTTGTCTCCATAGCTTGCTGGGCCCATGCTTTTGTCACTCTTCTTCATGGTTGTGGGCCTTTTAGCCATTAATCCTGTCATACTACTTCATTGTGTTTGCTATGGCCTTTGTCTTGCCTTTACTTTTCATTACCCTCGTAGGCTTGCCAGCTGGTGTTCCTGCCGTATCAACCCATTGACCCATTAATTCTCTCCTTTGGGCTTCCTCAGCCCATTTACTACATCTTTACCTCTTATTATTCTTGTGGGCTTGTTGGCCATAATTCCTACCATGTCAGCCCATTTGAGTTTACTACTTTATTCCTTGGGTTTCCTCGACTCATTTACTTCTTCTTTACCTCCTATTGCTCCTATGGGTTTATTGCCTGATTCCTTGGGTTTCTTTAGCCCATTTACTACATCTTTACCTCTTATTACTCTTATGGGCTTGTTGGCCCTCATTCTTGCCACGTTAGCCCAATTAAGTTTACCACTTTATTCATCAGGCTTCTTCGACCCATTTACTTCTTCTTTACCTCTCATTGCTCCCATGGGCTTACCACTTCATTCCTTGGGCTTCCTCAGCCCACTTACCTTTTTTTTACCTCCTATTACTTTCATGGGCCTGCTGGCTATTAATCCTGACACGTCAGCCCATTGGGCTTGTTACCTCATTTTTTACCATTTTGCCCCTCATTTTCTTCTCATTTCCCTTATTGTTGGGCTTCTTCTGCTGTTCGGCTTTTTGTCAGAAATGAGCATCAACAATTTTTTATATTGTACATGAGTATATTGATGAATTTACCCACTAACTTGAGGAGAAATTTTTAAATATGAATATCTCTGACCCTAAATTTTTAATAAGTTTCTAATAGATTTTCTAACTAAATTATGTACTTAATTTTCCTTACTTATATATATATATATATATATATATATTTTTTTTTCTTGGAACTCTACGTATTTATTATTTTTATAAGTGCTATAACTTTTTTTTTTATGTTTTACATACGATAATATACCAAAGGTTGATTTTTAGACAATGACATCTAGTTTTTCTTCTGTTGTGGTGAATAGTTAAAATTAATTATTGGATTGTAAATTAACTTGAAAATTATGTATTTCTTTTATAACCTTTATTTTTTAGTGATTCCATTTATTTACCCTCTTATTTATATTGATAGAAATATAAAAGGAATATGTTCAAAATTATAATTTATGTATCTCTTTATTTATAAAGTGAAAAAAGTACGGGTCATGCTGGATTAATCCAACCCCATCAGAGATCACAGTTATAAAATAACAACCCGTTTCAGTGTTTACCTGTACCCACTTTGACCCATACCGACCCAAATCATTTGACAGGTTCTATAAGGGTTATATATTTATCCGTTTTTTCTAAAATTTAAAAGTATCAATTAGGAGGGTGCATTGAATTAGTATATTTTTGGATCAGTTTGTACTTATTTTCTCATGTCTATTGGGCCTCTTATCTCCAAAAATATTCATAATTTGGATTAATATTTAGAAAAAAACATTCAAAGCCCAAGTTTTGGGTCAGCAATTCAGAATATGAGATATAATACGGTTGAGTGAGAAAATTATTGAGTGTAGGCGTGATCATGCCTGTGACCTATGTCCTGTGACCATGTTATATGGAATAAAATGAGAGAGCCAATTTTTTTGAGATAAAAAATAGAAAAATGAGAGAGCCAATTAGAACTGAACACATGTTATAAAAATATTATATATAAAATATATAAGAATTATATAAATTTTATTTGGGTTTATTAAGTTGAGAAAATACAAACCCTACATTGGATATCCTTATTTACCAACCACACATTGTCTTAACCAAATCCAATTCTCTCTAGACATAAACAGTATACATAGAAATAACTACCACACATTGTCTAACCATAACCAAATCCAATTCTCTTTAGATGGAAACCATATATATAGAAATACAGTATTTTATAATAAAAATAAAATTTTTTTTTAAATTAATTCTTTTGCAATGGAAATAAGTTTCCAAAAATAATTTCAATTCTCTTGATCAAAAACATTGCCAAAGCTCACAAAGCACATGAGGTGTGGAACCCTCCCATTGCCTTTGGATTAAAGGGATCAGGTTCGATGCATAGTGCCAGTCAACTTTTAGTTAATATAATATGGCCTTATAAACATTAACAAGGAATTATAAGTGTGGAGTAGTGTGACCCACCAAAGAAAATAAAACAGAGGGAATCTCTTAACCATTAAGCTAACCAAGACCTCTAGCCGAGAATACTAGAAATAAAGCCCAGCGGATGCAAATTTTCTAACCTAGATTAATAGCCAGATGTCTTGGGCCAATGACTACAATCCCGTAAAGAGAAGGTTTTAGAATTGAATTGGAACGAGGGCCGCGCGAACGCAGGCCCCCACTATCACAAATTATGACGTAGGCTCTGCCACTTGGGCAGACCTTAAGTCAGCACCCCTCCAAAAGTGCAATGGAGGTCACTGACCTAGGCCATGGGCCTTTTTGATCACCCATTGACCCCGTCCAGGTAAGTATATTGCTTTGAGCTGGTGTTTTTCCTTATATAGTAGCACCCATACGTTATTTTTCTTACTTCTTTCCGATGTGGGATTAGCCCCACAAAGACAAACATCCTAACTTTAAAATGCATTTATGGAACTAGAACCATGGAGTTAAAAATTTAGTTATTTGGCATTATAAATAATTACTTTATCTATTTTACTTACTTATTTTACAAAAGATTTAGCAGCAATGGATCTATTTTAACTTTTAACATAATAAAATAATATAAATATCACAATAAAATAATATATCAACTACAATAAACAACAATCACAACCACCACAACTGCTACCGCTGCCATTATTGCCGCCACCGACTCTTCCACCATTGCCGCCACATGATAACAAATAATCGTCTAGTGTTAACAAGTGGTTTTTTTTTAACCATAAATTATACTTAATACTTTTTTTTTTTACTAAAACAATTTTTCAATCATCATGATAGCAAATAATCATCTAGTGTAACAATAATATTTTGTTTTAACCCCAAATTATATATATAAAAATTTATCTTTTGACTAAAAAAAATTTCTCAATCGTCATGATAGCCTACTATCGTCTAATATAACAACATTCTTTTTTTAAAAACCAAATTATATATATACAAATTTATCTTTGACTAAAACAATCGTCTCATTTGTCCGGAAGCAATCTTGGAACAGTGTGAATCATGAAATGGAGGAATTTTATAAGAAAACATATAAAATAGAACACATATTATAGCTGGAACAATGTAGTTCATAGATTACTCACACACATAACTCAAACCAAATTATAATAAAACTCACACACTGGCACAAGTTCCTATGACTCATGCTTCTCAACATATAAAAAAGGAAGTTCCTAGGACTCGACTTGCCTTCCTACACTTGACTCAAGTTTCACAATTTTGCTCGATTATTGATTTCAATTCTTGGAGATGCGTAGCTCCACCATCAAATACCACTATAATTTCAAGTTTCAACCCTGAAACTATTCTACAAAAGCCTTGTAAGAGTAACTACAAGTGAGACCAGGTTGGTTTTCTTAAGTTTCAGATCAATATTCCAGAATTACACAGCTTTGGTCAGCATACCTTCAGTACTTTACTTTCTATTTTAAGCTTAAAACAAAGCATTCTATACAAGTATATACCAAGATGCTAACTATATTACAAAAACAATAATAAATCAACATATAAACAAATCTTTACAAGCATCCCAACTGATACAATTAGCAGACAATACATAATTTCATCTACCCTGGCTGAACCTGCCTCAGTGCCTATCGAGAGTAATTGTACAAATAGACTATATGCAAATGATTCAAGCAGCACTGAGAAAGATCTCCCAAGTTCCGAATTTCAAGCTGAAGTTCCCCCCACCATTCTGCGGGGCATGCTCAGAGATAACTGCTCTAACACAAAAATCCCACGTCATAGCCATCTCCCCAAGCGACCAGGGTTTTAGCAGGCTTCGGAGGGACACCTTGAGCCTTGACTTCACCTTTACTGAAAAATCATCATGGTCCTCTCTGTTAAAGCAACCAAGAATAAAAGTGTGAATACTTCAATGATTCTTAGTTGATCAACTCCATCCGAATATATTAGGGTGAGAGCAAGAAAAGAAATTACATGTCTTTAATGATTAGAAAAAAAAAATTGTCAAGAATAAGTGGGTGGAGAACAAACTGTTAATAACTTTGAGTAGGCAAAAGACAACAGATATCCATGACATGTGAATGTCTCTCATTTTCAAATTCTGAGAATAAGCAATAGATTATATGCAGTTCAGAAAACACTTTAGGATAATATTAAGATCTTTACACCTTTACCAATTTCTTTTAATTAAGATATTTCAACACTAAATATTTATCACTTTACGGCCAATTCAACAAATGAACCATCCCCAATAGACTCTTCAAGGATTATTATTTTTTTCCACTTAATTAAAACCTTATCCATCTCTGGTTTTAGAAATGGATACTTCATATGATTAGATGTAAATATTAGATGAGATTTGATATCATGTTTATATTCCTATTCACCAATGGAGAAATCCTTTTTTAAGGTTTCAATACATGTATGAACTATGAAAGGAAAAAAAAAAAAAATCACTCAAAATTTATAAAATCTAATAATTAACACTGGCAATCAATTTGATTGAATGGTTCTTTATTTTACACAGAATCAGTAGGAGATTTGAAATCAAATTCCATGCCTTGTTGAGACTATTTAAATTAAGAACTGACAATATTTGTTAGGGGAAATTGTACTTTACCCACTTGTGGTTTTGCCCGTTTTAATAGTGTCCACCCGTGGTTTAAAAGTTATCATTTAACTCACCTGTGGTGGCCTCCGTTAGACCCTCATTACCCACATCTGCCATTTTCGTTAGAAAATCCCCTTTACTATATAAGCCAAAATTAGAACCGAAATAGAACCCTAAAAAGAAGAACGAGCTCTCTCCCTTTCTCTACCTTAGAATCCCTAAAATCCCCAAACCCATAATCCCATTCTCTCTTTACTTAGATTGCCAAATCTGAACATTTGCAAGCAGGGAGGAGGTGTACTGAAGCTTGGGTTTTCCTTTATATCATGTATGAAATTACTTTGTAGGGTTTACTATTGTTGTGTTTGTTCCTTTTCAATGTGTAACAATTGATAAAGGTGATTCGGATTAAAGGGTTTCTGTCATGAAATTAGTGGTTTTCTGTTAAATAATTTCTTGCTTTTATAGTTGACATTGATTATTGTGGTCCCTAAGAATATTTTGGGTAGATTCATCTTTAGGTTGTTTGTGGTCCCATGGAGACAAATTGTTTAGTTGGTTGTGTTTCTTGTTTCCCTTGACCCCACATTAAATGGTATTTTATGTTGTATGAAATTATTTTGCTTTTGTTAATGATTGATGCTCTATATGCATGTGTTGGTTATGTATTTAATTACTATAGTTTGTGCATGTGTTTTAATTCCTGTAGATGGTTGCTAAAATTCGTTTTAATTTTACCATTCACCATAGTGGGAATTTTGAGTGGAACCCTGGTTTAGAGTATGTAGGTGGTGAGGTATCTGTAATGGGTAATGTTGATCCAGATCTACTAAGTCATTTTGAGATACAAGACATTTGTGCTAATGCTGAGGGACCCATTAACAATAGGATTTATTATTTAATACCTGGTAGTGACTTAGAGCAAGGGTTGAGGTTAATTATTTCAGATGATGATGTGACCTACATGCCGAATGGCCAACAAATGAAATCACACTTTATGTAGAACTTGAAACTGAACCAATTGCTATTGAAAAACCTATGGTTGAACCAGATCAACCAATTACAGTAGACTAGCCATGGAAAATGAATGATGAAGATGATGATATTGATTGTGAGGAGGTGACTCTAGTAGTGGGTGAACACAGTAGGAACAGTGACAATATTGTCTCTCTTAGATTATCTGTGGTTGACCAAAATGATGTTAGTGAAGAACCTGTTGAGAGTTTAAGGGATGGTAGTGTTGGTGGAGCTATAGATGACAATGCTGGGGGTGGGCAACCTGTTGGTTGTGGAGAAGTGCATGTAGATGACAATGCTACCCATGGACAAACTGTTGGTAGTGAAGATGTTCATGTGGATAAACCTGATTGGCTAGACGAAGGATATAAAGACTAGATTATCCTAATGACATATTTGGTGCTCAGAACAATGAGGTGCCCAATATGAGAGAGCATCAAAGAGATACTGAATTGGTAAATGAGGGAAAGCATTTGAAGAGCAAGTTACAGATAATGGGAAGAAACCAGAAGCTGCTGCCAGTGATCAAGCTGTTGATGATGATGATTAGGCTGAAAAAGCTCTTGATGATGAAGACACTAGGAGCATTAACAGTTTTGAGGATGAGGATGAAAGGGTGAGATGTCCAGAGTTTAATGAGAAGACTGGCATGAGTAACCCTCAGTTATGCGAAGGAATGAAGTTTCCAAATGGGAAGGTGTTTAGGGCTGCCTTGAGGGAATATGCAATGTAAAAGCCTGTGGACATTAAGTTCAAGCTTAATGAAAAGACCAAGATTTCTATCCACTGCAAGTATGAATGTGGTTGAAGGGTATATGCATCACAAATTTCAGGGGAGTTAACCTTCTAAATAAAGACCATAGTTCCAACTTATACATGTGGGAGGACATTCAAGCATAGTCAGGTCACTTTTACATATGTGGTTAGGAAGTACTTGGATGATTTAACCAAAAACCCTGATTGGGCAATTTCTAGTGTGAAGCATCGAGTTATACAGGATGTGTCTGTGGACTTGGGCATAAATCAAGTGTACAAAGCTAAGAGGAAAGCTAGAGTTCATACTAGGTGATGAGAGGTTGCAGTATGGAAAGCTTAGGGACTATGCTGAGATGATAAGAGTAACTGATGTGGGGAGTAAGGTGATTCTACAAACTAAGATTACTGAACCTAACACACAACCCAAGTTCAAGATTATATATGTGAGATACACTGTACAGAAAGTTGGATTCTTGGGGGGGTGCAGGCCACTTGTAGGATTAAATGATTGCCATTTGAAGGGCAAGTTTGGTGGACATATATTATCAGCAACTGCAAGGGATGGGAATGACAATATATTCCCTGTTGTATTAGGTGTAGTTGAGCAAGAAAACAAGAATTCTTGAGTGTGGTTTTTACAAACATTTGCAGATGATATTGGGAGGCCAGATGAGCTAAATTTGGTGTTCATTTTAGATAAGCAGAAGGTAATACAATTCACTTGCTTTTTGAGATTTCTATTTGTTCTTAGTCATTACACTTCTGCTTTTTGAAAGTTCTGTTTTTGTTCTTAGGCAGATGGTGTTCATTTTTGTTCCTTGGATGCTTTTTTATTTTATTTATGATAACCAGGGATTGATACCTGCCATGGAGATGTTGTTCCCAACAGTTAAACATAAATTCTGTGTGAAGCATATTTACAGCAACTTTAAATTAAACTTCTAGGGTTTAGAATTGAAGGCTGCATTATAGAGGTGTGCTGCAGCAACAACAATTAGGGAGTTTGAGAAGAGAATGCAAGATATGAAGGACTTGGACAAAGAAGTATGGGAGTATCTAGCAGACATCCAACCAACCCAATGGACCAAGTCACATTTCACTCTAAGGGCCATCTCTGATTGTTATGTGAACAATCTTAGTGAATCATTTAATTCTATATTACTAGATGCTAGGAATAAGCCCATCATTGTCATGCTAGAATGGATTAGTGTTAAGTTGATGACTAGAATGTACAGTAAGAGGACTGAGATTGAAAAGTTCACTAGTGACATATGTCCAAACATAGTGCAGAAACTTGAGTAATTGAAAGCTTATTCTAAGTCATTTGCTGCTATTCCATCAAGTTGCTTTATATATGAGGTTGATAATGAGTATGAGAGAAACGTGGTTAACCTAACAAGAAAGTGTTGTAGTTGTAGAGTTTGGGATTTGACAGGAATCCCATATAAACATGGGGTTACAGCAATCTATAAGAATCTAGAGAGACATGAGGATTATGTGCATGCATGCTATAAAAATGATGTCTATGTGGCTGCATACAAGGAGATGATTACCCCTCTGGCCAAGATGAATGGATTGAAACCATCCAACCTGCTCATGTTGCTCCAATTATGTACAAGCCTCCAGGCAGGCCACCAATGAAAGGGAAGAAAGATGCAAATGAGTCAAACAACCCATACAAAGTTTCTAGATCAAATAGACTTATAAAATGTGAGTTTTGCCATAAGGAGAGGCATAATTCAAGGAGGTGTAAGGCTGGAATAACTGGTGAGACATCATGGCAAAGGAGACAGAGACTTAAGGGGCAAAAAAAATTTGTAAGTAAAACAAGAAGGTGTTCACAATGACAATTATATTACAAATTTATTTCTGATGTAAGGCAGTTCTTTTTGTAGGGACAAGAGGGAGAAGGAGCAAGCACTGATTAACCAAGTCAGGGTGCAACTTCAGTACCTCAGCCAGCCAGCAAGTCAGCCACCTAGGCACCCACCAAAGAAGTTTGCAAGGCAGCCACCTAGGCAGCCACCCTAGTTTGCAAACCAACCAGCCAGCCAGTCAACCACCTAGGTAACTACCAAGGAAGTTTGCAAAGCAACTACCTAGATTTGCACATAAGGCCGCTAACCAGGCAACCAATCAGCAAGCAAGGTAGTCACCTAGATTTGCAAACAAGGCAACCAACCAGCAAGCAAGGTAGCCACCTAGATCTGCAAACAAGACAGCCAACTAGGTAGCTAACCAATACGCAAAGCACCCACTTGGACCAGTAAACAAGGCAACCAAGCAAACAACCAGTCAAGTAACAAGTGGGGTAGCTAGCCATCCAACAAGAAAGCCAACCACCCATCAAGCAAGTCAACCAATCAACCAGCCACAAAAACAGCCAACAGGCAAACCCTACACATAGCCAACTGAAACATCTGCTTCAGCTTCAAGTAGACCACCACCATCTACAACAGATTCAAGCAGACCACCACCAAGTAAAGCACCCATAGCTCAATGGTTTTCATACAACCAGTCCATCTCTCATACTCCTAAGGAAACATAGGACACAAGAAAACCTCTATCTCAGGTAAATACATAAACACTACCCTTTATGCTTACATAAAACACTGGATTAGATCTTGATATGAAGTTGCTATATATTTTGCAGCCTCCAAGGGGGTTGGTACCACCAAGGGTACTTGGGAGAAGTCATTTGTTCTCATATGGAAGAGGTGGATTAAGAGCTAAGACATCTGGTGCAATGTTCTCAACAGGGGATAGTATACAAGGCAAGGATAAGGACAAGGGCAACAGCGGGGGTAAGGGCAAGGGCAAGATCTTTGGAAATGAAGATAAAAAAATGTGTTTGCAGAAAATTTACTTTACTTTTTTGTTATTGTGCATGTCTGATAGTGGCATGTCACCACTTTTTGGTTTTTGGACATAACTTTCATTAGTAAAGTTATTCTGTGATTGTCTTAGTAAGGACAGAAACACTTATTATTGAAGTACTTTGGCATTGTTTAGTCATTAATATTAGGTGGAGTCCACTTGTTTTGAACAATGTTTTGTATATGTTATTATATATGTATGGAATGGTACTTCTTTATGCTTCTTCATTTAATGTAAACAAAATCTTGTGGGATGCATGTGCAATTTCCCCTTATATAAAGAAGAGCAAATTGCATATTCTATTCAAATTACTAGAACACATACATAAATAACACATTACAAGGTAGCATTATACATTACATAAACAAGAACATATTACATAAAGAAGAACACATTACATAAAGAACACATTGCATACTTTATTCAAATAAACAACATTACATAGTGCCAAATACACGGAATACACTTGTCAAAAGTGGTAGTACCCAAAATTATACATTGACTACAACAACTTGCCTTCAAGGCAGACTCAATGGCTTTGTTCCAAATTCTCCTATCCTACCAGAATACACAAAAAAAATAGCAAAAAACCCCTATAACACAACAAGTGCAAATTTGTATTTCTGTAATTTCTCTTTAGCTATCCTCTCTCTCACCCTAACTTTTTCTTCCCTTCGCTTGGCTACTTTTTCCCTCTCAATAGTTGTTTTTTCCCTATCACTAGCCCCCTTTTCCTTTTCCTGTGCAACTCTTGCTTGATTCTTGTACATACTGAATCTTACAAGGACAATAGGTGCAACTTCAGACCCACGCTTACATGTTTTGCCATCCAACCACCTAAAGTATTTACAAGTTGGTTCCTCATCCTACAAACAAAATCAAATTAGGGTTATTAAACCTTCTCCCAAAATTCTTCAAGGTCAAAGCAGTTCATAGCTGACAACGGTCAGCAGAACATGATGGTGACTAGAACCCAAGTTATAACTTGAAGAAGACATGTTCAGATTTCACTTTAGCTATCGAAGTATAGAGAGAAATGGGTTTGAGGATTTTTAGGGATCCTAATATAGAGGAAAACCCAAGCTTCAGTACACCTCCTCCTTGCTTGCAAATGTTCATATTTCACTTTGGCTATCTAAGTAAAGAGAGAAAGGGATTATGAGTTTGGGGATTTTAGGGATTCTAAGGTAGAGAGAGGGAAAGAGCTCGTTCTTCTTTTTACGATTTTATTTCGGTTCTAATTTTGGCTTATATAGTAAAGGGGATTTTCTAATGAAAAGGGCAGAGGTGGGTAACGGGCGTCTAACAGAGGCCACCACAAGTGGGTTAAGTGATAACTTTTAAACCACGGGTGCGCCCTGTTAAAAAGGGCCAAACCATAAGTGGGTAAAGTGCAATTTCCCCTATTTGTTAACAATAAATTTCAACCCACAATATTATTTGCTTGCAATTACTTACCATTGAGCCAAAATTCATGAACTTTGCAAATAAATTAAAATCAACAAACAGAAAATCAACAAGAAGCAAAAACAAACAAAAGTTGCAGCCTTCCCTGCACACAGAAAATTCTCAAACTAACATTTAAAAATAAAAACATAAATTCCTGCAAACAGAAAATTCCCAATACATTCCAATCCTCAACGATTTATCATTAGATTCAACAAATATTATAAATATATCATTCCAATTACCCAAATCAAAAATCCCAAGCATGTAGATGAAAAAGACAAAGACAACTCACTTGAAGGCGAGTCGGGTCGGAGGCGTGGGTCGGCCGCGATGGCGGTAGGACAGAGAGGTGAAAGTTCAGAGGTAAGAGTATGAGAGAGTTTGAGAGAGTGAGTTTGAGAGAATTGAGAGCATCAGAGAAGGCCGAGATGGGTCGGAGGCGTGGATCAGCGACGGCTTGGGGCTTTGGTGCTTGGGAGTTCGACAAAATGGGTCAGCTAGTAGGTCGGTGACGTCGAGCTTCGGTGGGCCAATGATGTTGAAGATCGAGTTGGGCCGGCAGTGGTGAGATAGAGAGGTGAGAGTTTGAGGGAGTTGTGAGAGTGAGTTTGAAGGAGTTGAGAGAGTTGAGAGTGTTTTGTCTGAGGGCTTGCCCGCTGGAGAATAAAAGAATAGAAAAAAACAAATGAAGAAACATTATTTTAATCGGTTGGCGAATAAAACATGATTTTTTTTCTTTTTAGCTCTTAGCTACAGTGCACAGCCATATATAGCTGTGCACTATAGCAATGAAGGTAAAATTTTTACCTTTAACTCCACTATTGCAACTAGGGGTGTCCATTGACCCGGATCAACCGACCCGCCCGACCGAACCCGCCCGAACCAAAGGTCCACGGATGGCTCCGAATACACTCTACGGTCGGTCACGGGTTGGCAAGTAGAAAACCCGAATAATTCGGTTCGGATTCGGATTTCAATATTTTTTACCCGTACAAACCGAACCGACCGAATTATTTATAAACAAAAAAAATCCTGTACTGATTTGATACATGCTAGGACAGCCCATGCCCACTCAGCCCGAGATTTAAAACACACACCATCCTAATGAATATCAGCCGTCTATCTTAAATTAAAATTTAAAATTAACGGTGTTGATGATGAGAGTAAAACTGATTAACTGAGCATGATATGACCGGTAACAGTAGCATAGTAATCCATTCTAAATCAACGGTTATAATTCAAGATTAAAAGCCAATCTAACGGTATGAATGAAATGGGAAAGATCCGATATCTCTCCCTTCCTTTCACGAGTCTCTTCACTCTTCAGTTTTCACTTCAGAGACAGAGTTTAGGCATGGACTCATGGCTTCCCATTCACGCCTCCTCCCCCCCTTTTCAGTCTTCCTCACCTATTCAGTCTTCATTTCTTCAGTCTCAAACTCTCACCTCTTTACTTGGCTCTCTCAAACTCTCTCAAACTCTCACAATCTCACACTCTATAAAGTTTAAACCGTTACTCCAAATCGAAAGTACAAACCCTAGCCGCCTCCAATGCCGTTACCCACTCCCCTCTCCGCCTCCAATGCCTAGCGCCGCCACCGCATTCCACTCTCTCCATAGCTACTGCCGGTGTTTAGTCCTCACCCAACCACTGTGTACTCTTCACTGAGTCAGTAAGGTAATTTTCTTTGTTTCTCATCTTTCTTTTTTGTTAGTCACGTTGATTTCATTTGTTATGGAAATCAAATGTTAAAATCAAATAAACCCAAAGATTCATACTATGAAACCCTAACTAAAAAAACTTAGAAACCCTAACTATTTTACTTCTTTTCTTTGTTCTTTTCTTTAATCAATTTTGATCCTGTTTTAATTTTATACAGGATTGAAAGCTGACTCCAAGTGTCATTATCTGCCTCAAGTTTGAAACCCGGTTTTCTTAAAGGTACTTTTTGAATATGTTTATATGTATATACTTGTAGTTGTATTTGTATATTTGTGTTTGTTTTTCATTTGACGATGAAAATGGGTTTTTAGATCTTTGTTTCGAGTGTATAGAAATGGGTTTTTAGTGTTTTTTTATTCTGGGTTTTGGTTTATGTGGAAGGATTTAGTTGAAATGAGAGTTGGGTTTTCTGGGTTTTTTGTGGTTTAGTTGTAATGGAAATTCAAATGGTTGGGTTTTCTGGGTTTAAGGTCCTTGAACACATTTGGCTGATCCTGATAAATATTTTGTGTTAATATGTTGAGAATCATGGTTGACCATGTACTTGATCCTTCTATCATGAGTATGTTTGTTACTATATTGTTGAGGAAACAGATCTTTTGTTTGAAACAGGCCATGTTGTTCCTCATTATTTGTGTTTATTAGTGAAAGAAATTCACATGGCAGCAAGAAGTTTACTTTTCACCACTAGTTCTATTGATGCATTTTTTTTAAATCTTTAGATAGAAATGTCAGCTCACATGTTGGGCCTAGTTTAGTTGTGTTGCAGTTTTCTTTGGCTTTTGTAAGTTTTTATAATTCAAAATCATAAATGTAACCTCCTTCTGTTTTATTGGAAATTCAAATGGTTGGGTTTAAGGTTTATGGTATGGTGTCCTGCATTTTTTTTTATAGGTTCTAGTTTAAGTTTTTAAATATTGTCATTTTTGGTTGCTGTGGTTGACATATCACCTTGTATGCTGACTTATCTCTATCTGTGTCATGTGTGTTTTACTCGTTACCTATGGTTTGTGTTAATGTTATTAATGTTTGGTTTATGTGGTTGAGGTGCCAACTCATTCACTGATATTATATGCCATTTGTGTTTAGTAAAAAAATATATATATATGTAGGGACTCTGGTGATTATTTGATGTTTCTTTTACAAAAAGGGGCAGAGTAATTTAAATGATAAATATAAGATTGTTGAAAGGGAAACTATTGAATGTAATTCATGAGAGGTTCATTAATGTGGCTTGCAGATGCTTTTGATTTTGCTTTTCTATTAGTTTGTACAAAGAATTCAATGGAGGCAGAGTGTGATTGTAGAATTTAAAAAAAAAAATAATTTCATGATATTCTGTGATCTTTCTTTCTAATAATCTCTTCTGATTATATCTGTGATCTTGCAAGATACTGGTTTTCGTTTTTGGTTTGTGTGGTTATTATTT
This sequence comes from Quercus glauca, assembly GCA_023736055.1. Classification (NCBI taxonomy): domain Eukaryota; kingdom Viridiplantae; phylum Streptophyta; class Magnoliopsida; order Fagales; family Fagaceae; genus Quercus; species Quercus glauca. The sequence goes on from CM043315.1 coordinate 22,771,609, forward strand.
ATTATTAGAGCTATGAATTATACATTTATACTTGTTACCCTAGTTTGCTAATACGTATCTTTGTTTCTTTAGGTCATGGAAACCCCCACTAATGAACCCTCTGTCCAAACACCAGCTACTACAGAAGATGATGGTGCTATTCCCACCCAAGTTGAAGCTTCTGCTGCTACCCAATCTGAAGCAGCTGCTACTTCTGAGTTTCCCCCAATTCCACCATGCCAAGTGAGTATGACAGCCCCTGTTAGTGGTACTTGTAGTGGTAGGAAAAAGTTTGTTGTTTGGGGTCACTTTGAAAAAGTAAAGATAGGTGAGGGTGATACTAGTAAAACTAAGGCTATTTGCAATTATTGTCCAAAAACGTATTATGCTGGTAGTAAGACTTCTGGTACTAGTAATTTGTTAGCCCATGTGCCAATATGTCCCAAGAACCCAAATAGATCTGATCTAGTTAAAGGGCAGAAAACATTAGCTTTTAAACCCAAAAAGGATGGACAAGACGGATTCCACCTTGTGTCAACATCCTTTTCTGTTGAGGCTTCTAGAAAGGCATTGGCCGAAATGATTATAATTGATGAGTTGCCTTTTAGGTATGTTGAGGGGTATGGGTTTAAGAAATATGTAACTACTTTACAACCTAAGCTTCGATTAAAGGATATCACATCTCGTCAAACTGTGGCTAGAGATGTGATAGGCATTTATAATAGTGAGAGAGAGAAGCTAAGGAAATCCTTGAAGGGTTGTAGGATGTGTCTCACTACGAACACATGGACTTCTATTCAAAATCTAAATTATATGTGTCTCACATGTCACTTTATTGATGATGCTTGGAAATTGCATAAGAGAATTTTAAATTTTTGTCAAGTTGAAGACCACAAGGGGGAGACTATAGGTAGAAAGATTGAGATGTCATTGCGTGAGTGGGGTATTGATGGGATATTCACCTTGACAGTGGATAATGCTAGCTCAAATTTAACAACAATTAAATTTTTGCAAAGGGTGACTAAAGATTGGAATGGACAGTTTTAGGAAATGAGTACATGCACATGAGGTGTTGTGCCCATATACTAAATCTCATTGTGGGGGAGGGTTTAAAAGAGATAGATGCATCTGTTGCTAAGGTGCGTGAAGCTGTGAGGTATGTGAAGTCCTCACCCAATAGAAGTCAAAATTTTAGGAGTTTTATGGAGAGGTTGGGTATGGAGTCCAAGAGTCTTCTTAGTCTAGATGTACCTACTAGGTGGAACTCAACCTATATCATGTTAGAAACTGCTGAAAAATTTGAGAAAGTGTTCCTTCGAATGGATTTTGAAGATGATGGTTATTCGTCGTACTTTAGGACCAAGGAAGATAGTGGTGGTTTGGGGTCTCCGTGTATGACTGATTTTCAAAATTGTAGGGCATTTGTGACTTTCTTAAGGCTTTTTTATAATGCAACGAAGAAATTTTCTGGTTCTTTGTATGTTACTTCAAATGCCTTCTATGATGAGATCTTTGTTATTTAGGAGAGTATTTCCAATTTAGTTAAATCCCAAAACACTCTCTTGAAAAGCACAGCCACAAACATGCAAACTAAATTTGAGAAGTATTGGGGGGAAGGGGAGAAAATTAATCCTCTTTTGTATTGGCTGTAGTTCTTGATCCACGAAAAAAATTGAGGTTTTTGAAGTTTTCATTTTCTGAAATTTATGGGAATGTAGTTGCAGAAGTTATGGTTGATAAGGTGAAAGATCTTTTGTATAAGTTGTATAATTTTTACACTTCTATTCATTCACCAAATGTGCAAGAACAAAGTGGGAGTGAGAGGGCAAAATTGGAAAGTGATGCTAGTGATCCATATGTGATGGCTCACTCGCAATATGAACGTTTTTTGCAAGTTGAGCAATCTGTAGGTTGTAGTAATGAGCTTGAGAAGTATTTGGCTGAAAACTGTGATGGTAGAAAGGATGTGAATTTTGAAATATTGGAGTGGTGGAGGAACAATTGTAATAGGTACTAAGTGTTATCTAAAGTTGCTAAGGATGTGCTTGCTGTGCCAGTTTCCACTGTTGCATCTGAGGCAGCATTTAGCACTGGAGGTCGAATTGTTGATCCATTTCGAAGTTCACTGTCTCCTCTAATGGTTCAAAACCTTGTATGTTCACAAAATTGGCTTCAAGCCATAGTTCCAATTTCTCATCGCCAGTCAAGGGATGATGTGGAGGCATTGGAGGAGGAATTACTTGACTTAGGTAATGTGTTTAAATTCTGAAACTTAGTTTATTAATTTTATTGAATGTTTCATGTATTCAAGCAAAATTTAATCTGTTGTGCTTATTTCCTATTCTTTTTTAGCTTTAAATCAACAACCAACAGTAAGTGCAATAGCAAATACCAGCTCAAGCAAGGGCTCCACTTCAGGCAAGCGACCCTTAATCAGCATTGATGATTAAACACTGACTTGGTATGATTCTGCCTTCAGCCCCCTACTATTATAAACTTGGTTTCCTTACTAGTTGGTTTTGTTATTGGTACTAATGTATTGTTTGTTGAATATTTTTTTGTCTATTGTAGGAGGATAGTAATTTATTTTGTAAAGAAGGCAGCATTTTGGGAATATTCTGGAAGCTTTTTTGAACATATTGCTTTTCTAGCTTGTAACAATACTCATCTGTCAATACTTATAGAAAAGAAATCTTAGTTCATAGGTTTTCTTTTCTATTAGTCATCGACTTATAAACTATAGAGTAGTCATTCAATGCTTTGGAAAAGCTATTTTTTTGAAATACCTATGGTATTTGGTTGTTGTAACTAATTATATTGCTTGGAACATTGTATAACTACCAAGCTTTCTGCCTTATGGGTTACTGCCTAAAAAACTTGCAGTAACTGCCTCTATGTTACTAAATATATTATCTGTTGTGATTTATTTGTTGCTGGAAATATTGATTGTTGTGGATGGCAAGTTTTATAGGTGTTGAGCAACTTACTGCTTAACACTTAACAGATTACATATTATTATTGTTATATATTTTTGAGCAACAGATTACATGTTATTTGTTGTGTTTATTTTCTTGTGGATAATGTGGGAAAATTATGTATTTGGGTTGATAGTAGCATCTTGTTTCTGATCACAGGTGATTTTAAAAAAAAAAGGGATTTTGGTATGTTGTTTTAACTTTTAATCACAGGTGATAAAAGGAATAGCCATTTTTTGGGCCTTTTAGATATGTTCTGATTGAAGGCCCAATAAATTAAGTAAAATGAGGCCCAATTTGAAATATATGGAATTCAAATAATCTGAAATCAATGGGGTGTAGCAGACTGTCAAACAGTGTAATTTGGGCTAAAAAGGCCCAAAAAAATGAAACTTTCAAAATTTTAACTATGTAAAAATGTCCGACCCAATCTGAGGCCCAAACCTGTCAAACCGATGACTCCGACTCGGAGAACCGATAACCCGGAATGTCGGATCCGACTCGAATATTCGGTTATGAAATTCAGTAACCCGATCCAGTCGAGTCGAGTTCGGTTTGGGCCCAAAACCGACCCGGCCCGACCCGTGGACAACCCTAATTGCAACCCTCTTTTTTATATGTAGTGGTGCTAAAAACAGCTTTTTAGCACCACTATTGCTTGTGCTCTTACCCCCTTCTAGTTCCTGCTCAATCAAATGAATCACCCCCTTTTCCGAAAAGTGATTGCTATTCTCTCGGAGCAGAAGCCAATTAATCACCGTTGGCTAAATCTGGAGTATCATATTGATATTGAGTTGCCATATTATAATATGATTAGTCTTCAGTCTTCCCTTGGTCCTAATTTTGTAAATGTCTTTCTAGAGTGAGATGCGAGCGTAATACATTGAAAGGTGCCTTTTTTTTTTTTTTGGTAGAAATTGAAAGGTGCCTTAGCTTGTAGGGTGTGATAATAATCATATATGGTATACATCTAGCTTTACTTCAGTTTGTGGTTGGCTCAGCTGGTGAGGGCACATAAGTCTGTGAATTGAGCCCAATTTTACCAGGGATGGATGGGAAAAGAACATCCTGATGATATATAATAATAGGCTAAGTGTTCGTTCGGAATTTGTTTATTTTGCTGAAATTGAAAATTTTTTACTAAAAATACTGTAGATAAAGGTAAAAGTTAGTTGAAATAATACAGTAAGACCGATGAATAGTACCAAAAAGTGCAGTGAAACTCATAAATAATAGCAAAAATAAACTGAATAGTAAAATAAGTTGGCAAAAATAATCTTTACGCCTCAAAAGGAGAGAGAGAGAGAAGTCAGACTTGTTGCTTGTGTACGTAATGGTAGACACGATGAATTGACAGAATCTCACACAATGGTCACGTTTTGTTGCATTGACGTGGACTTTTGCTTTTTTTGGCTGAATGCATCGACATGGACACGTTCCTACTAAGTACTAACCTAATAATATTGATTGCCAACTCCAGCAAGAAGTAAACTGAGTTGAATCTAATATTATTTGACACATCCCAACTCCAATTCACCCATTTGCCTTTCCTCTTATATTCTTTATCAACTTCATTGAATTTGGCTTACAATATAACCACTCATGACTCTGAACCATCCATAACATAATAATTTTGCAGTATACTGCACTCCCGAATTTGCCTAACAAGAGAGAAATTTGAATTTGGGGTGTCATGAAAAAAATCAGAAAATTAGTGAATGAACAATGCACTTTATCTGTCTTCATTTCTTTTCTTTTTATCGGACTGTGTTGGCTCTATTCTGAAATTGGAGCTAAGGGTTATAAGGCCCATCTAGAATCTTACAAAGTCTCTAGCTCAATGTAAGTACAGGCGCAGTCTTGCAATGTGCAATAGATGGACAAGCCCAAATATGAATCACTGTTGATTCTGGGACACAACAAATGCCAAAGAAGACCATACTGTTACTAATGACTAGTTGTCTACCAATTAAATTGTTTGGGAAGCAAACAAATTTAAAATAAAATTAGCAACAACTTTCACGTTTTATAACTCATCTGACACTTACTCATATTTTTTACAAAAACATCTAAAGATCAAATCTCTTCTCTCCAACTAACGAATTATTACAATAAGTAAAAAATAGAAAACTTGTGGGCAAAGTTTGTCATCCATCAGTATTAATGTCAATGATGGTTAATGGAAGGTTAATCTAATTCAGACAATCATAGTGATAGCGATTGTAGTTTAAGTAATGATTTAGTGGCAAATGGTGGTTGTCAACGTTTTGCTGGTCAAAAAACTTTGTAAATTCGAAATGATCCAAATTATAAATTGGTAACAGTAACCATCCATTTCTGCTTGATCCTATTGAAGAATCACATGTAATTATCAATTTATCAACCAACAATATGATTGCAATGAACAGGGCTAAGATCTAATTAATGGCGCTGATCATAAATAATCTAGATCTTTCATGTCCAGTCAATAAATTGCTTCAAAGTAATAAGCTTAATGAGCTCGGTTCTTAATACGTCGTTCATATTGGGGTACAATATCCTCAAAATCATTCCCAAAATAAATAGATATATGGATTTGTGTCGTTAGTTGGTACAAATCTCCCATCTCTGTAATAATTAGACAGAAAAAAGTTTTTTTTTTTTTGTGAAACATTACAATAAGTCACATGCCCTAAGATTGCGTTTTGAAAGTATAGAAAATAAAATTAATATATATAAAGTAAAGAGTAAATTAAGATAGAATGATACTGAATAAAAATGAATGATGTGTGGTGCATGTGCCTAAAATTTTAGGTTAAAATATAGTTTTCGTCCCTAAATAGCTAAACTTTAAAATAAATAAATAAAAAACCAATTAAACTAGTCTCTAAAGTTTTGCAAATATTTCAATATATGAAAAAAAAAAATTTATTACCATACACCTTTCCGTTTATTTTCTTTAAATTAGGTAAAATTGTAATTTTCTCTTAATAAATAAGAGGTATATAGGTTCAAAATAAATGGAACATGTGTTTCATAATCTTAATTCATTCCATTTTTTTCTATCTTTTTAAATATATATTTTTAAAAAAAACAGCTATGTATATTTATAGAAAAAATTAGATGTTTAAATATAAGGAAAAGAAAACATAATAATAACATTACCATTATACATTGGACAAATTACAACTTATCCACCTAAATATGTAATTTTGCTCTACTTTTATGTCTCTCTTTTCAAAACAAAAAACACACACAAAAACAAGACAAAACAAGATAAAAAAGGAAGGGTTTTGTAAAAATTAAGAACCATCATAATCTCTTCCCCTTGCATCCCATTCAATCCGTAACTAGCTTTGTGTCTAGCTTTTCACACCTTGTGTTCCAAACTTCCAATTATCGTGTGGAATTTCCTTCTTTTGCTTACTTGTCTTTATGATTAGCTTCTTATTCATTTGGCATCTAGGTTTTCATTATTTTTCCCTACAAACCTATTGTTTCCCCTCCTGGGGTCCATTACTGTACTGTACTTTCTTCGAGTGTGTATGTGTGTGTGTTTTTTTTTTCTCTCTCTCTCTTGGGTTTCCTTTTTCTTCTCTTCCTTCCATCAATTTCAGTCTTTATTTGTAGCTTTTTATGTCTCTCTCTTTCTCTCTGAAATAGATCTCTAATTGTTGAATTTTGATGCTGACACCATTCATTTTGAGATAAACTAAGAGAAGGGTTAGATTGAGAATCACAACAAGAAAATGAATTTTGGAGTTTGATATCAAAAGATTAAACCAAAAAAAGAAATGAAGTGTTTCTTCTTCGAGGACGAATCCAAGAACAAGAGGATCAAATTCGGCCCTAAAGCTAAATAATCAAAATAAATCAGATACTTCGGCTATAAAGCGTGCAAGCAAGTCATCAAGTTCATTTCTAATTATGTGGCAGTAAAGAATTCTGTACTAAGGAAAAGCAGAATCTATTCTAACTGCCCCTAGCTGAATGAGTGATGAACAACAATTGCTAGGTTACATTTCTAATTATGTGCTGTTCACCGTGCTTGATTGTTCTTGACTTCTGTTGATCTTGTTTTGTCTTATTTTTTATGAATAATTACAGTAAACCCACCTATGGTATGGTCCGTTTTCACTTTACCTACCCTTGTTTCAATCATTTACACTTTGCCCAACTGAACTTCAATCCGTTACCCATCTATTACCCACCTCTCCTTTTGCAGTTAGAAAAACACATCTTTAGAGAAAAACAAACATAACAAAAATAAAAAAAACTAGGGTTTTGATTGCTTAAGAACTTCTATAAGAACAAAGCGGAGGGAATAGCACACAAATCCCACTTTGATCTTGGCTTCTCTCCCCAACCCAATTAGCTGCCTTATACTCGTTGTCGTGTCCACTCCCAGCTTCTTCCTCGTTGTCATTGCCCCGCAAGCTGAAGATAATCATGATCACGATCATGATCTGGGTTGAGGAGCTGCAAGGAGAGCCGTTGGATTCGTCGAGTTATGGGGTCGTCGGATTTGGCCTGAGCTCAGTCTCACCGAGCCCTCTCTCTCACTCTAAACTCGAGCTCAGTCTCTCTAAGCTCTCGGCCTGAGCTCTCTCTAAACCCTTGTTCTCTCATCTCTAAAACTCTCTCAAACGAACTCCATGGCCGCCCCTCTCAAGCTCACCCCCTCACATCAACGTCGCCACCTCAGCAAAAACCCAGATCGACCACTATCTTTGCTTCATGGGTTTTCTTTTTTTCTTTTCTTTTTTTGCTTTTGGGTTGTGGGTTTGATAATGATCTGATTATGGTGGAGTTATGGGTTGTGGCTTGTGTTGGTTGTAGATTGTGGGCGAGGTGGTGGTGGTGCTGAGTTGTGGGTTCTGATAGTGGTGGTGGTGGAATGGGTGGACAAGAGTGAAAGAGAGGATGAAGGCGATCGGACTGCTTCATGGGTTTCAATTTTTTTTTTTTTTTTTTTTTGGCTTTTTGGTTGTGGGTTTTATTTGATTTTGGCTTGATAGTGGTGGTTAACCTCCATGGCCGCCGTTAGCACCACTACGAGCCACCGCCACGACAGCCAAGCTTCCGTACAAGCCACCATCAAATTTCAGATTGAAACACTCGACCACCACCATCGGCAGGATGAACAATGGTGTTGTTTGCCTGTGATTGAAATTCTCTCTTTGGATTTTTTCTATTTTCTGTTTAATCTATGATTGGGTTCTAAAACTTTTTTTATTACAGTTTGGGTTTGAAAAATGAGAGGGATTTTCGGTATGGATTCAGAGGATTTAATTGGTTTTCGATATGTGTAATTGAAAATTTTGAATTATATTTACAAATGTTGTGTTTGTGAGAAAAAGATTTAATGGTTCGTATTTTTTATTCGTGTTATGTTCTTATTTTTAATAAAATTGTGTTTTTCTAACGTCTGAGGGTGAGGTGGGTAACGGATGGATAACAGATTGAAGTTCAGGTGGGCAAAGTGTAAATGATTGAAACACGGGTAGGCAAAGTGAAAACGGACCATACCACAAGTAGGTTTACCGTAATTATTCCTATTTTTTAATGTGTTTTTTGTTTTGGAAAGAGAGAGACATAAAAGTTGAGAAAAATTACATATTTAACTTTTTAACAGAGGTGGGTTACGAAACTCTAATTGAGCTAACTTTGGGTGGGTAAAATGTCACATTTCAAATTACAGATAAGCAACTTAAATTTCGATCAAACTACATGTGAGTAAGTTGTAATTTGCCGTTATACATTATTATGTTTAAATATAAGGATAAAAATTAAAAATCAACGCTACACTACGATTTGGCCTCTGAATTTGTAGTGATCGGCAATTTGGTCCCAAGCTTTTAGATTTTGTTCAATTTAAATACTTTTTTTTTAAAATGTGAACAATGTGATCCTTTCCTAAATTGCAGTTACATTTTACTATACACTAATCCATACTTTTTTTATTTAACAAGTCTCTCTATATAATATCTCCTTGACTCTTCAGTTTTCAAAGTGCTAAATTTTCTAACCAAATAAAATAAGAAAAATGCTAACGAGTGTCCTTAGGACACTCTTTAAAAATCCATTTAAAGAAAATTTTTATGAAAAAAAAAGTAATTAATATTTTAACAATATTTTTTATTTTCCATAAAAGTGATGTTAAAATTTACTTAAAATAAATTCTTAAAAAAAAGTGGGCTGCATTAGTATAGCAAAAGTCAGATTTTTTGGCTGTTGAGGTACAGTGCAGCTGTAGCTCAAATGTAAAAAATATATATATATATTTTAATAAGTTCCACGTTAGCTCACAGATTATTTAAATGATTATTTTCTTTTTCCTTTTTTTTCTCTTCCTTTCTTATTTTCCTGTTGCAAGCCTCTAGCCTTTTTTTTTTTAATTTTTTTCTCTTCCTTTCTTATTTTCCCGTTGCAAGCCTCCAGAACTATTTTTTTAAAAAATTTATCTTCCTTTCTTATTCTCTTACCAAAAATAATATGTTGTGGTTGTCGTTTATTGTAGTAGATATATTATTTTATTGTGTTGTTTATATTATTTTATTGTATTGAATGTTAAAATAAAACTAATTATATTGGGTGTTTTATAAAATGAGGTAGTAAAATAGATTAAGTAGCTTTTTATGGTGCTAAATTTTTTGCACCACCAACACTAATGCTCTTAGAAATTCGCCTATGACTAATTGAGTTATCTCTTTGAAACTGTTCGACAAAACTTGTAGTAATTTGTAGTAAAACTGTTCCATGCAATATGTCTCAAATCAACCTGCATTGTCAAAGATAAGGCAATATGATGTAGAAGAGATACCACAATTTTTCACTGAACATAGAGACCATTAGGCAGAGTTTGGATTTATCAAAAAAATTGGATTCCCACGTATTTCTAAGCATTGCATTTTGAAACAAATTTGAGGTGTTTAATTGGACAATTGAGAATTTGTAAAAATCATTTAGCCTAGAATGCATTTTTCACATTTGCATTTATGAAGCAGAAATTAAAAATCAAAAGTCAAGTCAATCTACAAGAAGTTCGAAAAGCAAAAGGCACCATTAAAAATCAATGGGGCCAAAGACATAATCACGTGAAATTTGGTGGCATAATCGTTCAGAGTTGGCTCAATACTTTTTGAGGGCGAACGTGATAAATTTTTGTGGACTATTAAATATTAAATATTATTTATTCAAATTTTTTATATATAAATATTTTAAAAATTGTTCTTCTTTCCTTTTTGAAATACAAAATTACTAATACTTTTTTATATTTAGGTTTTATTAATAAGACTTTTACAATCCTTCTTAGGGCCTAGTTCTTGAACCCATTCACTACCGTGTTTAATTGTTGCAATCCTTCTTAGGGCCTAGTTCTTGAACTCATACTGTACAAATTTATTGTATTGGGTTAACTAGGCTTGAGTCCACTTCATCTAAAGAAAGGTGCTTAAACTCGGTCCCTACAATTGGCGCCGTCTGTGGGAAGAACTTATGCGTTAGTAAGGGCAACAATCAAACATGGCAGGATCAGGCCATCATCAAGCAGGCTCCCATCAGCCTGAACCGGTTAGATCACAGTAATAGGGTAACTTTCTCAACCCTGGACGAGACTGAAACGAAGAGAACAAAAAGTTTTGAGAGGGGAGCGTGCACGCCTCACAAACTAGCAGAAGCCGCGTTCGTGGGGGTAGCCACGTGCCTCGGAGGCAAAACAATGGCCAGGCCAGGCAATCAGGAGAGGTTAGGAGTCACGTGTCCCTGAGACAGGACGACAAGGTGGCTATGCAGCGAGAGATAGACGATCTGAGGAGAAGGCTGCACCACGCACAACCAGGGCAGTCTCGTCCCAGTCCTGACACGCCCTCCGATGAGGATGGCGATGATGACTATAGGCGAAGATCAAGGACTCCTCCAAGCGAGACCTTCTCTTATAAAGAAGAGCACTACCGGAGGCGTAAACGTGAAAGCCCCTCTCCTAGGGGCTTGAGGGGCAATGCCATGAGCAAGGCACTTGATCAACTCTCCAAATCACCTTTCACATGCCCTATAGAAGAGGCTGTGCTCCCTCGGCGGTTCTAGCAGCTAACCTTCACCATTTATAATAGCAGGACGGATCCTGTGGAGAATGTGAGCCAATACACCCAAAGGATGACCGTCCACTCCAAAAACGAGGCGCTGATGCGCAAGGTCTTCCCCTCTAGCCTGGGACTAGCGGCAATGAGATGGTTCAATGGCCTGAAGGCGAGCTCCATAGACTTGTACAGACAGCTAACCCAAGCCTTTGGCTCCCGCTTCGTTACAAACAGCAAACCTCCTCGGCCCTTGAGTGCGTTGCTGTCCCTATCCATGCACGATGGAGAAACTTTGAAGGCTTATTTGGACAGGTATTGGGAAATGTACAATGAACTGGATGGCAATTATGATGACATCGTCATTAGCACTTTCAAAAACGGCCTCCCGACTAGGCACGGCTTGAGGAAGTCTCTAACGGGCTAGCCTGCCACCAGTGTGTGCCAGCTAATGGATCAAATTGACAAGTACAAACAGGTAGAGAAGGATCAGCTGCAAGGCAAGGGAAAAGAGAGGGTTGTCCCTCAAGAGAGGAGGGACTACAGGTCGGACCGATATAACAACAACTGCCCAAGAAAAGATTTTGCAGGGCAATCCGAGGCAACCAACGCCCAGACTGTCAATGCTGTATTCTGAGAACCTGTGCACAGGGTGTTGGAGAAGATCAGGAATGAGCCATACTTTAAATGGCCAAATAAGATGGCAGGGAATCCCACGAAGTGCACTCAGAACCTTTATTGCCAATACCACGAGGACCACGGGCATGCCACAGAGGACTGCAGGCACCTCTGGAACCACTTGGAACAACTAGTCCGAGAAGGAAAGCTGAAGCACCTCCTGCACCATTCCAGTGGTTATCAAGGCTAGACTCATCAGGAGCCCTGAAGAGATGCTACACTAAGGCCACCCGCAGGAAAGATCAATGTGATCTTGGCTACGCTGGGGAGAACAGGCTCGCGCCCCTCGCGGGTATTGTCTGTGGCACAGATGCCTATCGAGGAGTCCTAGTCAGAGCCAAAGAAGGTTAGAAGGAATTTTCACCCGACCCTAAGCTTTTCAGAGGAAGACAAGATTGGAACTACCCAGCCCCATGACAATGCACTGGTGATCACTCTTAGAATCGGGAAATACGATGTGAAAAGGGTGATGGTGAATGATGACAGTGGGGCCGAGATCATGTACCTCGACCTCTACAAGGGACTGTGGCTAAAACCAGAAGATTTGGCACCTTATAGCTCCCCGCTGATGAGTTTCGATGGGAAACTAGTCACCCCTAAGGGAATGATTAGGCTGCCAATACAGATTGGCCCAGAGGTAGTGGAGGTGAATTTTATAGTGATGGACACCTACTCCCCGTACACCGCCATCGTCGGCAGACCCTGGCTCTACACCTTGGGGGCTGTGGCCTCCTCCTTGCACTAGAAGGTGAAGTTCCCGTCGGGGGATCAGGTTCTCGAAGTCCCTGGTTGCCAATCCACAGCAAGGCAGTGTATGGTGGCGGCCATATCGCATTGGCTCAATGCAAAGTCCTCGGCCACTACTGAAGGGGGCTTATAGCAATTAAAGAACCCGGTGGCGCCTCTTGACGCAGTTGCCGAGGAAGTAAAATGCAAAGATCTTGAGAAGGTGGTCGTTGGAGATGATCCAGAGAAATTCTTCCAGGTCGGGGCTTAGTTGCCTCCCTAGGAGAAGGAGGAGTTGATCGAATTCCTCAAAACAAACATTGACGTATTTGCATGGGGCGCCTGTGATGCTCTAGGGATTGATCCCGCCTTTATCTGTCACCATCTCAATGTCAACCCATCCATCATTCCCAAGAAGCAGCCAACTCGACGCCCATCAAGAGAGCACGCCGATGCGATTCGGGAAGAAGTGAAGAAGCTTAAGCGTGCGGGGGCTATCAAGGAGGTTTTTTACCCTGAATGGTTGGCCAACACCGTGGTGGTCAAGAAGAAAAGTGAAAAATGGAGGGTTTGTGTAGACTTCACGGACCTAAACAGGGCAGGCCCAAAGGACCCGTTCCCCATGCCGCGGATAGACCAACTGGTAGACGCAACTGCGGGACATCCTGGGATGAGTTTCTTAGATGCCTTTTAAGGCTATCATCAAATACCACTAGCCCTGGAGGATCAGGAGAAGACAGCCTTCGTGACGCCTATTGGAAACTACCACTATAAGGTGATACCCTTTAGCCTGAAGAACGTAGGGTCCACCTATCAAAGGATGATGACGAGAATGTTTAAGCTGCTATTGGGTAAGAGTATTGAAATTTACGTTGATGATATGGTAGTAAAGAGTAAGGTGGCATCTGAGCATTTAGGAGACCTCGACTGTAACTTTGGTGTCTTGAAAAGGCACAAGCTGCACCTGAATGCTTCCAAATGCTCATTCGGTGTCGGATCAGGTAAGTTTTTGGGCTACATCATCACTCACAAGGGAATTGAAGTTGACCCCGACCAGATCAAAGCTATCAACAACTTAAGGCCTCCACAAAACCCTAAGGAGGTCCAAAAGCTTACTGGAATAATCGCGGCCCTGAATAGGTTCATTTCTAGGTCGACTGATAGATGTAGGCCTTTCTACCTCCTGATTAACAAATGGAAGGGATTTGAGTGGTCCGAGGACTGTGCCGTGGCCTTCCGGTAGCTCAAAGAATACTTATCCCGGCCACCTATCATGTCTAACCCTGGGGTTAACGAAGTCCTATACACATACATTGCCGTAGCCCCTCACGCGGTTAGCTTGGTACTAATACGAGACAACAGTGGCATTCAAAAGCCAGTATATTATGTGAGCAAGTCACTGCATGAAGCTGAGATTAAATACTTGCCCTTGGAGAAAGCCATACTGGAGTAGGGCTAGTCCTAGTATCCCCTGAGAAGTCTGTTGTAGAGAAGTCCCTAAGACTTGGGTTCTCAGCCATAAATAACGAAGCCGAGTACGAGGCCTTATTATAAGGGATGGTCATGGTACAAAAAATGGGAGGAAAAGCAGTGGATATGTTCTCGGATTCGAGGCTGGTGGTGGGCCAGGTAAACGGAGAGCTGGAAGCCAGAGATGTGAGAATGCAAGAGTATTTAAGCCAAGTCAAACGCCTACAATCTGACTTCGATCTTTTCAGCTTGTCACATGTCCCCAGAAGTGGGAACACCCATGCAGATTCATTGGCCACACTTGCTACTTTCTCGGCAGGAGATTTGCCTCGGGTTATCCTTGTTGAGCATATGGAAAGAGCGAATGAGGTGGCAAAATGCATGGCTCACGTCCACCAAGCTAGAGTGAGCCCCAGTTGGATGGACCCTATAGTGAGGTTCCTCAAAGATGGTACTATGCCTGAGGAAAAGTTAGAGGCTGATAAAATACGGAGGATCGCTCCTCGGTTCTGGCTGTTCGAGGGCCACAAACTGTATAGGCGCTTCTACTCTTGACCATACCTACTGTGTATCCACCCTGAGGCATCAGAACTACTGCTTGAGGAGCTGCACGAGGGGATCTGTGGGAGCCACACTGAAGGAAGGTCCTTGTCGCACCAAGCCTTCACCGAAGGATATTGATGGCTAGGGATGCAGAAGGAAGCCCAGGAGTATGTTAAGAGGTGTGACCAATGTCAAAGGTTTGCTCCAAATATCCATCAGCCAGGAGGGGTCCTTAACCCTTTGTCCAGCCCATGGCCGTTTGCCCAATGGGGCCTGGACATTGTAGGTTCTTTCCCCAAGGCACCAGGAAATAAAAGATATCTATTGATCGACACAGATTATTTCACCAAATGGGTTGAAGCTGAACCACAGGCCAATATTAGAGACATGGATGCTAAGAAGTTCATTTGGAGGAACATTGTCACCCGATTCGGGGTCCCACATACCCTCATTTTAGATAATGGGCTTCAATTTGATAGCAAAGCCTTCAGAAAATACTGTTGCGAACTGGGGATCAAGAACCGGTACTCAATTCCAGTTCATCATCAGGGAAATGGGCAGGCCGAGGCTGTCAACAAGGTCATAGTCTATGGGCTTAAGAAGAGGCTAGATGACGCCAAGTGAAGATGGGTAGAAGAGCTGCCACACGTCCTATGGACTTATCGGACTACGCCACGGCGATTAACAGGGGAAACACCTTTTTCCATAACCTATGGGGCTGAGGCTGTTATCCCTCTGGAAGCAAACTTTCCAACGCTGAAGATGAGCTCCTTCACTCTGAACAGTAATGACGAGCTACTAGAGAAGAGCCTAGATCTAATCGATGAACGAAAGGAAACGACAATGATCCAGCTGGCTTACTACCACCAGAAGCTCAAAGAGGGATATGATGCCAACGTGAAGTTAAGACCACTAGCACCAGGGGACCTAGTGTTGAGGAAGGTTGTGGGTGCCGCCAAGAATCCGTCCTATGGAAAGCTAGGGCCTAATTGGGAGGGACCATACCGAATCACCTCAATGGCGGAGGTAGGAGCATACTACTTAGAAGACTTAGATGAAAAACATGTACTTCGTCCATGGAATGTAAATAACCTGCGAAGGTATTATTATTAATAAAAGCATTTCTGTTAATCCAGACTCTAAGTCTATTATGATTGTATGTTTCGTGCCCTGACAACCATCTAAGTGTTAGACAGAACCAAGGTCTTACATGGTCCTCGGACTCAAATCTGTGGGGAAACTAACTACTTTAAGAAAAAAACAAGTGTTAGA
Source organism: Quercus glauca (assembly GCA_023736055.1). Lineage (NCBI taxonomy): Eukaryota > Viridiplantae > Streptophyta > Magnoliopsida > Fagales > Fagaceae > Quercus > Quercus glauca. The sequence goes on from CM043315.1 coordinate 22,787,306, forward strand.
CAGAACCAAGGTCTTGCATAGACTCAAACTAGTGGGGAAAGCTAACTACTTCAAGAAGAACCTAAGTGTGGGGTAGAATCAAAGCCATGCCTGGTCCTTGGGTTGTCTGCTTTAGTAATATTTACGCCATACAAAATCTGCCTGAGTATCAAACAGAGCCTATGAACAGGCTAGTTCAACTTAATTAGCTACTTTAATGCCTATCGTGGTCGTTGCATACGATGATGATCTGTCCTGTGACGAAATCTAAGGAGTAGAGCCCATGAGCATCACTTAAAGTGTTTTAAGGTGCCATGGACTTGGTCCTAGTTCAACCCACACCTGGAGGGTTCCTTTTTTCCATGACATTGAATGTTTGTTAGAGAGGCCTACCTCGGCTCTAAACCAAATACAAAAGGGAAGTAGATTCCCATCGGCGTAAACGTCCTTATGTTATTATAATTATTGCCGTGATAGGCCGAGGCGCAATTGGAGTTAGGCTTGGGTAAGCGAAGAAGATAAATAACGCAAGTAAGGAAAAATAAAACGCGCACTACATTAAGTCCATGAATGTTACACAACGGGAGTCACATTACAATGTTTAAAAGGAATATCCAAATACAAGGCAAAAGTGCCATTACATCGTTCAAAAAAAAAAAAAAAAAAAAAAAAAAAAAAAAAAGAGAGAGAAGGGAAAAACATAACATAAAACAAAAGTGCGAAGAAGCCTACTTCTTAGGCTTAGTCTTCTTCGGCTAGTCTTTGACCACCTCAGGGCTCTAACTTGAAGGAGTGGCCAACAGAGGCACCGCAAAGAGAACAGTCGCCTCTACAAGATAGGCTTGAGCGTCGGCTGAGGGGTTTGCAGCCTTCTGCAATGCTTCCTTGTTGGGACCTTTGGCTGTTTCAACTACCCTAGGAGGATCAGCTTCCTTGGCAAGCTCCTCGGTAATGGTTGTAGTCACTTCAGTGGCCACCGCAGCCTCCTCAGCCTCTTCATTTGGAGCAGCACCAACTTCCTCGGAGACCACCTCAGCCTCAAAGCTGGATGGGGCAGCCTCACAGATGGCCGGCGGGTAGTACATGTTCTCCACCTTCCATAAGTCAGACGAGGCCTCAACGCCAGCTTGCCTGAGGGCCTCATTCCAAAGCTGGGAGCAGTAGGGTCGGCATACACCAGGCACTTGAGCCTTGAAGGCGGCCTCTGTCTCGACCACGCCTAAGGCATAGGCCGCCTCCTCAGCCTCCTCCTTAGAAGCTTGGGCCTCCCCCCTGCCAAAATCTGCCTCATCCTTAGCCCTTAGAGCTTCATCTCTGGCAAATTTCGCAATGCCTTTAGCCCTCTCTGCCTCGGTTGCCTTCTTCTTCAAATTGGCGATCTGCTCTTTCGCAATCTTCAGTTGATCCTCCACCTCAAACAGGCGCCTCGTCTGCTCCTCGGCCTGCCTTTGGGCGCCTTCCAGCCTGATAAGGCACTATCCCTGGCCCTAGTCATCTCCTTAAGAGCCTCCTTGGCCTTCACGAGGTTAGCCTTAGAGACCTTCAGAGTCCAAGCAGCATCTAGGCACTTGTCACGCTCAACATCCAGGGCTCTGCTCTGGTTGTTGGCCTCCTCCTCCAGCCTAAAGGTGGCCTGTACAGCCTGCTAATTGAAACCAACACACCGTAAGTTTGAAACCCACCACGGAGCCAAAGGTCAGAAGTCTTACCATGCCCAAGTACCTTTTAAGGTAGAGGAAAACCTCCTTACTCCTTAGGCCCCCCAATTCGGCCATATCCATAGGGAGTAGCAGGGACCTCTCCAATGCGTCGGCCACATATGTGCTTTCGCCGCCTCGAAAGTCCCTAAGAGAGGCATCGTCCCTCAAAGGCTCCCCATGGAGTATTGGGGTGGGAAGCCAAGCCTGAGACTCAGACTAGACGGCGACTTGCTTATCCTGGCCTTGGGGCCCTATCTTTAGTTGTTTTGAGGGCCGACGAGCGTCATCTTCCTCCTGGGATGAACGAGACTTCTCGCCTCCCATAGGCCTTTTGCCTTTGTCCTTCTTCTGCTTAGGATCAGTAGGCTCAGACCTAGGAGGTAAGCTCCGTTGAGAATGAGGGAGTGGAAGCCTGGGCTGGGCAGAAGTTAATCTGGTCTGGGCAGGCTGAGACTTGGGCATAGGAGGAGGAAGTTTGGGCTGAGACTTCCCCGTCTGGCCCTCAATCAAGTCAAATAAATTGGTTTGGGATTTCCTCTTGTAACCCATCTCGGCCCGAGGAGAACCTCCCGCTGACAGAAAGTATGCTTCGGTCAAGTTCTGGTCACCCAAGTCACTAGAAGGATCCTTGGACAGGTGGACTTCTTCGAACACACCGAATTCATCCCCGGACGGACCCAAGCCAGCAACTCCTCCTTTTGTTTCTCTATCTTTTCCCCTAACTTCCGCAACCTGGTGTGGAGTAGAATAGCTTGCCAATGGAGTGCCCTCTGGAGTGGAAGATCCCTCCGGAGTTGAGAAACCGTCCTCGGTTACGATAATTTTTCGGAACCGTGGATCCTTTGCCCTGATCACGTACTTCGGCTCCGAGAATGATTTCTGAATAGGGTTGTAACCCAAGATCTTGTGAGCGGCCCTAACTTGGTTATCAGCCTCGTTTACAAATATCTCTGCAGTCAACACAGTCTCCAAATCCGCCTTGTTGACTAAATGGAGGTGCCATTGAAAAGCATGCGGGTCTGCAAAAAAAAAAGGGCACATTTATGTCAGCAATCAAGCATCGCAAACCGTAATAGCACAAAAGAGTGGACCCTATCCCATTCTAAGGCACCCCACCTGGTGTCCCTTCCTCTGTCGGACAATGGAGGCCGTCGTGCCACTCTCCAGACACGATGAGGAAATCCTTATCTAGGCCCTTGCTGGACGTAGGGAGGCACTGGATAAGTCGCACCCTATCATCCCTCGTCTTCATGTAGTAAGACTTGCCCTTTAAGTGCTGGAGGTTGTAGCACCAGTTCACGTCGATGGGTCAACCTCAGCCCCATCTTTTAGTTTAAGGCATTTACACAGCCTAGAATCCTGAACATATTGACGCCACATTGGGTGGGGGTTAGCCGGAAATGCCTAAGGTAACTCCTCGTCACCTGACCCATGGGGATTCTCATACCACTCTCTAAGAAGGCGATTATGGGAATCACCAGCTCGCCTTCTTACCTCCTAAAACTCCACTCTCCCTCCTCACAGTGCCTTAGGCCTACCTTACTAGGTATCCTATAGTTGGTGATGAACTTCTCCATCGCCCCTTCAGACTCCACCAATTTCTTAAACCTACCCATCCCTAGAGACAACTAAGAAACTCGAAGAAAGAAGCTTAGAAGAAAGGAAGCACAATTTAGAGAGAGAGAGAGAGAAGAAAACTTACAGAAATGAGGAAAAGCTCCTCGGACAGGCTTTTTGTGCTGGAGAGTCGTGAATTTGGTTAAAGATTTGATCGAATTCAGGGTATGTGCTTAAGAACTCTTGAATGCGAAAATAAAGAGACGAACCGGTTCGAATGGGTATTTATACCCCCAATTAAAAGTAACCGTGTAAATTTTCCCGCCCATAACGTCAAGAAGATTGCCACCGTTAGATTATCATCACATCGTTGAACGTGGGGAGCACCTGGCCGCCCGAATTTAATGCAGGCGCGCTCTGCATACCGAAACGTCAGGGGCGTGCCTGGGACAGGTGAAATGACTCTGGCACTAATGGAGGACAAGACTTGATAAGCCATGGCAAAGGCCTGAGGACATCAAAATCCTCCTCTCCGCCCGAGGAGCTTGACAGCAGGATTTTGAGGGGCTATTGTGGGACCAAGGAATTAGGCAACCCCAGCCCACTGCATACCAAACCCAAGGCCCATGCCGAGGAGGAAGAAATGTCTGAGGACGAATCAAGGTAGCTCCAATTTTCAAGAAGCACTGCCGAGGACAATCCTGTCCTCGAACAGCCGAGATCATGGAAAGGAAGAGTAAGGCACCATCAGAGGTAGCCGTTCAGAGCGGCCCCAAAAAAAAAGACAAATACAATGGGTTAGTCATGGAAGCATGGTGGAGGAGCGATTCCAGGAGGAACTGTCACCTCCACATTAAATGCCCACAACTAACATTTTGGCCGTATTAATGAAGAAGTAACCCCTGAACAGTGCTGCCATAGTTGCTACAACCCACAGAAAGAATGGGAAGGTGACTGATGGGACAAGCACTCAAGTGGTGACCAGCATGACCAACAAATAGAGGGCCAAGATGAACCAAAGGGAGATATATAATGTAAGAAGTCCTGCAGAAAGGGGGACGGGAGATGAGACACAAAAATATGATAGCACTTGTATCATCTCTGTAACCTAGCACTGAAGAAGCAATAAGAATTCCTAGCCTTTAAGAGGAAGGCCGAGAAGTAATATTTCATACTTCAGCCTACATTCTTGTCGTTTAACCCATTCACTACCGTGTTTAATTGTTGCAATCCTTGTTAGGGCCTAGTTCTTGAACCCATACTCTATGAATTCATTGTATCGGGCTAACTGGGCTTAAGTCCACTTCATCTAAAGAAAGGTGCTCAAACTCGGTCCCTACAATTACTATTAGACTTTTACATTAAAATAAATGGTTGAATATATAAGGGTATTTTGGAAGTTTTAGTAAAAAATTCAATAAACATAATTTTATTCCCTCCCTCCTCCCAATTTTAGGGAGAATGAAAATTTGAGGTTTTAAGATAATAGAGAGGAATAAGTGTTCCCTCCTACCCATTTTATTCCCTCCCATTTAAACTCCTAAATAAGAGATTAGATTTTTCATTCTCTCTATTAAAACTCACAAACAAGGGGAATGGAAGAATATTTTAAAATTATTCTTTTTATTCTATTATATTTTATTTCATTCACTCCTCCCAAACGATGACTAAATTAGTATTTTAGATCCGAGTATTTGAATTATTTATTAAAAAAATTTAGAGAGGTTATTTTTAGTAAATTCCATATTTCTCCTTGTGAATTATTTCATTGAGACAGTCAAACAAAGATACTTTTTTTTTAGGTAGCGACCAACTACTTCAGAATAGCATTCAATGAAATCCTAAAGAATTTATGAAAAGGGATTCCCATAGCACATAGTTAACAGAGTAAACAACTCTCTTCTCTTTTTCTTTTTCTTTTTTGATAAAAGTAAACTACTCTTTTTTGGTTGTTGAAAGAATGCAAAATTTATTTATAAGAATCAATTTAAAACTGACACTTTCGGCTGCTTGATTGCGTACGTGGTGGCCAATGTGTAGCCTTTAAGAGGGTGTGCGCGGCTCATTACATAAAGAAAGGGGGAAAAAAATTAGTTACAAATTTTGGTTATAACAACAATAAGAAAATGAGATTTACTAAATTACACTTAGAGCATTCCCATTAAGGATACTAAAAGTGGTATATGTTAAATTTTACCATCAACACACAAAAAAAACCACTACATCAAAATTTTCAAATGACAAAATTTTTGACACACAGCTACTGTGAGCCTGTATCAATACAAGCTCACTGTAGCTAGATTGTAATAAATAAATAAATAATCAATTTGTATTCATCAACGACTCTTTTTTAATTTTTTGTCTCTCTCTCCTCTCTCTCACTTCTCTCTTCTCTTTTCTCTCTTCCGTGGTTCATCATCTCTGCTCATCGCCAATCTTTGCTCGTCGTCGTTGATCTCTGCCTCTTCGTCGCTAATCTATCCTCGTCGTCGTCAATCTCTGCCTCTTCGTCGCTGATCTATCTCCGATTCGCCTCCATTGCAAACATCGCCCACTTTGCCTCTTCGTTGCCGATCTGTCTCCGATTCACCAATCTATGATTATCACTCTCTCACGTCGATCTATGATTATCTCCCTTTCACGCCAATCTGTCTCCGATTCGCCTATCTATGATTTTCTCTCTCTCATGCCTTGGGTTCCGATTTGAGCATATTTTGGTGGGTTTGTGATTTGATTTTGGGTGGTGGGTTTGTGATTTGGTTTTGGATTGGTATGGTTTGTGGTGGGCAGGTGGTGGTGGGTATTTGTTTGATGGTTTTTTGCGGTAGACCGGTGGTGGTTGATGGTGGGTGGGTATGACTTTTATGGTTTGGTTTTGGGTTTAGGTTTGTGATTTGACTTTGGGTTTGTTTTTGTTTGTGATTTTGGTGGTTGGGGGTTGAGGTTGTGGGCGGTGGTGGTGGTGGCAGTGGGTGTGGGCGGTGGTGGCAATGGGTTTGAGAGAAGACATATACAAAGGACAGAGGAAGAGAGAGGAAGAAATAGATTGAGAATTAAAAAAGAATAAAAAAATAATATTTTAATGAAGTGGTAAAAAATATAAAACTTTTGATGTTGGGTGTATTGTAAAGTGATATGTTAAAATAGATAAAGTAGCATTTTGATATGGTAAATGCTAAATTTTTTAGAACTTTTGATGGGAATGCTCTAAGTGATTCTATATAATTATTTTCAGGGAGTCATACAAATTATTTTTTTACTATTGGTTAGCAAAATAACATTATCCAAAAAAGAGGAATAAGAGATTTTTGGGTGTGGAATTTTGGTTGTGTTTATGGAAGTTGGTGGTTTGCGGCTGCTTCATAATTAATTGATCATATCACTATTATCAATTTCGTGCTCCGAGACAAAAAAAAAAAATCTAAAAAATTATTGGGATTTAATTTCTTCTTAGACTGTCTTTAATGCATTCACTGATACTGTAGCCTAACAAGGTATTTTCCTTCATGCAATCCATAAATAAGACTGTCCACAGTACGAAACATACAAGAAGTTACACCTTCGATACGCCCCTGAAACAGAAATAATCTGATACTTAGAGCAATCACATCAGTGGTTGCAAAAGTTTACAAAATACAAAAAGTATTTAATTTTGCACATTTTAATAATAATAAAACACCCACATCAGTCCTTGTAAAAGTGTGCATATATGCAAAAGTGCTATAGTAACCGTGCATATATGCACGGTTACTATAGCTTTTGCATTTAATATTTTACTATTTTTTTCTCTCTCTTTCACCTTACTCTCTTTTTCTCTCTAGACCCTCTCACTCTCACCTCACTCTCGCCACAGCCGTGCCATCGCCGATCGCCATAGCTCTTGACAGAAGAAGAAGAAGATGCAGCCACCAACCCAACACCACCCAACCACCACCACCCCACGGAAAACCAAAATCATACCAAACCCAACTCAAACACACCGAAAAACTCATTCCAAACCCGATGTTGCTACTGTCAGTATCACTGCCAATGTTGCTACTACCACCAGATCTACCGCTGACAAGCTAGGCTGGGCTGGGCTGGGCTTTGCTTGTGAGAGAAAGCTCAAAGGAAGATGAGAGAGAGATGATGGATGAGAGAAAACTGAGAAGAGAAATATGAGGGAGATATGACGTATCTGAGAGGGAGAAAGCTAATGGATCTGAGAGATAAGAGAGGCGAAGAGTTTAAGGATGAGTTTGTGGGTTAGGGATAGAGAGAGGCCATAGAGTTTAAGGAGGAGACGTGTCAGAATTTAGAAAAAGAGATAAAAGAGAAATTTTATTATTTAAATAAAATAATATTAAAAGAAGAATAAAAAAAAATTATTTATATGAAATAGCATGTATAATAGATAGACTAATGTGGCTGTCTTGTAAAAGTGATGGTATAAAATAGAAAAAATATGTTCTTTTTGCAAAATAGACGGAATCTTTTACAATAACTAATGCAATTGCTCTTATGCTACTGATACACCAGCACAAAATAATATCTGCAATGATTTTAAAATTAACTTCAATATTTAAGAAGTCTTACGAAATTAAGGGGGGGGGGGGGGCAGAGAAATAATCTAATTGAAGAGAAGAGAGTTGCACTGAGTAATATTTTCTTCTTAATTAACCATAATTCTTTTATACTCCATTTGTTTTGAAGTAAAATATTTTCAGGTGTTTGGTATGACAAATAAAAATTTTCAAGCAAATTTTTTGGTGGTTGTAGACACTCAATTTTGCACCCATGATTTAATTAAGGAAAATGAATGGAATGACCATTCATGTACCCAAAATTTCATCATTGCATTACATGCATTAATTTGTTCATTGCATATCATAAAAATGATCTCGAGATTCTAACAGTCGCAACGATTTGTCTGACTAGACCATTGGAACCAAGAGTCAAAGCGATCGCAATCATCGTTGGAGCAATATCTCTGGTGACCAGATCGTGAACACCGATCGACAAAACAGTGTCTTTGATTACTAGACATCTGGCACTAGTTGTGGTGTCTTTGGCAATCTGATCGCTAACACCAGTTGCCGAAGCACCAGACTGCTGGCATCGGTCACCAAAGTAGATTCTTTGAACATCAAACCATTGAAGTGGTATTTCCGGCCATCAGACCAATGACCTAGCGGCCAAATAGGGGAGAGGAAGCCACTATGTGTTTTTGGAAAATGTTTTACCAAGTTTTCAAAGGTAAAACATTTTACAATTTTTTATAAAAGATTTTACGGTCAATGAAAAATATTTTACAAGTTTAACTATATTTTATTTGCAAACAAACACCTAAAAATGGAAAAACATTTTTCGAAAAATGTTTTACTTTAAAACAAATGGAGCGTTTATAATTAAAATCTAGTTTAAATGGCACTTTTTAATTCTATTTAATTTAATGACAGATGACGTACGAATTAAATTGCTCACATTTGTAAAAGTTATGGGCTAACTTTTTTTTAATGAAAAGACTAGTAATTTTATTAAGACAAAGACAAATTCAATACATCTTGAGCTAACGCCAACTCAAAGATAACTAGATCCTTCTCTACCCAAACTACAAAACTATCTAACATTTTGGCATATTGAGCTAAAATATGTGCAGGTTTATTGCCTTCCCGCCTAACATGGGAAACTTACACAAAACAAAAGACTTGTAACCTATGGCAAATCCCAAAAACAATATTAGAGATGGCCATAGGTGGACAACTCAAACCCCGAATAGAATAGTAGAAGTGAGTCGCTTTCAAAATGTGCATCTCTAAAACCAACATCCCAAGTAAAGTTGACAACTTCCTTAAGAGCTTTTGCTTTAGCCTCCAGCTGGACCTAAAGGGTAATGCAACTTCTTGGTTAATGCCGCTACAACTCTACCTTCATTGTCTTGGATTACAGCTCCCACACCTGAGGCTTGCTGCTATGCAAAGACAGCCCCATCAGTATTAACTTTGTACCAGGGAGGTTAAGTTGACCAAATGAACAACAACAACAACAAAAAACAAAACAAAACAAAAACAAAAGAGAGGTTTGGGCTTTTTTTTTTTTTTTTTTTTTTTTGATGGAAGGTTTGGCCTTAAATTGATAACATTTTGTTTTAAGAAGAAAAATTGATAATTTGTACAAGCATGTTTGGGATTCGCTTATTTTGCTAAAACTGAAAACTTTTTGTTGAAAGTACTGTAGATAAAGATAAAAGTTAGCTGAAATAGTACAGTGTGACTCATGAATAGTACCAAAAAGTGCAGGGGGTCTATGAATAGTAGTAAAAATAAGCTGAATAGTAAAATAATTTGACAAAATTAATCATGTCAAACGAACACTTAGTTTTTAGCTTTTAACTTCTTTTTGATACTATTCATGGATCTCGTTGCACTTTTTGGTACTATTCACGGGTCTCATTATACTATTTAGCAAACTTTTAACTTTTTTTTTTTTTTTTTTTTTTTTACATTTTCAGTAAAAATTTTTCAGTTTCAACTAAATAAGCTATTCCCAAACGGATCCTCAATAACCAAAAGTTTATTGTAGACGTGTGTCTAGCAATACAATTTGAACCCTTGGTTCCCAATGACAACCATAGAGCCACAATTTGCAAAAACGTGGGGTACCCAAGTGCCTTAAAAACAACTTATCATAGGTCTTATAGGGATATTGGGCCCATGAGTTCATTACCTATTTATACATTGGGCCTGTAGCCCAAGCCGAGGACGAGGGTTTGTTCGAGGATAAGGAAACTTTGTCAAAAGAGATTGTGTTAGTAAATAAAGAAGTTAGTTTTGGTCATAATGGCTCCACGGGCCGAGAATAAATGTCTCCTCGGCAAGCCTGAATCGAGGTCTGAAAAGGTAATCTGTCGTCTAGGATAATGTTCTAGGAAGTTCTGTTAGCGCGGATAAGCATTGCAGAGACATCAGACGAAGAGAAGTCCTAAAATATCTTAGGAGAAAGCTGTTGCCTCCGCATTAAATGCACTACAGCTAACTCTCTGACCACATTAAGGAAACTTTGTCAAAAGAGATTGTGTTAGTAAATAAAGAAGTTAGTTTTGGTCATAATAGCTCCACGGGCTGAGAATAAATGTCTCCTCGGCAAGCCTGAATCGAGGTCTGAAAAGGTAATCTGTCGTCCAGGATAATGTTCCAGGAAGTTCTGTTAGTGCGGATAAGCATTGCAGAGACATCAGACGAAGAGAAGTCCTAAAATATCTTAGGAGAAAGCTGTTGCTTCCGCATTAAATGCACTACAGCTAACTCTCTGACCACATTAATGTGGAGGTAATGCCTAAACAGTGGATTTCAGCCTTACAACTACTACATGAAGACTTATAGGGGAGGCTGATGGAACAAGTATCAAGATCAACCGTCTGGCATGCACATGGAATGGGGAGATGAAAAGGGAAGATAGTATAAAAGAAGAAGGAGGCAGTGAGGTTAGATGATCGAAAAATCAAAAGAGAAACACTGTAGCAATCTAGAAACAGACTTGTAACCATATTCAAAAGCATTATATAAGAACCAGTCTCCTCAGACTTTGCCGTGGACATTTTTTCTTCAGTTCAAACTTGTTTACTTTCATCCCTTTGTCATTAGCCTACTTAACTTGTTGTTTGATTGACTAAAACCTAGTTTTCCAATCCATTCTCTACAAATTCATTGTGTTTGGCCTTTTAGGCCTAAGTCCATTCATACTTTGGGCTAGGAATTCAAATCTGATCCCTACAGGTCTCATTGTACTATTTAGCAAACTTTTAACTTTTTTTTTTCTACATTTTCAATAAAAAGTTTTCAGTTTCAACTAAATAAGTTATTCCCAAACGGATCCTCAATAACCAAAAGTTTATTGTAGACGTGTGTCTAGCTATACAATTTGAACCGTTGGTTCCCAATGACAACCATAGAGCCACAATTTGCAAAAACGTGGGGTACCCAAGTGCCTTAAAAACAACTTATCATTGTCCTTGTTTCTATATAATATTTTTGCCTATGTAATGGTAAACAGTGTACTTCGTTATAGATACAACGTACCTTGTTTTTGCATCAATCATGAAAAGTTCAAGTTTAAACACAAAGGAGGGGTTGATGGACACTGTAGAAAAACACTCCCTATGTGGGGATGAACTTGGATGTCCGCCAAACCCCAACAATTCTTTATAAAAAGGGGAACAAAGCCTTTCAAAAGCACCTTTGAGTAACTTGCAAACCTCGCTTTCTATATACTAAAATCTATTATTAAAAAAATTAAAAAAAAAAAAAAAAAAAAAAAACCCAATTAAAGTTGCTCAATTGGTTGGTCGAATTCCTTTTTTTTTTTCTTTTTTTTTTTTTTTTTATGGATTTATTGATCATTCTATTTTGAGGGTTTGAAAGGTCTAGTTTGAGAGGGAAAAAGGCCCAAAGAAGAAATTTCCTCGAATCTTGGAGGGAACAGCTCAAAATTAAATAATTGCTAGGTAGTTGTGTTCTACCTAACCTATAGACCAGAGCCTCAATTTCCCTTGTGGTAAAGCTAAATCTTCTTTGTTTTTGGTTGATTTTTAACTGCCCTTGATTTCTAATGAGCATGTATCCAAAAAAAAAAAAAATCTAATGAACATGTAGACTTAAGAGCATTTAGTACCCGGCATGCTATACGCCATACGTTGCCTTATTTTACCATTCAAGCATAAAAATGCCATTACCCAGTCTTCTATTCCTAAAAAAATTTGCAATACTGTTACATTACCATCGTAAATTTATGATGGTATTGTAGCACATTGTAAAACCAAATAATATTTTTTTTATTCTCACCTACAAATATTTGCCTCTTTCTCTCTCTTCATTGTCTTATCTTCTCTCTCTTTACAGAACATGGCTTCTTGGTCTCACATCTCTCTCACGGTGGTTCATTTTTTCTAGCGTGGTCGTGGGTCCAGCGTTATCTGGCGGTTCGACAGCGTGATCCTGGCAGAGTGGGTCGAGATCAGCATGGTGGTTGATTGAGTGGGTCGAGATCGGCGTGGGTTTTGTTCGAGTGGTTCGTGTAGCGATGGAGATCGGCATGGGTCATGGCAAGGTCGTGCGTGGTGGAGATGGGCATGGTCATAACGTGGTGAGATCGAGTGGGTCGTGGCAGAGGTGAGTGGTTTTTTATTGTGCGTGGGTTCCGATGGGGTTTTTAACGGGGTGGATTTTGATGGGGTTTTGCTATGGATTTTTTATGGGGTGGATTCTAATTGGTTGGACTTTGGTTGGATTTTGGATTTTGCATGGTTAGACTTTGGATTTTGGATTCGGATTGGTTGGTTTGGGTTGGTTTGGTGGTGGTGTGGTGGTGGCATGGTGGTGACTATGGTGGGTGGTTGAGAGAGAGAGAAACAGAGATTAAAGAGAGAAGAGAGAGAAGTGAGAATATTTTTATATTATTTTTGTTTTACTTTATATTATTTTAATGTGTAGTATGGTAAAATAAAAGTTAGGATGTTAGGTGTATTGTAAAATGGTATGGTAAAAATGATAAAATAGCTTTTGAGATGGTAAAAAAGAATTTTTTTTGTAGAAACCAGATGTGAATGCTCTAAGGTTGTTTTTTTTTTTTTGGAATAAAGTAGACTTTAGGTATTTAAGTTGTTTTTCAAGCCTCTATGATCATTATATTTGACTTTGTAACTTTGGATTGAAAAATACAGCATCGAATCAAGTTTACCATAATTTTGGGTTTGAAATTTGAAACGTCGTTTCATTAGGAATGAATAGAGTACACCACTGGATTTCTAGCCATTCTTTTATGATGAAGTGTTGTCTTTCTTGGGATTTTTGAGAATTCACAAGACAACAATGTTTGGGTCTGAAAGAACAGCGTATGCTATGATGTGAAGGGTGTACGATGTTTTGGGTTTCTTTCCGCTAGTGTATTTCTCTTGTGTTAGCATTAGCGTCTGGTTTTTAAAATATATCTTATTTTACCATCTCAAAAGACGATGTTTTAGGTTTCTTTCCGCTAGTGTATTTCTCTTGTGTTAACATTAACATCTAATTTTTAAAATATATCTTATTTTACCATCTCAAAAATTACTTTATCTATTATTTCATATCATTTTACAATACACTCAATATCTCAACTTTTATTTTAAAATAATATAAATTATATAATAAAATAATAAACAAATTATCTATATCTCTTCACTTTCTAATTTTGTCACGGCCTCTCTATCACTCTTTCAACAACCAAACAACCCAATCACCATCACGCCACCACTACCCACTGCCCACCAAAACCAAAACCTTCCCCCCCCCCCCCCCCACCCAAAAAAAACCCCCACAAAAACCCAGCAAACTCATAGCAAAAACAACCAAACAACCCACTGCCCACCACGCCAACCCAACCAACCAATCCAAATCCAACCCAAACCCCATCAAAATCCAAAATCCAACCCATCGGTATCCAAAATCCAACCCATTCGAACCCAAAAGACAAAAATCTATAGTAAAAAATCAAACAACTCCATCAAAATTCAAATCCAATGTAAACTCCATCGAAACCCACTCACCATGCCGATCTGTACCACACTGTGACCACTCCGAATCCAACCCAACTTTGGTGGCAGCAAGCTTTGAGAGAGAGAGAGAGAGAGAGAGAGAGAGAGAGAGAGAGAGAGAGAGTCAGAGCAAAAAATAAAAAAGACAAAGCTAAGTGGGAGACAGAGAGAAATTCTTTTTTAAATATTATACAATATGCTACAGTAACGTCATACAAGTAAGACGGTACTGTAGCAAGAGTATAAAAATTTTTACAATTAGAAGCCCAGGTAATGCATGATTTTTGTGCTTTGATGCTAAAATACAGCATATTATGAGTTATACCAACCCAGATATTGATGCTTTATTCACTCTTTTACCTATATTCTTAACAATTTCACATTCTCCAATTTCTCGTAACTTCAAAACTTAGAAATTCTAGTTATGACTTTGCGTTAGAGCATAGCATTATGCTAAAAAAGAGTTATATTTTCACACTTCAAAAAGTTACTTTATTCATTTTAAAACACTATTTTACAATTCACCTACACCATATATTCTATTTTTTTTCATACAACATATTAAAATATATATACACACACACAACACATTCAAATAACTTTAAAAATCTCATACAATATAAATAAATAAATAAATTTAGAACCTACAGCCACCAACACTCACAACCCACCCACCAAATCAGAACCCCACCACTACCCACACAGCCCACCCATTGAATCAGTACCCTACCACCACCCATAACCCACCACTACTGCAAACCCAACATCACCCAAAATCAATTACCAACCACTGTAACCAAAACCTAAAATTAGCTCAACCACCACACGTTGCAATAACCACAACCACTAAAATTAGCCCATAACCACTACAACCCACCAAAATCAGCTACCACAACCCACAATAACAACCTAAAAACAATATGAAGCAAGTGAGATGGGCGGTGTGACTGAGAAGGAAGGCAATATCGGTGGCATGGCTAAGGAGGAGGGCGAGATTGGCAGCTTGTGGCTGGGGAAAAGAGTGAGATCGGTGGCATGGCGTAGCAGATCGGCGGCATGAGGTGAGGAAGAGGGTGAGAGAGGAAGACAGTGAAAGAGAAGTATGAGATTGTGAGAAGTAATAGATGGGGAGAGAGAGAGAGAGAGAAAAGTTTAATAAAATGATAATAAATAGTTAGTAGAATTGTACTATAGTGAATGCCAAAATAATTTGGCATTTGACACATCTCATAAGGATTTTTTGTTGTTGTTGTTGTTGTGTGTGTGTGTGTGTTTGGTGTGCCAAATGCCAAATTGTTGGCATTTGGCACACCCGATGCTAATGCTCTTAGGGATCAATAGTGGATTCTTGGATAGTAAAATTAAGTGGTGACTCCAAATTCCTCGCTCTATACCATAGAGCTTGTATTCCATGTTTAGAGCATTCACATTGAGTGATGCAAAACCCTTGAGAATACAAAATGCATAATACTAACACAAATGCACAAAAAACCAACTCTATTGGATGATGCATTTTACATTTGAATTTGCACACTTAACATAGTATTATCTATATGTTGCACAATATTGTTGTATTATTCTTAACCAAATTAATTATTTTTATATTATCTCTTCTCTCTTCTAGTCTCCTCCTTGTGGTGTAAAATTGTGGGTAGAAAATATATTATTTTAATGTAATGAAATGCAAAATAAAGTATGGAATATCAAGTGTGCTATAAAAGTGATAATGTAAAATACATAAATAGGGTTTTAGTGGTGCAAAATGTATTTTTTTTTTGCATAAATCAATGGGAATGCTCTTAGGGTGTGCCAACAGATGCATACCTAAACTGCCATTCATATGGCCTAATAGGACTCAATTTGAGTAAACTAGACATGCTCACACATGCTATCTACCTTGTAATGGTTTGAAAACCTTACATGCTCGTTTAGGATGCACTTATAAGCCAGCTTATTGTTTATTTTTCCTACTATTTGTAGGTCCTACATGAGTCACCTACTTATTTTATTTAATTTTTACCTTTTATTTACTATACTTTCAGTAAAGAGTTAGATAAGTTGTTTCAAACGGACACTACATTTGATATGCTTAATAAAGATTATGTAAAGTATGGTAATATTTATTACTGAAAATAAAATATGTTAAGGAATAACTATTATAACCATTTTAAAAAAGAATAACTATTCCTCAATATAAGGAATAATTATTACTAAAGGTATGTTTAGTTCACTGAATAGATATTACAAAATGAATGATAATCTTTATTACAGGTAATAAAAACGATATAATGTAATAACAATTACCATTCATACGCTTGGTTGTAAAATTATAATAAAATTAATTGTTACGTGAATATGAGAAGTTTGTGCATTTAAAAACAGAGAGATTAGTTTTTTTATGACGTTTTTATGTTTATAATAGTTGATGTGCAAATGGAAAGTTTGTGCTTTTAAAAATATATTAAATTTAAAAATTATTATATCTACTAGAGAATAACTGTAGGGATAGGAATTCCAAGCAGGTGTGTTAGGCTATGGGTTATGCCCGATGACAATAATATGCCCGAGGATGGTCAATGGGATTGCTGGGCCTAGGTCAATGGGCCGAGGACAAAGAAAAAGAATGATGGGTTAGCTCTAATTTTCGAGGATCTGGGCCATCTCGAGAGAGCTCCAAGGAAAGTAGCATAAAACTCAGTTAACCATGAAAGATGAAATATCTGGGAAAAAGGCTGCCATCACCACATTAAATGCACTGTACCTAATGAACTGGCCACATTTATGGAGAAATGACACCTGAACTGTGACAACTTTGCTCACAGCTACCAACAAAGGTTCCAAGAGGTCCTAATGGGATAAGCATCCAAGAAATTTTCTGCTAAATTAACAGGTGGAAGGCTGGGCCTGGGATAAAGGGTTGAAAAACTATATAAAGAAGTGATCACCATGAAAAAAGGTGGGGGGGGGGGGGATCTAAGAAAGGAAAAACAAAAGGGGAAGATAGTGTATTCATATAAACTTTAATTGAATATAAGAACATCTTATCCTCGATCTTGACCAAGGAGTGTTATTCCCATTAATTTGTGTCTTTAATCCTATTATCTTGAGTCCTATCAACTGTGGTCCACTTTTCTTGTAGAATCGTTCCCTGGATCAACCCATTCTCTTACAAATACATTGTTTTGGGCTTAGTGGGCCATTGTCCATTGTTCTTAGTGGGCTTGAGTTCATTTCATATCCTTACAATAACTATTATAGACCTTTTAGAGAATAATAATTATTCCCTGATTTAAGGAATTGCCGTTACAAAGAAATAACTATTCCATACAATGAAGATACAATCAAATAACCTAATAACTATTTCTTATGAATAATTATTTCATTATATAATCTATTATAACATATCAAACATGTCCTAACAAATAACTATTCAATATAATAAAGATATAACCATATAATTGAATAGTTATTACACATGAATAATTATTCTATTACAAAATCAATTACAACATACCAAATTAAAACTGTAGGGTCACAATTTGAGGCCTAAACCCAATAAAAATGATTGGATAATGGCCCAATGAACCCGATACAATAAATTTATAGAGAGTGGGTTAAAGAATTAGGTTCAAACAAGGTTACTACGGCTAATATGGCTTTGACAAAAGGTCACATAAGAATTATACATTCAAGATTGGAAAAATGCCGGGTTCGAGGAGGACATCCTTTATATAAATCAATATCAAGGATTACAAAAGCAATTCTGATTACAATTCTGATTGTTTTCCGCTTTTCTCTCTCCCCCCCCCCCTCTATGATGGAGGGTCTTTCTCTTTAAATAGGTCTTTTCTGATGATCTTAGCCTTACACCTGTGGGTCATCCGGACCTCTACTTGAGTGCTTGTCCCATCAGACGCTCCTTTTGGCCTTCTGTGAGTCACGGTGGCCAAGGAAGCACTGTTCAGAGGTCTTCTCCACATAAATGCAGCTAGAAAAGCAGTTGCAATGCATTTAATGCGAAGGTAACAACCCATCCTCTAGATATTTTTTGTCCCTTTCCATCTTGTGAGCTCATGTGGTATGCTCTTGACACTGGCGTCCCCATTGAGTTCATTCTAGTTGTTAGAACGTATAAAGGAATGGTGCGAACATAGTTCGAGGAGGTCCTTCTCCTTGAAACATTTATTTTCATTCTCTATTTGTGAGGCGCTGAATTGGAATGCCCTTTCATCATTTCGTCTCTCCTCAGACGCACAAACGATCCGGGGTGAGGCCCAAAGCCCAGTGTATTATCTTTGGGCCTTGCCCCCTACAAAAACTAAAAACATTACTTCATAAATAAATAAAAACTTAAAACTAAAAACATTACAACATACAAATTTTTTTTTTTTTTTTTTTTTTATACAAGATAGAATTCTACTCTAGCCTAATCTAAGTGTATATATGTGCGGAGCTCTCTCTTGGAGACTTAAATCCTAGCCCTTGCCCCCCACACTCCACAAGTATTTATACTTGTGGAGTGACCATCGCACCAAAGGTGTGCGGTGGTACAACATACCAAATTAAAACTAAAAACATAACATGAAATTTTATGGGCTGTGATTAATAAATATAATAAAATAATAAAAAGTGTGAACACACTTTCACGTAAGCTCACTGCTCACTGATAATTTTGTTTTTATTGTAATCATAATATATCATCATCATCACCTTAGTGGTTATAAAAGGGAAAAAAAGGTTACTTAATGTGCAGGTTGTAACGTATAATAAGAAAGTTTAAATTGCCGCGCGGGGGGGGAGGGGGGGCGCGGGAGGGAGCGATGACCACTTGGCTTTTTCAAAAATTCCCCCTCCAATATTTTTGATGAGTTTTGTTTATTTTCAGTACTTTTTTAATTAGACATTTTCTGTTGTTTTAAATATACATTAGCAAGTGGTTGTGAGTTTTAATCTCTACCTTTTACTTAGTTAGTGGGTAATGTATAATTTCTCATTAAAATAAAAAGAGATTTCAGTTAAAAAAATATTGGAAGTAAGCCAAACCCTATTTTTTTAATAAAGTTTAAATTTTAGTGAATTGGCCCTCCTTATATTTAAGAAAATTGTACAAAAACTCATAAGTATTAATATCTAATGTTTTCCCCCCATATGTAATTCATTAATTTGATGAGTATTTAAAGCATATGTTCATAAATACGTATAAGTATTAATGATCTTCTTTATATTCAAAAAAAAAAAAAAAAACTATTACTTATTTAAAGTATTATTGTCTCAAATTCAAAAAAAAAAAAAAAAAAGTATTATTGTCTCATTTTTGTCTTATAATATTCACTTTTTTTTTTTCCATGTATAACTCATTTATTTTAGGATTACTTAGATTTTTTTTTTTTGAAACAATAATTACTTAGATTATATGTTCATGAAAGATATAAGTATATAGCTAAGTAAATTTATTTGGGAAGAGGAATCTTTCTCATCTTTTGGCCATCTGATTTCTTCCATTAAATATTATTTAGTTTCTTGTAATTGCATTTCTTTTTCACACACCCGTAGGTTAGGGAATTTAGTTGCTCATTTTTTAGCAAAACATGCGAAAACTATTGATGGGTTTTATGTGTGGATGGAGGATGTTCCATCACAAGTTGCTGATGTACTTTTAGCCGATTTTGGCTAATTTCAGTTTTATATAAGTTGGATCCGGATTCTCAAAAAAAAAAAAAAAGTAAATTTATTTAGTAAAAAATATTTTTATTTTCTAAAAACAAGCTTATTTTTCTTTTTTCCTTAGAACTCTTTTAATTTTTTATGTAGAGTAGGGAATATAAATGCATATTTTTCTTTTCGTTAAGAAATAAAATGTTATAATTTTTATAATAAAAAAAATTTGTGACATGTTCTACCTTTGTCATTCATTAAAAAAAAATATTTTCCATGTAATTTTTGTTATTATAATATTTATCTTATATTACATTGTATATGTTAAGGAAGATCAAAGTGAAATAGCTTTGCCTTTTGAATTTTTTTTTTTTTTTTGGCTTTGTCAATGTGTATAAGGATAAAATTTGGAAAATTTGGAAAAAAATTCAAGCTTTGTTTGTTTGGCTAAAGTTTATAAGCTCAACTTTTAACTTTTATGTATAGCTTTTTAAAATTTTACTTTTTCTCACTTTTTCAAAATACAAGTATATTTTATCACACTTTCAACAAAAAGCTAAGTGTGCATTGGATTACTTTTTTTTGGCAGCTTATTTTACTATTCAGCTTATTTTTGCTACTATTCATGGGCTCCACTGCACTTTTTTGTACCATTTATGGGTCCCGCTATTAGGGGTGTCCATGGGTCGTTTCGGGTCGGGTTTGTGCCCAACCCGAAACCGACCTGCTCACATTCGGTGGAAGGTTGAACAACTCGCCGCCGACCACGGACAACCTCGGGTCGAGTTGGATCAGTCTCCGGTGGACATCGATTAGGTCGGTCGAAGTCAGAGTGAGTTTCAACCACCGAATCTTCGCTGGATCTTCGCCGAATCTATTGATTTTTCTTCGAATCTGTGTTACAACCACAGGATTGAAGCAAAAACCACCACCTCAAGCCCACATTTGAGCGAAAACTTCCATCTCATCGCCGGATCTAAGTGAAAAAAAAAAAAAAAAAAAAAAAAAAAAAAAAAAAAAACTAGAATTTTGCCGGATCTAACCAAAAACTACCAAATCTTCACTAGATCTGAATGGATCTAGGTAGATTTGGCCTTCTTTCATGGGTTTCGTCGATCGGATCGAGTTCATCGGGTTTTGGAGAAGAAAACTCGCCATCCGACCCGCCTAAGTCGATTTTTGGTGGTGAAGACTTACCATCGACCGTCATTGGCGTTGGGTCGGCTGGTTTTCGGGTCGGCCTAGGTGGTTTAGGCGGGTCGGTTTTTGGTTCCCGGTGGACAGCCCTACCCGCTGAACTATTTCAGCTAACTTTTACCTTTATCTACAGTACTTTCAGCAAAAAGTTTTCAGTTTTAGTAAAATAAGCGATTCCTAAACAGACCCTAAATAAACTATTCCCAAACAAACACAAAATTTGTCATTGACTTTTTCTTTGGAACTTTGTCTTTGGAACTATGCATTTTTTGTATTGTGGTGGGTTACAAAGAAATGAGTTTGTAAGATAGTATGTGAATCTTTTTGGAGAAGTGTTCACAATATTTTTACAATAATTTCATAACAAATTTTAAGTGGCAATCTGTTATTGGTTTTCATTAGGGCTTACCATTGGTATTAACTTTTTATCTATCATCAACAATTTACCAAGATAGATTTGTTGTAAAAATAATGTGTTTGTAGAATTTATGATATTTTTTTGTGAAGAAATATGTGTTTATAGTCTTGTTAATGAGTGTCCTTAAATCAATTGTTAATAAACTATTTTAAGAAAGTTTTGACACTACTTTAAAAAATATATATAATAAAAAAAACTATTAAAACAATTAATTCATTTTTTTTTATTTTCTCATAAAAAAGTTTCTAAACTAATATCCTTATACATCTATTAACCTTTCTCATAGGTTATAGCGATACTCATAATAATATTTAGGTACATTTTATTTTATGCTATGTGTTAAGTTATTTAATAAAATTCAACTATGTTATTACTTTGATCAATAAATCAAATAATTAAGCCATAGTAATTTTTTTTGGATTTGACTTGTGTCTAGTGGAAGTTTCTATTGGATACGTTAGATGGTGGATACATGTCTACTCTTAAACACGTGTCCAAATCCGGACGTGTCCGGTGAAAATTTTCACTAGACAGAAGCCGGGTCCATTTTTTTTTAGCTAAACCATAGTGACAGTCTGACAGACGACTGACAGTGTTGAATTTGATTAGTTGCTTTTGAAAAACATAACACCATTGCTCTGGTCAATGCTCAATACGCAAAAGTCAGTAGTAATCTACCTAAAGTTTTGGACAAAGGATAATATAAAAAAAAAAATACGGACGTAAAACCGGGGTTAAAACTAACAAAGAACAAGACAAAGCTGTGTACACAGTACACCTCTGTTGTCTCTTGCCTGTCTCCGTTTTGTATTCACTCACGAAACCTTACTCCTCTATTCACTCTTCACATCCCACTGTTCCAAAAACCAAAAGAGTGAGCTCCTTGGAAACTGCGCTAACAACAACTCCAAGAAGAAGAAGAAGAAGAAGAATAAGAAAGAAGAAGAATAAGCTTAATATTTATGGCTGTTTCCGTGCTTCTCAAACAATAGCTAACTATCTCTCCCAAGCTTACCCCACCTACCTCGTCTCAAACTCAAACATACACCAGGTACTAATCAAAACCTACATATATAATGTTGCTTGACTTTTGTTTTTTTCCTTTTTCTCTCACTACACTCTTCGTTGGGCAAGCTTAGAGTAAGAGAATATCCTAGTAAAACAAAAGCAACACTTTATTGTTCTGTGATCTGTAGTCTGGTTTCTCACATTTTCTCGGCAACCAAACGAGGTTATTACATGCTTTTTGTTCTTTTTTGTTGTTGGGTTTTTTAATTCCATCACCTTTTTCTTCTTCACTTTCTCTAGCTGTAATGATGTTTCTTTTTGAGGTGCTTTTTGGATGAAATCTTAGTTTATAGAAAAGTCATATTATGCAGAAAACTTATTACAACCTTTGCTTTTTCATCGAGCTCCAGAGCTGGAAGAATTCCAGGCTTTTTGTTCTTTTGTACACTTTGTAAAGAAAATCGAATCTCAAAAAGGTTGTTTGTATTTTTCCAACTTTCTTTAAAAATAGAAAAAACTAAAATTTTCTTTATAAAATATTTCCCCCCAAAGGTCGACTTCTCGTTGATATCTACTGCTGCATTGCTTGCCTTTACTGACTCTTTCGGTGGTGATTTCCTTGTGCTTTAGATCTGTTTGCTTTTGTTTGTTTCCTGGGAAAATAGTGCGGGAAAATGTAACTTCATGTACTATGTCCTCTCTCCTTTTACTTTTCCTTATTTCATGGGAAAAAGTTTCTGAGAGTTAAACAAAGATTCTTTTTTGGGGGGTTCAGCAAAATTGACTGATAGTTTTTTTCACGGGAAAAAGTTTCTGAGAAAGTATTTTCTGTAGAAACAAACGGATTAATGGTAAGGCTTTTAGCAGACACAATCAGAGTGTAAGAGCAGTTTCTTAAAAGACCCCTCTTTTTTTTGGGGGTCTTTCAAATTCTAAACCCCACACTGCACTGTGTTTCTCCATTCTTCACGGCAAAAATGGAGGTGCAAGGATCCTACTTCATCTTTATAAATTTACAGAAATGCCACTGAATTTGCTATTTCATGTTTGTATTTTATGTAGATAGAAAGATAGATAAGGGATATTTCTGTGATTTTGTCCACTCTGTCCTGTTGCTGTAGCCTGTAGGTCCCCTCTGACTTGAATAAATTGGTTTTGAGTTGGAGTTGGTAAAAGCTGAATAAGATCCGCTCCTTTTAATAAGGGGCTTTGTTTTTTTTACCTTTAAATTTTAAAATTTTCCTTTTGGGTTTCTCCTTTGGATTTTTTATTCTTTTTCTGTTCAATCAAATTTATGGTTTGCAACTTTGCATATCTTGCAATTATGGCTTCATATGCGGTGGTAAAGGGCACATGCTCTTCTTCGTGAACCCATTAATTTCATCATGTACGTAATTTACATTGGATACCTCTTTTCCCAGTTGTGATTTTTTTTCCTGAACTGTTACAGGGTCTTGTGGGACAGGCAGCATTGAAGTAATTTGCTCATACATCAACCCCATCTTCACTTTGTTCCTAGAAAGGCAGTTAAATCATGCAGACCCCAAAAGCAAGGTAACCTCAAATGCTTTTTTGTTTTCTCTCATTCTTTTGGAGCTAGGCTCCTACCTTGGCATGTGACTTGTTCAAGGGGTTGTTTTGGTATTTGAGGCAAGACAATGCTCTCTACAAATCTAAATGGTATATTGTTGTTGTCCCATTTGCCATTTATGGTCAATAGGAAAAAAACTGCACTAAAGGACTAAAAGGGTACCTCAGAGGTGCATAAGTGCCATCTAACTTTGTTGGTTCTTGATGGATTTTTAATTTTGGTTTGAACATGTGATTGCCAGATCCTTGATATTTTAGCATTTTTCACTTTCATATTTTTTTTCTTGGGTTTGTCTTTTTTCATTTAAAATATCAACATATGCATCACGTATCCGAGTTTGCTATGAGTTCATGCAACTTTCACCAACTAAATTACTACTGAGGACCCTCTTTTATGGTGGTAAGAATCTCAACTTTCAAGTTGCAATTTCAACATCAAACAAATATATGCTATTTGTCCTTGTCTGCTGCCCTGAAATGTGGCTATTATGGGGCCTCTTATGGACCCGTTGATCAAAATTATTGTTTCTAATTGCTAACTCTTTGGACGCTAGAGTTTTTGTCGCTTAGTTTTTATGTGACAAAAGATGTCTCTAAGTTGAATTATTAGTATTTACTGTCAGTGAACTCTTGATTATCATTTTCATTTTCATGATGAGTATGGTAGTGTCTGGAATACATTTGACTCGAGAATTCATATAAAAGGTGCAAATGGCAGGTTTCTTAGAATGGACCATAATCTTCATCTAGTTTGAAGAAGTCATATGTAAAAAATTATTATTTGTTATACTTTTATAGGTTTTTTGGTTCAGTTTTCATGTGTTGTGAGTGCATGTTTTAGTGACTAAGTTTTGACTCCTAAATTGAAAAATACTGAGAAGTGTGAGAAATTTGATTGGACCAAAACTTAAGAGGCTTAAGCTTTTGGTTTAAGTGCTAACCAACATGCATATCCATAAGCTTTGGACAGTGCTAGTCGCTTAACCCATGTTATAATTGATATTTAATTTAGAGAGACAACCAAAGTTGCCATGAACATTGATTAGCCACCTGATTGTCCTAGAGTTCCCTCTTTCTCTCTCTGAAAAGAACCAAAAAACTCTAATCATTAGAGTTTAGATATAGATGTAATATGTACTTTTGAATTTGAATTCTCCAATTAATCCAATTTAAGAACTCATTTTCATGGGAGTAGGAATATATGCCAAAACTAGTATTTCAATTCTATATTCTAATCAGTGCTGTTATTAGATTAATATTTTTTATTATAATTTTCCTATCTTTTTGAAATATTTCTTACGAGTTACATTTCCATATAATTCCTGGTAAAGTATAATGCTTTCATTCAAGTTTTATCACACTGAGGATATGACGGTCAGCTAGTCCATCAATCAGCTGGCTGACTTAGAGTATGGTATAAATTTATTCATAAACTCTCAGAAACTATGCAAGTCTAAGGAGAGTGTCACTCGTGTATGTCATCTTAAACAATCAGTGCATAGTTGCTGAAACTGAGAAGTGTTTTTTAAATATGACGTTGTGATTGTTGATTCTGCTATAACATATACCTGATTGTCATGTCACTTTATCTCAGAAGTGGCTCCTCAGAGGTGCCTCAGAAGGTTTCTCCTCGAGCTGTACGCCAACTCAAGCCAACTGCAGTAGAGACTGATGTTGCAACTGCTTCAGCTCAGACTAGTAGAGCACCCAAAGATAGAAGCCCAAAAATTGTTGAGCGTAGGTCACCCAGAAGCCCAGTGACTGAGGTACTTCAATATATGGATCCACCAACCTTGTGCAGTTTTACTTACACAATCTAGTGATTGCAATACCTTTGAAATCAATTGTAAGCAAAGTGTAAGAGCCCAGACATTTAGGATTTTGGTGTTTGGATGTTTTGTGCAAGCCCTGGCTCGGACCTCCTTCTCTTTGATAAATGCTTGGTTAGAAATTAGAATGTGCATAAAATTCCATTGCCTTTTCTTTTTCTATAGATTTTGCACCACATACTACTATGATAGGAATGGAAGTGCACATGTTGCGTAATAGTTCCTATATGTTTTTCTATACAAACTTACAGGAGTCGCAAGTTTTTGAGTATTTCTAAGTTTGCATATTTCTTCCTTCTTACTCCAGAAGAAGCGCCCGAGCAGAATATCTGAATTGGAAACCCAGGTTTCTCATCTTCAGGAGGAACTGAAGAAGGCAAAGGACCAGCTGAGTTCTTCTGAATTATGGAAGCAGCAATCCCGGCAAGATGCTGAGGAGTCCAAAAACAAACTATTGGCTGTGTCTTCAGAGCTTGAAGAGTCCCAGCTGCAGCTTCAGGAGCTGTCTGCTTCTGAGGAAGCCCGTGTTGTTGAGCTACAAAAGATCTCAATAGAAAGGGATCGAGCATGGCAGTCCGAGCTCGAGGCTGTCCAGAGGCAGAACTCAGTCGACTCAGCCGCATTGGCCTCTGCCATGAATGAGATTCAGCAACTTAGGGTCCAGCTTGGAATGGTAGCTGAATCTGGTTCTGCACAAACCAAGAACAAAGAATCAGCAAATGAAGAGCTTGAGAGCTTGAAAGCAAACCTTGCAGAAACTCTTTCTCTTGTGGCTAACATGAAAAACCAACTACAGGACTGCAAAGAATCAGAAGCTCAGGCACAAGCACTGGTTGGTGAAACTCTGCTGCAACTGGAAACTGCTAGACAAACTGTAGAGGTGCTCAAATCAGATAGCATGAAATCCATGGAAGCTTACAACTCTGTTGCCTCAGAGTTAGACCAGTCAAGGGCACGTGTGAATTTCCTAGAAGAACTTGTTAGCAAGCTTGAGCCAGGCCTAAAAAATATTAGTGGTGATGTTTCTCAAAATCCTGCAGGTGATCATAACATTGAGCTGGAACTTGGAAAAGATCAAGAGACAGGGGAATCAATCAAGATTAAAGCAGAACTTCACGCTTTGAAGTCTGAGGTAGCTCGACTAAGATCTGCTTTAGAAATTGCTGAGAGCAAATACCATGAAGAACAAATTCGGAGCACAGTGCAGATAAGAAGTGCTTATGAACTTGTGGAGCAGATAAAATCTGGATCAAGTCTAAGAGAGGCCGCACTGGAGGCAGAACTAAAGAAAAAGAAAGCTGATGTTGAGGAGTTAAAAGCAAACCTGATGGATAAAGAAACTGAATTACAGGGTATTTCAGAGGAGAATGAGGGGTTGAATTTGAAGCTTGAGAAGAGCTTGTCATGCCAGAGGGAATATGAACTGGAAAGGGAGCTGAAGAAATTAAATGAACTTGTTTCAGAGTTGAGGGCCAATCTGATGGATAAGGAGACAGAATTGCAGAGTATATCAGAGGAAAATGAAATGCTGAAACTGGAAATCAAGAAAAGGGAAATGGACAGGGGTAAAGTGAATGATCATGTGGTTGCAGAAGTAGAGGCAGCAAAGGCTGCAGAGCGAGAGGCTCTTATGAAACTTGGAATAGTGATGGAGGAAGCAGATAAGTCAAACCGGAGGGCAGCGAGGGTGACTGAGCAGCTAGAGGCAGCACAAGCAGCAAATTCAGAAATGGAGGCTGAGTTGAGAAGGCTAAAGGTGCAGTCTGACCAGTGGAGGAAGGCTGCTGAGGCAGCTGCGGCCATGATTTCAGCTGGGAATAATGGGAAGTTCATGGAGAGAACTGCATCATTGGACAGCAACTATAATTCCATTGCAGGGAAGATAGGCTCACCTTACTCCGAAGACATGGAAGATGATTTACTGAAGAAAAAAAATGGTAACATGCTGAAGAAGATTGGAGTGCTGTGGAAGAAGCCACAGAAATAGGAACACCATGGGACAGGTTGATTGTATTTGCTATGGTCGTGCCATTTTTTTTTTTTTCAATTATACGTATTCGTTCTTTTTTCCATAACTGCATGTATCTTTCTTGTGACAGATAGTTTGGTGGTATGTTCAACCCAGTTATTTCATTGAGTGTTAGCATTCTTCCAAAGCTCTCAGTGGTGGCGAAATGGAAGTAATTACTCAGTTTTTTTCGGGCATTTTGTGTTAACCCATGAATATCTATTGTAGTATCCTATGTCCTGTTTATGTGACAATTGCTGCTCTTAATTTTGTAAGGAAATATTATCAAACTCCAGGACAATGATGGAGTTAATGACAAACATGGGTTTCACCTGATATAATTGTCTCCGTAAGAACATATTTACCGTTCTATATACTTGGAGTCGTTTTATGGATACATTGGAGTATTTGATTATTATAGTATGGCTCTTGCTTTGTAAATTCATGGTTGGGACTGTAAATATTCAAAAATTTGGAAGTTTCTTTCTTTTTTGCCCTACTAACCCCTTGAATTATTTGGTTTTCTTCTCCGTCTATCTTTCTTGTTTGGTAAACATATCATGCATCCCAGGGGTATAGCATTTCTCTTCTACATGTCCATGGAATTTTGAAAAATCCAAACATCTTAGAGAGGTAGGAATTTATAAAATGAAACTTGGGAGGATCTTAGCTTAAAATGGGATGAAATATAATCAAGCATATCATTTTGATCAAGAGGTTGAATTGAACCGATCAGAGGAAGAATTAGGCCAAAAATTGGGTAACAAAGCAACAAGCTTAATTTTATGGCAGGTTTTCCTTGTGGTATATCATGCCTTGGTGGTCTGCTACCTCAGGTCGTAACTCAGTTGATCTGTGTCTATAATATACTGTGTCAGAAACAAAGGAAATGCTAAAACTTTTTGGTTTGTTACTGAAAAGAAATTACAGAAGCAAGAGGAATAAAGGAAGAGACAAACAGAGCTAGAGACGAGAGTTACAGAGAAAATGTATTAGATTCTCATTCATTAAAAATGATCTGTATAAAGTGTTCCTTTTCTAGGAAATGAGAGTTCAATCTGAAGAAAATTTCTTCAGACTAATTTTAGCTTAAGATCTAACAAATTGAAACTAAGTCGCTGACTATGAAGAGCAGTGCTATATCTTCAATTGGAAATGACACGTAGTAGAGAGAATTTTCTCTAAAATGGTATGTCACATAACATCAAGCTTTGTAGCCATTGATGATCCACATGTTGTTGACAAGGCTTTGGCTCTTTAGTTGAAACTTGTAACGGCATGTCACTCATCTTCTACCTGGGAACCGTCCTCTGTTTTAGTGTCCCCCTCAAATGAATGGAGAGAGGCACCATGAGTTTGGATTGAAGATCAAGGAAACGAGGAGGGCAAAGCCTTGGTGAAGATGTCAGCCAGTTGATTAGAGTTGAAACCAAACTTAATTTGAATACTCTGCATTAGTGAAGGATTGGGACGTTGTGGCTTACTGCTTTGCAGACCAGACAATGGGATTTGGGCCAAGAAAGATAATAAGCCCAGAGGCTGAGATCCTATCAAATGGATCACCTACAATTTGCATAAGTAAATGCAAAAAGAACCAATGGGACACGAGTATAACAAAAACCATGGTGCAGAGTTCCTTGAAGGTAACGAAAATTTTGTTTCAAAGCTTGAAGATGAAAATTAGTAGGGGCACTCATAAACTTAAAGACTTTATGAATTGCAAAAGCAAGGTAAGGTCTAATAAAGGTTAGACACTGGAGTGCTCCAACCATGCCTCAATAAGGACCAAGATCACTGAGAGGAATGCCCTCATGAGGATTGAGTCTTTGGCCTGGTAAGCAAAGTGATTTGCAAGGTTTACAAGTTTGTATATTGTATCTTTGTAGGATGTCTTATGCATATTTGGATTGAGTGAGAGAAAATTTGATTATCTTTACATAACTTATGAGTGAAATTTCTCAAAAAAAAAAACTTATGAGTGAAATTTTGAAGAAATGTATAGGACTTAACTCTCCAAGGATGAGTGTAGGCTTAAATTTGTGTGTGTAATTGACCAGTACCTACATGTGTTATAAGGTTCTGTTTGGATACAGCTTATTTTGATGAACTGAACTAAAAACACTGTAACAAAATAATTTTTAAAAGTGTGAATAGTACTGTGGGACCTATTTTTAATGAAAAAAAATGTTAAAAGTTGAGATTTGTGGGATCCATGAATAGTGCATTATGCACTGTTCAAGGCTGAAAAGTCAGCATTTGCGACTACTGTTCATTGAACAGTAACCGCACAGTAATGCACAGTAACTGCACTACTCCTTTAAACGCCTGAAAAAAAAATAAAAAATAAAAAATAAAAAATGAAAACGTAAACGTGAAACGTGAGTTTGTATCCAAACTCAGCCTAAGTAGAGAAGAACCATTACCTACTATGACCTGATCAGTTACCCCTTAAGATTGTTGCATAGTCAAGTTGCTCAAATCTGCAGTAAGGTGATTAGTATCAGCCAAAGATCATTTGCTTGATTTACATTAGAGGAAGCTTCCATGGCTGCAAGCTTAGCAGAAGGATGTTTACCTTGATATAAGTGGTCCATTATATGGAAACAATCAATAGCCAAGTATCCAGTTTTGCCACGGATTTGACAATCTGATTGAGGGGTTTCATGCTTAGCCTGAGAGCTACTGTTATTACGTGGACTGAATTGATGATTCTGTGGAGAGCCTTGCTGTGGAATATCTCTACAACCTGTGACTATTATTATAGCCTCCGCTCCTGCCTCAATTTGAGTGTGGATTGGGAGGAGGAATAGAGGATAGACTTATGGCTTATGACCTGCTGTAGCAAGCATGGCCATCCTTGCACTTCTAAAAGAACCTGAAGTTGCCCAAACGCGAGAACTTTGTTTCTAGTTCGAATGGTTGGGGAAAAAAGATAACATTCCCTAGGCAGTCCCTTCAACACAATGTAGAGCATTTCCTCATTTTCTATCTCAATTCCCACAGCTCCAAGCTTATCTTTAATTTCCCTGATTTTTAGAAGTAACTTTTGCAACTGAATCATTTTCCTTTCTTACAGTGTGAATCTCAAATCTAAGATTTGAGAATACTGGTACGAATTATAGAATAAAAGTGTACCTATTCTTCAGAGTAAGCCGAACTGATATTGCAGTTTTCTGTCCTACCACCAAAGCTAATGTATTAGCCTAGTAGGTGACAAGGTTGAGTTTTTATGAGGGTTATTAATTCTTGATATTTGACTTTCCAAATATGAAATTCTGGATTCAAGACACTCAGTTGATTACCATCTAAATCCTTGAGATATTGAGGAGGTGGAACCACTGTTCTAGCCACATGCTCAAGCAGTAAGTAGGTGCTAACTGCTAAGAATGGTAGTTACTGTGATGCTTTCAATTAATATAAGGATTTTACTAACGTGTGTCCTAAGGACATACAATAATATACTATTTTTAAAATAAGTTTTATCGGGAATTGAAAAAGTTTTGAATGTTTTTTCAATTTTTGATAAAATTTTTTAAAAAATGGATTTGTTAATGTATGCCCTAAGGGCATACATTAACCAAACCCTTCCTATAATTGCTTGGATCAAACTAGACTGTCATCAGATTTGACATATTGGACAACAGGAAGTTACAAAAGTGGTGCTGGTGCGTTCAGATTTGAAGTAGCATTTTTTTTTTTTTTTTTGAGGTAAAGACTTGAAGTAGCATTTGAACTTTGAAATTGTACTCAAAGCTGAATCCATTGCTAAGACTGATAGACTATACTATGAAAAGAAATTACGGAAGCAATAGAAGCACAAAGAAGAATAAAGGAATTGAGAAATAGAGCTGGAGACGAGAGTTTAAGGAGAAATGTAGATTCTCTTTGACTAAATGTAACTTTGGGCTGACAATTTTGAGTAAGGATAGGCTTGCGTGAGGCTGAGATGATTCTGCTTTTCTTTTGGGATGAGGTCCACTTAGCTCGGTCCAGGTGTACATCATAAATTATTCGTAATATAAGGGCAAATTCTTCGGTTAGTTTATCGTAATTAATAATCACCAGTCTTATCACACACATTTTAAGAGTACAATGAGACTTTTTATTTTTTATTTTTTGGGTTTACACACACATTTTAAGAGTACAATGAGATTTTTTATTTTTTATTTTTTGGGTTTACACGTATTACTCATGACAGTTATATTTTTTTTTTATTTTAAGAAAAAGTTATATTAGTACTTGATTACTAATGTGAGAGAAAAATGTGAAGGTGAAAAAAAAACAGTTTAGTGATAAAAAAATAGTATGTTTTTGGAAAAAAAATATTTTATTTTTTATATATTAGAACTTGACAACTAACGTAAGAAAGAAATGTGCCTTCGAAAAAAAAAAAAAAAAAACGTAAGAGAGAAATGTGGAGGTGGGAGAAAAAACTGTTTTTTTATTATTTTTAATTTAGCTAAAAATTATGAGTTTTTAAATTATTAATTTTACATGTCTAACCCTATGATTTAAGCCTTAGAAACAGATGAATTTGAGGGTATTTTTTGCATCTAAATTGAAAATCCCAAACATGGGAAATATCTTAAATAGTAGTGGTATAGATACCAAATAACATATATAGAAAAAATATTAGTTTTTTTTTTATAGAATAATTTTTTTTTTGAGAAGATAGATATATATTAGTTATGCATGTAACTTAAATACTCAATTACTATGACTTTTAAGTGGAGTTTGTGGTGTATTTTTGTGTTAAAACTATTCCCCTCTCCATTGTGTGTGTGTTTGTTTCTAAAAAAAAAAGCTCGGTCCTTTCATGGACAGATTTGGGTTTAAATTCCTCCATCTCCTACTTATATACAAAAAATTAAAATTAAAATTCTATATAAAAGAGAATTTAGATCTAGCTAACTATGAAGGAAGTGCAACATATAAGAGTAAGGTATTTTTATACGTATGTAAAGTATTTTTACACCTAAGGGGTTTCAGTAGTACGATGTCACATGTCTGTAATTTTGGAATCCATTTCTATCTCCCCTCCCACTATGTATCTTTTTTAAAAATAAGGCAAAAATGAAAATTGCACAATCTAATTTTGACAGAAATTAAAATTTATTTCAATTTTTTAAGTTTATTTCTGTTTAATTTAATCATCTAAGTTTCAAATTTATTCAATTCAAGCATTTTGTTCAATTTTGTTGGAAAATGTCATTAAGTATACAATTAACTAATGAAAAAATATTTCTTGTAAAAATTCACATAAAAAATAACTAAAATATTTTATTAATTTTATAGGATTTTTTTTCATGTGAGAAAAATAAATTTTTAATGGCAACTTTTTAATGAAATTGGATGAAATGTTTGAATTGAATAAATTTAAAATTTAGATAACTCAATTAAAAGAAAATGAAATTAAAAGACTGAAGTAAATTTCAGTCAAACATAGATTAGGAAATTTACATTTTAGCCTAAAAATAATTTTAAAAAATCACATTTACTCTGTCTATATACAAATTTACTTTTACATAATTAAAATTAAAAAAAAAACATAAAGAGGTAAAAAAGAAAAAGAAAAAGAAAAAAAGAGAAGTATAATGATAAGGTCAAAAACGCTAGAACTCCTAGCATTTTTATATTAAAAAACAATAATAAAAATTATAAAAACACAGTTTGTTTCAGCGTCTTTATCTTAGGATGTTAAAGTGAAGTTTATAAGGTCATGAAGGGTAGGGTTTTACATCTCTTGTGTTTAAGTTAAGCTGTCAAATATGGCGCATTTTATTGCCCATTATTTGGTCTTCCCGAGGTGAAATGGTGAGGGGATGCGCCTACCTAAGTGCTAAGGACAAAACCATGATCTCTTCCCCTGTTCCGGCAATGGGATCGTGGGGGGCTTATTATGGTGGGAAAGGTTGTAGGCCTATTCTGAAGTTGGGCCGAAGAGATGAGGAGGCTTATTCTAAAGATTATGCTCGGCTCGAGGATGGGCAAATTAGGAGAAGGTCCAAGACTTCAATGTTCAGAGCCATAACCTCAGCCAAAGATACGAGGAGACTTGAAGATGAACATACACTCAAACACCTAACTGGTATTAGGCACGAGTTACTAAGCAATCCTCTCAATGTTAGAAGGCTGGGTTCCACTTCTGATAACCGATTTGATAGGCAAGAATAGTGCTATAGACCTAAATGATCACTTTAAACCCAGAATCAGTGGGTCCCACACACGTGTGGTAGATTCTGTCATCGTGATGACTCCACCAACAAGAAAGTATAAAATGGGAAGGAGATTATGGTGTTGGGGGTTGAAAAAATTGGGTTGAGAAACACGAGAGAAAGGCAAGAGCACAATCCTCGAGGAACTAAGGTCATGCTCGGAACTCAGAAGGGGAAGTTTGCCAGTGGGTAGTGTCCTCAGTCGGAAACTTAAGGCATAATTGTGGATCAATAGGAAGGCCCAATCCATCATCGTGACAGACTATTCTTGGGATCTCCCAATGTGGGCCAAGAACAAATTAAATGTTGTTAAGTGTGCAATTAACTAATGAAAAAATATTTCTTGAAAGAAAAATTCACATAAAAAGTCTGTAAAATGTTTATTAATTTTATAGTACTTTTTTTTTCAAGTGAGAAAAATATTTTTTTAATAGAAAATTTTTAATGAAATTGGATGGAATGTTTGAATTGAATAAATTTGAACTTAAAAAACTCAATTGAAAGAAAGTAAAATTAAAAAACTAAAATAAATTTTAGTCAAACTTAGATGACATAGTTTACATTTTAGCCTAAAAATAATTTAAAAAACATAAAGACCCTATGAATCTTCACTGCTCTCTAGGATTGGCTTTGTGCCTCTTTTGCGCAGCTTAAGCGGAGTGCAAAGTCCGTATAAAACTTTACTTTTACATAATTAAAATTTTTTTTAAACAAAAAAAAAAAACCAATAAAAATAAGTTCATCCACACACTCTTTAAAAGAGAAAGACTTAGACAGGTAAAAAAAAAAAAAAAAAAGAGAAGTATAATAATAAGTTCAAAATCGCTAGAACTCCCAGCGTTTTCATATTATAAAATAATAATAAAAATAAAAAACGCAATTTGTTTTGGCGTCTTTATCTTAGGATGTTAAAGGGAAGTTTATAAGGCCATGAAAGCTAGGGTTTTTACGTCTCTTGTAGTGGCGGCCTAAGCTCCATAGCAGCTCTCACTCTCAGCTCTGAAGCCCTTTCTCACATTCGAAGCGCCTGCCTCCTCGTTCTGTCACCATGGGGTCAGAGCTCCACTTCCCATTTCTATTCAAAATTCTTCCTTTATCTCTCTCTCTCTCTCTGTTTGTTTAGACAAAAATTTTAGTCTATCTTATGCTACATTTTAGTTCTGATCGATAATCTAGATTCGAAGATTCATCAGTTATTTGGAGAAGAATATATTTTTATACATTTATTTCTTCTAACTTAATTTGTGTAAAAATTTAATGCCTGGTTGGGAAAATGTGATTGTCTTACTCTGTCTTTAAATCAGTAATTTTTTTATTTACAATTTCACGACTTGTAGGATCTGTTTGGTTTGTGAATATAGAGAAAGAAAAGTTTTGTTAGAATTTAGAACCATTAGCATTGCCAAAATCTAGGGCAAAAAATATGCAATTCTCCTTAACTATTGCAACTTGCAATGTCCTCCTAAACTACAACAGTAAGCACTGGCCCCCTTTAACTATTGGTAATAAATACCTTGCTATCTCTGGCAATGGGGCTTTACTGATTGTGACTCGATTCCCCAGTTTTTAGAATCATTATCTTTCTGTATATAACCTTTGTAATTCTTTAGACTTCTTTGTTTTCATTCAAGTAAATGAAGTAATCCTGTTCAATAAAATACTTATTTACTTATAATAATAATAAAAAAAAGGGGGCCAGGGGGAGTGTAATTAACCCCAAAATCTAAATCTATAGATTTGTAATGTAGTGGGTTAGTATATCCTTCCAAATTCATATTTTCAATTGAGCATTCACTTATAAGTTTGCATCCTAAATTTAGCATTGGGAGTTTAACAAATGTGCTGCTTTCGACCTTGTGTCTTGTTATGCGAGACTGAGGAGCAGAATAAGGAATATTGCTCTTAAACTTTCAGTGCATGTGAAAGTTTTGGATTAAAAATATGTATAGTAGAGGTGCGTTAATTTCCTGCGAAGGAACTTACAGATAAAAATCTAAGCTATATAAAGTGTCCTGTCGATAAATCCAGTAAACTATTTTGTGTAACTTGAGCACAATTAGACTATAATGTTGCCAATGTGAAGTTCTTCCACATTGTAATGGTTTGTGGTTGACTTGTCATGGTTGGAAAAGTCCCTATTGTATGTTCGCTTGTCAATCAATGTTCATTACCATAATTTTAGTCTGATGCGAATAAGGAAATAAAACTGGCAGTAAGAAATTTTAGAGACTCTTAGTTTGACTTATGCTCTGTTCTCCATAGGATGTGTTTGTTTCCCTTTGGGGGAAGGCATGAGGATTTTAGTTTTGTCTAGTTGTTCTGATTTCCATTTGTTGAATGCTTTTCTACACCATGAAATTGATTTGATAAATAGAAACTTTTAAGCTCCATTTGGAATATGGTAATGACACATTTTGTATCATGGCACCTAATGTCATTGCTACTCAGTTGTTCTATATAGTCATGCTTATCTCTTAATTAACTGTTTCACTTGTTTCATATACATTTATTATTTTCTTTTCTCTTGCAAAAATAAGTTAGTGAATGAATTTATAATCTATAAGCGATTGGGTAACAGGAAGACACGTGGAATGGGAGCTGGTCGTAAGCTTAAGTCCCACCGCAGAAGGCAAAGGTGGGCTGACAAATCATACAAGAAGTCCCACCTTGGCAATGAATGGAAGAAACCTTTTGCTGGATCCTCGCATGCTAAGGGCATTGTTCTCGAAAAAATGTTGGGCAAGATCTTTAGATGCTTATTCTTTTGATTTGCTTTACCCTTAATCCTGTCTAAATATCTCAAATAACTTCTAACATGTTGTTCTGTTTGAATTGTATAGTGGTATTGAGGCTAAGCAGCCAAACTCCGCTATTAGAAAATGTGCTCGAGTTCAGCTGATTAAGAACGGGAAGAAGATTGCAGCTTTCGTACCAAATGATGGTTGCTTGAACTATATTGAGGAGAATGTGAGATTATTTTCCAGCTCTAGGCTTTGTAGTAATCAATTAATTGCACAGTTTTTATTTTGGCCTCACTATATACTATTTGCTGTATGCAGGATGAGGTGCTGATTGCAGGATTTGGACGAAAGGGGCATGCTGTTGGTGATATTCCCGGAGTCAGGTTTAAGGTTGTGAAGGTATCAGGGGTGTCTCTTTTGGCCCTCTTCAAGGAGAAGAAGGAGAAGCCAAGGTCTTGAACCACCTCCTCTATAACCTATATAATCTGTTGTTTTCCAATTTTGAGTTAAGAGAGCAGTGTCACCCCCTTGAGACAAATTAGATGCTTGTTTATGTTCTAAATGGAATCTAGCTTCCCTTGATATTAATTAGATATTTGTTTTTTTATCATCATAAACTGAAGGATATTGTGGTTATTTCTTATCTTTTTCTCTGCAATGCCACCATGGTTCTGATTTTTTTAAAAATATTTTGTGTCCCTCAACGCGTTTGAAGCTTGTTTGTAAATGTTAACTGAAATAATTCAAATCTATGGTTTAAAGACAGAATTGTTGAGGGAACCAAAAAAGAAGTGGTTCTTAATTTTGAGGTCAGTAAACCATGACTTTTTAAATAAATAGAATATATCTATTAAAATTATCCATACTCACAAGTCACAACAATCGTTTCATTTTAGATATAATTTCAGGAAAAGAAAAAAAGGGAAAAATAGTTATACAAGAAAAAAGTTGTTGCCACTGATTAGATGTTATATAGAATGTGGTGCACACTTGATTTTTTGTCAATTTTTTTTAATAGCATTTAGATGATTAGATTTAGATGTACTTCCAAAATAGAGGAAAAAAAGCATACAAGAAAAAGGTGTTGTCTCAAATAACTGAATAAGACGATGTGCACACATTCAAGCTGTTCGAACAACAGTCGAATTGAACGGTCCAACAAACTGTTCGTAGGTTCAAACAGTTCATGCCATCAATTTCTAGATGCTGATTTTTCAGTTTATCCTTTGGTATTGTTTAGATACAAGGAATTGTGACATTATATGGGAATTGGATGCTACTCTTTTATTGTTTTTTATTTATAAATGTTTGTTTAGGAATTTTTTTTTCCTTCTCTTTTTCTAAATAAATGAGGTATTATTAGGTATGCTTTATTATGTTGGATTTTCTTTTTTATCCTTTTCTTATGTATGCTTTATAAATTTAAACTATCTGTTTATATTCTAATTAATTGTGATATTATCACAATTTAACCGTTTAACCTTAAAATATTAAATCTTCTATATTTGTTTTTTAGTTGTTTAATGGGTCGTTTTTCAAAACCATGATTGAGAGTTGAGAACTTTAAGACTTTTTTTAAAAGAAGGGTTTGAAGCAATAATCGAAGAATCATAAAGACAGCTCGTGGTTGGAGTTTGATCCGATGATCCAGCCCCATTTTCAAAATAATGGGCCTGCCGGATTAATCCTTTGCGGAATTCTAATTCCTTGAGGCAAATGAGATGAGGTCAGTCGTTAAGGTGGGACTATGGGATGGACGAATCATTCGCGGATTATGGGCATTGAGTGTTAACAACTGACATAGAATAGCTCTAATTTGGGCTGGGGAGAGAGGTAAAACATTCTCATCAATGTAGTTATTTTAATATTTTAGCAAATATATAGTTAAAAGTTAAAAA
The DNA here is from genome assembly GCA_023736055.1 of Quercus glauca. Lineage (NCBI taxonomy): Eukaryota > Viridiplantae > Streptophyta > Magnoliopsida > Fagales > Fagaceae > Quercus > Quercus glauca. The sequence goes on from CM043315.1 coordinate 22,825,647, forward strand.
AAAAAAAAAAAAAAAAAAAAAAAACCTCACGCATTAGTCTCAATATTTTAACTCACAATTTTAACATGGAGCTGTACCCCGCCACAACTGGCGATGTTTTTTCCTTCGCTAGACAATAAAAATAAAATAAGAAAGCATTTATTTTTCTCTCCCTTTCTTTCTCTCTCTTCACTCACGCTCCACTTCTCTCTCTCGGTTCACTATAATTTTGGATCTCTCAAGATGGGTCATCATTATTTCGAGGATATGAAGGAAACAAGTATGTTTAGAGATGGAACTACGATGGGGTGGGGGGGAGGGGGTGGTAAGATTATGAAAAATTACCGAATAGTATACATAGTTACACAAAGGATTTACAAATTGACCCATAAAAAAACCCCAAAAAAGTTTTGTCGCACCATCCTTTTGCTCAATTGCCCCGAGAATATCAAGAAAATCCTCTAGACAAAGTGACAAACCAACAAAAAAATTCACAAACCCGGATAATATGAAAAACCTTTAGACAAATCACAAATCCAGTCTAAAAAAAACATACCAACCAGACAATTACAAATCATAAATCCCTAGCAAAACAATCTCTTTGGGTTCGTTTGGTTGGAGGGGTAAAAAGTGGGAGGATAGAAAATTGTTAGAAGATAAATTTCCCTCCTTTTTGTTTGGTTGGAAATGGAAAAAATGAGTTTGTATAAATTTACTCACACATCCTTGTTGAAAATTTATGCCTAATTAAAACAAAAAAAGTGACAAACAAGTAGAAAAAAAAAAAAAAAAAAAAAAAAAAAAAAAAAAAAAGAAGAAAAAAAAAAAAGCAATCACCCAAATTTATCAAAAAATAAAAATCATATCTAGTTAAAAAAAAAAAAAAAGGAAGAAGAAGAAGAACAAAAACAAAACAAATTACTGTCACCCCATGCCCCAGGAAATCAAAAAAGAAAAAAGAAAAAGGTAGAGGTAAAGTGTCCCAGGAAAAGAAAAGAAAAGAAAAGAAAAAAAAAAGAGCCAACGTTACCCAGGAAAGCAACTGGGGGCATTTTTGTCCATTTAACAAATCACACACTCTCTCTCTCAATTTTCTCCCCATTTTGGGAAGAAAATATTTTGGTGGGTTCGGAGAGAAAATCCTTGGGCTCCACATTTTTTTCCTCTAAAAAATTTTCCCCTCCTCATTTTTTCTCTTTTTTATTTTTTTATTTTTTTGTTTTTTGTTTTCACCCTCCCTAAAATCCACTCTACCAAACGAACCATTAGTGCAGCACCATGATCATCTTCGTCTCTCAACGATTACCATCAACATTTTCTTCTATTTCTTCACATTGCATCTCTACTTGTTTTCTTCTTATATATATATATATATATATATAGAGAGAGAGAGAGAGAGAGAGAGAGAGAGAGAGAGAGAGAGAGAGAGAGAGAGAGAGAGAGAGAGAGAGAGAGAGAGAGAGAGAGAGAGAGAGAGAGAGAGAGAGAGAGAGATGGGTTCAAGTTATACCTGGTGTAACTTCTTAGAAATTACATCTTTTTTGCATTGTAGATTTCTAATAGATCCAACGGTTGAAAAAATAGCATTAAATGATTGAGGATTTCCACCTTATTTACCTAATTAATAATATATTTTCTTTATCCTCATTTATTACTTTCCATAGACCTTATTGGGTATTGTTTAACTTAGTCCCTTTCTTCCTTAATAAAAAATATATATATATATATATATATTGCAAGCTTAGTAACGAAAATTATTTTTATTATAGAACACACTTTTGACACTCTACTGCCTTCTTTCATTGATTGACACTCCACAAGATTTGATGCTTTCTTTACATAAACACTCTTCTTGTCCTACTCCCTTCTTTATTTTATTTTTTGATCTCAAATCCGCCCTATCTTCAACTGTAACAGCTTTAACTGAACCCATAGATATATATAGTGAATGGATTGATGAATGTGAGCAGGTCAACAACCTTGAAGATGATGGTGTGTAGGAAGCCATTAAGATGTTAATAATGTTGTTTTCTCTGTTGGAAGAGAAAGAGCAAACCAAAAAGTGTGTAGCTATTGTGTCTAGGTGTCTTGAGAGGACCTCGTTGGTGAGGTCTCCATATTTCTAAATTCGATATAAGACTTCTCCGTATATAGTAAGTTTGTAATACTTTAGACGACAGTTTGGTAAATATATGGATCTTGTAACTTAATCGGGTTGTTTGATGATAATGCCCTTATTGGGTAAAAGATTTTTTTTATTTTTTAAAAAAAGGAAGAAAATGACACAGTTAAACAATTCCCAATGAGGTCTATGGAAAGTAGTAAATGAGGATAGAGAAAATCTGTTATTAATTAGGTAAATAATGTGGAAAGCAATAATCATTTAATGGTATATTTTCAACCGTTGGATCTATTCGAAATCTATGGTACAAAAAATGTGTAACTCTTAAAAAATTACACCAGGTGTAACTTGAACCAATCTCATATATATGTATATATATATATATATATTTCTAAATTTACAACCTTCAACCGTTGCTTTCTTCTCTCTTTTTAGCTAAATGATGATTGACAAGAGTACCTTGGAGATTGTGGCCAGATGGTAACAGCTCATTGTGGGTTGTGGCCAGCATCAAGCCATGTGGGTTTCATCATATTGACATTAGCACCTTACATTTTCTTTGGGCTAAGCTTTTAAATTTCAATTCTTACTGGGCTGGTGAGTGGATTGGGTAATAGAATTGTATTTATATATTTTTTTGGGTGGAGAGAGGAAAGAGAGGAGAGAGGAGAGAGGAGAGAGAACAAAAAATTTAAATGAAGTAAGAAAGAGAGTATTGAGTCTAATATGTGTGCATAAAACCTATAGATAGTTAAACTAGAAAAAGTAGAAATTTTTGGATTAATTTAACTAAAAATTTGAGGAAATTGATGTAAATGCTCTAACTAATTAAGTTGATTAAACTCAATTAAATTTGTTCATCTAAGCAAGAGCATTATTATAGGTTGGTGACATTGCTTACTTCTTCCATGAGGAGAATTTAAGTTTAAATTCCATTTGCTATTGGTTGTAAGCTAGAGAAAAAAGAAAAAAGAAAAAAAAAAGAGTTATTTATAGCTTTGTTCATCTGACTCAGTTTAAGTCAACTCCTTCACTGTAGTCCGTGGTGCACGTTCCTTCAATCATGCAAAAAGTAGACATGGTAAAATTGGATTTGGACCATTCAAACCCAATGGAGAAATATGGGTATGGGTTATAATTTTTTGGACCTGTCAAAAAGGGGGTTAATATGAACCCAACCCATTCAAATGATAGAGCGGGTTGGGTCGACTTGCAATTCACATGGATTGACTTGTTTTGTACAAAGGGATATTTTTTTTGGTTTCTAAAACCCGTGTGAAGGTATTTCATGGTTTCACTTCTTGTCTTTTCTTTATTTCTTTATTTTTCAAAGTTCCTTTTTACTCACAGACACTCATGAATTGTTTCTTAATGAAATCAAAGCTTGAAGACTTCAGTTTACAAAACCTTAGACAGTGTAAATTTAATAATTTATATATTATTTAACTTTTCTTTTCGAGTGTTTTTTATTTATTTAATGTGCTATTCGTATTGAAAGGAAGATAAAGGCTATTATCAAGTTTCATTTTATACACCATTATTTTTAGCATGTGAAAAAGAAGAAGAAGAAGAAGAAATATACAGGATTAACCTGAACCTGCAAAGACTAAGTAAAAATAATAGGTTTTACAACCTATACAGGATGACTCGTTTCTAACTCGAACCAGGCTATAGATCGAACCCAAATCCGATAGACCCAACCCGTTTGACAGATCTATATATTGTCATATAGCAGGCAATGATCCGGAAAGTTGATGCTATCATGTTGACTGTTTATCTTTAGTGTTATAACTTAATTTGGACTATGTTATAGCTGAACCTTTCATGGTATTGCTGTAACTGTAAATAACATGGGAATTGAATTTCTGAATTACATACTATTTTACCGACTGTATTTTTCCCCCTATGTACATAATGAAGGGTGTCCTGGCTTTTGTGGGATGCAATTTGATCAAATATTGGCAACATGAAACTGGGAATTGAATTTCTGAGTTACACCATCAGTTGGGACCTGTCAGCTGCCAATTTAAAACCTTCTCACTGGTCAATTGAGAGTAGCATTTTCATTATGGTGAGACTCAGATGTCTCTGCAGGTTGGAATCATTGGGTGAGTAGCAATGTAGAAAGTCAATCACGTGTTACGGTGAACAATTTTTTGTGTAGCTTAAAAGCTCATCATCAAGTGACAAATAGGAGGAGGAATAGTGACTGCATTGTGGTTAAGTTGTCTCTTGTCAATTCTCATTAGGCACAACGAGTTTTTGAGGTTAAGAATTTCAAATATTCTTAGGTTTTAGGTGTGTGAAGGCCACTGGAGTCTTAAACTGGTAAACCTAATTTTAAAATGATCGTAGTTAACATGCCGTTTTAATGGATAAAATATCCTAATTCTTTATGTATATTATGGGTAGTTATTGATTGATATTTTTTTCTTATTTGACAAATTAAAAGTAAAAAAAAAAAAAAAAAAAAAAAAATGGAAGCTGTAAATTTGCGCTTGAATCTTGATAGGCAAATGTGTGATTACGGTACCATAATTTGTTCTTCTGGAATGCCAAAGAATGAACTAAAATTTTTTACTCTCTTAGAATAAAAAAAAAAGGTACTAAAAAATCAAAACTAAATTAATACATAAAAATCTGAAGCAACGTATATTCAGTATGAAGTATGAACAAAAAATATATATAAAATAGAAAATAATTGTTTTTTACTTCATTTTTATTCATTTGTTAAAATAGAACTATTTAAAAATCCTAACAATCATCTATAATTGATTATGCCTTTGAAAATAATTTTTATTTTAATGTACATAATTTCAATGTCCATTAAAAATTCATTTTTCGTTTTATTATAAAACTTAGTTTTGAAAAATAGTATAATTGACTTTCCCATTATCTATAAAACCAAATAAATGTTATATATGTTTTTTTATTTAGAGATTTTTTTAATCTATAGTGTTTGCTTTTGATGATTGTTCTTTATACCAATTAATTTTTCAGTTTCAAGTATTAAAAAAACACTCAAATAAATTGTTAAATAGACGAGACCTAAATTTCAAAGTTCTAAACTAAGTTTGGGGTTTCAAATAGCAAATAACCAAAATTTCAAACAGTCATGGTAAAAAGACAAACGGAAAAATACAAAGTGATTTGATTCTTTTTTTTTTTTTTGTTTTTTTTTTTAAACCAAAAAATTGATACCAATAACATTTAGGGATTCCTTATGAATTTGGGAAGGACCACTGGCCACAGTAATCATGAAGTGACCAGTTTCAATTTTGGAGGGCCAATGAATATATATATATATATATATATTGGCCAAAATTTGAAAATTTATACATCCATATAACCATTTAAAAAATGAATAAACTTTTTAGGGGGCATGACCACTTGACCTAAACACAGTTCTAAATTAAGACTTTCAGTGTGAACATATATAGCATGAAGTTGCTACCATCCCTTCAAAACAAGGTGAAATGTCACTATTAGTAAGAATTTAACAATTCAGTCGGTGAAAGTCACACGCCAAATCAAATCCGAAGATGGAATTGGAAGAGTGAAGACTTGGCGTATTTCAGGTCTTCTTTTAAGGAAAAAACATTGACAAATTTCTAAGAGACTAGCTCAGATACCCATTAATGTCCATACTCCATGTACAAACAAAATGTAATATTTTGAAACATTGACTAACAATACACTGAAGTCCCATGCGTTTCGAGCTTTAGTATAATGGATAATGACATGACATTTCACAAATAAGCAAACAACACTCAAAATTGTTCTAATTTGTCATTTCATCCAACTAAATTATAATGCATACAACTATTCTCAGGGGAACAGTTAAGAAAATTAAAAATAATTTGTGGAATTGGCAAATTGGAATAAATAAATACTGGGTTTGGGAAAAAAGTCATATTTTAGCAGTAAACGAATAAGGCAGTTGGCCAATAAGCCAATGAGGAACTGCCATCTGGGTCACTGAATATGAAAAATCCAAACTATTTTCACTGGCTATTGACCATTGTCCACCAAGAAATGAAAATTATTGACCATTGTTGCTCTTAAATTTGATTAGTGTTCGCTGTAAATAAAATAATCAGATAATGATCCAGCAAGAAAAGAATAAACATATGTACAATACAATAATTTTCAAACTGATTACTGACTAGTCTCTCACGCTCAAATCCTAAGTTGGATATTGTCTGCCAAGAAAAAGAAAATCCATCCCGAATTTGGCGCACATGCTGCACTGAAATTCTAATGCTTAGGACGAAGAGAGAAGCCCATCAACCCCATTATCATATAATTATTCCAATTTAATATTCTATTATTATATTCTTCGAATCTACTTGAAAATAAGATGCAATCATGGCAGAATATCTTGGAAAAACCACTCATTAAAAATCTGGAGTCCTGCAACATGAACCTTTTAATACTTCAGAGAGTTCAGAGTTCAGACTGCAGAAACCATGAAACATCACTCTCATTCTCTCTCTCTCTCTCTCCCCTTCCTCCAATAATGAAATAGTATTTTATCAACTACTATCAACCTAGGCAACATCCTTGTGAGTTGGTTAGCAAACAAATCTGAAATTTCATTTGTTTATCAACCAATAAAAGGAAACAAAAAAATTAGAACTTCAAAAAAAAAAAAAAAAAAATACAAGTAAAATTAGAGATGATTCAGGTGAATCAAATCTCTCTTAACAAAACCCAAAGAACTAAAACTGAGTCTAATAAGAAAGGAAATTCTATGCATTCTTTGTCTCTTTCAGACTTAAGAACTTCCTGATCTACATTAGAGGGCTATTAAGAAGCCCATGCCAAGATGGAGCAAGTCCATTCCAGCTTTCTCTTCCTGAATCAACCTCACTCATGTTTGCATCGCCATTGAGCTGCCAAGGGAAACCCCACAAGACCCTATTATCATTTTCCCTCCCATTACACAATTCTTGCTTCATAGTTGTCACTGTCACAGCTGTTGTTGTTGCATTACTCATTTGATGATCTTCATATGGCATCTGCACCATTTCTCCACTAACCCCAACACCACCACCATTATCCACCTCTCCTCCCATGTTCCCATTACCATATCCCCCATAATACAAGTTGTGAAAATTGTTATTCTGACTATCTAGAAAGCCAGTCCTAAGAGCATCAAGAAAGCCAGGACCAGGGTTTCCAAGGATATCACAATGGGAACCGGTAGCATTTCCCATAATAGGAAGATCATGGTCATCAAACCCCAACTGCCCACATGACTGTTTTTGGAGCCTAGCAAATGCAAGACTGAGATCATTAGTAGAGTCATAAGTTAGGGGTGGGAAGCTAGTGAGTGGGTTGTTGTTGTTGGGTGTGAGTGGTTGATCTTGGGTCCTCTTTGATGATGAAGATGATGACCTCTTGTTCTTCCTGCACCCTCCACCAACTGGAACATTCCTCAATGTTCCTCCTTTTGTCCAGTACCTCCTGCATGACTTGCAGAAGTACCTTGGCTGAGAAAGACTGTAGTTGTTGTAGTAACAGAACTTGGTGTTGGTGGAGTCACATCTTGGGCATTTTAGAGCTTGTTCTGGCTGAGGCCTTGGTTTCCTCTCTGGCTGTGCTTTTGAGCAAGCCAACATGTTTTCTAGTGAATGAGCAGGCATTTCCTGAAGAGACCAACGAAAGGATTTGAAACCAGAAATATCTTAAAAGAGTGCTTCTTTTTCTTTACATGTTATACTAGGATAAAAAAGCATAGAAGGAATACATAGTGGATATGTGTTAATCAATTTTTTTATGTATAGTAATCAGTTCAATAGAACAAACACAATCAAACAAAAAATTTTGAAAAACACAATCTCTAATTAAGTCAAGGAAATTTTTTTATTTTTATTTATTTTTTATTTCCTCCATATATTGTTTTGATCTAATTTTAATAAAACAATTATAATATTTAAAAACCCTAACTCTTACTGCTCATATTAGTTCACTTGAGGAATTAACAAAAAAAAAAAAAATTGCTTACTACTCTAATTGCATTGAATATGCTATTGATTGCCTAGAGAACTGATGAAAATAAGTGATAATATGAAAATTGAGATTGGAAAATTTGTTAAAATTTTAGTGTTTTCTTTTAATTTGATCTTCTTGACAGCAAATGGATCGTATATAAGAAAACAGAAAATATTCTCTTGATTAGTACAATTTTCATTGAAAATCTAAACCCCAAAACCACACAAGTTTCCCTTCTTAGGAAAAAAAAAGGAACAAAATCAAAACTAAAACCTTTTCTTGTTTAGACAAGCGTGAAAAGAATGGTTTACTTGTTCTTAACTCAAAAAAGCAAACCATCTGTACGCATAAAATTGACCAAACACAATGAACAGAAAACAAATTAAGCTTAAAAAATCCATTTTTAAAAAATCTTTTCTTCTAGCCCTTTAGTTTAGCTGTACCCAAAACTGATAAGAACAACATCAAAACTGAAGACTACACATCTTTTAGAGTAAGACCCAGAACCCCAAATCACTTACCAAATTAGAAAAAAGAACCATAAAAGGAAAAGAGAGAGCAAAGGCTAAGTGGGGAGAAAAATTTTAAAAAAAGAAAAAAAAGAAAAAGAACAGCCATGTTATTGTTACAAACTAATTTGCTTAATATCCTACCTGGTGTTGTCCATTTGAAGGATCCATCCCATGCAATTAAACACCACTGCTGAATTTCAAAGAGATCTGTGTATCTCTATGTGTGTTTGGTTGCGTTTGTAAGTGTGTATTTGAGAGAGAGAGAGAGAGAGAGAGAGAGAGAGCTTAAGAGAGAAAGAGTGTAGACTCTGTAGAGAGTAGAGAGAGAGAGAGAGAGAGAGAGATGGATTAAGCGGTCATGCAAAGTGAGGAAATAGAGCCCACTACTCTGAATATATAAAGCAACCCAAAGAGAGAGAGAAAGAGAGAACTCTTTAGAGAGAGAGAGAGAGTAATGATGGGGTTCCCGTACAGGATGGCCGAGATGAGAGTTGGCCTAGCCTTGCACGCAGAGAAAGCATTTAAGAAAATTCGAGTCCTCTCTCTCTCTCCCAGGTGATCTGTTTTCTGCAACGGTTTCATATGTGAGACCAGAAACCCCTCAGGGCCCCCACACACAGTCTTTGTCTTTGTGGGTCCTTTCTCGCGTGGATGCAACTATTTTGTGGACCCCACACCCACCTCCCCCCTTAGTCCTTAGCCTTAGGTCCCCACACCTCCACCACCACCACCCCCCCAATTCCTCGCCAATCCCTCTGCGAACCACATCGCCCACAATCGCAATTCTCGTGTTCCTAAAACTTAAAAATAAAAACGTATTACATTAAAGTATAGATATAGAGACTTTGACAAAGAATGATAAACGGAGATTTGGTTTAATAAGTAGAGAAGAAAGAAAGGGTTCGAGGCTGCGTAGTAGTTATTGTAGTACTGTACTGTTTTGTTTTTTGTTTTGTATTGTTGTATTTGTTGTGTTTTGTTTGGGGGGGCCCACAGCACAAGTAAAATTGTTGATTGATTCAATAGGTTTTTGTTTGCCGCTGTTGTTGTTGAAGGTTCTGATGATGTGGACTTGTAATGATGTCTAGGACAGGCAGGGGGACACTTATGACAGTGACAGAGGATCTTTGATCTCTTTACCATCTTCGTTCCTCATCCATCTTACATGTGTTTACTTACACCCACAAGTTCTAGATTCTTTTAACATTTTTCAATAATTCTATTCACATAATTCATCTTAATTCATTTATAGTCAAATTAATTTTAATGGTCAAATTTGTTGTGATTGATAATCTTTTTTTGGAATTAGATGCGTTGATTGTGGTTTAGCTCATTGGTTGCAAAAACCCATTAAGCATTCAACATGAAGCAGGTTCGACATATTCTGTGAAGTCAATTAGTGTGTAGACCGGCGCTAGCAAAATTTTGAATTTTCCTCTTATATTCTTATATGACTTTTTAAAATCCTGTAATAAATGAGAAATTATTAAAGTTATTGGGAGAATTGCTGAAATGGTTTTTCCAACTAATAAAACATAGTTATTTATGCAAGTATGTAAGTCAATTTCCTAATTAATATTACACTTGCATAAACGATAATATTTTATTGGTTGGAAGACCATTCCAGCCATCTTCTCAATGAACGTAATAATTTCATGTCATAAAGACTTTTTTGACCTTTGATATACGGTGAGAATTGCTCGTAATAGTTGGTGTTTATAATAAATCCAAATTTAAAGTAATGCCTCAATTAGAACCGAATACTCTCTCTTAAAAATGGAAGGGGAAAAAAAAAAAAAACATTAGTCTGTGTTACACATGCATACACATGCTAGATAGCCCACCAGGGCAGGAATGTAGTTGCTTTGGATTGGTTTGACAGTGGTCCCGCTGAGAACATTGTGATTTGTGTGTATATATGGTCTTTAACTCTTTGTTTAGTCCGGCTTCTAAACAATATTATAGTCTATAGTCTATAGTCATCATCATCATTTTGTTTTGCAATTTAGTGCGTTCCTACGTCAGTTGAAAGTATGTCATCCAACTCATGGAAAAAAGTGTACCAATAAATATTTACTATACCAATGTTTTATACATGCGATAAGCTGTTGCTGATGTATACCCTTTAATTTCCTTGTATCTTCCTATTACAACAACAATATGATCTTATAATTTGCATCATTGCTAGCTGAGGGAGGAATAAGAACCAGTTTCTTTGTGATACGTGTGCCGGCACGATCATATTGTGAAATGCCCGAATCATTTTGTTGCATTTGGTCACTGGTTCTTATCATTGAGTTTAGTCATGTCTACCTATTTACTCAATCTTCTTGAGCAATACTTTCTTGTCTCACATGATATGTTGTATACGTGAACTTCATAAAGAAACACATCCATCATCATTTATACGGAAAGAGAAAATATTTCATCCTAAAATATTGACTTTTTTTTTAATAATGGATGAATTTGACTAATTTGATTTTAAGAAATATTTTCTATTCTCACATAATATGTTAGTATTGGTATTAACTCATATTTGTTAGGATAAAGTTTAGCAGGAGCTATGTTTTCCAACCTATTACGTGGCGAGTTATAAGACTATTTATGTGTATTATTTAAACAAGTGACATGACTCATTAAAAAAGTCATGTGACTAAAATTACACATTGATTATTTCTTCAATCACCACATAATAATTATGGGGAAAATAACTTCAAATCGATTTGGAGTTAAACTTTTTACTATTTGTTATTGGATCACTAAGTTGGGGACCTTATGGGTGTAGCAAAGTGGAGCGCAATGAGCAGTGGAAAAGAGCAATATAGTGAACTACTATTGCAACCCTATTTTCTCATATAATGGATTATTAGTCACTGGCTCCCATGAACATAGTTAAGCTCATTGCCTGATAAGGGTATTTTAGTCCATAAAAAAGTCATAAGTACATTTTGACCCATCAGGGCAGAAGTCACTCCTAATGGTCCCACAGGCCAAGGACCCATTGGGATAAGTTCCCTATTCAAAGGCCTCAACATCACGACGGTTCAGTAGTCCGCTATTCTTGAAGACCCGTCGGGTAGCTCGTGTGTGTGCCCGACGGGCGATTTGCACTTCATCCTTTGCTTGGATACTGACAGATGGAGGATCATCCTGACGGATGGGTGGGTATTCCAACAAATGGAGGATCATACCGACGGGCACACCGACAGTTGATCTATTGGGTCCCACAAGCTTTTACGTATTCTCCACTCATGTGTCCATACATGGAAATAACTTGCACACCACATACAAAGACCCTACTACACGTTCATATCTTCCTTATATGGGAAGAGAAGCCCCAAGATTTTGGGACCTAACTCCAAATCTTCCCTACAAGGAAAGTCTCTACGTTCAAGTTATCTTGGTTAACTTTACACCACTATATAAGCACCAACTCTCCTCTTCTTTAAGGTACGTAAAAAATTCTAACTCTCATACTATTGAGTTTCTTGAAAATATTCCTATCTCTGCCTTAACCTTCGGAGGATCTTTGGCTGGCATCCCATTAGTACTTTCTGTTAATTCTTTGATTTCTTATTTTTCAGGTACCTTCATTGGCGCACGTGGACGATCAACTCACTAACGATTTTGTACATCATCACTGCCAAACCATGTAAAATCTCTGCCTTAACCTTCAGAGGGTCTTTGGCTAGCACCCCACTAGTACTCTCTGTTAATTCTTCGATTTCTTATTTTTCAGGTACCTTCATTGGCGCACGTGGACGATCAACTCACTAACAATTTTATGCATCATCACTGCCAAACCATGTAAATTCTCTGTTTTGACTTCTCTCTCCCCCTTTTCTTTAATTTTGTCTAAATAGAATGCATAGGTGAACTTTAAAATGAAATTCACTATTTATTATGTGAATGGAGAAAATATTTGACCCCAAAATATTGACTAACTTTTTATATGTGTTTCATAAGGGTTGAATATCTAGCCAAGAAAATGAAAAGACTAAAAGCATAAGACTGCAGAAAAAAAAATCTTCGCTTTCACTAAGATGTACATCAAACAAGCAAAATAAAAGCTCTCAGAAAAAATCTGCATTATGCCCCTCGTCACTACACCCCATATATAATATTTTTGCTAACCAAAATAATAATAATCATTCGACTATAGTCACTTTGGACTTGAGACCATGTTGTTGTCTAAAGTGTTCTTTTTTTTTTTTTTTTTCCTTTTTATAAAATAAATAAATCTATGTCTAAAGTGTTATACATGTGCGGTGTAAGGTATAATCTCATAGAATATATGGTTATGTTGGGTAAAGACTAACCCGAAAGCTTATATAGCCAAAGGGTAACACTTCGAATACATATGGGTTTGTATGTGACACCCCCGGCAAAACAAAAAGATCGTGAAACGGGTTGGAGGCAGGAAATTGGGTAAAGACTAACCCGAAAGCTTATATAACCAAAGGGTAACACTTCGAATACATATGGGTTTGTATGTGACACCCCCGGCAAAACAAAAAGATCGTGAAACGGGTTGGAGGCAGGAAATTGGATTTATAATGTCGTTAAACTAATTATTTTAAATCACTTCATTGTGTTGGACCACAATTTCATGCATTTATATATTCAAAGCAAACATCTACATGTATTTCGATTCAAAAATATAACACGTCAACTTACATGTATAAAGCATTCACATAGGAAGGAATCGATCACTAAAAGCTGATATAATGTTTATGACAACGTGTCCTGTCCTAGTGATGAATGCAACCACCAAGGAGTGCACAATCATAAATAGATTCAAATTAATTCAATTCTCAATCCCAAAAGAAATTAATGAATAAGGGTAAAATTATGTATTATCCAATTAATTTTCCTTAAGAAGAGAAAAAAATATTTATGTTTGATTTATCAATACAACTATATATTTGAATTTTATTAAAAAATATAATGTACTGCACTTAAAATTAGAGGTGTCCATGTTCGACCCAACCCGCGAACACGACACAAACCTGACACGGGTTTTTTCGAGTTAGGGTTAGGCCTTAATAGGTTTGTGTCATAAACGGGTTGACCCGAAAGTGATATAATAAGAAACGGTCATAAACGGGTCAACCCGCAATAGACACATTTGACACGCCAATTTATTTGTGTCAACTCGAAATGACCTACTTAACACAACCCGTTTAACTCATATAACAAATAAATATTTATTTTATTTTAGATTTATCAAATACCTTTTATATCCAACATATATTTTAAATTTAAAAAGAAAAGAAAGTAATTACAAAAATTTACAAGTAATATAATTGGAAATTGAAACTTTACAAACCTTAGAACTCCTATACTTTTTTTTTTTTTTGGCATAGAACTTACACAAATGAAATTGGATGAGCTTGTGGAAGATGTTATGAATTTGGACATCAACAAAGAATCTATGGATGATAATCGGGGTCATAGTCAGGATTAGTCTACTGTTTGCTCAAATTCTTTCAATATTGATACTTAGCATTTGGCGAGTTCTAGAAATATTATATTTTTATTGAATTATGTTATTTTATTTTTGTGAAACTTTGTTATTTTGAATTTGGATTGAAGTGTATGCCCTTCTTTTGGAGTGTAAAGAACTTATTTCTAGGTAAATGTTATATTTTTGTTGAAGTATATTATTTTGAATGTGGGTTGAAGACTTGAAATGTATGCACTGCTTTTTGGGATGTAAAAATAATTATTTTTAGATGGATGTTATATTTAATATTATGCAGGTTGAAATGGGTTGTGTTACATTTGTGTCAACTCAACACGACTCGTTTATTAAGCGTGTCAAATGGGTTGGGTCAGGTCAACCCGCCTTATCAACAGGTCGAGTTAGGATTGAAGGATCATGACACGATTATTAAATGGGTCGGGTTATGGTTGAGCGATTTAGTCGAATTCCCCTAACTCGACACGACACGAATCCGACATGCTAACCCGAATTGACACTCCTACTTAAAATTTAAACAATACTTAAGTTTTGTCAAATATATATATATATATATATATATATATAATATGAAACATAGAAAAAAAATCATTGACTTATCAAATTATCAATCAAGCTATGCTAAAGATTTAACAAAAGATAGAAACAAATCCCAATCTGTTTTACGTCAGGCAATATATAGAGTAACTTCTGACATAACAATAAAAGCAAGACGTGTAAGCAGATTGACTCATTAAGTTCCCATTAAAATAGAATCCCCACAAGAACAAGCACCTGCCAAATATATATATTATAATTGTTTCATGTCCATTTGTAAGTTGGAAGCAAAATTTAAGTTGTAAACTCCCTTTGAGATCTCACCTAACGCATTACACTTAATTATTATATCTAAGTTTTGTTCGATAGATATATTATATAATTGAATTGTTTCACGCCCATTTTGTTTCACGCCCATTTTTAAGTTAGAAGTAATTTGAGTTGTAATATCTCTCTTTTATATAAAGTATGTTCAACAAGACAAACGCCTCAATTATGAGAATCAAACTTAAATCTCTATTGTACGGTAGTACCAACCACGAGAGTTTGCAAACATCATAATTTATATCTTTGGGACGAGAATTTAGGGAGAGACAATTATAATTTCAAGTTAGACATGCAGGTGGCTTCTTTGTTAATCAAGACCACCAACATAATTATTAAGCCTTGTTTGATTAATTGAATGTCAGTATAAAATGGACTACGATCTTTATGTTTTTCTCTCTTTCATATCTCCATTTCTGGGCTTGACTAATCATTCATAGTGGCTTTGTCACTTAGCAGTTGGAAACAGCTTTCCTCTTCCATAATTTGAAGTCTATCTAACTTTAATAAAAATTAGTACAGCAGATAACCTTAATAACATATAAAATAAAACGCATCATTGCGTGCCGTTCTTTAGGTAAATGTCTCCCAAAAAAAAATTCAATAAAATAAGAACATGTAATCCACATGCAACGCACTCAATAATGTGGTCAGCCAATCAATCCAATCAATCAAAAATATTAGAATCCCACGGCTAGTAGCTAATATTCCCATGCACCATTTTGCATATTTCTAAAATTACCATTTATGGGCCAAGATCCTTGGAGTCGCTGGCGGGAAACTCAATGTTGCCAACCAAAATTCTAACCTGTCATCATCTATATATTTGAGAAGTAGGAGAACAATAAACAAACAATGATTGATCCCACTCTGATATCATATCGATCCCTTTGGATCCTATGAATATTTTTGCTTTATTAGCTCTTCCTCCTCTTCCGACTTCTATTTCAAAAGCAAACAACGACATTTTTTTTTTTTTGTTGTTTTGTTTTTGCAATGTGAAATGCGAATTATTTAATATAAAAAGAGAGGAATTTGTGATAATCAAGAGCAGCACCACACTTTGGCTGCAAAAATTGTGGTGTGGGCCAAGGCAAAGATGAATGAATAGTGGGGGCCATTTGAACATTATGGGGATCAGTCAAGTTAGTTGACTGGTCAAAAATTATCAGTCAAAGATAGAAAAAAACACACAGGGGAAGAAAAGTGAAAGTAGAATAGGAAGCTGTGCCCCCATAAGACTATACCATGGTATATGGTGATTGAGAATAGCGCATAGCGCATCTTCTCTTCTGTGAAGAAAAGAATCTGGCATTTCCCACTCTGCAGAATCTTAGAAGAGGTAAGGTTAGTATCACATCTAAGATTGTGCCGGTTAATCAACCAGCACTGACTTGCCTCAGAGCCTCGGACTATGTTCCAACCCTCAATTTTGTCTCTCTTTTTTTTAATCTTTCTTTGGCCACATAGGAATTTGGATTTTAGACATAAATCCTCGAACAGGGCATTTTTTACATTTTACGGGGCAAGCTTTTGGAACAAATTTACTTAGTACTTACAACTGAACTAATATCTCTCCCATTAAAATTAAAAAAAAAAACCTAATATCTCAATGTTGTGTTCAATATATGCAGGATTAGAGTGTGGATTGTGATAGTTAAATGAAGGATTAGAGTGTGGATTGGAGGTATAATGGTACTTTATTGTTGTGGGGCACTAACATTGTAGCATGTACTAAGAAGCAACCGTGACCTTGTGTTAAAAGAGACAATAATTATTTGAGTCTACTATAATGGATAATTATTGAGTACTCTCGAGTACTATAAATATATATTCCATCCTCTCACATAACTGTGGATCCTACTAATTAAATTTATGATAGAACTCATAATTTATGTGAGAGGAAGAGTACGCATTTATAGTACTTCCAAAATATTCAATAATTTTTCCTACTATAATAGTTTTAATGGGAAAGTGAAGTCGGTAAATCAACTGGGCTGGAATGGTTATATTGTCTTTTCTAGAGTTACAGTTGAGATATAATAAAAGACATGTCTTGAGCAGTATTATAATTGTGGAAAAAAAATGTGTGATTCTTATATAGGCTTCATTGTGGTAGTTGAATACGTGAATATAGTAAATGGCATACGTTATTAATAAGCCAACTTATTTGCTTAAATTTAGCTGATTAAAGTGCATACTTTTTTGAGACCATTAAAGTGCATACTTAATCTCAAATGGAGTGGAATATAATTTTGAAAAATTATTGTGTACTCTTGGAATACCATAAATGTGTACTTCCTCCACTGACATTAATGGTGAGTCTTACTAATTAAATTTATGGTATGACCCATCATTCATGTGAGAGGTAGGACTACGCATTTATGATATTTCGAGAGTACCTAATAATTTTCCTATAATTTTTACTTTGAATTCCAAGATAAAATTATTTGCCTCATTTTGAAAGAAACCCTGTCAGTAAAAATAAAATTGCTGTGAATGAATAACATTTCCTCAGTTCATGATGTGTTCTATTTTGTGAAGGACGATGATTTTATTTACAACAGTTTAGTCTATAAGAAAAGCTGTGTACCAAACTCTTACTAGACTCCATGTTTTCATTTTTTTAATTTTATTTTTGCTAAATGGTAGGGAAAACGTCTTATCTAATATATTTAATATTGACAAGGTTACAACAAGTTGAACATAAACCTTCTTCGTTAAAAACAAGAGAAATATTATTAAAAACTAGATGGAGATACTTTGATTGTTTTCACTCGTATTCTCTAACAGCTTGGTAGCAGTAGTGCACTGTGCACATTATCAACCAAACCACTGACGTCTAATCCCATTTAGGGAAATTTTTTAAGTATCACATGCAACATAAGTCACCTTTATATATGTTGTTATATATATATATACATATATATTGACGTAAAATATTTGATACAAACAAAATTTAGCATTTGCTTGTCGTCTTGTCATTAAACAGTCATATGAATAAGATAAAAAGAAAGATTTCTTCTGTAAATTTATGCTAAAATCAAATTTTTATTAAAAAGTAATAATAAAGCTAAAAATACTGATCTTGTTGTCCCGTACTAAGAAGTAAGAACAGCAAAAAACTCGTAGTTCAGTGATTTGAAGACTCAATTATATAACTGAAATGTTGGAAACCTTTTTACAGAAATGATCATAATGGTATAAGGGATTTTAATTTCGTTCCATAATTGGTACGAATGTACTAAGAAGATGAAACACAAGGACAAATGAGAAGTGTAAAGTAGTGTGAACTAAAGCGGGACGAGGAGATAAACTAGGTATTGGGGGTTGTTTGATATATATGTTTGTATTTAAATTTTTAGTTTTTAAGTAATATTATACATATTTTTATGTATTTTTTATTAATATATATTTTTAAAAAATATATATAATGTTATTAAAACAATGTTACCAAATAGCTCTTAAACAATAAGAAATGAAAGCAAGCTATTCGAGTTCTACAAATTATTTTACCATTTTTAATTACAATTTTGATGTGATAGATATAATAGAGTAGGTTATCTGTTACTTAAATATAAATTTATTATTTTTTCCTTCCTCACTGCTTATATTTTGCCATATCATAATGGCACTAAAGAAGTTATCTAATAGTTTACGATAAGCAAAATAAAGTAGCAAACAAAGAAATGGATGGGACAGAGGGATAGGTGATTTGGTCGGTGTAGAGTAGGGTCCACAGTAGATGCCAGATGTCTGACCGGACACGTGGCAGAGAAAATGCGGCTACGAGACGAATATTACAGTTTACGAGGAAAGGAACAAGCTAGGAACAACCAGTAGCAATGAATAGAGATAGCAATAGATTTTGGCAATGGATATTATTAGCAATGACTAGTAGACTCTAAGCTAGCTAGTAGCCGTCACTATCAAGTCCTCGAGGGAGGGTGGCTAGTGGGTTTTTTTCGGTGGGTCCCTTACATCTCCTCCCTTGTGAAGCAAAGGATAATCCAATCTTCTTCTCTCATAACAAGACAAAACAAAAACCATCATAGAGGGGGATATTAAAAAAAAAAAAAAAAAAAAAAAAATCCTTTATTGGGATAGATTGGGATTCGAGGATTTTAAAGTAAAGAAGTTCAACGATAATTATTAGTCTAAATTATTTTTTAAATAAGTGTTTGATCTTAATTTTGGGTTAGGTCTTAGACTTTTAGTTGAGTTTGTTTATGGTTTCCAAGCAAACACTAGCACGATCCAATTGAGTTTAGATTTTATGGGTGAAATTTTTTTTTTTTTTTTTTTAAATTTATGAGATCTTGTATTTGAAATCTCTTACCAGTATCTTAGGGTAATGCTCAAAGAATTCCTACCTATAATCCAAATGAAGTAGTAGTTGTTTAAAAAATATTTGTTTTAGTAGGGTTGATTGAATCAAGAATTATGCATATAGTAATATATAATATATTTATATGAGTTTTAAAAAATGTTATCTATAACCCTAAGGAGTTGTTCAGTAGTTCTTAAGACCTCATGGTATCCATGAGTTCTGTGTTCAAAATTTCTTATCATCATCTTGAGGCTATCTTTAAGAAATTTTTCCCTATAATAACTTAATGTATATGAGACGGATGAATTGCATACACCTAAAGGAATAAAAATTTTTGATACACATGAAATATTCTCATGACAAATTTATATAAGATACTCTAATTTAATTGAATTTAATTCTCCTTTTAGTACTAAGTTTTTTATTCTTGTTGCTTGTATGTGTGTTTGTTGCTAAAAAAGGGGTAATTATCCACTTAGAGCATCACCATTGTTAGTGGTAAAATAGCCTTTTAGCTATTTTACCACCTTAAATTCCAATTAGTACCCAACATTGGTGGAGCCAAGGGTAAATTTTTTTGTCTTCTTGCTATAGTGAATTGCCAAGACCGGCAATTTACTGTAGGCAGTTCATTGTAGTAAGAAGGCATAAAAAAAATATTTTATCACTTAGTTGGGTTTCGTGGTAGAGAGGAAGAGAGAGGAAGTGAGAATGAAATTAATAAAAAAATTAATAGTGTTTGGCTTATAGTAAAAATAAGACCATTGATTCATCGTATGTTGTGAAATTGTATATTAAAATAGATAAAGTAGATTTTTGAGGTGTTAAATGCTAAAACTTTTAGCTCCACTGATGTGGATGCTCATAGAGAGTATTTTGCGAGTAGTATAACTTATTTTACCCTCCCTTAAAAGTTATTATGACTTTTGAATGGAGTTTATGGCATGCAATTATGTTAAAACCTCATCCCTTCCCCCTTTGTGTGTATATGTGTGTTTGTCTCTAAAAAAAAGTTATTTATTTTTGCTTGATTTTCCTTGATATAATTTTATTAAAAAAAAATTGTCTTTGAGGTATAATCAACCACAACATACCCCCCCCCCCCCCCCAATCTCCTTCAAACAAGAAAATTAGGGACGATGCACCACTCTACCAGTTCATTGAAATTGTCTCGACATGATCATAATAACACCTATCTGTCGAAAAAATGTTGTTTGAAGGCCTAGACAAGAGATGAAACTGTGGAGCAACATAACTCGCTAATTCAACTAACAGAGGCAAAGTGAATTGTAACTCAACTAACATCCTCTGGTATTTCAAATAAAGATATCCAAAATTCAAATTTCACCTCCTTATTGTTGTAACAAATGATTACAAAAAAGGGGGGAGGGGGGAGGGGGGAGGGGGGAGGGGGAGGCCTAGACAGGCAATAGTCCAAATGGAACCACAACCACGCTAATTATATTATAATTGGGACAAAACTCATATGTTTAAGCATTTTGTTCCAGTGTTCCTATATGTTTTGTTAATTACTCAATTAAAGTTTCTTCGACCATTGTCGCATAGCAGATTAGAGAAAGATAGCTCCAAATTAGTTTAGAGGTAAACTTTCTTTAGCCCACTAAACCAAAAAAATGCTGGATATTTGGCATGTGGAAACTTCACATTTCAATCACCACATAGTGAATTAGAGAAAGATAACTTCAAACTAGTTTAGAAGTAAACTTTCTCAAACCCTCTTAAACTAGAAAGAGGCTGTATATTTAGCATGTGGGAAACTAATGGAGGTCACGCGAGGCACAAGAGAGCTGCACCTGTACGCCATATAGGGTTTGGTTACTGTTCTTTGTCCGGCTGGCTTAATAATATGGACAGAGCAATAGGGAAACGGTGCTACAAATGAGATCCGTTTTAAATTGCTACACGCCAAGCTTACGTTGTGGTAACGGACACAGATGAGATATATCAAACGTGATGAATGCAAGTTGAGAGGGAGAGTGAATGCACAGATTCACACTCTTTTATTGGGGTTCCGTTTTTCCATTCAAACAAACATGACTTGTGTCAAAACAAGATATATATGAAATAGGTATATGTACTTTTCTTTTTTCTCTTTCTTGGGCACTTTCTATTTTATAGATGTTTCCGGAAATGATATATATTCTAAAATTGTGGTTTTTGTTTTCTCATATAATTTCAAATAAAACTTCTTCATTCAGAGGTTTTTAGAGTTTTCATTGTGACTTTACTTTGAAATTCTTAAAAATTTTATAATATATGTGAAATAAATTATTTAAATTTTTTTTTTATGTCAACAAATTAAAACAATATATTATTCTTCTTAGAACAATACTAATGAAGTAGTTGTTGGCGTGACCAAAAGTATTGTAACTCATTTAGCATTTTTTGATGTTTCTAATAAAGACATTTAGGGTTCAAAATCTTCAAATTCCCTTACTCCAAACTATCTAGCATAAAATAAAATAAAAAAGTAGTTGTTGGTGTGACTACTTATTTAATATGGATGGTTGAACTTTCAAAAATTTCATGGTAGAGCCAAAGAGAGTTATGTTATAAACTTTTAAAGGATCTCAATTATGAAATTTTAATAAATTTATATTTATTCTTAACTGACACTTTCAAATAAAATGATATTTCAATAGAAATTTTAATTTTAATTTCATTTGTAAAGTCATTTTAATTAAATTTGTTCTAAACATAATTAAGAGTGGCATGCTCAAGTATCATTTTTGAAACTTCGGTATGTCTTATAACAGAAAACTAAAATGGGTTTTAAAATATGAAATGGTTGTTTTCTTAAATGATTTTGCACCCACTCGATCGAGTTTGTTAATGGATTCCAAGTAAATCACCCCCATATGATACAAAAAATATTGTAATTAATTTTTTTTATAATAAAAATAGTACTTGAGGTCACCATTAATTACTATTAATTGAGAATTTTATAATGCCATGTTTGTTTCTCGTTAGTAGAAAGAAAAGAAGATAAAGTTTTGAAATTCTCTTCTTCTTCTTTTTCTTTTTCTTTTTTATTTTTTTATTGTTATTTTTTTTTAATGTTTGGTTTGTGATCTGAATAAGTTTGTCAAGTATCTTTGTCCATAGCCAACATAGACGATAGACAATAGACGTCATCAAGAGGAGTCAATAGACAAGAAGAACCTGGGGGGCTGCGATTTATGGTGCATGTGGGCTTAATCTATGATGGAAGAGAATGATACATGCCTAAATTAGCATATTCCATAAGAGAAGTGTTCCATAATATTTTTACTATAAATCTTAGGTGAGAAGTTATTCGTACTAATTTGAACTCACTACTGAAGTTACACTTATAGTTTGAGACACTTGAGGGGTATGAAAATACCCCCAAAAACTCTTTGTGCAAATATCAAACACTTCTTCTTCTTTTTTATTTTTCTTTTTGACGAGGAAATATATCAAAAAAAAAATTCTGAGAAAGTTGAATTAAGTATCGAAGAAGTGTTGACTATCACCAAGCCAGTGTCTATTGTAAGCAATCTATATATCCTTCATCGATGCAATTAAGTTTCTCTAGGTTCAAACGGGCATGTGATCGGTAATCTTCAGCACCATCATTTTGTAAAGCAAATGAAAAAAAATAGAATAAGATAGTAAAATGTAAATTTTTAACAAGAAAATAAAGTTAAAGGTTAAAACTGACCCGGATCCCATTTTCATCATACTTTTGAGATAGCAAATAATTCATGTCACTCTTCTACTACTATATGTATATAAGATATTGGACTAGTCAATTATTGGGGCAGGGATTGAACAGTATTATAATAAGTCATAGTAAAGCATCCCCATCTACTGTTATTAAAGGGCTTTCCCTCCAGATCGAGAATGGTTCCCTCAACAAAATAACCTTCAGTGACTACAGTAAAATAATATCAGCAAGCTGAAGGCACCACAGCAAGTACAATTTTAGTGCATGCTGCATGTGATGTGCAAGAGCAAAGTTGCTAAGAAAATGCTATTCTTCACGGTGAAGTATTCTTATTTATCGTGATGAATGTTGGTAAACTGCTTTTATGGACAATGATAGTCCATATTGCTTTTAAATGGGAACTGAAAGAAACGACAAATAGTCCCTCGAATATATATGGTGATGACATAAGTCTACCAAGTACCGAGTCTCTTGCCCGAATATATATATCTTTTTTTTGTGGAAGTGGTTGTTAGAGTTCAAATTTGGTGAGCTAAGCACGTTTCTATTATCCATTAAGAAAACTTTGCCGGTAATCTTTAATAATTTTGTATGCAATTTGAGGTTAGGAATGTCAAACAGAACAATGACTTTAACTGTTTAACTTAATTAAAATATTTCTGAATAGAATTCTTAAAATAAAAGTGGCGGGGGAATTCTTGTTCCCTCAAGTTGAGAGCCTCTAACACATTTAAATTAAGTCTAATCAACTTTAAATCTTGACAGATTGATGTATTTTTTTAATTAATTAACTAATTATTCCTACTCTCCTGCTATATCAATTAAAATAATGAGCCCACTTCCTTGTATTATTAATAAATAATAATATTAGTATGAGTCTGGCGATGTGATAAGATTGGGCCATAATATAATCAACTCCTAAGTCTCCTTCCTCAAAAAATAAAAATAAACTCCTAAGTCTCTAATGGATACAAATACAATATGGTTTATTGGATAATGGAAGGTTTTTAAAAAAAAAAAAAAAACTGTGTTGGAGTTATTCAAAGATTTTTTAAAAGGATCCAAATCCAAGAGATCTAGAGTTACCCTCATTTTGGAACATAATATCACAATTGATTAAAAACAGAGAGCAAGAGGAGAAGTTAAAAAAGGAACATCAATCTCCCCTAGAGCATGTATTGGCTGAAATCAAGTGCACATACTATCTCAGTTTAATTTAAATAATTAAAAAAAAATATATATATATATATATATATATATATTTTGAGATCAGGAGCGAAAAACCATAACGTCTAGCTTTCACAAAGAAAATCTTAAAGATGGGTTTTGCTATAAAAAATTAAAAAAAAAAAAAAAAAATCTTCGAAATGAGTTTTCCATTTGTCACTTAAAGACCATGCTAAATCTTCCTGTAAAGAAAATCTTACAAAAGAACTGCAATATCCACTTCAACACTCGAAAGCTTTAACTGAACATTGTTTTAGCTTCTTCTCCAAAAAAAAAAAATTTGTTTTAGCTTAAAAAAAAGCTTCACATTTGTGGGTTCTAGAAAACTCGTGCACATTATTTGAAGGTAAGTTGACATCGATTGGGCTGGACTGGCATGGGCTTCCATATTGCTTTAGTTTTTCTCTAGTGGGCTAGAGCAGCCCATTCAACTTGTACATAATTTTTGGTTTAATCCTAAAATGAATACCTTATGCTGATGGTATTACTGGATACATTATACTAATGAGTAATGAAACATTTGGTACGTTAAAGAGTGATTACGATACGAAAGATAATTTTTATTATCAGTAATAAAAGATATTGTAATGAAATAATTATTCATATTCATAGGTTTTATTGTAAAATTTAAATAAAACTTAGAATATATATTTATGAAATATTTAACTTATATAATTACATTTCCTAAAAATGAATATTTTAAAAAATTTTGACATCATTCTCAATTTCAAATCAATATGGATATCGATTCTCAAAAAAAAAAAATCAATATCAATAAAAAAAATTAAAAAAAAAAAAAAAAAGACATTGAAAGCATCTTCACATCCACATACACAAAATATATATGCAAGTAATGCAACTAAAATTATATGTTATGAATTATAATAGAAAGGTTTATGTATGTAGAAATTAGAGAGAGATGGAAAGAGTTTGTATTTTTGAAAATATATTAATTGTAAAAGTTTATTAAACCTACTAAGGAATAATTTTTCCTAAATTTAAGGAATATCTATTCCAATAACTATTCCTTATAAAGATTCAACTAAATAACTAAATAACTAAATAACTATTTTATATGTAACAATTCCATTACATGATCTATCACAATATACCAAACAAATCCTAAGGTTACAAGGAAGTGTTAGTACTTACCACTGGTCAGTTTGGTCATGATCATCGAGGAGTATACGCTACTTTTTTTTTTTGGCTAAAATGCAAAACTCACCCTCTAAGTTTCATCACTTTTCATTTCAGTCTTCTAAATTTAAGTTTTGTCATTTCAATTCTTTAAGTTTCATTCATTCTCAATTAAGTCTTCAGTTAACAATCCGTTAGTTGCTACCGTTATCCCACCCAGACAACATCGTTTTTGCCCTTTATTTAATTTTTAATTAATTAATTATTTAGTAAAAAACGTTGATTTAAAATTTTTTTTTAAAAAAAACCCCGAAATTAATGGACGTTGTCCCTCCCATCTGAAAGAACACAAAATTGCAATCCCACCCACCTAATACCCTAGCCTAGCTCGATACTGTGAGGGAGAAGAAAGACCGAGAGGGAGAAGGGGAGAGAAAGAGAGATCGAAGGGGAGAAGAGGGAACTGGAGCCGCTGAATCTGTACATTCCGATCGGAGCGGAGCCGCCCAAGGTCTTCCCTCTCGGTCTTGGGCACATAGGCCTCCCAGGGCATTAAGTAATCTCCCACTTAAGTTGCTAAATGAATTGACATGATATGGTGGCAAGACCACAGGAAACCTTAACATTGTTTCTATGCACTCTAACATGTAAGGGATACTCCTCAGTCTCTGCACCTTAGCAAGTCTGAAAGAAAAGCTTTGGAGGAGGAAATCCCCCATCAAAAGTTTCTAAGGAATCTATTACTTTCCACCACCACAATTCTATAATGATCCCACTACTTTGTTACCAACTTAGGATTTGGTTGGATAGAAAAAAGAAAACTATGGAAAGAAAATGGGTGGGTGGTGTTGCAATTTTGTGTTCTTTTAGATGGGAGGGAGGGGATGACGTTGATTCTTTCTGGTATTTTATTTTATTTTATTTTAATTTAACGTTTTTTTAAATTAATAAATAAATAATAAATATAAAATTAAAAATTAAATAAAGGGCAAAAATGGTATCTTATGGGTAAGATAACTGCAGCAATTAACAAATTGTTAACAGAAGACTTAATTGAGGATGGATGAAACTTAAAGGGCTGAAATGACAAAACCTAAACTTAGAGGACTGAAATGAAAAATGATGAAACTTAGAGGGTGAGTTTTACATTTTTGCCTTTTTTTTTTTTTTTTTTTTTTTTTTTTTTTTGTTGATAAACTGCAATATATAAACTAAATAATATCAAAATACAAAGAGGCATCTTCCATACAACTAGCTAATAAACTAGGGGGAAGATTACCCGAATTGAAAAAAACAAGACAACTTGGACTCTATTGCAAACTTTGCTGTTGCATGGGCAGCATAATTGCAACTTCTATTGACCCAAATAAAAGATCAAGAAGTGAAAGACTCGACAATAAAACTAATATCAGAAATAAGATGATCAATGGCCCAAACGGAGTTGCCTGAGCAGTCTAGGATAGCATAAATGTAGACCTTTGAGTCTCCTTAAAAAATGACATGGCTCCACCTTTCTCGACTTGCTAGTTGAACCGCCCACAACAACGCTTTCATCATGCAGAAAATCCTGGTGCGATATTAGTCTCACAACCACTAATTGGAGGTGAGAATTACCCTACATGGGCGCGATCAATGGAGAGAGCTCTTAGGATCAAGAATAAGTTCTGGTTGATTGATGGATTGGCTTCTCTGACTTCAGCCATGGAGAAAATTCCTCTCTTGGTTCAAAGTTGGTCATGATGCAATGAAATTGTGGTTTCTTGGATTGTTAATTGTGTTTCTCCTAGGATAGCCACGAGCATGGTGTATCGTAAGACTGCTAAAGAAGTCTGGAAGAAGCTCTAGAACATGTTTTCTCAAGGTAATGGACCTAGGGTTTATCAATTACAGAAAGATCTTGCGAGTTTTTCTAAAGGTGAGCTATCTGTGACTGAATACTTCACCAATCTTTCAATTCTATGGGATGAATTACAAAACTATGAACCTCTTCCTACATGTTCTTGTGAGAAGTGTGTGTGTCATATAAATGAGAAGATCTCAAATATTCATCACAGAGAAGTTGTTATACAATTTTTGATGGGTCTCAATTACTCTTTCTCTCACATTCGAGGACAAATTTTGTTGATGGATCCTATTCCATCTGTTGAAAAATTCTTCTCCTTGTTGATTCAAGATGAGAAGCAAAGATCAGTTGGGCATGGCAGCAACAATGGTTCTTTTGTGGAGTCCACAGCACTTGCAACTAAGACCATGAATCTTGATTCCAAGATCTTTAAGAAAACTAAGGAAAAGCCTACTTGCAGCCACTGTGGATTGCGTGGTCACACCCTGGAGAAATGCTACAAACTCCATGGCTACCCTCCTGGCTACAAGACCAAGCCAAGGGCTAATCAGGTTTCATCTTTTGATGCTGCTCAAGAGTCTGTTGCTGTTACCACTCAACAAGCATTTCCTTTTACAATAGAACAATGTCAGAAATTGCTTGCCATGATTGGAAAGAATGATGCTCAAGCCAACACTATTGCCATGGCAAATAATGTTGCTTTCAATCAGACTTCATGCTCTCAGTCCACACCTCTAGCAAGTAATCTCAAGCACTCCATATTTTCTGCTAAGCTTGTGAACAGAACTGCCTTTGGTGTTGATACTTGGGTCATGGATACAAGAGCAAGTGATCATATTGTTTGTTCTGTCTCTCTTTTTTAGTCTTATACTACTGTTTCACATTGTGTTGTTAAATTGCCAAATGGTGAATCAGCACATGTTACTCACATTGGCATTGTTAAACTTTCTAATTCTCTTATTCTTGAACATGTTCTTTGTGTTCTTTCTTTCTTATTCAATCTCTTGTCTGTCAGTCAACTTACTCAAAGATTGCCTTTGTGTCTTGCGTTTTTGTCTCAATATTGTTTCATTCAGGACCTTTCATGTTGGAAGACAATTGGAGTGGGTGAAGTCCATAAATGTTTGTATCTGCTACAAAATAGTACTTCCAGGACTACACCTTCTCTATCATATCATCTTTCCAATCACAAGTCCTTCAAGTCAGCTCTTTCCTCCTTTGTTTCTTCTAAAGACATGTCAATCTTGTGGCATTTTAGGTTAGGTCATCCATCCTGAAGCAGAATGTCTGTTTTACAAAATGTTCTACCTTCTTTTTCATCCAAATGTACTGATGTTTGTACCATTTGTCCTTTGGCAAAACAAAAGAGACTGCCTTTTCCTTCTCAAAATAATCTGTGTAATGAACCTTTTTCAATAATACATGTGAATGTTTGGGGTCCATATTCTGTTTGCATTCATGATGGTTTTAAGTTTTTCCTTACAATTATTGATGATGCTACCAGATCTACTTGGGTGTACCTCATGAAAGCTAAATCAGATGTTAAACATCTTTTAATCTCATTTATAACATGGTTTACACCCAATTTGACACTAGTATTAAAGTAATCAGGTTAGACAATGTTTTTGAATTCTCTTTACCTGATTTTTACAATGCTCATGGCATTGTGCATCAAAAGACTTGTGCTTATACACCACAGCAAAATTCTATGGTGGAAAGGAAACATCAACACCTTTTGAATGTTGCAAGGTCTCTTAAGCTCCAATCTAATATCCCTTCTGCTTATTAGGTTGATTGCATCCTCACTGCCACTTACCTCATTAATAGGCTACCTATTCCTTTATTACAAAACAAGTCTCCTCTTGAACTTTTTTTCCATAAACCACCTTCATTTAATCACCTTAGAGTTTTTGGATGTTTGTGTTTTATCTCTACTCCTCCTGTTCATAGGTTGAAATTTGACTTTAGAGCCCTTCCTTGTGTCTTCCTTGGTTACCCCTTCAATGTGAAAGGTTACAAAATCCTTAATCTACATACTAGGAAGATCACTATCTCTAGAGATGTTATATTTCATGAATCAATTTTTCCTTTCTCTCCCTCTTATAAGTCTTTGTTATCTGAGACACCTCCATTGTCAATTCCTTTACCTGCTTCTTGTAATCCTATTTTTAATGATTCTTCTGGTCCTAGTTTTATTTTTGCAAACACATCTTTGAATCCAGGGACTCCCTCATCTAGTCCTTCCTCCATTTTGGTTGGTTCTTTACCAATTCCCTTACCTGTTGATCTTGATCAGTCCACTTCCATGTCAGTTGATCATCCTGCTGTGTTGCCCAATCAACCCTCTTCCATGTCTGGTGATCAACCTCTTTTGTTGGTTGATCAGCCCACTTCCTTGTCTAATTCTGATCAGCCAGTTACCCTTAGAAAATCTACTAGGGCCAGTCATAAACCAGCTTACCTAGATGCTTACAAATGTAATAAAATGTCTTCCCAATGTCATATTCCCTCTAGTACTGCCCATCCTTTGTCTTCCTACCTGTCTTCTCACAGGTTGTCCTCTAAACACTTACACTTCTGCAATATGATTTCCTCCATTGAAGAACCTAAGTTCTATCACTAGGCAGTCACTGATCCCAAGTTAAGAGAAGCTATGGCTGCTGAAATTTCTGCCCTTGAAGCTAACCATTTGCATTCTCACTCCTTTGCCTTCTCATAAGAAAACTGTTGGGTGTAAATGGGTATATAAGGTGAAATATAGGTCTAATAGGAGTATGGAGAGATATAAGGCCCGGCTGGTTGCCAAAGGCTTCACTCAAAAGGAAGGCCTTGATTATTTGGAGACTTTTTCTCCTGTTGCAAAGTTAGTTTCTGTCAAAATCCTCCTTGCCGTAGCTGCTGTGCAAGGCTGGTTTTTATGTCAGCTTGATGTGAACAATGCCTTCCTTCATAGTGATTTGAAGGAAGAGGTATATATGGACCTTCCACCACGCTTCCACAGCAAGGGGGGGCTTGTATGAAAACTTGTCAAATCCTTGTATGGTATGAAACAGCTTCCAGACAGTGGTTTGCTAAGTTTTCCACTGCTCTACTCATGCTGGGTTTTACTAAATCTAGAGCAGACTACTCTTTGTTTACTAAGAAGATTTCTACCTCATTCATTGCGCTTTCAGTACATGTTGATGATATTTTACTTGCTAGTGACAACAAGTAGGCAGTGGATGATTTAAGGTTCTTCTTGATCAACAGTTTAAAGTTCTTTTTGGGTCTTGAGGTAGCAAGGGCTGCAAGTGGCATTAGCTTGTGTCAAAAGAAGTACATCCTAGATCTATTGAAAGAGGCTGTCATGATGGGGTGTAAACCAGCCAAGATTCCAATGGATCTTAATGTCAAGCTCAGTAAGTATGAAGGTAAAGCCTTGCAAGATCCTAGTTCCTATAGGAGGCTTATAGGAAAGCTTCTGTACTTAACCATAACCAGACCAGATATAACCTTTGCTATGAATCGTTTGAGTCAATTCATGGCATATCCTAGAGAACCACACTTACATGCAGCCAATAAAGTCTTGCAGTACCTCAAGGCAACACTAGGTCAGGGTCTATTCTTTTCAAGTAAGTCATACTTGCACTTGAAAGCCTTCACAGATGCAGACTGGGCTTCTTGTCCTAACACTAGAGGTCTGTGACAGGGTTTTATGTCTTTCTTGGTGAGTCTCTAGTCTCCTAGAAGTCTAAAAAGTAACAAACAGTCTCAAGATCCTTAATAGAATCAGAGTATCGAGCCATGGCAGTAGCTGTTTATGAGGTCATTTGGCTTCTATATTTGCTTAGTGATCTTCAAGTCAAGCACCCTCAAGCAGCCCTTCTGTTTTGTGACAGTCAAGTAGCCCTTCACATAGCTGCAAACGCGGTTTTCCATGAAAGAACGAAGCATATTGAAATAGAATGTCATCTAGTGAAGGATAAGGTTTTGGAAGAGTATATCAGAATGTTACATGTTAAAACTAATTCCCAAATTGCAGATTTGTTGACAAAGGCTTTAAATGCTCATCAATTTTCCTTTCTTGTGTCCAAGTTGAATATGGTCAACATTTATGCCCCTCTTCCACTTGAGGGGGGGTGTCAAGATTCTACAAAGAAAGATAGAAAGGATCGTGATAGAAACAAGGATCAAGGGAAGAAGAAGAATCTCAAGCCTGCTGCTTAAATGACAATATATATACTCTGTACACTGTGTCAGTTTTATTTTATATACTACATGTAGCTTTGCATCACTCGTGTTAGTTTTAGTAAGCACGTGGATAATACATGTGTGGTAGTTAGTTTTATTAATCAAGTTTTGGGGGAAATCTGTTAGATTAGTTAGTTGAGTTTCCCCTGTTTTCCTTGTATATAAGTATACTTAGCCTCTGTAATCCTTGACAGAATGCAATATACAGAAACTTCTCCAAGTCTAGAATCTTCTTTTCTTTGTTTTCTTAATAACAACACCTTGAAAGTTTTTGGCGATGACAGCTAAGGTTGAGTTGGAATAGGAGATAACCACGTGAAAATTGATCTTGATAGTGCCTATTGGAGGGGTAGACCAGGATAGAGTATGAGGACCAAGAGGGGAGCTACAGATCGGAGAAAATGATGGAACATTCTTAGAGCTTGGAATGGATGTTGTGGATTGAAGAAGGGAGGTCTACCGAGCCTTTGAGGTGAAGCACAACATTGTGGGTACACCAAATCTCTTCAAGTGTTAATGCCAAGTAGAGGGAAACTAGCCATTGGTCTTAAACTTGGCAGATAGCCTCTAAAGGGTTAAAAATCATGTTTATGATATCAACTGAGATTGCCAATGGCACCTCATTGGACTTAAATCCCCAGCAAACAGAGAACCAAAGTGCTTTGGCCATAGGGCATAAGAAGAAAATGTACGAAAATGATTCAACCTCTTGATTACAAAGCACACAACAAGGATCTTCAACGTCCAAGTGACACATTAAGTTTTCTTTTGTGGGCAAAGTGTTGACAACAACTCTCTAAATAAACATCTTTATTCTTTCAAGCCCTTTAAGTTTCGATAGTTTCCTTCAGTCCACATCAAGAGGGGGGGGGGGGTTGGTTAGGGCGGGTAATGGGATAGTTCTTTGTAGGCAAATTTTGCAAAGAAACATCCATTGGAGTTGGGCATCCATAAAAGCTTGTGTAGATGAGGTCGTTAAGGTATAGGGATGGAGAGTATGGCTTTAGCAGAGTTTGGGTCAAAGAGGGCAAGAATTGGAGGTGCTCTCCAGCTGTGTAAATCTGGGTTGATGAGCTGAGATACCTTGAGAGGTGTCTACGGTTTAGGGACACATTTTGGGGACAAGATAAATCTTTGAATCCATGGCACCCAAGGATTAAGCCAAACGTCAATAGATTTTCCATCTCAAATAAGATAACAGGCACCTTTGGAAACAATGGCCTTTGCTTTCTCAATTGCTTTCCAAATTGGGGATGTGTACTTCGATGCTTTAGCCGGAAGCCAATCCTCCTTGATCTTGTACTTTGATCTGAGAATTCTCATACAAAGACTATCCCTTTGGGATGTTATCATCTAGGCCAGTTTGGCCAACAAGGTACTATTGAAATTCTTTGCTTTTTTTGAAGCCGAGACCGCCAACACTTCTCAAGAAATAAAGTCTATCCCATACTTTCCAAGCTATAAATCTACCCTCCTGCTGACTTGGTTTCCACCAAAACCTTCTAACTAACGAGTCTAACTTGTCGCAAACTCTATTGGGGATGCTGAAAGTGGACATAGTGAGGTCTACAAGCTACAAAACCTAAATAGGATATGGTTAAGGTTCATTTGTCAAATGGCTTAATAGTCTATTCTCAATTATATGTAAGTTTAAATGTATTTTTTATACCCTTACAAGTTACAAGTCATTTTTCCTCTTAAATGTCACATATTTTAGAGAGAAACTTATGTTAAGCCTTGGTAGCCCACAATTTTACACATCATTTTATTAAATTATTGATTAATTGTTTTGACAAAATTTACTCCATACGTTGCCCAAAGAGAGTTGCAAACTAAAGAGAGTTGTAAACCAATATGTCAACTCAAAGTAGAGTTGGAAGACGACTGAAAAAAATAGTAACAATATTAGCCACCATAATATGAAAGTATTTCGTATTTTGATCACCATGTTGTTGCCACGAAGCTCTAGACTAATAGGTAAAGTCTCTTATAGTTGAATAAAAGATTTATGGTTCAATTTCTGCCTACACCAAAAACCAAAAAGTAGGTTGAAATATTTATTAATTGATTGATTTGGCACATTACTATCCATTATTGAAGAGGACTTTAAATTTTCTTAATATATGATAAGTTGTCATTAGAATAAGCAAGATATTTGAGAA
This sequence comes from Quercus glauca, assembly GCA_023736055.1. Classification (NCBI taxonomy): domain Eukaryota; kingdom Viridiplantae; phylum Streptophyta; class Magnoliopsida; order Fagales; family Fagaceae; genus Quercus; species Quercus glauca. Next base: position 22,859,238 of record CM043315.1, read on the forward strand.
TTTCTAGCTTGAAAGTCAATACAGTACTAGGGATGCAATTAACTCATAAAAAAACATTATAAAAAAAAAAAAAAAAAAAAAAAAAAAAAAAAAAAAAACTAAATGTACAGGTCATGATGCATGTATATATATTTTGCTAAATTTATGATTCTTTATTTATATAGAGGTTGAAATTGCATAGAAATATCCTATCAAGGGAAATTTTGAAGATAGTTGAAAATGAATATTTCTTCCAATTGCATCTTGATGAGTATAGTTCGAAATATAGATGAGAGAATTACATAGTTTTAAGGATTTTGGAGCCAGAGATCCCACATAAACAGATTGACTCACATAAAGTTGAAGTACATAAGATAATAGCAAGCTAAATCATTCTTATAATAAGTTTATTTCTAGCATATTTATCACATCTAATTATCGTAAGAATCACAACAACCCTTACATTGATTAATAGAACCAAACTGATTTCATCATTTAGGATAGCACAGCCCATTAATAGTCAATAAACAAATATAAAGTTAAAACAATGGTATTTCATAGTCACTAATTATGCAAGAATTAATGAATTTAAAATTATTAGAACATTTAATTTATGCAATCAAGAATAACTATCCTTTTCTCTAAAAAGAACATTAACTTTTCCTAAAAAGAATTGCCTGTAAGTATTTTGAAAATTATTTCCTTACAACTAATAAATTATATTATTATATTTAATCAAAAAATGTCTGAGCATGTAGATATTAACTTTAAATTATGTTTTCTTTTAATGTTATATCTAATACACTCTATATACTATTATGTGAAATTGAAGTATGCACTTCACCTTGCTTGCTATATCCTTTTAAATATTTGTTTAAATCTTCACTAATTGTTTAATTATGCATGTTACTTTTTATAGACATCTGATTGATATATAATAAGTTGTCATAAAAAAAAAAAAGAAAAATTTTATGAGATTCTTAACGATTTATTAGATGTTTGATACTGTCTGTTTGCCGGGCCATTGGTGTATTTTGATAATTAAACAACAATATGAAATTTGGACAATATGCATATATTCTTCCATTTCTTGACGCACCATTTAATTAAAGTGAAAATTATTGTAGGACATAAAAGAGGAATATGTAAGAAAACTAAAAAATGTCTAGAACCTCTGTTGAATGTTCTCCATTAACTACCACCATAATTGCTGAAGATGGAGAATCATAAAATAATAGTATGCCAATTCAAATGTTTCACAAACATTGCAAGGCTACTAAAGAAAATTCATTGAAAAAGAAAAAAAAAAATTGAAGAGAACAAATAACAACTAATTCATTAATAAGTTTTTAATGATAAGTTGTTATATGTATCAATAATAATAATTTATAGATTCTAAAAGAATTTATATCAAATTATTGCAATGATAATTTTGTTGAAATAAGCTATTAGTTTGAAAATTTCATTGCAAAAATAATTGGTATTAATTTTTATAACGATTGATTTATTTTAAGTTATTGCAACAACTTTTCCTAATGTATTAAAGCTTCTATTGCGTCTCTCTGTCGCTAAGAAAGTAGGGTTCCCCTTTTCTCTTAGGCAGTAGAAGTTTTTGTCCCTTCTTCAAGGGAGAGTCTTGTCCTTTTGAGATACCAAGTGTCTCTCGAGCTTGTGGTTTTTTTGTTCGAGGTCAAGGAAACACTTCAAACTTTTTTCCATCGCTGCATTGGAGGAGTTAGCAAATAGATGGAATAATCTCTCATTGTCTAATAGAGAGAAATCAGCTGTGTTCTCCTAAAGGACCATAGATCAGGCGAATTCATCTTAGCAGCAAAATTTCTCACAAGCAAATTCCTCAAGATGGTGGCAGTTGCACGAACCTCCAAACAAATCTGGCGCTCTACAAATGGTTTCAAAATCAAGCATTGTGGCAACCATAGGGTACATGATGTCCCCTACAAATTCATGAATAGGGTTATGGCAGAAAGTATCTGTGAAACAATAGGAAGGAGAATTTTCAGGCTCCCTACGAGACCTCTGCTAGTTCAGCGACAGGAAGGAGAATTTTCAAGCATAATGGCTGACCAGACTAGAAAGGGAGAAGCAATTATGGAAATTAAAAAATCAGGGGATGACATTAATTCCAAGTCCGTTACAAATTCAAAATTTGTAACTGATAAGGAAAGGGAGTCTGAGGTAGGAAACGTGCTAAAGCAAGAGAAGCCAAACCCGTTATTCTCTCAATCAATTTTCAAAAATAATTGCCACGATCATTTATTCCCTCATTCACATTCCGAAAATAAATGCCAAGGTGATTTATTCCTTTCACAACTCTCATTTATTGACAAGGAAATAAGGAAGTTTGATACAATGGGTACTAAGGAGGCAGGGCATACGAGCACAGCTAGCAGTGAAGGGGAACGTGAGAAACCTCATAATTTCCCTATATCTCCTTGGATAGCCCATTCCTCGGTGCAGAAGTGGAAACCACCATATCTCGGGTTGGTAAAAATTAATTATGATAGCGCCGGGTTCGCAAAGGAGAACAAAGCAGGGATTGGGGTGGTCATACATAACAGTGAGGGTATGGTGCTGGGATCACTGTCTAAGAAACTTTCCCAGGTATTTAGCCCTCTGCAAATCGAGGTGATAGCCGTCAAAACAGATTTGCAGTTCGCAACTGACCTGGGAGTTCAACACACCATCCTTGAGACCGACTCCCTATTTGACAACATGTTCGTGGTTCACTGGATTCATAGAGGTTTGCATCAATGTGAGATGTGGAAACCTCCTCCGAGGCCTTTGATCAAGGTTAACTTCGATGGTTCAATTTTCAGGGATGAAGATTCTGCAGGTGCTGGAGTGGTTATCAGAGATGATAAAAGGAAAGATATCGGGCTATCATCCATTGTCCTGGAGGGAGACTTGAAAATAACAATCGATGCACTTCAAAGCAGAGGTCCATCATTGGTTGAGTTTGGAAATCTGATTGAAGAGGCCAAGCTACTTACTAGTCAGTTCACAGTGGTGGAGTTTGGTCATATTAGAAGGCAGGGTAATAGTATCACTCAAAACATTGCTAGACATGCAAGACATGTTAGTGGGTTTATGGTCTGGATGGAAGAGTTTCCCCCACATCTTCCAACTGTAATTTTGGCTGAGTCGGCCTCTTTTTCTTAATAATAATTAAAGTGTTCTTTCTCAAAAAAAAAAAAAAAAAAGCTTCTATTGCAACTGAAAATTCTGAGTTATTTTAACTATTACTATTGTAATAATTTAACACTTTTAAGTTACTATTACAACAATTTTAACTTGTAGATGTGATATTTTGTCTAACACTACCATACATATTTTTTTGTAATAACACTTGATGTAATAGACATATTTTGTGTGGTGACCACAACAAAAATCATTTGTGTTTTACATGTAGATCTCAAGCATTCAAAAACTTAATTAAAAAAAAAAGTGATGTTTATAGTTTTGATATTGTTCTATTTGAGCTAATCACAGGTAGCCGAACAATAATGAGAATACATGAAAAAAAAAACACTCACATACTTGATTGGGTTTATCCTATGATTGAAATTGGGGATATTGGAAAAATAGTTGATCCAAGATTTTAGGGAGAATTCTACACCAATTCTGCTTGGAAAATTGTGGAGATAGTCATGTTATGCTTACCATCAACTGCAATCCAAAGGGTAGACATGAGTCAAGTATTTGTAGAACTAAAAGAATGTTTGGCTCTAAAGATGGCTCATGGAAGAAGACAAAGTATGGCAACTGAGGTCAATTAAACAATTTCAAGCATTCCACTCAAAATTTCGTTGCAATAAGCTATTGGTTAGAAATTTTCGTTGCAATATATTGCAAAAAATAATTGGTATCAGTTTATACAATGATTTATTCATTTTAAGTTATTACAATAACTTTTCCTAATATATTAAAGCTTCTATGGCAATCGAAAATTTTAAGTTATTTCAACTATTATTGTTGATGCAATAATGTAACACTTTTGAGTTACTATTGCAAAAATTTTAACTTGTAGATGCGATATTTTATCTAATACCACCATAAATATTTTGTTGTAATAACACTTGATGTAATAGACTTATTTTGATGTAGTGACCACAACAAAAATCACTCATGTTTTACATGTAGATATCAAGCATTCAAAAACTTAAAAAAAAAAAAAAAAAAAAAAAAAAAAAAAAAAGGTGTTTATAGTTTTGGTATCACTACAACAAAATGTATTTTTAGTGATGAAAATTAGTGACGAAATATTTTTCGTCTCTAAAAATAGAGCTTTAGTGACAAAATATGAATTTCGTCACTAATAATGAAAAAAATTATAACATTTAGTGACAAAAAATAAATTTCGTCACTATTGTGATCTGAAAAATGGCCGCCAATGGAGGGAAACTTTGGTGCAAGTTTAATTAATCTACAATGACGAAATTTTTTCGTTGCTAAAAGTTGAAACTTTTAGTGATGAAATATTTCGTCACTGTAGGTATTGCTATGGATAGTATTAGTGACGAAAATCATTTCGTCACTATAAGGAAGAATTAGCGACGAAAAAATATTCGTCACTAAAAATAATAATAGGTTTGCACTTATATGTTTTTAGTGACGGAATCATAATTCGTCCCTAATTCATCACTAAAAGTATGCTTTAGAGACGAAATATGAATTTCGTCTCTAAAAATCTTAACAAGCCTGGGTCTTTAGTGACAAAACCTAAATTCGTCGCTAAAAACTTAAAAGTCTAATTATCTTTAGCGACGAAGAGGAGGCAATAGTGACGAAAAATATTGTCGCTAAATACCACTATATATAATCCCATTAGTTTCACATGACCTCATTTCAATACCCAGCTCATTTCGGCAAAAAAAAAAAAACGTTGAGAGCTCATTTAAGCAAGTTGAGAGCACCGTCGCCGATAATAGAGAGTCAACCGTCGCCGATAAAGAGTGTCATTCGTCGCCGTTGAGAGCTCCATCGTCGATAAAAAGTGCCATCCATCGCCGTTGAGAGTTCCGTCGCCATTGAGAGTGCCATCCGTCACCGTTGAGAGCAACCATCTTCATTGAGAGCTCCATCGCCGATAATAGAGGGCCATCCATCGCCGATAAAGGGTTCCATCCATCGCCGTTGAAAGCTCCGTCGTCGTTGTGAGTGCCATCCATCGCCGTTGAGAGCAACCGTCTCGATTGAGAGCTCCGTCGCCTATAATAGAGGGCCATCTGTCGCCGTTGAGAGCAACCATCTCCGTTGAGAGCTCCGTCGCCGATAATAGAGAGCCATCCGTCGCCGATAATAGAGAGCCATCCGTCACCGTTGAAAGCCAACCATCTCCGTTGAGAGCAACCACCACCGATTAAGCTTTTTTGAGAGCAACTGTCACCGATTAAGCTCCGATGAGAGCAACCGTCGCCAATAATAGGCATCCGTCTTCGATTTGAAGGAAGCCAACCGTCGCCGATAATGGTTCGCGACGCTTCAACTCACTACGGTTCGCGATGCTTCAGCTCGCTGACCGTTCCTTTGTTAATTTTTTTGTTAATTTTTGTTTAATGATTCTAGTTCCTTTGGGTTTTTTTTTTTTTTTTTTTAATACAATAATGGGTATATGCATTTTTGTTTAGTTTGGGTATTTGATATTTATTGTGTAATGGTTGTGAAGAAAGTTTCTTATATATGTACTTATGGGTATATGATTCTAGTTTCTATGGTTCTCATTGTTTGGATGATTCTAGTTTTGGATCCTCACTCTCTTGGTTTGGAAAAAGTCAGTGTTGGTACAAATTTTTGATAAAGCACACACTTTCATTGAAAGTTTGATTGAAAATTTTCTTGATTTTAGATGAGAAGGTCAGTGTTGTGAAAGTTTAGGTGAATTCTTTGATTTTGATCATCGTTGTTTTTGTGTCTTAAAGGTACTGTCGTTGGGTTCGAATCAATTTGGGGTTATAATTTGATAAATGGGAATGTGCTTAGCAAGACTATTACAGATGATTCTGATTGAAATTTTATGTTTAACTTGATGTGGGTTTATATTTCTAATCTAAAAGTAGTTTGATTGAAAGTTTTCTTGTCTACCCTTTTATGGATCATGTCAAGGTTGGATTGGAAGAACAACATTCTCAACTTGGTAGCATTCTAGGAAAGATTTGACACTATATTTGCTTCTCAAAACTTGTCGTAGAATTCTAGCATTCAATGGAATTATGCTTCTCAAAGGGCTTATTATGTGCCCCTTACAAAAAATCCTAAAAGAATATCTCTGGTATTGTGGAATGATTTTTTTTTTTTTTTTAAATTGTGTATCACTTTGAATTTCTTTTCTTCAAATAATTTCAATGTAGGGCCCACTATCCTTGTTCAATCCGTTTTTGGTAGACAAATCCTAGTAATTGATATGTTGACATATTCATACATTATATTGATTTTTGGAATGCTAAGTTTTAACGTATGTAAGCATCTATAGGAAAATCATTCTTATAAATAGCTGTTATCATCTAAATCAAAATAATATATTATTGATGGCAATAAAGTCATAATTTTTACTTGTAGAGTATGATTATGTAGTATTCCCTATTGGAGCTTCTCTATTGCATGACATTTTTATGGTTCTATAAGCTGCAATGGGACATCTAAGGCCGTAAAATCTTATTTATAAAATCTAAAATTTTATCAACTGTCGCTTGCTGTTTTTGTGTGAAGCAACATTAGGAAAACTCTAATTCTTGAGGTCATTCTATTGACAAATTGTTATAATAATAATAATAAATTGTTGTCATTATTATTATTATTATTATTATTATTATTATTATTATTAACATGGGCATATCTGTGAGATGGCTACTGAATCTACTACGATTCATTGCAACATGTTAGCAATGGAACACGATCACCTCCGTTTCACTTGAAATGGAGACATTCCATTTCATGATTAAGATTTTATTTCGCGTATATACTTTCACTTCTCAAATGATGTAGCACTAGATACACCTTTAGATATGTATTATCAAATATAAACCATGAGATGGATCAATTTCAAATGGAGTGGATCCTTTTACATGGATGATGTGACTTTGTCTCTATCTTTTGTTATGCTATATATAAAAGTGGTCATGGCATGATATCCTAAAACTGCAGGTAATCTTTCCGGCAATGAGATATTCTTTTTTATAAAGAAGTGTTTCAACCATTCTTTTACTAATTAAAGATCAAATTAATTCCAATTACTTTTTTTCCCTTTCTAATTGATTCCTAGGATTAGGTTACGATAATTAATGAGATTTTACAAGCTTTTCTTTAACTTTTGTACTTATAAATTTAACTTTTCTTTTGCAGGCTAAATACACATTGTTTGCAATAACTTTGGATTTTTTCTGAAAGTTGTAAGCTTAGCTTGAGCAAAGTAAGTAAATTTTAGTTGAAAACCTTATAAAACTCTATACTTGTGATGTTGGAAATTAGATTTGTGGTGGGTTGTTGTGTTGGAGCAAGCGGATGGCTTGCATGGTGTTATAAGGTGGTTTAAATACATATTGAGAGTGTTTTTCAATTCTTGCAAATATAAATGAGTGTAGGGACCCAATTTCCGGGCGACCCCTTACAATGAATTTGTAGAAAGTGGATAGAAGGGTTAGGCTCTAACGAAAAATACAACAATCGACGTGGATTTACAAGATCAAAAATAAGAAACTGACTAAGTATCCTTAAGGAGAGTTCATCCTCGGCCCAGTCCGAGGAGCTCTTTCCTTAGAATTTAATGAACACATGGTTTGCCCTTGAACACCCTGGAGGCCCATTAACTCTCCCCCCCCCCCCTACGGGCCAACCGGCCAGGGACCAACCTCTATACTTTGGAGGTTCTACCTATTATATAGTCTTGATCAGTTAATCTCTACCGTTCACTTGTCGGTCATCTGAACTTGTGTCTGAGGGCTCATCCCATCAGCCGCCTTTGCAGGCTTTCTGTTAGTTGAAGTAACCAAGGCTGCACTGTTTAATGGTCAATTCACCATTAATGCGGCCAGAGGGTTGGTGGCATGCATTTAATGAGTGAGTGACAGCTTCCTTCCCTTAATGTCGGCTTGCCGAGGACGTGGGCATCCTCGGCGAGGTCCCTTGATGACTTGGGCCTCGTCCACTTCTCCTCGGATTTTGCCCTCTCCTCGGTGTGGACCTTGGGCCCAATGTGGAGTGGGCCGGGGTTGCTAAATATTTAGGCCCCACAATGAGTATTGTTGATTAGATGTGATGAATAATATTTTATTTGATTTCAATACTTGTAAGTATTATAGTTGTAATTTTTGTGATTAGTTTTGCGGTGGGTTGTTGTGTTGAAACAAGCAGATGGCTTGCATGGTGTTATAAGGTGGTTTAAATACATATTGGGAGTGTTTTTTTATTTTTTGCAGATGTGAATGAAACTTGTTAATTAGATGTGTGAGTAGTACTTTATTTGATTTCAATACTTGTAAGCATTATAGTTGTGATGTTTGTGATTGGTTTTGTGGTGGGTTATTGTGTTGGAGCAATCGAGTGGCTTGCATGGTATTATAAGGTGGTTTAAATACATATTGGGAGTATTTTTTTTATTTTTTGCAAATGTGAATGAACCTTGTTAATTAGATATGTGAATAGTATTTTATTTGATTTCAATACTTGTAAGCATTATAGTTGTGATATTTGTAATTAGTTTTGTGATGGGTTGTTGTGTTGGAGCAAGCGGGTGGCTTGCATGGTGTTATAAGGTGATTTAAACTAATATTGGGAGTGTTTGAGTGTGCAATGTATATTTGTTTAAATATTAATATAGACTTGTGCATTTATGAATGGGATAGAACTTTATCTAAGTAGTTTATAGACTTAGATGTTAGAATACATTATGCATGAGTTGTCCTTATTTTACTAAAGTAGTTTTCTACAACTTATACATTAGGAGTTGTGATTTTAATTTATTGGTGTGGTTACTCTTAATGCATTGTTAGAAATGTTTCTTATAACACAGTTAATGTTTTTACTTTACGATTTTAACGAAGTATTGTTTTTATATTTGTGCAGATTTTTTATTGGTGGCTTTTAGGAGATTTACTTTTGGCATTACTTGAAGACGTATGAGGACATCTTCCGTTAGTTCTAAAATAGGGTTTAGGTAGAGTTATTATATGTATTGCAAACAATTTTTTTATGGAAGGAATTTTAATTAGATACTTGTTTTATTTTTTACTTGTGGAATGTATGGATCTTTTTTTATAAATGTGTTGTTGAAATAAATGTGTTATTCAAATGTGAGATTTTAATAATGTAATGACAGGTTACAGGCTAATATCAAAGCCATGAAAAAAATAAAAACAGAAAATAACTTTTAGTGATGAATTTTTTCGTCACAAATATAGCAACAAAAAATTGTTTTAGCAACGAAAATTTCGTCACTAAATATAGAAAAATTTTGTAAGAAATGGTTTTAGTGATGAAAATTTTCGTCACTATATGTGCCTGGATTTTCTTAAAAATAGTTTTAGTAACGAATTTTTTCGTTACTATATGTACCCGAATATAGTTTTAGTGACGAAATTATTCATCACTAAATATGATTTAGTAAACTAAAGTGTTTTTAGTGACGAAATATTTTCGTCACTAAATAGTGTTTTTAGTGAGGAAAATATTTAGTGATGAAACGTTTTCGTTACTAAATGTTTTTTTTTTTTTTAAATCAAATCGGATTTTTAGGGACGAAATTTCATCACTAAAGGTCCTTAGTGACGAAAAACTGGACTTTTAGTGACGAATTTTTTCGTCATTGAAAATACATTTTGTTGAAGTGTATTATTCTATTTGAGCTAATCACGGGTTGCCCAGCAATAATGAGAATATGTTAAAAAAAAAAAAAAAAAACAACACTTACATACTTGATTGAGTTTATCCTATGATTGAAAGTGAGAATACTGGAAACATAGTTGATTCAAGGTTACAAGAAGAATTCTACACTAGTTTTGCCTAAAAAGTTATGGAGATAGTCATGTCATGCATACCATCAACTGCAATCGAAAGAGTAAACATGAGTCAAGTATCGTTAGAACTAATACTTGACTCATGAGTCAAGTTAAATTATTGTTAATGCAATAATTTAATACTTTTATGTTACAATTGCAACAATTTTAACTTGTAGATGCAATATTTTGTCTAATACTACTATAAATATTTTGTTGTATTAACACTTGATGTAATAAAGTTATTTTGGTGTAATGATATATAAAATTTTTTTAAAAACAATTATTTTCATTTTTAGAAGTCTTTTAATTGTCAAGGTTACCATAATAATACAAATTAGCCTCATCACTCGCGCTCCCGCACATGGGATGAGGATTTTTTTTTTTTGTTTTTAATTTATAGTTTAATGTCATCATTTTCCAATTTGAATTTCTCTATTGTTAGTGAGGTTACACGGGAGGGAATTTTTAAGATTTTGAAAATGAGTAAACTAATGGATTTAGTGTGTGCTAATTTTTAGGGAAAATTATATCAAACATGTGTAAGATATATTTAAATAGAGAGTGTGTGCTAATTTTTAGGAAAAGTTTCTTGGGTAGTTTTTTGTTTTTAAATTTTGTTGTATTACAATTTTAATCCTATTTTTTATTTTTTAGGAATAAGGATTATCTAATTAGATTATGGGTAGGAGTATCCGCAGTGCGGTGTGGGCCATTTTTAGCACCGCACCTTATTTTTGCAGCCACATGTGTGGTGTGATGCAGTGCAATGTGGTTTAGAGTTTAGCTCAAACCATAACCGTACCGCATCTTATTTTTGTGGTCATATGTGCGGTGTGATGTATAAGATGCGGTTTGAAACTAGTATATTTTCAAATTTTGGATTTTTCTTGCTCAACCTAAAATTGATTTTTTTCCTTTGTTTTGAGCTAAGTTTTAAACTATTGAGCTAGTGTGTGTGTGTGTGTGTGTGTGTTTTTTTTTTTAAGTTGGCTTTCCTAATCAACACTTGCTTGGGTTATTAAATTTTTTTTTGGTTGAAAATTAGGGTTATTAAACTATTAATAATATATTTAATATTAAAAAAAATAAATATATTAATATATAGAGAGGGTGCGGTTTTCTTATTATGAAACCGCAAACCGTACTGCATCATGCGATGCGATGTGGTGCATTGTTAATTGCGGTGCGGTTATACTATTTTGCGAGCGGTTTAGGTGTGGTTTTTACGGTTTGGTGAACACCCCTAATTATGGGTATTTTTAACATTTTTTTAAAGTAACAACTGACTTTCTGAATCCTTTTAATATATACTAGCCTTATTACACGCGCTCCGCATGTGCAATAGAGCTTTTTCTTTTAGTTTAATATAATTTTTCAATTTGAATTTATCTATTATTAGTGAGGTTACACAGGAAGGAATTTATAAGATAGTATGTGTCACGACCTAAACCTATACTTCAGAATTTAGAGCATGACCGACATGTTAATATCAAGTTTACCTCAATACTAAAACGGACCAACTTAAGCTTAAGGTGCTTATCAAAAATCGTTTCTTGCATTCCTTTTTATTTCCTTACATAAAAGTCATAATATATAAAATTCGTAAAACCTTTTTATTTCCTTGCATAAAAGTCATAATATACAAAATTCGTAAAACTTTGAAACTTCATTTCACTTTGAACTTTACAAGATTACAACTTGGCTAAACTTAAGGTATTCATATAAATATTAAATAGCTAAACATTTAGCAAAACTATTATTTACAAACTTAACCCCAAGACATAAAACTAGGGTTCAGAACCAACTAAGGTACTAAATTACATTAGTGCTCAAAATGATCAAGTATATCCTGATTTCTCCTATACAACAAAAGAGCTAAACTACTATACAACAAAAGAGCTAAACTACTATACAACAAAAACTATACATTCTAACAAACGAGAATCACAGATTCCTTGCCACCTCTAATACTCTCGCTGCTTCCAAGAAAAAACTTGTGTGCTAAAATATAATGGCGGAAATACTATTTTCATCCCTACATTTTCACTCGATTTCCACTTTGGTCCCTATCTTTTTTTTTCACCACTTTTAGTCCCTATTTTAGAAAACGCGTCTCGTTTTAGTCCTTTTCGTAAGTGCCCTAACGGCCCCATCCTACGTGGCAGACGGAACTATTAAAATAATAATAAAAAATTTTATTTTGGCATTAAAAAATACCACGTAAGCATTTAAATTAAAAAAAATAATTTATTAATTTTAACTAAATAAAAAAAAATTAAAAACAGAATTAAAAAGCAAAAATTACATAAATTCAGATCTAAATATGTTTTAAATAAGAACAATAAGAACTCAAACTCAAATACAAGAACTAAGACCCAGAAATTAAAATTTTCAAAATTATCAAATCAACCCAAAAATACAACACAACCCATCCAAACAAAAAAATCTCAAACTCAAAAAACCCATCAACCAACACAGCTGAATCAAGCCACGAACCCAGGGACAATCACAGTGACCAAACCCACCAATAAATCACAAACCAAACCACAAATGAAGAACCAAACCACGAAGCCAGATCGGAACCACCAATCAACCACCGCCACAATCACAGACCACCAAACCACAATCACAGTGACCAAACCCAGATCGGAACCACCAACCAACCATCGCCACCCTGACCCAAATTGAAACCACAACCCAACAAAAATTAACCCATGAAACCCACAAAAGAGGGAGAGAAAGAGAACTCACCGACGCCGACGATGACAGTCGGATCTTCTCCTCCAGTGATCAGCAATCCAACCACTAAGACGATGACACGTGCGCTCTTCGAAACCGACCTCCGCGAGCTCTCGGTTCCGAAGAAGAAACCGTTTTCGAGAACTTTGAACGAAATCTCGATGGAGGAGGCGATGAAGACGGTGGGGTCTAGTAGTAAAACGGCGTCTTTATTGGGGGAGAGGTGCAAGGTTGGGATGAAGAGTGGGAGTGGGATGCTGAGCTTGTTGGTGATGGGTGGGTTCGGGTCTGGCGGCGGTGGAGGGGGACGATCGGTCCGATTGGACGATGATGAAGATGGGAGCTTCGATTTCTGGGATTCTCTTCTTTTTTTTTTTTTTTTTTTTTTTTGGAGAAAAGATTTCTGGGATTCAAATCTTGAATGAGGGTACTGTTTTTATGAGTTTGAGATTTTTTTGTTTGGATTTGTTGTGCTGTATTTTTGGATTGATTTGGTACTTTGGGCTTTAGGATTTGATGATTTTGTTGGGTTTGAGAAAATGGTGATTTTAAAATTTTTAATTTTTGGATTTTAATTTATGTGTTTGTGTTCATAAATCTGGGTATGTGTTTTTGTTGTTCTTATTTAAGACATATCAAAACTGGATAGGTTGTGTTGTATTTTTGGGTTGATTTGATAATTTTGAAAATTTTAATTTCTGGGTCTTAGTTCTTGTATTTGAGTTTGAGTTTTTATTGTTCTTATTTAAGACATATTTAGATCTGAATTTATGTAATTTTTGCTTTTTAATTCTGTTTTTAATTTTTTTATTTAGTTAAAATTAATAAATTAATTTTTTTAATTTAAATGCTGACGTGGTATTTTTTAATGCCAAAATAAATTTTTTTATTATTATTTTAATAGTTCCGTCTGCCACGTAGGATGTGGCCGTTAGGGCACTGACGGAAAGAACTAAAACGAGACGCGTTTTCTAAAATAGGGACTAAAAGTGGTGAAAAAAAAAGATAGGGACCAAAGTGAAAATCGAGTGAAAATGTAGGGACGAAAATAGTATTTCCACCAAATATAATAGGGTGAGCTGTAAAGCCCAATAAAGTTTTAAGCTCCATGAACATTTAATAAGAATGCATATAAATCAAATATTTTATGGATACACTTGCTTTGATAAATAGTCTTCATATTATTATTCTTAAAATAACTTATGAACTTTCAAATGAAAATACATTATTTTCCTTTCATATAATAACAAAAGGACATAATAAGGAACTTAAAATAATTCAGTAACCTTATCTTTAAATAGACTATAAAATACTTTATTATAAACTTTCCATCAGACTTATAATACATTCAACATATCTTTCTTATCATTATACTTTTCTTATAAATTCTAAATAGCTTAATAGCTCATTTGTGATACATATTAGTTAGTTCAATTGTAAGTTTGTCACAACTTTAGGAGGCTTCTAGCACATTGTGAGCATTCTCCACAATGCTAGGAAATCCCAAGATCATATCAGAAAGTATCACCTCTTTCGGTGTGATCATATCATCAATCATGGGGTCGGTTGGCATCCTCCCCAAGTTAGCCGTTCTCAACGAGGGCGAGTACAATAGAGTCCTCGCCACTTATAATGGCCAATCAAAATCTCCATGAAAATACTTGTACTATGACCCCTACTGGCTGAGTTCAGATCATAACAATGGAATAGCCAAAAACTATATTTTTCAAATAACTATGCTTTTACATAAATATTTCATAACAGTAGTATATCCATTTATTTCTTTAAATATTATGTTTGTGATATAAATAATAGCATCAATATGCTAAAATTATCATATATATAGGATTCAATAAGTCATGAACATAAATATTTACTTAAATCATGCTTATATGTAATATCTCTAATTAAAGGTTTTGATGCATAATAATTTTCTAAATAGTCCTTATACTTATCAAACGCAAACGTCACATATCCCTTACCAGAAAACAGAAGACGCGAGAGATTTATATAAGAGGAGCTCAAGTGTCCACATTCTTATTCTCGTCACCTAAATGAAAGACTAAAACTTATTACTAACAACTCTTCCTAAATATATAAACTTATACATCAATCACAACCTAACTCTCAAACTCAAGAAAATCTTAATTCCCATCACACAAGATTCTCCAAATACAAGATACATTCATCAAGCACATTATGCACCAAACCATAGAGAAATCAAGGCATACAAAATTTATCTATGGTCTAGAGATACCTAAAGATGTGAATACTAATTTATAACTCAAAACATTCACCCTAACTTTAGAATTAAATCCTGAAGTCCGGTATTTTCTATACTGTTCACTGCTTATTTCAACAGCATATGCCATATTTGTAAAATACAGATGGGCTGTTCAATCACATCCAAACTTCATGAAATTTTACAGAGTTACTCCTCTGGATGTCTAGTAAATACCATGTCAATTTTAGAGTTAAATCATAAAACCATGATTTATTAAAAATCATACAAGATAACATGTTCAAATCTGTCCTGACAGAATTTTATGTAACTTAGAAATTAAACCATTATTTTTATATTGATCCAATTGCTGTGAGACCACTTCAATTACAACCATATGTGTCTTAGAATTCATAAGAACTACTTCTAGCATCCTAATTCACAGAAAATGATTTAATCTAGATTTTTCTTGTTGTAAACACCAAATCTGTCACAGTGACAATTTTAACATATTTTCTCACAAAATCATCAAATAAATGCAATTGGCATTCATTTCAGTTGGATATTTTTATACCTATACTATACATATTAAAATACGTTAATAAGCATCCAATTGACCATAATATCTTCAATCTTTCAAATTACTAACACAAAATCACAAATTTCAGCTTCTACAATCAAATTAGAGAATAAAGAAGGGAAACTAAAGAAAACAATTATACTATCAAAATACCCAAAATGAGATAAGTTTTTTATTTACTTACCCACAAAGTTTGAAGCTGAAACTTTAGTGTTGATCTTTTAATTTCTTCTTTAGAGAGAGATATATGGTTTCGGTGAGAGAGGGAGGGCTATTGGTGTTGGGGATATTACACAAAGTAATAATGGAAGAATAAGGTTAACACAAAGGACAAACAGAAAATAAATAATTTGGAAGCACTATATCATTTTCCTTAGACAATATTTGCCCCCCCCCCACACTTTTGTTGCTAAAAGGTTATTGCAAATTTGTCCTCAAGATACAACAAAGATGTTGGGTTCTACAAATAGCAATTTTGGAGAATGACTATAGGATTTCTTGTGTTTCTTGTGTTTTTTTTTTTCAAGTGAACATAAGTCTCTATTTATACCCATAGGGTTATGTTTCATGAAAAGGCACGTATGGAGAGTCAGTTATTTTTCAAGTGAACAGAAGCCTCTATTCATAAAAAGGCACGTATGTTTCATGAAAAAACATGTATGGAGAGTTAGTTATTTTTTATAAAATGGTTAACAAAGATTGAAACCACTTCAACCTTTCTAAATTGTCACTAGAAAATTTCAAAATATTCAGATTTTTGAATTTTCACTTAGAAAATTCTAGAACTTGAATTTTCACTTTATTAAACTATATTCTCCAAACTCAAATATCATTATTACAACTTATCCTTGTATATACCTATATATATATAACAATCCCCCACTAGGTTGTAATAATATATGTCTTACTTGATTGATATCCTATCATGCATAATGGAAGGTGTCTTTCAACTTAAACCTCCTTTTAGTGTAATTACTCAAGAAATCAACTAAGTTAATGGTGGCTTGGTGCTTAAACCAAAACTCTTATGTCTTGAAATCGAAAACAACACACATATGAGAATATTCACAACACATTTAGAAATCCAAATTGTTAGCACTATTATGGGCTTGTGCTCTTCTCGGTTTAGTGAACATTTACAAGAGAAAACATTTTTACTCTTGCTATAAACGGCACCACTTCTATGTTCACAAAGGTGAAGTTCCTTCTTATGTCCCTATTACACGGACATTTATAATTTATGAACTTCATTAAGAGTTAAAAACTCATCCTCAATTTCATCGTAACAGTCTGCACTAATCCATCCTTAATGAGACACAAATTTGGTGCTCTTATTAACCACGTATCAATAGATTGTTGTTACCCTTTAAACCTCTTTAGATTAAATCAATTCGAGGTTGGGTTCCCACTATTGGTGATTCTCTTAAAAGAAAGGTTTTAGTCTCATTCCAATGGATGTTACTCTTACCAAGTCTCGAGACACACTTCGGTAAATGACCTATTTTATATATAGAATTACGTAGACAATGGACTAGTCCAACCACACTTGATTTGTCTTACGTATTCTTGTCTTAGACTTTTAAGTCTAAGTTCACATTGTATACAACTCATGTATACTATACGCATTGTGGTTTCACAATTACAGTACAAGGAATGGCTTATTATGGTCGTGGCCACGACACTTTATTAAAACTTTAGCCATTATCTTTCTTTGCCCGTTACCATTATTATCAGTGCTTTCAATTTAATTCTATGGTAGAGTAAGAAATACACCTTATTTCTTTAATGCTTACACATAGCACTCCCACATTTAGTGAGTATCTAACTAGACATAGATATTATTACTCACATCAATAATAAAATTAAACTTGAATATTCTATATAATAGATATTCATCACAATTAAGTACTTTCTAACAATCAACCTCAAGTTTTAGAAATTTTGAAAGTCTATATACAGTGAAGGCAAAGTCTAGTTTAGTTCCATACATGATACGTAATGTGTACTTAATTCACTAGCAAACTCGAGCTATGCATCCACCCTTCCAGTAATTTTTTTATTTATTATTGGAATTAGAATGTCTTTGCCTCTTTAAAGATATTAAAATCTAAGAAGCAAGTTCTCAATACTAATCTCAACAAAATGAGATTACTCAAATCTTAACAAAATGAGATTAATATGGTGCACATTTCCATTATATTTCTTTACTTGATTTCCATTCATAAAAGACTTTAATTTAATTAATTAAGGAAGTACAAACCTACAGGTCTTTCAAGAAAACTTCCTTACTAAGATCACTTTTTAAGAAAGTCACTTCACATCTATATAATGCATACTCAAATTATATGTGGAAACACAATCCAATATTTCATTATTGATCCTTACTTGTGTTCTCTTTAATGATCCATACTCAAATGTGTGGAGACACAATCCAATATTTCATTATATGTGGAGACACAATCCAATATTTCATTATTTCATTATATGATCCATACTCAAATTATACTCAAATTAATGAACTCACTTGTGTTCTCTTTATTTCAAAAAGAGGTACTTAAAAATAGGATCACAAAATGTGCTTGTTTAAAATCGAGACATCTACCGCCCATGGCAGAATTTAATCACAATGAATTTAACATCTCTCGATGTTAATTCTCAATACCTTTATCAAGCACATCTTTGATGTACATTAGCATTCTTATGAGTCCATGACTCGTTTAAGGATTATACTCCTACACTTTCTTGGAAATCATAATTCCACAATTTGAGTTTCTAAACCCCACAATTTGGGTTCTCAGCCATTCCAAAATTCACATATATACACACACTATAGTTACATATTACAAAATGTAATAATAGAATATAGTGAATTTATTTAAAATTATATGAATGGTTTGAAAGATATCAAACTAATAACACAAATAATTACTAGTGTATAAATATAAAAAATCTATTTTTTTCCCTTTGTTTCAAACCTTTTACTATTAACCTTAGAACAAAAGATTTTATATCTTATTCTAATACCCACTCACAACCAATTGGTTTTAAAACTAGAGGTAGATCCATTAAGACCCAATTATTATTATATAATATCGAGTCTATCTCATCATTAATAGCTTTTACAATAGAAAGTTACATCTTTTTAGAAGCACAAAATTTTCTCAAACTTTAGGATCACTTCTCTCAAAGAATATCATGAGCATTTAATTAAGACTACACTTTTATTTCCTTTAACAAGATAAACAAGAGTTTCACATGAAATAAAAATTTGAATTAAAATCATTTTTCTCACACTTTAACTCCACCTTTTATTCACTTAGTGAACCACATTTAAATCTTTAATATCACTTAATGTGATATTTAACATTAGAGTCAGTTACTCGTGTTCAAGTAGGTATCGGAGTATCCTTGAAATCATTTCTGAATTTAAACTCAATAAATTCAATATCCTTTGATTTCAATCTTATATTAGACATTAAGTCTAATAAAATACATATCCTCGAATTTACTCAAAACTTACATATACACTTTATATAGCTCTTTGACTAATTAGTCTTCTTTGGTCTATCATTTACAAAAGGATAAACACTCCCACAGTTTAAAATGATAAGTATTTGGCCACTTTCTCATTTCATAACACATAAAATACTTTTGAGATGAAATTTTATTATGCATATAGCATACACTAAGTAAAGTTTCTTCTTATTGATCAAATGGGAACTTAGCTGATTGCACTCAAGTTTATGGCATTCACCATATCAAATAGAGTTCTCTCTTTTGACCAAACAATTTTATTAGGGTGTACAAAGGACTACACTTTTGGTGTATTATGACATGTTTCTCACAAAGAATAATATACATTTAGAAATATTCATCATTTCTAGTTAATACACCATTCAATTCAAATCATCATACTTATTTAAATTATATCATGCTTTGACATAAATTTCAAGAATTTGAAATTTAAAAGTCTCAATCTAGTATGCCACAAATAAAGAATCAACAATATAAGCACAACTAAAACATATTGATAAATAATACTCAAATAGTAGTATATCCATAGCCTACTAATATCTCATTCTTGGACAAGACCATTCTTAAATAACAAATTGGTTTTTCTTGATATTAGGTACATGAAAATATAGCATTGGTCAAGAGAACTTCTTGCCAAAACTCAATTTCACTTCAACAATGCACTTTCCATAAACTTTTGTCTTACTGTGGATGTTCACAAGCACCTTTAGTTCTATGGAAGACTCCTCATAAGTCTTGAACTATGCCTTGTAGTTGCACACATACAACATTACACCTAAAGCAAAACACCAATCGGAAGGATTTGTAATTACAGCCATATGAAATATAGTGATCTTTATTACATACATCACTCACCATAGCAATAATGTCCTTAATGACAATTGCTTTATTGGCATTTCCATCTTCATCCTTTTTATTCTTTAAGAACTTACATTCTCAAATATAATGGTCTTTGTTTCCACAAGGAAACATGACATTCTACTTATCATTGTTGAGATCCTTATAGTTGTTCTTCTAAAACAATTCACACTCTTATTCACATTCAAGTGTTTATCGTTCTTACTAGAACTTCTAGTTTTAACATTATTCACATTCACTTTAGAATCAATGTTAGATATACCTCTAACTGGACTTTCCTCTTCAATTTAGTGATGTGGTCTGAATTGATTTAAAGTGAGATCTTCTGACATATTCCTTAATGTCTTCACATAGTTTAGAAAATCACTTAGGAAAATATTCATATATTCTATCACTTTAAGAGTTTAAATTCTCATCATTTAGATTTTCTACTTAACTTTATAACATTTAAACATGTTAAAATTTCATTCTTATATCTCAATTCAAATAAATTCGCAACACATGCAAATATTATAACAAAAAAACTCATCAATCAATTTGAAATTCAGATTGCCCATGAACAAAAAATTCGTACTTTCAATGTTCAAACTATGAACATGGCTTTGAATGCATTCACAATGTGAAAGAAACATCACCTTGTCTTGCCAACAAAGAAACTTGTTTCTTTAAGCCTTATTCCATTGAATATTCTTTATGATCGATTCATCATTTGAAGAACTCTTAAAATCCAAGCCAATTGCTCTTTCTACCATGTAAAATTGGTTCCATCAAAGCGATCCAATTTCACCAAACCATAGTTCAACATCTTCAAAGTTGTACCATCATTTACTCCTAGTCTTGTAGTCAAATATTGTCTAAGATTGTTGGGGATATTATACAAAGTAATAATGGAAGAATAAGGTTAACACAAAAGACAAACAGAAAATAGATAACTTGGAGGCACTATATCATTTTCCTTAGACAATATTTGCCCCCCCACACTTTTGTTGCTAAAGAGTTATCGCAAATTTGTCCCAAGATACAACCAAGATGTTGAGTTCTACAGATAGCAATTCTGGAGAATGACCACAAGATTTCTTGTGTTTCTTGTTTTTTTTTTTTTCAAGTGATCATAAGTCTCTATTTATACCCATATCGTTATGTTTTATGAAAAGGCACGTATGGAGAGTTAGTTATTTTTCAAGTGAACATAAGCCTCTATTCATGAAAAGGCACGTATGTTTTATGAAAATGTACGTACGGAGAGTTAGTTAGTTATTTTTCATAAAACGGTTAACAAAGATTGAAACCTCTTCAACATTTTTGAATAGTCACCGGAAAATTCTGCAGAAAATTCAAGAAAATTCAGATTTTCGAATTTTCACTTAGAAAATTCCAAAACTTGAATTTTCACTTTATGAAACCATATTTTCCAAACTCAAACATCATTATTACAACCTATCCTTGTATACACTTATATATACAACAATTGGTGTGTGAGATGGTGCTGCCATGTAAGAACAAAGAAAGATGAAAGAAGAATAGAGAAACAAAAGAATGACTTCAGTGCAGCAACAAAGAGATTAGGGAGAAAGTTTTGGGTGGGGCACGTGTTTGCTAAAGGAAAAGTGAGCTGATAACTCACATTTACTACTTTTTAAAATTTACTTTCCACCCCTCTTATAAGCTTATATTCTAGAAATGCCCAAACAATAAAATAACTATGCACATATATCCTTGCCTTTATAAAGCTTCTTTCTACATCATTAAAAACAAATTTTAATCTTTTATAACATCAAAATATCAAAACTTTATGCACTTAAAGAAATTAAGATAATAATAAGCATATAAACTCATAGAATTAATTATGCAATTAGGTTGAGATGTTACAGTATGTGCCAAATTTTAGAAAAAAAATGTATATATTCAAATAGAGAGTGTGCTAATATTTAGGAAAAAAGTTTCTAGTAGTTTTTTTTTTTTTTTTTTTGAATTTTGTTGAATTACAATTTTAACCGCATTTTTTATTTTTTAAGAATAAGGATTATCTAATAAGATTAGAGGTATTTTAAACATTTTTTGAAGTTATAATTAACTTTCTGAATCCTCTTAATATATAGAGATATATAGAAAATAATTTGTAATACACATGACAATTAGTTAGAAATTTAGGATTTCTATTTTTGAAATAAAATAAAGGTCTAGTTAACGGGTGCAGTTAAGACATTTTTTAATAGATTATTTAAAAAAATTTTGATACCATTTTTATGAAAAATATAAAAAAAAAAAAATTTTTCTTTTCCTTTAAAAACTTTTTAAAATATTCAATCATAAAGCATATCTCAATATTACAAATATTCAATCATAATATGTCAAAGAAAATAAACCACAACAACTAATAAGTTTCTATACCTAGGCTTTGAAGGGTATATTGGTAAATTGTCAATTAATTAAACGAGTCAAACATGTCAAACGGGTTCCATAGATTGGACACTAACCCAACCCGTTTATTAAATAGGTCAGTCATGTCAACCCGAATATGGCACTAACCCATTAAGCCTCAAGTTATAACTTGCTAATTTCGTGTCGTGTCATGTCGGGTTTATGGGTCGTGTCCAATTTTTCCTTCTCTAAGGTGCGTGAGATATACTCAAGTAGAGAATGTGCTAATTTTTAGGAAAGAAGTTTCTAGTAGTTTTTTTTGTTTTTGAATTACAATCTTAACCCCATTTTTTTATTTTTTATAATGATTATCTAATTAGATTAGGGGTATTTTTGATATTTTTGGAAGTTATAACTAACTTTCTGAATCTTCTTAATATATAGAGATAGATAAAAGATAAATTGTAATACACATGACAATTAGTTAGAAATTTAAGATATCTATTTTTGAAATAAAATTGTAGGGGCGGGCTTTGGTTCTTTGGTCCAAAAGATGAATGGATTAAGGCTCAAATAGCCCAATATAATAAATTTGTAGAGAGTGGGCTAAAATGTTAGGCTTCAACGAAGTGGACAACAACCTCAATGGGCTAAAGATGGTAAGAGAGCAAGGAAAAACAATGATAGACAAATGTGATGCACAGAAATTCTTCTTCGGCAATGTCCGAGGAGAGTAGTTCTTGAATATATTTCTCTTAGATTTGATTACAGTTGTTGTTCTTAATACTACAATATTTTCTCTACAAATTTTCTACCCCCCTCCTTGGAGGGTCTCTCACATTATATAATTCCCTTCAGGCGATCTTGACCTTCCATTTGTTGATTGTCTAGTCCATCACTTGAGTGCTTGTCCCATCAGACACCTTCCCAAACTTCTTGTGAAGTGCGACAGCCAAGGTAGCACTGTTCAAGGGTCTTCTTCACATAAATGCAGTCAGGAGATTTGGTGGGATGCATTAAATGTGGGGGCAGCCACCATCTCTTCAGTCATATCAGGGCTAACCCCCTCTCCGAAGCTTTTTCTCAATAGTAGGACCTCCTCTGGTAATGTGCGATAGACGTGGCCTTACTGTCCGAGCGTGTGGCCTCCTCGGCACAATAATGGACTCCTCGACCATGAATACGACACATGACATAGGTACCTTATATAAATTCTTGTGCCCCGCAAAAATAAAGGTCTGATTAACGGGTGCAGTTAAGACATTTTTTAATAAATTATTTAATAAAATTTTGATACCACTTTTATGAAAAGTATAAAAAAAATATTTAAAAAAAATTATTATAAAAACTTTTAAAAATATTTTCTAAACTAGTAGTTTTACTTTTAGATGATTCATTAAATTTTCCCTTAAAATAAATATTAAATTTTGTTTAAATATTTTGAAAATGTAATTTTAGTTAGAAAAGCTACTGCATCTGATTTGTCATAAAATTTATTGAGAAAATGTTTCGACATATCTATATCTTATCTACACGTATTAAATTTTTTTTTTTTTTTTTTTTTTTGAGAATCGTCCACATGTATTAATTAATTAAAGAACCAGTAGCCATAGTTGTTAGTATCGTATGATACGCGATACGTATCGTATCGTGTACAAAAAGTTTCGCATCGTAAGGGTGTATCATAAGTGCTCATAAATCATTCGATATATAGATGCGTATCGTATTAATCGTATCATATCAGTGAATCGTACGTATCATACGATACATAGACATGTGGGTTTAAAATGAGTTTTTTTGTTAAAATTTGTGATTTTATTTGATTTAAACAAGTCGTTAGACTTTGTTAACACAAAATTATTAGGAAACTTAATTGAGTCTAATGAAATAGCAAGTCCATGAGTTTTTTTCCTCCCTTCTCTTTCTCCTACAAAATTTAGACTATACTCATAACACTCACTTTCATATGTGCAAATTTATTTTCTATACTATCAATAATGTATTAAATGAAAATATAATTATTTTTATTTTGTTATTATTATTTTTAGTCAAAAAAACTAGAATGCCAAGAAAAAATATAAAGAATAAATTATTAGAATAAAAAACCAAAAAAAAAAGAGTAAATGTTGATAATAATAAAGAAAATGTCTATGAAAAAATAATTTTGCAAGATGCTGAATATGATGATAACATTAACTTAGATGAAGTTAATTAGCCAAGATGATGAAAAGATATTATTATTTTGGTTCATATATCATGTATTACTTTTGAGTTTAATCAATTTGAATGTGCATGTTATAAACATAAGTTAATTTGATTTATTTAGTTAGCTTTGTTAAATTTTATTAAATAAGTAATGATTAAATTGGTCATTAGTTGAATATATTTTGAATTTATAATGAATATACATTATATATATATATATGTATATATTTATAATTATTTTATAATTTTATTAGGTATTTATGTATCTTACGATACACAATTCGATACGATATACGATACAAGAAAATAAAAAATCGATTCACGATAAGATTTATGATTTGACAACTATGCCAGTAGCCGATATTCATCCATGGATAGAAGATTTATGAACCTTCTATCCATCCATCAAAAAAACCTTCTATCTTTTACTAAAAAAAAGCATAATAGATTAACCAAAATAGGAGGAAAAGTGAAGAGAAAAAATAAAAGAAAAGTATTAGAAACGAAAAAATGTGAAGGAAAAAATAATTACAGAAAAATATTAGAAACATTTTTTTTTAATCTTCAATATAATTGATTAGTTGTAATACACTATTAGGCATTTGTGTCTATCCAAAGCGTTATTTTCCCTTAAGAGAAGTCTATCCAAAGAAGAGATTGATATATTATTAATTTATTAAGTTTTTGTGTTCATCAAACTTTATCCAAAGAGGTGATAAAGTAGTAGACAAAATTCTGATAATAACAAATAATTTGCCCAAGATGCACACTTTAATTAAAAATCATATGTAACTTAAACAAAAGATAACAACTATTAAGTTTTTGTATTTATCTAAAAAATTGATAGAGATGTAGATTATATATATATATATATATATATATTTTTTAATCTTCAATATAACTGATTAGTTGTAATACACTATTAGGCATTTGTGTCTATCCAAAGTGTTATTTTCCTTTTAGAGAAGTCTATCCAAAGAAGAGATTGATATATTATTAATTTATTAAGTTTTTGTGTTCATCAAACTTTATCCGAAGAGATGATAAAGTAGTAGACAAAATTCTCATAATAACAAATAATTTGCCCAAGATGCACATTTTCTTTAAAAATTATATGTAACTTAAACAAAAGATAACAACTATTAAGTTTTTGTATTTATCTAAAAAATTAATAGAGATGTATATTATATACATTTTTAAAAATCTAATAAAATTTTTACAATTTGGTGAAGTCATGTGGCGCAACCACGACTTCTAAATCCAACTTTTACAATATAAATATAATATAATATAATAATAATAATATGATCTTGTTTAAATATTTTGAAAATCTAATTTTAGTTAGAAAAGCTACTGCATCTGATTTGTCAAAAAATTTATTGAGAAAATATTCTGACATATCTCTATCTTGTCCACGCGTATTATTATTATTGAGAATCGTCCACACGTATTAATTAATTAAAGAACCAGTGGCCGATATTCCCGATATTCAAAGTTTCCAAGGTAAGGATCGAATATTATATAATTCATACCCCGCCCTCTTCTTTGATGCACACAAGCTCTGGCTCTGGCTGTGGGTCCCAATGGCATCTTCAATTGTTCGGTACCCACTAAACCCAATTTCCCGCCACGTCACCTGTAAACCCTCGCCGTCCGATCACAGATCTAGAACCACCACCGCCGCCGCCGTCACGATTCACCGGCCTTACCCTAAACAACGCCACCGTCTTAATATCCCGGTTCTTGCATGTTCTCTCCAATCACACAACGCCGAAGATAATAACAGCGTCGTAGGAGGGAGGAGCAAGACCGAGTTGCAGAGGATCACAGATGATTCCCCTTACGACGACGTTTCCAAGGACCCTAATAACAACACTAATATGCTCCCAAGTATCAATCATTTCTAGGGTTTTCAATTCATTGTTTTGTTAGTGATCATCTTTTTAATTCTGGGTTTGATTCTTACAGGACCTTTATCTTCAACTCAGTCTTCTAACTCTGTTTCCCACCTTCGAGTTGCTTACCAGGTCAGCATTCTATATATATATATATATATATATATGGGTTTTCAATGTGTTTGTTCAATCGTTTGTGTTCGTGTGTGTGAGATAGAGAGAGAAATGATTGGTCTTTGAATGTGTTTTAGGGTGCGTTTATATAAGCTGCTGAAACACTGTGTTTTGTGTTTAAAATAAGCATTTGTTAAAAAAAACTACGAGGAGATGTGGTTGTATTTGTATCTCTAGCATTGCTCTCAATGTAAGTTGAATGTTGCATTTATTTTTTCTTCAGGGAGTTCGTGGGGCATACAGTGAGTCAGCAGCGGAGAAGGCGTACCCGTATTGCGAAGCAGTGCCTTGCGAGCAATTCGAAACTGCTTTTGAAGTGAATACTTTTAAACCCTTTGCCCATATTTTTACAAATGTTTATTCAATTTTGCTTTGTATAATGTGACCTTATTTATACGCTAATGGCAGCTGTTAGGGAAGCAATGTGAACTGTTTGTTTAATTTATAAGTATAGATGATTATGGGACGATTTGATTAATTCAAAGCCTTCCTTCATGGTCGACGTCTTGTTGTATGACAATCGAGCTGTTAGGAAAGCAATTAGAGGGCTAAACTGCTTCTCTTTGATTATTCTTGTTTTATATTTAGGATTGGGGAAACAATGTCACTTTCCCACGAATGTGTGTCTATCATAATTGTTGTAGCATTAATATGATTAATCCAAAGTCCTTCTGCACAGTTGTAGCCTTGTCTTAAGAGCAAGGGTTGACCCTTTTCAATAAATGAATATGTTGGGGTTTTAATGATTAGGGATTGATTAATCTTCTTTTCCCTTCTTTTCCACTGTAGGCTGTTGAAAGGTGGATTGTTGACAGAGCAGTTTTACCAATTGAGAATTCTTTAGGTGGGAGCATCCACAGAAATTATGACCTTTTACTCCGGCACAGATTGCATATTGTAGGCGAAGTTAAATTTGCGGTTCGGCATTGCTTAATGGCCAATCATGGTGTTAAACTTGAAGACCTGAAAAGGGTTCTTAGTCATCCGCAGGTATGGACCATATGGTACATAGTACTTTTCGCTTTTCTCTAGTCTGTTTTGCTGAGATTTATTTGAATTTGGGTCATATCTCAGGCTCTTGCTCAGTGTGAGCACACGCTAACAAGGTTGGGGTTGGTCAGAGAAGCAGTTGATGACACTGCTGGAGCTGCAAAGGTATGCCTAGATATAATAGTGGAGCAGCAGGTTTGCTAATATTTTAATTATTTTTGTTTTTAAATGTTGCCGATATTACTTCATGATACATTTTAGCTGCTGTGGTTATGGTGGGAGGAAGCTGCTCTTCTTGCCTCCCCCTCAGGGGTCAGGGGCCTCTAAGGCGAACCCAATTTTGTTTAATATCACTTTAATTGTTTGCAACTATTCATGGATTGTTTATTATTTTTGTTGATTGGAGCAAATGTGCTCTACCTCAACTGGCACCCCATCCTCTTGCAAGTGCTAGGTGGAGGGTGAGGTTGTGGATTCAAGGCCCACTGGGTGCATGTGTTACATAACTATAATTTTTTTTTTTGCTGACTGGAACTTGTTGTAACTATGTAGCATGTTGCATTCCACAAACTAAATGATACAGGAGCAGTAGCTAGCTCTACAGCTGCAATGATCTATGGGTTGAACATACTTGCCCAAGATATTCAGGTTGCATCCAAGCCATTTTTTGTGTTGATTTTGTTGGGATATGGCAGGTTTTCATTGGGTTGCTCATTTCCCTTTTTTCTCCCTTTTTTAATAGGATGACTCTGATAATGTTACTCGATTTCTAATGCTGGCGAGGGAACCCATAGTTCCAGGCACAGATAAGCCATTCAAGGTCAGCCCTTTCAAGATGCAAAATTACTGGCCGTTGAATTACTATTTCATTTTGTTCTTTTGTAGCTCTTCTCTTGATTTACCCTATGCCCACGAACTATTTTAAACTGAGTTTATGACTAACAGAGGTATTGATTTCACAGACAAGTATAGTTTTCTCACTAGAGGAAGGTCCTGGAGTGCTTTTCAAGGCACTTGCTGTTTTTGCTCTGCGGGAAATCAACCTTACTAAGGTATGTTTTTTTTATCCTTCAAATGGATGGTGCCTTTTCATAGTTTCATTTGCAGTTGTATGTTCAGGCAGTGTTCATTGCCTTCTTTGTTTTGTTCTACTAGATTGAAAGTCGTCCCTTGCGGAAGCAGCTTGTAGGAGCATCTGATGATAATAACAATGGGTATCCAAAGTAAATATCCTTAGAAAGATCTTCTCTGCCTCATATATTTAGAGTGCTGATGCATATTTCTTCGATCATAATTAAAATTCAGCAACAAGGTTTCAAAGTTGAGTTGTATCTCTGAGAGACTTAAGCTGTAGGCTTTTTTACCTGATTTTATGTTTACATTCTCTTTACAGATATTTTGACTATCTTTTCTATGTGGACTTTGAAGCATCAATGGCTGACCAGAATGCACAGAACGCTCTAGGGCATCTAAGGGTGAGTTTTTTGAAAATTTATCCCTTATCTCCAACCCAATTTAGGAAAAATCATAAACATACATTATTTGAAATTATTCACTTTCTTTGCAGGAAGTTTCTACATACCTTCGAGTGCTAGGGAGTTATCCTGTGGATACTATCATGTTATGAATGAAATCTAAATGTGGTAAGAGTCACTTGTCAAAACAGAAGTGTTAATATAAAATATCTGAAAAATTGTCATGTAGATGTCTTAAAGGCTTCAGTTTGTAGTAGATGATTATTTGAAGAAGAATGCATAATTTTTTTTTTTTTTTTGGCTGAGTAAATAAGAATGCTTTTTTTTTTTGATAAGTAAAGAAACTTTTATTCATAGTCTTAAGAAGGAGTCACCCAAGTATACAGGAAGTATACAGCAGGGGACCAAAACAATCAAATACATAAATTATAAGCATCAAGAATGCTTAATTGTTTATAGTGTTATAGGAAACTTTTCTTTTACTCTGATTTGGCAACATATTCAGATCGTACTGGCAAATAGTTGAATTCTCACTCTCATTATGATCAATTCCCAGAAATCCATATATTTAATACAGGCTGGGTAATGTTGGGTACTTACTATATCAAAGTTATGCTTAAATTACAAAAATTTTAAACAACCGCTGACATTTCAACCATGGTGCATAGAGGTTATTGACGAAGTAGTTTCAACCATGGCTGGATAACATTGCCAATAATCTTTAGGTCAAATGGCATTTCCTATTGGCTATTGTTCTAACTGAGACATCAAGGTTTCGAATCTCCCCTCCCCCACAAAAAATATATTTAGAAAAAAATAGTTTGTAGTATCAGAATAAATTAGGAATTAGAACTTGGTTTGAAGTGTGACTAGATTATGAGAATAAAAGGCTCATGAATAATTGGAGTTAGGGATATATGGAATGTAGATTGGTGAGATAGGAGGTTGATGGCAGGAGAGCATTAATAACATTTCGATTAGAAGGGATCTTTTTAGTTATTTTGATTGCAGCAGTAGGGGATTCTACTTTCTTCCTAAGGAAAAGCTTCTCTCTTCGTGAACATGGTGTTTAAGAAAGGGTTTTTAAAATAAACTCTCCATGATCAGGAGAGCATTAATTACATTTAAAACCATCTGATCCCACTGGATAAGAGGAGCAAGATTCTGCCTGGTGGGTACTGATTGTCCTTTGCCCAAACTATATATACTCCTTTGGAACGTTTTGGGCGTGTCAATTTGGTGGCTTCTATTTTATTGATCTCTTATAGAAATCATTATTTAAATGGATGTTGATGTAGGATTTTCCTTCACTAACGAAATCTGTTCAGCATGCAAAATTCTGTATTTAACAGTTGATGTTTCTGCATAGATATTCTTGCTCATTGTGGGGCAATGTTTGGGAAAATAGCATATATTGATTTATGCGAATATTTTGATGTTACTTTATCTCATTCAGCGTTTCCATACCCTCTAATTTCTGATTCTCTTTCTCTTCTTGTCAATGCTGAGCAGGGCTTCTGGAGAGATCAATAATGTTATATCGGTAGTTGTTTCCCCTCATAGCTTTGGTTTGTCTCCATCCTCAAATTTCCGGAATATCGATCGACATGAAGGTTTATTAAAGAACGTTACATGTTTGTGGCCAATGCAGTGAATCACTGCACCACCAAATTTTG
Organism: Quercus glauca; assembly: GCA_023736055.1. Taxonomy (NCBI): domain Eukaryota; kingdom Viridiplantae; phylum Streptophyta; class Magnoliopsida; order Fagales; family Fagaceae; genus Quercus; species Quercus glauca. Next base: position 22,889,935 of record CM043315.1, read on the forward strand.
GTTATTACATCAATGCGACTGTGTTGTCTTCTCTCAATATTGACCTTGTAATTACTAGATTAGTTGGTACTTTAAAGATTCCCATTTTTTAGAGAAGTGGGGAGCTTTTCATGTGATTGAGGTTTTCTCGGGAATATTAATTGGGTTTTTTTTTTTTTTTTTTTTCGTGCTTATTCAATATATTCTATTGGTTCATTTGATCGTTCACACTGGATGTATTTCACTTGAGCATAAATTTAATATACCAGATATCTATTCGTAACATTCAAACTAAGAAAGTTCTTCTACGGCCATAACCAAATTTCATATAATTTCTCACAAGAAGTTGAGATGCTAACCCACCATAACTCGAACAAGCGTTGTGAAAATAATGTAGACTTTGTTGTGCTTATAAACTTTATCTTCAACCTAAAGACCACAAATTAACCTTACATTTTCTATTCGTAACCATTTAGGACAGATCCACATTTTCTTTTCATACCCATTTAGAACAGATCAGCGTCACCTTCCAGGCTCCCACTACAGAAATTTGTTAGGTGACATGGTCTCAGCAGCGCCTGCGAATAAGTGCAATTGTAACACCAGACCAGGGTGAATAATTCATGCGGAGGCTTTCAGAATATGTAATGGGAAGCCGACCCACATTTGCTGAAAGACAGCAGAGTAGCAGACTCATCTTAAGAACACAATAAAGTGAACAAGGAGAATAGTGTTTCTTAGAGTAGCAGACTCATCTTAAGAACACAATAAAGTGAACAAAGGAGAATAGTGTTTCTTCATTAGTTCATTAAGTGCACAACAATTTTATGGTATATGTAACTGAAGTATCTTTCAACAAAAAAGAAAAAGAGAAAAGTAACTGAAGGTATCTAATGGCAATTGCCAACAACTACAGTTTACATGGATCCCCTAAGCTTAGGAATCAGGAATCATAGACAAAAAAAAAAAGCGGGAAAGAAAAACAAATGCCATCAAATATTTGCACTCTTGGAGATCTTTTTGAGTCTTTAAGAGTAATGCGGAACAGAAATTTCGTTAAAAGACTTTTACAAATAACACTAGTCTTTCATACCCTCGTTTTGTAGTGGGCAGGCTTCACCTCATGGCCATTAAACTTCTGATGAGGCTTAGGATCTCACTTCGCATCTCAGCAACACTTGATGGGGTGACTTGCTCCTTCACAGAAGAAAACCACATTCCGTCTCTCTCTTTGTCTTCACCACTATTATGCCAGCTGCAAATAGCTTTCGCAATGGCAGTAACATACAAGCCACAATCATAACCATTCACTTGCTGTGGTGAATCAGTGCATTCAAGATAACTAGCAGTTGATGCTGAATCAGAGGACCCTATATATCCAACAACAGCCTTATATAGTTGTCTAGCATGCCAATCATTAATTCCTCTATTGCTATCATGATGAACAAATACATCAGCATTTCTCTCGAATGCAAGTAAGCTCCAATGAGACCCAGCTTCAGCTTTGCATACATCTTCATTGTCATTTACAGGAAAGATTACCAGTTTCTTGTCAGGAAGATGAAGGGGTTCAACAAAATCTTTGAGACTCTCCACAGCTGGGCAATTCATTATCCAAAAAGCAATGGAAGGTGGAACAAGTAGGATTTCCTGAGCAAGATAGCATGAAGAAAGGTAACTGAAATAGAACTCGATGATTTGATCATTGAGAAAATATGGGCCACTAAGGATGTCCATATCAGATTGTCTGAGTACAACATCATTGTAGCTAAGTATCTTTTCGTTGGCTCCAGGATTTCCCATTAAGTGGATATCAGTATGCATTCCTGGTCAAATAAACTTCAAATTAGATGAAGCCAAGCTCTATTATTTAAACTTAAACAGTACACCATTGAGATAGAGAAGAAATACAATCCTTTGTGTGTTGGCATTACATCATCCTAATCTATTATCTTTCCCTTTATAATAGTTCCAGATTTTTCAAAACAGAATTCTCCTAAATCTCTAAAGTCTGGGTGGGAGGGAACTCACAATCCATGGAAAGCTTTGCCATACAATTTACTTTATTAACTTAAGGCAGGACCCAGGGTATTGTAGGGGAGTGGGGGAGTCAAGTCGTATTAATTTCTGGCAAGAAAAATGATTCTTGGGGAAGAGCACTTGATTTTCATCAGCACTAGTTTTCTATAAGTTGCATGACAAAGAAACATCCTCACAAAAATGAGATCTTCAAGTAATCACCGCATATTTAAAGCAACCATTGAAGAAAAGTCAAACCTAATATCTCTGATGAGATCCTACTCCGTGATTACATTAAAGCAACTATTATTAAACAATTTCTCATATTTCAAGTATATTCAGGGTCTTCCAAATAATTTATCTGATATGCATAACCAGAATGAATCCCAGCCTACAAGCTAAAGACTTCCAAGATTAGCTTCCTCACTCTAACTTGGATGCTCATTAGATACAGAATCTAAAATGAGCCATTATTGATTTCAACTTGGTTTCAGATCTCATATTTATGCTTCTTACTTGGAAAAAATGTTAACAAGGCTCTCATACTCAATCTACTACATGGAGTACTTTCAATAAAGCTCCTTTTGTTTTTTATGAGTAACATAAAGCTGATAGTTCTAAGTAGAACAATGAACATTAATGTTGATGATGAGTATCACAATTCATTAGCTTCTAACATGACTGAGCAACAACTGAAAAGATATAATAAAGGAAAGAAAAATAATAAATTTTGAAAAAAGACCAGAGACAACAGCTTCCCATAGACTTTCACCAAAATGTATCATTAAGTATTCAACATTAACTCATTCTCTCTAGCACATGCACAAACAAATTGAACAATGTAACACTTGCAAACAAAACCTTGTCACCATGAGAAATTCTTCTTTTTATTTTTATTTTTTTTGATAGGTGAGAAATTCTTCTTTTTAATACCTCTCATTATCATCCAAACCTCACCACCTTCATAAAGTTCCCACTTCCCACCCTCTAATCCCTTTATAAAGAATACACCATGCAAAGAAATAGCATGAGATAATAAAGAGTCTAAAAGGAGAACATCAACTGACCCACTGCTGATATTTGAACCAGAAAGAAGCGCATTATTGTATTTCCTCAACAACAAAGTTTTCCTTCAAATCAATTTGGAGTAATCTCTTTCAATACATTACACAGCGATTCAAATGATCATCCATGTATATTTCAATCACACAACTCATTAACTCATCTAAAAAGGTCGCACGACTATTAGATAGATCATGTGATTAAAAAAAGTCAGAAGAACTTTCCTCCATACCAGAATTTTCCAAACAAGAATTCTGCCCATTCTTAAAAATATTTCACCCCACCATCCTACCAGTCCATGCCATAAATGAGCTACCAATCAACTCTTTAAACAAAAAAGGGAGGCATGTTTATATCAGCAGCATGTATACATGGGAAGTACTCATTTCGACAAGTTATCTAACTTGTTACAGCAATGACCCGCTCACCCCATAAACAATTAGTTATTTACTTATTCCCAATTGACCCTTTAAGAGGGCTATACTTACACACACAACCCTGATGACCCCTCACACCAAACTGAAATCATACAAGAACATACTATGACCATTGCCTCACATGACAAAAACCTCTTTAAAACCCTTCATAGAGCCTCAACCAAAACCTTCCAAATTCAAGTTCTTGTAAATCTTGAGAAATTTGTCATTTTACCAACAAACTAAATTGTTTCACATTTTTCAAAAAGTAAACAAATGGGTTTCTTTCCCATCCAAGATTCGCTAAGAAGCCAACGCCAACACATTTTTTTTTTTTAATTCATTCAAATAATTGAATTCAATCATCAAGAAAGTTTATCCTAAAAGCCAATAAATAAATAAATGTCATCAAGGAACAAGAACAACAAGCCTAATCTTTGCTTCAGTACTTGGAGACCATTAAAAATTAGAGGGAAATTGTATAACAAGAAGACGAAGAAGAAGAAGAAGAAGAAGAAGAAGAAAATGCAGGGTTGAGATGGGAGAGACTTACAGTTTCAGAGCGATTGAAGTGGTGGAGAAAGATCTTTCTCAGCTTTGTTAGTGTCAGTGTGAGAGCGAGAAATCAAAATTGTTTGGCATTTTTTTTTTATGGGATAGACACACGAATGAGCGAGAATGAATGGTTAAGAGCTTGTTGGATGCGGTGAGTTTTGAGTGATACCTCTCCGTTTACTGTTTTTATCATCTAAATCATGTGGGTCCCGTGACTGAGCACTTGTTCATTATTTATATCACTCAATTTTCTTTTTTTTTAGTGATGAGTTATGAAAATTGAAAACACATAAAATGTGTTTTCAGTTTTCATAACTCTATTTTCAATGACATTTTTATAATTAAACATACATTGAGGGACCCACTAATCATGTCAATCACAATTTTTAACTTTTTTTTTTCACTAGGTTCGGTGATTTTTTTTTTCTTCTCACTGGCTTCGATGAGTTTTTTTTTTTTTCCTCGCTGGGTTCGGTGATTTTTTTTTTAATGAGTTTGATGATTTTTTTTTCACTGGGTTCAGTGAGTTTGGGTATTGGGGTTTGAAGGAAAAAAAAAAGTAAAAGCTGCACCAAGTGATAGGTATGGGGCCTACAAACAGTTAAAAAATATTGAGTGATCACAAGTGAGTAATGGTGCCAAACGAGTGAGGTGTAGGGAGTTGGGGTATTTTGATTGATGAGTAACGAAAATTGAGTAATGAGTGACCATTTTTTTTAACCAAACAAGCCCTAGGTGTCCAATAGTACTGGACCCGTTGAGATGATGACATATGTCTACTTTTAAATACGTGTCACTATCTGGCCAGATCCAGTGCACTAGATGGATTGGACCTAAACCAAATCCAATCTCTATATATTAAGATGATTTAGAAAGTTAGTTATGGTTAAAAAAAAAAAGTCAAAAATACCCTTGTGGGGCCTAAATGTTTGGCAACCCCGGCCCATTCTACATCGGGCCCAAGATCCATGCTGAGGAGAGTACTAAGTCCGAGGACAAGTGGGAGAGGCCCAAGTCATCAAGAGACCTCGCCGAGGATGCCACGTCCTCGGCAGGCCGACATTGAAAGCAGGAGACTGTCACCACCCATTAAATGCACGTCACCAACACTCTGGTCGCGTTAATGGCGAATTGACCAGCAAACAGTGATGCCTTGGTTACTGCAATTAACAGAAAAGCCTGCAAAGGCGGCTGATGAGACGAGCCCTCAGACACAAGTTCAGATGGCCAACAGGTGGACGGCAGAGATCAACTGAACAAGACTATATAATAACTAGAACCCCCAAAGTAAAAAGGGGGTTAGGAGGTTGGGCCCCTAGGGGGAAAGAAAAAAGGGGTTCTTCAGGTTGTCCAAGGACAACCTTTGTATTCATCTGTTCTAAGGAAAGAGCTCCTCGGGCTGGGCCGATGACGAACTCTCCTCAAGAACACTTAGTTAAAATCCTGTTATTATTCTTACGAACCCGTAGTCTAATTCTTGTGATTGCTCTTATGAATCTCACGTTGACTGTTGTCTTGCTTGCTAGTGTCTAGTCCTTCTACCCACTCTCTACAAATTTATTATACGGATGCCGCCCCAAAAACGGGCTCCTACAATTGGCACCGTCTGTGGGAAGGAGTTGTACATGAACAAGTGCAGCGGTTGGCGTGAGAGGATCAAGAGCAACCCTTCTTTAAAGAAAAAAAAAAACATACACATAGCCAAGGCCAACATATCCATGCAAAAGGCAACTGTCACAAAGAATCGAAAAGATGCAAGAAATAAAAGAAACAGAATGGGGCTACTTCTTCATTAATATTGAAGAAAAATTACATTTTACATCAAATGCTTATGCAGGCTCGTTCTAAAGCTAACTACATAGACAGACACCCATGCAGGCTTGTTCTAAAGCTAGCTACAAAGAAAAAAGCCTAAACAGGCTTGCATTGAGGCTAAGAGAAAAGGAAAGGGTGAGAGGCTTAGGCAGGCTTATTTTAAAGCCAAACCCAGTGACGGAGGGAGAGGTAGAGACAGACCTATGTTAAGGCCGTCCACAGCTCCCCAACTACCACTTGCGGCAGAAGGAAGGGGAAGGAAAAAGAGGTCGCGGTGCATGACGGTACCACCTCACGGTTTCGCCTGGTTTCCCTCCCAATCCCACAACAATTGGGAGCCGGCGAATCACTACCAGCTTGGAGGGCTGACAGATTCAAATCCGGAGGAAGGACGTTATGTTTCTTTTGAATCCCCCTCCAAACAGCAAGGGGAGCCCCATCTCTGGCTAGGTTGAAAAGAAGGAAGATCTTCGGCCTCTGCCTACCCCACCTCCATCGTGTTGTCCAGGATTGAAGCGGCATCCTCGGCTCCTGAAAGAGGCTCGGCTTCCCTGTCGCCGCCCTTTCCCAGGGCCACTTCATCTTGTGGGGTGCAAACTACTCCTGGCAAAACCCTTGAGATGCCCAGAAGGTGGTGTGTTTGTGAGATTTGAACTCGAGTATTTGTCAAGTTTGAAGGAGGGATCACCCCAAGATGCCTTATATAGGATGCAAGGATTGGAGGAAGCCAGCCAGCACAGAATCCCAAGGAGGAATTACCGGAGGAATTAACTCCACTCAATTTCCAAGAGGATAATTAGCCGCTGGATCCTCGTAAATCCATAAGGATATTAATGAGGAGGCACCTTTCGAACTGAAGCGTCAGACGCGTTACTCGAATAACCCAAGAGACGCCTCGTAATCAGAAGAGGCATGCCAAACGAAGGGGCTGGGCTGAGGAAGAATCCTCCCTTGGCGGAACAGACTCAAGGCCGCTGTCACTACGAAGGCGGACTCCCCAATGCTAAGGACGAGCCCCTTAACCCCAGGTAGGCCGAAAGTGCTGGACAGAACCTAGGCCTTGCATGGTCCTCGGACTCAAGCCTATGGGGAAACTAGTCACCCAAAGGAAGAGCCAAGTGCTGGACAGAACCTAGGCTTTGCATGGTCCTTGGACTCAAGCCTATGGGGAAACCAGTCACCCAGAGGAAGAACTAGGTACTAGACAGAACCAGGGTCTTGCATGGTCCTCGGACTTAAGCCTCTGAGGAAACTAGCTACTTTAGATCTAAGTGTTAGACAGAACCTAGGCCTTGCATAGTCCTCGGACTCAAGCCTACGGGAAAACTAACTATTATTTCAAGAACTAAGTACTAGACAGAACCAAGGTCTTGCATGGTCCTTAGACTCAAGCCTCTGGGGAAACTGGCTACTTTAGACCTAAGTGTTAGACAGAACCTAGGCCTTGCAAGGTTCTCGGACTCAAGCCTACGGGGAAACTAACTATTATTTCAAGAACTAGGTACTAGACAGAACCAGGGTCTTGCATGGTCCTCGAACTCAAGCCTCTGGGGAAACTAGCTACTTCAGACCTAAGTGTTAGACAGAACCTAGGCCTTGCATGGTCCTCGGACTCAAGCCTACGGGGAAACTAACTACTATTTCAAGAACTAGGTACTAGACAGAACCAGGATCTTGCATGGTCCTCGGACTCAAGCCTCTGGGGAAACTAGCTACTTCAGAACTAAGTGTTAGACTGAACTTAGGCCTTGCATGATCCTCGAACTCAAGCCTCTGGGGAAACTAGCTACTTCAGACCTAAGTGTTAGACAGAACCTAGGCCTTGCATGGTCCTCAGACTCAAGCCTACGGGGAAACTAACTATTATTTTAAGAACTAGGTACTAGACAGAACCAGGGTCTTACATAGTCCTCAGACTCAAGCCTCTGGGGAAACTAGCTACTTCAGACCTAAGTGTTAGACAGAACCTAGGCCTTGCATGGTCCTCGGACTCAAGCCTACGGGGAAACTAACTACTATTTCAAGAACTAGGTACTAGATAGAACTAGGGTCTTGTATGGTCCTCGGACTTAAGCCTCTAGGGAAACTAGCTACTTCAGAACTAAGTGTTAGACTGAACCTAGGCCTTGCATGGTCTTCGAACTCAAGCCTACGGGGAAACTAACTACTATTTTAAGAACTAGGCACTGGACAGAAACCAAGGCCTTGCATGGTCCTCAGACTTAAGCCTGTGGGGAAACCAGTTACTAGAAGAAGAATCAAGTACCAGACAGAACTAGGGTCTTGCATGGTCCTCGGACTCAAGCCTACGGGAAAACTAACTACTATTTCAAGAACTAGGCACTGGACAGAAACCAAGGCCTTGCATGGTCCTTGGACTCAAGCCTGTAGGGAAACCAGTTACTAGAAGAAGAATCAAGTACCAAACGGAATCAGGGCCTTGCATAGTCCTCGGACTCAAGCCAATGGAGAAACCATCCCCCCATGAAATACCAAGTGTTAGGCGAAGCCAAGGTCTTGTACGTTCCTCGGCGTCAAACCTATGGGGAAACTAGTTGCTTCAAGGGAATCCAAATACTAGACAGAACCAATGTCTTGTATGGTCCAAAGACTCAAACCTATGGGGAAACTAGTTACTTAAGGAAGATCTAAGCACTGGACAGAACCAAGGTCTTGTACTGACCGCGGGCCCAAACCCACAGTGAGGCTGACCACTTTGGTACTAGTAATGAGCACTACAGGGGATGATAACCTATGAAGTCGGCAAAGGCGCAATTGAAGCCAGAATCATGTAAGTAAAAAAGATATACATATATGCATAATACAACACGAGCAAAACCAATAAGAAAAGAGAAAACATATACTTCGCTGAATCGTTGGAGAAAAGTTGTACGAGGCAAATGTGCTATTACAATGCAAAAAAAAAAAAAAAAAAAAAAAAAAAAAAAAAAAAAAACGGAAAAAACAAAGCAAAGGCGCGCGCAAAGGATCATTCTTGCGGCTCCATCTCAACTCCCCCCTCAGGGGGCTGGGCAGAGGAGGTCTCAGAATCCTTGTGGCTCTCGCTCGGGGTTGCAGCCTGGAAAGAGTCAACTGGGTGAGGTACCTCCTCGACAAGAGGAGCTTGGACACCAGCTGAGAGATCTGCGGTCTCCCCAGACACATCAGCAAGGAGACCCTTGCTGGCCTCCACGTCCCTAGAAGGATCAGCTTCCTTGGTGGGCTCGCCCGAGGTGGGGGTAGCTGGGACACCTTCCTCGGAAACAACCCCAGCGCCCTCGATAGCCACCTCGGCCTCGGAATTTGAGGGGGCGACCTCACGGATGGCATAAGGATAGAACACATTCTCCGCCTTCCACAAATCAGACGAGACCTCAACCCCAGTTTGTGTAAGGGCCTCATTCCAAACCTGGGAGCAGTAAAATTTGTATACTTCAGGCATTTGGGCTCTAAGACTGTCTTCTGTTTCAGCCACCCCTGCCTCATAGGCATCCTGCGTAGCCTTGTCCCTAGAGGTCTTAGCCCCGGCCTTGGCAGATTCAGCCTTCTCCTGGGCTTTCAAAGTCTCATCCCTGGCAGACTCCGCAGCGCCCCTGGCCTTATCCGCCTCAAGCACCCTCTCTTTCAAGGTCGCGATCTCCTCTCTGGCTATCCTCAGCTGATCCTCTACCTTGAGCAGACTGTCCGTTTGATCTAGAGCTAATTTTTTAGCGGCAGCAAGGGCCGTCTCAGCGACGTCTCGAGCCGCTTTCATCTCCTCCAACTGGTTTGTCGCCTTCTGGAAATCGGCCTTGGAAGCATTGAGAGTCCGCACGGCTTCCACCAGCTTGGTATGCTCTGAGCCTGCAACCTTGCTCTGGCTACTGGCCATATCCTCCAGCCTGAAGGTAGCCTGGATAGTCTGTCAAGTGAAACCAATATGCAGCAGATAAAGAGCCAAAGAACGGGGAGTCAAGAAAATCACAAGCGATCAGAAAGCTTACCATGCCCAAGTATTGCTTAAGGCCGAGGAAGATCTCCTTGCTCCTCAAAGCCTCCAGCTGGGCCATGTCTGCTGGGAGCAACAAGGACATCCCCAATGCATTAGCCATAAGCGCACCCTCACCCCCTTGGAGATTCCTGAGGGAAGCGTCCTCCGTCAGAGGCTTCCCATTGAGCATGGGGCCAGGAAGTCAAGCCTAGGCCCCGGCCTAGATAGAGGCCTACTTCTCTTGGCCTCGGCGCCCTATCCTCAGCTGTTTAGATGGCGGCCGAGCATCGCCACCGCTTCGGGGAGAGTCAGACTCTTCGCCCCCCTTAGGTCTCTTGCCTTTGTCCTTCTTCTGCAGAGGGCTGGTGGGCTTGGACCCAAGCGTCAAGCTCTGCTGGAGTGGGGGAGGAGGAAGCTCGGACGGAGGGTGCTCGGAAGGAGGAAGCTCTAGAGTAGACCTCCCCGGCGCGTCCCCTCCTGGCTACCCCTCGATCAATGCCAACAGGCTCTTCTGAGGCCACTTCTTGAAACTCATCTTTGACTAAGGAGTGGCTTCTTCGGACAGAAAGTCTGCTTCAGTTAAACTGGGGTCACCTAAATCACCGGAAGGGTCCTCGGGTGAATGGGGCTGGTCAAACACGCCAAACTCATCCCCGGACGGACCTAGATCAGCAACCTCCTCTTCCCCTTCAGCCTCGGCAGCTTGAGCCGATGAAGAAGTACCTACCAACGGTATGCCCTCGGGAATGGGAGACCCTTCAGGGATCAGAAATACGTGCTTGACTACGGTGATGCTACGCAGCCGAGGATCTCCAGCTCGGATCATGTTCTTCGGAGCTGAAAACGATTTTTGGATCAGGGCGTATCCCAAGATCACGTGGGCAGCTCTAACTTGGTCGTCGTCTTTATGCGCAAAGATCTCCGACCTCAGCACTTTCTCCAAGTCTTCCTTGTTAACCTGGCTGAAGTGACGTTCAAAAGCTCACGGATCTGCATAGGAAAAAGCAAGTCCCTGTCAAAACCAAACGAAGCAAGACATAAAAGCGTAAGAAACTAAAAACTCTCATAGTCTGAATGCCCTACCTGGTGTACCCTCCACTGTCGGGCAAGGAAGGCCCTCGTGCCACTCCCTGGACACAATGAGGAAGTCTTTGTTCAGACCCTTACTGGACTCAATGAGGCACTGGATGAGATGGACCCTATCGTCCCTCGTCCTCATATAATACGACTTCTCCTTCAGGCGCTGGAGTTTATAGCACCAATTTACATCATGATGGGTTAGCCTCAACCCCATCTTCTCATTCAAGGCATCCACACAACCTAAGATCCTAAAAACGTTAGTGGCACACTGAGTGGGAGATAAGTTGAAGTGCCTAAGATAGTCCCTCATCACCGGCCCCATGGGGATCCTCACTCCACCCTCCAGAAAGGCGATTATAGGAATCGCCACCTCACCTTCTTTCCTTTTCGAACTCCATTCCTCCTCTCCGCAGTACCTCACACCCACTGTATTGGGGATCCTATAGTCAGCAATGAATTTGTCCATTGACTCCTCAGACTCAACTAATTTCTTAAGCCTACCCATCCTAAGGAACTAACAAGGGGCTCAAGTGAACAGTATGAACTAGAGAGAGAGAAGAAGACTTACAGAAATGAGGGAAAGCTCATCGGGCAGGCTTTTTGTGTTAAGGGGAGTTGCAAGTACAGTTGAAGATGTGACCGAATTCGGAGTATGTGCACAAAATCCCTTAGATGCAAAGTGAAAGGACGAATTAGTTCAACTGGGTATTTATACCCCCCATTAAAAATAACCGCACAGGTTTTCCGGCCCAATGAGCCAGGGGCATCCCCACCGTCCATTCATCATCACACTGTTGAACGTGGAGGACACGAAACCGCCAAAATTTAATGGAGGCACGCTCCAAATACCGAATCGCCAGGAACGTCCCTTGGGTAGTTGAAAGGATTGTGACACCGACAGAAAGGTAAGGCTCGACAGGCCAGGAAATAGGCCTGAGAACATCAAAATCCTCCTCCCCGCCCGAGAGGTCGGGCAACAGAATTTTGAGGGGCTATTGTGGGGCCCAAATGTTTGGCAACCCCGGCCCACTCTACATCGGGCCCAAGATCCATGCCGAGGAAAGTACCAAGTCCGAGGACAAGTGGGAGAGGCCCAAGTCATCAAGGGACCTCGCCGAGGATGCCACGTCCTCGGCAGGCCGACATTGAAAGCAGGAGACTGTCACCACCCATTAAATGCACGTCACCAACACTCTGGTCGCGTTAATGGTGAATTGACCAGCAAACAGTGATGCCTTGGTTACTGCAACTAACAGAAAAGCCTGCAAAGGCGGCTGATGGGACGAGCCCTCAGACACAAGCTCAGATGGCCAACAGGTAGACGGCAGAGATCAACTGAACAAGACTATATAATAGTTAGAACCCCCAAAGTAAAAAGGGGGTTAGGAGGTTGGCCCCCTGGGGGGAAAGAGAAAAGGGGTTCTTCAGATTGTCCAAGGACAACCTTTGTATTCATCTGTTCTAAGGAAAGAGCTCCTCGGGCTGGGCCGAGGACGAACTCTCCTCAAGAACACTTAGTTAAAATCTTGTTATTATTCTTACGAACCCTTAGTCTGATTCTTGTGATTGCTCTTATGAATCTCACATCAACTGTTATCTTACTTGCTAGTACCTAGTCCTTCTACCCACTCTCTACAAATTTATTGTATAGGGGCCGCGCCAAAAAACGGGCCCCTACAACCCCTAATCTAAATAAATAATCGTTATTTTTAAAATAAAAAAATAAAAATTATGGTTAAAATTGTAATTCAACAAAATTCAAAAACAAAAAAACTATCTGATAAACTTTTTTTTCTAAAAATTAGTACACTTTTTATTTGAATATATCTCACACACGTTTATTACATTTTTTTTTAAAATACTTAAAAAAAAAAAAAAAAGAACTCAAGAAGAAGAAGAAAAAATTGCCACTCAGTGTAGCAGCCCCCACTAAATTTAGTTTTTTAGGTTAAATGTTGTCAAGGATATTTTTGTGACAAGGGCCAAAAATGCAAGATTAGCCCAAAACTCCCATTGGGTTCTTTAGAAACGTTTATTTGTGAAGAATTAAGCCAAAAATTCCAAATGTATAATTAACAAAAGGCTAATGATGCTTTAACAGGAGAGAAATCAAAATGCTGTAATTGAAATACAAGAAAATGCAGAAAAAGTACACAGGTCTGAAATTTCGACTCACAATTACCGATAATAGGAAATTGAGAGAGATTGTGAGGAAGAGAGGAAAAGTTCCCCTGTATCCATCTACCCCTAAACTTTAGAATTGTGAGCATGTTGGCTACCTAAATGAGCTTTTACTCTAAAATTTAAACTATGTAGGTAAAACATGGTTGGTTGGTTTTTGAGAGCTGAAAGGAGAGTTTTATATTGAGTTTGGGGTGCTGCTAATGATTGGCTTTTGGTCAATAGAACATGCTTTGGACCCCAAGGTGTTAAGCAAGTAGTAATTTTCAGGTTTGCTTTTGTTTGGATAAAAGGAAGGCTTACTTTTGTCATCATTAAAGGAAATACTTGACTAAACCCTCATTGGCTCCCACTTTTTAGTTGTTTAAGATTATTGGGAGGCTCACCTAAGTGAGGGCTAGCAGTTGGAGTTGGCCAATGGGAGTGTTGATATCGTATTTTATCTGCCCTAGATTTGCGTGTCGGGCCCTGAAAAATTCAAAAATATCATTTTCTCTCCATGGGGCCATGAGAACATCCAAAATGAGGTGGCGCAACCCGTTCGAACATCGAAGCACCCAAAGTATCTTTTTAGCTAAAATGACCAAAATGCCCATAGTCAACCTAGGGTTGACCGAAGGTCAAACAAGGTCAAAATCCACACAAAATAACACTTTTTATAGTTTTTCATCAAACCCAAGCTTCTCAGAGATTTTTAGCCACTTTAACCAAGTTTGACCCGAAGTTGACTCCAAGTGGGCCCAAAAACCCTAATTTTGATCCGACCGTCGGAACGGTTGAAACCAATGTCAATGCGAAGATTATCAAATTCTCATTCCAACGACTGTTGGATTTTTGAGTTCCACCCTTTTTTAGAAACTGAAAATCAAGATCTTTCCAAGGGTGTCAAGATCGGCCCGATTAGAGGCCTTTTGAGGCTAGCAGTCCTTGAAGAGCTGCTGGGCCATCGCCTCAAAAAACGCGCTGGGGTTATAAAATGCCCCAGGCACCTTCAGACCATAAAAAGAGACCACTTTTTTGGGTTTTTGCTCTCTGCCTAGATGATTTTTGAGCTCTTTTTCCTTTCTTCCAAACACAAAAACACATCAAAACCTCTTGATTCTTCTCTCTTCACAAAAAATATAAGGTATTGTTCTTATATCCGATCTTCTTCTCCTTGGTTCTACATCTTGGATTTGGGGTTTAGGGGTGTGGATGTAGCTTTCTAGCTACTATCCACACCCTAACATTTTAAATCTTTTTCTAGCATTTATCTTGCTCTTTTTTGCTTGAATAACATGATTTATCGCTTTCCTAGCATGTTGCTTGCTTTATTTGTGTTTCTAGCCTAAATCTCCATGCTTTTTATGCTTTTTGCCATGTTTTATGCTTAGATCTACTTCCTTACATGCTTATATGTTTAGATCTACATGCTTTATACCCTATGCCATGTTTTCCTATACTTTGTTCCTCTTTTTGTTCTAGGATGATGTTAGGGTTATGTGCTCACATGTTTTTATGATGTTGTTGGCTATGCCTTACTTGGATCTATGTGTCTATGTGTTTATTCCCATGCTATATGGTTAGATCCTTGTCTTCACATGCTTATATGCTTGGATTCATGTTCTTCCATATTTATGTGCTAAGTTTATACATGTTTACATGTATGTTTCTATGCCTATATATATGTATATATATATCTATGTTTTCACATACTTATGTGCTTGGATCTATATTCTTTACATACTTTATGCTATCTCCCATGTGTTCGTGTGCTCCATGCCATGTTTGTGTGCCTATACCTAGGCTATATTTGTCATGCCATGTATTATTGTAGCCTTTTTGTCACTTTATCTTTCTTTCTTGCATTTTGGCCTAATGGTTAGGACCCGATCTAGACCTTATGGCCTTTGTCATCATCCATACACCTCAGCCCATATCAAAGGGTTTGGATCGCCCATTTTGCATGTCTATACTGGCTTGCTTCTACGCTTTATGCTTGTGTTAGCCTATTTTGTTCTAGGCTTTGCCACATTTGACACCCTTAGCGGGCGTGTGGTTGTGTGGTTACATCCGACGCCCATGAGGCCCTGTTTGGATGTAACCACTTGGGAGGCATCGCCATGATGCCGGTTGCTTCGTGCGATGATATGCTTGCCATGCTTGTTTGTGCCACCCGTTGGCTTTATATGTATCTTTACATGCTTGCTTACATGTTCATGCATGAGTCTTGCTTGCTAGTGTGTCGTCCATGCTTCAACATAATAAAGTTATGGACATTTGATCCAAACCTACATTTGTCCCTCGCGGACAACACTTTTGTTTTCTTGCTTGTTTGCTTCTTCGCTTGTTTACTCGCATCCTTGTTTCTATGCTTGCCATGTCTATCATGCTTATTTGCTTTATGCCTCTTTCATACACTCTTTGCACCTTTTCCTTCCATTGCTTGTCTGCTGGTTTCTTGTCTTTACCTTTGCATGTACACACATGGAGCGAGGACGCTTGGAGTTAGGGCATAGTCTCCAGGGCATAAGCAAAAAAGGGCGCGAGTGCGAGCACGTAGACGTGAGCCGAGCGGTTGCAGTCAGTAGGTTTAGGAGTATAGTTTCTCCCTTTCGGTTATGTAGTCTGTTTAAACCCCCTTCTTTCTTCCCCCGCCCCCCCTCCTCTTTCTCTCTTAGATGGTTTGTATTAAGTATATCATGCTTTGTACCATTCGCCCTCATCTCTAGAGTATGACGACCCTTGTTTATTTTCCTGCACTTATATTTTGGGCCATGCTCTAGGGATGTAAGCATTTACTTTCCTGCTTTGTGTGCTTGCCTAGTGCATGATGTATGTACATGTATACTTGCTCACCCCCCTTCGGTGTGATTGTCATAGTTCTTGTCACCTAAGGCAGGCAATGCCTAATTTTCGTCGCAAAAGTAAGGTGACTTGTCGCCAGGTTTTCACTGTAGAAATCTAGCACTTTGCTCAAATGCCTTAGGAAAGCATAGATAGGGACCACACCCATTCAAAAGCCAAAACCTCAAAACTCCTATGCATGCAAAGCCTCGAAAGCCAATGCCAAAATCATGTTTTTATAGCCAATTTCCGAAAAATAAGGTTTTATCAAAACAAATAACTGTCCTTAGATAGGCGTTGTGGGGTGCCTAACACCTTCCCCACACGTAACCAAACTCCCGGACCTAAGAATCAAGATTTTTTTGCCATCCACATTAGATTAGGAAATATGCACTTTTTCTTAACCTAGGATCGGTGATAAAATCAATTAGAAACAGGTAACCAATCACACCTTAAAAAAACTCAATGATTGGTGGCGACTTCACTTACCTTTGGTAATCCCTTGAAATTTGGTCCAGATTCCTGCCCTAAATCCAAAGGTGCACTTAGAGCTCCATGTGAACACACACCACCATTTTTACTGAGAGGGGCCCTCCAACAGGGCCTCGCGCCCGCGGGAGCTGTCGCCACAGCGGGTGGTCGAATGAGGGCTCGTAATGGCGGCGGCAGTTTTTCCACTTCCGCCTCGATGTCAACAGGGAGCCAACTATGTTTAAAGGCAAAAATGGATTCGGGCAAAAACTTTGGGCCCAGTCAACCAGAGCATGAAAGCTCTTTTGGGGTGGAAATTTTAGGTATAAGACCTCCTCCATGAACCTGAGGTGGTACTAGTGTCATTTACCCACTTGGTAGCACACGTGTTGTGCTCATGCAAAAGGTCTGAAAGGAACCAACCCATACCCTCCAAACCACACTTCCTTAATTTCTCCACTATGTCGCATGAGTTTGGGCAATACTTAAAAGAATAAAATATAATATAATATTATATATACATAAATTAAGACCATAAAGAAGTCGGGCTTGGTTGAATCAGGCTTGTAAAAAATGTGTTGCGAAAATGGATATCAACAAATGTGTAGAGATATGTAATATTAATTACTTATGAAATCTTCCCAAGGTGTTTATCTCCTTAACAAATAGTTACAATAACATTAAAATTAGGAGAATTTGACACTCTATTTCCTCTTCCTTGTGTGGATATGTTCATGTGTATTCCTTTTGGTATTTTTTAAATGGACCAACTAGTATAGGTAATAAATAATGTGTAACTTAATGGACACGCCAACAAAAAATAGACGGAAGGGCTACCTATCAAAATGACTCATAATGTTAGGGACGCTGATCAAAATTTTGAAATGTTAGGCATCAAAATCCATAAACCCCTAAAACTTTGGGAGTATGTTTTTCACTTTAGCTAAATAAAAAAAATAAAATAAACTAAAAACCCAAAGTTTGCCATTGAAGATTGACTTTTTTAATTTTGCCATTTTAAACTATAAACTTTATAAGATATGGGAATCTAAACATTTTGACCATATATATTAAAAATTCATTATTTCTTTTTTATGTGTTTTTTTTATAAGTCTTCTTCTAATATTCATTACTTTAATTCTTCTCTCTTAAATATTGTATTTTTGCCTTTATTATTTATGTTTAATTTTTTTTTCTTTACCGGTATTTTCTTCTTATTCAATTGTATATGTTAGGTGTAAGAACATTAGTATAAGATGTTCTAAAAAATTATATTTTAACACAACAAAAAGTTAGTTTATTTATTTAAGCATAGCATTTAACATTAAATCATACATCTCATCTCTTATTTTAAAACATCGTCCATTAAAAATAACCTAAAATAACACCCACTATCTATTAAAAAAACAAAAAAAAGTAATAAGGTGAAAGAGGAGTGAGATATATGAGAGAAAAAAGAGAGAGGGAGTTAGTAGAGAGGAGTGAGAAATTATTAAAAGAAATTACAACATAGTTACAGTACACTTCTACTAGTAGTATTGTACAACATGTGTTAAAATCATTTGACATATGATATATGTGATGAAAGTGTATTTTTGGTATTTGGTGTGTCAAATGCTAAAATTTGGCACACCTTATGTTAATGCTAACATTTGGCACACCTTATGCCAATGCTAGATGCTAAGCAGAATTTTCCTCATATGATATAGGTTGTTACATTAATCATTTTTAATAGATGTGGAATGAGTGCTCAAATTATCATCTTTTATGAACTCTATTGTATAATATGAGAAAATTGAAATTCTAGATTTAATTTATCACAAGAGGCAAATTTAATGATATTTTTATTTTTGGATTTTCCCATTATTATTTTTTCTATCCTGAAACATTTTTACCCCATACTTATTAGTCAAATTTTTAAATTTTTTCTTTTGAATTTAACTTTTAGCATAAGTTTGGATTAACTTATATTTCTTTTAGCCATTTATTTTATTTACTTATATACAACTTTTTAAACCTCATTTTTCTTAAGTATAACTTTATTTTGCCAACTTTAAGCAAATTAGCCAATACAATTTCAACAAAAAGTTAATCCAAACACATCGTATTTTGTAACTTGGGAACAACTAAGGGTTAGATTTTTGTTAAGGTTGCCTTAAGGGGTTGGGACCAATAGTGTACGGAAAATGTTAAAGCTACAATGAATACTTAAAAATACTAACAATTTTAGTATATAAAGTTATAAACTAATGTGATAAAGATTGTGATCATTGTTATTTTGACAACATAATAAAAAAATATCTATTTATTTTAGGGTAAATTACCTAGTTGGTCCTTATCTTTCACATCATATGTCAATTTGATCCCTAACATTTCAATTGTGTCAATTTAGTCCTTCACCTTTCAGTGTCGTGTTAATTTGGTCCCTACCTTTATCTTTTGGATAGAAAAATCTGATGTATTAACGGAATAATAAAAAATTATTTTTCTCACGACGTTAATGGCTGTGACACATTGATTTAAAAAAAAAAAAATGTTAACACAGTTGGATTGAAATTAGAATACACCGGCCACCACAAAACAAAGAGAGCGACCAACAGCTGTTATGGAAGTCTCTTTCTCTTCTTGGAAAAGCTTTCCCAGAAGAAACAGCTTCTTCTACAACAACAACAGCAAAAGAAGTTAATAATAGCCATTGGATCAAATAATATTATCAGATGGCTCGCTCTCTCACTCAGGCCAAGCTTCTAGCTGAGTGCGTTGCAGATGGTTCTTCTCTCTTTATCAATTTGCGGGGTTATGCAGCCGCATTATATGCCTCAGTGTCGGCAAGCCTAGCTAGTGGAGGAGGGTTTTGTAACCAATTAATTTTTATGTAATAATAATGATGTTCTTTGTCTTTTTTTATAAAAAAAAATTAAAATTAGAATACACCTCCTAAAAATTTCTAAAATGCCTAAAAGGCTGAAAACCTAGCCCAAGAACACGCTCTCGTCAACATCCAATACCTTCTCTACATATCTGCCATCGATTCCATCTGCTACAGCATCATTATCCTCTCCATCAAGCTCCGCAGCAACCATCGTGGAATCCCAGACCCCACCGCACTCGTCACCAAATTCCTTGCTGTCTAGCACGCCACATGTCACGAGAACGCTCGCCGCTACGGCGCTGATGCCGCTCAGTTCCTCTTGATCAAAAAAGGAAGTTTCATCGTCCCATCGTCTATCGCTCTCCTCTCAATCTTCCTAATTCTCCCTATCAACCTCCACGCCGGAACCACTTCTCTAAAAGACGGTCAATTCATTAAAACGACAATCAACCACATCACCAAAGGCTCTCCTTTACTCTGGATCCTTTTCCTCTTTGTCGTTGTTGTCATATTGGTTCATTTCTTTCTCTACGCAACCTTTAATCCAGTGTGTTCTTGGGCTAGGTTTTTAGGGATTTTAGAAAATTTTGAAAGATTTTAGGAAGATCAATATGACTCTGAAGGAACATAAATTTTAGGTTTTTTTTTTTTAAATTTTTTTTAGGAATTAAAAAACAAATAAAATCTGATGTGGCTGCATAGTTGGAAAAATTATATTATGTTTCGGGTGTATATGCCATCTCTCTCACCGTAGCTGGGTCCCACAGGTGGGACCCAGCTACTGTGAGAGAGATGGCATATACACCCAAAACATGATATACTATCTCGCACAGTTGGTAATGATGTGTAGAAATTTTATTTTTTTATTATTATTCTGTTTGACACATCAAATTTTTTCATCTAAAAGATAACGGCAGGGACCAAATTGACACGACACTGAAAAGTTAAAAATCAAATTAACACAATTAAAATATTAAGGACCAAATTGGCATTTGATGTAAAGGATAAGGACCAACTATGTAATTTACCATTTATTTTATTTGTGATGATAAATCATTGTTTTTTTGGGAGAAAGATGATAAGTCATTGTTTTCACTAAATCTTTTTTTTTTTGGATAAACTACGTAATTGGTCCCTATCCTATACACTATATATCAATTTGATTCATAACCTTTCAATTGTGTCAATTTGGTCCCTAACCTTTTAGTATTGTGTCAATTTAGTCCCTACCGTTATTTTTTGGATGAAAATTTATGATGTGTCTAATGGTCAAAACAAAAAATTAGTTTCTGTTGATGAGACAATAAATTTAAATTTTATTTTGATCATTTGTCATGTTAGCAATTTTCATATAAGATATAACATCAGGGACTAAATTAACACGACATTGAAAGGTTAGGAATCAAATTGACACAATTGAAAGGTTAGGGACTAAATTGAAAAATAGTGTAAATGTTAGGGACCAAATATGTAGTTTACCCTTTTTTTTTTTTTTTTTTTTTTTTTTTTTTTTATAGAATTGTTTTCGCTAAATCAAATCTTCTTAATTGAGGACGGTTCATAGAAAGCTTTGACAAAGTCATAACTACCATTCTGGTAATTTCAACCAAAAAAAAAAAAAACTACCATTCTGGTAACACATATTTATTACTTGGCTTATTTAATTTCTACTAGCTTTAAAGGGCAATAATTTGAACTTACAAACACGGAACACCAAGCGTTAAAAACTAGAACACAATTTATGATTGCCCATTTTGCAGGCAATGTTGGCTGGTTGCAACTTGCAACTCAACCTCGCTACTTGAAAGTGCTTGTCTGAGGGTGAGAAGTGATTTAAGGCTGATCACTCCAATAATATTTAATTTTATAAATTAAATTAAGGGAATTGCTAGGGCTGTCTCTTAAATTAAAATCATGCAATTTTCAACAAATTCCTAGGGCTGTCTCTTATTTAAAGACAAAGGTTAGTGGGTTTCAACTATCCGATCTCATCACTAAATGAGAAATGCTTCTATTAGAATATTTTGTTAGTCCTAGTTAACAGATGACCCTAGGGATAATATTAATTGACAATTTAAAAAAAATATTGATATCACTTTTATGAAAAATATAAAAAATTGTTAAAAAATAGTTACCTTTTTCTCTTCCCATAAAAAATGTCTAAAATATTTCATAAACTAATGTTATTAGGGCATCTATTAACTTTTCCAATTTTTATATGAGGAATATAATTATTCAATTATACTCAACAAGTATATTTAAAGCTCCATTTGTTTTGAGGTAAAATATTTTACATGTAAAACATTTTCAGTAAAATATTTTTAGATGTTTAGTAAGACAAGTAAAATTTTTCAAGCAAATTATCAAAACTGATGGCTCAACACTGAAGTTGTTGTTGTCGGAGGTCCTATGATTGGACCATTAGAACCGGTAGTTATGGTGGTGGTTCTAGTGACTGGACTGTTAATGATCACTTTTGGCGCGATATTTCCAGTGACTGGATTGCTAACACTAGTTGACAAAATGGCATCTTTGGTTACCGAGCTTTCAGCATCGGTTGCGGTGCGACGTCTCTGGCTAGCCGCCGCCATCGGTCGCCGGTGCGTCATCTCTAGCCATCAAACTGCTGGCATCGGTCACTAGATCGGTGTCTTTGGCTATCCGACTGCCATCACTAGTTGCTAGAGCGGAGTCTTTGGCTACTGGGTTGTCGGCATCGGTCCTCAGATCGATGTCTCCGGCCACCGAACCATCGGCTCCGATCGCCGAACTAGTGTTTCCGGCTACTAGATTGGTGACCTAGCAACCAGATGAGAGAGGGGAAGCCATTGTGTGTTTTTGAAAAATGTTTTACTAAATTTTCAAAGGTAAAATATTTTATAATTTTTTATAAAAGGATTCTATGCTCAACAAAAAATATTTTACAAGTTGACTATATTTTATCTACAAACAAAAGCTGAAAATGGGAAAACATTTCATTTCAAAACAAACGGAGTGTAAATCTATATTATAATCAATCAAATGAGCATAATTTCAATTTCATACAATCAATTAGTAACTTTACTAACTTCGTCTATGTTTATGTTTAGTGTCATATATTTATTCGTAGTAGGTTCAAAGCCCAAGAAAAGGAGATGGGTTGCAGTAGATTGATGGCTAACGGAAAAATTTATTCGCTTTATTATAAATGGACCTAATACAATCCACTAGGCCTGGCTCAATACATTACGAGGCTTAAGGTGAAACATTGTAGTGAGCTTTTTAAATACTAATTATTAATATATACCTTTTTTCTTGTTTGAAAACAATTCTTGAATTTTTAGTGTAAAGTTGCTAATTAAGTTTTTGTATTATAATTATATTTACATATTTTTTTCACACATTGTTAGGAAAACTTTGTCAACAACTATTCGATAACACTCATTAATAATTTTTTTTTGGTGAAATAGTTTGTACTTTATAGTTTCAATTGAGTTAAACTTTTATTTGTTAAATATTTTGAGGGCCTTATAGGAGGTGGGAAAAAAATGCAAAACCCAACTATATTTTTTTCTTAAAAAAAAAAAAAAATTATCATTTTACAATTTTGAAACTTTTTTAAAATACAATTTTGGGGACTTTTTGCTTATGAATATCCTAATAGGGACTTTGAAACCCTTTAAAATTTGTTGGGACCAGTGGGCCTAGGACTTTAACTGGCCTTGCTGCGACCCCAAAAATTTGGTATTAAGACTCGGTATTGTTGAAAGAGCAGGACTTAGATACAGTACTTAAGTGTTGTTCTTTAGATTTATTTTTAAGATTCTGCTATGTGGATTTTTTCTCATGGGATAAAAGTATATTTTTTGGTTAAATAACTGTATGACTAAATTTTAAGAGAACTTAAGAAACAACACTTATAAGGTATTATACCTCAGTTTTGTCTCGTTGAAATAGTAACTTTACCGTGAATATGTGATCATGCGCATGCTTGGTTATGTGCATTGTTTACTGTCCACTAATAAGCTAACAGTAAAGTGCCAATGGCATTTTAATGCAGAATGTGTTTGGTAAAGCTAATAAACTATAATAAGAATTCTGAGGCCGAGAAGCTTGTTGGGGAAATGAACTTTGAGTGAATTTTAAGCTTGCATTGATGAATGCATTCACAACAAAACCTCTATAAAATTTAGATTTTAACCGCTCAAAACAATACTTTATCTTATTTTAACATCCCATTTTATAATATACCCAATATCAAATGTTTTATTTTAACATTCAACACGTTAAAATAATATAAACAATACAATAAAATAATATATCCAACACAATAAACAACAATTATAACCATCAACACATTAATATACTACTTTTTTTAACAACCCACATTAATATATATATATATATATATATAGAGAGTTGGGTTCAAGTTAGACCTAGTGTAACTCTAAGTAATGTTATACCACTCAATAACTTGTTATAGAATTAATATTTTGAAAATCCAACCGTTGAATTACATGTTCTATATGTTCTTAACATATATGTCAATTTTCATATCAATCGGGTGCTATTTACCATTTGATCCATAAACTCATATTTTATGCATTATTTTAAACTAGAAAAATTTGAATTTTAACAATTGATTGATGACATGGATATTAATTTTTGATCACCTTAAAATTTTGTAAGCATAAAAATATGCAAAGATAATGTAATATAACGGTAGATTTGTCAATATTCGCATCCAATTAAAAAATATTGAGTGGTGTAACATTACTTAGAGTTACACCGGGTGTAACTTGAACCCAATATATATATATATATATATATTTGTTTTGTTTTGAGTTTAAGCTACAATAAGCTGCTATCTCTTGCAAGAGAAATTATAGAGTTCTCTGGTGAATCACGTCATTTGTCCACCATTCTACTAAAAAATTTTCACTTGTTTAAAATTACTGAGCCAATAATTAATTTATGTTTAAAAAAATTTCTAACTAACAATTTTAAACAAATAAAATTTTTTAGAAGAATGGTGGACCACATCACTTGTTCATTACGTAGATTTTATAATTTCTCCTCTAAAAGCCACTGTAGGTCAAAATTAAATTATTGTTTTTGGTGTAGCTGCTTTGTTGTAGTCACAATTTTGGAAAATGGGATGCTTAAATTGACTCTTTTTGTCAATTAGCAACCTCCTTGGGATGAGAGAGAGAGAGAGAGAGAGAGAGAGGACCTCATTTGAATGGTCCATACAGGCCTAAGGCCTTATATTGACTTTAGCTGTTAGGCAATCGCGGCGAAATGCCCAAATTAAATTGTGTATTTTTTTTTTTGTTGATAGAAAATTAAATGGTGTTTATTCAAGAATTTCTAATTGCAGTGATAAGGATATCAATAATAATAATAGTAATAAATCA
The DNA here is from genome assembly GCA_023736055.1 of Quercus glauca. Taxonomy (NCBI): domain Eukaryota; kingdom Viridiplantae; phylum Streptophyta; class Magnoliopsida; order Fagales; family Fagaceae; genus Quercus; species Quercus glauca. Next base: position 22,914,577 of record CM043315.1, read on the forward strand.
ATGATAAATCTGTGGAGAGAAAATAACATTAATGCACACAAAGGAGCAAATAGTATGATTTAATTTCCTATAAAGGAGAAAAGTAGATTGAGTTTGGACTAGTTTTTTTTTTTACCCTTTAGTTTTTTAATTTGTTAATTTATGTGAAATAGTGCCGTTTTGGAAGGGCTTGTTTGGTAAGAGTATTTAAATATTTTTTTTTTACAATCCATAAAATAGTGGGTCTCACACTTAAATTTATTGTTTAGCTAATATTTTCTTAATACAATTTTTTAAAAACTGTATCATATTTTCCTAATTTTAAACATGATTTTGAAAATGGCTAAAGGGGTGTTTTTAGGATACAGAAAATAATTTAAATAATATAGTTATAAATAAATTGAAAATAATGGACCCAACATATTTGTTTAAACTTTTTTGTCTTTTAAATTAATGAGTTTATCTTTATTATAAAAAGAATTCCTGCACTTTAAATTTGAGACTTATCATTAAAAAAAAAAAATACTGTATACATGATGAGCTCTATACTTTTATCATTATCCACAAAAAAAGTAATCTACAAATTCTTCATCTTACTTTTTGTAAATATATATATATATATATATATTTTAAATCTAAAAAATAAAAATGGTCTCCCAAACAATTATTTTTTGTTTTTTATATTTTGAATATTGTTCTTAAAAGTGAGAGTTAAATATGTATAATATAAAAATTATTATTTGAAAACTAGTTTCAAGTTCATTTTTTTAAAAATTGTTTTTATACTGTTTTGAAACAAAACAAAGTTTTTTTTTTTTTTTTTTTTGCTAAAATTGTAATTTGAGCCAAAAACATATCTTGTTTTTTGTCCCCTCCTAAGTCCTAACACACTTGTCGATATAAAAAAAAATTAGCTCCAATTAAGCAATTACAATTAGCCCAAAATGAACATTTAAATAATTATGTAATTACCCATTTTGACTTTCAAAAAAAAAAACCATTTTGACTTCAGATTTTTTCTTTTTTTTTTTGGTTGCATTTGAAGCAAGCAAAATCATTGTTTATTGCTTGCAATGATTCTTGAGCTATGTATTTTAAGGCTTCAACTTTCATGATCTTCAGATCTGCATATTAGAAAATAGGTACACTCTGAAGTGAGATCTGGTTTGTATTTTATTGCTGTTTTTAAGTTTTTTCTGGTAAACAGCGTAAATTACTAAATCGTGAAACGAACTTGGGCTCACCGGGCCCACCCACTAAAATTTCAAGTTCGGTACCTCTTAAAAAATAAAAAAAAAAAGAGTTTCTTCCACGAACAAGTGCGTTTATTCTTCTTTTTTCAACTTCCATCCAATAAGCTTTGAAAAGAAATGCGAATTTTCCGATTCTAATGGCAGATGCATGTTTTAGCATTGTCTAGAAAGAAAAGAAAAAACTGAAACCAAAATGCACACACTCTCACGCACCTCAACACACGCACAGAATTAGTTACGCAAACACATAATATAAAAGAGAGTCTGTTTCAGATCTGAAAGAAAATTCCGATCCTCGATCAAAGAACAAAAAAAAAAAAAAAAAAAGAGAAAAAAAAAAACCAATTTCTGTTTGTTTTCCGGGAAAATTTAGAACCATGGAGAAGTTCATAGAGAACTTGCCCCCCATGGATCTGATGCGCTCCGAGAAGATGACCCTTGTCCAGCTCATCATCCCCGCCGAGTCTTCTCACCGAGCCGTCTCTTACCTCGGCGAACTCGGCCTCCTCCAATTCCGTGATGTAAGTTTTTTTCTTTTTGACTCAGATCCGACTCGGTCTCTTTCCGAATTTGTGTTTTTGCATTGGCATTTTTTCGTTTTGGTTGCCGAGGGAATGAGAAATGGCAATGAAAGTCTAGTTTTTTTGAGGATTTAGGTTTGGTAGATTTAGCACAATCGGAACTTTCAATTGCTTTGGTTTCCTTCGTTTTCTTAGTAATCGAACAGAGGATTTTTGAATTTGGAGTTGAATTGTGTATTTGTTTAGGCATATGTAGTGATTGAACTTGGATGTGTTGTAAAGAAGTGGATGTCAGTAACATTGATTGTATTGGTTGGCAATTTTTGAAGGTAAAGTTAATTCTCCAGGAATTTCATAATATGTTGGATCTAGTTATGGTATCAGAGGCATGAATTCTTAGTATTAATTTTGGATTGCATGAAATGGGAATGTCCATGATTGAGTGAATTCAAGCTCAATCTTCGTGAAAGTACCTTTTGATTGGAATAAATGCTCCATCAGATTTTCAGGTATGGAAGTTGAGAAGTTCTGTCCTTCATCATGGGAACATTAGTACAGAAGAGCAGATTCTAGAAGGAATAGAGAGAAACGTGAGGATTCGAATTGAGCATAATGGAAAATTTTTGGATTCTGAGATCTCTGCAACAATTGGAGAATTGCCTCCTCTGTTTTGCAGTAGTAGTAGTTGTTAGATCTGAGGTTCTTGGTTATGATTAGCTACTGATCTGTATGTACAATTGGCTTTGTATTTGTGTTTGGTTGGGATACTAGCTTTCCTTGATCCTGATGTGTCTTTAGCTGGTTTACTGGCTGTGGATACGTTCTTGTAGTTTGCTTGCTGTTAAGCCTCCCAGCTTGTTTTAAACTTTTAATAAAAATTTCTTACTTACCACAAAAAAAGGCTCTATGAGATATTAGAAAACAAAATGTTACAAGAAATTGGTTTTCTTCTTGTAATTTTTTGTTTCCTGCTGTATTTAGTTTTGCGGAATCAGTTTTGGGCCTTTTGAAGATCATTTGTGGTTGTATTGAATGGAGTTTATGCTCTATTCATGTAATTGTTAATCACATGCACTAATGCTCATATTACTTTTCTTGGCAGTTAAATGCTGATAAAAGCCCTTTCCAACGAACATTTGCTAATCAGGTACCTACTTACCACTTGTTAAAGTTACTATTGCAGTTTGCATGTTTTAGACTGCAAAGTGTTTCTTATGGTTTATCTTGGTAACTCAAATGTGTGAAACATTAGTTGTTACATTAGTAGGTCTTCTAGAGATGTTTGCTGCAGGAGGTGGTATTATGTGTATCCGATGCATGAACCATCCCTGCTGCAGCCAGTTCTTATTGTAAGTGTGTTGTATGTACAGGTTGGTAGTTCCAGTAAATAGGTTAAGAAACATGTGCTAGTTTTTACATGCTTGTTGTGTTTTTGTAGTGAATTGGTAAGCATAAGCATTTTAACATCAAGCTTTGATTTTATGTCTTTTTCTAACATTTTCCATAAGATAAAATCCTTAAAATTTGTATTTGAAAAGAAATTCTATTAGTATTCTTTTTTCTCTGGAATCTATACCTCCTAAACTTATTTCTGCAACTGAATGGTGATTTGTTGAAGTCATTGATCATCTAGGTATTATTTCTAGTTCTATTTTTTTATAGTTTAGAATGGTCCTAACTTCAATTGAGAGCTTTTCACAGGTGAAGAGATGTGCAGAGATGTCAAGAAAGCTACGATTCATTAAAGATCAAATTAGTAAAGCCAATCTACTATCTTCTATGCGTCCTGTTATGCAACCTGATATTGAGCTGGAAGAATTAGAGGTTATTTTCACTAAAAACTGCTCTTATTAAACTGGGAGGGAGATTTTTATTTATTTATTTATAAAAGGCTTTGCCTTCAATTTTTTATGGTGTCAGTCAAAGCATGAAGCTTTTAACTTATTGTAGGGAACGCTCTTTGTTGGAATCTAATAATAAGTATTATATGTGTTTTTCATAATTCCAGATACAGCTTGCTGAGCATGAGCATGAGCTAATTGAAATGAACTCTAATAGTGAGAAACTTCGACAATCGTATAATGAGCTCCTGGAGTTCAAGATAGTATTGCAGAAGGTGATTTCTTGGCATATACATATACAAGTGCATGCACACAATCACACTTAAACACACGTAAATACTTAGTTTCGTGCTAGGAGCATCTTATCCACTATGTTTCTTGTCTTTTTTATTTTTATTTTATTTTTAATTTGGGGGTGGGGTGGGTGGGGTTATGTTATCTATAACGTGTCTATGACATTCTATCTCCAACCCCCATTTTTCTTACTTAGACTGATGAAAACCCAATCCTTTGACATCATCTGTTGGGTGCAAAAATATTACTAGGCTACATGGCTGGTGGCTTATCCTGTTGCTTATTATCTTTTTTTTTGATAGGTAATCAGAAAATTAATATTAATGATAAAAAAATAAGAGAAAAGTACAAGATGTTCATGATGATGAACAACAAGAAAAAAAGAGCACACAGCACAACAAAAAGAGGGTAATCAGGAAACTAAGCTAAGGGAAGACATAAACTCAAAGAGAGAAGAACAATCAGTAAAACCCCAACAACGAGACCACTCCAAAAGACTGCGTTGGCTTAAAACCTTTAACTCATCCAACGTCTTCTCCTTGTCCTCAAAAGATTGATGGTTTTGTTCCAACCACACAATCCACATTAAGCACCCTGGAACCAAATTCCAAATGTCCGAATTATGCTTCCCAAGCCATTGATGCCAACAAGTTAGCAAACCTACCACCGAACCTGGCATAACCCAATGAATACCAAAAGCTTGAAGCATAAAAGTCCATAGCGAATGAGTAACAGGACAATGAAGAAGAAGGTGGTCTGCCGACTCCCCATCACGGCAACACATACAACACCAATTAGCCAAGGGGCGACCCTTAAGCATTAGATTATCCAAAGTGAGGATCCGACCATGAGCAGTTGTCCACAAAAAGACCATCACGCGCTTAGGATATTTATAGTTCAGAGAAATACTGCCATTATTTATTGTCTTTTTTTGGTGCAATGGCTAATGTTTGGATTAGATCTTCACATGATGCACTAGTGCTAAGCATTCTTCTTAAGACGGGGTTGGTTTTGCATTCAATTTATTTTATTTTATATATATATATATATATTTTCTATCGGTTGTACTAGTGCCTATAATTTTGCATCTGCACTTTCTATATTCTGTCCTGTATTCTATATTGTTTACTGGTTTCTGTAACTTTTCCCTTCAAGACTTCTATTTTGGGAGAGGGGGGGGGGGGGGGGGGGGAAAGGGTATAATTTATAACTTTTGCATTTTTGAATTCTAATATTGAATGCTTTTTTTCCCACCCCTTTTCATAAATGGATTTTTGGGGGCAATTTTAGGCAGGAGACTTTCTTGTATCAAGTGGTAATCATGCAGTTTCAGAAAGAGAATTAGATGAGAATGTATTCTCAAACAATGACTATGTTGAGACATCGTCATTAATTGAACAGGTACTTATTAATTACGCCTTATAATGTTTGCTCTGTTCTTTGGTGTACTTTTTTTTTTTTTTTTTTGGGGGGGGGGGGGGGGGGGGGGGCGGTGGGGGTTGCTGAAGAAGCTATTACCATGTTTGTGTATATCATAAATTCTTCATTTTACAGGAGATGAGACCTGGAAGATCAGACCAATCTGGTTTGAGATTTATTAGTGGGATTATATGTAAATCCAAAGCTCTTAGATTTGAAAGGATGTTGTTTCGTGCGACGAGGGGAAATATGCTTTTCAATCAGGCACCAGCAGATGAAGATATTGTGGATCCTGTATCACGTGAAACGGTTTTCTTCCATCTCATTACCATTGAGTTTTCTGATTTTTTTTTGTCATGTTTTGAACTTTATTCCTTCTTAGTACTTGGCTTTCTCCATCCATGTCCCTTCTTGTACTGAACTTCTTGTTCTTGTTTCTTTAAAAGAAACAAGTGATTGAATTATCTTGTTCAGTCTTACTGATTCCAGTGAGTTGGACCTTTGCAGGTTGAGAAAACAGTATTTGTAGTCTTTTTTTCAGGGGAGCAGGCAAGAACAAAGATTCTTAAAATTTGTGAAGCATTTGGGGCAAACTGTTATCCTGTTCCTGAAGATGTTACTAAGCAGAGGCAAATAACTAGAGAAGTAAGTACTCAGATGGGGACTCTTTATCTTTCCATATATTGGAATAAAGTTAAAGCTCACAGTGACATTATGGTTTCTTCACTAGTGGTGACTTATCATTCTGCTGCAGTTTCGTTTTAGTATACACTAGTGTTGTAAATGATTTGGTTTTTATACTTTCAGGATATCCAGAGTCATGAGTCTTTATTCAATAATAATAGTGACTTTCCCCAACTATCATTATCAAAAAAAAATATTCTGGAGTGTTTAGAAGTTAATAACTTCAATTAATTTCAAGTTTGCCTTTCCCCAACTATCACCTAATTTTGCTTAATTGGTAGTTATTGAATATAATAATAATGACCGGTCTATTGTTTTGGATATAAGTTTGGGTTTTTGGTTGCAGGTTTCATTACGTCTTGCTGATTTGGAGACCACTTTGGATGCTGGGATCCGTCATCGAAATAAGGCCCTTACTTCCATAGGCATGCACCTGGTGAAATGGATGAACATGGTAAGATTCAGGTGTTTAGTGATTGTTTTTCTTCTTTACTGTCATTGGTGATTCTATGGAATTTCTGAACTTCATTGTAATGGTTGCTTGAGAGTAATTTAGCATTATCTTGATACTGATAACTACTTCATGCTTCCCATCTTTTCCCAGGTAAGAAGGGAGAAAGCTGTATATGATACATTGAATATGCTAAATTTTGATGTGACAAAAAAATGTCTTGTTGGAGAGGGCTGGTGTCCTATATTTGCAAAGGCTCAGGTAACTTGTTTTTCTTTCTCGTTAGTATTGATTTTGTTTTGTTTAAAAATATGCTCCACAGTTACGGCAAATTTTTACTTGTAGAGGACCTTTGCAAATTAATAGGTTTATTTATTTTTTTAATGACTCAACAGATTCAGGCTGCACTGCAACGTGCGACATTTGATAGCAGTTCACAAGTGGGCATTATATTTCACACGATGGATGCTGTAGAATCACCTCCCACATATTTCAGAACTAACAAATTCACAAATGCATTTCAGGAAATTGTTGATGCCTATGGGTGAGTCAAATATGCTACTTATCATGGGTAAAAAGGGTTGGAGTGTGCCTCTATCATTTAATATTGGACAGGCCTTTTCCTTTTTGATCAGAGAACTAATAAAGCAATTTTTTGGCAGTGTTGCGGGATATCAAGAAGCAAATCCTGCAGTTTACACTGTAATTACATTTCCATTTCTTTTTGCTGTGATGTTTGGGGATTGGGGTCATGGAATATGCTTGTTGCTGGGAGCATTAGTTCTCTTAGCTCGTGAAAGTAAGCTTAGTACACAGGTATGTTTTTTTTAGGAGTTTAAACAGGTGTTCTTTCAGAAGAAGCTACTGATGTGATTTATGTTCCTACTTTAGTAAAAAGGAAAGTTAGTCATGATATCTTGTGTGTTATAAACTTATAATTTTTCCTTATCACAAATAATTGATTACTAGAGGCTGGTACAAAAATAATAGGCATTCTTTTTATAGGTAATGATTTTATTGAGCATATATGTCATTATTTGATTCAGAAGCATCATTAATAGTGCTAGAACCCCAACTATGACAGTCATAGCAACCACAAAACTATCATTACGACTGATCTCCACATCTTTGATGGCAGTCAATAGTATTGTTTCTACTGCAATTAGTAGGAGGTTACGTAATAATAGCAATAACATGCATATGGGTATTAATAAGTGGCACAGAGATGATGGCTTTGATGTCTTTTGTTTGAGAGGAACACCAGAAAAGAATATGCTACTGAACCATTTTTTAAATGGATGACATTGATGATCACTACTTATGTGGTGATTTTTCTTACTTAAATACCTGAAGTAAACATGTTATCTAAAAGTATAGTCATTAATGTTTTATGCTTCAGGAATTGCATTTGAAAAAAGGGAATAATGTGTTAACCATGTTAATCTTTTTACCTTTTTGATACATGCTTCCTGCAGAAACTTGGAAGCTTTATGGAGATGCTATTTGGTGGGCGTTATGTACTTCTTTTGATGTCACTATTTTCAATTTACTGTGGGTTGATTTACAATGAATTCTTCTCGGTTCCTTATCACATATTTGGTGGGTCTGCTTACAAATGCCGAGATACTACGTGCAAGTATGTTTTATCTATTTCTTTCTCAAATTTTTGCGTAAACTAAAACTAATGTTGTTAGTTGCAAACATTCTTGTTCTTCAACATATATTATCTAAAGTATATTTTTTTTATTTGCATCTTGTCTATGCCTTTGGATCGTTTTAGTGGAGATATATGTTGAATCACTCATATTTTGTAGCAATTCTCAGGCAGAACTCTTTAGTTTTTATTTTTATTTTTTTAAAATTATAATGTTGTTGCTATGCATCTCAATTTTGAAATAAACATGTGCCTGTAGGAATTTTTTTTCTTTGTTGATGTGCTTGTAGGTGTTAGTATTTACACCTCTAATCATTTATGGATAAAGTCAAATCAGCGATGTTGGGACTTGGGATGCTGTTGTCATAAATCCCATCCCAATAAAAGTGAATATAGGCATATATAAAGCAGTGGAGAACTTTCTAAGTTGCACATATATGCTTGATGAGTGGTTGTGATTAAATCATTGTAAGTTACATTATAGTCATTTTTCATTGTTGTTGAGAGACTCATGTTGAGTGCAAGTTTGAGCTTTCATTAGATAGCATGTTGGTTCTTTCCATGGTGAATTAGGGGTTTTGCTATTGCTGCAATACTAGGAATTTTAAACTGCACTGCTATTTAACCCTCAACAAGGCTCTTTTAAATATCATTAAGTTTGGAATTAAGTTATAACTTCTTTTAAGTTTGATAGTTTTTTCAGAATGATTTTCTTATTTATTTATCATCCAATTTTTTTCATATTCTTTATCTATTCTGAAACTTTCTTATCAGTTTTTAGGCATATCCTGTTTTCTTTTGCATTACCTTTTTCTCTTCAGTATCCACCCTTTGTATTTATATAGGCTCTTAGTTTTTTATGTTGTTTATAATCTGTTGGGATATTTTTTCAATTAAGAGGAATTTAGCTGTGCAATTATCTGAATCTATAATCTACTTTTGTTTTTCTGGGTCAGGGATGCATACACTGTTGGCTTAGTCAAATACCAAGATGCATACTCATTTGGTGTGGATCCCAGTTGGCGTGGAAGCCGTTCAGAGCTGCCTTTTTTGAATTCTCTGAAAATGAAGATGTCTATTTTGTTGGGCGTGGTCCAGATGAACTTAGGAATTATATTAAGCTACTTCAATGCACGTTTTTTTAGCAGCTCACTGGACATAAGGTGTGTCTTCTCGTCCATCTTCCCTCTATTTCTCTCTTTCCTACATCCTTGGAAAGTCAAGAGTCAAACTTATTCTGCATCTTGTTGGTAGGTACCAGTTTGTGCCTCAGGTGATCTTTCTTAACAGCCTTTTTGGGTATCTTTCACTTCTTATCATCATAAAGTGGTGCACCGGTTCTCAGGCAGACCTCTATCATGTAATGATATACATGTTTTTGAGTCCCACTGACAATCTTGGTGAGAATCAGTTATTTTGGGGCCAAAGACCGCTTCAGGTATAATCTGTGCTCTTTTGTTTCTCACTCTGTATACTTAATTATATTTACTAGTCTTCTAGACGATAACTAAAGCTCAACTCTTGCAGATTATTTTGTTGCTTTTAGCTCTTATTGCAGTTCCATGGATGCTTTTTCCAAAACCTTTTATTTTGAAGAGGCTTCACACGGAGGTACTGTCATTTATTTGCTTGCCTTATCTATTTTCCTGTTCAAAATGATAGTCTTATCCACAGGCCTCTTTTTAAATTTTTTAAAATTATTTTTTATTTTTTTATTTTTATTCCTTTGGAGAATCTTGAACTTTATAATATTGAACAAAAAAATATATTATGATTATCACAAGCATCTTTCTTCCTCAAAAGTGGACAGTTTTGACCTGATTTTTTGTTGTTGTAATACCAGATCATTCCCAATACATCTCTTTAAAATCTCTATTATCTGCAATTGTTTAGCTCATTTTAAAATTATGCTTATAATTGTTTCTTAACACACTTGTTTAGTACTGGATTTTTTAGTTTACATGCTGGGCCATTAATTGAACATAATAGTAGTTTGTAAATGTGTATGCCCTTGTATGACTCATTATAAGATTCCTCCAATGCAAAAGAAGACGTTCTTAATTCCTCAAAGTATCATACCCACTTTTGGATTAGGTAGCTATGTCATGCTCATCATGTGCACCTACTATTACATGGATGATGGATGGGATATCAATAGTCATTTGTCCATCAACTCATACATTATGAAAATTACAATGGAAAATTGATTTTAGAGCTCTTTTATGAATGGGCCAGTGATTCCTGATAATAGTCCATGATGATGATACCTCTTTTCCTCAGATTATCCGTTGTCAAGGTCTTTCCTAATGTCATACACCATGAGAAGAAAGACACCAAAGGAATACATATAGGGATTATGAACATGAGCAGGAAAAACTTTAGGCTTCACCACCTAGAGTTTACCTGGCATCAACCAAGCTATGGATAATTTCTGAAACATGTTCATTCATCAAAATCAACATATCAATAATGTTTCGACTGGGGCTTACATCAATCAAGGACGGAAGATCAAATCATAATTATCTCTTAAACCATCAAAATAAAATAAACTTCAAATCATTTAAATCCCATAATCGGGACCAAGGAAATCAGTCTGCTTTAATTTGGTGTTTGCACCATTGTTTCATCATATGATTGATAGAGGCTAGTTTTCTCATGTTTTTGGACGCATCTGAAACTTTCTGTGGGAGAGTAAAAAATGTATGAATAAAGATTTGGTTTGAGCTTCTCCTACATAACTTTAAACCTTTACATGCTCTTCTTAAGTGTCACTGGAATTTAAAGAATTAGGAAAGAAATGAATTCATTCAAGAAATATGCTTTGCTTGACACTTTTCTTCATGAATTGTTAATTTCAATCCCTATGATCCTCTATCGGTCTGTGGACCTAGAACCACTCATCTAGTATTTTACTCATATGAGTCAAGGAGACAAAATTTAGGGGCTTGGGAAGATCTGAGACTGAAGCTGACTTTTCTTGATGATATTGCCAGAGATTCCAAGGTCGCGCCTACGGCATTCTTGGTACGTCTGAGATGGATCTTGATGTGGAACCTGATTCTGCAAGGCAACATCATGAGGAGTTTAATTTTAGTGAGGTCTTTGTGCACCAAATGATACACTCCATAGAGTTTGTTCTTGGTGCTGTTTCAAATACGGCATCATATCTTCGACTGTGGGCTTTAAGGTGCAGCCAGGATTTTACTCATCTTCATTAACTTCTTTCTCTGATATTTACTATAATTATCTAATTGGTGTCTGTTACTGCTATTACAGCTTAGCTCACTCAGAATTGTCAACTGTTTTCTATGAGAAAGTCCTCCTCCTTGCCTGGGGGTGAGTTATTAGTTCTATAATGCTGCATAAGAAACTATTTTTTTTTGCGTCATTCTCCTTTCTCTCTCTTTTTATTTTTATTATTTTTTTTAATGATAAGTAATAAGTTTTATTGATATCAAAAAAGGAATACCCTAGTACACAGGGAGTGTACAGGGGTCAACAAATCAAGTATAAAAATTACAAGAATCGAGAAAATCAAGAAAAGAAGAGTTATTGGTTTCGCAAAGCAAGCAACCAATCCAATAACGTTCTAAAGAAAAAGAACTTGAGGTCTTATATGGATCTCTTGTTATCTTCAAGACACCTACTATTTTCTTTCCCTCCAAAGACACCACAGTAAACAATGGAGAACAATTATCCATATATGACCATTTTGATGACGACCAAGCCAGCCTTGCTGGCAAGCTAGGAGACCCACATCTGATTGCGGCATAACCCAATTTACTCCAAACAAACCCAAAATCATAGACCACAAATCCAACCGGACAATGAAGGAAGAGATGGTCAATTGATTCACCATTACACTTGCACATTTTACACCAATCCAATATCCAAACCTTCATTTTTCATAAATTGTCAATTGTTAAGCATTTTCTCAAAACAGCAGTCCAGAAAAAGAGCCACTCGAGAAGGGATCTTCTGCTTCCAAATGCTTTTCCAAGGAATACAATAATCATTAGAGTCCACTAGAAGACTATAATAATCATTAACCATGAACCCCTTATTTCTATTTGATTTCCAGCTCATTTTATCCTCCAAACCCCGTTACTAAGAGCCATATTTGGTATCCATGAAGCTCGACACAGCCTCCAATTCCCGAACATAAAAACCCCTAGAAAGAAACTCACATCCCAAAAAAGGACCCCATTACATGCAGATTCTTCATTGGGCTCATGGCATATAAAACTGAAAACCCACCAAAGTTTTGGGGAGAGGAGAGAGAGAAGGGGGGGGGGGAGGGTGGTGGGTAAGGAAGCTTTAGAACCTTCCTCCTTTAAATCCAAAAAAAAAAAAAGATGCTCCCCACATTTTGTATTTTGCTCTGCTCCCAATTTCACTCCTGTAGGGATTAACTGTATCCATTCTGCTATTGCATGATTTGGAGCAACTCATCCACACGGTTTGCACAGGCCATACGTAAAACATTGAAATATGGTTTAGATATAGATTGGTAGCGTGAATCCAGGTTTGATTTCCTTGTAGGACTGATTGAATCACTTTGATCAAGATCCTGTTTTGGTTTATAATTGTTCATGAGATTAATATTGATTTTGGATTTGTTGATTTGTCAGTCTCTTCGTTGAAATTAATACAGTTCCAAAAAACTCTGGTACAACTTACTACTTGGTATAGTTGATTGAAAACATTTTCATGTCTCTGTTTTTTAAACCATTCTGTGCGTAACTTGTATGGTACTCTATACTACACTTGCAATTAATGTTTCTTGTTCTTTCCTCGGTATTTGATATTATTAAGGATTGGTTATGACAGGTATGACAACATTGTCATCCGGTTAGTGGGGCTAGCTGTTTTTGCCTTTGCGACTGCTTTTATTCTACTCATGATGGAGACTCTTAGTGCTTTTCTTCATGCCCTGCGTCTTCATTGGGTGGAATTTCAAAACAAGTTTTATCATGGTGATGGCTACAAGTTCAGACCTTTCTCTTTTGCCTCCTTAACTGAGGATGAGGATTAATTCACCCATCCATAAATCCTTTTGCTTTTAGTTTCTGGAAAGAAATATAGTATAGAGAGGTGGGAGCATCTACGACAATAGAAGAAGCCTAATTGGACATTGGTCCTGTTTTGGCTGGCAAAGAATTGGCACTGCTCTGCTAACACTGCTTGATTTTGACTTAGTAAAATCGTGGCTCATATTCTTTGGATTTATTGCATAAAAAGGTTCTGCTTAACCTTCCTTTGAGAGATAATTCTCTTTCTTTTTCAGATGAAAAGAAATATTTTTTTGGGGGGTTGAAGGCTTAGATTCGCTTTTTGTAAAGATGAGTTGGAGAATACATGTAGCAGTCCTGGATTTTGGGTCTTTGGGGATATGCAGGTTTACAAAATTTTGTATACACACACAAAAGCTGGATTCTGTTAGGATTCTTTGTAATTTTTCAATGTATTGGTTAATCACAGTTCTACTGAGCCCCATTTTTGTAAGGATCTATTATTTAGAGAATCCAAGTTAATTCTATCTGCCTACAACCAGCTTGAGATCCATTTATAATATATCATACTCACCATCATTGTAAAGGATAAATGATTTTTTTTAATGATACATAAATGATAAATGATGATGTCAAAAAAGAAATGAGATGACGAAAATTTTACAGTTGTCATGACTAGTTGAGTCTTGCTACGATATTGTGAAGCTTTGCGGACTGCCATGTAGCGTAGTCACTAGTTGTGGCATGCTTTTGTACGTGCCAATATGACATCACATAAGTAGGATATTTAATTTATGATAGGTGTCTGTTAAGAAACAACTTTACGTGTCAGTAAAGCTAACTTTTTGTAAGATTTTTGACCAATTTTATAGGGTGTAGAGTTAATAAAGTTAATTTCTTGAGTTTTACTTATCAATTTAGTACTATTTTCTGTCATTTCATCAATTTATATTAATTTTTTATTTGGTAAATTTCACAATATATCATCCTTAATGTATACCTTGCAGTGCCTGTCAACATTTCTCTTGTTTTATTTAATTTATTCGGCATAAAATTTAGGAATGACCACTAGATGTCAATGTGACATTTTATAATTGACTCAAATTTTTTACCTCTTACAAATTTATTTTTTTAAAACTTTTTTTGAGAAGAATTATATTTTAAAACTTAAATCTTAAGTTTTAAAATATTTCATTTAAACTTCAAAATTTTTGAAACGTATTATTTAAACCTCCATAATTTTTCTAATACCATTATTAAAACATCACAAGTTTAACTGTTAAAAATACTTCGTTTTCTAAAAAAAAAAAATTTAACTGTTTAATACATGGTTCAAATGAAATTTTAATGAAAATTATCAAGAGTATAAGGTTTCATTATCTATAATCTATACTACTAAATACTTCGTATTCTAAAAAAAAAAAATTTCATTTGAAATTTTAACTGTTAAAAATTTCATTATCAAGAGTATAAGGTTTCATTAAAAAAATACTTCGTATTTTTAACTGTTAAAAATACTTCATATTCTAAAAAAAAAAATTTTTAACTGTTTAATACGTGGTTCAAATGAAGTTTTAATGAAAATTATCAAGAGTATAAGGTTTCATTATCTATAATCTATACTACTATTTAAGGGGCTTCTCTTGTTTAGATCAAACTTTTTTTTTTTGTTCCAAAATACCCCTACAACATACATTTATTAAGGGCAAAACTTGAGAATAACTTAATAAAAATATATTTTTAACTCTCACCTAAAACATTTCCTACAAAATAGGATCACTCTCCCACTAACTTACTTCTTCAAAGCAACTATATGTTTGTTGTTATTTTTTTTTCCTTTAAAAAAAAAAATCATCCTCATGTTATCTTCAAATCAAAATTAAAAAAAAAAAAAAAAATCCTCAAGTTTATCCCCAAAAAAAAAAACCTAAACAGATATATATTACAATTTATTTAAACTGTTTTAAACTTCTTTTTAAAAATTAAAAACAAAAAACCTATTAAAAAAAAAAAAAAAAAACCCCACGTTTCTATCGAAAACGTTTTTTGTCCCACCTCCGCATTTTGCCTCTCACGTTAATAGTCAAGTATTGATACAACTTTTTTTTATAAATAAAATAAAACTATTTTTTTCCCCACCTCTGCTTCGGCAGTTTACAACCCAAAAACTGCCTGATCTCTTATCCTTCATCAAATTGAAAAAAAGCCAGATACAGTTTTAGTTTACATCCTCCTCTTGCTTCTTCTATTTTTTTTTCCTTTCATCTTGAACAAAAAAAAATCTCCACAGCCTTTCAACAGACTCAAATTCACTATAGACTTTCAATGCACAATAGTCAATCCATTTCTATCCTCAAATCTCTTGTAAGTTACCAAAAAAAAAAAGAAAACACACACACACACACACACAAAGAGGCCAATCTTGCTATGTTACTCAAAGCAGTAACCATTTTCACATTTTGTTGAAGAGTGGTGACTGGCAAGGAGGAGGGAACCACCCAAAACAGAGTTACAAGGTATTTTCTCAAATATTTCTTTCTATTAATGTCATTTTTTAATGAGATAATTAAAAATAAAAACGCTCATAGGACTTCAATTTTTTTACAGATTCTTTGTCAAAGGAGCATTACCACCCGCTTGAGGTTCAGTTCATCGAACTTTCATACATTGCTTCTACCATTGGTGTCAATGGATAGGCAGAGGTCAATGTTATTCCTCATAGTAATGATTAATGGGCAGTGGGAATGGGTGTATAAGTTTTGTGTCTGAGAGATGGGCGTGGGTTGATTGAGGAGTATATAAGTTTTGTTTTCTGAGAGATGGGCATGAATTGATTGAGGAATTGCAATTCAATGGCGATCACCAGTTTCATTCTTTGTTTCTATAGAGTTCTAGGACTCCCTCTTATCTCATCGGCGAAGTGATCGGTTTATTTATGTCTCAAGATGGGTTTATTGATGTGTTGGGATTTTTTTAATTGCTGTGCATAAGATGTAATATGTAGGTTGTTCATTTACTTATCAAAATTGTTCGTATTTTGTCTTTATTAAAATTTGTTTTTTATTTTGTCTGCTTACGCTGAGAAATATTGTTTACATTGAGAAATATGCAAGCTAAAAAATCTTATGATCACTTAGTTTACTTTCCACTCTCTTTTGAAAGCTTTCGTTACTTTTCAAAGATCTTTTATATTTTAATGCTTTGTTCTATTTATTTAGGCAAAATTTTTAGTTACTTTGCTTCTAGAATTTTGTTTGCCCTTTATTCTAATACTTTGGATTAGATTGATTCCTCAAAATCATTTCAATTTCTTAATTCAATGTTTAAGAAGTTGCTATCCTTTGAAGAAGGTAAAAATTGGGGAATCGATTTTGTCATTTTTTAATGTGTCTTCTGAATTTTTGATTGGGGGGATTGGAAGATTTAGGGGTCACTACGTTTTTAACAATGTCCTAATTTTCTATTTTGAAATACAAGAGAATGATTTTGAAGAAAATCTGTTGAGTCATGCTAAGAGTTTCACATATGAATTTCTAAAATTTGAAGCTGATGGGACTGACAAGATCAACTTCTCTGGACGAATCCATTAAGACTGACGAAGTCGCCTTGACAGACGAAACAACTAAGCATCCCCGGTGATATAACCACACCATTGACGAAGGCAGAGAAGCCATTCAATGTAGCCAATAAATGATTCGAGCGGTTACAAGGCCAGCTATGCGGACCGTTGGAAGCCCATTAAAGTCCACATTACTGGGGATGAGGTGTTACCCAAAGGAGCATTAAAACCACCATAATAGCCACAACAGCTAAAAGCTATGAGAATGTGTATATAGCTCTCACACCTCCAACAGAAGGTACATTTTTGACACTGAAAAAGCACCTCTACTTATTCTTATGTTCTGTTATTTGCTATAATCTTCTTATATTGACTTTGTCATCGGAGGCGCTGTGGCAAGCACCATACCGGTGACCATCTTAAGGGATTGCTACTTTCATTGTGACACGGACAAGTATCCGGCTCCGTCTGAGCGTATTCACTACAACTGATGAATTAGCACTTCATCATTTGGCGCCGTCTGTGGGAAACGACATTTTTTCGTACTTAGGTTTGAAAGCGTAGTTTCCTATCAACTTCTACACTCAGATGGATTCCAACCAGGATTCAGCAGCCTTAGCCCAGCAAGTCCAGGCTCTTGCGGCCATCGTCGAAGAACTCACCAGATAGAATAAGGAAATGAGGCTATGGCTTCAGCAAGAGAATCGGTTCAGAGCCAACCAGGAGAATGAGGGGGATAGCCATAGAAGAAGTGACTGTCGAGGACCTACTACTCCAGATGAACAGAACTTGGATCTTCTCCGGGAGATGAGGAGAGAGATGGACGAGCTGATGAACGCCATTAAGGAGAAAACGGACCGGATCCTAGATAGAATGGTCAGGGCAACAGATTCGCCTTTCACTCCGGCTGTCCTAGAATGCCCAGTGCCATTGAAATTTCGACTACCTCAACTTGAGCCGTTTGACGGACTTAAGGACCCCCAAGACCACCTCAACACCTTCAAAACGACGCTAAGCCTTCAACAGCCCCCTGACAAGATACTGTATCGTTCCTTCCCCACCACTCTCAAAGGAGCTGCAAATGAATGGTTCACGAAGTTACCAATGTCGTCCATCAATAGTTTCGAGCAGTTGAGCAACGCCTTCTTGTGCCACTTCGTCGGAGGACAACGCCTTAAGAGGCTAGAGGATCACTTGCTCACCATTAGACAAGAGGAGAAAGAAACCCTGAGGTCGTATGTGAAACGCTTCACTCAGGAGAGATAAGAAGAAATATATATGTTACAACAATAAGCCAATACGCATCTGGTTGCTTACTTTCATGGAAAGCAATACTTAAGAATAAGTAGGTTTTGAGTCAAATTTATCATATGCATGGTTTGGGAATTGTTTGTGATGCCTCAAGCTTCGCAGTGTTGTAATATGCACTCAATAATTAAGCTGCAGCTTTTTTTCTTTTTTGATAATGAAACCTGAAAACTATATAGTTTGATGTAATGTAATGTATGCAAAATAAATGAGCAACCAAAATATGTCTTTGACGTTTTAATTTAAATGATATTCTTATCTAGCATTCTGAAGAGATCGAGTTAAAAGAATTATTTTGATGCTACAGTTATTGGGGAAATTAGACAAATAGTATTAAACAAATTTATATAAATATATATAAAAGGACTTTCGAGGTAAAGATCCATAATGTTGACATGTTTTGGCTCAAGTTGCCCAAACCAATTGTAAGCTCATGTATCATATTAACCTTAAGTTAGTCTATAATTAGCCTAGAGTTAGTCAAATATTCTAGAGTATATAAAGTTCTATATTATGTTCACTATAACACAAGTGCTTAATATGATATGTAATTATTAAGGGTTTTTTGACCGTGTGGACGTAAACCTTTGTATGTGTGTACTCTCTCTTAACTTCAGGCTTCCACCTATCATTTAATCATCACACACACAATAACTTTTACATATAATAATGTTAATCTATGCCCACACCATTCCAATCATAAACCATCAATTAATATCTTCATAGCTAGTCATACTGTTTTCCCTTTGTAACTTTTTGTGTACATCCCTTCCCCCCGATCGCTAACAAATTCTTGATCCACTAATTAATATTCATAAATTTTTCTTCTCTAGGATCTTAATGCCCCCAGCCCCCCACAGCTCCCTCACCAATAAAGACCTTATCTTCATTCTTATTTTAACCATTAATTACTTGTGGCTTTGGCTTAGATTGTAGCCCTCCCTCTGAATACACAGGTCTCCCTCAAGTATGAGCTACTCCAGAATTTTTGCTACAATTGTGGAAAGTTGAGCCATGCAAAATTTTAATTTTTAATGGGTGTGCAAATACACTTGTTAAAGAAGAATCAAACAAGTCCAACTACATTGAAAAATAGCAAAATCGAATAAACAAACTTTTGTTAACAAATTTCCTAAGAGCGGTGGTTAAGATGCATTTAATGTTTTGTTAATTAATTATGTTTTTATACATTTTTAAGAAAATAAAGTGAAATTGTACTCATATATCCAAAAAAAACACGCTCAATCACAATGAATTTATCATATAAACCAATAAATAATTAACAAGTGCACTTTTTTTTATTGAAAAACATACATTACAGTTTATAATTAAATATTTATTAATTTTTAATTTGTACTCTTAAGGTACTCGTTAACATTACCCGTAAATGAACAAGGAAAATGTTAACTTTAACTAAAATAAGGGAAATGTTAATTGATACCTTAAGAGCATTTTTTAATTAACAATTTTTAAAAAAATTTTATAGAAAAAGAAAAAAGTAATTGACTTGTTTGACATCTGTCAATATTTCCCATAAAAATAGCATTAAAATTCAAAAAAATTCTAAAATTATTCATTAATCAATGCCCTAAGCACACTTGTTAATATGATCTCCTAATACTAAAGCATTCGTCTACTTAAAAAAAATAAATAAATAAAAAAAATCAATGAACTCGCACTGTTCCATGTTAAAATTATATCTTCATCTCTTGCAAAAAAAGAAAAGAAAAAGAAACTGGTCTACTTTTGATCCCCCGCCACATACTGAGCGGTTGAGAGCCGTTATAATATAATTTCAAACTAAACTAACCACGCAAAACCCTGAAACATCTCTTGTGGTCTTTGCAATGCCGATAATCCCACTCCTCATCCTATTCTTGCTCTTTCCCACATCCCCGTCCATGGAATCCCAGAGATACACTGGTAATCCGCGCTTATTTTCACGTCTCTCTCTCTCTCTGTAGAATTAACTCTACACATTTTTAGAAGGAACTCATTTGATCTTACTGGAGAAGCATAACAGGTTTTAATTTCCAATTCTTATAAGGAACCCATTTGATTTTTCTTGAAAAGAATAATGGGTTTTAATTTTCTGCCCAAGTTTTTCAAGTTTTATGGGTGTACAATACTTGGTTTAGTTTTGGTGGTTTCTTTATGTTTCCCTTCTGTTTCTTTTTTATTTGTATATTTTCTTTTGGAAATTCTAAGATATTAATTTTTGTTTCAGGTCAAGAGCCATCTAGAAGTTCTGGACACAGGCTTTCGAAACCTCTGGTTGGTGAAGATGGGAGGATTTATGCTTGTTCTGAGAAAGATTTATTTGCATTTGAAAGTAATGGTACCATTGCATGGACCATACATTTAGACTATACATGTAATGCTGCTATGGCTCCTGTTCAGGGTAGTTTCGGAAAGGTCAGCAATTTTTTTTTTTTTGGTTTTATGTGTTTAGTATCAGATTCTATGTCCCTGTGGCTACTAGTTTGCAACTTCCTTAATTCAATTGCAATGGTGTTGGATGCAAATTTTAAGTTTTGCTAGCTAAGAAGGGGAAAACGCCGATGTGAATTTATTGTCACTCTTTAATACCGAGCTTTTGATTGCTTAACATTTAAGTTCATTTGATAGACGTTAATTTATATATGTTTAACCCTCATTTGCTTTGAAATATCATAGTCAGTATGTCAATGACTATACCATATGCAAACTGACTCAAGCTAATCAATGATCATAACTTATGCATACTCACTCAATTAAGTCTACAGTATGTATTTTTATAACTTCCACCCCCTCTCATACTGATTTAGAATGAAAAAATTAGGCATGTCATGCTTTGAGATCAATGTTCTATTTGCTTTAAGTGGTAGAGCCTCTTGAATATAACATGTTAGGGAGATGCATCACTTGTCATTATTCCTTTCATTCTCACCTTTTGCATGTCCTGACTTCTTTTATTTTCAAGTTTATTATGTACTGCAAAACTTGTTCCAGCTGGACACATGTTGCAAATATATGGTAGCCTTTCACTGAACCCTTGGAAATATTATCATTTTATGCAACTTTTTATGTTCATAAATTCTTTCAATGTATTTCCAGATATATTTGGTTGCAGAAAACAGAGTACTGAAGATCAACTCTTTTAATATTGGCTAATCCAAACCTGCTGCAGAAGTTTTCTTTGGTCCAGTGCCAGGTCAAGTGGAACTAATTGAAATTATTGGGCTCTCAGTAAGCACACTTAGTTCATCTGTATTTATCAATATTAAGAATCGAGGACTCTTTGCATATACGACACGTGGACAACTGCTCTGGAGTGTTGGACCTGTGATTTATCGATTTGGCTACCAACTAGGTTGCAGGAAAAATGTCACAGATTGTTATTTTACTTCAGTTCCTGTGATTGATCAATGTGAAGCTAGTATATATGTAATGTCCACACATCCCTTGTCTCCTTCATTCTTCTCTGACATTTGGCTATAACTGTTAGATACATGTTGAATTTTGATCAGTCCTCTTCTCATATGCAAAGTTGCGATGATTTAAATGAAATGATTTCTTAAGGGGCATTTTTTGGAGCTTTAATTAAGTTTGAAATTGTCAATTCTTTCAGGACTAAACTCTCTTTCAATATATGCCTTCATGCTTATGGACTTGTATCTATGTTATGCATTGGCAGATCTCAAATACTGAAGGAGAATTATATAGTTTGTCAGTTCGTAGCCCTTACTTCAAATGGATCCAGGATTTTAGTTCCCTCGACAAGTATTACACCGTCACCCCTGGAAACAATGGTTGTTTGTATGTCACTGTACCAGCTAGGGCCCTTGTGCTGGCTCTAGATGTCTCTACGGGTACTGTTTTATGGCAGAGATCTATTGGGCCATTGAGTACTACGGAATGTGCACCTGTTGTGGATTCTAATGGTAACCGTATGATCATAAATACTTGTAGTTGGTACATGTTGCTTTGCACCATAAATTTGTCATATCATATTGATTTAGATGTTCAAAGTTTGGGATAACAATATTTGAGAAGCATTTGAGGGGACAAAAGTAGTACCTGTCAATGTGCACAAGGGGTGCACACAGCTTCTTGTTATTATGAAAATAATCAAATGGGAGCATCTCCCGCTCAAGAACACAGTAGAGGGTGTACTCAAGTGTACAAAGCCCACTAGGTGCATGTTTAACTTGCTAATAAAAACAATTGCATTATTTAATAATTATGTATGAACTGTTGAATTCACTTTAAATTGGGGATAAATGTGCTCAATTTAACTTTAAAAAGCCTTAGGTCCCAACTAAATGTCACTACACAACTTTTTTCTCTTGGGTTATCTGACTCTATATACAGTCATATTCTCTATGGCATAAATTAAAATGGCTCCCATTCTGCATATGTATCGGACTTAGTTGCTCATGGTTCATTTGTCCTCAACCAATGCCACCTCTAGTGTATCTTAATATGCCTTTCTCATTACATATTTTCTTATATATCTATTATTCCATATCAACATCCTCAATTTTATTTTTTACACTCATTATGGTAGTACACGATACAGCTGGCTTTATGATTGCCTTACATAATCAATTATTTAATTTGAAATACACTCCATTATCTCATGGTGCTCCAGGTTTTTCTTCTTGTAAATCTGTAGGTCTTCACCATTTTTTTTGTGCGGACTGTCAATACTAGAAAATGGTATTGTAAAACTTCTAGCACTTATTGGCCATCGATACACCTTAGACTTTTTTTTTCACCTGGTTTTATTATGTTCTTAATGTTGTTTACCATGAGAATGAAATTTCTGTAACAATTTGGTTTTTCTTTGGGGTCAAAATAACTAATTGAATCTTCTGCCTTTTTTTTTTTTTTTTAATCTTGTTGTGTGATTGCTAAGCTCCTTTAATCTTGTTACTTATTGATGTACCAGGTTGGGTATCTGTTGGTTCTTTGGATGGGTTCCTATACTCATTTTCACCAACTGGGATTCTTAAGAAATTTTCGAAGGCAGATACACTGAATTGTGTGATTCAAGTTGCTCCACTGTTTGATTGCTCAGGCTATGCAGTTTATTTTTCTCAGACAGAGATGGAGGGAAAGATTAGCCAAACAATTGATGAATATACTTATGTCTCAGCAATGAGACCAAAAACTGTTATCTTCACTTTGTTGGTTCCAGCAACTGGGTTCACCTATTGGTCTGAAAGATATCCTGGTAATTTCAGTTTTCAGTAATCTTTCCTCAAAGTTGAGGCTACATTCTTTGAATTCGTCTCTTTCTAAGTACAATATATTTTAACTTTACACTCAAAATGATTTTAGTGGATTGTATCAGATCAATTCTCATCCTCCTTGTCCAAGAGTGATCTGCACCAATTTGTACTGGATGAGGGGATCCTTCTTGCTTTTGTGGCTGCTTCAAGTGAGATTCTCTTAATAAAGCATGTGTGCTAATTGCAGAGTGTAAAGTGAAATACACATTCTGTGACTTCAAAAATAATTTAGGCTTATTTCTCTCTCTCTCTCTCTCTCTCTCTCTCTCATACCATAATTAAGGCTTAGTTGAATAGTAGAGAGTGTCTCATGTGGAATCCACACATGCTGTAAGAGAGAGGGGTATGATATCATCTCATAAGATACTTGTTCAGTGAGTAGAATAGAATTTATGTCTATTATCTCAAAGGATAGGGCATTCTGGAATATTTGTCTATGTCACATTTGACAAAAATTAAACCATTCTGAAGAAAATCACAGAATGGATGGCTAAGAATCATCTAATCATTATTATCTGTTACAATAAGAAATTACTTGGTTGCATTTTTTTTTCTTTAAGCCAGATGAATAAAAATTGGGATAAGGTTTTTTCTACCAACCGTCTCTCCTAGACCCCGCAAAAGCGGGAAGCCTTGTGCAATGGATATGATCTTTTTACATGGACAAAAGCAAAGTCCCTGAGAAGATGCATGCTCAAATGAGGCTTTTCCAAAACTGGACATATTTTGTATTTTGATAATACCATTATATACACATTCTAAACAAAAACAATTGAATCTTTTACTCCTTTCAAGAAACTAAATTCACATTTTGATTTGAACTTTGTTTCTGAGTTTTAATATAGTTTTACTCACATCTTGACCATTGTAATTGATGCAGAGACTGGCAACCCACTGCAATGTCGTACCAAACGTAATCTTTGTTCTACTACCTTGTCCTTCACTTCATACTGTGCACTGTATCTAATTTGTGTTCATTAACAGGTCAGAAGTGTGCATCTAGCTGCTCGCAAGCAAAGCCCAAGTATCTCAGCATCGACACAGGTATGTTGCAACCTTCTGCATATGTTAAAGAAGAACGTAGTGTTTATGAACTACCAATAATACTCTTTCTTTCAGGTAATGAAAGGGCAATAATACTCTTCCTGCTATTTGAATCTGCTCTGTTGGTCATGCTAGCTGGACTTGTACGGTTCTGTTGTATATTTTGGAGGAAAAAGAAGGTTCAAGGCCAAGACCTTGGAAGTTTCCTAGAAAAGCGAGTAAGCTTGAATCCTTATATTTTTGCTGAAATAACACTAGATAGTGGGGTAAGGGAGATGTCTATTACTTCATTGGCAATTTACACTAGAGGGAGACATATCGTTCTCTTTACACTGGTAAAAGAAGCATACTTTCTCTTGGTTTCATCTAAATCAATTTCTTTATTTATTTATTTTTTTATGATAATCAATTTCTTTATTTAAGAAAAGAAAGCTTAGAAGGCCATGCTACCTTCAATAACCTGAGAATGTTTGTTGTCTTTTTGGCCTTTCAGCGCTCTCTCCAGCTCAAAAAGAAAGTATTTGATAGGACAATTACAGAGCTTGAGCAGAAAGCAGCAGAGCAGGCAGTAGCCAATGAAGTTTTTGAAAAATTGGGGGATATGGTACGAGAAAGGGAAGGAATAGAAAGGAAGTTGTCGACAACCTACAGTCTGGGCAGAGATAGGGCTGGCTCACAGTCTAAATCTATGCTTCCACTATATGATGGGAAAACAAGGAGCTATTCTTTCCTAGGTGCAAAGAAAGAAAGTGTGACAGTATTTCACACGTTAAGCGATACCTCTTCTGAAGAAAGCGGGAGTGAGAAAGATACCCACTGGGGTTTTCATGAAGAGGAGTTAGCAGCCAAGGCAAAAGCAAAGGCAAAGGCACCCATTGAAGCTGAGAGTTCAAGTGATGATGGGATCTATGAAACAGACTATTAGAGTAGTCCATCGGAGACCACATCAAGTTCAATTTGTGGCTACGAGCATTCCACCATGGCTTCAACAAAAGAATATGATTAATTGAGTTTAATAATAATAAAATTCTTAAACATCATAGTTAAGGTTGGCTTTGAAACTATGTTAGTTTATACTATCTTTAAATCTTTCTTTCTTTTATTACTTCATGATTATCTTACTCTAAAGTGTTCTAAATAAAGGCTCTCTCTGTTTTTTTCTCCAAAATGTGCTCCATTTTTGTTTGTATCACCAATTAACTTGTACAACTTTTTTGAAAACTTTCACTCCTTTTTATAACTAACTTTCATAATCCATCTCCTACGGAATGTATATAGATAAAAGAATTCAACCAAGCCCCGATTGTCTTACCCTTATGGATTTCCTTTCGTCTATTAGAATAGCTTAGTGGCTGCTTGTGTCTTTTTGCTCACTACCGTGTACTCTTTGTTTTTTCATGCTATTCCTTTATTAATAATATTTTCTTCTTACTTAAAAAAAAAAAAGGGGATTGGAGATTGAGTGCAACTTTGCAATTTTGGCATGAAGGAGCTGGTCTTGTACTCTGTAGTAACTGACTCGGATCCTTTAAATATCTTCCTGCTTGGAATGTGGTACTGACGGGGTTAGAAGCATCAGATTGTCTGCTTACTCATACAGTAATGATTTGGGATTGGATTCTATTGCATCTGTGCTTGGATTATTCTATTCAAATAGGCCAAGGAGTGAGAGTCCTGACAGACTGAGCTAGCAATTGAGTGGTACTAGGGTGTTTGACGTTCAGTCTTACTATGGAGTGTTGGAAGCCCCAAGGGAAGTCTGTTTTCCATTGAGAGAAATTTGGTCTGCCAACTGCTAAAGCCCCAAATTAGGTTGCTTTTTTTGCATGGACAGCAATGTGGGGGAAGATTTTGACTAATGATAATCTTAGAAAGAGAGCAGTCATATTAGTAGAGTGGTGTAGTTTGTGTAGGTGCAGTGGGGAGACCATGGATCATTTGTTAATTAATTGTGATTATGTGTATGCATGTGGAGCTATGTGGAATTTAGCTCCTTTGTGTCTGATGGGAATTTTGTGAAGGGAGCAAAGTTACCATACTTTTAAAGATGTGCAAGTCTCGGAAATACAGTTGAAGACTTATTTTCTTGGATTAATCTGTGAATGGTTGATGGTCCTGGGTTGGTCTCAATGACAGCAGTACTATTACAGGTTTTAATGAATTGCTTTCAATTACTTGTAATTCTTTGTTTGTGATTCTTTAGGCTGTCTTGTGTGTTCTATAGTTGATGAGGGAGGGTTTTTTTTTTTTTTTTTTTGGCTCTTTTTTTGTGTTTTTTTGTTTTGTTTTGCCATAGTAATGTCTACTCGAATCAAGCTTCATACTCACAAATTTGTTCATGAACACATTATCATGTTTGAGCTTGGCTTGTTTAGTAGTGTAGTGTAAATTTAGGCTTGAACTTGGCTCGTGTGCTAAGTAAACGATTTAAACAATCTTTTCTTGAGCTGAGCCAGCATCGACTTTCTTTTTTGGTAAGTAATAATTAGTTATATTAAAAATTGAGGAACCTCGTGTGCACATAGTTTAAAAAAAGCACCCTTAAAAGAATTTTTATTATTATATATAATCAAACCTCATTACTTTCTACAACCTATCTAGAGTAAAGTAAATCCATGAGCTCATTCACCCCAAATGTCTTTCCACGTGCTACAGCCATGGTCCATGACGAACATATATACACATACATGCATACACATGCAGATAGATACACGTATAGATGTGTGGATTATTGACTTTGATTTTGTGTTTCACTAATAATAATTCCTCTCATGCAGAATGAATTATTCAATTTGCTCACTGGAGCCAATAAAACAAAAGTTGGTTCATTAAATATGGAAGCTGGGGATTTGGGTGGCCTACCCACTTCTGATGATTATGGAAATGGAAGTGAGAACAATGAACTTTGTAATTCTAATTATGGGACAATTGATCATATGCCTACTAAATCTGAGCATAAAGAAGACCAACCATGTAGAGAGCACAGTTTGCATGAGGGTGATGCTCAATATGAAGATAATCCTTTCATATCAGAAGCCAACCTAAAAAAGGATTTCGTTGACAATAGTTCGGATATGGAAACTGAAGATTTGACTAGCCTCCCTGCTTCTAACATTTCTGATAGTGGAATCCAGAACGGAATTTGTACTTCTAGTTATAGTCCCAGTGACTCTAATTCTCAACTTAATAATGAGTTGGTTGACAATCCATCTATTGTGCAAGTGAGTGTTTAATTGACTTGAACCATTATGGTTGCCGACGAGTTGAATAATGTCAGCTCTAAAGTGCATGCTGAGAACAGTTGCCTTGCTGTTTGAGATGAATGTCTCATTGGAAGTGACAAGATGGATGGCCATCGTATCCTTTCATAGTTGATTTCCTACAGTTGTTTCTTCACAATTCTTCACTCCTCTATTGACTAAGTGAGTTGAAAAGTAATGCATGCAAATTTTTACAGTGCAGTAATTCCTTAATGAAATAATACAAATTTATTGCCTTTTGTGTCTGTAGTAAAATTAGTTCTCTGTAATTTATGATATGATCCTGGAATCTCTGTTCTCCATAAGTCAACATTCTAGATATATCAGGTGTTAAGAGAGCCCGAATGACAGTTGATGAACAGCAACCCTCTGTGCGTGTCATGTATAATTCCTTAACAAGGTTGGTTTGAAGTAATTGTCGGTGCAGAACATATTAGAAAGTCTTGCTTGCATATTTAAAACAGTCTAGACACAGACATACCAAAAAATCAGGGAAAAAAAATATTCTAAAAAACTAATATTGCTGATCTAAGAAAAATATTCTTTTAATGAAATTATAATAGTCTGATGTTAGTAGATTCTTGTACTTTTCCTGAGCTAGTAAACAGAAGCTTGAGGAACTATAACAGCAATGGTCACAGTGGCATGCTCAACATGGTTCTTTGACCCAAGTAATTATCACTAGTCTCTAAATGATGAATATTCGGTTTCTGATTATTTTTCTTCATCCTTGTGGTGTTCTCTTCTTCACTGATTAGATTGTTGTCTTCTTGTGAATGGTGCATGTTGTCACTCCTTTCTTTCCTCAAATTAACTCGAAGCGCCTTTGCCAATTAATAATGAATTGCACAGAGTTTGTTGCCAGGCCTTAAATCATTTATACTAAAAGCTAGTCTGAATTATTTATCTGTTCAGGATCCTAACGAAGTCTTTGAATCTGGTGAAGAAATGTTCTTTCCTGCTCTACATGTTGGCTTGGAGAAGACGTCTGCTGTGGTGAGTTTCCTGTTTTTATTTCAGATCCTGCATAGATCCAGATTGTGTCAAAGGCTTTAGTTATATATCTCGTGTGAGTGAGAATTTCTCTTTTGGGGGGCAGTGTTAAAGTTGGTTTTGGATTTTTGGGTGCTTTTTTTCATTGATGTTCGTACCTACTTATGTTTATCAATATAAATAGAATGAGTGGAATATGATGAACTTCCTCAACTATTCATTCAACATTTTTTTCTGGGTGATATTTGCTAACTTCATTGAAATACATAGCTTCACAACAGTTACACAGGACTTAGCAAAATAAATAATAGCATATATGCAAGCCAAAAGCATCCTGCATTTTATAATGTAGGAATTAACAGGTTGACCTTGCACATGTTTAACTATGTTCTAGCCAATTATAGCCATCAAGATTCAATCTTATCAAGCTCGAGTTCCAACCTTTAAACATTATACCTCATTCCTTCCTAACTGTTAGCTGCCCAAATCTGTTAAGAATAGAACTTAATAGCATTTGGCAGCTGCTGTCCTACATCATCTAAGTTAGTGCATGGGAAAAAAGGGAGTTGGATACTGACATGTTTAATAATGTCTTACCTGGAAACATAAAAGTGTGTGATGGAAGGTAAGGTTAAAAGCACCTACTAATGTGCTGAAATTGGTAGTGTACGACAGTGCTGAAATTGTTCAGTACTTCCAGACTAGTGATCTGGGTTCTCACATAAACAATGGGACTACAGTATTTGAGAGCTTAGAGCAATGTTACAGGAGTACTGAATAATTTCTCATGACTGTCATCACTGACTAATGTTCAACTTCTCAAAATGAAGCTCTAGACATGCTCATGCTTCAGTGTGCTTGACATGGAAAAAAATGGATGTAAGAACTCTATGTTATGCTCGTATGTTAAGATTCCTCTTTTTTTTTTTTTAATCATAATTTTGTAACAGCAATAAGACCTATTGTCTCTATCACATCATCCATGCAAGTGTGTGTGTCTTTACAAATTTCACGGTTTATGTATGAATTGATGTACTTATAAATAATGTTAAGTGTGTTCGTTTGCCTTAGTAAGTAGCCATGTTGATGCAATACAAATTTTTATTAGTTTGAAAGGATTTTGAATATTAATAGTGATCTTTAATTGTATTAGTGTCATAGAATTCATGCTAGGTTAGTGTATACATTTTCTTCGGTTTATTTTCAACTGAAATGTTACGAATAGGAAAAACTCATATGATGTTGGCACTTGGCAATCCAACTTCAGGGGTGATTTTTGGTAATATCAGAAACATTAGCAGGGCCCTTTGATATATATAGGTACCTACCACACAAATTTTAGGGTGATAGATGCATTTGAATGTTAATTTCAACTATATCTAGCTTTTGTAACTGCGGTTAAGTTTGTTTCCTGATTTATCTCATTAATTAGTATGTGATAACTTAATACTTTGGGATTTAGGGTCTGTTTGGATACCACTTATTGTTGAAAACTTATTACTGAAAATACTGTAGCAAAATAATTTTTAAAGGTGTGAATAATGCTGTAGAACCCAATTTTAAAGTGACATTTGTGTTTTTCTGTACTTGTGGGTCCTGTGAACAGTGCACGAAACCCAGGGAAAAAGGCAAACGCAGCTCTGCGATTGCTATCCAAACTCACACTTGTTAGAACTTTTTTTTTTTGATAAGTAGGGATTTATTAGAACTTAATGGGTATCATGAATAAATAGCTTCATGACTAACCCGTTAGGGTGCAGCCTAGTGGTTGGTGGCTTGGAATGAGCTTTAGACCCAAACATCCTGGGTTCAATCCCTATTACGAGTTCCCCTAGATTATCTACATAGTTCTAGCAAGTGGGGTCATGTATTCATGCTTTACTCCCAAGGGTGGGTCCAAAGGTGCCTTGGTGAGGTTCCATGTCATTTTAAAAAAAAAAGCTTCATGACTAATGGAAGCAAAATCTTTGTTTGATCTTTCTAATTTATTTGATGGTTCTGTTTTCTTTAGCCATCCTCAGACTGTTGTAGTTTTACAATTACTCATTCTAGGGAAATCTCCTGGTTTTTAGCCCAATAGAGGAGATGCCCCATGCTCTTACCATTGTACTACAATTTGAATGACATCTAGTATATGCATGAAGCATTACTCATGAGTATTTATATTTCTCATGACATCGGATAAAAAGTTTTGTTTGTGAGCTTTAGTTGTTTAATGTACGTGCAGTCTTTCTGGTTGGACAACCAAACAGGGAAGCAGCAGGACAAGTTCATTCCTTTGGATGGTAACTCTGTGCCTCTTTATGATCGTGGATATGCATTGAGTTTGACTTCAGCTGAAAGTTCAAGTAATGTGGAGGGGTAAGTTCTCTTTACTTTTTGTGTTGTTTATAAATGAAAGCTTAACATTGGTTTGTTAATAAGCTCTTCTAAGAGCAAGGTGAAGGGTGAGGTCATGAGTTCAAAACTAGTAGGTATGTTTGTAATTACCAATAAAAATAATGATAATAATAAATAAATTTTGGACATGTAATAGTTTTTGTGACTGGTTGAAAGAATGCTAATTTGTTATATATTTTGAGCTTCCTTGTAAGATTAGGATAAAGATCAATGAGATTCATGGTCTTCCTGAAATATTGCATAGGCTGGCTAATGGTGCCTTGGCAAGTGTAAACAACTAGGAAGAAAATTATAGTACTATTAGAGGTCAAAAAGATTTGAAATTATCTTGTGTTCAATGGATTACAGCCTTGCTGCATCGCAATCCCTGACATATATAGATTGTGCAGCATGAAGGTCACCCAGCTTAATAATGCATTGGTGCAATATTTGGATCTCTTTAATTGGGTTCGTTTCATTGGCAAAATTCCCATGGAGATGGATTTCCTTTAGTAACTATTATCCTACTTTATTTTTTTTTTATAAATACTATTATCCTACTTTATCTTTTGGTGACAATTAAAATAGTGTGCTTTTTTCATGTTTGATTAAAGAATTGCGTCTCAACAACTGGAAAGGATGATAGATGTAATCTTTATATTTCTTAGATCTGTTTTTTTTTTTTTTTTTTTCTCTCTTGCCTACCTTAGTACACGTCCTGTATGCTTTGGCCTTTTGTATAGTTTCTTTCAATAAAGTTTATTACTTATCAACCAAACAAAAAAAAGTGGAAAGGATAGAAGAAAAAAACATCACTTTGACATTTACATGAAATTTGTTTTGTTAGACTAGCTTATGAATTTTTTCCCTCTTTTTCCCTTTATTGTGAAAATTGTAGAGGCTTGGAGAGATTAGATGCTGCAAGTCGTTGTTTCAATTGTGCTTCTTACAATCATTCTCTGAAAGAATGCCCAAAGCCTCGTAACAATGCTGCTGTCAATAATGCACGCAAACAGCATATGTCCAAACGCAATCAAAATGCCGGTTTGTGCAATCCAACTTGATATTATCAGAATACCCCTGGTGGGAAGTATGATGGTTTAAGGCCAGGTGCTCTTGATGCTGAAACACGGAAACTTTTGGGCCTTGGGGTATGGTTTTCATGAACTCTATATATTATTCATAGTGATGTTTTCATACTAGGTTAAGTCTTGCAACAAAGTTACTACTAAATATGTAATACTGAGTTCTTATTGGATGCTATGATTACCAAGGAAGATGGTATAAGTCCTTAAAATAGTGAAGCGCAAAGGTAAGCAAAAACATTCATGTAACCCGACCTAAGTGATTGTGTTATAAACTAGGTTGACTTAAGTTGCATTTCCATGAAAAATTTTGCACTGCTGAATTAGTTATCTCTGTGGGGGCAATTTTACCCATGAACAGAGATTTCAATTCAATGAATCCCAGTTTACACCATTGTCAGCATACCAGTATTTGTCAGAGGCATGCAAAATTCAGCAGATCTGGTGATTCAATATGCAACTAATGAAATCTGGCATACACCAGTATTAAACTTTGATCATCCATCCATATTTAATGCACTAGTTAATTCATATATAAAAGATCTTGTGCAGATTTTGACAAATGATACTAAAAAAATGCTTAGTTTTCCATTTTCCAAATATTTAGGAATCTAAGTGACTCTCTTCATCATCTTACCACCCAATCCTACTACCACCAGTGACTGGGTATGGAAATCATGTAGTTTTAGTCAGGACACATTCTATGCATGAATGATGGACTTCGGTTTTAGCTGAAGGAAAGGTGAAATAGAATTTACAAAGCCTAACTCAAGTGGTTAGGCTTGAAGGTTGTCTTGTTGTCATTTCATTTTTAAACAACCTCTCTTGACATATCAACCCTTGCAATGTTTTAGGTTATGATGGACCTGAGTCAGTGTTGTTTTGCACTTCCAATTTCATTTAACATCTATTAATTTTTGTTTTTGAATACTCAGTTTGTTTCTTATTTCACTTAAAATAGGCTTTTAGGGTTACATTCTCCAGTATTCTAGTCATGAATCTGTAAATATGGACCCAAGTGAGTTGTGTCAAAGCTGCTATCAAATATGGATGTTGGATTTGAATCTATTCAGTGTGTCATATCAAATATGTATTATCACGATCACTCTTCTTTTGTTCTTATAATGGAGATGATATGGTTGTCAATTATTCTTGCTGGAATATAACTTAGTATAGATGAAACTTTGCAGGTTATTGTAGTTTGGCTTCTTTTCAGGGATTTAAAACTTTTTTTTTATGCAGGAGCTTGACCCACCCCCTTGGCTCAACAGAATATGAGAACTAGGATACCCACCAGGATATCTAGGTAGTTGATTATGTTATGCTTACTTTTTGTGATATTAAGTTTTTTGGCTAGAAAGTTCAAAATTGCAACAATTAAATTCTGAAATGCTAGATTTACAGGAATATTTCATCTTTCCCTTCTGGTACCTAGCCCCTTTCTCCTGCTTCATTTAATTGATATTAGTCAATCAGTCAGACAGGAAAGGGAGAGATCAATATTGGCTACAATCACTGCAAGCCAATGGCTAGCTCAAACAAAATGATTATTATTGTTCATTATTTCTGAGGTTTTGTGCTTTTTAATCAGGCTGATTTCACTGCATTAGAAATCTAGAAGGTAAAACTAGTTTGATGTCCAAGAAGGCTCAAAAATGATAATGAGATTTTTTTTATATATAGAAAATGTCACTCTTGTGAATATACTTCATCAGTGAGTATTTTGATATGCAAGAACGTCAATAGGAGGCAATATAATTTATGAATTTTTTGGATACTCTTGGCGATAATTACTTAGGATATGGGAAAGAGAATTCCTACTGAGATTATTCTTCTCATTTAATGAGGTTTGGGATTATGTTATGTTTCTGAAGTCATGGGGTTCTGGTAAGTACAATCCCATACAAAAGAAGAAAAGAAAAGGGGATGGAGATAACAAGAGGGGCAGGAGTGGGGGAAGAGTTCTCAAACTTTGAACTGTAGGCTAATTATCCTAGTATAATGTCTGTATGACTGGCAGATCTTTAATTTATTCTACTGCTAGTCATCTTTGTGGTTTTTCCTTTTGTGTTTTCACATTTGATTTTGATTCTCTGTAATGCATATCTTTGCTTTTTTAGATGCAGATACTGAGGATCAGCCATCAGGGATTACAATATATGCTGATGGAGAAAATAAGGAAGAACAGGAGGATGGCGAAATTGTTGAAGCAGGATATCCTGAACCTCGGAGGAAAATGAGTGTCCCATTTCCTGGAGTAAATGGGCCAATTCCAGAAAATGAGTTCAG
The DNA here is from genome assembly GCA_023736055.1 of Quercus glauca. NCBI lineage: Eukaryota > Viridiplantae > Streptophyta > Magnoliopsida > Fagales > Fagaceae > Quercus > Quercus glauca. The sequence continues at coordinate 22,948,878 of CM043315.1, forward strand.
ATCTTTCCAGGAATAGAGTGCATCATAGATTGGGCCACTATTCAGAACCTGTGAGCAGAGGCCATCATCGTGAGCAAAGTAGGTTCAGGGATTTCACAGATGTAGGGCCTCCTGGCTGTGAACCAGGATTTAGCCCTTCCATGTCTAGTTACCCTCCAAGGTATGGCGCTTATGATTCTAGTTACAATTCTTACAGTTCAAGAAGTAATTATTCGAGATCAAGATTACCATAGGAGATATTAATGTGATTGTAGCAGTAACCTGTGAACATGATTTCCCTGACATGTATAAGAGGGAGAGGATTTGTACAAAATTTAGATGTGTCTTTGTTGAGTTTAGATGGTGTTTACTATGCAGCTTGTGATTCTCCAATTGTTTTACAGTTCCCCTTACTCTCAGTTGGACATAGGCTCCGTCCCTTGTTCAACATGTTAAAGTATTTAACATTTATTTGATTAATTAGCAAATTGTATGCAAGTTCTATAAACTATTATGTATTCTCATGTAAATAGCGCATGCAACGGCGTTGCCCATGCTCTAGCTAGGAAGGCTACTCATATTGTATTGAAAGACTATTCTTGTTCGAGACTCTGTTTTAGTCTCTTTGTAACGGATTGTTAATCCAGTTTCTCCGCACACACACCAGTGTGGGGGCGCACAAAAAAAAAAAAAGAAAAGAAAAAGAAAAAAGAAAAACCTAGATTTAACAAACGAATACTATATTATCAAAATTAACAAATTAAAACACATCCGATTTAAGTACAATGGTATCGTGTTTGTGATTTAATATGGTTGAAGGATTATTTTTTTATTAATTTTCAAAATCTTAGGGTTTAATTTATGGATAAAACTTAGATACAGTATTTTAAGTGTTGTTTTTTAAGTTTTCTTTTTAAGATTCAGCTATGTGATTGCTTAGCTAAAAAATACACTTTCATTTTATGAAAAAAAATTCACATGGCATAATCTTAGGAAAGGAACTTAAGAAACAACATTTAAGTACTGTATGTAAGTCTTGCCCTTAATTTATTATGTTTGAATATAAGTTTTTATTTGTTACACCCCGAAAAGGCTAAAATATTGAATTTAAAATATAATTTTCCAGAAAAAAACTCAATCACAAATAAATTGAGGTTAAAAAAAAAAATCTGCTGGATACTGTCAGAAATATATTGCTCTTTTCCGTATCTATGAAGTGTGAAAATATGATTGGGAACACCATGCCATGTTAATGGGGTCACACACTTTTTATGAAATCATATAATATATAGATTTTTTTAGAGACACTTTTAACTTATAGGTTCCGCTCCTGATGATTACTCTTTATCATTAGACAAATATACCAATTGGTTTTTGGGCATTTCAACTTATGACTTTTACTCTTGATGATTGTTTTTTTATCATCAGACTAAGACACCAATTGATTTTTTATGCATGCAAAAATTGATGACAATAAAATTTACCTGTTAAGCTAACTGAAACTCATATTATTATATAAACTTATCCATTAATAGATCTATAAAGAGTATGAGAGATGCACTTATTGATTGGTTTAAATTAAAACAATATTTCATCCAGATCCCATTTGGCACCAATTAAGCTAAAAACCTAAAGAGAAAATCCATATGATAACTCATCCATTATATATATTTTCACAAATATCTAGTTATTTTAACTTATTTAAATGCTCAACTATTTTCTTATATTCTTTCTTTCTTTCTTTTGATAGAAAGTGATAGGCCACAAATTGAATGACCCCTTGTGATTTAAACTAATTAATTAATTTACCCAAGTTATTAATTAATCAATTTAACATGCAAAAACGTGGCAGCACAAACAAATCACCGAATAACTAAATATGCAGCGGAAAATAAAAGACACGGTGATTTGTTCACGAATGGGGAAAAACCCTAACGGCAAAAACCCCACCGGGTGATTTTCAGGTCACCACTCCCGAAACTCCACTATTATCAAATCAAGCGGTTACAAATAAGGAATCCCAAGTACCTTACCAACCTACAGTTGAACCCTTACCCCAATACCCAATTGGACTTGATCTGTAGCGACAGTTCCCCCTTTTGATGCACGGCTCCCAAGTACGTGACTAACCAGATGCGCGGATTCCAGTACGCGACTTCAAACACCAACTTTAGGAAGAGAGGTTGGCTGCAAAGTTCTTCAGATCATCCTATGCAATGAAGATCAGGAAGATGCTTGGTTACAAAACCCTATGGTGCAAAATACACAGCAACTTCTTGAAGAAGATGAACTAGGTTAAGAACTTCGTCTTAGATCACAATTTGCTTGAACAAGGATTGCTCAATGCTTATGCAACTTGTGTCTATGTTGACGGCTCTTAAAACACTCCTTAAATATGTTTAGGGTTAGAAGAAAAGAAGGCCCAAAAACACATTCACGGATCCCAAGAAAATCAGATTAGAATTCTGACTTTTTAATTCTCGACAGATAGCAGGTGTCGAGGTAGGTGTCGAGCAGGTGTTGAGCTTTAAAAATTCTACACTTCAACTTGCTTTTTCTTGGACAGACTTGATGACTTCAACACTTGATCTTGAAACATTGTTTCTTGAAGTATTAAAAACACCTAGAACTACCCAATTACAAGTAGAGTGCGTTTTGTCAAAGGATTAGCCAATTTACATAAAATATGACATATGTTCTTAAGTGTGAACACATATGTCCTAACAATCTCCCCCTTTGGCAATCCGTGACAAAACCACAACAAACAAATGAACATATGAGAGAAGTCATAAATCCCTCAACTCATATTCACTTGTTAAATACAATAAAATCTATCCTAACACAAACTCTTGAAGAACTTTGCAAAAAGAGAGTTTATGGCAAGTAGACTTTGACAACCTGTATTTCTGAAACACTTTTAAACAAAACTCATCAAGGCATCTTGTGTGAAACAGAAATAATTAGATTGCATACAAATATAAAGAACATGTGTATAAAGAGAGAAAAGAAACAACACATGAAGAGATAGGTGAAAGAAAAACATACATCCACATATATAGAAAGATAAGTACAATGTATGTAAACTGATATACAAGACCAATGTATCTATAAGAATGGAAAAGAAAAGATACATCTAAAGCCTCACTACATCCCTCAAATATATGAACACTCCCCCTATCAAAAATGTCCTATACTAACTCTCCCCCTAAGATGACTACTCTCATAATCCCAAAACTACTCCCCATTTTTGTCACGAGTGACAAAGGGTAGAGTGTCATGTAGACATCTCATCAGTAGAGCTAGCATCTCCATCATCATCATCAGAAGCATCATCGTCATCACCATCATCATCATCATCATCCTCAGTATCAGAATCTGAAGCAACTGGAGGAGGTGGTGGAGGAGAAGCCTCAGATGCAAAACCACCCATGGTCGCCTGCCGTCGTGCAATATGACCAACACGAACGTTCACCTGATACAGCTCAGTGGTGAGTGTATCAAGGCGAGCATCCATGCGCTGCAACTGCGCCATAATATCTCCAAGAGATACATCGCCTGAGGAAGGAAGAGGAGTCGATGTAGATGGAGCAGATCTGGATGGAGCCGAACGGGAGGGCGGAGTGGAATCCGGCTGTCTCGACCTGAACTGTGCCTGACTACGTTTTACGGTAGCGGCATCTATGGCAGATATGTGTGTGAAGTGGTCGGACACAGGGAAAGGGATGGAAAAATGGCGTAGAATCCTCGTGATAGCGGAAGGAAAGATGAGCTTATCACGGGACGCCGCATCTAAATGAACATCTATGATAGAGAAAATGAAGTGAGAAGGAAAATCTATCGTAAGATGCTCAAGTAGAGATAACAAGAAGCGAGCACGAGGCTCAGTGATAGAGTTATAATGAGAGAGAGGATGAAGTACAAAGGTCATCACCATGTTAAGGAATCTAGGACCTTTAGCAAAAGGTCTACATGATGTGTACTGATGCTCACCCCACTCAGAAGGGTGCTCACAAAAAGCAGAAATGAGCTCATCCTTGGACACAGTCTTCAGTCGCTCACATGTAGGATAGTCAGGAAACTCTATCCTAGGGACATGAAGCACATCCGCAACCAGCTGCGGTGTGACAGCAATGCGCATACCTCGAACGCGAGTATGAAAGAGAGGTACTGAACGATCAATCCCGTACATGTTGGAGTAAAACTCCTGAATAAGTACGAGATGACAAGTGACCGGGACGTCACACAGTGACTCCCATCCCCTACTGTGAATGACAGAGGGAAGGTCAGTGTCGGCGAAGTCCGCCAGAACAACGTGGCATTCCGAATGAACACCTCGTTTAGAAAAGTTCTCAGTAAACACCTTTTGGGCATCTACATCACGGAACCGAAGAGTATGAGGAGCAGTATCAGAAGATGAAGAAGCTCCAGAACGTAGAGGGTTCCGAGCCGGAGTGGATTTACGTTTAGGTGCCATAGATGCAACTAACGTAAAAAAATGAGAAAAGAAATAGAGAGGGAGACAATCAGAAAAGTCCCAAACAGTTCAAATATGATAATATCTTGAACAAAATGGACGTATGCATGGGAATGCATGGTTATGTGACATGCAAACATAAAAGACATCATGGGCTCAGCCCAATCCAATCCTAGCAGCACACATACAAGAATCACACAACTAAATGCATGAAAATATCATTCTAATGCACATGGAATGCAATGCATGACATTTTAAACACTTTTTATTGAAAAACCAACCCAAAATTTCAATAAAAACTCATTAATTTTGAAAAATCCCAAACTTTTCAAAAACTTTAAAACCTAAGTTTCAAAATCATGAAATGCATGAAGAACAAAGGATAACAAGATCATACCAGGTGATTCGAAGCAAGGAAGTGCCAAAAATCACGTTGGATGAAGGTTGGAGTGAAGAAAAAATGCTCTGGAAGTCGAACCGCCTCGGACAGATCGAAGAGAGATCGAGAAATGAAAGAGAAAATCGCGATCGCTGCTTTTATAGACACTTCAGTAAATCTCGACAGCTGAGGTGTCGAGAGGTATCGAGGATGCTGTCGAGAAAGGTGTCAAGAATTTTGCCTTCGACAGCTAAGGTATCGAGGAGGTATTGAGGTACCAAACAGCTGAACCAATACCAGAAGCTCGATCGATCGATGTGGTGTCGAGAAGGTATCGAGGAGACAGAGAGAATCTCGATCGATCCACCAGGTGTCGAGAATGTGTCGAGATTGCGATAAGAAAAAGGCTTGAAAAGCTCGACAGCTGACCAGGTATCGAGGAGGTATCGAGAAGGTGTCGAGACAACAGTGAAAAGCAGTTTTTCGAGAAGTGAAAAACACAGATATGAATGCAATCAAGACAAACACCTCATCCAAGATCCAACCAACATATAAAGCTCTCAAAAATCATCTCTCAAAGAAAATTTAAGCACATGGATCTCCCAAAACACACACACACACAAAACAAGTCTAACCAATTTTATATTTCAAAAATAAGTCATGACAGTTTAGTGAGCATACAAAAGCACATGTAAAACCTTTGTGATGGCCAAATCACATTGTACCTGCACATGTATCAAAAGTAGCAAAGAATATTGTGTGTTGTGTGTGAAAAACATCGCAAGATTGCATATGTGTATACATGTTATGACGATCTGAGATATGAGAAAATAACTTTAACTCACACACAATCATAACTGTTTGATGGGGACTATCACCTTTGAGGTACATCCTATAACTCCCACATCTCCTAGAATACACGCTTGCAACCATTTTAAAGCATTTTTAATCTTTTTGCTTTTTATTTCTTTGCATATTTTCTTTTTAAGCATATCATACATGGGTTTATGAGAAAGAAAAGAAATACCCATTGATATTTTGACATTTCAATTTTGCTATGCCTAAGTACACAAATGTCATTGACATCACACTTTTGCTATGCCGAAACATACAGATGTCATTAATGATTGGCGGGCAACAGTGGTGAGATGGTTATTTATGCCTTTCTCTTAGGATTTTCTAGTCCTACCCGTCAAAAAGAGTGATATGAGTGTTAAGTCTAAGAAATAACCTAATCTTACTCATCACAAACACGAGCCACAAAGCTCACTTGCTTAGTTGTGCATAAAGATGCTCATCTAAACTACAAGAGATACAAAGTTTAGAAAACTTTGTTTCATTGGCCATCTAAGGTACACAAGTACCAAAGTACACATAACACACACTGTTTTTGTATTTTTCAATTTTTCAATTTTTTTTTTAATTTTTATATCAAAAACAAAATAAGCAAAACTGAAAGTAAACACACAAAAACATGTTAACTAAGCAAAACAATGCATAAAACTAGACTGATTCAATAATAAAAAAAATGCAAAACACACATGCAATGCAACAAATAAGAAGAACAAGAAGGGAAAAGAAAGTGATGTAATCACTTTGAGTCCTTTTTCTTCCACACCTTGGAAGAGCCTTTCCTTTGGTTAAATCCTTGAGCCGGCGGTGAGGGGGAAGAATTAAAACCGTTCAAGTTCGAAAGGAACATGATGGCTTTCAGAAGATCTTCAAAAGGAGCAAGAGAGGATTGAAGCTGATTTTGGCTTCCAGATGCTGTCATACTGTTGCTCTGTTGGGTGGCTAGCCACTTGTAGCAATTAGGTCGAGTATGACCAGCAGCTCCACAATGATAACAGAGATGCTGCTTCTTTTGTTTAGGCTTCTGAGAGTTAGCCTTCTTATCCCTAGGGAGTTTAGCATCTTTATTTTCTAACTTAGGGGGTGCTCCTAAGATGGATTTACCCTTGTCTATGTTCTCACTAACTAATTTAGTATTACCATCAATGTTCTCAATTTTTTCAATATTAGCAGGAGGAACAAAAACAGTAGAACTAGTAGAGGCAGAGTTAGAGATAGAAAGACCATACCCTATACCTGTTCGATCTGAAGCAGATTTCTGGTTGCTGAGCATCTCATCAAGTTTTGCACTTGAAGTCCTCTCCAGTTGAGCTATAACTTGAAACAGCTCTGCTTCAAGCTTCTTGGTCTTCTCAGCCAGGAAGTTGTTCTCAAATCTCAGTGCACCAATAGTTTGATTCGCCTCATCAAACTTTGTGGACAATTCTTCTCTGTCGAGTTCCACATCACTGAGCTTCTTGGTGGCCAGCCTGTATAACTTCTCATGCTTTTCAGAGAGCTTGTAAAGCTTCTCATAGGCTGAATGGATATCATCTTTGTCATCCATCTTTTCACATTCAGTGTCCACCAATTCTTCTTCTTCTTCTTCAACAATTCCATCAGTAGAATTGACTGAAGCAGTGAAGGCATTTAGGATTCCGTCATCCTCATCATCGGAATCATCTTCAGGCTCAGTGTCACTAAGGGTTGCAGCTAGAGCCTTGCTCTTCCCAATGCTTTTCAGATATGTAGGACACTCATTCTTCATGTGTCCAAACCCGTGACACCCAAAACACTTTGGTCCTGCCGGAACAGTGTATTGACCGCCATCCTTGGCATCCTTCCTTCCCTTATCTTGGCTCTTGAACTGTGAAGAACTGGATTGCCTTCGGTCCTTGTCGAAGCTCCTCCTATTGGCATTCTTCATAAACTTCTTGAACTGCCTCGTAATGTAGGACTTCATCTTGAAATCTTCATCATCGGAAGACTCATCTGTATCACTGCTCTTAGCCTTCAGGGCCATGCCCTTGCCCTTGCTTGACTTGCCCATCCTTGATAACCCTAGCTCGTAGGTCTGCAAGTTCCCAACCAACTCAGTCAAAGGAATTTTATCAATGTCCTTTGATTCTTCAATTGCCGTAATCTTGGCATGAAATCTCTCAGGTAGAGATCTGAGCACCTTCCTTACGACCTTGGGTTCAGGGATGGTTTCCCCAAAATTGAAGGCTGAGTTCACTATGTCTTTCAGCTTGGCATAGAACTCATCGAACGACTCATCCTCCTCCATCTTAATTTCTTCAAAGCTAGTAGTGAGCCTCTGTAGCTTTGAATCCTTGACAGCTTTTGTTCCTTCATAGGTTGTCTGGAGGATGGTCCACGCCTCCTTAGCAGTTTCTGTTGAGGATATCTTCTTGAACTCCTCATTGGTGACAGCGCTAAATAGAGCATTCAACGCTCTGCTGTTGAAGTTCGCCGCCTTGATCTTGGCTTCATCCCAATCAGCCGGCGCTTCTGTTGGCTTCGTCCAGCCAATCTCAACAGCTTGCCATATTTCATCTAAGGACAGCAAAAAAGCTCTCATGCGTACTTTCCAGTAGGCATAGTTAGTCCCATCAAATAAAGGAGGTATAATTAGAGATTGTCCTCTATCCATGACAAACAGGAGTCAATGGATCAAACACAGCAAAGATTAAACCTAATCAGAGTGTGCCCGCTCTGATACCACTTGATAGGCCATAAATTGAATGACCCCTTGTGATTTAAACTAATTAATTAATTTAGCCAAGTTATTAATTAATCAATTTAAAATGCAAAAACGTGGCAGCACAAACAAATCACCGAATAACTAAATATGCAGCGGAAAATAAAAGACACGGTGATTTGTTCACGAATGGGGAAAAACCCTAACGGCAAAAACCCCACCGGGTGATTTTCAGGTCACCACTCCCGAAACTCCACTATTATCAAATCAAGCGGTTACAAATAAGGAATCCCAAGTACCTTACCAACCTACAGTTGAACCCTTACCCCAATACCCAATTGGACTTGATCTGTAGCGACAGTTCCCCCTTTTGATGCACGGCTCCCAAGTACGTGACTAACCAGATGCGCGGATCCCAGTACGCGACTTCAAACACTAACTTTAGGAAGAGAGGTTGGCTGCAAAGTTCTTCAGATCATCCTATGCAATGAAGATCAGGAAGATGCTTGATTACAAAACCCTATGGTGCAAAATACACAGCAACTTCTTGAAGAAGATGAACTAGGTTAAGAACTTCGTCTTAGATCACAATTTGCTTGAACAAGGATTGCTCAATGCTTATGCAACTTGTGTCTATGTTGACGGCTCTTAAAACACTCCTTAAATATGTTTAGGGTTAGAAGAAAAGAAGGCCCAAAAACACATTCACGGATCCCAAGAAAATCAGATTAGAATTCTGACTTTTTAATTCTCGACAGATAGCAGGTGTCGAGGTAGGTGTCGAGCAGGTGTCGAGCTTTAAAAATTCTGCACTTCAACTTGCTTTTTCTTGGACAGACTTGATGACTTCAACACTTGATCTTGAAACATTGTTTCTTGAAGTATTAAAAACACCTAGAACTACCCAATTACAAGTAGAGTGCGTTTTGTCAAAGGATTAGCCAATTTACATAAAATATGACATATGTTCTTAAGTGTGAACACATATGTCCTAACAGAAAGAAGTTAGGGATATATTTTTTTTTTTATTCTTAATTACACATGCCATTTTTACATTTGCTTTTACTTTTTGATAGATTCTTATTGCTATCATCAAAGTCGTATAACAGTTAGTTATGAATCCATCTCCAACATAAGGACAGCCAAATCCAACATGACCTGCGAACACAGTACAACATGAATTTAACAGGTTATGAATTAAGGCTTAATGAGTTCGTGTCAAATTCGAGTTTATGCAACTGACTCGTTTAATAAACGTACTGTGTTCTAAGTCCAACTCAAAGAACCTGTTTTACCTGCCTGACTTATTTAACTAAATGTCATTTTACCAATATTTCCTTCAAAATCCTAGATATATTTATTTTCTTTCATAATTGCATTCTCCTAAGCCCCATGATTGCCTCTCACTCTTAGACCTCGATCTCACCTCACTTCTCCTCACCTTGTTTTCTTATCCATTGTAACCCTTTTGTCACTAAGGTGCCAAGCTATTGTCACCCTCATCCTTCACTTCTCTCTATCACTAGAAACCTTAGTCATCGTAATCCTTTGTTTTCATCTTTGAACTCTCTGCCACTATTGCATCATCGCCAACATCCTTTACTTTTACCTTTACCTTTATCTATTTTTCTTAAATTAATTGTTGGAATCTGATATTAGTTGTGATTTATTTTGTTTGATATATTGTGATTGATTATTTGTGATATTGAGATATGATTTTATTTTGAATGATATTTGTGATGTGGTTACCATGTTAGTTTTAAATTTCATATTAAAAATCTATTTATTTGGTTTTTCATAATTTAGATCAATTAAATTAATATTAAAAATTGTATTTTTTTTTTCTCTTTGATAAAATACAATAATGGGTTTTGATATGAGTGACCAGTTTAATGAACAGGTTGTGTTAAGGTTGAGAAATTCTGACCTGTTTAATAAACATATCAAGTTAATATCGACTCATATAGTCAAATACTTATGAGCGACACAACACGAACGTGATATGCGAACACGAATTGCCACCCCTACTCCAACAGCTAGTCATACTGTTTTCCCTTTGTAACTTTTTGTGTACATCCCTTCCCCCCGATCCCTAACAAATTCTTGATCCACTAATTAATATTCATAAATTTTTCTTCTCTAGGATCTTAATGCCCCCAGCCCCCCACAGCTCCCTCACCAATAAAGACCTTATCTTCATTCTTATTTTAACCATTAATTACCTGTGGCTTTGGCTTAGATTGTAGCCCTCCCTCTGAATACACAGGTCTCCCTCAAGTATGAGTTACTCCAGAATTTTTGCTACAGTTGTGGAAAGTTGAGCCATGCAAATTTTTATTTTTAATGGGTGTGCGAATACACTCGTTAAAGAAGAATCAAACAAGTCCAACTACATTGAAAAATAGCAAAATCAAATAAACAAACTTTTGTTAACAAATTTCCTAAAAGCAGTGGTTAAGATGCATTTAATGTTTTATTAATTAATTATGTTTTTATACATTTTTAAAAAAATAAAGTGAAACTGTACTCATATATCCAAAAAAAAAACACGCTCAATCACGATGAATTTATCATATAAACCAATAAATAATTAACAAGTGCACTTTTTTTCATTGAAAAACATACATTACAATTTATAATTAAACATTTATTAATTTTTAATTTGTACTCTTAAGGCACTCGTTAACATTACCCGTAAACAAACTAGGAAAATGTTAACTTTAACTCAAATAAGGGAAATGTTAATTGATACCTTAAGAGCATTTTTTAATTAACCATTTTTAAAAACTTTTTATAGAAAAAGAAAAAAGTAATTGACTTGCTTGACATCTGTCTATATTTCCCATAAAAATAGCATTAAAATTCTAAAAAATTCTAAAAATATTCATTAATCAATGCTCTAGGCGCATTTGTTAACATGATCTCCTAATACTAAAGCATTCGTCTACTTTAAAAAAAAATAATAATAATCAATGAACTCGCACTGTTCCATGTTAAAATTATATCTTCATCTCTTGCAAAAAAATAAAAAAAAGAAGCCGGTCTACTTTTGATCCCCCGCCACATACTGAGCGGTTGAGAGCCGTTATAATATAATTTCAAACTGAACTAACAACGCAAACCTTGAAACCTCTCTTGTAGTCTTTGCAATGCCGATAATCCCACTCCTCATCCTATTCTTGCTCTTTCCCACATCCCCATCCATGGAATCCCCGAGATACACTGGTAATCTGCGCTTATTTTCACGTCTCTCTCTCTCTCTCTAGAACTAAGTCTACACATTTTTAGAAGGAACTCATTTGATCTTACTGGAGAAGCATAATGGGTTTTAATTTCCAATTCTTATAAGGAACCCATTTGATTTTTCTTGAAAAGAATAATGGGTTTTAATTTTCTGCCCAAGTTTTTCAAGTTTTATGGGTGTACAATACTTGGTTGAGTTTTGGTGGCTTCTTTATGTTTCCCTTCTGGGGTTTGTGTGTGTGTGTGTGTGTTTGTATTTTCTTTCGGAAATTCTAAGATAATAATAAACCTGGTGCAAGCCAACTTGTGGTGTTAATCCACATGATCGATAATTTATACCAAAAGGACACTAGCGGCAACTTGATCAGTTCTATGGTGGCAAGCACGGTCTGACTCCATACAACAACTATTAACCATACCCCGATTACACGCCACATTACCCTTGAGATAAGAAGAAATATATATGTTTCAACAATAAGCCAATACGCATTAGGTTGCTTACTTTCATGGAGAGCAGTACTTAAGAATAAGTAGGTTTTGAGTCAAATTTATCATATGCATGGTTTGGGAATTGTTTGTGATGCCTCAAGCTTTGTAGTGTTGTAATATGCACTCAATAATTAAGCTACGGCTTTTTTTCTTTTTTGATAATGAAACCTAAAAACTATATAGTTTGATGTAATGTAATGTATGCAAAAAAAATGAGCGACTGAAATATGTCTTTGACGTTTTAATTTAAATGATATTCTTATCTAGCATTCTGAAGAGATCGAGTTAAAAGAATTATTTTGATGGTACATTTATTGGGGAAAATAGACATATAGTATTAAACAAATTTATATATATATATAAAAAAGGACTTTCGAGGTAAAGATCCATAATGTTAGACATGTTTTGGCTCAAGTTGCCCTTATTTATGTGATTATCCAATTAGGAATCTAAAATTTTAGATGCTTTTTTTTTTTTTTTTGGTTAAAAAATAATAGAATACTCAGTGTACAAGTCTACAAGTTTGCTTTGGTTGGTGTTAATATCGAGTTGAATTGGATATATGCTCTCAAATCCAGATTCTGCAACAATAAATACTGACTAAACTGAAAATATTACTTGTCACACGTACAATAACATAAGTACTAAAATGTGTTTGGATAAATTTTATGACCAGTATGTTGTGCCTCGATTATTGTTCGAACATACACCATACCTAGCTGATTTGATCTTCAACTTTATTTCTTTTATTTGTTTCTAACTATATTCATGAATCATGATTATTTTGTTGTACACGTGTGGTCAGAAGTTAAATCATCTTCAAGCTTCAATTATGTTTCAACTGAGGTTATGAATTGATTCTCCAAAAAAAATAAAAAAAAAAAGGTTTCAATTGAGGTTATAGGTAATTTCTAATTTGAAAAATATAACATGTTACGACCACCTCTACCACGGCTTCCACCACATCTACCGCGAGGAGCTGTGGTGATTCTTTGTTGTAAGAGACCTGATCAAGAGAATAAATATGGTTTTAATTTGAGGAAAAATTAGACCTCCCAAGAGCAATTTGCTGAATAATATTCTGATTGATTTTATTGATATAACGCAAAGCTATATAAATAGCTTTACAGACCAAGATAACAATAAAAAACTCCAACATCCCTAAACAACTCAACATCTAGATAAGGATAAGCACGATTCCTAACCAAATCTTTCCTAAACAATACTCCAAGCTGATAACAATTCAGATTGCTATTATTATCTTTCCTAAACAAATTCGAATAAAAAGATAAAGCAAATTTGAAACAGAGGCACATCCACTCCAGCGTGTAACACAGCAACTCCCACTGCTTCAACTGCTGCCTTGCGGACATAACATAACATAACCCAATCCAACATATTATAACATAACCCAATCAATGTTTATCCCATAATAGCTTACAATAGGGCACGGTAGTGATTTTGATATGCCTCAATCTTATAAGTCAAAAACATAGAGAAATCGATCGCGATACTTTGTAAAGTAGATTGAATTTTGCTTGACCCCCCTTTCTCTTGCAATACAAGACATAAGGCAAGAAAAATAGTCCGCTCGCCTATGCTTTTCACTTGGATCCATTTCTTTTCCGCATGATCCATTTGAAAAATTAAGAAACCATAAACCGTGTGAGCTGTAAAGAATATCATGTGAACATACAGTAGCTCACCACAAGATTCAATCAAATATGTCCAGAAATGTACTATCCTTGGAGGTGGTAGCTTAGTTAACTCCATTCCTGACACCGTAAATCGAAGTTCTGACCCTACAAATTCAGCCGTAAGTAATTCTTGGAAAGTCAAAATGTAAAGTTTCCCCCCATACATTGTTGCATCCAATATTCCTCTATCTTCAAATTCTTGTTGACCAAATTTGTTATCACCGGGCTGGCAAAAGTAAAATATGGATCTTTTACTATTGAAGAAGATTATGTGACAGTGATCATTTGGGTCACTTGGTGGCGAGGACAAAATGCAAATACGACAATCATCAATGGTTTCCAACTCCTTTCAACACTAACCAACTGTTAGTATTAGCGTATATCATTTTATTGCGCATCTCTGGGCTTGACTTTGTGGAAAAACGATTTTCTGATATGCTAAAAAAAATTTGTCTCTCTTGATATTTTCCATCAGAAATTACAAACCAAGGATATGATTGAGGGATAGTAGGAGCAGAAAGCTTTTCCTCTTCCTTTTGAGCCGCTACTTGCAAGAATTGTTCTGTTTCTTCCGACGCTTCCATCCTCTTAATAAACCGAAAGAATTTGGAACAAATAAAAGTGGAAAAAGAATAAGTACCATTATAATAAATTCAATTTTAAGCTACTTCAAAATAATAAATAATGGAGTGAATGACCTATGTTTAGGGATTGAATCATAGTTATTAAACCTGGCCCGAATCTCCTAATTGTTCCATAGCATCTAGAAAGAGATTCTTTTACTCGGCCAGTTGAATTAGAAAACTAGTTATCCAATACCTAGATTTATCCAGGTGTTTAAATGGACCGTTTGTGCAGAAGCCCTAATCAAACCTGTAGGTGTGGCAACCTATGTAACTCGATTGGGCAGTTGGGTTTGTGAAATTTGTAATTTCACATTTATAGATCAATTTTATTGACTTATCTACTGTTTAATATGCTATGATATGGTAATTTAAAGAGGTGAGAACCTAAATTTTTTTATTAAAAAAAAATGCACTTCTTTATTTGTCTGCCTACTTCCAAGACTCTCATCTTATTAAAGACTATTCTATTACGTGAAACCTTGATTTTGAATGATAATGACCAATTTAATTTAGGCATATGCCTTTTTTTTTTTTTTTTTTTTAATTTAAATATTTATGTTATGATCTCTCAAACATATTTTTATATATATTTATTTATTTTTTAAATTATTTGATCTTACAATTCGACTGATCACCCTTTGGTCAATGTCTAGACTTGGTTAATTGTAAAAAATTTATGAAATATCTATTTGTACAAATAAATCTTAATACTACCCAACCATGAACTCAATATCATCTAGACTCTAGACCTATTAAAAGTTTTTATGTGATAGAATTTTAATCTATAGAGTCAATTGCATAATAATTGCTCTTTATCATGAGGTCAAACTTTGAACCCTGACTTATTAAAAGTTAGAACCTAATGGTGATGAAAAATTTGTTTGATTAAAAGAACTATAAATAAATAATTTCATGAAAGAAATTATCCCAACATCAATCAATTATATCAATGAAAGCACGCAACCCACCCAAAATTTACCAGGAGCATAACTTAATTAAAATTCACCTAAATGTGTAAACCTAGATTCACACAGTTTCCTATCCAGGACATGCAATATTGTAATAATTTGATTCGATTCATCAACATATGAAAATTTACTTTAGTTCTTGGGAAAAATGCTTGGACCAAATTGGCACGAAAAAAAAAAAAAACTTTTTTTTTTTATTTTATTAAACCAAGATTCTATTGCAAACTAACCCGCATGGAAACGGGTATCAAAAGATACAACAACTTCAGTATTTATAGATACATTAGGTGCACTATCACTAGCGCATTCAAAAGCTAAAACCTCCAACAAAGAAAAGGGAGGAGTAACATAATAAACAAAATCCTCCCGTTGAGAACTTCCTATTTTAGCAAGCAAGTCAGCAGCATGGTTGGCCTCCCTAAAGCAGTGGCTGAGCTGGACCTGTTGGAAAGCTTGGAGAATGTCCCTGCATTCAGCCACCAAAGGTTGAGTTAGTCTATTAGTGGAAGATGAGGAGGAAAAGAGCTTGACAACATCAGAGGAATCCATATTAACTATAAGATAATCTATACTAAGTTGTCTTGCCATGTGAAGCCCTTCCCTCAAAGCCCAAAGTTCCGCCATTAGGACGGTGGCAGTGCCTAATGGTTTAGAGAAACCTTGGACCCAAGTCCCACTCGAGTCACGGAGAAGCCCACCAGCACCAGCGTGACCATTGATGATGGAAGCATCAGTATTCAGCTTATACCAGTTCGGTGGGGGTTTCTCCCATTTGGCATTGAGCCGAGGCCTTGCACTGGGAACTTTGGACGAAGCTGTGAGAAAATGGTATTCTAAAGCTTTTGCAACACACTCTTTTAGGAGCTGCTGGTTCGGAGGTTTAGCTTGGTAAGTAGCACAATTTCTGTTAGTCCATAGAGACCAAAGACCAAAAAGAAAGAGAGTGGACCATGGTATGCCGTGGTGCCGAGAGGGAAGAATAGAGGAGCAATTATCATGCAACCAATCTGATAGAGGGAGGTCAAATGAGTTATATAGGCTTGAGGGTGGGCCAAGACGGTTCCAAAAACTGACAGAGAAGGGGCATTCTCTGAGCATGTGGCTAATGGACTCGGTTTGGGATTTACAATTAAAAAGATAAAAGAAACCACGCACCCAAAAAAAAAAAAAAACTTGAATACACATAAATATTTTAAGAAAAAAGTTGTTTACTCTGTCGTGTCTCTACTCTCCCTCTGCTGATGGCCAAACAAAAAAAACAAAAAAAAAAGAGATTAGAATGCAATGCGAAAATGGAGATTCGTTATGGTGGAATTCAAGGTGGGTTTGCACAGGTTTGCAAGAGAGAGATGGGCTTCACTAAGCCCAGATGCTTCGTTCGCAGATTCTTTGCTTCTGAGGTTTCCAATTCTTGCTCCTCTCCTCCTCTTCTTCATGATTTACCTCGTTTCTTATCAAATGCCTTACATTTACTGCTTTT
This sequence comes from Quercus glauca, assembly GCA_023736055.1. Taxonomy (NCBI): domain Eukaryota; kingdom Viridiplantae; phylum Streptophyta; class Magnoliopsida; order Fagales; family Fagaceae; genus Quercus; species Quercus glauca. Next base: position 22,965,745 of record CM043315.1, read on the forward strand.
TATATATTGACGAAACACATTACCTCAAATTTTAATTAATTTGTTATATGGTTTTATGTTGTTGAAATCTAGAATTCTGTTTCCTTTTCCTTGCTTTCTTTTCTTACCGTATTTCATGTTAGAGATATATTAAACATATTAGCCCAATGTAATAGGCCTAAGTCCAGTCTTACTTGTACTAGTAGTTTAGAGTTTAATCGCCTATATATACTCATGTTAGGGTTCATTGTAACACAGGTTATTGTACAACACTCTTATACATAATAAAGATGTAGCCCTTAAGGGATTTCTCTGTGGATGTAAGCCGACAAGGCTGAACCACGTAACCCTCGTGTTATCGATGTTCCTATTCTATACTTTTCCTTCCGCATTCACTCTAGCATACACAACATGGTATAACACATCGTGTTGCTAATAATGTATTTAACATGGTATCAGAGCCAAACTTCATTCTTGGCATCAAACAAACATCTCTACACAGCAAAGAAGATTCTCATGTGCAACTCGACATCTGAAGTCACACATTTATTTATTTATTTTTTTTATAATAAGTAATAAGTTTTATTGATATCAAAAAAGGAACACCTTAGTACACAGGGAGTATATAGGAGTCAACAAATCAAGTATAAAAATTACAAGAATAAAAAAAATCAAGAAAAGAAGAGAATGATTGGTTTCACAAAGCAAGCAACCAATTCAATAAAGTTCTAAAGAAAAATAACTTGAGGTCTTGTATGGATCTCTTATTATCTTCAAAACACCTACTATTTTCTTTCCCTCCAAAGACATCACATTAAACAATGGGGAACAATTATCCATATATGACCATTTTGATGACGACCAAGCCAGCCTTGCCAGCAAGCTAGGAGACCCACAATTGATTGCGGCATAACCCAATTTACTCCAAACAAACCCAAAATCATAGACCACAAATCCATAGCAACCGGACAATGAAAGAAGAGATGGTCAATTGATTCACCATTACACTTGCACATATAACACCAATCCAATATCCAAGCCTTCCTTTTTCATAAATTGTCAATTGTTAAGCATTTTCCCAAAGCAGTAGTTCAGAAAAAGAGCCACTCGAGAAGGGATCTTCTGCTTCTAAATGCTTTTCTAGGGAATACAATAATCAGCCCACTAGAAGACTATAATAATCATTAACCATGAACTCCTTATTTCTATCTGATTTCCAGCTCATTTTATCCTCCAAACCCTGTTACTAAGAGCCATATTTGGTATCCATGAAGCTCGACACAGCCTCAAATTCCTGAACATAAAAACCCCTATAAAGAAACTCACATCCCAGAAAGGGACCCCATTACATGCAGATTCTTCATTGGGCTCATGGCATATAAGACTGAAAACCCACCAAAGTTTTGGGGAGAGGAGAGAGAGAGGGGGGGGGGGGGGGGTGGTGGTGGTGGTGGTGGTAAGGAAGCTTTAGAACCTTCCTCCTTTAAATCCAAAAAAAAAAAAAAAAAGATACTCCCCACATTTTGTATGTTGCTCTGCATCCAATTTCACTCCTGTAGGGATTAACTATATCCATTCTGCTATTGCATGATTTGGAGCAACTCATCCACATGGTTTGCACAGGCCATACGTAAAACATTGAAATATGGTTTAGATATAGAGCGGTAGCGTGAATCCAGGTTTGATTTCCTTGTAGGACTGATTGAATCACTTTGATCAAGATCTTGTTTTGGTTTAAAATTGTTCATGAGATTAATATTGATTTTGGATTTGTTGATTTGTCAGTCTCTTCGTTGAAATTATTATAGTTCCAAAAAACTCTGGTACAACTTACTATTTGGTATAGTTGATTGACAACAATTTCATGTCTCTGTTTTTTTAACCATTCTGTGCGTAACTTGTATAGTACTCTATACTACACTTGCAATTAATGTTTCTTGTTCTTTCCTCGGTATTTGATACAGGGACGAACGCAGGATTTTAAGTTGGGGGGGGGGGCGGAGATAAGCGAAAAAAAAAAATTTCAAACACGCATCCATATAGTATTAATAAACTATCAACCAAGACAAATACCCAAAAATCATTGTTTCTTAATATATTAAGATACAATCATCTACTAACAAAAACAAAAAACACCAAACACTATTGTTTCTTTATACAATCATCTATGAAAAGGGAACTCGACGCTCTTTCAAATTTTCAAAATCATTTACAATTGAATTCAAACTAAATGTCGAAGATATATCCTTTTCAATGTATAACATCAAAGAGTCCGTCAAAAAATCATCTTCCATTTTGTTTTGAAGGTTAGTTTTGGCAACATTCATAGCTGAAAATGCTCGCTCTGTAGTAGCAGTAGAAACTGGAAGAGTAAGCACAAGTCTCACCATTCTATAAACAAGTTTGTAGTGTTTTGAATTTCTAGTTCTCACTAACCATTGAGACAAATCAGATAAACTTTTCAATTCTTTGAACTCTGGATCTTGGACTACATTATGCTCAAAATGATAAAGCTCTTTCTTCAACACTTGTTTGTCATAATCTATGAAATCTTGTGGATAGAAATTCTCTACCAACAAACAAAGATCACTACTTCTGAAAGATTTTAATGCCTCTCGAGGTTCTAAAACTGAGCTAAGCCTAAGTAACTCCATTGCATTTTCATTAAACCGATAATTTAGTTCCGGTAGTTGAGAATCTATTGTAGCATAAAAAATATTCACTCGATAATGATGCTCAATTGTAACATTATCTTGCTAATTACGAGCTCGACCTCGCCTCGGAACATAACGAGCATTCATATCTAGAACATCAATGCAATGCTTCTCACAAAATGATATCACAGTGGTGAGTAAGCCATCCCATCCATCATCTCTAAATTTTTGGATAAGTGCTTTAGTAGATGAAACTAAATGCCTGGCATTTAAAATGTCTTGAGATTGGCTTTGCAAAACTTGACAAAGTTTATCAGTGATTTCCATTGTTTCCTCCTCAAGATGCAAGATGAAGACAAATTCAAATGAAGTTAAACCCTTATAAGCTGACTCTGCTTCTGCTCGATGTTCTCCATCAATTGCATCATTAATTATATTTTGTAAAACTTTAACAGTTGAAGAAAACATCCTTAATAAGCTAGAAACTGATCTAAAATGTGAACTCCAACGTGTTTCTACAGGTCGTTGTAAAGTGCCAATTTGATTAAGTCCACTTCCAGTCTCAAGCTCTTCAAGATCAATCAAACGTGCTATTTCATTAGCATTGGCAACTTTCAATTGCTCATTGCGCTTGCATGAAGCATTAACAATTTTGATCACAAAAAGCAATGCAAGAAAAAAATGACTAATGGCATTAACTTGTTTTGATGCTTTTACTAATGCCAATTGTAAGCGATGTGCAAAACAATAGATGTAGTAAGCATATGGGCAATCATTCAAAATCAAAACTTGTAATCCATTCCACATACCTCGCATGTTACTTGCTCCATCATATCCTTGCTCTCGAATATTTTGTATATCTAAGCAATGTTGAGATAACAAAGAATATATCCCCTTCTTTAGAGTCAAAGCCGCAGTGTCAGCAACATGAATAAGCCCAAAAAAACGTTTTTTGACAAAGCCTTCTGCATCAACATATCTAAAAACCACAGCCATTTGCTCTCTCATGAACTCATCACGAGCTTCATCAACCATTATGCAAAACTTTGCATCACCAATTTCTTCCCGAATGGCCTTCTTCACTTTGGCTGAGAAAACATGTAGAATTTCCTTTTGAATCCTGGGTGATGTGTAGGTTGCATTTTTGGGAGCTTTTTCTATTATTTCAGCAACCTTCTCATTCCAAAAAGTCACAATACCCAATGATTCAAAAAAGTTCCCACGATTTAATGAACTACAACTTTCATATCGACCTCTAAAAGCTATAGCTTGAAAGGCAAGATATCGAACAATAAAAATTACGGCTTTCAAATGCAACCGATTATTTGCAATTTGTTCAGTAGTGAAATGATCAACTACCCTTTGTAAATGCTGCCATTGGTTCATCAAATCCTTACACTTTTGCTCGGCAACTCTATGAGCTAAGTTAGGCTCTTTTCCTATATGAGTTTGAAAAGAAAAATCTTTGCCCCCAACCTTTTTCCAATTCCTAAATCCACCAGGAGTGAATGTATTTTGTCCCACAACCCCATTTGGATTATTAAAGACAAAGCAGGGTAGACAATAAGCTGCATCTGTGGTAAGAGAATATTCAAGCCATGTTGAATTAGATCCAAACCAAGAAGCTTGAAAGCTACGATTGTGCTTTCCACTTTTTGGGTATGTCTTTAGAGGAAGTTGGTGCGGACCTTTTATAATGTAAGCCCGTCGAATTTCATCACGTTGATTAACATGATATTCCCATATTTGTTTACGTGTTCCAAGATCATAATCCAAAGAATCAAGATCGACTCTTTGAAATTGTGTTTGAGAGATTGGAACATCAACATTTTCCGGAATTGAGAAATGCACATTTTCTAGAATTGGAGCATCCACATTTTCTAGAATTGGAGCATCCTCCACATTTTCTAGAATTGGAGCATCTACATTTTCTAGAATTGGAGCATCCACATTTTCTGGAATTGGAATAGCAACATTAGTTGTTGGTAATCCCACGTTGACTTCGGAAGAATTTGAACCTTTTCTTTTGAAAAAATCAAGCATTGTAGTTGATTTTTTCATGATCTACAAATAAAATAAGAATCACCGTTATTTTTTTAAATTTGTGTGACAATTTTCTATAATATATGATTTTTTTTTTTTTTTTTTTTTTTTTTTTTTTTTGTGTGTTTGGTCTACCTTTATTTATGTATTTGTGTTTGGTCGGCCTTATTTATAATTTATGTCTTTGAGTTGTCTCCATCTTTTTGACACTGACCCACTAACCTAATGAATCCACCACCAACACTATAAATTTATTCCCTGTACTACTAACAAAAACTTTTCTTTGAGTTTTTAACTTTACCTTTTTTTTTCTGCCACTTGCCCGTTGCCCAACCTCACTTGTCCCTATTATGCCCAACTAACAGTCAACGAAGAAAAAACTAATCTCTACAAACTGTACTCTCTGTCTCTCTGTCTCTCTCTTATCTATATAAACAAGAGAGAGTCAAAAACACAGACAGAGTCATAAAGCCAAAAAGCCAAAAAGCCAAAAAAAAAAAACGCCACAGGCAGCAAGCCAGCAACACAGATTCAAATATTCAATTCACAATCACCAACATTTAGTTCCAATTCACAATCACAATCACAATCACCAACACCACAATTCACAAATATTCAATTCACAATCACAATCACCAACACCACAAGTCCACAAGGCAATCTCAGATTCTCAGATCACAAAGTCACAAACATTTTGAAGTTGAAGGAAAAGATAAGAGTAAATTAGTAAATACTTGTGAACTGTGAAGGCTGGAGCAACGAAGCTAGGCTGAGCAGATCGAGCAACCGGCGTGGGCGGCGGTAAGTGGGTCTCGTGACTCTTGCCGGTGTGGGTACTAGAAAATGGGTGAGTCTTAGATCGAGCAGTCGCCGGTGTGGGTGTGGGTCTCAGCGGCGTCGTCGGCGTGGGTGAGTGGAGTCAGTCGCGACTCTCGCCAGTCGCCGGTGTGGGTATTAGAAAATGGCCAAATGGGTGAGTGGAGTGGGTCTTTGCTCTTTCAGTCTTAGATCGAGGATCGAGCAACCATCGGTGTGGGTCTCGGCGGCGTCGTCGGCATGGGACTCTTAGTCTCTCTCACTCAGGGACGGACCCACGTTGAGCCCAAAGGGGGCCCGGGCCCCCCCTGTGCCCAAAATTTCTTTTTTAGCAGGTAAAATTTTCAAAAAACAAAAAAAAAAAGGGGCTTGGGCCCCCTACGTTTTTTGCTCGGGCCCCCCTCCCAGAAATCATGAACCCCCCCAGCCCATATCCGGCCAGTCCAGGAGTCCATTTTCCGGCTAGTCCCCAGCCCACATCCGGCCAGTCCATGTAAAAAAAAAAAAAACACTTAGCTCTCAACTTTTAGCTCTCACTAGTATAACTCCAACACCAAACACCAAACAGAGAGCAAACCAAAAACACGAAGGAAAAAAAAGAAAAAAGAAAAAAGAGAGAGGAAAGGGAAAGGCGATACAGAGGATAGAGACTAGAGAGGTCGGAGGCGAAAGTGCGAGACAGAGAGTGAGAGAGACTGAGAGTCCCACGCCGACGACGCCGCCGAGACCCACACCGGCGGTTGCTCGATCCTCGATCTGAGACTGACAGAGCAAAGACCCACTCCACTCACCTATTTGGCCATTTTCTAATACCCACACCGGCGACTGGCGAGAGTCGCGACTGACTCCACTCACCCACGCCAACGACGCCGCCGAGACCCACACCCACACCCACACCGGCGGTTGCTCGATCTGAGACTCACCCATTTTCAAGTACCCACACCGGCAAGAGTCACGAGACCCACTTGCCGCCGCCCATGCCGGTTGCTCGATCTGCTCAGCCTAGCTTCGTCGCTCCAGCCTTCACAGTTCACAGGTATTTACTAATTTACTCTTATCTTTTCCTTCAACTTCAAAATCTTTGTGACTTTGTGATCTGAGAATCTGAGATTGCCTTGTGGACTTGTGGTGTTGGTGATTGTGATTGTGAATTGAATATTTGTGAATTGTGGTGTTGGTGATTGTGATTGTGATTGTGAATTGGAACTAAATGTTGATGATTGTGAATTGAATATTTGAATCTGTGTTGCTGGCTTGCTGCCTGTGGTGTTTTTTTTTTGTTGTGGCTTTTTGGCTTTGTGACTCTGTCTGTGTTTGTGACTCTCTCTCTTGTTTATATAGATAAGAGAGAGATAGAGAGACAGAGAGACAGAGAGTAGAGTTTGTAGAGATTAGTTTTTCTTTGTTGACTGTTAGTTGGGCATAATAGGGACAAGTGAGGTTGGGCAACGGGCAAGTGACAGAAAAAAAGGTAAAGTTAAAAACTCAAAGAAAAGTTTTTGTTAGTAGTGCAGGGAATAAATTTATAGTATTTGTGGTGGATTCATTAGGTTAGTGGGTCAGTGTCAAAAAGGTGGAGACAACTCAAAGACATAAATTATAAATAAGGCCGACCAAACACAAATACATAAATAAAGGTAGACCAAACATAAAAAAAAAAAAAACAAAAAAACAAAAAAAAAACAAATCATATATTATAGAAAATTGTCACACAAATTTAAAAAAATAATGGTGATTCTTATTTTATTTGTAGATCATGAAAAAATCAACTACAATGCTTGATTTTTTCAAAAGAAAAGGTTCAAATTCTTCCAAAGTCAACGTGGAATTGCCAACAACTAATGTTGCTATTCCAATTCTAGAAAATGTGGATACTCCAATTCTAGAAAATGTAGATGCTCCAATTCTAGAAAATGTGGAGGATGCTCCAATTCTAGAAAATGTGGATGCTCTAATTCTAGAAAATGTGCATTTCTCAATTCCGGAAAATGTTGATGTTCCAATCTCTCAAACACAATTTCAAAGAGTCGATCTTGATTCTTTGGATTATGATCTCAGAACACGCAAACAAATATGGGAATATCATGTTAATCAACGTGATGAAATTCGACGGGCTTACATTATAAAAGGTCCGCACCAACTTCCTCTAAAGACATACCCAAAAAGTGGAAAGCACAATCGTAGCTTTCAAGCTTCTTGGTTTGGATCTAATTCAACATGGCTTGAATATTCTCTTACCACAGATGCAGCGTATTGTCTACCCTGCTTTGTCTTTAATAATCCAAATGGGGTTGTGGGACAAAATACATTCACTGTTGGTGGATTTAGGAATTGGAAAAAGGTTGGGGGCAAAGATTTTTCTTTTCAAACTCATATAGGAAAAGAGCCTAACTCAGCTCATAGAGTTGCCGAGCAAAAGTGTAAGGATTTGATGAACCAATGGCAGCATTTACAAAGGGTAGTTGATCATTTCACTACTGAACAAATTGCAAATAATCGGTTGCATCTGAAAGCCGTAATTTTTATTGTTCGATATCTTGCCTTTCAAGCTATAGCTTTTAGAGGTCGAGATGAAAGTTGTAGTTTATTAAATCGTGGGAACTTTTTTGAATCATTGGGTATTGTGACTTTTTGGAATGAGAAGGTTGCTGAAATAATAGAAAAAACTCCAAAAAATGCAACCTACACATCACCCAGGATTCAAAAGGAAATTCTACATGTTTTCTCAGCCAAAGTGAAGAAGGCCATTCGGGAAGAAATTGGTGATGCAAAGTTTTGCATAATGGTTGATGAAGCTCGTGATGAGTCCATGAGAGAGCAAATGGCTGTGGTTTTTAGATATGTTGATGCAGAAGGCTTTGTCAAAGAACGTTTTTTTGGGCTTATTCATGTTGCTGACACTGTGGCTTTGACTCTAAAGAAGGGGATATATTCTTTGTTATCTCAACATTGCTTAGATATACAAAATATTCGAGGGCAAGGATATGATGGAGCAAGCAACATGCGAGGTATGTGGAATGGATTACAAGCTTTGATTTTGAATGATTGCCCATATGCTAACTACATCCATTGTTTTGCACATCGCTTACAATTGGCATTAGTAAAAGCATCAAAACAAGTTAATGCCATTAGTCATTTTTTTCTTGCATTGCTTTTTGTGATCAAAATTGTTAATGCTTCATGTAAGCGCAATGAGCAATTGAAAGTTGCCAATGCTAATGAAATAGCACGTTTGACTGATCTTGAAGAGCTTGAGACTGGAAGTGGACTTAATCAAATTGGCACTTTACAACGACCTGTAGAAACACGTTGGAGTTCACATTTTAGATAAGTTTCTAGCTTATTAAGGATGTTTTCTTCAACTGTTGAAGTTTTACAAAATATAATTAATGATGCAATTGATGGAGAACATCGAGCAGAAGCAGAGTCAGCTTATGAGGGTTTAACTTCATTTGAATTTGTCTTCATCTTGCATCTTAAGGAGGAAACAATGGAGATCACTGATAAACTTTGTCAAGCTTTGCAAAGCCAATCTCAAGACATTTTAAATGCCAGGCATTTAGTTTCATCTACTAAAGCACTTATCCAAAAATTTAGAGATGATGGATGGGATGGCTTACTCACCACTGTGATATCATTTTGTGAGAAGCATTGCATTGATGTTCTAGATATGAATGCTCGTTATGTTCCGAGGCGAGGTCGAGCTCGTAATTAGCAAGATAACGTTACAATTGAGCATCATTATCAAGTGAATATTTTTTATGCTACAATAGATTCTCAACTACCGGAACTAAATTATCGGTTTAATGAAGATGCAATGGAGTTACTTAGGCTTAGCTCAGCTTTAGAACCTCGAGAGGCATTAAAATCTTTCAGAAGTAGTGATCTTTGTTTGTTGGTAGAGAATTTCTATCCACAAGATTTCACAGATTATGACAAACAAGTGTTGAAGAAGGAGCTTTATCATTTTGAGCATAATGTAGTCCAAGATCCAGAGTTCAAAGAATTGAAAAGTTTATCTGATTTGTCTCAATGGTTAGTGAGAACTAGAAATTCAGAACACTAAAAACTTGTTTATAGAATGGTGAGACTTGTGCTTACTCTTCCAGTTTCTACTGCTACTACAGAGCGAGCATTTTCAACTATGAAAGTTGCCAAAACTAACCTTCGAAACAAAATGGAAGATGATTTTTTGACGGACTCTTTGATGTTATACATTGAAAAGGATATATCTTCGACATGTAGTTTGGATTCAATTGTAGATGATTTTGAAAATTTGAAAGAGCGTCGAGTTCCCTTTTCATAGATGATTGTATAAAGAAACAATAGTGTTTGGTGTTTTTTGTTTTTGTTAGTAGATGATTGTATCTTAATGTATTAAGAAATAATGATTTTTGGGTATTGGTTTTGGTTGATAGTTTATTAATACTATATGGATGCGTATTTGAAATTTTTTTTTTCGCTTATCTCCGGCCCCCCCAAACTTAAAATCCTGCATTCGTCCCTGCTCTCACTCTCTGTCTAGCACTCTTGCCTCCGGCCTCTCTAGTCTCTATCCTCTGTATTGCCTCTCCCTTTCCTCTCTCTTTTTTTTTTTTTTTTTTTTTTTTTTTTTTTTTTTTTCATTTTTTTCCTTCACGTTTTTGGTTTGCTCTCTGTTTGGTGTTTGGTGTTGGAGTTGGACTAGTGAGAGCTGAGTGTTTTTTTTTTTTTTATATATTTTACATGGACTGGCCGGAAAATGGACTCCTGGACTGGCCGGATATGGGCTGGGGGGGTTCATGATTTCTAGGAGGGGGGCCCGAGCAAAAAACATAGGGGGGCCTAAGCCCTTTTTTTTTGAAAATTTTACTTGCTAAAAAAAAAAAAAATTTTGGGCCCGGGGGGGGCGCCCGGCCCCCCTTTGGGCTCAACGTGGGTCTGTTCCTGATTAGAAACAACACATTGAATGGATGAAATTTATGGAATACTAGCCTCGTTAATTTCTATTTATTACAATTTGAGATTTAAGTGTATGTTCGATCATATTTTACATTTGAGAATTACTGATACAACGTGTGTTATGAGGCTAGCTTCAAAAATGAACACATCCGCACACGAACATATAATTTCAATTTTTTTCATTGTTTATTTTTTGAAGTTAGCCTCGTGACACTCCGTTGTATCAGTAATTCTCAAATGTATAATATAATCAAACATACACTTTAATCTCAAATTGTAATAATTAGAAATTAATGATTTAAACCAAAAAAAAAAAGCCTCATGCACGCGGAGCACGTGCAATGAAGCTAGTTATTATTATTATTATTATTATTATTATTATTATTTTTAGAATGATATAAGGTTTCATTATAAAAGTTAAATGATTTTTTTTTTAAAATTCAAAATTTTAAATAAAATCCTATGAAAGTTTAATATTTAAATAAAATATACTTAATTTTAAAATGAAGAATTTGTTGAGGATTTGAGTATTTGGAATCCGATGACTAATTGCAAGAGCTGTTTTAGATACATTTACACCCTTTAGATTGATTGAGTACTCTTCTCTAACACATTGCTATCTATAAACATCCAACTACGTTCTTCCCCTTCTTTTATCTTTGCAACAATCATCTATCTATTAACTACTTCGACCACTAAATCCATCTCTACTTTCCACAATAAAACTAGGCCTCCAACCTTGCCATAGGATGAAGAGCAACAACTCTGGAAGAACCACAGCTTCCTTCTAATATACTCAACCCTTTTTTCACTAACTTTGGTTTATGATAAGAAAATACAGTCCAGCTGATACTCCTTATTCAACAACCTTAGAGCTTAGAATTTTGATGCCTTAGCTATACCTTGACAGTTCCAACATATAATTCTCATTTTCCTCTAACCCATATAATGGCTCCCACTACTAAGTTGTCAAGAAAACCAAAAGCTTTAGGTCTACAAAATAATTTAACCCAAAAAAGATACTAAAATGACCAGATAAGTCAAGATCTCTAAGCCTTCCAAGGTCAAAACTATTTCAACGTTAGACTTACCTATAACAATTGTGCTGCCCACTAAATGGTTAGTAAGCAATGATTGCAACACATTTTTTACACGCCATAGATGTTTAGCACTTGCCTAATTAATTTGAAGTGCATGCAACACATAGTAAAGTACAATACAATAATAGCATGTGTTGCATGCACGTGTAATTAAGTCAATGCTAGTGTTACTATACTATTGTTACTATACTGTTGATGTTACTATACTATTATAAGTATGCACCAATTATGTTGGAGCTGCCTATGCTAATATTACTGTTGATGTTACTATACTATTGTATTGTTCTTGCATGCACTTCTAATTATTTAGGCATGTGATATTGCAAACATGCAATTTTAATTAGAGAGGTTTTTGTCATGTGAGGCAATGTGATAAATTGTGGGGGAAATGTTGGCGGAAGAATAATTGTAAGGTGATAAATTAATAAGGAGAAAGATAATTAAAAAAGAGAGAGAAAATGTTAGAAATAAGTGGATGATGTGACCGCTGATATGGCTCAATAGTAGCGTAGTAACAATAGTTGAACTGATCTTGGTTTTTGAAATAGTTGAATTCTGTGAATTTTGCTTTAAATGAGGTATTGTAATTGATGAAATTGATTTTGAGTAATCTGAATATTGTGTTAAGTTTTTAGTTGATGAAATTCTACTCTTGGGTTTTTAGCTTATGCTTAACTGAAGCTGATTATACTCGTTCTATAAGTGTCTTGAAGCCAATTAAGCCCAATTGTGAATATCATAATGACTTGGACGACATTTAAACCTTGGGCTGATAAGTAGACTGTGAACATCATTTCTGTTAATCAAGCAATGTTTAGAGCATTATTCCCAATAGGAAGCGTGTTTGAGCCCTACATGCTTCCTATTATAGGATTGTGGCATAGTGTCAAAATACACTTTCATCATGAATCATGGCATACTTGCTCCCAACAAATGGTTGTTTGGTCTTTTTCACTCACTATGAATTTTATGCAAATTTTAGGGATCTAGTACTGGATATACTTGCTCCCAATTGACCTAGTCAGATCCACAATAGGAGAATGTAGAGAGGAAGAAGATATTCCCACAAAAAGAGAGCAAGAATGAGACCATTGTGTGAAATAACAAGACCTTCCATGTGATTGGCATGACCAAAGCAGGTAATTATAATATCCCCACAATGATTAATATAAAGACAGAGAAAGCCAGAAGAATTTCCAAATATTGACCAGATTTAAGCATATAACATAACTATGCAAAACAAACATTAGTAGATCCATCAGAACAAACACATTCCAAATATTAGTTTCCCTAGTATTTCGATTTCTGAATTACTTACATGTCTAAATTTTTCTCAATTCTTCCTACTGCGCTTAGGATTATCCACTTTACCCTTGATCCCACGTATTTTTTGTCCAGGCAAGCCATTGCAATGGTTCACGTGCTCTGTATATTCACCGAAGCCGATGATGTGATCCTTATCCTCCCATGAGCAAAAGCAGTGTGGCAATTCCAATGGGACGGTGTGCATTCGTTATTCTTATTCTCCTTCTTACTTGTCTTATTAGTATGCTTCTGTCTTCTCCCCTTCTTTGGCATGCTTGCAGCTGCACACAATGAATTGTGGAAAATAAAATAGGTTAGCTCATGTGATTCACAGAAAAATTAAGTTTTCTACTCTATTATCAACTTTTCTATTCTTTTTGAATATTGTAATGCTAGAATTTACCATCCCAAAGAAAATTTATTCACCCACAAACCAAAACCTCATTAGTTCTTGGATTTGTAAGAACATCATGAACATATCAAACCCAAAGTTGTTCCAAGGTGCTTGGAGAGTAGGCAATGGCCTTGACATACCCATCAATCAAATTCTCAATATAATACCTCTCCCCAAACTAAATCATTTGAATCTAAAAGATAAAATCATTTGGCCTCACTCTACCAATGGGAATTTCCAAGTGAAAAAAGGTTACAACTCATTTACTTCAAGAGGAAAGCCTACAAAAATACCAACAATTTCAACAAACAACCATTCTCATCCCCCTATCTCATCAACAACCTGGCAAACCGCTTAGAAAATACCTCTACCCCAAGAATCCTAACTTTTACTTGTAAAATTCACCATGATGGTACCAATCAAAACCACTGTAAAATGTTAACAAGGTTCTCATACTCAATCTATTACATGGAGTACTTTCAATAAAGGTCCTTTTGTTTTTTATAAGTAACATAAAGCTGATAGTTCTAAGTAGAACAATGAACATTAATGTTGATGATGAGTATCATTGTTCATTTGCTTCTAACATGGACTGAGCAACAATTGAAAAGATATATTAAAGGAAAGAAAAATAATAAATTTTGGAAAAAGACTATAGACAATAGCTTCCATATACTTTCACCAAAATGTATCATTAAGTATTCAACATTAATTCATTCTCAATACATTATGTAGCGATTCAAAAATCATCCATGCATTAATTCATTTAAAAAAGTTGCATAACTATTGTATAGATCTTGTGATTAAACAAAGTTGGAAGAACTTTCCTCTAGACCAGAATTTTCCAAACAAGAATTCCGTCCATTATTTAAAGCATTTCACCCCACCATCCCATTAATGAGCTCAAATCAACTCCTATTTTTTTTTAAAAAAGATTTAAAAGAAGCATGTTTCTCTCAGCAGCATATACATGGGGAGTACCATTTTGACAAGTTATCTAACTTGTTACAGCAACGACCCGCTCACCCCATAAACAATTAGTTATTTACTTATTTCCAATTGACCCTTTAAGAGGGTTAGACTTATACAAGAACAATACTTATTGTATTGTTCTTGCATGCACTTCTAATTACTTAGGCATGTGCTATTGCAAACATGCACTTTTATTATACTATTGTATTGTTTATGCATACACTTCTAATTACTTATGATGTGATGTTGGTATTACTGTAAAGTAATTAAAAGTGCATGTTTGCAATACCATTTGCCTAAGTAATTAGAAGTGCATGCAAGAACAATACAATAGTATAGTAACATCAATAGTAATATTAGCATAGGCAGCTCCGACATAATTGGTGCATACTTACAATAGTATAGTAACATCAACAATATTTTTTTGATGAACCTATAGTAACATCAACAATATAGTAATAATATAATAGTAACAATAGTATAGTAATACTAGCATTGACATTGACTTAGTTACACGTGCATGCAACACATGCTATTATTGTATTGTATTTTACTATGTGTTGCATGCACTTCAAATTAATTAGGCAAGTGCTAAACATTTATGGCATGTAAAAAATGTGTTGCAATTATTGCTTATTGACCATTTAGTGGGTAGCACAATTGTTATAGGTATGTCTAACGTTGAAATAGTTTTGACCTTGGAAGGCTCAGAGATCTTGACTTATCTGGTCATTTTAGCATCTTTTTTGGGTTAAGTAGTTTGTGTTGAGTTATTTTGTAGACCTAAAGCTCTTAGTTTTCTTGACAACTCAGTAGTGGGAGCCATTATATGGGTTAGAGGAAAATGAGAATTATATGTTGGAGCTGTCAAGGTATAGCTAAGGCATCAAAATTCTAAACTCTAAGGTTGTTGAATAAAGAGTATCAGTTGGACTATATTTTCTTATCATAAACCAAAATTAGTGAAAAAAGGGTTGAGTATATTAGAAGGAAGCTGTGGTTTTTCCAGAGTTGTTGCTCTTCATCCTATGGCAAGCTTGGAGGCTTGGTTTTATTGTGGAAAGCAAGGGTGGATTTAGTGGTCGAAGTAGTTAATAGATAGATGATTGTTGCAAAGATAAAAGAAGGGGAAGAACGTAGTTGGATGTTTATAGATAGCAGTGTGTTTAGAGAAGAGTACTCAAGCAATCTAAAGGGTGTAAAGGTATCTAAAATAGCTCTTGCAATTAGTCATCTGATTCCAAATACTCAAATCCTCAACAAATTCTTCATTTTAAAATTATGTATATTTTATTTAAATATTAAACTTTCATAGGATTTTATTTAAAATTTTGAATTTAAAAAAAATTTCATTCAACTTTTATAATGAAACCTTATATCATTCTAAAAATAATAATAATAATAACTAGCTTCATTGCATATGCTCCGTGCGTGCATGAGGCTCTTTTTTTTGGGGGTTTAAATCATTAATTTCTATTTATTGCAATTTGAGATTTAAGTGTATGTTTGATCATGGGAGACGGGTATTTGTGCTAGAGATCGAATATGCAGTGTGTTGGAGATAAGGGAGATGGGTATTTGATGGAGTGTGTTAGAGATGGAAATCGGAGAGTGTTGGAGGTGCTGGAGATGGATTCGGAGAGTGTTGGAGATTTGGGGAGAAGGGTATTTGTTGAAATGCTAGAGTCAGAGTGTGTGGGAGAGAAGGAAATTGTTTTTAAACAATTTTTATATGGGCTGAGGGGACACGCGGGTTACCGTTCTAAGTATTTGGCAAGGTGTGAGCTCCACTAAAAAGAAGAAAAAGTGAAGAGGAACAAAATCTGAGTTATGAACAAAACATAGAATTTTAAGTTTTGGGTTGTTGGTGAAATAGAGTTTTGAGATATGAGTAATGAGTTTGAGATATGAGTTTTGAGTGATGAATTTTGAGTAATGAGTAAGCCCCAATCCAAACAGTCTCTTACTGCTTCCTTCTTCCTTTTTGTTTTTCTTTCTTCTTTAATTGGTGGTGGGTTGGATTGCCTTGGTTTTGCTTTGGGTCGTCACTAGAGTGTGGGTCCTGTAATCCAATGAATTCTTTTAGAGAAATGCTATGTCTACAACATTTTTACAACATTTCTACAACATTTCCTAAGTGGCAGGTTGTTATTGGTTGTTATTGTTGGGGCAAAAAAGTAATTTTAGTGTTAGTTTCAAATTTGAACCAATAACAACTAACCACCTGTGATTTGTTGTAAAAATGTTGTAAAATTGTTGTAGACGTAGCATCTCTCATTCTTTTATGGCTCAAATGGCTTTTCGGCTGGAGTTTTTGCTTCCGTTGCCCACTTTGTATAAATAACGGGTCTCGGGCCTTAATTAAAAAGGCTACGGGCTTCAAGCTTTGTTCCGTGTTGTGAAGTAGTTTGGACTTCGGAATCCAATGCTATAAGAAAGAGATCATGAGCTTTTATAACCCCATGTTGACAACAGTGGATCAGGAGTTAAATTGGTGATATATACTGAATGGAAAGAAGAACTTCACATATTTGAAGTTTAAATTCAATTAAAATTTTATTTTTATTTTTAAGAGTTCTTATTCATTATGGTGAAATTTAGAGATTGAATTTTGCATTTTAACAAAAAATTTAAAATAAAGCTAGTTAAATAAACTAATAGTTACGGAATGTCAAGTTGGGTTAGATAGATTGAAAAACTATCAACGTGAACTTGACTCAACTCAAGTTTCAAAATAAAAGTTTTACTCAATCCGACCCATCAACCCAAAAAAAATCAACTCAAGATGTCAAGTTGGATGGAGTTGGTTTTGTTGGGTTAGTGGATTGGAAGCAAATCCCTATTAGAGACAATATGCTTTAAAAATTTAAAATCAAAATGTTTTAAAGATTGTAACTACTTAAATAGAAATGAGAAATAAAATGAAAAATGAGAATCATCGTAGTTGGATTTCAATTTTTTACATCTAAAAAAAAAAAGAGAAATGGAACGTGAATTCTCAATAAAAAAGCATTTCACAAATCCCAAATGGCTAACTAAACATGAAAATTTTATTTTTGGCAAAATACATTATTGTAACTTGGTAAAGGGAGGGAAAATAAATTGGAACAATAAAAATCTAAAGTGAGAGAGAGAAAAATTGTATAGTGATGGACCGATCGGGATGAGTTAGGGAAAAAGTTGTCTACTCTGTCGTGTCTTTACTCTCTCTCTCTCTCTCTGTTGATAGCAAAAAAAATAAAGATCAGAACGCAGTGCGAAAATGGAGATTCGTTATGGTGGAATTCAAGGTGGGTTTGCACAGATTTGCAGGAGAGAGATGGGCTTCACTAAGCCCAGATGCTTCGCTCGCAGGTTCTCTGCTTCTGAGGTTTCCGATTCTTGCTCCTCTCCTCCTTTTCTTCATGATTTACCATGTTTCTTATCAAATGCCTTACATTTACTGCTTTTTATATATTGATGAAACCCAATTAGTCTACTTGACAACTCCCAATTAGTCTACTTGACAACTCCGTGCCCTTCCTTAGTTTTGTTATGAATCATATTTTCACCAAAAAAAAAAAAAAAAAAAAAAAAACTCCGTGCCCAACCTGATTTATTTGTAGTAAGATTGGTTACTGAGACATACAAGAAAAAAGAGTACAAACCCAAATTGTTTTGTTTTATATATATTACCTTTATTGTTTTGTATTAAATGTGGTTCCATAGCGAATATGATCTTTTTTTTTTTTTGGATGAATCAAAATTTTATTCAATCCAAATGATAGTAGCATGGTTGTGTACAAATCACTCAATCATAATCTATCAACTCCTATCAAACATATAATGGAGCTGCCCAAGCTACTTTACAAATCATAGGTGTCATTGTTTTGCCTTTCAAGCTAATAACTACACAATTCAGCATTCCAGCCTTCAATTGGCCTTGTAATGAGACATTTGCTGAGGACAGTAAAAAACACATGATCTCTCAACTCTGCTGTTTTTTTCTATAAAAAACATGTAACATATCCCCTCTGTAGACCGATTTGCAAGACTGTCTGTTGTTGATGACCTGTTTTGTCACTGAGCCAACAAATAGAAGCATGCTTTTGGCACTGATTTAACGTTCTCTGGTTTGAAAGGCACTTCAGGTTTCAAAGTCAACAAATAAAAGTAAAGTTTATTTTTCCTGTTAAACATCTATTTCTCGATTCAGTTAGATGGCATCATCTTTATGGATCCTTCATATCAAATACCTCAGTATAGAAAGATCTATATGAACTTATGAAGCATTGTAATGGTTGATTATGTGATTTCGCATATCAGTGCAGGTCCTTGTAAAGCAAATAAATCTTTACGGCAAGTTAAGTGGTCATGAAGGTTGTGTAAATGACGTGGATTTCAACTCTGCTGGTGATCTCCTTGTATCAGGTTCTGATGACAAAAAAGTTATATTTTGGAATTGGGAAACTAAAACTAAACAGTTCTCATATCCTTCTGGCCACTTGGACAACATATTCCAGACCAGAATTATACCATTCACTGATGATCGGAAAATAGTGACTTCTTCCTCTGATGGCCAGGTGAATTCATAACTAAATTCTTCTCTCCCCTTTTCTTATTCATTTTGGTTTTTGGTGAAATGCACTTGGCAATGAACTGATTATCCATTTTGGCCTCTTTATTGAATTTTCTTTTTCATTTGAAAAACAATTTGACTGTTGACCTTTTTCATTATTTTATAGTTTTGTATTTTGATGTGCTATAATCACTTTGTCCAGAGAAGCCTCAAATGTTATAGGCTGTTATTTGGAAAAAAAAGATTTTGAAGAAACTAAACCATAAAATGTGGGAGTTGTTTGCCTGCCGAAGATTTTGTTCATTCCATCCATTTTGTCCACTGTGCTGCCTGAAAATTATAAGAATTTTAGTAATTTCCATCCTAACAGTCTGGGTAAACTGTTCTATCTTTACCCACTTGCTTAGATTTTGGCATATTTCTAACCATTCTGAACGCGTTTTTCCCCTTGCAGGTAAGGCTTGGCCAGGTCTTGGAGGATGGCCAAGTTGATACAAAAATGTTGGGCATGCACCAAGGTCGTGTGCACAAGCTTGCCCTGGAGCCAGGAAGTCCACACATATTATATAGCTGTGGTGAAGACAGTTTTGTTCAACATGTGGGTTTAATTTATGATATGCTGGTTATTGATGCTCTTATTTCTCCCTTCTATTTTGAGATTTAGTTATTTCCTTTTCCCTTTCAGTTTGATTTGCGAAGTAGTTCTGCTACAAAACTTTTCTGTTGCTCCTCATTGACAGAAAATAGTAAGCAGCCTCCCAAGAACATAAGGTTGAATGCCATTGTAATTGACCCAAGAAATTCGAATTACATTGCTGTTGGAGGATCTGACGAATATGCACGTGTTTATGACTTGAGAAAATGCCAATTGAATGCATCAAGTAATCTAGATAGACCTGTGAACACATTTTGCCCCCATCACCTGATTGCGACCAACAACTTTCACATCACAGGGTTGTCTTACTCTAATACAAGTGAACTTCTTGTCTCGTACAACGATGAACTCATTTATCTATTTCAAAAGTACATGGGGTTGGGCCCCTCATCATCATCTGCCTCAACTGAAGATCTATTGAAAAATGAACAGCCACAGGTTTACTTGGGCCATAGAAATTCAAAGACAGTTAAAGGAGTGAGTTTTTTTGGCCCCAATGATGAATATGTCTTGAGTGGGTCTGATTGTGGCCATATATTTATTTGGAAGAAGAAGGGAGCTAAATTAGTGCGTTTAATGGTAGGTGATCGCCATGTTGTAAATCATCTTGCGCCCCATCCCCATATTCCTATTCTTGCTACTTGTGGGATAGAAAAGAATGTAAAGCTCTGGGCTCCTATGGCAAGTGATGCTCCTCCCGTGCCTGCCAATGCTGAACAGGTACTATCTTTAGCCTCCTTTACCCTCCCCCAGGTCTTCTCCTTCTTTTGTTTTGGTGGGGAGGGGGTTCAAATAAGGCAATTGGAGACAAAATATGACTTATTTATTGCATGTAATTTTCTGATACTTATTACTTAATCTGTGAATAGATTATGGAGTCTAATAGACAAGGCAGGGAAGACCATGCGAGGGTAACTCTTACCCCTGATGTTATCATGCATGTCTTGCGCCTGCAGAGGCGACAGACGATGGCATACACTGAAAGGAGTTACAGCAGAGCTGATATTGAGAGTGATGGAGAAGATGAAGGATATGGATTCTCAGACGGTGATACATCTTCTGGAGAGGGTTCAATAGGAAATTCTGCTGAGTGCAAGATTAGCTAGAAGTTTGTAACTTATAAAGTAAGCCAATTTGGGTTCTATTTTTCTCCTATCCTTCCATTATGTTAATTTTAATATGCTTGATATTCGTCGAGTATTTATAATCTGTGATATGGGATGCCTATCTTTATTTGGTGGGGGTGTTAAATAAGGATTTGGATTCTTCAGGGCAAAATGGTAACGCCCTTACTTCCTATTCTTGATGTCCAACTTAGTGCTGACATTATGCGTTTTGGTTTTGTGCCAGGAAGTGTAGTAGCATTGTCAGAAGTACATGAAGTGCAGAAGCTAAATTTTGCTAAATGGATGAGCTTAAACTCGTACATATTTCTTATGCCAACAATCGTTTTCTGCTTTCAGAATGCCCTATTTTTGAAGCAAGAGCAGACCTTCTGGAGTGTGTGATGTAATATAATTTTTGGTCCAAATGTCCTGAATATGTACGCTAATTGTATTCTAGATAGAATAAAATTCGGTCACGATATTTCACTGTGTTTGTGCAATGTAGTGCAAGTTTGCCAATATGGTAGTTGTCTATTTGATTATATATATATATTAAGAGTGAATGTAAAGAGAATTTGAATAATTTGGGGGGCAGCCTAAAGATTTCTATTGAATGATTGGACTGGAAGCAAATATCACTAATTTCTTCAATTGGGTTTGAAAGACTACTATTCCATTATTCAACTGAAATTTGTGCTCCATTTTCATTAAAGATTGCCATTTTGCATTCTAATTTGTGCACTGTTGTGATGCCATGCCCAACATGGCTTCGTGATGGTTTCTTAGTTTTTACCATAAACTGATTAAAGTGGGACTAGAGTGAGGATTTATCTTTTCAAGTTCTTTAATTTGACTCATCTATATTTTGTTGGGTTGGTTAAGAGTGCCGAAATGTGCATTAGTTATGGTTGAATTTTATTTTTTATTTTTTTATGGGAAATGTGAGGGATATTACAAGTTTACAACTATTACTATATTTTAAGCATATAAATTGAATGCCACCAACCATTAAAACCAGGGACGGACTCAGGTGGGGGCCAGGCCTCCCTTGGGTTCAAAATTTTTGTTCTTTTTAGTTATTTTGTATTTCATTTCTGTAGTTGGGCCCCTCTTCTCTTTAGTTAGTTTAGCTAGCCTAATCTAAATAGCAACTATCTAACCCAAAAACTTAACAAAAATAATAAAAATATTCACAATGATGATTGTATTTTAGCAAAAAAAACTATTTTACCACTGAAAAACAAAAAAAAATCATGTTATTAAAGAAGCTAAAGCTAATTTTTGTGCAACTAAAGTAAATTGGTATAAATACCTAGTTACTATAGCAAATTATTAAAAATAAAATACAATATTTTTTTAAGATTATTGTTCTTCTTTCAATTAAAAAACTTAAATTCTCTCTCTTCCTTATTATTTTAATGAGTTGTTTATATTATTTTAAATAAAGTGATTAAAAAAAATAGAACATTTGATATTGGGTGTATTTTAAATAAAAGTGAGTTGGTAAAATAAATAAAGTAACTTTTTAAGGTACTAAAAGTTACAATTTTTAGTACTACCACTGTGAATGCTCTAACTTCAAAAAAAAAAAAAAAAAAAAAAAAATCCTAGCCATCCTAGTATTAACAAAAAAATTGTTTTTTTTTTTTTTTTGGTAGATGATTGCATTTTAATGTATTTAGAAACAACGATTTTGTGTATTTATAATTTTTTAATACTATATGGATATCTATTTGGAGTTTTTATTTTTATTTTTTTATACTCCGGCCTTCGCTAGCTTAAAATCCTGGGTTCATCCCTAATTACAACACATTTATTTGAAGCTTGTTAATCATATACATTATCACATCAATTTGTAAGTTTTATTTATTTTTTTTAATGCAGTAAAACTTATAATAACTTTAGTATTTTCCTTTTTTTATATTGTGATCGACTAACTTTTTTTTTAAAAGAAATTGAGCATATTTAAGTTAAACGTGTATCTATTAATTAACTTTTGTTGCCTAGTAGTCCGGTGTGATTCCTCCTTAATAAAATCCTATCATGTTTAATATAGATGTTGGTTTACTTCTAATAATAATATTTAAAGGGTTTTCACTAAAATTGTCTTCAATAATTTTATAGAGCGAAGTAGATGTATCTTTACCATCTCCATCTTCTAGTAACAGGTCTTGGATGCATGCCATGTAATAGCAATTCTTGAACCAACGGTTCAGATGGCTTACATATAGCTCCATACAACCCCTTGTATAGTCTGGGATGGGCCCGTAGTATTAGATTATATTTTCTCAGCCTGGCCCATGCTACACCAAAAGCAAATGAAGTCAAAGCCGAAAACTCAAAAGCATCGTATCGTTGACCATGACGTTGAGGACTAGTTCGTAAATATCAGACTATGACATGGCTACTCTCGTAACTAACTCAACACGTGGTCATTTTCATTCATCATTGACAAAATTAAACAATTCCCGCTTACCAATCCTTTCAAAAATTTACACACACGCACACAACACTGGCACAAAAAAACCAAAACTCGTAGATTCAAACCAACCGTTTAAACTTCCTTCTTAAACCCTCACTTTTCACTGATACTTTTTCATTCTTCGATTCTTCTAGAGCACAAACTCAGAGAGAGAGAGAGAAAGAGAGAGATGGAGTCGGATCTCTCGCTCTTGGAGATCTCCGGCGAAGACGATTCTCTACTGCTAGAGTTACCAAACGACGACGCTTCGAAGCTTAACACCAACAACTATTTCTTATGCTCGCCTCTCCAAATCTATGGATCTAAGCCTCCTCGTCCTCTTCGCTCCGCAATTGGTTAGGGTTTTCACTCTCTCTTCAAATTTGCTTCAGCCATTTAATTTGTCGCTCTGAATTTTCTTTAAGTTCCATTTGCATTTTCGCTTTCTAGGGTGTTATTTCTGTTCGATTTGGATGTTTCTATTAATAATGTCGCTCACATTCTGCTCTATTGATAAAGCTTTTGTTTCTTCGTTGATTTATTGTAATTTTACTCAGAATGTACTTTCTTTAATCTCTTCCTTTTACTTCAAAATCTGCTTAGCAATTAGCAAATTTTTTTTTATAGTGCTCTTAATTCATCATTTTTGAGAAAATTTGCTGGCTTTAATGGTGTAATCGCTGGGACGATCATGAAAGTAATTAATTTGTTGAACCACAGTGGTTGAGAATTTTTTTTTTTTTTTTTTTTTTACTGATTCATTTGATGGTATAGTTTGTAATAGGCGGCTTGTTTTACAGCAAAGGGTAAAGTAGGCAATGTGGATACCGAAAAACCAAGCCCTTCATTGCAAACAGATAGTATTAGCAAAGAGAACATTAACGCGAACAAAGTAGAAATGCCGAAACTCAATATGGAGCCACAGCAAATGAAGAGGAAGAAAAAGGGTGGAGGATACAATTTGCGGAAAAGTTTAGCATGGGATCGGGCCTTTTTTACTGAAGAAGGTTTTCCTAATTTCTCTTTTCAGACATGTTGATTGTTAATTTTATTTTTATTTTTACCTTATTTTCTTCGGGAGATTGGAGCTAGTTCATCTAGTTGATGAACTTATTCGTTGCTCAATGTCCAGGTGTTTTGAATCCGTCAGAGCTATCTATGATTAGTGGAAGTTTTAGTAAGGTTGGTGGGGGAATGTTGTCAATTATCCCCGAAGAAGGGCGAGAATCATTGTCTGGTGCATCGGATGGCACCCATAATGCAGCAGATTTGCAATCACTAGATGTAGATTTATTCAAGGAATTGCCAACTTCTGTGAAGAAAGATGGAAAGAGTGGTTCTCGCTTGTTGCCGAAGCATGGTTCACCAGCTAGAGATAATGTGGCCCCAGCTTCTGCGGTTAGTTTTTCTCAATTTTGAACATATGCATTGTTTTTAACTTTTTATGCAAGCCTTGATTAATAGCGTAAGCTTTCCAATTTTGGTGATTTCACATATTCTATTGGATGAAACCTGGGTGGTCTATAACTTACTGCAGTTATGTTAAATATGTGATCCTCAGGCCAAGCGAAAGGTTCTTGCTACCAACGATGTAAATAGAAGTGGGTCTAAACGCGGTGGATGCCCACGACCAGTGGCTGCATCTTCATATCCTTGCTAATAGAAGATTTGATGGTTTTCAGTGGTTTAATTGAATATATATATGTGCATATCTATTTGCGTTTTTAGTACAGTTGCCCTTAACTTATTTGAACTCTGAAAAGGCCTGCAAACGTGCACACTACTAAAGCTGAAACTAAAGCATCAAAGGTTTCTAAAATACCTGTTTCAAAGCTGGATTCCTCTGTGTTTTCTAGGACTACAAAGAGTGCTACCTCAGGTGCAAATGACTCAAGGCGCAACCAGATTGCTCAACCAGGTAGTTTTGTACATATGTGTTTTTATAATGATTGTATGATTAAGTTTCTCATGCTTTTCAGATAAATTTGTTGTGTTCAAAGTATTTTTCGAACTAAATAAAATGGTTATGTTAAATGATTGTATTTTGTTTTTCCTTTCTCCAATCTTGCAGTTAATGTACAGAGGAAGACTGGACCAAAGGCCTCATCAGACAGTACCAAAATTGTACAAAATAATCCAAAACCTGTACCTGCTACCAAATCTTTAACAGCTGGTACCTCTGTTAGACGAGCTAGACGAAAAGTGGTGAGAACCTGAAGCTGTTGAAAGCAGAAGGATTTGTTATTTAACATTGTAGAAACTTGTGTGACTAGGCTATTAATTTCTTGTACTTCATCAGCATCTCCTTATTAACTAGGAAGCATATGTCCCTTTTATTGATTTATTTAATTTAAATAAGTGCAGGTCACTTCAGCATCAGAAAAACATCCATCAACCAATTTGCAGCATCTGCCTGTTACTGAGGCAAATAACAGCTCAGAGATCATCCCAGATACGTTGCTTCCATCTACTAGTCATACACCAGACAGCCATGATGGTGGAGGCAACAAAGTTGCTGTTACTCTTCCTCAAAATGCTTGCATAACTGGTGGACAGATGCAACATGCACAGCTCCAAAAAGCAAAACCATCAGGTTTGCGGATGCCATCACCATCGCTGGGATTTTTTGGTCAGGTGTGCCACTTATATTTCCCATAATTGGTTAATTTGATGTGTATAAGCCTAATAGGAATGACTTTTGAGTGTTTCATTCAAATTATCCTGTCATTTGTTTGATTGCTTTGCAGCCAAAGGCTTCTTTGCATAGCCCATCACAAAGAACTTCTAGACCATACAATCTACCGGTGTCTAATACTTCTAATTTGAGAAAAGCTGGTGCCACAAACCACATTCATGATCTGAGGCCCCCACTTCACCCAGGAAAAATTCCCAATGTGACAACAATTGGAAATATGAAGGTCTTAGACTCGAGTTTGGGATGCTCAGTTCCATCTACCGTTAACCCTGCTTCACTTAGTAAGCAAGATGAAAAGATGAAATCTGTCTTGCAGATGAATAATAGGCGGGTGGAAGTGAAGGTGCCATATGACAATAAGTGCTATGAAGCAATAAAGAATCAGAATCAGCTTGATAGCATTCTTGATGATGTTAACCAACAAGTTCTGGAAAGTGCAGAACCATTAAAAACTGAAGTGATTGCTCATAGAGAGGAGTCAGAACTACAGAGGGCATACTGTGGACAGTTGGAGAAGTCTGATGACAACAACAAGGTCGCAGATGTTTGCCTGAGAAATAGAGATTTGAGTGGGACTGAATTGGAAAATCCCCCTTCAATTTCTTCTCTTAGTTGTGTGGTGCAAGATAATGGTGTTTCTGAGACCAAGGACTTGATTGATCACCAAAGTGTAGAAGACAAACCATATAGTTTGGCTACTAAGAGTGTCAGTGGTAGTAGTACAACAAATATTTCGAAAGCAAATGATGACTGGTTAAGCAGTGTGCATGATGTCAGGGAACAATCTGAGCTGATGAAGCCTTCCACCTGTGAAGATGGTAAAATTTCTAGTGAGAGCCAGAGGCTATGGGCAAAAAAGGGTAGTTTCCTCAAGGATAATGGAGCTTCTAAAGAGTTTCTGAAATTCAATTGTTTAGTAGATGTCAGCCCAAAAATCCAAGGTTGTAGTGAGATTGCATTGCGAAGCTCTCATGGCCAATCTTGCTTTGTGTACATGGAGCAGGCAAAAGATGATGCTGGTAAAGATGATAAAATGAGTAGTAATTCACTTGTGGGAGATGCACAAGCACAGTCATTAGAGGGTGATTTGTTAGATGCTACAGTAAAAAGTAGCCCGAGCACTTCAACAGTGGATAGTCAATATTTCATGGTCGTTGATGATGTAAATGAAAGAATTGGAGAACAACTGGAGCTCTGTCAGACTGTTAAGTCTGCTATACTGGAAGCAAATGGTGCTTGTGAATGTAAATCAAATAGTTCAAATACTAATTGTTTGGTATCATCTGCAATGCAAGACTGTAGCTGTGGGGTGGCTAAGACCATAGCTTGCCAAAATGTCGAGGGTGCTCCATCAGGCTCTGTAAACAACAAGCCAGTGGTTGAAAATTACAACTCTTCTATTGATACAAAGTTTAGACATAATGTGGTACTCCATGGTCAATTTAGCCCATTGGAAATGGAAATGGAAATGAGGGGTGAAGATCATATGACTGGTACTGGTTGTCCAGAAAGTGGAGATTTTAGTTGGAATGAATTAGAAAACCCTCATCCAGCATGTCGTCTAAGCCCTACAGTGCAAGTTAATGGTGGTTCTGGGATAGATGATGTGATTCGGCTAGAAGATGTGGAAGAGAAAAAATGCAATTTGTTAACAAAAATTTCCAGTGCTACCTCTGAGTCACAGCCTGGCGATGACATTGGTGATAGCCATTGTGATACTTCAATAGTGCCCATTGATCTTCTGAGTGATATAAACGTTGTCAATGAACACTTTGTGGAACAAAAAAAACTGAGTATGCTTTGCCCTGTTGAAGCTGATTATGAGGAGAATCAGAGTCCAGAAACATATAGCCTTTTGTCTGCAAAGAGTCAGTCTTCTATGAGATTCAATATCAGGACTGCTGCTGATAATTCGAGAGTCAAAATCTCTGGTGAAAGTGGATATGTGACTGGTACTGGCTGTCCAAAAAGTGGCGATTTTAGTGGGAATGAATTGGAAAACCCTCATCCAGCATGCTGTCTAAGCCCTACAGTTCAAGTTAATGATGGTTCTGGGATAGATGATGTGATTCAGCAAGAAGGTGTGGAAGAGAAAAAATGCAATTTGTTAATAAAAATTCCCAGTGCCACCTCTGAGTCACAGCCTGGCGATGACACTGGTGGTAGCCATTGCGATACTTCAATAGTGCCCATTGATCTGCTGAGTGATATGCACGTTGTCAATGAACACTCTTTGGAACAAACAAAACTGAGTATGCTTTGCCCTGCTGAAGCTGATTATGAGGAGAATCATAGTCCGGAAACATATCATAGCCTTTTGTCTGCAAAGAGTCAGTCTTCTGAAGGGTCCATGAGATTCAATAGCAGGACTGCTGCTGATAATTCAAAAGTCAAAAGTACTGGTGGAAGTGGATATATGACTGGTCCTGGGTGTCCAAAAAGTGGAGATTTTAGTGGGAATGAATTGGAAAACTCTCATCCAGCATGCCATCTAAGCCCTTCAGTGCAAGTTAATGGTGGTTTTGGGATAGATGATGTGACTCAGCAAGAAGATGTGGAAGAGAAAAAATGCAATTTGTTAATAAAAATTCCCAGTGCCACCTCTGAGTCACAGCCTGGCGATGACATTGGTGGTTGCCATTGCGATACTTCAATAGTACCCGTTGATCCGTTGAGAGATATGCACGTGGTCAATGAACACTCTTTGGAACAAACAAAACTGAGTATGCCTTGCTCTGTTGAAGCTGATTTTGAGGAGAATCAGAGTCCAGAAGCATATCATAGCCTTTTGTTTGCAAAGAGTCAGTCTTCTGAAGGGTCCATGAGATTCAATAGCAGGACTGATGCTGATAGTTCAGAAGCCAAAGGCTCTGGTAGAAGTGGATTGGAAAGTCCTCATGTTGATCAACGAAGTAAAGATGTTGATGGATTTAATGACATGTATAAGGAATCAAATTTGATGCAATCCTCAAATGGTAAAATATTATCTGGAAGTTTCAACAGTAATGTGAATATTTCGGCTGCGAGAAATCAGTATTTAATGGTGGTTGATGATGTAAATGACCAATCTGGACATCCTGAGCTTCAAAATTCTATCCTCATAGTAGAGCAAGTTTTGCTAGATAATAACCATGGGTTGTGTTTAAATGAGGACTTCTTGCTTGCAAACACCACTTCCGAGGAACTTAAGAAGGAAAGTGCTATGGCAGGATATGATGTTTATGGAAGTAAATCAGAAAGTTCCATGCTGTTTTCTGAGGCAACCCCTGCTTTGCAAGAGGATGGTGTTGATGCAGATCAAAAGGCTGAGCACTTTCACATGGAGGATGCAGTGACGGGTTCTGTTAACATTGTGCCATTGGCTGAAAATCTTGAATATTGTACTGATTCAAAGTTCAGGCATGACAATGGTCTCAGTGATCAAGCATCTCTGAAATTTGATTCTTCTGCAAAAATGAGCACAGATCAAATTTCAGGGGCAGTGAGGACTTATAATTCTAAGGGCTTTTGTTCCTTGAGCGAAGAATCAGGATTATCTATCTTAAGTGATCAGTCATCAGAAAGTCACAATGTGTTGAAGAGTGGAAGTTTGTCAGGGGAAGCTGAAACTGACATCTCTCAGATCTGTGAAATGCAGCAAGAGTCAGATGGGGTTGTGCATGCCACAGATGATAAGGATACTACAATGCAGCTGTAAGTCTGTTTGTCTTGTGTTTTCTCTTTTCCTTGTTTCCGTTTACTCCGTCATTCCATATATAATAGTTTTAGATTGCACAGAAACTCAGAGAGAAGTTAAACAGTTTAATCTGACAGTTCTGATGGCAGGAGGAACAGTGAGGATGGCAGGAGGAACCCTGAGGATGATAACCTTGAGAATGATACGAAGCAAGATGCTCTTGTAATAAAACCTCCACCTCATGCTGCTCCGTTCTCTGATGAGTGGTTAGCTGCATTTGAATCTGCTGGGGAGGTATACTTGTTCTCTTCCTCATACATGTATAGACAAACCATGTTTAGTTGGAACATGATTATTTTATTTTGAGTATGTTGTTAGCAGTTGTATCCTTGTATGGGTGCAATCTCTTATGTGCATATCTCGAAACTTATGAATATCTAGTGTTGAAAATGGGTTTGGTGGATCAGTTGGATGTAATGATAGGGAGATGCACTAGCATCAAAGTGATATTCCTTTATTAAATGGGATGGCATAAAGATTATCCTTAATCCTTAAACCCCATGCATGGAAAGCCCTCAATCAAAATTGGACCTACATAGTTTGATTGTTTCCACTATTTTTCATGTTGATTCATAATTTGATCCAGCTGATGTGCCAACTCAAGAGTTCTCCCCAAATTGTGCCAATGAGTTCTAGAATCTAGCTCAAACATCTTCCATAAAAAGGGGGGGAGGTTCAGGTCATAGGTTTAAAGTCCATTGTGTGCATTCCAAATAGTGGTTCATGCTTTGGAGTAGTATTAGTCAAGCTACTCTGTTTAAAACCTTTGAAACCTTATATGCTTGAGCAATGGATGTAGTTGAAGAATTTCAATCCTCTGAAAATTTATAATAGGGGATATTACAGTTTATCCTATGGTTTGGCCCTATTACTATTTAGTTTACAAACTTTCAATTCCTATGCTGTATCTTCAAAAGTTTGCACTAAATTGAAATCGTTAGGGTTCCATCCAAAGACCCCCTAGATGGTTTTATTTATTCCAAACTTGAGGGGTTGAAAGCAATTGAAAATTTTGTGAGACTATATCGTGATAGAGCCAAGCCATAAGGGGGTAAGTTGAAATTGAAAGTTTGTCCACAAAATGCAAATCTATTCATCCAGATGGAATCTTAACAATTTTATTTTAAATCCAAACTTTAAAAGGTCAATTATAATAATTAAAAGTTTGTAGACTAAATTGTGATAGGACCAAACCTCATGGGGTAATTTGTAATTTTCCCTACATAATATTCACTGCTTTTGATTTTATCCATGATTTCATTATTGATGGTTGCTTAAATTCAGCATTGATCATCTCCTGCAGAGAACTTCTAACCATGGAAATAGTTGAAGAATTTTAATAATCATATAATTTCTTGCTTCTGATCTTATTCATGACTCATTATTATCAGTTTAAATTCTGCTTTGGTCATCTCATACAGAATTATCTGCAGGAAATTCTGACCATGAAAAGTGGAGCTGTACAACATTCACCTCCTGATAAATCTCAACCTGAACCTGGTCCTTGGTCCCCGGTATCACCCAATTTCCTTGACACTAGTTTTTTCTGACATGGATTTAGTCAATGCATAACATGTGAATATATTGTTAAGTTGGAAAAATATAGAAAATCTTTTGATAACAGACTCAGATTACTTTCAAATATCATACAAAAAGAAAATTAATATAGACATGATTTGAGTTGGAAATTATGGGAGTAGTTTTAGATACAAGAGAAATTACAAATGTCGTGATTGTATACAGTGGTCACCATGCTTAACTGGCTGAATTACCTTGTATGCCATGTTGCATGGAGTGCAAAACAATGAGCTCCACGTTACTCATGTTTTGATGTTTGCATGGTATCCAATGATTGACAATCACGGAACAAAGTCAGTTACCACTGGTATATCATATTACTGTTGTGATTAAAGCTACAATTACTTTTGGACTCGGCACTATCTGAAGTGCATGTTTTCATAATACTTTTCCTTACTCAAAGAATTCTCACATTTTTGTAGCATATTACAAAGATAGCAAGATGTTTAACTATATAAGAATTTTGACCTGTTATATGCTTCTCAATTAAGCATTCCACGATCCTATTTATATTTTGATTAAGTCAAGAAAGCATTTTACCTTGCATTTTTGTATTGATTTACAAAGAAGAGGAAATCTATTTGCTATTGGAATTATTTGTTTAACGTATAATTGTTGGCTGTTTTCAGGTGAGAAGAAAAAACAATCAAGAGATCGGACCATTTGACTGTACTAAATATACCAACATCCCACCTTCCAGTTCCGAATAACCATACGAGTTGTTTGGTGGTTTACTAACACAACTTGATTGATTCAAAATCACGTCATATAATTTTGTGCAAATAATATTGCCTCCAGTTAACCCCTTGCTCTGCAAAAATGCCTCATTTTTTTTTCTTTGATCTTTTTGCAACAATCAATGAACTGTAATATAGTAAGATTTTATCTGTAGCTCATTCTTCAATGGTATTGGTCTAGAAAATTTGATATATTGAATTCAATAGATGAGATATTAGTGTACACGATTTATATTTAGACTTTGGATAAATGGTACAAGGAATTTTCCTGGAAAAGGGTCTCCAATTCTCTCATTTTTAGTTGGATGTATGAGACATGGCATTTATTTGATTTTTAAAGGTCACATATTTTAAATCTAAAGAAAAATGGGAGGGAATTGGTGGCTCTGGTTTTAGAGGTTTTAGTGCAGTTGCGATTCACAATCATAGTCAACTATGTCAACTTTCTAACTTGGTTAGACTTAAGTATCCTATTATCTGTCAAAAAAAAAAAAAAAAAAAAAAAAAAAAAACCCCTATTGTTTCTGATAATGGATTTGCAAGGGAAGAACCAAATTGATTTGATAAGGGGATGAAGGATGACTGGAATCAGGGGCGAAGCTAGGAATTTTTGTTTGAGGGGCGAAGTTGTGACACTAATATATTTATCAAGACAACCTCTACACACACATGTACACGTGCACTTTTTTATTATATACACACACTATTTTATTTGACAAGTTATATATATACACACACCCAACAAAAAAAAAAAAAAAGCTTAGTATTTTAAATCAAAATTATTTTTGATGGCGATCATTCATAAAATAAAATTCATTTTTTCCATTTTCATAATATTCTTAAAAAGTTTCATTTTAAATACAAACTATCAAATTTTTTTGCTAAAGTAAGTAAAAAATATTTCAATTGAACTAATGAAATTTTCAAAAATATGAATGATCTAAAACTTGGGGGAATAAGTTAGGTTCTAAACATATTTAAAGATACCTTACTCTAACCCATTATATGGCAACGAAAGACACATTTCATATATAGTTTTAGTGACAATTTTTTTTTAATGAGTCAATGACTTGTTAATCGCCACATAATGGGTTGAAAAAGATAGATTCAAAAATGTTTGATACCAAATTTTATTAAATATTTAACAGATATAAGAGCATATTTTACAATAAAAAATAGAATTGCGAAAAATAAAGTTATATTTGTATTACTATTAGGCCAATTACTTTTTTTTAAGAGCATTATTGAACTAATTCAAATATTTGGGGGGCCAATTCTTATTTTTGTAGACCAAACACTTTTAGATAGATAGTTCACCACTTTATGGAATATATAAACACTACCCAAAGAGATACAGAATTAGAAGATAAGAGTTTAAAAGAAGAAATCCATCTTTTGAAGCTCAACGCTTTTTTTTTTTTTTTTTTTTTTTTTTTTAAATTTGAAAATACACTTTGATCTTATTTAAAGAAAAATTATACTTTACCATTTTAAATTATACCTTAAATTATGTTTCGCACTTTAAACTTTTTGAATGCATATTTTGCACTCTAAACTATTACTTTTGCTACACTTTGCACCCCAACATTGATTAAGTGGCACAAAGTTCAAAGACCAAAAACCCCTCTTTTCAATTAATTAAAAACAAAACTTATTTTTTTTATTTATACTACTATTTAAGGGGCTTGCACTGTTTGGACTAATTTTTTTTTTTTTTTGGTTCAAAATACCCCTACGCCTATAGAGACAAAACCAAAGGACAATTCGGTAAAAATACATCTTTAATTTCTACTAAAACATTGTCTACAAATAAAGACCATTCTCCTGTTGGTATTTTAAAAAAAAATGAAATCTCTTGTTGGTTTTCAAATTGCTTTATCCATTTATAAATTAGATTCTACAAAAAGAGTTATATAAAAATTCAAATGGTTTACGTCCTTGTAAAAAAAAAAAAAAAAAAAATCTATTTCTTATTAAACATGCCAATTTACAGCCCTCTATCTGTGTCTTTGTGCCTTAACCGTTGGAACCGTTACCTCTTTAAGAGTATGTTTTTGATATGCCTAGCGTGTCGGCTTTGGCTCCCTTGTCTACCTCTCTGATGTCCTTGAATACCTCGTTGCTAAGGTTCGTTAAAATATAAATAGAGAGCTAGGGTTTTGTTCTATATTAGGGAGGGGGGCAAAAGTGTAACTAACAAAAAAAAATATAATATATATTAAATATAGATGAGTCAAGTTCGGTTAAGTGAATTTATGAATTTTCATACCCCCTTTCAACCCAACATGGAGCCCAAAAAAAAAAAAAAAAAAAATATAACCCATAACTCTAAAAAATTAACCCAGCCCACCTAATTGGGTTTGAATGAGTCCGTTTTGGTGGCACACCCTAATTACACTGTTGCTTTTATTTCTAGTCTACTCTTTTCTTGTTTGACAAGTAAGCGACGAATTTTTTCTCTTATATAAAGCGCAAGTGAAGGACCTTTTCCCTAATTTCATTAAGGTCACTCAAGCCACAAACCACTGTTCCGCTTTTTTTTTTTGGTAAACACTGTTCCGCTTTCCAAAGATCCATATTCAAGTCCCCAAGAGTCAAACACCTTCTTCGCTACCAAAATCCCTACTCCCCAAAGAAAACGTGAAGAACCTTCAGGGCACAATGCATTGGTGGTATACCCTTGACCAATTTAAAGCATTCCACAATATTGATATCAAGATATATAAACGGTTAGTGATTGACCTGCGTTTGGACCCTAATCAATCCAAGAAAGTTGTAGCCTTTTGGAATTGTCTTGAAAGAATAGGCTATGCCAACTTTGTCAGTGTGATCCAACCTTTACCAGATGAATTGCTCCGTGCATTAGCCAACGAGACAATCACGTGCCTAATCTTTTTGAACCGAGGGTGTCAATTTTATGACGTCGATAAAGATTTGCCGTTAATGCTTAGTCTTACTAAGCCAGCTTTTTCTTTTTGGTTTTTATATCAGAATAGGCAAAAGGTGATAAGCAAGATTAATGCATTCGTCACGAATGTGTGTGATGTAGCGTTTAGCGATATAGTTCCTCCCCAACCAGTACAATCTTTACAGCTTCAAATTGGATTCATTCAACCCCACCAGTTCTCAAACAGGCATGAAGGTTTCCCTTCATATACGGTTCTTGAAGCCCCTTCAGTTTCAGTCCCACCAAATTCGACTAACTCGGTTCAACAAATGGTACTACCAGCTACTAGTAGTGCTAGACCGTCTCCTTTAGTGCCTAGTTTTCAAGCTAAAGACAGAACTTTGTTCTTGACCTTCTCGAAGGGTCATCATGTTTCGAAAGAAGAACTTCAAGACTACATTACAAGGTACTAACAAACACACAGACATGCAATAATAGGTAATACAAATTGCAACCTTTTGTAACTTTTATTGATTCCCTTTCTGTTTTCTTGAATGTAGGAGATTTGGGGACTGTATAGAGTCCATCTACATGAAAGCTCAGCCAGAGATGGGGCCGCCACTGTTTGCAAATGTGTTCGTTCGCTCTTCTTCAGATATTGAGCGTATTCTTGGAGGTAAAGAAACAGTTGATTTCTTAGTTAATGGAAAACAAGTTCGGGGGAGACTCTCTGGCACGAAAAAACAGTAGTTAAGTTGTACTATAGGCAGAGCAGGTCTATTCATTAAAATTCCCCCAATTATAGAGATTCAAATATCATATGCACAGGGTAGTTTTGTTTTTAGCTTTCTTGAACACAATTCAAATTCTTTTTTCTGCTGTATTGACGAAATAGAGGAGAAAAGAAGTTGACAGAAATAGTGAATTTTACAATTTTCTTCCATTAATTTTCTTTGAGACAAGTACATTGAAAATCATGTCTAACAAACTATTAATTAGTGCTTCGTTTGTTTGGTAGCATTAGAAAAAATGAGCCAAAGGAAATTCATTAGCTACTTATTGCACTCACAGTTACCCTCACTTATGAGTAAGACCTCTCACAGCGTTGCTTATATAGCACGCAATTCCCATAATCGTTGCATACATTGCAAAGTTGAGGTGCTTCGGAGCGATGTTGGAAATTCTTGGTAATAGAGTGTGACTTGTCCTGAATTATGGAATGCTTCTCTAATGCCTACGACAGCCATATGTAAGGGGGTTTGTTTTGGTTATTTTAAGCCATTTAGACTCAAAGAGCGCTGCCACAATCATGCGTAAGGCATTGAACACGTGGTCAAGTGCTATCCGTTGGAGAGGCGTAGGAGACTGATGAGAGAGCTTCTGCCAAATAGTATAGAGGATCCGGTTGATGAGAGTGAAAGAGATGGCTGTGGAGGCTAGTATAAAGACTATCATGGATCTTGCTGGGATTGTGAACTGTGGTCCAATGTGGCGATCTATGGTTAGAGCTTGTAGGACTTTCAACCTCATTAGGACCCCTATAGAGTTGCTCAAAAAAATGCTACTTGACAGTATTGGGCATATTCTAATTAAAGATTTGTGGTCCTCAACTTGTTGCACTGAGCACAGCCTCCATGGTTTAGCAATGGAGCTGTTTGAGTTGGTGTCTCCTTTGGTTTTCAATTCTGTGCGATTCAGGAACCTGCTTTAAGTAATGGCATTATCGAGTTTGCTTTGCTCATAATAATTAATCAAATTAAACTTTTCCAGTTTCTCTGAAAAAGCAAATAGTAAAATTATACTTGCGTATTTAGTTTTACTTTTGTTCCTTTTTCTATCGGTACATTCTTTTCTAATAATGCTCAACTTTTCACCTTTTTAGCTACCAATCGCACTTGATCCTGTTTAAGGTTATATATATACGTGCTGCCTTTTCTTTTTCTTTTTCGATTTCCAATTTTATTTGGATGTTCACTATTTGGAATGGCAAGCTAGAATTTAATAAAAAAATAGATTTACTTGGCAAATGGGTTTTAGCATTATGCATATGTGTGTGTTAGTGGGCGCCAGGCTAACTTTTCAGTTTCTGTTTTATTTGTGATCTCTTACAATGATTTCTAACTTAAAGTTTGAGAATTTATGTCATCAAAATTTTACCTGAAACTTTTAGTGGGCACTGCAACCACCTTCTCCATTTTCCCAACTTGCTTACTGTAGTAATCCTCACTTTAAGATGAAATTGAGATCATTCTCTTCCTAATGGCAGCAATGATAACACGATATAAGCTTGTAAAGGGGCTTCCTTGAGGCTTAATATGCCGATGGTAACGATTTCCCAACAGGAAAATGGCTAAGCCTATGAGAATAACCACAACATATAAAATAATAAAATGACCACACACCGGTTAAAAAAAATTGTCTGATCTTTTGCTTTGTCATATTGATTTGCTCGCATTGCAGCTATAGTAAAGCGTGTACCACCTAGCCAATTGATGCTAGAACTAGACCCATATATAGGACAGCAAATTGGATATTTGTTGGCATTGGGCACAAGCTTGAGCCATTTTCACGTGTTTGTGGCCTAAACGATTTGAATCTGCTTTCAAGGCTAAAAGTAATATGCCCTGCAAGTGTCGGTAGTGTAAGCTTTAGTTACGTACAACTTCAGAATATACTTGGTGAAAAAGTAAATTATTTCAGAGTAAGGCTACCATTATGAGGTGGCTAGGATTATCTGTTTCCCATATAAGCATAGATGCATTTTAACTATCCAATCTTCTAGTCAAAACATTATAACTAAATTTTAGTAGTCTAGAAATGAATGATAACAAATCAAATTAAAGGTAGCGCTGGAATCATGAACAATCAAAAGGGAGTAAGTACGGAGTGTGCAATAGCGAGTGTAACAAGATTTTCCGATAGCAAAACAGATTAAGAACATTACCAGAAAAGAGAAAGAAGAAGAAATCCGGATGACAGAGTAACAGCCTAACAAGGAGTCTGCAACGATTGCTGCGAGGACTGGAAGTAGACAGGTGGAACCATTAACAATGTTTCCTTTTTGAGTAGCAACGATGCTCTTGAAATGGAACTTTTCAATCAGATATACAACAAATTTCGTTCCCTCTCCTCCAGCAGTAAGTGTCAAGCCAATCAGTGTCCCTGGATTTTTTTGTTTTTTTGTTTTTTTGTTTTGTGCAATTATTTGTGTTGGTACGTACCACATGATTGTGAGTGTAAGAGTGTGAGATCATGGCGTATTTGGTTCTGTTCTCAAATGTTTTATGAAATATACAAGACAAGAAAACGTTTACATCATATAAATTGAACTGAACATAGGAAAACAGATATCAGGAAGATCAACATTTTGCAATGTTGTTTCTAATACATTTCTCAGCTATTTTCATGGCAAACATGCTACACATTTTTTAGCTATGAAGTTGTGAATGATAGACAGACCAATGCTGCAGTGATGAAGGGGAAGGTGATCCAACCCCCACGTTTGCTGTGAATATCTGACATTTGTGCTTTTTCATTGGAGGAGTGTCTCCCTTCTTTGGCGTAGCTGAACTCCTGGAATTCATTTGCTGCCATTGTGACACAGATTTTAACAAGTATTATATCCTGCTGTCTGAGTTCAGTAGGCATATGGTGATAACAGAACTTGATTGCTGCAATAATCCAAATCAATGGCAGCGCAAAAAGGAGAGAATGATAATAATATACAAATAGGGGGTTTTGCGGTGTAGTTCAGTGCAGTTTTGGGTACTGTACTTTAATAGATCAATCATTGTATGGTGTGGTGTGGTTTGATGGTATATATTAAATATATACTAAATATATTTAATATATGTTAAATATGTAGTAAATATATTTAATATATACTAAATATCTATTTATAATGTAGTTAAATGTTTATAAAATCAATATTAAATATAAAATAAAATTTATATATTAATAGGTCCAGTGCGTTAATTTTAATATAAATACATATGTGTGTGTAAGGGGCAAAAATTACCGACAACAAGCCCGGCCCAATGATTTGAGGGCCTTGTTGGAAGAGTAAGCCCAATACAACTAATTTAGAAGAGGTGGATGGTCAGGGTCAATAGCCCAAGTTTAAGTAGAGATATCTTAGCAAGACTAATGAAAAGATAAGTAAGACTAAGAATATATTTGAATAAAAAGCTAAGGAATGAATCTTTTATATTGAAAGATCTTCTTCAATCAGTTCGAGGAGCCCAAACTACAACATAGATATCCAATAATTACAGTACTCGTTGCTCTATCTCTTTCTAGGAACTTCCTCTTAAATGTTTTTCTCTCCCCCTCTTTCATGGGGGACTTGCTTCTTTATATATAGTAGGAGGAAGTGTATCTTGGTTGTCCACTTGGAGGTCTCTCAAATTTGGCTTTGGATACTTGTCCCATCACTACCTTGCTGGTGGTGATAGAGTAGGCTGTGAAAGCTATACAGGTACTGTTCAGGGGTCACACTCCATTTAATGCGGCAGGGAGTATTGAATGTGGAGGTGATGGGTGCTTTTCCAAGAAGGTACCTCCTACTTTCACTTGCTCCGCCTTACTTTCTTCCTCGGCGATTGCCTTGGGGGCTCTGAAGTTGGATCCCGATCTCCTGAGTAGGGTGTGCTCCTAGGGCTTCTTGGGCGAACCATTCCCTACTCAGTTCCTGGCTATCTTGCCTTGACCAGGCCCAAACTGACGAACAGTAGGGCCCATCTGACTTCTCGGGCGGCCCATCCATTATGTCCTTCTGCCTTCGGGTTACTTCCTCCCACAATATATATGTATGTATGTATGTATGTATTTAATCAGTTTGAAATGCAAAGTTCATATATATATGGAATGGGTGTGGTGTGGTGCAATTTTGTGCTATTTTTTTTTTTTTTAATTTTAAATTCTGAACTACAAATTGCTCCACATTGTGCGATTACTTCATTTTGTGGGCGACTTAGGTGTAGTCATGCGGTCCAAACGGCTTCATGAAACACCCCTACATACATCTTGATATAAGTTATAACTTGTCAAAATCATATTGACATGGTCTCTGCACACACACACACACACACACATATATATATAAATTTTTTTTTTTGTTGATATGATTTATTTTGACTAATGTATAATAATTGTGAACAATGTTGAGTGCACATGAAAAATAATGTTATTTTAATCATAATTAATTAATGAGTGGAAAAAGTTTTCCTATAGCATTGCAATATTTTCATTTATCAATAACCACTAACTACATCAAAAGTTTGTAAAATAATTTGTAACTACTAAGCTGGGTTGAATTTTTATTTTTATTTTTTTATATAAAGCACTGAATTGAAACTAGAAAAATAATAAATAAATAAGGAGAGCACCCACAGTAGACGTGGGATATGTGCCAAATGCTAAATATTTGGCACATATCCCACACCAAACCCAAATTGAGCCCATTAGCAGATGTGGGAAATGTTATATCTTTTGCAACATTGAATAGTACCGTGGCAGATTTGCCACGGTACGGAATGGTGTGGCAAAATTTTTTTTTCTTTTTTTATTCCTTTCTCTGTCATCTCTTTGTGGCTGTTGGTGAGTTGGTGTGTTGGTGTGTTGTAATAAATATTATTTTAATGTGTAGTAAATATTATTTTAATGTATAGAATTGAATTATAAAACATCTGATAAATAGGATGTTGTAAAATGATGTGGTAAAATAATAAAGTAGGCCTTTAGTGTGGTAAAATGGCATAATTTTTAGAACATCTGCTACGGATGCTCTTAGAGTTCTGTTTTATACTATGGAGAGAGGCAAATTTTACCCAAAAAAAAAAACATATAAAATATATATTAAACATAGGCGGATTGAGTTGAATTATATAAATGTGTGAATTTATCAATGTCCACGCCCGAACCAATACGCAGCAAAATGAAAGAAATTAGCAATCCAAGTACCAAACCAGCCCACCGCATTAGGCCCCTAATTACACTATTGTTTTTAATTTCTGGTCTTTATCTTTTCAAGTAGAAGTAGGCGACGTCTTTTCTATCTCTTTCTAAGAGAGTATGTAAGAGAGTATATAAAGCGCAAGAGAAGGCCTTGTCCCTCACTCACACCATTATTCCATTATTTAAGTCCCCCCAGATTCAAGAATCAAACAAACTTCTTCCCCCCATCCTCAAAAACCCTTCAACCCCAATGGCTTCTCCCCGACCCCGCGGGTATACCCTTGAAGAATTTAAAGCTTTTCACAGTATTGATCGCCAAATATATGCTCGGTTAGTGGCTTTCCTGCGTATAGAAAGTGACACATCCAAGAAAATTGTGGCCTTTTGGAATTATCTTAAAGAAATAGGCTATGGAGACTTTATCAGCACGGTGTTTCCTTTATCAGATCAAATGCTCGCTGTATTAGCCATGGAGGCAATGACGTGCCTAATCTACTTATTAGACGTAGAAGGGTGTCAACCACCTTCTCATGATGTTGATAAAGATTTGCCGTTGATGATTAGTCTTCTGAAGCCAAAATTTTCCTTTCAGCCTCTTTATACGGATAGGAAAAACGTGATGACCAAGATTCAGGAATTCGTCAGGAATGTGTGTGATTTCGCGTTTAGTATTACAGTTCCAACAACAATTCTATTTTTGAAGCCTCAAAGTGCATTCATTCAACCCCAGTTCCACGAACAAGCATGAAGGTTCTTCTGCATATCAGGTTCTTGAAGCCCCTCCTTCAGTTTCAGTCCCACCAAATTTCGCAAGCTCGGTTCAAGTTCAACCTTTGGTGCCACAAGCTACTAGTAGTTCTAGTCTGTCTACTTTAGAGCCTAATTTTCACGCAAGATAGATCTTTGTTCATGAACATCTTTAAGGGTTATCATGTTACAACTTACAAGCGAAGAACTTCAAG
The DNA here is from genome assembly GCA_023736055.1 of Quercus glauca. Lineage (NCBI taxonomy): Eukaryota > Viridiplantae > Streptophyta > Magnoliopsida > Fagales > Fagaceae > Quercus > Quercus glauca. The sequence continues at coordinate 23,007,279 of CM043315.1, forward strand.
AATACATTACAAAGGTACCAAAAAACAGAGAGACATGCAATAAATTGCAATCTTTTGTAACTTTTATTGATTCCCTTCCTGTTTTCTCGAATAATGTAGGAGATATGGGAACTGTATAGAGTCCATTTACATGAAAGCTGATCCAAGGATGTTTGTAAATGAGGTCTTTCACTCTTCTTCAGATATTGAGCGTACTCTTGGAGGTCAAGAAAAAGTGGAATTCTCAGTTAATGGAAAACAAGTTCGGGCGAGGCGCTTGAATTGAAAAAACGTTAGTTAAGTTGTATCATAAGCAGGGCAGTTCTACTCATTAAAATTCTTCCTATTGTAATTGTAGAGATTCAAATACCATGTGCACACAGTAGTTTTGTTTTTAGCTTTCTTGAACACACAATTTAAATTCCTTTTTCTTGCTGTATTGAGGAAATAGTGGGGAAAAGAAGTGACCATATATTTTACATGTTGATATAAATAGTGAATTTTACAATTGTCTTCCATTAATTTTCTTTGAGACAAGCACATTGAAAATCATGTCTAACAGGCAATTAATTAAGTGTTAAGTCCTTTTTATGCCAGGGCAGTTCTGTCTCTGTTGTTTTACATTAATATATGGGACTTACAACTTGCAAATGGCATTACAGATTCTTGTGGGAATTTATCCAGTGGGAATTGTAGTGTTGTCTTAAAATTTATTTTTTAATGCTTTGTTTTACCAATTTGAATTTTTAGTTGTTGATAAATCTGGTTTCAAATTAAGCTGAATTTTCAGTAGGATATATGTCCTTGGTTGTAAATAATCCTATATATGGAGATTGAAGAGAAGATCAAATAGAGGTGACATAAATCATGTTCGTCTCTTCCATGTCACTCTTCATTGAAAGAACTAGCCGGGTACACACTGCAGCAGGTGTTGTGCGTGTCCAGTTATAATTATCTTAGCCATAGAGACATGAAGTTTATCTCTGCTATTCTCTACAAAATAGAATTTGAGATCTAGGAAAGGAAAAATGTAAAATTGACAACCCAATTATTTGTTTTACAGAACTGGAATGTAAATTTTTACTAGAAACTCCATCATCGATACAATAGAAATGCATATCAATTGTGGCGCGCTAGTTATGCTTATTGCACTCACAGTTAACCCTTACTTATTGATCGAAGATATAATTCTCATTCTCCTTTCCCATATTCTGATGCCTTTAAAACCTAGCACAGAATAATAGATAATAACCAAAGTTGATAATCCCTACTAGAAGTGCATCCAATGAAGTCTAGCCTTCTATTAGTTATATTATCTGGTAACCATCCTGTAGTCCTTTGAGTTAGACCTATCACAGTATTGCTTATATCATATGCAATTCCCATAATCATTGCATACATTGCAGTTGATGTGCTTTGGAGTGATGTTGGAAATTCTTGGTAGTAGTTTGACTTGTCCTGGATAATGAAACGCTTCTCCAATACCTACCACAGCCAACTGTCACACCAGCCGCAATGCTGACATGGGAATGGTGGAATTTGTTTCATCTGTAAGCTGGTGTGTTTTAGTTATTTCAAGCCGCCTAGACTCAACGAGTGCTGCCACAACAATGCCTAAGGTATTGAACACGTGGCTAAGTGCTATTGTTGGAGAGGCCTAGGAGACCAATGAGACTGCTTCTGCCAAATAGGATAGAGGATCCGGTCGATGTGAGTGAGAGAGATGGCTGTGGAGACTAATATAAAGACTATCATGCATGGTTCCTGTTGGGATTTTGAAATGTGGTCCAAGGTGGTGATCTGTGGTTAGAGCTTGTAACCTTGTAGGACCGTCAAGCTCATTAGGACCCCCTATAGGGATGCTAAAGAAAATGCTACTTGACAGTATTGGGAATATTCTAATCAAATATTTGAGGTCCTCAGGCTCAGCTTGTTGCGCTGACCACAGCCTCCATGGTTTGAGAATTTATGTCACCAAAATTTTTAGATGAAACTTTATTTTAGTAGGCACTGCAACTACCTTCTCCATTTCCCGACGTGCTGACTGTAATATTCCTCACTTTTAGCTGATATTGGGATCTTTCTCTTCCTAATGGCAGCAACGATAACACGAGCTAAGCTTGTAAATTAAAGAAGGGGCTTCCATGAGGCTTAATTAACGTGCCGATAGTAATGATTTCCCAACAGGAAAATGGTTAAGCCTATGGCTATGAGAGTAACCACAACACATATGCTGAACCCCCAGGCCCAACTAAAACTGTCCTCACTATAGAAAGATTACTGTTGCACCAACCAAACTGTCCTCAAACGGCGGAAATGTTCCTAAGAAAAGTACAAGACAATAAATTGGAGACATATTTTTCTCATATAATTAAATTAACTGAACATGGGAAACAGATACCAGGATAATCAACATTTTGCAAATGTTGTTCCAAATACATTTCTCTGCTGTTTTCATTACAAACATGCAACACATATTTGAGCAACAGCGTTGTGCCTGTGATACAGACCAGTGATGAAGGGGTAAGGTGATCCAAATACCACGTTTTGCTGTGAGTATCTACACTTTGGTATTTTTTCTTTTTCTTTTCTTTTTATTTTTTATAATTAATTGAGTAATGTCATATCTACAATACTTTTTACAAAAAGTTTCACAACAAATCCTAGGTGGTAATCTATTATTTTTTCTAATTTGTGCACACCATTGATATCATTTTTTTATTTATCAGTAATAGATGGTCATCAAAATTTTTTTGTGAAAATTATGTGGACATAGCATAACTCTAAACAATTTCTTTTGAGTAGTGTTAGGGACACAAAAATTTCACAACATTTCTAAAGTAGCATAGCAAAAAAAATTTAAATTAAAGACTGTGGTGAGTGGTGAGCCCACATTGAGTTGGCATGTTAATTTGGGAATGTTGTGAAATTATTATAACATTTTGTTGTGTCTATTGCATTACTAATTTTTTTTAATCTATTGACAAATATTTGGAGCCTAACTAATATTGTTATAGGTATAGAAGTATCTCTATTGATTAAAATTTAGGGGTTTTATTTCACTTGGGGCCTTAGGAGGCTACTTATTGGCCTAATGGTAGGACGGGCCCTATTTCACTAGGCATATGGTAATAACAAAACTTAATTGTTGCAATAGTCCAAATCAATAGCAACGCAAAAAGAAGAGAATGGTAATATCATAAAACTTGATATAAGTTATAACTTGTCAAAATCAATATATATATATATATATATATATATTGATTTTTTTAATATAGTTTTTGAATGATATGTTTTGATTAATGTATAATAATTGTGATGAATTTCTTGAAAACTAATATTATTCTAATCATAATTAATTAGTGAATGGAAAAGGTTAACCTATATAATTGCACTATTGTGCCCTTCAAAAACCCAAAAAGAGAAAGGAAAAGATACATTGCACTCAAAGGTTTACAAAGGTCGAATTGCGTTGAGAGGTTTTTTCAATCTAATCTACCATAGGCGAGTTGAAGAAATCTCAACCCAATCAATTATAGGGGTTCAACCCAACCTAATCTAACCCACGTGGGTTGGGTTTGATTGTGTTGGACATTTGGAAAAAAAAAAAAAAAAAGAAACAAAATAGGATAGCAACATTATTGCAACTATTTGCTATCTTTTGCCATTTCAAAAATTTAATAAGTGAAGAGAACGAGTTGAAGCTTTTTAATTTTTTATATAAAGTATTGAGTTTTTTTTTTTTTTTTTGAGAAAAATATAAAGTACTAAGTTGAAACCAAAAACAGAAAATATAAATGGGGACTTAAAGTTTTGTTTTATATTAGGAAGAGGAGCAAAAGAATAACTAATAAAAACGAAATATGTGGGTCGAGTTGAGTTAAATGGATTTATCAGCCTACTAACTTAAACCCAACCTAATTTGCAACACAAAAAATAAAAAATAAAAAACAATTTATTTACATTAATGTTTTTATTTATGGTCTTAACTTTTCTTCGTTTGACAAGTAGGCGGTGTCTTTCTCTCTCTTTCTAACAGAAGTATATAAAGCCGCAAGAGAAGGCCTTCTTCCTCACTCAGACCATTATTTCATTTTCCAAAGGTCCATATTCAAGTCCCCAAGAATCAAACACCCTTCTTGCCCCCCATGAAAAAGTGAGAAAACCCTTCAACCACAATGTTTTCTCCCTGTAATACCCTTGACGAACTTAAAGCCTTTCACGATATTGATCGCCGAATATATGCTCGGTTAGTGATCAACCTGCGTTTGGAACCTAACCAATCCAAGAAAGTTGTGGCCTTTTGGATTCGTCTTGAAATAAGAGGCGTTGAAGACTTTGTCTTTACGATCCTATCTTTACCAGATCAAAAGCTCCATGCATTAGCACACGAGACAATGACGTTCCTACTCTACTTGTCTCAAGCACCTTCTTATGATGTTGATAAAGATTTGCCGTTGATGCTTAGTCTTGTTAAGCCAAGATTTTCCTTTTGGGATTTTTATCCGGAGAGGGAAACATTGATAAGCGAGATTGAGGAAATCAAAACGTATGTGTGTGATTTAGCCTTTAGCGATATAGTTCCCACAATGGTACAATCTTCGCAGCCTCGAAGTGGATTCATTCAACCCCAGTTCTCAAACAGGCGTAAAGGTTTCCCTTCATATCAGGTTCTTGAAGCCCCTTCAGTTTCAGTCGCACCAAATTTCGCAAACTCGGTTCAAGTTCGACCTTCGGTGCCTCAAGCTGCTACTAGTAGTACTAGTCTGTCTCCTGTAGTTCCTAGTTTTCACACTAAAGGTAGATTTTTGTTAATGAACTTCTCTAAGGGTCATTATGTTACAAGTGAAGAACTTCAAGAATACATTACAAGGTACTAACAAACACACAGACATGCAATAATAAGTACTATTTATTGCACCCTTTTGTAACTTTTATTGATACCCTTTCTGTTTTCTTGAATGTAGGAGATTTGGGAACTGTATAGAGTCCATCTTAATGAAACCTCAGCCAAATATGGCGCCGCCGCTGTATGCAAATGTGGTCGTTCGCTCTTCTTCAGATATTCAGCGTATTCTTGGAGGTAAAGAAACAGCGAAATTCTCAGTTAATGGAAAACAAGCTTGGGCAAGACGCTTGGATTGAAAAAATGATAGTTAAGTTATACGATAAGCAGAGCAGTTCTATTCATTAAAATTCTTCCTATTGTAGAGATTCAAACACCATATGCACACGGTAGTTTTGTTTTTAGCTTTCTTGAACACAATTCAAATTCTTTTTTCTGCTGTATTGAGGAGAGAGTGGAGAAAATAAGCGTCCATATATTTTACATGTTGATATAAATAGTGAATTTTACGATTGTGTTCCTTTAATTTTCATTGAGACAAGTACATTGAAAATCATGTCTAATAAGCAATACATAAGTGGTAAGTCCTTTTTATGTCGGGGGCAGTCCTGTCTCTGTGGTTTTAGATTTGGGACTTGAAACTTGCAAATGGTATTACAGATTCTTGTGGGAGTTTATCCAGTGGGAATTGTAGTGTTGTCTTATCAAGTTCATTTTTGAGTCCTTTGTTTTACCAATTTGATTTTCTGGCTTCAAACTAACCTGAATTTTCAATAGGATATATGCCCTTAGTTGTAAATAATCCTATGGAGAACAGATCAAATATATGTATGTGACATAAATCATGTTCCTCTCTTACAAGTCGGGTACACAAGCTGCAGCAGGTGTTGTGTGTGTCCAGTTATAATTATCATAGCCAGAGGCATGAAAGTTTTTTACTCTGCTATTCTCTGTTACTGACAAAATAGAATTTGAGATCTAGAAAAGGAAAAATGTAAAAATGACAACCCAATTATTTGTTTTACAGAATTGTAAGGTAGATTTTTACCTAAAAACCATCATAGATACAATAGAAATACATAATAATTATGGCACGCTAGTTATTGCACTCACGGTTACCCTCACTTATCAATCGGAGATACAATTCTCATTCTCCTTTCCCACATTCCGATATCTGTAAAACCTAGCACATATTAGATAATAACCAAAGTTGACAACCCCTACCACAAGTAACATCCAATACACATTGTCTAGCCTTCCATTATTTATATTATCTGGTAACCATCCTGTAGTCCTCTGAGTTAGACCTATCACAGCATTACTCATATAGTATGCAATTCCTATAATCATTGCACACATTGCAGTTGATGTACTTCGGAGTGATGTTGGAAATTCTTGGTAGTAGAGGGTGACCTGTCCTGGATAATGGAATGCTTCTCCTATGCCTACCACAGCCATCTGTGGCACCAGCCACCACACTGACATGGGAATGGTGGAATTTGTTTCATCTGTAAGGTGGTGTGTTCTAGTTATTTTAAGCCGCTTAGACTCAACAAGTGCTGCCACAATCATGCCTAAGGCATTGAACATGTGACCAAGTGCTATCCGTTGGAGAGGCATAGGAGACTGATGTGACAACTTCTGCCAAATAGGATAGAGGATCCGGTCGATGAGAGTGAGAGAGATGGCTGTGGAGGCTAGTGTAAACACTACCATGGTTCCTGCTGGGATTTTGAAATGTGGTCCAAGGTGGCGATCCACAGTTAGAGCTTGTAGGACTGTCAAGCTCGTTAGGACCCCTATGGGGGTGCTCAAGAAAATGCCACTTGACAGTATTGGGCATATTCTAATCAAAGATTTGAGGTCCTCAACTTGTTGTACTGAGCACAGCCTCCATGGTTTTGCAATGGAGCTGTCTGAGTTGGTGTCTCCTTCGGTTTTCAATGCTGCACGGTTTAGGAACCTGCTTTGAGTAGTGGCATTATCAAGCTTTCTGAGCTCATAATAATTAATCAAAATAAAAATTTTCCAATTTTTCTTAAAAAGCAATTGGTATGATTCTTGTGTTGGAGTGTGTGCATTTAAACTTTCAAATACTAAACTTTTGCTTTGTTTCCTACTGGTTAGAGATGAGTTTTCATATCTATATATATCTAAAAGCTGAAGCGTAGCATTCATTGTTGCTACGCTCCAGTTGATCCACATCAGCGGCCACATCACCTACTTATTTCCAACCATTTTTATTTTTTATTTTTTGACTCTTCTTCTTCTTATTAATTTTTTTACCTTACTGTTACATTTTCTCCAACCTTTACCTCTCCCTTTTACGTTTTCATTTCCCCCACTACTCATAACCTTAATGTAACTCTTCCTTTATCCTTTCATCTTCCTTTTATTTTGCCTCTTCTTATCCCCATCCTCTTACTATAAATTTCCAATTCTCTCATTCTACACATATTTTCCCTTACAAAAAAAGGTTATTACTCTCTCCCTATCTCCCTCTCTCTCTCATGTTTATTTTGTGGATTTTTTATTTTTTATACCTCTACTTTATGTTGATGAAATTTTGTGTTATTTAGAATTCTACTTTGGGATGATGCAATTTGGTTTTGTTTTTCTAAGTTGTTATTTTTTTTTTTATTGTTAAATGTTTCATATTGAATTATAAATATAATATATAAGAATATAATTTTATTCTATTATATAGCATGACTTGAATAATTTGGTGTGACTATAATCACATCATCTTTCTACTTTTATCTTTTTATTTTCTCACTTACATGAATGGATCGTTAATTTCAATTATATATATATATATATATATATATATATATTTTGCTCAAATTTGATAGTTTTAGTGGAACTTTCATTAGTTTATTGTGTTTAATATGGATTAGAATTGTATGGGCACTGAAAGTGTAAATGGAAGCACATACACCTTTATGTTTTTTTTTTTTTTTTTGGCTGGAGAATACTATTCAGTGACAGTATACTAGTATAGTAAATGTAAATATAATAAATTTGAATACAAGGGTGCCTTTTTTGAGGTTTACTTTTCCTCAAGGTGGAACAAAATGGACCAAAGGGCTTGCATATGCTGGAAGTGTTTCTCACTATGTGGTCCAAGATGTTAGATTAATAGGGTCCTCTATTCCAGCATGCTCAAAAAACATTCCAAAACACCCCTTCCTCCCCCAAACCCTCTAGAACAAACCTAAAGTAAGATTGATGTTGTTTTTGTTGTTGAAGGAGATCAAGAGCCATCAGAAGTTCAAAGGACAATCCAATAAGACAACCCAATAGGCGTTACATGAATCAATTATGAAATTATTGTATGTTTAGTCATAATTAAACCACAATTTGAATTTCTTTTATGTCTTTTGGAGGCTATTGGGTATCGCTGAAGAGAGTGAAGTCCTTTTCTTTTTTCTTTTTTTAATTTTTACATATATATTAAGTTGGGGTCAATGCCAGTTTGTGCTCACCTAAAATATATTACTATATTATTTATTATTAGAGCATGATATCAAGCCAGATCGAAACACAAATATCCATTGCAGTTTCTACTAAGAAATAGGAATCATTTGTTTGTCTGCCCACAATATAACACTTTTATTTTTTTTCTTCTTCACCTATACGTTTTTTTTTTAAAATTAAATAAAACTTTATTTAAATCTTCATTTTTTTAGATCATGCCTTTTATGTTAATAACTATTCATTTTTCATAACACGCCTTTTAGGTTACTATGGGAAAAAATTGTTGGAAAATATGAATAAAAATATTTATGAAGTAATTAAAGGAGCTTAATATAGTGAATAATTATTAAAATGGTGGGAGAAATAGGAATGATTTGTTTGCCTCCCACAATGTAGCACTTTTCTTTTCTTTACCTATACATTTTTTTTAGAGTAATGCTAGAGATACAAATTTTTTTTTTGGCAAAAGTTTTTACAAATTGCAGATATAGTGAGTGGTTATTGGTAAATGAAAAAGTGTTATTAATGGTGGATCTAGATTAAAACCAATAAGACATTGGCCATATAATCATTTTGTAAAAATGTTGTAAAATAGTTTGTGGTCATATATAGAATTACGCTTTTTTTTAAAAGTAATGCTAGAGACAAACTTTTTTATTAAAAAAACAATTTACAAATAGCTAATATGATGAATAGTTATTGGTAAATAAAAAAGTGATGTTAGTGGTAGGCCTAGATGAAAACCAATAAAAAAGTTGCCCACAACAATAATTTGTAAAAATGTTGTAAAATAATTTGTGGCTATAGCATTACTCTTTTTTTAAAATCAAATCAAACTTTACTTAAATCTTCCTTTTTTTTAGATCATGCCACTATTGATGAATATTCTTATAACACTATTTTGAGTTAATCACAAACTCTCTCTCTCTTTCGTAGCTTTTTTTTTTTTTTTTTTTGGTTTGCCATAATACTTAGTTATTTTGAAAGTTAGAATTTGAATTTATATCAAAATACAATCTTGCTATGTATTTGAATGTGTCTATTAATTATTTGGGTAATATCAGGTATAATTTTGGGATAAATTTTGATTATCATGATAATCTCCTTTAAAAGAATGAGAAAATTGAATAATATATTTGAAAAGAGTTTAGTTGTAAAAAGAAAAATTTATACCATAATATAATTTAGAAACATATAAACCACCTCAAAAAAGAATAATATCAATCAAACACACCAAAAATATTAAAATGATATATTTGTAAAAATGGATAGATGAAAAATAATTTTAGAAATTGTTTAATTTATAGGAAGAACAAATTATCTTTCACAAAATTTAAATAACAATTTATACATTAGACTACAATTACAAAATATTTATTTATTCCCACGCATCGCGTGGGCCTGCGACTAATTTATTTAAAAACCATAACACAACTTAAGTGGTAATTGAAAGATAATGAGTTAGGTATTTGTGATGGGCTCAGCTCAAATTGGGTTGGGTTTAGATTTGTTTGTATCTTTCTTGGGCTGTATCATCTAGCCCAATATATGTTCAGCTTGTTGAGAACATTTAGAGTCTGTTTGGGATTCGTCTACTTTGCTAAATTTAAGTTGGCAAAAAATAAGTTTGCCAAACAGTTGGACATGTACAATGACTGTTGGAGCAGCCAGTAAGTCCTCTCCAACTTCAAGAAATTGCTATATTGCGATAGTTTAATTCAATATTTTTTACTCTATTTATTTATTTTTTTCATTACTAATTTTTAGGGTTTATATTGTTAAATCAAAACTTTTTTTCATAGGTATATTTTCCAACATTTTGTTTTTCATAGTATAGTAGAACTCATGAATAGTACCAAAAAGTGTAATGGGATGCATGAATAGTAGTAAAAATAAACTAAATAGTAAAATAAGTTGACAAAAAATAAGTTTGGCAAACAGACACTTAAATGTGCTATTGGAGCAGCCTGTGAGTCCTCTCCAACTTCAAGAAATTGCTATATTGCTATAGTTTAATTCAATCTTTTTTACTCTATTTATTTATTTTTTTCATTACTAATTTTTAGGGTTTATATTGTTAAATCAAAACTTGTTTTTCATAGGTATATTTTCCAACATCTTGTGACTTTTTTATATTATTTTTTTTATGGGGTTCTAAGTTTAAACTTTAGATAATGGTATTTAGTGGGCGCCAAGCTAATTTTTCTGTTTTTGTTTTATTTGTGATCTCTTAAAACGGTTTTTAACTTAGGAAGTTTGAGATTTTATGTAATTACAATTTTTACCTGAAACTTTCGGTGGGCACTGCAACCACCTTCTCCACTTTCCCAAGTTGCTCACTGTAGTAATCCCCACTTTTTGATGAAATTGGGATCTTTCTTTTCCTAGTCGCAGCAACAACAACACGAGCTAAGCTTGTAAAGGGGCTTCCTTGAGGCTTAATATGTCGATAGTAACGATTTCCCAACAGGAAAATGGCTAAGCCTATGAGAGTAACCACAACACATATGCCGAACCCCAAGGCCCAACTAAAACTGTCCTCAATATAGACGATTACTGTTGAACCTAACACGGCAGAGGCATACAATATGACCACATACCAGTTAAAGAAAATCGCTTGATCTTTTGCATTGTCAAATTGGTTTGCTCCCATTGCAGCTATAGTAAAGCGTGTACCACCTTGCCCAATTGATGCTAGAATTATACCCACATATAGGACAGCAAATTGGATTTTTGTTGGCATTGGGCACAAGCTTGGTCCATTTACACATGTTTGTGGCCTCAAGGATTTGAGCGCTGCTGTCAAGGCTAAAAGAAGTATGCCCTGCAAGTGTCGGTAGTGTCAACTTTTAGTTAGGAATAATTTCAGAACATTCTTGGTTATTTGAGGGTAAGGCTAACATGATGAGGTGGCTAGAATTATTTGTTTCCCATGTAAGCATAGATGCATTTTAACTATCCAATCTTCTAGTCAAAATATTATAATTATATATTAGTAGTCTAGAAATGAATGATAACAAATCAAATAAAAGGTAGTGCTGGAATCATGAAAATTCAACAAATATTTTTTTAGTGCACACACACTGTTTACTAGGCTACTACAATAGAGCTTGTTTCGTAATCCGTTTTTCAATTAAAATAAATTTCACAAGGCACCTAGTGAGTTTGTACTTTGTGTATAAGTAAATTGTTCAGTTAGTATTTAATAGTCACACACTCCTTATTACACACTATTACATAGATTGACAGTTACATGAATTGAAACAAGATTTCAAAAGGGAGTATATACGGAGTGTAATAAGATTTTCCAATACCCTTAATAGCAAAACAGATTAAGAACATTACCAGGAAAGAGAAAGAAGAAGAAATCCAGATGACAGAGTAACAGCCTAACATGGAGTCTGCAATGATTGCTGCTAGGACTGGAAGTAGACTGGTGGAGCCATTAACAATGTTTCCTATTTGAGTAGCGACGATGCTCTTGAAATGGAATTTTTCAATCAGATATACAACCAAGTTCGTTCCCCATCCTCCAGCAGCAAGTGTCAAGCCAATCAGTGTCCCTGGATTTTGGCATATTTGGTTCTGTTCTCAAATGTTCTAAGAAAAATACAAGACCAGAAATTGGAGACATGTTTGTCTCATATAAATTGAACTGAACATGGGAAACAGATACCAGGAAGATCAATACAAACATGCAAACACATTTTTGAGCAATAAAGTTGTTACTGAGAGACAGACCAGTGATGAAGGAGAAGGTGATCCAACCACCACGTTTGCTGTGAGTATCTGACATTTGTGCTTTTTCATTGGAGGAGTGTCTCCCTTCTATGGCGTAGCTGGACTCTTGGAATTCATTTGCTGCCATTGTGATTCTAAATGTTGCACATAACAACTTGTACAGAAGCTTAGATAAATAATGTCGAAAAGTAGGTCTATATGGGTCCCCACCACTCAACATCTGTGACTTGGTTTTGTTGATTAAGAAAAGACGTGACACAGAAATTTTAACAAGTATTATATCCTGCTGTTGAGTTCAGTAGGCATGCAGTGATAGCAGAACTTGATTGCTGCAATAGTCCAAATCAATGGCAACCCAAAAAAGGGGAGAGTGATAATATCTTACAACTCGATGTAAGTTATAGCTTGTCAAAACCAGTTGATATAGGTGATAGGTCAGTTGTCGTGAGAATCTTTTTTTTGCTGAATCAGTTGTCGTGACAATCTGATGCTTATCAAAGAAAGAGTAATAATTTATTAGAATTTTGCTAATGTGTACCTTGAGGGTATACAATAATTTTTATTTTAAAATTTTTTTTCAAGAATTGAAAAAATATTGACAATTTTTCAACTTTTAAAAAAATATTTTCAAAAATAAATAGTTTAACGTGTGTCCTAAGGTTACACATTAACCAAACCCTATTTATTATTAGTTGCTATCACTCAAATCAGAAAAGCATCGTTGCTTTCTAATTGAAGTGACCTTGAAATGGACAACGGTAATTGAAGTGGCAAGCCTTGCTGCTTTCGGGAGGTTTATTTTTTTATTATTTTTTTTATTTTATAATAAATTAGTTGCAGATCCGTGTGATGTGTAGAAAAATATGAAATACAATGCAATAAAAAAAAGTTATCTCTTATTTTATAGTGTAAGAACTATTAGACCAAGGTATAATCATATATACTTTGTTAATTACTATAAAGATACATGCAAATTAACTCTTATAGGTATATTTTTCTTCTAAACATAAATCAACATTTTGTTCTTTCTCATAATCAATAAATCATATATCATAAAGTGAAAATATAAAATAAAATAAAATTCAAAAATTTTTTTTTTCATCATATGAACATTTGAATAAATCCTGCAATATATAACTCTTTAAATTCATAAACCATATGATTACTTAGATTATATAGTAAAATAAGACTAACCTATCCATCATAACTGTGCGCGCTAAGACGAGACTATTGGGCCTAATCTCACCTGGGTTCACAACTAATTTATAAAGTGAGTTTTGGATTTCCTACAATGGGTCGTTCTCGGCACAGAGACTCAATAAAGCCCTCACTTTCTCCCCTTCGAATCACTCTGCACTCTGTGTGTGTGTGTGTGTGTGTGTGTGTGTGTGTGTGTGTGTGTATTATCTAGTTCTTGAGCAAATTGTCAACAACCTCCCTCTTTCCCTCCAATTTCCCTTATTTATAGCTCTAAATTAGTGGAGAGATTATGATTATTCCTATGGTTAGTGTAATGGGAGGTCCAATATCGTCAATCATAAGTGGGTGGTTAGGTGGGAGTGGAACGTGGTAAGAGTGGCTTGGAAATGATTCCCACTTCAGTAGATGTGCCTGATGGCATCATTCCCTAAGGCACTGCTGGGCATGTAAATGGCTGAGTGGCCGAACAACCGTGATCTTACTCGGCAAGACTAACTGGGCATTTACCCACGTGGCCACACCCTTCCCGGGCTGTTCCCGAGTTCCTAAACAATACCTAGCTGGGGCTCGCAGCTTTGACGGGCTTGGGTTGGAACCCGGAGTGGTGAGAAAGTTAGGTCCATGGGCCTTATCAATGACCAATGGTCCAAGGCCCATAGAGAACTACATATCTCGGGGTTGTACAATAACATTGCAGTATCGTCTAGATATAATTATATAGAAGTCATGTTTTGTTGATCTTGTCTCATTAATCCAAAAGTAACATCTATATAGCTAATAAGATCTTTAGAGAGTAACATATGACGGAGAATCCTTAGTTTGAATAACCGCTTATAGATATATAAATCATCCAACACAAACGTCTATTAGAAGATAGAATCTATAACTTTAATACAAAATTTTGGCAAAATGATTAAATAATATACTACCTTCAGCTTAGTGATATTAAGATATTTTTTATAAGGAGTGTACACATTCAACCAAGAGGAATTAATCAAAGAATTTTTAATCACTATCAACTATGTTAGTTTGCTCTTTGTTTTTCTTGGTTTCTCATCCAAATGAAGGTGACATTGACAAATTTAAACTACGACAATTATAGAGTAGTTATACAAAACTATTCAAAAACTATTATTCAAAACTTTGTACAAATAAGTTCATTTTCCTGTTCCATATGTTGTACATGCTTATGGAATTTAAAAGTTCACTCTCCATTAAGGCTTGCATTACAAATACCAATGACTTCATCATAGAAATCAACACTGTTGAGAAGTTTATGTGGTGTAATGCTTAATTTGTCAAAAGTAGGGGCACCTTAGGCATTGTTTCTATTGTTACCACAACATAAACTTAATCTGGTTCTATGTAATAGAATTTGTGCAATTTCAAAATCACAGAGAGACCAAAAGGGGGGAAAAACAAAAGATTAATTCAAAAATGTTATATGAATTAAGTATTGCATATATGAAAGATTTAAGCAAATAATGGGACATAAAATGTTATTCAAACTAACACAAACACTAACCTTCTTTTCTTTTTTTTTCATAGGTAGATAGTGGTGGAGGGGGGATGGTGGGGTTTGAACCACAAATATGGGACACCACAAAGAATGTATTTACCTCTAGGCTATCATCTGCACCCCTAAAAATTAATCTAGAAGGCTAAACAAAAGAATAATTGGAATTCCAAAAAAGAATTAATCACAAGTTCCTCAAGTATCTATACATAAAAACATTAATAGCATAATGATGCTTTAGAGTAAATTATATTTTGTCTTATTCTTTTTTTGATATTTTCCTCAAAGATGATCAACTAAGCAAAGTAAAAACTTACCAAAAAACCTCAGATTAACTAAAATTGTGTTGCCAATTCTAAGTCAATTAAGAGTAACAAAAGTCAATATCATTAAAAAATTTGGGAAGGAAAATAGCAAAATCACTTCACATAGACTAAATGTAAAAATACCAAAAAGAAAGGGAAAAAAAAGTTCATTTCTATTTGTGCATTTTGTTCACCTCAATGGTCATCTTATTACCGACTTAACTCTGAAAATCTTTGGCAAAAACAATCGATGTCTTCTCAAAATGGTGAAAACTAAAGCTTGATTGAAAAATGTGGAGAAAAAATAGTATTGAACTAATTTTTTTGTTGTAAATGATGGGGTGATCGTATCTAGAATGTACATTGGTAGATATATTATAAAGCCTAAATAAAAAAATGATTGATGTGTGAGTGAGAGAAAAATACGGTTGTGAAAATTGAAAATTTGGAAGAGGAAACATTGTAACCGAAGATAAACAAAGAAACACAAAACTCATCTTTGGGCTGTAGATTATGCTTGAAATTTTAATTGTATCCACTAAAAAGATAATGACCTATTCAATTTTAATAATCACTTGAAATTAGAAAGAAGAAAATGAAAAGTTGAAATCAATTTGGGTGGCTAAATAGTCAAACAGTTGTATCTAATATATAGTAACGTTTGTAATTTGAATATTTATTATTAGATATTTAGTTTAATAAGCCCACCTTTTATTCATATCTTTTCAAAGAACACAACCCTTAAACATTCATTCTAAAATTAAGAAATACAAGATTTGAAACTTAAATATATTTTAATCCTTCATTAGTTAAAAATTTTATCTCGATGAATTTTTGCATTGTCAAATGCAATTTCTAGAAATTTAAGATTCTTTTAACAAATTTCAAATAATTAGATGAAAAGTTAAGTATATTTTTGAAAAGATATTAACATGAGTAGTTTCCAAAAATAATCATTTGATTCCTATTTACTTACAATTATTCTGAATTGTAAAGAAAATTTTCAAATTTCAACAATTATTGAGAAATTAATTGTTGAAATTTGCCATATGTCAATCCAAATATGACACATAGCACCTTAGCACCTTATCATCCAAACATAGCTCACTTACAAAGGATAATGTCTAATATCGGACAATGTTAAAGTGAAAATTCAATTAATAAGACTATATATTGCATAGAAATTATTACCAACTATTATCACACAAACGAATGTAACCAAAAAAAAAAAAAAAAAAAAGTAGAGGTCAAAATATATATTATCAAAATTATAGAAATTTGTATAAATCAAAGCAATGATTATTACACATTTATAGAGTTGGAATATGTCCCAACTAAACAACATTCTAAGTCCTCAAACAACAAACAAAGTCTATTGAACACGTTTACTTCAATTTCACTACTTAAAGAAAAAAAAAAAAAAAAAAATCCAAATATCATTTTCTATACAATAAGTTATGTATAAAATGTTTCTAAAAAAAAAGTTATGTATAAAACTTTTGAGTTCTAAAAAAATCTAACAATTTATGGTTTGATTATCACTAAATGAATGTTAAAAGAATCAAGTCAATTTAATGTTACAAAAATATCTCCCATAAAAGATATTGATATTTTTTCATTCCAAACAACTAAAAAAACACTTTAGTCTTTATTGGGCATGAGAACCGTGTATCAAGTTGCTCGGAGACACATTGCAAGAAAAAATTCCAAAAGGAATTATTTTAATCTAGGCAACCCATAATTACAATCCCATAACATAAAATAATTCCAAACCCTAATCGATTACCTATTGAATAAAATAAGATCAAAATTATGAGAATCCATTAACACAAAGAGGCCAAATAATCAAAATAACAATCTTGATATTTTTTACCTGCTGATTGTAATAAAATATTGAATTGTGAGAATAGAGTAAGAAAGAGAGAAAATAGAAGCTTGTTAAGTACAGTTGTCAAATTCATTAAGAAATGAGTCTTTAGAGGGAGACAATTATGCCATTCAAGAAATGCCAAGTGATTCTATTTGACTTTCATAGACAAAATATGCCAACTAGATAAGTTTTATGTTGAGAAAAATTGACATATATACGCAATAATTTTTGTATAAAATAGTTCAAACTTTTATGTCTATCTAGAAAGATTGGAACTCCACGCAACTCTAAAAGTCACTTTTATTCTCCTTCAATATCCCTTAAAAAAAAAAAAAACAAACAAACAAAAATGATGACAACATAATTGAGTTTTTGTTTAGTATGAAAACTATTTGTTGTAAGGGCTAACCTTAAGGGCAATATAAAAAAAAAAAAAGAGGTATCAAAAGATTATATATATATATATATATATATATATATAAAGTTAGATAGATAAATACAAACATGATACACATAAGAAAAATGTAATGAGAGAGAGAGAGAGAGAGAGAGAGAGAGAGAGAGAGAGAGAGAGATACCTCAAAAATAATGAAGGCACGCATTTTTTACAGACCAAAATTCGTATATGTAAAGAAAATAAGTCAAAATACATAACCAAAAGAAGAGTTTATGAATATTGCTAAACACATAGATAGGGGTGTCAATGCCAATGGTTGGTAAAAAAACAATTTGTATTGTGACTAAATGAAAAAACACAGAATAATTATTATTTTTAAAAAAATGAGTTACATTGATTGGTTGGCTACCTTCTAGAAATATAACATCATGCACATTGTGAGCAAATTAGCATTTAGTCTTAATGTTAAACAAAAAATACTAACCATTCAAAAAGTCATCAGAAGTTGCAATATAAATATGGTGAAAATTCAACATTGTGAAACACACCTAAACAAAAATCAAGAGTAATATGTAAAAGAAATTGATTACCCAAAATTTCAATAAAGAATCGATAAATTCCTCTGTGATTGTAAGCAATAATCAATAGTTGAATTGAATTCATGATAGTTTGCACACCTTTGTCTTGCATATTCACTGGGCATTGGCTACGCACAAAAATTTGGGGGAAAAAAGAACTAAAGTGGAGATGGAGAGAGAGAACTTACAGGCAGAATATACAAGATTCGAATTAGCTATTGAAAGTGGAAGGGTGATTTGGATAGAAGGCTCTAACTTTGCATTTACGTTACAAAGAAACCATTTTGCTTCCAAATTCCAATTTTGGATGGAAGGATGTGAATAGTCATAACTGAAAATAATAACTTATGTTGTATGGATAACAATTGAGATGATTTAGTATATGTAGTAGATTAGTAGCAGATGAATAGTCATATATATATATATATATATATATATTTTTTTTTAGAAGGAGATGAATAGTCATCTTAATAGAGTGCATCAACATATTTGCCCATGATCTATATAAATAGAGAGAAATCATAAAGGAAAAAAATATTTAAAAAATAATTATGAAGTGGCTTAACTAGAGCGTAACAACATTAAATACTACGCTCCTTCTTTTAGTAATATATAGATATAGACTAATTATGAAAATAAGTAAGACATGCGTTCATTGGTTTTAGGAGTTTCACCTGAGTTCAATGGTGACGTGGAATGAAGGTTGGTGAGTGCAGAATTGAGCTTATTTTTTTACTTTTTATTGCATGATGATCAGATGATGTGGAATGACGGTTGGTGAGAGCTGAATTCAGCTTTGGTTTTACCCATTCAGCCAAAATAAAAAAAAGCGTTGCTTTTACCTTTTATTGCACCAGCTGCCGACAACCTGCATTAAATTTGATACAACAACTACCACTTTAATTTCCCATCCTATATTTCACAAGTAATTATATACCTTAAAAAAAAACCTTCCCAACCTTTTTTTACAAGAGCCATCGTAGCAAATTTTTATTAGTTTTTATTTTGATCCACTACTAATATCATTTTTTTACTTATCACTTGTTATCTGTCTATAAATATTTTTTTTTGGGCTAAATTTGTTGTGTATAAAATTTCTCATTGTGGGGTCCAAAGATTTGGCTACCTCGGCCCACTCCATATCGGGCCCAAGGCCCATGCCGAGGAGAGTACAGAATCCGAGGATAAGTGGGAGAGGCCCAAGTCATCAGGAAACTACGCCGAGGATGACCACGTCCTCAGCGGGCCGACATTAAAGAAAGGGAGCTGTCATCCATCTATTAAATGTACGCAACTAACACTCCGGCTGCATTGATGGTGAATTGACCAGCGAACAGTGATGCCTTGGTTACTTCAACTAACAGAAAGCCTGCAAAGGCGGCTGATGGGACAAGCCCTCAGAAACAGGTTCGGATGACCGACAAGTGGACGGCCGAGATCGATTAAACAAGACTATATAATAGAGTGAACCCCCAAGGGTTTAGGGGCTTTTTTTGGAGGTTGGGAGGTTAAGGGGTTTTTTCGGGGTATCTAAGGACAACCTATGTATTCATCAGTTCTAAGGGAAGGGCTCCTCGGACTGGACCGAGGACGAACTTTCCCTTAGAATACTTAGCCAAATCTCAGTTATTGATCCTGTAAACCTGCGCCGACCGTTGTATCTTTCGTTAATTCCTAGTCCTTCTACCCACTCTATACAAATCTATTGTATCGGGGCGCTTCACTCGCTGACGCGGGATTAAAGTGTCAAGCCTTACACTACAAGGCAAGCTCTTGGTGGGGGGAAAATCTTGAACCCCCGCGTTGCGTGGTAAAAAGGCCGGTCCTTACAATTGGTGCCGTCTGTGGGACAAGCCCTCAGACACAGGTTCGGATGACCGACAAGTGGACGGCCGAGATCGATTAAACAAGACTATATAATAGAGTGAACCCCCAAGGGTTTAGGGGCTTTTTTTGGAGGTTGGGAGGTTAAGGGGTTTTTTCGGGGTGTCTAAGGACAACCCATGTATTCATCAGTTCTAAAGGAAGGGCTCCTCGGACTAGGTTGAGGATGAACTTTCCCTTAGAATACTTAGCCAAATCTCAGTTATTGATCCTGTAAACCCGTGCCGACCGTTGTATCTTTCGTTAATTCCTAGTCCTTCTACCCACTCTCTACAAATCTATTGTATCGGGGCGCTTCACTCGCCGACGTGGGATTAAGGTGTCAAGCCTTACACTGCAAGGCAAGCTTTTGGTGGGGTGAAAATCCTGAACCCCTGCGTTGCGTGGGAAAAAGGCTGGTCCCTACAATTGGTGCCGTCTGTGGGACAAGCCCTCAGACACAAGTTTGGATGACCGACAAGTGGACGGCCGAGATCGACTAAACAAGACTATATAATAGAGTGAACCCCCAAGGGTTTAGGGGCTTTTTTTGGAGGTTGGGAGGTTAAGGGGTTTTTTCGGGGCGTCTAAGGACAACCCATGTATTCATCAGTTCTAAAGGAAGGGCTCTTCGGACTGGGCTGAGGACGAACTTTCCCTTAGAATACTTAGCCAAATCTCAGTTATTGATCCTGTAAACCCGTGCCGACCGTTGTATCTTTTGTTAATTCCTAGTCCTTCTACCCACTATCTACAAATCTATTGTATCGGGGCGCTTCACTCGCCGACGTGGGATTAAGGTGTCAAGCCTTACACTACAAGGCAAGCTCTTGGTGGGGTGAAAATCCTGAACCCCCGTGTTGCGTGGGAAAAAGGCCGGTCCCTATAATTGGTACCGTTTGTGGGACAAGCCCTCAGACACAGGTTCGGATGATCGACAAGTGGACGGCCGAGATCGACTAAACAAGACTATTTAATAGAGTGAACCCCCAAGGGTTTAGGGGCTTTTTTTGGAGGTTGGGAGGTTAAGGGGTTTTTTTCGGGGCGTCTAAGGACAACCCATGTATTCATTAGTTCTAAGGGAAGGGCTCCTCGGCCTGGGCCGAGGATGAACTTTCCCTTAGAATACTTAGTCAAATCTCAGTTATTGATCCTGTAAACCCGCGCCGACCGTTGTATCTTTCGTTAATTCCTAGTCCTTCTACCCACTCTCTACAAATCTATTGTATCGGGGCGCTTCACTCGCCGACGTGGGATTAAGGTGTCAAGCCTTACACTAAAAGGCAAGCCCTTAGTGGGGTGAAAATCCTGAACCCCAGCGTCGCGTGGGAAAAAGGCCGGTCCCTACAATTGGCGCCGTCTGTGGGAAGGACTTGAGAATTAACAAGTACAGCGGTCGGTGTATAACACTTCTTGGAAGTTCAAAAAAAAAAAAAAAAATACAAACAGTGGCAACATACTCATTTAGAAAGCAATCATCACAAGGAAATGAAAAGTGCAAGAAGTAAAAGAAATGAAATGTGGCTACTTCTTTATTAATCAAAGAAAAGTTACATTGTACAAAGGTAAATGCTTAGGCAAGCTTGTTCGAAAGCTGATTAAAAAGGTAAATGCCTAGGCAGACTTGTGCTAAAGCTAAAAAGAGAAAAAAGAAGAAAAGGGCCTAGGCAAGCTTGTTTTAAAGTCAAGCCATGCATGGAGGGAGAGGTGGAGACAGACCTATGCTAAGGCCATCCACAGCTCCCCAACCAACATGGACGGCGATTTGAAGGAGAAGGAAGAAGAGGCCGCGGCGCCTGACGGTCCAACCCCAAGGTTTCTCCTGGCTTCCCTCCCAGTCCCACGATGACTGGGAGCCGGCGAATTACTACTAGCTTGGAGGGCTGGTAGATCCGCACATGGAGGAGAGACGTTACGTTCCTTTCGGATCCCCCTCCAAACTGTAAAGGGAGTCCCACCTCTAGCTAGGTTGAAAAGAAGAAGGACCTTCGGCCTCTGCGTATCCCACCTCCATTGTGCCGTCCAAGATCGGAGTGGCATCCTCGGCTCCTAAAGGGGGCTCGACTTTCTTGTCACCGCCTCTTCCCAGGGCTACTTCATCTCCTCACGCACAAGATACTGTTCTGGCAAGACCCTTGAAATGCCCAGAAAACAGTGTGTTTGTGAGATTTTAACCCAAGTGTTTGTAAAGTTTGAAGAAAAGACTACCCCAGAATACCTTATATAGAAGGCAAGAGTTGGTGAAAGCCAGCCCGCACAGAATCCTAAGGAGTAATTACTGGAGATATTAACTCCGCCCAATTTTCAAAGAGCTCACCAACCGCCTAGTCCTCGTAAATATGCAAGGATATTAATGAGGACGCGTTTCGCACATCGAAGTGTCAAGCGCGTTACTTGAGTAGCCCAAAAGACGCCTCGTAATCAGAAGAGGCGCACCGGACGAAGGGGCTAGACCGAAGAAGGGTCCCCCCCTCGACGGAGCAAGCTCAAGGCCGCTATTACTCTAAGGGCAGACTCCCCAACGTTGAAGCTGAGTTCCCTAGCTCCGAGCTACTTCAGAACAGTCAAGTGTTGGACAGACCCAAGGCCTTGCATGGTCCTCGGACTTAAGCCTATGGGGAAACCAATTACTTCAAGAACTAGGTACTAGACAGAACCAAGGTATTGCATGGTCCTCGGACTCAAACCTATAGGGAAACTAGCTACTTCAGAACAACCAAGTGTTGGACAGAACCAAGGCCTTGCATGGTCCTTGGACTCAAGCCTGTGGGGAAACCAATTACTTTAAGAACTAGGTACTAGACAGAACCAAGGTATTGCATGGTCCTCGGACTCAAACCTATGGGGAAACTAGCTACTTCAGAACAACCAAGTGTTGGACAGAACCAAGGCCTTGCATGGTCCTCGGACTTAAACCTATGGGGAAACCAATTACTTCAAGAACTAGGTACTAGATAGAACCAGGGTATTGCATGGTCCTCAGACTCAAACCTATGGGGAAACTAGCTACTTCAGAAGAGCCAAGTATTGGACAGAACCAAGGCCTTGCATGGTCCTCGGACTCAGGCCTATGGGGAAACCAATTACTTCAAGAACTAGGTACTAGACAGAACCAGGGTATTGCATGGTCCTCAGACTCAAACCTATGGGGAAACTAGCTACTTTAGAAGAGCCAAGTGTTGGACAGAACCAAGGCCTTGCATGGTCCTCGGACTCAAGCCTATGGAGAAACCAATTACTTCAAGAACTAGGTACTAGACAGAACCAGAGTATTGCATGGTCCTCGGACTCAAACCTATGGGAAAACTAGCTGCTTCAGAAGAGCCAAGTATTGGACAGAACCAAGGCCTTGCATGGTCCTTGGACTCAAGCCTATGGGGAAACCAATTACTTTAAGAACTAGGTACTGGACATAACCAGAGTATTGCATGGTCATTGGACTCAAACCTATGGGAAAACTAGTTACTTCAGAAGAACCAAGTGCTAGGCAGAACCAAGGACTTGCATGGTCCTCGGACCCAAACCTATGGGGAAACTAGTCACTCAAGAAGATAAGTGTGTGACCGGTCGGAGCGCAATTAAAATAGGATTGTGTGAGTAAAAAAAATAATAATAATAATAATAATACAAACAAAACGAGTAAGAGAAAACAAAATATGCATTTCATTGAATCTTTAAAAAAGTCATATAAGGCAAATGTGCCATTACAATACTAAAAAAAAAAAAAAAAAAAAAAAAAAAAAAAAAAGGCGCAGCAAAAGATCATTCCGTCGGCTCTATCTCAACTCCTCCCTCAGAAGGCTGGGCAGAAGGAGTCTCTGGGTCCTGATAAACCTCGCTTGGAACTGCAACCTGGGGAGGGTCAGCCGGATAAGGTATCTCCCCAACGAGAGGGGCTTGGACATCAGCTAAGGGGTCCGCAACCTCCCAAGGTGCATTAGCAGTGGGGCCCTTGCTCTTCTCAACGGCCCCAAGAGGATCGGCTTCCTTGGTGGGCTTGCTCGAAGTAACAACAGTTGGGGCGCCTTCCTCAAGAACAACCCCCACTCCCTCGGCAGCCACCTCGGCCTTAGAACTTAAAGGGGCAGCCTCGCGAATGGCAGGGGAATAATATACATTCTCCACCTTCCACAGGTCGGACGAAGCCTCAACCCCAGCTTGTTTAAAGGCCTCACTCCAAACCTGGGAGCAGTAAAGTCTGCACACCCCAGGCACTTGGGCTCTAAGGATGTCTTCTGTTTCAGCTACCCCTGCCTCATAGGCCTCTTGCACGGCCTTGCCTTTGGAAGCCTCAGCTTCGGCCCTGGCAAACTCAGCCTCTTCCTTGGCTTTCAAAGCCTTGTCCTTGGCGGATTCCGCAGCACTTCTAGCCCCCTCTGCCTCAAACACCCTCTTCTCCAGGGTCGTGATCCCTTCTTTGGCGACCCTCAGCTGATTCTCCGCCTTAAGCAGGCCCTCAGTTTGGTCTAGGGCCAACCTTTCAGTGGCAACAAGGGCTGACTCGGCGGTGTCTTGAGCCTTCTTCATCTCCTCCAGCTGGTCCATCGCCTTTGAAAGATCAGCCTTGGCGGCGCTGAGGGTTCGCACAGCGTCCAACAGCTTGGTATGCTTCGAGCCTGCAACCTTGCTTTGGCTATTGGCCAAGTCCTCCAACTTAAAGGCAGCCTGGATAGCTTGCCAATTGAAACCAATGCGCAACAAATAAGGAGCAAAAAAAAAAAAAAAAAAGGAAGTAAAGAGAATTATAAGCAATCAGAAAACTTACCATGCCCAAGTATTGTTTAAGGCCGAGGAAGACCTCTTTGCTCCTCAGAGCCTCCAGTTGGGCCATGTCCACAGGGAGTAGCAAGACCTCCCCAATGCATCAGCCATGAGCGCATCCACGCCCCCTTGAGGGTCCCTGAGGGAGGCGTCGTCCGTCAAAAGCTTTCCATGGAGCATGGGGGCAGGAAGCCAAGCCTGGGCCTCGAGCTGGATGGCGGCTTGCTTTTCCTAACCTCGGCACCCTATCCTCAGCTGTTTTGATGGCTGCTGAGTGTCGCCATCACCTCGAGAAGGATCAGACTCTTCGCCCCCCTAGGCCTCTTACCTTTGTCCTTCTTCTGCAAGGGGCTGGTGGGCTTGGACCCAGATGGTGAACTTTGTTGGGGCGGGGGAGGAGGAGGCTTGGGAGGAGACTTTGCCGGCGTATCCTTCCCCAGCTGCCCCTCAATCAAGGCCAGTAGGCTTGTTTGGGGTCGTTTCCTGAAACTCATCTTCGACCTGGAAGAGGCTTCTTCAGATAAAAGGTCCGCTTCAGTTAAGCTGGGGTCACCCAAATCGCCAGGTGGGTCCTCAGGTGAATGGAGTTGGTAGAACACGTTAAACTCGTCCTCGGACGGACCTGAGTCAGCAACTTCCTCTTTTCCTGGCTCTCCTCCTTCAGCCTCGACAACTTGAGACGATGAAGAGGTACCCACCAATGGTATGCCCTCCGAAATAGGGGATCCTTTGGGGATCAAAAATCCGCGCTCGACTACCGTTATCTTCTGCAGCTGAGGGTTATTAGCTCGGATCACGTACTTTGGAGCCGAGAACGAAGTTTGAATCGGATCGTATCCCAGAATCTTGTGAGCAGCCCTAACCTGGTCGTCGACCTTGTTCACAAAAATCTCCAACCTCAACACGGTCTGCAAATCCTCCTTATTAACCAAGCCGAAGTCACGCTCAAAAGCGCGCAGATCTACATAAAAGAAAACAAATTCCTGTTAACAGTCAAGCAAAGCAGAAAGCGAAGGCACAAGAAATTAAACCCTTTCCCAGTCTGAATGTCCCACCTGGCGTGCCCTCCACCATTGGACAAGGAAGACCCTCGTGCCATTCTCTGGACACAATAAGGAAGTTTTTATTTAAACCCTTACTGGACTCAGGGAGTCACTGGATGAGCCAGACTCTATCGTCCCTCTTCATGTAATAAGACTTCCCCCTATAGCATTAGAGATTGTAGTACTAGTTTACATCGTGGTGGGTTAACCCCAGTCTCATCTTCTTATTCAAGGCATCCACACAGCCTAAGATCCTAAATACATTAATCGCACACTAGGTGGGAGATAAGCCGAAGTGCCTAAGGTAATCCCTCATCACCGGCCCTATAGGGATCCTCATACCACCCTCCAGAAAGGCGATTATAGGAATCGCCACCTCACCCTCTTTTCCCCTAGTGCTCCACTCCTCTTCTTCACAGTACTTCAAACCCACTGTGTCGGGGATCTTGTAGTCAGCAACGAATTTGTTCATTGCCTCCTCAGACTCGACTAACTTCTTAAACCTACCCATCCTAAAGAGCTAACAAGGGGCTCAGGGAAAATGAAGGAAAGAGAAAGAAGAATGAGAGGACATGGAATTCGGGTGGAAAAGTATGAACCAGAGAGAGAAGAAAACTTACAGAAATGAGGAAATGCTCCTCGGATAGGCCTTTTATGTTGAAAGAAGGCGTACGGACGATTGGAGACTTGATCAAGTTCAGTGTATGTGCGCAAGGGCTCTTGAATGCAAAAGTGAAGGGACAAATCAGTTCGATTGGGTATATATACCCCCAATTAAAAGCAACCGCACGGGTTTTCTCGCCCAATGAGTCAGAAGCATCCTTACCGTCCATTCATCATCACACCGTTGAACGTAGAGGACATAGAGCCGACGAAATTTAATGAGGGCGTGCCCCAAATACCGAAACGCTAGGAACGTCTCCTGGGCAGTTGAAAGGATTTTGACACTGACAAAAGGACAAGGTTCGCCAGGCCAGGGTAAGGACCCTAAGAGATCAAAATCCTCTTCCCTGCCCGAGGAGCCGGGCAGCAAAATTTTAAGGGGCTATTGTGGGGCCCAACGATTTGGCTACCCCGGCCCACTCCATATTAGGCCCAAGGTCCATGCCAAGGAGAGTACAGAATCCGAGGATAAGTGGGAGAGGCCCAAGTCATCAGGGAACTACGCTGAGGATGACCACGTCTTTGGCGGGCTGACATTAAAGAAAGGGAGCTGTCATCCACCCATTAAATGTACGCAACTAACACTTTGGCCGCAGTGATGGTGAATTGACCAGCGAACAGTGATGTCTTGGTTACTTCAACTAATAGAAAGCCTGCAAAGGCGGCTGATGGGACAAGCCCTCAGACACA
The DNA here is from genome assembly GCA_023736055.1 of Quercus glauca. Classification (NCBI taxonomy): domain Eukaryota; kingdom Viridiplantae; phylum Streptophyta; class Magnoliopsida; order Fagales; family Fagaceae; genus Quercus; species Quercus glauca. Next base: position 23,034,208 of record CM043315.1, read on the forward strand.
GGTTCGGATGACTGACAAGTGGACGGCCGAGATCGACTAAACAAGACTATATAACAGAGTGAACCCCCAAGGGTTTAGGGGATTTTTTTGGAGGTTGGAAGGTTAAGGGGTTTTTTAGGGGCGTCTAAGGACAACCTATGTATTCATCAGTTCTAAGGGAAGGGCTCCTTGGACTGGGCCGAGGACGAACTTTCCCTTAGAATACTTAGCCAAATCTCAGTTATTGATCCTGTAAACCCGCGCCGACTGTTGTATCTTTCGTTAATTCTTAGTCCTTCTACCCACTCTCTACAAATCTATTGTATCGGTGCGCTTCACTCGCCGATGTGGGATTAAGGTGTTAAGCCTTACACTACAAGGCAAGCCCTTGGTGGGGTGAAAATCCTGAACCCCCACGTCGCGTGGGAAAAAGGCCGGTCCCTACACTCATAATTCACCCTAACAACTCCGATAGTACAAGGGTAAATTATAAACTTTCTCATAATTCACTAGTGACTTAATTACTCCAATTTCATGTGAAGTTCAATTACAGTGTGATGGGAATAACCATACTGCAAAAACTAAGTGCAATGAAAATTAAATTTAACATTGCGATATAGTTATGATGGGTCCTTTTTTTTAAAAAAAAAAAAAAAAAACCTCAATGATATTATTTTTTGACAGTTTATAAGAATACAACATAGGACAATTTGCATTATAATGCTCTAAGAGCCAGAATATCTATTGGCAAAGCGAATGACTGTGCCTACTTAAAAAACTATCATTAGGAGTGGGTGCTATAAGTTGAAACTGTTTTTTTTTTAAAAAAAAAAAGGCTCCACCCAAAAAAAAAAAAAAAAAAAAAAAAAAAAAAAAACCAAATCCACAAGGATAACTTTTGAAAAAAAAATTATAGGATTACATTTTTTTTTTGCCACAATTTTAACATAATAAGCCATGAATGATGGCGAAAAATTATGGTTAATGTGAAAGTAATAAATAATTAGTGACAATCAGACACATAAAATAGTTGTGAATAATGGTATGGTAAAAGTATGCTCCTAAAATTACTAAATTTCTGATCGTGGAATGGAAGGCAATACCCAAAAACCCAATTGAAAAAGCTCGGCTATTAAAATGGGACCTCTCGTGTATACCATGATCAATTGAAAAAGCTTTTCCTGTAGTTCTTCTTCCCTCCACTTTCAACTACTTTATTCTTGATCACTCTCATTATTTTTTTTACGAAATTTGAGTCCTGATCTTTTAGTTTTAGATTTCAGGTGATAGTGCATAAAATTATCAGAGGTGACCACATTAAAGGATAGTGGTACGTAATGATTACGTTTTGGATAGATTAAGCAGTCAAATTGTTGGTGTGGAATAGTTGTGTGCACTTGTTGTGCTATATAGGTAGTGCGAATTCATTGTACTTGTTTTATCGTTAAATTTGGTCAAATCCAAAAATGATTTTCATTGACCGAAAATCCAAAAATTTGGTCAGTTGATTATTTGTGCTTGAAAATTTTTTTATCACATCAAACAATTGAAAACATAATACAATGAAACAACGTAGAGCAAGTTCTATCAACATTTTCAAAGCAAGAACTCATTTCATTGCTTCATGATGAAATTTTGTTGCCTTATTCAATGTTTAAACCATTCAATTTCATTGTGAAGGATGTTTAAACCATTCAATTTTGGTTGGTATGGTAGAAATATTTCATTTTCCAACTAGCATTATACTTTCAAGAATTTCTTCTGTCACTGCGACGCACGGCATCCACAATGGGATACTAATTGGGGTTGCTCTCTAGCGGGCATGGCTTTGATTTTTATTTTTATTTTTTGAAGGCGGCGTGGCTTTGATTGAACTAAAGTAATAGAAAATATTTTTTTTATTTTTTTATTTTTTAGAGAAAGGTAAGTAAAGTTTTATTGATGAATGAAATCAAAATGCAATACATCCTCCAAATCACAAGGTAGCTCTTCTACTCAGATATCAGTGTCAATAGATGAAACTGCTCATCTAGCAAGGACATAGGCAAGCTTGTTGCCCACTTGCCCCAGCCGCCGCCACCACCACCCCCCCCCCCCCCCCCCTCCTACAAGAAAACAAGAAGACTACCTTAAAGGTTTCAACTCCACAACAACAATTGGGACTAGCTTTGTGGCCTTTTAGCTTTTTCTGACCACCGAACATTATCATTTGATGGAGAATGACATTTTGAATTCACGGGTTGGTGTAAACTAGGTTTAATTTTTCTCTCTTTGAAGTGTACAACCAAGTCCCTTGACAACTCTGCTGAGTTGTGCTATAATAGGCACTTATATATGTTTGCATGTAGGGTATGAAAAACAAGGCAATAACGGACTTCTTAAAACATGTCAGATTCTAGGAGAAAATTGGTAAATGCCCTTTTCACACAAACTTTTGCCCCATTTCCCAAACTAATTGGGGAAATGCCCATTTTTTGAAACTCGTTTGGATCAAAATCGAGTTAAAAAAAAATTATGGAGCCCTATAGTGGCGTTTTAAGGAGCCTATAACAACGTTTTAAGGATCTATAGTGACATTTTGTAACTCGACCTCCATGAACTCGAGTTATAGGCAATTTTTTATTTTTATTTATTTATTTATTTTTACCTATAACTCGAGTTCATGGAGGTTGAGTTACAAAACGCCACTATAGGTCCTTAAAACGTCACTATAGGCTCCTTAAAAACGCCACTATAGGGCATAGCTCGATTTATCTCAAATTGAGTTTCAAAAGAGGGGCATTTTCCTAATTAGTTTGGGAAATGGGGCAAAACGCTACATAATTTGCGCGAAAAGGGCATTTGCCCATTTTCTCCTCGGATTCCATAATTCACGATTCTCGGTCAATTCAGGCTCTATTAAGGAAGTGTAGAGAATTTACTTTCGATTGATTAAGCTGTGATAGATAGGCTACCGAAAATACAAATTCGATCGAACAGGCATCGGAATATATCGAAGGGTTGTTGAAAGCTTCAATTTCTTTCTCTTTGAGCTGCTGCTTGGATTCTTAATCTTAATCTTTGATCACTCATTACAGATTCTATTAAGATTACAATGTAATAGAATTTGCAAATCTAAACCTAACAAGTATATATACACCCTCTCATATATATATATATATATATATATATATATGAATATGAGATCCATATATGCATCAATCACATATATATGTGAGATAAGTACATACATTTGTCGATATCGTATGTTGTCCAGCCCCGATTTACGCGTAAAAGCAAATGTCAAAATCAAAAAAATTGAAAAAAAGGAGCAAAATTACAAGTTCCAAAGTCAAAAAGGGTAAAAAATAAATACAACATGATTGGATAATGTATCAAAGGGTCATAACATTTAAAATCCCTTTTGATAGCAATTGAGGCCAAGACCTTAACTGGGTATGGTAAAAAATTTGACTTTTTAATTTAACCGTTGGATTAAGTTGAATTTTGGGCCGTTTTGTAGGGCATATTTTTCCCTTCGAAAAGATACTTTATGGGCCAAAATCGGAGTTGAAACGGATGAGATGTCACAAAAATACCAAAAACCGTAATAAAATCGTGTAATAAATTGCACCGATTAGGTAGGAATTGAAGCAATTCAGCTAAAACAACTTGAAGAATGAGATAGCTTGACCCTGGTTGAATAATTCAATTGTCCAAGTTGATTAATTAGGTTCAATGGATCAAAGGGTCATAACATTTAAAATCCCTTTTGATAGCAATTGAGGCCAAGACCCTAACTAGGTATGGTAAAAAATTTGACTTTTTAATTTAACCATCGGATCAAGTTGAGTTTTTTTGCTGTTTTGTAGGGCATATTTTTCCCTTCGAAAAGATACTTTATGGGCCAAAATCGGAGTTGAAACGGATGAGATGTCACCAAAATACGAAAAACCCTAATAAAATCACGCAATAAATTGTACCGATTAGGCAGGAATTGAAGCAATTCAACTAAAAAAACTTGAAGAATGAGATAGCTTGACCCCAGTTAATTAATTCAATTACCCAAGTTGATTAATTAGGTTCAATTGCATGCAAATCGTGAAGGCGCCAACAAATCACCAAAAATACTAAGTGCAGTTAAAAATAAATTAGACACGGTGATTTGTTGACAAATGAGGAAAACCTCGCAAGGCAAAAACCCCATTGAGTGATTTTAAGGTCACCATATCCAAGAATCCACTAAACAACAATCAAGCGGTTACAAGTATAAGGAATCTTACCAACTACTCTAGCCTATCTCGAAATACCAACTTACAGTTGAATCTTTACCCCAATACCCAATTGGACTTGATCTTGTAATAGCCTTCTTTCCTTTGATGAACAAACCTCCAATTTATGACTAAACCTTTGCACGGATCCTAAGTACGTGACTAATTTTAGCAACTTGAACAGATGTTGTTGGCTGTAAAGTTCTTCACTTCATCAACAATGAAGATCTAAAAGCACTCAGTTACAAAACCCTATGGCGTACAAACTCAGTAACTTCACACAGAAAAAATAAGTCTCTTGGTCTCTGTATTCGTGTGTGACGGCTTTTAAAATAAGCCTTATATATGTCTAGGGTTGTGAGAAAAGAAACCCTAAGCAAATGCATAAGACTGGGCCGAATTTCATATCTGAAAATTTTGAAATCGTAATTCTCGATAGATCGAGTTGCTGTTGAGCTATCTATCAAGCTTCACGTTAAGTCTTGATAGCAGGCATCTGTCGAGACTTAATGAACAACTTTTCTTCACTTGTTTCTTGGACCAATCTTCAAGTCTTTAATACTTGACTTGAACAACATGTTTCTTGAAGTACCAAACTCATTTTAGATCTACCAAATTACAAGTAAAGTGTACTTTGTCTAAGGATTAGCCAATTACAACAAATATGACCCTAACAATTGCCCCATTTGGCAATCTGTGGCAAAACCATAAAAAGCAATTATGAGAGAAGTCTAACACAACTATCCCATAATATACAAAAGAACATAAGTCTAACCCTAACACGAACTCTTGAAAAACTTTGTAAGAAGAGAGATCATGGCATGGTAGACTTGCAACCTGTCTTAACTGAAACACTTAAATAAGATTTATCAAGGTATCAAGTGTGTAACATAGACAAGTTGTATACAAGAAGAAACATGTGTATAAAGATAGAAAAGAAACAACACGTGTGAGAAAAAGGTGAAGAAAAACATACATCATCTCACATATATATATATATATATATATATATCAAAGAAGTACAATGTATGTAATGAAAGTGGTCACAAGACCATGGTACATGTAGTGAGAAATACATCAAAATCTCATTACATCCCTTAAAAACATTCTCCTCCTATCTAGTATGTCCTATGCTAGCTCTCCCCCCAACACCGAGACTACTCTCATCTACAAAACTACTTCCCCTTTTTGTCATGAGTGACAAAGGGTGTATCATTGAGAGGTCGTCATCTCATCATTATACTTTGATCCAGAAGCATCATCATCATCATTTCCACCATCTGAAGAAGAAGACTCCTCAGCATGCTCTGGTGAAGTTGAGGGCGCAAAACCACCAAGTTGAGACTAGCGACGAGTGATGCGACTGATTTTGGTTTTCGTTTGACACATCTCATTGGATAGATGGTCCAGATGACTACCAAAATCAGCACGCATGTGTTGAAGTTGCTCTATGATGTCAGCAAGGGAGATAGCAGCCCGAGATGAGGAAGAATGGGCAGAGGAGGAAGAGGGTCAAGAGAAAGGGGCTGCAGGATCTACTAGGGCTGCATCTATAGGCTCCACACATGGTCGCTTTGCAGTGAGCTGTGCTGCACTCCGCCGAATAAACTCCTTACTAATGGCACCCATGACATAGAAGTGAGGAGTGGGGGGGATAGTGACGTGCATGTGGATGAGGATACACATGATAGATGAAAGAAAGATGAGCTTATTGATAGGCCACAAACTGAATGACCCCTTGTGAATTAAACTAATTAATTAATTTAGCCAAGTTATTAATTAATCAATTTAACATGCAAATACGTGGCAGCACAAACAAATCACCGAATAACAAAATATGCAGCGGAAAATAAAAGACACAGTGATTTGTTCACGAATGGGGAAAAACCCTAACGGCAAAAACCCCACCGGGTGATTTCAGGTCACCACTCCCGAAACTCCACTATTATCAAATCAAGCGGTTACAAATAAGGAATCCCAAGTACCTTACCAACCTACAGTTGAACCCTTACCCCAATACCCAATTGGACTTGATCTGTAGCGACAGTTCCCACCTTTGATGCACGGCTCCCAAGTACGTGACTAACCAGATGTGCGGATCCCAGTACGCGACTTCAATCACCAACTTTAGAATGAGAGGTTGGCTGCAGAGTTCTTCAGATCATCCTATGCATGAAGATCAGGAAGATGCTTGGTCACAAAACCCTAAGGTGCACAATACACAGCAACTTCTTGAAGAAGATGATTTAGGTTAAGAACTTCGTCTTAGAGCACAATTTGCTTGAACAAGGATTGCTCAATGCTTATGCAACTTGTGTCTATGTTGACGGCTCTTAAAACACTCCTTAAATATGTTTAGGGTTAGAAGAAAAGAAGGCCCAAAAACATATTCACGGATCCCAAGAAAATCAGATTAGAATTCTGACTTTTTAAGTCTCGACAGCTAGCAGGTGTCGAGGTAGGTGTCGAGCAGGTGTCGAGCTTTAAAACTTCAGCACTTCAACTTGCTTTTTCTTGGACAGACTTGATGACTTCAACACTTGATCTTGAAACATAGTTTCTTGAAGTATTAAAAACACCTAGAACTACCCAATTACAAGTAGAGTGCGTTTTGTCAAAGGATTAGCCAATTTACATAAAATATGACATATGTTCCTAACACGTAAACACATATGTCCTAACAATCTCCCCCTTTGGCAATCCGTGACAAAACCACAACCAACAAATGAACATATGAGAGAAGTCATAAATCACTCAACTCATATTCACTTGTTACATACAATAAAATCTATCCTAACACAAACTCTTGAAGAACTTTGCAAAAAGAGAGTTTATGGCAAGTAGACTTTGACAACCTGTATTTCTGAAACACTTATAAACAAAACTCATCAAGGCATCTTGTGTGAAACAGAATTAACTAGATTGCATACAAATATAAAGAACATGTGTATAAAGAAAGAAAAGAAACAACACATGAAGAGATAGGTGAAAGAAAAACATACATCCACATATATAGAAAGATAAGTACAATGTATGTAAACTGATATACAAGACCAATGTATCTATAAAGAATGAAAAGAAAAGATACATCTAAAGCCTCACTACATCCCTTAAAAAGTATGAACACTCCCCCTATCAAAAATGTCCTATACTAACTCTCCCCCTAAGATGACTACTCTCATAATCCAAAACTACTCCCCCTTTTTGTCACGAGTGACAAAGGGTAGAGTGTCATGTAGACATCTCATCAGTAGAGCTAGCATCTCCATCATCATCATCAGAAGCATCATCGTCATCACCATCATCATCATCATCATCCTCAGCATCAGAATCTGAATCGGCTGGAGGAGGTGGTGGAGGAGAAGCCTCAGTAGCAAAACCACCCATGGTCGCCTGCCGTCGTACAATACGACCAACACGAACGTTCACCTGATACAACTCAGTGGTGAGTGTATCAAGGCGAGCATCCATGCGCTGCAGCTGCGCCATAATATCTCCAAGGGATACATCGCTGGAGGAAGGAAGAGAAGTCGATGTAGATGGAGCAGATCTGGATGGAGCCGAACGGGAGGGCGGAGTGGAATCCGGCTGTCTCGCCCTGAACTGTGCCTGGCTACGTTTTACGGTAGCGGCATCTATGGCAGAGATGTGTGTGAAGTGGTCGGAGACAGGGAAAGGGATGGAAAAATGGCGTAGTATCCTCGTGATAGCGGAAGGAAAGATAAGCTTATCACGGGACGCCGCATCTAAATGAACATCTATGATAGAGAAAATGAAATGGGAGGGAAAATCTATCGTAAGATGCTCAAGTAGAGAAAGCAAGAAACGAGCACGAGGCTCTGTGATAGAGTTATAATGGGAGAGAGGATGAAGTACAAATGTCATCACCATGTTAAGGAATCTAGGACCTTTAGCAAAAGGTCTACATGATGTGTACATATGCTCACCCCACTCAGAAGGGCGCTCACAGAAAGCAGAAATGAGCTCATCCCTGGACACAGTCCTCAGTCGCTCACACGTAGGATAGTCAGGAAACTCTATCCTAGGAACATGAAGCACATCCGCAACCAGCTGCGGTGTGACAGCAATGCGCGTACCTCGAACGCGAGTGAAAAAGAGAGGTATTGAACGATCAATCCCGTGCATGTTGGAGTAAAACTCCTGAATCAGCACGAGAGGACAAGTGACCGGGACGTCACACAGTGACTCCCATCCCCTACTGTGAATGACAGAGGGAAGGTCAGTATCGGCGAAGTCCGCCAGAACAACGTGGCGTTCCGAATGAACACCTCGTTTAGAGAAGTTCTCAGTAAATGCCTTGTAGGCATCTCCATCACGGAACCGAAGGTTATGAGGAGCAGAATCAGAAGATGAAGAAGCTCCAGAACGCAGAGGGTTCCGAGCCGGAGTAGATTTACGTTTAGGTGCCATAGATGCAACTAACGTAAAAGAAAAAAAAGAGATAGAGAGGGAGACAATCAGAAAAGTCCCAAGCAGTTCAAATATAACAGTATATTGAACAAAATGGACGTATGCATGGGAATGCATGATCATGTGACATGCAAACATAAAAAGCATCATGGGCTCAGCCCAATCCAATCCTAGCAGCACACATTCAAGAATCACACAACTAAATGCATGAAAATATCATTCTAATGCACATGGAATGCAATGCATGACATTCTAAACACTTTTTATTGAAAAACCAACCCAAAATTTCAATAAAAACTCAATGATTTTGAAAAACCCAAAGTTTTCAAAGAAAAACCCAAAACCTTAGTTTTAAAACATGAGATGCATGAAAAACAAAGGAAAACAAGATCATACCAAGTGATATGAAGCAAGAAAGTGCCGGAAATCAAGTTGGATGAAGGTTGGAGAGAAGAAAACTGCTCTGGAAGTCGACCCGACTCGGACAGATCGAAGAGAGATCGAGAAATGAAGGAGAAATCGCGAACAGAAGAATATATAGGATCTCCAGTAAATCTCGACAGCAGAGGTGTCGAGAGGTATCGAGATGCTGTCGAGGAAGGTGTCGAGATATTATGCCTTCGACAGATAAGGTATCGAGGAGGTATCGAGGTACCAAACAGCTCATCCAACACAAGAAGCTCGATCGATCGACGTGGTGTCGAGAAGGTATCGAGCAGACAGAGATATCTCGATCGATCCACCAGGTGTCGAGGAAGTGTCGAGATTGCGATAAGAAAAATGCTTTAGAAGCTCGACAGCTGACCAGGTATCGAGGAGGTATCGAGAAGGTGTCGAGCCAGCTTTGAAATGCAGTTTTTCGAGAATTGAAAAACACAGACATGAATGCAATCAAGACATGCACTTCAACCAAGATCCAACCAACATATAATTCTCTCAAAAATCATCTCTTAATGAAAATTTAAGCACATGGATCTCCCGAGAATACACACACACACTAAACAAGTCTAACAAATTTTATATTTCAAAAATAAGTCATGACAGTTTAGTGAGCATACTACAGCACATGTAAAACCTTTGTGATGGCCAAGTCACATTGTACCTGCACATGTATCAAAAGTAGCAAAGAATATTGCGTGTTGTGTGTGAAAAACATCGCAAGATTGCATAAGTGTATACATGTTATGACGATCTGAGATATGAGAAAATAACTTTAACTCACACACAATCATAACCGTTTGATGGGGACTATCACCTTTGAGGTACATCCTATAACTCCCACATCTCCTAGAATACACGCTTGCAACCATTTTAAAGCATTTTTAATCTTTTTGCTTTTTATTTCTTTGCATATTTTCTTTTTAAAGCATATCATACATGGGCTTATGAGAAAGAAAAGAAATACCTATTGATATTTTGACATTTCAATTTTGCTATGCCTAAGCACACAAATGTCATTGACATCACACTTTTGCTATGCCGAAGCATACAGATGTCATTAATGATTGGCGGGCAACAGTGGTGAGATGGTTATTAATGCCTTTCTCTTAGGATTTTCTAGTCCTACCCGTCAAAAAGAGTGATATGAGTGTTAAGTCTAAGAAATAACCTAATCTTACTCATCACAAACATGAGCCACAAAGCTCACTTGCTTAGTTGTGCATAAAGATGCTCATCTAAACTACAAGAGATACAAAGTTTAGAGAACTTTGTTTCATTGGCCATCTAAGGTACACAAGTACCAAAGTACACAAAACACACACTGTTTTTGTATTTTCTGATTTTTCAATTTTTTTTTTAATTTTTATATCAAAAACAAAATAAACAAAACTGAAAGTAAACACACAAAAACATGTTAACAAGCAAAACAATGCATAAAACTAGATGCAAATGCATGAGGAAGAGAAGGAAGAGAGGGAAATCAATCCATGGAGATAACACCAATGTTTTGACGAAGGAATTCAAAACGTTTACTGTCAAGAGGTTTGGTAAACAAATCAGCCTTCTGATCATCGGTGTTAATAAACTCAAGAGTGAGAGTACCATCTTCGACAAGCTCCCTAATGAAGTGATGTCGAATCTCTATGTGTTTGGTTCGAGAATGTTGAACCGGATTTTTAGAGATATTTATGGCACTGGTATTGTCACAATAGATAGTAAGATGATCTTGACAAATACCATAATCATGAAGGAGTTTTTGCATCCAGAGGAGTTGTGTGCAACAGCTACCAGCAGCAATGTACTCAGCTTCAGCAGTGGATAAGGAGATGGAGTTCTGCTTTTTGCTCATCCAAGAGACAAGATTGTTGCCTACATAAAAACAACCCCCTGAGGTACTCTTCCTATCATCAGCATTCCCAGCCCAATCCGCATCGGAATATCCAGCTAAGACATTATTAGTGTCCTTGCTGTACCACACGCCGAACTCAGCGGTAGTTTTGACATACTTTATAATTCTTTTTAAAGCAGTCATATGTGATTCTTTGGGATTAGCTTGATATCTAGCACACACTCCAACACTATAGCTAATGTCAGGCCTACTAGCAGTAAGGTAAAGAAGACTACCTATCATGCTTCTATAAAGAGAAGGATCAACACTCTTGCCTAACACATCTACAGTGAGTTTAACATTGGGGCTCATAGGGGTACGAACAGAACTAGCAGAATCCAAACCAAATTTTTTCACAAGATTCTTAGCATACTTAGATTGAGATAGAAATATACCTGAATCTTGCTGACGAATCTGCAATCCAAGGAAGTGAGTCAGCTCTCCAATCATGCTCATCTCGAACTCGGCTTGCATGAGCTTTGAGAAGTCATGAGCAAGTTCATCCTTAGTTGATCCAAAGATGATGTCATCAACATACACTTGAGCAACTATCAACTCGCCATCTTCCTTTTTGATGAAGAGAGTTTGGTCAGCTTTTGTCTGTTTCCCAAGTTGACATGGTCCACAAACCACATTGCTCATTCTACTAAGCTTTGGTATCCCCAAGACAGATTCATGCTTAGAGACAATAGATAGATGCTTGTAACTAGCATGTCCCATTCGTTGATGCCATAGATCTTCATTTGGTAGACGAATACTATTACACACTATATCAGCATCAGGAACCAATTCATAACAATTGTCCAAAGTTCGAACCCCACTGATGAGCTTCTTTCCGGACTCATCCATGACAAGACACTTTCCTTTTGAGAACAACACCATGAAGTCTTGATCACATATCTGACTTATGCTCAGTAGATTCACCCTTAGTCCTTCTACATAAAGAACATTTGCAATGTCTGGCAGCCCTGGCAGAGATATGATTCATTTCCCTTTAATCTGTGACTTGCTTCCATCACCAAAGGTCACATTACCTCCTTTCTTAGGCTCGAAGATCTTGAAGAGAGATCGATCTCCGGTCATGTGTCTTGAGCAACCACTGTCAAGATACCAAAGGCATGTGTCCATTACTTTGAATGCAGACTTCATCATGAAACACACTTCATGCTTGGATGACAAATCATAGGGAATGGTTCTTTCTCTCAACTGCCTTCTACTAGCTAAGCCTTTAACTTTTACTTTTCTCAGAAGAATTCCTCTGCACATTTTCATTCTGAGACAGTCTAGTTTCTTCTTAGCCCAACTGAGATCTTTTACCATAGTCAATACATGTGAATTCAAATAACTTTTAGACTTGTGTTTTCTGAGACACTCAAACAAATAGTGATTAGAAAAACAAGATGTATTTGAAAACATAGATCTCTTAAAACTGGTCATAGCCATGACAAACAGGGGTCAATGGATCAAACACAGCAAAGATTAAACCTAATCAGAGTGTGCCTGCTCTGATACCACTTGATAGGCCACAAACTGAATGACCCCTTGTGAATTAAACTAATTAATTAATTTAGCCAAGTTATTAATTAATCAATTTAACATGCAAATACGTGGCAGCACAAACAAATCACCGAATAACAAAATATGCAGCGGAAAATAAAAGACACGGTGATTTGTTCACGAATGGGGAAAAACCCTAACGGCAAAAACCCCACCGGGTGATTTCAGGTCACCACTCCCGAAACTCCACTATTATCAAATCAAGCGGTTACAAATAAGGAATCCCAAGTACCTTACCAACCTACAGTTGAACCTTTACCCCAATACCCAATTGGACTTGATCTGTAGCGACAGTTCCCACCTTTGATGCACGGCTCCCAAGTACGTGACTAACCAGATGCGCGGATCCCAGTACGCGACTTCAATCACCAACTTTAGAATGAGAGGTTGGCTGCAGAGTTCTTCAGATCATCCTATGCATGAAGATCAGGAAGATGCTTGGTCACAAAACCCTAAGGTGCACAATACACAGCAACTTCTTGAAGAAGATGATTTAGGTTAAGAACTTCGTCTTAGAGCACAATTTGCTTGAACAAGGATTGCTCAATGCTTATGCAACTTGTGTCTATGTTGACGGCTCTTAAAACACTCCTTAAATATGTTTAGGGTTAGAAGAAAAGAAGGCCCAAAAACATATTCACGGATCCCAAGAAAATCAGATTAGAATTCTGACTTTTTAAGTCTCGACAGCTAGCAGGTGTCGAGGTAGGTGTCGAGCAGGTGTCGAGCTTTAAAACTTCAGCACTTCAACTTGCTTTTTCTTGGACAGACTTGATGACTTCAACACTTGATCTTGAAACATAGTTTCTTGAAGTATTAAAAACACCTAGAACTACCCAATTACAAGTAGAGTGCGTTTTGTAAAAGGATTAGCCAATTTACATAAAATATGACATATGTTCCTAACACGTAAACACATATGTCCTAACACTTATCATGTGTAGCTGTGTCATGATAGCAATCTATAATAGATTCTATCATGTGTGATGGAAAGTCTATAGAAAAACCTTCCAAAAGGGAAAGAAGGAAACGAGCACGAGGCTCGGTGATAATGTCATAGTAAGATCGTGGAGTAAGTACAAAGGTCATCATCATATTAAGGAACCGTGGTCCCTTAGTGAACTCGGTTGTGGAGAAATTAAGGGTACCTCCCCACAACATGGCTTTCTCACAGAAGAGTGTGGGCAACTCGTCTTTAGAAATGGAAGAAAGACGAGGATGACTAGGGTAATCCTGGACGATCCACCCTAGGGACACATAATACCTCGGAAATGAAGTCCGGGATAACTACGATACATGTACCATAGAATACCGTAGTAAACCGAGGCACAGAGGTATCGATGGCATGCATATTGGAGTAAAACTCCTATATGAACACGTTGGGACACCTTGAGGGTTTCTCACATAGAGAAGCCTATCCCCGAGAGCTAATAGCACTAGCTAGAGGCGTGTCTGGGAAATCAGACAGAATGACCTGGTGTTTTGAATGAATCGCCTAGTCAGAAAAATTCTCAAAGAAGTCGTTACGTGCCTTCTCATCACAGAACTGAACAGAATTAGGGGGAAAAGAAAATGAAGAGGAACCATGACAAATTGGGTTTTTAGAAGGAATGGACTTTTTGGGTGCCATGATGAGGAGACTAAAAGAGAGAGAGAGAGAGAGAGAGAGAGAGAGAGAGAGAAACATAGTTACAACAGAAGGCAAGACACAGGAAAGAAAAGAAATGAAATGTGCAATGCATGAAAATGAATGAACATGTTACGTGCAAAAATAACTTGCATCATGGGTAGAAACCCAATCCAACCAAACAACACTCATAGTGTTAATCAATCACACAATCCTAAAATGCATGAAATATTGTTATAATGCACATAGAATGCAATGCATGAGCATGTGAGATCAAATTAACAAAACCTATCCCCCAAAATTTGACAAAAAACAAAAACCCCAAAAATTCCTAAAAACTTGAAAACCTAGGTCTAAATGCATGAAAATGCATAAGGAATGAGAAAAAGAAAGATTGAGAGCACTTACCAATGAAAATGAGCTTGGATTATGCCGAAGATGAAGGGGGAAGAAGGATTTTGGAGAGAAAAGGGTTTTTGGGTTGAGAGAAAAGAGAGAGAGATCGAGATATTTGATTTTGCACAAAATCGGGTTGAACCTCAAATTATGTACAGAAAACGCATCTCGATATATCGAGGAGGTATTGTGCTTTTATCGAGAACAAAAGCTCGATAGATCGAGAGGTATTGAGGAGGTGTCGACGGCAAAAGATCTCGATAGATTGAGGAAGGTATCGAGGAGCTATCGAGCAGATAGAGACTCCAAAGAATTTGGCTTGGTGGATTGGGCTATCTATCAAGAGGTATCAAACAGAAACCTAGAAATCTTGATAGAAGAGCTTGTTTTGAGGAGGTGTCGAGGTATTTGTTGAGAGTTCTAAAGAAGAGATTTTGAGGAGGAGAAACAACACAAGATGAATGCAACCAAGATAACCATCAAAGTAAGCATTCAAAGAGCATGTTAAACACAAAAACACAACCTCAACTCTAGATGCAAAGCATTCCTAGATCAAAACACACTAAACATGTCTAACCAAATTTTGTTTCAAAACAAGTTTGGACAGTTTAGAGAGCTTATGCTACCACATGTATTCCTTGTGATGGCCAAATCACATTGTACCTGTACAATAGTATCAAAGGTAGCAAAGAGTATGCGTGTTATGTGTGAAACTTTTGCAAGAGAGAATAAGTACATTATTATGTGAAAAGTAATAATATAGGAGGATCAAATACATTCACACACAATCATAACTGTTTGATAGGGACTATCACCTTCGAGGTACATCATATAAATCTCACATCTCCTACAAACACACTTGCAATCATATTAAAAGCATTTTGATTCTTTTTACTTTTCATGTTCTTTGAATAATTTTTTTTAAGCATATCATGCATGGGTGTATAAAAGAGAAAAGAAAGTACCCAATTATGTAAGCTTGAATATCCTAGTTTTGCTGTGTAAGTGCTACACCTCACCGAGCATAGCTTTTATGAATTATACAAAGATGTTTTATGATTAACGAGTTTTAGTATTGAGATGGTTATTTATGTCTTTCTCTTAGGATTTTCTAGTCCTTCTCGTCAAAAAGAGTGATTTAAGATATGAGAGATAAGAGATCAACCAAATCATACAAATCACATAAAAGAGCCACAATGCTCACATTGCTTAGTTGTGCATGAAGGTGCTCATGTAGGCTACAAGTGATACAAAGTTAAGAAACCTTGTTTTAATGGCCATCTAAAGGTACACAAGTACTAGTATACACACTGTTTTTGTATTTTTCTGATTTTTTTTCATTTTTTTATTTAAAAAAACTTAAAACAAAGAAAAAACAAACAAACAAACAAACAAGCAAACAAACAAAGCATCAAAAATAGACTGACTTAAAACACACCACGAACTATGCAAGAGATCAGAAAAGAGGAGAAATCACTTAGAATCTTTTTCTTTCCAAATGTGAGACCTGGATGGAGATCCTTTCTTTTGCATGAAATTTTGTCCAGATGGATAAGGAGGAGAGTTGAAACCATTAAAGTTTGACAGAAGCATGATAGCCTTAAGAAGTTCTCCAAGAAAACTTCGCAACATTTTTTTATAATAGTCATGTTAGCAAGTTTTTATTTTAATTCACCACTAATATCATTTTTTTACTTACCACGTGCTATCTACCTGTAAACTTTTTTTTTTTTTTTTTTTGGGGTCAAATTTGTTATGTGTATAAACTCTCATAATTCACCCTAACAACACTGATAGTACAAGGGTAAATTATGACATTTTGTTTTTTGGATTAAGAAATGAGCCCAGTGACTTAATTACTCAAATTTCATGTGAAGTTCAATTACAATGTGATGGGAATGACCATATGGCAAAAACTAAGTACAACAAAAATTTTAAATTTAACGTAACGATATAGTTATGATGGGGAAACTCCTCACAGGTAAAACCCCAGTGAGTGATAATATAGGTCATCACTCTTAAATAATCCATTAATCAAAAATAGAGGTTGGAAGTACAAGTGATTACCCAATCCCAAATATTTACAAATTTTAGAACTTACTAACACTAGTATAACTCCAATCTTGAATCCCTGATGGACTTTGATTGAGAATCGATTTTTTTAGTAGCTTGGATCCCCTATAAACGTAGCTAACAATTGTATGAATCTTTTATCAACGTGACTGTCTTCCTACAACAACTTATAATTGACTTAGATTGTTGGTGCAAAGTTCTTCACATCAACACATTTCAATGGATGAACCAAAAGTAGCTTGGTACAAAAGCCTAGGAGCACAAAGGTCGCAAAAACTTCTCAATGATGTCTGTCTATGTTGTGCACGATGTAGACTTTGAAAAATAGTGTTTAAGTATCTTGGAATTCTACTTAATCGAAGCTTGATTGATTAGTTGCTATTGAGCTTGCTGTCGATGTTTAAGTAACCTCGATAGATTGGTTGCTACTAGGGGTGTGTGTGGGTTGGGTTGGAGGATTTTTTTCAACCCAACCCACCATCACACGTGGATTGGGTTGGATCTATGAGTTTGACAATTTTTTTAATTACTATTATTGTGGGGGGCAAAAAGTAGTTACAAAGAAGTTGACAGGTTTTGACTTTATACTTTTGCTCACACAATTAATTTATAGAGATGATGCATAGTCAACCTTAAATACTTGTTATAGGAAAGATCACGAACATCGTATTAATTCCAAATGAGATTTGAGTATATTCAATTGAGGGAAGCCTTGATATGATAAGGTTAGTGTCCTCGGTTTTAGGCCAAGGATGGTGTTACAAGTTCCAAAAAAGACCCCTAATCCAAGTGCTTCTTGGCTTTATATAGTCAGCCAAAATGCATCTGAACTTTACACTTTGAGGGCTGGGATTAGACTTCCTTGATACTTGTCCCATTAAGGCCTTACTAGAAGGTTTTTAAACTAAGGTATGAGCTGTATGGACACTACTCACAAGTCATTTCTCTATTAATATGACCAACTAAGTGGTTGCAGTGCATTTAATGCGGAGGGGATGGCTGCTCAATTCTTCTTCTTTCCTCTCTTTTTTGCCCAATGCCAAGTAACCCTTTTTCAACCTCGGTTTGCACCATGCCCCCCCTTAGCTCTGATTCTCGATTTTTTGAGGGTGAGTAGGTGTACTTAGAACCCTAATCAATTGTGGTTTTTCCGTCCTTGCACAAGGTAGTTGTGATCTTTTCGAGGATATTCTAGTGAGGTTTCTCGAGGTTTGCCTCCTCAAAAATGTCATCAAGTAGTCTATTAGTAATTTTGGATCCTTGTCCCCCTACAATAGCCCCTCAAAACCTCGCTTTCTGTTCCTAATCTAGAAGAGGGAGGTTTTGATAGTTTAGGGTCGGTTTCCCCGACACACTTCCAGTGTGTTCCCATGTGAGAGTGTTCCTTCAATTGATCGAGACATGCTCCTGACGCTTTGGTATCCATAATGCCCTAATAAAAACTGTAGGCGGCTCCTGTTCCCCACGTTCTGCTGTGAGATCATGATCCTACAACCCCTATTCTTGCATTGAAGGGGCGGGAAAACTGCCACTCCTTTTTGGACCCTTATATAAAGGAAGAGATGGGGGCATTAACTCCATTCTTCTTTTTTAGAACATACATTCACTCCTTTCTTCAGATAACTCGCCTGAGGAGCCCTTCTTCCCAGATTTTGTAAGTGTTTTTGTGATTCTTTCTTTCTTGACGGATTTTTAGATCTTCTTTTCCTTTTATCCTCCCTTTCTCACAAATGGGTAGATTTTTTAACTTAGTTAACACCCCCACGCATAAAGAAGAGTTCAAAAGGCGATATAGGATTCCTAGTAACGTGTCCATATAACACTGTAATTTAGGAGCGTGGTATGAGCAAAGACCTATTGAGGTCGTAGCGATTCTTATGATAGCATTTGTTGAGGGAGGAATGAGGATTCCTATGGGTAGGGTTACTAGGGATTTTTTGAATCTTTACCGACTTTTCCCTACTCAGTGTGCCCCAAACACTTTTAGGATATTGGGTAGTGTAGATGCAATAAATGGCAAGATAGGTATAAATCTTACCCATCATGACATAAAATGGGTCTATAGTTGCCAGAGGAATAATGAAGTGGGATACTACCTAAAAACTAGGGTTCCTGCTGTTAAATTAATTTCCTTCCTCCTCGAGACGAACAAAGGCATGGACAAGGATTTTCTCATCGTTTCAGGGGAGTGGCATGATGGAATTCACTGCCCGACCACAGATGGCATTCCATGTGGGGTGGTTTAGGGAAACCTTTATGATTTGTGCTATTTAGGAACTAAAACACCAATATTCTATCTCTATTTTTCTATGCTAGTCCTTTTTCTCACTTTTATTCCCTTTTGTTTTTTTGTTTTTAAGACAAAAAGGCTACTGCTAAAAGGCGAAGCTTGGTGAACTTCAACTTGCTGAACCAAGTCCTGAGGTTCGAGATCTTCCTAAACCAAGACGGCTAACTTCAGGCAGTGCATATCATCCTTGGCTTTGAACTAATCTCCACATGCTTCCAAGTTTCTAAGCATGTGATCAAGGCCAAAGCCCCATGTCTCGTACTAGTTGACGTGGCTATTAAAGGGTTCATCTAAAAGCCTCCTCCTGTCGGAACTCAACTTGTGGAACTCCCCACCCTACAAGAGACTCAAACTTTAGTTGAGGAAGTCATATCCTTGGACGACGAGGTTGAAGCTCAATTTGAGGAGGTCGAGGAGGAAACTGAGGAAGAAAGCATTGAAAGCCTCATTCGCGATGAAGACTTTGAGATGTTCTACCATTGGGGATGTGATTGAGGACGTAGCATTCACCTTGAGACTGGCCACAGTTGCAATTAGTGAGGACCAGGAGGCCACCAAAGTTCCAGAAGCAATGGTGATAAAAAAAAGGCTACCCGACTTGCTATCAATGCTAGAGTCTCACGCTGGAGATACCATTCTAGAGGTTCCTGTGGTGCCCAGGCCTCCAACACCCATTCCTCCTCCTCCTACCTAGTCCGATTCCGGCTTATAAAAAGTGAAAAAGGGATAAAAAGGGGGGAAAGGGTCCCATCGAGGAAGGGGAAATCCAAGAAGAAACTCCTCCCGAACAAGCTAAGGTTGCCAAAGTTACTCGGTCCTAACAAAGGAGCAGAGGAGAGACTTCAGAGATGATCTTGGAACGCCGTTCGCGGGTTCTGAATTCGGAACCCTCCACTGGTTCTGGATGGAGCCCCCCTTCCCACAGATTCATCAATTTGTGATTTTGATAATGGTAGGGTAGGCTATGTGGCCAACTCAGTAGAGCAAGCGCTTTTTCTACCTCGAGATATGGCCGAGCTACGCAATCTGAAGAAGCATGAGATTTTTCCATCACTGAAGAAGGACTTAGCCCTGGTGCGTCTTTTTTATTTATTTATTTATTTATTTATTTTATCTAGATCCTTAGCTTCTAATTCTTTTTCTTTACTTTCACATTTGTAGGCCACCCAAGCAGCTCACGTGGTTGAGGAGTGGGTCGACCAAGCTCTCTATGAAAAGAAAGAGGAAGAATCCTGGCATTTTGCCAACTAGAAAGCCCAAGCCCAAACCGACAAGAAGCTAAAGGAGACTCTCGCGAAACTGGCTAAATGCGATAAGGTTCGGAAGAGTGCTGAAGCCTCGATTGAGAACTCCAAGAGGCAGGCTCGTGAACAATTCCTCCATATGAGAGAGGCAGAAGGTCATCTCATACTTGCTCAGGCTAAAGTCGTGGAGTTAAATAAGGAGCTAGAGCAAAAAGCCGAGGAGATGAACAAGGTCGAGCAGGCAGCTTACAACTTAGGGTAGAAGGAAATTGAGGCACATCTAAAGTCCCAGATTCCCGTAGTATACCGAGGGTTTTGCCTTCGAACTTGGATCAAGGCTTTAAACTCTGTCGGTGTGGATCCTTCCTCGGAGTTAAGGAATCTAGAGAAGATGTTCTACCCCCAACCATTAGGGCAAAGGTTCTTGCTTCAACCCCAAATGTTATGGCCCTACCCCCCATCCCCCTTTTTTAGTACTTCAATTTATTAATGAAAAAACTTCGACTTACCCTTTGTCATATGCACTCTCTTTTTACTTCCTACTTATTATTTTCAGCAGTAGTTTTTAACATTACACTAGCAATATCCACCACGAACTACCCTGTTTTCCTGATCTTTACCATACACTAATGTTTGACTTCATGTATATTTCTACTTTCAATAGACTTAGTCTTTTAAGGAAAACCCTTATTCTGTAATCCAAGCCATCAAGTCTTTCTAGGTTTGTGTCACACTCACGAAACCTAAAGATGAGCTTGTCCGAGGTAGGCTATCCGAGGTATCCAACTTGGCTAAGGTCTCACCCAAACTTATTAAGAGAAATTAGGTGTTAATTTACCTAAGGTAGGTAATTTGAGGAATCGAACCTGGCCGGGGTTCTGTTTAACGCTTAGAACAAATTAGGTGTTAATTTACCCAAGGTAGGTGATCTGAGGAATTGAACCTGGCCGAGGTTCTATTTAACTTTTATTAACAAATTAGGTGTTAATTTACTCAAGGCAGGTGACTTGAGGAATCGAACCTAGTTGAGGTTCTGTTTAACCCTTATTAACATCGAAAACCAATCTTAACAGAGACAGAAAGTGCTGCTTAATACATCTTGATTGTATACATAAACATGATCCTTTACAAGATTTCAAACTAGTAATAGTATTTCCGTAAGTTATTCATATTCCATGGTCAAGGGACCATAATCCCATCTAGATCCTCCAAACGATAAGCCGCTACTCTAGCTATTGAAGTCACTCGATAAGGCCTTTCCCAGTTGGGGCCAAGTTTTTCCTAAAAAGGATTCTTCATACTTCCAACCACCCTTCGCAGGATGAGGTCACCGGGGATGAACATCCTCGCTTTTATCCCTTTCTTATATCCTTGTTTAAGCTTCTGTCAATACTGCGCTAACCTTATGGCGACGACTTCCTTTTGCTCCTCGGCTAAGTCGAGGTCAAAGGATAGGAGTCATTCATTGTTACTATCAATGAATTGATCGGATCTCATTGTCGGGAATCCAGTTTCTGTAGGGATAATTTCTTCAGATCCATATGTCATAGAGAAAGGGATCTCTCCAGTGGATCTTTAGGGAGTCGTACGATACGTCCACAAAACATGGGCAACTCATCTACCCATTTTCCCTTAGCCTCCTCTAATCTCTTCTTTAAGCCATTGTTGGGGTCGAATATTTGTTTTTTATCCCCAGGTCACAGCAATATCTCTGAAAGGCTTTACTATCAAATTGAAGCCCATTATTCGAGATGAGAGTATTTGGAACCCCAAACCTCGTCACGATATTATGCCATACGAATCTCTTTACATCTTGATCTCAGATGTTTGCCAAGGGTTTAGCCTCTATCCAGTTGGTGAAATCATCAGTAGCGACAAGGAGATATCTTCAATTCCTTGTAGCCTTAGGGAATGGTCCAACAATCTCCAACCCCCACTAGGCAAAAGGCCAAAGGCTACTCAATGGATTAAGAACTCCCCTTGGTTGGTAAATACTAGGAGCATATCTCTGACACTGGTCACATTTTTTAACATACTTCTGGGAGGATTTCTGTATACTCGACTGCTAATAACCTTGTGTTAAAGCTCTATGGGCAAGGGACTTACCTCCCGTATGACTGCCATAAATCACCTTTTGTAGTTCTTCCAACAACATTTCCACTGCCTCAGGATGAATACACAATAGATATGGCCCTGAATATGAATGCTTGTACAACTTCTGATCCTCGGACAGCCAAAATCTTGGTGCTTTTCTTCAGATTTTCTCTGCTTCAGTTTTGTCCATGGGCAAAGTTCCATCCTTAAGGAATGAGACTACTGGGTCCATCCACCTTGGGCCCACTCGCATGAAGTGCACTCCTACTGGTATTTATGTATCGTACGCAGGAATCGCCAGGTCTTCCGCAAGTATAATCCTCGAAATTTTCTCTAAAATTGTAGTAGCTAGAGTTGCTAGTGAATCAGTGTGAGAATTTCTACTTTGAGGAATTTGTTCCAAGGTAAAGGAATGGAAGCTATCCGATAAACGCTTTACCTGACCTAAGTACCATAGCATCCTCGAATCTTTTGCCTCAAAGTCACCCCGAACCTGTCCAGCTATGAGCCTTGAATCATAATATGCCGTGATAGTTTTACCTCTGAGCTTTTGAACAGCAATTAATCCTGCTTGGAGGGCCTCATACTCCACTTCATTGTTCGTCGCCGAAAAGCCAAGCCTCAAAGATTTTTCTAATGCAATCCCCTCTAGCGAGATTATCACGATACCAATTCCTGACCCCTTTTGGTTGGTTGCGCCATCTACAAACAACTGCCAAGCCTGCTGGGTCGTTATTGAGCTCATCCTCATTTCTTCTTTGGGCTCTCTTTCTTCCTCGAGGTCTCCTGGGTCTAACTCCTCGGTAAATTCCGCCACCAAGTCTGTGAGGATTTGCCCTTTCACGACCATATGAGGCAGATACTTGATATCAAATGCAGCAAGCATAGTTCCCCATTTTGTCACTCTCCCCGTGTAGTCAGTCTCCAAAATAATGCCTGCAAAGGAAATTGAGTCAAGATGACCACTGTATGACCTCGGAAGTAATGTGGGAGCTTCTTGGTGGCATGAATGATAGTAAGGATAGCCTTTTTAAGAGGGAGATACTTGACTTCTACCTTTTGAAAGGATTTGCTAACATAATACATTGGTTTTTGAATCCCTTCGTCGACTCGTATCGAGACCAAATTCATTGCATGCTGCGCAACGGCTATGTATGCATACAAAATCTCCTCTTTCTCCGGTCTAGACAAAACCGGTGGATGAGCCAAGTACACCTTTAAGTCCTCAAAAGCTTTGTCACACTCCTCGGACCAAGAAAAATCCTTCCATTTACGTAATAGCTAAAAGAATGGTCTACATCAATCAGCAGACCATGATATGAATCTATTCAAGGCTGCTGTCATTTCGGTTAGATGCTGAACTTCCTTCAAATTCTAAAGAGGGTGCAAATTATGAATAGCCTTGATCTGGTCGGGGTTAACCTCAATCCCTCAATAGGTGATCAAAATTTTCCAAAGCCTACACCAAAAGAACACTTAGAGGCGTTTAAACGCAGTTTGTGTCTTCTCAATATTGTGAAAGTTTTCACTAAGATCTGTCAGGTGCTTGGACTCTTCTTTGCTTTTCACCACTATGTCATCAATGTATGGCTCTACGTTTTTTCCCAACTAGTTCTCAAACATCCTCATCACCATTCTATGATACATAGACCCAGCATTCTTTAGGCCGAAAGGCATACTAGATAATGATAGTTTCTTGTTGGAGTAAGGAAAGCTGTTTTCTCCTAATCTGACAATGCCAACGGGATCTGATGATGCCCGTAAAAAGCATCCAGAAAACTCATTCTAGGGTGTCCAAATGTTGCATCTACTAACTGATTGATCCTCGGAACAGGGAATGGATCCTTAGGGCAGGTTTTATTAAGGTCTGTAAAATCCACAAACTCTCTCCACTTCCTTGATTCTTTCTCACTACAATAGTGTTGGCCAACCACTCAGGATAAAACACCTCCTTAATTGCCTCTGCTTGATTAAGCTTTCGAATCTTCTCTTTCACTGCCTTGGCATGCTCTTTAGAAGAACGCCGAGGTGGCTGCTTCCTCAAGGTTTCCTTGGGATTTACATTTAATTGGTGACAGATGAATTCTAGGTCAATTCCAGGTGCTTCATACACACTCCAAGCAAAAATATCCAAATTTTTCTTTAAAAAATCTACTAGTTATTTTTTATCTTCTAATGGGAGCTGAGTCCCGACTTAGAAGTACCTTTCTTCATCCTCTTCAATGACTACTTTCTCGAGCTTCTCGCATGATACTAAACAATTCGAGGGGACTGGCAACCCGGGTTGTGATTGCTACAAGGTTGGTCTTATCTCCAGAGAACCCATTTCGGTCACTCGTTGGCTAACCACTGCTACCATACATTGTCTGGCCACTGTTTGGCACCCTACCAGTTCTGCTACTCCCTCGATAGTGGGATATTTCAACTTTACATGCAAAGTTGAGGACACAGCCCCCATAGCTTGCAACTATGGTCTAGCAAGGGTAGCCATGTACAGAGAAAAAGCATCCACTATGAGAAAATCCACGCTTACCACTTTATCTCCTGTTTGCACAGGCAGTCATATCATTCCCTTTGGAATAGTGGTATTCTCGTTAAATCCGATCGCAGGAACATCATACTTGCCTAGGTCCTCTAGCTGAAACCCTAGACCTTTGAACAGGTTAGGATACATGATTTCAACCTCACTTCCTTGATCAATCATTACTCTCTTGACATCAAACACTGCTATTCGCAAGGTTAGCACCAATGCATCATCATGTGACTGAATTGTTCCTTGCTTATCTTCCTCGAAAAATCCCAAGATTGGCTGATCCTGAATCCTGGGCTTCTTAAGCAGTGTTTCCCCTTCATTTCCCTCTATTTACGAAGATACCATCATTACTCCACTGACCGGGTTAGGGCCCTTCCTTGGAGACACAAAGATGACATTTATTGTTCCCAAGGACGATCAAGAAATTCCACTTCTATTTCGTTTGGGGGCCAGCATGGTTATGAGGCGCTTGACTAAAAACTCCTTTCTCAGTTGGGATGATGTAAACCGACCTGACGAACTATCCTTTCGGTCAGGGGAGAAAGCCTTGGTTTTTCCATTGCCAGAATTCTGGTTGTCCTCAACCCTTTTATGCTCCTCAATCCAATCCATTAATTGGTGCATATTCTGAGGCGATTTCATGGTAAATGACTGCCAAAGATCAGACTGTGTAGGGAGGTCCACCTTGAAGGTTCGAACAACGACATCTTCAAAGTCCCCATCAATCTCATTATAAATTTCCTAATACTTATCGGAATAGTTCTTCAAGGTCTCTCCCTCCTTCATAGATATTGAGAGTAAAGAGTCTAGAGGCCTTGGGACCCAGCTACATGTCATGAACCTCGCCCCGAATGCCTTTGTCAGCTCCTTAAAAGAGTGTATAGATCCTTCTTCAAGACTATCGAATCATCTCATGGCCACTAGACCAAGGCTCGAGGGGAAGACTTTACACATTATGACCTTATTCTTGGAATAGATGGTCATTTTTTTTATTAAAGTGGCTCACATGTTCGACAGGATCGGTCTTACCATTATAAATGGTAAAAGTGGGTTGATTGAAACGATGTGGGAGCTTGGCCTACTTAATACGCTAAGAAAAAGGGGAGCGGGATCTAGAGCAAGGTTTTTAGACCCAGTCCATTCATTGAATCGTAAAAGGGAGAGGGCCAAGGTTTTTAAGGTCGAACTGAGGTTGAACCGGGGTCGAACTGTAATGACGTCATAATTAAGTTAATAATTAATTAATATTAAAAAATATATAAAAATTAACAATCTTGTCAAAAATAATAATTAAAGAGGTTCAAGTATATCTTAATTAAAGATAAGGTGATATTATTTTACAAATTTAGACAAAGATAATTAAATATTCTTCTATTTCAAATACTTTACCAAATTTGTTCCACATAACAATTTTTCAGTATACCAATATAATTCAAAAAGTAACTTCAAATGTTTGGATTACTGTATCCTATTTAAACTTTCAAATGAAATTAAAAAAACCACAACCACAAATGTCTTGTCTCATCTTAAATAATTATTTTAAATACAAAATACCATACCTCTAGACCCTGGACTTGTTCAACCAATGAAAAAAAAGAAAAAAGAAAAAAAGACCTTGGACTAGTAAAAGTTGTATTTGAACCTACTCACCTAGAGTTTCAAACGGAAATAAAGACAAGGAAAAAAATATCTATAGCCATTACCCACACTGACTCCACACGTATCATCTTATTTAATTAAAAAAACTACACTTCCCCAAGCAACTGTCTCACATGTCATGTCACCCTCTCCCCCAATAAAGCGTTAGATCCCACCTCCCTCTCTTAAGTGTCTTCATCTTCTTTCTTTTCTTCTCTCACTCTCCCTATCACATTCTCTATTCCTCTAATCTATCTTCATCAAAACAGATCCATCTTCCCTCCGACCAAATCACCAAACACGCAACAGTAGGATCCAGAGACAGTAGAACAAGATCTAATGATGGTGGAGCTTTTGGCGGAACGAGATTTCAAGCTTGGGCTTCCAGCGGTGACAACAGATGGACCACCACTTTTTTTTTTTTTTTTTTTTGGGTTCAGATTCAAAGGGAAGTAGAGAACTGTGAGAAGCAGTCTGATAACGGTTCTCAGAACCGTGCGATTGGACTGCGTTTCGAACGATTCCCTGCTTTTTGGCATAGACTGGTTCTTAAGCTTAAAAGAACCATGATTGTGAGAGGTTCACGGTTAATCCAGTCGGACCGTATAGTCCAGTCTAGGTTTAAAAACCTTGATCTAGAGGAGAGCCTTGCCCATGGCATCATGCCCTTAGCCTCTCCTTGGTGGGGTTCTAGACCTTCTACGATAATGTTTTCTTCCAAAAGTGTAATGGGATGACGACATGAATGATTCACTGGGTAGAGTTCTACTTTGAGGTTGGTAACTCCCATCGCTTTCAAAACTTGAACTTTGACTTGGGGTGGGAGTCCTTTGCTCCCTTATTCAAGTTTTGCGACGAAGTCATCGCCGTAACTGTTCCACCTTTTTCTCCAGGTTATATACTTCTTCATAACGTGAATTATGACTGGCTTCACGCTGGCCAGTTCGCTCAGAATGAACAGAAGGCGCTCTTTCGCTATGAGTATGGGCCAAATGATGGTCCCTTCTTCTCTCAAGATTAACAAAATGGTCCCTACGCTGGGATCCCCCAGACTCCAACGATCCACTATGCCTGGGACTTGCCATACTATGAAGGTTTTCAAGGGTACTTTAGGTGACACTTCCCACAGATGGCACCAATTATAGGGGGCAAAAAGTAGTTACAAAGAAGTTGACAGGTTTTGACTTTATACTTTTGCTCCCACAATTAATTTATAGAGATGGGATGCATAGTCAACCTTAAATACCTATTATAGAAAAGATCACGAACATCGTATTAATTCCAAATGAGATTTGAGTACATTCAATTGAGGAAGCCTTGATATGATAAGGTTAGTGTCCTCGGTTTTAGGCCGAGGATGGTGTTACAAGTTCTTTTTCTCCTTTTTTTCCCAAAAAGTACCCCCCTGATCCAAGTGCTTCTTGGCTTTATATAGTCAACCGAAATGCATCTGAACTTTACACTTGGAGGGCTAGGATCGAACTTCCTTGATACTTGTCCTATCAAGGCCTTACTAGAAGATTTTTACACTAAGGTATGAGCTGTATGAACACTATTCACAATTCATTTTCCCATTAATGCAGCTAGCTAAGTGGTTGCAATGCATTTACGTGTCCTTGGAACCCTAATTAACTGTGGTTTTTCTGTCCTTGCACAAGGTGGCTGGGATCTTTCCAAGGACATTTTAGTGAGGTTTCCCGAGGTTTGCCTCCTTGAAAATGTCATTAAGTACTCTATTAGTAATTTTGGATCCTCGTCCCCCCACAATTATTATTATTAGAAAAACACCACCACAAATTAGAGAAAAATTACAATAAAATAATCCTGAACATAATACCAAACCAGTATAAACTATATGAGGAGAACTTAGGTTTTGGATTTTATTAATTTAGGGTTCAAAATAGCTAGGAGTGAGAGTGGCGGTAGAGAGAGAAACATGAGATAAGAAGGAGATTGAAATGAGGAGAACTTAGGGTTTGAGTTTTATTTAGGAAGAGGGACAAAAAAGTAAATAACAAAATTGTATAATATATTTTTAAATATATATTAAATATAGGTGAGTCAAGTTGTGTTAGGCGGATTTGTGAAT
This sequence comes from Quercus glauca, assembly GCA_023736055.1. Lineage (NCBI taxonomy): Eukaryota > Viridiplantae > Streptophyta > Magnoliopsida > Fagales > Fagaceae > Quercus > Quercus glauca. The sequence goes on from CM043315.1 coordinate 23,062,738, forward strand.
TGTATTACCCGAATCCAACCCAACCCACTGTTAAAAAAAAAAAAAAAAAAAAAAAAAATTTCACACCCCAACCCAACCGACCAAGCCCTATAAACCGACCTAACTCGGCAGGCTGGGTTGGATTGGTTCGATTTTAGTAGGTTAACAACACACCCCTAGCTGCTGCAAGCAATCACTCGAGATAAAAATTGTAACACTGAATTGAGTAGCTCTTGAGCTTGTTCTGATTTGTCTCTAATTGACACCACTTGAATACTTTAGAGACATTCTAAACTAAGACTCAATTACTTCAAAAGTGCGTTTTAACTCAGATATTCGAACATATACAAAATATGACTCTTAACAACTTTAAATTGTTGTCAAGCATAATGTCATTAGTTAAGATCATACAACATCAAATTTTAATGGTAATAAAACGTAACTTAAAATAGAGTTTTTTTTTTTTTTTTTGAGGAAAACCTTAAAATAGAGTTAGATGAATACAATTGTAAATAATTAAATGTAATTGGTTCCTCAAATAAAATATTGGCAATTGATTGGGGTCAAAACACCGTTGGTTTAAACCCCAAAAAAAAGGATGCACCGTAACGCATGTATAAATGAAATGCATAATTAGGTATTTTCCAATTATTCAGTAAATTATCTATTTTCAAAATTTGATAATTAATTAAAATTTAAAAAGAATTTAAAACTCATAATTGTCCCTTAAAGAAATTAGAAATCAAAGCAAAATCAGATTGAGTCAAAATACTAATCGACAATTTGACCAGAACTTAAATTTAAGGGCACTTTAAACCCTTGTAAAAATATGAGTCGTTAAAGGCGTCTTAATTTAGTATCATGCTTATATGTTGCAAATATATCAATTGTGACTAGAAGTAGGGAATAAAACTAAAGTAAATAAAATAAACAACATGGCTACTAAGAAATAAGAATAAGCCAAGGAAGAAATGCAAAAACATAGACTTAGGCGTTGGGGTTTTTGGAAAATTGGACTTGACATCGAGGTGATATCTCGAAGGGTCCTAATAAGTATCCTTTTTCAAGTAGGGAATCGAGTCCATCCATTTTATAGGAACCTCACATTTGATGGAAAATTATTGAATATTTCGAAAGTAGTATAAATGCGTATTTTCTCCTCTCACATAAATTGTGGGTTTCACCATAAATTTAATTAATGGGACCCACAATTATGTGAGAGGAGGAAGTACGCATTTATGGTACTCCGGAAGCTCCTAATAATTACCCACATTTGATGGGCTGAATTAAATGTACATGACTCGATACTAATAAAGTGAGAGAACTATATTTCTAAAAAATAAAATTTTTCGGAGATTTATTTATTTATTTTTAATAACAAATAATAGTTTAAATATTTAGATGTATGATCCCAAGTCAAAACAATATCCACGGACAACCCAATAGCAAAATGGAAAAATGAGGATGCAGGATCAATGAACTATGCGTCAAAGCAAATTTCAAAACTGAGTTTGTCACGCTACATAATTTGATCCGCTATTCCAGCCAGTGGCATTTCGATTCGATCTTTTTCGGATTCCTAGGAATCTAACTCAAGAAATGGGTGCATAAAACAAGCCAGATTTTCTTTCACCCAGTAGCAATTGTCAATATACTGCATTGCGGATATATTTTGATGCCAACTCACGACAATGATATGTGACCAAAGTATCTTATAAATCTTTTTATTTATTTTTTATTTTTTATTACAATTATAGGTTTTCTAGAAGACTAGAACAGATTAACCACAAAATGATGATAACCTCTATAAGCAGAGTGAGGGTTAATGGGTGTTTTAACTTAAAACACACGATTATCTAGACCAGCCACACATCATGCAAAATTTCCCAAAATTGCCAACCAAGCATATATTGTAAATTCGGCACTTGGAGTATAGAATTTTAATAGAATTCAGTGCTCCAAATATCAGACTCAACACTAATCTGCAAACTCCTAAATAACTTCAAAGTGTCGAAAAACATAAAAATTAAAAATACCAATTTACTGACAAATCACCCAGCCTTTTGAAAAGTACTGAATTAAGAGTTAAAACTCCCAAATAAAATAATCCCCAATTAAAAGTGCAACAAGAGGGTACAGTGTGTTATGTTAATTAGCAGCCACGTTATAATTTTTATAGCACAAGCTTTGGCTGTTTGGCATGCACTATTTTGATAGAGGTGTAAAGAGATGAGGAGGCCCAGGTCCTGAAAGTAATTTGTAGGATTAGTATCCACCTTTTCATTCAAGAATATAGGATGATTTGGACAATACTTGAAGGTTTTATTCTCTCTCCCTATTACTTTTCTTCATTTATGCAGTTGATAATTTTTTTTTCGGTCATATAATTGAAGACAAAAGATCAATACAATCTCTATTATTGTTCAAACGAAAACTTGATATAAAGCGCTACAGAAATACATTCAAGCCTCTAGCATCGTTCACCATGCGGATCACTTATTAGTATCAGAATTACTATCTTCACCCTTTTCAACGCTTTGATACTTATACAAAGAAGCGCAAACCAAGTAGTAACCAAAGTTGATCACTCCCACCACAACTAACAACCAATACATATTATCTAGCCTCCCATTATTTATATTATTTGGTAACCATCCAGTGACCCTTTGGACAACATCAATCAAAGCGTTGCTCATATAAAAAGAAATCCCGACAATTATTGCAATCATCGCAGTTGCTGTGCTTTTTAGTGTGGTAGGAAATTCTTGATAATATAATGCAACCTGTCTTTGGAAATGAAATGCTTCTCCAATGCCAAGCACAACTAGTTGTGGAATTAGCCACAAGGCTAGCATGGGCACTATGGACCCGAGCTGGCCTTGGAGATGGTGGGCATGAGCTTTTTTGAGCCGCTTTAATTCCACTAGTGCTGAAATTGTCATACTTAGAATGTTTAGCACGTGGCCTAATCCTATTTGTTGGAGGGGTGTAGGAGACTTATGAATCAACTTTTGCCACATTGGACATAAGAATCGATCAGTAATGGTATTAAAAATGGCTGTCGTGATTAAACATACGACTAGGATAAACCCAGCAGGAATTTCGAAATGAGGTCCAAGGGGGCAGTCCATGGTTAAAGCTTGGAGTATTGTCAAACTAGTTAAGACTCCTATTGGGGTACCTGAGAATATATTTGATGACCAAAACGGGAAAATCCTAATAAGGGTTTTGAGATCTTCTATTTGTTGTACAGTGCATATCCTCCAAGGTTTTGCGATCAAACCATCAGATCCAACATCTCCTTCTGTTTTAAGTGCAGCACGATTGAGGAACCTACATTGAGAGTGTGTTTTTTTTTTTTTTTTTGAAAATACAGCAAACTTTCATTCATTGAAACTGAAGGGAATCAACATACAAAGCCTCCAAGGCTGGTGGTGGAGAATCCTTTACCCAAAATACATCTTCCACTATAGATTTAGCAAAACGTGCTAGGGAGTAAGCTACACCATTTGCATCCCTTTTCACCAGTTTTAAATCTACCCACTGTAAACTAGCCATCAAACATTGAATATCTGCAAAAATATGACCAAGCCGAGACATATTTGTATCAAAGGACCTTAGAGAAGTCAACACCTGTGCATTGTCTCCTTCAATCACTAACTCTGAAAAACCAATATCAACAACAAATTCAAGAGCTCTACAGCATGCGAGGACTTCAGCTTCCATGCTATCTTGTACCTGCGGTCCCTTGGCGGACATGGCACCATCACTTCACCCTTTTCATTGCGAATGATAGCTCCTATACCCGAGCACTTCAGGTCAGGGAAATGGCTGCATCAAAGTTAAGTTTAAACCTTGAAATTGGTGGTGGGCACCATCTACTCTCTGTGCTGGTTCTGCTGCCTATGGTTAGCTGTTCCTGAGCTTGTCGAAACTCTGCCAGAAGATCAAATGCCCTTTTGTTCAGTTGGGTTGGTGACTGAAGTTTGCCTCCATGTACGATCCTGTTCCGTTGGGTCCATATGAGCCAGGCTAGGACTAAAAATAGCTCCATTTCTTCCCTTGACAGCCGGTCTTACATCTCCTCAAATAATTGCAATGAATCCCATTGACCTCCACCACATTTTTGTAACTTCACAAGACTGCTAGCCCACACATCCCTCGCCACCCCACACTCTCATAAGGCATGAATCACTGTTTCTGGAGCACTTTTGCAGAGTTCACATGTATCATCCTCCATAATTCGTCTATGAACTAACTTTTCTCGGGTAGGAAGGATGTTTTGGCATACCCTCTAGCCAAAAATTTTGATTTTATTTGGGACCTTAAGCTTCCATAACATTGCCCAAACTTTAGTATCACTCAGCCCTCTTGAAGTTTCTGTCCAATCCGCCCCCCTAAGCACCTGTGTTGCCACATAGTAACCTGATTTCACAGTATACACTCCCCTTACTGTGTGCAGCCACATCACCGAGTCCTCTACCTGCCTTCTACTTAGTGGTATCCTTAAAATAACCTCTGCATCTTCCTTTTGAAACTTTGACATGATTAGCTCTGTATTCCAACACCTTAACTCAGGTTCCGTAAGATCAGACACTCTCCATTCCCATTCTTCCTCAACCGGGTGGAAAAGAATTTTATTTGTGGGGTGATTAGGGATCCAACTATCGGACATGACACGTATGGATGTTCCATCTCCTACCCTCCAACAACACCCTTTTTTTAAAATAGATTGGGTAGCTATTATACTCTTCCAAATATAAGAGCTAGTCAGTGAATCAACTGCTTCCAAGAATGAGCAACGTGGGAAATAACGAGCTTTGAGACACTTGAACACTAAGGATTCTTGGTTTTGCATTAATCTCCATCCCTGTTTGGCTAGCATGGCAAGATTGAAAGCCTTCAAATCTCTGAAACCCATTCCTCCAAATTTCTTAGCTTGAGTTAAAAAACTCCATCTTCGCCAATGGATTTTCCTCTTTCTATCCACTTGACCCCACCAAAAATTCACACACATTGCGTTGAGATCATCACAAAGCTTTGTTGGTAATTGGAATACACCCATCGTGTATGTGGGGATAGATTGTGCCACGGCTTTAATCAACACCTCTTTTTGGCCTTGGACAGTAGCTTTCCTTTCCAACCGTGCAACTTTTTCTACACTCTATCTTTAAGGTAGGCAAAAGTTTGGTACTTTGCCCTTCCAACCAATGTCGGCAACCCCAAGTAATTTTCAAACTTTGCCGCTTCTTTACATCCAATGTCGCCTTTATCCTATCCCTCATGCCCACTGGAGTGTTGTTGCTGAAAAAAACTGAGGACTTCTCCATATTAATTATCTGCCCTGAAGCATTAGCATAGATTTGAATGAGTTCATTTAACACCTGGACTTCCTTATGAGAGGCTTTGCAAAATAATAACGAGTCATCAGCAAAAAGCAAATTAGATATCCTTGGCGCCCTCCTACAAATAGCAATACCATGAATCCTCCCCTCTAACTCCGCTTTAGCTAATAAGGATGTGAATCCTTCTGCACACAAGAGAAACAAATAAGGTGATAGAGGGTCTCCTTGGCGGAGTCCTCTAGAGGGGGTAATATTTCCAAAGGGTTTGCCATTAATAAGAATAGAGAAGGTTGGTAAAGAGACACAAGCCATTACCAACCTGATCCAATGTTCAGGAAAGCCCAATTTAGTCATAATGCCATGAAGGAAATCCCATTCAACCCGATCATAGGCTTTGCTAACATCCAATTTCAAAGCAAGAGAGCCTGTCTTCCCCTTTTTCCTACTATGCATAGTATGAAGAGTCTCATACGCTAATATAACATTGTCTGTGATGAGTCTACCAGGTACAAAGGCACTTTGTGTGGGTGATATGATTTGTGGCAGGATTAGTTTTAGTCTATTTGCTAAGACTTTAGAGATGATTTTATATATCATATTACAGAGGCTAATTGGGCGAAAATCAGACATTTTTTCAGGGGATTTAACTTTCGGTATAAGTACAATATTAGTGGCATTAACTCCATAAACCAAATGACCAGACTCAAGAAAACCCAGCACAACATCTATTACATTATTACCAACAATATGCCAATACTTTTGAAAAAAGAGAGCATTCATACCATCTGGACCTGGGGCCTTTGTTAGTGCCATTTGGATCAGCGCTGCTTTAACTTCATCTGCACTAAACTCACTGGTCAAGATTTGATGCATCTCAGCAGTAATTTTGTATGGCACTATACTAAGGCAGTCATCCATCCGGTCACACTCCCCTGCTGTAAGAATATTCAGGAAGTATTCTATAGCTACTCCTGCAATATCTTCCATTGTCTCAACCCAACTATTGTCTGAATCCCTTATTCTCTGTATAGAATTCCTCTTTCTTCTTTGAGAGGCCTTTCGGTGGAAGAACTTCGTATTTTTGTCACCATGCTTCAGCCAAGGGATCCGAGATCTCTGTGCCCAAAATATTTCTTGTTTGCGCAGTAAATCATCCAACTTCCTACTCAGACCCAAGAGCTTTGCCTTACACTCCTCATTATAGTCATTACAATTCAAAACTTCAATTCTCTTTTGGAGTTGTTTGATTTCATCATTTGCCGGATGGGTTTTAGCTGAACCCCAAGCCATTAAATCTGCCCCACAGGTTTCAATTTTTTTGTCTTACTATCTCTAAAGCATTTGGCCGAACACCTCCTCTACCCTAAGCTTCCTCTACCACAGCCCCACAATCTTCCCAAAGAAGCCACACCTCCTCAAACTTAAAGCCACGGCTTCCCCGTCCTTGCCATTTTTTGTCACACTTCACATGGAGCACAATTGGAAGATGATCAGAGGCATAAGAGGATAAGTGAAATACCTTAGAAAACAGGAATTTTGCCCTCCAAGCCTCATTCCCCACCGCCCTGTCCAGCCTCTGTTTAGCGTTCGCATACCCTGGTCTTCTATTGTTCCAAGTATATGGGTACCCTTCAAAGCCCAAGTCAATCAATTTTGCCAAGTCCAATGCCTCACGAAAATCATCCATAAGCCTCTGTTGCGGCGGGGTATTGCTTAATTTCTCCGAAGAGTTTAGTATGGCATTAAAATCACCTATACAAACCCATGGTCCATCAACAAAAGATTTTAGATGACTGAGCAGAGCCCAAGACTTACCACGTTGACTAGCTTTAGGCCACCTATAAAAACCAGTGAGAAACCAGATGAATCCATCTTCTGACGTAACTTTGACAAGAATATGGTTCATGGTAAAATTGATAAGCTCCATCTGCACTCTTGCCCTCCAAATCAATGCTAATCCTCCTCCGGAATTCGGCTGCTTCACTATGATTCTATTTGGAAACGGTAAATCACCTAACTGTCTGTCAAACCCCTCTTTGTCCAATCTAGTTTCCATCAAAAAGCATATCGTGGGCGCTTGAACCCGCACGATATCGCCCAGGTTTCGAACTGTCAAAAGGTTCCTAAGCCCTTGGCAGTTCCAACTTAAGATTTTCATTGCATCCAGCAAGGGCGGCTCTCCACCCTCGCCGTTTCTTCATCGTGGTCTACATCTTTGTCAGCTACTCTCCTCTGTTTCGCTGTTTTCTTTGTAACCCCGTATTCACATTCAGCTTCCTCATCATATTTAATCCCTCTCTTCCCCAATAATGAGCCCGAACACTCTTTATTTGCTTGCACCGGTCCACTGTCCATATGAGCAACACGAGTCCACTTGGGCTTGTTTTTTGAGTCCATAGGCCCACTAGTTTTAAGCTCCTGCACATGGTCTTTATGATTGAGCATGTGAGTTGAATTTGATATTAAACTCTGTACCTCAGTACCGTTACTCTCCTTGTTAAGTTTACTTTTTATCGAGCTATTCTCAACGTCTCCAAGAATCATGGCAGAACTTTTATGGCCTTCTAAATGCAACCCGGATTTTGCGCTACTTCCAAATCCAACTTCCCCCCCCTAAGGTTTTTGTTAGGCTCCTCAGGTGCCGTCATCACTGACTCCGCCAGCTTGGTATTACCCTTTCCATCATCTTGCGCCTCTTCCTCGTCCCTGGTTGAACTCATTGGGCCCTTAGCAGTTCACTTCGATGGCGTGCGAGACCAGCCTCCAGAAGCTCTCATCCAATCCCCGTATTGGCATTTCACCCCTCCACTTTGTTTTGCTGCAACAAAATGCTCAGTGCAATGCTGAAGGTCATGTCCCAGCACACCACAATAGTGACAGAAGAGTGGCAGCCTCTCATACTTGAACTTGCACCATGTTCGTTCACCATCTGCACTAGCTAGGTAAGCCCCCCGCCTAAGGGGTTTAGAGATAGGCAAGGCCACCTTAACCCTCATAAAAAAGTTTTGATCATCTAGATTCCTCCTGCTCTCCACTTCTTCCACTTTACCGAGTCTGCCACCTACCTCCATAGCCAAAGTGGGAGACACCATATCAAATGGAGCATCCCAGATTTGAATCCAAAGAGATGCCACATCCAAACTCATGTTCTTTGCATTCATGCCTCTGTGCCATTTTTTGTACCAAGAGAATTTGATTATCAAATGTCCATGGGCTGTCTCGAATTCTTCTCTCCATATCAAACTCAATTTTGAATTTGAATTGGAAAAGATTCTCCCCCACTTCTACAATCTCTAGTCCTTCATTCAAGCCCCAGGCCCTACGTAGAGTGGCTTTCGCTGCTCTTTTGTTAAAAGGTTTACAAGTGAGAAACCTTCCGATCAGGCTTAAGTTACAACGTTCAATCTCCCTTAATCTTCCTTCATCCGGAATCGCTATGGTTTCTTCTTCCTCCACCATTAACGTCATGTTCTCCAAGCTATCAATAACCTCCTCCGCCATCGAGATAGCAGGAAGGATTGATAGGACCAACAACCACTATAATAGTTTAGAGAATAGGCTAAACCCTAAGGGTGATCCTTAGAGAGGGAAGGCTCATCCACAGACGAGAGAGACAGCTCCTACCCGAGGAGAGAAAAACTTTACCCCCAAATTGGGATCCATTGAGAGTGTGTTTGAGTAGTGATGTTAGTCAAATAAAGTTTTGGCTTAGAAAATGTCTGTCACACTATTATTATGTCAAATCAATTATGAAATTTGAGAATTCAAATGATCTCCATATGCTTACAATTGTATGTTTCAAACTATTAATGGTCATCATCTATTTCAAGATATTAACGATTGTCGTTAAAAAAAAAGGAGAGAGAGAGAGAGAGAGAGAGAGAGAGAGAGAGAGAGAGTTCATTAAAAACAGAACACTAAATGGACATAGTGTTTAATACTAAGAACACTAAATTTCATTCAAAATTCCCATGTTGCAATAATTATGTCTTACGTATTCAATAGATGCATCTTCCGTTTCACAGTATATGAATTCTATAATCATGTGAATTTCACAAACTATTAAAAACGGATATGTATTAGATGCATGAAATACATTCTCCTAAGATGGCACATGTCAAGTATTTGTGGTAGTTTTATGTAATATTGATAATCGTAAAGTGACCAATTTTACAAATGTTAATAACTCTATTTCAATTAATCCCAAAAAACAAAGAAAGACTCAACTTCCTACCTAAAACTCTTTTTAGGTGTTGCAGTTGCAACAATTTCTGAGATTCCATCATGTCTGTAGTAGTAATCTTCGATTTTGGATGAGTGGGGCACCTTCCATTTCTGAATTGTAGCAACAATGACACAAACTATACTTGTGAATGGGCTCCCTTGTGGCTTATCATGAAGGTAGAAACAGTTTCCCAATAAGAGAAAGGCCAAGCCAATGAAGTTAGCAATTGCATATAGGCCAAATCCCTATTTCCAACTTAACGTTACCCTGAATGTAGATAATGGCCATGGTGCTTACCACAGCAGCAATATAGAAAGTGAAGAAAAACCATTTAAAGAAAATCCCTTGATCCTTGGGATTATTAAATTGATTTGCTCCCATAGTTGCTATGGTAAATCGTCTATGAAGCACGGATGCGGCTGGGAGGGTGCTGCACTGGAGTCCGATGCGGGGTGCAGCGTTCGACGTGGCTACCCACACGTTGGTGCCATGTTTGAGCTTTTTTTTTTTTTTTTTTTTTTTCATGGATTCATGCCGATTTGCTCCAAACCGGGTAGATTTGGCCAGAATCAAGCCATATCGGCTGAATCGGTTGTATTGGCTGGCGAACGAAATGGCCGAAACAAGTCGAAATATGCCTGGAATCATGCCAGAATAGCCGAAATCGGCTTTGAATGAGGCCTAAACATCCTAAAAATGTCATTCCTCAATTTTATTATGAATATTTGTTGCTTTTTTTGTGTTTTCTTTTTTGTTTTGTGTTTCTTGCCTTCTTCTTTCTTTGTTTTGTGAATCAAGGCATAGTAATGTATTTTTTAAGAATATTTTAATAGTAAAAAGATATAGAAAATATAAATAAAAATATTTTTAATAATTTTACAAAAATTGCGAGTCCCGCACCTGCACCTGAATCCGGAAACGCACTCGTGCTTCATAGTAAATCGTGTACCTCCGAATCCAATACATGCCAGGGCTAAACTTGTGTATAGGATCGCATATTGGAGTTTTGAGGGTGGTGTGCACAAGCTTGATCCATTATCACATGGCCGAGGTCTCAAATGATCAAGTGTTGCAGTCAAGGTTAAGAGAATTATGCCCTACAAAGGAAAATGGTTTGGATGTTACGGATGCAGGTTCCTTTGGACATAGGTTTTTTTTTGCTTAAACTTGAAAGTTTTGCGGAAGCAATATAGAACAAAAATCTATATTTTCTTTTTAAAGATCGTTGTACCACACAACCATGGATTCTAAATAGAACAAACATTACGTACCTCTCTTAGCAACCCAAGCGTGTTGCCTCCCAAGGTATTCACGTCTCTCTCTCTATTTCTTTTGAGTTTTCAGAAGACTGCAGTATCACTCAGTAGTTCTGATGGCCAACCACTAAATATGATATTATAAAATCTTATTTTATAGTAGACTTCTAAAACCCTAGAGAGAGATTGGACGTGGGATCCTTAGGGATCCTAATCTTCAGCCGTAGGATTTTATCAATAACCTTTTTGAACGTTATTGACTTTTCTTGAAACTCTTTCCATAAATATTCCTTAATTTTCTCAATCATATCAAGAAAATATTTGAACTTCTACAAATTGCAATAATGTCCATCAACACATTGCAATTGACCCCTGAAGATTAGAGAATTACAAATGAGGTCCCATTACTTACAATTTTATATCTATGTCCTTCCACCATACTATATTCCCACAAGCCACTAGGACTGGATTAATATCACTGTCGTGTCCCTAGCTTATGTAACCCTTAATTTCTTGATTTCATAATTTCTATTGGACTTCAAAATATCTTTAAAAACTCTTTAAATATATATATATATATATATATATATATATATATATATACACACAATATTATATATATATATGAAAAACATTTTTGAAAAATGTTACCGGCCGGTTTTGTTTTGAGTCCAACTTCAATATGAAAATCAACTGAATATACTATCTTCTTTATAGACTGGTGGATTCATTGTTGAGCATTTATATATTTTACTCATTACACACATAACCCAACGTGTCTGTATATAGCCTTTAAAAATCGGCATCACCAGTTGACATTGTCAAAGTTATGTGCATAATAAATAAATATACACAAATCCCTCATGTTTAAGGACAATAGAAAAATTGTGATAAGACAACCTTTTAATTAACAGTGATCACTCCATAAGGTGTCCTTGATCGGATCCTATTCAGTGTATGTACTTGTTACATTACACCCACTTGTCTGCTTAAAGTCACAACCTCAATGATGGAGTAAATCATCCTATCATATAGCAGCACAACAAGTGTAGGCTTTAGTGGTAATATTCAATTAATATCCACAGCCTAGAACAATTTAATAATCTATGAAAAATCATTACTCCCTGTCTTTGGTTCCTTAACCATTAACATGATTTTTCTACAGATGTGACATCACATGCCACATTTAAACAATGAAATATACCTATAAAATTATGAATGTGAAAATAAATTTTTATTGTCAAATAAAAATGCATAATATTGTTTTTGAGGGCAAATAATTCTAACAAAACTTACTTGTTTATTTGTTGAAAATGGATTAAAAATAGTTTATTTATATTTAGATAAAATGAGCAATTAAAAAGTTTATTATAAACAAATTAGGTAAAAATCTAAAAGAAAATTTTATTGCCAAAGAAAACACTCCAAGTTACAAATTGAGTAGTTAATTACCAGCAAAGTAAAGAGTATTACCAGCAAAGAGATACAGGCAGAAATTGCAGCAACAGAGAGAACCTAAGAAAGAGTCAGCAACAATTGCTCCAATGACCGGAAGCAAATTGGTGCAACCATTCGTTATGTTTGAAATCTGAGCAGCATTTATGTTTTTCACATTGAACACCTGAATTAGATATACAATCAGGTTTGATATCCATCCCCTGCCTGCCCGCCTCCAAGTGTGAAGCCTGCTGCCACCCCTGCTTGATATATATAGAAATTCTGTGTGTTTTAGAGAGAGAGAGAGAGAGAGAGAGAGAGAGAGACCTATGATGAAGCCTGAAGGGGAAGGTGATCCAACCACCGTGTTTGGTACTGGAGCTCGATTATTAGGTTTCTCTATCATCCATATTGCTGATTATCTTTTGGTTCCAAGTGATGGCTGATTTATGCTACTTGTGAATGTTATATGCTAATTAACAAAACCGTGTGAATAATTTCCAGATTCCTCTAGGACTAACTTACCGTGGATTTTTTAGACTTGGAAAATCTAGAGTGATTATCAGTGTCTTGGAATTTATTATTCCAGTGCACCTACTAAGTACTAACCATATATTCTTGCCACTCAACTTCACATGAATTGAAAGGCACTTATAGTTTGTCGGTGCAAATGAAGCACGCTTGCCCTTAATAGAATTTGATTTGGCCACAATATTGTTAACTATACTCTCTCACCCAAAAAAGAAACAAACTATAGTTGCTCAGTTTATAGAATATTAACAAAATGAGAGTGTAACCAATAATTACAACTTACTCTGCTAGTGCTATTTATATCTAGAACAGAGCATAACCGCCTAATCTAGCAAAAACAGAATTTTAACTTGACTAATTATATACATACACGTGGAGAAAGTTTGTTACAAGATAAAATAAAAATATCGCGTGCAATTTATGTGCTTCAAAAAGAACCAAACGACAACGATTTGTCATCAACACGTGCATCACTTAAATTCTTTTAAGCTTGACGACGTAGTGTCATGTTGCTACTTGCTATGGATCCTTATCATAGAACGACATCGTTTTTGTATCTTTTTTCTTCTTTCCTTCTTAACTACAAGCCCGCTATCTGCACTGTTCATGTCAAGTTTCAACAAAATTCAAACGCAGAGACAGAGAGATGCCAAGTATCCTCCAAGGTTTTACAATTGAACCATCCAATCCAACGTCTCCTTTTATTTTAAGTGCGGCATGATTGAGGAACCTGCACCGATTGAGTGTGTTTGTGTATTTTCGGTTAATTGAATAACATTTTGGCATATAAAATGTCTTTCATGCTATTATTGAGCACGTTTAGTTAGGCATTTAAGCTGGGCAAATGCATATTTTTAGACCAAATTAAAATGTGAAAAAACAAATCTCTGGCGGGACTTTTTTAAGAAGTTGGGTTCTAAAATTCAAGCAAAACTAGTGTCTTAAAATTGAAAGAAATACCTATTTTTCTTGAACACCATTTTTAAACACTGAAACACAATTTCTGTTTTCTCAACACATTTTATTGAATGCACATTTTTGCAACAACCTTATCCAAATGGGTTCATTGCATCAAATGAATTATGAAACTGACAATTCAAATGATCTTCGTAAGTTTCTGATTGCATATTTCAAAATATTAATTGTTGTCTTATTAAAAAATAAGACAAAAAGTTCATTAAAAAATAAAACACTAAACGGACATAGTGATGGTCCATTTAATGTTCTATTTCTAAGAACAAGAAATTTGGTTCAAAATTCTCATGATGCAACAATTATATATTTTATGTATTCAATATATGCATTTTCTATTTTATCAATGATACTCAATTTATGGAACTTGTTAATGATATATGCCCACAAAACCATATGAATAATTTTCAAACTCCTATAATACTTAACCTTCACTCCTCAAAGAAAATCATTTAAAAAATCCAGGCCTGGCTTAGTGTGGTTTTCTAAAACTAGGAAAATTGAATATCAGTATCTTATAATTTACAGATAGCTCAACCGGTAAAGTCTCTAATAGTTGAATAAGAGATTTGAGATTTAATTCCTGCCTACACCAAAAACCGATTGTTGTCTTGGTCTGGTGATAAAGAATTATTTTCTAGCGTAGATGTCATAGATTGAAACTATCTCAATCTATTCTTGTTAATGTACCAGTCTAACTACTAATTATATTCTTGTCAATCAACAGAAAGACACACCATAGTTTATCCGAGCAAGTGAAGCACGCTTGTCGTAACCGAATTTGATGAGGACACGGAATTGTTAAATGAATATATTGTATAATTGTGAAGGGGGAGAATGATAATTCAGCCTATCTCAGTTTATTGGCTGATTTTGGGGAGGTTAATACCTTTAAGGGGGCATGGATTTGGAAATTAGACACTCCCAAAGATTATTAGTTTTTTATAGCTATGTATGCATAATAGCGTGCCTGTAAGGGATGTTCTTACAGCCAGGGGCATTAATTGCAGCAAGTTATGTCCGGTTTGCAGAAATCAAGTAGGGTCTATAGACCACTTGTTGAGAGACTGTTCGTTTGCACAACATTTTTGGTCTAAGATGGGGGTTTCTCATTTCTTTATGGCTAGGCACACTCAAAGTTTAGATGATTGGCTCTATGAGAATTGTCTTAGCAAGCGGATTCATCAGAATCACATTTCGTGGAGTGCTATATTTCCTTTTGCCATATGGAATCTTTGGAAGCATCGTAATAGAATGATGTTTGATAATGCCCCTTTTAATCTTAATCTTCATAGCCTTTGTCTTACCCAAGTTGTGGAGTTTTTCTTTTTTGTTGGTAATATGAGGAAGGCTAACAGAGAACTATTGTCCAGGTGAAATGGGTCAAGCCCCTTGTTGCATGGTTTAAACTAAATTCAGATGGGGCTTCATGTGGAAACCCAAGCAAAGCGGGAGGTGGTGGTCTTATAAGGGATTGCAACGGGATGTGGATCAAAGGGTTTGCGAGGTTTATTGGATTTGCTACCAGCATTACTGTTGAGTTTTGGGTGTTAAGAGATGGGTTGAAGCTGGCCTTGAATGCAAGAATCTAGCGACTGATTGTGGAATTAGATGCGAAAGTGGTGGTGGACCTTATCAAGTCTAATGTTGCCAATAATAAGCCGTATGCCCCTCTCTTATATGATTGCAGGTGCTTGCTGACAAGGTTCATCCAAGTCCAAGTGGTTCATGTGTATAGAGAAGGCAATCATTGCGCAGATGCACTTGCGAGATGGGGTAGCACCATGGCGGAAGCTTTTGCTATTTTTGATAACCCGCCAAGTTCTGACGTTGTGCATTTAGTTAATATCGATAATGTTGGCATGTTTGTTAATAGGATAACTGAACTTGATCTCACCTCTACTGTGAGATAGTCTGTGTTGGGGTATTTTTCTTTACACCTAATGTTATTTATTTTCCTTTCAAATGTATTATTGGACATGCTTAAATATTTTTTCAAACTATCACTATGCTAGCCCACAACCTTTCTCTTTTCTACCACAAAATTGGGCTACGCTATAGGACCCAATACTTTCTCATAGGAACCCAAATTATTCAGTAAGCGAGACAAAATCTAATCTCTTCTAAAGACCAAGAATACTTATGCTTGGCAATGTTTGAAAAGCCCACGATTCAAATCTATGGCAAAACAACTTTATCAATGGAATTCAAAGTCCACAATCAAGCTTAAACCCATGGTAATTTATTTATCCGAAAGCCATTCTTATTGGCAATATTTAAAGCCCAATTTTCATTGGCGACATCAAAGCTCAATTCTCATTGGCAACATCAAAAGCCTAGTTCCTACTAGCAATATCAAAATCCCAATCTTCATTGGCAATATCAAAAGCCCAAGTCCCCATTGGCGGTATCCAAAGCCCATTTTTTCATTGGCACTATTTTATCAAAAGAGCCCAAGATTATTGAACTCTTGGCAAGGAAAATATATCATGGTATAATCCTAGCCTAAATATTGCGATGACAATCGTCTTATAAAAAAACTCATTGGGAGTTATCTTGAAGATGATGATTTGTGTCACGACATCAACACTCATGGTAAGTATCCAAACCCACAAGCTCAACATTTACATTATGATACGGTTATTAGAAACCATGAGTGTTATTTAGAATATGGAATTTACAAGAGCATTTGGAAGCTTGTCATATTGTTTCAAACATTACAATTAATTGCCCAAAAGACCCATTGCAAGTATCTATAAAAACCCAAAGAATAGTTACTAATAAAAGTCCATGAGGAAGGAAAGCCCATGGCAACATGTGTTGTTGATTTTGTAGGATGCACAAAACCCGACCTAAGGGAACCAGCCCAAGTGAACAGGCCCAATCTAAGAGATCCTAGCAAGAAGCAGAGGACTGAAAGTAGGCAAAACAACATTTGTTCATCCCTGACCGAAGTACAACAAGAAAACCAAGTCCTTAAGAATGAACTAGAGACTGTCCCATCGGCTTTTGGTCACTCTCTACCTGACGCGTGAATAGTACCCAAGGTTTGTAACATCAGCTGAAGTCTAAAGGGTGATGGGACTCCATCATCTTTTTCAAGACTGCACTTCCAGCGGAAGGGGAGCTAAAACCAAATTATTCAAATTCCAGCAAATTGATGCTATAAATGTTAAAAGACATTCAAGACATGATTCATGTGCCAAGCCCATGAACCCTAAAGGGGGAAAAATTGGAAACATGTGGTTTGGAAGGCATAAGGGGATCTCCAGCGGAACCCCCTAAAGTAGGCTTAGAACTTGACATAGCTTGGGGTGTTGAATCCTACTTCTTGTGGGTCTAAATCTCAGTTGCAGTCTTAGGATTTGCTCTTGATACACGCCCCAATCACATTGATTAAGCTTAGCCCCAGAAATCCTAGCATTTAATGAAAAATCTCATCATTACCCAAAGAAGCAAAGTAGCTCATAAAGCAAACCTTCTACTTCTGACCAAAAAATCCAAGGAAGATTAACCCCAGTTCTCCACCCCTGAATCAGACCTACGTTTTTTGGATTCTTGTTAATTAATGCTCCTCTAAACTCCATTATAAAAGCATAAGCATCTCAGCCCACAAGCATAACAACTCTCTTTGAAACTTTCTGATTGATTGGTCATTTGGCTTGCAATTCAACTCTCTTTAAGCTCACTACTCATCCCTTTCAGCTCACATTCATCTAACCTCATACATTCTTTTCCTCTCTTTTACACAAACACAGCTCATAAATGCCTCCCACCACTTACAAAAAGCCTTAATCTTAGTGCTAATCTCATCTCTCTCACTAAAACAGCCCACATTGTCTCATTCATGCCTTATGAATACACACCCACCAAAATCTTAGCTTAATAATTGCTGCACTGAGCTGGGATCCCTCTCTCCCTTCACACCATGCCAATTAATCATTTCTCTCTTCCCATGGAACCTTTAATTTTGACTTTTTATTTTATGGTTGAAGGATATAATGTATATGTAACAATTGAACTTTTCTCTCACATTGATGTAATGATGGTTGAAAGTACAATGAACTCCCCTGACCAAGACATGCAATGACACATAGGAGTTAACACATTTCTAAATTTATTTAATCATTGACCATTGGACTGTTTAAATTTGTTTTTTCTGAATTAAGTGTAATTTTACCCTTACTACTGGAGATTTTATTTCACTTGGATTATCAGACCAGGACCACTAATGAACTAATTAAGTATTGTAACATGTTTTTTATTAGGCTTTTTGTTGTTGTTTTGTCAAGTATAGCCTTAGTTTTCTTGTTTGGATAGGCTTTGTCATCACACCGAAAGCTTTTGGATACTATCTCAAGAGCCCATAGTCGAGTTTCGGCTTGACTTCCTAACATCTTAGATAGAAGCATCAATATCCCCCTCGACAGTCTGTTTTTTGTATTTCCTTTTAACAAAAAAAAAAAAAAAAAAAAGAAGAAGAAAGATAATTTAATATGGCATAGTCACCAAATCCAAAAACGGCGAGACAGAGAGATGCTATTTTTGACTTTGCAGTTTGCAGTCAAGGACTCAAGGTACCATTTTTTTTATTTTTTGAGAAGCAGTAAAGGTATTATTGATTGTAACTTATCCATTCATCAAAGAAAGCAATTGAACAGTTAATAAAGTTACTTCGACATTTATGGTTCAAACATCAGAATAGTCAATTGGATCCAATTGACGTTGATTAAATTCATTGGACCTTCTCTAAGTAGCCATCTTATATAGCACAAGCTTTTACATTATCCCATAAAATAAGTTTTTTGAAAGCCCCACAAAATAAGTTTTTAAATGTGTTTTTTCAGTTTTTTTGTTAGAGGGGTAAGTAGATGAATAGTGCTGAAAGTAATTTGCTGGTTTAGAATCCTCCGTTCATTCAAGAATTCATTTGTTTAGATAATGGGATGGTTTGGACAATACTTAGGGGTTTTGTTTTCTAATTATTTTTGGGTCGGGTTAATGTATGTCCTTAGAGCATACATTAACAATCAATTTTAGAAAAAAATTTATCGAAAATTGATAGTTTTTTCGATTCCCAATAAAAAATTTTCTAAAATAGTTAACTAACATATGCTTTAAGAGCATATGTTAGTAAAACCCATTACCTTTTTCATTTATTAAGTTGCAAAAATTTTTCCTGAAGAAAAAAAAAAAAAAAAAAGTAAAATGCAAACATCAATACAGTCTCTTTTATTACAATAAAATTGGACATATAGCTATCATAAAACGAGAATGAGCATAATGATAGAAATATAAGATTTTTCACAGTTATTGACACAATTTATTATAATTGAAACAACATCACTTCTATCTTGGTTCACCATTGATCTCACTTTTATTATGCATTTATCTAAATATTCCATGTCAACAATTGTTAAAAGTACTATACCCTAGGCCTATTATTATAGAAATACATATGAGCTTTTATCATTGTTCACTATGAGAATCACTTATTAGTGCCAGAATTGCTCTCCTCTCCCATTATTTATATTATTTGGTAACCATCCAGTGATCCTTTGGACAAGATCAATCAAAAGTCAAAACTGTGCTCATATAAAAAGAAATTCCCACAATCATTGCAATCATCGCAGTTGATGTACTTTTAAGCGAAGTAGGAAATTCTTGATAATATAATGCAACTTGTCCTGGGAAATGAAATGCTTCTCCAATGCCAACCAAAACTAGTTGTGGAATTAGCCACAAGGCCAACATGGGCACTATGGCCCCAGGCTGGCCTTGGAGATGGTGGGCTCGGGCTACATTGAGCCTTTTCGATTCCACTAGTGCTGACGTAGCCATACTTAGAATGTTTAGCACATGGCCTAGTCCTATTTGTTGGAGGGGTGTAGGAGATCTATGAGTTAGCTTTTGCCACATTGGAGATAAAAATCGATCAATGATTGTAAGAAAAATGGCTGTGGAGATTAGGCTTATGACTATGATAGACCCAGCAGGAATTTGGAAATGAGGCCCAAGGTGTCGGTCCATTGTTAAAGCTTGGATTACTGTCAAACTGGCTTGGACTCCTATTGGGTACCTAAAAATATACTTGATGACCATAATGGGAAAATCCTAAAAAGGGTTTTGAGATCTTCTACTTGTTGTACAGTGCATATTTTCCAAGGTTTTGCTATTAAACCATCCGATCCAATATCTCCATCTGTTTTAAGTGCGGCACGATTAAGGAACCTGCATCAAGAGCGTGTTTAAGTAGTTTTGTTAGTTGAATAAAGTTTTGGCTTATAAAATGTCTGTCAGATTATCATTATCTAAAATGAATTATCAAACGTGAGAATTCAATGATCTCTATACGCTTATAAATTTATATTTCAAAATACTAGTGGTCATCATAAGAAGATAAAAAATAAAAATAAAAAATAAAAAAAAAGTGTTCATTAATATGGTGTTCAATACTAAGAATACTAAATTTTATTCAAAATTCTCATGTTGCAATAATTATATGTCTTATTCATTCAATTCAATAGATGCATTTTCCATTCCATAGTATATGAACTCTATATCATGTGAGATCTACAAACTATTAGAAATGGATGTATACATATATGCCTAAGATACTTTCCCCTTATTCTAATGTCAAGTATTAGAGGTAGTTATATGCAGTGGCGGAGCCAGGAATTTAGGTCAGAGGGGGCAAGATTAAAAGACAAGATTGGAAGTAAAAAATTAATCTAAAAAAATTAATCGATATTAATAACAAAATAAGTAAACAACTATATGATAATGTAATTGTCATACAAAATCTAATATAAAATGTAAACTTTAATTTAGTTTTTCAAATCTAGCTTATTTACTCAATTGCCCTTGACGATTTTTCATATTTTGAAACCGTTGTATGATTTCTTCACACTCAATATATGTGACTAAGCAATCATTCATTTACTGATCTCCTATGCGATTGCGTAATCGATTTTTAATTATGTTCATTTTTGAAAAAGCTCTTTCAACAGCAACTATTGCAACTGATAAGATCAATGCTAAAGTCACTAATGAGTAAACCAATGGATATGAAACATTCTTTTTCATTTCTACCATCTTTTCAGCAAGCTATCCAATTCCTTTAACTGCTGAAAACTCTTCAATAGATTGCATGTCATGAATGTATGTCTCAAGTTGGCTATCCAAGAAAGAAACTTGACACACATAAAAATTCTACAGGCAGCTTTGTCTAGTCCATCAAGTTTACTAAGTGGAATCCATTAATTTTATATATAGAATTGTACTAGGAGTAGAAGTCTACAACTACTAGGAAAGCTGGAAAGGTAACGTGAATTCACTTAATTGGATTTTTTTTTTTTTTTTTTTTTTTTTTTTTTTTTTTTTGTCTTTTGTGTAGGAAGAAGGGGGGGCGGGGGTCAAAACATTTGAAAGTTCAGGGGGGGCAGGTGCCCCCCCTCGCCCCCCCCTCCCTCCGCCCCTGGTTATATGTAATATCAATGATATAAAGTGACCAAGTTTTCAAATAACAATAAGTAAATTTCAATTCATCCCAAAACATAAGTAACGAATCAACTTCCTACCTGTAGCTCTTTTTGGGTGTTGCGGTTGCAGTTATTTCTGTAATTCCATCATGTCCATGGTAGTAATCTTCGATTTTGGATGAGTGCTGCACCTTCCATTTTTGAATACTGGCAACAACAACACGACCTATATTTGTGAATGGGCTCCCTTGTGGCTTATCATGAAAGTAGAAACGGTTTCCCAATAAGAGAAAGGCCAAGCCAATGAAGTTAATAATTGCACATAGGCCAAATCCCCATTTCCAACTTACGTTACCTTGAATGTAGACAATGGCCGTGCCGCTTACCACAGCGGCAATATAGAAAGTGAAGAAAAACTAGTTTAAAAAAATTCCTTGATCCTTGGGATTATTAAATTGATTTGCTCCCATAGTTGCTATGGTAAACCGTGTACCTCCAGATCCAATACATGCTAGGGCTAAACTTGTGTATAGGATTGCATATTGGAGTGGTTTGCATAAGCTTGATCCATTATCACCTGGCTGAGGTCTCAAAGAATCTAGTGCTGAAGTCAAGGTTAAGAGAATTATACCCTGCAAAGGTAAATGGTTTTGATGTTAAGGATGCAAGTTCCTTTGGATGTAGGGTTTTTTTTTTTTTTTTTAATATATGAAAATTATTTAAAAATAATTTATTTATATATAGATAAAATTGATTAACTACTCAAATTTACAAATTGAGTAGTTAATCGTAAATGGAAAGGAAAGTAAAGGCTTTTACAATAACCACTCCAATCCTATCACATGGCTGAGGTCTCAAAGAATCTAGTACTGAAGTCATGGTTAACATAATTATACCTTGCAAAGGTAAATGGTTTAGATGTTAAGAATGCAGGTTCCTTAGGACGTAGTTTTTTTTTTTTTTTGTTTTTTTTTTGTTTTTTTTTTGTTTTGAAAATTGATCAAAAATAATTTATTTATATAGATAAAATTGACTAACTACTCAAATTTATAAATTGAGTAGTTAATCGTAACTGGAAACGAAAGCAAAGGCTTTTACATCAATCACTCCAATCCTATTAATTATTACTAGCCTCATCACACGCACTTCACGCGTGCAATATGGCTTTTTTTTTTAGCAAAAAAAAAAAAAAATAGTGTTTTTATTTTATATATATAATTTTTATTTTGAGAATTTAATTTATAAGTGGATAAAGTAATTTGAAAATTAACAAAAGAGGGGTTCTATTTTTTAGGCAATATTTTAGTGGGTGTTAGAGTTGCATTTTTATTGGATTGTCCTTTAGTTTTGTCTCTACTTAAATGAGGAATCCAAACAGGAGAAGCCCCTTAAATAGTAGTATTGATAACCCCACCATCATTGTCTCTAGAGGGCCTATAGCCACAACTACCATACCATCTGCAACACCCCTATCAGTTTTGCCCTCACTACTACAACCGTCACTACAATGTCTATGTAAAATATTAATATATTTTTTTTTTAGTCTAATGATGCCGAAAAATCACCAGTGAGCCACATAGTACTCGCACGCTTGAAACTACTCCTGCACAACAAAAAGAGAAGACCTAATAAAGGGCACCGGTGTGGTGCTGGCAAAATACCCTCCGAAGGTCAAGTTAGATTTCTTTTCACAACTCTAGAGTGCCAAAGCTGGGGTGAATTATGCATAACTTGGTTTGTAAGGGTATTGGGGTTTTTATAGTAGTAGAGGGTTGACATCTCTTCCTTGGGTTAGAAGTCTTTTCCTTATAGGAATCCTTATGAGCGTATATTGCAGAATCTTTCCTTATAGGAGACTAACACTAAGCGTGGGGTACAAGATATTTCCTTATATACACATGCGTGGTGGCCAAGTTAAGATTATGTCAGATTCGTCAGCTTTAGTGGTGTCAGCTTTCCATCCTCCCTACATTGACCTTGTCAGCTTAAAGTCATAGACCTCCTATTGTCTCTACAAGTAAAGCCGTCAGATTTGTTTGGAACATCATTCCATGCCTTCGCTTTGGTGAGCGTATACTTACAATTTTATCCTTATCAGCTGCCCCCTACTCTATATCCTCGTTAGCTTAAACTGACGAGTTATGGAATTAGACTTTTATTGCTAATTTTCTACTTGGCCTAGAGAGAGGGAAAATCATTTATGGGCTATTCCTCGAGCAGCCGTTATTAAATGCTCAGACACGTGGCGCATTCAAGTTGGCTCCGCTTCTGGACCAAAGCGTCGCTTCGTCTTCCGTGCATTTTCCCCCTTATATATAACTCTCATCTCCCCCTAATTTTTCCTATTTCATCCTTGCTGATTTCTTGAGAGAAAGCTAGTCACCTTTACTCCTTCAATTTGTTGACTCCGTTGCTTGCGCTGCTACCGTCGCTTCTGAAACTGTCACTTGCTCAAAAGACATACTTGTAAGTTTTCTCTCCATTTCATTATACATATGTATTTTATTCTAATTTATTAACTCCATAGTGAGGCCGTCATCTTAGGTCCTTAGAATGAATCCGTCACTTGTAGGTAGTCAGATGTCAAGTGATGCATCGAGTGATCAGTCGTTAGTCCGCAATGGAGCGGGCTACGACGAGGTATTCGGTTCAGGTCATGAGTCCGAGGGCTTTTCCGGGTCGTCAAAGAGGGAAACGTCAACCCAATCTCCTGACGAGGAAGTTGGAAGTTATGGAGAGGAAGGTGAGGAAGAAATAGTAAGTGAGGAGGGTGAAGTTGAGGAGGGAGAAGAGGAGAGGGATAGTGACAGAGATGGAGATGAAGGTGACGAGGAGTCCTATGAGGGAACTTCAAGAAGTCCTGGAGGCAATCATCCCATCATCCTTCCTAAGGATTGGTCCGTCAATAAAATTCTGCCAAAGATAAATGATAGGGTTTTTAAGGATTTGCGTACTCATTACCAAATCCCAGACCATATCCCAATCTGTCTCCCTAGGAAAAACGAAAAGTGCTATACGAGGAGGACTGCAGACGCCGGCATGGATGACACCATGTTTACTGCGGGGCTTAGACTACCATTGACGGCTTTGCATCATCAGTTGGCTGATTTCATGGGATTTTCCGTCAGCCAGATCACTCCAAATGCTTGGAGGATCTTCATAACTACTGAGATCCTATGGGGTCGTTTGAGCGGAGGGAACCGTCAGCTTACGTTGGACGAGTTCTTCTATTGCTACAGACGCCAGCATATCGTTTCTTCTAAGGGGACATATCATTTTGCCGCCCGAGAGAAGGACTTGAGACTAGTGTATGATATGCCAGACTCTAACAGAAACTGGAAAAGCAGATACTTTTATTGAGGGGACGAATTGGGTGTGTCGTCAAGAAGAATGGGAGACAATGCCCTGTGGTTATTTTGACAACACTTGGGCTTTTGTTCAGGATTCAGGTTAATCCCGTCTGCTTTTTTATTTGTTTGTTCGTTCCAAGCTTTTAACACCATCTCCTCTCCTTGTTTTCAGTTAGCATCCGCCTTCATATTACAGAGGATCAAGAAGACTTTATTCGCCGAGTAATAGACATTCCGTTGGATGAGCGGAAGTAGCAGGACCTTATCATGCTTGACACCTTGCACACTTATTGCTAGGGTCTCGTGCCAACATAAGAAGCTCACAGAGTGGGCAAATATTCTTGTCGTTGTGAGTAGATTTTTTACCATTCCCGTCATTTACGTTCTTACCGTTGGCTTTTCTAATGCACGTCTATTGTTATTTGTAGAAATGGAGGCAGCTAAACAAAGGGTGAGGGTAGCTGCTGCCAGTAAAAAAGAGGAAAAAAGGAAGGCTAAAGGAAAAGAGGGTGTTGTCCTCGTCAGCCTTCAAGGCCGTTCATAAGGGTTCGGCAAAAAGGAAAGCCGATGGGGAGGACGATCGTCCCTCTAAAAAGATAGCTGTCACTCTTGGGGATGCGCACCCCAAGAAGAAGTCACCCCTTAAGTCTAGTCGCGGCGTAGGGAAATGGGTGATGACTTCTTTCGGACCCGTCATTGAAGGGCCATGTTGCTTGCTCACCCACAACGACTATGTCGTTGAGGAAGTAGAGTCCCTTATAAAGCCGACAAACATAGATCCCTGTGCTCAGCTAAGGACGAAAGACTTGGGGGAATCAGCTCTTTTTGATCTTACCTGGGTAAGCTTACTTCCTTGGCTAACTTTATCTTTTTCTTGTTCATTGACTGACGACCATATCCTTTTTCAGGCCTTGGTACGTGTTAAGGCGCTTCAAGATCGGTGTGTGGCCAAGGAGGGTGTTATCACTTGGGTTAGGAAGCATAATACTAATTTATTGAACCATCAAGAGCAGTATAAGGAGGCCTTCCATACTCTGAATCTCGAGTTGAAAGAGACGAAGGAGAAGTTTGAGGGGGCAGGCTGTCAGAAGACGAAGATGGAGGAAGAGCTATTGACTTTGCGTAAGCAGGTGGAGAAGGCTGGGATTGACGTTGTTTAAGAATTCAAGGTGTCGCAATCATTCATCGATTCCTGTGCTAAGTATTATGGCACTGGGTTTGAAGATTGCCTCAAGCAAGTCGCGTCAGCCTTCCTAGAGTTAGACCTATCCGGGATTTCTATGGATGATCCCATTCTGATGACACCTGCTGGCGACACCGTCGTTGATGAGGATGACGACTTCACAAAGTTAGACCCTCCTTCCAAAGATGATGGCGTCGTTTTAACTTAGCATGCTGCAAATCCTCCCGTCTCTACCTTCAACCCGTCCATTGAGCTTTTAGATGTGAAGAACCCTCATGCTCCAGATAAGGCTAACGAGACTAAGAGTGACGCTCCTGCTGCGTAGTCAGCCTTAATTTTTGTATATTTTATTTTATCTAATCTTAAAACAATGTTTAAATGCCCTAATGTTTTTGGGCTTCATCTGTAAAGATTTTATTTTACTTATGATACTTTAAGCTCGTTGTCTTTAACATGGCCCTGTTTTCTGCTAGTTGGTATTTGTATGCTTGTATACTATTTTCACAAGTCAGATACGAACCCGTCTGCCTTACATGATAGGCTTATCCACCTAAAGACGTTTACTTTGTAGTTTCTTTTTTACTGAGCCCGTCAGCTTAGTTAGGTTCGTCAACGTTCATGCTTTATTACGGACCTGTCTATTCTATAGCCTTGTCAGTTTTCATGGACGTCTGACTTGGGAAACTCATTCACTGTTAAGCAATGGTGTTTTCATGAGGCCGTTAGCTTCAATGGCCTTTTCTACTTTAATAAGTAATGGATTTGTTTACTTTGTGGACCAACAAACCCGTCCACTTTATGGACTTTAGTTTGTCCCTTTTGTGGACTCTTTATTGAACTCATCCACTTTATGTACATAATAAATTCGTTCACTTTATAGACTTGATAATATTTCATCATTTTGGGATGAAGTCGTTCGTTTTATGGACTTAAATAAACTCATCCACTTTATGGACAGTAATAATAAGCTTGTCCACTTTGTGGACTTTGTAATATTTCATCCCAGGGGTAAAGTCATCCACTTTATGGACTTTTTCTATCATCTCTTTGGGATGAAGTTGCCCATTTTGGGGTTGTCTACTTTGTAGACTCAGATTCTTTCATTTTGTGGACTTAACACTGTTTCACCCTTTTTTAGGATGAGGTTGTTCATTTTATGGACTAAACAATAAAGTCGTCTACTTTGTAGACTCATCCACTTTATGGACTATTTTCTGTAGATAAATACTTTAGTCATATCTGAATAAACTCTTCTTATTATAATAAACCATGCATTCGTAGAAAACGTAGTTCTTAAAAAGACGAAGACCTGCCCTTTGGGCCTTAAAAGAATTATTGTAGTAAAAATTAAAGTAAATAGAAAAACTGAGTATAGCTAGAATTAACTAAGGCAAACTAGAAATAAAGGGTTACGGCTTTTCATGCCACCCTCTCTACTGGTAGTACTTCCATAGGTGCTCAGTGTTCCACGGATGGTGCAGCTTCTGTCAGTTCAGCATCTCCAGGTGGTAAGTACCCTTTCTCTGCCATGAAGTGATTCGATAAGGTCCTTCCTAGTTAGGGCCGAGCTTTCCCTGGGTAGGGTTTCTAGCAATGCTCATGACCTTTCTTAACATAAGATCTCAAACCTGAAAGTCTCTGTGTCGGACTCGGGAGTTGCAGTGCTTAGCCATGCGGTCTTGGTACCGTGCAAGCCTTTGTTCTGCTGTCGCCCTGACTTCATCAACTAGATCAAGCTGTAGATGCATAGCTTCGTCATTTTTGCTTTCATCATGATTGTCCACCCTGTAGCTTGTGAGTCCGACCTCGGCTAGAATGACTGCTTCACTCCCATATGTTAGCCGAAATGGTGTCTTTCCTGTGGGCGTCCTTGCTGTTGTCCTGTATGCCCATAGTATGCTTGGCAACTCTTCAAACCATATACCCTTTGCCCTCTCGAGCCGAGTCTTGATAATTTTGAGCAAGGATCGGTTCGTGACTTCAACCTGTCCGTTAGCTTGAGGGTAGGAAGGGGAGGAGTAGTGATTTCTAATTCCTAATTACAAGCAAAAGTCTCAGAAAGAGTCGTTGTAGAATTGTTTCCCATTGTCTGATGCTAAGACTCTAGAGTCCCAAATCTACATATAATGGACTTCCATACGAAGCTTCGCACGTTCTTCTCCGTAATGGTGCCTAAGGCTTCAGCTTCCACCCATTTTGTGAAGTAGTCTATGCCCATGATCAGGAACTTCAGCTATCATACCGCTATTGGGAACGGCCCTATGATGTCTAATCCCTACTGAGCGAACGGCCATACGGGTTAATTCTTCGGACGATTGTCTGATGATATTGCTAAATCTTTGGCATTTGTCGCAGGCTTTGACATAAGTCTGAGCGTCTTTTTGCATAGTGGGCCAGTAGTACCCTGCTTGAATCAGCTTGTGTACTAATGATCATGACCTCGAATGGTTTCCGCAGATCCCTTCGTGGACTTCTCTCATGACGTAGTCCGCCTCCTCAGGAACCAAACACTTTAGGTATGGGTGGGAGAAGCCTTTTTTGTATAAGATGTCCTTCATCAAGATGAATCGTGCTGCTTGGACCTTCAGCTTTCTTGCGGCCTCCCTTCCGTCTGGTAAGGCACCATTTTTCAAGTAAGAGACTAACAACGTGGTCCAATTGGTTTCGAAACCTATCTCCTGCACATCGACGGAATCTATTAGTGGAAAAAGCTGAACAAAAGAGAGTACGTTATCAAGGGTAACCATATGTTCGACTGAAGTGGCTTTGGCAAGTCGGTCGGCTTGCTTGTTCTCTCCTCTAGGGATCTGGATAATTTTGGCCTCCAGCTCTTCTACTATTCTCCTTACTTGGTCCAAATATCTGTTCATTCTTTCACCTTTGCACTTATAATCCCCATTTACTTGGTTAGTGATGACCTGAGAGTCGCAGTGAAGAACTATGCTTGTGGCTCCTGCTGCTTTGGCGAGATCCAGTCTTGTCACAAAAGTTTCGTACTCTGCTTCATTGTTGGTGGTAGGGAAGTCGAGGCGGACCATACATTTAATCTTGTCTTCTTTGGGAGAAAAGAGTACGACACCTACTTCGTCGTCCTACCTATTAGACGACCCGTCTGTATATATACTCCATTAAAGGCCTTCATCTGCCCCCTTCATCTGTCCTTTGATGGTGATACGTGGGTAGTATTGGATGTTAAACTCACTCAATTCTATCGCCATAGTGCTAATCGACTAGCAACTTTAGAGTTGCTTATTGCCTGTTGTAAGGGTTTATCGGTTAGGACGATCACTGTGTGGGCTTGAAAGTACAGTTTAAGCTTGCGGGCTGCTGTGACTAAAGCGAAGGCGAGCTTTTCCATGGGTGGATATCTTTCCTTTGCACCACGAAATGCTCGGCTGGCATAGTATACGGGCTTTTGCACCTTGTCTTCCTCTTTAACCAAGGCCGCGCTGACAGCTACTCGGGAGACGGCCAAATAAAGGAAGAGCTCTTCCCCTAGTTGCGAAGGACTTAGCAATAGTGGGGAAGAGAGGTAAGCCTTCAAATCCTCGAACGCTTGCTGGCACTCAACAGTCCACTCGAAAGATTTCTTCAGCATGCAAAAGAAGGGTAAACATTTATCCGTCGCCCTGGATACGAATCTGTTTAAGGCAGCTACTTTTCTGTTTAAACTCTGCACTTCTTTCACATTCTTTTGGGGGGGGGGGGGGGAGGGGGCATCTCCACTATGGCTTTGATCTTGTCTGGGTTAGCCTTGATACCTCTTTAAGACACCATGAAACCAAGGAATTTTCTTGCCATCATTCCAAATGCACACTTACTTGGGTTGAGCTTCATGTTGTAGGAGCGAAGGGTGTTGAAAGTTTTCTTAAGATCTTTTAGATGGTCCTTCTCTCTTCGGCTTTTCACCAACATGTCGGGAACGTAGACCTGAACATTCCTTTCGATTTTAGTTGCAAACATCTTGTTCATGAGTCTTTGGTACGTTGCGTCCACGTTCTTAAGGCCAAACGACATCACTTTGTAACAAAAAAGACCTTGGCTGGTAACAAATGAGGTCTTCTCCTGATCTGCTTCATCCATTTGGATCTGGTTATACCCTAAAAAGGCGTTCATGAAGCTCAGTAGTTGGTGCTGAGCTGTAGAGTCTACTAGTACGTCGACTCGAAGGAGAGGGTAGCTATCCTTGGGGCATGCTTTGTTCAGATTTGTAAAGTCTACGCATATCCTCCATTTTCTGTTGGCTTTCTTGACCATCACCACATTTGCTAGTCAATTGGGGTAGTATACTTCTCTGATGAAGCCCGCCTCTTGTAACTTGTCGACTTTTTCTACTATTGCTCGGTTTTGTTCTTAGGCGAAAACTTGCTTCTTCTGTCTAACGGGTGGAAAAGAAGGCGACACATTTAGCCTGTGTACCATGACTGACGGGTTAATTCCTGGCATATCTTCATGACTCTAGGCAAACACGTCCTGATTCTCCCTGAGGAATGCTACGAGTGCTAGGCGAACTGTCGGGCTGGCAAGAGTGCCGATCCTCGTGGTTCTGTCTAATCTGGAGTTATGGAGGGCTATCTTCTCGAGCTTCTCTACAAGTTCTGCTCCCGTCCACTGCTTTTCTATGCTCATGGTCTGTAGATGGTTGTCCATCTCCAGTATCGCAATGTAGCATTCGCGTGCAGTCATTAGATCTCCTCGTAATTTCCTTACTTCGTACTCAGTGGGGAATTTAATCATCAAGTGATAGGTTGAAGTTACGGCCTTCCATGAGTTAACGAATGGTCATCTTATGATGGCATTGTAGGTGGAGGAGTAATCGACAACGAGGAATGTAACATCCCTAGTGATTTGTTGAGGATAATTCCCAATTGTTACAGGCAATGTGACCGCGCCAAAGGGGTATACTTTTGTTCCTCCAAAGCCAACAAGTGGAGCATTGGTTGGAACTAAACGTTCTCTGTCGATTTGCATTTGTTGGAATGCTGGGTAGTAGAGAATGTCTGTGGAACTTCCGTTGTCAACTAAGACCCGGTATGTGTTATAGTCTCCTACTCGAATGCTAACGATAAGCGCATCGTCATGTGGATGGTGAAGATGTCGAGCATCTTCTTTTGAGAAACCAATAATGGGGTTATCGACCAGTGGCATCTTCGGAACGATGCCTGTCAGCTGAACGTTTTGAACCATTCTGAGGTAAGTCTTTTGGGCCTTTTTGGACAGGCCGGTGGTCGTCGTGCCTCCCACAATCATCCTTATGTTCCTAGAGGTGGTTTGGGACACTTGTAGTCCCGTCGGGGGGGCTTGCTATTGAGGAGGTGGATTTGTTCTTTCCTTGTAGAAGAACTTTTGTAACTTTCCTTGCCTGATAAGGGCTTTAATCTGCTGTTTTAGGTCGTAATAGTCGGTTGTATCATGACCATGGTCATAGTGGAAATGGCAGTATTTGTCTCTAAATCGTTTGTTGGGATCTCCCTTTAGCTTTTCGGGGACGGTTAAAGCTCCTTCGTCCTTGATTTGCATTAAAACTTGGTCGATTGGGGCGGTCAACGGTGTGAAGCTTGTGAACCTCCCTGCAGGGGGCTTAGAGTGCTTGTCATCCCTTCGTTCTCCAGTTCTTGCCATCTTTTGCTCTCTGTCCTGTCGCGTATCTTCCTGTCTTTCCCTCTTCTTAGGCTTTTCTTTGCGAGCTAGCAACATATCTTCGGCATTCATGTTCTTTGTGGCCTTGTAAAGTACATCCGACATGGTTTTCAGGTCGTTCTTGTATAAAGAAACAGAAACTTACTTTTTCGCAACCCGTTTGTGAAGGTTGCTACAAGGATTTTGTTGTCAACTTCAATGATCAAGAGCGCTTCCTTGTTAAAGCGGGCTATGTAAGATCTCAGCGTCTCGTCCTCTCGTTGCCTAATACTCATCAAGCATGCAGTAGACTTCTTATGCCTATGCCCTCTTATAACGTGCTGAGTGAACTGGGCGCTTAACTCCTTAAAAGTACTGATGGAGTTAGGTGTCAGCCGGTTAAACCAGATTCTTATGGGACCCTTCAACGTTGTAGGGAAGGCCCTACACATGATCTCGTCTGCTACTCCTTAAAGGTGCATTAAGGTCTTGAAAGTCTCTAGGTGATCAAGGGGATCTTTGGCTCCATTGTAGCTTTCAATTTGTAGCATGCGAAACTTCTGAGGTAAGGGGAAGGAGTTGACGGATGTCGTGAAAGGTGAATTGGTTCAGTGGACCAGATCATCGAGGTCGTTGGACACCCGTCCTTTGAGGGCATTCATCATAAGGTCCATCCATTCCTTCATTATTTGCATTTTCGCGATAATGTGGGGTGGAGCCGTGTTAATAACGGATGGACGATTCATGTCCTGTTATTTTGGTCTACTTAGGGTAATTCTACCTTCCGACCCTTCTTGATTCCTTCTCTCAACGCTAGTACCTTCTTGATCTTTCTCTTGGGTACCTATTACTGCGTTTTTCTGTCGTAGCTGTTCTTCTAGGTCTTGATTTTGTTTGGTGAGACGTTCCACTGCTGTTGTGAGGGTTTGGACCTATCTCTCTAGGGTAGTGGGTCGCGGTTCGTCTCCTTGAACGTTGTTGGTAGTTGCCATCGAGCAAGTAAGTACCATGCAACTTTTTGTCCGAGAAGCGATAGTATGGCTTACAAGTTGCTAAACGTTTCCCAAAGATGGCGCCAACTAATGATGCTGAAAAATCACCAATAAGCCACACAGTACTCGCATGCTTGAAATTACACTTGCACAACAAAAAGAGAAGACTTAACAAAGGGCACTGGTGTGGTGCCGGCCAAATACCCTTCGAAGGTCAAGTTAGATTTCTTTTCACAACTCTAGAGTGCCAGAATTGGGGTGAATTATGCGTACCTTGGTTTGTGTGGATATTGGGGCTTTTATAGTAGTAGAGGGTTGACATCTCTTCCTTGTGTTAGAAGTCTGTTCCTTATAGGAATCCTTATGAGCGTATATTGCAAAATCTTTCCTTATAGGAGACTAACACTAAGCGTGGGGTACAAGACATTTCCTTATATACACATGCGTGATGGCCAAGTCAAGTTTATGTCGGAACCGTTAGCTTTAGTGGCGTCCGATTTCCATCCTCCTTACATTGACCTCATCAGCTTAAAGCCGTAGACCTCCTACTGTTTCTACAAGTAAAGCCGTCAGATTTGTTTGGAACATCGTTCCATGCCTTCCCTTTGGTGAGCGTATACTTACAATTTTACCCTTATCAAAGTCAAACAATATAAATTATTTTCAGAGTTGCAGCCAAATTCATCATTCTTTACAAAAAATATATCTTCTGCCAATAGAAACACAGCAATAAGCTCGTGTTATTCAATATTGTTCTTGGAAAGTTAAAGAATATTGAAGTTAAATCACTACTTCATTACTTGGAAAAGATATATAGAAGAGGATCAATTTTTACATCTACCAAATAATAAACTTTGCAAACACACAATGAACATAAGCTAATCACAGTTGAGAGAGAAATATCTATCAATCAATTATAACTCAAGATAAACACACAACAGAGAGTCTAGCAAGCAAACTACACACACAACAGATTGTGCATCTTGCAAGTTGCAATATTGTAAAGAGTATTACCAGCAAAGAGATACAGGCAGAAATAGCAGCAGCAGAGAAAGTACCAAAGAAAGAGTCAGCAACAATTTCTCCAATGACCAGAAGCAAATTGGTGCTACCACTCATTATGTTTGAAATCTGAGCAGCATTTATGTTTTTCAAATTGAACACCTGAATCAGATATACGATCAGGTTCAATATCCATCCCCCGCCTCCAAGTGTGAAGCTTGTGCTCCACTCCAGCAAACTTGAAACTGACCGATATGGACCCAAAACCGATACGTCCCGAACTGACAGACCCGAAACTCAAAGTAGGTTGGTTACAGGTTAAACGTTTCCCCACCTGATGCATTCGGGTCAAGTCTGGGTTGGGTATAAACCCAACCTGTGGACAAGCCTAATAGCGATGATAGCTATCGGCCCAGATCAAGAACTCCTTCTAGTGACTCTTTTTCGTATGATGAGAAGCGTCATAATAGACGGGGTAGGAAGGTTCTGTCTTACAAAGGCCTAGGCAACGATACCATGAGCAAGGCTTTGAGCTAGATCTCCAAGTCGCATTTTACCCGTAGAATAGAAGCAGGAAGACTTCCTTGGTGGTTCACCCAACCAACGTTCACTATATATAATGGACGGACAGACCCTGTAGAGCATGTTATCCACTTCATTTAGAGAAAGGCTGTTCACTTGAAGAACGAGACCCTGATGTGCATGGTTCTCCCATCTAGTTTGGGGCCTGTGGCAATGAGAGGCTCTATCAACTTCTTCAAAGAGCTTACAAGAGCCTTTGGCTATTGTTTCATGACTTGTAGCAGAGTTCCTCGACGTTTGGACTCCTTGCTGTCTATGGCCATATGCAAGGGGGAAATCCTGAAAACGTATTCTGATAGGTACTGGGAAATGTTCAAAGAAATAGACAGGGACTTTGGCGATGTGACGATAAGGGCTTTTAAGGTCGGCTTGCTGGCCGAGCATGACATGAGGAAGTCTCTAACTAGGAAACCAGTTAGGAGCGTGCGCCAACTCATGGACCGCATTGATAAGTATAATGGGCCCAGGAGGACCAGCAGCAAGGGAAAGCAAAGGCTAAGGTGGTCCCTCAGGACAGAAGGGACTTTAGGTCGGACAGATACAATAACAATCGACCTCAGAGAGATTTTACGGGGCATTCAGGATCTGCTACCCCTCAGGTTGTTAGTACTGTGTTTTAAGAGCCGGTACACCAAATCATGGGAAAGATAAAAAATGAGCCATACTTTCAATGGCCAAATAGGATGGGGGGAGACCCCACGAAGTGCAACCAAAGCCTTCACTGCCAGTACCACCAGGAATGAGGGCACACTACCGAGGATTGCATGACTTTGCGAAGCCACCTAGTGTAGTTAGTTGGGGCAGGAAAGCTGAGGCAATTCCTATCAGCCTCACAGACGATTGGTCAAACAAGAATGGGGGCTCAAAGGGATGCTCCTACAAGGCCACCTCTTGGTACAATTAGTGTCATCCTCGCTGTTCCAAGCAAGACTGGTTCTCTGTTGTCTAGGGTAATGTCCGTGGCTCAGCCATCTGCAGAGGACTTATCCCTTAATTCGAAGAGAAGTAGAATGGAAACTAAGCAGACTTTGAGCTTCTCGGATGAGGATAAAGCTAGAACTTTACAGCCACATGATGACGCCTTGGTGGTCACCCTCAGGATAGGTGGGTACGATGTGAAGAGAGTGTTGGTGGATCAAGGCAGTGGCACAGAAATCATGTACCCTGACTTTTTTAAGGGGTTGAGGTTGAGGTCCGAGGACCTAACTTGCTATGGTTCCCCTCTGATAGGGTTCGATGGGAAGATTTTCTTTCCGAAAGGCTAGGTTCGACTGCCTATTCAGACAGGGACTGAGGTTGT
Organism: Quercus glauca; assembly: GCA_023736055.1. Classification (NCBI taxonomy): domain Eukaryota; kingdom Viridiplantae; phylum Streptophyta; class Magnoliopsida; order Fagales; family Fagaceae; genus Quercus; species Quercus glauca. Next base: position 23,097,992 of record CM043315.1, read on the forward strand.
GGAGGTTAACTTTATCATGGTAGATGCCTACTCCACTTACACTGCTATTGTGGGAAGGCCTTAACTTTACGCCATGGAAGCCGTACCTTCCACCCTGCACCTAAAGGTGAAATACCTGTTTGGGGATTAGGTTGGGGAGTTGGTGGGGAGCCAATCTATGGCCAGACAATGCATGGTGGCCGCAATCAGACATTAGACCGAGGGCAAGTCGCGGGACTTATAGCAGTTAAATGTGCCAGTGCTATCCATAGAGGTAAAGGGAAAGGGAGCCAAATGCGAGCAATTGGAAAGAGTTGTCATTGGCGAGGACGAGGAGAGGTTCTTTCAGGTTGGAGCCCAGTTGCCTCCTTTGGAGAGACATGAGTTGATAGACTTTCTTATGAAGAATATTGATGTGTTTGCTTGAAATGCCTATGAGGCCCTAGGGGTGGATCCAGATTTCATTCGCCACCATTTAAACGTCAATCCATCTGTCATCCCCAAGAAGCAACCACCTCGGTGCTCATCTAGGGAACATTCTGATGTTGTTAAGGTAGAAGTGCTCAAGCTTAAGCAAGCCAGGGCCATAAAAGAGGTATTCTACCCTGAGTGGCTGGCCAACATAGTGGTCGTGAAAAAGAAAACTGGGAAATGGCGAATATGTGTAGACTTTACAGATCTGAATAAAAATTGCCCAAAGGACCCTTTCCCCCTACCTTGGATATATCAATTAGTGGACACAACAGTAGGCCATCCTTGGATGAGCTTCTTGGACGCCTTCCAAGGCTACCACTAGATACCATTAGCTTTGGATGTTCAAGAAAAGATTGCTTTCCTTACGCCCATTGGGAATTACCATTACAAAGTAATGCCCTTCGAATTGAAAAACGGAGGGTCCACCTACCAAAGAATGATACTAGAATGTTTAAGTCCTAGTTGGACAAGAATATTGAGGTGTACATAGATGATATGGTGGTAAAGAGCAAAGCAGAGGCTGAGCATCTCAATGACCTCGGGAATATCTTTGAAATACTGAGAAAGCACAAGCTATGCCTTAACACCATAAAGTGTTCCTTTGGTGTAGGCTCTGGTAAGTTCCTGGGTTATATGGTAACCCACTACGGTAAGAAGTTGACCCCTAATCAGATTAAAGAAATTAACGAGCTGTAGCCTCCTCGGAATGCTAAAGAGGTCCAGAAGTTGAAAGGAATGACTGCCGCCATGAACCTATTCATTTCTCGATCAGCAAACAAGTGTAGGCCCTTCTTCCAGTTGCTGCATAAGTGGAAAGGATTTGAATGGACAGAGGAATGCTTCTTGGCCTTCTAGTAGTTGAAGGAATATCTTTTCCGACCACCCATTATGTCCAAGCCCGAGGAAGAGGAGGTCCTATTTGCCTACATTGCTGTGGCCACATATGTGGTAAGTCTGGTGCTGATATGAGTTGGCGACGGGGTGCAGAGACCTATTTATTATGTGAGTAGATCATTACATGAGGCAAAAGTTCGCTATTTACCACTGGAAAAGGCCATCCTGGCAATTGTACATGCTACACGCAAGCTTCCACAATATTTCCAAGCTCACATTGTTGTGGTTTTAAACCAACTCCCTCTTCGATCATTTCTTTGGAGGGTTGATTACATAGGGAGGGTTTCAAAATGGGGGACGATCTTGGGGATTTTTAATATTAAGTACATGCCTCGTACTTCTATAAAGGACCAAGTCCTTGCGGATCTGGTGGCCAAGTTTGCTAAGCCATTGCTAGAAGAAGGAGCTTGGGGACTAAACATGGATGGAAAATCTGTTGGCATGATCTCTCTTAAGGAACCCCTATCTTGGAAGGTATATGTTGATAGCGCAGCAAATCAAAGAAGATCAGGAATGGGGCTAGTTATAATATCTCCTAAAATGAACATTATGGAGAAATCCTTGAGGCTAGACTTCTCGGCCATGAATAATAAGGCGGAGTATGGGGCTTAATTGATAGGAATGGCTATGGTTCAAAAAATGGAAGGAAAGACGGTAGAGATGTTTTTAGATTCGAGGTTGATTATAGGTCAAGTAGAGGGAGAACTGGAAGCCAGGGATGTGAGAATGCAGGACTATTTGAGTCAAGTTAAGCATTTGCAATTAGGGTTTGAATCATTCTCCTTACAAAAAATCCTAAGGAGCGGAAACACGCATGTTGACTTTCTTGCCATCCTCGCAACCTCCTTGGCGCAGAGTTTGCCTCGGGTCATTCTCATTGAAGACTTGTGCAGGCCTACCGAAACGAGAAAATAGAGCATCCCCGTCCATCAAACTAGGGTAGGGCCTAGCTAGATGGATCCTATTGTGCTATTTCTTAAGGATAACATCTTGCCCAAGGGTAAGGGCGAAGTTGATAAAGTGCGAAGAAGGGCTCCTCGATTTTGGTTGTCCGAGGATCAAAAGTTATACAAGCACTCTTTTTCTAGGCTGTATTTGCTATGTGTCCATCCTGAGGTAGTGGACCTACTCCTGGAGGAGCTACACGACGAGATTTGTGGAAGCCATACAGGGGGTAGGTCACTGTCCCATAAGACCCTTACCCAAGGGTATTGGTGGCCAAGTATGTAGAAGGAAGCTCAAGAATATATGAAGAAGTGTGACCAGTGCCAGAGGTACGCTTCAAATATTTATTAGCCAGGGTGTGTCTTTAATCCTTTGTCTAGCCCTTGGCCTTTAACCCAATGGGGCTTGGACATTATGGGACCCTTCCCTAAAGTAGCAAGAAATAGGAGGTGGCTACTGGTCAGCACAGATTACTTCATCAAGTGGGTGGAAGCTGAGCCCCTAGCCAACATCAGAGACGTGGACGCCAAGAGATTTGTGTGGAAGAATATCGTCACTCGGTTTGGGATCCCCTACACCATCATCTCAGACAATGGTTTCAATTTGATAGTAAAGCCTTTAGGAGATACTATTGTGATTTAGGCATCACGAATAGGTACTCCACCCCTACTTATCCACAGGGAAATAGATAGGTCGAAGCTATTAATAAAGTCATAGTGAATGGACTCAAGAATAGGCTGTATGATATAAAGCGTAGGTGGGTAGAAAAGCTACCACACGTTCTTTGGACATACCGAGCCACCCCTTGTAGGTCAATAGGGGAGACGCCCTTTTCAATGACCTATGGGGCTGAGGCCATGATTCCTTTAGAGTCTGGATTCCCCACGCTGAGGACAAGCTTGTTTACCCCAGACAGTAATGACAGCCTGTTGGAAAGGAGTTTGGACTTAATTGAGGAACGAAGGGAAAATGCCATGATTCGACTAGCGTATTATCAACAAAAGCTCAAATAGGGGTATGACTCAAGCGTGAAGTTAAGGCCATTAGCCTTGGGGGACTTGGTGTTGAGAAAGTTTGTAGGCACTGCAAAAAATCCAACATGGGGAAAGTTAGGGCCCAATTAGGAAGGGCCATACCGTATCACCTCGGTGGCTAGAATAGGGGCATACTCCCTAGAGGACTTGGATGAAAAAGTTGTACCATACCCCTGGATTGTAAATAACTTGTGAAGGTATTACTATTAATGAAAGGCAGCTCTGTCATGTTTTTCTTTCTAGCATTATGAGCTATTACTATTTGAATATTAAACAGAACCTTGGTTATGTCTGGTTTCTCATACCACATGCCTCGGGTAAATTAATAATCTGAGTTATTTATTTGAATATTAAAGATAACCTTGGTTATGCCTGGCTCTTCAGACCACATGTCTTGGGTAAATTAATATTTTGAGTTATTTATTTGAATATTAAACAGAACCTTGGCTATGCTTGGCTTCTCAAACCACATGCATTGGGTAAATTAATATTCTGGGTTATTTGTTTAAGTGTTAAACAGAACCTTGGTCATGCTCAGCTCCTCAGACCACATACCTTAGGTAAATTAACACTCTCCATCATTTATTTGAATATTAAACAGAACTTTGGTTATGTCTGGCTCCTCAAACCACATGTCTTAGGTAAATTGATATTCTAGGTTATTTTTTTAAGTGTTAAACAAAACTAGGGCTGTGTCTGGTTCCTCAGATCACATGCCTATGATAAATTAACACTTGCTTATCCCTTTCCCTACTAAGTGTTTTGTTTATCTCTGAGGGCTTAGACCTCCCTGTTAGATACACAGTTTTCATTGCTAACACATAGTCATTTTATCTCATTGTTTACATGGGTTTGATCTATTTTTCTTAACTAGAAATAATTACCATTAACTTTTGTTAAAGTAAGGCACTATCAATTTACATATTGCAAGGAAAGGGAAAGGTTCATAAAATAAAAATTGAAGTCTTTTTATTGAGTAAAAGAAAAGTACATTATGAATAAGGGCCAAACCGCCATAACCAAGGAAAATTACATGTGAAAAGAGAAAAAAAAGAAAAAGAAACAACAAACGACAAAAAATGCAAGAGATCTTAGGCTAAGCCTTGGCTCTAGGAGGAGGGTCTTTCTTGCTACTTGGCTTAGAGGTAGGTTGGTTAGCGGCCTTAGGGTCAACTTCCTTGGGTTTGGTCTCAGCCTTCTTCGCCTTGGAAGCAGCATCCTTGACCTTAGGGACGGCATCCTTGGTCTTAGCCTCCTTTGCCTTGGTCTATGATAGAGACTTGACCTCCTTGCCCTTGCCTTTATCCGTGACCACCTTAGCCCCATGACCTTAGTCACTAGCTTGGTTAGGCCCTTTGGAGACTTCGGGAAGGGGAAGAGCGGCCTGGGTAGTAAAGGGCTGCTTAGAAGAGACTGATGCAAGGGTAGTGGGAGGTGGGAGTTCAGCTGGGACTTCACGAATGTCCAGAAGGTAGTAGACATTCCCAGCCTACCTCCACTCTGAGGCAGCATGGACTCCTGCAAGGTTAAGGGCCTCCATCCACACTTCCTTACAGTAATCCCTACAGACCTTGGCCGGCTCCTTTGCCAGACGGACCCCGGTTTCTTGCACCCCAAGGTTGTAGGATGCTTGCTTCGAGGCCTTCGCGAATTCCTTAATCATCCAAGCAACGACCTTAGCTTTCTCCAACTCCACCTTCAGCTCCAGGACCTGCTGCTTCGCTGTGGCCAGCTCTATCTTAGTATGATAGAGTTTTTTGTGTTGGTCCTCAGCCTGGTCCTGGGCGTTCTTTAGGCGGGCCTCAGCACTTTTTCGTGCCCTCTCCTCGTTAGTCAGCTTGGTGGAGAGTTTTGATTCTTTTGCTCGGCTGTACCCAAGGCCTTGCTGGTCTCGGCACGAAGGTTGGCCTTAACCTTAGCCTCATTCCTTGCATTCTTGACCCACTCCTCAGCCATAAATACCTCTTGGATGGCCTACATACAAACAATAGAGGAGCATGTTATTTCAAAAAGGGGAAAAAAAAAAAAAAAAGCAACAACAACAAAACAAAACAAAACAAAACAAAACAAAAGAGAACGCCCTTAGTAAGGCATGTCCGAGAACTTACCAAAGTAAGGTTCCTTTTCAGGGACAAGAAGAGGTCTGGTTGCCGCATGTGCTTCAGCGCATCCATATCACTCGGCAATAGGAGGGGCTACTCCAGGACTTCAGCAAGGTAAGTGGCACGCCCTTTCTGGAATACCCTAATGCTGGAGTTCCATGGTATGGCAGACCCATCTAGCTTCACCCAAGGGTCCCAGGCAGGGTTCTAAAGGCGCACCTCAGCCATGGTTTGATCCTCCTTGCTCTCGAACAAGGAGGCCCTCCCCCTACCCTTGGTCACCTTTTGCTGTTTGGGGGGGGGGGGGAACCCCATCCTTCTGAAGGACAAAATCCCCTTCCTCAATCCCCATAATTCTCTTTCTTTCTCTTCTTTAGGCTGACAGGGGCTAAAACGTTGACTAGAGGAGGAGGAAGACGAGAGGGAAGGGTAAGAGGGGGCTGAGACCCTGAGGCATCCTTGGTGCGTGACCCCTTAGCCTTGAGGAGGTCGCACAATCCTTTGTTTCTGTTGTCTAGCAACATCACGTCCTCCTCTATGGAGCTGTTGTCTGTGCGCACAATGATGAGTTTGGGGGAGCGAACAACGGAAGATCTGTCTAGCTCGTCTTCCAAATCCGAGACCTGGAATACGGGTCCTCCTAGCTCCTCCTTGTGTTCCTCGAAGCGGAACTGGTCTATCTCCTCCTCAAGTGACAGATGAGAGGACGCTGTTTCCTCCCTCAAGACCGCAACCTCACGAGGAGCGCAGTGGGCAGGCAGTTCCACTTGGACAATGTCTTCTTAGGCTAAAAATCCTGACACCAAGACGTCTATCCTACGCAGCCGAGGATCACCGGCCTTGACTGCATGGCCTATGTCCTGGAAGTTGTTCGACAAAGGCTCAATGTCAAGGATGAGGTGGACTGCTCTCAACTGTCTGTCTTCGCTCAAAAATACCTCGGACCTTAGTACTTTGTTGAGGTATTCAACATTGACGAGGTTGAGGTTAGCAGTTACGTGTCTCCGATCTGCAAAAACATCCTAGAGGCAAAACCATGGTCAGAATAATGCAACCATCCATCAGAAATAAATGAAGTGGCAAAGGAAAAGAGGAAGCTGTAAAACTACGGAGCTAATCCCTGTGTAAAAAGAAAGGAGAGACCTAAATCTAGGGTACCCTACCTAGCTTTCCTTCTCGGATTGGGCAGTGAAGACTGTCATGCCAATCACCCGAGACTATCAGGAAGTCATCCTTTATGCCCTTGTTGGACTTGGGGAGGCACGAGACGAGCCTGACAACAGAGGATCTAGACTTAAGGTAATATCCTGAGTTTGCGAACAGGTGGCACGAGACGAGCCTGACAACAGAGGATCTAGACTTAAGGTAATATCCTGAGTCTGCGAGCAGGTGGCACTCGTACATCCACACAACGTCATGCCAGGTGAGGTTTAACCCTATTTACTCATTGAGAGCGTCCACACTACCCAAGACCCTGAACAGATTAGGTGCACATTGGTGGGGGCATATCCCATGGACAATCAGGTAGCCCCTAGTCACTTTACCCATGGGAAGCGTCATTCCCTTTTCTATAAAGGAAATCATAGGAATTACGACCTCCCCTTCCCTTTATGGGTAAGCCATTGGCCCGGGGCACAATACCGCAGGGAAACCCCCTAGAGAAAGTGATATGTAGCCCTAAAGCCCTCCATACTGGCGGGAGAATATATAAGGTGGGCGAACCTACCTATTAGAACAAACTAAGAAGAGGTGGGGAAGATATTTGTGAACAAGAAGCAAAAAGTAAAAGGCCGAGGAGAAAATAGCCTAAGAACTAAGGAGCTTACGAAAATAAGGGCAAGGCTACTTTAGGAGCTTTTTGATGGTTTGAAGATTTGGGAAGTCTTGAAAAGCTTGAGAATTTGGGAAATCTTGGGAGTTCGGAGATTTGTAAAATGGGAAAAACAAACCCTTCGGGCGCCTTATATAGGAGGCGGAATTGGGTGGGAGTTATCCTGCCTAAAATTCGAGGTGAAATGCCAGCCATTGAATCTCCATCTCACCGTAGGATGTGGGGAAAATAGCGCCGCCTAGAGCATTTAATGAGACATCGCGGGCTCCGAAGCATCAGGAATAGTTACAGGTCACACGAAGCGACATTCTTAAGTGTGGAAGTCAAGGAAACGTGCAAAATTAATTATCCAAAGTCAAAACCCCATTTTTCTCCTCAGATAGGAGGAAGAAAACCGAAGTTTTTAGGGGCTATTGTGGGGTACAGGAATTCCCATAAGGTAATTGTGCCATGTGTCATACCCATGGCCGAGGAGGGCCGTTATCATGCTGAGGAGGCTATACCCTCGGATAGTAAAGCCATGTCAATAGCGCATCACCAGGGGAACTCGTACTGTAGAGAAAGAACTTCGGAGAAGGGATTAGCACTGACGTGACAAAGGGATGGGTGACTGCCTCCACATTTAATGCATCCCACCAAACCTCTTGGCTGCATTTATACGGAAAAGACCCCTAAATAAAGCTGCATTGACTGCCACAACTCACAAGGGGTTTGGGAAGGTGTCTGATGGGACAAGCACTCAAGTAGCGGCCTGAATGATTAACAAATGAAGGACCAAGATCATCTAGAGGGAGCTATATAATGTAGGAAACCCTCCAAGGACGAGGGGGGGGGGGGGGGAGAAAAAGAGGATTGTAAGAACAAGAACTGTAAAAATATCCAAGTCTAAAAGAAAATATATTTGCAGGACCACTCTCCTCGGGTTTCGCAGAGGAAGGTTTTCTTTATATAAAATTGTTCTTCTTTACTTTCTTACTTTCTTTGACCCATGGCATGTGTTCTTGGATCCATTGAAACCTAGCTTTTAAGCCCACTTTCTACAAATTCATTGTATTTGTCTCTTTGGGCCTTAACCCATGCATCTTTTGGGCTTAAGAACTAAAATCCGCCCTTAGAGTAACAAATACCTTTTATTCATTTATTTTTGGAATGAGACAACTATACGCGATGCTCTAATTTTATATATATGTTTCGAGGGAAAAACTTCGGTCTAATGCTTTTTTTTTTTTTTGGTTGAGTAAACAGTAATACTTATTAGACTTATACTTAGTATATTGGACCTGTCACAATGATGACATGCTGCCCAAGCCAAGTCCACTTTTCAAAAATCCCACTTATGACATTCATTTATTTTTCAGATATGATAACTTTTGAGTTTTTCGGTTTTAATTTCTATTCAAATAAATCTTGTTTCTACAATGAATTATTACATTCATTTATTTTCATATATTGCAGTGGGGATGTGTCCATTATTGTTTTTGTTGTTTCAAAGTATGCTCAGGGAAAGCAGAAGCCATTCACAGTAATCCCTCCATCAACACAAATGGTCTGACCGGTTATGTATGAAGCTGCAGGTAGGCATAGGAATGCCACCAGGGAAGAAACCTCCTTTGGCTCTCCAGCACGTCTAAGAGGGGTTTGATAGTTAAGAGCCTCCAAAAGCTTTTCATTGCTCAGAAACTGCAAAGAAGATAATATACAAATAAAAAATTATTAATAATCTCCCAATACTCCATGAAAAATTACCAATTTTCTCAAAATATTAAACTATTAGAAAATAGTGAATTTTAATCTTTTAACCATTAAAATGATTTTGTCAGGTTAGTCTTGAATTATTATTATTATTATTTTCTTTCCCATACTTTTTTAGTTTTTGGTTGGCATGCCTAACTAGAAAAATGACCACCATATGCAAGATACTAGAGTACCTTACTAATTAAGGTTAAATCTGGTAAATTGTTCATAGTTCTTAGTACATGAATAAACTTCAATTAGTATTTGTTACAAATATTTGTGTACTGAGGATGTCATGTATTAGTGCCCATTAGTCTGTAATCTCCTGTATATGTGTTGTTAATTAATGGAAGAGGCATACTAATTCTGACAGAAATTAAAATACTAACCTTTTTGCATGTTTAGAGCATTTACATTTGTTTTTTACAAAATATCTTATTTTACCATTTTAAAAGCATGTTTAAAGGTATTTACACACACATGTATGTAATTGATAGGCCAAGAATATATTGACCTTTTAAGTAGATTAACCAATTAATTTAGCCAAGTGAATTAATTAGATTCAATTACATGCAATAAGCGTGGTAGCACAAACAAATCACTAACTAAGTTAACTGTAGCAGAAAATAAATTTAATAAGGGTGATTTGTTTACGAATGGGGAAAACCATCGAAGCAAAACCCCACCAGGTGAATTTAAGGTCACCTTTCCCTAGAATCCACTATTATCAAAACAAGCGGTTACAAGTAAAATGAATCCTAGTACCTAATACCAACCTACAGTTGAACCCTTACCCAATACACAATTGGACTAGTAATGTAGTGACAATCTCTCCTTTTAATGCACGACTCCAAGTACGTGACTAACCAATCGATTCATGAATCCAAGTAAGTGACTAATACACCAACTTGAGAAAAATGTTGGCTACAAAGTTCTTCAGTTCATCCGAACAATGAAGATCAAGAAACTCCTTAGTTACAAAACCCTTGGCGTACAAACGCAGTAGCTTTTACAAGAGAAAGATAAACTAGGGCAAATTGTCTCCAGTCACAATTTGTGTGAATAATCATTTTGCATTAAGTTGCATCACCTTAGACAGCTCTTAAAATAATCTTTATATATGTCTAGGGTTGTGAGAAAAGAAACTCTAGACAAATAGCTTGGATATGAGTGAAAAACAGATCTGGAAATTTGAATTTCGTAATTCTCAATAGATACAGCTTTTATCGAGAGCTGTTGAGAATTATATATTAAATCTTGATAGATACATTTGTCGAGCTATCTATCGAGCTTTAATAAATAGCACTTCTTTAATTGATTCTTCGACAAATTTGCATGGCTTCAATACTAGACTTGAACTCTTGTTCCTTGAAGTATTAAATACATCCTAGATCTACCCAATTACAAGTAAAGTGTGTTTTGTCAAAGGATTAGCCAATTCTATATAACATATATTCTTAACAAGTTCCACATATGTCCTAATAATAATAATAATAATAACAAAACTTTCTTTTTTTTGATTCAAGAGCCTTGTCCCTCAATGGCCATTTCTTGATGTTTTCAACAAAGACATTTATGATTCAAATTATTATTATTATTATTATTTTAAAACCTTTCTCTTTGTGAAAGTAATATAAGTATCATACATACTACATACATACCTAGATATGTTGCATGAGGCATTCACCAATTTGGATACAAATTAGAAAAGTTACAAATAAGGATAAATTATTATTATTAAGAACTCATTTGTATTTTCTACTTCAGTGTGGTGAGATATGTTGGGGAGATAAGCACCTTAGGAGACTCCTTGAGTAATTCATATAACATATAGAGATACTTTAATCCAAAAGGTCTAATCTCCAATGGGTATGTGCTCAATTATATTATATTAACTATTAATTCTTCTCATCATTATTCAATGTGGAACTTCACTTACACGTGTAATCCAACAATCTTCCCCTTACTTGTAGTCTCTACCTCTCTGTAGGCTTCAAGACCTCTCCATGGACCATGAACAAGTCCTACTTGCTCCCCCATAAGTTTTTTTTTCCTTTAGTAGTGCATCATCCATGGGCTTCTACGTGTCAATCCTGCATGTCTTTTATCTTTCATGGGAACCTTTCACTTCATCATTGTCTAGCACTATTGGCAATAATACCCATTTCTTGGGCATTTTCCAAGATCGTTTGTGTGAGCTTTATGGGATTGCTTGTTGCAATATAACATCCTTGCTTTAACTGCAATAGGGACCCGCCTTACTCCATTTGCAAAAAGGGCATCAAGTACACATACCTTGTTCTCGCTCTACCTGTGAAAGGAACCGCAATAACCTTGCAAAATTTTCCCCACACCAACGTGGGCTCTGATACCACTTGTTGGCAGAGATAAACACTTTGGGGAAACTCCTTGATTAATTAATATAACATATAGAGACACTTTAACGCAAAAGGACTAGGCCCTAATGTGTATGTGCTCAATTATGTTATATTAACTACACATTCTTTTCATTTTTTTTTTTCAATATGGGACTTTACTCACACATGTAACCCAACAAGATTTATTACAAAGTATTTGAAAATATATACTTTCTTCCCGAGTGTTAAATTTAGGCTAACAAAACTTATGTAACAATAAATCTCATCACTTAATATATTTAACAATTATAATGTGGGGGGATGGACCTATTTTCCCCAACAGGTCCACCATTAACAGACCTTGATGGACTATCTTGCTTATTAGGCCCGATATGTTTCCCAGCTCGAGTTCCCTCCTTGGAACCCCTCGGATATTTGTTTGGACCAAGCCATTTTAAAGATTGAGTCAAAAGTCCTTGAGAGCCTTTAGATAATGGGTCCCTCAATTCAGGTTGTTAGGGTTATAGTTTTCATGTGTTGACATATTCTTTGACAAAATACACTTTACTTATAATTTGGTAGTTCTAAGTGGATTCTAGAATACCATGAAGTATGTTCAACAAACAAGATAAGTGGTATTATTGAAGACTGCATCAAGAAACAAGTGAAAAAAGGCTGAAAAAGTGAACCTCGACACTAGTCTCATTACTAGCATCTATTGAGAATAAATGAAGTACCTCGATACTAGTCTTGAATCCTTTCGATCTATCGAGCTTCGCAGATCCAGACTCAGATCTATTTTTTAGCGCCCATGATAACTTGGATTACTAGGGTTTCATTCACCTCCACAGTACTACTAACACTTACTAACAACAACTCAACATTGAATGTTGAGTGACTTGTTTGAATGGAAATGGGGATAGCTTTTAGCCTATAGGCTCTTTGTTGGCCTAATGACGACATGTATGATTTGTCAAGAGCTCACTAAGTCACTATCACTATCCTCTGTTCTCATGGGAGTGAGACAATTACACATATAAATACCTTCGCTTCTCATCCCAGGGGAGGAGATAAAAAGCATAAGAAAAGGAGAGAGACTCATTAATCCCTGTTTTATAAGAGAGTTTATGTATTGGTTTTCAAATTGAGGTGATTATTATGGTTTAAAAAATGTTGTAAAAATAAGTCTTTACAGTAAACATAATGTAAAAATGTGTTTGGTATTATGTTTTTAAAAACATATTTTCAAAAGTGAAAATACAAAATTGAGTGTTTGGTATGACTGTTTTTTTTTTTTTTTTAATATATATATATATTAAAAATGTGTGTCTTATGTGTTCTCAACATCAAATAGGTCCCATAGTTATCAAAATAATTATAACAATATTACTCAAAATTGTTACTTGAAAACTGAAAACTCATCTTGAGGTGTTTTTAAAATATGGTATTTAAACACTCTAAATTGGGAACTGTGATTTAAACACTCTTTGTTAAGCTTTGCTTCCAAACATATATATTGTTTTTAGGGCTTACTGTTTTCAGTGTTTGTTTGAACTCTCTGACCAAGCCGGCCATAGGGTTCGTTTGGTTGAAGATGTGAAAAAGTGAGAAGATAGAAAATTGTAGAAGGGTGTAAAAGTGGAAGAATAGAAAAAAAAAATTAATTTCCTTTCTTTTTGTTTGATTGGAAGTGAAAAAGTGGAGGGATATAAAAAGTTAGTTTGTATAAATTTACTCATGTAACCTTGTTAAAAATGATGCCCAATCAAAACTAAAAAAGTGACAAACAACCAAAAAAAACACAAAAGAAAAAAAAAGAAAAAAAAAATATGAGCAACATAAAAAATAAAAAAGGAAAGAAAAAAAAGAAGAAGAAGAAGAAGAAGAAGAAAAAGAGGAGGCATCGTCTAGTAGAAAAAATTAGAAAAAGAGGCAACATAAGAGGAAGGAAAGGAAACGTCTAGGAAATAAATAAATAAATAAAGGGTGAAGAAGAGCAATGTAAAGACAAAGCCATGTGCAATATACATGGACATTTTTGTTCATTAAGCAGTCCAATTTTCTCTTTTCAGTTTTTTCTTTATTTTGGAGAGAAAATTTTTTGGTAGACCTAGAAAGAAAACACCTAAGTCTCACTATTTATTTTCTTTTCTCTTCATCCAACCAAACATACTCCAAAAAGATTTTCCTTCCCATTTTCTCTCTAAAGTTTTCCATCCACCCTATTTCACCTCTAAACAAACACACCCTTAAACTATTTGGGCTTTAGGAGCACATTGGGTAGAATTAAGAATACTCTTTGTTAAACTTTGCTAACAAACATATATTTTTTTGGGGGGCTTATTGTTTTCAGTGTTTGTTTGAACTCTCTGACTGAGCCGGCCTTTAGCTATTCGGTATTAGGGGCACATTGGGTAGAATTAGGAACTAAGGGAAAGGGGGAATTATCCTGCTTTCGAGTTGTAATTTTTGGGTTTCATTAGCTGTTCTTTCAATAAACACAGATATATTATTTTGGGTTATTTCTCATTTTGAGCCACTAAAATAAATATGTCCAACTTCGTGGTCAAGTGCAATCATACACAAGGAAAGTAATCTTACAGTTTCAGCCATGGGGGTTTTGATAACCCATGGTGCAACAGAGTTACTTCTTATGTTATCCTTTGCCCACTCACATGCCAAATTTTTTGCTAGTTGATTCAACCCTCCTACAAATAAATATTTGGCATAAGTTAATCGCACCATTTAACTAACATTTAAAAGCTTGCAATAAAATTAAAAGACAAATATCAAAAGAGAATTACCTTTAGCTGCAGCATAAATTGATACTCCAAGAGTAAAACCTACTACACCAGCAACAGAAGAAACGAAAACAATGCTTCCTGCTCCTGAAGCTTTCAGAAGAGGATAAGCAAGTTGGCACATGTGATAAGCAGATTCAAGATTGGTACACATGAGAAATGAGAAATCTTCAGCTGTATACTCTATGGTTTGTTTTTGCACGTTGGTTCCCACGTTGTTTATCTGAAACCAGATATTAATAAGGACAACAACCCAATAAGGCTATAGTAATTACTAATTAAAGCTCTCATGTGTAAAAATAAAGGAATTCTTAAGTACTTCTAGAGTATGGAGAATGGTGTTTACTCCTCTCATATTCATGATGAAGTTCACCATGAATAGTAAGAGGGAGCACAATTTCTCAGTGTTTCGAAAATACCTAAGAATTTTCCCTAAAAATGAATGTAAATAGTATATTGAATATTGTAAATTGCAACCTCTTAGTTGCTCGAAAAGAAAAAACCCTCTCCCCTTAATTTAAAAGGAAGATAATCCATTTCATGAAAAGAATTTTTTTTAAAAAGCTTAGATGCTACCCGAATGATATATAAGTGAGTGTGAAAGTCTCACATAGAATTTTTTTTTTTTTTTTTTAAAGAAATTAATATAATACAATTGAATGTAAATTTATATATTTAAGCTTTTAGGTTAAGTGGTGTCACTATAACTAAAATTGAATTAATCCCAGATATGGCAATGACCATATGGCCTCTTATCAAGGAAATAAGTGCACAGATTCTTTCCTATAAAAATATTCTTCCAATACAAATTAAGTTGTTTTTATCATTGATCTCAAAAAAATGAACATGCTTTTCTAAATAAAATGGAAGCCAATGGTTATAGCACATAAAAGAACATTTTTTTTGAATGAAAGAATACAGATTCCTGAAGTAAAACTTTTGACGGTTAGGTGTTAGAAAATAGGGTGATCGATCCTTTACACTATACCAACTTTTGTGTATGGTATAAAATGCCATGCAAAGCAAAAATGGTGAGGAAATAGAGGACTTACAAGGATGTTGAGTTTGCCATTAAATAGGGAGGAAACTGTGCTGATTAGCTCCTCTCGTTGGGCTCGTGATGCTACATCACAGACTGAACCAGTGACCTGAAATCCCTTTGTCTTCCATCCATGTAAGCAAACATTGAGATGGGCCTCATCTCGAGAACATGTGTGTACGGAAGCCCCTAGGCTTGCTAATTCCTCGACAATAGCATACCTAATCACAACATATAGCTCTAAGTTATAATAGAATTTTGAGAAAAAAAAAAAAAAAAAATTCTAGTTGACAATTAGTATAATTTTTAAAATATATGACAATATTAACAAGAAATAGAGAGAATATAAGAGAGATAGAACTTTAAACGCTTAACTTGGTTCAGTTTTAGGTCCAACATTGACAACGTAAAGATTTAATTAAATGGTATTGTATATTGACTTTATATGTATTACAATTTTTTTTTACTCAAAGGTATACATGTAGTACACTAATCCTATGTTAATCATGATTTAGTGAAAGGCAACTGCATAATTTTCTAAACAAAAAAAAAGTCACTTCACATGACCATTTATCTATATATACTATAAAACCGAAGCCTTCTCCGGCACCACCCATCTATGGTACCACCTTTGTCGGTTCCACCCATCTCTCACTCATGACTGTTCCTCCTCCTCTCACCCTTAGTTCTTCACATTGCCAACGAAGTCTGCCACTCTCGCCGTCAATCAATTTTTTTTTTCTCCTCGATATGGGTTTTGGGATGGTTTGTGGGTGCCAATATCAATTTCTCCCTTGATTTTACGGAAAATATTTTACACCTGACAGGGTGTTTGGATGGATCGGAAAATATAGTCAACTGTAAAATTTTGATCCTTTCAGATCAGAGATAGCCTCAAACAAAGAGTGCCCTGAAAATGGTGCAATGGCTCACCTATCGTAAGTGCCACAGCTACGCCACCAAGTCCAACCAGCACTGGGTCGTCAAGACCCAGGTAAAAACCATTGAACTTTAATTAAAAATCTTAAATTTTTAATATTGGGTTTTTGTTTTTGTTTTTGTTTTGAAAGCTGGTGTTTTAGTTTGATTTTGAAAGCTAGAATTTGTGTAAAAACACAAGAGCTTGTTTAGATCCCCAAATTAAAATTACGGCTAAATAGCTTTTACTTTAACTTATACTAAGTGCAGAACAAGAGTAAAGAAGCGCAAACAACTGTTATCACTACCGTAAGCCATATTTATCCATTATCAACAATAAAAGGAAAGTTTAAGAGTAGGAAAGAGAGATTCAAACACAATATAATACCGAGACGTGTTATTAAAGAGAAAACTAAAGAACTCGGTGAAAAACCCCTCCGCGACCCTCCAAGTCAAAATCGATCCACTAGAGAATAAAATTGGAGTACACGAATAACAAAAGACCCTCCAAGCCTAATCTATCCCATGTACTTGAGCCTTCCAAGCTCCTGCTACCAACTGGCTTCTCGGAACCTTGTCTTCTCTAACTTTTCGGATCCCGCAATTCAGCTCGATTGCACCTGCCAATGAATGGCTCATTTCAATGCTTCCCAGCAGCACTAAATTCTCACTTTACACTCTGAATGGGTGTGGTAAGTGTTTGGGCTATCAACCTTTCAAGGATGTAGAGATGGAGAGGTAGGAGTTGAGGAAAATCACAAGAAAATGTGTAGATGATTGTGAGTATAACAATATCTAACTCTTAAGTGTATATTCTAGGATTTTTTTCTCTGAAAAGCACTTCTTACAATTTGTGGGTAATGAGAGTATATATAGTGTGGGTAAAGACTTGGTAAATTAAACATAACATTATGCCAAACAAAAAGTTTTGCGAGTACTTCGCGGGATGGCCTTTTCCGCGAGACACTTGCGAAAACCTCCAGGCTGGCATGACTCTTCATCTTTCAGTCATGTGCTCTACACGTGACTCTTTCGTGGGTAAGCTTCTCAGGAGATACTCGCGAAATCCACTTGTTCATCCTTTTAAGCTTGAGTCTTCACACTCTCTCACACTCATTCCTTACAATTGAAAACCCACATATATATAGGGAAAAATGATTGAAGAAATTACAATCAAATTTAGGACGGAATTAAAGCCAACACAAAATAGTTGTAAATTACAACTTTACAAATTTTTTGATAAGGGTTTGTGTTTTTGTGTGAATTTTTAAGGTGAGAAGTTGGTGTGTCAAACTACTAAGAAGAGTGCAAGTGGACCCCAGTGCTCTGTCACTGGCAAGAGAATCCAAGGGGTATGTAGTGTGTGTGTGTATATATATATATATATTTGTGTTTTGGTGTATTGGGTCTTTTGCTAAATTTGAAAACGTATCTTTGGTTAATAGTTATATGCTATGTCAATTTGTGATTGTAATTTTGCTATTTGTGAATCTATAACTTGTGTTGTGGTGGATGATATAATATATGAGTGCATTGTAGTTATTATGGTTATGGTTTCTTTTTTGTATTGGCTGATTATAGGAACCTAATTTGTGGTAATGTGTTGGTGAGTGGTTTAGTAATTGATGTGAGAAAGACAGGAGTCCATGTTGGTGATAATATGTCTCAATCTTGGAAATGTGTATATATGTGGTTCCTAAGCGAGGTAATATGCTCAGCGCAGAGGATTGTAATATTGATGTTGTACTTTTACATTACATTTTACCAAATGTCTTGGGACTCACATTTAACATTTATTTGAACTTCATTGTTGATTAATCAGTGTCTGTCTGCATGGTGTTATGATGGTTAATATGTAGTGTTGTGCCCTGAATTATAGTGCAACTGTAATGTCTGTGGCATTTGACTCACTTTTGAGGAACGAGGATGTATGGATCAACAGTTGCATTGCATATTTTGAAGTCAATATTGACATTGGAAAGTGTAATTATATCTGAGCTGGATCCCCCAACCCCTAAACCAAAAAAGTGATGCTGCTGGTGGGAATTGAGCTGGACTCTGAACAAGGTTACTTATGTATGAACCATTACTCATTTTATTACATAATTATGTGTATGCGTAGGTAATTTTAAATAGTGAATGCCAAAAATGCCCTTGTGTTTGCCAAGATTTTTATTTTTTTATTTTTTTTTAAGACCATACAATGAATATGGCTGAAGTTGGTTTTGAGTCAGGGGGATTCATATGGGTCCTTATTGGAGGGCTCAAAAAGCATTTATTGCGCTTTTATCTTAATTTGCGTTTGTGTGTTCGTGTGAGAGAGAGAGAGGTATCCTGATTGTCATATGGATTCAGATCCTCTAGAGTTTCTAAGGTACTCTACCAATAGATTTCCTTAAATCCTAATCATTCTTTAATGATTTAATGGTCTAGATTTTGCCATGTCAACATTCTACTAACAATACTCTTAAAATAATATAATAATGTTGAAAACAAAACAATTAAGATTATTATTAATGGAATGCTGACATGGTAAAATCTAGACCATTAAATCATTAAAGAACGGTTAAGATTTAAAGAAATCTACTGGGTAGAGTACCCTAGGAACTCTAGAAGATCTGAATCCTTGTCATATTAACATTGTTTCCTGTTTGCTCTACTTAAAAGATTTTTTTATCCTCATATTCTCGATGAGAGGTAACTCTTGAGGATTTTTTTTTTTTTTAATATTTAAATTTTCCTGTGATTAACTCAAATCCAATTCAATGTTGGTCTCTCTGCAAATTCCTCACTTGAGACCTGCTGAATACAAAAGGTCTAGATTGCCTAGAAACCGTAGGACTGTGAATCGGGCATATGGTGGTGTGCTGTCTGGAGGTGCTGTTAGGGAGAGATATGTTGCCATAACAAGCTGGCTTTATTCTTTTTAAAATTCAATAGACATGTTCTAAGCTAATTTCTTTGTTTTTGTTGGACAATCTGAGCCAGAGGCATAGCTAGAATTTTTTACATGGGGGGGCCAATTTTTGACGACGATGATTATCATCGTTGTATAGATAGTCTATATATTTAGGTTGATATGGACTTTTTTTGAGATAGGCTCGTCGGATTTTATCTTGTTTGTTGATAGGAAATTCACATATTTGTTTACGTGATCCTGGATCACGATCTATCTCTTCAGATTGAATTCTTGAATATTTGGAGGGGTGTTCATCAAGCATTGAAATATCAACATTTATTTCTACAATCACATTTGTTTCTACAGCCATAGGTGTCCTAAATTTTGAATTGCTAACATCTTTTTTCTTTAAGAATGCATCAATTGTTTTTCTTTTGCTCATAATTCTTTTAGTTTTAAGAATATGACTCAAAAATTAACTTGAAAAGAACTTAAAAAATAAAATCTTAATTAGAAAATTTTACTTAATTATATGGATGTTATTCCTACTTAAGAAAAACATAAAATTTCCACTATAATTTAAACAATCAACCCATCATCATTCCTATTATTCAAATTTTTCTGTATTTTAATTTTTTTAATTAAGAATAGCCCCTCAAACAAAAGCAAAAATTAAACACACAAGTACACAATATAAACAAAACAATTTAACAATACCCACTGTCACATGATATCTAACTAATCAAAAATAGTTAATAAATCAAAAAAAATTTGCCTAAGAAACTTTATCTTCCCTTCAAGACTCATCACAAACAACCTCCCCATGCTCATGCCTTCAACCATATCTTTCTCTAAAAATCAATGAAAAATTGAAGAGCATGTAAATATTTAAGTGTAGATAGTTGAGGAAAAAAAAAAAACACTAAAAAGAGATGAAGTGGAAACTAAAAACTTACCCGCTAGCTACGCCCATGCTCTGAATGATTTATTTTAAGAAAGCAAGAAGAAAAAAAATAATGGTCAGTTTTTTTTTTTTTTTTTTTTTTTTGGGATCGTGAGGATTGAGTTTGAGAAGAGGGCTGAGCTGAGCAATAAAAAGAGTCTAAAGAGATGATGGTCTAGTGCTTAAATAAGAGAAGAAAACTCACCAGGCAGTCATCAAGTTCCAAATTTCGAAATTTGACAATAAAATATGCTAAATGATTTGTTTTAGAAAGCAAGAAGAAAGAAAAAAATTGGTTAGGAATTTTTTTTTTTTGGGGACTAGAGGACTGATGCTAAGTTTTGGGGCTAGTAGGCGGTACCAGTGGGAAGTGAAAGTGTATCACAGAAGACAAAAAAATAAATAAATAAAAAAAATAAAATGAAGTAAAGAGAATAGGGATTCTGTGGGTGGGTTTTTGAGAGGGAGAAAGTGAAATTTTATTGTTTTTGTGTTTGAATTTTGAGTATTTAAATGTAAACGAGCGAGTTAGCGTTTTGTTTTATTTAGAGTATAAGAGGCCTTAAACTAAAGCTGGAAAAGCAGAGGCCTAAAACTAAAGTCGTGAGAGTAGAAGCCCAAAATTAAAGGCTTTTAGTAAATGGATTTTTTTTTTTTTTTTTTTTTTTTTGCAGGGGCCACGCGCACCACACCCCCCCCCCCCCCCCCCCCCCCAACATGGCTCCGCGATTCTGAGCCTTCTTGGTTGAAGAGCAAAAGATTGTGAAAAAGGTTTTGAAGATTCAAAAGGCAAAGGAAAGCAAGCCTCAAAGAGTTAAAATGAGTGGATGATAAAGCAATAGTTTGAGTTCTGTGGTATTTGACACACTTTTGAGGAAGGATCCCCGCAACCCCTAAACCAAAAAAGTGACGCTGCTGGTGGGAATTGAGTTTGACTCTATACAAGCTTACTTATGTATGAACTAATCATTTAAACTAACATAAATAAGATGCAATATAAACAAAATTAGTAGAATATTCTTTTTAAAATTTTATTTTCAATAGCTTTTCCACGTATCAGCACGAGTTAGTAACAAGTATATCTATATTTAGAAATCTTCAGAAGAAGAAAAGAGTATTAGGCAGAGAAAGAACCCGATTCCTTTGGTGCCACCAGTAACAAGAGCAGTCATTCCTTGAAGTGACCATCTGCTTTCTCTGTTTTCGATTTCTGCCTCCGCCATTTATCTCCGTCAATCTATCACTAATGTTTGCTATAAGCCTATATGTATGTATATCCACTTCTTTGAAAAGATGGAATAGGTACTGCAATGGCATTCATTATCTGCAGAACACCAGTAGATGATAAGGCCTAAAATGGTCAAAACCTTTGTGCGGTTGTGCCACCCGGAGACACAAACAAATTTGTGGGGCCCTTGGACAGTAAACGAGACCTGCTGAAAAAGCATAATCTCACGTCTAAAAATGTAAAACGCTCTAAAAAAACAAAAAATAGAAAAGAAGAAAACGTTAAACGCAGATGCAGTGCTTGTCAATGCTATACGGATTTTTTTTTTTTTTTTTTGATACGCTATCCGGATATTTATTGTGAACCTGTAGCTCTCACGCAGGAAATTTGTCTTTTCTAATTAATGTCCACTACAATTTTTTTGGGCAAATTATGTCCACTTCATAATTTCATGTGTGTGTATATATATATGACCCAGGTGCAGGGCAAAGGGAGCCCGGGCCTCCCCTGGGTCCAAAAAAAAAAAATTTTTAGTATGTAAAATAAAAAAAAAACAGGTTTGGGTCCTTTGGTTTTTAGCTTGGGCCCCCCTTAGTTTTTAGCTCAGGCCCCCCAGCCAGCCAACCCAAGAGTTTTCAAAAACCCAAGAAAACCTTAAAAAATATATATTGTATAAATCTATTTATAATAATAATAATATAATATATAATAATGTGGTTTATATTAGAATATTAGATTATCTATTTATATCTGATAATAGTAGGAGGACAAATAATTTTTCAATTGTTTGATTTGATCTAATTGCACTTAAATAGTAATTTGCACTTCATTGTTCACACTTTTTTTTAACAAAAATTATTGTATAAATCTTCAAAATTTCATACCTATTAATCAATTTTTTATCCTAAATGCTGAAATATTAGATGTAACTCCTTAGAAAAGCTCTAAAATGTAAAAAGGTAAGTTCAAACCTATTAACCTAAGTACAAATAATTTAGTACAGTGAAAAAAATGCAGGCACAAGTTTACTTAAAGTTAGTTTGTGAAATAAAGTAATTTAATTTTGGCCATAATTTGGGCCAAATTAACTTGAGTTTTTTGCATTTTGAGCCAACGTAGGTTTAACCTATTATCACAATGTAGGCATAACTAACTTGCTCCTCCTAAGAAAATTTCCTGGCTCCGCCAGTGACTATATGGATGTGCGTTTGAATTTTTTTTTTTTTTCGCTTATCTTCGGCCCCCCCTAGCTTGAAATCCTGCGTCCGTCCCTGTATATATATATATATATATATATATATATATATAATGGATACGGGCAACAATGTTCAATTTTGTCGTTCACACGCTAGTGGGAGTCCAGACAAGGATTTTAATTACGTTTTTATTTGTTTTGAGGGGTGGATGTTAATTACGTTAGTGTGATGATCAATACAGAGAAAAGTTATTTACTCTGTAATTAGAATAACCTGAATGTTTTAAGTTCCATCCTGTTATTTATAGAAGGGTTTGTGCTCTTTCGCTAAGAGTTATAAATACTCCTAAGAAGGATTGTTTTTTTCTCTCTCAAGACTTACAACCTTTCATTTAACAATACAACTAGGTATGAAAGAATTACTCAAAAAAAAAAAAAAGGTGTGAAAGAAAGTACATGAGGGTATACTGTGTTATGCTTTGATCACCCACATTTACTTGGAATTCTTCCGATGCTGTGTTTTATGTATACTAATTTCCTCTCATGAATTTTTCACTGAGATTAATTTTCACCATTCATAGTGAAGGAAACAAATATTTGCATGATATTGCATCAAATTAAATTAGGTTTTGAATATTAAGTTGGTATTTAGCCAAAAATCAATGAGGAACCATACACAAAAGATGGTACAAACCTTGGCTCCTTTCAATGTTCTCCAAAGTCTCGCCAGTGAATTATTCCACATGCTCCTTTCAGGGGCGGTTTGATGTATTTGGGGGCCTAAGGTGAAAATTGATTATCTTGTTTTAGATGTAAAATTACTACTAATTAACATGAACTACGTATATATATATATTTTTTAGAAATTTTATAGACAGGAAAAATTTGACAAAATTTTTCATACTTGTTAACATGGTAGATTGATAATGGTAAGTAAAATAGTGGTGTTAGTGGTAGACTTAGATGAGAACTAGTAAAAGTTTGCTAACTAAACTCTTATTATTATTTTTATTTTTTTTTTTAGAAATGCAACATTCACAATTTTTTTTTTACCACAAATCCTAGGTTTTAAGTTACTTTTTGTTTTCTATTTGAAAATATCCCTATAATTATTTTTTTGCCATTAATAACAGGCTGTAACAACCTGCTACTTAGCATTAGTTGTAAAAATATTGTAAAAAATATTGTGAATGTTGCATTTTTCTTTATTTTTTATTTGTTTTTCATCTAGTAAAAAAAATTATTTTATTTATTGGTTATAAATAACCCTATTGGTTAAAATTTGGGAGCCTTTTTTTTTACCTGGGGCCTTAGGTGACCACATCTCTTGCTCCACCATTCAGCCGGCCTTGGCTCCTTTCACTTGTTAATGTGTAGGACTATAGTATAGGGCCTACTATTGTACATAGATAGGGCAGGGACGAACGCAGGATTTTAAGTTGGGGGGGTCGGAGATAAGCGAAAAAAAAAATTTCAAATACACATCCATATAGTATTAATAAACTAACAACCAAGACAAATACCCAAAAATCATTGTTTCTTAATATATTAAGATACAATCATCTACTAACAAAAACAAAATACACGAAACACTATTGTTTCTTTATACAATCATCTATGAAAAGGGAACTCGACGCTCTTTCAAATCTTCAAAATCATCTACGATTGAATCCAAACTAAATGTCGAAACTATATCCTTTTCAATGTATAACATCAAAGAGTTCGTCAAAAAATCATTTTTCATTTTGTTTTGAAGGTTAGTTTTGACAACTTTCATAACTGAAAATGCTCGCTCTGTAGTAGCAGTAGAAACTGAAAGAGTCCCTCTTTCTAACACTGACCCACTGCCCACTGCCGACACTAATTGACCTTACCGAAAAAAAAAAAAAAGAAGGTAAAGTTGTCTTTAACTTTACCTTTTGTTTTGTCCGTTGCCCAACCCCCAACTTCACTTGTCTGGTTGTCCCTATTATGCCCAACTACCGGTCAACAAAGGAAAAATTAATCCCTACAACTACAAACTCTACTCTCTCTCTCTCTCTCTCTATCTCTCTTATCTATATAGAGTCACAAAAACAGTTACACAGAGTCACAGAGTCAGCCAAAAAGCCAAAAACAAAAACAAAAAAACACCACAGTCAATCACCAACATTACATCAGTTCAGTTCATTAGTAAAAACACAAACAAGCACAATTTCTATGAATCTTAGATTCTCAGATCATATCACAAAGACACAAACATTTTATATTTATTAAATTTTGAAGGCAACTGTAAGAATAAATACCTGTGAGCGGTGGCGGCAAGTGGCAGTGGGTCTTGACTCTTGAGCAACCGGCGGCAGCAAGTGGGTCTCGCCGGCGTGACTGGTAGCAGGATCAACAGCGTCTCGCTCTCGCTCTTGACAAGATGGGTCTCAGCGTCTCGCTCTCACAATCGTCACAGCGACAAGGCGTCGCGTCGGCGGCGGCGGCGGCGTCACGGGTCGGGGTGGGGTGGGTCTCTCTCACTCTGTTACTCTCACCTCTCTATTTCTGATCTCTCTGGCTCTGGCTCTCAGTCTCAGCTCTCAAGTTCTCTTCCCTTTCTTTTCTTTTTTTTTCCTTTGTTTTTTTGCTTCTCCGTTTGGCCATTTGGGTTGGTTTTGAACTGAGTTTTTTTTTTTTTTTACATGGATCATGGGCTGCCAGAATCTTATGGGCTCTCAACTCTCAAGTTTACTCTCTTTTCTTTTTCTTTTTTGTTTTTTTTTTTTTCCTTCGTTTTTTTCCTCTCCATTTGGGTTGGTTTTGGACTGAGTTTGTTTGTTTGTTTGTTTTTTTTTTTTTTTTTTTTTTTTTTTTTTACATGGGTAATGGGCTGGCCGGAATCTGATGGGCAGTTAGGCAGGGTTCATATTTATTTTTGGGAGGGGGCCCGAGCTAAAACTAAGGGGGGCCCAATTTTTTTTAAAGAAAATTTA
Organism: Quercus glauca; assembly: GCA_023736055.1. Taxonomy (NCBI): domain Eukaryota; kingdom Viridiplantae; phylum Streptophyta; class Magnoliopsida; order Fagales; family Fagaceae; genus Quercus; species Quercus glauca. The sequence goes on from CM043315.1 coordinate 23,123,325, forward strand.
AGCTGTTAAATTTTTTTTTTTTTGGGCCCAGGGTGGGGCTTGGGCCCCCTTTGCCCCCCTTTTGGGTCCGTCCCTGAGATAGGGGGTGGGGCTAGAAATTTGTATTTAAAGGGCTGAGCTAAGTTGATGGCGATCACCAGAGAGAAGTGATGGACCTAATGGTGGGGGAAAATGATGAGTGTAAATAAAAAAGTAAAGAAAAGATTAGAGGGTAGTAAAATAAAAATAAAAAGAATATCGGATGCAAGAGTTATAGAGAGTGCATTGTAAAAGAGAAAAATAAAGAAAGAAGATGAAGCAGAGAAGGGGAAGTAATGTTAGAGAAGAGAAGAAATGGTACCATGAATTGAGAATTGAAAAAGGAAAAAGAATATTTTCAAAAAAAAAAAAAATTAATAATGCACCACACATTTTCCCACAATTGTCTTTTGTGGTAGATTGTGATTAACTGTCTCTGTTAATATCACATGGATTCACCATTTTTTTCTTCAACCCAATCTACCACGTAGGACAATTGTGACAAAGTCTACATAAAAATGTGTTATACTAGTATTATTGAATAAAAAAAGAATATATATATATATATATATATATAAAAAGGGGGATTCATTCATGTGGAAGGTAGAATTTGGCAAATTTTTCTAAAAAAAGACTCAATTGGAAGTTTCCTATTTTATAAATGACATTACACACTTTTTTTTTTTTTTTTTACAAAAATACATCTTTTGTTTTTTTGTTTTTTGTTTTTTGTTTTTGGGGAAAAAAAGAGATATTGACGAATGAAAAAGGATAAAATTGTATTGGACAAGCCAAATTTGGCTTACGTGTTGGAGGTGGGAGGGGGTGGGGCGTGGGGGCAAAGCTTTTTTTTAGGGAAACTCAGCTCTTTAAAAAATTGAGTGGGTTTTATTTTTACCTATTACTGAAGGGTTTTTTGAAAAATTTTAGATGAGCAAACACACGTGGCTCTACCCCTGTACATAGACCACATCAAGGCCTAATGTTTGATGGAAATTGAAAATAAGGAGAGCACTTTGGAGAGAGAGAGAGAGAGAATGAGAGAATGTTAAAGTTTTTTCTCTATGAGTGGTTGGTTATGAGGGAGGTTACTCTTTTTTCCTACCCTATTTTTATTTATTATTTGTCTAGGATAAGATAATCAAATAGCTATTTGCTCCAAACCCTAGAGTTAGTTTTTTTTTTTTTTTTTTTTCCTTGTCTCACATAGGCGCCTTTTGGGTGCAATCATATGGCCCAATGCCAACATTCCCCCACTCGCCCATGATAGAGGTATGCTATCCTAAACATATCTCTCAATTGATTTCATCCACTTGTTCTACACATACAAAGGTAAATCATTCATGCGATCAAAAAACCTAATATGCATGGTACAAAGTTGTATCAAAACTATTATAGTGACATATTGATCCATGGGTTGCTATGATGTGTTGGTGTGATTGCCGTGGGTGTGGTTGGTGGGTTACGGCGTGGGTGTGGTTGGTGGGTCACAACATGGGTTGTGGTGGTTGGGTTGATGGGTCACGGCGTGGGTTGTGAGTGTGATGGGTTGCTCTTTGCTGGTTTGTTCTTTTGTTGGTTTGCTTGCTTTGTATCAGAGAAGAGAGCAACGAAGAGGAAGAGAAAGAAAGAGATAGAGATGATGATAAAAAAAAATAATATTTAATTGAAGTTACTAAAAAAAATAGATCTATTAATGTTGGGTGTGTTGTGAAATGGTAAGTTAAAATAGATAAAGATGATGATGAATAAAAAATAATATTTAAATGAAGTCGCTAAAAAAATAGATCTATTGATGTTAGGTGTGTTGTGAAATGGTAAGTTAAAATAGATAAAGTAACTTTTTGTGGTGCTAAAAAACTAAAAATTTGCCTCCACCATTGTGGATGCTCTTAACAATGAATTATTAAAGCAGCCAGTATGAAAGGTGCTTGTTTGCTTGATTAGAGTTTTGCCATATTTAGCAAGCATTTAAAACGATGCTAAACAAAAAGAGCCGAAGTTTACTAAAAAATGAAAGTCAAATAGCCGAGGAGCAATGGAAGGAGACATGCAAAGAAGAGGAGGTTCGTTTTTGCGTAAACGTCATTCTCTTTTCAATATTTTCCTGCCCTTTCTTATTTTAATTTTCAATGTTTCATTCAGGGAGGACCTAAATATTGTATTTTACATAATTTTCATAATCCCAGCGAGCACGTAGTAGTTGAGTAGTTCAGGATCGGCCCAAGATATTTTGAGTCCTAGGAAGGAAATTTTAAAGGGCACCTTTTTATATCTCAATATCACTTAAATGATATTTATTTTATTTTTTATATTATAATTTTTTATTTCAAATCTATTATTAATTCTTACTAATTAATAAGAGTAATTCATCTAAAGTGAGCTAGTGATATATATATATTTTTTTTTTGATACAAGATAGAAATTTTACTTTAGCCTAATCTATATGTATATGTGTGTGAAACTCTCTCCTGGAACCTTGAAACCCGGCCCTTACCCCCCACACCCCACAAACACTTATACTTGTGGAGTAACCATCGCACTAAGAGTATGCGGTGGTTAGTGATACTTACTATGTAGGTTTTACAAACTGATAAGTCATCAATAAATAAAAATTATTTAAAACATTAATTTATTATATTGTTTGATCAGTTTGTAAGTTTTTTGTTATAAAATTTTTATTAATTTTAGCATTTTTCATTCACTTAATGGTGAACTGGTAATTGTGTTATATTTTTATTAATTCATATTTTTTTTTTTTTTTTTTTTTTTTTTTTTGTGAAGAAGAAGCTAAAATATTACAAATTTTACCATAAAAAACTTACAAATTGATGTGACATTTTTAAAAAAGAATAAATAAATATTGAATTATTTATTGTGATTGGACATATCAACTTATAAAACCTATGTGATAAAAAAAATGTGCAAGTTACACACTCTTTTTTAAATTAGAAGAAAAAAAAAAAAAAACACTTATTAGCCCCATTTTAGTTTGGGGCCTTTCTATGTTCGGGGGCCTTAGTCCGTGGCCTAAATGGCCTAGGCCTAGGGCCGGCCTTGTAAGCAGTAGTTTTACTTTTAAGTGGAAATATAATAATATTTACATGAATTATATATATTTGACTGAAATTTTCTGAAATGCTTCAGAATTACCGGTTGGTGCAGAAGTTTAGCAATTGAAGTTAGAATATTTTGGAGACCTTATATAACTTTTTAGATATGTAATGTTGCTATGGATGGTTCAGTCGGTTTAATTGATTTGAAACTGTTTTTTAGGCTGGGCCAAAAATGAAATAAATAAATGTTTTTTTAATAAAAAAAATTGGGTTTTCAAGCCTAATATCTAATTATCTATGGAAAAACCCAAGATATTTTTGGCTTCCAAGTCTAGCATTTTTATGTAATTATTTAGTAGGTTTTTTTAGGCTTCCAAGCCTTTTTTTTTTTTTTTTTTTTTTTAAATTTTAAATTTGATTTCAGCACTTGCCAACTTGTTCAAATAAACGGGTAAATCGTTTGTCAGGTTGACAATTTTGTGCACCATATAGTTGATATATTAAGTTACTTAGTTAATATTCTAATTTAAATTATTTGATATTATTGAATGAAATTATTCTTAATTTTTTCCCCTAATTACATATAGGGATAAAGTTTTAACAAAAAACTTGTTTAAACTAAAATTTACTTGAAACACTTATTTTTGTTATGCTGTTTTGCAAATAGAGGAAGACAAATGATCAATTTGAGTATTTCTCAAAGTTCAAGGATTTCTAATTTTAAATTAGAAGCTCACGAGGGAAATTTAATTTTAACCTAAAGTTCAAGGTTTCTTTAAATTTTACCCAAAAGGTATTTTAGTTATGAAATTTAGACTATAAATCATTTTTGTAGGGATGCTGAAAATAAGGGCCCAAGCCCACCTAGAATAGTGGTACCCTATCCTTCAAATCAAGCTCAAACAATAGAATTTTTAAGAGAGTGGGTTTCCAACTCAAAAACAATGCAAATGTAAGTCTAGGTCTAAGCCTGTGGAGTCCAAAATAATAAGTGCTTGGAACAACAATCGAGGATAATATTCTCCTTGGGTAGGTCCGAGGATCAATCTTGTATAAATAAGTTAAGGGCACATTTGGTACACTGTAATAATTATTATATGGGAATAGGAATAAGTATTACAATGAATACATTAAGTTAGAATGTAATAAGTATTACTATTCATTAGTTTTGTGATCATTTAGGAATAGAATCCTAAATATGCATCTACAATTTAGTAAAGTATAAAAAGAAGGTGTAATTAAATCATTTTTAAGTCAAAATTTCTAAAATACACTTATTTTAAGATGTTCAAAATAGAGCTAATAATTAACAAGAAGGAAAATTTATTTTCTTTCCTTTTGAAGATGTGACAACTAATGGCTTTTTAAGAAAATTTTTTTAAAAGTTATTACATAAGGTGAAGGAATAGATATTCAGTACTTTTGATAAGGAATAGTTATTCCTCATTTTGAAGAATAGCTATTCATAAAGAATAACTATTCATTGTATTAAAAACATAACCAAACAACCGAATAGTTATGTCATAGGAATATCTATTACATTACAGTGTCAATTACAGTCTACCAAACGTGCCCTAAGTTCTTTTTCCTTACAAGGTATTCCTTAATTCTTCTCACTTGTTTCCTCTTTCTTGGAGATTGTCCATCCCTTTTTTTTGGGAGGTTCCCTTTCTTTTATAGTCCCATTCCTAACATCCGAGCCCTCAATTCAAAATATCTGAATAGAAACAGTATATATATATATATATATATATATATATATATATATATATATATAAAGACAAAATAACACTAAAAATCTAAATAATTTAATTTTTATGCAAATCTAACAAAAGCAAAATCCAATTTTGATTCTAATTGAATTTTCTCTAACCTTTGGTTACACACACACACACACACACACACACACACACACACACATATATATATATTTTGTTAGTAATGGACCATACATAGTCATAGTATATTACATAAATAACTTATAAATTTGAATTATTTTTAATTACACAAAAAAATGACTCATAAATATTAAATCATTCAAACTCTCTTTTCTTCTAATTTTATATATAGAGTTAGATATATAATTAGGTTTTTTTTTTATGGTTTATTTATATTGGACTTCTCGTTATCTACACTGAATTAATTCACTTGGTACAAAAATTAAAAAAAACTTAGATTAAAATGGGACACGGAGTGCAAAATTAAACTCTAACTAAAATCTAATTTTTAAACTGAACTAACTCACTTGACACAAAAATTTAAAAGCTTAGATTACATGGGACATGTGGCGCATGCAAAATTAGACTCTAATTGAATTCTAATTTGAAATCTGATTGGATTTTCTCTCAAATTTAGCTATTAATATATACTAATGTATAACCCGTGCATATGCACGGTAGGTACAATTAAAAAAATTACAATTACACACACACACACACACACATATATATATATATATATATATTCAAATACTCTCTCTCTCTCTCTCTTTTATTTTTTTATTTTAATTTCTTTTTTATATACACATGAGTTTACTCTTTTATTTATTTATTGAGTTTTTGATGATTTTATTTATATTAGACCCTTCATCTTTTGCACCTCATTAACTCACCCAGAACCAAAAAAAAAAAAAAAAATTAATAATAATAATAATAATAATAGGACATGTGACGCAAAATTAGACAACAATTGAATACAATTTAGAACCTAATTGGATTTGCTCTTATCTCTCTCTCTCTCTCTCTCTCTCTCTCTCTCTCTCTCTCTATATATATATATATATATATACACGTGACGCATAATATAATTTTTACTGTGAGAGACCTCGGAAGTGCCCCTCAAAAAAGAGATTTGAGTACCTTTTAGGGCATCTCTCTTTTTGGATAAGCGGTGTGGAGTCGTCACCTTTTATTTTTTATTTTTTATTTTTTTTTATATATATACAAAAAAATAAGAAAAAACATAAACATGAAATACATGACTGAATTGTTTTTCTCATTGATTGAATAATAAAATACATAATTGAAAATTTGAAAATTACATGGCTTTGGGTCCTAGTTACAATCTACCAAATAATTACATGGCTTTTTGTCCTAGTTACATCCTACCCAAAATAAATAGACAAGGCTAGATCTACTTAGCCAAAGACCAAAATCCAGAGGCTAGGTTATGAAATGGGAAGGGGTTAAGCACCCATTCCGCCCAGACAAAGTCTGGTCTTCTCTTGTAACCAATGTACTTTTTTATGCATGTCATGAATGATATGTTGAACATATGACACTAAAATTAAATCACACAAATTTATTTATGAATGAAGTCTCTTCGTTTGTTTTAAAAAATTTCAAATTTGTTTTGATTGGTAAAAAAAAATTGATTTTGATTTGTCAAAATACCAGATCTGTTTTGTAGTATGTAGAAAAAAGTGGGTTTTTTTATGATAAAAATTCAGATATGTTTTTATTACATAAAATAAAGTCTTTTATGGTTTTACTAAACTTCAAATCTATTTTTTAAGAACTAAAAAAAAATATTTTTGGATTTATAAAATATCAAATTTGTTTTGAGATAATAATAAAAAAAAAATGTTTCTTTGATAACAAAAAAATTCAGATCTGGTTTGTATATGTTAAAAAGGCATAATTTTTTTTTTTTTTTAAGAAGAGAGTTTCACTCATAATCTAAATTTATGCAACATAAATTAAAGAAAACAAACACTAACACAATCATGTTTAATCTTTTTCTTTATTTAAAAAATCTGCATGTATTAAAGAAAAATTAGATCTGTATGTAAGAAAAATACAAATCAGTTTTTAATTGAGAAAAATTCTGATCTACATCTAAGAAAGATGCAAATCTGTTTTTATTTGAGAAAAAATCAGACCTGCATCTAAGAAAGATGTAGATTTGTCTTTGTATTTTAGGAAAAATCAGATCTACATCTAATAAAGATGTAGATCCGTTTTATTTCAAGAAAAAGAATTGGTCACATGCAGATTATTGACATTCAAGAAAGAGATTATAACAATCACTTAAAAAAAAAAAAAATCATGCTTTAAACAAAACAACAATTAACAATTCATGTTTTGGATAAAAACATTCATCAACATAAAAAGAAGCATAAAGAAAAGATAGGGTGAAGGAAACAATCTTTTGCATGAGCATCCTTTGTTCTTGAGAGGATGTTTTAGGGTTCAAAGAAACTTATTCAGTTATCTTTGAAACCTAAAAATCCTAATTTAAGCAGCAAATCTCAGAGAGGATTAGCAAATATCAGCAATTTGAGAGTCTCAAAACGTGTGCCTCCCAGATCGTAAAAAAAAGTGTCAAATTATGAGATTTAGTCTCTATTTATAGAGGTCAGAGGGCTTTAAAAATAGGTATGGATGATTACAATTTGAATCCGGACGCATCCTTTTGCGAAAAGGTCGAAAATGGTATGCATTATCGTCACTCGAAGGCTGTTGGGCCAAAACCCAACACATGGAAATTCAGCCCTTTTAAAGTGCCGTTCGGCACTCCAAAAGTGCTAAATTGGCCTTTGGACTCCGAACACTCTTTCGTGTTCGGCTATCGTTTGGACTTCTCCTCTAGAGTTTTTTGGCCGGTCCTTGTACCTAGTTGTGTTTTCATCCTCCGTCTATGATTTTTCATCTCTTTTCTGGATAATTTAAGCTATTTAAGAACAATTATCTTGTAGATAAATATCCTAAAATAAATCTTGATAAAGTTCAGATTATTCACAATTTTATTGTTATCCAATCATCCCTTTTATTCCTATGCATGCAATCCTATTTTAAACACTAATTATCAACCAATCATAGAATTATTTAATTAATTTTAATGGTTTAACCAACCAAAATTAGTTTGGGAAAATTACACTTTACCTCCCTAAACTATACATTAGATTACATTTTGCACCTTAAATTATTTGAATGCATACTTTGCACCATAAACTATGGCATTTATTACATTTTGCACCCCCAACGTTAGTTTTACTATTAAGTTAGACAAAAATTAATAGCACATGAGTTGCACATGATTTTTGCTCAAGTGACACTTTGTTTAAAGACTAAAACACCATTTTTACAAACAATTAAAAACAAAAGTTTTTTTTTCATCCCATCAAAAAAAAAAAACTTTTTTTTTTTGCAGCTCTTTCTCTCTCCGGCGTGAGTAATTTTAACAAGACGTTTAGGGAAAACATCATCTGGGTCATGAATACGAGGGTTGTGCTCAACTATATAACTTTTTTTTTTTGCAGCTCTTTCTCTCTCCGGCGTGAGTAATTTTAACAAGACGTTTAGGGAAAACATCATCTGGGTCATGAATACGAGGGTTGTGCTCAACTATATAAGGGTCACCGCATTTATCACTGATTGTAGTGTGGTGGGTGGGTCTCCCTTATAGTGTGGTTGTAAGATTATTGCTCTTAAGTCTTGACAGCTTCAAAAGTAGTGTTGTGGGTCTCACGCCGAAGAGAGCAAGAGCTGGATAAAAAAAAAAAAAAGTTCTTTTGTTTTTAATTGTTTGTGAAAAAGGATGTTTTAATCTTTAAACAAGGTGTCACATAAACAAAAATCATATGCAAGTCATGTGCTATTAATTTCTGTTTAACTTAATAGTAAAACTAACACCAGGGTGCAAAGTGTAACAAAGGTCATAGTTTAGGGTGCAAAGTGTGCATTCAAATAGTTTATGGTGCAAAGTGTGCATTCAAATAGTTTATGGTGCAAAGTGTAATCTAATGTATAGTTTAGGGTGGTAAAGTGTAATTTTTCCAATTAGTTTAATCTAATCATGTGTGATCAACCTTACCTAGACACAATGCATGTTGACTGTGCAAACTTGATCATGCGATATCTTCCAATCCGATAGTCTAATTTGGAAACCGGAAACAACGTTGCGACTATTAGAATCTCAATATCATTTTTATGATATGTAATGAATAATTAATGCATGTAATGCAAAGACAAGTTTATGCACGTAATGCAAGAACCAATTGATGCATGTGATGCAATTATGATTTTTGTGGTACATGGATGGTCATTCAAATCATTCTTCATGATTAAATCATAGGTGTAAAATTGAGTGTCTACACTTACATATATAATTTAAATATTATTGATAGTCATTCTTTTTTTTCTTTTTCTTTTTTTAACTCTTTAAAAAGTCTTGTAAGAATATTTTTAGGTAGAAAATGTAAATTGTCCATTTAAATTTTTTTTTTTAATGTTCATTAATTCTTTTTTATTTTTTATACAAAATAGAAATTCCACTCTAACCTAATTTAAGTGTATGTGTGTGTGACGCTTCATCTTGGAGACTTGAACTCTGACCCTTACCCCCCACATTCTACAAGCACTTATACTTGTGAAGTGACCATTGCACAAGGGTGTGCGATGGTTATGTTCATTAATTCTAAACTTTTTAGTTTTTGTACGCAATAACTTAGTTGGATGAATATTTATGATGTGGTCTTACGTTTGACTTCAAAATTAAGAAATAAGTCTCTCTATAAAAATAAATAATTTAGGGCACATAGTGTGAAATTGGACTTCAATTGTATAATCTAATTGAATTTTCTCTAAGGTCTTCATATTAATAAACACTAGCATGAAACCCATGCAAACATATGGATACATTTAAAATTAAACAAATTTTTATTATAAAAATGTAAATAATTAGTCAAATTATTAAAAAAAAAAATAGCATGTAACACTTGCATACATTTATGTACATTTAAAATTAAACACAATTTTTATCATAAAAATATAAATAATTAGTTAATTTTTTTAAAAAGTAAATGTAATTAATCACATATTAAAATTCTTAATTACCTAAATTTAATACTACTTATGATATTTTTTTTTATAATTTTTAATAAGATAGAATATGTGGTGATCTTTGTTGTGTGGTAATTTCTATTGAGGATGTATATGTGATTGATTGTTTTTTTATTATCTATTTTATAGTTCATTAATATTAAATTCTTAGTATTTTGCACTCATTAACTCACTTGGCACAAATATTAAAAAACTTAAGTAGACACATGGCAAAAACTTAAGTGAATAATTACGGTATGATCCCTATATAAATTTAGACACATGACACAAAAATTGGATTCTAATTTCAAATTCTAATTGAACTTTTTCTAAACTTTCCCTATATATATATATATATGTATGTATGTATATATATACTAGTATGTAAACCATTCTTACGCATGGAAATGATATATTGAAGTGGTGCTATTGATGTTTGTTTTAGAGGTACTAAAATAGTTTTTCCTTACAATTTTTATGGTATTAGTTATGCCAAGTTTCTCATTACGTTGTTATTATATATATAATTTTGAAAATCACTATTGAATACTATATATATAAAATCAATTCACAATAATTGTACTTGAAATTCTACTAAATACAACACAAAATATTAAGAATAGATTGGTTCAATAGTATCTCCTAAATTGAATGAGAATGGGTGCACGGGATCGTTCAGCTTAATTACAGTTTTTTAGGTTCAAGATCTTTGCATTCAAAATATCTAAAGAGAAACAGTATAAAAAAATATGCTCATTAGTTTAAAGAAAAAATAACATTAAAAATCTAAAAAATTTAATTTTTATAGAAAGCTAACAAAAGCAAAATCCAACTTTGATTCTAATTGATTTTTCTCTAAGTTTTGGTTATATGTGTGTGTGTGTATATATATATACATATTTACTTAGGTAGTAATAGATCGTACATAGTCATGGTATATTACATAAATAACTTATAAATTTGAATTATTTTTAATTACACAAAAAATGGCTCATAAATATAAAATTATTTAAACTCTCATTGCTTCTAATTTTATATATAGAGTTAGATATATGATTAGGTTTTTTTTAATTGTTTATTTATATTGAACTTCTTGTTTTTTTACACTTGTGGGGCCCCAAATATTTAAACAACCCCGGCCTACTCCATTATCCGGCCCAAGGCCCGTGCCGAGGAGAATATAGAGGCCGAGGATGCCCACCTCCTCGGCTCACCGACTTTAATGAAGGGAAAAATATCCCTCACCCATTAAATGTACTCCACCAACATTCTGGCCGCTTTAATGGTGAAGTGACCAGCAAACCCAAATGCCTCGATCACTTCACCTAATAGAAAGTCTGCAAAGGCGGCTGAGAACTAACATAAAGCCTGCAAAAGCAGATGATGGGACAAGCTCTTATACATAGAGTTCGGATAACCGACGAATGGCGGCTAAGATTAACTAAAACGATACTATATAACCAAGAGGATTCCCAGCATAAAAGAGAGGTCCCTGATATTTATCAGTCCTAAGAGAAAGGACAGGATTTAGATCAGTTCTAAGAAAAAGAGATCCTCGGACTGAGCCGAGGACGAATACGCTTCACAAACACTTAGCCAAAATCATTATCAGGATCCTCACAAACACTTAGCCGAAATCATTATAAAGATCTTCATAAACACCTAACCAAAGTGATGATGATTATCCTCACAAACACTCAGTAAAATTACTTTGCTATTATTCCTGTGGATCTCACATCATCCGTTGTTTATCTTGCTAATGCCTAGCCCTTACACCCACGCTCTACAAATTTTATTGTTAAGAGTCCATTACAAATTGAGCCCCTACAACACTGAATTAACTTACTCGACACAAAAATTAAAAAAAAAAAAAAAAAAAAAAACTTAAATTAAATGAGACACGTGGTACAAAATTAAATTATAATTCAAATCCAATTTTTACTCTAAATTAACTCACTTGACACAAAAATTGAAAAGCTTAGATTAGATGAGACACGTGGTACAAAATTAGAAGATAAATCGATTCAATATATGAAATAATGTTATAGAAATTTTACTTGGCAATTTTATCATACCAATTATTTTCTGCGCTTATCCATTGGTACAAAACCTTAGTCGCAATGATAGCTTGAATTTCTTTGCAATTTTTTTTTGTTTTTTGTTTTTTTTTTTGTTTCTATCACTTTTATCCTGGTTACATGAAAAAATACACTAAAGGAGTTAATTTTTAAACATTATGAAATATTTTAGGAAAATTATATTAAAAAAAACTATTAATAGAGTTCAATTTTTAATCACCTTCCACTATTAATAAAATTTTCTCAAGAAAAGAAGTTTTTAACGATGATAAGGTAAATTAGTCACAATAAAAGTGATTCCCAACATACATATGGCCGTAAAAAATGATTATTTACTTTGAATAGTAAATTTTCCCCAATTTTGTCTTAAAACTCTCGAATTTTGTCTTAATTTTAAAAACAGCAAAAAAAAAAAAAAAAAAAAAAAAAAAAAAAAAAAACAAAAACAAAAACAAAAACAAAAACAAAAAACAAAAAATTCTGAAAAGATCCTCCAAGTACATGAGAGCTATTTTGATCATTTTAGAAGTAAAATGTATTTCTATCATTTTGAAGCTTTTAGGGGCACTTTCATCACTTTAGAAGTTTGTGGGTATTTTGGTCATTTCCTAGCTTTGATGGCGTATTTTAGCCATTTTGAATGATTGGATTGTGTCAATGGGGTTAATCAAAGTTTCCCAGTGGGTGGGTATAACAACATGTGTCCATCATGCAACTAGATGGAGATCCAAAATTTGACTGTTGGCACAAACTTAAGTTGATAATTATGGTATAGTCCCACATAAATTTAGACACATGGCATAAAATTGGATTTTAATTTTAAATTCTAATTGAACTTTCTCTATGCTTTGCCTATATATATATATATATATATATATAGAGAGAGAGAGAGAGAGAGAGAGAGAGATAAGAGGGTGCAAGAAGATTATGGGAACTGGTTAAGAAGATATAAAGCTAAGGAAATAAAGAAAATTACTTGAAAGCATGGAATAGAGCAGAGAAGTAGATACAACAAGCTGGCTGATATTATTAGATAGAACAAAGTTTTTACATAAGTCATAAAGAAATGATTTTTGAAGTAGGCTAAGTTCTCTCCCTTCATGGTTACAAAGTGGCTATTTATAGACCACAAACTTCAAACTATCTTAGCTATAATTTACACTGAATTTTGTTTGATTATACATGAGATTGTAGGGGCCCAGTTTGTAGTGACAAGTGGCTGAAGAAGTAGGGGTTTGGCTGAACCAAAGCATCTACTAGATAAGGTTGCTTCATGGATAAGTCTGAAGCTGCTTTAGGATGTTTTAGGGTTTTTTTTTTTTTTTTTAGTTTATCTTTTACAATTACTGATACCCCTAATTTGAGTAATTCTACGCTCATAATATTTTCACAAAAATTTCACAAAAAAATTTATGTGCCAAGTTATTACTAGTTCTAATCTGAGCTCACTACTGAAATTACCATTTTGCCTATCAATTACAACTAGTAATTAACAACTTATCATTGAAGATTTATTATGAAAATATTGTGAATATAATTTTTCTTTGGATTTAAGTGATTTTCTTGTCAAACAAGTATATGGATGACGTGACACTTTGTGACATGTGGCATAAAATGGTGATGTGTTGAAGCCTATCCAACCTTTAATGGTGAGACTACTTCTAAATATGGATGGGGACGGCCCTTTTGAAAAACAGAAGCAAAACGTTAATAAGTGATAAAATAAAACCTTTAAAACGTCAAAGGTGATTCAGCAAAAAAAAGAAAAAAAGAAAAAAAAAAGTCAAAGGTGAAAAGAGTATTTTAATATATTTATTATGAGAAATGATATGTCTACAACATTTTTACAACAAATCCTATGTGGCAGGTTGTTATTGGTTATTATTGTTGGGGCAAAAAAGTTATTTTAATGTTAGTTTCAAATTTGAACCAATAACAACTAACCACCTGTGATTTGTTGTAAAAATGTTGTAAAATTTCTGTAAACGTAGTATCTCTCATTTATTATTAGGATGATTATGGCTTCATTTTTGTTGTTGACCAAAAGACTGCATTTTCAATAAATTATTCAATTCTCGTGGAGGACCATTTCAACGATGCTTAATGCTACTCCCATTTCTAATAATATGATCATGTCCACTCATGTGTTCTACAAGATTGGACCACAGCCTAAAATTTTGACGCCTAGGTGGATATTGTTGGGTCCAAGATTCTCTTTGGTAAATTGGCACGAATTCTACTCACTTTTCCTTAGGCTGCATTTGGCTCTATATAAATCGAATCCCAAGTGTAAAATGAATGTAGGGGCAAATGAATTCTCGTAAGGAAAATGAAATCCGGGTGTTTGGTTCTGCAATGAAAAATAGTCCAGAAAATGATTTTTGGTGTTTGGTAACATTCTAAAAATGTTATTTTCCTACAAATTTTTCACATTTTCTCAACCATTTTCTCAGCTTCCAAACAAATTTTATAACAGAAAATTTCAAAATATAAACTTTAACACAACCAAAAATCAAAATAAAAACATTTATGGGTTGTTTATGGGTTTGAGGGTGGATTTTGGCTAGATGGTTTTGAAGGGATGTGGATCGACTTTTGTAGAGGGTGGGTCGGCTTTTGGAGGTAGGTATGGCTTCGCCGGCATGAGGGAGAGTGACAGTTGGGCGGAGGTGTGTGGGTCAGAGGTGAGGTGAGGTCGTCAGACTTAAATAGAACTCAAATAGTGGAGGAAACTCACTGATGCAAAGGGTGGGTTTAGGGGTGGAGTGTAATGGGCTGGTGGTCAGTGGCGGCCAAATCAGCGACGTTGAGCAAGAGGGAGAAGAATAGTCGAGGAAGAAGAGAGAAAAAAAAGGAAGCTTGGTGGGCAATCTGGGTGGTGGGGGCGGCATGATCTAGGCTGGGCTATGGGGGCGACACGATTTGGGCTGGCCGAAGCTTGGCTAGGCAGCCACCTGTGCTCTCTCTTCTCGCTCTCTCTCTCTCTCTCTCTCTCTGAGTCCTAGAAATCATTTAAAGGTAAAATGAGGGCTGCATTGCTTTTACGGCTGAAGTGGGTGTTTTTACAGTCAACATGTAATTGATTTTCCATTTAACCATATTTTCTATTGGAGCCAAACACACACAAGGGTGTAAAAGTAATTCCTGAATTAGTTTTCAGCTGAAACAAACGCAGCCTTAGTTGAACAATCACTGAAATGGGGGCCCACAAGTGTGCTATATGCTACTTAATTTGGTAGTGTTATTGGGACCCGGTAAGGCATTTTGGCCTATGGATTTACCAAGGGGAGGGGCTAACTTGGACTAATGACATTGAAATGGACAAGAAACTCAAGAAAGTGATTATTTTTACTATAGAAAATAATGAATATATATATATATATATATATATATATATTTTAAAGCCAAACATAATGAAAATTGTGGAGGAGCCGAGGACCAAGGAGCCGAATTCGAGGACGAATTTGTCCAATCTTAGCAAAATAGGATAGGCAAATTCAAAGGGTTGCGCCGACCCGAGGAGAGTGAGAAAGCCAAAGGATGACTAGCACCCCTTGTGAAGTCCAGCGATAAGAGAAAGGATAGCAACAGGAGGAAAGGAGACATGCGAGGGTGGAAAGAGGAATCTTCAAAATTCAATTAGTATTTGAAATTAGAATCTAATTTTGCGTCATTTGTTTAAATCTATGTGGGAACTACACTATAATTATCCACTTAAGTTTTGTCATGTATCTACTTAAGTTTTTTAATCTTTGTGCCAAATTAGATAATGAGTTCAAAATACTAAGAATCTAATATTAATGAACTATAAAATAAATTTTTTTTTTTTAAACCAATCACATATACTCAATAAAAATTACCACACAGCAAAAATCACCACACATTTTATCTTTTTAAAAATTAGAAAAAAAGAATTATCATAAGTAGTATTAAATTTAGGTAAGAATTTTAATATGTGATTAATTACATTTACTTTAAAAAAATAATTTAACTAATTCTTTATATTTTTATAATAAAAATTGTGTTTAATTTTAAATATATCTATACGTATGCATGTGTTATATGATTTTTTTTTTTAATAATTTGACTAATTATTTATATTTTTATAATAAAAATTCTGTTTAATTTTAAATGTACTCATGCGTTTACATAGGTTACATGCTAGTAATTATAATGTATGACTGTGAGTAACTTAGCGTGTGCAATAATAATTATCATTTTAAATGAGAGAGAGAGAGAGGTTGACCAATGATGAATGGGAAGGTGATCCAACCACCACGTTTGGTACCAGAGCTCGACAAGTGGGTTTCTCTACCATCCATACTGCTGATTAACTCTTGGTGCCAAGGGATGGTCTATTTATGCTACTTGTGAATGTTATATGCTAATTAACAAAACCGTATGAATAATTTTCAGATTTCTCTAGTACTAAGCTACCGTGGACTTCTTAAACTTGGAAAATCTGGGGTGATTATCATTTATCGGTGCAAATGAAGCACGCTTGCCCTTAATAGAATTTGATTTGGCCATGATGTTGTTAAATATACTCTCTCACTCAAAAAGAATCAAACTATAATTGCTCAGTTTATTAAATATTAACAAAATGAGAGTGTAACCAATAATTATAGCTTACTCCCATAAAAAAAAAAATAATAATAATTACAGCTTACTCGGCTATTTATATATAGAACAGAGCATAACAGCCTAATCTAGCAAAACTAGAATTTTAACTCTGCCAATTATATACATACACGTGGAGAAAGTTTGTTACAAAATAAAATAAAATAAATCGTGTGCAATTTATGTGCTTCAAAAAAGAACCAAAACGACAACGTTTTCTCTTCAACACGTGCTTCACTTAAATTCTTTTAAGTTAGACGAAGTCGTGTAATGAAGCTTTGGATCCTTATCATAGAACGATATCGTTTTTGTATCTTCTTTCTTCTTTCCTTCTAAACTACAAGCCCGATATCCGCACTGTTCTTGGCAATTTTCAACAAAATCCAAACGGAGAGACAGAGAGATGCCAAGTATCCTCCAAGGTTTTGCGATTGAACCATCTGATGCAACATCTCCTTTTGTTTTAAGTGCGGCATGATTGAGGAACCTGCGTCAATTGAGAGCGTGTTTGTGTAGCTTTTGTTAATCAAATAAAGTTTTAGCATATAGAATGTCTATTGTACTATTATTGAGCCCGCTTGGTTGGGTGTTTGAGCTGGGCAAATGCATATTTTTAGACCAAAATGCAAAAAAAAAAAAAAAAAAAAAAAAACATATATTTGGCTGAACCTTTTTTAAGATGTTGCGTTTTAAAAAATCGCACAAAACTAAAATTTTAAAATTGAAGGATGTACCTATTTTCCTTTAACACCATTTTTAAACACCATTTACATTTTCTCAACACATTTTATTGAATGCACATTTTTACAACAACCTATCCAAATGGGTTCATTACATCAAATAAATTATGAAACTTGAGAATTCAAGGTCACGTTTAGTTAAAGATTTCTAGTATCGTTATTTAAGTGTTGTAAAAATATGTGTGAGTTAACGATTATTATATTAAAATATAAATAGAGAGTTCATTAAAAATTAAAACGCTATATGGACATAGTGATGGTCCATTTAGTGTACTATATCTTAAAACAAGAAATTTCGTTCTTGATTTTCATGATGCAATAATTATATATCTTAGAGGAAGCTTGGATTTTGAGTTTCTTGGTCCTTTGCTCATCCAAGATTTAGTTCCTCTCGGATCAAGTCCAGCTAGAGCAAAAAAAGTTTCTCCGTGTTTTAAGAGTGGGGTCTTTTGTCTCTATTTCCTTTACACAGTAGAATTGGGGTGTCCCTTCTTAGAAGGTGTTCTAGTATCCTGGGAGTAATACTGTTATTCCTAGGCTTGTTGGGTAATTTTTGGGGTTTTGGGAGACAGTTTTGAGTGCTAGTGAGGATGGACAATTTGGCTTAATCATGGAATCGATTTACTCTTTCTGATAGGGAGGGGACAAGGTGTTGTTTACTTGAGGATGAGAAAGTTGACAATTTCTCCAGTGCTACAAAGTTTTTAACCAAATGAGCCATCAATATGGAGATTATAGCTAAGACCTTCACCCCATTATGGAGAGCCAAGAATGGTTTCAAGATTCAGAGTTTTGGAGACCTTAAAATTCTTTTCACTTTTGACAATAAGGAGGATGTGGACAGAATTTTAGACGGCGAACCATGGAGTTTTGACAAACACCTAGTGGTGATGCGTCGATATGAAAACGATTCTCCGCTGGAAGACATCCAATTTGAGAAGACTAAGCTTTGGGTTCAGGTACATGGAATTCCAATTAAATATATGACAATTGAGGCGGCGAAGAAAATTTGCAGCGTACTGGGAGAGGTATCAGCACCAAAGGATCTAAAAATCTATGATGGTGGTCACTTTATTCATGTTCAGGTTTCCATCGATTTTTCTTTAGCTTTGTGCCGTGGAAGATTGATATTGGTTGGTGAAGGAGGTAAACAGGTGTGGATTTCTTTCAAGTACGAGAGGCTACCTAATTTATGCTACTGGTGTGGGCGACTCACTCACGACGACAAAGATTGTGAGTAGTGGATTGACAGTGAGGGTACACTCAAGTTAGAACAACGTGAGTTTGGACCACAATTGAGAGCTCCACCTTTCGTAGCTGCCAAGAAAAATGCAATCATGGTCCTTGGTTATTATGTAGCGAAGAAAAAGGAGGTTTTAAGGGCATCAACTGATCATGGTTCTGGTCGGAGTTCAGTTTCAGGCAGGGGGAAGTTGCCGGAGCAATCACAAGGTGTAACGGTCATCACATCAGACAGCATTAATGGTTATAATATTTCCTCATTAATGCGCAATAAGATGAATGGAGATAGAAAGGAGGATTTAGGTTTAAAAGCCAAAGTTAATGAGGAAATAATGGAGGAATCAAGAAAACTTAATGTGTCCATTTCTGATTTGGAAATAATGGTGGAATTAAACAAAAATAATGTGACCGTATCTGATGTGGAAGCAAATCATGAGGAAGTTTGTTTGGCTAAAGAGTTTAGGGCGGCTAAACTTCTGGGGGTCGGGCAAGAGTGCAACAAAAAACCCTACCTCACGTGACAATTTAAGTCATTTATCCCAACTTAAAAAATCACGTGACTCCCTACAGGCTAGTTCTCTCCATTCAGATCCAATTCGTGTTGCTTCTACCTGGACATGCAGAGAAAGAAAAATAAAGGGCAACACGGCAGAGACTAAGCAACCTCTTGGGAAAAAAAGAGATACAAGAGTAGAGGCAGACCTTCCTGTAGTGTCGGCAAAGAGATTTTAGGCTGACCCCAGGAACGGAAAATCACCATTAGTAGTGGCAGGAGCTGTTGTGCAGCCCCGCCAACAGCAATGAGTTGTTTAGCATGGAACTGTCGTGGACTTGGGAACTTGCGTACAGGGAGGGAGCTCGTGGAAATTATAGGGGCAAAAGATCCTGTTGTGGTGTTTTTAGCCGAGACACTTACAGATGATGCAAGGCTAGAGTTTGTTCAGAGTTTGGATGCTGTGTGGGCTGATCATGGAATATGGAATTTCAAGTCTGAGGTGGAGTTTATGGATGTCAAGGAGCTGTTTTCTTGGCTGATTGCAGAAGGGAAGTCACTAGAACTATTTGCTTACACGACTTGGTTGGTGTGGAATCAAAAAAATAAAACTCGACTGCACTTACATGCCATGTCGCTTCATCAAGTGACTGAATGTGCACAGGAAATGTTGGCACAGTACCGTGAGAATCTGCAGGTCCTAAGTATTCAGGCAGTTACCAATGGCAATGGAGGGACGAGGTGGAGTTGTCCTCCAGGTGGGTTGGTGAACATAAATTTTGATGGTGCTGGTTTTGGTGCATCTAATATGCGCAGTATTGGTGTGGTGATACAGAATAGTAATGGGGATGTTTTGGCTTCTTGCTCTCAAAAAATCCCTCAAGTATACAAGGCTGAAGAGATTGAGGCGCTGGTAGCCTTCAAGGCTTTGTCTTTTGTGTTTGAGTTGGGATTTCGTAGTGCTATCCTTGAAGGTGATTCTCTTGGCTTGATTCAAGCTTTGAAGTCAGAGGAGCGTAGCATATCACCAACGGGCTTACTTGAAGATGTGAAAGTGCTTGAAAACAATTTTGTAAGATTGTTGTATTCTCACATTAAGAGAAACGACAATAGGGTTGCTCATAGTCTAGATAGAAATGCATTATGCATACCAAATTTTCAAGTATGGATAGAAGATGTCCCATCTCATATTGTTTCGATTTTACAATTGGATGTAGTTGAATTACATTAATAAAATCCATCAGTTTCCTTCTCAAAAAAAAAATATATATATATATATATATATATATATATATCTATCTTATGAATTCAATATATGCATCTTCTATTTCACCAATGATAGTTGACTTAGAGCATTCCCATCAACGATTCTAAAAATTTTAGCATTTAACACTTCAAAAACCTACTTTATCTATTATACCATCTCATTTTAAGATTCATCAAATATCAAAACTTCTATATTTTTTACCATTTCATTTAAATAATATAAACTATCCATTAAAATAATAATAAAATAACTACACAAAAACTATAGCAACCACCTCCTCCACTACCCCTACCACCGCTCCACTTGTCATAACCACCATTGTAGCAACCACAACCCACCATAGCCACCACCACCACAAGTCACATCACCACCGTGGCAACCACAACCACCTATAGGGAGAAAAGAAAAAGAAACAACCCAAAGTATAACCACAACCATCCACCAAAATCACAACCAACCTCCACCCAACCACCACAAAAACAACCAGCCACTGCAAAAACAAAATCTCAGCCAAGCACCCACCAGTGGTTGATCTAACCCACTGCAGGAAGGAAAAAAAAAAAAAAAAAAAAAAAAAAAACCACAACCATCTAGCAAAAACAACCAGCCATAAAAAAAAAAAAATAAAAAAAAAATAAAAAAAAAATTGTAACCCAAAGATTCAACCCATGCACTCACTAATCTCACCACTGTGCCTCCAAATCAAACCCACAAATCACCGCCACCGTGACCCACCATCGAAACCCACTGAAAAAAATTGGAAGAGAAGTAGCTTCATTGGTTCTAATCCAAGTCGTGAGATAGCTTCAAGCAGGGAGCCACAGGGAGATTGATTTTAGAGAGCGAGAGAAGAAGAAGAAGAAAAAAAAAAAAAAAAAAAGGAAGAGAGGAACGACAGGTCTAAACAGAGAAGAAGGAAAGAAGAAAAAGACGGAGAAATAAAATATTTTTTTAAAGAGGAGAAGAGAGAGAAAGCTTTAAAATAATATATATTTTTTATGAGATATAGCTACTGTGCGCTCTCAAAAATGAGAGTGCATTATAGCAAGATGGAAAATTTTATAGCATATACAAGTTTTGATGGAATGGGATTTTTGGGTTTCAGATGCTAAAAAATAGCATTTATAGCATTTAGCATTCTTGATGAGAATGCTTTTATGCGACTTAATGATATATGCCAACAAAACCATATGAATAATTTTCAGATTCCTGTAGTACTAAACCTTCACTCCTTGTCAAAGAAAATCATATAAAAAAATCCAAGTATGGCTTAGAACATTTGTATCTAGGAGGTTAAAACTCCAAATACAGTAAATTTTAACATCAAACCACTAAATGGATGCATTACCCAAGAGGCTAGTTATAAAAAAATAATTACAACTCAGCTATAGTACCATCCTAAAGTTAGAACATACGATAGCAACGTTCCAAACGTAAAATAATATTTTTTTATTCTCATCCTTCTAAATTATCTACCTCTTTCTCTCTCTTCAGCTTCTCGTCTCCTCTTGCTCAATGGAACTCACCCAGCCACTCTCTCTCTCCCATGCCCTTTATTGATCACTCTTTCTCTCTCCATGCCACTCAACCCAGCACTCTAGCACACTATCACTCTACCCATTTTCTCTTCACTCTTTCGCTTTATAGCTCTCTCTTCAGACCGAAGATTCAAGGGTTTTTAGGTTTGGGTTAAGGTTTCGTTTGGGTCATCTCAAACCGAAGCTCCATCGATGCTAGGGTTTTTGTTTATGTCCTCTCGGTGATGCGACTGTCTTTCACCGTTTGGGTCATCAATCATTTGGTTCAGCGGGGTTATGTATTTCAGCTTCATCACAGTGGGTTGTCACTCTCTGTCATGAGATTGGACGCTTTGAGTGGTCACCAATTATTCGATTCAGAAAGTTTGCTCACATATTCATCTTCAATTACCTGTAGTATCTCTATCCATAACTTTCAGTTGATTGATACTGTATTTAGGATTGTGGGTCCATTAGACTAATTGTAGGAGCATTGGTTTTCCTGAATGGGCGTGTAGTAATGGGGTTAATTTTGTTCCATAGTTCCTATTTGTATGGGATAGGTAGAATTAATGTTTAGCCAGAATTTGTGTGTTATTGAAATTCATTGTAATTGCATACATTTGTTTAGCATCAATCCGAATGTTTAGTTTTAAACCCTTACCAAATTCCTTTAATTGAACTAAAACCTGTAGCTAAGACAAAGTTGAATACGACTAAATCAGGCTGCAAAATAATCATGACCCATTTGGCCAAGAATATGTGGGACCTAATTCTGTAATGATTAACACACTAAGTTTCTGTTTATCTCTAAATTTACCTATTGAGAGAGACCATTTAGTCTTGAACCTTGATTTTCACACTTTGTCTAGTTCTAGTTCTTATCAGCCTACAAGAAACTTAACATTGCTTTCACACACTCTCCCTATTGTCAATCTTTAAAGTTTTCAAGCTATAATTTGAATACCAAATCATAGGAATGACAGCACTATAGTAACATTTTGTTTAACCCACAAGGTCGGCTTAAAACATAGGAAAGCTTAATGCAACTCAGTAAATGAGAAGTTAATTAGAGCTCGTGATGTTGACATAGCTCTTTTTAAGAATGCTATCTTAAACATGGCCCATTGTTGTTTACGGGGGATTCTTGAATCTAGTTTTGTTAAAACTCCCTGCACCATTGTTAAAACTTCATTCTCTATGTATTTCTTCCAAGTTCCAATTGTATTGTGACCTCTTTGCTCTTGGTTGTCTTATTTACATTTGGGAATTTAATTGTGGAAGAAATTCTAAATGCTCGATTAAGTTGGTTGTCTTATTTTATCATCTTATATTCTTGGTGATTTGGGTGCTTTGTAGAGTGTCTTTAAGTAGGTTGTATTATTATTTACATTACCTATTTAAAAGGGATGGATTCACAAGAAGACATATTACTATATGCTAATATCTTATAAGGGGATTCCAATTTCATGGCACCATTTTTAAGTGGGTCTCAAAATGCTTCAATGCCCATCCAAGATTCTTTACTGAAAGTTGAAATTGTCACCCCTAAGACAAAAAAACAAGGTGGCAACTTCAGCGTAGCTGAAGACAACCTCCTTGTCTTTGCATGGCTTAACACTAGCATGGATGCCATGCATGCAAGAGATATTTCATGAGAAAGTTTGGCAATACTTTTGTGAGAACAATACCTTTGGAACCACACATTTTTCTTCCTCCCTATCAACTCGATGAGGAACAATTAATAGGGAGACAAGTAAATTTGCTAGGTTCATGGCTAAAGTTGAAGCTCGGAATCAAAGTGGTGCGACTAACCAAACAAAGGTATAAATTATATTGCAATGGTGTCACAATATTAATTTACCAACAGTTTGAAGATACTAATTATGTTCTTTTTTTTTTTTTTTTTAAATTGTTGGATGAAACAAAGGCTTTATATAAAGCATCATCCAAAAATGCAGTTTTCCTATGTGAACATTGTTGGCCTGTGTTGAAAAACCAACCAAAGTGGAGTATGCCTAAGGAAAGATTAAAAGGGTCACCTCAAACTCCGAGTTCAATAGATCAAGTTGGTAGTGATGATGATGACACAATGGTGCTTTTGAGACCGATTGGTAGAAAAGTCGAAAAGGCTAATCAAAAGAGAAACAATGGTGAGAAAGATTTTAAGAAATATTTGGTGAATAAGTTGCAATAATTCAGTAATCACATGAACAAGAAAAAGAGGCTCTTCATATCAAAGCAGAAAGGGTTCAAGTGGTTGAGCAAAGAATTATATTGAAAAGGAAAGGCTTCGTCTTGAAATTATTAACGAGGATGAAAGAATAATGACGAGGGATTCAAGTGGCATGTCTGAAAAACAAAGACTTTTTTTTTTTTTTAAATCTCTAGGATCAAATCATTGCAAGACAAAAATTAGAGTAAATAGTTGGGTTTGGCACATGGAGATGATATCTTGTTTGTAGCTTATTTTGGTAGTGACTTATTTTAGGCTTGGGGTTTGGCTTATATAGTTGATATCTTGTTTTGACCTTATTTTGGTAGTGGCTTATTTTAGGCTTAGGTTTGGTGGAGAAAATGGGCTTTTGCCCTTTTTTTAAAAATTTTTTTAGCATTTTGCCCAATTTTCCAAACTAATTAGGGAAATGCTCTTGTTTTGAAACTCGATTTTCTAAAAATCGAGTTATAACAAACTGAAAATTAAAAAAAAAAAAAAAAATTTCTGGAACTCGAGCTCCATAAACTCGAGTTCCATGCAAGTTTTTTTTTTTTTTTTTTATTTTATTTTTTTTATTTTTTTTTAATATATAAGTTTGCTCACCCCATACCTATGGCTGCGTTCTGGGAGCCCTATAGTGGCGTTTAAAGTCTTATAGTGGCATTTTAAATGGTACCCATCACCCATGAACTTAAGTTCCATGTAAGTTTTTTTTTTAATATAAGTTTGATCGCTCCATACCTATAGCTGCGTTCAGGGAGTCCTATAGTGGCATTTTAAATGGAACTCGAGCTCCATGAACTCGAGTTCCACGCAAGTTGTTTTATTTTATTTTATTTTATTTAATAAGTTTGATCGCCCCATACTTATAACTGCGTTTAGGGAGTCCTATAGTGACATTTTAAATGGAACTCAAGCTCCATGAACTCGAGATCCATGCAAATTTTTTTTTATTTTTTTTATTTTTAAGTTTGATTGCCTTATGCTCGATTTTTTACAAATCGAGTTTTACATTAAAACTCGATTTTGAGAAAATCGAGTTTCAAAACAGGGGCATTTCCTTAATTAGTTTGGGAAATGGGGCAAAAAGCTGGTTTTTTTTTTGCACAAAAAGGGCATTTGCCCATTTTGGCCTAGGTTTGGCACATGTAGATGATGAATTGTTCCAACCTTATTTTGGCAGTTGGTCATGACAATAATTTGTTATTTTGTTATCTTATGGCACTTATGTAATCACAATATTTTAACTTATATAACATATTGTGTATTTGCTATGTTTGATATCATATCTTCTACACTTATGTCTTGTTTTGAACTTATTTTTCTTATATTCATTTCATCTACAGTGATAATTTCTTAACAATGTTGTCTTCAAGGTTGTCTCATATTTTATACAGCAATTTGTTTCTTTGCCCCCTAAACATATATTACAAAATCAGTTTTGCTTATTTTGTTTTCATCTATAGTGATAATTTCCTAACAATGTTGTCTTCAAGGTTGTCTCCATGGGTCGCTCTCTTTTTTACAAATTGATTTTTGATGACTCAGATGAGGATGAGATAATGAGGCAACTTTTTAAGGGTCCAATATCACAACGTAAATATCGTCGGTATATTAGACGTAATCATTTGGCAGGTCATAAAACACTTTATCTTGACTATTTTGCCAACTCGCCTATTTATCCTCCCAATTTATTTTGGAGGAGATTTTGGATGAATCATTCTCTTTTTCTTTGTATTCAATTTAAGGTAGAAACTTATGAACCCTACTTTATACAAAAAAAGAGTTAATGCCCAGAGACTTGGTTTATCTTCCTTTCAATAGATGATAGCTGCACTTAGGAGTGTCCAAATCTTCTGTCCCACTCATCCTGCTCTACTTTATGCTCCACAAATAATAATTTGACACGTCCACCTATTTAATTAGATGCTAATTTTTTGCCTTTTCTTGTTTTAGTTTCCAAAAATAAATAAATAACTTAAACCTGCCACCACCAATCTACCACCAAACAACCACACAACAAGTATTAGAATGAAAAGCCAATGACTTTAATAGATCTACAAAGTTCCATTGTGAGAGAATCCCAATTGGTATGCCTCGGTTCAGGTTCGTTCAGGGGACAATAACAGATTAGAGAAAATGTGAGCGATGAATTGGTAGATAATGGGCTGGCTTCAAATGGTGTGGCCACACTGAAACCTCCCAAAAAGTTTTCATTTTGATGAGTGACACTGGTGGCTCATTGGGCTTTGACTAAGGCTATTAGGGCTACATTTAATGAACATTTTGGGATTGAGTAGCTGGTAAATTTTTGATGGATTGTTTGGTGGTAGTGACTAATGAAGATATGTTGGGTTTGTTTTTTGGTAACTAGTTGGTTGGCTGAGGTGTGGACTTGGCGGTGGTAGTGGGTGGCTGATGGTGGCTAGCGAACATGTGGTGGTTTTTTGTTTTTTATTTTTAGGAAACTGTATGTTTGGAATATAAAAAGGAAAAAAATTAGCATCTAATTAAATAGGTGGACGTGTCAAAATATTATTTATGGAGTATTAGAGTGGAGCAGGGAGAGTGGTACAGAAGATTTAGACTCCACTTAGGATGCTTGTGCATGGAGTAACAACTGATTTTTTGGATGAGTGTGTACGGATTGGAGAAACCACTGCAATAAAAAAGTTTAAAAAAATTTGTTGTATCGATGGTTGATATTTTCTCTAATGAATACTTGAGGTCTCAAAATTAACAATGAAGTCATGGCTAGATTGTTAGCCCATGGTCAAAGACATGGATTTCCAAGGATGCTAGGGAGTATTGATTGCATGAATTGGAAATTGAAAAATTGTTTAGTTGCATGGAAATGTCATTATTGTGGTCATGTTTGTGAGCGAACTATTATTTTGAAAGAAATGGCATCATATGATATTTGGATATGGCATGCATTTTTTGGATTACCTGGGTCAAATAATGACATTAATTTATTACAACGATCTCCTATATTTTCTGAGCTTGCACAAGGATGTGCTTTTGCAGTTAATTACTCAATCAATGGTAATGACTATACAATGGGACGCTATCTTATTGATGGCATATATCCAAAGTGGTCAACATTTGTGAAAACAATTCCAACTCCATAAACACAAAAAAGAAAATTATTTGCAAAATCCCAAGAGGTGAATAGGAATGATGTAGAGCATACATTTGGAGTGCTTTAAGCAAAATCTATAATTGTTCATGGACCTGCAAGATTTTTCTATCCTAAAATGCTCCAAGACATCATGAAAGCATGCATAATTTTCCATAACATTATCATTGAAGAGGAGAAAGATGAAAATGAAGTGGCGAAATTTGATTATAAACAAATCGATGAAAATCCTCCTATACAAGTGTCACGAGAGCAAACACATGAATTTACGGTGTTCAGTGAAAGTCATCAACACATTCAAGACCATTAAATTCATTCTCAACTCCAATCAGACATCGTTGATCATTTATGGCAATTACAAGGCGAGTTGTAGGAACTTGAGTCTGTGAGTTATGTATGTGGAATTCTATTGTACTCTGATATGATATGTATGAGTTTTCTATAGACTATATTGGTAGTTTAGTTAAACTGAAACTACTTCTACTTGGCAGGTTGATTTTTATGTTGCATCTATAAATATGTTTCTAGTTGTTGATATAAGTTTTGACAGGTTCATAGAATAGTTTATATTTTTGCGTAAATAAATTTTGATAGATTGATAGTTTAAATCAATTGGAGCAAAAATGAGTTTCTATTTTCACTCTTCATAGATAGTTTATGTTTTGCGTAAATGAATTTTGACTAGTTGATAGTTTATATTTTGTGTAAATGGATTTTGATAGGTTGATAGTTTAAATCAATTGGAGCAAAAAGAGTTTCCATTGTCACACTTCAAAGATAGTTTATGTTTTACGTAAATGAATTTTGACAGGTTGATGGTTTAAATCAATTGGAGCAAAAATGAGTTTCCATTGTCACTCTTCAAAGATAGTTTATGTTTTGCGTAAATGAATTTTGATAGGTTGATAGTTTATGATTTGCGTAAATGAATTTTGACAAGTTCATAATTTATATTTTGTGTAAATGGATTTTGACAGGTTGATAGTTTAATTCAATTGGAGAAAAAATGAGTTTCCATTGTCACTCTTCACAGATAGTTTATGTTTTGCGTAAATGAATTTTGACAAGATGATATTTTATATTTTGCT
Source organism: Quercus glauca (assembly GCA_023736055.1). Classification (NCBI taxonomy): domain Eukaryota; kingdom Viridiplantae; phylum Streptophyta; class Magnoliopsida; order Fagales; family Fagaceae; genus Quercus; species Quercus glauca. The sequence continues at coordinate 23,151,622 of CM043315.1, forward strand.
TAAATGGATTTTGACAAATTTGATAGTTTAATTCAGTTGGAGCAAAATTGAGTTTCCATTGTCACTCTTCAAAGAACTTATTTGATCAAAAAAGGAAAAAAAATCCGAAAACATGATTGTCATGAAAAGACGGACTTTCCAAAAAATGACCATTCGAGGGAAAAAAAAAAAAAAAAAAAAACTCTCCATTAAGAAAAGTTGTGTTTAAAAAAATACAACTGTTATAATAAGACGATTATTTGAAAAATGACCGTTAGAAACAAATAATAAAGAAATATTAAAAAATAATATTTAAATAAAGTGGTAAAAGAATAGAGTTTGGGATGTTAAGTGTATTGTAAAGTGGTATACTATAATAAATAATGACAAAACTTAAGTATAGTACCTTGAGTGTTGTTCTTTGAATTCTCCTCTTAAGATTCAATCATGTGACTATTTAATTAAAAAATAGACTTTCATTCCATAAAAAAAATTCACATAACAGAATATTAAAAGGGGAATATAAAGAACAATATCTAAGTATTATACCTAAATTTTGTTCAATAAATAAAGTAACTTTTGAGATAGTAAAATGAAATATTTTTTAAAAATCATGCAATGCCTTTACTATGGTTTTCTAAAACTAGGAAAATTGATTTTCAGTATCTTGTAATTTAACGTACCAGTCTAGGAAAATTGAGGACACCGGTACTGTTAAATATAAATATGTTGGAAAACTACGAAGGGGGAGAATGATAATTTAATATGGGCATAGTCACCAAATCCAAAAACGGCGAGACAGAGAGATGCTATTTTTGACTTTGCAGTTTGCAGTCAAGGACTCAAGGTACTATTTTTTTTTTAAATTTTTTTTTGAGAAGCAGTCAAGGTATTATTGATTGTCACGTATCCATTCATCAAAGAAAGCAATTGAACAGTTAGTAAAGTTATTTCGACGTTTATGTTGCAAACATCAGACAAGTCAACTGGATCCAATTGACGTTGATTAAATTCATTGGACCTTCTCCAAGTAACCACCTTATATAGCACAAGCTTTTACATTATCCCATAAAATAAAATAAAATAAGCTTTTAAATGTGCTTTTTTTTTTTTTAGAGGGGTAAGGTAAGTAGATGAATAGTGCTGGTTTAGATTTGTCCGTTCAATCGCCAAAGGCCTTGTAGTTGAATTGACACTTCTTCATGTATAAAGTGCTTGAGGGTCTAGGGAGGAAAGAGTTCATACTACGGAATTAGCAGCATGTTGTAATTATTTCAAAAAAAAAAAAAAAATTCCTCTGTTCAATCAAGAATTATTTTGTTTAGATAATGGGATGATTTGGACAATACTTAGGGGTTTTGTTTTCTTATTACTTCTTTTTCATTTATTTAGTTGCATAATTTTTTCCCAAAAAAAAAAAAAAATTAAATACAAACATCAGTACTGTCTCTTTTATTATAATAAAAATGGACATACAGCTATCATAAAACGAGAATAATAATAGAAATATAACATTTTTCATAATTGTTGACACAATTTGTTATAATTGAAATAACATCACTTTTTATATTGGTTCACCAGTGATCTCACTTTTGTTATGCATCAATTAAACTAGTCCATGTCAACAATTGTTTTTTCTATACCCAAGGCCTATTATTATCGAAATACATGTGAGCCTTTATCATTGCTCACTATGAGAATCAATTATTGGTGCCAGAATTGCTCTCTTCTCCCTTTTCAACATTTTGATACTTGTATAAGCAAGCACACACCAAGAAATAACCAAAGTTGACCACTCCCCCCACAACTAACAACCAATACATATTATCTAGCCTCCCATTATTTATATTATTCGGTAACCATCCAGTGATCCTTTGGACAAGATCAATCAAAACCGTGCTCATATAAAAAGAAATCCCTATAATCAAAGCAATCATCGCAGTTGATGTACTTTTAAGTGAAGTAGGAAATTCTTGATAATATAATGCAACTTGTCCTGGGAAATGAAATGCTTCTCCAATGCCAACCAAAACTAGTTGTGGAATTAGCCACAAGGCCAACATGGGCACTATGGCCCCAGGTTGGCCTTGGAGATGGTGGGCTCGGGCTATTTTGAGCCGCTTCGATTCCACTAGTGCTGAAGTAGCCATACTTAGAATGTTTAGGACATGACCTAGTCCAATCTGTTGGAGGGGCGTAGGAGACCTATGAGTCAGCTTTTTCCACATTGGAGATAACAATCGATCAACGATTGTAAGAAAAATGGCTGTGGAGATTAGGCTTATGACTAGGATAGACCCAGCAGGAATTTGGAAATGAGGCCCAAGGTGTCGGTCCATGGTTAAAGCTTGGATTACTGTCAAACTGGCTTGGACTCCTATTGGGGTACCTAAAAATATACTTGATGACCATAATGGGAAAATCCTAAAAAGGGTTTTGACATCTTCTACTTGTTGTACTGTGCATATTTTCCAAGGTTTTGCAATTAAACCATCCGATCTAACATCTCCATCTGTTTTAAGTGCGGCACGATTAAGGAACCTGCATCAAAAGTGTGTTTAAGTAGTTTTGTTAGTTGAATAAAGTTATGGCTTACAAAATTTCTCAGACTATCATTATGTCAAATGAATAATCAAACGTGAGAATTCAAATGATCTCCATATAAGCTTAAAAATTTATATTTCAAAATACTAATGGTCATTATAAAAAAGATAAAAAAAAAATATAGAGTTCATTAAAAATTAGACACTAAATGGACATGGTGTTCAATACTAAGAATGCTAAATTTCATTCAAAATTCTCATGTTACGATAATTATGTCTTATGCATTCAATTCAATAGGTGCATCTTCTATTTAACAATATATGAACTCTATAATCATGTGAGGTCTACAAAATATTAGAAATGGATGTATATGTTAGATGCACATGATACTTTTCCCTTATAGCACATGTCAAGTACTAGAGGTAGTTATAGGTAATAATAACTAAATTTCAATTCATCCCAAAAAATAAAGAACGACTCAACTTCCTACCTGAAGCTCTTTTTGGGTGTTGCGGTTGCAACTATTTCTGTGATTCCATCGTGTCCGTAGTAGTAATCCTCGATTTTGGATGAGTGCTGCAGCTTCCATTTCTGAATAGTGGCAACAATAACACGAACTATGCCAGTGAATGGGCTCCCTTGTGGCTTATCATGAAAGTAGAAACGGTTTCCGAATAAGAGAAAGGCCAAGCCAATGAAGTTAGCAATCGCACATAGGCCAAATCCCCATTTCCAACTTACGTTACCTTGAATGTAGACAATGGCCGTGCCGCTTACCACAGAGCCAATATAGAAAGTGAAGAAAAACCAATTAAAAAAAATCCCTTGATCCTTGGGATTATTAAATTGATTTGCTCCCATAGTTGCTATGGTAAACCGTGTACCTCCAGATCCAATACATGCTAGGGCTAAACTTGTGTATAGGATCGCATATTGGAGTTTTGAGGGTGGTGTGCATAAGCTTGATCCATTATCACATGGCTGAGGCCTCAAGGAATCAAGTGCTGAAGTCAAGGTTAAGAGAATTATACCCTGCAAAGGTAAATGGTTTAGATGTTAAGGATGCAGGTTCCTTTTGACATGGTTTTTTTTTTTTTTTTTTTTTGGTTTAATTGTTGAAAATTGATTAAAAATAATTTATTTGTATATAGATAAAATGAGCTTTTAAAAAGCTATGTATGAATAAATAAATAAAAAAATCTTAAATGAAAATGTTTTGCCAAAGAAACACTCAAGTTTATAAATTGAGTACTAGTTAATCGTAAAGGGAAAGGAAACTATAGACTTTTACAACAACCACTCCAATCCTATTAATTATTATAACCCCACCATCATTGTCTCAAGCAGGCCTATAGCCACAACTCTACAACACCATCTGCAACAACTCTATCATCACCTCCTCGAAGGACACCACACCACAATCCCCACCATCATCACCGCCACTACCACACCAAACCACCTATGCTACTATCACCACCACCATCACTTACACCACATCACTACAACCGTCACTATTATGTCTATATAAAATATTAATAATTTTTTTAGTAAAACAATATAAATTATTTTTGGAGTTGCAATCAAATTCAGCATTTGTTTTTAAAAATATCTTTTGCCGATAGAAACAAAGCAATAAGTTCGTGTTCTTCAATATTTTTTTAGGAAAGTAAAAGAATATGAAGTTCAATCACTTCCTCATTACTTGGAAAAGATATAGAAGAGGATCAATTTTTACATCTACCAAACAATATTGAAATCATCTGTCAAAGTAACCATAGGCTTGCAAACACACAAAGAACATAAGCTATTCACAGTCGAGAGAAGAATATCTATCAATCAATTATATTGAAAAATTAAATATAACTCGAGATAAACAAACAACAGATAGTCTAGCAAGCAAACTACACACGCACAACAGACATGCATATTGCAAGTTGCAACACAGTGAAGAGTATTACCAGCAAAGAGATACAGGCAGAAACTGCAGCAACAGAGAAAGTACCAAAGAAAGAGTCAGCAACAATTGCTCCAATGACCGGAAACAAATTGGTGCAACCATTCGATATGTTGTAAATCTGAGCTGCGTTTATGCTTTTCACATTGAACACCTGAATCAGATATACGATCAGGTTTGATATCCATCCTACGCCTCCAAGTGTGAATCCCGCCGTCGCGCCTGGTTGATATAAATATTAGAAATAAGAAACATATTGATCCAACAAATTCTGTGTTTTAGAGAGAGAGAGAGAGAGAGAGAGAGAGAGGGAGACCAATGATGAAGGGGAAGGTGATCCAACCACCACGTTTGCTACCGGAGCTGGATATTTGGGCTTCTCTACCTTCCATATTGCAAGTCAACTGTTAATTACATACGAGATTGTCGCTTTTTGCTACCCTGTTATATCTAACAGAACAGTACGAATATAAATGTTCAAATTTCTGTTGGACAAACCTTCAATCCTTGCCAAAGAAAAAGATAAAAAAATCAATGCGTGGCCTACCGCGGTTTTCAAAGACCAGGAAAATGTGAAATGATTACCAGTATCTTTTACTATAATGTTCCAGTCTACCTACAAATCACATTCATGCCACTCAGAAAGGCACACTACAGTTTATCGGTGCAAATTAAGCACGCTTGCCATAAGAGATATTAACGAGGACACGATATAATGCTCAATATATTGGCAAATTATAATTTAATAAGGGCATATATAGTCACCAAATTCAAACGGAGAGAAAGGGAGATGCAAGCCAAGTCCACGATTGACTTTGCAGTGATCATGGTACTATTGACTGTTAGTTATCCATATTCATCAAGAAAGCAACTGAACTTTTAGTAGAGTTACTTCGACAATTATGGGGCAAACATCAGATTTGTCAACTTGATCATCCAATTGAAGTTGATTAATTCCGTTGAACCTGTTCTTAGTAACCATCCTATATAGCACAATTTCTTATGTGTTCCCATGAAAACATATAAAAAGTAAAAACAAAATAAAAGGTGTTCAGAAAAATTCTATATAAATGAGAATAAATTTTATCAAGTATAACAAAAACACGACCACATAAGAACACAAGATTTATGAAAATCCTTTCTTCTTAAAAGAAAAAACCATGGGACAACTTCAAATAATTTCATTATTTTAATTATTAAATAGAGATTGCAACGTTTAGAGATACAACTTAGAGTAAAAAATAACTCTCTTTTTCTTTTTAGTCACTATGTATATCTCTCACTCATAATTTTCTCTTACTCTCTTTGTTTTTCTCTTTTGCTTACTCTCTCTCATGTAGTTCTTCAAAGACTGCACACTGTCCTCACTCTCTATGGACTTTATGGTTCACATCCAAATGACCGAATGAATTCACTTTATATTTCTTCAGCTTTTTCTTTCTTCTCTAGCTTGTAGGACACGCACAAGACAACACACACCTCTTCAGAGCATCCACAGCAGTGTAGCTAAAAATTTAGCTATTTGGCACCACAAAAAGTTAATTTATCTATTTTACCTACTTACTTTACAAAACATCCAGCAGCAGTAGATTTATTTTAGCTTTCAATACAATAAAATAATATATCTACTACAATAAAATAATATATCCACTACAATAAATAACAATCACAACCACCGCAACCGTTACCGCTATCATCGTTGCTGCCCCCACCGTCGCTGTCGCTGACTCTTCCATCATTGCACCACCGACTCTTCCACTGTCGCTGCCACATGATAGCAAATAATCACCTATTGTTAACAAGTGATTTTTTTAACCCCAAATTATACTTATACATTTTTTTTACTAAAACAATTTCTCAATCATCATGATAGCAAATAATCATCTAGTGTAACAATAATATTTTGTTTTAACCCCAAATTATATATATACAAATCTATCTTTTAACTAAAAAAAATTTCTCAATCATCATGATAGCCTATTATCGTCTAGTATAACAACATTATTTTTTTTTTTAAACCAAATTATATATATACAAATTTATCTTTGACTAAAACAATTGTCTCAATTGTCCAGAAGCAATCTTGGAACAATGCGAACTATGAAATGGAGGAACTTTATAAGAAAACATATAAAATAGAACACATATTATAGCTGGAACAATGTAGTCCATAGAGTACTCACATACATAACTCAAACCAAATTATAATAAAACTCACACACTCACACAAGTTCATATGACTCATGCTTCTCAACATATAAAAAAGGAAGTTCCTACGATTCGCCTTGCAATTGCCATAAATGTTCAATGAGGTCCAACTAGAGTTGAGAATGAATTTCTTGGTCTCTAATGCGTCCACAACTCTCAATGTATGCCATAAATCCATCACTTTGTTAGGTCTCTATGTGACTCCATAAAATTAGAAACAGTAATATACTTCCAAGCAAACTAAAAGTAAAGACCAATACTGTATAAATTAGAAAAAAAAAAAAGAAAAAAGAAAAAAAGAATGTTAACTTCCCTGCTCACAGAAAATTCCCAAACTAACATTTGTATCAAAACTTAAAATACTTAGAAGTATAAATAGAACATGATTATGCATACTTAATTTGACATGTAGCTTAATCCCACTAATAAAGAAAACAACAAATTCATTTTTGAACATCTCAAAACCAAACTAACAATTTCTTATTAAAACTAGAATTCATGATTCAAGTTTGTTTGTAAGAATTTCGAAATCAAAAAATCAATTCCTCATAAATTAATTCCAAAGATTCATCAATCATGAAAACCAACATGCACCAGATTGTGATTTCATCACACATCAAGAGCAGTTAAGACTTTACATCTTAAGAAGTGACCTACAGCCACTATATATAAGACAACACCAAGACTTTATTATATGTGTTGGGAAGTAACCCACCTCAGCATGTATTGTTTGCTTCAAAGAAAAAGCTGGAGCCAATATCTCCTTTCACGGAAAATGAATAAATGCACAAACTATTTGACCAATTCTACAACTTGCCCTCGTTTTTATATTTTAGTTTTTAAAATATTTATTTATAGAACATGACATATATATATATATATATATATATACCAATCATAAATTATTCTATAGTTTATTTATTTATTATTTACTAAAAAGGAACCAAAGCCACAACCACATGCCATGTGAAAGAAAAAAAAATCTAATAATTAACACTGGCAATCAATTTGATTGAATGGTTTTTTATTTTACACAGAATCAATAGAAGATTTGAAATCAAATTCCATGCCTCGTTGAGACTATTTAAATTAAGAATCGACAATATTTTTTAACAATAAACTTCAACCCACAATATTATTTGCTTGCAATTACTTACCATTGAGCCAAAATTCGTGAACTATGCAAATAAATTAGAATCAACAAACAGAAAATCAGCAAGAAGCAAAAATAGAAAAAAAAAAAAAATTTGTAGCCTTCCTTGCACATAGAAAATTCCCAAACTAACATTTAAAAATAAAAACATAAATTCTTGCAAACAGAAAAGTCCCAATACATTCCAATCCTCAACGATTTATCATTAGATTCAACAAATATTATAAATTTATCATTCCAATTACCCAAATAAAAAATCCCAAGCATGTAGATGAAGAAGACAGAGACAACTCACCTAAAGGCGAGTCGGGTTGGAGGCTTGGATCAGCGGCGGGGGCGGGGCAGAGAGTTGAGAGCATCAGAGAAGGCCAAGATGGGTCAGAGGTGTGGATCGGAGGTGTGGATCGGCGGCTTGGGTCGACTTGGGAGTTTGATGAAGTGGGTCAGCTGGTGGGTCAGTGACGTCGAGCTTCGGTGGGCTGGAGACGTTGAGGATGAGTCGGGCTAGCAGCAGTGAGACAGAAAGGTGAGGGTTTGAGGGAATTGAGAGAGTTAAGAGTGTTTTGTCTAAGGGCTTGCCCGTTGGAGAATAAAAGAATATTATTTTAATCGGTTGGAGAATAAAAAATGATTTTTTTACTTTTTAGCTCTCAGCTACAGTGCATAGCCATATATAGCTGTGCACTATAGCAATGAAGGTAAAAATTTTACCTTTAGCTCCACTATTACAGCCCTCTTTTTTATATGTAGTGGTGCTAAAAATAGCTTTTTAGCACCACTATTGCTGGTGCTCTCATAAATGTTGCTTGACTTTTGTGCATAATAATAAACAAAAAAGATGACTTCAATTCTTCTTTTTGGCAAGCTTCTCCGATAGGCCCATTTCAAGAGCCTTGACAAGAGTGTAGGCTGGACCCACGCTGCAGTGCACCCAACAAGAAGTAGATGAGGAGTGCTGAAAGTAAAGGCCCGTTTGGTAATGTTGTTTTAGTAACGTTGTTTAAGTGTTATGAAAATACGGGTGTGTGAAAAAGTATTGTGGAAATACGTGTTGTATTGTTTAAATAACGAAAAATTGTTGTTTAAACAACACTAACAAACATGCCCAAATTTGCTAGTTTAGAATCCTCCGTTCAATCAAGAATTCTTTTGTTTTGATAATGGGATGATATGGATAATACTTAGGGGTTTTGTTTTCTTATTACATTTTTCATTTATTTAGTTGCTATTTTTTCCCCAAAAAATAAAATAAAACACAAACATCCACACAGTCTCTTTTATTGTTCACAATAAAACTTGACACACAGTTGACATTATTTGTTGCAACTGGAACAACATTAATTTTATCTTGATCAATTACTAATCTCACTTTTATTATAAACTAATCACAACGATCCATGCCAACAATTGTGAAAAATATTTTGCCTTAGGCCTATTATTGTACAAATACATGTGAGCCTCTAGCATTGTTCACTATGAAAATCACTTATTAGTGCCAGAATTGCTATCTTCTCCCTTTTCAACATTGATACTTGTATAAGGAAGCACACAACAAGTAATAACCAAAGTTGAGCACTCCCCCCACAACTAGCAACCAACTTTTTAGCCAAAAGTTGGTAGTGTGGTCCTGTTTGGTGTGTGGAAAACAACTCTTTCTGTTGAAAACCATTATGGCTACCACATCTTCTGCAGTGAGTGATACCTCTAAATTCCCTTTTGACCCTTCCCTTCTTAGATCCACAAGAAATAGACTAGAATATTTATATGAAATCTCCCATGTACCAAAAGATAGTAAATCCCCATTACTGATCTCCCTATTGTAAATCCCTACACTATATTTTATAAACCCCAATCTTCTTTCAAAAAAACCATAAAAAAATATATTGGTCCTTCTCATCCTTCTACTATAAAAGAATATGTTCAAGCCTCTAAGTTTGAGTAGTTCAATATTCCAGCAAATGATGGTGAAAACTTCATTAATCTTTCCCTTCCTAGGGAATTTGTTAGCTCATGGCAAAAGCAAGGGTATACTCATCTCCACTTTGGTGCTGTAAGGTTGGTATTAACTTTCCATGGAAGAAAAGGACTCCCTGCAGTCTCTTGAATGGCACTTCTTGACTCTAGATTTTTGGAGTATCAACATGCAGTCATAGGAACTGTCCAGACAACTCTGAATGCTGGAACTATTTTTGTCATATTATTCCCAAATTTCAATATGCCTTTAAAAGATCCTTATCTTTGTGATGCTCTTAAAGTTTAAGTTCAGATTACTGGAGCTTCTCAAGTATAAGATACTTATATTGCTACACTCCATTATCAACTTGCTTATAGGTTTAAAATCATGTCTTTGATGTAGCAGTCCCAGAAATTGCTCAAATTGATGATGCATTGCTTATTCAAGCTCATCTGGGATTAATTCCGATGTGTACATTTGTCCCTAGACAGCTTACAAGGGACCAGAAGATTTCCCTTTTCCTAGAGTCATGGATCACGAAGTACGAGTCACTTCATTAAGTAGTTCAGCCGATCCAGTCGAATAATCTTTTCTTTATCAGGAAAGAAAATGGAGAAGTAGAGACAAGATTCCTGAAGGCTCCACCAGAAAAGAAGGATATAACAGTCTTTCCAGCCCAGATGGCAATGTTGCAACCCGAACCATATGTTGTTGAAAAAGGTCTTGTAATTAAAGCATTCTGTGAAGATGGAAAACCTTGTTATGAAGGAAAATCATCCTCTAGCCATATATGGTGGGATATTTGTGATTGTGATGAACGCAAAGAAGAGTCAATTGATGATGATGATCAACCGAGAAGAAGAAAGAAAAAATCTCTCCAGCAAAGCTTGAAAGAAAGATATGAAGCTGGTGATCCTGAAGTAGACCTCTTAGGAGAACCTTCTGGAAAATTTGACTATTATGTCTTTTACCCTAGAACCCAAAAATAGAAAGCCTAGTCTTCGCCTCCTCCATGCAAAGAACCCAAGCCTAAACAAGATCCTAACCATGAGCCTAAACCTCCATTGATTCCATATTACTAGAATATCCTCCCTCAATTACATAAATATCCTCCTCCTCCTTTCACACAAACTCAGACACAAAACCCTTTACCCTGCTACACTATTGACATACCTTTATCCTCTTATGATCAAGATTTTCCTCCACTAGAAAACTTTGACCACCCCCAGGCCAACACATGACATGTTTGGAAGATTATAACTTCTATTAGAACGAATTCAGATGGAACCCGAAAACAAGTTTCGTCAGTAGAGGCAGCTTCAAATTGGCAAGCAGAGAATGTTGTGGCCCATAACCAAGCTCTTTTAAAGATTCTTGACAACCAGCAAAAATTGGCAGTAGTCACACAGACCTTTTCATCTTCCAAATCTCTTACCAATGATTTGAAGAAGAAAATTAAGAAAGTGGAACAAGAGCTTGCAACAATTGCATCCACAGTCCAAGATATGTCAGTTTCCTTCCCCCTTTTGGGATAAAAAGAAAAAGAAAGAAAACAGTTGTTTTCACAACTCCAGTTTATAGAGAAATCTCAAAAGACAAAAACACAGGCTTGTCCAATGTTTGTCTATACCCCTCACCAATCCAGACAATTGTTGTACACAGATTTGTCTATACCCTTAACGTCTCCATTCTTATCCAATTCCACAAGTCAAAACTTCCAACCCTTAATGATAAGAATCCAATTTCCTAATTGTTTATGGATTCTTTGTTTAGTAGTTCTTCGAGGGAACTAGACCTCCAATTGATTGATTCTTCGAAGGAATCCACCTCCAATAGCAATTCCAAGAATTAGCTACTTATCATATTATTTCTTGCATAAAATCCTTTACAATCCGAATGGTGGTTTATATCCTATTCTCTAACTAAGTACAACACCACACAGCTTAACTAACTACTCAACTAAGTACAACACTGTAATGCAATACAACCAAACTACCACACAGCTTAACTAATTACTCAACTAACTAAGTACAACACTATAATGCAATACAACCAACTACACAGTACAACATATTAAAGCTACACTCTTCCCTGCACTGCTCATCACACTGCCCTGCACTGACCATCACATTGCCCTGCACTACTAACCCAATGTCTCTATTGCATTACAGTGTTGTACTTAGTTGAGTAGTTAGTTAAGCTGTGTGGTGTTGTACTTAGTTAGTTAGAGAATAGGATATAAACCACCATTCGGATTGTAAAGGATTTTACGCAAGAAATAATATGATAAGTAGCTAATTCTTGAAATTGCTATTGGAGGTGAATTCCCTCGAAGAATCAATCAATTGGAGGTCTAGTTCCCTCGAAGAACTACTAAACAAAGAATCCATAAACAATTAGGAAATTGGATTCTTATCATTTGGTATCAGAGCTGGTTCAATCATGGTGCAAGAAACAAGATATTCCCTTTTGAGCGGGACTGTTTCAACGGTTCAGCAGAGGTTAGATGATCATGCCTCTACCATGGAAATGATCTCTCGAAGGCTGGAAGCTTTGGACAACAATTTCAAAGGATTGCAAGCTGCGTTCGAAGAAAGAATACCAGCAAGGCAACAACGCGAAGGCTCTGTTCCTCAGCCAGGAAACAATCAAGAAACAAAGGTGCGACCAAATCAAGCTCACTAAAGACCTGAGGTAGGTTTTCAATTCCCAAAACCTATTAGATTGGAGTTTCCTAGGTTCAGTGGAGGTGATCCTTCTGCTTGGGTTTTTAGAGCTGAAAAATTCTTTAGGTATTACGAAATTCCTAGAGAAGAGAAGGTTTTGAATGCTTCTTATCATCTTGATGATGAGGCTTTAATCTGGTTTCAAGATTGTGAAAGATCTTTGGATTCATGGGAAACATTTGTTAGAACTATATAGGTCAGGTTTGGGCCTTCCTCATATGATGATCCTATGGAAAATTTGACTAAGCTTAAACAGAGTACTATGGTGGCTGTTTATAAAAGTCAGTTTGAGATGTTGAGCAATAGGATCAAGAATTTACCTGAGTCTCATAAGCTGAGTTGTTTTTTAAGTGGATTAAAGGATGAGATAAGGTTGGCTGTGAGGATGCAAAATCCAAGGACATTGAGTGCTGCTTTTGGGATAGCCAAAATCTAGGAGGAATATTTGTTCACATGTAGGAAGGCTTATAGACCATTTCACAAATCTAGCAAGACTAATTGGCAAGAATATCCAACAACTAGGCATGACAATAAAGCTGAAGCTAAGGTGCCTATACAAAAGATTACATCAGCCCAGATGGAGGATAGAAGAAAGAAAGGCTTATGTTATCACTGTGATGAAAAATGGCAACCCAAACACAAGTGTAAAGGACTCAAACTATTCATGATTGATGAAGTTCAAGAAGTGTGTCAAATGGAAGTGGGGAATGAGAATTTCACTACAGAATTGCAGTTGAACCAAGCTGATATTACTCTATATGCATTATTGGGTAGTCCTTCTCCAGGTACCATGAGGGCGTTGGGTCAGATTAAGGGCCATTGGGTGGTGATTCTTTTAGATACTGGGAGTTCCCACAATTTCCTTGATGCTGTTTTGGTAAGAACTTTGAAGTTGGCTGTGGACACTACAAGAATCTTGGAGGTGAAGATGGCTAATAAAGAGATGATCAGAACTCAAGGAGAATGTAAGGATTTAATGCTTAAAATGCAAGGCAATGAGTTTATAGTGAATTTGCATGTGTTGTCTTTAGGGGGTTGTGATGTGGTGCTGGGAACTGAATGGCTTTGTACTTTTGGCATTATTAGTTGGGATTTCAAGCAACTCAAGATGGGGTTCATGTATCAAGATAGACAAATATGGCTGCAGGGTATTAAACCTACAGGGTCCTTGATTCAGGCTGCAAATGAATTTCTTAAGAAGCCAATCACTAAAGGGCTGTTCTTGCAGATTGTGTCTACTAATGTGGCTGACATATCTAAGGTTTCAGAGACTCCTATAGAAGTGTTATCCTTGCTTGCAGAGTATGCTACTGTTTTTGATGAACCAAAGGGCTTACCTCCTTGGAGAGGACATGAGCATCAAATTCTTCTCAAGCCAGGTACTCAACCAACTTGTCAAAGACCCTACAGGTATCCATATTATCAAAAGACTGAAATTGAAACCATTGTTAAGGACTTGCTTGAGTCTGGTTCAATCCGAAATAGCCAAAGTCCTTTTGCTTCACCAGTGTTGTTGGTAAGGAAGGCAGATGGGAGTTGGAGGATGTGTGTGGATTATAGGGCTCTCAACAATGATACTGTCAAGGATAAGTTTCCCATTCCTGTGGTGGATGAACTCCTGGATGAATTGAGTGGGGCTTGGGTGTTCTCTAAGCTGGATTTGAGGTCTGGTTATCACCAGATTAGGATGAAGGAGGAGGATGTGGAGAAAACAACTTTTAGGACTCATGAGGGCCACTATGAGTTCTTAGTCATGCCCTTTGGGTTAACTAATACTCCTTCTACATTTCAATCTCTCATGAATGATGTGTTCAAGCCTTACCTCCGGAAGTTTGTCCTTGTATTTTTTGATGATATTCTAGTCTATAGAAAGGACATGGTTTCTCATGTTTTGCATCTCAGGTCAGTCTTGAAGGTGCTGCTTGATCATACACTGTTTGCCAAGAGAAGTAAATGCACTTTTGCTTGCTCTGAAGTTGAGTATTTGGGACATGTTATCTCAGGCCATGGAGTGAAGACTGATCCTAAGAAGACTCAAGCGATGCTAGACTGGCCTATTCCTAGAACTGTGAAAGCCTTGAGAGGTTTCTTGGGATTAACAGGTTACTACAGAAAGTTCATAAGAGGTTATGGGTCCATTGCTGCCCCATTGACTGACCTCCTTAAGAAGGATGCCTTTAGGTGGACTGAACAAGCTGACCAAGCATTCCAGAGTCTCAAACAAGCTGTTTCCCAACCTACTGTTCTTGCCTTACCTGATTTTTCTCAACCCTTTGTAATAAAGTGTGATGCTTCTGGTTTTGGAATTGGGGCTGTATTGATGCAGCAAGGTAGACCCATTGCTTTTTACAGCCAACCCTTGAAGGGTAAGAGTGCTCATTTATCTACCTATAAGAAGGAGTTGCTAGCCCTTGTGACAGCAGTAAGGAAGTGGAGAACCTATCTGTTTGGAAAGCCCTTTGTGATCAAAACTGATCATCAAAGCCTGAAGTACCTGCTAGAGCAGAGAATTGGCACCCCTATGCAGCAAAGATGGATATCTAAGCTCCTTGGTTACTCCTTTCTCATTGCCTATAAGAAAGGAAAGGAAAATGTAGTGACTGATGCTTTATCCAGACAAGGTGAGATGGTTCACTCTGATTCAGAATCTGTTGTGCTCAATCAAGTGGAGTTGGTAGACTCTGAGGAATCTTCTAATTCTGTGTTAGTTCATTGTGATCATTCAGACTTGAGTTTGTTTTGTTTAGATACACTTAATAGCTTGTTTCTCATTTCCTTTCCTCATCCAACTTGGCTTGAGGAATTGAAAGCTAGCTATAGCACTGATGTGGAGGTGCAAGACATCTTACAAACACTCCATTCTAATCCAGCTGCTGTTGGCAAGTTTAGTTTGCAGAATGGACTTCTATTATATAAAGGCAGACTTTACTTGGGCTCTAAGTGTGGTCTGAAGCCTAAGGTGATGAGTTTAGTGCATGACAGTCCATTGGGTGGACATTCTGGGTATTTAAAAACCTTTCACAGAGCTAAAAGAGACTGGTTTTGGAAGGGAATGAAGAAAGATTTGAAGGAGTATCTTAAAGGCTGTGAGCTGTGTCAAAGGATGAAGCATGAGACCTGTAAACCAGCTGGACTGTTGCAGCCTTTAGAAATTCCTCAAACACCTTGGTCTTCCTTTAGTATGGATTTTGTGGAAGGGTTACCTAAGTCCTTAAGGTAGGATGTGGTGATGGTGATAGTGGACAGGCTTACCAAATATGTCCATTTTATTCCACTATCTCATTCTTATACTGCAGTTAAAGTGACTGCCTTATTCATAAGTCACATTTTCAAGTTACATGGGCTGCCTACTTCTATAGTGAGTGATAGGGATCCAGTGTTTACTTCAAGGTTTTGGGAGGAGCTATTTCGATTGCAGGGAGTTGATTTGGCTATGTCTTCTGCCTATCACCCTCAGACTGATGGTCAAACTGAGGTGGTTAACCGAAGTCTTGAGCAATATCTTCAATCCTTTGCTGGTGATAAGCCAAAACAGTGGGTAGAGTGGTTATCTTTGGCTGAATTCTGGTTTAATACTAACTATCACACTGCAACCAAGGTGACTCCCTTTGAAGCCCTTTATGGTTTTCAACCCCCTAAGTTGCTGGACTATATTCCTGGTCTCACTAAGGCTGCTGCTGTGGATGATTTTTTACAAAATAGGCAGAAGATTTTAGAACTTCTTAAGGGCAACTTACTGGCTGCTCAAGATAGAATGAAGTTACAGGCTGACAAGTATAGGCAAGAACGTAGCTTTGAGGTGGGTGATTGGGTTTTTTTTGAGGCTACAACCCTTTAAACAACACTCCCTTCGTTGGTCTAAGGTGGGAAAATTAGCACCTAAGTTCTTTGGGCCTTTTCAAATTCTGCAGAAGGTTGGCTCTGTTGCATATAAACTGGATTTGCCTTCCACTTCAGGGGTTCATCCGGTGTTCCATGTTTCTTGTTTGAAGGCTAAAGTTGGACACTCAGTTACTCCTATTCCTTCACTTCCCCCAGTTGATGCTAATGGTCACATTAATCCTGAACCAAAAGCTATTTTGTAGCAATGGCAATGCCAGTTTAGAAGGTACAAGGCTGCTACAGAGGTGTTGGTTCATTGGGAGGGCTCTTCTCCAGCTGATGCCACTTGGGAACTTCTTCATAAATTGCAAGTTCAGTACCCTCACCTTGTGGGCAAGGTGCTTTAAAGGGAGCAGCAATGATAGGAGCCTCACTAAGGGGTATTGGAGACATTGGGTTAGTAGTGCAGGACAATGTGATGGTCAGTGCAGGGCAGTGTGATGAGCAGTGCAGGGAAGAGTGTAGCTTTCATATGTTGTACTGTGTAGTTGGTTGTATTGCATTACAGTGTTGTACTTAGTTTAGTAGTTAGTTAAGCTGTGTGGTAGTTTGGTTGTATTGCATTACAGTGTTGTACTTAGTTAGTTGAGTAGTTAGTTATGTTAAGCTGTGTGGTAGTTTGGTTGTATTGCATTACAGTGTTGTACTTAGTTGAGTAGTTAGTTAAGCTGTGTGGTGTTGTACTTAGTTAGTTAAAGAATAGGATATAAACCACCATTCGGATTGTAAAGGATTTTATGCAAGAAATAATATGATAAGTAGCTAATTCTTGGAATTGCTATTGGAGGTGGATTCCCTCAAAGAATCAATCAATTGGAGGTCTAGTTCCCTCGAAGAACTACTAAACAAAGAATCCATAAACAATTAGGAAATTGGATTCTTATCACTTAACCATAATACACCCTGATCATAACCTTCTTAAGAGTAGTGGAATCTTTCTAGCCATAACATATCCAATCCAACCCAAAACAAAGACTCAAAGCCAATCACATAATAAACCCTCCCCTGATAAGTACCCATTATCCCAACCCTCAAATCCAATTGTTGGTGCATCCTCCAAACCCCCAGATATGAACATGTTAAACATAGATCTTGATCCTCCAAACCCAATTTCATCTTTCCTAAAAGCATTCACTATAGAAGACTCAAATAACCCGCCTGTGCTCCCAATAATTGCTGATACTGATTTGGATTTTTCTAATCTTGATCTTGAAGGAATATTTATGTATCAACAAGATGACCAACCAACAGTAGAAGAAGATGATGTTCTTTATCCTCCACCTCCACCACCTATTTTTCCACCTCCACCTTTTGTTCTTGACAACCAGACTCGTCTCACCTATTCATCAATGACAGATTTGAAGCATTTATTCACCATTGATGATGCTCCTTCTTCCAAGTGGCATGAAAAGTTTTTTGACATGTACTCATAGTGTACTGCGGAACTCCATCCTCCAAATTCCATAGTTGCCCAAGTAATTGCTAAATTTGTTGCAAGGCTTACAAGAAGACTAAAACAATGGTGGATTTCCTTAGAAGAATTTCGACAAAGGCATGTAGCCTATTCTCAAACATTGGAAGAATTCTTTACAATTATTCATAATGAATTCCTTGGGGCACCAACACATTGCACAGAAGTTGCACGAGAGGAATTTCTTGCCATGAAATGCTGTTCATTTGAAAGGAGAGATTTAGAAAGACACTTTGATAGGATGTCAAGGCGATTTTATGCCATCAATGGCATGGATGATGTGAATATCAAGCGGACTTTTCTCAATTCTCTTCCAGTACTGGGGGACGAAACCCTTCGAATGATGAATATCCAAAGAATAACTTTGAATCAAGCCTCATTGGGAGAAATTTATCAGCATATGCTTATTGCCCTGGAAAAGCTCTACAACTGAAGGAAGTTCCTTTCAGAAATGGAGAAGATTCACAATAAACTCAAGGACAGCTATAAGAGGAAAGATTTATAGATAAAATGTCATGAAAAAGCTGTGATTGTTCAATAAAAAAGAGAAGCCACTTCAGGAAATATTCTTTAAAGAAGAGATACCAGGCAGAACCAAAGAAACAGTTTTCAGGAAGAAGAAATGAAGATTCCTCAAGAAAAAGCAATTTAGAGGAAAGACTTCCAAAGTCTACTTTGTATGTAGAAAACTAGAACATTTTGCAAAAAATTGCTTGAAGAGAGAAAAGGCAGCAAAGCTTCTTAAGCAAGCCTAGATTCATGAAGAAGACACTCCATTTTCTGATGTAGAATCACTCTATTCGTTAGATGACGAATATTCTCCTGAAGCACTAGTAGTCATGGGATACTTTACAACATAAGAAGACTCAAATTCTGAATCAGTGGCCTCAGATCCAGAAATTCAAGCTATCTATACTTCTCAACTTACTTTAGTCTTTTTGGCAAGCCCCATTCCTATTGCCCAAGTTCACATTCTCCTTGACTCATATTCTAGACTTACCCCTGTCATTGCCCTTTTTGATATCGGAGCAGCAGCAATAATTATTCATCCCAAAATTTTACCTAAAGAATTCTAGTTACCTCATTATCAAATGTTCCGTGCAGCAAATGGAGAAACATTCCCAATCACAAAAAAAAAAAAAAAAAAAAAAAAAAAAAAAAGAAAAGAAAAGAAAAGAAAAAAGCAAACCCATACTCATTAGAATTTTCCCAACCGTCACCATAAAACATCAGGTTTTTGGATCACCTCTCATTGGTAGAGACCTTCTTATAGGGTTTGATATCCTTCACCAAATACCTAGCCCTAAATGGTCATCAAAAGGACTTTCACATAAACAACATCTCCTCACTTGGAACTAAGTTCCTCACTTGTTCGTTGTTGATCCTTATGATTCCCTAAGACTCAAGATCATTAATGATTGCTGTGCAAATAGCCATTCTGAGTTCTTACAAAAAAAAATCTAAATCCCTTGTGGATGAACCCAGACTTTTTCATACACCTTCCCTTTAAAAAAATTTAAGATGTCAATCCTACAAAAGCCAGCCATAAAGGAATGAATCCAAAACATTTAGCTCTAGCCAAACAAGAGATCTCCACACTCCTCACTGAAGGACTCATTGAACCCACTTCTTCCCCATGGGCTTGTGAAGTCTTTTATGTTAACAAGCATGCTGAGCAAATTTGAGAAAAAATTAGATTGGTAATCAACTACCAAGATCTCAATCATTTTCTAGTAGATGATAAGTTTCCTTTGCCAAACAAAAGTGCTCTTTTCCAACATCTTTCAAATGCAAATGTGTTCTCAAAGTTTGATCTTAAAGCAGGATTTTGGCAGTTAGGAATTCATCCGTAAGACAGATACAAAACAGCATTTTGCATCCTAGATCATCATTACCAATGGACAGTTATGCCCTTTGGACTAAAAAATGCTCCATCTCAGTTCCAAAAAGTAATGGTGACCTTGTTTCAACCTCTCTTGGCAAATGCATTGATCTATGTAGATGATATTCTTCTCTTCTCAAAAGATGCAGATTCTCATGAAAAATTCCTCTTTGAATTTTACAATTTAGTGAAATCCCAAGGAATTATGCTCTCAAAGAAAAAAATGGCCATTGGGCAAACATCAATAGAGTGTTTGGGGATGACTATTTCAGATGGAAAGTATACTCTACAGCCACAGATTGCTACATCTCTTAAAGAGTTTCCAAACAAGCTTTCTATTGCCAAACACATACAACAGTTTTTTGGAATTGTTAATTATATGTCTGATTTCATACCAAAGATTTCCAAGTACAGAAACTGTTTAGCTCAACTCTTGAAGAAGAATCGCCTAGAATGGGATTCAACCCATATAGAGGCAGTTCAGCAATTGAAAAAATTGGCAAAAAAGCTTCCTCCATTGCAAATTCCAAGACTAGGCAAGCGTGTACTACAAATAGATGCCAGTGATAAATACTGGGAAGCAGCTCTTTTTGAAGAAACTGATAGAAAAAGGAATATTTGTGGATATAAAAGTGGTGCATTTAAAACCTCAGAGCTCCATTACCATTCCACGTTTAAAGAAATACTTGCAGTAAAGAATGGAATTGAAAAGCACCAATTTCATCTCCTTAGGCATAATTTTCTAGTTGAAATGGAAATGTCTTCCTTTCCAAAAATGCTTCAGTTCAAAAGAAAGATGCTCCCTCATCCTCAGCTACTTAGATGGTCAAATTGGTTTTCACAGTGGTCTTTCCAAGTCAGGCATATCAAAGGAAAAGATAATTTGATTACTGACTATCTTTCTAGAAAATCCCCAACCATTAATACCACAATCATTTCTTCACCTTTATGTGTATACCCTATCACAGATCCATCCTCATCCTCACATTCATATTCCATAACTGATATGATAGAAATCATTCCCTCAGATATAAAAGACCACATAAAAACCTTAACCCTTGAAGCCAGATCCAAAAGAATCATTAGAATCCTCCATGATTACCTTAAACAACATTACAACCATTTTCTAGCCATCTATCCTGACCCCGACTAGCCATGGAAAACACCTTTTTGCCTTTTGGATATCCAATTGGACTGTTTTCCATTACCTTTACATGTGGTATCTGCTTAATGAGTATTACTTGTGCATCCATTTTGAACCAGGATTTTATAAGCTCCTTTTCCTAAACAGTAATAGATATTTTGAAAAATTCTGGTTTGAAATCCTAAAAAATGATGCCCATAATGGAGATTGGAAATGATGTACTACTGAAGCTCATCCAAGATTTGAACACAGAATTACTGCAGGATCCATGATTGTCAAGTTTAATTAAAAAAATGATGTCCAAGCAGAAGAAATTTTCCACCCGTCAGAAGTCCATTAGCTCACTAGTCCAAATAATTCTCTCCATTTGCATGTGGACCCTTCTTGGTCATGTTGCCAGAAAGCACTCAAATGGACAGAAACTCTCAACATAGGAATTCAAAACCGGAATGACTCAGGTCCAAGTACTCCAGAAGTCTATCACCAGCAATTGCCACATGTTGATGCTTGGGAACTACCAAATCCTTTGCTGGCTGCCCATCATTTCATAAACAAAGACCTTTATTATGATAATCATGACCCAGATCTGGATATTGATGATGATTGGTTCCAAGGAAGAGATGGATGGGACTAATTGTGTTCAACACTTAGTCTATTGGTAGCATTCACTCCTCCGTATGGTAGCAACTTTTATCATTGCCACTAGATTTTATCAAGTTCAACTTTTACCATTTCCAACAACTCCTACTAGAAGACATTATGATGCTTTGTCAAGCCCATGCATTCTACTGTGTTGTCGGCAAAATAATTGCTTGTAAAATATGTTGAATTGTAGTTTGAGTTCCAGGTGCTATAAATAGAAGATCAGTGTATGAAGGAGGGATATAGAGAGCCTTAGAGTTTCAGAACTCCTCCCTTCCTTACTCCTTATGTAAAATTCTCATGTCACATGTAACAACTCTTTTCAATCTAATAATATCAATAAGTTTGTTGTATATAGTATCCTGTTCTATTCCACATGATAGAGTTTTTCCTAGACAAGATTAATCAAAGCCTTGCTCAAATAAAAAGAAATCCCTATAATCATTGCAATCATCGCAGTTGATGTACTTTTAAGTGACGTAGGAAATTCCTGATAATATAATGTAACTTGTCCTAGGAAATGAAATGCCTCTCCAATGCCAACCACAACTAGTTGTGAAATTAGCCATAAGGCCAACATGGGCACTATGGAGTCCGGTTGGCCTTGGAGATGGTTGGCTTGGGCTATTTTGAGCCGCTTCGATTCCACTAGTGCTGAAATTGCCATACTTTGAATGTTTAGCACGTGGCCTAATCCTATTTGTTGGAGGGGCGTAGGAGACCTATGAGTCAGCTTTTGCCACATTAGACATAGGAATCGATCAATAATTGTAAGAAAAATGGCTATGGTGATTAGGCATAAGACTAGGATAGACAAAGCAGGGTTTTCAAAATGTGGCCCAAGGTGGCGGTCCATGGTTAAAGCTTGGAGTATTGTCAAAATGGCTTGGACTCCTATTGGGGTACCTAAGAATATACTTGATGACCATAATGGGAAAATCCTAAAAAGGGTTTTGAGATCTTCTACTTGTTGTACTGTGCATATCCTTCAAGGTTTTACGATTAAACCATCCAATCCAACATCTCCTTCTGTTTTAAGTGCAGCACGATTGAGGAACCTACATCAAGAGTGTGTTTGTGTAGTTTTTGTTAACCCAATAAAATTTTGGCTTATAAAATGTCTATCAAACTATTATTATGTCAAATGAATTAATTATGAAACTTAAGAATTCTAATGATCTCCATAAACTTGCGATTGTATATGTCAAAGTATTAATGGCTATCATGAAAAAAAAAAAAGTTCATTAAAAATAGAACACTAAATGGACATTGTGTTCAATACTAAGAACACTAAATTTCGTTTAAAAATTTCACGATATAATAATTATTTATATTATGTATTCAATAGATGCATCTTTTATTTTCACAGTATATAAACCCTATATTCATGTGAGATCCAGACACTATTAGGGATGGATGCATATAGTAGATGCATTAGATGCTCCCTCCTAAACATGGCACTTGTGTAGTAATTTTGGTATTTTTATGTAATATTGATGATCATAAAGTGACCAAGTTTGCAAATATTCATAACTGAATTTCAATTCATCCCAAAAAACAAAGGACTCAACTTCCTACCTGAATCTCTTTTTAGGTGTTGCAGCTATTTCTGTGATTCCATCATGCTTGTGGTAGTAATCCTTGATTTTGGATGAAGGCTGCACCTTCCATTTCTGAATAGTGGCAACAATAACACGAACTAAACAGGTGAATGGACTCCCTTTTAGCTTATCATGAAGGTAGAAGTGGTTTCCCAATAAGAGAAAGGCCAAGCCAATGAAGTTCGTAATTGCACATAAGCCAAATCCCAATTTCCAACTTCCGATATCCTCAATGTAGACAATGGCTGTGTTGCTTACAGGAGTGGAAATATACATAGTGAAGAAAAACCAGTTAAAGAAAATCCCTTGATCCTTAGGATTATTAAATTGATTTGCTCCCATTGTTGCTATAGTAAATTGCGTACCTCCAGACCCAATACATGACAGAGCTAAACTTATGTATAGGACCCCATATTGGAGTTTTGAGGGTGGTATGCACAAGCTTGATCCATTATCACATGGCTGAGGTCTCAAAGGATCAAATGTTGCAATTAAGGTCAAGAGAATTATGCCCTGCAAAGGTAAATGATCTTGATTATAAGGATGCATGGTACCTTTGGACGTAGTTTTTAACTTTTTTTTTGCTTAAACTTATTTTTTATTTGTTAAAAATTGATTAAAATAGTTCATCTATATATAGATAAAATGAGTCTTTCTAATAGTTGTGCATAAAGAAATAAACAAAAAATTTAATAAAAACACACTCAAAGTTACAGATTGAGTAGGTAATCGTAAATGGAAAGGAAACTAGCCACTCCAATACTACTAATCATTGTTGTACCACCATCGTTGTCTCAAGCGCCCCTGTTGCCACGAGTCTACCTCACCATCTATAATGCCACCATCCATCACTATCTCAACCGTCACCCACCATACATTCACCACCACTATCACCTCATCATCACCACTACCACACCACCTCTACTACTTGTAGAGACCTTATTTTGTATCCCGTTAAAAAATTTTGGTCTCCAGTCCCAATGATGAGCTTGACATACACTACAACAAAATGTATTTTTAGCGACAAAAATTAGTGAGGAAATATTTTTCGTCACTAAAAATACAGATTTCGCAACGAAATATGAATTTCGTCACTAATAATGAAAAAAAATTTCGTCACTAAAAGTAGAAATTTTTAGTGACGAAATATATGTATTGCTGTGGATAGCATAAGCGACGAAAATCATTTCGTCTCTATAAGGAAGAATTAGTGACGGAAAATAATCCTCACTAAAAATAATCATGGTTTTTCATTTCATTGTTTTAGTGACGAAATTACAATTCGCCACTGTAGGGACTGGGTTTGAGCACTTCTTCTATTGGATGAATGGACTCAGGCCTAACTAACCCAATACAATAAATTTATAGAGAATGGGTTTAAGAACTAGGCCTTAGTGAGGGTTACAACAACTAGACATGGTTCCTAGTGGATTGAACAATAAGGACGTGGACTAAAGTGCGAAATTCTGTCCTCGGCCCTTATCCGATGAGCTTGTTGTTCCTATTATTTCTTCAGTGCTTGGTTACAAAGGTTTCAAAGATGATGCAAATTGCTACAGTATTCTCTGTTCTTAATTCCCGATTCTTTTTTCTGGAGGATTTCTTACATTATATACCCCATTTTAGTTGATCTTGCCCCTCCATTTGTTGACCATGTAGGTTACTCCTTGAGTGCTTATCCCGTCAGCCGCCTTCTCAAACCTTCTGTGAATTGCAGCAACCAAGGCAGCATTGTTCAGGGGCCATTTCCTCATTAATGCGACCAGAACGTTAGTTGTGGGCATTTAATGCGGAGGTGACAGTTTCTCCTTGAATTGCTTCTCCACCATGCTTCCAAGTCTGACCCATTGTACTTGTTTTTTTTTCTTGGGATACTCTGGGAGGCTGCTTTTGATGGCGTGTCGCTCTTCCCTTCTATGGTCTCGGTTGGTCGAGAATAGGATTGTTCTCGGCAATGTTTCTTTGCAATTTGGATTTTCTTCATTCGTCCTCAGACATTTCTTCCTCCTCGGCGTGGGCTTTGGGCTTAGTACAAAGTGGGTTGGGATTGCCAATTTCTTTGACCCCACAGTCACTAAAAGTATACTATAGCGACGAAATCTTAATTTCCTCTCTAAAATTCTTAACAAAATCTGGGTTATTTAGTGACGAAATTGAGCTTCGTCGCTAAAGGGGTTTCGAATTCCCCTATACCCATTTTAGCGAGTCTTTTGGTTAAATATTGCTAAATTTGAAACTTATTTGCGTTATAGGCACTGTTACAACTTATTTAGGCAACAGTGTTGCCGAAATTGCAAGAAAAGTAGGAGAGAGAATGAGAAAAAGTCTGGAGAGAGAAAAGTTGAATCACGGCAATGACATTGCCGCAATTCGTTCTGCCCAACTGTGCTGACCGAGTGGCTGTGTGAGAAGTGCTCTGACCGAAAGTGTGAGTGCCCAAAAGAAAGTAATTGTGGCAATAGTATTGCTGAAAATGGAAGGGGAAAAAAAAGTGAATGCCAAAATCTGGGGAAGAATTAAAGAAAAATATAATGTGCTACATACACAATATTTTTACAATATTTTCATAATAAATCACAGGTAACTAGTTATTATTAGTTCAAATTTAAATTTAACATTGAGATTACTATTTTAATCTAACAATAACAACAAGTAACAACTTGATACTTAGAATTTGTTGTAAAAATGTATTAAAAATTGTGTGCACTTATCATTTCTTAAAAAAAAAAAAGTGTAATGGATTTGCCGAAAATTTTGTGACAATTGTGGCTTGCCGAAAATGGGAGGAAAAAAAAAAAGTTTCAATGGGTTTGTGGCATTGCTGATTTTTTTTTTTTTTTTTTTTTTGGCAATTGTGGCAATGCCATTGCCGAAAATGAAAAAAAAAAAAAAAAAAAAAAAAAAACTTTTTTTCCCAATTGTGGCAATGGTATTGCCGAAATTGTGAAAATTTTTCCCCACAATTTCGGCAATACCATTGCCACGATTGGGAAAAAAAGTTTTTTTTTTTTTTTGGGCAATGGCATTGCCACAATTGCAAAAAAAATAAAAAATAAAAAATAAAAATAAAAATAAAAATAAAATTTCGGCAATGCCACAAACCCATTGAAACATTTTTTTTTTCCTTCCATTTTCGGCAAGCCACAATTGCCACAAAATTTTCGGCAAATTCAGTACACTTTTTTTTTTTTTTTTTTTTTTTAAAGAAATGATAAGTGCACATAATTTTTACAACTTTTTTACAACAAATTCTAAGTATCAGGCTGTTACTTGTTGTTATTGTTAGATTAAAATAGTAATCTCAATGTTAAATTTAAATTTGAACTAATAATAACTAGTTACCTGTGATTTATTATGAAAATATTGTAAAAATATTGTTTACGTAGCACATTATATTTTTCTTTAATTCTTCCCCAGATTTTGGTATTCACTTTTTTTTTTTGCCCTTCCCATTTTTGGCAATACAATTGTCACAATTACTTTCTTTTGGGCACTCACACTTTCGGTTAGAGCACTTCTCACACAGCCACTTGGTCACTACAGTTGGGCAGAACGAATTGCGGTAATGTCATTGCCGTAATTCAACTTTTCTCTCTCCAGACTTTTTCTCATTCTCTCTTCTACTTTTCTTGGAATTTCGGCAACACTATTACCAAAATTCAATCTCTCTCCTCAATTCCCTAAATAAGTTGTAACAGTACCTATAACGCAAATAAGTTTCAAATTTAGAAATATTTAGCCAAAAAAACTCCATTTTAGCAAATATATTTTTCCATTTCTTTTTTGGTCACTTCCCTCCCAAACACAAACTATTTTCCCACTTCCCACTTCCCACTTCTTTCTTCCTTTCTCTCACAAACCCAAACATTAGCCGCCGACCCTTCGCCTTCCGATGGTTCGCCTCCCGACCCTTCGCCTCACAAACCCATCCCAGCCCTCCCTTCCCCTCAAAACTGACGCTGACGCCGACGCCGCTGCTACCATAAATGGTATTGTGTTAGTCTAAGGAATTGCTCCTGCTTCTTCTCTCTTGCTTGCTCTTTCTCGGTAAATTTACTCTTAAGTGAAGGTTAGGATCAAAACAAAACCCTAATTTCACTCACGTTATTTTTTTTCTCCCTTTTTTAGTGAAACCCATTTGAATAAGTATTTTGTTTTTATTCTAAATGCTTGTTAATTGCATATTACTACTCTCTATTTGCGTGCTCTTGGTTTGTTTTGTTTCCTCTCTTTCTCTTTCATTAATTTTATTTCAAAGCAATTGATTGCATATCTCTATCTATCGAATTGGGTATTGGGGACGTTGCTCAAGATTCAACATTTGAGTAATTCTAAGTGGATTGGACTGAGCTATTACCATTTAATTGCTTTGTTTTGGTGGGTTAATTTTGAAACTATCCTTACTGGACTGAACTAAATACCTAATTGGTTATATTATTAATTTTGAATTTATATCATTGTTTACTTTTAGAGTGGGAATTGACATTCCGAAGATTGAAGTCCGGTTTGAGCATTTATCAATTGTAAGTCATCCTTTCATCTATTTGGTTGATTTCCATTATTTATTTATTATATATATAAATTTTTAGGTTGATGTCCTTGGTGTTTTTCCAAATCTATTCTGCTAATTGCAAAACTTCAAACTCTTCCAGGGACTAATAGACGGAATTAATGCTATTCTGAACTGACGCGTACTGATATTATCAAGTGTATACAGTCTGAGAGAGTTAGATTTCGAGGGGTTAATCTTTCTGGTCTTGATCTTTCAAAACTGGTAACTGTACCTATTACAGAGTACTGAAATAATTTATTGCTAAAAACACTTACGTTTTTCTATGTGCTATAATTTTGTTTGAATTTATCCTGATGAAATTTCCATTCAACAAATTTTCTATGCTAGAATTTGGTTTATGTGGAGTTGTATTTTATCAGTATTAAACACTAGTGTCTACTTTGTACCTTGCAATCGGTGAAACAGCCATGGTGCTCACTTATAATGGTTGGAGAATTAGTAATTGTACTGTCTTTATATGTTTGCCTCTTATGTAAAATTGTGGAAGATGAGAGGCAACTAGTGATGGGGACAAAACTAGATGGTTTGGAAAGGTTTGCAAGAGACGGGGAATCCTAATTCTAAAGTACAAATTTTAATTTTGGACTAGGATGATGTTGCAAGATCCACCTGGGATTTATTTAGCTAGTTTGATTGCTGGAAGTTTTATTGTATTTGGGTTTTACGTTAAATCTGAGTTGCTGCCAGGTTATCTTATTTTCTAAAGTGTTGTATTTGATTTAAAATCCAGGTACTTTTGTAATTTTTGTCATGTTGGATTTAAAATCTGGATTTTACATTGTTTAATCAAATTTTTATAAGATTCTGAAAGATTCAAAAATATTATTTATGAGATGTTGCTCCATCTGAAAGTCTTTTTTTTATGAATGTGCAGGATCTGTCACTTGTGGATTTTAAATTCAACTTTAAATTCAACTTTGCTGAATTGGTACTGAATTGGCATTCCCAACTCTGCTAAATTCAACTTTAAATTCAATCGAGGTATTTTTCTCTACATATATATATATATATATATATAGAGAGAGAGAGAGAGAGAGAGAGAGAGAATTCCTGATAGAGGAGTTTATGGTCCCCTTATATCAGCTGTTCGTGTGGTTTCTGGTGAGTCATTTATGTGAATGTCTCTTTTTTGTCATTTTAAAGATGCAGTGTATCTGAGGGCCCCTCTAAGGTCACTACTACTTGATGAGTCCTCAAATCAAGTCCTATGATTAATAAGTAGCTGAAAATTAATAAGTAGCCCATTGGTTGATTTCAGTTAGATATGTTATGCTTTACTTGGAAATGACCGTCTAGGGGTTAGTGGTTTGATATGCCACGTACTGTAGTATATCTCTTCTCTACCTCAGTTTTGTGATAAATCAAAAATTTTATAGATGGTCTCAGGTGGGAGGTTTGGTTTGGATTTTAAGATGACTGCTTCAGTTAAAAAAACCACCCCATGTGCTTTTCTGCCTAATTCTTTTCTCTGCCTCATTAACAAAAAAACATATTTCTTTTTGTTTATGTCTGTGTCTACCTTATTCAATGAACATATGGGTGGCCAAGTTTTTGAGTCTTGTTCACTTTTAATCAATTGCTTGTAAGGATGATTTTTGTATGTGCAGATTCCAAATTTTGTTCAAATGGTGGAACCAAGCGAAATGTTTATATCATTGCTGGTGTTGCAGTTGGAGCTTTATTCTTTTTACTCTTTATAGTGGGAATCCTTTGTTGGAAAGGCTGTTTTGGGAGAAAGAAGGGGACACAAGAGTAGGCTGTGTGGAAAGGTTGATTCTTAAATTAATTTAATTGCCTCTACCTAGTCAACTTTGACAGTAATTATGCAAAAAGAGTAGGCTGTGTTGACTCTTGAACTTCTGCAATTGTGTGTTACCGATATTCAGTTGCTAGGGAATTGTCTGATTCTCAAATTAATTTAATTACCTCTACTAAGTCAACTTTGACAGAAATTATGCAAAAAGAATAGGCTGTCTTGGCTCTTGAACTTTTGCGATTGTGTGTTACAGATATTCAATTGCTAGGGAATTGTGTGCAATAGGCATAGTCTAATTTTGATACACATTATTATAACATCAATCCTTCTAAAACTGTGTATATTTTCACCACTTTACAACATTGCACCTCAACACTTTATGAATAAAATTGTAAATGATTTTGCATCGTTAAACTTATTATTAAACTAAGATACAAAAAAGTTTCACAACTTAGTAATAAGGTGATAAATTGGGATTGATACGTTACTTTCACATGGTCTTATAGCCTGTCACTAATTTTGCAAATAAAATCTTAAAATTTTTGGTCTCCCAATGTTGTTGATTTATTTTGCCATGCTGAAAAAAGACACAAGGCCAAAGGCTGTTTTAGCAGAGTCTAGACTATGGCAATCGACGTGTCAGTGTGCATTTGAGGCGTCTGTTTCGTCATAAAGTTATGGTCAAAGCAGGTTGCTGGTTGGTTGGTCAATGTGCATTTGTGCATTTGAGTTGCATTAGTTGTTGGTTGGTCAAAGCAGGAAAACAAATGAAATGGCTCTCTTATTATTGTGGCACTAACACAGCCACCAACTTTTTGACAACTTTGAGGCAATCTAGTCTAATTTCGGAGTCTTCATAATAAAGGTTCCTTGAGGCATTTTACAACTTAAGAGTCGTAACCTATTCCTAGTACTAATGACTGGTCACCTCATGCCTTCCTCATATGGATATCTATCTTGAAACCTATAGTGTCTCACTTTTTGTATCAATATTGTTTATGTTAAAATATTACTTTCTTAAATTTTTCATGAATTTTATTTTATTTTCCTAAATTTTAAAATTAAAAAGTTCATTTTTCGTTTTCTAGTTTATGGAAAAAAAACAAACTTAATAATAGTTTAGAGATTAAAAAATAAAAACATTTTATATTGAAAATTGTTCATGGTAAGTAACATTGTTAATTATTTAGGGATAAAAAACAAGGATGAAAAGCAATAATCATGCAAAGTTTAAGAAAAAAAAGTATTTTAATTGCCTGTGAAACATACTTAGGCTAACAAATTATAGAGGGGTAGACAAAGAGAGGGGACTTTACCAGAAACCATAGGAATTTTTTTTTTTTTTTTTGCTTTCTCTTTCATTAATTTTATTTGTTCAGGTTCTCCAGCATATATATTTGTTGTGATTGTTATCACATATACTTTTAATTACATGGCTTTTGCATGGTAATGGTGTAGAAGTATTAAATAAAAAAGTAATAGGGAAAAAGAAGCACATGGATTGAAAGTATTTTTATGATTACGGGGTAAAAGTATATTAGAGTTTTTTTTTTCCTAAAATATTTTTGATAGCTTTTGAGAAATTTGTTGTTTTTAATTGCTTTGCTTGGTTAAGGAATCAGTCTACCACTTTTGATTTCTCTCCCTTAATTGAATATTTTGAAATTTCTAACACTTTTGACAAGTCTTGACTTTGACTCCCATTACTCACATTTATGAGAGGATCAAGCGGGTGGCTTGCATGGTGTTATAAGGTTGTGTGACATACACATTGTTTGCAATAACTTTAGATTTTTTCTGAAAGTTGTAAGCTTAGCTTGAGCAAAGTAAGTAAATTTTAGTTAAAAACTTATAAAACTCTATACTTGTGATATTTAAAATTGGATTTGTGGTGGTATGTTGTGTTGGAGCAAGCGGGTGGCTTGCATGGTGTTATAAGGTGGTTTAAATACATATTAAAAGTGTTTTTCAATTATTACAAATGTAAATGAGTATTGTTGATTAGATGTGATGAATAATATTTTATTTGATTAAATACTTGTAAGCATTATAGTTGTCATGTTGGAAATTTCTTTTGTCGTGGGTTGTTGTGTTGGAGCAAGCGGGTGGCTTGCATGGTGTTAAAAGGTGGTTTAAATTCATATTAGGAGTGTTTTTAGTTTCTTGCAAATGTGAATGGACTTTGTTGATTAGATGTGATGAATAGTATTTTAATTGATTTCAGTACTTGTAAACACTCTATACTTGTGATGTTTGTGATTGGTTTTGTGATGGGATGTTGTGTTGGAGCAAGCGGGTGGCTTACATAGTGTTATAAGGTGGTTTAAATTCAAATTGGGAGTGTTTTTAGTTTCTTGCAAATGTGAATGGACCTTCTTGATTAGATGTGATGAATGGTACTTTAATTGATTTTAATACTTGTAAAAATTCTATACTTGTGATGTTTGTGATTGGTTTTGTGGTGGGTTGTTGTGTTGGAGCAAGCAGGTGGCTTACATTGTGTTATAAGGTGGTTTAAATTCATATTGGGAGTGTAAATTTGTGTGTGCAATGTATATCCAATGGCTAGAAAATGAGATAATTGAGCTCAAAAAGGCAAGAGTTAGGGACTAAGAGGAGCAAGCTAGGGACCAAGAGGAGCGAGTTAGGGAACAAGAGGCACGAGCTAAGCAAGAAGAGGTCCAAAAGAATATTCTTAACTTTTTGAGGAGTAAAGGTTATGATAATGCTCTTACCTATGGGGGTGGTTCAACTTCAAGTTAAAACACTTTTTGGTTAGTACTTTATTTTAGCAATTGACTCACAGTACATGGTGTGACTACTTTTTTTGATGCATTATTTGAAACTAATTTTATTATATTACACTTGAAAATCTATATTTGCTTTCTACAACTTATATATTAGGAGTAGTGATTTTAATTCATTGGTGTGATTACTCTTAATGCATTGTTAGAAATGTTTCTTATAACATAGTTAATGTTTTTACTTTATGATTTTAATGTAGTATTATTTTTATATTTGTGCAGATTTCTTATTGGTGGCATTTATGGGATTTACTTTTGGCATTACTGGAAGACATATAAGGACATCTTCTGTTAGTTCTAATTATATTATGCTACACTAACAATTATTGTATGGAAGGAGTTTGAATTGGATACTTGTTTTATTTTTTACTTGTGAAATGTATGGATCTTTTTTTTATAAATGTGTTGTTGAATTAAATGTGTTATTCAAATGTGAGGTTTTAATAATGTAATGACAGGTTATAGGTTAATATCAAAGCCATGAAAGAAATAAAAACAGAAATTAAGTTTTAGCGACGAATTTTTTCGTTACAAATATAGCAACAAAAAATTGTTTTAGTGACGAAATATTTCGTCGCTAAATGTAGTAAAATTTTGTAAGAAATGGTTTTAGTGATGAAAATTTTCATCGCTATATGTGCTTGGATTTTCTTAAAAATAGTTTTAGTAACGAACTTTTTCGTCACTATGTGTACCCGAACATAGTTTTAGTGACGAAATTATTCATCACTAAATATGATTTAATAAACTAAGGTGTTTTTAGTGACAATATTTTCGTCACTAAATAGTGTTTTTAGCGAGGAAAACCTTTAGCGACGAAACGTTTTCGTTGCTAAAAGTTTTTTTTTTTTTTTTTTTTTTTTTTTTTTTTTTTTTTTTTTTTATAAAAAAAATCGGACTTTAGTGACGAAATTTTTCGTCGCCAAGACTTTTAGTGACGGGGTTTCAGCGATGAAATGAGTTTCGTCACTAAAAGTCCGATTTCGTCGATAAAGGTTCTTAGTAACGAAAAACTGGATTTTTAGTGACGAATTTTTTCATCACTAAAAATACATTTTGTTGTAGTGATATGTCAACCAAAGGTAATTAAAGTGTTCACAATAGTTTGGAAGTAATTACAATTCAAAAGTGCTCAAATCACTTTAAAATCGATACTAAAAAATGACATTTACTCACTATTTTGACCATAACTTTTGATCCATAAGGAAATTTTGAATGAAATTTGTTTCATTAGAAGGTAGACATCATGGGCTTTAATTTGAACACAAAGTTTTCCTAATTTGGATTTATATTGAGTAAGTTATGGCCGTTTGAAGTTGGGTTATTAGAGTTGAAAAATTAGGGTTTTGGGGGATGCATGCATACGCATGCCCCAACCATGTGTGCACAGGGTCATTTCCAAAA
The DNA here is from genome assembly GCA_023736055.1 of Quercus glauca. Classification (NCBI taxonomy): domain Eukaryota; kingdom Viridiplantae; phylum Streptophyta; class Magnoliopsida; order Fagales; family Fagaceae; genus Quercus; species Quercus glauca. The sequence continues at coordinate 23,185,299 of CM043315.1, forward strand.
GCCCTGAACTTCAATTTTAGGGTCCCAAAATATCATTCTTTGATATAGGCTGGCTCCTAGACTATTGGGAATGTTCAAAGACCATTAAAAAGCCCCAAAAGCCCTAATTTTAACTTATAAATACTCATCTTATATCTCCAATCAAAACCTTAGCTAGAGAGAGTTATTTTTTAGCCTTTATCTTCTCTAAAACCCTATTTTCTCTTTTCAAAACCCTAGGGTAACAGCTAGCATGTTTTTTTTTTTTTTTTTACAAAGATTCAAAACCTTTTTCTAGCACTAAAAAAAAAAAAAAAAAAAAAAAAAAAAAAAAAAAAAAAAAAAAAAAAAGAGCAAAAACTTGTTCTTAATTGGATTTCTCAAAACCTTTTCAAAACATTTTGTTCCTGAGTTGTGATTACTAAATATTGTTGTGTTCTTCAATTATTCTTGTTCTCTCAATCTAATCTTTGTGTTGTAGGTACTGAGAGGTCGGTTAAACAATCTCACATCTGTGATTCTAAAGCAAGGTGAGCCTCTTTCCCATGATTTTTCACTTTGTTACATAGGATTCACATTAGTTTCTTAACATAATTTTTACATTTGTTTTATTTGTTTTGTTTGTTGATCTTAATTCTTTTGATATGTGTTAATATGATTTTAGGCTAATTATAATATGTTTTTGTTATTCTTGTTTTATTATTTTGGTTTTATGTAAAGTTTAACATGTTTATTTATTTTATGTTAGTTTAGTATACTTATTGATTTGTTTCTTGATTATTTGTTTGTATCACTTTGTTTTGTTTCCTTTATGTTAGTTTAGTGTTAGGGTTTTAACATGTGATTTTAATATTTTTGTTTAATTAAATCTATAAAAATGTGATTTTATGCAGATCTGTGTTAGAGGATGCGTACACATCATCGAGTATGCGTGCGCATGGTTTCAACGATGCGTACGCATAGTTGAGGATGCGTACGAACCTATATTAGGGTAAAATCTTGTTTTTTTAAAATCATTTTTCACATGTTCTTTGATTCTGTTTGACTCTTTTTAGGTAAATTAATTATGTTTAATTATTTTTCCATGTTTGTTTGAGTCTTTTTGCCATGTTTTTTTTATTAGTGATATTTTTCCTTTTGTGTTTATTTCATTATCAACTTTCCATGTTTTATATATTTGTTTGATTGTGTTTAATTTGTTTACTTTTATATTGTGATGTGATATTTAACGTGTTGTGTGTGTTATTTTATTTAAATATGGCCTAGCAACACATAATGGAGGTTGGCCTACAAGCCGAGCGATCTTGGATACCTAATACCTTCCTAAACTGTACCCAAAATCTGGACCCATAATCTAGTATGCAGACCTATGCATGTAAGTGATTGGCCCAAAAGACCCAATATGGTTCCTAGACCTAATCTAGGTGGCGACTCCATTTTTCACCCTCCGCCACGGTCCACTCCAAAGGCCAAGCGTACTCCCTTGTGCCCACACTACTATCGCCACCACGTTCACCTCCACAACATCACTACCACCATCTCTACTACAACCATCATTACTATGACTATATAAAATATGGATTTTGTTAACAAATGCCCTAAGGGTTATGGTTAAGATGCATTTAATATTTTATTAGATAATGGTTTTATACATACTGTAAGGTTGAATTTAATAAACCATTTTGTTGGCTTTATTCCGTGCCAAATTTGCTTGTATTTTAGCAATTAGTAACCCTGTATTTAGGTGGGATTCTTGTAAGGGTAGTGTGTGAGAAGATGTTAAGAAAAGCTCAAGTTTGTGCAAGGATGCAGAGTTTCGCGGCTAGGACTCGCGACTGACTTATGACTGGCAAGCCGCCAACTTCAGCACATGTGAGAAGCATGCGGGGAGGTGAAGGGTCATGCCAGCTGTCGCACTATAAGACAAAAGTCCCAGGTTTGCTAGGCCATTATCTCGCGGCTTGAACTCGCTACTCAGACCAGTCGCGAGACCAAGCCGCCAAACCACCCTGTTTGGGAAAAACTGTCTCTTCGTATTCCAAACACTCACCACTATATATAGACCTTTATACCCACTAAATGTAGAGAGTTTCTAGAGAGAATTTTGTGAGAGAAACCCTAGAGAAAAACAAGATTGATTCATCCACAATCTTTACCTTTGTGACTCTTCAAATTCCTCTACTTTCTTCCTCTCTATTGATACATCCTTGAGAGGTTCTTTACCAAATTATTTTCTCACCATACCCATATCCATGAGAAGGCTATTTTGGTGCTTTTGGGAAGCAGTTAGGAAGGAACCAATGTCTATTGGTTGATGTTATGATTGATAGCGGAATCCGGTAAGCTAAAGAAGAATTAGGTTCGGCGTAACCTCGTTGGAGCAAGAAGCTTGGAGGGCTTAGGTACATTGGGTAGATTAGGCTTGGAGGGTCTTCTGCTGTTCATGTATCCCAACTACATTCTTTAGTGGATTATTTACCGCTTGAAGGACGGCGGAGAGGTTTTACACCGAGGGCTTCGGTTTCCTCTTTGATAACACATCGTGTGTTGTCCGTGTGTTTGCATCTTCCTTCTCCTTATCTTTGCCATGTATTTTCTGTTGTGGATGTGTTTATATTTGACTTAGATTGTTTATCAATTCTGTGTTTGGATTATATTTATATTCCGCACGTTAATCGTTTGATTATAAGCTTGAATTGATAATTGGTAATTTGGGGTCTAAACGTTCAAGGGTGTTTCATACCCATATTGAACATTCAATTGGTATCAGAGCAGGTGCACTCTTAGTAGTTTCATTACCTAAGTGCGATCCCTGACCCCTTGTTGAGATGGATAGGTCTCAATCTCTTAATGTACCACCATTTTTTGAGGGTAATAATTATGCTTTTTGGAAGGTTCGAATGAGGGCATTTCTATGCTTTATTGATGATGCTGTGTGGGATGCAGTTGAAGTGGGTTAGACAAGACCGGAGGCTGCCAAGTCCACTTGGGATAAGGCTGCTCTAGCTGCGGCTAATGCAAATAGCAAAGCCTTGAATGCTATTTTCTGTGGTGTCTCTCTAGAAGTATTTCACAGGATTTCACATATCACCATTGCTAAGGAAGCATGGGAGATTCTGGAGACAACTTATGAAGGGACTAAGAAAGTGAAGGACACCAAACTCCAGATGTTGACCACTCGCTTTGAGGAGCTAAAGATGAGTGAGGATGAGTCTTTTGATTCTTTTTATAGTAAGTTGAACGAAGTGGTTGTTGGCAAATTTAATTTGGGTGAAACGACGGAGGATTCGAGAATAGTAAGGAAGATCCTTCGGTCACTGCCAGAAAGTTTCCATGCCAAAGTAACAGCCATTGAAGAGAATAAGGATCTTGACGACATTAAAGTTCAAGAGCTGGTTGGTTCCCTGCAGACATATAAATTGTCACTGCCCACACAGAAGAAGAGTAAATCGCTTGTTCTTAAAACAATTGATGAGAGAGTAGTATCTCATGACTTTACGGATGAGGATGCAGTAGATAAAGATGTGGCATATCTTGTGAAGAATTTCCGGAAGTTCCTAAAACTGAAAAACGGTGGGAAATTTGGTGACAAAGGAAAATTTTAGAGCTCTGGAAAGGAGAAAAAGGAATTTAGAAGGAAAGATGGTAGAGAGCCCCAATCCTCACAAGGAATTACTTGCTTCGAGTGTAATGGACATGGACACTTCAAAAAGGAATGTCCCAATTATTTGAAGTTGAAGGGCAAAGTCTATGCCACTACTCTAAGTGACTCGGACTCGTCAAACTCTAATTTTGAGGATAGTTGTGACGGAGAAGGAAATTATTCTACCTTCATGACTATAGATCATGTTGAGTCCTCGGAAGACTTGAGTATGCTAGTGCAAGAACTTGGAGAGCACAGTGATGATGAATCCATTGAGATTGTTGAAGAATCAGAGGATGAAAAGAATGAGAAAACAGCTAGTCTTAAAGAGAATTACACCCTACTTCTTGAAAAGTCGAGAGAGTATGTAAGGGTAGCAAAGGCGGCTGTGAAGAAAATGAAGAAAGCTGAAGAGGATTACAGGAGTCTCCTGGTCAGATATAAGGAGGCAAAGTGTGAGATTGAGACACTAAATGGTGAGCTATTAGAAGCTTATACAGAAGTGAGTTTTCTTGAGCAAGAGGTAGTGCAAGCACAAGCCAAGATAGAAAGGGTCTCCTCCAAGAAGCTGAAAGATGTTATTTCATCTCAAAAATATTTTTCAGATAAGTCCGGGTTAGGTTATACTAGAGGGAGTAGCTTATCGGCCAATGTCACCAAAGAAGTGAAATTTGTGAAGGCCAAATAGACGGTTGTAGAAAAGCCTATTCCTAAGAAGGTTAGGGTTGAGAAGAAGACGAAGATGGCTGTTCAACGGGTGTTTAATAAGTCCCGTAATCAATTAGAAGCTAGAGTTGAAGCTAGAGGAAGATCTCTTCCAAGACCACAACGGGGTCCTAGAATGAATTATGTTTGTCACTATTGCGGATTGCAAGGACATACCAGACCTAACTATCAGAAGTTGAGAGCATTGAACAATGCAAACGCTCCATGGTCATGAGGAAGAAGAAATGACAAGAGGTCTTGGAGTGGTGAGTAACCAAGAAGTCAAAACGATAATCCCAGAATGATGGACGTAATGAAGATGATCGGTGCCTTCACCAATTGCCTGGAAAGCTTCACACGAAGGTTTGAAAGTCCTAACTCTCGTAGCCAATCCGTCAAGGATATCACCCCAAACGCACGTGACGTGTGGGTGACAAAGGGTACTTATGCATAAGCATTACAACATGTGCATGCATTAATTCTTCCCATGGTTTGTGAATATGTTTGGTTGTATGCTTCATGCGAGTTTGAGTTGAAAAGTTTTGGTTGTTTGTTTGTTTTTGTTTTAAAAAACGTTTTTACATTGCTGTTCTGTTTTTGATCAACTGTTTACTGCTTTTGTGTCAAAAATCCAAAAATACATAAAAAGTAGAAAATCTAAAATGTTTGATCGACTTTGTTGAGTTTTGTCTCAAAGCATGTTTTGCCTTGTACCTTTGTACTAATGGCTTTGTGCATCCACGAGCTTAGCTTGTTTCTATTGCACTCATATCATTGTGAGAGTAATCTTGAAATCTATTTGAGTGTTGTAAATAGATCTTCAACCTTGTCATGAATGATTAGTGAATGGTTTTATTGATCTTGAGATGGGTCACATTATCTAGTGCTAGTTGTGTATAACTTGTTTGAATTGATCATTGAATTTTCACATTGGACTAAGGACTATCTCATTTTTGATACCCACACACATCACACAAGTATATGTTCAATGAATGTCATATCCATTTGTGTGATTGTACTTGATTAAATGTGTTTTCACATGCTCAATCTTTGTTGATCAAACACAAAAAGATTTTTAAGTGTTTATAGTTGTTTTTGGAAAGTATATTGTTTTTACAAAAATGTTAAAATTTCAAAAACTCTTTTGCCCTGTTTTGGCGACTCAGTCACGGGTTGACCCAATCGCATACTCGCGGGTTAGTTTTGGTGACTTGTTCGTGGATGGAAGGTCCAGTCGCGTGGGCATACAGTAATTTTCGCGGCTCATCTCGCGACTCTCTCGCGGGTAGACCTTCCAGTCGCGAAAAACACTTAGAGAAATTTTCAAACTTTTCTCTTTTGGGTGTTTTGGTGGCTGACCCTGGCGGTTTGCACGCGGCTTAACCTAGTCGCGAAAAACGCGTGTTTTGCGTTTTAAAGTCAATTTTCAAAAACTTTTCAGTTTTTCCCTCGAAATTAAGTGACTGTTCATTGTCTTCCTTATTTCATTCTTTCAAACACTCCGTGTCACTCTTCTAAAAACCTTCATTTTTGTTCCATTTTCACTTCAATCTTCAAGAAAAAGGTATGGGTTTTCTCTCTCTCACTTCATATTTAATGATTTAAGTCTTATTTTCTTGAATCTATGTGTTGTGATGTTGGTTTGAAATTTGAGGGGTTCGAACATGGGATTGCTTAAAATGTTGGGTTTGGTCGATTGGGGTTGGTTGTTTTTGTTGCTAAATATGTTTGTTATCATGATTTAGTTTCATTGCACTAGTTTTTGTTCTGAGCCTTGCTGTTTGATAGTTTTTATACCCTTTGGGTATATGGATTTTATGTTTTTCTCTGAATATGTGTTTGGGTATCTTAGATTGTTTGAGTTGTTAGGTTTGTTTGACTCATAATGATGTTTTTTTTTTTGTCTAATTGTCATATCATGTGTGGGTTTCGGTGTTGAGGGTTTAACTTGCACATTTCATATTCATTCAGGCATGTCTTAATTGGCATATGCTCGTTCTGTCTAACTATGGTTTTTCACTATCCTTATATATTTGTTTAATACAGATTGAAGTTGTTTGACTTGAGGTAGTTCTAATTTGATCTTGCCATCTTTGGTTATCAACTGTGCTTGGTCTGTGTCCTGTCTTGACACTCTGTTACTCTCTTTGTAACTAACTTGTTACTAATATGTGTGCATTTCCACACATTGTGTTTTGCTCTTGTTGTGGCCTCTTCTGCTTATTTACAGATGGCTCCCACACCTACAAAGAAGAAGACTCTTGCAAAGAAGGCTGACAAAAGATTGAAAATGGACCCTAACCTTTTTAGATCTGTTCAACACTTTGAGAGATATAAAGATTCTTTCATGAAGGGAACCATCATTCAGGAAAGGTTTGTGGATTTAAGGGATCTGAAGGACACCTTCATTCTGGGTTGCTTTGAAGGCAGAGGTTGGGAAAAGCTATTAAGTGATTTACCTAGAGTGTGAGAGCCATTGATAAGAGAATTTTACTCTAATGTTAAGATTGGAGAGGATGAGCTAGATTGTTGGGTAAGAGGACATGAGTTCACCCTAGATGCACATGACATTGATGAGGTACTTAGTCTTGAGGGTTTAGAGGAGTATGAGTTCATCAATTACAAAGACAGGATGTTGTCTTTAGATACTGTCCAGGCTCGGATTGGCAGAGTTAAAGAAGGGAGATGTCTCAACACTAATGCCTTTCCTGTTGACATGAGGTGTCTGACCACCATCATGATATTCAATTTGTATCCTATAAGAAAGATGACTACTCTTACTAATGCCAGAGCTATCTTCTTCATGGAGCTCAAGGAGAAAACCTTCATTGACATCAGCTCTCATATATTTGACACAATAATGGATGAGACCAGAACAATTTCATGAGCAAAGCTGGTTTTTCCTAGTCTTATCATGCGAATTTTTAGAGCAAAAGGGGTTCCAATTCCCCAAGATCTCAACCTAATGCCTACACCTTCAGCTATTAACAAGCAAACCATCATAAGGATTCAAGTACGTCTTCTGGGTGATGTAGATGAGGAAGGGGCTAATCAAGAAGAAGGTGATCCAATGGAGACTGAGGTTGAGGTTGTAGGACAGACTTCCACACCCAGAAGCAGAGCCAAGAAAAGCAGGGCTTCTACTTCATCAGTTGTACCTCCTGATGCATTTCAGATCATCCTGGAGAGGCTTGATGGACTCAGAGAGGTTCAAAATCAGCATACTGAAAGGATGACAGTAATGCAGGATCAGCTTGATGTACTTTAAGCTAAGTTTGACAGCATCTACACCAACCAGGAGCAATGACCCTTTGGCCATTCCGATCAAAAAGGAGGAGAATTTTTGGGGTAGCACTCGAGGGGGAGCTTTCATAATCATATATTGTTATGTTTATAGCTTTGATACTATGTTTGGTTAATGTTTGGCTTAAACTCATAATTCTTGGATGAAACTTTGGTCTTTACTTATAGCATGATGTTATTCAAGTAGTAGTTTGTATGGTACATTTGTACCTATGTTGCTTTTGTAAGCTTTTAGGGTTTGTTTCCATGCATTTGTAGGCTTTTATAGTTTGTACCATGCTTATACAGCCTTTTTGCTTTGTAACCTTGCTTTGTGGCTTAAGTACTTGATGTTAAATGTCGTGCATTTTTCTTCAGTACATCACTCTTGTGCCCTTGTAGGATTGTTCCTAGATGCATATATGTTTGTATACATTGGTTGAGTGTTGGACATGCAAATGATACTTTGCATATAAGCTTATTAGCTTGCATGTCTGGATGTTCATTCCTTGTGTGAATGAGTATTGTGATCACTATTGTATAGTGATTGCATGTTATTGGTCAAGCCATGATTTATTGCTTTATTGCTTAAGTCCATTTTTGCTTGATCATATTATGCTTGCTCCATATTCATTTCAAGTTTTTCTGCATACAATGCTATTGCTGTGTTGTTGTGTTTCAGGAGATACTTGTTCATATGTTTCAAGAGCTTATCAGAATCTAGAGTTAGGTGTGAGTGAGTTTTGCTCAATTGTTTCCAACTCACGCGTTAAGTCTAGAGTCTGTTGTAGGGTTTTGTCACAGAATAGCCAAAGGGGGAGATTATAAGGTTGAATTTAATCAACCATCTTGTTGGCTTTATTCCATGCCAAATTTGCTTGTATTTTAGCAATTAGTAACCTTGTATTTAGGTGAGATTCTTGTAAGGGTAGTGTGTGAGAAGATGTGAAGAAAAACTCAAGTTTGTGCAAGGATGCAGAGTTTCGCGGCTAGGACTCTCGGCTAACTCGCAACTGGCAAGCCGCTAACTTCAGCACACGTGAGAAGCATGCGGGGAGGTGAAGGGTCACGCCAGCTGTCGCACTACGGGACAAAAGTCCCAGGCTGGCTAGGCCGTTATCTCGCGGCTTGAACTCGCGACTTAGACCAGTCGCGAGGCTAAGCTGCCAAACCACCTTGTTTGGGAAAAACTGTCTCTTCGTATTCCAAACACTCACCACTATATATAGACCCTTATACTCACTAAATGCAGAGAGCTTCTAGAGAGAATTTTGTGAGAGAAACCCTAGAGAAAAACAAGATTGATTCGTCCACAATCTTTACCTTTGTGACTCTTCAAATTCCTCTACTCTTTTCCTCTCCATTGATACATCCTTGAGAGGTTCTTTACCAAATATTTTCCTCACCATACCCATATCCGTGAGAAGGCTATTTTGGTGCTTTTGGGAAGCAGTTAGGAAGGAACCAATGTTTATTGGTTGATGCTATGGTTGATAGCGGAATCCGGTAAGCTAAAGAAGAAATAGGTTTGACGCAATCTCGTTGGAGCAAGAAGCTTAGAGGGCTTAGGTACATTTGGTAGATTAGGCTTGGAGGGTCTTTTACTGTTCATGTATCCCAACTACATTCTTTAGTGGATTATTTACCGCTTGGAGGGCGGCGGAGAGGTTTTACGCCGAGAGCTTCAGTTTCCTCTTCAATAACACATCGTGTGTTGTCCGTGTGTTTGCATTTTCCTTCTCCTTATCTTTGCCATTTATTTTCTGTTGTGGATGTGTTATATTTGGCTTAGATTGTTTATCAATTTTGTGTTTGGCTTATATTTATATTCCACATGTTAATCATTTGATTATAAGCTTGAATTGATAATTGGTAATTTGGGGTCTAAACATTCAAGGGTGTTTCATACCCATATTGAACATTCACATACATACATACATATATATATATATATATATATATATATCCCAAAAAACACAAAAAACTACAATGAATTTGTGAATGTTAATCAATGAAAATCATTAACATTTATATTTTATTTTTTAAAATATGTGCATTACACCTCATAATTAGCATTTATTAATTTTTAATGTGCCCTTATAGGGCACTCTTTAACACAATTCATTATATATATATATATATATATGGGTTGGGTTCAAGTTAAACTTGGTGTAGTTCTAAATAATGTTACACCACCCAATAACTTGTTATAGAATTCATATTTTGAAAATCTCACCATTAAATTACATGTTCTATATGTTCTTAACATTCATGCCAATTTTTATGTCAATTAGATTTTATTTGTCATTCAATCTATAAACTTATCTTTTATGCATTATTTTAAACTACAAAAATTTAAATTCAAACAATTAATTGATGACATAACTATTAATTTTTTATCACTTTGAAATTTTGCAAACATAGAGAATATACAAAAATAATTTAATTTAGCAATAGATTTTTCAAAATTCACATCTAATTAAAAATATTGAGTGATATAATATTGCTTAAAGTTGAACCCAACCCTATATATACATATATAAAGAACATAAAGAACAAAAGCTAACCATAATCGAGAGAATAATATCGATCAATTATATAGAAAAATTAAATATAACCCACACACAAAACAGAGAGTCTTGCAAGCAAACCACACGCACAATAGACATGCATCTTGCAAGGTCCAACAGAGTAAGACTATTACCAGCATAGAGATAGATGCAGAAATTGCGGCAACAAAGAACGAACCGAAGAAAGAGTCAGCACCAATTGCTCCAATGAGGGAAACAGATTGGAGCAGCCATTCGTTGTGTTTGAAATCTGAGCAGCATCTATGCTTTTCACATTGAACACCTGAATCAGATATACGATCAGGTTTGCCATCCATCCTCCGCTTCCAAGTGCTAAGCCAGCCACGGCCCCTGCTTGATATAAATAGAAATAAGCAACAGTCTGTGCATGATGTATGTGTGTGTGTGTGTTTTAGAGAGAGACCAGTGATGAAGGGGAAGGTGATCCAACCACCACGTTTGCTACCGGAGCTCGATATTTGGGCTTCTCTACCTTCCATATTGCAGGTCAATTTTTGGTTCCAAGTGATGGTCGTTTTATGCTACTTGTCAATGTTATATACTAACAAAATCGAATGAAAGATTTTGAGATTCCTGTAGGACTAACCTTCACTCAATGTCAAAGAAAAATATTTAAAAAATCCAAGCATGGCCTACCGTGGTTTTCTTATACTGGGAATATCTGGCATGATTATCAGTGTCTTGCAATTTAGGACTCCGGTCTACCTACTAATAATGTTCTTGCCACTCAAACTCAACTTCACATGAACAGATGGAGGGCACTGTAGTATAGTTTATCCGTGCAAATGAAGGACTTATCTTTATTTATATTCGAGTAAAATACTACTTTAATTTCTAAACTTTAAAAAAATTTATTTTTCATTCTTAAACTTTAGAAGTTCATTTTTCGTCACTAAACTATTGAAAATGTTTTATTTTTGTGCTTAAACTTTAGAAAAGATTTTTTATTTTTTTATTTTTTTTTATTTATTCCTAAACTATTAATAAAAGTTTATTTATTCATCCATATTTTTGTCTTTAAACTATTGAAAAAACTATTTACAAAGTTTAGGGATGAAAAACAAACTTTTGGTAAAATTTAGAAACCAAAATAGTATTTTACCTTTTTATATTTATATTGCACATAATAGAATGATAATTTAGTTAATATGGGCATAGTCACCAAATCAAAGCGGAGAAAGAGAGTTGCCAGTCCACTTGAACTACCTTGGCCTATTCCGAAATACCAACCTACAGTTGAACCTTTACTCCAATACCCAATTTGCACGGATCCCAAGTACGTGACTAACTCCAGCAATTTGAACAGATGTTGTTGGCTGCAAAGTTCTTCACTTCATCAACAATGAAGATCTAGAAGCACTTGGTTACAAAACCCTATGACGTACAAATGCAGTAGTTTCAAATAGAGAAAATAAGGGCCCGTTTGGTTTGGCCATGACTCTATTTTCATAACTCAATACTCATAACTTATAACTCAAACTCAAAATCAATAACTCATAACTCAATTTTCACTTTCTCTCAAAAACTCCAAAATTCTTGTTTGGCAACATAACTCAGTCAAATAACTCAAAATTTAAGCCTACTTTTTGCCAAAATGGTGGAGCCCACCTACTGACACCGCACTGTTTGCTTATGGTTTGTACCTGCGGGAGATTTCTCTTACCTCTCACAAGACATTTTCTCCCAATGCAGCACACCCAATCCAGAAACAAACCCAAACCCCATAAAGTGAAAAGCACTGCATAAACCTCCTTGTCCGACGCCGGCTCAGATCAGAAACAGGTTCGGTCTTCTTTACTCTTCTTTCTATTTCTATTTCTTTATGCTTTTCATCAATACCCATTAACATTTCTTTTCCCAGAAACCCATTTCACGCACCAATACCCAACTACATTGAAACCCAGCTCCACCACCACCAATGGCAAACCCAGAAATCCACAACCACAACCTCCACCACCAATAGCCCTCAACACAACCACAACCTCCACCAAAAAACCCACAAACATAGAAAACCCAAACCCAAACCCAAGAATCCTTAGATCAAAACCCAAAATCATGAAAATGAGGTGTGGGTTTTTGTTTCTGGGTATAAATTTATGCATGTATGAAAATGGTGGAGTGGGTCTGAAGAAGAAAGAAAGGAAGAAAACGAAAGAAGAAGAAGGAAAAAAAAAAAAAAACGTTGGAGTGGGTCTGAAGAAGAAAGAAAAATAAAGAAGAAGATGAGGAACTAAAATAAAATCCTTGAAATAGAAGCCCCAAAAGTATACCTTAACCCGATTAAAATGCAAATCACAATTGAAATCGAAGCCCTCTACCATCTCTGCCATCATCACGTGAAGAAAAAGAAGAAAAGAAACCAGAGTGAAGAAGAAAGAAAGAAAAGAAAAAAGAAACAGAAAAAAAAGAAGAAAAAAAAAAAAAAAAAAAAAAGAAGAAGAAGATGAAAGAACCCAGCCGTGAAGAAGGAAAAAAAAAAAAAAAAGATGAGAAAAAGAGAAGCAGCTGAAAGAAACCAGCTTGAAGAAGAAAAGAAAGAAAGAAAGAAAAGAGAAAAGAGGTGACAGTGGAGAGAAAAAGTGAAGAAGAAAAAGTGGTCTTGAGTGTTTGACTGTGGGTCCCATAAAGTCACAATATTTACCATTATGCCACTGAAACTTAGTTTTCAATTTCTAAAAACACCAATTTGGTGTTTCCAGTTCTCATCACTTAAACTCAAAAATTTTGAGTTTGAGTGAGGAAAACAACATTAGGAAATCAAGCCAAACAAAAATAATTATGTGGGTCCCATGTTTTTTGATAACTCAGATATGAGTTTTGGATCATATCACTCAAAACTCCTCTAAACCAAACAAGCCCTAAGTCTCTTGGTTTCTGTATCTGTGTGTGACGGCCTATAATAAGCCATATATATGTCTAGGGTTGTGAGTCTAGAAGCCCTAAACAAATACACAAAACTGGGCCGAATTTCAAATATGAAAATTCTGAAATCGTAATTCTCGATAGATCGAGCTGTTGTCGAGCTATCTATCGAGCTTCACATTAAGTCTCAATAGCAGGCATCTATCGAGCTATTTGTCAAGACTTAATGACCAGCTTTTCTTCATTTGTTTCTTGGACCAATTTTCATGTCTTTAATACTTGACTTGAAAAACATGTTTCTTGAAGTACTAAACCCATCTTAGATCTATTCAATTACAAGTAAAGTGCATTTTGTCTAAGGATTAGCCAATTACAACAAATATGACCCTAATCGTTGGAATCAATAGTAGTAGTCTAGTATATGTTAAAGCATTTTAGCTTTTTTTTTAAAAATTTTTTTTTTTTAATTACAATTGGCTACAATTTATTTCCCTTCTTTACTTTTGTTACGAAGTAATTTACTCACACTTTCTCATTTAACCTAGGAATCCTATATAAAGGTCTCATATAAATATTGTTATTATAGATAGTTGATCATGGATTTAATAAAAATGGGTTGGGAATTTCCTTTCAATGCTTTGTGTTAAGCTAACATTTGAAACTCTATTTCTCTACTTTGTGTTGAGTCCTAGAAATTTTTTTTTAAAATCTCTTTTGGTGTCTGGCTCCTAGATTTTATTTTTATATTTTCAACCATATAGTGTTAACTTTTATTTATTTATTTTTTTTGAGAAACTATAGAGTTAACTTTAAGTAACCTTAAGTTAGGGTGTTTTCAAATCAAACCTCATCGATCTGTTGATCCACTGCTGCACTGATCAAATTGCTGCACAAGGATTTCAATTGGGTCAGCACTGGTGGTCGGAGCAAAGGTGTCATTTCCAACATCTTACAGCACAGTCATAAATGGATGTCTCACAATTCTAATGACGCCATACCGCACTTACTATATTAAAGGCAGCTCAACAGTATAGGTGAATAAGGTGGTCGTCTAAGGTCCCTAAGTAGAAAAAAGACCCTCAAATTTTAACTAATAGAGTTTTTTTTATTCATTGTAATAGTATTAATTAAGCCTAAATATTGGTCAATAAATAAAATAGTGTTTTTATCAAATGAAAAACATGAAGAGAGAGAGAGAGAGAGAGAGAGAGAGAGAGAGAGAGAGAGAGAGAGGGAGAAATGCTGATTCACTGCCGCACAAATCAAATTGCTGCACAAGGATTTCGATTGGGTCAGCACTAGTGGTTGGAGCAAAGGTGCCATTTCCAACATCTTACAGCATAGTCATCAATGGATGTCTCGCAAATTCTAATGACGCCACACCACACTTACTATATTAAAGGCGACTCAACAGTATCAGCGAATGAGATGGTCGACTAAGGTCTCCAAGTAGTAAAGGGCCCTCAAATTTTAACTAATAGAGTTATTTTTTCAATGTAATAGTATTAATTAAGCCCGAATATCAGGCAATAAATAAAATAATATTTTTTTATCAAATGAAAAACAAGAAAAGAGAGAGAGAGAGAGAGAAATGCTATGTTCACAATATTTTTCACAACAAATTCTAAGTGATAAGCTGTTACTAGCTGTTATTAATGGGAAAAAAAGTAATTTTAGTTGTGAGTTCAAATTAAAATTAGTAACAACTTAACAACTAGGATTTGTTGTAAAAATATTGTGACATTTAAAAAAAAAAAGAGCAATACACAAATATTAAGTGGCAGATTGTTATTGGCTATTATTGGTGGGCAAAAAATTAATTTCAGCAGTGGCTTCAAATAGGCACGACAATTGTTACCTAACCCGCGGGTACCCAACCCGACCAAAATGGGTCGGGTTTTACCCAACTCGCGAAATAGTAGGATCGGGTCTGGGTTTTTAAAATAAAACTCGAAGCGAGTTCGGGTTAGGTTCGGGTTTTAGTGATACTCGCCTAAAACCCGAACCTAGACTCGGACCTAACCCGTTAAATTAAAATTACCAAAAAAACCTAATATATATAAACTTATTCAGAAAACCCTAATCCTATCTCATTCTCTCAATCTCATTTGAGCTGCCACCCACCCTCTCTCAATCTCCAGTCACTCTTAGCCACATAGCCTCACCGCCGCCCCCCTCAATCCCTCCCACTCTCCCTCCTCCCTGCGCCTTCACCTCGCTGTCAACGCCAACTCCCCCTCTATCACTAACTCACTGTAACTCACTCTTAATGGTTTGGATACATTCTCCACCATTTTTTTTTTTGGGTTCGTTGCCATTCCTGTTTCTCAATGATATGTTCTTCTCTCTCTTTCTCTTTTTTTTTTTTTTTTTTTTTTTTTTTTTGTGTGTAATTTCTGTGTTTGTATTTGTGTTAGGATTTGTGTTTGTAATTTTGAAAGGGAAAATCTAAAATCTAAAATTTTTGTGTTTGTGATTTCTGTGTTTGTGTTTCTGACTTCTGTGTTTGTGTTTGTGTTAGGATTTGGGTTTGTGTTTGTGTTTGTGATTTTGAAAGGACAAATCTTAAATCTGAAATTTTTGTGTTTGTAATTTCTGTGTCTGTGTTTGTGTTTGTGTTAAGATTTGTGTTTGTATTTGTGATTTTGAAAAGGAAAATCACAAATCTGAAATTTGTGTTTTTGATTTCTGGTTTTGTGTTTGTATAAGAGTTTGTGTTTGTGATTTTGGGCCGGGCATGACTAGATAGGGCCCACAGGGGCCCTACGGGGTGGGTTTAGGAGTTTAAAAAAACTTGTTTATTAAATGGGGCAGGTTTAGGTAATGAGGGCAGGCCCGCAGGTTGGGTTCGGGCATAAAGAAACCCACCCCGAACCTGACCTGTTGCCATTCCTAGCTTCAAATTAGAACTAGTAACGACTTAATACCTAGAATTTGTTGTGAAAATATTGTGAATGTAGCACTTCTAAAAAAAAAAAGTGTACTATAACAAAATTTTACAACATTTTTCATAGCTGTTGAGTTGGAAATCTTTTATTAGTTCTCATCTAGATTAACCACTAACATCACATTTTTACTTACCACTATTAATCTATCACATTAACATGTGTGAAAAGTTTTGTCAAATATTTTGTGTCTATAGACTTTCTCAACAAAAAAAAAAAAAAAAATATATATATATATATATATATACATACATGGTTAATTAGTAATTTTGCATCTAAATCAAGATAATAGAATTCAAGTAATATTTAAAAAAAAAAATCAAATTCATATTTTCAATTAACTATATAAAAAGAGCCCATAGGCTCATGAGCAGTGTTTTCAGTTTATTCAATTAGTGAGCAACCCTTTTTCTTTTATTTTTTTTTTTCCTTCCTAGTATGTCATTTTGGTTTGAGCTTTATTTTTGTTTTTGGTTTTGTTTTCAAAGGATCTTTATATATTTACTTTGTACCTAAACTGCAAACTTATATTTTAGACACACAGAAAGTTGCAAATATTACACACATTTGAAAAAAAAATGGTAAATGTTGCACAAATTTTGCAAATGTGTACAAAATTTGCCAATTTTTATGTGTCTACAATATAAATTTACATTGTAATAACAATGTATACAGAGATATTGTGCAAATGTTGTGAAGCATGTGTCAATTCCTTATGGGTCAAAATAAAATAATAAAATATCATACCAAGATCTAACACAACTAAAAAAAAGGTATTGTATTATGAAAATGTCGTGACATTTTGTTGTTATCATAATATTTTCACAATTGTTGAGGTGTAAGTTCCTTATAGGTCAAAATAAGAAAATAAAATATTATACTGAGATCCACCACAATTGAAAATAGAGGTATTGTGAAAATGTTGTGATATTTTGTTGTATTCCTAGACTTTTTTTTTGGTTTAGTCAAATTTGGTAAGCCAAAATTCATATTTTTTTTAACGCACAGTTTTCTTGAGCGGGGGTTTTTTTTTTTTTTTGTTTTTTTTTAATTTTTTACACACTATTTAAAATTTAAAGTAAAAAAAAAAAAAAAAAAAGGCAGTTTTACACCAAAAGTAAAAAATAAAAATTGGGCCCTTTAATTTTGGGGTAGTTTCATTCCTCTCTAAACTTTAAAACCGAGCAAATACCCCCAATTGTTACTCTCTTAGTTAAACCATTTTTAAATCTTATAATTCCAAAAATGTTCCATTGTACAATGTCTAAAATACCCCACTAAATTTTAATATCCCAAAAATTTTCTTCGTGTATTTTTATTTTGGGCAAAACTTAGGTATAGTACTTAGGTGTTATTCCTTAGATTTTCTTATTAAAATTCAGCCATGTGGCTACTTAACTGAAAATACACTTCTATCCCATAAGAAAAAAGCCACATGACTGAATTTTAAGAGAAGAACTTAAAGAACAACACCTAAGATACTGTACTCTGTACCTAAGTTTTGTCCTTTGAGTTTTATGTGGTAGTTATACTTGAAAAGTTGGATGGTGATATATGGTGTTCTATTAGTTACCAAGAGGAAGTTGATTTTCCTAGGTTTAAAAATTCTAGATTTGAAATTTTATCTAATGGAAACTTCAATGACACATGCCTTTTGTTATCCTCTTCTTTTTTTTCTTTTTTCTTTTTTCTTTTTCTTACTTAAAAAGGTGTTCATTAAAAACTAAGTAAGCTAAATATCGTGGCTAGATTCATAAAATGCAAGATAATCAAAAAAGGAAGTATGAATAACAAAATCTTTATTGTGGATAATTGCAAGTATTTGAGGAAGACTTTCAATTGTAATATATGACATGATTCATAACGACAATTTAAATATTGTGACAATGTCTTAGCAAAACTCAATAGTTTATTGATGGAAGAAGATGATATTTGTTATCATTTTTAAAAGTTTTTAGAAAGTGGATATTGCCTTTAGCAAATAGGTTCTAAGGAACAATCATGACAAATAAATACTTATATATATATATATATATATATATATTAAATAGTTACTCTAAGTTTAAGTACATGGTTTTATTCTTCTTCAAATAGAAGTTCTATCTTAATTTTCTTGCTTAAGGAGGTAACACGTGCCTTACACGTGCCACCCAAACTAGTAATATATAAAAATGCTCAATTTAGCTTTCGCCTAAGGCACTCAAATGCATCAAGTCACCCTTTATATATATATATAAGCGAAACGTTTGACTTTTTGTGGACCATTTCTCATTATGCCATGTGGCTACACAAATTTATGCCACGTATACATTTAAAAATACCGAACAGTTGTGCATTTTTTTTTGCCCTTTAAGTTTTAGTATCTACTCACCATTTCATATAAGATGTACATATTAAAACAAAAAACTATCATTGAGAAAAAAAAGTATCGGCAAGGCATAAGGAAGAGAATGAGAAATTTGAGAGGAATAGCATTCGTAAGAAGTGTAAAGAAATCATTCACTGTTATTGTTGCTACAGTTAGTGTGGCTTGATTTCTAGACATTTTCACAATTTAGCAAAAAAAAAAAAAAAAAACCCCGATTACAAATAACAATTTTGGAGAAGACCCACAGGTTTCTTGTGTTTCTAACAAAAATGAAAAAGAAGTAGTTAAGAAGAAATTACCAAATAAAGAAATCGTTCAATATTATTATACTTGTGCTACCATTTACAGGCAAACTTATTATTAGTGTTCAACACCCAAACCACAACTTGCATGAAGTACACAAGTTAGCCACCCATTATTTATGATTAACGGGTAATGATCCTGCATCTCTCCAAATTAGGAGGTGTGATTTTGTGGAATGGATGTTGTGGACCCCTAAAATTTCAAATTTTTAGCTCCTCTCTAGGTGTCTTTAGGGTGGTTGCACATTGGGTTTTTGGCGACATAACTCTGTGTGTTTGTGATTTTAGGTGAGGTGTGTGTGTGACTCTCTTTTTCTTATTTTTGGTTACGTGAGGGGAAGGTGTTAGGAACCAAATAATGCTTATCCGAAGATAGTACCTCATTTTAATTTATTTCAAACATTATCTTTTTAGTGAAGAAATAGAATACTTGGCATTTTTATTTTTGAAAAGGTTTTGCAAACAATATATACATAAATGCATGTGAGTAATTATTTGCTTATAATGTAACATGTGAATATTAGCTCCAATGAAGATTTACAAATAAGGCATGTGAGGTATTTACATAGGTAGCACGTGAGGGAGCATACAAGCATGTGAGTAGGTTATTTAATAGATAGATAGCATGTGAATACTAAACTACTATATAAAAACAAACTACAAAAAAAAAATAAATAAATAATAATAATAATAAATAAAAGAGTTAGAAGGGTAGCACCTTGTTGTCATCCACAAGTTTCTCATTTTCATCATACAAAAAAGATGACAAATAGAACATGTTAGTGCCAAAAAAATTTAGAAGGGGCAATGTGAGCTTGATTGGTGTCCACAGGTTCAAGGAAATGAACCATAGACACAAATTCTTTACACTATCATTCTAAGGGAAAGTTTAAAATTACAATGTATGAACAATTTTACAACATTAAGTCCACTTTTATTTTTGAAAAGAAAATTTGGAAAGACATATTTTTTTAGTATTTCATGAGAAGCTTTATGAAAACACTTTCAACATTTAAAAAAAGAAAAAAGAAAAGTCCCTTTTGAACAAGCAAAGTTGCAAAGGCAAAACAAGTTTTCATTTTTTTAGAAAAAGGGTTTTTGGAAAGATGACATGATTTTTGAGAAAAAAAACAGGTTTGAAGAGAAAGAGAAGAGTATTATTTAAGTTGAAAAGATTTCTAAAAATAGTTTATGGGTTTATATTTTGAAAGAAAAAAAGTTTTGGGCTCCAAGAAAAATCCCATGATTTTTACGCAAAGACAAGTTTCAAAAGACTTTACTTGTTCAAAAGATTTTTTTTTTTTTTTTTTAAGAAATTCCAACGTGGTAAAACATTTTTGAAAAAATTTTATTATTTGAAAACAATTTTTTTTTTTTATTTGGAAACAAAGAACAAACATTTTTTTTGAAAGCATTTTCCAATGTGGTAAAAATGTTATTTTTGAAGAAAGCATTTTTTTTTTTTAAACTAATTTTGGATTTTTAAAAAGAATGAGAAAACATTTTGTTTTGAAAGCTTTTTGTGGGGCCCGAAGATTTGGCAAACTCGACCCACTCCATATCGGGCCCAAGGCCCATGCCGAGGACAATGCAGTATCCGAGGATGAGTAAGGAAGGCCCAAGTTGTCAAGGAACATCACCAAGGACGACCATGTCCTCGGCCGGCCAATACTGAAGAAGGGAAGGTCAGCGCCCCACCAAAAGCACCCTCACAGGGCATGCCAAAGAAAAGGATAAGTACCCAGGGTCGATCGGGGGAATATGACGAAGGAGTAATTCATAGAGAAGCTGTCATTCCCACATTAAAAGCACGCAACTGACACTCTGGCCGCATTAATGGAGAAGTGACCTCTGAACAGTACTGCCTCGGTTGCAGCATCTAATAGAAGGTCTGGAAAGGTGGCTGATGGGACAAGCCTTCAGACATAGGCTCAGATAATCAACAAGTGAAAGGCAGAGATCAGTTGAATAGGACTATATAATAGAGTGAACCCCCAGAGAAGATGGGGTTCAGAGGGCTGGGTGGCAACCCCTACTTTCATTAGCGATTAGGGAAGAGTTCCTCGGATTGGGTCGAGGACGAACTTCCTCTTAGAAAACCTAGCCAAATCTCACTTGATGATCTTGTGAACCCACACCAACTGTTGTATCATTCGCTAATGCCTAGTCCTTCTATCCACTCTCTACAAATTTATTGTATAGGGTTAACTGGGCTTAGGTCCACTCATCCCTAGGGGGTAAGCGCCCGAACCAGGTCCTTACAATTGGCGCTGTCTGTGGGAAGGACTTGAGGATTAGCGAGTGCGACGGTTGGTGCGGAAGGATCAATAACAACACCTCCTCCAAGTTAAAAAAATAATAATAATAAACACACAAACAACGGCAACGTACTCATTCAGAAGGCAATCATCACAAAGAAAGGGAAGATTCAAGAAGTAAAGTAAACGAAATGTGGCTACTTCTTTATTAAGTAAAGAAAAGTTACATTGTACAACAATGCTTAGGCAGGCTTTTTCTGAAGCTAACTACAAAGATAAATGCTTAAGCAGGCTTGTACTAGAGCCTAAAAAAGAAAGAAGAAAAAAGAGGCCTAGGCAGGCTTGTTTTAAAGCCAAGCTAAGCATGGAGGGAGAGGCGGAGACAGGCCTGTTCTAAGACCGTCCACAGCTTCCAAGCCAACATGGGCGGCACTGGGAAGGAGAAGGAAGAAGAAGCCGCGGTGGTTGATGGTCCTATCTCAAGGTTTCCCCTTGATTCTCTCCCAGTCCCATGACGACCGAGTGCTGACGAATCACTACTGGCTTGGAAAGCTAGTGGACCCGCGCGGAGAGGAGAGACGTTATGTTCCTTTCGGATTTCCCTCCTAACTGCAAGGGGAGTTCTCTCTCTGGCTAGATTGAAAAGAAAGAGGATCTTTGGCCTCTGCTTATTTCACCTCCACTGTGTCGTCCAGGATCGGGGTGACATTCTTCGCTCCTAAAGGGGGCTCAACTTCCTTGTCCTTTCCCTTTTCCAGAGCCGCTCCATCTCTTCAGGCACAAGTTACTATTTTGGAAAGGCCCTTGAAAATGCCCAGAAAACGGAGAGCCTTGAGCCCCTATTGAACCCAAGTGTTTATGAAATTTGAAGAAAAGATTACCCTAAAATGCCTTATATAGAAGGCAAGAGCTGGTGAAAACCAACCCACACAGAATTCTAAGGAAGAATTACTGGAGGTATTAACTTTGCCCAATTTCCAAAGAGCCTACTAGTCGCGGGATCCTCGTAAATCTACAAGGGTATTAATGAGGATGCACCTCGCGCACCGAAGCGTCAAGCGCCTTACTCGATTAGCCCAAAAAACGCCTCGTAATGGGAAGTGGCGCCCTGGGCCAAGGAGCCAAACCGGAGAAGGGTCCCCCTTCGGTGGAGCAAGCTCAAGGCTGTTATCACTCCAATGGCAGGCTCCCCAATGTTGAGGGTGAGCTCCCTCACTCCAAGCAGTAAAGAAAACTCTAAGTGCCAGACAGAACCTAGGTCTTGCATGGTCCTCAGACTCAAACCTATGGGGAAACTAGTCACTCAAAAAGAATCAAGTGCTAGACAAAACCAAGGTCTTGCATGGTCCTCGGACTCAAGCCTATGGGGAAACCAACTACTTCAAGAATCAAGTGTTAGACAGAACCAAGGTCTGGCACGGTCTTCGAACTCAAGCCTGTGGAGAAACTAATTACTTCAAGAATCAAGTGCTAGACAGAAAAAAAGTCTTTCAAGGTCCTCGGACTCAAACCTATGGGGAAACCAGTCACTCAAAAAGAATCAAGTGCTAGACAGAACCAAGGTCTTGCATGGTCCTCGGACTCAAACCTATAGGGAAATTAGTCACTCAAGAAGAATCAAGTGTTAGATAGAACCAAGGCATTGCAAGGTCCTCGGACTCAAGCCTATGGGGAAACTAACAACTTCAAGAATCAAGTGCTGGACAGAACCAAGGTCTTGCATGGTCCTCAGACTAAAACCTATGGGGAAACTAGTCACCCAAAAAAATTTAAGCGCTAGACAGAACCAAGGTTTTGCATGGTCGTCGGACTCAAGCCTATGGGGAAACTAACAACATCAAGAATCAAGTGCTAGACAGAACCAACGTCTTGCATGGTTCTCGACTCAAACCTGTGGAGAAACTTGTCACTAAAAAAAAAAACAAGTGCTAGACAGAACCAAGGCCTTGCATGTTCCTCGGACTCAAACCTACGGGGAAACTAGTCACTCAAGAAGAACCAAGGCCATGCATGGTCCCCGGACTCAAGTCTATGGGGAAACTAACTACTTCAAGAATCAAGTGTTAGATAGAACCAAGGACTTGCATGGTCCTCGCACTCAAGCCTATGGGGAAATTAACTACTTCAAGAATCAAGTGCTAGACAGAACCAAGGTCTTGCATAGTCCTAGGACTCAAACCCATGGGGAAACTAGTCATTCCAGAAGAATCAAGTGTTAGAAAGAACCAAGGCCGTGCATGGTCCTCGGACTCAAGCCTATGGGGAAATTTGTCACTCAAGAAGAATCAAGTGTAACACAGAACCCAGGCCTTGCATGGTCCTCGGACTTAAGCCTATACGGAAACAAACAACTTCAAGAATCAAATGCTAGACAGAACCAACCTCTTGCAAGGTCCTCGGACTCAAACCTATGGGAAAAGTAGTCACTCAAAAAAAATCAAGTGCTAGACAGAACCAAGGTCTTGCATGGTCCACGGACTCAAACCTATGGGGAAACTAGTCACTCAAGAAGAATCAAGTGTTAGACAGATTCAAGGCCATGCATGGTCCTCGGACTCAAGCCTATGGGGAAACTAACTACTTTAAGAATCAAATGTTAGACAGAACCAAGGTCTTGCATGGTCCTCGGACTCAAGCCTATGGGGAAATTAACTACTTTAAGAATCAAGTGTTAGACAGAACCAAGGTCTTGCATAGTCCTCGGACTCAAACCTAGGGGGAAACTAGTCACTCAAGAAGAATCAAGTGTTAGACAGAACCAAGGCCGTGTATGGTCCGCGGACACAAGCCTATGGGGAAATTTGTCACTCAAGAAGAATTAAGTGTTAGACAGAATCAAGGCCTCGCATGGTCCTCGGACTTAAGCCTACGCGGAAACTAACAACTTCAAGAATCAAGTGCTAGACAGAACCAATGTCTTGCAAGGTCCTCGGACTCAAACCTATGGGAAAAGTAGTCACTCAAAAAAAAATCAAGTGCTAGATAGAACCAAGGTCTTGTATGGTCCACGGACTCAAACCTATGGGGAAACTAGTCACTCAAGAAGAATCAAGTGTTAGACGGGACCAAGGCCTTGCATGGTCCTCAGACTCAAGCCTATGGGGAAACTAACAACTTCAAGAATCAAGAGCTAGACAGAACCAAGGTCTTGCATGGTCCTCGGACTTAAACCTATGGGGAATCTAGTCACTCAAAAAAAATCAAGTGCTAGATAGAACCAAGGTCTTGCATGGTCCTCGGACTCAAACCTATGGGGAAACTAGTCACTCAAGAAGAATTAAGTGTTAGACAGAACCAGGGCCTTGCATGGTCCTCGGACTCAAGCCTATGGGGAAACTAACTACTTCAAGAATCAAGTGCTTGGCAGAACTAAGGCCTTGCATGGTCCTCGGACACAAACCAATGGGGAAACTAGTCACTCAAGAAGAATCAAGTGTTAGACAGAACCAAGGCTGTGCATGGTCCTCGGAATCAAGCCTATGGGGAAACTAACTACTTCAAGAATCAAGTGCTAGACAGAACCAAGATCTTGCAAGGTCCTTGGACTCAAACCCATGGGAAAACCAGTCACTCAAGAAGAATCATGTGTTACACAGAACTAAGGCCTTGCATGGTCCTCGGACTCAAGCTTTTGGGGGAAACTAACAACTTCAAGAATCAAGTGCTGGACAGAACCAAGGTCTAGCATGGTCCTCGAACTCAAACTTATGGGGAAACGAGTGACTCAAAAATAATCAAGTGCTAGACAGAACCAAGGTCTTGCATTGTCCTCGGGCTAAAACCTATGGGGAAATTAGTCACTCAAGAAGAATCAAGTGTTAGACAGAGCCAAGGCCATGCAAGTTCCTCAGACTCAAGCCTATGGGGAAACTAACAACTTCAAGAATCAAGTGCTGTACAGAACCAAGGTCTTGCATGGTCCTCGGACTTAAACCTATGGGGAAACTAGGCACCCAAAAAAATTCAAGTGCTAGATAGAACCAAGGTCTTGCATGGTCCTCGGACTCAAGCCTATGGGGAAGCTAACAACTTCAAGAATTAAGTGCTAGACAGAACCAACGTCTTGCATGGTCCTCGGACTCAAACCTGTGGAGAAACCTGTCACTAAGAAAAAAACAAGTGCTAGATAGAACCAAGGTCTTGCATGGTCCTCGGGCTCAAACCTATGGGGAAACTAGTCACTCAAGAAGAATCAAGTGTTAGACAGAACCAAGGCCATGCAAGGTCCCCGGACTTAAGCCTATGGGGAAACTAACAACTTCAAGAATCAAGTGCTGGACAGAACCAAGATCTTGCATGGTCTACGGACTCAAACCTATGGGGAAACTAGTCACCTTAAAAAATTCAAGTGCTACACAGAACCAAGGTTTTGCATGGTCCTCGGACTCAAACCTATGGGGAAACTAACAACTTCAAGAATCAAGTGCTAGACAGAACTAAGGTCTAGCATTGTCCTCGGACTCAACCCTATGGGGAAACTAGTCACCCAAAAAAATTCAAGCGCTAGACAGAACCAAGGTCTTGCATGGTCCTTGGACTCAAACCTATGGGGAAACTAGTCACTTAAGAAAAATTAAGTGTTAGACAGAACCAAAGCTTTTCTTGGTCCTCGGACTCAAACCTAAGGGGAAATTCGTCACTCAAGAAGAATCAAGTGTTAGACAGAACTAAGGCCATGCAAGGTCCTCGGACTCAAGCCTATGCAAAAACTAACAACTTCAAGAATCAAGTGCTGGACAGAACCAAGGTCTTGCATGGTTCTCGGACTCAAACCTATGGGGAAACTAGTCACTTAAAAAAAATCAAGTGCTAGACAGAACCAAGGTCTTGCAAGGTCCTCGGACTCCAACCCATGGGAAAACTAGTCACTCAAGAAGAATCAAGTGTTAGACAGAACCAAAGCCTTGCATGGTTCTCCGACTCAAGCTTATAGGGAAACTAACAACTTCAAGAATCAAGTGCTGGACCGAACCAAGGTCTTGCATGGTCCGCGGACTCAAAATTATGGGGAAACTAGTCACTCAAAAAAAATCAAGTGCTAGACAAAACCAAGGCCTTGCATGGTCCTCAGACACAAACCAATAGGGAAACTAGTCACACAAGAAGAATCAAGTGTTAGACGGAACCAAGGCCGTGCATGGTCCTCGGACTCAAGCCTATGGGGAAACTAACTACTTCAAGAAACAAGTGCTGGACAGAACCAAGGTCTTCTAAGGTCCTCAGACTCCAACCCATGGGAAAACTAGTCACTCAAGAAGAATCAAGTGTTAGACAGAACTAACGTCTTGCATGGTCCTCGGACTCAAACTTATAGGGAAACTAACAACTTCAAGAATCAAGTGCTGGACAGAACCAAGGTCCTGCATGGGCCGCGGACACAAACTTATGTGGAAACTAGTAACTTAAAAAAAATCAAGTGCCAGACAGAACCAAGGTCTTGCATGGTCTTCGGAGTCAAACCTATGGGGAAAGTAGTCACTCAAGAAGAATCAATTGTTAGACAGAACCAAGGCCTTGCATGGTCCTCGGACTGAAGCCTATGGGGAAACTAACTACTTCAAGAATCAAGTGCTAGATAGATCCAAGGTCTTGTAGGGTCGTCAGACTCATACCTATGGGAAACTAGTCACTCATGAAGAATCAAGTGTTAGACAGAGCTAAGGCTTTGCATGGTCCTCAGAATCAAGCCAATGGGGAAACTAACAACTTCAAGAATCAAATGCCAGACAGAACCAACGTCTTGCATGGTCCTCGGACCCAAACCTATGGGAAAAGTAGTCACTCAAAAAAAATCAAGTGCTAGATCGAAGCAAGGTCTTGCATGGTCCACGGACTCAAACCTATGGGGAAACTAGTCACTCAAGAACAATCAAGTGTTTGACGGAACCAAGGCCTTGCATGGTCTTCGGACTCAAGCCTATGGGGAAACTAACAACTTCAAGAATCAAGTATTAGACAGAACCAAGGTCTTGCATGGTCCCCGGACTCAAACCTGTGGGGAAACTAGTCACTAAAAAAAAATCAACTGTTAGACAGAACCAAGGTCTTGCATGGTCCTCGGACTCAAACCTTTGGGGAAACTAGTCACTCAAGAAGAATCAAGTGTTAGACAGAACCAAGGCCTTGCATGGTCCTCGAACTCAAGCCTATGGGGAAACTAACTACTACAAGAATCAAGTGCTAGACAAAACCAAGGTCTTGCATGGTCTTAGGACACAGACCAATGGGGAAACTAGTCACTCAAGAAGAATAAAGCGTTAGACAGAACCAAGGCCGTGCATGGTCCTCGGAATCAAGCCTATGGGGAAACTAACTACTTCAAGAATCAAGTGCTAGACGGAACCAAGGTCTTGCAAGGTCCTCGGACTCAAACCCATAGAAAAACTAGTCACTCAAGAAGAATCAAGTGTTAGACAGAACCAAGGCCTTGCATAGTCCTCGGACTCAAGCTTTTTGGGAAAATAACAACTTGAAGAATCAAGTGCTGGACAGAACCAAGGTCTTGCGTGGTCCTCGTACTCAAACTTATGGGGAAACTTGCCTCTCAAAAAAAATCAGGTGCTAGACAGAACCAAGGTCTTGCGTGGTCCTTGGGCTTAAACCTATGGGGAAACTAGTCACTCAAGAAGAATCAAGTGTTAGACAGAGCCAAGGCCATTCAAGGTCCTCAGACTCAAGCCTGTGGGGAAACTAACAACTTCAAGAATCAAGTGCTGGACAGAACCAAGGTCTTGCATGGTCCTCGGACTCAAACCTATGGGGAAAAAAGTCACCCAAAAAAATTCAAGTGCTAAACAGAACCAAGGTCTTGCATGGTCATCGGACTCAAGTCTATGGTGAAACTAACAACTTCAAGAATCAAGTGCTGGACAGAACCAACGTCTTGCACGGTCTTCGGACTCAAACCTGTGGAGAAACTTGTTACTAAAAAAAAAACAAGTGCTAGACAGAACCAAGGTCTTGCATGGTCCTTGGGCTCAAACCTATGAGAAAACTGGTCACTCAAGAAGAATCAAGTGTTAAACAGAACCAAGGCTAAGCAAGGTCCCCGGACTCAAGGCTATGGGGAAACTAACAACTTCAAGAATCAAGTGCTGGACAGAACCAAGGTCTTGCATGGTCCACGGACTCAAACCTGTGGGGAAACTAGTCACTTAAGAAGAATCAAGTGTTAGACGGAATCAAGGCCTTGCATGGTCCTCGGACTCAAGCCTATGGGGAAACTAACAACTTCAAGAATTAAGTGCTAGACAGAACCAAGGTCTTGCATGGTCCTCGGACTCAAACCTATGGGTGTAAGAGCCCAAAAAAGAGAGTAACGTAAAGCTTTATTTATGTGGACGGACAAGCTCTTTCAGACTCCATACAATAGAATTTGGTAGAGATGGGCTAGAACAACAAAAACGCACCCCCTTAAAGGCCCCCCAGCCTTCCCTTTATATAGGCCTTGGCCCTTTAATCTGCTCCGTTCATCTTTAGCTACCCCTTCCCCAATTTCCGACACTTATCACCTATCTTCTTTCTAGGAGCAGGCGGCAGTAGTAGCTGGTGCAGCGGCGATGGGCATCCTTTCAGGTCACCTCTGCATTTAATGCGGCTGACAGGGCGGGTGTGCGCTATTTATTGCTGATTTGACTGGGAGCCACTGCCCTGACGGCCGCCTGTCTGCCACTGACCCGTGCCTCCTTCAGCCGAGGAGGCTCTTCTTGTGGCACTTTACGGGGCGCTGCATAAGGTCTGGCTCTTCTCTCGGGATCCAATGTTCCTCGGGCCTTGCCAGTTTCTGGCTCGGCCAAGTGCCGAGCCCATCCTGTTCTTCCTAGGGCCTCGGCCCATTGGTTCAGCCTCCTTGGCTTCCTCTCTCGTTCCTCGGGTGCCCACAATAGCCCCCTAAAATTTTCACTTAATTTGCTCGAGGTATAAGTGAAATTTTAGCTCCGCGGATGAGTCGTACGTGCCGTGTGTGTTCACACGAGCCTACGTCTTTTCAACTGTCATTCGCACGCTCCTGACGCTTCGGATTTCGCGAGCTCCCATTTATGGCGTCAGGCGGCTGCCTGTTTCCCCACGTTCAACGGTATGATTGGGATCGTGCGGCCCTTGCTGATCCTCATTTATGGGCGGGAATTTTACCGCCCATTTTCGCCTCCTATAAATGGAGTGATCAAGGCAGCGGATGGTTCATTTCTGGCATTTTTTCTTGGCGTTCTTACTTTGGCGAAGCAAGATTTTACTCCCGAGGAGCGTCTTTTTTGACTTCCACAGTAGGTGTGTTGGTTCCCTTCTCTGCCTTGATCCTTTTTTCTTTTCCATGGGTAGATACGCTAGGCTGGTGGACACCGAGGAGGCTAGGGCGGCCTTTAGGGCCAAGTATAGGATCCCTGACAACGTGGATTTTAGACATTGCGAGGAGGGTGAATGGCTGGTCATCGATCGCCCTCCTGAGTCAGTGGTAATTCCTATGATCGCCTTCATCGAAGGTGGGATGGAACTCCCCATGAGCCCAGTGACCAGGGACTACTTAACCAACTTCAGGCTAACCCCAACCCAGTGTTCCCCCAACGTTTTTAGGATCCTCGGGTGTGTAGACGCTATCAATCGTAGGATGGGGACCCGTCTCACATGGCACGATGTGAACTGGGTGTATAACTGCCAAAAAGGGGAAAAAACCAAGTACTACATGAAGAGTAGGATCCCCACGGTTAGGTTAATCTCCTGCTTGCCCGATTCGAGCAAGGGCATGGACGAAGACTTCCTTCTCGTCTCGGGCGAGTGGCATGATGGGCGACACTGCCCTACCCGGGAAGGGGAACCAGGTAGGATTCCCGAGGGTTTGGGTCGCCGCTCTAGGCTTTTTCGTCTTAGAGGAGCCCCTGCCTGGCGTCCCCTTCCCCCTTCTTTTTGTCTTCTTTTTAGCCTTCGTTCGTTGTTTTGTTTTTGTTTTTGTTGCTCCTTTTTTTTTTGCTAACAATGGCCGTGTTTTTCCCTGGCAGACGAGTATCATACGGCCCCCGCCCGCCACTTGGTGAATTTTCACGACTTGAACCGGATTCTCCAGGCCGAGATCTTTCTTCATCGGGACGGGCAACTCCGAGCAGCGCACGTCATCCTTGGCTACAAAGCTTCGACCAAACGCTTCCAGAGTCCGAAGAACGTCATCAAGGCTCGCGATCCGCGATTGGCTAGGATAGACGTTGCCATCCCCGGGTTTCTGCAGGCAGGACCCCCTCCCGAGGGGACGCAAGACGCCGAACTCCCTGGGCCCTTGGCCGCTCAGATTTTATACGCGCAAGAACCTCCCCTGCCGTCAGACGAGGAGGCAGAGGGATCCACATCAACCTCAGTCAAAGAAGCGGCCGAGGAAGACTTCGAAGTCTTTAACCGCCCCGACGCCCCGAGCGCCTCTACCGCCCGATCATCATCGTCGGCCATGGGATTCCAAGAGAAGACCCCCGACCTCCTGGCGCTACTATCGGCCCATGCTGGGGGGTCCTCCTCAGCGGCGGCGGCGGCACCTCGCCTGCCCATTCCACCCGCTCCCCGTACATCCCCGGCCGATGCCGCGGATAAGAAACGCAAACGTGGTCCCAGCGGCAAAGGGGGGGCTACGCCCGAGGAGGGGGAGATATCCGAGCCCCCGACCAAAGAGGCCCGGGCCAACAAGGGCTCGTCGAAGAAGAGGCCCGACCCCGTGGTTCCCTCGAGGGAGAGCGGCGGGGAGCAGTCCAGGAAGGCTTCCGCTTGGAGGCCCTCCTTTACCCTCAGCTCGAGATCTCCAGTCTTAGATGACGCCAACTTGAGGGACCCTTCCAAGGGAAGCTCTGGCCTGGTGGCTGAATGCTTGGAGAGGGCTCTGTGCCTCCCCGAGGATATGGAGGAGTTGAAGTCCTTCAGGAAGAGGGAGGTCTTCCTTTCTCTCAAGCAAGATCTGGCTAAGGTACCTTTAGGCGTTCTAGCCAACTTCTTCATCTGTCAAGTATTTTTACGTTGACTACTGACTTTTTTTTTTTTTTTTTTTTTTTTTTTTTTTTTTTTTTTCCCACCTTTGCAGGCCGTTCAAGCTGCCTTTATGGCAGAGGAATGGGTTGATCACTCCCTGGACGTGGCCAGGAAATCTGAGAAGGCCTATGAGGCTGCCGAGAAGGCCAGGGCCGAGTCAGAGAAGAGATTGAAGGAGGTCCTCGCCCAGCTGTCTGCGGCCGAGAGGGCTTTCCACGATGCTGACTCCGCTCTGAAGAGCTTTGAGAGGCAGGCTTCTGATGCTTTGGCGGCCCAAAAGAAGGCCGAAAGTGCCTTGGCTCTTTCTGTGGTGGAGTTGAAGCAGGCGCATCAGAAGTTGGAGGAGAAGGACGCCGAGAAGGCCCGGGCCGAGCAGGAGGCCTATGATGCAGGCGTGAATAAGACTGCCGCATCGCTCACTGCCCAGCTTCGCGACGTCGCTCGCGCCTTCAGCCAGGAGGTCTGGGGAGAGGCACTGGACGCGGCGGGTGTTAGTCCTGACTCGGAGCTCCGTGCCCCCGACCGGGTTTACTACCCTCCGCCCCTCCGTCTGCCGTCTTCAGCCCCCAGCCCCCCTGTGGATCCAAGCTCGGCTCCCCACGTGGATCCAAGCTCCGCACCTCCTGTGGATCCGAGCTCCGCTGACCCTGTCTCCACCGAGCCCCTGAATCCTCCTCCTTCGCCTGTTTCCTCCCAAGGTTTACCTCCTCCAGAAGGTGTGGTGGACTTGGAGGCTGAGGAGGGGGTGCCAGAAGGGGTTCCCTTAAAGAAGAAGAAGGACAAGAAGGAGAAGAGCGCTAAGGACAAGGAGCCCCAAGCTTAGCTTTTCTCCTTTCTTCCTTTCTTTGTACGCCCTTCCCTTGCGGGGTTTTTTGTAGCAGGGCGCCCACTATGTAACAAACCCCCCCTCCCCCTTTTTGTAAGGGTATATCCCAGACTAGCGTTGGGTTGTTCTAACACTTAGAATTTTTCTTGCAAATGTTAGCTCTTGGTGGGCTTGTGGCCGAGGAGCCAGGCAAGTCTTAGGTATGTTCTAACACTTAGAATTTTTCTTGCAAATGTTAGCTTCCCCCAAGCTTGTGGCCGAGGAGCCAGACTAGCGTTGGGTTGTTCTAACACTTAGAATTTTTCTTGCAAATGTTAGTTCTTGGTGGGCTTGTGGCCGAGGAGCCAGGCAAGTCTTAGGTATGTTCTAACACTTAGAATTTTTCTTGCAAATGTTAGCTTCCCCCAAGCTTGTGGCCGAGGAGCCAGACTAGCGTTGGGTTGTTCCAACACTTAGAATTTTTCTTGCAAATGTTAGTCCTTGGTGGGCTTGTGGCCGAGGAGCCAGGCAAGTCTTAGGTATGTTCTAACACTTAGAATTTTTCTTGCAAATGTTAGTTTCCCCCAAGCTTGTGGCCAAGGAGCCAGACTAGCGTTGGGTTGTTCTAACACTTAGAATTTTTCTTGCAAATGTTAGTCCTTGGTGGGCTTGTGGCCGAGGAGCCAGGCAAGTCTTAGGTATGTTCTAACACTTAGAATTTTTCTTGCAAATGTTAGTTTCCCCCAAGCTTGTGGCCGAGGAGCCAGACTAGCGTTGGGTTGTTCTAACACTTAGAATTTTTCTTGCAAATGTTAGTTCTTGATGGGCTTGTGGCCGAGGAGCCAGGCAAGTCTTAGGTATGTTCTAACACTTAGAATTTTTCTTGCAAATGTTAGTTTCCCCCAAGCTTGTGGCCGAGGAGCCAGACTAGCGTTGGGTTGTTCTAACACTTAGAATTTTTCTTGCAAATGTTAGTTCTTGATGGGCTTGTGGCCGAGGAGCCAGGCAAGTCTTAGGTATGTTCTAACACTTAGAATTTTTCTTGCAAATGTTAGTTTCCCCCAAGCTTGTGGCCGAGGAGCCAGACTAGCGTTGGGTTGTTCTAACACTTAGAATTTTTCTTGCAAATGTTAGTTCTTGATGGGCTTGTGGCCGAGGAGCCAGGCAAGTCTTAGGTATGTTCTAACACTTAGAATTTTTCTTGCAAATGTTAGTTTCCCCCAAGCTTGTGGCCGAGGAGCCAGACTAGCGTTGGGTTGTTCTAACACTTAGAATTTTTCTTGCAAATGTTAGTTCTTGATGGGCTTGTGGCCGAGGAGCCAGGCAAGTCTTAGGTATGTTCTAACACTTAGAATTTTTCTTGCAAATGTTAGTTTCCCCCAAGCTTGTGGCCGAGGAGCCAGACTAGCGTTGGGTTGTTCTAACACTTAGAATTTTTCTTGCAAATGTTAAGGAGACAGAAACTAAGCACAAAAGTCGCAGATTTTTATTAAAAGTAATAGCGTCGCAAATTGTTTACATTCCATGGGCGAGGGATTACATTTCCATCCAGGTCCTCAAGTCGATACGCTCCGACTCCTGCAACGGAGGTGACTTTGTATGGCCCTTCCCAATTGGGTCCGAGCTTACCCCAGGAAGGGAGCTTAGCCGTCCCCACTATTTTCCTTAAGACCAAGTCTCCTGGGGACAGGGGCCTGTGCTTGATCCCCTTATCGTATTCTTGCTTTAACTTCTGTTGGTAGTGGGCCAACTTTACCATGGCGACGTCTCGCCTTTCTTCGGTCAGGTCTAGGCTGTCCAGAAGCAGCTGGCTGTTCCCCTCGGTGCTGAACTGGTCAGTCCTCAAAGTGGGAAACCCAGTTTCCACAGGGATTACTGCCTCCGAACTGTAGGTTAATGAGAAGGGGGTCTCCCTGGTAGACTTCCGTGGGGTGGTGCGGTACGTCTATAACACGTGAGGCAGCTCGTCAACCCACCTTCCTTTCGCATCGTCCAGCCTCTTTTTGAGCCCGGCGACTATGGCTTTGTTGGTGGCCTCGGCCTGTCCATTGCCCTGTGGGTAAGCTGGCGTGGAATACCCATTCCTGATTCCCAATTCCCCACAGTATCTTCTGAAAGCTTTACTATCAAACTGGAGCCCGTTGTCCGAGATCAGTGTGTGTGGTACCCCGAACCTGGTCACGATATTCCTCCATATGAACCTCTTGGCGTCAGTATCTCTAATGTTGGCAAGGGGCTCGGCTTCAACCCACTTAGTGAAGTAGTCCGTGCCGACGAGAAGCCACCTCCTATTGCCCGTGGCCCGCGGGAAAGGGCCTACTATGTCCAAGCCCCACTGGGCGAATGGCCAAGGGCTGGACAAGGGGTTCAGAACTCCCCCCGGCTGGTGTATGTTGGGGGCGTACCTCTGGCATTGATCGCATCGCTTCGCATAGTCCTGGGAGGACTGGCGCATCTTAGGCCACCAGTATCCTTGTGATAGGGCCCTATGTGCCAGGGATCGCCCGCCAGTGTGGCTTCCACAGATGCCCTCGTGCAGCTCTTCGAGCAATGGCTCCACGGCCTCAGGGTGTACGCACAGAAGATATGGGCCCGAGTACGAGCGTTTGTAGAGCTTATGCTGCTCGGACAGCCAATAGTGCGGGGCCGTTCTTCGTACCTTTTCTGCCTCTCCTTTGTCCTCCGGCAACTGTCCCCCTCTTAAGAAGGCCACGATAGGGTCCATCCAGCTCGGGCCTACACGGACACTGCACACCCTTACTTCGGGTGCTTCCACTACGGCGGGTGTGTTGACTTCTTCCACCAGAACGACCCGAGGCAAGTTTGATTCCAGCGAGGTGGCAAGCATGGCCAGGGCGTCGGCGTGCGAGTTCTGCCCCCTCGGGACCTGATCCACCCTGAAACTATGAAAATGATTCAGCGCGCTTCGCACCCTGGCGAGATACTTCTGCATTCTCTCGTCTCGGGCCTCGTACTCCCCAGTGATCTGGCCAACGATTAGCCTAGAGTCAGAATACACCTCCACCATCCTCCCTCCAAGTAGTTTGACCAGGTTCAATCCTGCCAGCAGGGCTTCGTATTCGGCCTCGTTGTTGGTGGCGGGGAAACCCAGTCGTAAAGATTTTTCCATTATCAGCTTTTCGGGCGTGATTAGCACTATTCCCACACCGGCTCCCTTCCGATTGGAGGCCCCATCCGTGTAAACCCTCCACACGGGGGCAATGGTTGCCGACGAGATCATCATGCTTGTGGTCACGCTCCTTTCTCCACATACGTCCTCGGCGAATTCTGCCACAAAGTCTGCTAGGACTTGGCCCTTTACTGCTGTGCGGGGTAAGTACTTAACGTCATAGGCCCCCAGCCTTGTGGCCCACTTTGCAATCCTGCCCGTGTAGTCGGACTTTCTCAGCAAGGCCTGTAGTGGCAGCTGAGTTAGCACTGCCACTGTGTGGGCTTGGAAGTAGTGCGGGAGCTTTTTGGTCGCGTGCACAATAGCCAGGACTGCTCTTTCGAGCGGGAGATAGCGCATTTCCACTTCCTGTAAGGACTTACTGACGTAGTAGACCGGCTTTTGGACCCCGTCCTGATTTCTGACCAACACAAAGTTGACGGAGTGCCCTGTGACCGCCAGATAGGCATACAGTACTTCCTCCCTATCAGGCCGAGACAAAATGGGAGGGTTGGCTAAGTATGTTTTGAGATCCTCGAATGCCCGGGTGCACTCTTCAGTCCACTTGAAGTCCTTCCATTTGTGTAGTAACTGGAAGAAAGGTCGGCACCTGTCCGCGGACCGCGAGATAAATCTGCTTAGCGCTGCCGTCATCCCAGCGAGCTTCTGTACCTCCTTTGGGTTTCGAGGGGGATGTAGGTCATTAATAGCCCTGATTTGCTCCGGGTTGACCTCGATACCCCGATGCGTGATCATGTAACCCAGGAACTTGCCCGAGCTTACCCCGAAGGAGCACTTCGACGCGTTGAGCCGCAACCCATGCTTCCTGAGTGTCGCAAAGGTTTCTGTCAAATCCGTGAGGTGGTCCTCGGCCCTCTTGCTTTTGACCACCATATCATCTATGTATGCCTCCATGTTTCTCCCGAGCTGCCTTTCAAACATGCGCGTGATCATCCTCTGATAGGTTGAGCCGGCGTTCTTGAGGCCGAAGGGCATCACCCGATAATGGAAGTTGCCAGTGGGAGAACGAAAAGCCGTTTTCTCTTGGTCGACCAGGGACAGGGGTATCTGATGGTAGCCTTGGAATGCATCCAGGAAACTCATTCGAGGATGCCCCACCGTGGCGTCCACTAGCTGGTCTATCCTGGGGATCGGGAAGGGGTCCTTCGGGCAGGCCCTATTGAGGTCGGTAAAATCTACGCACACGCGCCACTTCCCGCTTTTCTTTTGCACTACCACGGTGTTGGCCAGCCAGTCGGGGTAGAATATTTCCTTAATTGCCCCCGCCTGTTTCAGCCTGCTCACCTCCTCCTTAACCGCCTCGCGCGTGCGTGTCAGATGACCGCCGAGGTGGTTGTTTCCGTGGGGTCATCTCGGGATTCACATTCAACCGGTGGCACGCCAGCTCGGGGCTGATCCCAGGGATGTCGCTCGCGTCCCATGCAAACACATCCAGGTTCGTTTTCAGGAACTCCAACAATTCCAACTTCTCTTCAGGCGGTAACTGCGACCCTATCTGGAAATACCGCTCCTCGCATGTGCCGATTAACACCTTCACCAGTTCCTCGGATGTTTGCCGCGACGCCTCGGCTGGCTGCTCGGGGGCAGCCCCCTGTAATTGCTATTGGGCCGCGCCACTGTGACCAAGGGTCTGGCTAGGCAAGTGTTGCGCAATCGCAGCCGTCAGGCATCGCCGTGCCATCGCCTGATCTCCCACCAATTCTCCAACTCCCCCGTGAATGGGGTACTTGACCTTAAGGTGCAAGGTTGAAGGCACGGCTCCAATGGAATGAAGCCACGGCCTGCCGAGGATGGCCGTGTAGGGCGAGGAAGCCCCTACTGCTATGAAGTCCACCCGGACTTCGCTGCCGTAAATTTGCACGGGAAGCTTAATCCTTCCCAGGGGAGCTACCGTTTTTCCGTCGAAGCCCATAAGCGGGGAGTGGCACGCTTGCAGGTCTTCGGGCCTAAGACCCAATCCCCTGTACAGATCGGGGTACATTATGTCAGCCTGGCTCCCCTGGTCAATCAGCACCCTTTTGACGTCGTACCCCGCGATTCTAACCGTGGCGACCAAGGCATCCTCATGCGGCTGTTGGGTTCCCCTCTTATCTTCCTCGGAGAAACTTAAGTTGGGGATCGCCGCTCTCGACCTTTTGTTATGCCACTCTTCCTGGTTCAGGCTTCCCATCACAGATAGGACCTGGGGGCTAGACATGGCGCCGGTTCCTGATCCGGCCAGAATCATGTTGATGGTTCCCAAGGCCGGGCGTGAGCGGTCGGCCTGGTGAAATTCCGTCCTTGTTTGCTCGTTTTGCCCCTCAGGCTGATGCATGAAGCAACCCAGTTTCCCTGCCTTCGCCAATTGGTTCAAATGGCTTCTCAGCGTTCTGCAGTCCTCCGTTTTGTGACCCTTATCCCGATGATAATGGCAGTAGAGGTTTTGGTTTCTCCTGGACGGGTCCCCGCCCATCCTGTTCGGCCAGCTGAAGTACGGCTCGTCTTTAATCTTTTCAAGTATCTGGTGCATCGATTCTTTAAACAGCGAGTTGACCATATGAATCCCTTCCGGGGCCTGCCGACCGGCGAACTCCCTTCGTGGCCGGTCGTTATGGTACCCTCCTCCCCGGGGATCTCTCTTCTCCGGGTACAACCCGGCCTTGCCTCTCCCTTGGAGCTGGTCTTCTTCCAATCTTTTGTATGTTTCTATGCGCTCCATGAGCTGGCGCATGCTGACAGCAGGTTTTATAGTTAACGATCTTCTGAGGTCGTGATCGGTCGGAAGGCCGACCTTGAAGGTCCTTACCGCTACGTCTTCGAAGTCACCATCTACCTCGTTATACATTTCCCAGTAGCGGTCCGCGTAGGTTCTGAGGGTTTCCCCTTCCCTCATTGCCATGGATAGCAGGGCGTCCAACGGTCTGGGTGTCCTACTGCAGGTGATGAACCTCGCGTCGAAGGCTCTAGTCAGCTCCTGGAAGGAACCAACGGATCCCTCGCCCAACGCGTCGAACCAGCGCATGGCCACAGGCCCTAGGCTGGAAGGAAAGACCTTGCACATGAGAGCCTCATTGCCAGCGTGTACGGCCATCTTCTGGTTGAAGTGGCTGACGTGTTCCACGGGGTCCGTTCTCCCGTTATATATGGTGAACGTGGGCTGGGAGAAACGATGTGGGAGCCTGGCCTTATTAATTCTCCTGACAAACGGTGACTTGGAGATTTGCTTCAAGGCTTTACTCATGGCGTCGTGCCTCCTATCGTGACGCGGGGGCAACCTCTCATGCCCGTGGTCGCCCTCGTCTGAGGTGCTCGAGTATGTTTCACTAGGTGGGGTTCTGGACCTGCGCCGGTACGGTGGGTCTGGGCTTCCCCGCGAATCCGCACTCGACGCCGCCGACGGGCTCCTCCTGTCACGCTATTTCCGCCTCAATTTCCTACGCAAGCGTTCAACTTCTCGTTGTAGCGCCAGCGGGTCCTGCCTACCTTGGGCTCGACTCTCATGGCGGGGGCGGTCCTGCCCTTCTCGCCTCGAGCGGTGTGGCCCTGCCGGCGTGCTGAGTGCCCGTCGCCTATCCCTTCTTCGTTCCATGTTAAGGAAAGGGTTCCCACCCCGAAGTCCAACCGACCCCTGCTCACTTCTCCCCTCATTCGCCATTGCTACCCAAGGTATATCTACAGGTGCTCGTTGTTCCCCACAGACGGCGCCAATTGTAAGAGCCCAAAAAAGAGAGTAACGCAAAGCTTTATTTATGTGGACGGACAAGCTCTTTCAGACTCCATACAATAGAATTTGGTAGAGATGGGCTAGAACAACAAAAACGCACCCCCTTAAAGGCCCCCCAGCCTTCCCTTTATATAGCCCTTGGCCCTTTAATCTGCTCCGTTCATCTTTAGCTGCCCCTTCCCCAATTTCCGACACTTGTCACCTATCTTCTTTCTAGGAGCAGGCGGCAGTAGTAGCTGGTGCAGCGGCGATGGGCATCCTTTCAGGTCACCTCTGCATTTAATGCGACTGACAGGGCGGGTGTGCGCTATTTATTGCTGATTTGACTGGGAGCCACTGCCCTGACGGCCGCCTGTCTGCCACTGACCCATGCCTCCTTCAGCCGAGGAGGCTCTTCTTGTGGCACTTTACGGGGCGCTGCATAAGGTCTGGCTCTTCTCTCGGGATCCAATGTTCCTCGGGCCTTGCCAGTTTCTGGCTCGGCCAAGTGCCGAGCCCATCCTGTTCTTCCTAGGGCCTCGGCCCATTGGTTCAGCCTCCTTGGCTTCCTCTCTCGTTCCTCGGGTGCCCACAATGGGGATACTAGTCACTAAAAAAAAATCAAGTGTTAGATAGAACCAACGTCTTGCATGGTGCTCGGACTCAAACCTCTGGGGAATTTAGTCACTCAAGAAGAATCAAATGTTGGACAGAACCAAGGCCATGCAAGGTCCTCGGACTTAAGCCTATGGGGAAAATAACAACATCAAGAATCAAGTGTTGGACAGAACCAAGGTCTTGCATGGTCCTCGGACTCAAACCTATAAGGAAACTAGTCACTTAAAAAAAATCAAGGGCTAGACAGAACCAAGGTCTTGCAAGGTCCTTGGACTCCAACCCATAGGAAAACTAGTCACTCAAGAAGAATCAAGTGTTAGACAGAACCAAGGCCTTCCTTGGTCCTTGGACTCAAGCTTATAGGGAAACTAACAACTTCAAGAAACAAGTGCTGGACAAAACCAAGGTCTCGCATGATCCTTGGACTCAAACCTATGGGGAAACTAGTCACTTAAAAAAAATCAAGTGCTAGACATAACCAAGGTCTTGCATGGTTCTCAGACTCAAACCTATGGGGAAACTAGTCACTCTAGAAGAATCAAGTGTTAGAAGGAACAAAGGCCTTGCATGGTCCTCGGACTCAAGCTAATAGGGAAACTAACAACTTCAAGAATCAAGTGCTAGACAGAACCAAGGTCTGGCATGGTTCTCGGACTCAGACCTATGGGGAAACTAGTCACTAAAAAAAAATTAAGTGTTAGATAGAACCATGGTCTTCCATTGTCCTTGGACTCAAACCTATGGGGAAACCAGTCACTCAAGAAGAATCAAGTGTTAGACAGAACCAAGGCCTTGCATGGTCCTCGGACTCAAGCCTTTGGGGAAAATAACTACTTCAAGAATCAAATGCTGGACAGAACCAACGTCTTGCAAGGTCCTCGGAATCCAACCCATGGGAAAACTAGTCACTCAAGAAGAATCAAGTGTTGACAGAACCAAAGCCTTGCATGGTCCTAGGACTCAAGCTTATAGGGAAACTAACTACTTCAAGAATCAAGTGCTGGACAGAACCAAGGTCTTGTACGGTCCGCGGACTCAAACTTATGGGGAAGCAAATCACTCAAAAAAAATCAAGTGCTAGACAGAACCAAGGTCTTGCATCGTTCTCGGACTCAAACCTATGGGGAAACTAGTCACTCAAGAAGAATTAAGTGTTGGACAGAACCAAGGCCTTGCATGGTCCTCAGACTCAAGCCAATGGGGAAACTAACTACTTCAAGAATCAAGTGCTAGACAGAACCAAGGTCTTGCATGGTCCTCGGACTCAAACCAATGGGGAAACTAGTCACTCAAGAAAAATCAAGTGTTAGACAGAACCAAGGCTTTGCGTGGTCCTTAGACTCAAGCCAATAGGGAAACTAACAACTTCAAGAATCAAGTGTTAGACAGAACCAACGTCTTGCATGGTCCTCGGTCTCAAACCTATGGGAAAACTAGTCACTCAAAAAAAATCAGGTGCTAGACAGAACCACGGTCTTGCTTGGTCCACGGACTCAAACCTATGGGGAAACTGGTCATTCAAGAAGAATCAAGTGCTATGCGGAACCAATGCCTTGCATGGCCCTCGAACTCAAGCCTCTAGGAAACTAATAACTTCAAGAATCAAGTGCTAGACCGAATGAAGCTCTTGCATGGTCCTCGGACTCAAACCTATAAGGAAACTAGTCACTCAAAAAAAATGAAGTGTTAGACAGAACGAAGGTCTTGCGTGGTCCTCGGACTCAAACCTATAGGGAAATTAGTCACTCAAGAAGAATCAAGTGTTAGATAGAACCAAGGCCTTGCATGGTCCTCAGACTCAAGCCTATGGGGAAACTAACTACTTCAAGAATCAAGTGCTAGACATAATCAAGGTCTTGCATGGTCCTCGGACACAAACCAATGGTGAAACTAGTCACTCAAGAATAATCAATTGTTAGACAGAACCAAGGCCGTCCATGGTCCTCGGAATCAAGCCTATGGGGAAACTAACTACTTCAAGAATCAATGCTAGACAGAACCAAGGTCTTACATGGTCCTCGGGCAAAAACCAAAGGGAAAACTAGTCACTCAAGAAGAATCATGTGTTAAACAGAACCAAGGTCTTGCATGGTCCTCAGAGTCAAGCTTATGGGGAAACTAACAACTTCAAGAATCAGGTGCTGGACAGAACCAAGGTCTTTCATGGTCCCCGAACTCAAACTTGTGGGGAAACTAGTCACTCAAAAAAAATCAAGTGCAAGACAGAAATATGTTCTTGCATGGTCCTCGGACTTAAACCTATGGGGAAACTAGTCACTCAAGAAGAATCAAGTGTTAGACAGAACCAAGGTCTTGCATGGTCCTCGGACTCAAGCCTATGGGGAAACTAACCATTTCAAGAATCAAGTGTTTGACAGAACCAGGTCCGTGCATGGTCCTCGGACTCAAGCCTATAGGGAAACGACTCACTTAAGTAGAATCAAGTGTTAGACAGAATCAAGGCCTTGCATGGTCACCAGAATCAAGCCTATGGGAAAACTATCAGCTTCAGGAATCAAGTGCTAGACAGAACCAATGTCTTGCACGGTCCTCAGACTCAAACCTGTGGGGAAACTTGACACTAAAAAAAAATCAAGTGCTAGACAGAACCAAGGTCTTGCATGGTCCTCGGACACAAACCAATGGGGAAACTAGTCACTCAAGAAGAATCATGTGTTAGACAGAATCAAAGGTCTTGCATGGTCTTCAGACTCAAGCTTATGGGGAAACTAACAACCTCAAGAATAAAATGATGGACAGAACCAAGGTCTTGCATGGTCCTCGGACTCAAACTTATGGGAAACTAGTCACTAAAAAAAAATCAATTGCTAGACAGAAATATGGTCTTGCATGGCCCTCGGATTTAAACTTATGGGGAAACTAGTCACTCATAAAAAAATCAAATGCTAGACAGAACCAAGATTTTGCATGGTCCTAGGACTCAAACCTATGGGGAAACTAGTCACTCAAGAAGTATCAAATGTTAGACAGAACCAAGGCCTTGCATGGTCCTCGGACTCAAGCCTATGGAGAAACTATCTACTTCAAGAATCAAGTGCTAGACAGAACCAAGGTCTTGCATGGTCCTCGGACTCATACCTATGGGGAAACTAGTCACTCAAGAAGAATCAAGTGTTAGACAGATCCAAGGCTTCGCAAGGTCCTCAGACTCAAGTCAATGGGGAAACTAACAACTTCAAGAATTAAGTGCTAGACAGAACCAACGTCTTGCATGGTCCTCGGTCTCAAACCTATGGGAAAACTAGTCACTCCAAAAAAATCAAGTGCTAGACAGAACCAAGCTCTTGCATGGTCCACGGACTCAAACCTATGGGGAAACTAGTCACTCGAGAAGAATCAAGTGTTAGACGGAACCAAGGCCTTACATGGTCCTCGAACTCAAGCCTCTGGGAAACTAACAACTTCAAGAATCAATTGTCAGATAGAAGCAAGGTCTGGCATGGTCCTCGGACTCAAACCTATGGGGAAACTAGTCACTCAAAAAAAATCAATTGTTAGACAGAACGAAGGTCTTACAGGGTCGTCGGACTCAAAACTATGGGGAAACTAGTCACTCAAGAAGAATCAATTGTTAGACAGAACCAAGGTCTTGCATGGTCGTCGGACTCAAGCCTGTGGGGAAACTAACAACTTCAAGAATCAAGTGCTGGACAGAACCAAGATCTTGAATGGTCCTTGGACTCAAACCTATGGGGAAACTAGTCATTTAAAAGAAATCAAGTGCTAGACAGAACCAAGGACTTGCATGGTCCTCAAACTCAAACCTATGGGAAAACTAGTCACTCAAGAAGAATCAAGTGTTAGATGGAACCAAGGCCTTGCATGGTCCTTGGACTCAAGCTTATAGGGAAACTAACAACTTCAAGAATCATGTGCTAGACAGAACCAAGGTCTGGCATGGTACTCGGACTCAAACCTATAGGGAAACTAGTCACTCAAAAAAAAATTAAGTGTTAGATAGAACCAAGGTCTTGCATTGTCCTCGGACTCAAACCTATGGGAAAACTAGTCACTCAAGAAGAATCAAGTGTTAGACAGAACCTAGGCCCTGCATGGTCCTCGGACTCAAGCTTATAGGGAAAATAACTACTTCAAGAATCAAGTGCTGGACAAAACCAAGGTCTTGTATGATACGCGGACTCAAACTTATGGGGAAGCTAGTCACTAAAAAAAAATCAAATGCTAGACAGAACCAAGGCGTTACATGGTCCTCGAACTCAAACCTATGGGGAAACTTGTCACTCAAGAAGAATCAAGTGTTAGATAGAACCAAGGCCTTGCATGTTCCTTGGACTCAAGCCTATGGGGAAACTAACTACGACAAGAATCAAGTGCTAGACAGAACCAAGGTCATGCATGTTCCTCGGACTCAAACCTATGGCGAAACTAGTCACTCTAGATGAATCAAGTGTTAGACAGAACCAAGGCTTTGCATGGTCCTCAGACTCAAGCCAATAGGGAAACTAACAACTTCAAGAATCAAGTGCTAGACAGAACCAACGTCTTGCATGGTCCTGGGTCTCAAACCTATGGAAAAACTAGTCACTCAAAAAAAATCAAGTACTAGACAGAACTATGGTCTTGCATGGTCCACGGACTCAAACCTATGGGGAAACTAGTCATTCAAGAAGAATTAAGTGTTAAACGGAACCAAGGCCTTGCATGGTCCTCGAACTCAAGCCTCTGGGAAACTAACAACTTCAAGAATCAAGTGCTAGACAGAACTAAGGTCTGGTATGGTCCTTGGACTCAAACCTATCGGGAAACTAGTCACTCTAAAAAAATCAAGTGTTAGACAGAACGAAGGTCTTGCATGGTCCTCGGACTCAAACCTCTGGAGAAACTAGTCACTCAAGAAGAATCAAGTGTTAGACAGAACCAAGGCTTTGCGTAGTCCTCGGACTCAAACCTATGTGAAAATTAGTCACTCAAGAAGAATCAAGTGTTAGACAGAACCAAGGCCATGCGAGGTCCTCGGACTCAAGCCTATGGGGAAACTAACAACTTCAAGAATCAAGTGCTGGACAAAACCAAGGTCTTGCATGGTCCTTGGACTTAAACCTATGGGGAAAATAGTCACTTAAAAAAAATCAAGTGCTAGACAGAACTAAGGTCTTGCATGGTCTTCATACCCAAACCTATGAGGAAACTAGTCACTTAAGAAGAATCAAGTGTTAGATGGAACCAAGGCCTTGCATGGTCCTCGGACTCAAGCTTATAGGGAAACTAACAACTTCAAGAATCAAGTGCTAGACAGAACCAAGGTTTGACGTGGTACTCGGACTCAAACCTATGGGGAAACTAGTCACTCAAAAAAAATTAAGTGTTAGATAGAACCAAGGCCTTGCATTG
The DNA here is from genome assembly GCA_023736055.1 of Quercus glauca. NCBI lineage: Eukaryota > Viridiplantae > Streptophyta > Magnoliopsida > Fagales > Fagaceae > Quercus > Quercus glauca. The sequence goes on from CM043315.1 coordinate 23,229,901, forward strand.
TCCTCGGACTAAAACCTATGGGGAAACTAGTCACTCAAGAAGAATCAAGTGCTTGACAGAACATAGGCCCTGCATGGTACTCGGACTCAAGCTTATAGGAAAACTAACTACTTCAAGAATCAAGTGCTGGACAAAACCAAGGTGTTGTATGATACGCGGACTCAAACTTATGGGGAAGCTAGTCACTCAAAAAAAAAACAAATGCTAGACAGAAGCAAGGCCTTTCATGGTCCTCGGACTCAAACATATGGGGAAACTAGTCACTCAAGAAGAATTAAGTGTTAGATAGAACCAAGGCCTTGCATGTTCCTCGGACTCAAGCCTATGGGGAAACTAACTACTTCAAGAATCAAGTGCTAAACAGAACCAACGTCTTGCGTGGTCCTAGGTCTCAAACCTATGGGAAAACTAGTCAATCAAAAAAAATCAAGTACTAGACAGAACCAAGGTCTTGCATGGTCCACGGACTCAAACCTATGTGGAAACTAGTTATTCAAGAAGAATCAAGTGTTAGACGGAACCAAGGCCTTGCATGGTCCTCGAACTCAAGCCTCTGGGAAACTAACAACTTCTTGAATCAAGTGCTAGACAGAACTAAGGTCTGGCATGGTCCTCGGACTCAAACTTATAGGGAAACTAGTCACTCTAAAAAAATCAAGTGTTAGACAGAACGAAGTTCTTGCATGGTCCTCGGACTCAAACCTCTGGGAAACTAGTCACTCAAGAAGAATCAAGTGTTAGACAGAACCAAGGCTTTGCGTGGTCCTCGGACTCAAACCTATGTGAAAATTAGTCACTCATGAAAAATCATGTGTTAGACAGAACCAAGGCCATGCGAGGTCCTCGGACTCAAGCCTATGGGGAAACTAACAACTTCAAGAATCAAGTGTTGGACAGAACCAAGGTCTTGCATGGTCCTTGGACTCAAACCTATGGGGAAACTAGTCACTTAAAAAAAATCAAGTGCTGGATGGAACCAAGGTCTTGTATGGTCCTCATACTCAAACTTATGGGGAAACTAGTCACTTAAGAAGAATCAAGTGTTAGATGGAACCAAGGCCTTGCATGGTCCTCGGACTTAAGCTTATAGGAAACTAACAACTTCAAGAATCAAGTGCTAGACAGAACCAAGGTCTGGCATGGTACTCGAACTCAAACCTATGGGGAAACTAGTCACTAAAAAAAAAATTAAGTGTTAGATAGAACCAAGGTCTTGCATTGTCCTGGAACTCAAACCTATGGGGAAACTAGTCACTTAAGAAGAATCAAGTGTTAGACAGAACCAAGGCCTTGCATGGTCCTCGGACTCAAGCTTATAGGGAAACTAACTACTTCAAGAATTAAGTGCCGGACAGAACCAGGGTCTTGTATGATACGTGGACTCAAACTTATAGGGAAGCTAGTCACTCAAAAAAAATCAACTGCTAGACAAAACCAAAGTCTTGCATGGTCCTTGGACTCAAACCTATGGGGAAACTAGTCACTCAAGAAGAATCAAGTTTTAGACAGAATATAGGCCTTGCATGTTCCTCGGACACAAGCCTATGGGGAAACTAACTAATTCAAGAATCAAGTGCTAGACAGAACCAAGGTCATGCATGGTCTTCGGACTCAAACCTATGGCGAAACTAGTCACTCAAGATGAATTAAGTGTTAGACAGAACCAAGATTTTGCATGGTCCTCAGACTCAAGCCAATAGGGAAACTAACAATTTTAAGAATCAAGTGCTAGACAGAACCAACGTCTTGGATGGTCCTGTGTCTCAAACCTATGGGAAAACTGATCACTCAATAAAAATCAAGTACTAGACAGAACCAAGGTCTTGCATGGTCCACGGACTCAAACCTATGGGGAAACTAGTCATTCAAGAAGAATCAAGTGTTAGACGAAACCAAGGCTTTGCATGGTCCTCGAACTCAAGCCTCTGGGAAACTAATAACTTCAAGAATCAAGTGCTAGACAGAACCAAGGTCTGGCATGGTCCTCCAACTCAAACCTATGGGGAAACTAGTCACTCAAAAAAATTCAAGTGCTAGACAGATCCAAGGTCTTGCATGGTTCTCGGGGTCAAACCTATGGGGAAACTAGTCACTCAAGAAGAATCAAGTTTTAGACGGAATCAAGGCCCTGCATGGACCTCGGACTCAAGCCTTTGGGGAAACTAACTACTTCAAGAATCAAGTGCTAGACAGAACCAAGGTCTTGCATGGTCCTCGGACTCAAATCCATGGGGAAATTATCACTTAAGAAGAATCAAGTGTTAGACAGAACCAAGGCTTTGCATGGTCCTCAGACTCAAGCCAATGGGGAAACTAACAACTTCAAGAATCAAGTGCTAGACAGAATCAACGTCTTGCATGGTCTCAGTCTTAAACCTATGGGGAAACTTGTCATTAAAAGAAAATTAAATGCTAGACAGAACCAAGGTCTTGCGTAGTCCTCGGACTCAAAATTATAGGGAAACTAGTCACTCAAGAAGAATCAAGTGTAAGATGGAACCAAGTCCTTGCATGGTCCTCGGACTCAAGCCTATGGGGAAACTAACAACTTCAAGAATCAAGTACTAGACATAACCAAGGTCTAACATGGTCCTCGGACTCAAACCTATGGGGAAACTAGTCACTCAAAAAAAATCAAGTGCTAGACAGAACCAATGTCCTGCATGGTCCTCGGACTCAAACCTATGGGGAAACTAGTCACGCAAGAAGAATCAAGTGTTAGACAGAACCAAGGCCATGCTTGGTCCTCGGACTCATGCGTGGTCCTCGGACTCAAGCCTATGGGGAAACCAACTACATCAAGAAACAAGTGCTAGACAGAACCAAGGTCTCGTATGGTCCTCGGACTCAAACCTTTGGGGAAACAAGTCACTTAGGAAGAATAAAGTGTTAGATAGAACCAAGGCCTTGCATGGTCCTCGGACTCAAGCTTGTGGGGAAACTAACAACTTCAAGAATCAAGGGCTAGGCACAACCAACGTTTTGCATGGTCCTCGGACTCAAATCTGTGGGGAAACTAGTCATTCAAAAAAATCAAGTGCTAGACAGAATCACGACCTTGCATAGTCCTCGGATTCAAACCTATGGGGAAACTAGTCACTCAAAAAGAATTAAATGTTAGACGGAACCAAGGCCTTGCGGGGTCCTCGGACTTAAGCCTATGGGGAAACTAACAACTTCAAGAATCAAGTGCTAGACCGAACCAAGGTCTGGCATGGTCCTCTGACTTAAACCTATGGGGAAACTAGTCACTCAAAAAAATTCAAGTGCTAGATATAACCAAGGTCTTGCATGGTCCTCGGACTCAAACCTATGGGGAAACTAGTCACTCAAGAAGAATCAAGTGCTAGGCAGAACCAAGGTCTTGCACAGTTCTCGGAGTCAAACCTTTGGGAAAACTAGTCACTCAAAAAGAATCAATTGCTAGACAGAACCAAGGTCCTGCATAGTCTTCGGACTCAAGCCTATGGGAAACTAACTACTTCAAGAATCTAGTGTTGGACCGAACCAAGGTCTTACATGGTCCTCAGTCTCAAACCTTTGGGGAAACTAGTCACTCAAAAAGAATCAAGTGCTAGACAGAATCAATGTCTTGCATGGTCCTCGGACTCAAACATTTTGGGAAACTAGTCACTAAAAAAAAATCAGGTGCAAAACTGAACTAAGGTCTTGCATGGTCCTCGGACTCAAACTTTTGGGGAAACTAGTCATTCAAGAAAAATCAAGTGCAAGACAGAACCAAGGTCTTGCATGGTCCTCAGACTCAAACTTTTGGAGAAACTAGTTATTCAAGAAAAATCAAGTGTTAGACAGAACCAAGGTTATGCATGGTCCTCGGACTCAAGCCTATGGGGAAACTAACTCCTTAAAGAATCAAGTGCTAAACAGAACCATGGTCTGGCATGGTCCTCGGACGCAAACCAATAGGGAAACCAGTCACTCAAGAAGAATCAAGTGTTAGACAGAACTAAGGCCTTGCATGGTCCTCGGACAAAAGTTTTCGGGGAAACTAGTCATTTAAGAACAATCAAGTGCTAGACAGAACCACGGCCTTGCATGGTCGTCAGACTCAAGCCTATCGGGAAACTAATAACTTCAAGAATCAAGTGTTAGACAGAACCAAGGTCTTGCATGGTCCTCGGACTCAAACCTACAGGGAATCTAGTCACTCAAGAAGAATCAAGTATTAGATAGAACTAAGGCCTTGGATGGTCCTCGGACTAAAGCCTTTGGAGAAACTAACTACTTCAAGAATCAAGTGTTTGACAAAACCAAGGTCCTGCATGGTCTTCGGACTCAAGCCTATGGGAAACTAACTACTTCAAGAATCTAGTGCTGGACAGAAACAAGGTCTTGCATGGTTCTTAGTCTCAAACCTACGGGGAAACTAGTCACTCAAAAAGAATAAAGTGCTAGACAGAATCAAGGTCTTGCATGGTCCTTAGACTCAAACCTAAGGGGAAACTAGTCACTCAAAAAAAATCAGGTGCTAGACAGTACCAAGGTCTTGCATGGTCCTCGAACTCAAACCTTTGGGGAAATTAGTCATTCAAGAAAAATCAAGTATTAGATAGAACCAAGGCCATGCATGGTCCTCGGACTCAAGCATATGAGGAAACTAACGACTTAAAGAATCAAGTGCTAGACAGAACCATGGTCTGGCATGGTCCACGGACTCAAACCTATAGGGAAACTAGTCACTCTCGAAGAATCAAGTGTTAGATAGAACTAAGGCCTTGCATGGTCCTCGGACTCAAGCCTATGGGGAAACTAACTACTTAAAGAATCAAGTGCTAGACAGAACCATGGTCTGGCATGGTCCTCGAACTCAAACCTATAGGGAAACTTGTCGCTCAAGAAGAATCAAGTGCAAGACAGAACTAAGGCCTTGCATGGTCCTCGGACTAAAGCCTATGGGAAAACTAGTCACTCAAGAACAATCAAGTGCTAGACAGAACCAAGGCCTTGCATGGTCCTCAGAGTCAAGCCTATGGGAAAACTAACAACTTCAAGAATCAAGTGCTAGTCAAAACCAAGGTCTTGCATGCTCCTCGGACTCAAAGCTATGGGGAAACTAGTAACTCCAAAAAAATCAAGTGCTAGACAGAACTAAGGTCTTGCATGGTCCTCGGACTCAAAACTCTGGGGAAACTAGTCACTCAAGAGGAATCAAGTCTTAGACAGAGCCAAGGCCTTGCATGGTCGTCGGACACAAGCCTCTGGGGAAACAAACTACTTCAAGAATCAAGTGCTAGAAAGAACCAAGGTCTTGCTTGGTCCTTGGACTCAAACCTATGGGGAAACTAGTCACTCAAAAAGAATCAAGTGCTTGACAGAACCAAGGTCTTGCATGCTCCTCGGACTCAAACCTAAGGGGAAACTAGTCACTCAAGGAAAATCAAGTGCTAGACAGAACCAAGGTCCAGCATGGTCCTCAGACTCAAGCCTTCAGAGAAACTAACTACTTCAAGAATCAAGTGTTTGACAAAACCAAGATCTTGCATGGTTTTCGGACTCAAGCCTATGGGAAACTAACTATTTCAAGAGTCTAGTGTTGGAAAGAACCAAGGTCTTGCATGGTCCTTAGTCTCAAACCTATGGGGAAACTAGTCACTCAAAAAGAATCAAGTCCTAGACAGAACCAAGGTCTTTCATGGCCCTCGAACTCAAACCTAAGGGGAAACTAGTCACTAAAAAAAAATTAGGTGCTAGACAGAACCAAGGTCTTGCATGGTCCTCGGACTTGAACCTTTGGGGAAACTAGTCATTCAAGAAAAATCAAGTGTTAGAAAGAACCAAGGCCATGCATGGTCCTCGGACTCAAGCCTATGGGGAAAATAACAACTTAAAGAATCAAGTGCTAGACAGAACCATGGTCTGGGATGGTCCTCGGGCTCAAACCTATAGGGAAACTAGTCACTCAAGAAGAATCAAGTGTTAGACAGAACTAAGGCCTTACATGGTCCTTGGACTAAAGTCTTTGGAGAAACTAACTACTTCAAGAATCAAGTGTTTGACAAAACCAAGGTCCTACATGGTCTACGGACTTAAGCCTATGGGATACTAACTACTTCAAGAATCTAGTGCTAGACAGAACCAAGGTCTTGCATGGTCCTCAGCCTCAAACCTATGGGGAAACTAGTCACTCAAAAAGAATCAAATGCTAGACAGAACCAAGGTCTTGCATGGTCCTCGGACTCAAACCTAAGGGGAAACTAGTCACTTAAAAAAAATCAGGTGCTAGACAGAACCAAGGTCTTGCGTGGTCCTCGGACTCAAACATTTGGGGAAGCTAGTCATTCAAGAAAAATCAAGTGTTAGACAGAACCAAGGCCTATGGGGAAACTAACTACTTCAAGAATCAAGTGCTAGACAGAACCAAGGTCTGGCATGGTCCTCGGACTCAAACCTAAGGGCAAACCAATCACTCAAGAAGAATTAAGTGTTAGACACAACCAAGGCCTTGCATGGTCCTCGAACTCAAGCCTTTGGGGAAAATAACAATTTCAAGAATCAATTGCTAGACAGAACCAACGTCTTGCATGGTTCTCGGACTCAAGCCTATGGGGAAACTAACGACTTAAAGAATCAAGTGCCAGACAGAACCATGGTCTGGCATGGTCCACGGACTCAAACCTATAGGGAAACTAGTCGCTCTAGAAGAATCAAGTGTTAGACAGAACTAAGGCCTTGCATGGTCCTCGGACTAAAGCCTATGGGGAAACTAACTACTTAAAGAAGCAAGTGCTAGACAGAACCATGGTCTGGCATGGTCCTCGAACTCAAACCTATAGGGCAACTTGTTGCTCAAGAAGAATCAAGTGCAAGACAGAACTAAGGCCTTGCATGGTCCTCGGACTAAAGCCTATGGGAAAACTAGTCACTCAAGAACAATCAAGTGCTAGACAGAATCAAGGCCTTGCATGGTCCTTAGACTCAAGCCTATGGGAAAACTAACAACTTCAAGAATCAAGTGCTAGACAAAACCAAGGTCTTGCATGCTCCTCGGACTCAAAGCTATGGAGAAACTAGTAACTCCAAAAAAATCAAGTGCTAGATAGAACCAAGGTCTTGCATGGTCCTCGGACTCAAAACTATGGGGAAACTAGTCACTCAAGAGGAATCAAGTCTTAGACAGAGCCAAGGCCTTGCATGGTCCTCGGACACAAGCCTCTGGGGAAACAAACTATTTCAAGAATCAAGTGCTAGACAGAACCAAGGTCTTGCTTGGTCCTTGGACTCAAACCTATGGGGAAACTAGTCACTCAAAAAGAATCAAGTGCTAGACAGAACCAAGGTCTTGCATGATCCTCGGACTTAAACCTAAGGGGAAACTAGTCACTCAAGGAAAATCAAGTGCTAGACAGAACCAAGGTCCTGCATGGTCCTCAGACACAAGCCTTCAGAGAAACTAACTACTTCAAGAATCAAGTGTTTGACAAAACCAAGATCCTGCATGGTTTTCGGACTCAAGCCTTTGGGAAACTAACTACTTCAAGAATCTAGTGCTGGAAAGAACCAAGGTCTTGCATGGTCCTTCTCAAACCTATGGGGAAACTAGTCACTCAAAAAGAATCATGTGCTAGACAGAACCAAGGTCTTGCATGGCCCTCGAACTCAAACCTAATGGGAAACTAGTCATTCAAGAAAAAATCAAGTGTTAGACAGAACCAAGGCCATGCTTGGTCCTCGAACTCAAGCCTATGGGGAAAATAACTACTTAAAGAATCAAGTGCTAGACAGAACCATGGTCTTGGATGGTCCTTGGACTCAAACCTATAGGGAAACTAGTCACTCAAGAAGAATCAAGTGTTAGACAGAACTAAGGCCTTACATGGTCCTCGGACTAAAACCTGTGGGGAAACTAGTCACTCAAGAACAATCAAGTGCTAGATAGAACCAAGGCCTTGCATGGTCTTCAGACTCAAGCCTTTAGGGAAACTAATTAATTCAAGAATCAAGTGCTAGACAGAACCAAGGCTTTGCATGCTCCTCGGACTCAAACCTATAGGGAAACTAGTCACTCAAGAAGAATCAAGTGTTAGACAGAACTAAGGCTTGCGTGGTCCTCGGACTAAAGCCTTTGGAGAAACTAACTACTTCAAGAATCAAGTGTTTGACAAAACCAAGGTCCTACATGGTCTACGGATTCAGGCCTATGGGAAACTAACTACTTCAAGAATCTAGTGCCAGACAGAACCAAGGTCTTGCATGGTCCTCAGCCTCAAACCTATGGGGAAACTAGTCACTCAAAAAGAATCAAGTGCTAGACAGAACCAAGGTCCTGCATGGTCCTCGAACTCAAACCTAAGGGGAAACTAGTCACTTAAAAAAAATCAGGTGCTAGACAGAACCAAGGTCTTGCGTGGTCCTCGAACTCAAACCTTTGGGGAAAGTAATCATTCAAGAAAAATCAAGTGTTAGACAGAACCAAGGCCTATGGGGAAACTAACTACTTCAAGAATCAAGTGCTAGACAGAACCAAGGTCTGGCATGGTCTTTGGACTCAAACCTAAGGGCAAACCAGTCACTCAAGAAGAATAAAGTGTTTGACACAACCAAGGCCTTGCATGGTCCTCAGACTCAAGCCTATGGGGAAATTAACAACTTCAAGAATCAAGTGCTAGACAGAACCAACGTCTTGCATGGTCCTCGGACTCAAACCTATGGGGAAACTAGTTACTTAAAAGAAATCAAGTGAAAGACAGAACCATGGTCTTGCATGGTCCTCGGATTCAAACCTACGGGGAAACTAGTCACTCAAGAAGAATCAAGTGTTTGACAGAACCAAGGCCTTGTATGGTCCTCGGACTCAAGCCTATGGGGAAACTAACTACTTCAAGATTCAAGTGCTAGACAGAACCAACATCTTGCATGGTCCTCAGACTCAAACCTATGGGGAAACTAGTCACTCAATAAAAATCAAGTGCAAGACAGAACCATGGTCTTGCATGGTCCTCGGATTCAAACCTACGGGGAAACTACTCACTCAAAAACAATCAAGTGCTAGACAGAACCAAGGCCTTGCATGGTCCTCGGACTCAAACCTTTGGGGAAACTAATCACTCAAAGAGAATCAAGTGTTAGACAGAACCAAGGCCTTGCATGGTTCACGGACTCAAACCTATGGGGAAACTAGTCACTCAAAAATAATCAAGTGCTAGACAGAACCAAGGTCTTGCATGGTCCTCGGACTCAAACCTATAGAAAAACTAGTCAGTAAAAAAGAATCAAGTGTTAGACAGAACCAAGGCCTTGCATTGTCCTCAGACTCAAGCCTATAGGGAAACTAATCAGTCAAAAAGAATCAAGTGTTAGACAGAACCAAGGCTTTGCATGGTCCTCGGACTCTAGCCTATGGGGAAACTAACTACTTCAAGAATCAAGTGCAGACAGAACAAGGTCTTGCATGGTCCTCGAACTCAAACCTATGCGGAAACTAGTCACTCAAAAAGAATCAAGTGTTAGACAGAACTAAGGTCTTGCATGGTCCTCGGACTCAAGTCTTTGGAGAAACTAACTACTTCAAGAATCAAGTGTTTGACAAAACCAAGGTTTTGCGTGGTCTTCAGACTCAAGCCTATGGGAAACTAACTACATCAAGAATCAAGTGCTGGACAGAACCAAGGTCTTGCATGGTCCTCAGTCTCAAACCTATAGGGAAACTAGTCACTCAAAAAGAATTAAGTTCTAGACAGAACCACGGTCTTGCATGGTCATCGGATTCAAGCCTATGGGGAAACTAGTCACCCAAGAAGAATCAAGTGTTATACAGAACCGAGGCCTTGCATGGTTCTCAGATTTAAGCCTATAGGGAAACTAACTACTTCAAGAATCAAGTGCGAGACAGAATCAAGGTCTTGCATAGTCCTCGGACTCAAACCTATGGGGAAAATAGTAACTCAAAATGAATCTAGCGCTAGACAGAACCAAGGTCTTGCATGGTCCTCGTACTCAAACCTATGGGGAAACTAGTCACTCAAGAAGAATCAATTGTTAGGCAGAACCTATGCCTTGCATGGTCCTCGGACTCAAGCCTATGGGGAAACTAACTACTTCAAGAATCAGGTGTTAAACAGAACTAAGGTCTTGCATGGTCCTCGAATTCAAACCTATGGGGAAACTAGTCACTCAAAAAGAATCAAGTGCTAGCTAGACAGAATCAAGGTCTTGCATGGTCCTCGAGCTCAAACCTTTGGGGAAACTAGTTACTCAAAAAGAATCAAGTGTTAGACAGAACCAAGGCCTTGCATGGTCCTCGTACTCAATCCTATGGGGAAACTAACTACTTCAAGAATCAAGTGCTAGACAGAACCAAGGTCTTGCATGGTCCTCGGACTCAAACCTTTGGGGAAACTAGTCACTTAAAAAGAATTAGGTGTTAGACAGAACCAAGGCCTTGCATGGTCCTTGGACTCAAGCCTCTGGGGAAACTAACTACTTCAAGAATCTAGTGCTAAGTAGATTCAAGTTCTTGCATGGTCCTCAGACTCAAACCTATAGGGAAACTATTAACTCAAAAAGAATCAAGTGCTAGACAGAATCAAGGTCTTGCGTGGTCCTCGGACTCAAACCTATAGGGAAACTATTCACTCACGAAAGACCATGTGTTAGGTTGAGCCAAGGTCTTGTGTGGTCCTCGGCATCAAACCTATGGGGAAACTAGTTGCTTCAAGGGAATCCAAGTATTAGACTGAACCAAGGTCTTGCATGGTCCATAGACTCAAACCTATAGGGAAACTAGTCACTTCAGGAGGATCTAAGCACTAGACAGAACCAAGGTCTTGTATTGTCCGTGGATCCAAACCTACAACGAGGCTAGCCACTTTGGTTCTAGTAGTAGGCACTGCAAAAGATGGTGACCTTTCCTATAATGGGATCTCAAGACCGAGCCCATGAGCATCATTTAAAGCGTTTTTGGGTTTGATAGACTTGGTTTTGATCCGACACACATCTTGAGAGTTCCCCTGTTTCCATAACTTTAAACACTTACTAAATAAGTGACGGGTTTGGTGACCTCGACCCACCCCTGTTCTTAATTAAAAACAAAAGAGAGGTAGGTCTCAATTTACATAAACCTCCATACGATATTATAATTATCAATGTAGTCAGCTGAAGTGCAATTAAAGCTAGGATTGTGCAAGTAGAAAAAAAAAATATATATATATATATATATATATATAATACAATCAAAATGAATAAGAGAAAATAAAATATGCACTTCATCGAATCTTTAAGAGTTACACAAGGCAAAAGTGCCATTACAATGCTTTAAAAAGAAAAAAGGGAAAGAAAACAAGCAAAGCGAAGGCGCCATAGAGGATTAGTCCTCCAGCTTCATCTCGATCCTTCCTTCAAGGGGCTGGGTAGAAAAGGTCTTAGGGTCCTTGTTACTCTCGCTTGGGATTACAGTCTGGGGAAGGCCAGCTGGAAGGGATATCTCCTCAACATGAGGGGCCTGAGCATCAGCTAAGGGGTCCGCAGCCTATTGGGGCGCATCTGCATTGTGGCTCTTGCTTGTCTCAACAGCCCCAGAAGGAGCAGCTTCCTTTGCGGGCTCGTCCGAAGTGGTAGCAGCCGGGGCATCTCCATCAGGAACAGCCCCAACTCCCTCAGGAGTCACCTCGGCCTCGGAGCTGGGAAGAGCAGCCTTACGAATGGCAGGAGGGTAGTACACATTCACTACCTTCCACAGGTCAGATGAAGCCTCAACATTTTCTTGTTTCAAGGCTTCATTCCACACCTGGGAATAGTAAAGTCTGCATACCCCAGGTACTTGAGCTTTAAGGGTGGCTTCTGTATTAGGTACCCCTGAATCTTAGGCCTCCTGCTCAGCCTTACCTTTGGAAGCCTCAGCCTCGACCCTGGCAGAGTCAGTCTCTTCCTTGGCTTTCAAGGCCTCATCCCTGGCGAGCTCCGCAACGCCTTTGGCCCCCTCTGACTCGAGCACCCCCTTTTTCAGGGTCGCGATCTCCTCTTTGGCGACCTTCAGCTGATCCTCTGCCTTAAGCAGGCACTCCGTTTGATCTAGGGCCTGCTTTTGGGCGCCAGCAAAGCCTGATTTGGTGATGTCTCGAGCCCTCTTCATCTCTTCCAACTCCTCCCTCGCCTTTGAAAGATTGGCCTTGGAGACTTTGAGGGTCCGCGCAGCGTCTAGCAGCTTTTTACGCTCCAAGTTTGCAGCCCTGCTTTGGCTACTGGCTATACTCTCCAACCTAAAGGTAGCTTGGATAGTCTGCTAATTAAAACCAATGTGCGATAAGTAAGGAGCCAAACGGCAGGAAGTCAAGAGAATCATAAGTGATCAGAAAACGTACCATGCCCAAACATTGTTTGAGGCCGAGGAAGACCTCCTTGCTCTTCAGAACCTCCAGCTTGGCCATATCCGTGGGGAGTAGCAAGGATCTCCCCAATGCTTCAGCCACATATGCACCCTCGCCCCCTCAAGGGTCCCTAAGGGAGGCATCGTCCATCAAGGGCTCCCCATGGAGCATGGGGACAGGGACCCAACCCTGGGCCCCAGGCTGGACAGTGGTCTGTTTGTCCTGACCTCGGCGCCCTTCTCTCAGCTGCTTCGAGGGCCGCCGAGCACCGTCACTATCCTGGGAAGGATCAGACCCTTCGCCCCCCCTAGGCCTCTTTCCTTTGTCTGTCTTCTGCTTCGGATTGGTGGGCTTGGACCTAGATGGCGAACTCTATTGGGGTGGGGGAGGAGGAAGCTTAGGAGGAGACTTCCCCAGCGCATCCTTCCTCGGCTGCCTCTCAATCAGGGCTAGCAAGCTTGTCTAAGGTTGTTTCTTGAAACTCATATTCGACTAGGGAGAGACTTCCTCAGATAAAAAGTCCGCTTTAGCTAAGCTGGAGTCACCCAAATCGCTAGGAGGGTCCTCAGGCAAGGGGAATTGGTTGAACACATCAAACTCGTCCTCGGATGGACCTGAGTCAGCCACTTCCTCTTCTCTTGGCTCTCCCCCTTTAGCCTCTACAACTTGAGGTGATGAAGAGGTGCCTGCCAACAGTATGCCCTCCGGAGCAAGAGATCCCTCGGGGATCAAAAATTCGTGCTCGACTACGGTGATCTTATGTAGCCGAGGATCCTTAGCTCGAATCACGTACTTTGGAGCCGAGAACGATCTTTGAATCGGATCGTATCCTAGGATTTCATGAGCGCCTCTAACTTGGTTGTCGGCTTCATTCACAAAAATCTCCAATCTCAGTACGGTTTGCAAATCCTCCTTATTCACCAAGCCAAAGTAATGCTCAAAGGCGTGCGGATCTGCATAAAAGAAAGCAAGTTCCTGTTAACAACCAAGCAAAGCAGAACATGAAGGCACAAGAAATTAGACCCTTTCCTAGTCTAAATGCCCCACCTGGTGTACCCTCCACTGTTGGACAATGAAGGCCATTGTGCCACTCTCCGGGCACAATGAGGAAGTCTTTGTTCAAACCTTTGCTGGACTCAGGGAGGCACTGGATGAGCTAGACCCTATCGTCCCTTGTCTTCATGTAATAAGACTTCCCCTTAAGGCACTAGAGGTTGTAGCACCAATTTACATCATGGTGGGTTAGCCCCAGCCTTATCTTTTCGTTCAGGGCATCCACACAGCCTAAGATCCTGAACACATTAGTGGCACACTGGGTGGGAGATAAGCTGAAGTGCCTAAGATAATCCCTTATCATTGGCCCCATGGGGATCCTCATACCACCCTCTAGAAAGGCGATTATGGGAATCGCCACCTCCCCCTCTTTTCTCCTAATGCACCACTCCCCTTCTCCACAGTACCTCAAACCCACTGTACTGGGGATCTTATAATCAGCAACGAATTTTTCCATTGCCTCCTTAGACTCAACTAACTTCTTAAACCTATCTATCCTAAAGAAATAACAAGGGGCTCAGGGAAAAACGAAGGGGAGAGAAAGAGGAATCAGAGAACAAGGAACTCAGGCGGAAAAGTATGAACCCGAAAGAGAATAGAACTTACATAAATGAGGAAAGGCTCCTCGGACAGGCCTTTTATGTTGAAATGAGGCGTAAGGTCGATTGGAGGCTTGACCAAATTCGGTGTATGTGCACAAGAGCTCTTGAATGCAAAAGTGAAGGAGCAAATCGGTTTGATTGGGTATTTATACCCCCAATTAAAAGTAATCGCATGGACTTTCCCGCCCATTAAGTCAGAAGTATCCCTACCGTCAATTCATCATCACACTGTTGAACGTGGAGTATATAAGGCCGCCAAAATTTAATGAGGGCGTGCTCCAAGTACCGAAACGCCAAGAGCGTTCCTTAAGTAGTCGGAGGGATTTTGGTACTGATAGGAAGACAAGATTTGCCAGACCATGACAAGGACCCAAGGACATCAAAATCCTCCTCCCCACCCAAGGAGCCAGGCAGTAGAATTTTGAGGGGCTATTGTGGGGCCCGAAGATTTGGCAACCCTGGCCCACTCCATATCAGGCCCAAGGCCCATGTCGAAGACAATGAAGTATCCGAGGATGAGCAAGGAAGGTCCAAGTTGTCAAGGAGCATCACCGAGGACGACCATGTCCTCAGCCGACCAATACTGAAGAAGGGAAGGTCGGCGCCCCACCAAAAACACCCTCCAAGGGCATGCCAAAGAAAAGGATAATTACCCAGGGTCAATCGGGGGAATATGGCAAAGGAGTAATTCATAGGGAAGCTGTCATTCCCACATTAAAGGCACGCAACTGACACTCTGGCCGCATTAATGGAGAAGTGACCTCTAAACAGTACTGTCTCGGTTGTAGCATCTAATAGAAGGTCTGGAAAGGCGGCTGATGGGACAAGCCTTCAGACACAGACTCAAATGATCAACAAGTGGAAGGCAGAGATCAGCTGAACAGGACTATATAATAAAGTGAACCCCCAGAGAAGAGGGGGTTCGGAGGGCTGGGTGGCAACCCCTACTTTCATTAGCGATCAGGGAAGAGTTCCTTGGACTGGGCTGAGGACGAATTTCCCCTTTAAAAACCTAGCCAAATCTCACTTGATGATCTTGTGAACCCACACCAACCGTTGTATCATTCGCTAATGCCTAGTCCTTCTATCCACTCTTTACAAATTTATTGTATAAGGTTAACTAGGCTTGGGTCCACTCATCCCCAAGGGGGAAGCGCCCGAACCAGGTCCCTACACTTATATATATATATATATATAAGAAAAAGACATTTTTTTTTTGGAATAAAGGCATTTTTTAAAAGAAAGTTTTAAAAGAAAACTCTTTTCTTTTTTTAAGGGTTTTGTTTAAAAATAACATTTTTCTTAGAAAAAAGGAAGGAAGAAGAAACTTTATTTTGAAAAGCATTTCCTTAGAAAAATATGTAAAGGATATGTTTTTACACAAGCAACTTTTAATTTATGGTAACATTATTGAGAAAAATAAAGAACAACAATATAGAGTGCCATGTATTTAAAAGCGAGTAAAATGCTGAAAAGTAAATTGGGCAAATTACAACTTACCCACCTGTGGTTTGACCGAAAATTTAAGTTACCTACCTGTGATTTGAAATAAATTAGAGTTCCATAACCCATCTCTGTTAAAAATAGAGCTAAATATGTAATTTTGCTCCACTTTTATGTCTCTCTCCTCCAAAAATACAAAAAACATAAAAATACAATATCAAATAAGATAAAAAAGAATTCATTGGAACACTTGCATCATGAGATTTCAAACCACAGATAGATAAACAACTTAAATTTTAGTCAAACCTCAAGTGAGAAAAGTATCATATTTCAAACCACATGTGTGCAACTTAAATTCTAGCCAAACCATAGGTGGGTAAGTTGTAATTTACCTAAATAAATAACAAGTAAAGTAAAGAGCTAAAATTTAAATGACTTTAAAGTAAATAGCTGAAAAATAAAGTGCAAAAATTTAAATAACATTAAAATAAAGTGCAGAAATATTGAAAAGATTCATTGGAAAAAGATTTTTTTTTTCTCTCTCTCTCTTAAATAGTTTTTAATCTCTTTCAAGTCTTATGGATGCTTCATCATAAAGAAATGGGAGTTCTAAGCCATCAACTATTTTTATGAGACATACCCATATTATGTTTTACTTGAAGATTAAAAACC
The DNA here is from genome assembly GCA_023736055.1 of Quercus glauca. Classification (NCBI taxonomy): domain Eukaryota; kingdom Viridiplantae; phylum Streptophyta; class Magnoliopsida; order Fagales; family Fagaceae; genus Quercus; species Quercus glauca. Next base: position 23,245,994 of record CM043315.1, read on the forward strand.
ATTTACGAGGGATGAATAGAAACTCTTTTTTTATTTAGGTGTCTAGATAGTAGTGTGTGTGTGTGTGTGTAAGTGCAATAAAGTAAAAGGGAGGGAGATTGTGCAAGAAATTAAATGGATGACATAAAAATATAGGGGAAGGGATTACTTGAAATTAAAATGAATAATATAAATGTAGAGGGGAAGGGATTGCTTGAAATTAAAATGGATGACATACAACTAAAGTAAGAATAATAGAAATCCCTAGATGCCTGATGAAATGGGATTTCTTCCCCCTAAGAGTACTTCTCATGTAGAGTCTAGGAGATGGTTCAATACCCATCTAGGGAAACAATCACAATATCACAAACAAACAATAACTATATAGACATAAAGATAAAGAGATATATACACAACAATAAAGCAAGTAAAATAAAGAGACAATATAAAGAGAAGAACTTCATATATAGACAGTATAGATAGATGATGTTTACATGATAGAATAAAGAAAATGGGATGGGTGTAGTTGTAGAAAAATGACCCCATCCCTACAAGCTTACCCAACAAATTACAAAAAAATGGAAGAGGCCTTTTTTTTTTTCTTTTTTTTTTCTTTTTTTGTAAAGGGTTTCCCACACAGAGAGGAGAGAGAGAAAATTTTCAGAATTTTTAATGATTTTTCAGAATTTTTTTACTCTATTTCTCTATTTTCTCCTCGTTTTTTTTTTTTTTTTTTTTTTTTACAAAAAAGTTCTCTATTTTTTTACAAAAAAATGAGGGGGTATTTATAGGAAGAACGAGGAAAATGGGGGCTAGGTGAAGTGTATTAGGATGAACTCACCTAGCTGCCCAAGGCAAGGGGCGGCTAGGTGAAATGTATCCTCATTGGCCTATTTTGTTATTTTCTTGATTTCTGGTCTAATTTTCACGTAGCTTTTGGGGGGCCCTTCCGAGCTTCGTTTTATTTAGAATTTATATTCTAGAAAAGCCCTAGATGTCTAGTTTCCAATGATCCTAGCGTTGCAAGATTTGGAGCTACGGTCATCGAGATATGGCATCCGGAAGGAAGATGACGCAGTTTTGAAAAATTATGTGACGTTTTTCCTTAAAAAATTTGTATCTTCTAGTCCAGGGTAGATATCATCGAGACCTTTTTATGAGAGGTAGTTAAGACCTCATTCTTCAAGTTGTTTTAGCTGATTTGCTTCAATTCCTGCCCAATCGATACAATTTATTATGCGATTTTATTAGGGATTTTGGTATTTTGGTGATATCTCATCCGTTTCAACTCCAATTTTGGCCCGTAAAATATCTTTTTGAAGGGAAAAATATGCCCTGCAAAATGGCCCAAAATTCAACTTGATTCGACAGTTGAATCAAAAAGTCAACTTTTTGACCATAACCGATTAGGGTCTTGGCCTCAATTGCTATCAAAAGGGATTTTAAATGTTATGACCCTTTGATCCACTATCCGATCATGTTGTATTTATTTTTTTTTATCCTTTTTGGATTTGAAACTTGTAATTTTGCTCCTTTTTTTTACAATTTTTTTTTTTTTTTTTAATTTTGGCATTTGTTTTTACGCACGAATTGGGGTCGGACAAAATACAGTATCGACAAATGTATGTACTTATCTCACATATATGTGTGATTGATGCATATATGGATCTCATATATATATATATATATATCAAAGCCATTCTTTTCTGGCCGGTGATAGTGTTGTTGTGTCTTTATTTCTTGTCTATGTCTACCCGAAACTTTAGTACTCTATTGTTGTGTTCCCTTCTTACCGTCATTGGAGCCACCCTAGATGTAAAGTGAATTCCCAAAACCAAATTGTAAGGCCCGTTTGAGCTAGAGAGGGTGTGTAGGGCATGAGAGGTATAGGGTTGCATAGGGTATGTGTTACAAAATGCAACGGTTGTGAGAAAAACATGATAATTGAGTGTTAAACCTAGGATAGTATGGATAAGTTGTGGAGATCCAACTACTTTGTCAGCTCCAGGACTAGTTGTCTTCCTGATATTGCAAATGAAGAAGATCACACTGTTGATGAACATGAGCTCCTTGATTTCAAGAAATGGAATATTCCTAAAGTTGATACTAAAACTATTTATAAAACTAGTAGGGCTGAAACTACTTTTCTTCCCATTTACAAAGTTAGAACTGTTGAACAAATATTTTCTATTTCAAAAACTCATGAAAAATGTTGCTTGTTTTCTAAAAGAAATATTATTGATTTCCTTGCTAAAAAACTCGATTATTTGCATATTGGAATGGTTCAAGTTGCTGTTAAACCACTTACTAGAAAAGGAATAAATGCTTTTGTTCTTATGTGTTTAAGAGATGCTAGATTTAAGAATTTTAAAGATAACATTCTTGGTATGTTTACTGCTTCTTTGTATGATGGTCCTGTTTATTTTAACTGTTATCCTAATATTACTCTTGCTTTGGATGATCCTAGTATTGTTAAAGATTTAACTTTAAATATTGCTTCATCTGGTTATCACATGGAAGAAGGTAGTAAGCCTTTTGCTTTGATTTATCGCATTTATTACAAACTATTAGGTACTCAATTAAATCCTGGTGCTAAGAATCACAGAGAACCTTCTGGTAAAAAAATGTTAATCACATGTTCAGCTCCTGGTGCTAAAGTTCAGGTTCAAAAAATGATTCAATGGCAAGATGTTAAGCTTCCCACTAAATGGTTGTTGGAACAAGAATCCCCTATTGCTAAACCTGTTTTTGATGAGCTAGATCTCACACATATTCAACAATATTTTGATGGTATTGTTAAAATAAGTTTTCAAAACAATCAATTCTTGAGGATCAAGGAAGGAAGACATTCCTTTGCTAGATCTGAAAGTATTTAAAAAGCAATCAAGATCTCAATGAATTTTTACAAAAGAGTCTTGAAAAACCTACTGATTTGAAGCTAAAAGGTGTTTCAAGTGATAGATCGCATAGTAGCTCTGTTTTCTATTCCACCAAACCTGAACCCTCTTCTCCATATGGCAAATCTGCTAATGAAGAGGAAGAGGACACTAGATTTGTTTGTCCATTTGATTCTGATTTTCCTCCTATTGAAAATCCTGTTTACCAAAACCAATTAAGAGTTTTAAATGTTTTGAATGAAAGTTTTGAAATTGATATGGTTTCCCTGTATAATGAATTTATGCTTGCAAAAAATAGAGATAAGAGAAAATATTACCAAAATACTTTTGCTTAGTCTGAGAAAGACCGAGTTAAAAGGAAATGAAAAGAATAGATGAATCAATTGAAAAAACATATTTTGTTTTTTGATTTTCATGAAAACCATTATGTTTCAAAACATAATTTGAATGTGATAAAGAAATCAAATTTTGTTAAAGAAGATAAAACCATTGTTAGATCTAGTCATCCGCCTCTTGAGACAATTTTAATAAAAACTCAAAAGATTGATGTTAAGGCCCCCCTTTCAAAATTGCTGATGATCAAACTCCTATCATTAGTATTCTTGAACAAAACAATTTTACTAATGAATCTTTGTATGTTATTGGTCAACAGCTTGACTGTATTAAAGAAAAAATTGTTGAAAAAACTGTTTCTGTTGAAAAACTTGTTTCTATCAAGACTGAGAAACCTTTGATTGATTTACCCAGTCAAGATAAAAAAAGTAAGTTTAAAACTTTCCAATCTAAAACTCTTGAGATTGTTGAAAAAATGCTTGCTGATTTAAAGATTAAAACTGAGGGTACTACAAGTACTCCTATTGCTTGCACTACTTCAAAAAATGAAAAAGTAATTGATTTTGAAGAAAATACAGATTCTGATACAATATCTTCTGTCTTTGCAAAAAAGATTTTTGATGATGATTTACTAGAAATTAAAAGATTTGTTGGAAGTTCCAAACCTATGTTTTTTACAAAAAATTGGCATTCAAAACCTACTCCTCTTGATATGCAGTTTGAAGAAAGACCTTTTCAAACACAGTTTTCTGTTTCTGCTGATAAGATTTATGAATGGAATATTGATGGTTTTTCTGAACAAGAAATTATTAATAAAATGGGTCATATGTCTATGATTGGAATTGCTTATGTTAATAACCATAATCTTGATCACCCTGAGATTGTTGACCTTCTTGCTACTGTTTTTCTGGCGCTTTTCGTGGATGGTGGGATTCATATCTCACAGAAGATTCCAGAGAATCTATTAAACATGCTGTTAAAAAGAATGATGAAGGTTTGCCTATTTTTGATGAAAGTATTGGTCGAGGTATTCCTGATGGTGTTAATACCTTGATTTACACTATTATCAAACATTTTGTTAGTACTCAATCCAATATTTCGTCTCGAATTTCTAATTTGCTAAATAATTTGAGATGTCCTACTATGCCTGATTACAGATGGTATCAAGATGTTTTCCTTTCCAGAGTAATGCATTGGAAAGACTGTTTCAAACCTTATTGGAAAGAAAAGGTTATTAACGGTCTGCCTCCTATCTTTGCTCATAAGGTAAAACAAGAGTTAATTGGTAAAAATGAATCTATTGATTATGATAATTTAACTTATGGTGATATTTTAAGCACTATTTAAAAACTTGGTATTAATATGTGCAATGATGAAAAATTGTTAAAATACCAATTAAAAAATAAAAGAAAAGCTAAATATGAAATGGGTAATTTTTGTGAACAATATGGTTTGCCCCCTATTACTCCTTCAAGGAAAAAGGGTAAAAAACATGATAAATCTTGTAAAAATTATAGCCATAAAAAACATAAAAAATACAGAACTAATTTTAATGATTTTTATGCTAAAAAGAAAAATGTTTTTAAAAAATATGACAAACAAATATCAAGTAAAGGTAAATGTTTTAACTGTGGTAAACCTGGACATTTCAATAAAGATTGTAAACAAAAACCTTATAAGTTAAAGAATAAGTTTAACCTGTTAAACATTGATGATAAAGATCAAGAAGAATTATTCAAAATCCTTGAATCAAACAATTCGTCTGATTCCTTGGAAGATGATTTTTCTTTTTCAACTAATTCTCGCTATCAATTTGCTGATGATTCCTCTGATTCACCAAATGTTTGGTTGTAGAGATTCCTGTTGCAATGTTATTAAATCTGTTAATACTCTCACTAAAGGTGAAGAAAATGAAAGTTTATTGGTTAAATTGATAAGTCAAATTGAAAATCTTGAATTACAAAAAGAATATTTGGACAAGTTTAAGAAGAATTTGAGAAAAGATGAAACTAGTAAAAAACTTAAATCAGCGATAAGTTTTGAAGAAACTTTAGAAAGATTTAATATAAAGAAATCCAAAGATTTAACTGTTAATGATCTTCAACATGAAATTAATATTGTTAAACAAGAGATAAGTGAGTTAAAACATGAATTTAAAAACATTAAAAGTGATAATAATAATCTTAAACAAGAATTGTTAATGTTAAAAATTGATAATAAAAAAAAACCTTGACAAATCTGATAATGAACAAGATGAACAAGATGAGCTCAAAGATAGAGATGAATCCAATCAACAAGCTCTTCTTTCTAATAAAGTTATTGTTGATAATTCTCAACTTAATCTTGTTAATAAAGTGCTTCCTCCAAAATGGTTTACAAAAGTAAAAATTGTTGTTTCTCATGATTATCATTTCACTGTTATTGTTATGATTGATTTTGGTGCGGATATGAACTGTATCCAAGAAGGATTGATTCCTTCAAAATATTTTGAAAAATCAACTGAAAGATTGGTTTCTGTTAATGGTACTCAAATGAAAATTAAATATGAATTGAATAATGCTCATGTTTGCCATGATAATGTCTGTTTCAAGATTACTTCCGTTCTTGTGAAAAACATGACTAATAAAGTGATTCTTGGTTTGCCATTTATAAATGCTTTGTATCCTTTTCTTGTTGAACATGATGGAATTACTACTGATCCTTTTGGATAGAAAGTAAAATTCAAATTTGCTTCAAAGTTTGAAATTGATAATAATGATGCTTTAAATCTGATTCATGCTAAAATCAAACATCTTGACTTCCCTCCGCAAGAAGTTAGAAACAAGAAAATTGCTGAACAACTTTCTGATAACTTGTTGCAATCAAAAATTGATAATTTTCAGAAGATTCTAATTGATGATTGTTTTGATAATTGCTCTGATGTTCCTGATGATTTTTGTTTTAAGAATAGATACCATGTTAATCCATCTTATGCTAAAGACTTTCCTACTAATGTGCTTACTCAAGAACCAAGAGTGGGTTTTTGCCAATGTTTCACAATTGCCTTTGAAGGTAACACTCATGTGCCAAACTGCTAACTATTACCAAATATCCTAATATTCTCAATGATTCTTTGCAAGAATCAGGCAATGATGCGTGGATAAATACCACTAATAAGTGGGATAATAATAATATTTGTATTTATACCACTAGTAAGTGCATTATTATGGCTTCCTCAGCAAAGAGGAAAAACAAGGGAAAAAGCTCCTGCACAGGACTATTCTCAAAACAAAAGGCTCCTAGTGGGACAACCTTTTGAAATGCAAGAAGGCGCATCTTCTGGGATAAAACCTAGTGGATCAACATCCCTTCAAGGATATGTCCCAGCAAAAATGACATATTCCAATGGTGATATGATAATTTCGTTACAGAAAGTCTTATCTAGATCCTTACAATTTCATAATAGAGTCTATAGTGAATTACCAAATTCCATAAAATTTATTATTGATAATCTCTATGTTGCTTTTACTAGAAACCACCATTCCCTATTTGAAAAAACCCTCAAAGCTCTCAAAATCCACCTTGTTAACCTTACTGCTCAAAATGAGGCTTATATGAGCCACTATGCCAACCTTGCTTCAGAAAACAACCCTGTTTCAGAAAATGACCTTGTTTCAGAAAATAATCTTGTTACGGAAAATGAGGCTCTTAGAATTCGCCTTAAAGCCTACATTAGTCAACTCTTTGGCAAAGAGGATATCCATTCAAAGGATAAAATGACCAGAATGGGCACTGATTATGCTAGATTGAGCCTTAAGACCCAATCTATGTTAAGAAGTGCTTTTGCCAACTTGCCATCAGATATACAATCCCGTATTCTGAGAAGCAAGGCTATGTTTAGGTCTTTCGACCTATGGTTCAAATGTTTCAAAAAACTTGTTATAGCTACTATTCCTAATCCAGATGAATTAGATGAAGCTAATAACGTATTTATTCAGCTAGAATGGGAAGAACACTTTGGGAGTACTCTCAGAGTGTGTGAAAAGAAACACTCATTTCCTGGTCTTCTAATTAATTATGATGATGGTTCATATGTTGCTGATGATTCAGATGATGATGATGATAGGGATCCTAACTGGCTTTCCCAAATGTTTGAATATGGCTTTATCAGGTTCATAAAATTAACAAGCCATTATCAAGCCAGTCAACTTCCACAACTTATTCAGGATGCTATTAAAGGATTTAAAAGTCCTTTTGTTTCCATCAAATGCTGGAGTACTTTGCCAAAATGGGAAAGAGATAACTAGATGAATGTCCAACCCTCAAAGTATCTCATTCTCATTAATGGTCACACTCACCAAGGGCAATGGTTTGAAGGAAATTCTTACTTGTCCTTTAATGATCCTTATGCTCTTGCAGAATGTTGGAGAAATTATTTTAATAATCAAATTATTGAAGTTGCTCAAAATCTATGGAAAGATTATCATTTCATAGGAAGCATAAATAGAATTTATGTTTTTGGTCCCAAGCCATATACTAATGCCATTGCTCATTTGCGGATAACTAATCATTGTAATCCAAAAAGTTTTCTCATCCCAGGGAGAAGGCTAGTGTTTGAGCCAATTTTATATTGTAGATTCTGTAATCAATATGCTATTGTGGATTCTGTAATCAATATGCTATTTACCATGAACATGAATCTACAAGGTCCTTTTGATCCTTTTGATGGTTATCCATTCGATGCTCCTTCTACTAATTAATGAGTGGCCTCCTCGGATTATTGTTACTGCTATAGCACTACTGTTTTGGAATTCTTGTTCTCATTGATAAAGTTACTCTCCCATACTACTCCCACAGTCAGAAACTGTTTGGTCGAGATACTCCTGATCTTACAGTTGACTGATGATTGATTTCCCTATTTGTCTAGCCTACACAATGACTAAAAATGTTACAATATCCAAAAAAGCTATGATGAAGTCCCATGCGCCTGCTGTGAAGTCCCTGTGAAATCCTATACGTCTGACAAGCCCTTAGGAATAAAGATATTTCTTAAAGCTCATAATGGGGTTCTTGAAAAGAAAAAGAAGGGAATCCACATACTTTGGTCTTGCCATGTTTCTTCCGACAAAGTCTGGATATTGTAGGTTAAAGAAAAGGACAAAAATTTTCAGCTGATTTTTAAGTCAAAAAGTGGAAAAAACATTGTTCACTTTTATTGTTCATAAATTACTCTTCACAAATTACTGTTCACGGATTACTGTTCACTGACACTATTCACTCCGAACTTTTGCCTATTTAAGGAGGGCTGTCCCTTAAGCTTAAGACAGAATTTTTCATGGAATTTTCTCAAAATTCTCACCTTAGAAAATCTTCTTTCCTTAGAAGCTTTCCTTTGAGTTAGAGAGTTCCTACTACCTTGTTCCTACTACTACTTTCCCTAAAAACCTTGTAATTAGGACTAGTTCAAGCTTTGTAACTGTTAACATGTACTGTTGAGATCTTGTATTGACTACTACTAGAAGTGTTTGTTCTACTTTCAATAACAAGTTTTTTCAGCTTTCTGTTTAATACACTACTTGTTGCTACCGCCATCTCGGATGGTTCTAAATTTCTGTTTTGATATATATATGTATATATACTACTTGGCTGGTTATATCGTCTTACTATTGTCTTAAATTACTTGCACTTTTATTTTAACTGCAATACCGCCTTCTTGGCTAGTTCTACTTTTGCTTATATTACTTTCAATATAATATATTGTGCTTCCATCTCTTCTGCTGTGCGTCCCCTTCCCTATTTTGGTATCAGAGCCATTCTTTTCTGGCTGGTGATAGTATTTTTGTGTCTTTGTATCTTGTCTATGTCTACCCGAAACTTTGAGACTCTGTTGTTGTGTTCCCTTCTTACTGTTGTTGGTGCCACCCTAGACGTAAAGTGAATTCCCAAAACCTGACTGTAAGGCCCGTTTGAGCCAAGAGAGGGTGTGTAGGGCATGAAAGGTATCGGGTCGCTTAGGGTAGGTGTTACGAAATGCAATAGTTATGAGAAAAACATGACAATTGAGTGTTGAACCTAGGATAGTATGGATAAGTTGTGGAGATCCAACTCCTCTGTCAGCTCTAGGACTGGTTGTCCTCCTGATATTGTAAATGAAAAATATCACACTGTTGAAGAAATGGAATATTCCTAAAGTTGATACTAAAACTATTTACAAAACTAGTTAGGTTGAAACTACTTTTCATCCCATCTACAAAGTTAGAATTGTTGAACAAATATTTTCTATTTCAAAAACTCATGAAAAATGTTGCTTGTTTTCTAAAAGAAATATTAACGATTTCCTTGCTAAAAAACTTAGTTATTTGCATATTGTTATGGTTCAAGTTGCTGTTAAACCACTTACTAGAAAAGGAATAAATGCTTCTGTTCTCATGTGTTTAAGAGATGCTAGATTTAATAACTTTAAAGATAGCATTCTTGGTATAATCACTGCTTCTTTGTATGATGGTCCTATTTATTTCAACTGTTATCCTAATATTACTCTTGCTTTGGATGATCCTAATATTGTTAAAGCTTTGACTTTGAATATTGCTTTATCTGGTTATCACATGGAAGAAGGTAGTAAGCCTTTTGCTTTGATTTATCGTATTTATTATAGACTGTTAGGTACTCAATTGAATCTTGGTGCTAAGAATCATGGAGAACCTTCTAGTAAAACAATGTTAATCACATGTTCAACTCTTGATGCTAAAGTTCAAGTTCCAAAAATGATTCAATGGCAAGATGTTAAGCTCCCTACTAAATGGTTGCTGGAACAAGAATTTCCTGTTGCTAAACCTGTTTTTGATGAGCTAGATCTCACATATATTCAATAATATTTTGATGGTACTGTTAAAATAAGTTTTCAAAACAATCAACCCTTGAGGATCAAAGAAGGAAGACATTCCTTTGCTGGATTTGAAAATATTTTAAAAAGAGATCAAGATCTCAATGAATTTTTACAAAAGAGTTTTGAAAAACCCACTGATTTGAAGCTAAAAGGTGTTTCAAGTGATAAATCTCAAATCAGCTCTGTTTATGATTCCACTAAACTAGAACCTTCTTCTCCATATGGTAGAACTGCTAATGAAGAAGAAGAAGATACCAGATATGTTTGTCCATCTGATTCTAATTTTCCTCCTATTGAAAATCCTGTTTACCAAACCCAATTAAGAATTTTAAATGTTTTGGATGAAAGTTTTGAAAGAAAAAATGAATCAATTGAAAAAACATATTTTGTTTTTTGATTTTCTTGAACACTATTATGTTTCAAAAGATGAAGTTTCAAAACATCATTTGAATGTGATAAAGAAATCAAATTTTGTTAAAGAAGATGTTAAGGACATATTTTATGTAGTTAGCTAATCCTTTGACAAAACGCACTTTACTTGTATTTGGGTAGATCTAAGATGTGTTTAATACTTCAAGGAACATGTTGTTCAAGTCTAGTATTAAAGCCATGAAGATTGGACCAAGAAACAAGTGAAGAAAAGGTGTTCAATAAAGCTAGACAGATATCTCGACACCTGTGGATAGATAGCTCGACAGCTTCTCAACACCTCCTCGACACTTGGCTATCGTTGAGCTCTTCAGCTGATTCTTATCCCAATCTTGATAGCTTCTCGATAGCTTGTCGATCGATCGAGAAAGTTTCTGTCCCTTCGACACCTTTTCGACACCTCCTCGATAGCTGCTATCTGTCAAGATTCATTAAATCTCGACATCTGCTCGACACCTTCTCGAAAGCTGCTATCTGTCGAGGTTATGGGAATTCAGATTTCTGTTTTTGGGCCAGGCTTATGTATTTGTTTAGGGTTTCTTTTCTCACAACCCTAGACCTATATAAGGCTTATTTTAGAGGCCGTCACAGAGGAGAATACAAGGAGAACACATTCAAAAGGTGAACGATACCTTATTCTCTCTAAAAGAAGCTACTGCGTCTTTGCGCCTTAGAGTTTTGTAACCAAGTGCTTCTTGATCTTCATTCTTGATGAAGTGAAGAACTTTGCAACCAACATCTTCTTCTAGTTGGTGATTGAAGTCGCGTACTGGGATTCGCGCAATTGGTTAGTCACGTACTGGGATTCGTGCAACAAAAAAGGTGGCGTTCATATATTGAAGAGTTCAGAGGTTCTAAAGAGGTAAAAGGTTTTTGCTGTGAGTTCATCTACAGGGATTGTAGAGTCTAGGGACAAAGGTTTTGTACTAGATCTGAAACTTCTCTTTACTATAGTGGATTGCTTTTCGGGAAGGTTTCCCCCTAGGCTTTTTTACTGTGAAACTGGTTGATTTCATTGGTTTTCCTAGGTCATCATATCTTGTCTTATTTATTTTTCCGCTGCATGATTTTGACATGATATTGATGTTTGTGTGTTTTAACAAGTTTTAATTAATAATAAATCTAATTAACAACTTGGGTTTAAAACTTGTTAATTCTATCAACCAGGGTCTAAATTTCCCAACAAGTGATATCAGAGCGGGTTCACTCTGATTGGATTAATTTCCTGAGTGTGATCCTTGACCCCCGTTGTCATGGATTCTCTTGATTGCTTTGATGTGCATGATCTTGTGTTGAATGATGATGATGATATTCAAGATGCCTATTGCAAGCTTTATAATTTTTGTATGAAATCTCTTGAATATTCTACAAAATTAAAAGCTAAATTTAATAAGGAAAAGCTTGAAAAAGATGATTTGATTGCAAAATTGGATGAAGCCAATAATTTGAATGAGAATTTTAAAAATCAAATTTCATTTCAGGTGGACAAAATAAAAAGTTTGGAAGAGCAACTAGTTGAATTTAAAACTGAAGTTGAAAAATTGACTAGTGCCAAACTGGTTGTTGAGCCTAACTCAAAAGAAAAGGAATTTTATATTCCTCCTTTTAAAAGGAAAAATCAAGAGTTGAAGGCTAATATTGCTAGGATAGACAAAGGTAAACAATCTGATTTTAATGCTGAAGTTTCTAAGCCTATGCCTAAAACTCCTCCTAGGCTGAATGATAAATTTGAATTTGTCCCCACTTGTCATCATTGTCATATTGTTGGTCATATTAGGCCAAATTGTCCTAAGTTGAGGTCTCTGTCAACCTCTAAGGTTAGACCTCCTTCTAGGAAGCCGAGTAGTTCTAAAACTACTCATGTTTGTCACCATTGTGGTGTTGCTGGACACATTCGTCCTCATTGTTTTAAGTTGTATCCTCAAAAGCAATTGTCCAAACGGTCACAGGTTTCCTTTCAAGGACCTACACCTTTTTTTGGAGAGCTATTAAAAGTTTTGAACTTTTTAACTCAATTTCAGGAGAATTCTAATTCTTCTATGTCCTTTAGTAGACATACTAGGACACGTGCCTTTTTATCTTCACGGCCAAAGACTCGTGCTGTGTGGGTGAGAAAGGAGCCTAAGACTTAATTGTCTTTTCTGTTTGTCCTCTACTTTAATTCTTTCTATCTAAAGTAGGACTTTCTTTGCTTGATTTGGAATCATGCTTTCATGCATCTGCATTTTTCTATCATACTTTCATGCATATGCATCCTTCTTTCTGCTTTCATGTTTGTTGTATGTTTTTCTTTGGTTGTTTTATTTTTAAAATAAAAATAAAAAAAAAATCAGAAAAATACAAAAACAGTGTGTGTTTTGTGTACTTTGGTACTTGTGTACCTTGGATGGCCAATAAAACAAAGTTTTCTAAACTTTGTATCTCTTGTAACTTAGATGAGCATCTTTATGCACAACTAAGCAAGTGAGCTTTGTGGCTCGTGTTTGTGATGAGTAAGATTAGGTTATCTCTTAAAACTTAACACTCATATCACTCTTTTTGACGGGTAGGACTAGAAAATCCTAAGAGAAAGGCATAAATAACCATCTCACCACTGTTGCCCGCCAATCATTAATGACATCTGTATGTTTTGGCATAGCAAAAGTATGATGTCAATGACATTTGTGTGCTTCAGCATAGCAAAATTGGAATGTCAAAATATCAATGGGTATTTCTTTTCTCTCTCTTATTATATGCCCATGTATAATATGCTTAAAAAGAAAATATGCAAAGAAATAAAAAGCAAAAAGATTAAAAATGCTTTAAATATGGTTGCAAGCGTGTATTCTAGGAGATGTGGGAGTTATAGGATGTACCTCGAAGGTGATAGTCCCCATCAAACAGTTATGATTGTGTGTGAGTTAAAGTTATTTTCTCATATCTCAGATCATCATAACATGTATACACATATGCAATCTTGCGATGTTTTTCACACACAACACGCAATATTCTTTGCTACTTTTCATACATGTACAGGTACAATGTGATTTGGCCATCACTAAGGTTTTACATGTGTTAATGTATGCTCACTAAACTGTCTTGACTTGTTTTTGAAATATAAAATTGGTTAGACTTGTCTAGTGTGTGTGTTTTGGGATCAATGTGCTTAACATTTTTTTTTTGAGAGATTTGTTTTTCACATATTTTGCATCCTTCTTTTATCTTGTCATCCATAGCATCTTGTTTCATTACATTCATGCATTTATATGGATTTCTTGTGCCCCCATGATCTTCCTTGATCATCTTTATGTTTCTCGGGTGAAGCTTTCTAGCTTCTTGTACCCTTTGTCAATCATGACAAAAAGGGGGAGAATTTGTGGAGTTTAAGATTCTACATGTTAGGGGGAGAAATACATGCCTCTGTAAGGGGGAGTTGTGTTTCATCTTGTTAGGGGGAGTGCTTACCTCCTTCTTCTTGTTCCTTGGGTCTTGTGACCATGTTTACATATATTGAACTTTTCTTCTTTATATGTTAATGTATGTTTCTTTCACCTATCTCTACATGTGTTGTTTCTTTTCTATCTTTATACACATGTTTCTTTATTTGTATGCAATCTTTTATTTCTGTCTCACACTAAGATGCCTTGATGAGTTTTGTTTAAAGTGTTTCAGAAATATAGGTTGTCAAAGTCTATTTGCCATAAACTCTCTTCTTGCAAAGTTTTTCAAGAGTTTGTGTTAGGATAGATTTTATTGTATTCAACAAGTGAATATGAGTTGAGTGATTTATGACTTCTCTCAAATGTTCATTTGTTTGTTGTGGTTTTGTTACGGATTGCAAAAGGGGGAGATTGTTAAGGACATATTTTATGTAGTTGGCTAATCCTTTGACAAAACGCACTTTACTTGTATTTGGGTAGATCTAGGATGTGTTTAATACTTCAAGGAACATGTTGTTCAAGTCTAGTATTAAAGCCATGAAGATAAGACCAAGAAACAAGTGAAGAAAAGGTGTTCAATAAAGCTGGACAGATATCTCGACACCTGTGGATAGATAGCTCGACAGCTTCTCGACACCTCCTCGACACCTGGCTATCTGTCGAGCTCTTCAACTGATTCTTATCGCAATCTTGATAGCTTCTCAATAGCTTGTCGATCGATCGAGAAAGTTTTTGTCCCCTCGACACCTTCTCGACACCTCCTTGATAGCTGCTATCTGTCAAGATTCATTAAATCTCGACATCTGCTCGACACCTCCTCGATAGCTGCTATCTGTCGAGGTTACGGGAATTCAGATTTCTGTTTTTGGGCCAGGCTTATGTATTTGTTTAAGGTTTCTTTTCTCACAACCCTAAACCTATATAAGGCTTATTTTAGAGGCCGTCACAGAGGAGAATACAAGGAGAACACATTCAAAAGGTGACCGATACCTTATTCTTTCTAAAAGAAGCTACTGCGTCTTTGCACCTTAGGGTTTTGTAACCAAGTGCTTCTTGATCTTCATTCTTGATGAAGTGAAGAACTTTGCAACCAACATCTTCTTCTAGTTGGTGATTGAAGTCGCGTACTGGGATCCACGCAATTGGTTAGTCACGTACTGGGATTCGTGCAACAAAAAGGGTGGCGTTCATATATTAAAAAGTTCAGAGGTTCTGAAATGGTAGAAGGTTTCTGTTGTGAGTTTATTTACAGGGATTGTAGAGTCTAGGGACAAAGGTTTTGTACTAGATCTGAAACTTCTCTTTACTATAGTGGATTACTTTTCGGGAAGGTTTCCCCCAGGTTTTTTTACTGTGAAACTGGTTGGTTTCATTGGTTTTCCTGGGTCATCATATCTTGTCTTATTTATTTTTTCGCTGCATGATTTTGACATGATATTGATGTTTGTGTTTTTTAACAAGTTTTAATTAATAATAAATCTAATTAACAACTTGGGTTTAAAACTTATTAATTCTATCAACCGGGGTCTAAATTTCCCAACAGAAGATAAAACCATTATTAGGTCTAGTCATCCGCCTCTTGAGACAATTTTGATAAAAACTCAAAAGATTGATGTTAAGGCCTCCCCTTTCAAAATTGTTGATGATCAAACTCCCATTGTTAGTCTTATTGAACAAAACAATTTTATTAATAAATCTTTGCATGTTATTGGTCAATAGCTTCACTGTATTGAAGGAAAAATGGTTGAAAAAACTATTTTTGTTGAAAAACTTGTTTCTGTCAAAACTGAGAAACCTTTGATTAATTTACCCAGTCAAGATAAAAAATTTAAGTTTAAAACTTCCCAATCTAAAACTCTTGAGATTATTGAAAAAATGCTTGCTGATTTAAAGGTTAAACCTGAGGGTACTTCTACAAGTACTCTTGCTACTTGCGCTATTTCAAAAAATGAAAAAGAAATTGTTTCTGAAGAAAATATAGATTTTGATATAGTTTCTTCTACTTTTGCAAAAAAGGTTTTTGATGATGATTTACCCGAAATTAAAAGATTTGTTGGAAATTCCAAACCTACATTTTTTACAAAAAATTGGTATTCAAAACCTACTCCTCCTGATATGCAATTTGAAGAAAGACCTTTTCAAACTCAGTTTTTTGTTTTTGCTGATAAGATTTATAAATGGAATATTAATGGTTTGTCTAAATAAGAAATTATTAATAAAATGGGTCATATGTCTATGGTTGGAATTGCTTATGTTAATAACCATAATCTTTGATCACCATGAAATTGTTGAGCTTTTTGCTACTGGTTTTTTTGGCACTCTTCATGGATGGTGTGATTCATATCTCATAGAAGATTCCAGAGAATCTATTAAACATGCTATTAAGAAGAATGATGAAGGTATGCCTATTTTTGATGAAAGTATTGGTCGAGGTATTCCTGATGGTGTTAATAGCTTGATTTATACTATTATCAAACATTTTGTTGGTACTCCATCTAAAATTTCGTCTCGAATTTCTGATTTGCTAAATAATTTGAGATGTCCTACTATGTTTGATTACAGATGGTATCAAGATGCTTTCCTTTCTGATTATGATAATTTAACTTATGGTGATATTCTAAGCACTATCAAAAAACTTGGTATTAATATGTGCAATGATGAAAAATTGTTAAAACACCAATTAAAAAATAAAATAAAAGCTAAATATGAAATGGGTAATTTTTGTGAACAATATGGTTTGCACCCTATTGCTCATTCCAGGCAAAAGGGTAAAAAATATGATAATTCTCACAAAAATTTATAGCCATAAAAAACATAAAAAATGTAGAACTAATTTTAATGATTTTTATGCTAAAAAGAAAAATGTTTCTAAAAAATATGATAAACAAAGACCAGGAAAAGGTAAATGTTTTAACTATGGAAAACCTGGACATTTCAGTAAAGATTGTAAACAAAAACCTGGTAAGTTAAAAAATAAGTTTAATATGTTAAACATTGATGATAAAGATCAAGAAGAATTATTCAAAATCCTTGAATCAAACAATTCGTTTGATTCCTTGGAAGATGATTTTTCTTCTTCAACTGATTCTTACTATCAATCTACTGATGATTCCTCTGATTCTCCAAATGTTAAAATTGGTTGAAGAGATTCCTGTTACAATGTTATTAAATCCGTTAATACTCTCACCAAGGGAGATGAAAATGAAAGTCTATTGGTTAAATTGATAAGTCAAATTGGAAACCCTGAATTACAAAAGGAATATTTGGATAAGTTTAAGAAGAATTTGATAAAAGATGAAACTAGTAAAAAACTTAAATCAACAATAAGTTTTGAAGAAACTGTGGCAAGATTTAATAAAAATAAATTCAAAGATTTAACTATTAATGATTTACAACATGAAATTAATATTGTTAAACAGGAGATAAATGAATTAAAACATGAATTTAAAAACATTAAAAGTGATAATAATGATCTTAAACAAGAATTGTTAATGTTAAAAATTGATAAAAAAACTTGACAAATCTGATAATGAACAAGATGAACAAGATTACCTCAAAGATGGAGATGAATCCGGTCAACAGACTCTTCTTTCTGATAAAGGTATTGCTGATTCTCAACTTAATCTTGCTAATACAAAACTTCCTCCACAATGGTTTACAAAAGTTAAAATTGTTGTTTCACATGATTATCATTTCACTGTCATTGCTATGATTGATTTTGGTGCGGATATGAATTGTATCTAAGAAGGATTGATTCCTTCAAAATATTTTGAAAAATAAACTGAAAGATTAGTTTCTACTAATGGTTCTCAAATGAAGATTAAATACGAATTAAACAATGCTCATGTTTGCAATGATAATGTCTGTTTCAAGATTCCTTTTGTTCTGGTAAAAAATATGACTGATGAAGTGATTCTTGGTTTGCCTTTTATAAATGCTCTGTATCCTTTTCTTGTTAAACATGATGGAATTACTATTGGTCCTTTTGGACAGAAAGTAAAATTCAAATTTGCTTCAAATTTTGAGATTGATAATGACGATGCTTTCAATCTAATTCATGCTAAAATCAAACATTTTAACTTCCTTCATCAAGAAGTTAGATACAAGAAAATTGCTGAACAACTTTCTGATAAATTGTTGCAATAAAAAATTGATAATTTTCAAAAAATTCTGATTGATGATGTTTGCTTTGATGTTCCTAATGCTTTTTGGCATAGAAGAAAACATATTGTTGATTTGCCATATGTTAAAGATTTTGATGAAAATAACATTCCCACTAAAGCTCGCCCTGTTCAAATGAATGCTGAAACTGTTGAGTTTTGCAAAAAAGAGATTAATGATTTACTTCAGAAAAGACTCATTAGGAATAGCAAGTCTCCTTGGTCTTGTGCTGGTTTCTTTGTTAAAAAAAAATGTTGAGATTGAGAGAGGAACCCCTCGTCTAGTCATCAATTATAAGCCCTTGAACAAGGTCTTAGAATGGATTAGATATCCCATACCTAATAAAAATAATTTGGTTCATAGATTAAGTAAGGCTGTAATATTCTCCAAGTTTGATATGAAGTTTGGATTTTGGCAGATTCAGATTAGTGAGAAAGATAGGTATGAAACTGCTTTCACCACTCCTTTTGGTCATTATGAGTGGAATGTGATGCCTTTTGGTCTAAAGAATGCTCCGAGTGAATTCCAAAATATTGTGAATGATATTTTCAATTCTTTTAGCCATTTTACCACTGTTTACATTGATGATGTTCTGTTTATTCTAGCTCTATTGATGAACACTGGAAACATTTGTATTCGTTTCTAGATACTATCAAAAGAAATGGTCTCGTTGTCTTTGCTAAGAAAATCAAACTGTTTCAAACAAAAGTCCGCTTCCTTGGTTATGATATTTATGAAGGACAAATTTGTCCTATAGATAGAGCCATTCAATTTGCTGATAAGTTTCCTGATGTTATCACTAATAAAACTCAACTCCAGAGATTTCTTGGGTCACTAAACTCTGTTGCTGATTTCTACAAGGACATGAGGAAACAATGCAAACCTCTTTTTGATCGATTACAAAATAATCCTCCCCCTTGGTCTGATGTCCACACTTCCCTTGTTAAACAAATCAAGTCTCATGTTAAGACATTACCCTGTCTTGGTATTCTCACTATTGATACTTTTAAAATTGTTGAAATTGATGCCTCTGACATTGGTTATAGTGGTATTCTGAAACAAAGGGTTTCCCCAGAGTCCTTTGAACAAATTGTTCGCTTTTATTCAAGAATCTGGAATAATGCAAAGTTAAATTATAGTACTATTAAAAAAGAGATTTTATCTATAGTACTATGTATTTCAAAATTTCAAAGTGATTTATTACACTAGAAGTTTTTACTACGCATTGATTGCAAAAGTGTTAAGTATGTTATTGAAAAAGATGTTGAAAATATTGTCTCAAAACATATTTTTGCCAGATGGCAAGCTATTTTAAGTGTTTTTTATTTTGATATTGAATATATTATAAGAATTTCAAAACACTATCCATGATTTCCTTACCCGTGAATTCTACAGTGTCACAATGGCAAGTAGAAGGTTAAAAGACAAGACACCTACCACTACTAATCAACTTGTTAAAAAAGAACCTGCTTCTCCTTCGGAGATTGTTAACCGTTTCACTCCTTTAGGTACTATTCCCAAACCTAATTACTCCTCTGTTTTAGCCTCAACTTATGATCCTTATGCTGTAACCAATGTTCCCCAACCTGTTAAAACTGTTTATCCCAAAGCCCCCAATACTTCACAATATGTTAAAAAGCAATGTGTTCAAAACCTGTTCTTTATTGAGCCAAATAGGGCTTCCATCATTGATCCCTTTTTACTTGCTACTAGCTATTTTCCCCCAAGGTTTCACTGGATTCCTAAACATGGTGTGAAAAATGTGCAATATTATTCTGACATTTTGCACCATGAAAATTCTATTATCATTAACCCCATAACTGATAAGATCAACACTACTAAGATTATTTATCACAGTGTTTTCCTAAAATATATTATTTCTGAAGAAATGTGGGGCCCTAACCTTGCTGCCACAAGAAGGTTTCCAAAATCCTTTGTTCCTTATTCATATCATGATTATCTCACTGCTTGGTTCAAATTCATGCTTAACCAGAATGACAGCATGACACATTACTGGTTTGTTAATTTTGATAAGAATAATTTTGATTTGCCTCTCTGGTTTGTCCGCTGGTGGACTTACTTTGGTTCTGCTCCTGAGATATTTCCAGATCCATTATTGAATTCCTTCACATATTTCAAAAGTTTGTTTAAAGTTGATTCTCATGGTGCTAAGTTTCCTCCTCTGCTCCATTTTATTAGAAAATATAAAGTTCCATGGATCCTGAAATGGCAATATGAAAAGGATGGTGATACCCTTACACGACGCTGGTATGTTAAGTGGTGGGATAAGTTTCCCCACACACAATCAATTATTAACAATGTTACCAGAGACTTCTCACCATCCAATGCTTTCCTTACAGTTAATAACCACACTCCGGTGTAAACAGCTGAACTGGCCAATGCACCTGCTTCCTCATCTGCTAAAATTGCTAAGCTTTATACCATATCTAAAAAGAAGAGTTCCTCTTTAGATGAAATTCGAAAGGATCCTGATGCTTTGTATGCCCTGCTTAAGATGATTTCAAAAGAAAAAGAAGCTGCCAATGGTTCCGACGATGAACGGTCTTCTAGTGCATCTGTTACAAATAACCCTTACTACCCCCTACAATCAGGAGTGCTTTGGACATGATGAAGAAGATGCGCTTGATTTAGCAGATGATTGATGATTGATTACTTGTCTGGCCTGCACAACGCCCAAAAATGCTACAATGTTCACACCTGCTTAAATTTCACTATTGCTTTACTCCACTAATGATGATAAAGATTCTCCTTGATTTCCCATGCTTTTGAACAGTCCGAGTTCACTTTCGGCATGCTTTGGACAAAGATTATACTGTTCATGTTACTTTTACTTTTACTATTCATTCCAAATTTTGCCTATTTAAGGGGGGCTGTCCCTTAAGCCGAAAACATAATTTTTCATAGATTAACATCAACGATCCAAGAATCCAAGCAGCAGCTCAAAGAGAAAGAAACAGAAGCTTTCAACAACCCTTCGATATATAAGTTCCTATTATAGCACAACTCAGCAAAGTTGTCAAGAGACTTGGTTGTACACTTCAAAGAGAGAAAAATTAAACCTAGTTTACACCAACCCGTGAATTCAAAATGTCATTCTCCATCAAATGATAATGTTCGGTGGACATAAAAAGCTAAAAAGCCACAAAGCTAGTCCCAATTGTTGTTGTGGACCTTTATGGTAGTTTTTGGAATTAATTAGGGGCTTAACTGTGAGCATGAACGCAACTCGTGAAAGGTGTTCATAATAGAAGAGTTCAGATTGGAATTAGAGTTAATTGTTGGGTCTTGTCATTAAGTTACCTACTAAAAAGAGCCCAGGGATAAGAGTTTATCTTAAATTGTAAAAGTTTAATTTGGCAAAAATGGGCAAATGCCCTTTTTGAGCAAAAAAAGCAGCATTCTACCCTCTTTCCCAAACGAATTAGAGAAATTCCCCCCTTTTGTAACTGGATAATAAGACAGGCAAGTTATATGAAGAACTTGATCATATAATAGTCGAGTTATCCTCAGCTTTGTGCCACGCTAGAAAACTAGCGTGGCATTTTCTTTCTCTAATCCCTAAATAACTCGATTATACCAAAAACGAGTTATGTAACCGACTATGCAGATATCGAGTTATACTCTTGTTAAAGCTATTTGTACACTGTCTTGGTGTCAGGCGTACGGGTTCATGTCTTTTAATATAACTAGATTAATGGAATGTCGAGTTATAAAGCATACTCAAACTCCGTAGAATCGAGTTATTCTCGTATATTACCTACCCATCTCCTCCCATTTAGAGTGTCTTACTTTTCGTTTGAACTGAATTCCACTCTGCTCCACAGATCCACAGTTGCTTCCGGACTCAACTAAAATTTGTATCACCTCAGGTAAAAAACTCACACCATAATTTTATGCCAATGGTATTTTCATTTGATATTGTACTAAATTTTTATTTTTTTGGTTGAATGAGTGTGAAGTAAGTACATTGGGGTGATTTTGGTTGTTTGTTGTAGTAAATGTTGGTCACAAGAGAATGAAATCTTTACTATAACAACATTTTGTATTGCACATAATCATCATTGGTCATAATCATATAGAGGCGTGTACACAATCATCATTGGTCAGACATTAACAACAACATTTTATATTGCACACAATGTGTAGACATTAACAACAACGTCTAATGTATATGGTCAAATGTTAGTATTAGTATTTCATTTTTAGCATGTAATAGTACACAAACTTATGAATGTCTTTGTTGTGTACCATTTTATGCAACATTACATTATACCAACAGTTGATGCACACTGTTAACTTGATCATTTGCTATTATTGTATTCAACATCAATGTCTGGTTCTGGCAACCTAGAACTCTATAGGCCTCACGATGTGTTCACTACTATGGGTCGTTGCTGGGTATTGGAAGATGAGTTCAGCTATCCAATCAATCCAAATCTGCAAACTAGTGCTTACATTCACAATACCATGAGACAGGAGTGGGCTTGGTTATTTCGTGAATAGCAAATGTCTTATGATGAGTTGGTTGGTTTTAAGTTGCTAGTGCCTCGGCGGCTCGCATCGCAAATGCCCAGAGACACGATCGATGAACTTTATAAAGCATTGAACTGCATAAGAGAAGAAAATAATCGAATGAAGATATGTCTTAATCGATATCGTACCTGAGTTGAGATTCGAGAGTCAGTGGAGGGAGGGTGGTACGAGCATGTACAATTCATGCAATCACTTCTTGCTGATCCCATTTATCAATCAGACGTGGAGATGTCAGATGAAGAGAAATCGTGTCATGGTGTAATTAGACTTTGTTGGAGAACTATTTTGGTTAACTATGTTTCAAATGTATGTGTGTCACTGTTGTTGCATTTGTACTATGTAAACCTTATTATTAATTGTGAGGAGCATGCACGTTATTCGTAATCTAGATTATTCCCACATAACGCATAGAAGTTAAATATTCCCACACATGATGTTTTTCAATAAGCACCTACAACATAACACAGAAAACTTAAAATATCTTACACGATGTCACCAATATGTAGCATTGCATATTGAACACTAACGCTACTAATATTATTAACTTAACCCTAGACACAACACACATACCACGTTGGCATTCACTCTGACAGGTAGTCCTCGTAGTTGAGGACATTGTTACATTCCACCGGAGTAAGCTACCTATTCGTTATGTAGCCAGCTCTTCCACCAGTTGTAGCATATGATACCTGGATCTACGGAGTATCATCAGATTGTTATCTTTCTTTTTTTTTTTTTTTTTTTTTTGTCATTGCACGCTCATATTGGTGCATGTTTCACCGTGACAGTGTGAGCCAGGTATGGTCGAAAAGAGGCACTCTGAGTCGCACGAGATCATCGTGCAGAGCATTGGACTCATTCACGCGAAAGTCCCACTCCCGTCGCAGTCAGGCATAGTATTCCCTCTCGTCAGAATCTCTCTCCCTCCTATAGTTATTTGGAAAACGAGGTAGCATCCAATTGCGCATTGACATTGGAAAATGTGACTTCTGATCGATATGTGTAGATGTTTTGCAAGGGTAGATGTAAAGGGGACTTTATATAGGAGTTTTGCAAGGGCAAGTATTCACGTGGATGTGACTATATGTAAGGTTAAGTATTCACATGAATAAAGATGATACGACTCGACAGAGTATTGTTTAGTAAGGTGTTGAGGAGCACATGCAAGACTGTGAACATGACTTGGCTATACAGTGGCACCTGTTGGTGCTTGTGGTTTGCTGAGGCAGCTGTTTGATATAGCTATAGCTTGTGCTACAGTAGCGGGCTGGTGATGTGTACTGCAAAGGAGGTTGTGTATCTATTCACGTGAAGACTATTCAGCATTCCTATGCTTTATCTGACATGACTTGACGAGACAGTGTCGAGTTGTGTTAAATGTATCATAAACTTTTCAGGGATACTCTGCATCCTTGAAAGTGGTGCATTGCAAATGGATGCATATCTGTGTATTGACGCGCATGTAAGTGATATGACTGGACAGGGTTCAACACTGCGCAGCTGTTGCGTAGCACATGCAGCACTGTGAACACCAGTGTAGCAATGGTGGACAGCTCACTCCCAAAATTAATGCATAAACTTTTCAGGGATGCTATGTGTATTCACGTGAGTGCGGATGGGTACTTGTGGTTAGGGTACTTGTGGTTAGGGTTCAACAGTGCTGAGCTATCCACCATAGCTACACTCATTGCTCCCTATGGTGGTATTTGGCAAGTGGGATTGAAGAAAGCTAATAACAACATTTTGTCTAGAAACTTGGTTGGCAGGATTTCATTGAATACCATTCTATCTGTTATGGTTATTTTTTAGTCTTCAAATAAGAAGGAATTTCAAGCTTCCATGTTCTTATATATGATAAGACTGCCACTGGGATTCAATATCCATCCAGCAAGAATTGTAAATTGGAAGATCATCAGGTAGAAATAATAGACTTAGATGAAGATGATACAAACATATCTCCCTCAGATGATTTGCCCACAAAACATGAAGTCAGAGAAAAGGGTTGTTACGAAAATATTTTCTAGCATGTCCAAAGGAAGAGAGAGAGAGCAATCCAAGCAGCTGAAAAGTTCAAGCCTAAAAATCCTTCTCTCATGGGTATCTCGCGGCCGCATAATATGGTGGTGAGCCTTTATACATAATGTGGTCATGATATTCTCTTAAATATGGCCTTGAAACATATATGCTTTAATGCTTAGTTGTTTCTCCTTCTTGTGCAATATGTACCTGTTGAATTTTCTACCAAGTATATTATTGGGAAGCAATTTGTCACACTTCAATATCTTGTGCTATTACCCCCCATCAAAACTTATTCAGCAACGAGATTCGAGAAAGGATGGGTTGCATTTTCGAAAGAAAATAATTTAGAACAAGGAGATTAAGAGGAATCCTGTTGTGCTTAGTGTCTCAATATTTCACGTGGTTGACCATCAGAGTTTGTACTAGGATAACCTATTTAAATTTTAAACTAGTGATGTTTATGCTTATATTTAACGGTATGGTTTATATCTGATGGATGTGGTTCTAAGACTTTTCTCTAACCAGTTTGGTATGTCTTCTTGAAGACTATTCAGCATTCCTGTGCTTCATTTGACATGACTTAACGAGACAGTGCCGAGCTGTGTTAAATGTATCATAAACTTTTTAGGGATGCTCTGCATCCTTGAAAACGGTGCATTGCAAAAGGATGCATATCTATGTATTGACATGCGTGTAGGTGATATAACTGGATAGGGTTCAACAGTGCAAAGCTGTTGAGTAGCACATGCAGCACTGTGAACATCAGTGTAGCAATGGTGGATAGTTCACCCCCAAAATTATAACGAACTAATTCAGGGATGCTCTGCCTCCTCGAAAACGGTGCATTGCAAAGGGTTGCACATCTGTGTATTCATGTGAGTGGGGATGGGTACTTGTGGTTAGGGTTCAACAGTGCCAATCTGTTGAGCATCACATGTAGAATTGCAAACATCAGAGTAGCAATGGTGGACAGCTCACCCCCAAAATTTTGCTTACACTTTTAAGGGATCCTATGCATCATTGAAAACAGTGCATTGCAAAAGCTTGCATATCTGTGTATTCACGTGAGCATGGAAGATATGACTAAATAGGGTTCAACAGTGCCGAGCTGTTGAGCAGCACATGCAGAACTATGAACATGACTTGGCTGAACAGTGTCGAGCTGTGTTAGCCTTCTCCAACCTCACTTGCCAAATGCTACTATTACGAGCAGTGAGTGTAGCAACACTGGAATGTTTTATCCCCATATTCCCTTACAAACTTTTCGTGAGTCTTTGTGGGTACAAGATGTAGTTACATTTTCTCAACATCAATGTAAAATTACATGAGTGCAACTATTCTTTCAAGGTTTACATCAATAGCTTCCAATCATCACAATTGCAACATTAGGGAGCTTTGGAGCAATGCTACAACAAACCAATAACTTGAATGAAACATTTTAGAGGCTGAGTAGGCTTTTAGGCATTTGGCCTATTTCTAAGTAAGCCAAATATCATCATAATGATGACCTTGTGTGAGCCATATGGATTTTTAGTGAGTGAGTGGTTAGTTTGGTTTGGATGAGTTTGTATGTAATATATCTATATAAATTAGTACACTAGCAGAAATAAGATACACGAATACGTGTATATGATACAGCGACTTAATAAACTCGTATAAATGAATTATTCGTATTATTGAATCATATGTGTGGTTGGTCTGTGTGGTTTGAATGAGTCTGTATGTATTGAATCTATTAAATTTTCCTACAAGTAATGTGCAATAAATCTAATTTGGGTGATGAGTGTTATGTGTGTAACATTTCAAGTTACACAGACAGAATATTGGAAACATCAACATATCTAACTGGAGGCATTTCGCTTTCTAAGGTTTTTCCTACATTACAAAGTAGAGGACATTGTCCAACCAAAGCACAAGAATCATATGTAGCAACAAAGGACAGCAAGGAAAACAAGAGAAACAACTTTACTTTTACTTAGCCAAAACTAATAAACAATTAATTTGTAGAGTTGCAAAAATTGAATGTACATAATCATCATTTGTCAAACATTAACAACAACATTTTGTATTGCACAGAATGTGTAGACATTAACAACAACATCTAATGTTCATAGATAGAAATTTTTAGAAAACATCATTGCTTGAATCTGAGAAGTCTGAAATATCTCTTTCATCATCTAACGCAATAATTTCATTAATAGACTTGATGGCTCACTCTTATGCCTTCCCCTTTAGATGCTTCCTAGTTTTTTGGATTGCGTGAAAACGGTCTAGTCACCTTTGCATTTGATTGTTCTCTTGTTCAAGACGAGCAAGTATGTTGGCAGGTTCATCTCTAAGTAACTTAGTTGAGTAAGCCTTAGGAACTCGTAACCCGTGCCATCGACAATACACCTCTAACTCACACCTTATTTCGTATAGGGTTGTCTATGGTGGTTCTGCTACGGTGAACTCTATTGCGATGGTATCTGTACTTAGTTTTGTAGGTTTGTCGACCATGATATGACCGATGCTTCCAAGACTCTCTTACGTGTATATTGGCATATTAACAAAATCTCTCTTCTTTCCAACCCATTTCCCTCCATAGTGGTTTATGTATGTCTGTAGTTGTTGATTTGTTGGAACTTGTGATGATTCATTTGTTGAAGTAGATCCAAACTTGTTTCGCATTGTACGATTTTATGTTGAGGTGTTGCGACTCATAGCTTAATCAATCTACGAAGTTAGCGGGGTAGTGAACGGTTTAGACCCCTTAAACTATAACCAGATTGCGTAGCCTAGATTAATTAGCCAAGTTTTTACTTAGTCAAATTATGTAATTCTAGGTTAAAACAATCACAAGATCATATCATGCATGTAAAACAAATAAAGCAGCGGAAAATAAATAACACAAGATATGATCACCCAGGAAACCACACCGGAAAAACCTGGGGAGGATTTTACCCACCGATCCTCAAGGCAAAACGGAATCCACTAAGAAAGAATTGAAGTTTTTACAAAAGGACTTACAAGCTCCCCGCTTGACTTCCTAATGCTACACACCAGTAGTAACTTCCTGACACGACCACGCGCAGGCTCTGAATCCACGGACTACTTCTTTCTTTGAACTCCTTCTTCAAGTACAAGCTCCTCACTTGTTTTTCTCTTTAAGCTTTAATGGCTGCAACCTAGTTGATCATCAAGATGTTGATGTGATCTCAATCTTGAAAACCCTAAGCTTTGTGTAAAGGAAAGCTCCTCTAGATCTCACAAGAGATTTACACAAAACCGCAATGTATGAGCAACAATACAACTTGTGCAACTCTGAAAAACGTAGCTAGGGTTTGCCTTATATACCTAGGGCAAAAACATAAAAACCTAGACGTTTAAAGAGTTAGGGCTGAGTTGGAATTCTGCAGAAAAACGCATCTGGGCCGACTTTCGATCGATCGAGTCTAACCTTCGATCGATCGAGCCAGGCCGAGAAGCCCCAATGCTTCTGCAGTCACTCGATTCCAACTTTACAATATTAAACCAACTTTGAGCAAACTTAAATAAGACTAAGTACATTGTTTTGATCATGGTTTGCCAACATTACATATTAGAGTTCTAAATACATAAAATCCTAAGACCTTAGAACCTAACAAACTCCCCCTTTGGCAATCCGTGACAAAACACACAATAAAAGCTCAAAGTTTACAAGTAATAGCCCTTTACATGATAATGCTCATAAATAAAAGTTCAACCTAACTACTATCCATCGGTTGCAAGTGTAGACAGCAGCTTTGTCGAAACAACCTGTATATTCCTGAAATACTCAACAAACACATAAACGCATGTGTGGCAAGAAATAGTATATAAACAGGTATAATATTCTTGTAAGATTCACACAACACAAAATAAAGAAATATATCAATGAAGCAACTCATAAATATAAATCAATAAGCAGTAAATCATAAAGACAACAAGAATCAAAAGAAACATGTATATCAATATATCAATCAATGTTACTCCCCCTAACAAGAACATCCCAAAAATGATATACAAAGTGAAGCACCTAGATACAATCTAAATAAACTCCACAAAAATATCCCATGCTATAAAAAATAAACTCCCCCTAACACAAAAATCTCCACTACAAGTCAAAACTCTACTCCCCCTTTTTGTGACGGAATGCCAAAGGGCATCATAGACCATCATCAAAAGGAGGTGGTGAGGAAGAACGAAGATGCGCCAAATCCGCTCGCAGAGCACGAATCTCGTCGAAAAACTCTACTCCCCCTTTTTGTGACGGAATGCCAAAGGGCATCATAGACCATCATCAAAAGGAGGTGGTGAGGAAGAACGAAGATGCGCCAAATCCGCTCGCAGAGCACGAATCTCGTCGAACAGATCCACCAAAAGCTGACCATGAGCCGCCTGAACGGTCATGACAGTCTCCAGAGTACGACGAACATCGAAGTCAGCCGTAGAAGGTGGAGGAACAGCAGCAGCACCTACAGAATCTGGAACAGCCTCACCAGCAGGACCTGTAGAAGAAGAAGGAGGGGCGCTACTAGAGGGATCAGTCCTAGGGTGTTTAGAACCAGCTCGAAGATGAGCGGCCCTCTGTCTAAGGAAAGACGCACCTATAGGAGCTATCACATGAACAGGCTCAGAAGCAGGGAAGTCCTCTAAACCTAGATAAAGTAAAATCCTATGAATGAAAATAGGATGAACAAGGGCATGGGCAGTAGATGAACTCCTATAAACTTCGTTCAAAGAACGAAGAAAAAGATGGGGGAAACTAATAGGAGTATCTGTAACAAGAGCGTACAGAAAAACACACCTCTCAAGAGGAATGGTGTGCAGATGAGAAATAGGCCAGAGTGAATGACAGGCTATCCTAAAGAATAGGTAGGTAGTCTCAGGAAGCTCAGCGGTGGTGATCCGAGGATCAGAACCCCACTGGATAGAAGATCCAGTGATGTAGGACATGACATCACTCAGCTCAGGTGACTCATCATAGGGGTAAACAGGATCCCTAACCAATGGTACCTCTAGAGCATCAGCCACTACCTGAGGAGTAATGGAGTACTCTACACCTCGTATCCAACTCCTAACTAGAGTGTTGGAATCATAGATGTGGACAGAGAGGTTCGAGAAGAACTCTCTAATCAAGGTAGCCGGAGGTGGAGGGTCAGACACGGTCAACAAAGGTAACCAACCCCTACGCTCAAAATTTGCCCTAATGGCAGGATCTACCTCATCTAAACGAACAGAACGCTCAGCCCAAATCTTCCTATGTAGGTTTAAAGTCTCAAAAGTCTCTTGGTTTTTCTCAGTGGGGAACCGCTCACTATCAAAGGATGGAGGGGAAGGAGTAGGAGTGGGGATGGTCCTACGAGCTCTAGTCTTCCTAGGCATGGTGCTAAGGAACAGGACAGAGACACAAAGAGAAAACCAAAAAGAACAGAAAATAAAACCAAGGGCAGACTGCAAGTTAGTACAAAAAAAATATAGAATGAAAATCTATATGATGCATGAATCATGAATGATGATATGATGCATGAACTAATGCAGTGATTAGGATCAAATTAAGTTCAATTTTCACAACATTGGCTTGAACATAGAGTTTCTTAACAAAAACCCTAAAAATTTTAGAACAACTTGAAAATTTTTCCAACAAATTGATGAATTAACCATTACAAACCATTGGAAATAGTTCATAATAACCAATTGCATCAATTACACAAGCCAATTTCAACAATTAAACCCAATTTCACAAAAAGCCCCAATTCGGATCAAACATAAACCCTAGAAATTCAAATTTTCACAAAACTCAAAATTGATCAAATTAATCACTCAAGAACATGTTTATATAGTGTCCCCAACAAAACCCATTGATCAATTGCACATAATTTTGTCCGAATCAACAAAAATCCCAAATTGAAAAGTTCCGAAAATCACCTCTTAAATGCATAAAAAAATGCATGAAAACAAGTAAATAACTTGAAAAGCAAGGGTATTAAGGACATACCGGCTTGAGGAGAGAGAGATTTTGCAAAAAGAACGGAAGAAAACGACAAAATCTTGAAAAATATGTCCTGCCTCGTCGGAGAGAGAAAAAGGCTTGAAAAAAGATTTTGAAATAGTTCTTTGAAAAGTCAGATTTCCTCTTTTTAAAAAAGCATATTCACGATGTTCGATCGATCGAGAATTACATTCGATCGATCGAAAGTGACAGACGTTTTTAGCACTTTCTGAGGCATTTTTTCGATCGATCGAAAAACACACTGGATCGATCGAAAAGGGTAAAAACACACTGAATTTTGGGAAAAACACAGTTTTGAAAATTTGCAAACCCAATTATGAAACAACTCCTCAAAGCATTTGAACAATGAATACAAAATGCATGAGTATGAGATGGAATGCATTTTCAAAAACCCCAAATTCTAAACCCAATTCTCTCAAACACAAGTTTTAACTATCTTCCAAATTAATTTTCTCAAGCAACAAGTATGTTGTACACAAATCTCAAGATATTTTCAAACTTGGTTGGTCAGACCAAGAGCACACACACTAGCATGTACAGTGTTTAACAAAGAGTAACTTGTGTAGTGTGTGAAACTAGCAAAGACTTGAGATACATGTGAGGTGATACGTGAATGACAATCAAACACAAAGTCTACACAATTCATCACATAGAATTAAAAGAGACTATCACCTAAAGAGTTACATCCTATAACTCCCACATCTCCTAGAACAAAAGCTTGCAATTATGTAAGTTTCTTTTAATTTTGCCTCTTATTTATGTGGAATGGCATTCAGCCTAATAGTACACACCGGTTTGAATTAAGTGAATTGGCATCAAGCCTAATAGTACACACCAGTTTTAATTTAATTTTGAGGCTACACCTTATGTTCTTTTTGTGCATGTGCTACACTTTCTCGAGCACTAAATCTTATGATATGCACTAAGGTGTTCATGATTGGCTAGTGAACAGTGGTGAGATGGTTATTTATGCCTTTCTCAAAAGGATCAAGTCCGTCAGTCAACAACATGTGACTTCATGATTAAGGCAAAGTGATTAAGAACCATACACATCTTTCCCACACAACATGCACTACAAGGTTTCAACTAGTTAAGTGCAACAAATAAGCTCATCAAAGTTAAACAAGGTACACAAGACATGACATGTGTAAAAAGAATGACCAACCTTGTTTTCAAAAATCAAGAAAAATTGTGTTCAGCACAGATTTTGCTTTCTCCTTCCTTTTTTTTTTTTTTTTTTTTTTTTTAAAAGAAAACAAATAAATCCTAGAATGAAATGCATGTATGTAATGCAATGCAAGTCCTAGAACAAAAGAAAACACAAAAACCAAATAACAATGGTCACAATAGAATAGAGCAATGAAGCACAAGGACCATGTCAGAAAGACTCAATTAGTTCGAGTCTTTTGCATCCAAAACTTTTTAGATGCACCCCGAGCATTGGAGTTCTTATTCACATTAGAGTGATTCACAACTCCAGAATTGGAATAAAGGTTTAACGCCTTTACCAATTCACCAATTAGTGCCATAGGATCTTGTGCTTGAGGCACAGGCACTTTTGGTCTTTTTGCTCTCTTATCAGCTTGAAGCTTGTAACAGTTAGGACGGATATGTCCAGACTTACCACAATAATGACAAACCCAAGCAAGTTTACCATGCATCTTGTCCTTCGGTTTGGTAGGCTCCTTAGGTTTGGATTCTCTTAAGTCTACCCTAATCTTCTTTGGTGGTGAAACTTCTACAGGTTTAACAACCTCACTCACAGGGGGTTTTACAGTTTCACTCACGACCTTACTCACAAGAGGTTCAGACGAAGAAGAAGAAGGAACGAAGACAGTGGAATGGGGTCCAGAATCAAAGATGCTTTCTACATATCCTAACCCAGCTTTATCAGAAGGATACTTTTGAACATTTAACATGTGATCAAGTTTAGAACTAGCAGATCTAGCAACAGATAAATCATGTTCCAAAGTTCTAACTTTATCAAGCAACAGCATGTTTTCAGATTTAACATTATTCAAAAGATCATTAGCATCAAATAACTTCACAAGCAAATTTTTCTTCTCAAGCTCAAGAGCATCAATTTTCTTCAGGCCTAAATCAACTTTCATGGCATCCTTTGCAGCAATTTTGCAAAGTTTGTTATAGGCCTCTTGAAGATCTGCGTCTTCAGAGAGTTCCCCATCAGCAGGGTTCTCCTCAGCAGATATGCTTTCATCTACTGTACCAGTAGCAGTGAAAGCAATGAAGTTTCCATCCTCGTCACAACCGGACTCATCATCAGAAACCTCATTATCACTAAGGGTGACAGCCATAGCTTTACCCTTATTTCTCAAGAAAGTAGGACATTCAGATTTGACATGACCATACCCTTGACAACCATAACACTGAGGACCCAGAGAGTTATTAGAAGATTGACCTACTTGTTCTCTAGGTTTTTCAAAGTTGTTAACCTTAGTGGGATCATTCTTCCTAAAGTTTCTAGGTTCAGCAGTGTTGGTGTTCCTTGCCTTTCTATTAGTGTTTCTAAGAAAATTCCTAAAATTCTTGGCAAGGTAAGCTATCTCCGTGGGAGAGAGCTCATCATCAAATCCACCTTCAACATCATCAACAGACTTCAGTGCCATTGATTTGGATTTGACAGTCTTGGGTAAGTCAGACTCATAGGACTGAAGAGATCCTACAAGTTCATCCACAGGGATGGAGTCAACATCCTTACTTTCAGTAATGGCTGTTACTTTGGGTCTAAAGTCTTCAGTCAAGGATCTAAGAATCTTCCTAACAACTTTAGGTTGATCATAGACTTCACCCAAATTATATGCAGAATTAACAATATCATTCAGTTTTGCATAAAACTCATCAAAGGTTTCATCATCAGACATTCTAATGTTTTCAAACCTAGAAGTTAATTGCTGCAGTTTATTAATTTTAACAGCCTTTGTGCCTTCATGCACAGTTTGGAGGATTTTCCAAGCAGTATGAGCAACCTCAACATTAGAGATCCTCTTAAATTCCTCCATTGAAACAACATTGAAGATGGCATTCATAGCTTTGCTATTGAAGCCTGCTGCTTCTTTCTGAGAAGTTTGCCACTCACTCACAGGAGTAGTGGGCTTCTCCCATCCGTATTCGACGGAATTCCACACCCTCTCATCTATGGATTTCAGGAAAGCTTTCATCCTTACTTTCCAGTAAGCATAATTGTTCCCATCAAAGTGAGGAGGAACAAACAGAGAGTGTCCATGCTCCATGACAACTGGGGTCAAGGATCAGCTCTGAGATAAAGATCTCAAACAAGAAGAGCTACCCGCTCTGATACCACTTGAACGGTTTAGACCCCTTAAACTATAACCAGATTGCGTAGTCTAGATTAATTAGCCAAGTTTTTACTTAATCAAATTATGTAATTCTAGGTTAAAACAATCACAAGATCATATCATGCATGTAAAACAAATAAAGCAGCGGAAAATAAATAACACAAGATATGATCACCCAGGAAACCACACCGGAAAAACCTGGGGAGGATTTTACCCACCGATCCTCAAGGCAAAACGGAATCCACTAAGAAAGAATTGAAGTTTTTACAAAAGGACTTACAAGCTCCCCGCTTGACTTCCTAATGCTACACACCAGTAGTAACTTCCTGACACGACCACGCGCAGGCTCCGAATCCACGGACTACTTCTTTCTTTGAACTCCTTCTTCAAGTACAAGCTCCTCACTTGTTTTTCTCTTTAAGCTTTAATGGCTGCAACCTAGTTGATCATCAAGATGTTGATGTGATCTCAATCTTGAAAACCCTAAGCTTTGTGTAAAGGAAAGCTCCTCTAGATCTCACAAGAGATTTACACAAAACCGCAATGTATGAGCAACAATACAACTTGTGCAACTCTGAAAAACGTAGCTAGGGTTTGCCTTATATACCTAGGGCAAAAACATAAAAACCTAGACGTTTAAAGAGTTAGGGCTGAGTTGGAATTCTGCAGAAAAACGCATCTGGGCCGACTTTCGATCGATCGAGTCTAACCTTCGATCGATCGAGCCAGGCCGAAAAGCCCCAATGCTTCTGCAGTCACTCGATTCCAACTTTACAATATTAAACCAACTTTGAGCAAACTTAAATAAGACTAAGTACATTGTTTTGATCATGGTTTGCCAACATTACATATTAGAGTTCTAAATACATAAAATCCTAAGACCTTAGAACCTAACAGGTAGAAAGAAGATCATTATTGTGTTGCATTTAAAACCTAATTTCATGGTCCAAGCATAACAATTTCAGTTATTAGGGCTTTTCATGTCAATACAGGCTAGAAAAACACTATATCAATAGGATTTTAAATGTTCCCAGTGTCACATCAAAGGTGGGCAGTAGTTGCAACATTAGATGTAAATGGGACATTTGTGCATCCAATTTCACAATTGTGTATTCACGTGAGTGTGGCTGTGAAACAGTGTCGCGCTATTAAGCAGCATATGTAGAATTGTGAACATGACTTGGCTAACTAAACAGCCGCGTCTATTGGCGCATGTGCTACGATTGAAGGAATTTGATATGACTATAGTTGGTGCTACAATAGCGGGCTGGTGATGTGCCCTCAGAGTTCAAACTTGGTCATCTTGAAACTTTGCTATATTAATTATGTTTAGTCTTTCACACTAAAATTACACTATATTAATTTATTAATTGTGTTTGGTCTTTCACAAAACAAATCCTGAACATCACAGTGTTTATTATCTTTGGTCATTTTAAAGGTGTTTAAACATCACGGTGTGTAAACATCACAGTGTTTATTATCTTTGGTCATTCAACATTTATAGGTTAAAAGCATCACTTTGCTCTCCGAACCTTCACTCTTACAAATTACGCAGCCCCACAGCCTAAAACACTAAAAACCGGGGGCAACATACGGGGAGGGTCCTTATAGTCTGTGCTAGCACCACGGGACGTAGTCTGGGCTGGCAAAGTGCCCTCATGATCGGGGGTGTGGGATGGCCCAGTACCAACATCAGACGTGCATCGTGGTGTCCTGCCGTCGTCATCAGACAGTACCCAATCAGTGCCAAGCCATGACTCTTCTGCACCCAAGTCATCCCCTTCCTCGTAGATGGGATCCGGCTCGGTCCTACGGCCGCGACCAGCTCAACCACCTTCATGACGTCTACCCCCTCGAGACCCACCACTTTTCCCACCGCGACTTAGGTCCTATGTACCAATGTCGAATGCTTCTGCGAGCGCATCTGCCAATTTAAGTCGGCCCAGCTCATCAACATATTCTAGCGTCAGCTTAAGGTCATTATGCATGTCAGAACCTTCGTCGCACCTCTGTAGAGACCTAAGCATCGTCCGAACCTGCAAAACAAGGGCGTCATAAAAGCAGGAACACAGGTATGATGCAAAACATGGATAAATCTGTTCCAAAATCAAAAGAAAAAAGTAGTAAATTGAAATTGGACTCAAATGTTACTTATTTGAGATACCTGATGTCATATTTGAAAATTTGAAATTGGACTTTCATGTTGTTTAGGATTTTATTATGGAATGTAATTTTCACTCAATGAACTCTTGAAACGTTTTAAAAAGAGGCTCCAGGAATAGGTTTGAGTAGTGAATTTTGAACAGTATTTCTATAGCTTGGTGGTGATTCCAACCACCCTCAGGAAGTGAAATGAAGTCTACGGTTTTTTTATTTTTATTTATTTAAATTCTTATTTTTTGCTTGTTCAGTGTGCATCATCATTTCCTTTGGCCATCAAGTTGGATCAATTACTATTATGTATGCCCACCAATATAAACCTAAAAGATTAGGTGTTACTATCATGTTATAGATAATGAAATCCAATTATAGTTGGACCTTGTTGGAATGGAACGTGCCCTCTATCATGGTCTAAATATAAATCTCTACTTATCAAAAAAAAAAAAAAAAAACGCACCCTCTGTCCAAGCCATGTGTTGTGGGCAACATGCAAGTATCGGCCTTTCCAAAATTGGAGGAAAGAATGTTTACTGATCACCTCTCATAGACACTTACAGAAGCAAGAGACTTTTGCGCGGGTAACAATCTTTTAGAGAATGCAAGTCAGTAAATTAATTGCTATCTCATTGAGAGCATATATTGGGTGAGGGAGAAGAAAATATTTTCTTCTCCCTCATCCAATCTGCATCGTTATTCAATCCTAGTTCCACTAGGAAAGAGAAAACAACACGAAATATTAAAATATTTTCTTCTTCCTCAACCAATCTGCATCATATGTAAAAAGCACCCAAGTAAGGAGATTGGACAAACAACAGTGTCCAGGATCTTTGCTACTT
This sequence comes from Quercus glauca, assembly GCA_023736055.1. Lineage (NCBI taxonomy): Eukaryota > Viridiplantae > Streptophyta > Magnoliopsida > Fagales > Fagaceae > Quercus > Quercus glauca. The sequence continues at coordinate 23,282,976 of CM043315.1, forward strand.
TTTCCATCATTCTCCACACTATATGCATGTTCACTTCCTAATCCCTAAAATCTAAGATAGGGAAGCTAAATTTTTCCTCAATAGAGAGAAAATGAGATAAATAAGAGGTTTAAAATCATATCAAGGCAGGGGGGGAGGGGGGAAAGCAAGGAATGGAAAGGCCCATTATATCTATGTCCTATTTTTGGTCCTTTAGTCAAGAGTATGTCGTTAATTTAAGTCATGAGGCAATAGTGCAGAAGAAGAGTACCCTATGAAGAATCTTACACGTGTGGCAATTGATTAAAAATATTGGGCCATGCTTGGAAAGTCAGGGAGAAATATATAAGGTAATAGTGCACTAGAGTGGTCAATCAACCAACTTGTTCTAATGTTTCCAAAGCATTTGCACAAATTATCAAGTCTTAAAAAATATTTTTCAGTTACTCCTTTTGCAATTAACAGGTTCATGGAAAACATTCACATGAAGTAGGTTTAATCCAAGGCAGACTAAAAACAGTGTCCAAGGACCAGGTATATCAAGATACAGAACAATCTACGTATCCACCTAAGGTAACGCTTTGTAAACCATATTAACAGGAGCATATGATCTTAAATTTAGAACATAAAAGTAGCACCTTAGTTTGGCTCCAAAGCAAAGGTGAGGGAAAAATAAGATTTTCATTATTTTACAAATAAAAGAGTATAAATGACAACTTTCACTCAACTGTGCATAATAAAACAATTAGGCCTAGTAGTGAAAAGTTTCTCATGCTTTTATACCAAAACAACATCAAAAAGAACATTCAAAACTATATTTATTATCGACAGATTCTACAGCACCAGAAAATTATGAAAATACCAAATCAAAAACCTCCAAGTTCACTGAAATTTTACAGTGTTTCTTGAGAAATTTTATTCCTTAAATTGAGAACAACCATAAAACAGCTATGCACTATACAGGTAATATCTATCATATCACACTAGATAGCTTTTAGTCCTAGAGGTACGGCTATCTAGTGTGACTATAAACTATCATGAAATGTCTAAATATCACTACTAAAAAGAGTTGCACCGTCCATTTGAAATTACAGGCCAACCAAAAACAAAAAATAAAAATAAAAGAATAAAACCCAACCCACCCTCTTTAAAATTTGAATGTAATTATATGAACAAATGTGTGGTCTACCTAACCCATTGCCAATTAACCATTCCTCACGCAAACAAATTGGATCAAGACAAATTCACTTATTTATGAAGAACTTAAATCGCAATATTTTTTTAGTTTACAATATAATGAAAGATAAACTCCATAGAGATGTAACGACAATAATTATTGTGGAGTTTTGCATGCATGATAAACTTGCTGAAGATATTTAATCGAACAATTGTTTCAACAAAGGGGAAGGAATTGTTGCCTCACCATGAGTTCCCAGTATGCAGACTATAGTGTTATGTACCGCCTTGTGCTGCGATTGTACCACTTCATGTACTAAACAAGGTACGTATCATCACTGTCTAGGAGAGGAGCAACGCGAACTTCATGCCCTCGGTTGGCCCATTGCTGAATATGGACAACATGTTCTGTCTCCCAGTTCTTCTCCCATTTACACTGGAGGGATATTTTGTAAAGGATAGTCGACGTATCCACGACAAGTGGAACTGGTTGCTTCATCCCAAATTGACGGAAGACCCGCTCGGGATGATGCCCCCTTCACTATCCAAAAGTAGATCAATGGCACCTCAGCCCTCCAAATATGTTGCCTGGCGGTGCAATTCGCAGGCAAGGAGCCCAACATATGCGTGTATGGCTCCCATACAGTCTGTATAAGTGGATTATGTTTGTGATAGTGAGACATCATACTAATTTAAGATTATGTTTGTGATATGTAATATGGAAAGCATGGAGTTTCTTCTATTTGTACACAAAATCTTCAGGGATTATTGGGCAGAAAGTAAAATAACAACAACATTGTGTTTAAAATATTAACAAAATGAAGTCAACAAGCAATTAAAACAATGACTAGCATTGATCTGCATAAAATAGTAAAAGATCTAGGTTGACTGAGATCCACATTCCAATTTTAGCCCCATTTTCATACGCATAACATTCAAAGCTAAGTGACACCATCAGAGACTAGGGTTTTCAGTTTTTTTTTTTTTTTGGTTGGTTCTGTTATGGTTTTATGGTGAGGTTTCAGTTTTGTTGTAATTGGTTTAAGTTAGCATTGAACTTTGAATGACTTTTTTTTTTTTGGTTGGTTCTATTATGGTTTTATGGTGAGGTTTTAGTTTTGTTGTAATTGGTTTAAGTTAGCATTGAACTTTGAATGACTTGAAACATAATGCATGAATGAGCTTTTGGTATGAAATTTGCTGTGACAACATCTCTTATACTGAATCTAACCATGTAATTATGTATATTACTACCAAGAAAAGCACAAAACTTGAACCTTTTTTTGGATTGGTGGTTGTACTCAAATTTTGTTAACAATTTTACTGAATATTTTGTAAAAAAATATATTATTTTTCGTTAGGAATCCTTGGGGGTTTCAACTTAGAGTGAGCTCAAGGATGTGCAAACGCAGGAGCCAATGTGGGAAAGACAACATGAACATATGCCAGGTACACGAAACTTTTCCTTCTAATTTCAAAATTGCTTTTGTTTTTGTTTTTTGTTTTTTTTTTCCTTTTTTGTGCTCCCTATTTTATTTTATTTTGTTTATAAACTTATTTGTAGGTTTCGAAAAATGTCTTCCAGGATTCAATTTCGTGAAATTAGTAGTAGTTTATTCTACTAGAGTTCAAATTACCACTAATATGTCTAATTGTTTTTAATATATTTGTAGGCTTTTAATTCTAACCTTCACAATGTGTTCAACTCATAATTTGCATGTTCTAAATTGCAAAGAATGATGAGGTAGTGCAGCATTATGGCTGCATCAATCAAGTGTTGATACTGTAGTTAGTGTTGAAATACTCATTGACATACTGTAATAATTAATGAGTAGTTGGTAGCAAATATTAATGCCCATTGCATTGTACTAGGACTACGTTTGTAAAGTCTTAGGTTTTCTTAGATGATTCACAAGTCACATTCTGTCGTAAATGCCCTACCAGCTTCTGTCATGGTTAATTAGGTGTTTGTTTGGTCTTTCTTTTTTGCTGAATGGATGTTTGGTCAATGAATTATATTTCTTTCTCATGTATCATATAGTTTGTGGTACATGTTATGGATAAAGTTAGAGAGATATATAAGAAATGCACATTAATAGTAACAAAGGAGCCCCAACATAGGAAACAAAACACATTTAATCCTACACAACACAAAGCTAAATGAACTTGTATTGAGTTCAAGCCTAAGACAGAGTTGGCAGTGTATCAAAATTAGGGAAAAAAAAGAGAAGATTGTGTGCGTGATTAGAATAATCTTCTAACTCATATTTAATAGCATAGCACGGGTTAGCGACTAGTTAATATTAATCTTAAGTATTAAGCTTCTTAACATAACACTACAGCAATATTATGCATCAATACAACTCCTTAATCGGGGATAAGAGCCTTGAATCACCATATTCAATTCTCTAACTTCAGTCAATTCCTTCCCCCCCTTTTTTTTAAAGGCAGCATTCACCAATACAAAACTTGATGACAATCAGCGCCACGGTTCAAATTAATCTAACGAAGCATCAATACCAAGCATAGATCCTAAATAAACCAGAAGGCTTCAATAAAAGCATAATCAACCTAGAAAGGAACCAATTCCTATAACAATCCAAGAATTCAAACAAAAATAAAATAAAAACGTGGTCATGAAACTGAGGGAAACGAAAATAAAAACCTTAAATTGAAGATGTAAATTAATCGAAAACCTACTCTGCCTGTAATGTAGACAGCAACGTCCGGTACACTGCAAGGACTTGTGTGGCATGCTTTGCGGTGCTCTTTGGCCCGCTCCACCTACCAAACATGGGGTTTTGACAAATGCTCGTTACTGAACTTCACATTTAACAAACTTTGCTTTATATTTCACATCCATATACATTGCATTGATAAGTTTCTTTTATTTGTTAGTTAGTTTGACATATTTTTAATTATATCAAAGAGACAAATAAAATCTAATATACTATTACACATAAATAATTATTCCTAAGAGACACTTAGCTTGAATAACGGGAACTCAATGAACATACCTAATGGCAAGGGGCCCTAAGTGCACTGGCAGTAGAAGCGGCCTCGTAATAGGGCATATTCGTGGGAACCTTGAATAGGCCCATAGTTGCACCAACAAGAGTGCTCCTCCAATCTGCATCGCATCCTTTTTCGATGCACTACAAAGATGCCTATAGAGCCAGGCCAATGCTGCACTACCCCAGTTGTACCGTCTCGCACTTGCTGATTGGGTTGAAGAACTGCAGAGGCAATAATGAGACTCGGTTCGCCAACTTGTCCATGAACAATAGGGCCCCCATCCGTACAAGTAGGTGGTATCGGGTATGTTGCTGCATAACTTCGTCACAAGCGTCCGCAGCTAGGGGAGCGGCAAACTATGCATCAAGCCACTTGCATTTTATCTTCGCCCCAACAAGGGTAGACTTGTTTAAGTTTGGTATCACAGGTGAATGTTCATGGCCCAACAACTCTCGGCACACTAAGTTCCATTGCTTGTTTGTCCTCCCAGTGATAGGCACCAGAATCCCCAGCATCACCTCTATATCTTGCAAGGTGATACCCATTTCTCCATGGGGTAAGTGGAATGTGTGCGTCTCTGGACACCACCACTCGACCAATGCCGTGATCAAGGCATGGTCGACCTCCATATCAGGAACCTTGAATAACTCGGTCAAACCTGTTGCATCTATGTATTGCATGATACGTGGGTTTAGCCCACCCTGCGGCAATGCACATTTATGGTGTCGAACCTTTATGATGCCAGGCACCTCCTGCACACGGATGAGCATTATGTTAGGTAGTGCACATGAGGTAATTATAAAACGGACATGTATTAATAATACAACTACATACCTCATCAGCGGCGTGCCTCCAAAGCGGAGTTGACCGATGATCCGGCTGCCGGGTCAATTGGGTCTGATTGTCGGGTCCAGGCTGCACTTTATCTAGTGCCTGCATATCTAACATGGCAACAAATAGATTGTTAGCAATTATCTGAAAAGTAAACCACAATTAATACAAAATAAAAACATGGATACAATAAGACATATTATGATCTCAACAAGATTGTCAACATCACTTCTTGCCCCCACTTAACATGCAACCCAATAGCAATCAAATTAAAGCTTAAATAAATAAACACTTGCCATAATTTTACATAAAAACATTTTTTTCTATTATCTGTAATTGAAGTAAAAAAAAAAAACAAACAAATGACTAATTAATGTGCTAGAAACTTGATTGATACCTAGATGTTCAACATCTGAGCAATGGATCACTAAGATCCCTACAGCTATAGGTCATTTGGTCTCAAGTTCTCAACTTAATATCTAGAAACCTATACTAATTATTCTATATTTCTACTCATTAGATATGTAAGCATACCATGACTCAGTCAGCCCATTTCCCTACTTGTTAGGTCTATTATCAACATTTTAGGAGTTAATTCTACTCAATTTCCTGCTTGCTCAGTTAATTTTAGGAGTTGGTTCTAGATCCATTTATATGAGTATGACTCTATCAGACTCCAAACTATACCCAGGTCCAATATTAACTATAAGCAATAGTCAGGATTCTACATTAGACCATGAGGCTTAAATTTCATCAAATAAAAACCAAGTACAACAAAAACCAATGAAGTATACAGGAAGTATACCCTAAGTTTCTAGTACAAACTACAAATTACAAATACTATGAGAACAGAAAGCTTTGGAGGTCTAGGCGCATTCAATAACATCCAATAAAAGGACTCTACATGGACAACTCTTGGCATTCAAAATATCTCTCTCTCTCTCTCTCTCTCTCTCTCTCTCTCTCTCTTCCCATAAAAGGAACATGAAACAAGTTGGTACAGAATTCCAAAACACTAAAGAAAACATGAAAATTGTTTGGTTTTAGCAATAAAGAAAGCATACTTGAAAGATTAATCCTAATTTGTGGGAGAGCACACTGGTGAATTAATACAAAAGCAATTCAATTAGCATTAACAGAAACTAACAAAAAGGTACCAAACAAAAGGGTACTAAAAAAAAAAAAGTAAAGTCATTGAGACATCTTATCACCAAATTGTCTTACTATTTTAAAAGAGATTTTATCATTTCGTTCAAGATTCAAATGAATGATGGAAGATTTGAGAACCAGCATTTAACAAAAAGGTAAAAAGTATATGATTCACAGTCAACATAAAACAAATGAAAAAACAAAGATAGATTGAAGTAACAGTCAACATATTATAACACACACATTCTTAGAGAGAATGAAAGACAAATATAGATTAATCCCCCTCTGATAATCATAAAACAAATGAAAAACATGGAAGATTAATATAAACAATTGAAGATTAATAATCATAAAACAAAAGTTACAAACTTTGATGTGCATTTAGTCTCTATTTTTAATGTCAGTGCATAGATTAATATAAGAAACTTCACAAAATGGAAATCATGAAATTCATGTCATGGCTTGAACTCTAATGAAAGCAGCAATATATTCTCTAATTTCAATGTCAATGCATACACTCATACTGTTTGCAGCAAATAGAAATTCTAAAATAAATGAAATCAGGAAACGATATCAACATGATGTTCAATGTCCACACCTATTGCAGAAATGAAAAATCTTTATATAAACTATACTTTCATATATTAATAAATATATTTTATTAATAGAACAGGTTCCTTCATGTTCATGATGATAAGCACACCATAACCTAAAAGAATTATGCACAAAGCCAAGTGATTATGTGAAATCTAGAACAATCGTTGCTATTTGTAAGCGCCCCAGGCACGAGACTAATCAACCAAAGTTCTAATCAATAATGACTCCAACCGAGTCTTTAATTAGTTTGTATCTTCAAATATACAGCTATTTTGCTCCTTCCACAATAGCCATTTGTTTTGGCGAAACAGAACTTTTTCAAAGAACCCATTTTCAAATAGTAAAAAATTTAACTTGCACTTATTATCATCTTTTCTTCCCTAGGCAAAATCTGAACCTGAGTCATACCCATAAAACCCTAGGCAAAAAATTAAACATTTTGGTAATGCAAGATCCCCCTCTGATAATCATCCATTTCCCACAAAACGAATGCAGCACAAAACAGTAATCAACGACAGAGCAACGTACCTGTAATCAACAGCAGCGGGTATAGTGATGGTTCGAAAAGGGCACGGCAGAGCACCACGGTACCGGCAACAGCGACTGATCGAAAAGGGTGAGGGTGGCTGATGGAGAGTGGGGGAGAGTTAGGAAGCGTGATCGCAGAGAGCAAGGGAGAGTGTACAAGGAGAGTAATGGCAGAGAGCGAGGGAGTGTGAACAGGCAAAGAGTAAACAGGCGTTGTGAGACGTTGGTTTTGAAATTGTAAAGCAAACTCAATTTTGTACTTATCGAGTTATGCGTTTATAAACGACCATTTTTTTAATCGCAAAAGGCCACGTCTGCTATGCCAGCGAGGCACAAAGCTGAAGCTAACTCAATTATAAAATAATCGAGTTATTCATATAACTCGCCCGTCTTAGTATCGAGTTACAAAAAGATGGACATTTCCTTAATTAGTTTCGAAAATTCTGCTTTTTTTGCTCAAAAAGGGCATTTACCAATTTTTTTCAGTTTAATTCTATTAGTGAATTTCTTGTTGGGATAAGGGTATTCCAGTGGTGATTTTTCATTTCGTCACCAATTCGGGTTCATGCGTATTAATTTGTTTATTGGCGACTTATTGGCTTGTGACATTTAACAAGTTAAAACCTTGATTACATAACTAGTAATTAACATAAGTTGATTAGTTGAGATACATAATCAATTTAGGAGACAAAACAGTCATTTTCAATACTCAATGCATAAAATATTTTCTATTACTTTGGTTCAATCAAAGCCACGCCCACTAGAGAGCAACCCCAATTAGTATCCTATTGCGGATGCCTTGCGTCACAGTGACATAAGAAATTCTTGAAAGTATAATGCTAGTTGGAAAATGAAATATTTCTACCATACCAACCAAAATTGAATGGTTTAAACATCCTTCACAATGAAATTGAATAATTTAAACATTGAATAAGGCAACAAAATTTCATCATGAAGCAATGAAATGAGTTCTTGCTTTGAAAATGTTGACAGAACTTACTCTACGTTGTTTCATTGTATTATGTTTTCAATTGTTTGATGTGATAAAAAAATTTTCAAGCACAAATAATCAAAACCGATGCCTCCTAGTTACCGGAGTGACAGTCCCGACTCCCAATCACCTGGTGACCCAACAACTAGCTAGGGAGAAAGTTACGGTGTGTTTATGTAAAATATATTGTTAATTTTTTTTTATTAATAAAATTTTACAAATGATATTTTGGTCAATGAAATTTTTTTTTGGATCTGACCAAATCTATATATATAATAATAGGTGAAGCAGAGAGAAAATCCAATTAGATTTCTATTGGATTCTCAATTTTGCGCCACTTGTCCTAACCAAAACTCAAAAAAAAAATCTAATTAGATTATAAATTTGACTCCAATTTTGTGTCATGTATCTTATCTAAATTTTCTAATTTTTGTGCCCAAATAAATGATGCATTTACATTTAACACGGAAGCCAAGAAAACTACAATGATAATACTCATTAACCTAAGTAAGAACATCTTACCTGCACACTTTTATGGAGATTATAAATTGGACTCTAATTTTGTGTCATATATCTTATCTAAATTTTCTAATTTTTGTGCCCAAATAAATGATGCATTAACATTTAACACGGAAGCCAAGAAAACCACAATGATAATACTCATTGGCCTAAACAAGAACATCTCACCTGCACACTTTTATGGGTGATCTCAATAGAGTCTGGAGCTCTTCTAATCCCACAACTAGAACCAAGGAGTCCAACGAGAAATACTATAAAAGTAAAACATCATCTCCTCCTAATTCCATATCGTCATTCCATGTCTCCTCCTCTCTCAACCTCTACCAACTAGATCCACACACTACCCTCTCCTCCTCCTTACGAATTTCTCAAAGCAAGGCCAGGTTCAAACACAATGTTCAATCCCACTCTTCCTCGCTTCACACTCATACATTAGCACTTCATTGGCGCCTCCAAGAAGATTCTAAGCTCAATGATCATTTTTTATTTTTTAATGTCCCTTTATATTTTAAATAATAAAATGCAATATTCTCTTTTTTCTTTATTGTAGCATCACTTAAATAATAAAATGCAATATTCTCTCTTTTTTATTCATTGTTTTATCTAATGCTATCCTATGTATGATAAACCAAAAAAAAAAAAAAAAGACCAATAGCATTACTTAAATAATAAAATGCAATAATATATTTTTAATTGTTTGATTTAATTCTATCATCCATGTGATAAACCCACAAAAACAAAAACAAAAACAAAACAAAAACAAAAAAAATTGGCCAATAGAATCATTACAATTAACCAGTCCCGTGCGCTAGCATGGGGTTACATACTAGTTTTACGATAAAACAAATACAATAGATTCGCACCACCTATATAGCATTACAAGTGCACACAACTATACCACACCACCTATTTGACTGCTTATTCTATCCAAAATGCAATCATTACCGTGGCTAAATGTTCGTACCACTATCCTTTAATGTGGTCACCTCTCATAATTTTATGCACTGTCCCCTGAAATCTAAAACTAAGGGTTATTATATGTTTAAAAGCTGAAAATTGTTGTTTAAAAATATGTATAGAAATATGTGTAGGTGTAAAAGTATGTAGAGATATGTGTAATGTTGTTTAAAAACTAAAAATTGTTATTTGAAAATACAAACCAAACACCCTCTAAATGATCAGGACTCAAATTTCGTATTAAAAAATGAAAAAAGAAAAAAACAGAGAGAGATCAAGATCAAAGTAGTTGAAAGTGGAGGGAAGAAGAACTACAGGAAAAGCTTTTTCAATTGATCATGATAAACACGAGAGGTCCCATTTTAATAGCCAAGCTTTTTCAAATTCCACAATTAGAAATTTCGTAATTTTAGGAACATAGTTTTACCGTACCATTATTCATAGCTGTTTTATGTGTTTGATTGTCGTTAAGAGCAATCATATCAGTTCTTGTAAAGTCTTGCAAAATATAAAAAATAGTTTATTTTACACAGTTTGATAAAAAAAACACCCATATCAGTGGGTGTAAAATTGTACATAATTGCACAAGTGCTACAGTAACCGTGCATATATGCACGGTTACTATATCTCTTTTATACATTCTTTTAGTATTATTTATCTCCCCTTACATTCGCTCTTCCAATAACTCTCTCTCTCTCTCTCTCTCTCTCTCTTAAACTCATAAAAATATTATTTATATAAAATATACTCTATCCGTCCCATTTTTTTGTCCTCTATTCCATTTTAAGATGTCTCAAAATATTGTCATATTTCTAAAAATAAAAGTAATTAATTTACTAATGTTCCTATTATAGCCCTATTAATTTACTAATTCAATTTTTTGATAAAATTTTTTAATGATAATTTTGGAAACTTATACATTTTTAAAAGATAGACAAAACAATAAATGATATTCTCTTAAAAAGTTTGACTTTTTAAATAGGACAAAAAAAGTGGGACAGAGGGGAGTAGTGTATAATAGATGAACAAATGTAAGTGTTTTGTAAAAATAATGGTGTAAACTAAAAAAAAAATAGGTTTTTTGTGTAAAATAAACAAAATCTTGCGGTTGCTCTAAGCCTTTATTACTTTCACATGAACCATAATTTGTCGCCATCATTCATTGCTTACCATGTCAAATTTGTGACCAAAAAAAAAAAAAAAATCTTATAAATTTTTTCTTAAAAGTTATCCTTGTAGATTTTTTTTTTTTTTAATATTTTGGGGTGGGGCCTTCAAATTTTATATCTAATTATTGGTTTTTTTTAAGAAAGCTTCAATTTATAGCATTCTGCTCTTAATAACAGCTCTTTAAGTAGACGTAACCACTTACTTTGGACAAATATTCTGACCATTAGAGCATTATAATGCAAATTGTCCTATGTTGTATTCTTATAAACTGTCAAAAAATCATATCATTGAGGATTTTTTTTTTTTTTTACAAAACATCATGACCCTAAAATCAAATTAAGGGTTCTTTATTGTGGTCCAAGTTTATTAATTAGTGGACAGTTCACAAAGTACAACGTGCACATGATCTAAAGCCAAATATTCCCACAACAAAGAGTCTAGCAAGCAATCACTGCTTCAGGTAGGCCAACCAAGCGGCTGACTCTCTTGCTAAGGTGGGTAGTTTACAGCAAGAGGCTTTTGTTTACTATATCACCCCTCCCCTGTTTATTTTGGACGTTTTATTTTTCGATAGCGCTAGTATCAGCGCTTCTAATGTAACCACTGTGACTGAAACTTCTGTAACTGTTGAAACCCGCTCCTTCTCGGGTTAGTTTTAATAGACTCGTTGTTTAACCAAAAAAAAAAGAGTCTAGCAAGCCTACCACACCCAGGCCTGTCCACAGGTCGGTTCGGGTCGGGTTTGTGCCAAACCCAAAATCGACCCGACTCGACCAGATTGGATATTCAAATTTTCAACCCGCCGCCAACCGGAGTGTTAATCGGATCGGGCTGATATGACCTTCAACGGATGGTGGTCGGTTCGGTCAAAGACCAAGATCGAAAAATTGGCCAAAATTCAGCGAGTCAACAGTGAAATCGACGAAATTTCGATGATATTTTCTCCGAAAATTCGCCAGATTTGGCGAAATCTCACCAGGTTCAGCAAGATCTTGCCAGATCCAATGAGATCTTGCCAAATCTGGTGGAGATTTCAAGGATCTAGTTGAGATCTCATCGGATCTAAAAAATTTCGCTATAAATGCACCTTATCTCAATTCGGTCGGGTTTCTTCAGGTTTGGGGGAGAAAACCCACCAACCGACCCTCCGTTTACGGGTTCTAGAGGTAGAGACCCACTGCCGGCCGTCACCAGCGTCAGGTTGGCCGATTCTAAGGCCGGATCAGACGGTTTTTGCGGATGGGTCAGGTATCGGTTTTCCGTGGACAGCCCTAACCACACCCCACACACACATATACAAAAGACGCAACTTACAAATTGCAACATAGTAAGACTATTGCCAACAAAGAGACACAGACAGAAATTGCGGCAACAGGGAAGGAGTTAACAATTATTGCTCCAACGACTGGAGACAGACTGGCGCAACCATTTGTTATGTTTCAAATTGGAGCAGCATTTATGCTTTTAATATCGAACCCCAACTGGCTGGATCAAAGTTGTAGATCACTTGTAAATAACATACTATTTACCTATATATAAAATAGACCCTTGTACTTTATTACATGCAATTCAATATATAGTCTTTCAAACTTTAACAGAACACCTGAATCAGATATATGAACATACATTATATTGCCTACTATGGTTTTCTAAAACTAGGAAATATGGCATGATTATCAGTATATTGTATCATAATGTTCCAGTCTACCTCCTAATCATTTTATTGCCACGCAACGTCACAAGAACAAAATGGCACTAAAGTTTTTACTATGCAAATGAAGCACTCATGGCAGTAATAGAAGTTAATGTGCCCATGATATTGTTAAGGAAAATGTTTGGCAATAAACTTTATCGTAGTTTAAGCCTACAACTCCACTCAATATCTTTTTATTAGATGTAAATTTTGATAAATTCCCTGTGCATTACATTTTCTTCTTATATCATTTATGCTTCAATAGTAATGTCATCAATTAAATATTTAAATTTCAAGTTTTTGTAGCTTAAAATTATACATAAAAAATAAGTTTATGAATCTGTAAGGTTCTAAAAGTTTAGAACAATTGGCAAACCGTGAACACAAACTTGTCTAGATATAGATTCCTAAGTCTATAGGTATGATTAGACAATGTTCAAGGTGTTGCAAGTCAAAATACAAAAAAGGAAGCCACTGGTTCAAGAATTCAAAACATGCCAAGTTCGACTGATCAAGAAGAAGGCTCGACCAATCGAGATGCACAATCTTTAGATTTTAATTTCGGCCCAATTGCTCATTAAGCCTATTAAGTGATTAGGGTTTTAGATCTATTTCACATAGTATTTAAAGGAAACACTAAGGCACATTTTGTTATGACTTTGGAGGTGTATTCTTTTGAAATCTAAAAAGTAGGCCTTCTCCTTTCAAAGTCATTGCCGGAATTCCATCTACACATTATTAGAACCGGTAGATCTAAAGTTACGGCAACGAGATCATACATAGCTGATGATCTAAAACCTTTGAGTGGGATCTCAAAGTAAAAAATGTGGGTGTTTGTGTTCGACAAATTCAGATAGAAGAGTTCGTGGATTTGGAGCTGCATGTGGTTGTGTGAGTAAGTACTACATAAGGTAGCTTTAGATTTAAGATTTAAATTTATTGTAAAACTTCCATTCTATTATAGTGAATTTGTTGCCTTAAGGGTAAATTAGGTTAAATCCTCCCCAGATTTTTTATCTTGAAACTAGATGGTTTTATTAGTTTTCATAGGTTATCATATTACTGTCTCATTTACTTTTTCGCATTTAGTGATTTGATTGTTTGCATTTAACCTAGATCTGAATAATAAACCTTAGTATCTACTTGGTTAATTAATTAGGTTAAACAATCTGATTGTACAGGAATCAAAGTAAATAACATTCGATTGGCACGAAATTTGGTATATGTGTTAAGAATATAAAAAACATACAATTCAATAGTTAGATTTTTAAAATATGTAATTATATTAATTATTCAGTGATAACCAAGTTTGTAGTCAAACTTTAGCCTATTGTTAAATATATTTGCAAATTATGAAAAGAGGGGGGGGGGGGGGGGGGGGGAATAAGAGACATAGAGATGCCAGACCACTATTGACCTTGTAGTCACTTTTTTTTTTTTTTTTTGGGGGGGGGGGGGGGGGGGGGGGTGGTGGTTAGAAGGAAGCATAAACTTCACAACAGATAACAACCCTTAAGTCTTTGTGGGCAACTGGGTTTGGAAGTTGGACATATGGCCAAAAATCAGTTCATTCCTCTGGCTGTGTCACCACTATAGTGTCCCAGTGAAGCAAGTGGTTGCTGCTTGAGGTGTCAACTGTTATACTACTTGCCCTTTATGTAAAAACCAAGAGGAAACAATATTGCACCTACTGAGAGACTACTCCTTCGCTGCCACCTTTTGGAAAGCAATCAAAACCCCCCATTCTTTATATAATTTATGCCATTTGGATCTTCCCGAGTGGCTAAAGATGAACTGCCTTGATAGCAACCAGTTGCAAGCCAATGGGCTGCCTTGGAGCACACAGTTCGTCTTTGCCATTTGGGGTCTTTGGAAACACAGGAATAGAATGGTATTTGAAAACACCCCTCAAAACTCTTGCCTACACAAAGCCTGCATTCAACAAGCCATGGAATACCACTTTTTTGTGGGGAAAGTGCGCATTCCAAAACCTTACTCAACCAACCTCATACGTTGGCACAAACCAGAGGAGGGGTGGTTTAAATTAAATTCTGATCGAGCATCCTTAAGGAATCCAAGCAAAGCTGGAGGTGGAGGTGTTATCCGCAACTATAATGGCAACTGGGTTAAAGGTTATAAAAGAAGAGTTGGGGTTGCAACTAGCATTATAGCTAAATTTTGGGCTCTCAAAGATGGTCTCATATTAGCAGACCAACTGGGGATAACCATCTTGCTGTGGAGCTTGACGCAAAAGTTATTGTGCAGCTTGTCCTTTCCAATAACAACTCTAACAGAGCTTACTCTCCCCTCCTAAATGATTACAAGTTTCTCCTTAATTGGTTCCAGCACTTCAAGGTCAGCCATGTTTTCAAAGAAGCCAACAGAGCTGCGGATAAGCTTGCAAAGGAAGGATGTTCTTCCCCTTTTGATTTTGTTATCTTAGATTATCCTGACTCTGATGAATTATGTAATATTTTGAATTCTGATGCACAGTGTCTGTACACTCTAAGGCGTTCTGCCAATACTCCAGCTATTTTGATTGTTACTTATCCACTCATCAAGAAAGTGATGGAACAGTTACTAAAGTTGCTTGGGCAATTATGGTGCAGACATAAAATATGATGTTTATTCCATTGGACCTAATCTAAAAAGTAGATGTGGAGTGCCCAACTCCTACGTGATGAAAGTAATTTGCTGGTTCAGAATCCACATTTCAATCAAGAATTCTTTAGATGTGGGCTGATTCGGACAAATACTTCTCTCCGCGGGGGGTGGGGTGGGGGTGGGGGAGTGGTCCTTATTACTTTTTTTTATTTATTAAGTTGCTGTTTTTTTTTTTTGTAAAATGATAAAATACAAACATCAATATAGTCTCTTTTATGGTTCACAATAAAATCGCACATACAATAATCATAGAACTAGTAATATTGCCAACACAATAATTTACACAATTGTTTCCATGATTTGTTATGATTAAATCAACATCATTTCACCTTGGTCTACTATCAATTCTACTTTTATTATACACCAATTATAATAGTCCATATCAACGATTGTGAAAATATTAAATATGTACCCTTAGCCTATTAATAGAGAAATACAAGTGAGCTTCTTGCAGTGTTCACCATGAGCATCACCTATTAGTGCCAGAATTACTACCTTAAGGAAGAAGAAGCTTCTTCTTCCTTTTCAACATTTTGATACCTGTATAAAGAAGCGCACACCAAGTAATAACCAAAGTTAAGCACTCCCACCACAACTAACAACCAATACACATTATCTAGCCTCCCATTATTTATATTATTTGGTAACCATCCAGTAACCCTTCGGACAAGATCAATCAAAGCCGTGCTCAAATAATAGGCAATCCCTATAATCATTGCAATCATTGCAGTTGATGTACTTCTAAGTGCCATAGGAAATTCTTGATAATATAATGCAATTTGTCCTATATGAAATGCTTCTCCGATGCCAACCAAAACTAATTGTGGAAATAGCCACAAGGCCAACATGGGCACTATGGCCCCAGGCTGGCTTTGGAGGTGGTGGGCTTGGGCTATTTTGAGTCGCTTCGCTTCCACTAGTGCTGAAATTGCCATACTTAGAATGTTTAGCACATGTCCTAATCCTATTCGTTGGAGGAATGTAGGAGACCTACGAGTTAGCTTCTGCCACATAGGACATAGGAAGTGATCAATAATTGCAAGAAATACAGATGTGGAGATCATGCATAAAACTAGGATAGACCCAGCAGGGATTTGAAAATGAGGCCCAAGGTGGCGATCCATGGTTAAAGCTTGGAGGATTGTCAAACTGCCTTGGACTCCTATTGGGGTACTTAAGAATATACCAGATAACCATAAAGGGAAAATCCTAATAAGGGTTTTGAGATCTTCTACTTGTTGTATTGTGCATATCCTCCAACGTTTCGCAATTGAACCATCCGATCCAAAATCTCCTTCTGTTTTAAATGCTGCACGATTGAGGAACCTGCATTAAGAGTGTGCGTTTAGCTTTTGTTTGTCAAATAAAGTATTGGCTTATAATGTTTATCATACTATTCTTATGTCAAAATGTATTATGAAACTTGAGAATTAAAATGATCTCCATATGATTTTGGTTGCATATTTCAAAACGTTAATGGCCATCATCTATGTTCTTTTTTCCATTAGAGCTTTTGTGTTAAGTTGATTTCTGGGAGTAACCTCAAAGGTAAGTTGATTTGGTAAACTGAATTTAGTACAACCTTCTACTAGCTAGAGACTAATGTGAAAAATAGGCGTTTCGATTTTCTCCAAGAACTTACCCGTATATACCCCAGACAACCCCCTTTAGAGAAGGTGTGATTTGTCAATATTTTAAGTAAGAAAATTTTATTCAAATTCAATTCGATCCAAATACATTTACTACCATTGTAGTGCTCAAACCACCACCACCATAAGCAGCAGTTCTATCATGTTGACCGCGGATAGTGGAGTTCCAATGTATTAGTTGTACGTTTTTAGACTTCTTAAAACACAACCAGATTAACCTAGTTAATTAGCTAAGTTATTAGTCAAATTATCAGATCTAAGTTAATACAAATAAATCATATCAATGAAAAGTGCGGAAAATAAAGAACAGAAAGATATGATGACCCAGGAAAACTAAACCGGTAAAAAACCTAGAAATGATTTAACCTAGCTATTCTCAAGGTAAAACAAATCCACTGTGAAAGAATTGAAGTTTATACAATAGCAACTTAAACCACTAACATCCTGTTGCTACCTCGAGTATGAAACTTACTACTACGACCACTTAACAGCTTCGATCCACAGATTACTTCTTTCTTGGATTCACAGCAAGTACAAGCACTCCTGCTTGTGTATTTTTAAGCTCTTGAAACTACAACTGAATTGATCACCAAGCTCTCGACATCAATCTTGAGATTGGAAACCCTAAGTGTGTATGAAGGCAAACACTTCTAGATCTCACAAGAGATTCACACACACAGCATAAAGAGCACACTCAAAACGTGATTAAGGTTTTCCCTTTTATACTTAAGGTAAAACATAAAATCCTACTCGTCAAATGGGCTTGGGTTGAATTGAAAAATTCTGTAGAAAAACAATTTGCACGAGCTTCGATCAATCGAGTCTAATTTTCGATCGTTCGAGCCAGGCAGATTTACACAGTAAATCCTACAGTACACTCGATTCCAACTTTACAACATACTTTGAACAAGTCTAAAACAAGAGCAAACATTTTGATCATGGTTTGCCAACATTACAAATAGAAATTCTAATACATTTAAACCTAAAGTCTTAGAACCCAACATTAGTGTTCCACAATGACATAGGCATGAATGAAGGTAAGCAGAAGCTATATGTTGCATCCAGAATGTTGCTATATATACCAGATAATTAAGTGGTTAAGGGAGGGTGACTACGAAGCTAGAATCATCTTTTTTTAGTTAGTCACGTAAACAACAAAACTGATTGTGATGATGATGCAGCAAAACACTTCTTGTGAATCTAAAAACCAAATGAAAAGATAATTTAAATCATCAGGCAATAGCGCCAAAAACCTCACTTGGTACAAACCCTTGGCACACAGACATCACATCAAGATCACCTTTTCAATGTGTGTTTGATCTAATTATGTTTATGATGACCTAATAAGTCTTTAAATACGTTCTGGAACCCTAGTGCTTGGATCTCTAGGTCTCTATTCATCATGAGCCGCAAACTAAGAAAATATTTTGCCCGAGGCTTGATCAGTCAACTGGAATTAAGCTTTAATAAAGCTCAATTGGTTCAACGGCAATCAAGACCAGAGTCTTGACAGCTTTATAAGTAGTTTCTTGTGCCTTCAATGTAGCACTTCCACCATTAATCTAGACACTAAAATTACACAACTCAATTACATGTGAACCAGGTTTTAGAAACGGGTTTGCTAGCACAAAAGTACATCTAACAAAAAAAAAAAAATATATATATATATATATATATATATATATATATATATATATGTAGGGTTTAGAAAAGTTGCTGAAGAGAGTGCATTAGAAAAGCGGGCAAATTAAAGTAGAAAATTGATCTTTTATATAAAACTAGATGATGTCCCGTGAGATGAGCGGATTACTTTACAATTTCATTTAAAATCATTTTTATATATATTAAGACCTACATATAATACTTATTTGGTTGTATAATATTTATGTTTGCCTATAATATTGTTAAATACTTTGAAACTTAATTTTCTTAATTCATATTTTATTGAAAAAAAATTATATAACACTATAAGACTATAACATATTATAATATTTACAGTTAAAATTAGATTTTATTTGTTAAACTGTTTAAATGATTTTGAAATCTATAAATAAGAATTTAAAGCATAAAATACTTTTATATTCTTAAATTTATTAAATTTAAGCAACCCCCCAAACACTTCCTCTACCACTCTATTCTCACAACCAAATATAGAGACCTCAATCGCAAACACCCAATTTATTATCTCAATAAAATTAAGGAAATCATTTGTAAGTATCAACATAAAGAGAACATGATCAAACATAAAGAAATTGACTAAAAACACATCCATTTATCAAAAATTGTTTTTAGTTAGGCTTTTGTATCCTTTAAAAAGAAAAAGAGGAAAATACTTTGAATTTATCATGAACTTTTGTTTTTATCATTATGACTCATTCCGCACAACATAGTAGTAAAAAACTTACAAAGAAACCTACAAATTATGAGTTCTAACACAAAATAATAATACTAAAAATAACAAACTTCATACATTTATGACTTTTCCAAACCAAAATCCTAAACACCCAAAGACTCAAAGCGCATCACAACTTTCACAAAATCCACAACGTCCGACTTCAATATCAAAACTGTAAGATATCATCATTGAATAAAAAATGCAAGCCCCCTTTCTTGGCCATAGTCTACTCATATGGGTTAGAATCAAATGGTACCACAATGTTGGAATTATATAGGTGTAATTGAAAGGCTGAAGGTAAATGAGATCGTTTTTTTGTCTAAGTGTATTTGAGATGGAATGGCATGAAGGGTTGTGGACGTGTATAAATGAGTAGAAGTGAAAATGGTGAACGGAAATGCAAAGAGTTTTTTGTAGGTGAGAGAGAGGAAAATTATTGAAACATTGAACTAAATAAAACAAAGAGTAGTCTTAAAACATTGAATATAAAATGTAACAAAAAGTTGTCTTAAAACATTGAACCAAAGCAAATAAAAAATCCCTATTTTTAAATTTATTCTTATCTCTAAGAGTATTTCAAATCTCTTCATAGAGTGCGCCACATGGCAAAATCTCAAGTTTTTCTGCATGAGGTCTCTGCTTATATATATATATATATATATATTGATGTGGCTAGTTGAATGAGAATGCTGTAATATCCCATTATGTGAGATACTAGATGCACATATATAGTGCATTGGCATGTGCTTAAATGCAAATTCATTGGAAGTATGAGTTCTTTGATGAGCTCGAAAAGAATGATCTTTAAGAGTCTAACAGTACTTCAAAATGTATGTCCATAAAAGAATGCGGGTACTTCAAGCTTTCCCGCATGAGGTTTCTGCTTATATATATATATATATATATATTTTTTGATGTGGCAAGTTGAATGAGAATGCTGTAATATCCCATTATGCGAGATACTAGATGCACATATATAGTGCATTGGCATATGCTTAAATGCAAATTCATCCGAAGTATGAGTTCTTAGATGAGCTCGAAAAGAATGATCTCTAAGAGTCTAACGGTACTTCAAAATGTATGCCCATAAAAAATTTGTTGGGAATTTTTGGATGCAAGTATAAAATAATAATGGTAACCAAAAAAATGCACAGTGAAGCATGTATTTAGGGAGGCAAATAGAAGTGCTGATGCACTTGCTAGAATTGGCTGTAATTTGCAGGATGATTTTGTATTTTTTTATTATCCCCCAACTAATGTTATTGCTGCCTTAGTGAGTGCAGACAAAAACGGGGAAACATTTTGTAGGCATGTTGCCAACTTAGCCATCTTGGCTGTTTAGTTTTTATATATTTCCTTTTTAACCCCAAAAAAAAAAAAATGGTAACCAAAATAGAAAAAGTACCATAATTATTTTCAATTTCAAAAGTTAATAATATAATTTTCATAAGCAACAGTAATCATGCTGTTCAATACAAAGGACACAAATAGGCATGGCAAAACGGGCGGGTTGGGTCGGATTCGGGTCATGTCGAGTTCAGGTCGTGTCAATTGGGTCACGGGTCAAAACGGGTTATTTTTAAACAGGTCAAATGGGTTGCAGGTCAAACGTGTCGCGGGTCAAATCGGGTCGCGAGACGGGTTGAGTTGACCCGTATTTTTCAAACAAGTGTTTTTTTTTTTTTTTTTTTTTTGAAATAGATGCAATTTGTCAATTGTTTCTAAGTTCCTTAACTGTGATTAGATTCTCATTGGTGATACTGTTACCACTTACCAATTACCACTAAACACTTGATACCTAAATTTGGTGTAACTTTTGTTCCAGCTTTCTAGAAGCTAATATTGGTATAATCTTTGATCTATTTAAAGTAAGAAGAGAAAATGAAGGTGGCAAGTAAAGAATAACAAACTATAATGGAGTACATAACATATTAAGTGAAGAAGAATAAATAAATATCTTATAAGAATTACACCTCGATCTCAATCTACTCAACGTTGGTAGACGTGGCAAAACGGGCGGGTCGGGTCAAGTCGGGTCGGGTTTAGGTCGAGTCCAAACGGGTCATTTTTAAATAGGTCAAACGGGTTACAGGTCAAACGGGTCGGGTCAGAAAATTCTGACCGGTTTTGCCATGTCTAGACACAAACTTCAATTTCTTACCCTAGAACGTTGGCAAAAATTTCATTCAAAGTTCTAAAGATTGGCACCTGGAAAGTAATTTTAGCAGTTATCTGTAAAATCATGATTGTATAGAGACCAAGTTTACAAATATTAATAACTCAACTTCATACCTGAAGCTCATTGTAGGTATTGTAGCTGTTTCTGTGATTCCATCATGCTTGTAGTAGTAATCCTCGACGTTGGATGAGAGTTCAATCTTCCATTTTTGAATAGTGGCAACAATAACACGAACTATACTTGTGAATGGGCTCCCTTGTGGCTTATCATGAAGGTAGAAGCGGTTTCCCAATAAGAGAAAGGCCAAGCCAATGAAGTTAGTAATTGCACATATGCCAAATCCCACTCTCCAACTTACATTATCCTCAATGTAGACAATAGCCATGTTGCTAACCGCAGAGGCAACATAGAAAGTAAAGAAATACCAGTCGAAGAAAATTTCTCGATCCTTTGGCTTATCAAATTGGTTTGCTCCCATTGTTGCAATAGTAAATCGTGTACCTCCCAACCCAAAAGTTGCCATAGCTAAACCAGAGAATAGGACTGCATATTGGACATTCGAGGGTGGTGTGCACAAGCTTGATCCATTATTACATGACTGAGGTCTCAGGGGATCGAGTATTACAGTCAAGGTTATGAGAATTATGCCCTGCAAAGGTAAATAGTCTGGATTACAAGAATGCTACTTATTGACCTGTTCAAGTTGTAGCTTTAGTATTGCCTTAGAATAGTGGAGGGCAGAACCACAAAAAAAATGCTAATTATCCGTTTGGCTAAGATGTTTTAAAATCATACTTACGCGTTTGGTGAAGTATTTTAAAAAATTTTTGTTTTTGTCAAGTACGCGTTTGGATAACAATGGTATAAAACTATTGTTGGGTGCAAATTACCAAAAAGAGCTTAACTATGTTGTTAGGTTATCCAATCATTTTTAATGCAATAAAACATTAAAATGCAACGACAACAACAACAATAATACATAAAAAATTTTGAGAAATGTTATAGTCACAATAAATTCTCACAACACCCTTGATGTGTTATGCTTTACTAATGATAATAATGACAACTTTTTTTAGTGTAATTTTTTGTTATAAAAGAAAGTGTCTCAACCCCCTCTTTTGCATGATAAAACTTCAGAAGTGCATTAGCCCAATTTGAAAGGAAATCATGCATTGGGCATATCATCAAGGATGAAGCCAGAACTTGGTGTTAAAGTTTTAGAGCCTTGGCAAACAAAATATTTTTAACCTAATTTATTAGCCAAGTAATTACTTAGGTCAATTAATCAAATTTAGGTTAAAAATTCTTCACAATCAACATGCATAGCAGAAATCTAAATAACACAAGATGTGATGACCCAAGAAAACCAATGAAACAACTTGTTCTAAGGTAAAAAAACCTTGGGGGAATAATCCCAAGAGAACAATCCACTATATCAAATTGAGATTTACAATTAAGAATACTAATTCGTAATAAATCTAACTACAGTTACCAAACTAAGCTCTGAACCCCTCGACATATTTGATGTGGATCTGCTCTCACATGAACCTCCAACTCATGCTTTAGATCTCCCACATAGACCTCTAGTCTATGACTCCAAAACCACCCTTGAAGATTTAGATCTAACACCTTTGATGACTAGAATATAGCAACTTCAGATCTACCGATTCTTATAGTGTGTAGGTTGTTTTCTAGTAGTGACTTTGAATGGAGAAGGCATAGAACCTTTTAGATCTTAAAAGAGAAGCTCCAAAGTCATAACAAAATGTGCCTTAGGATTTCCTTTAAATACTATGTGAATTAGATCTGAAACCCTACTCACATATTGGGCTTAATGAGCCGTTAGGCCGAAATTAAAATTCTGCAGATCTATGTCTCGATGTCAAGCCTGGCAAGTTTTGATTTCTTGAACCTACAGCTTTCATGTTCTTTTATTTTGACTTGCAACACTTTGAGCATTGTCTAATATACTATATAGACTCTATGATCTATATCTAAACAAGTTTGTCCTTACGATTTGTCAATTGTTTTAAATTTTTAGAACCTAACACTTGGAGTTAGTGGGGCAAAAGTATGAACAAAAATAATAATCATTTAGAAACTCCAAATAAGCATTTATTTAGTATTAACAAACAATCAATAAAGAAAAATACACAAAATCCTTATTTCTTAATACATTACAATGCAATCATTTATGAAAATAAATCAGGGCATGCGTCTGGTGCAAGTTTTTTTTTTTTTGGTGAATGTCTTTGATGTGTGTCTATTGCTGGGGGGAGGGGGAGATTGCCCCCCAAAGCCCAAGAATAACTTCGTCCGTGCATCTAACCAATCACCAACTACGATTCTTTCAAGCCGGGAATGGAGTGGTACTTGGCATTGAACTGGTCCCAACTTGATTTGCAGATTTGCATTGGCCAATGGAAATCTCTTAGGGGGAGCTTGGTTTGCTTGATGCTACATTAAGGTGTAATGTTACATTCTTATAATCTTAGATTCATGTAATCACATTACCTTAATGTGATATTAAGGTATTTGGTCCATTAAACTACATTCTAATCACAATCCAAGAATATAACATTTATATAATTGATTCATTAACATTCTTACAAATAATTAAAATTATTACAATAACAATTTTTTGCAATTTTGGGGGTATTTTAATCATTTTACAAGTTTTGAGGTATTTTGGTCACTTTATAGGTTTCAGAATATTTTTGGTCATTTTAAAGATTTCGGGATTATTTTAGTCATTTTAGAGATTTAGGGGTATTTTGGTCATTCAAGAGGGGTTTTTTTTTCATTTTTTTTTTCAAGTTTTGGGACTATTTTGGTCATTTTAGTGATTTCTAGGCTATTTTTATTATTATAGTTGTTTCAGGATTATTTTCGTTATTTTAGAGGTTTCAGAGGTATTTTATTCATTTTAGAGGTTTTGAGCATATTTTGGTCATTATAATGGTTTCAAAGTTTTTTTTTTTTTTTTTTCTTTTTTGAGGTTTCAGAGTATTTTGGTCATTCTAATGTTTTCAAGAGTACTTTAGTCATTTTAAAGGTTTCAAGGTATTTTTTGTTATTTTAGAGATTTTAAAATATTTTTCCCATTTTAAAGGCTTTGGGGGCATTTAGGTCATTTTTGAGGTTTCAGGGTATTTTGGTCGTTTGAGATGTTTCATGTTTATTTTAGTAATTTTTTAGGTTTTGGAATATTTTCGTCATTTTAGAGGTTTCAGGGGTATTTTGGTCATTTTAGAAGTTTAAAAGGTATTTTGGTCATTTTAATGGTTTCTAGGGTATTTCTATCATTTTTTAGGTTTAGGGGTGTGCGCGCCTAAAACGAGGCTACTGGGCCATGATTTGCTTGGGCTCACAATCTATTTGTATAGTGGGCTTGGATTTCCTACACTGGGTTATTCTAGTGCTGAGACTGATCGAAAACTATTCTATCCCTTTTTGTTAGTCTTATCTTCTCTCATTCTGCTCTCCCCATTTTTCAACAACAACCTTTTTCCTTCCCCAGCCCATCGTATTCATAGCTAGATGTTAGTGGAACAGTGATGATTGCCTCTGGCGCTAGTGCGTTTGAAGGTCCAATACTGTTAGTCGTAAGTGGTCGTTTAGGTGGGAGTGGCCTTGGAATTGGTTCTTACTCTGGGATGCTCGGCGACTGTGATTCCCGATCGTGAGTTGGTCAAGCGTCAGTTCGCCGAGGAGGATTCGCGGGGAAGGATACTGGTTTGAACAACCCGCATACGTGAACAATGTCAGCGTGCCGTTCCCCGAGCATTCAAGGAAAGTAGAGTCCCAAGGGGCCTGGACAAGTTGGTTGGCCCAAAGAGCCTTGTTGCTGTACATTAGCCCTCCCTTGATTCGTCCTCCGTTCTCAAGGATGAATCAAGGAACTAAGGGTCATCGGCCTGGGTATTGTCTTTCGTGGGTCATTGACGCGCTTTCTCAAAAGGCACATCAGGTTTGATAGGCTTTCTTTATTATCTGACGTTTCGCGAACCGAGGCGTCACGCGTGTGGCAGTTGATATGATGGCCTGTTGGGTTTCCCACCAACGGCCCATTTTTTGCCATTTACTCTCCCCTCATCCCCCAATAAATATCTCTCTCAGTCCTCCTTTCTTCACTTTCGCATTTCTCATTCTTCCTCTCTTTGCTTTGCTGAGCATTCCTCCTCCTAGTTCAGGACTCCACTTACTCTTAGAGCCCACAGTAAGTCCTCTCTTCTCCTATCTGATTGTTTTCTTTCACTCTATTCAATTTTATAAATCGTAGTTCTCCCTCTAAGAATCTTAGTTTAGGAAATGGGTTACTCTTATTTGCTTTCATCTGAAGCCGCTCTGGCTACTTTTAAGGCTGCTTTCGATGTCCCCGGGGACGTTAATATCGCATATTGCCCCGAGGGTGATATAGACATTCAACGGCGCCAGGGCGTCAATACGATCTTTTTTCCTTTAATGGCCATCCTGGAGGGCGGGATTAGATTCCCGATCGACCCCCTGATTTTGAGGACCCTTAGGTTTTACGGTCTTTGCCTCGACCAACTCCCTCCTAACTTTTACCGGGTGGTGAGCTGTGTCAGTAGACTGAACCGGTTGTTCGGTTTGGAACTAAACCATCATGACATCAACTTTATATACAGTCTATGTGGTAATATCAATTCAGATTACTATCTGAAGACTAGGGATATGAGGGTACAGTTAATCTCATGCCTGCCTGATTCTAATAGAAACTCGGCTGGGGAGTTTGTACGGGTGAGCGGTAATTGGTTTGCCGATGAGCTCCCCTGCGCGTTTTCACTGCGCGACGTTGGTCGTTACCGAGCTCCTCTTACATTACACTTCATTTGATTTTGATCTAAATAACACCTAATTGACTGCGTGGTTTCCGTGCAGATAGCAAAAGGTTTAAGCCAGATCGTAGGGTGGTGCACGTCCGCGATCTAAATTTTGTGCTTAGGTTAGAGATTTTCGTTCATTCGGACGGACAACTCCGCGCATCGCACCTGATTCTCAGTATTGACCCCATGTACTCCACCTGGCAAGCATTCAGCCAGGCCCTACTAGTTGACAGCCCTCTCCTTTCCTACATAGATGTGCGTCACGCGAACTTTCTTCCTCCAAAGTTCACGGCAGGTGAGGCACGTGACTGTGGCCCCAGGTACATCTGTTCGGACAAGCGCCAACCCTTCCGCGACGAGTCAGCCGAAAGAGTGTCGTGAGCGCCTCGAGAAAGGGCCCACGAAAAAATTCAACCCCAAGCCCCGCTCAGCCTGAGGTTCCCGCAGAACCAGAGGCACCCATTCAGGTGGCCGAAGGTGTCGTAGCCGAGCCCGTTGATTCCTCGAAGACAGAATCCGACCACGGTCACGAGATGGTGACGAAGAGGACGATGTCGATAAGCCGCTTCGTGCCGGGCGCCCGACCAGCAGTTCAGCAACAGGGGGATTCGAGCCAGCCCCCTCAAACCCCTCCAGCCCCACCGGCCCGATCACGTAAAAGGCAGCGTGTCGTGGAACAGGCACCACCTGGCCCGGGTAGCTTCCCGGTTCGCTCGCCTTCCCGCCCGTCATCCGATATTATCATTCGCGAGCCGGTGACCCAAACCAGGCCGGACGGTGCGTCAACCTCCCAATCCACGTGAGCTGGCAACCCTCCTACCAGCTGGACAGTGAACCTCTCACAGAGACCGCCAGCGTTTGAGTTTGGGACAAGGGTCAGGGGGGCCGCGTTGCCCAGAGCTTGGCGAGCGGCTTGCTCTTGCCCGAGGACGTGCACGCCTACACAGAGGGGACGAACGAGTCTTTGGAGAGGCGGCTAGTATGGCTCACCGTGGCGGTAAGGCTTTCTACAACTCTAACTCTTAGTCCTTTCATTGATTTGGTCTTTGCCTTTACTTATGCAAGGGGTCCTGCTACATACTCCCTATATTGTCACTTGTTCAGGCCGCGCAGTTGTCCCAAATAGTCGACGGGAGGATGAAAGAGCTTGCCGAGGATGCTGGCCGGGAGAAGGCTCTGAAGGACGTTGCCGACGCCACTGCCGCGGAGAAGCTGAAGGCTGCGGAGGATACAGAGAAGAGGGTTGTTTCGGCCGAGGAGGCTAGGGCTCATGCCGAGGGAAAGAGCGCCAAATTGGATCAGCAGTTGGGGGACGCGCAGCTGAAGCTGGCCGAGGCGGAGAGCTTGAATACAGCTCTAGGGGAGGAGTTGGCTAATTTGAAAGCTGTGTTGGACGCTTGCGAGGGCAAGTGGTACAACGAGGGGTTCGCTGACACCGAGAACTCCGCGGAGCCAGTCATGCGCCAGGCTCACAGGCTTGGATTTGAGGAGGGATGGCAAGCTGCAATCCGGGTCGCGGGAGTTCCCGAGGATTCTCCGTTGCAGAATCCTAGCGAGATTCCCTTTCCGCCCCTCGCCGCGCCTGTACAGAACACCCCCCACGTCATCGACGAAGAGGAGGCCTCTAGTATGCGGGAATTGGAGGAGGCCATTGATGCCTACGTCGAGCCAACTGGCCGGGAGGCTACTAGCAATCCTCGGACTGAAGATCCCTCAAGTTAACCTGCAGAGCCAGTTTCTTATTTGATCGCTTTTTAGAAATTCCACGTCTTCTCTCTTTTTTTTTTTTTTTTTTAGTTTTGCCCAAGTCACTGGGCTGTGGTGACGAGAAAAAAAATTTTTTTTTTTTTCGGTTTTTAATCTTTTGTTGGCTGTGGCACTTTTAAACATTGTGTTATTTCAGA
The DNA here is from genome assembly GCA_023736055.1 of Quercus glauca. NCBI lineage: Eukaryota > Viridiplantae > Streptophyta > Magnoliopsida > Fagales > Fagaceae > Quercus > Quercus glauca. The sequence goes on from CM043315.1 coordinate 23,311,219, forward strand.
TTAGTGTGGTTAAGATTGTGTTGTTTTGTTCTTGTTTTACTTTCATGTGTTCGCGTGTTGTTTGCCGAATCCGCGGCCTGTATTGTTGTGCTTCTAATGACAGGTTACTGTACTTAGGAAAAGTGGAGGTCACCCCTGTTCGGCAACATTAATCGAGTAGGGACGCAGGATTGCCCTTAGAAGTTTAGGCTTTCACCTACTCGGTGAAATCGATCAGATCAAGAGACAAGCTTAGGAAAATTGTAGGTTTTTCACTTGCTTGGTGATAGTGATTGAACCGAGAGACAAGCTTAGGGAAATTGTAGGTTTTTCACATGCTCGGTGATAGTGATCGAACTGAGAGTCTTAGGAAAATTGTAGGTTTTTTTCACTTGCTCGGTGATAGTGATCGAACCGAGAGACAGGCTTCTGTCCTTAGTAAAATTGTAGGTTTCCACCTGCTTGGTGATAGTGATCAAACCGAGAGACAAGCTTCTGTCATTAGTAAAATTGTAGGTTTCCACCTGCTCGGTGATGGTGATCGAACCGAGAGACAGGTTTCTGTCCTTAGTAAAATTGTAGGTTTCCACCTGCTCAGTGATAGTGATCGAACCGAGAGACAGGCTTCTGTCCTTAGTAAAATTGTAGGTTTCTACCTGCTCAGCAAAATGGATTAAGCTAAACATAATTATACTCGGAGTGCGTTACTCAACCAATGCACCTGTTAGGTGCTCCTTTCAACTTCCAACATAGTACAGGTGATCACTGATAAAACTTTTTAAGGTTATGTACATTCCATGGCGGAGGTATCGGCCTCTCGTTGAGGTTTTCCAGGTAGTATGCCCCTGCGCCCGCTACGGCGGTAATCCTTTAGAGTCCTTCCCAGGTTTGAGCCAGCTTTTCAACGTTCGTGTCTCTCGCATTCCCCAACGCTTTCCTCAGTACCAAGTCCCCAGCTCCGAACTCCCTTACCTTCACACGTTGGTTGTATCGCTGTGTGAGTTTCTGCTGATATTCCGCCAGCCGTATAGTAGCTGATTCTCGGCACTCTTCCAACCGATCCAGGCTTTCCACCATCATCTCGTCGTTTCCAGCAGGGTTGAACCTGGCGACCCATGCGCTGCAAAGATCTATCTCTACTGGTATTACGGCCTCCGCCCCGTATGCCAAAGAAAATGGGGTTTCCCCCGTGGATCTCCTTGGGGTGGTTCGGTATGCCCAAAGAACTCCGGGCAACTTGTCAGCCCAACGGCCCTTGGCATCGTCCAGCCTCTTCTTTAGCCCGCTCAAGATCGTCTTGTTAGTGGCCTCCGCTTAACCGTTGCCTTGAGGGTATGCCGGGGTGGAATATCTGTTTTTGATGCCGACGTCGCTACAAAATGCACGAAAGGACTTGCTATCAAATTGCAGTCCGTTGTCCGAAACCAGTGATTCTAGCACCCCGAACCTCGTAATTATGTTTTTTCATAGGAACTTCTTGACGTCCACGTCCCGAATGTTGGCCAACGCCTCGGCTTCTGCCCATTTGGTGAAGTAGTCTACGGCCACCAGGACAAACCTACGGTTGCCCGTTGCTCGGGGAAATGGGCCGAGGATGTCTAGCCCCCACTGCGCAAAGGGCTAGAGAGCACTAATTGGGTTGAGGCAGCTCGCTGATGAATGGATCAGTGGGGCGTGTTTTTGGCACTGCTCGCACTTTCGTACATACTCGATGGCGTCCTTTTGCTTTCATGGCCACCAAAACCCCTGGGTCATCGCACGGTGTGCCAATGAACGCCCCCCTACGTGGCCGCCACACACCCTATCATGAAGTTCGGCAAGGAGCTCACCTACCTTATCGGGGTGCAGACATGACAGGTATGGGCCACCAAAAGATCTGCGGTTGAGTCGGTGGTCGGTCGACAACTAGTATCGTGGCGCTATTCGTCGCACCCTGTTGGCTTCTTGAGTGTCGCTCGGGAGTTTGTCCTCGGCAAGAAAGTCAATGATCGGGTCCATCCAACTCGGCCCAGACATTGTAATTATGGCGACATTTTCCCCATCAATGCCCATGCCGTTCATGACAGTGATGCTTGGTTGTGGTATCAATTCTACCCTGATCATCCGGGGAATCCCCTCCATTGTTGACGATGCTAACGTGGCTAAGGAGTCTGCATGTCTGTTCTGCGTCCGGCTGATCTGGTACACTTTCGCCGTGCAAAATTTTTCCATGATCCCCCGGGTCATTTGCAGGTATGCCCTCATCCGGGGGTCTCGAGCTTCGAAGGTCCCCTGGATTTGATTAACCACTAGGCGAGAATCTGTATATGCCTCCACATCCCGGGCTCCCAATTCCAACACAACCTTCAGTCCGGCGAGTAAGGCTTCATATTCGGCCTCGTTGTTGGAGGCCTAGAAACCCAACCTGAAACAGTGTTCCAGTCTTATGCCTTCGGGGGTGACAATGACGACTCCGGCACCAGCTCCCATGGAGCTAGAGGCCCCGCCCACAAGCACTCTCAACGGGCGGCTCTCCACGTGACAGATCACCTCGCTACCGCATCTAAGAGAGAACTCGGCAACAAAATCGGCCAGGATCTACCCCTTTATTGAACTTCGTGACTTGTACCGAATGTCAAATGAGCCCAACCTGGTTCCCCACTTCGTTATTCTTCCCATGAAATCTGACCTTCTCAACAACGCCTGCAAGGGATACTCGGTCAAAACGTAGACTATATGCGCCTGAAAATAATGCGGTAATCTCCTCGTGGCATGTATTAGAGCCAACACAAGCTTCTCCAAGGGTAAGTATCTCGTTTCGGCATCGACCAGGGCCTTACTGATGTAATACACGGGCTGCTGTACTCCTGTATCCCTGAGCAACACGGCGCTTATCGCGTGGTTGGACACGGATAGGTACATAAACAAGTCCTCCCCAGGCTCAGGGGCTGTCAACATGGGCTCGCGTCAGATATTCCTTCAAATCCTAGAAAGCCCTGTCACAATCCTCGTCCCAACAGAACCCCTTCCATTTCTTTAGAAGCTGGTAGAATGGTCGGCAGCGATCGGTGAATTTGGAAATGAACCGGTTCAGGGCGGCTAGCATCCCGATCAGCACTTGTACCTCTTTGGGGTTGCTCGGTGGCTTCAGTTGCTGTACGGCCTCTATCTGGTCTGGGTTTACTTCTATCCCCCGGTTGGTGATCAAGTATCCCAGGAATTTGCCGGACCCCACATCGAAGGTGCACTTCTCGGCATTCAGGGCCAGCTTGTGGTGTCGAAGGATCTCAACCACTCCCCGGAGGTCTTCAATGTGCTGCTTCTCCTGTTTGCTCTTTACTACCATGTCGTCGATGTACACTTCAACCGTTCGCCCTATTTTATCCCGAAACATCCTTGTCATCATACGCTGATAGGTGGCGCCAGCATTTTTCAGCCTAAAAGGCATCACCGTGTAGTGATAGTTGGCCTCAGGGTAGATAAACGCCGTCTTCTCCCTATCCTTGAGGGCTAGGGCTATTTGGTAATATCCCTGAAAGGCGTCCAGGAAGCTCATTCTTGGGTGACCGAAGGTGCCGTCCACCAATTGGTCAATCCTCGGCATGGGAAACAGGTCCTTTGGACATGCTCTGTTCAGATCGGTGAAGTCTACGCAGACACTCCATTTACCGTTCTTCTTTTTTACCACAACGGTGTTTGCTAACCACTCCGGGAAATAGATTTCCCTTATTGCCCCAACCTCCTTCAGTTGTTGGACGTCTTCCTTTACGGCTTCCGCGTGCTCCCTTACCGACCTCCTTGGCCTTTGCTTCTTTGGAGGAAAAAAGGAGTCCATGTTAAGTCTATGAACGATGAAGTCAGGGTCCACCCCGGGCACTTCATACGGGTTCTAAGCAAACATGTCTACATTCTGTACATGGAATAGCAACATTTCTACTTTATCCTGATCCCCCAAACCTCCCCTTATTTGGAAGTACCTGCCTTCATCTGGCAATATCTTCACTTTACTACTTCCTCAGCAGCCCCGCCCCCCTTCCCTTCTATAGAAATCTGTAATTGCTATAAGGGGGGCCCCAGCAGTGTGCCCTTATGCTCGGTCAAGCCCCTTTGGTCGGCCCTCCCCTCTTTCCAATTAACTGCGTCGACTAGGCACTGTCTAGCCATCTGCTGGCTCCCTTGTACTACGGTTATGCCGTCCTTGGTTGGAAATTTAACTTTGACATGCAGAGTGGAAGGGACCGCCTTCATCGCATGGATCCACGGCCTCCCCAGTATCGCAGTGTATGGGGAAAACGAAGCAACTATTATGAAAGTCACTGCCACCTCCTTGCCCTCCATGCTCACGTGCAGGGTAATCCGCCCCTCCGGCATTACTAGCCTGCCGTCGAAGCCGACTAGGGGCGCAGTGTACTCGAAAATATCCTCATTCTTTAATCCGAGCCTCCAGAATAGATCAGGGTACATCACATCCGCCCCGCTCCCCTGGTCTATCATTACTCTCTTCACCAGGAAACCTCCTATTCGGGCGGTAACTACTAGCGCGTTGTCGTGCGGCTAGATCGTTCCTTGCAAATCGCCGTCCCCGAAAGCGATAAGCTCTCAGGCAACCTTCAACCTTTTACCGGATGGCTGTTCATCCGAACCACTCCCCGCCGACGTCACAGTCAGCACCTTGTTCCTCTGTTCTCCGGAAAAGCCTCTTTGAGTGGCATGGATGACCTTAATTATCCCGAGCGGGGGCAGGAGTTGGTTGCCTCTTTGCTGGGCACCTTGCCGGGCATCTGCTTCTCTCTCGTTTACTACAAATTCTTTCAAATGCCTGGCCTTGGCCAGTTGGGCAAGGTGGTCCTTTAGCACTCAGCACTGCTCGGTAGTATGACCCTTATCCTTATGGTAGGTGCAATACAAGTTTTGGTTCCTCCTAGCTGGGTCACCACTCATTCTGTTTGGCCACCGGAAGTACAGATCGTGTTTAATCTTGTCTATGATCCTGTTCACCGGCTCCTTGAATGCTAAGTTGACTTCCCCTGCCTGTGCTCCGGGCTCTTGGATCCTCAGGTCCCCCCGTGTCCTTGGTTGAAAGCTGCTCTGCCGAGGTAGTTCGTTACGGGCACTTTTCCCTTGCTTTGCAGCCGATCGTCCTCCAGCGGCTTGTACTCTTCGATATGCCTCATCAACTGTCTCATGTCCTTGGGGGGATTCTTGGTCAATGATTCCCGCAGCCCGGAATCCTCGGGTAACCCTATTCTGAAGGTGCTTGCGGCGATCTTCTCATTCCCCCCACCAATCTCGTTGTAGAGTTCCCAGTAATGGCTAGCGTAACTACGGAGGGTTTCCCCTTCCCTCATTTTCATGGATAGTAACGCATCCACCGGCTGAGGCACTCGGCTGCATGTCACGAATCGAAGTCCGAATTCCTGTATCAGCTCAGCGAAATTGAACCGAGCCCTTCCGCAACCCATTGAACCATCTCAGGGCGGTGGGCCCGAGGCTCGATGGGAAAACCTTGCACATCAGCGCGTCATTATGGGTGTGCAGAGACATCATCTGGATATAGTGACTGACATGTTCTACCGGGTCAGTCTTTCCGTAGTAAGAATTGAACGGAGGGCGTGTGAATCTATCCAGCATTGGGGCGCGCTCGATATCCGCCGAAAAGGGTGATCGGGCAGCTCTGCGCAGAGCGCGGCTCATTGCATCCATGGCCGCATTACGGGGCCGTGGCTCTTCTGGTTAGTCCGAGCCTCGGTCCATGTCCTCCCGTGATTGCGAACGATCTCGGCGTCGACGGTGTTCCCACGAACGTGGGCATTCCCTCCACCATTGGTACTCCTGAGAGTGTGAGCGTTCCGACTGGTGTAGGTGCTCGGACTGACTGGATCCCGTCTGACGATACTGTCTCTCCGCGTCAAATCCCTCTCGGTCATCTTCGTTTCTTCTACGATGCCTGTTTCCTACCTCCAACTCCAGGCCCCTCACCAGCCTGCGCAACCGTTCGATCTCTTCGTCCCTCTCGTCCAACTGCCTGCGCCCTGAGGTGATGGATACGGTTCGCTGCGTTTGGTACGATCCCTCTCCGAGGCCGGATAGCTCTTCCTGCGTTCGGTAATCTCTATCTTCGCGTCTCTTTTGCCTCCTTTCTCGCCAAGTAGATCCCCGCAAAGACCCCACTGAGCCGCTATCGGCAGCACCCCCAAAACGCCTTCCGGCCATCTCATTGAGTGCAAGTCCCAGTAGAACCACAGCACTGTAGGAGATTCCCACAAACGTCGCCAATTGTGCGCGCCTAAAACGAGGCTACTAGGCCGTGATTCGCTTGGCTTACAATCTATTTGTATAGTGGGCTTGGATTTCCTACACTGGGTTGTTCTAGTACTGAGACTGATCGAAAACTGTTCTATCCCTTTTTGTTAGTCTTATCTTCTCTCATTTTGCTCTCCCCATTTTTCAACAACAACCTTTTTCCTTCCCCAGCCCATCGTATTTATAGCTAGATGTTAGTGGAACAGTGATGATTGCCTCTGGCGCTAGTGCGTTTGAAGGTCCAATACTGTTAGTCGTAAGTGGGCGTTTAGGTGGGAGTGGCTTTGGAATTGGTTCTTACTCTGGGATGCTCGGCGACTGTGATTCCTGATCGTGAGTTGGTTGGGCGTCAGTTCGCCGAGGAGGATTCGCGGGGAAGGATACTGGTTTGAACAGCCCGCGTACATGAACAATGTCAACATGCCGTTCCTCGAGCATTCAAGGAAAGTAGAGTCCCAATGGGCCTGGACACGTTGGTTGGCCCAAAGAGCCTTGTTGCCGTACAAGGGGTATTTTGATCATTTTTTTAGTGATTTCATGAGTATTTTGGTAATTTTTTGATGTTTTGAGGGTATTTTGGTCATTTTGGAGATTCCAAGGGTATTTTGGTCATTTTAGAGGTTTAGGGTATTTTAGAGGTTTCTCGATATTTTAGTCATTCAATAAATTATTACATCCCCAGCAATAAGTAATATTAGATCACCCCTATTTAAGAAGGTAATGTGATTAAGGTTATGTGATATATTTCATAATCTTAAATTATGGTAATGTTAGAAAAAAATCAAATGAACCAAACACCTTGATGTCACATTAAGAAAATGTACATCACATCAAGGGTATATCACTACAAACCAAACACCTCTTTAAAAGTTTTTAACATTCCCCCAGCTTGTGGACAACAACGACTATGATTGGAAAACAAGAAGCTAAGGAAGAGATAGACAATGGAAAGGTATTGAGGAGATAGATGATGGCAAACTACCACATGGCAATGGATTCTTTATTTGGAATTTTGATCATTATGCAATTTTGTGAGGATATTTTAGAATTGTCATACTTAAAGAAATGATGGTACAAAATGCAAATTTATGTTTAAAACTAGTGGAGAAATGTAGACTATGATTACCAGTATTCCAATTCAGATCTTAGGATACATCCCTAAAAATGTCTTGGATCTCACTAGAATCTCTACTAAAGTGAAGTCCATGTAGAATCCCAATCTCATAGCTATACTAAAGATCATGTGCTATAAAAGGAAAATTAAAAAAAAAAAAAAAAATTTGGGCTTATTTTAGGCCTCTAAATGGAGCACAAAGTGCCGAAATGTAATAAACATATCAACCCAGTGGCCCTAGCCCAAATTAATAAAAAAAATATTTTTTTTAAAAAAAGCAAAAAATAAAACCTAAAGGCTCATATCAGTCATCACCTTAACCTAATAAACAAAACCACAAAAGACAAAAGAGAAGAGACGAGACTACTAAAGAGTAGAAGGCGAGTGTGAGAAGTTAAGAAATCTAACAGTGACGCCACTATGAAAGAGACAATCAACGACGAAGATTTTTTTTTTTTTTTTTTGGCAATTCTGGTAACAATGATGAGAATGTTGTTTATATTGATCATCATTCTTTGAGGAACCCATCCAAGATAACCAAAACTTTGGTGTTGATGATTAAGTGTGTTTGTGGTGTTGTTTGAAACATTGTTATTTACTTTGTGTTGTTTATGTGAGACATCAGGTATTGACATTGTTATTTGCTTTAAGTTGTTTAACTTAGAACTTGGTATTTGTGAGTTGTAACTTTTGAATTTTGAACTTAGTTTATATATTTTTAATTTGGTACTTTGCTTTTTATTAGTAATTTCACTAATTTGTGTCAAAAATCACTTTTTTGCAATGTTTCTTTAATATATATTATAAATTAATTATAGGTATTCTTTTAGTATATTTTTTCTAATCGGAAAGTAATATCTTACAATCCTTGTGTCGATCCTACGATCCAATCCTCGAACCCTCGCATCGACCTCGTGTAGGATCTCAATCATGATAACCTTGATGCAGGCTATTATTGGTATGTAAATAAATGGTATTAGTTGTGGGCTTAGATTATAAATAGTAAAAATTTCCTACCTAATATTTGTTGTGAAAATGTTGTATGCATATCTCAGTTTTTGAAAATGTGTCGTCCTTTTAAAAAAAAAATTTTTTTTTTAAAAATGGAAAGCCAAACGCATGGCTTAAGAGTTCTAATCCAAATACGCACGTTTTTCAAATTTAAAAAAAAAAAAATTGTGAGACCAGTCGCACTCTAGAACTTCTACAACACCACTCCTGTAATCATGGTATTCCATATCTCTATTTTCTTTTTTCCCAAGTAATATATGATACCAAGAAGAGAATTAAATAACATATTTATTAAGACTGTGTATTATAAATTGTCTCAAATTCCTAATTTGATTTGCTTTAAGTTTTCTTGGCTATAATGAAATGTTTTTCCTCGGCATGAAAGAAAATGAGTTTTTCTTGGCATGGAAGGAAGATTATTGTTGAAAAGTAATTAGATATTCCTTGTCCATCAAGAAATAGAATTAGAGTTTTATAAATAGGCATTATTACAAAAGGTTCGGTGACTTTTGCACAAGTGTCCTCTCACATGGAAAAATGAGAAGACTCCTAAAAAAACATGAGTGAGTTTCTTCAAAAAGTAATTTCATAGATTTTTTGGGTTGAAAGATACTCATGGTTATGTCAAGAGTTTTTTTTTTTTTTTGGGTGAATGTGATAGAGTTAATTTAAGTACTAGGGTTTTGGGATATTTGTGAGTTCAAGTGTGTGAGATTTGTGCATTAGTTGTGTCTATGATAGGTTTTGTTTATGTTTGTTAGGTTTGTGATTGTTGTTTATATGAATTATGAGTGTTGTGAGATTTGGTTGACAATGATTGTAACATATATCATTGATAGTAGATTTTGGTCGGCATTTGCTATGGACGTAAGCATGGAGTTGGCCAAACATTATTAAATATTGTTTTCTTGTGTGGACATTTTGTTTTTCGTTAGAATTCACTCCCACTAACTCCAAATCACAATAATTGGTTTCAACACACAAGGTTTGGTCTTGGTGAAGATCACGAGAAAATTATTTCTAGTGCAACGTCAACATTGGTTTGAGGTAGATGCATACACAAGTTTGCTTTTGATTTGGAAATAATGATCGACATCTTCAAATAAATCTTACCTGGATTAAAATAAAATTTCAAAGAGAAAAATAAGGATTGTTCGATGGAATTTAAGTCAATATGGAAATTTCTATAAATTGCCTTAAATTCTTAATTTAACTTGATTTAGGTTTTCATGGCGTGGGAGGAAATGTTTTTCATTGGTGTAGAAGAAAATGAATGTTTCTTGGTATGGAAGAAAAATGCCTGTTGAATAAGTAAATGGATATTCATTGTTCATCAATAAATAAAATTTGAGCTTTATAAATAGAAATTGTTGCAAAGTGTTTGATGACTTTCAAGGGTCTCCCACATGGGAAGAGAAGCAAACCTCTAGAAGAACATGAGTGGTTTTCTTCGAAAAGTAGTTTGATAGATTTTTGGGATAGAAAAACATATGTGGTTGTGTTGAGAGCTTCTTTGTTTTATGAGTGTGAGAGAGATATTAGGTGTATTGGGACTTTGGGATTGTGAGTTTATGTATGTAAAGGTTTGTGAGTTAGTTTATGTTTGTGAGAAGTTTTGTTTATGTTTGTGAGGTTTGTGACTGTTTTTGTGTGTAATGTAAGTGTTATGAGGTTTGATTGAGAGTGGTTGTAATCTATATCATTGATAGTGGATTTTTGTTGATGTTGTTTATGGACATAAGTATGGAGTTGATTGAATCATGTTAAAATATAATTATATTATGTCAACATTTTTTTTTCGTGTGAATGTGCTTCCTCTAGTCCTAAATTGCAACACCACCATACCTGTTTGTTGTTAGTGTAGCCAATAACAATGGCTTTATAGAACGTGGGAAAAACGAAAGGAAAAAAAAAAGGTGTTGGGCCATTCTTTTTTTTTTTTTTTTTTTTTTTGAGGGGGGGGGGGGGGGGGGGGGGGCGGCTGTAGGGGGCGATTCATGCATGTATTTCACAGATTTGTGAAATAAAAGTAGGTGACAAAGTCGCGGGGTGACAAACATAAAACATAAAAAAGAGATATTTATATGATACAACTTTTTAAGCCTTTGTCCATGAACGTCACTACAAAGATTTGAAAAATTATAAAGGTGACAAAAGAGCTCTCACAAAAGAGTAAGTTTGATAACACAATTATTTCTATAACTTGTCCACGTGACGACTTGTAAGTAATAGAATTATAGACTCACTATTTTTTTCATCACTTACGACTCGTTCATGTAGATAGATGAGTTGCAACCAAAGTTTTGAAAATTATTATGACAGTAGACTCCTCACAAAAATCAAATTTGGTTTTGTTTTGTGACTTAAATTCTTAATCTATCTCTTTCTCTCTCTTAAAACAACCAAAAAAGTTCTTCTCAAAAAAAAAAAGGCAAAATAATTTTAACATTTCGTACTCGAGGTTTTTGTCGCACAAGACCAATAATTAAGGCTACTTACGTTAAACTCCAAATTGTAACAAATGAAAAACGCTTGTCAACGAAAAAACAAAGGAGCTCATTTATAATTGGACTTTTTTTTTTTTTTTTTTTGAGAAAATTATAATTGGACTTTTTGTATGAGGTCTTTGTCTCACAAGACCAATAATTATGATGACTACTTGAGGTAATACTCTAACTAGGACTTGGTCTAAATATCTTGATCAAATCATGTCATCGACAGAATAATATATACTTAATTCCGCAAAAAAAAAAAAAAAAAAAAAAAAGAATAATATACTTAAAAATCAAGTTCCTACCTCTCAGCTTTTCAACTTTTTTTAACCAAAACAAAAAAGACAAAGTTTTCAACTTAGTTATTAGCTACGCAACTGGCTACTTCTAGAAGAAGCACTATACCTGGATACCTGCTTCTTGTCTTCGCAGTCACTACTCACTACACCACCAATCACCACACCAAATTTGCTATTATCGCCACTACAACCACTTCCACAACCACCCGTACCGACCTACCGTGCTTATATAAAATATTAATAACTTTCCATGTGAGCCAAACAAAATAATATTTTTAATTGGGAGTCCTTTTTCAAAGATGTAGTCCAACACACACTGTTATCAAAAAAAAAAAAGGGTAGTCCAATACACACACCTACATAAAAATAATATAAAAAAAAGTTCGTGTTCTTCAATATTGTTTTTGGAAGGTGGGAGAGTATTTTCTTTTTGATAGAAAATGTTTAATCTCTTCCTGATTAGCTTGGAAAAGATACATATAGGATGATTAATTGCTACATCTAGCCAATAATGAACTCATCTATCAAAGAAACCATCTGCTTGCAAACACACTCATAAAGTACATAATAAGCTGAGTTCGTTACAGTCAAGAGATCTATCAATTGCAACAGAGAGTGTAGCAAGCATAGCAACAGGCATACACACAACAGAAATGCATCTTGCAGTAAGTTGCAACAGAGCAAGAGTATTACCAGCAAAGAGATAGAGGCAGAAATTGCGACAACAGCGAAAGACCCAAGGAAAGAGTCAGCAACTATTGCTCCAATGATCGGAAACAAATTGGTGCAACCATTCGCTATGTTATAAATCTGAGCTGCGTTTATGCTTTTCACATTGAACTCCTGAATCAGAAAAACGATCAGGTTTGCCAACCATCCTACGCCTCCAAGTGTGAAACCCGCCGCCGCTCCTGTTGACATAAATAGAAATAAGGCACATATTGGTCCAACACCTTCTGTGCATGTATGTGTGTGTTTATGTTTTAGAGAGAGAGAGAGAGAGAGAGAGAGAGAAAGAAAAGAAAAAGAAAAAAAGAGAGACCACTGATGAAGGGGAAGGTGATCCAGCCACCACGTTTGGTACCAGAGCTCGAAATTTGGGCTTCTCTACCTTCCATATTGCTGGTCAACTAGTGCTAATTCCAAGTGAGAAGGAAGTTTTTTGCTTCTTGTTATATGCTAATCAAGTCGCATGATTTGTCAGATTCCTGTGGTATCTTCACTCCTTGTCAGAGAAAATATTGTGATTAGCCCACATTGGTGATTGGCCGACGGTGGTTGTTTATAAATTAAGAAAGTGAAATATGTACGCCAAAAGACAAAATCTATTACATATTACTATATAGTTTTTTTTTTTGTTTTTTTTTTTTTTTTTGGCTGAATACATTTTACTAAATAGTGAAACTCACGATTTATAAAATAATTTGTGTCTTACACCAAAAGATGCTCACAAACCTATGGATATCCTTTATTTCTTTTTTTAATGAATACATATCCTTTATTTCATGTCTTAAACCGGCGTGTGCATAAAAAGATTCTTATAAATTGAGTTATAAGATTCTTAGCAAAGTTAATTGTCTGCACATATTGATGGTTATTTATCCATTCATTAAAAAAGTATTGGAATATTTACTGAAGTTTGCTTTGGCCTTGCCAATCATAAAGCAGTCATCAGATATGTCAATTGGATCCAATTAATTCAATTAATGGACCTGATAGGGAGTAAATTATAGTTGTCGTTGTTGAGATTTTTTAGAATTTAATTAAATTTTTTACGAGTTACTTCCTTTCCTTACTTTATGAAGTAATTTCCTATCATTTTCTTATGTAATAAAAGAACCTAAAAAGAAAAACCTATATAAAAAGGTTTTTTTTTTTGATAAGTTGTTTATCAGACAAGACACTAATTGGTGTTTAATGTGAATAGAAATTGAACTCTAAATCTCTCATTTGATGATAAAAAAACTTTATTAAAGTTAAGTTAACTGAATAAAGGTCTCATTTGTAAATAATTAATCATGAATCTATAAGTTGGGAATTTCCTTCCTATGCTTGGTGCTAAGCCAACAATATTTGTATCTCTATTTCTCTACTTAATGTTAAAACTCTGACATTTTTATCTCTTTTCACCTCTGGGTCCTAGTTCCTAAATTTTATTTTTATTTTTTCCAGTGTATGGTGTTGACTTTACATCTTTATTTCTCAAAAGCATGTTTTGTTCATCTTGCATCATATTTAAGGAAATGGCTTGCACCAACTGCCCTCATCTCCGGTGGCAGCTCTAGGAATTTTCCTTAAGGTGATGGTTAAGAAACTTAAATAATACAAAATCTATAAATAAAAAAATAAAAATAAAAAAACTTGAATATCGGCATTACAAAAATAAAAGCCCGCAAATGCATGAAATTTTATAATTTCCTTCTACTAAAAAAAATGAAAAAGCAAATAAGGACTAATGAAAGACTAAGTGGGAACTAAGAATGCTAAAATAAAAAATAATGAAGTGGGAGAGAGTTTGAAATGATGATAGAAAAGAGAGAAGTGGAGAGAGAGAGAGAGAGAGAGAGAGAGAATGGATACGATACTTGTTGCAATTGCAAGCCGAGCCACTGAAGAGAGCAAAGTTAGTGTGATTGCATAGCCGAGGAGAGCAAAGATATTGGCATCGCCGAGGAGAGCTCACGGACATAGTATCTCTCTTAATACAATTGTTTTAGGAAAAATGAAATTAGAGATTTTTTTATGGAATGGTTTGAATGAATTACAAATTTGAATGATTAAAGGTTTTCATTTTTTTTGTTTTTGAATGGCCTTTTTTTGAATATTTTGTTCAGTTGTTATTGTATGGCATAATCTTATTTTTGTTTAGGCTTTTTTTTATGTTATTTGCGCTAAATTTTAGACTTATACAAGGAATATAACATATTGTCACTGTCACAACATTTTCACAACAATTGAAGTATCAGTCCCTCATAGGTCAAAATAAATAATAATAATAATAATAATAATATTAGAATGAATGAGACCCACCAGAATTAAAAATAAGGATGTTGTGAAAATGTTGTGAAATTTTGTTGTATTCACAAAATTTCTCTAATTTTTATTGTTGTTATATGGGCTCCTTTTTTTAAGAGGTTAAGAATAATGTTTGGGAGATCAAAATTAATTGGATTCTCAAGTCATGGTATTCAATTTCTTTAGGGGAACAAAACATGTTAGTTAAAAAATAATTATGTATATAAAAAAAATTTATAAGTGTTTTTTTTCAAGTCAACTCCATAGTTTATTCAGCCAAAAAAAAAAAAAAAAGTCAACTCCCTGGTTTACATGCAAAGCTACCATTACTCGTCTCAACTCAGCAGACGACGAGACTAATATATTATTTTATTAAAATTGATAAATTATCAATTTTTTCAAAAGGTCAAAATGTTAAGAATGGTGAATTTTATCATTTGATTAATATTCTAACACTAATGTTGATAATCTTCTCTATCACGATTAAGAATCTATTATCTCAAAATATTAAACTGTTAGAAAATAGTGACAATCTTCTTGTTAAAAACTTAAAATTACTAGCCATGCTTGGCTTTAGAGTTTTACCAGACAGAACTTCTATGACATTACTTCTTTTGAAATAAAAAATTGAAACTCCCAATAGAGAAGTTTCTCAAAAATTAAACAAAACAAAAACCTCCCAACAGAGGAAGCAGGAAAGAGTGCACGGTTGAAGTATCTTTCTTACGTGACACAAGTCATTAAATGCTGGTCCCCCTCCATACCATTGCTTTAGAGCAAAGGCAATAAAACCCACTATATTTTTTTCTCACTTCTATTCTTTTTATTTTTATTTGTCAGTTCGCATGTTGTTATTAGAAGGTAAAGGCTAAGTATTCAAACTTCTAGTTTGGTGGTTCATTAGAGAATTACATATTTTATGACATAATGGGGCGAGCAAATTCAAGCATTCAAACCTCTTGCCTTAGAGCATTTGCAATGAAAAATTATATCATATCCTATTTTACTATCTCAAAAAGCTATTTTATTAATTATATTATACCATTTTACGACACAATCAACATCCCAACTTTTATTTTCCTATTCTACTCATTAAAATAATATATATTACCCACTAAAATAATATAATATATTCCAATACAACTCTCTCTCTTTCTTCTCCCCCATCTCTCTTTCACTTTATCAATTGAAATATATTATAATTTTTACTAACGTGCTACAATGCCATCCTACATTTAGGATTGCGCTGTAGCACAATTGCAAAAAAATTTGCAATTCTAACATTTTACAAGTCCGGTTGCCAACACCTTTTTGTGCATTGATTGTACTTTCCCCCTACATTTCCCATTTGCAATTGCCGATGAGAATGCTCTTGTAACTAAGGTTCGGCAACCCAAACCACATTCAAGTTCACAATTTAGTCACCCATTATTTATTTTAACCGGAAATGATCCTGTAACTCTGCAAATTAGGATGTGTGATTTTGTGGAATCGATGTATATGTATTTGCACGTGCGATTCATGCATATATGGATCTTAGATACATATGAGAGGGTGTAAATATACATGGTAGGTTTTAGGTTGGCAAAATCTATAACATTGTAATCTTAATTGAGTGTGTAATGAGTTATCAAAAATCAAGATTAAGCGTGCAAGAAGCAGCTCAAAGAAGAAAGAAACTGAAGCTTTTGACTGCCCTTGGATCGATGCTTGATAGGTCAAAATTGTATTTCTGACAGCCTTTTGATCGTGGCTTAATCAACCGAAAGAAGATTCTCAACTCTTCCTTAACAAAGCCTTAATCGATTGAAAATTTTTGAATTATGGAATCTAAGTCTACTGTTGCCTTGTTTTTTGTATCCTACAATCAATCACATATAAGGGCCTATTATAGCACGATTCAAAAGAGGTTTAGAGAGACTTGGCCATACACTCCAAAGAGAAAAAACCTAAATCTAGGTTACACCTACTTATGAGTTCAAAAGATCAATCTCAATACGATGATGTTGTTTGGTGATTGTTGTTGCCCATTTTTGATAATATGGACCTAAAGGCCCAACAGCAAGAAAGCCCAAATCAAACCAAAAAAAAAAAAGACTAAGAAGTAGAGAAAGTAAGGCAATGGGGCTACATCCCAAAGGCCCAGAAAGTAAGTAAGCATGGCCCAAACAAGGGCCTAAAGAGAGATAATGCCCATGAAGGACAAGAAATAGAACACATCTATTAGGTTCTAAGGTCTTAGAATTTTATGTATTTAGAACTCTAATTTGTAATGTTGGCAAACCATGATCAAAACAATGTATTTAGTCTTGTTTAGGCTTGCTCAAAGTTGGTTTATTATTGTAAAGTTGGAATCGAGTGGCTGCAGAAGTACTTGGGACTTTCGGCCTGACTCGATCGATCGAAGGACAGGCTCGATCGATCGAAAATCGCACAGGTTGATTTTTCTGCAAAATTTCCAACTCAGCCCTACTTCATTAAACGTTTAGGGTTTTACGTTTTTACCCTAGGTATATAAACTAAACCCTAGCCATGTTTTTGGAGGTACTCCATATTGTATTGTTGCTCATACATTGCGGTTTTGTGTGAATCTCTTGAGAGATTTTTGAGTAGCTTTCCTTTACACAAAACTTAGGGTTTTCAAGGTAGAGATGATTTCAACATCTTGAAGATCATTATAGTTGCAACCATTGGAACTTAAAAGAAAAGCAAGCGGGGAGCTTGTAGCTGTTTGAGGAATTCAAGAAAGAAGTAGTCCATGGATTCGGAGCTTGCACGTGGCCGTGTCAGTAAGTTCTACTAGTGGGTAGCATTAGGAAGTCGAGCGGGGAGCTTGTAGTTCTTTTGTAAGAACTTCAATTCTTTCATAGTGAATTCTGGTTTGCCTTGAGGATCGGTGGGTCAAATCCTCCCCAGGTTTTTCCCGTGTGGTTTCCTGGGTGATCATATCTTGTGTTCTTTATTATTTCCGCTGCTTTATATGTTTTATATGCATGATATGATTATTTGATTGTTTTAACCTAAAATTGTTTAATTTGACTAAGTAACAACTTGGCTAATTAATTTAGGCTACACAATCTAGTTGTTTCTAAGGGGTCTAAAACCGCTCAAGTGGTATCAGAGCATGTTGCTCTTTTGTTTGAGATTTTTATCTTTGAGCTGATCCTAGACTCCTGTTGTCATGGAGTATGGACGCTCTCTTTTTGTTCCTCCTCACTTTGATGGGAACAACTATGCTTACTGGAAAGTAAAAATGAAAGCATTCCTGAAATCCATTGATGAGAGGGTTTGGAATTCCGTTGAATACGGATGGCAGAAGCCCATTACTCTTGTGAGTGAATGGCAAACTTCTGAAAAAGAAGCAGCAGGCTTCAATAGCAAAGCTATGAATGCCATCTTCAATGCTGTTTCAATGGAGGAATTTAAGAGGATCTCAAATGTTGAGATTGCTCATACTGCATGGAAAATCCTCCAAACTGTGCATGAAGGCACAAAGGCAGTTAAGATAAATAAATTGCAACAATTGACTTCTAGATTTGAAAGCATTAGAATGTCTGATGATGAATTCTATGCTAAATTAAATGATATTTTCAATTCTGCTTTTAATTTGGGTGAAATCTATGATTAACCTAAAATTGTTAGGAAGATACTTAGATCTTCAACTGAAGACTTTAGACCCAAAGTGACTGCCATCACTGAAAGCAAGGATGTGGACTCCATCCCTGTTGATGAGCTTGTAGGATCTCTTCAGTCCTATGAGTCTGACCTACCTAAAGTAAACAAATCCAAATCAATGGCTCTTAAGTCAGTTGATGATGTTGAAGGTAGTGGATTTGATGATGAGCTCTCTGCTACAGAGATTGCCTATCTTGCCAAAAACTTTAAAAACTTTCTTAGGAATACCAACAGAAAGGCAAGAGGTACTTACACTGCTGAACCTAGAAACTTTAGGAAGAATGATCCCACTAAGGTAAATAACTTTGAAAAACCTAGAGAAAAAGTTGGTCAATCTTCAAATAATTCTTTGGGTCCTCAGTGTTTTGGCTGTCAAGGGTATGGCCATGTGAAATCAGAATGTCCTACATTCTTGAGGACTAAGGGTAAAGCTATGGCTATAACCCTTAGTGATAATGAGGTTTCTGATGATGAGTCCGGTGGTGACGAGGATGGAAACTTCATTGCTTTCACGGCTACTGCTATAGTCAATGAAAACATATCTGCTGAGGAGAACCCTTCTGATGGGGAACTCTCTGAAGATGCAGATCTTCAAGAGGCCTACAACAAACTTTGCAAAGTTACTACAAAGGATGCTATGAAAGTTGAACTTGGCCTAAAGAAAATTGATTCTCTTGAGCTTGAAAAGAAAAATTTTCTTGTTAAACTGTTTGATGCTAATGAGCTTTTGAACAATGTTAAATCTGAGAACATGCTTTTACTTGATAAAGTTAAAACTTTGGAACATGTTTTATCTATTGCTAGATCTGCTAGTTCTAAACTTGATCACATACTGAATGTTCAAAAGTATCCTTCTGATAAATCTGGGTGAGGATATGTTGAAAGCATCTTTGATTCTGCACCCCATTCCACTGTCTTTGTTCCGTCATCTTCTTCTATACCTTCTGTGAGTGAGGTTGTGAGTGAAGCTATTAAACCCCCTGTGAGTGAGGTTGTTAAACCTGTAGAAGTTTCACTACCTAAGAAGATTAGGGTAGACTTAAGAGAATCTAAACCTAAGGAGCCTACCAAATCTAAGGACAAGATGCATGGTAAACCTGCTTGGGTTTGTCATTACTGTGGAAAGTCTGGACACATTCGTCCTAACTGTTTCAAGTTTCAAGCTGATAAGAGAGCAAATAAACCAAAAGTGCCTGTGCCTCAAGCACAAGATCCTATGGCACTAATTGGTGAATTGGTAAAGGTGTTAAACCTTTATTCCAATCCTGGAGTTGGGAATCACTCTAATATGAATAAGAACTCCAATGCTTATGGTGCATCTAAAAAGTTTTGGATGCAAAAGACTCGAACTAACTGAGTCTTTTGACATGGTCCTTGTGCTTCATTGCTCTATTCTTTTGTGACCATTGTTCTTTGGTTTTTGTGTTTTTTTTTTTTTGTTCTAGGACTTGCATTGCATTACATTCATGCATTTCATTCTAGGATTTATTTGTTTTCTCTTTTAATAAAAAATAAAAAAGGGAGAAAGCAAAAACTATGTTTGACACTATTTTTCTTGATTTTTGAAAACAATGTTGGTCAATCTTTTTACACATGTCATGTCTTGTGTACCTTGTTTAACTTTGATGAGCTTATTCATTGCACTTGACTAGTTGAAACTTTGTAGTGCATGTTGTGTGGGAAAGATATGTATGGTTTTTAATCATTTGTCTTAATCATGAAGTCATATGTTATTTGACTGTCGGACTTGATCCTTTTGAGAAAGGCATAAATAACCATCTCACCACTGTTCACTAGCCAATCATGAATACCTTAGTGCATATTATAAGATTTTGTGCTCAAGAAAGTGTAGCACATGCACAAAAAGAACATAAGGTGTAGCCTCAATTAAATTAAAACTGGTGTGTACTATTAGGCTTGATGCCAATTCACTTAATTCAAACCGGTGTGTACTATTAGGCTGAATGCTAATTCATATAAATATGAGGCAAAAATGCAAGAAACTTACATGATTGCAAGCTTTTGTTCTAGGAAATGTGGGAGTTATAGGATGTAACTCTTTAGGTGATAGTCTCTTTTAAATTCTATGTGATGAATTGTGTAGACTTTGTGTTTGATTGCTATTCACATATCACCTCATATGTATCTCAAGTTTTGCTAGTATCACACACTACACAAGTTACTCTTTGTTAAACACTGTACATGCTAGTGTGTGTGTTTTTGGTCTGACCAACCAAGTTTGAAAATATCTTGAGATTTGTGCACAACATATTTTTTGCTTGAGAAAATTCAATGGAAGAATGATTGAAACTTGTTTTTGAGAAAATTGGGTTTATAAATTTGGGTTTTTGAAAGAGCATTCCATCTCATACTCATGCATTTTGATTTTGTTGTTCAAATGCTTTGAGGAGTTGTTTTCAAAATTAGGTTTGTATTTTTCAAAACTGTGTTTTTTCTCAAAATTTAGTGAGCCTCTGTCCAGTTCGATCGATCCAATCTGATTTTCGATCGATCGAATGTAATTTTCAATCGATCGAAGATCGTGGAAAAGCTTTTTAAAAAGTTCAGATCTGACTTTTTCAAAGTACTATTTCAAACTTTTCCTTTTTTCTCTCTGACGAGGCAAGCATCACAGTCAGTTTTTTGTCGTTTTCCTCCGAAATTTTTGCAAAATCTCTCTTTCCTCAAGCCGGTAAGACACTTTTACCCTTCCTTTTGATTTTATTTTCATGATTTCATGCATAAATTCATGCATTTAAGGGTGAATTTCGGACTTTGCATATTGGAATTTTCTGATTGATTCAAGCCTTATTATGTGCAATTGATCATTGGGTTTTTGTGGGGACACATCATAAACATGATTCTTACATGTTAATTTGATCAATTTTGAGTTTGGTGAAAAATTGAAAATTCTAGGGTTTCTAATTGATCCGAATTGGGGATTTTGTTCAATTAAGGTTTAATTGATGAAATTGGCTTGTTGAATTGATGAAATTAGTTATTCTAATCCGTTTTCAACATTGTGTAATGATTATTTCATCAATTTGTTGCAAAATTTTTCAAATGGTTTTCAAATTTTTTAGGGTTTTTGTTAGAAACTCTATGTTCGAGCCAATTTTGTGTAATTGAACTTAATTTGAAAATGTTTACTGCATTAGTTCATGCATCACAACATTGGTAACCCCCACCTTCCTTTGATAGTGAGAGGTTCCTAGTGAGAAAAACCAAGAGCTTTATGAGACTCTAAACATTAAGAGAAAAGTTTGGGCTGAGCGTTCTGTCACCTTAGATGAGGTTGATCCTGCCATTAGGGCAAACTTTGAGCGTAGGGGCTGGTTACCACTACTGGATGTTTCTGATCTTCCTCCTCCAGTTACCCTGATTAGAGAGTTCTTCTCGAACATCTCTATCCGCGTCTATGATTCCAACACTCTAGTTAAGAGTTGGATACGAGGTGTAGAGTATGTCATTACTCCTACAGTAGTGTCAGATGCTCTAGGGGTACCTTTGGTACAGCACCCTGTCTATCCTTATGATGAGTCACAAGAGTTGAGTGATGTCATGTTTTACATCACTGGGTCTTCTATCCAGTAGGGTTCTGATCCTAGGATCACCACCGCTGAGCTTCCTGAGACTGTCTATCTCTTCCTTAGGATAGCTTGTCACTCTCTTTGGCCTATTTCTCATCTGCACACCATTCCTCTCGAGAGGTGTGTATTCTTATACGCTCTTGTCACTGATGCTCCTATCAGTTTTCCTCATCTTTTTCTTCGTTCTTTGAACGAAGTTTATAGGAGTTCATCTACTGCTCATGCTCTTGTTCATTCTATCTTCATTCATAGGATTTTACTTCATCTTGGTTTAGATGATTTCCCTTCTTCTGAGCCCGTTCATGTGATTGCTCCCATAGGTGCCTCATTCCTTAGACAGAGGGCTGCTCATCTTCGAGCTGGCTCTAAACACGCGAGGTCTGAGCCTTCTAGTTCCGCACCCCCTTCTTCTTCTACAGGTCCTGCTCGTGAGGCTGTTCCTGATCCTGTAGGTGCTGCTGCTGCTGTTCCTCCACCTCCTGCGACTGACTTCGATGTTCGTCGTACTTTGGAGACTGTCATGACCATTCAGGCGGCTCATGGTCAGCTTTTGGTAGACTTGTTTGATGAGATTCGTGCTCTGAGAGCGGATTTGGCGCATCTTCGTTCATCCACACCACCTCCTTTTGATGATGGCCTGTGATATCCTTTGGCATTCCGTCACAAAAAGGGGGAGTAAAGTTTGGATACTTGTAGAAGGGTTTTTGTAGCTAGGGGGAGTTTTTGTTACTTTTTAAGGAGCTAGTGGAGTTTTTGAGAGATTGTATCTGTTAGGATTAGTACCCTTAAATCCTATTGAATGATGTTATGTATGATATTAAGTGTGAAATTGTGTTTGACATTATGTATGACTTAATATTGTGTTTAATAAATTTGTTTTATTATTATCTGAAATAGTGGTAACATGAATATTTGGACATTGTCATATGGTCCATGAGATGCATAGTATGTGATTTATGTGATTTAGTCACAGAAGATATAAATCACAGGTTCTTTGTAAACTCAGAATCATAGTTCGTAGTCGGTGATGAAATTGGGCATTTCATCTGCGAAGACTATAACATATCAACTACGATGGTTTGTCTTGATCATGGAAGTAGAGACTTCTAGTTGATGTGTTAATATGTTTTAAGAGTTAAGACATATTGAACTGGACCGCCATGAGATTTATTATTTGCTTAATGACTGTCAAATGAATAATAAATCTCATGACTTGTATTTGCATGAACTCTTAATCCTGAGAGAATAATGAACCTGATCATGAGGTGTAGGTTGCTTTCATTTATTAGGAGTGAGATCTAAAGTAATGGTCAAAACCTCAGTATGTTAGGCAGCCACATTAAGTGTTGATGGAACATATATTCTCAAGATGGAAATCATAGTCTCTTAACGGAGATATAAAGTATTCCCTTGAGATAAGTTTAATGAATTTGTTATTCAGAGAGTTAGGCCTAACCACTTTAGTAAGACTAAAGTATATATTTATGGAATAGGATTATATTTATAATGAATAACATTAGAAGATTAAACCGGGTACTCAAGGATCAAGATATAGTAATTTACAAAGTGGCAGTCTAAATTAATGACTTTGTATTATTATGAATATTTTATGAAGGGGTTGCATGTATAATAAAGTCTTGGGATATAATATATAGATAAGACCTAGAGTGCAACTATATTTATATAGTGGTATTAAATATAGTTAATGGTAACTTTGGACTTGTCAAGAGTTGACAGAAAAGCCCAAGGCCCATTGGAGCTAGTGTCTTATTGGTCCCTTTTGGTCCCACACCAAGCCACACACTTAAGCCCAATTGGTAAGGCCTAAAAGGCCAGCCCAATTAGATATATTGGTTAGATACAAAGGGAAAAACGTATAGAAATATATTTGTAAGAAAAACATCATTGTAATGGTGTGGAAGTGAGTGATAGTCACTCTCTAATAATCCCTTTGTTACCAATTGAGAGACCACACATCTTAGGCGTTGGTGGAATTGGAGTGAAAATTAAAAGTATTCCCAAGTGCTTGAATCTTCGGTTTTGGAATTCACCGCTTCAAGGTACGATCTCTTGTTCTCAAATTCTGAAATTTACTTTATGAATGTTATCAATATTGAATAAAGTAGATCCGTTCAAAACTTACTTTTCCGCTGCGTTTACATTTAATTCCATCAGTATCTAGGTGCTTCACTATGTGCACTTTCTTTTTGGGCTATACTTGTTGGGAAATACATTTTTATATATATGATTCTTGATTCTATATGTTCACTGTTTATTGATTTATATTTATGAGTTATTCATTGATATATGTCTTTATTATGTGTTGTGTGAACTTTCAAGAATTGTTTATTTTTGGTGTATCTAACATAGGGGGAGAGTTAGATTACATATCTGTTGATTTACTGTTTTTTTGTCACACATGCGTTTATGTGTTTGTTGAGTGTTTCAGGAATATACAGGTGCAATCGATTTGGCTGCTATCTACACTTGCAACTGATGGATAGTAGTTAGGTTTGAATTTGGTTTATGAGCATTACTTTTTGTAAAGGGCTTTTTATTGTAAACTTTGAGCATTTAGTTTGTGTTTTGTCACAGATTGCCAAAGGGGGAGTTTGTTAGGTTCTAAGGTCTTAGGATTTTATGTATTTAGAACTCTAATTTGTAATGTTGGCAAACCATGATCAAAACAATGTATTTAGTCTTGTTTAGGCTTGCTCAAAGTTGGTTTATTATTATAAAGTTGGAATCGAGTGGCTGCAGAAGTACTTGGGACTTTCGGCCTGGCTCGATCGATTGAAAATCGCACAGGTTGATTTTTTTGTAGAATTTCCAACTCAGCCCTACTTCATTAAACATTTAGGGTTTTACGTTTTTACCCTAGGTATATAAACTAAACCCTAGCCACGTTTTTGGAGGTACTCCATATTGTATTGTTGCTCATACATTGCGGTTTTATGTGAATCTCTTGTGAGAACTTTGAGTAGCTTTCCTTTACACAAAATTTAGGATTTTCAAGGTAGAGATGATTTCAACATCTTGAAGATCATTATAGTTGCAACCATTGGAACTTAAAAGAAAAGCAAGTGGGAAGCTTGTAGCTGTTTGAGGAATTCAAGAAAGAAGTAGTCCGTGGATTCGGAGCTTGCACGTGGTCGTGTCAATAAGTTCTACTGGTGGGTAGCATTAGGAAGTCGAGCGGGTTGTAGTCCTTTTGTAAGAACTTCAATTCTTTCATAGTGAATTCTGGTTTGCCTTGAGGATCGGTGGGTCAAATCCTCCCCAGGTTTTTCCCGTGTGGTTTCCTGGGTGATCATATCTTGTGTTCTTTATTATTTCCGCTGCTTTATATGTTTTATATGCATGATATGATTATTTGATTTTTTTAACCTAGAATTGTTTAATTTGACTAAGTAACAACTTGGCTAATTAATCTAGGCTACGCAATCTGGTTGTTTTTAAGGGGTCTAAAACCGCTCAACATCGGCCCACCACAAGGTACAGGCAATGTCAGGGAGTTAGCCATGGTGGGATGGCCCTCTTTAAAGAATAAGGATAGTCCTTGAAAATGCCCAAGGAAAGAATAAAACAAGAGGCCCAATAGGCCAATCCAACATGAACTAATGGAAAGCAAGAAAGGGGGGATCAAAAAGCCCATAAACCCAATCCATCAAAATGAAGCAAGCCCAATATGCCCACATCATTCCCTATACAAGATGAATACAGGTAGGGAAATTCAATCTCGACAAGAGTACGAAGAAAAGGGACAAAGCCAGGTAGCAATAGCAAAAAACACGTGGAGAAAGAAAAGACAAAACATGAAGGAGAAGACAACAATGTAATGGCCGAAGCACCACCAACTTGTAACCCAGCCAATGCAAGGAAGGTATGCCAACGGCTGAAGGGATTACAGAGGGTGTGGTTTGGTGAAGGGGGTAGAAGAACCTATTTTCGGTATCATGTCATGACCTCTTTTGGGGAATGCTCTGCTAGGAAAGCATCTCTACCCAAAATAGCTAATAAACCGGCTGGGACCACTTGATGTATGCTAGAGGGAATTAGAAGAAATATACCAAAGGTTTTACCATTTAAAGGGAGAGTGAGAGAGGGAGATACACAACTAAAGGAATGGGTGAAAGTTTGTCATAGGGTAGGTAGTGGAAGAAAGAGAAAATGCTACACATGTTCAGAGGGTAGTGGAGGTTGAACCCATACGACCAAAAAGGCATTGGGCACCCTTGAAGGGTGTCTGCAGCAGACAAAAATAGTTAGTGAACAATGTGGGCAAAAAGGAAAAATTACATGAGTTTGATTTAGCATATAAATAGGAACAGTACCCATAAAGGGTAACCTAGGCAATCTGAATAGGAAATTGAACAAGAAATAAGAGAGAAAAAGGAAATGTGAAGTGAGACTTAGAAAAGAGAGAAGAGTAATTATAGTAAAAACAACTTGCATTAATAGGCAAATATTTTCCCTCCCTCATGTAATAAACCCAGTCTTTGTAATCTCACTAGACAAAGTAGCTATTTTGACATATTCTCCAAAGTGTATAACTTTATGGCCTAAATAGGGTAAAAAGGTTATATAGGTTGGAGTTTTGGCTTTTTTTAGTCTGCTTCCTACAAAGATTCCCTATTTATGTTATGATTCTGCTGCTCAACTATATCTAACTGTTGACAAGTTATTTGGACTGACATTCATTTCTGTTGTTGTATATATATATATATATATTCCTCGTTTGTCTTTTAGAGTGTCTTGTCTTGTGCACAAACTGGTTTTGAGCAGATTTTGTGAAACTAACAAGCCAAGCCTAACTCCCATACCCACTACAGAAGGCTTTAGCCCGAAAACACAAAAGGCCCCTATAGTGATCAAGAAAGCTGATGTCATAGAGCCAATCATAGTTGTTGTTACGGAGTTGAAACCTTCAAGATGGTCATTGGATTCAATCAAAGGATCTAACTGTGAGTATGGCTGTTGCTCATAAAAGGTATTCATGATAGAAGATTAGATTGCTACTGATTGTAGGGTCACGTAAGTAAGTTATCTATTGAGTAAAGTTTAGGGATAAAGGCTAATTTCATATTGTAAACTTTCAATTTTATCAGTGAATTCCTTGTTGGGGTAAGATATCCCTGAAATGGTTTCTCCTTTGGAAATTTTCTATTGGCTTTCTACTCCATCACTAGTATATGTGTTCATGTGTATGGGTTTACACATTGGTTGCTTGATGGCTTGTGATATATAACTTGTCAAAATCTTGATCAAATATATATATATATATATATATATATATATATAATTAAAGCCAAAACTAAGAAAAACTTCAATTAGATTCTAAATTGGATTCTAATTGTTGTCTAATTTTGTGTCATGTGTCCTATCTAAGTTTTTTTTTTTTACTTTTTGTTCTAGATGAGTTAATGTTGTCTGTGCAAAAGACGAAGACTCTAATATAAATAAACCATAAAAAAAATCCAATTAAAAAAAAAAAGAGCAAACTCATTTTGTATATCCTAAAAGAGAGAGAGAGAGAGTAAAACTCATGTATATCTCTATGACTTAAAAAATTTGTAACTCTTACATTAAGTATAATTAGAACCCATATATGTGTATAATTGTGATTATTTTTAATTGTACCGTGCATATGCATGAGTTATATATTAGTAATCAATTTATTTCACTACATAATTAATTAAGGGGTTAAAACAATCTTTTTTTCTCTTTTGTTTTTTTCTTTTTACTTGAACCCAAAACAGTCTTTTTCAATACTCAATGTATAAAATACTTTCTTTTAAAGTTTTCAATCAAAGCCACGTGAGCGACCCTAAGGGTATGTTTGGTAAAGTGAATTTCAGGAGGATGGGAAAAGAGAGAGAGAGAGAGAGAGAGAAAATGAGGAGAGAACTTTTTGGAGAGTGTTTGGTTAGGAGGGGCAGAGAGGAAAATGATAGTGGGCATAGGTGTTTTCTCGCAAAACCCACCAAAAATTTTTCGTTCCAAAATAGGGAGAAAACTAAGTGAAAAGAGTTTGATAGGTAAATGACAAGAATGCCCATGTGAACTTGGACATGGACTTCATCCAATATGTTTCTCTTTCATTTTTTTTTTTTCTGGTCTGGATATCGCCTCTTCCTTCTTCTTTTTCTTTTTTTTTTTTTTTTTTCTTTTTTCCTAGACGTTGCCTCTTCCTACTTCTTTTTCTTTTTTCTTTTGATTTCCCGAGCAAGCTTTGTCCAATACATTGCTCTTCTTCTTGCTTTTTTTTCCTTTTTCTTTTTCTTTTACTTTCTTTTGTGTTTTTGTTTTTTTGTTTGGACGTAATTTTTATTTTTTTAATAAATTTGAGTGATTGCTTTTTTTTTTTAATTGGGCATAATTTTTTAACAAGGGTATATGAGTAAATTTATACAAATTTACTTTTTCCATCCCTTCACTTTTCCACTCCCAACCAAACAAAAAAAAAAAAAAAAAAAAGAAATTAAAATTTTGTCTATCCTCTCATTTTTCCATCCTCCCACTATTATCTATCCTTCCACTTTCCTAACCCTCCAACCAACAGACCTTAAGAACCTGGAAGTACAAGCAACTTGGAAAATGTTTCTACTATACCAACCAAAATTGAATGTTTTAAGCAACCTCCACAATTTTTATTAAAGATCCTTATGTTATACTAAGCAAGCAAATGTAAGTGGGCCAACAAAATTTCCTCATGAAGCAATGAAATAAAGTTTGTGCTTTGAATATTTCTCCAAAAAAAAAAAAAGTTTGTGCTTTGAAACACAATCATGAATGGCTCAATTTTTGTACCACCATCCAATCCACTAATGTAAGTCGCCTCTGATAGTATTATATATGCACTCTATCACCTGAAATCTAAAACTCATCCTCTATTTGGTAGGAATGATAAAAAAACTAAGATGATAGAAAATATAGGAACTATAGAAAAAGAGGAAAGAAAAAAATAATTTTTTTCTTCGTTTATGTTTGGTTGAAGAGGTGGAAAAGTGGAATTATAGAAAATGAATATATATTTTCTTCGGTTGAGAGAAAAAAAAAATGAAAAGAAAAAAATGATAATTTGTGGTAGGCCTGTCCACAGGTTGAGTTTTTGCCCAACCTGAAACTGGCCCGTTCACTTCGGGTCCTCAATATCTAGACTCGCCACTAAACAGTAGAAGTAGTCTATTTGGGTGGGTCAGGCCTCAACGGGTAGCGGTTAGTTCTCGATCAAAGTTGGGCTGGCCAAAACTCGCCAGATCGAGCCAAGATTTGGCTGAATCTAGCAAGATCTGGTCGGATCTATACGAGACTTGTCAAATGTCGATGAGATCTAACAAAAATTATCAAAGAATAAAGAAATTTTGGTATTATTTATTGGTCAGTTCAGTTGGAGTCGGGTTTTCATGAGAAGACCCACCAACCGACCCCCCGGTCTCAGTTTCTAAAGGCTAAGACCCACCGTCAACCGTTACCGGTTTTCTAGTCGGGATAAATGGGTTGGGTAGGGGGTGGGTCTGGTTGGACACCCCTAATTTGTGGTATACCTCTATTATAGAAGAAATGATAATTTGTAGAAAAAAAAGTAATGGACAATGACTTTTAAAAATGTCATAAAAGTCATTTTGAATTCACATTACTTTTTTCCTATCTTCTCTCTCCCTCCATTTTGGGGAGATTATGTTTTGTGAGTAGGAGTGGCAATTCATGTTCGCGTATCGAATTCGTGTCTTGTCGACTAATAAGTATTCGACTATATGAATCAACACTAACTTGACATGTTTATTAAACGAGTTAAGATTCCTCAACCCTAACATAACCTATTTATTAAACGGGTCAATCGTGTCAACCCATTTATCAGATTTTATCAGAGAGAGAGAGAGAGAGAGAGAGAGAGAGAGAGAAAAAAAAAAAAAAAAAAAAAAAAAAAAAAAAAAAAACAACAACAACAACAACAACAACAACAAAAATTTACCATTAACTAAATTGATCTAAATTATGAAAAACCAAACAAATAAATTTTTTTTTATATAAAATTCAAAACTAACGAATAAATGCATTACAAATAATCATTTGAAATTAAAACATATCTCAATATCACAAATAATTAATTGCAATATGTTAAAAAAAAAAAAAAAAAAACCACAACAACTAATAAGTTTATATACCTAGTGTAAGGACTCAAATTGAATTGGACGCAAACAATAAAATTTTTAGAAAGCGGGCGTAAGAGCTAAGTCCAATAGGTAGAAAAGAGACATGATCGTCCTGCAATAAAGGAAGCCTTAGACTAGTTTCAAAGAGGTCTTTCCTTCTCAGCTAGGTTTTCAGGGATATCTTAATGGGTACTCCAGTGTTTTCTTTTCTTTTTCTTTTTTCCTCCCTTTTAACGTCGTATTCTTTCTTGTTATATACTGCCTTCTTTTTTCATTCTCGCCATACACGTGTAGGGTTTAATTTGGGAGCTTCTTTTTGTCCCATCTAACACGTCCTGGAACCTTTGCTTGGCGGCCATAAGGCTGCTTGGTTACTGTTCAGGTATCACCTCCACATTAATGCGGCTAGAGAGTTAGCTAGGAAGCATTTAATGTGTAGGTAGCAGCTTTATGAGATATTTGCCACCTTTTCCGGTTCCTCCTTTGTTGATGTTTACTTTCAGTTCATACGTAATTTTGTAAAGCACCTTGAGTATTAAAATAGTTACGTTCACCTCGGACCTTGGTTCAGAGGTGGGCCTTGTCCTTGGACGTAATTTGGGCTATTACACGTAACTTACATCTCTTTGTATTATGGCGTTCTCAAAATAACACTCTTTAACCATCCTCGGACATGTGAGTGTCCTCGGACTAGGCCGCTGGGCCACAAGCCCACTCGGACAATGGGCCCCACAATAGCCCCTCAAAATCTCGCTTTTTGTTACCTTGGAAAAAGGGAGATTTTGATATCTCGCCCTAATCTCTTTCATTGGGCCTTTCTAACTTTTAGAACGCCTTTCTATCTGCCCAAGGCACGCTCCCGATGTTTTGGCGTCAGGAGCGCGCCATTATTAAATGATGGCGGCTTCTTTATCCCTCGTGTTTCTGCACGATGTGAATCTAACGGTTCAGAATCCTTGGTAATTATGAGCAGGATTTTTCCCGCTTACGATTTCTGCGCCCCTATAAAGAGCTTTACAAATCAATTCTCCTTTTAGTTATCAAAAATCATATCGTTTCAGCGCGTGTATTCATTGAAACTGCCCTTTTCTCTTTCCTTTCTACACTCTCATAAGTACTGGGAGTTTGTCCTAGGAGCTCATTTTCCACACCTATAAGTTTTCTTAACCCTTCTTAGTCTTCAATTCTTTTCGTTAATTGTCTTCACAATTTTTAGGAAATGGGTAGATTTAAGTATCTAGTTGATTCCGAGGAGCAAATAAAGAAATTTAGAGCCAGGTATGGGATTGCCCCAACAGTGGGCATGAGGTATGCTTCCCTGGAAGAGTGGTTCGATGAGAGGAAAACAGGGGAAGTGGTCATCCCTATGATCGCTTTCATAGAGGGAGAGATGAATATTCCTATGGGTAGTTTTACCAGAAGTTATCTCAGATTCTTTAGGTTATCTCCCACACAATGTGCCTCCAACATGTTCAGGGTGTTAGGGAGTATAAAAGTCCTTAATGTGAGGATGAATCTAGGCCTTACCAATCACGATGTGAATTGGGTATACAACCTTAATCATTTGAAGGGTCAGGGGTACTATCTTAAGTCTAGGTACCCTGAGGTAAGGTTAATTCAATGTCTCCCTACGTCGAACAAGGGCCTAAAAGATGATTTCCTCATTTTTTTCTGGGGCATGGCACGATGGTTTACCCTGTCCGACCTAGGAGGGAACACCAAATGGGGATTTTAGGCTGGACGCCTCTGCACTTTAATTTATATTCCTTAATTCAAGTTGACTTTATTTCTGACGGAGTTTTTTGCTGTTTTATTGGTTTCATAGATAAGCGCGCTACCAAGCCTCAATTCAGACTAATTAACAGGGAGAGCTTGGATAAAATCCTACGGTCCGAGCTGTATGTAAACCCATCCAACGGCCAACTAAGAGCAGCGCACATAATCCTGCAATACAAACCAATCTCCACCGCCTTTCAAGCTCTCAAGTGTGTGATAAAGGCTAGAGATCCTCGGCTGCATCGAATCAGCGTAGCCTTCGACGGATTTATTGTTCCTGAGGGTGTTCCAATTCCTGAAGGCACCCCTTTCACTCAGCCATTGCCTGTGGCTGCTGTTTCTGTAGGGGCCTCATCGTCACGTCCTATTCTTCAGGAAGTGAATGAGGAAGGAGAAGAAGAAGAAGAAGAAGAAGAAGAGGTTATAGAGTTGCCAGATTCTGAAGAGGAGTTTGAGGTTTTCAACCAACCCCCATCTCCCGAGGTAACTTCTAACAATATGGGCATCCAGAGAAACAACCAAAGGAGCCCGCTAGATGTGATTGAAGGCAAACCTGGAAAGGGGGCGCCAGGGAAGTCTGCTCAAACCACCCTCCCCCCTCCTCCTCCTCCTCAAGTACCCCAATCACGAGGGGTAGAACCTGTTGATCCCAAGGGGAGGAGAGAGCAAAAAGGTAAAGAAGTTGTGGAGATTGGGAGATCTCGCCTAGCCCATGAAGATGAGGTCCAGCGGCCTCCAAAATAACAAAAGACAACTCATGGGACTTCAAAAGTTGCAGCCAAGCAAAATATTCAGTCCTTGGAGCCCGAAGCCTGGCTCCCTGCTCCCATGCTCGGTGGTGAGCTCTTGAGGGAAGACGCATCCATCAGGGATTTCAATGGTGGAATTGGATGACACGTCACCTCGGCCCTAAAAGAAACCCTCCTTCTTCCCAAGGATATGGCCGAGCTTAGAAACATGAAGAAGAATGAAATCTTCATGAACATGAAAAGGCACTTGGGCATGGTATAGTATCCTTACAGCTTTCCTCATTCCTTTTAGTTTACTTTATTTCTAACTCTCTCTTCCTTCTCTTTTTTTTTATAGGCTGTTCAGGCCACTTTCAGGTTAGAGGAGATGACCAATGCCTTCTACCTATAGTTAGACGAGGAGAGGAAGAAAAGAAATGCAGTTGTTCAGACACTTACTAACAGTGAGCAGAACATTGCAGAGTTGAAGAAGAAGTTGGCAAACGAAGAATACGCTCGAAAGAGTGCTGATTCAACTTTGGCCGGTTTTCAAAAGCAAGCTGAGGACTAAAGAAAAAGTTTGGTTGATGCCAATGCTCAGCTGGCCACTTCCAAGGAGCAAATATCATCCTTACAGAAGCAGCTGGAGGAAGCCCAGAGGCTCAAAGATCAGGCTGAAAAGGCCAAAGCTGAGGCTGAACAGGCAAGAGCCGAGGTTGAAAAAGAAAGAGATGTAGCCGAACAGCATGGTTACGATGTCGGCGTCGCTGAGACCGAGGATAGCTTCCGAGCAGAGGTCCCATTAGTATGTCGGACGTACTGTGCCCAGACCTAGGAAAAAGCTCTCAACCGAACTGGGGTTGAGCCATCCTCAGAGCTGAGAAAGCCTGAAAATGTCTACTTCCCCCCAGCTATACAAGCCTCAGGTGCTTCTTCCCAGCAACAGGAAGCCTCCTCTACTGCTGTTGAATCGGCTGAAGCAGATCAAAATCAGAATCCATCCTCAACCAATCAGCAGACATAGCCTGAAGTGCACGACATGGAAAAAGGCACCACTTCGGACAAAGCAACAGAGGGAGCCAAGGATGGACAAGTTTCTCAAAACTTCGCCCAGGACTTAGCTTCCACTGTGTTACCTGTTGAAGAAGCACAACAGGATAAGGAAAAAGAGGTCCTTCTTCAAGAAACCAGTAAAGTCCCCCAGCCTAAGCTCCAAATAAAACTTAACAAATAGTTTATGTACTTTTTCTTTTAATTTAATTTTTTCTTCTTTGAAAACATTCCCTATTGTAATGTGTACTTTTCTTTCAAAATTTATATGAGGCAGTCTGGTTTTATTTATTACTTGTGTAATTCCTTGCATAACTATTCTTTACTTTTACATTATCCCGTGCTACATAGGAATAGAATTTGACACTACAAGGAAAAATTTAAATTTATGTATGCCAATTGAGGACCAAAATAGACTTTAACTGTGAACTTATCAGCTCTACCAAGGCTTGTTTCATATTCATTTAAGAAATGTCCATACTGAAGATTGTCTTTCAGATAGTTAATCTCTAGAGACATTAACCACCCTAAAACACTTTAAGTGATGCTCATGGAGTTTGCCTTAATGTACAATTCTAGTCTTGAGGATCCCATTTAACAAACATTGATTTCTGCTAAGTTTATTGTGTAAACCTCCTGTCATATCTTAGCTTCAATGTAATACTTCAATTAAGGTCACATTGCGTAGTAATTTCCATCAAGTAATGGTCCAAAGACCTGACATGACTTAGCTTCTGTCTAATACTTCAATAGATTTCACAATTGTATTAGTTTCCACTAAGTTGTGGTCCGAGGACCTGACATTACTTAGTTTCTGTTTAATACTTCAATAGATTTCACAGTTGTATTAATTTCCACTAAGTTGTGATCCGAGAACCTGACATTACTTAGTTTCTGTTTAATACTTCAATAGATTTCACAGTTGTATTAATTTTCACTAAGTTGTGGTCCGAGGACCTGACATTACTTAGTTTCTGTTTAATACTTCAATAGATTTCACAGTTGTATTAATTTCCACTAAGTTGTGGTCCGAAGATCTGACATTACGTAGTTTCTGTTTAATACTTCAATAAATTTCACAGTTGTATTAATTTCCACTAAGTTGTGGTCCAAGGACCTGACATTACTTAGTTTCTGTTTAATACTTCAATAGATTTAAGGCACACAAGTAATAGAATTCAAGTTAAGTTAAAAAAGAGACATATAGCAGAACTGTCCGTATTAATAGTAATACCTCTTTAAGTTGCTTACATTCCAAGGATGGAGTACAGTTTTCTCGTCTAAATCTTCTAAATAATAAGCACCTATTCCTGCTACAGATGTAATACGATATGGTCCTTCCCAATTGGGCCCTAATTTTCCCCAAGCTAGATTTTTGGTATTCCCCAAGACTTTTCTCAACACCAGGTCCCCTAAAGCTAACGGCCTCAGCCTCACATTCGCATCATAATCTTGTTTCAGCTTGTGTTGGTAATAGGCTAACTGAACCATCGCTTTTTCTCGTCATTCATCCATTAGGTCTAGATTCTTACCCAAAAGCTCATCATTGCCATTTGAGGTGAAAGTACTAGTCCTTAATGTGGGGAAACCCGTTTCGAGGGAAATCACAGCCTCAGCCCCATACGTCATTGAAAATGGGGTTTCTCTTGTTGACCGCCAGGGCGTTATTCGATATGTCCAAAGGACATGTGGCAGCTCCTCCACCCATTTTCCCTTCGCATCATCTAGCCTCTTCTTGACCCCACTCACAATTACCTTATTGACAGCCTCAGCCTACCCATTTCCCTATGGATAAGCTGGAGTGGAATATCTGTTCTTTATTCCCAGGTCGAAACAATACTCCCTGAAAGCCTTGCTATCAAATTGAAGACCATTATCCGAGATAAGAGCCTGAGGAACCCCAAATCAAACAAACCTTTTGATATCCACATCCCTGATATTAGCTAGGGGCTCAGCTTCGACCCACTTTGTGAAATAGTTCGTGCCAACTAGCATGTATTTCTTATTTCCTATTGCCTTAGGGAAATGACCAACAATATCTAAGCCCCATTGCGCAAAAGGTCAAGGACTAGAAAGAGGGTTAAGGACTCCCCCAGGCTGATGGATGTTTGGAGCAAACCTCTGACACTGATCACTTTTTCTAACATATTCCTGTGCTTTTTTTTGCATGCCTTGCCACCAATACCCCTGGGTGATTGGCCGATGAGATAAAGACCTTCCTCCAGTGTAACTCCTACAAATCCCTTTATGCAGCTCCTCTAGAAATGCCTCTGATGTTTCAGGGTGCACACAAAACAGATATGGCCCAGAGAAAGAGCATTTATACAACTTCTTATCCTCGGATAGCCAGAACCGAGGAGTTTTTCTTTGTATCTTGTCAGCTTCCAATTTGTCCTCGGGCAGTATATCCTTCTCAAGGAATACCATTATAGGATCCATCCAGCTAGGCGCCGAGCTGATTTGATTGACCTGAAGCGAGTCCTCCACTACTGGAGTGGGTGTGCTCAAATCTTCAATCATGATAATCCGAGGTAAGTTCTGCGCCGAGGTGGTAGCGAGGGTAGCCAGAGAGTCCGCATGTGCATTTCCACCTCTAGGGACGTGGGACAATTCAAAAGATTCAAAATCTGTTTGCATACGCCTTACTCGGCTTAAGTAACTTTGCATTCTGGTGTCCCGAGCTTCCAACTCCCCTTTAACCTAGCTCACAACCAGTCTTGAATCCGAGAACATCTCCACTATTTTTCCACCCAGCTTCTTAATCATCACCATTCCCACTAATAAAGGCTCATACTCTGCCTCGTTGTTAGTGGCTGAGAATCCCAACCTTAAAGACTTCTCAATGATGGCCATCTCAGGAGATATTAGGACCAGCCCCACTCCTGACCCCCTTTGGTTTGCTGCTCCATCCACATACACCTTCCAAGGGGTGGAACGTTGCATGGATATAAGGCCAACCGATTTTTCATCCATGCCATGCAGACTTGCACCTATTTCCTCAGGGCCTTCAGCAAATTCGGCCACCAGGTCGGCAAGAACCTGACCCTTCACAGAAGTACGAGGCTTATATATTATATCAAAAGCCCCAAGGATTGTGTCCCACTTAGCAACCCTGCCAGTGTAGTCTGCACTCCGAAGTACAGCTCTAAGCGGATACTGAGTCAAAACAACCACAATGTGTGCTTGGAAGTAATGGGGAAGTTTTCTTGTAGCATGCACCACTGCAAAAATGGCCTTCTCCAACGGTAGATAACGCATTTCAGCCTCATGAAGTGACTTGCTCACATAATAAACTGGCCGCTGCACGCTGTTATCCACTCGTATCATAACAAAACTGATCGCATAAGTGGCTATCGCCAAGTAGGTGAAAAGGACTTCGTCCACCTCTGAACTGTACATGATGGGTGGCCGAGACAGATATTCTTTGAGTTGCTGAAATGCCAAGGCGCATTCCTCAGTCCACTCGAATCATTTCAACTTGTGAAGTAAAAGGAAGAAGGGTTTACACCTATCCGCCGACCTGGATATGAATCTGTTCAACGCAGCTATCATCCCAGTCAACCTTTGGACCTCCTTGGGATTCCGAGGCGGTTGCAAGCTATTTATGGCTTTAATCTAGTCGGGGTTCACTTCAATTTCTCGGTAGGTCACCATGTAGCCTAAAAACTTCCCAGAACATACCCCAAAGGAGCACTTGGATGCGTTCAGTCGTAACTTATGCTTCCTCAGAACCTCAAACGTGCTGGTGAGGTCCGTCATATGCTCGGCCACTACCTTACTCTTTACTACCATATCATTAATATAAACCTCTATGTTGTTGCTCAACTGTGGCTCAAACATCTTCGTCATCATCTGCTAGTAAGTTGACCCCGCGTTCTTCAAGCCAAAGGGCATTATCTTATAGTGATAATTTCCATTGGGAGTGAGAAAAGCAGTCTTCTCTTGATCACCCAGTGCCAGTGGGATCTGGTGATAGCCC
Organism: Quercus glauca; assembly: GCA_023736055.1. Classification (NCBI taxonomy): domain Eukaryota; kingdom Viridiplantae; phylum Streptophyta; class Magnoliopsida; order Fagales; family Fagaceae; genus Quercus; species Quercus glauca. Next base: position 23,348,365 of record CM043315.1, read on the forward strand.
TGAAAGGCATCCAGGAAGCTCATCTGAGGATGACCTACTGTTGCATTAACCAGCTGATCTATACGGGGCATGGGGAAAGGATCATTTGGACAGGCTCTATTAAGATCTGTAAAATCAACGCACACGCGCCATTTTCTGTTTTTCTTCTTCACTACAACTGTGTTTGCCAACCACTGAGGGTAAAACACTTCTTTGATAGCCCCAGCTTGCTTGAGCTTGTTCACCTCGTCTTTAATAGCTTCGGCATGTAATCTGGATGGATACCAAGGTGGCTGTTTCTTCGGAATAGTGGAGGGATTGACATTCAAATGATGACAGATGAAATCTGGATCAACCCCTGGGGCTTCATAAGCATTCCATGCAAACACATCGACGTTCCTTCTTAGAACCTCAACCAATTGCTCATTCTCTAGCGAAGGTAACAACGCTCCAACCTGAAAGTACTTATTTGGATCATCACCAACATTCACCATCTCCAACTCCTCACACTTATCTTCCTCGGCGGTTATGCTGAAGAGGGTTCCTAGGTCCCTTGATTGCTATAAGTCATCCTCGGCCTTGGCCAATGTACTTATCTCTGGCCGATGCTGAATAGCCGCTATCATGCACTGCCTTGCCATGGCTTGATTTCCCAATATTTCTAACACTTGGCCACCTGATGGATACTTCACCTTCTGATGAAGAGTGGAAGAAATAGCCCCCAGGGTATGCAACCAGGGCCTCCCCAAAATTGCTGTATAGGGAGAAAAAACGTCCACCATAATGAAATCCACCTCCACCACATCTGAACCTGTTTGCACAGGTAATCTAATCATACCCAACGGAATGACCGATCTACCATCGAAGCTTACCAACGGGGAGCTATAGGCTGTCAGGTCTTGGGGTGTCAAATTCAACCCTCTGTATAGGTCAGGATACATCACCTTGGCTGCGCTCCCCTCATCAATCATCACCCTTCTTACATCATACCCACCAATCCTAAGCGTAACCACCAAAGTATCATCATGCGGTTGTATGGTTCCTCTCTTGTCCTCATCTAAAAAGCTCAGCACCAGTGAGGTGCTCAATTTTGCTTTCTTCGGCATTTAACTTGAGCCCCTATCCGAACAATGAGACACAGACAGTATTCTGGAGGGACAAGACCCTGTTCTTCCTGGGGCAGCAAATATAACATTTATTGTGCCCAGAGGGGATCCTGAAGAGGCATCTCCTCTCAACGTCGACCCTGTCTGACTTCCTCGGACACTGGAATGGTGCAAAAGGTGGGTCAAATTTCCTTCTCGGACCAGCTGTTCCAAGTGGTCCCACAGGTTTCTGCAATCCTCAGTAATATGCCCATGGTCTTGATGGTATTGACAGTAAAGGTTTTGATTGCGTTTCACAGGATCCCCTGCCATTCTATTGGGCAATCTGAAGAAAAGCTCGTCTTGTATCTTTTCTAGAACCCGCTGTACTGGTTCTCGGAACACAACATTAACCGCCTGGGAGTTAGCAGATCCTGACTGCCCTGCAAAGTCTCTCCGAGGTCGGTTGTTGTTATACCGATCCGACCTGAAATCCCTCCTCTCCTGAGGGATCACCTTGGACTTTCCTCTACCCCGTATCTGATCTTCTTCTATTCTTCTATACTTGTCAATTCTGTCCATAAGCTATCGCATGCTGGTAATAGGTTTACCTGTTAGGGAACTCCTCAGATTATGCTCAGTTGGAAGTCCCTCCTTGAAGGTATTAATGGCCACATCATCATTGGCTCCATCTACCTCGTTGAACATTTCCCAATATCTATCAGAATAGGCTTTCAAGGTTTCCCCTTCTCGCATAGACATGGATAATAACGATCCCAAGCCCTGGACAACCCTCCTACAGGTAATAAAGCGAGCACCGAAAGCTTGAGTGAGTTTCTCAAAGGAGTCAATGGTATTCACTTTCAAACCGTTAAACCACCTTATTGCTACTGGCCCTAGGCTTGAGGGAAAGACCTTGCACATCAGGGCCTCGTCCTTAGTATGAATGGCCATCCTCTGACTGAAATGGCTAACATGTTCCACCTGATCTGTTTGACCGTTGTAAATGGTGAACATTGGTTGATGGAACCGCCGAGGAAGATTTACGTCCTCAATGTGTCGCGTGAAGGGTGATTTGGAGACTTGACTCAACGCTTTGTTCAGAGCGTCGTTCCTTAAGCCCTGCCGAGGTGGACTCTCATGTTTTTGTTCGCGGTGGTGTTCATCACCATAAGAAAAAGACTCGCTGGGCAGAGTTCTTGACCTCCATCTGTAACTGGTGGCATTTGATTCCACCGAGGAATCCTCGGAGTTGTGAGCTGCACGCCTTCGTCACTCATGCCGTAATTCTCTTTTTAATTTGTTAATCTCCTGCTGCAAGCCTCTGTCATTCTTTACGTGGGAGACATGGCTTTTCCTATAAGAATGACCTCTATCAGGGTAGGTTGTTCACGCACTTCCCTCACGATCGCCTCTCTGTTCATGGATTACCAATGGATTACCGTGCTGAGAGCACCTGGACTCTGCCTGATGTGGATTGACATCCACCTGCAGTGGACCTGCCACTGGGTGCTGTGGTGCTCCCTCTTCCATCGCAAACTTTGCTCTTGTCCTTCTCTACAAATGGATTAAGCTCTCCCCACAAACGGAGCCAATTGTAAGGACTCAAATTGAATTGGACCCAAACAATAAAATTTTTAGAGAGCGGGCGTAAGAGCTAAGTCCAATAGGTAGAAAAGAGACATGATCGTCCTGCAATAAAGGAAGCCTTAGACTAGTTTCAAAGAGGTCTTTCCTTCTCGGCTAGGTTTTCAGGGATATCGTAATGGGTACTCTAGTGTTTTCTTTTCTTTTTCTTTTTTCCTCCCTTTTAACGTCATATTCTTTCTTGTTATATACTGCCTTCTTTTTTCATTCTCGCCGTACACGTGTAGGGTTTAATCTGGGAGCTTCTTTTCGTCTCATCCAGCACATCCTGGAACCTTTGCTTGGCGGCCATAAGGCTGCTTGGTTATTGTTTAGGTATCACCTCCACATTAATGCAGCTAGAGAGTTAGCTGTGAAGCATTTAATGTGGAGGTAGCAGCTTTATGAGATATTTGCAACCTTTTCCGGTTCCTCCTTTGTTGATGTTTACTTTCAGTTCATACGTAACTTTGTAAAGGACCTTGAGTATTAAAATAGTTACGTTCACCTCGGACCTTGGTTCAAAGGTGGACCTTGTCCTTGAACGTAATTTGGGCTATTACACGTAACTTACATCTCTTTGTATTATGGCGTTCTCAAAATAACACTCTTTAACCATCCTCGGACATGTGAGTGTCCTCGGACTGGGCCGTTGGGCCACAAGCCCACTTGGACAATGGGCCCCACACCTAGGGTTTGAAGGGTAAATTGGTAAAATGTCATTTAATTAAACTGGTCAAACGGGTTTCATGGATTGGACACTAATCCGACCTGTTTAATAAATGGGTCAATTGTGTCAATCCAAATATGACATGAACCTGTTAAGTCATAATCCATAACTTGCTAATTTTATGTCATGTCATGTCATGTTTGCGGGTCATGTCAAATTTTGCCACCCCTATTTGTGGGTCTAGGTGGAAAATCATTCACCCTATTTTCCTTGTCTTCCATTTTCTCTCCTTACCTAAATAATGGAAACCACCTATCTCCCACTTCATTTTCCCTCCCTTGTTTTCCGGTTGTCATGCCCCCAACCCAACCAATAGGCTTAATACGCAACAACGATTGTGCACTTGTAAAGTTTTCACCTAACAAGGGTGCAACTTGCAAGGACTTCACAAAGAGCAAAACTATCTTCAAAGAACCAGTAAGTAAAATCAAATCTCATTATCATTGATAATTTAATTGCCAAAGTCTTCAAAGCATCAATCAAAATAAAGTCCAAATTCCAGGTCAATTTTGCTAAGTACCATCTTTTTCCAAATTATTTTACTAAAAAATATGACTCTTTTGAAAGTTACTTAGTAAAATAGTCTCACTTGGAACTCAACTTTGTGAAAATTGAGTTTCAAGCACAACTCAACTGAACAAAACTTAAGTTCCAACCAGTTACTGCTAATGTGGCGTAGTTGATGTGGCACTAATCTCACTTAGAACTCGACTTTTGAAAACATAAATTTTTAGTAAATGAAACCCAATTTTTACAAACTCAATTTCTACAATTTTCATAATTTTATTGGTATTTGAACTTTTGCTGCAATTATTTTTTTGGATGATCCAAAAAAAATCGCAGCAAAAGTTCATTCAACATATTCACTTAGAAGCAAGTTATGTGCGAGCATAAATACAGTTACCTGGACAGATTATCTCTTCACATATTAACCAGGAATTGATACAAACTCATGAGTCATGATGAATTTGATAGCATTATTACAAATATCTTTTAAATGAATTTCAACTTTATTCCTCAAGAATTTCATTTTTGGAGAGATCATCATGACGAAGATTCTACGTCATCGTCTTTTTAATAGGAGTACGCTCAAATACAAACCTGTCTGCATCGTTAAGTCACATATATCTTGAAATTTTTGTTTTGGGCCAATTTCCCAAATCACCACCGACCAAATGAATGATGAGATGTTACATATCCTACAGTTTTTAACTTCAGAAAATGATAAAAGTATTACAAAATTTATTATAGAAAACTTCAAATTAATGTGGCAAAAATTTGATATCACTTTTTTTTTTTTTTTTTTTTTTAATTTGATAGTTACAACGGGGGAATTGAAACTCTAGCTAAATATCTCTCTTAGAAACACGAAAAGACGCTAATGAGTTAAGCTACAATTTGTAATATTTTATATAAAAATATGATGGCAAATTTTTTTCTTTTTTCTTTTTTTGCAGGAGTGATTGATACCACTTGAATAATATAATAAATTAATGTTTAAATTAATTTTTGGTTATAATTAATACTTCAATTTGTAATGCTTATTCTTCTCCGCACCAAAAAAGCAAACAAACAAATAAACAAGGTTTATTTAATAAAATTTGTACTATACCTAACATCACTGTTTAAACTTCTTCATTTTTTTTTTTTTGATGGAATATAAACTTCATATTAAAATCATATTATATGACGTTTTTATTCCAACCATCATGGACCATAAACTTGCTCTCTTTTTTTATTTCTTCTATAACGTAGAGTATTTTATATAAAAATAAGGATAATGTTTAGTTACAAAATTAGTTGTAACTTAAGACTACAATCTTATTTAATATCTTTTTATTGGAGATGAATTTTGACTAACCCACCATTGGATTACATCTTCTTCTTATATTCTTTATGTTTGCAAAATTTCTAAGAAATTAAAGATCAATAGCTATGTCATCAATAAATTGTTTAAATTGCAATTTTTTTAATTTAAAATTATACATAAAATATAATCTTAATAATCATATAGTAAATCATATTCAATTAACACAAAATTTGACATATGTATTAAGAACATAAATTAAAAATTAGACATATGGAGAAGGTGAAATTCATATTGGGTTTTCCAAATAGGTTAATTGTTCCTAGCAGAGGTCATAGTGGGGGCCTTGCTCTGCTCTAGTCTGGTGATACAAATTTAGAAATCAAGAGCTTTTCAAACCACCATATTGATGCAATAGTCTCTCATGGAGATTCACTGGGTTCTACGAGTACCCAGAGACCCACCTCAGGGAAGAATCTTGGAAACTACTTTCTTTTCTTTGTAATCAATTTAATTTTCCTTGGTTTTATTGTGGTGACTTTAATGAAATTCTCTCCATGAATGAAAAAACAGGGGAAACACAACGTTCACAAAGCCAAATGGATAGCTTCCGTCGTGTTGTTAATTTTTGCGGCTTCAAAGACCTGGGTTACTGTGGCCCAGTGTTCACCTGGTGTAATATGAAAGAGCGGTTGGACAGAATATCTGTCCGTTTGGATAGAGCCTTCGTTACCTCTGATTGGCTTGAATATTTCAAGAGTCCTCAAGTGCATCATTTGGTTGAGTCTACATTTGTTCATTGCATCCTCACTATTACTGACTCTCCCCCTCCAGCCCGCAAAAGTAAGCGCTGTTTTCACTTTGAAGCCATGTGGGTCAAACGAGAAGATTGTCGTGAAGTCATTAAAGCTGCTTGGCATTTTGGTGCCTTGTTTGTCACGCCTGAGAGGTAGCATCCAATCTTAAAAGATGTGCACATGCCCTTACTATCTAGAATTAGAATGTTGTAGGAAATATTTCAAAGCAAATTCAAGAGAAAAGAAGGGCTCTTAATTCCCTTACTATGGATAACCAGCATGGTTCTCGAGGGGTAGATATTAACCATCTTAGAAAGGAGATTAATGATCTCCTGGGCAGCGAGGAAACCATATGGCGACAATGCAATAAGGTTCATTGGTATAAGGAAGGGGACCGGAACATAAAATTTTTTCATGCTCAAGCATCGGAAAGGAGGAGGAAAAATACTATACTGGGCTATGGAATGGTACCGATGAATGGTGTGAGAGTAAGGAAAGTATTACAGCCACTGCAATATCCTATTTTAAGAACATATATTCCACCTCCTTCCCCACGGGTATTGATGAGATCACTAATGTTGTTCCTAGACATGTCATAGAGGAGATGAGCACCGAGCTCACCAAGGTATTCACAAGAGACGAAGTCACCAAAGCGCTTCAACAGCTTCATCCCACCAAGGCTCCTAGTCCTGATGGTATGTTTGCAATTTTTTATCATAAATACTGGGACATTATGGGGTCAAATATCACAAACATGGTGTTAAATGTTCTGAATTCCAATCTACCCATGATTGAAATTAACAAAACCAATATCTCCCTCATCCCAAAAACAAACCATCCCACAAAAATGATAGATTTTTGTCCCATCAGCCCATGTAATACCACATACAAACTCATATCCAAAATCCTAGCCAATAGATTTAAGACCATTTTACCAAGCATTATCTTAGAAAATCAGAGTACTTTCACCCCCTATCGTCTAATCACAGATAATGTTCTTGTGGCTTTTGTGTTTATGCATTATTTAAATCATAAAAATGATAGGAAGGAAAATTACATGTCAATTAAACTAGATATGAGCAAAGCTTTTGATAGAGTTGAATGGAATTTTATTGAAGGAGTGATGGTGAAATTGGGTTTTGCTAATAAATGGATTGATCTTATTATGCATTGTGTCTCTTCTGTGTCTTACTTAGTAAACATAAACGGTGAGGCTCAAGGAAACAGCATCCCTTCAAGGGGTAATAGGCAAGGAGACCCCCTTTCTCCTTGCTTATTTCTCCTCTGTGCTGAAGGTCTCTCTGCTCTCATCTATGAAGTAGCCCGTAACCAACAGATTAATGGAATTTCTATTTGTAGAGGCTGCCCAAGAATTACTCATTTCTTCTTCGCTGATGACAATCTCCTTTTTTGCAAAGCAAAGGATCAAGAATGCCAAAATCTTGTTAATATTCTCAATAACTATGAAGTGGCTTCGGGACAGAAATCAATACTAATAAGTCATCAATCTTTTTTAGCCCAAACACCCTTCAGGAGGTGAGGGAGAGTATTATGAGCATTCTTGGCCCAATGCAAGATTCCAGGCACAATAAATATTTGGGGCTCCCATCCATCATTGGGAAATCAAAATCTCAAGTGTTTGCTGAAATTAAGGACTGGGTTGCTAAAAAACTGGTTGGTTGGAAAGGAAAACTCCTTTCAATTGGTGGGAGGAAGATCCTCATCAAAGCAGTTGCCTAAGCAGTGCCCACATACACTATGAGCTGCTTCCAACTTCTTAAGACACTGTGCAAGAACTTAGAGAATATGATGCCAAAATTTTGGTAGGGCCAAAAGAATGAGGAGAATAAAATTGTGTGGGTTAGTTGGAGAAGAATGTGCAAATCAAAGTTTTATGGAGGAATGGGCTTTTGAAACCTCCAAGCCTTCAACCTTGCCATGTTGGCCAAGCAAGGATGGAGAATCCTCACAAACATAAATTCTCTAATGGCTCGGGTTTATAAAGCCAAGTACTTCCCGCATGTGGATGTGCTCAACTCCAAGAAAGGCAACAACCCCTCCTATGCTAGGCGTAGTATTCACAATAGCCTTAAAGTTATTAAAAAGGACACAAGGTGGAGGGTAGGCAATGGGCAAAGAATTCATATTTGGGACGATAAATGGTTGCCGACTCCTACTACATACAAAGTGATCTCGCCCCAAATAGATTTTGAAGGATTCCCCATGGTGTCTTCTCTCATTGACAATGACACTAAATGGTGGAAAGTTGATGTGGTAAGGTCCATCTTCTTGCCTTTTGAAGCCAATACAATTTTGAAAATCCCTCTGAGTTATAACCTTCTTGAAGACAGTCTCATAAGGATTGGTAACAAAAAAGGTACATTTACAGTCAAAAGTGCGTACCATATTGCCTCAAGTATGGTGGACTCAAACAAGGATGGAGAGTGCTCATCTGATAATGCAAGGACCTCACTGTGGAAGAGGATTTGGCACCAGAAAATTCCACCAAAACTCAAAATATTTGCATGGAGGACATATGTCAACGGCCTTCCTACTATGTTTAATTTGAATCATAGAGGTATCCACTGTTCGAGTTTCTGCCCTCTTTGTGACAAGGCCATTGAAACCATAGCCCATGCGCTTTTCCATTGTGATCATGCTAAGCTAATTGGGGCTCATTGGCATAATTGTCTTATTGATTTATCCCACTGTACTAGAGAACCAATGGATTTTGCATTGGCCATTGCTGAAAAAGACTCCTCCTTTGCTTTTGAACTCTTCTTTGCTGTTGCTTGGTCCATTTGGTGGAATCATAATCAAGCTCTTCATGAAGATTCTGGTGCCCCTCCAAGTCAGATTTGGGATATGGCTAATCGAATCCTCGGTGAGTATAAGGAAGCATGTTCATTCTCTAATATGCCACAGGTCCCTTCCTTGACCAATTGGAGTGCCCCCCCCCCCCCCCCCTGCAGGTTTCTTCAAAATAAATGGTGATGGTGTTGCCTCGGATGATGGTATGCCATCTAGCATTAGTGTGATAATCCGAGACAGCCAAGGCTCCTCCATTGCAGCCTCTAGTAGGGTCCTTTCATCGCCTTTTTCAGCTAAGATTACAGAAGCTTTGGCTTTACAAGAGGGTGTGCTGCTAGCATTAGAGATGGGCCTCTACAAAGTTATTTTTGAATCTGATGCCCTCTCCATTATACAAGCAATCAATGAAGGTATTGTGAGTGGTGATTTCGGGCACATTATTCAGAACATAAGGGACCTTTCTTCTTCTTTTACTTGGTGTTTATTTCAGCATCTGAAACGGAATGGCAATAAAGTTGCCCATGATCTTGCAAAAGAAGCTAGGCGGTCTGGTGTCTCTCAAGTTTGGAAAGGTGTTGTTCCAAGTGTTGTTCAGAAACTCATTTGTGATGAACGTGGCTTGTAACTGCTTTTGCAGATCCACTCTCTATTGTAACTCTGTTTCTGATGAATGAATGCTTATATTTTCCCATCAAAAAAAAAAAAAAAAAAAAAAGAAAGTGCGTAAAGAATGTTAAAATCTAAATTATACTTTTTTTTTTTTTTGGCTGAATCTAAATTAAACCCTTTTAACGCAATAAAGAATTTCTCAGCAACCCATAACCCATCATAAAAATCCACCCCATTAACAGAGTCTTGTCATGTTAGGCTTATTAGCCATATTTTTTCAAATCTCCAGCCACCACAGCCGCCCAATCAAAACCTTAAATCTCCACTTTCACTCACAACAGAAGCAATCACATCTGAGCTAATCAACAACAAAATTAACAAGGTTATGCAAGGCCAAAAACTCATCAATTTCGTACAAACATCCTACCATCACCATTCAGCCATTACCGGCTAAAAACCCAGAAAACCAATATGCCAATACCCAAATTTGCCACAACTACAAATTGTCAAGCTAGAATTTGTGGAAGTAAATCGAAGAGGTCAATTTGACCAATTGTAAAACCTCAAGGGTTTAAATATTTAAAATAATAGTATGATGGAGGGTGTTTTAAAATGATCCAAACCCCATAGGCGACCAATTGTAAAACCTCAAGGGTTTAAATATTTAAAATAATAGTATGATGGAGGGTGTTTTAAAATGATCCAAACCCCATAGGCGGGGAACGACTAGTGCACAGAGCTAAGTGTACACATAGTACACAACTATAATTATAAGGAAACTCGTGACTTTAAGTCATGATTTCGAACTTCAAATCATGACTTAAAGTAGTGAGTTCCCTTTTAAATAGCAACTTGTGTGTATTATGCATGTGTATGCTAGAGTATGTATAATAGACACTACTCTACAATTTGGCCACATTTAAATTTGATCTTCAAAATGTTAAAGAAGAAATTTGTGTTCTTCTCATATTTCTTGTTCAGAAAAGATTATAGGAAAGGAGCCATAATCATCTACAACTTTACTGTCAAGGTTAGTCCCTTGCATTAACATGTGGTGTGGTCCTTATTTTAATCTTATACGGTAAGTTTCTTGCTTGTACAGATTTTGCTTTATTACTATCATTCTAGTTGGGTTTCTGTGATAGTAAGATATAAAATTTCATTTTTTAACATGGGTATTCCTTTTCCAATCTTGAATTTCGCAGGGGTCATTGAGTTTACAATGGTTGATTTATCATGTACATAGTACTGAAGTAGTCTCAAAGAGAGAGAGAGAGATATTTATTTATTTATTTATGAGAATTTTGAATATTGAGTATTTTGTTATAGCATGATTACCACAAGCTTCTGAAAATTTTGCTTTAGTCCACAGTTAGCAATCAAATGGATAGTGCAACCAAAGTCAAGATCGATTCAAGTATGTCAAGAGAAAATGGGCTTTGCCCTTTTTTTTAAAAAAAAAAAAATCCAATATTTTACCTCCTTTTCCAAACTAATTAAAAAAATGCCCCTGTTTTGAAACTCAATTTTCTAAAAGTCGAGTTTCGATTTAAAACTCGATTTTTGGACAATCGAATTATAACAAACTGAAAATTATTAAAAAAAAAAAAAAAAATTCCTAGAGCCCTATATATTGTGGCGTTTTAAGGACCCTATTGTGGCATTTTGAGACTCGAGCTTCATGAACTCGAGTTCCATGTAAGTTTTTTTTTTTTTTTTTTTTTTTTTAATTTGATCGCCCCATACCTATAGTGGTATTTTAAGGAGCCCTATAGTGACATTGAAACCCGATTTTGAGAAAATCGAGTTTCAAAACATGGGCATTTTCTAACTAGTTTGAAAATGGGGGCAAAATGCTAGATTTCTTGCGCAAAAAAGGCAAAGTCTAATTTTCTCCAATATGTCACCACAATCGATATTACAATAAAAAACACAAATACATTTTTTTTTTTTAATTGTTGATACAAGAGTCCGAACTTCATATGGTTAAATCAGGAGACATGGATGCGAATGTGTATATTCGTGTTCAATTTATTAGAGAAATGAGGTTCATTTGATATCATCCCCACGCTTGCAGAGGACAAACAGTCAAACAGTGAAAAGGTTCTACAAGGCGATTTGGACAATTGCTTGGGATTGCCAAATAAGTTTTACACTTTCATGGACCCTTATTTAGGAGGACAATCTCTAACATTATATAGAAGATGGGATTGGTACTTATTTTTGGCAGGAAATAGACAATTGGGGAAATGTTGTTTGGGAAAGTATATAGGCAAAATTTGCCAAATAGCATGATTTTGGAAAAAATTTTGGAAAGCCGATAAAACTATTTTGTAAGTTATACTGTTTTTGGAATTCGAGTTTGACAAACTCGAGTTCCATTCAATATCACTGCATACTACTTGGAACTCGAGTTTGTCAGACTTGAGTTCCAACCCAAACTCGAGTTTGATTGGAACTCGAGTTTGTCAAACTCGAATTCTAGCCCAAACTCAAGTTTGCTAAACTTGAGTTCCAAAAATAATCTAACTTACAAAATAGTTTCAAACGCATGTTATATGCCAAAAATTTTTCTAAAAAGCTACTGTTTAGCAAATTTCGCCAAAAGTATATATGTATTAATGGTGTTGGAATCTTCACATGTGACATGTTCTTTCCTCTTGGGTTTTGATTTTTTTTTTTTTTTAATTTCTTTACTCCATTTTGTACTGTATGTGTGGTTTTTTTTTTTTTTTTTTTTTAATGAGGTTTCTAGAAAATGGAGAATTTGATTCAAATAATAAAAATTAAAATCTTGGTAAATAAAAAACTAACCTCAAATGATACTACCTCCGTTTCACTTTTTTTGTCCTGTTTGAAAGGTCAAACTTTTTAAGGGAACATCATTTATTGTCTTATCTACCTTTTAAAAATATATAAGTTTCCAAAACAACCCTTAAAAAAATTTATCAAAAAATTGAATTAGTAAATTAATAGGGGTATAATAAGAACATTAGTAAATTAATGACTTTTATTTTTAGAAATATGATAATATTTTTCTCAAAATAGAATAGAGGACAAAAAAAGAGGACGGAGGGAGTAGTTTTTAGCCTTTATTAGGTGTGCTCGCTAGTCACTACCATTGTGATTGGTGTTATGGTTGAAACTCCTCAGTGGAGTGCTTATCGTTGAAACTCGATCCTTAGTGCAGTAGCCAAACCGCCCCTTTGTAAAACACATACACAAATATCTAAAATAATGATGACACAAACGTCATGGGTTCAATTTCAAGAAAACAAGAATGAATCTCAGTCTTATTATTTTGAACCAAAGTTTATTGAACAGATTAAAACCAATGGATTATTCCCAATTTTCTGTCAAACCTCCAGAAGTCATTATTTTTTTGCATCTTTTGACCAAGTGAAAACCAGAGGTTCTTGAAAGTAATAAGTGTTAAGACACTGCCAAATTGCTACCTTTTTTAAATTGTAGAGTAACGTTGCGTTTGGAATAGTTTATATTGGGCAGCTTCTTTTACTATTTTACTTATTTTTACTATTATTCACGGGTCTTATTGTACTTTTTGATACTATTCATAGGTCTCACTGTACTATTTCAACTAATTTTTAACTTTTTTTACATTTTATAGTATTTTTAGTAAAAAGTTTTCAATTTCAGCTAAATAATATGTTCCCAAACGGAACCTAAGTAAATACCATTTGGATGCCACTTCTATTCTTGTCCTATATTTGAATTGGTCATGTACTTCTATTCTTGTCCTATATATGGATTGGTCATGTAGGAAAAAGTGAAAAGTTCTTCATTTATTTTAATATTACAAGAGGTATTGTGTGTCCAATTAACTTAATTGGTAAAAAAATTTGCCGTTGAATAAAAGATCTAGGTATAGAACCCCATCTACAATCTATTACTTGATATGTACATGCACGTATTATTACAATTTATGATTCACTTGAAAGAAAAAAAAATATATATATTTGTAGTGTACTAGGTGGAAGCTAGTGCACTAAAACACTAAGAGAAGGGCAAGTGAATTGCTATTTGTCTTGAATATTTGTGTCTAATTAGTGATTTATATTATCAATGGTAATGCAATACCATCTTATGACTGATATCTTATTAGGAAATCCAATCTATAGAAGTCAAATGAGCATGCAAATTTACATTGCTTTGATTTTAACAAGTGTGGTTCACTTTTGAGTTTGTACAAATAGGCAAAACCATTTTAAAAAGTTTTATTACTCTTTCAAAATCTATAATTATTGAATTTGGTCCAACATGGGTTCTTGTGGGGCGAATATTTTGCAAAAATGGTTGTGATGTAGATAGAGAGACATGAGAAGATTGTAAGTTTCACCTTTCTTATTTAGCTACAATTTTCTCAAACTGATTAGCATGACAGTGTTAGAGTCTGATGTATCCTAGACTTTAAATATTTTTTGGATGCCTTTAGTACATCAAATTTTTGGAACATGGTTGAAATTTTTGATGGTATCAATGGTGACTTTGGATGAGAAAGTTTTATTATTATGATGTGTAACATATATTAATGAAACTTTTTGTGACACTTAAATATATATATATATATATATATATATATATATATATATGAAACTTGTGAACTTATTGAAGCAATTCATAATAATAGATGTAAGGACACAATTTGGTTCCTAAGCCCAAAGGATGGAAAGGATTTAGGCTCAAAAAGCCCAATATAATAAATTTGTAAAGAGTGGGTTTGAAAACTAGGCTTTAATGAGTTGGGTAACAATTATAATGGACCCAGATCACAACAAGGCAAAGATAGACTGGTTTTATCTAAAGAAAATTGTCCTCAACACAATCTGAGGAGATCAGTTCTTATATATGTTCCTTGAATTTGGTTATAAGCACAGTTCTTGTTGCTACAGTGTTTTTCTCTTAATTTTTCGATCCCATCCCCTTAGGGTCTTCTTTCTATTTTATACTATTTTCCTTCTTTCATCTCTACTCTCCACATGTAAATTAGATTGTTAGTGTTGATCCTTGTCCCATCAGCACATTTCTGAAGTCTTTGGGGAGTAGCTGTAAGATTGTAAATTACTGTTCAGGTATCACTTCCTCATTAATGCAGCTAGAGAGTTAGCTACAGAGCATTCAATGCGATGGTAGCAACTTTATCTTCGATATTATATGACTTCCCTTTGTCCTGTGCTTCTAGGATGCTTGTCCTTATCAACAGAACCTCCTGGAACTTACGGTTAGAGAGTTAGACGTAAGTGTGTATTACATAATACTTGAAAATGTATCTTTGTTTTATACAACTTAGCTTTTTTGAGTTGTGGTTATTTGAATGCAATGATGACATAATACTTCTAACGCATTGTTAAAATTGTTTCTTATATTACTAATATAATTAATATTTTTGCTTGACTGTATTGGTCTATTTTCCTCTATACTTGTGCATATATGAAATTGGTGGCAAAAAGACATTTTTTTGTGGCACTACTTGATCTCAATTTTATTTTTATAATGTATGGAAGACAAGACATCATTCATCTACATATTGTTGTAATTGCTTTGTGAACTACTTAATTCAATGGTTTTAATAGTATAATGGTTTTTTATTTACTTTTTAGATTGTATGAATGGTTTGTTCATGGATGTAGTTGGAAATGAATGGATGAGTTGTTTATTAATGCAATTGGAAATAAACAGGTTAATGTAATGTAATGGCAAGTTAATGTACAGAATATTAATAAATTTAAAATAAATAAAAAATAAGACGAAAATTTTTGTCACCAATAGGTTGAACTCTGAATATAAGCAAAAATTGGTGACGAAATAATTCGTCGCCTAATCTATTGAAATGGGAAAATTAAAAAGAAAATACAATCAATGACAAAATATTTTGCCACCTAATATGGTCAAATAAAAAAATACAAATTAAAAATCATTGGAGATGAATTTATTTCATCTCTAAATATAATGTTTAGTGAAGAAAATATTAGGTGACAAAAAACTTTTGTAACCTATAATTTTTTTCTGTTAAAAAAATTAAACAAGTTACTGATGAAAATTTTCTTCACAAGGACTGTCATGTCCCAAACCTAAAAGGGTCCAAAGCATGAGAGAATAACCATTATGAACGAGGACGTAGGAGATTTTTTTTTTTTTTTTCTTCTTCTTCTTCTCCTTTACACATGATAAGAATAAATAATTATACTAAAATCTCCACATTACAAGTTAGAGCTCTATAACACATTTACAAACAATAACTAAAATCATAGGCCTCCAAATGATACATGAATATATTTCAAAGCTCCAATGGATAAGAATACGCAACCTTAACATTGAATCTAATCTTGCCACGCACAATGCTAACTACCCTCAAAAGCCTAATCTCCAATAGAATTAGCTATGACCTCGATAAATTTAGTAAGTTGAATCACAAACCAATTATAGCATAAATCTCTCAATTAGCATAATATTCCAATCACCACCACTAAAGCAAGCTTCATGCCCAAGGTATAGCAAATTAATCTGAAAAACTGTTAGAGAGTGGGATGAGTTAAAGCCTAGTAAGTAGCATAATTAATCGGGATGGGAGAAATGCAAGTTGCATGATAATGAACATTTTACAAAACATGTTATAATTTGAGAATTTCCATGAAAATCCAACAAATTCATTTTCATTAGTGAAACGACAAGAACAATTGAAATGATGCAGCACAAAACTTTCGCAAAATATCTCAACATGAAACTACATACTATATACTATGAGCTATCAAAACACTATTCCAAAAACCTAAAAATCCAACCCAATGCCACATGACAAGCCGTCATAAAGACATTAGGTATGTCACAAAGACAACAGTTATGCCATGAAGACATCAAGTTATGCCACGAAGACATCAAGTTATGCCACAAAGACATCAAATATGCCATGAAGACTTTAAATATGCCACAAAGACGAGGTGCCAAGATTCCAATGTCACAAAGACTACGGCATCTGGCTGGGTAATCACACCTATCATGGCACAAGGGTAAAAACAACATAAAGCTCACAGTTAAATGAAATTGAAACTTGTAATTTGTTTCCAAGTAGTTTCATAAAACCTTTTAATATCGAAGCATTTCACAAAGTTCTCAAATTATCCAAAATCATTTCTTGTCAATAAGATTTTCCATAGTCAAGATAAAACATCTTTAGAATTTGCAAATAATGCAACAAATCCATAAAATTCATTTCCGAGAAATATATCAAAGATACTTATCTTTTCCATGCTAACAAATCATGCATTTCCCCATATGCATTGACAATTATGATGCACCTTTTAAGGCTTCATGCATTTTCCATAATATCTTAAATAACAATAATAGTACACATAGTACGCTTTAGGAAAACCGTGATTAATGTTTCAAAATGGGTTTAACCGTAAAAAATGTTTGAGTGCAATAATTATTCTTTTCATTTCAAGAAAATCTCATTAAGAAGCCTACCTTGGAAGTCCAATCCAATTTTACCTCAATTGGGCATCACAAAATCAACCAATCTAGTCACTAGATCCATCATCAGGAATCTCGAAACCTAGAAACACAATGATCAAGCCTATCAATAACAAGTCCTATCATAGAGTACAATCAAACTTGTCTCTATAGATCAAGAATGGTCCCCTAAAATCAAATCGAGGGCCTAAAGCCTAACTTGACTATCCCAAGGCACCCATTCCCAAAGGATATCAAAAAAGCATACAAGTGATCCAAAGGACCATAACACAGCCAAAGCATTTCAATTCTCTACTTCAAGCAAAAAAACATGAGTAAGCATAGCATAAAACACATCATCTCAAAATAGAGGTAGCATATCTCATGAGTTTCCTTTTGGGTACCAAGTGATTAAACCAAACCATTATTAAAATTAACTAAGTAAAACACAGGTAAAAAAAAAAAAAAAAAATGCAGGAATTTACAAGCCAATCCACTCAACAAATGTTTCAAGTAAATTCCACAAAATCCCAATGTACTCGTCACACTTTCTGATTCATTACACAGCAGGTCAGCCCTTTTGTAAAAATGTTTGGTCCATGAAAGGTTATCTGATTAACTTGAAATTAAATAGGGATAAGCTCTTATATTTTTAGTATATACCATAAAAATTTCAGCTCAAAATAATTTTTCTATAATTTATTAAAAATCACATGTTGCGGTTGACTCAAATCTGTCCCTGACAGCTTTAGAATCCAAAAGGAAATTGTTATATCTTTAATACTAACCCAAATGCTTTGAGAATTTATTCACATTAAAACCACGTGTGTCAAAGCATATTAAAAACAAGGATGAAGCCCATAATCTCATATAAACAATCACCACAACCAAAAAATCAAGAAACCAAAACGCATAACTCATAGAGACAATTTATCAAACACTTGGTATACAAAAAGCACATGCTCATATTACTTGCACAAATTTATAGTTAACATTATACTCACACCCACTCAAAATATTATCCTCACCCAAGAAATTGACTCTACACAAGTGTTAGACCATAATCAAAACAATAAGGAAGTGGATCCAAGAAAATTTAACCTTTACACCGCCATTTCAGCAACTTAAGGAGAAAACACTTGCTGCCTCCATTAAAATGGCGTGGTGCTAGTGTGGTTTAGGTTGCTTTAAGTGGTGATAATGGGTAGTTGTGAGTAGAGGGGGCTTGCAATGGATCGGCCATGAGGTGGAGAAAACAAGAATAGAAGAACAAGCAAGAGAAGAGCATAAGAAGAGGGAGAGAACCATATGGATCCAAGGAGGGTGTTGTGCAGATTCTAGAGTCTAGACCACTAATTACAAATATCTTGAGAAGGCATCTACCACTTTACCCTTAAGTTTCTTCACTTCTTTAATTTTCACTTAGACCATAACCACAAATCACATAAATGCCATAACATGCTTTAGATATTCAAAAGACCTCTACAAAATAATTAACATCCTAAAAATAAAATTCATTTGAGATATTATTCACATGTAAAATTGCTTTAAATAAAAAAAGTTTAGAGTTTTACATCAGGACATTCTGTGATCAAGATCACGTGACAGATGATGTTTTGTCACCATATGTCTTAGGCAATGATATAAGGATATTTTGAGATGAAAAGCATTTGTCACCATAAGTCTTGTTTGTTGTAGTGAAATTAGGCCACTGTAATATCTAATATACACAAACCTCTTTCCTCATATACACAAATTTTAATCATGGCTCATTGAGAAAGTACATTGAGTTTATACACGAAGTGATGGGAAATCATCCAAACCTCTTGCCTTCTCCACCATTAGCATCATTTATCCGAGCCAAAATTGCCGTCCACGCCCCCTTATCAACGGAAAATTATATTTTGAGACCATTTCATGAGACCTCTCTCTCACCCACATGTGAGAGAGAGGTCTCATGGGATACCTTCTCCTCATCAACATTCTGATAATTGTACAACTAGATACACACTAAATAATAACCAAAGTTCAGCACCCCAACTACAGCTTGCATCTAGTACACATTATCTGGCCTCCCACTATTTATATCATCCGGCAACCATCCTGTAACCCTCTTAACTAGATCAACCATTGCTGTGCTTAAATAGTAAGCAATCCCAATTGTCACCAAAGCTATAGCAATCGCTGTGCTTCGCAGTGAAACTGGAAATTCTTGATAGTAGAATGCAATTTGTCCAGGAAAATGAAATTCTTCTGCAATGCCTCCTAAAACCAGCGGAGGAAATAGCCAAAAGACCACCATGGGCACTGTTGAATCGGGCCAGTGTTTGAGGTGGTAAGCTATTTTAAGCCGCTTAGACTCCATTATTGCTGACACAATCATGCTAAGACTATTTAGGATATGGCCTACTCCTACTCATTCAAGAGGTGTTAGAGACTGATGGGTCAGTTTTAGCCACAAGGTACAAAGGAAGCGATCGATTAGAGTAAGAGAGATGACAGCAGATATGGTGGGTATGACTACCATAGACCTAGTTGGAATTTTGAAATGTGGCCCAAGGTGACGGTCCATGGTTAAAGCTTGAAGGATTGTCATGCTCCCTTGGATTGCTACTGGAATACTTGAAAATATGCCAGTTGACCATATGGGGAAAATTCTGATTAGGGTTTTGAGACCTTCTACTTGTTGTATTGTGCATAACCTCCATGGTTTTGCAATTGAGCCATTTGATCGGGTGTCCCCTTCAGTTTTCAGCGCTGCACAATTGAAAAGCCCGTAAAAATACATATATATAACTTTATTACTCAAATGAAGTTCACTTGGACAATAATGTGTTTATCATTGTGTCTACTTAACTTAGTGAAACTTTGGTAAAAGAAAAAAAGTATATGGAGACCCATTGTGCATAGAACGGTGTACAAATACCACATGTTAACCTGAAGTTTCAGTATCCATCTTGTTAAACTTAGCAAACAATTAGTGAACTTAGAAAGAGAATTCGATTGAATGGATTGTGTAAGTGCGTTGTCCCATTGATTTGGCCTATCCTGCCAGAGTTATAAATTAAATTCAGCAGAGTTTGGTTCATCACCTCTGTCAAGACATAAAATTGAGAGTGTGTAGTAGTCTTGTAATTCAACCTCATGTCAAATTTCTTCTCTAAAGTGAGCTAAAATTGAGAGAAATTTTGAATCATAGTCAAAATCCATGTGCAACATTGGAATTCTTACGACAGGGATATATGCATCATCTTGGAGAACCTATCAACAACAGCAAATACAAAGTCTACACACTTTTAAGTCATTGGAAGCCTTAACACAACGTCCATTGTTATTGTAAGGTTGAATTTAATCAACCATTCCGTGCCAATTTACTTGTCATTCAGCACTTAGAAACCTTGTATTTATGTGAGAATCATGTAAGAGTAGTGTATGAGAGAGTGTGAAGAAACGCTAAAGATTGTGCAGTGAAGTAGGGACTTGCGACTAGATCTCGTGGGTGGCTCGCGACTAGCAAGCTGCCAGATGATGCACACGAGTGAAGCATGCAGAGAAGCTGAACCGTCATGCCAGCTGTTGCACTATAGGACAAAAAGTCCAAACTGGCTATTCAGTTAGCTCGGGGTTTAAACTCACGACTCAGTCAAGTCGCGAAGCCAAGTTGCCAGCCAGCTCTGTTTTGAAAAAATGACTCTTTGTATTCCAAATACACATCAATATATATAGACCCTTATACCCACGAAATGTAAAGAGTTTCTAAAGAGAATTTTGAGAGAGAAATCCTAGAGAAAAAAAAAATTGACTCATCTATAATTTTTACATAGAGACTCTTCAAGTTCCTTTACTCTCACCCTCTCCATTGTTACATCTTTGAGAGGTTCTTTACCCAAATCCTTTTCTCACCATACCCATACCTATGAGAAGGCAATTTGGTGCTTGGGAAGCAGTTAGGAAGGGACCAATGGTTATTGGTTGATGCTATAAGTTATAGCGGAATCCAGTAAGCTAGAAAAGACAAAGGTTCAGCGTAACCTCGTTGGAGTAAGAAGTTTAGAGGGTTTAGGTACACTGGGTAGATTAGGCTTGGAGGGTCTATTGCTGTTCATATATCTCAACTACATTTTCTAGTGGATTATTGACCGCTTAGAGGGCGGCAGAGAGGTTTTACGCTGAGAGTTTCAATTTCCTCTTCGATAACACATCGTTGTGTTGTCCTTGTGTTTGCATCTCTCTTCCCTTAATCTTTGTCACTTAATTTCTGCTGTGGATGTGATTTTAATTGGTTTAGATTATTTATCAATTCTATTATTGGCTTATGTTCATTTTTCACACATTTACTGTTTGACATTAAACTTGAATTGATAATTTTATAATTGGGGGTCTAAACGTTCATAGTGTTTTATACGCTAACATTTAGTTATGTACTCCCAAATATTCTTAAGAGAGGGAAAAGGCATATATAAACCAATATCTTATGATTGTCAGGCACTTGACTTGACAAACAAGACACTGCCGGACAATACTTCCAATATCCATAATTAGAACACCACCAAAAGGTTAGAGCATCAGCAACTCGTTGGAAGCACAAGATTTAAATATAAATAATGTAGCAAAATTGCTCCAGATAAGAAGCCTTGCGTCCAGTTCAAGTGCCTTTTATCTTGAAATGTTTCAATGAATTATAGTCAAACTAAATCATGAAGTCCTTTACAATTAAAAAATGTTCCCAATGTTCCTAGGCTTAAATAATTGTGTATAGCTCTTGTTCATAAGTTGACCCCTTCTATTTTACCTCATTCAACTTCTCACCATCAAAACCAACCGTGCAACACTCTTGAGTTATATATAACTCAAAAACACTATCAGAATTAAGGATTACCAAAACTGATGTCGAAGTTAATTTTTCTTTAATTATTACAGCAAATATGGAGTATACACTTCTTCACCACGTTACAATTTTTTGTTCTTCAGATAATAATAGGTGTGGCAATGCTACTTAAATTATATATGAATAAATATTAGAATGTAGCAAGCCTATAAAAACAGTGTACCTCTGATTCTGTTCTTAAGGTTGCTACTCGGTAGCTCACACTTTCTCTTCATCTACGTGAATGCCTTTAGCACTTATTGTGAATCCCAAGAAAATTAGCTGAATGATCCAAAGGCTGCACTTCATATTAATTTACAACTTATTTCTTGTAACATTGCCAATACTTATAGCAGATGTTGGACATGTTCTAGCTAGCAAGTATTCTCCACTTGCAAATTATACTTTATATAGTCTGCCAATCATTTCCTTCAATTACTTGTAGATGGTTTAGGAAGTTTTAAAAATTTACTATTTACTTATTATGTCCATTATTATTATTTTTTTTTTTTAAATCCAAACAAAAATAAAACACAGCAAGAACAAAGGTTTATAACCTTTGCTCAGTCATATTAACCAAATACTTCTTTTCTACATCAAAATTAAATAACTTGTTGACAATTTAAATAAAACCTATTGGTGATGCTTTTTGTCACACTCCAAACCCAAAAGGGTTCAAAGCATGAGAAATACAACCCAAAGGTACCTGTAGATTTTCTTTTTTTTTTCTTTTGACAATTCAATCCAAATAATTCATATCAAGTACCAACATCAAGAATTTTCATAATAATTTCTGAATGTTCAATATGTGTGTAAAACACCCTTGAACGTTTAGATCCCAAATAACAAATTATCAATTCAAGCTTAATATCAAACGATTAATGTGCGGAACATGAACATAAGCCAAACACAGAATTGATAAACAATCTAAGCCAAATATAAACACATCCACAACAGAAAATAAATGGCAAAGATAAAGAGAAGGAAAATGCAAACACACGAACAACACACGATGTGTTATTGAAGAGGAAACCGAAGCCCTAAGCGTAAAACCTTTCCACCGCCTCCAAGCAGTAAATAATCCACTAAAGAATGTAGTTGGGATACATGAACAGCAGAAGACCCTCCAAGCCTAATCTACCCAATGTACCTAAGCCCTCCAAGCTTCTTGCTCCAACGAGGTTGCGCCGAACCTATTTCTTCTTTAGCTTACCGGATTCCGCTATCAACCACAGCATCAACCAATAGACATTGGTTCCTTCCTAACTGCTTCCCAAAACACCAAATAAACCTTCTCACAGATATGGGTATGGTGAGAAAATGATTTGGTAAAGAACCTCTCAAGGATGTATCAATGGAGAGGAAGAGAGAAGAGAAATTTGAAGAGTCTCTAAGGTAAAGATTGTGGATGAATCAATCTTGTTTTTCTCTAGGGTTTCTCTCACAAAATTCTCTCTAAAAGCTCTCTACATTTCATGCGTATAAGGATCTATATATAGTGGTGAGTGTTTGGAATGCGAAGAGTCAAATACTCCCAAACAGGGTGTTCTGGCAGCTTGGCCTCGCGACTAGTCTGAGTCGCGAGTTCCAGCCGCAAGTTAACGGCCTAGCCAGCCTGGGACTTTTGTCCTGTAGTGCAACAGCTGGCGTGACCCTTCAACTCCCCGCATGCTTCTCACGTGTGCTGCAGTTGGCGGCTTCCAGTCGCAAGTCACCTGCGAGTCCTAGCCTCGAGACTTTACCTCCTTGCACAAACTTGAGCTTTTCTTCACATCTTCTCACACACTACCCTTACAAGAATCCCACCTAAATACAGGGTTTCTAATTGCTAAAATACAAGCAAATTTGGCACAGAATGAAGCCAACAAGATGGTTGATTAAATTCAACCTTACAATTTCATTAAAGATACTCCCAAAGTATATCAGAGTTTTATGCAATAATTATAAGGGCTATTGGCCACAAAAGAATAAAGGTATGAATAAATATAATTACATATCATCAGTTTGTTCCATTAGTGGGAATAAAGTCATAACCACTATTAGATACAAAAGAATGAGTCAATCCAACTCTAGGATATACATCATCTAAAGATCGCCATAACAAAAGTCAAGCCTCCATCAATAGTCAATTTAACTATTACTAGCCACAAAAACCTGTTTCAAAAGGATTGTTGCCTACTCTGAAAAAGTTTGTAAAAGAATTGAATGAGACAAAACCCAATAAGTAGCATAATTAATGGGAGTGGGGGAAATGCAAGTCTCGTGATAATGAGCATTTCACAAAACATGTTATGATTTGGGAATTTCTATTTAATTTATATAAAATCAATTTCATTAACAATATGACAAGAATGATAGAAATAATGGTTGAGTTTGGCATTAGCTTAAAAAATCAGTTTTTTTTTACTATTCAGCTTATTTTTATTACTATTCATGAGTCTCATTGCACTTTTTGGTACTATTTATAGGTCCCACTATACTATCTCAGCTACTTTTTAGTTTTCAATTTCAGCCAAATAAACTGTTCCCAAATGAACAGAATGTAAATACCAAGCTTCCCAAAATAACTATGAAACTAGATATTATTCACTATTAGCCAGAAAAATATCCCATACTATTTCAAAACAAGAAATCTCACCTAAGGCCACAAGACAAGGTCATCACACAGACAGGGTCGTCACACAAACGTTGTCGTCACACAGACGAGTCATCACACAGACAAGTTGTCACACAAATATGGTCATCACACAAACATTATCACAAAGACGGGATAATCACCAATATCATGGCACAATGGCAAAACCACATCAAAAACTCACAAGTTAATGTATTTGAAATCCATAGTTCACTTCCAAGTAATTTCATAAAGTATTTTAATATCCAAATATCCACAATATTCTCAAAGTCCTCAAAACCATTTCTTGTCATAAATATTTTGCATAAATTTCCCAAATAATACAAGCTAAGATAAGCATCTTTAAAATTTGCAAATAATGCAATAAATCCATAAAATCTATTCTCAAGAATTTTATAAAAAAATGCTTATCTTTTCCATGCTAACAAATCATGCATTTCCCTATATGCATTACCAAATATGATGCATTTTTCATAAATGGTCATATATAATAGGGTCACAACACAATACTTGTTAAGAAAACATAATCCCGCAAATAATTTTCTATTTGACCTAAAAACAACGTTTATGCAACATGGTTATTTTCCAAAATTTTCATTAAAAAGCTACTTACCTTGCAACTCGCAAAAGCTTAATTCTCCACGTTCCAAAGGAGATTAGCTAGAACCTAGACAATACCAAGCAAACCTATCACAATAAGCATAAAACTTGAAATTGCATCTAACTACAAATTAGGAATTGCCAAATAAGCACTTAATTAGGCAAGCCTAGCATTTGGCCTCACATATAATGTATTCCACATCCAAAGTTTCTCAACAATATAAAATACACGGCATAGACTCCAATTTATACTCATAAATCATTCAAGGTATTATCTCTAACATCAAAACATCAACACTAAGTAGTTCCCACAAGATTTACATAATATCATCAAGCAACCCATGACACGAAAATCATAATATTCTCCAGGACAAACAATTAAAATCTTTAACTAGCTCCAAATAATCAATAAAAATTAGATTCACCATTATTTCAAATTAAAAAGCCAAAACCCCCAAATCTTTACCACTTAGATAGCCACCATTGTAAAAACTATAAACCCACTCATCAAATAATTCCACCAACACAAAACCCCATACATACAAACACAAGAATATCACTTCCAAAACTCATAAATCACATGGGTATCATTTTCAAAGCTTAGATAAAGAAAACCTCTAGCAAAAGCATATAAACCCACCAAAAAAATTAGAAATTTTACCTCAAATAAAATATATGAAGGTCCTTAGAGGTTCTTAAGGATTTGCTGGTGATCTTGTCGGAAAAATGATGGTGGAGATGGTGGTGAATAAGGTACATCGGTGGGAGAGGATGAGAGAGTGAGAGAGGAGTGTTTGTTGTGTTCGTGAAAAAAAAAAAAAAAAAAAAAAAAAAAAAAAAAAAAGAGAGTAAATGAGTGATAGCCAGCCAAAGAGAGTAAGGGATATTTGTGAGAATGAGTGGTAGGGGATAGAGGGGTAGGTGGGGCACATGGGACTCCAAAAAATCTTACTTCCATTTTTTTGTTCTTTTTGATTTAGGCATTACATTCTTCCCCTCTTATAAAAATTTTGTTCTTGAAATTGTACATATTAAACTTAGGTCTCTTTCCTTTATGCACCTTATCCATATCAATTGAGAGTCACTGCCTTACAAAAATTTCATTCTCTTTACTAGAGTTGATTGAACTCTAGTAAAGAGAGTCACTGCCTTACAAAAATTTCATTCTCTTTACTAGGTCTCTTTCCTTTATGCACCTTATCCATATCAATTGAGAGTCACTGCCTTACAAGTAGGTCTCTGAATGGCCTATACAACCTCAACTCCCAACCTTTCTAAATCAATAATGATTTCCCTCTAAGTGGTATGCAAAGTAGCTAAAAATAACCGAAGACTTTCTACTAAGTGCACCAATAATGACATAGCCTTACGAAGATGATTGTTAGAGAAATCATAGTCCCTAAACAATTAAAGTCATCGCCGTTATCTCATATTTAGCTTATTCCGGTTAAAGAAATACTCTAAAATTTTATGAACCATAAAAATTTCATGTCTCTCTCATACAAATAACATCTCCAAATTTTCAACGCAACACAACTGTAGCCAACTCCAAGTCATGTGGGGTAATCTTTCTCGTAATTCTTATATCCTTCCAAAATCCAATGTAATTCCACCCTTAGTGATCACATAACCTAACAACACTATATGATTCCACTAGAATTCATATTTCCTCAATGTAGCAAACAATTTATTTTCTCTTAGAATCTGTAAAATAATCCCTAAGTATTCTTCCTGCTTTTCTTGGCTCTTAGAATAAATCAAAATATCATCAATGAACACAATGACAAAGCGATCCAAGTAATCATGAAATGCAACATTCATCAAATCCATAAAGGTAGTAGGGGCATTAGCTAATCCAAGCAGCATCATTAAGAACCCATAATAACCATACCTAGTCCAAAAGGCCGCCTTTGGTATGCATGTCTTAAATTTTCAACTATTGGTAACCAAAACAAGATCAATTTTAGAAAATACTTGTTCTCTTTGCCATTAGTCAAACAATTCATCACTGCAAGGCAAATGATACTTACTCTTAATGGTAACTCAATTTAGATCATAGTAGTTAGTACATAACCTCATAAATTCATCCTTCTTCCTAAAAATGCATACAAGCCTGATAAGAAGCCAACCGATACATGCCTAGGATAACATAAAAAATCATGCTTATCTAGCAACACTATTTTAGCCAATAACTCTCTACCTTCGATAAAAAGATACTAAACTTGAGCACAAGATTATTCCATAAAATATCACCAATTGGGGTAGAAGCTAATAACTTAAAATCAAGGAGTTCTAGGCTCTTATCACAAATTTTAGTAAGGCACTAGGAACAAGAATGCGTAGAACCAAGATCAAAAAAACTCTAGCATGTGTGGAGAGCAAAGAAACTATACTTGTCACCACAATGTCCACGGCATAAACATCTTGAGCAACCAATGCATACATTCTACCTTGCACCTTCTTCCCATTGTTATTACCCGTAACAGTCTGAGGCAAAGAAGAGGAACTTGAGCCCTCAGCAATTAGGCATTCTCTAGCAAAGTGACTAGGTTGATTACAATTGTAGCACAACTTATTTCCACCACAAGCATGACCATTATGAAATCTATCACAATGGAAGCAAAGCTTCTTTTAGCACAACTTATTTCCACCACAAGCATGACCATTATGAAATCTATCACAATGGAAGCAAAGCTTCTTTTCACTTGATTGAGGCGAGGCACCCTTGTATTGCCCATAAGAATGACCCCGTTACTAGACTTCTTAAGCAACCCCCTCTTGAAATTTTGCCCCTGACCCTCTCCATGTTGAAAACCAGAGGATTCTTGCTTCTTTTCATCCTCCCTGGAATCGAGGTTGCACTTAAAATCCTCTTCAAGACTTATTGCCCGCTTCATAGTCTCAGTAAAAGTACCCACTCCAGAGGCTATAATGTAGGGGCAAATCTTATCATTAAGACCTTTTTGAAACTTGCTTACTTTCTTAGGCTCATACGGAATTAAATAGGGAGTAAAGAGTGAGAGCTCAACAAACTTTGCAGCATATTCTTCCATAGTAATAATCCCTTAAACCAAATCAGAAAATTCTCTCTCCTCTCGATCCCTAACTACAATAGGGAAATAAGTCTCATTAAAGACTTCCTTAAACTTCTCCCCAGTAATAGGAGTGTCCTCTCCCAACTCCATCCTCAACAAGTGCTCAGTGCTCATCCACCATCTCTCAGCAGAATCCCGAAGTGCAAAAGTAGCATAAACCACCTTTTGAGCATCAGTGCATTCAAGGGCTCTCAATAACTTTTCCATCTTTAGCACCCAATTCTCTGCTGCCATTGGATTAGATTCACCATTAAAAGTTGGAGGGTTTTGCTTACGGAAATCCCCAAAAGAACAACCCTCGCTCTTACGCTCACCACCCTGAATTGCTCTAGCAATCCTAGCATAGATCCTGTCTGCCACCTCATCAATCTCACCACCATCAAGAGTGATAGATCTCTCACGCTTTTGGAATTGCCTAAGGCCATGTTCTAAAGCTGCAACCTCATTTACATGCCTTACTTTGCATGCTTTCTTTTTAGGAGTCATAGTATACAAATGTACTTATACCTATACTCAAGAAACAAAGCAAGTAAATCACAAGGCAACATAAAATGTTAGCATAGACAAGCTAGATAAGGATAAAGGAATAGCATGTGGAAGCTTCAACAAATGCACTAAACAAATGATTCATCAAACCCCCTAATACTGTGACTTAGATCAAAATCAATTCTTGTCTTCAAAATCTACAGAATCATAAGGTAAGTTCTGATACCATAACTATCACACCTCAAACTCATAAGGGTTCAAGGCATGAGAAATACAACCCAAAGGTACCTGTAGATTTTTTTTTTTTTTTCTTTTGACAATTAAATCCAAATAATTCATATCAAGTACCAACATCAAGAATTTTTATAATAATTTCATTAAAGATACTACCAAAATAAGTTAACGCTCTATGCAATAATTACAAGGACCATTAGCCACAAAAGAATGAAAGTCTGAATAAATACAATTACATAAAATCCATTCTCAAGAATTTTATAAAAGATGCTTATCTTTTCCATGCTAACAAATCATGCATTTCCCCATATGCATTACCAAATATGATGCACTTTTCATAAATAGTCATATACAATAGGGTCACAACACAATACTTGTTAAGAAAACATAATCCCACAAATAATTTTATATTTGACCTAAAAACAACGTTTACACAACATGGTTATTTTCCAAAAATCTCATTAAAAACTACTTATCTTGCAACCCGCAAAAGACTAATTCCAAACTCCAAAGGAAATTAGCTAGAACCTAAACAATACCAAGCAAACCTATCACAATAAGCATAAAACTTGAAATTGTATCTTGCTACAAATTAAGAATTTCCAAATAAGTACCTAATTAGGCAAGCCTAGTATTTAGCCTCACAAATAATGTATTCCACGTCCAAAGTTTCTCAACAATATAAAATACATGTCATAGACTCCAATTTGTACTCATAAATCATTCAAGGTATTATCTCTAACACCAAAACTTTGACACTTAATAAGTAGTTTCCACAAGATTTATATAATATCATCAAGAAACCCATGACACCAAAATCATAATATTCTCCAGGACAAACAATTAGAATCTTTAACTAGATCCAATTAATTAATAAAAATTATATTCACCATTTATTTCATATTAAAAAGCCAAAACCCCCAAGTCTTCACCACTTAGATAGCCACATTGTAAAAACTATAAACTCACTCATCAAATAATTCCACCAACACAAAACCTATACATATAAACACATGAATATCACTTCCAAAACTCATAAATCACGTGGGTATCATTATCAAAGTTTAGATTAAAAAAAAAAATCTCTAGCAAAAGCATATAAACTCACCAAAAAGATTAAAAATTTTACCTCAAATAAAATAAATTATATGAAGGTGCTCAGAGGTTATTAAGGATTTTCCGATGATTTTGCCAGAAAAAGGATAGTGGAGATGGTGGTGAAGGAGGTACACCAGTTGAAAATGATGAGAGAGTGAGAGAGGAGTGATTGCTGTGTCTGTGAGAAAATGAAAAAGAAATAGAGAGTAACACTGTGTTTGGTTGGAGTGAATTTAAGGAGGATGGAAAACATAGGTTGGAAAATAGTTTTTTCCACTGTTTGGCAAAGGGAGGAAAATATTGAGGTTGGAAAACCCGGGAGAAAATTCTCTCTCCTAGGCCCACAAATTTTATCCTCCCAAATCGGGAGGAAAAGCCTGGAGAGAAAATTCTCTCACAGCACTTTTACCACAATACCCCGTTCTGGAATAAAGTTAAAAAAAAATAAAAAATAAAAAAAAATAAAAAAAAAAAGAGAGAGAGCGCTGGAGAAAGAAAAGAGAGAGTAAGAGCTGTGCTAAATGAGGAAGAAGATAAAAGAAGGGGGATAGGGATAAGGACAACGTGTGTGGAGGAGAAAAAGAAGAAAAAAAAAACGTATGGATGAAAGGCTGGGAAAGGGGAAACAACATAATGAATAAAAAATCTAAATTGACAAATGTTACTACAATATTTTCATAATAAATTTTAAGTAACTGATTGTTATTAGTTAATATTAGTAAGTAAAAAAATAATTTCAGTGGTGGGTTCAAATTAGAACTAATAATAACTTTCCACATAAATTTTGTTGTAAAAGTATTGCAAAAAATGTTGTGGACGTAACACTTTTCATTAAAAATATAATTATTGGTAAATTTTATATATTATTTAATGAGTACAAATAAATCTATTTCTTACCTATTATGTAACAATTGTATAATAGTCAATTTATATAAACTACATTTTTTATCCTCTCACTTTTCTTTTCAACTAAACAAAAGAGTTTTTCACCCTCCCACTTTTTCACCCCTCCAACCAAACACACACGAGAGAAAACTAAATATTTTCTATTCTCCAACTTTTTCATCCTCTTACTAATTTTTCATTCTCTCACTTTTTCACTTTTCCAACTAAACATACTCTAAATGAGTGATAGCCTATCAAAGAAAGTGAGGGATATTTGTGAGAAATGAGAATGAGTGGCGAGGGATAGAGGGGTAGTTGGGGCACGTGAGACACAAAAAAATCTGACTTCCTTTTTTTTTTTTTTTTTTTTTCGTTTTGTCTGGGGTGTTTTTTTTTTTTTTTTTTTTTTTTTTTTTTCGTTTTGTCTGGGGTTTTTTTTTTTTTTTTTTTCCTCATTTTTTCTGGGGCGTTACACTTCTAATAAAATTTTAAGAGCTACTTGAAATTACTAAACTGGAACAAGAACTGTATGACAGTAATAAGTTCAAAAGAAGTGCGCAGCATGTTAGTTGCTTCAGTTTTTTCCTTTGAACGATCTTCCATACTGATTTTCACAAGATTAAAAAATAGAATTGACTTATCCCATACCTAAAACTCTTTCTAGGCATTGCAGCTGCTTTCATTGCAATTCCATCACACCCGTGGTTGTAATAATCTCTTTTGAATGAGAGTAGGACTTTCCTCTTCCGAATAGCAATAACAAGAACGCGTGCTAAATCTGTGAACGGGCTCCCTTGCGACTTTTCATGAAAATAAAAACGTTTTCCAAGCAAGAACATGGCTAACCCAATTATGATAGCAACAACACAACCCAAACCCCAATCCCAAACTTACGCTATCCTCAATATAGACAATGGCTGTGGCACTTATTAAAGCAGAAACGTAGACGGCTAAGAAGTACCAGTTGAAGAAAACTGCTTGATCCTCAGGTTTATCAAATTGGTTTGTACCCATTGTTGCACAGTATAGCGTGTTCCTGCCACCCCTATAGATGTGATTTAGGAGAAGTTAAAATTTTATTTTTGTAATTATTTAATTTTGATATTTCTATGTAATTTTCGTTATTTTAAGTTTATGTTCATCATTTCCTTATTTTTAGGTGTTTTTAATACTTTTTAGGTCAAATTTGGTTCATATTATGGTTAAGTATTAATTAGGACTTATTTTAAAATGTATTTTCTTGTTTGTCAAGTTTTACAGAACCCTTAAATAGTTCTTTAAGTCTGTCAAGTTTTTATTATTGATATTAATAAAAATTCAAAATATTGTCTATTATTTTTTGGTGCATTTTAGACCTCTTTCTCCTTGTGGATTCAATGAACCCTCAAGTTATTTTCAAAAGCAAACATATTTTGTTTCTTGTTTTCTAGAAGTAGACATGTTCTGCTTCTTAACGCTTCTATATTCCGCATTAATTGGTATCAAAATCTTGACTTGTCTTGATCTAGTGGCTAATATATGAAACAATAGCAATTCCGATGATAGAAAACTTAGCAAGTATCACGTGACGTACAACTAGCACTCTCAAATATCTTTGCTAGGATGCTGCCATTGGAGCATGAAAACAATAGGGATAACTGTCATGGAGACGTAACTCACGAACAACCTATTGGTAAAAAAATTTCATATAGGCCTTATAGAATAATAATAGTTGTTTTTATAAAGAAGATTTTCTGGATGATTACTTAATCTAGAGGATTTATTTGACTTTGAGTATATTTATTATGAGAGAAATGTAAAACTTGCTTTGTATAAATTTAGTAGGTATGCCTTATGTTAATGGGAACGAATACAGTTTGATGGGATTAGACAAGTTAAAGACAAAATTCGTTCATGGCCAAGGATGAAAAAGATGCTTGCTATCAACTTCTATCCTTTGGATTGTGAAGAATTTTTGTCATATAAAAAACAAGATTATTACTGGCCAAGAAGTTCATACTTGAATTATTTTGAAGAGCCAAATATTCCACCATTAAAGGAAGAATTGCATGTTGAAGAAAATATTGTTCTTCAAAATTATATAGAAGTTAAAGAACAAAATATAGAGCATTTGAAAAAATTAATGAAGGCCTTGTTATGGAAGAAGATCGTAAAATCAAGGTTATTGTGGAGGAGAATAATGAATATCCTATTATAGAGAAATTTGAAGTTGAGATGGTAGAGACCATTGAGGAAAAAATTGAAGAGGAAAGTTTTAAGGATCTTAATGAAATCAAATCATATGATTGTCAATCTCAAAATCCTTTTATTTTAGTGGTAAGCGGTATACCGAAGTTTATTGATTTTATTGGGGTTGATTCAATTGATTCAATTGTCAGTTCTTATTTGGTAAATCTCTACAATTACATGAAGACCAAGGAAAAGGAAATTTAAGTTGATTTGTTTATTCCATTGATGAGTTTCAAGTATAGAAAAAGAAGATCAAGAGACTTAAGCATTCGAAGTATTTATTTATTTGGAGTGAAAGATTTCAGATTTCAAGGATGAACTCAAGGACTAGTTTGTTTCAAGTGGACGGGTCTAATGTAGGATGGAAGCTATAATTTAAATTTTGTAATTTATTAATTTTGGTATGTAATTTGTAATTTTTGTTCTTTTAAGTTTAGGTTTATGATTTCTTTATTTTTAGGTGTTTTTAATACTTTTTAGGTCAAATTTGGTTCCTATTATTGTTAGGTATTAATTAGAACTTATTTTAAAATATATTTTCTTATCTATCAAGTTTTATGTAACCCTTAAATAGACCTCTAAGTCTATAAACGTTTTTTTTTTCAATATTATTGATATTAATAAAAATTCAACTTTTGTCTATTATTTTCTAGTGGATTCGAAACCCTTTCTCCTTGTGGATTTAAGGAACCTTGTGGATTCAAAGAACTCTTGTGGATTCGAGATTATTTTCAGAAGCAAACATGTTTTGTTTCTTGTTTTCTAGAAGTAGACGTGTTCTACTTCTTGATGTTTCCGCATCCCGTAAGAAGATGCCAGAGTTATACCTACATATATATAGGACTAGGTATTGGAGTTTTGATGGGGTTCTGCATAAGATTGATTTAGTTTCACATGGTTGAGGCCTCAAGGAGTCGAGCAATGCAATAAAGGCTAAAAGACATGTGCCCTGCAATTGTAAATGGAGATTAAAAATTTTAGAAAATAATAACTTACTTGATCCCTTTGAAGGTTATGTATCAAGTGCTTCACCTCTCTCTCTCTCTCTCTCTCTCTCTCTCTCTCTCTCCATAGATTATAAAGTAACAGAATAAATTGGAAACAAAATTTAATCCTAAAACAACTATTCTAGCCAAACAGATTATAGAATTCCAAATCTTCATTTCAAATTCCAAACTAATCTGTCAACGGAAAACAAATGAAGTTGAGAAATAAAATAAAACAAAACAACAAGAGTTCTACAATATGAAATTTTCTATATTCAGTATTTCATTTTCTACATACGTAGGACATGAGTATATATGCAACATACAAAGAGAATAATAAGGGAAAGTGATGATCTTGGAGGCTTGATTCTATCTTGAATCAAGGTTAATTGATATTTCTTTTATTCAAATCATAATAATCCTAAACATATGGACACCATAATATTGATAGTGAGGGGGGATCAGAAAACATATAAGGGCAGAAAGGGAATTATGCAGTCGAAATGAACGAAGGCCATGCATTGATCTCACTACCTAGCTAGATGGGCCAATCCAAAAAAAATCTCTTGAAAGGTGGACCAAACAGTCAAAGTAGTCTTAATCATATCTCAGTCATATTTATTGCTTACACGGCCATCCACTCAGCATTATATGTGATGTGGCATGTACCCCTAACAAGAGTCTCAATCACCATCTAGAGACGCATCCCAACCCAACTAGACAAGCAGAATCATGTCACATCTGCCAAAAGCATTAAAGGTAGGTAATGATGGGATAGGAAATCTAGAAGCATAATAATTGCGAGTATACATACCTATTTTTTACATCAACAGGGAGGTATGAAATTCTTGCCATTGAAAATTATTTTTTGAAAGCTTTTCTCTTCCATACTCACTAACTTTACCATTGGGGTGCTCATTGCCACTCTTTCAAGAGTTGTGATGTTCTTGATATGTAGGTGTTTGCTAGAGTAACTTGCCTAAGTGAGTGCTTTCATCAACTACCCTACTTAATCTTATCCCATCTACATATAGATATGCTATAATACTCCCCCACCCCTTTATTCAAACTCAAGGTAACCCTAAAATGACCAGTTTGAATTTGAAAATTAGTTCCCAAATACGGTAGATAAATGAGATTTGTTAAACACATTAGCAAGTTGATCTTAAGATGAAACAAATTGCAAATAAAGGCTACCCTACAGAAAAAGATGACTGATAAAATAGCAATTTATCTCAATATGTGGTATTTTCATGAAAAATATAGTTGTGAGCAAATTAGATGTCACTCCAATTGTCATAATTGATAGGAGAATTAGAGGTTTGAGGGGCACCCATATCAGTCAAAAGCCATCCAAGGCATAGAAATTCAGAAAGAGTGTCTGCAAGAGCTTGATACTTTGAATCTATGCTGGAATAGGCAATAATAAATTATTTCTTAATTTGTCCAGGAAATAAGAGAGGTTTTGGCCAAGAAATAATTGCCAATAGTGGAATGGAAATTGTGGGGCCCAAATATTTAGCAACCCCGGCCCACTCCACATCGAGCCCAAGGTCCACGCCGAGGAGAGGGCAGAATCCGAGGAGAAGTGGGCGAGGCCCAAGTCATCAAGGAACCTCACCGAGGATGCCCACGTCCTCGGCAAGCAGACAGTGAGAGAAGGAAGCTGTCACTCACTAATTAAATGCATGCCACCAACACTCTGGCCGCATTAATGGTGAATTGACTAGTAAACAGTGTAGCCTTGGTTACTTCAACTAACAGAAAGCCTGCAAAGGCGGCTGATGAGACGAGCCCTCAGACACAAGTTCAGATGACCGACAAGTGGGCGGCAGAGATCAACTGATCAAAACTATATAATAGATAGAACCTCCAAAGTATAGTGGGAGGTTGGTCCCTGGCCGGTTAGCCCCTAGGGGGGGGAGAGTTAATGGGCCTCCAGGGTGTTCAAGGGCAACCATGTGTTCGTTAAATTCTAAGGAAAGAGCTCCTCGGACTGGGCCGAGGATGAACTCTCCTTAAGGATACTTAGTTAGTTCCTTATTTTTGATCTTGTAAACCCACGTCGATTGTCGTATCTTTCGTTAGAGCCTAACCCTTCTATCCACTCTCTACAAATTCATTGTAAGGGGTCGCCCGAAAATTGGGTCCCTACAATTGGCGCCGTCTGTGGGAAGGACTTATGCACAAACAAGTGCGACAGTTGTTGTGGAAAGATCAAGAGCAACACTTCAAAAAAAAAAAAAAAAAAAAAAAAAAAAAAAAAAAAAAAAAGAGAAACAATGCAGTCTACAGCTACAATATTCATTCAAAAGGCAACCACAGCAAGAAATGAAAAGATGCGAGAAGAAAAAAGAGATGAAGAGGGGCTACTTCTTTATTAATATTGAAAGAAAATTATATTGTACATCAGATTCTCATGCAGGCTTGTTCTAAAGTTAACTATGAAGACAGGCGCCCATGCAGGCTTGTTCTAAAGCTAACTACAAATAAAAAGCCTAAACAGGCTTGTGCTGGAGCTAAAAGAAAAGGAAAGGGTGAGATGCTTAGGCAAGCTTGTTTTAAAGCCATGCCCAGTGGTGGAGGAAGAAGTGAAGACAGGCCTATGTTAAGACCGTCCATAACTCCCCAACCACCACTTGCGGTGGAAGGAGGGAGAAGGAAGAAGAGGCCGCAGCGCCTGACGGTTCCACCTGGTTTCCCTCCCAACCCCATCACTGCCAACTTGGAGGGTTGACAGATCCAAATCCGGGAGAGAGACGTTACGTTCTTTCTGAATTCCCCTCCAAACAGCAAAGAGGGTCCCATCCCTGACTAGGTTGAAAAGAAGAAGGATCTTCGGCCTCTGCCAACCCTACCT
Organism: Quercus glauca; assembly: GCA_023736055.1. Classification (NCBI taxonomy): domain Eukaryota; kingdom Viridiplantae; phylum Streptophyta; class Magnoliopsida; order Fagales; family Fagaceae; genus Quercus; species Quercus glauca. The sequence goes on from CM043315.1 coordinate 23,385,251, forward strand.
CCATGGTGGCGTCCAAGGTCGGGGTGGCATCCTCGGCTCTTGAAAAGGGCTCGGCCTCCTCGTCACCACCCTTTCATAGGGCCACCTCATGTCACCAGACCCAAGTTACTACTATCCTGGAAGGACTTTTGAAACGCCTAGAAAACGGTGTGTATGAAAGATCTGAACTCAGAGTGTTTGCAAAGTTTGAAGAAAGGGTCACCCCAAAACACCTTATATAGAAGGCAAGAATTGGTGAAAACCAATCCGCACAGAATGCCAAGGAGAGATTACCGGAGGTATTAACTCCGCCCAAGTTCCAAGAGGCTTATCAGCCGCTGGATCCTCGTAAATCCGCAAGGGCATTAATGAGGAGGCGCCTCGTGCACCGAAGAGCCAACCGCGTTACTCAAGTAGCCCAAAAGACGCCTCGTTACCAAAAGTGGCACGCTGGACGAAAGGGCTAAACCGAAGAAAAGTCCTCCCTCGGCGGAACAAGCTCGAGGCCGCTGTCATTACAAAGGTGGACTCCCAGGTGCTAAGGAGGAGCCCCCTAACTCCAAACAGTCTAGAAGAAGAGAACTAGGTACTGGACAGAACCAAGGCCTTGCATGGTCCTCGGACTCAAGCCTATGGGGAAACCAGCCTCTTCAGAAAGAGAACTAAGTGTTAGACAGAACCTAGGCATTGCATGGTTCTCGGACCCAAGCCTCTGGGGAAACTAACAACTTAAAGAAGAAAACTAGGTACTGGGCAGAACCAAGGCCTTGCATGGTCCTCGGACTCAAGCCTATGGGGAAACCAGCTACTTCAAAAGAAGAACTAAGTGTTAGACAGAACCTATGCCTTGCATAGTCCATGGAATCAAGCCTACGGGGAAACTAACTACTATCCCAAGAACTAGGTACTGGACAGAACCAAGACCTTGCATGGTCCTCGAACTCAAGCCTATGGGGAAACCAGCTACTTCAGAAGGAGAACTAAGTGTTAGACAGGACATAGGCATAGCATGGTCCTCGGACCCAAGCCTTTGGGGAAACTAACTACTTAAAGAAGAAAACTAGGTACTGGACAGAACCAAGGCCTTGCATAGTCCTCGGACCCAAGCCTATGGGGAAACCAGCTACTTCAGAAGGAGAACTAAGTGTTAGATAGAACCTAAGCATTGCATGATCCTAGGACCCAAGCCTCTGGGGAAACTAACTACTTAAAGAAGAAAACTAGGTACTAGACAGAACCAAGGCCTTGCATGGTCCTCGGACTCAAGCTTATAGGGAAACCAGCTACTTCAGAAGGAGAACTAAGTGTTAGACAAAACCTAGGCCTTGCATGGTCTAGGGACTCAAGCCTACGGGGAAACTAACTACTATCCCAAGAACTAGGTACTGGACAGAACCAAGGCCTTGTATGGTCTTCGGACTCAAGCCTATGGGGAAACCAGCTACTTTAGAAGGAGAACTAAGTGTTAAACAGAACCTAGGCATTGCATGATCCTCGGACCCAAGCCTCTAGGGAAACTAGCTACTTCAGAACAAAGTGTTAGACAGAACCTAGGCCTTGTATGGTCCACGGACTCAAGCCTACGGGGAAACTAACCACTAGAGAAGAATCAAATACTAGACGGAACTATGGCCTTGCATGGTCCAAGGACTCAAGCCAACAGAAAAAACCATTTCCTCACGAAATACCAAATGCTAAGCAAAGCCAAGGTCTCGCGTGCTCCTCGGCGTCAAACTTATGGGGAAACTAGTAGCTTCAAGGGAATCCAAGTACTAGACAGAACCAAGGTCTTGCATGGTCCAAGGACTCAAACCTATGGGGAAACTAGTCACTTTAGGACGTTCTAAGCACTGGATAGAACCAGGGTTTTGTACTGACCGTGGGCCCAAACCTACGGCAAAGCCAATCACTTTGGTACTAAGTAAGGAGCCCTGCGAGGGACGATGACCAGTGGAGTCGGCTAAAGCGCAATTAAAGTCAGAATCATGCAACTAAAGAAGATATGTATATACAACATACAATACAAACAAAACGGATAAAAGAGACAAAGTACGCACTTTACTGAATCCCCCAGAAAAAGTTATACAAGCACAATGCGCCGTTTGCAATGTTTAAAAAAAAAAAAAAAGAAAAAGAAAAACAAAGCAAAGGTACTACGGAAGATTACTCCTTCAGCTCCAGCTCAATTCCTCCCATAAGGGGTTGGGCAGCAGAAGCCTCAGGGTCCTTGTCACCCTCGCCTGGAGCTACAGCCTGGGGAGGGTCAGCTAAAAGAGAAACCCCCTCAACTTGAAAGGTTGGACGTCGGCTGGAGGGTCTGCAGCCTCTCTAGGCACGTCCGCACCAAGGCTCTCACTCGTCTCAATAGTCCAGGAGGATCGGCTTCCTCGGCTGGCTCACCCAAAGTGATGGCAGTGGGAACACCTTCCTCGGAAACGGCCCCAGCGCCCTTGGTGACCACCTCGGCCTCAAAGGTTGGAGGGGCATCCTCGCTGATGGCCAAGGGGTAATGCACATTCTCCACCTTCCACAGGTCGGATGAAGCCTCAACCCCAGCTTGTTTAAGGGCCTCATTCCAAACCTGGGAGCAATAAAGTCTGCACACCCCTGGCACTTGGGCTCTAAGAGTGTCCTCTGTCTCGGCTACTCCTTCCTCATAGGCCTTCTGCGTGGCCTCACCCTTAGAGGCCACGGCCTCGTCTCTGGCAGACTCGGCCTCTTTCTTGGCCTTTAGAGTCTCGTCCCTGGCAGACTCCGCCATGCCTTTGGCTTTCTTTGCCTCAAGTACTCTCTCTCTCTCAGGTTCGCGATCTCGCCGTCAGCGACCCTCAGCTGATCCTCAGCCTTGGCCAAGCGCTCCGTTTGGTCTAGGGCCAACTTCTCAGCAGCCGAAAGAGCTTTCTCAGCGGCGTCTCGAGCCCTCTTCACCTCTTCCAGCTCCTCCATCGCCTTTGTAAGATCAGCTTTGGAAAAGTCAAGGGTTCGCAGGGCATCTACCAGCTTCTTATGCTCTGAGCCCGCGGACTTGCCCTGGCTACTGGCTGCCTCCTCCAATCTGAAAGTTGCCTGGATAGCCTGCCCACCAAAACCAATACACAACATATAAGGAGCCAAGAAACAGGAAGTCATAAGGACAGCAAGCGATCAAAGAAACTTACCATGCCCAAGTGTTGTTTGAAGCCGAGGAAGACCTCCTTACTCCTCAGAGCCTCCAGCTGGGCCATATCCGTTGGGAGTAGCAAAGCCCTCTCCAAGGCATCAGCCACATATGCACCCTCACTCCCTCGAGGGTCCCTAAGGGAGGCGTCATCCCTCAAGGGCTCCCCATGGAACATGGGGGCAGGGAGCCAAGCCCGAGCCCCAGGCTACACGGCGACTTGCTTTTCCTAGCCGCGACGCCCTATCCTCAGCTACTTGGACGACGGCCGAGTGTCACCTCTAGGGGGATCAGTCTCTTCACCCTCCGTGGGCCTCTTTCCCTTGTCCTTCTTCTACAAAGGACTGGGAGACTTGGACCCAGATTGTGGACTCTATTGGGGTGGAGGAGGCGGAAGCCTGGGAGGGGACTTCTCTGGTGCATCCGTCCCTAATGCATCCTTCCCCAGCTGCCCCTCGATCAGTGCCAACAAGCTCTTCTGAGGTCTCTTCTTGAAAGCCATCTTGGACTAGAAAGAGGACTCTTCGGACAAAAAATCTGCCTCGGATAAGCTGGGATCACCCAAATCGCCGGAAGGATCGTCGGGCAAATAGAGCTAATCAAACGCACCAAACTCGCCCTCGAAAGGACCAAAGTCAGCAACCTCCTCTTCCTCTAACTCTTCCTCCTCAACCTCGGCGGCCTGAGCTGATGAAGAAGTACCAACTAACGGTACACCCTCGGGAATAAGAGACCCTTTAGAGATCAGGAATCTGTGCTCGACTACGATGATATTGTGCAGCCGAGGATCCCCAGCTCGAATCACGTGCTTCGACTCCGGGAATGATTTTTGAGTCAGCTTGTATCCAAGGATCACGTGGGCGGCCCTAACTTGGTCGTCATCTTTATTCACAAAGACCTCCGACCTCAGCACTTTCTCCAGGTCCTCCTTATTGACCAAATTGAAGTACCGCTCAAAAGCGCGTGGATCTGCATAAAAGAAAGCGAGCTCCTGTTAAAAACCAAGTAAAACTGAGCGCTAAAACACAACAACTTAAACCCCCTCCTAGTCTGAACGCCCCACCTGGTGTACCCTCCACTGTTGGATAATGAAGGCCCTCGTGCCACTCCCCAAACACAATGAGAAAGTCCTGGTTCAAACCCTTGCTGGACTCAGGGAGGCACTGAATCAGCCGGACCCTATCGTCCCTCGTCTTCATATAATAGAACTTCTCCTTCAGACGCTAGAGGTTGTAGCACCAGTTCACATCATGATGGGTCAGCCTCAGCCCTATCTTCTCATTCAGGGCATCTACACAGCCCAAGATCCTAAAGACGTTGACAGCGCACTAGGTGGGAGATAAGTCAAAATACCGGAGATAGTCCCTCGTCACCGGCCCTATGGGAATCCTCATTCCACCCTCCAGAAAGGCGATCATAGGAATCGCCACCTCACCCTCTTTTCTCCTAGTACTCCACTCCCCTGCTCCACAGTACCTCAGACCCACTGTACCTCAGACCCACTGTATCAGGGATCTTGTAGTCAGCGACGAATTTGTCCATCATCTCCTCAAACTCGACTAATTTCTTAAATCTACCCATCCTAAAGAGCTCACAAAGAACTCAGGCGGAAAAGTATGAACTGAAGGGAGAAGAGGACTTACAGAAATAAGGAAAAGCTCCTCAGGTGGGCTTTTTATGCCAGAAGAAGTTGCAGGTGCAGTTGGAGAAGTGACCGAATTCGAAAGAAGTGCACAGGATCTTTTGATCACAAAAGTGAAGGGTCAAATCATTTTGATTGGGTATTTATACCCCCCATTAAAAATAACCGCACCAACTTTCCCGCCCAATGAGCCAGGAGCATCCCCACCGTCCATTCATCATCACACCGTTGAATGTGGAGGACACAGAGCCATCGAAATTTAATGAAGGCACGCTCCAGATACCGAAACACCAAGAACATCCCCTAGGCAGTTGAAAGGATGGTGACACTGACAGAAAAGCAAGGCTCGACAAGCCAAGACAATAGGCCCGAAAACGTCAAAATCCTCCTCCCCGCCCGAGAGGCCGGACAGCAGAATTTTGAGGGGCTATTATGGGGCCCAAATATTTAGCAACCTCGGCCCACTCCACATCGGGCCCAAGGTCCACACCGAGGAGAATGCAGAATCCGAGGAGAAGTGGGCGAGGCCCAAGTCATCAAGGGACCTCGCCAAGGATGCCCACATCCTCGGCAAGCTGACAGTGAGGGAAGGAAGCTGTCAATCACTCATTAAATGCATGCCACCAACACTTTAGTCGCATTAATGGTGAATTGACCAGTAAACAATGCAGCCTTAGTTACTTCAACTAACAAAAAGCCTGCAAAGGCGGCTGATGAGACGAGCCCTCAAACATAAGTTCAGATGACCGACAAGTGGACGGCAGAGATCAACTGATCAAGACTATATAATAGATAGAACCTCCAAAGTATAGTGGGAGGTTGGTCCCTGGCCGATTGGCCCCTAGGGGGGGGGGGAGAGTTAATGGGCCTCTAGGGTGTTCAAAGGCAACCATGTGTTCGTTAAATTCTAAGGAAAGAGCTCCTCGGACTGGGCCGAGGATGAACTCTCCTTAAGGATACTTAATTAGTTCCTTATTTTTTATCTTGTAAACCCATGTCGATTGTTGTATCTTTCGTTAGAGCCTAACCCTTCTATCCACTATCTACAAATTCATTGTAAGGGGTCGCTCGGAAATTGGGTCCCTACAGAAATCTATAAGATCACAAGTACAGTCTACATCAGAGTAATCACATGTAACGTATTGAGAGCACTATTCCTCAAGACATAATCCATAATTAATTTCAACCAAAAAAAAAAAAAACCCAAAAATATCCCCTTAAGATAGATTAAATGGGAATTGATTATTCAAAGTATAAGGCATGATCATTTAAGTGATATTTGATGGAACTTGATTCTAGAAAAATATAAAAATAATTAAAAGATTAAATTTGGGATTCAATGACCTAAGATATGGTGCCAATAAAGTGGCAATAACCCAACTTTATTTCACTAAATATATTTAAAGTTGAATGCAGTAATTCCTCATGTAATTAAATAGAACGTAGAGTGCAATTATATTTTTATAGTGGAATAAAATATAATTAATGTTGACTTTAGGCTGGTTATTTGATAACCGAAACCCAAGACCCAATGGAGCTAAGCTTTAATTTTTCCCTTTAGTCTCAACTCAAGTTACCTATATAAAACCCCTTAAGGGGCCAGCCACATTTATTCCAATAGTTAGAATACATGTTTGTTGTAGACAGAAACCCTAATGAGAGTGGTGGCTAACACTAGAGGAGGAGAAATTAGATACGCTAGGAGTGGCTAAAGAAGGATCAAATACGAAGCTGGCATTCCTAACAATGTCATATGAGCCCTCAGAAAAGAATACAATAGAAGGATTAGTGAATATAAGTGACAAATTGAAGGAAGTCGACACAATGAAGTTTGGTTTTGGGGTCATGATAATGATATTCCTTTCGAGTAATGCCATAATCAAGAACAATATAATCAAAAACGAGGCTCAAGAATATTGGTACTTCCGTGTGGAGGAAGCGTGACAGAACAATCACAACCATTTTTTTTTTTTTTTTTTTTTTTTTGAGGAACAACGCAACTCTGGTTTAAATTTATTATGAAGGCAAATCTTTAACAACATAAATGAAAATGTTTGGTGGAACATCCTCCACCCAAACTCTTAAAGGAAAAGAGAACCTAGCATCCCTAGCTAGAGCATGGGCAACATGGTTGCCCTGCCGCCTTACATGGATGATAGAGTAGAATTGAAAATAACCCCTTATAGACATGAAGTCTTTTACTAAGTAACCAGCCAGCGCATTAAAATCCGTCCGTCTGCAAGCTCTTCACCACAAGTTCTGCATCTCCTTCAAATCACACCTGACGAAAGCCAAGTTCCCGGGCAAAGATTGCAGCTCTTCGGGCAGCTAGCATCTCTAGAATCTCCACTGATGAAAGCCAAGTTCTCTTCTCAGACAAAGCAACCACAACCTGCCCTTCTTTGTTGCGTATGACCACCCCAATGCCTGCTTCCTAGTCCTCCCCGAACACCACCCCGTCAAAATTGGCTTTCACTGTATCCTCTGGTGAAGGCTGCCACCGCACCAGTCCGGCGCTCTGCTTCAATTCTTGCAGCTGCTTTCCCTGCTGAAACTCAGCCAACAGGGCCGAAGCTGACTGAGCAAGTTTTGTACTTGGCAAGGCAGCTTCATTGGTTCTCATTTTCTTTCTCTGAAGCCAGATTAGCCAAGCAATCATCGAAAACTCCTCCAGATTTTTCCCTTCGGCCTTAATGATGCTAACCAGGTCGCTCATTGATTCGATATTATCACAGTCCCAGATAGCGTGTAACACGTCTTCAACCCTGCAACCACACTGATCACACATAGGACTATCCAACACTTTTCATTTTTGCAGGTTTCCCTTGGTTGGGAGCGCATTTAAACAAGCCCGCCAGAGGAACACCTTAACCTTATTGGGGACTTTTAGATGCCAAATACTCTTACAAAAGCTTTTTACCTCGTCAGTACTGGAACTAGATGGCAAGGCATTCAATACTCAATGCATTAGATATTTTCTATTACTTTAGTTCAATCAAAGCCACGCCCACTAGAGAGCGACCCCAATTAGTATACCATTGCGGATTCCATGCGTCGCAGTGACATAAGAAATTCTTGAAAGTATATTGCTATTTGGAAAATGAAATATTTCTACCATACCAACCAAATTTGAATGGTTTAAACATCCTTCACAATGAAATTGAATGGTTTAAACATTGAATAAGGCAACAAAAAATTTTCATCATGAAGCAATGAAATGAGTTCTTACTCTGAAAATGTTGATAGAACTTACTCTACGTTGTTTCATTGTATTATGTTTTCAATTGTTTGATGTGATAAAAAAGTTTTCAAGCACAAATAATCAAAACCGATGCCTCCTAACTACCGGAGTGACAGTCCCAACTCCCAACCACCTGGTGACCCAACGACTAGCTGGGGGAGAGCTATTGTGTGTTTATGTAAAATATTTTGTTAATTTTTTCTTTTATAAAATTTTACAAATGATATTTCGGTCAATGAAAAATATTTTTGGATTTGACCAAATTTTACGATAAAACAAATACAGTAAATTCGCACCACCTATATAGCACTACAAGTGCACACAACTATACCGCACCACCAATTTGACTGCTTATTCTATCCTGAAAGCTCGAAAATGAGTCGAAAACACACGAGCAGTTTAGACCCCCAAATTAAAATTACGTCTTGGTTGATTTTACACTAACTTAATGATAAGTGCAGAATAGTGTATACACAAGCGTATAAGCAATACAACTACTCTAATCCATATTTAAAGCAACTCAGCAGTAAAAATGAAATGAACAAGAGTAGGGAAGAATGATGCAAACACAGATAACACCGAGATGTGTTATCGAAGAGGAAACCGAAGAACTCGGCAAAAAACCTCTCCGCCGCCCTCCAAGCAGAAATCGATCCACTAGACAATCAATTGGGATACATGGGTTAGCAAGAGACCCTCCAAGCCTAGTCTACCTGATGTACCTAAGCCCTCCAAGCTCCTACTCCAACAAGGCTTCTCGGAACCGTGTCTTGTCTTAGTTATCCGGATCCCGCAACACGCTCCATGTTGCATTTGCCATCCTTGGCTTCTTCCAATGCTTCCCAATAGCTCCAAAACACTCTCTACACTCTGAATGTGTGTGGGTTGTGTTTGGGTATAAATCTCCTCTCAATGTATGATAACGGAAGAGGGATGGAGAAGAGGCTACAATGATTTCTCACTAAGGAGGAGTAGCTCTCTCTCAAAAGATGGGTGGGTGAGTTGTAGAAAACCTATTTTGGGTTTTTTTTTCTGAATAGCCACACCAACATATATGGGTAATGAGGGTATATATATAGAGTGGGTGAAGGGTAAGAAGGTCACTCATAAAAATCCTCCAGGAAGAATATTTCGCGACTGTCTCGCGGGAAGGCCTCACCAGCGAGACACTCGCGAAAATGACAGCCTGGCATGACTCTTCAGCTTCCAGCACGTGCAGGGCACATGCACCATTTCGCGGGATGCGTAGTAGCGAGATACCCGCGAAAACTCTTCAGTCTTCAATTTCTTGAGTCTTCACACACTCTCTCTCTCACACATAACCCTTACAATAAATCCCACAATAAATACATGGTATACAAGATTGAAATCAATTACAATCAAATTTGGCACGGAATAAAAGCCAACAAAATACAAAGTTGTAAATAATAACTTTACAATCTCCCCCTTTGGCTATTCCGTGACAAAACCCCTAAAACAGACTCTAGACTTAAACGTGAGGTTGGGAACACAGGCAAAACTCACTCACACCTAATTCTAGATTCTGAAATGCTCTTGAACATATGAACAAGTAACTCCTGAAACACAACAACACAATAATATCATTGTATGCAGAAAAACTTGAAAAGCATATGGAGCAATAATATCATGATCAAGAAAAATGGAATAAAGCAATAGACCATGGCAAGATCAAACAAGCAATCATTATACAAAAGTGATTACTATGCTCATTCACACAAGGAATGAACATCCGAACATGCAAGGTGATAAGCTCAATTGAAGAGTATCATTTGCAAGTCCAACACTCAACCAATGCATACAAACATATATGCATCTAGGAACAATCCTACTAGGGCACAAGAGTGTTCATCACTCAACCAATGCATAGAACGTATATGCATCTAGGAACAATCCTACAAGGACACAAGAGTGATGTACTTGAAGTAAAATGCATGACATTAAACAACAAACAAACATGCATAAAGGCTGCATAGGCACGGTATTGCAAATGCATGGCACAAACCACAAAGGCCTACAAACTATGCAAGAAACAAACCCTTAACAGCTTACAAAAGAATTTCGGGTACAAGTGTACCATACAAATGATGCACTAAAGAAAAAGCACAATATAAACCAAAAGTGCTTAAAGTTTCTCCCCTTCAAAATGATGATAAGCTGTGATGCATTTGGAACATATATACTTGTAACCTAAAACACTTGCACAAAACACATTAGACCCTTACGGTAAAGCAAGTAATAAACGGACAAGTATAATGTAACAAGTAAATTGCGATCAAGAAAACAAGATGTGAAACATGTGAGCAACTTGATCAAACACCAAAGCAGTCATATGGAAATGACTACAATGATCATATAGCAAAGTAAATGATCATCTGAACATGCAACCAATAAAGCACAATAGCATAAGGATAAAAGCATGTCCAACACATAAGCACGATGCAATGAGAGCAACAAAGCATATCAAAGCATCATAAAGTAACGAGAAAACAAGTATAAAGTAAATCAAGGTTTTCTCAAGAAGAATGTCTTCTCCCCCTTGGTATATGCATCTCCCTTATGGCTTTCTCCTCCTACGAATGTGCACAAGGTATAATTTCTCCCCCTAAGAGTGTGCACATGAGTCATATAGAAATGATGATACTCTCCCCCTTTTTGTCACGAATAGACAAATTAATCAAGAGGAAGAAGGGAACGAAAAGAAGATATGAAGATGATGCATGAGGAGTGCAAGATGAATGAGAAACTGAAGCTCAAACATAATACAAACATTAAAAAAAATGCTATAAAGCATAAAGAACATGACATGCTCAGGATGATGGAACATGATATGGACCTAGGCATAACATGAACACAAGAACATGTTATATGTGCTAAAAGGTCTAAAAAGACTTAACTAGTATGAGTGAATGCAAAAACATGTCAAGTGTTAAAGTGTGTGCAGCAAATAGCATCTAGTGTGCATGTGTGATGCATGACTAATGCATAAGCAAGGCACTCAAGGGGCAAAGTGTACAAAATACAGCACCAATGATCAAAACATGATAAACATGAATAATTATGGTGATCCCCAAAGTTTAGAACTCATCGGAGTCCAAAACAACGAGAAAATGTCATTTGGGCATTTTATCAAACACTTAGAGTGCACACACTACACATGTATGATGAACAATGCAAGAATATATGAAAATCTTGCCTAAATACATGTTATTTTTGCCACAATGGGCCAACAACCAAACCAAATCATCATTTAAAAGCCCAATCAAAAAGATTGACAGAAAATAAGTTTTCCAACTCCCATTTGAGAAAAACCCAATTATGAACATAAAACCCCCAAAAACGTAATCTAAGGATCAAAATCAATGAAAAGAGTTAAAGATTACCTTAGAGATGTTTATGGAATAAAAAACACTTGAATTTAGTTGGGTTTTGATGTAGAAACATTAAACCAGAGGTGTGGGAGAGGATGGGAGACGTTTAAAACAAATGACCCACGAAATGCCCTTTAAAAAGCTGATATGGAAATTTTCGCTGGTATCTCGCTACTTAGAATCCCGCGAAAATTTTGCTGGTATCTCACAGGTATCTCGCAGGTAAGCATTACTCGCGAAACAGCTACGAAACAGTCGCGAAACTCTCTGCCCAAAGCTGAAAAACTTGCGAATTGGACCCTTTCACTCGTGACTGAACTTGAACATGAAATAAGTCACGAAAACACCCAGAAAACATGTTTTTCACACAAAAACAATTTGAAAACTTTGAAAAACATGGGTGATACAAATCACTTCCAAAAGCAAACAAAAAGAACAAAAATATTTTTGGTTTGAACCGCATAAGGTTGAGCACGCACACATCACATTTGAACATGTACAATCACACAAATGAAATAGACATTCATTGAACAAAAGTCTTGTGTGTTGTGTGTGAGGATCAAGTGTGGAATAGTCCTTAGACTAGAGTGAAGCTTCAATGATCAATTCAAACGAGTCATACACAACTGATACGAAATCAAGTGGACTATCTCCATTATAGAAATGAGTATATATGACCTCCCACACATTGAATACATAACTTAGAAGCTTTTCATTTGGCTTCTACATAAAGCATAACAATTGGTCCATTTTATTTTGTATGGACAAAACATCTCATTTTGAGATAGGTACTTGAAATTCATGATATTTCAACATTGATGATTAGCATTTGGCTTTTTGAGCACCATAAAATTTACATTAAAAGAGTCGCTTTCCCTTTCCTAGTCAAATACTAGTATGTGCGACAGGTTTTTGCAGCTCAATATCTCTTTTCATTTTGAGATTTACATTTAGTGAGCTCTTTTTGCAAAAACATAAAAATAAAGTGGGAAGAGATATAGACACAAGTCTATGCAAGTATCAAGACCAACAAGACTATTGATCAATCATTCGTGACAAGCTTGAAGATCTATTTACAACAGTCACACATAGTTTTCAAGATTTCTTCCACATAGAAATAGGTGCATACATAACAAGCTAAGCTCGTAAATGCACTATGCCATTAGTACGAAGGTACTAGGCCAAACTCACATGAGATATGTGCTCAAGCATATACGATCAAACTTTTTGAATTTTTCACTTTTTATGTGGTTTTGGATTTTTACACACACAAAACAAAGACAAAAAGGTAAGATCAAAACAAAAGCAATGCATACAAATAAATGCAATATGCACAAATGCATGAAGATATGGCATCTAATGCATGAAGGGTCCTACAAAGATCGAAAGAATTAGATCAATGACCAAAAGAACAAAAACTCAACCATAGGAACCCTTCCTCATCCAAACGAAATGATTGTTTGGAATGAGTGTCTCAAAAGAAGTGAGACGAGAGTTGGAAGAATGAGAACCGGAGATACACATAGTCAAGGAGTTAAGAGCATTAAACACTTTCTTTAACAACATGCTATTTTTACTCAAATCCGGTTTATCATTTTTAGCACAACTTCCAAGACGCTCAAGTTTCTCTTTTCTTTTGATTCTTTTAAAAGCTTGAAACTTAGAGCAATAAGGTCTAAGATGACCAAGGGCACCACAATGGTGACAAACAATGTGTTTAGGTCCATTAGGTTTTTTGGGAATGGATCTAACAACTTGGTTTTGTTCTCTCTTCAACTTAGAACATTGAGGCCTTATATGACCAATCACACCGCAATGGTGGCAAGTTGGAACAAACTTAGATCCATCCAAAGCCTTAGGTTGAGACCTAAACAGAGGCTATGGCTTAAGAGCCTTTCTCCCTACTTTTTGATTTCTTTTGTGTGGAGGAATGTACACCGATTTGTCCTTTGAGATAGAACAAACAATAGGCACAAAATCGGGTACCACAACATAATTGCAACATATATTTTCATCATTTTTAACAATAGGTTTAGCAATCAAACACTTGGCATGCATCTTAAGAGATTCATTTTCTGATTTAAGATCATCAACAAGTTTGTTAGACAAAACAAGTTTAGCATCCAAGTCCATATTCAAACATTCAAACTCTTTCAGCTTTTCAAAAGAATTTTCAGCAAGTTTCTTATATTTTTCAACCAATTTGATGGATTCATTGAGCTTAGCAATCAAATCATCCTTTTCACAAAATAACTTGCTTAAATTCTTTTGAAATTTCTTAGCATTTTTCTTTAAGAGTTTGGTGTTAGGAATATCAATAACACCCAAAGATTCATGTAACATAGTATCACAATTATGAGGATTATCACTCATAGAGGCATTTTCACAAACACATGGCATGTTACATTTATCACTAACCAAATCATACAAAGAGGCATACATAGCACAATCCATGGCAAATAAACACAAGAGGTTAAGGATCACACTTAGGTATTTAAACCACAGCAAATGTACCCGCTCTGATACCAATTGAAAGCTCGAAAATGTGTCGAAAACACACGAGCGGTTTAGACCCCCGAATTAAAATTACGGCTTAGTTGATTTTACGCTAACTTAATGATAAGTGCGGAACACAGGCAAAACTCACTCACACCTAATTCTAGATTCTGAAACGCTCTTGAACATATGAACAAGTAACTCCTGAAACACAACAACACAATAATATCATTGTATGCAGAAAAACTTGAAAAGCATATGGAGCAATAATATCATGATCAAGCAAAATGGAATAAAGCAATAGACCATGGCAAGATCAAACAAGCAATCACTATACAAAAGTGATTACTATGTTCATTCACACAAGGAATGAACATCCGGACATGCAAGGTGATAAGCTCAATTGAAGAGTATCATTTGCAAGTCCAACACTCAACCAATGCATACAAACATATATGCATCTAGGAACAATCCTACTAGGGCACAAGAGTGTTCATCACTCAACCAATGCATAGAACGTATATGCATCTAGGAACAATCCTACAAGGGCACAAGAGTGACGTACTTGAAGTAAAATGCATGACATTAAACAACAAGCAAACATGCATAAAGGCTACATAGGCACGGTATTGCAAATGCATGGCACAAACCACAAAGGCCTACAAACTATGCATGAAACAAACCCTTAACAGCTTACAAAAGCATTACGGGTACAATTGTACCATACAAATGATGCACTAAAGAAAAAGCACAATATAAACCAAAAGTGCTTAAAGTTTCTCCCCTTCAAAATGATGATAAGCTGTGTTTTGTACACTTTACCCCTTGAGTGCCTTGCTCATGCATTAGTCATGCATCACACATGCACACTAGATGCTATTTGCTGCACACACTCTAACACTTGACATGTTTTTGCATTCACTCATGCTAGTTAAGTCTTTTTAGACCTTTTAGCACATATAACATGTTCTTGTGTCCATGTCATGCCTAGGTCCATATCATGTTCCATCATCCTGAGCATGTCATATTCTTTATGCTTTATAGCATTTTTTTTAATGTTTGTATTATGTTTGAGCTTCAGTTTCTCATTCATCTTGCACTCCTCATGCATCATCTTCATATCTTCTTTTCTTTCCCTCCTTTCTCTTGATTAATTTGTCTATTCGTGACAAAAAAGGGGAGAGTATCGTCATTTCTATATGACTCATGTGCACACTCTTAGGGGGAGAAATTCTACCTTGTGCACATTCGTAGGAGGAAAAAGCCATAGGGGAGATGCATATACCAAGGGGGAGTAGACATTCTTCTTGAGAAAACCTTGATTTACTTTATACTTGTTTTCTCGTTACTTTATGATGCTTTGATATGCTTTGTTGCTCTCATTGCATCGTGCTTATGTGTTGGACATGCTTTTATCCTTATGTTATTGTGCTTTATTGGTTGCATGTTCAGATGATCATTTACTTTGCTATATGATCATTGTAGTCATTTCCATATGACTGTTTTGGTGTTTGATCAAGTTGCTCACATGTTTCACATATTGTTTTCTTGATCGCAATTTACTTGTTACATTATACTTGTCCGTTTATTACTTGCTTTACCGTGAGGGTCTAATGTGTTTTGTGCAAGTGTTTTAGGTTACAAGTATATATGTTCCAAATGCATCACAGCTTATCATCATTTTGAAGGGGAGAAACTTTAAGCACTTTTGGTTTATATTGTGCTTTTTCTTTAGTGCATCATTTGTATGGTACACTTGTACCCGTAATGCTTTTGTAAGCTGTTAAGGGTTTGTTTCATGCATAGTTTGTAGGCCTTTGTGGTTTATGCCATGCATTTGCAATACCGTGCCTATGCAGCCTTTATGCATGTTTGCTTGTTGTTTAATGTCATGCATTTTACTTCAAGTACATCACTCTTGTGCCCTTGTAGGATTATTCCTAGATGCATATACGTTTTATGCATTGGTTGAGTGATGAACACTCTTGTGCCCTAATAGGATTGTTCCTAGATGCATATATGTTTGTATGCATTGGTTGAGTGTTGGACTTGCAAATAATACTCTTCAATTGAGCTTATCACCTTGCATGTTCGGATGTTCATTCCTTGTGTGAATAAGCATAGTAATCACTTTTGTATAATGATTGCTTGTTTGATCTTGCCATGGTCTATTGCTTTATTCCATTTTTCTTGATCATGATATTATTGCTCCATATGCTTTTCAAGTTTTTCTGCATACAATGATATTATTGTGTTGTTGTGTTTCAGGAGTTACTTGTTCATATGTTCAAGAGCGTTTCAGAATCTAGAATTAGGTGTAAGTGAGTTTTGCCTGTGTTCCCAACCTCACGTTTAAGTCTAGAGTCTGTTTTAGGGGTTTTGTCACGGAATAGCCAAAGGGGGAGATTGTAAAGTTATTATTTACAACTTTGTATTTTGTTGGCTTTTATTCCGTGCCAAATTTGATTGTAATTGATTTCAATCTTGTATACCATGTATTTATTGTGGGATTTATTGTAAGGGTTTTGTGTGAGAGAGAGAGTGTGTGAAGACTCAAGAAATTGAAGACTGAAGAGTTTTCGCGGGTATCTCGCTACTACGCATCCCGCGAAATGGTGCATGTGCCCTGCACGTGCTGGAAGCTAAAGAGTCATGCCAGGCTGTCATTTTCGCGAGTGTCTCGCTGGTGAGGCCTTCCCGCGAGACAGTCGCGAAACATTCTGCCTGGTGGATTTTTATGAATGACCTTCTTACCCTTCACCCACTCTATATATATACCCTCATTACCCATATATGTTGGTGTGGCTATTCAGAAAGAAAAACCCTAGATAGGTTTTCTACAACTCACCCACCCATCTTTTGAGAGAGAGCTACTCCTCCTTAGTGAGAAATCATTGTAGCCTCTTCTCCATCCCTCTTCCATTATCATACCTTGAGAGGAGATTTATACCCAAACACAACCCACACACATTCAGAGTGTAGAGAGTGTTTTAGAGCTATTGGGAAGCATTGGAAGAAGCCAAGGATGGCAAATGCAACATGGAGCTTGTTGCGGGATCCGGATAACTAAGACAAGACACGGTTCCAAGAAGCCTTGTTGGAGTAGGAGCTTGGAGGGCTTAGGTACATCGGGTAGACTAGGCTTGGAGGGTCTCTTGCTAACCCATGTATTCCAACTGATTGTCTAGTGGATCGATTTCCGCTTTGAAGGCAGCGGAGAGGTTTTTCGCCGAGTTCTTCGGTTTCCTCTTTGATAACACGTCTCGGTGTTATCTGTGTTTGCATCCTTCTTCCCTACTCTTGTTCATTTCATTTTTATTGCTGAGTTGCTTTAAATATGGATTAGAGTAGTTGTATTGCTTATACGCTTGTGTATACACTATTCCGCACTTATCATTAAGTTAGTGTAAAATCAACCAAGCCGTAATTTTAATTTGGGGGTCTAAACCGCTCGTGTGTTTTCGACACATTTTCGAGCTTTCATATCCAGAACGCAATCACTACCGTGGCTAAATGTTCGTACCACTATCCTTTAATGTGGTCACCTCTCATAATTTTATGCACTGTCCCCTGAAATCTAAAACTAAAAGATCAGGACTCAAATTTCGTATTAAAAAAAAAAAATGAGAGAGATCAAGACTAAAGTAGTTGAAAGTGGAGGGAAGAAGAACTACAGGAAAAGCTTTTTCAATTGATTATGGTAAACACGAGAGGTCCCATTTTAATAGCCAGGCTTTTTCAATTGGGTTTTTTGGCATTGCTTTCCATTCCACGATCAGAAATTTAGTAATTTTAGGACCATACTTTTACTATACCATTATTCATAACTATTTTATGTGTCTGATTTTCATTAATTATTTATTTCTTTCACATAATCATAATTTTTTGCCATCTTTTATGGCTTACCATATTAAAATTGTGGCAAAAAAATGTAATCCTATAATTTTTTTCTCAAAAGTTATCCTTGTAGATTTTTTTTTTTTTTTTTTTTTGTTGGGTGGGGCCTTCAAATTTTATATCTAGTTATTGGTCTCTTTTTTTTTTTTAAGAGAGTTTCAATTTGTAGCATTCATTCCTGATGATAATTCTTTAAGTAAGTGTAGTCATACACTTTGCCAACAGATATTCTGCCTTTAGAGCAATATAATGCAAATTGTCCTATACTGTATTCTTATAAACTGTCAAAAAATCATATCACTGAGGGTTTTTTTTTTTTTTTTTAATTAAGACCCAAAAATACAAATCAGGGGTTCTTTATTGTGGTCCAAGTTTATTAATTAGTCGACAGTTTACAAAGGACCACATGCACATGATCTAAAGTCAAATATTCCCACAACAAAGAGTCTAGCAAGCCTATCGCACCGTACACACACTCACATGAGACACATCTTGCAAATTGTAACATACTAAGAGCATTAGCATTAGTATGTGTAAAGTTTTACAAAATAGAAAAAGTAACTCATTTTACACATTTTGAACCGAAAAACACCCACATCAGTGGGTGTAAAATTGTGCATTTATGCACAATTGCTACAATAACTGTGCATATATGCACGGTTACTATAGCATTTGCATATAATATTTTAGTACTTTTTTTCTTTCTTTCTCTTCTTCTCTCTACCCCCTCTGACTCTCACCTCACTATTTCGTTTTCTCCATCAGATTAGGACGGCGAAACACACTCTCAGCTCTCTCTTTCTCTCATCTCATTCCTCTAGCTTCCACGATCGCCGATCGCCGATCGCCACCGATCTCTCGCTACCACTACCACCGATTGCCACCACCACCGATCGCTGATCTCTCCACCGATCTGATTGTTTTCCTTTATTTCTGGTTGTTTGATCAGTGGGTTTCGAGTTGAATGGGGTTGATTTGGCTTTCGTTTGGGTTGAATGGGGTTTCGAGTAGGTGGGTTGATATGGCCGGATTGAACGGGGTTTTGGGAATTGAAGACTCAATAATTGCAAGAAATACAGATGTGGGTTGATGATTGCTCAATAATTGAATGGTGGCTAGGTGAGTTGATGATGTTTGGCTGGATGGGTTGATGATGGTGGTTGGTTGCTTAATGATGGTGGCTGGTGGGTTGATGATGGTGGCTGATCTCATTTATGGTGGGTGTGGTTTGGTCGTTGATAGTGGCTAGGCATTGGTGATTTTGGGTTTTGTTAGGTCTGAGAGAGAGATAGGTAGTGAATGAGAGGGATGTGAAGAAAATAATTAAAAAAATTGTAAAATAATGAATATTTTATTGAATAAATGCGTAAAATAGATAAACTAATGTGGGTTTTGTAAAAATTGGTGTGTAAAATAGAAAAAATAGGTTTTAGATTTGCAAATTTACAAAAAATTTGCATCGACTGATGCGAATGATCTAAGACTATTGCCAACAAAGAGATAAAAGACAGAAATTGCATCAACGGAGGAAGAGTTAGCAACTATTGCTCCAACGACTGGAGACAGACTGGTACAACCATTTGTTATGTTTCAAGTTGGAGCAGCATTTATGCTTTTAACATCAAACATGTTAGAATATTGTTAAAATATAAGCTTAATTGGCTTAGGTTCAAAGTTGTAGGTTACTTCACTTACTTGTACATCACATATTATTTACCTATATATAAGGTAGATTCTTGTACTTTATTACATGCAATTCAATATATAGGCTTTCAAACTTTAACAGAACACCTGAATTAGATATACGAGCATACATTGCCTATTGTGGTTTTCTAAGACTAGGAAATATGGCATGATTATCAGTATCTTGTATTATAATATTCCAGTCTACCTCCTAATCATTTTCTTGCCACTCAACATCACAAGAACAGAATGGCACTAAAGTTTTAACTGTGCAAATGAAGCACTCATGGCAGTAATGGAAGTTAATGTACCCACGATATTGTTAAGAACAACGTTTGGCAATAAACTTTATTGTAGTTTAAGCCTACAACTCCATTCAATATTCTTTTATTAGATATGAATTTTGACAAATCCGCCGTTGCATTATAGTTTCTTCTTATATCTTTTATGCCTTAATGGTTATGTTATCAATTAAATATTTAAATTTTAAATTTTTATAGATTAAAATTATGCATAAAAAATAAGTTTACGAATCTATTAGGTTCTAAAAGTTTAGAACAATTGGCAAACTGTGAACACAAACTTGTCTAGATATAAATTCCTAAGTCTATAGGTATGATTGGACAATGTTCAAGACAAGGACGGAGGGAGACTTGGACAAGGGGGAGCCAAATTTTTTTTAAAAAATATTTATATATCTATATATATATAAGTACCAATTTTAGCAATTTTGTTCTATAAAATTACACTTTACCCCCCTTAACAATATCATTGATTCTTTTAAGAGTACTACTATAGCTACAAACTTTTCTACAATATTTTTACAAACTGTTGAGATAGTAAATTCTTATTGATTTGCATCTGGGCTCATCCCTTACATCACATTTTTACTTACTAATAACCACTCACCATATTAACAATTTGTAAAAAAGTTTGTAACTTTAGCATTTTTCTCATTTTAAAGGCTAGATCAAAAATCTAAAATTAAATAAACAAGCCCAAAAAATAACCCAACAACAACAATTACCAATAGTAAAGCTAAAAACAATTAAGCTCAATCAACTAATTTTACCCAAAACAAACAACCTGACCCTTTAATTTTGAACAAAATAATTTTGTTCATACCTAGATGCACACATAAAAAATACAAATAAATAAACCATTAGCCGTTAAGCAACAAAGCTAGAGGCTAGAGTCGCCACACGCAACCAACAGCAAAACCGCCTCCCCTAACCTCAAGTCTTGGCTCCGTCCCTGGTTCAAGGTGCTGTAAATCAAAACACAAGAAAAAGGAAACCACGGGTTCAAGAATTCAAAATATGTCAGGTTCAACAAATCGAGAAGAAGGCTTTACCAATCGAGATGCAAATTCTACAGATTTTAATTTCGGCCCAACTGCTCATTAAGCTCATTAAGTGATTAAAATTTCAAATCTATTTCACATATTATTTAAAGGAAACCTTAAGGCATGTTTTGTTATGACTTTGGAGGTACTCTTTTGAGATCTAAAAGGTACTGTGCCTTCTCCTTTCAAAGTCACTGCCAAAATTTCATCTACACATTATTAGAACCGATAGATCTAAAGTTGCTACAACAAGATCATACATAACTGATAATCTGAAACCATTGAGTGGGATCTCAGAGTCACAAACGTGGGTGTTTATGTGCGACAAATTCAAATAGAAGAGTCCGTAGATTTAGAACTACACATAGTTGTATGAGTAAGTACTACGAGAGGTAGCTTTAGATTTAGGGTTTAAATCTATTGTAAAACATCCATTCTATCATAGTGAATTTGTTGCCTTGAGGATAAATTAGGTTAAATCCTGTCCAGGTGTAGGGATGAGGCCTAAAGATGGGACACTAGGCCTTGGGCCTTACCCAAGATCATTGGTGAGTCCGAGGAGAGACAAATAGGCGGAGGGGTATTCCAGCTCAGTGCCTCATAAGTAAGAAAGGAAAAGTGGACGGTCCGAGGAGGAATGCCTCCTCGGACAAGATGAGCACCGTTCCTTTACATGTTCCAGCAACAAGAATGAACTTAATAGAGGCACCGATGTCAAGCGCATACTACATAAACCCACGAGATTGAAGGAGACACAAAAATATCTAGAGGAAAGGTTGTTACCTCCGCATTAAATGCATTACAGCTGCTTTTTTGGCCGCATTTATGTGGAGAAGACTGCTGAACAGTGTTTTCTTGGCCACCGCAACTCACAAAAGGCCAGAAGGGGTGTCTGATGGGACAGGTACTAAAGTGGTGATCCGGATGATCAACAGGTGTAAGGCTAGGATTACCGGAAGGGACCTATATAGTGTGGCAAGCCCCCCATGGGTGAAGGGAGAAAAAAGAAAAAAGAGCACTGTACCAATTAGAATAGCACTTGTAATCAGTTCCCACGAAATACATGAACATTGGCCTCCTCGGAAAACACGTAAATTAAACCTTATATGAACTTTTCTTGCATGACCGTCTAACAAACTCATCTTAGCCGTTATAGCACTGACTAGGGCCCGACTCTTTAACCAACTCTCTACAAATTCATTGTATTGGGCTCACTAACCCACAACCCCATACTCATTGGGCTTAGGCCGCCAGAACGAGGACCCTACACCAGGTTTTTTATCTTGAAACTTGACGGTTTCATTAGTTTTCCTAAGTCATCATATTGCTGTCTTATTTACTTTTTCGCACTTAGTAATACGATTGTTTGTATTTAACCTAAATCTAAATAATAAACATATTAACTTGATTAATTAATTAGGTTTAACAATCTGAGTGTACAAAGGTCTAAACAAACAAACAGAATAGAATAGTAAATAACATCCGTTTGGTATGAAATTTGGCATATGTGTTAAGAATATAAAAAATATAAAATTTAATAATTATATTAATTTTTTAGTGACAACTCCTACGTGATGAAAGTAATTTCTGGTTCAGAATCCACATTCCAATCAAGAATTCTTTAGATATGGGCTGATTCGGACAAATACTTTTTTTTTAGGGGGGGGAGGGGGGGGGGAGGGGTGGTTCTTCTTATTACTTTTTTCATTTATTAAATTGCTATTTTTTTGTAAAATGATAAAATACAAACATCAATATAGTCTCTTTTATAGTTCACAATAAAATCGCAAAAATAGTGATCATAAAACTGGTAACATTGCCGACATAATAATTTACCCAATTGTTAACATGATTTGTTATGATTAAATCAACATCATTTCACCTTGGTCTACCACCAATTCTACATTTATTATACACCAATTATAATAGTTCATATCAACCATCCTTATTAACAATTGTGAAAATATTAAATATGTACCCTAAGCCTATTAATAGAGAAATACAAGTGAGCTTCTTGCATTGTTCACCATGAGCATCACCTATTAGTGCCAGAATTACCATCTTCTTCTTCTTCCTTTTCAATGTTTTGATACTTGTATAAACAAGCGCACACCAAGTAATAACCAAAGTTAAGCACTCCCACCACAACTAACAACCAATACACATTATCTAGCCTCCCATTATTTATATTATTTGGTAACCATCCAGTAACCCTTCGGACAAGATCAATCAAAGCCGTGCTCAAATAATAGGCAATCCCTATAATCATTGCAATCATTGCAGTTGATGTACTTCTAAGTGCCATAGGAAATTCTTGATAATATAGTGCAATCTGTCCTGGAAAATGAAATGCTTCTCCGATGCCAACCAAAACTAATTGTGGAAATAGCCACAAGGCCAACATGGGCACTATGGCCCCAGGCTGGCCTTGGAGATGGTGGGCTTGGGCTATTTTGAGTCGCTTCGCTTCAACTAGTGCTGAAATTGCCATACTTAGAATGTTTAGCACATGTCCTAATCCTATTCGTTGGAGGGATGTAGGAGACCTATGAGTTAGCTTCTGCCACATAGGACATAGGAAGTGATCAATAATTGCAAGAAATACAGATGTGGAGATCATGCATAAAACTAGGATAGACCCAGCAGGGATTTGAAAATGAGGCCCAAGGTGGCGATCCATGGTTAAAGCTTGGAGGATTGTCAAACTGCCTTGGACTCCTATTGGGGTACTTAAGAATATACCTGATAACCATAAAGGGAAAATCCTAATAAGGGTTTTGAGATCTTCTACTTGTTGTATTGTGCATATCCTCCAAGGTTTCGCAATTGAACCATCTGGTCCAACATCTCCTTCTGTTTTAAATGCTGCACGATTGAGGAACCTGCATTAAGAGTGTGTGTTTAGCTTTTGTTTGTCAAATAAAGTATTGGCTTATAATGTTTATCATACTATTCTTATGTCGAAATGAATTATGAAACTTGAGAATTAAAATGATCTCCATATGATTTTGGTTGCATATTTCAAAACGTTAATGGCCATCATCTATGTTCTTTTTTCCATTAGAGCTTATGTGTTAAGTTGATTTCTGGGAGTAACCTCAAAGGTAAGTTGATTTGGTAAACTGAATTTAGTACAACCTTCTACTAGCTAGAGACTAATGTGAAAAATAGGCGTTTCGATTTTCTCCAAGAACTTAACCATATATACCCCAGACAAACCCCTTTAGAGAACGTGTGATTTGTCAATATTTTAAGTAAGAAAATTTTATTCAAATTCAATTCGATCCAAATACATTTACTACCATTGTAGTGCTCAAACCACCACCACCACCATAAGCAGCAGTTCTATCATGTTGACCACGGATAGTGGAGTTCTAATGTATTAGTGTTCCACAATGACATAGGCATGAATGAAGATAAGCAGAAGCTATATATTGCATCCAGAATGTTGCTATACATACCAGATAATTAAGTGGTTAAGGGAGGGTGACTACGAAGCTAGAATCATCTTTTCTTAGTTAGTCATGTAAACAACAAAACTGATTGTGATGATGATGCGGCAAAACACTTCTTGTGAATCTAAAAACCAGATGAAAAGAGAATTTAAATCATCAGGCAATAGCGCCAAAAACTTCACTTGGCACAAACCCTTGGCACACAGACATCACATCAAGATCTCCTTTTCAATGTGTGTTTGATCTACTTATGTTTATGATGACCTAATATGTCTTTAAATACGTTCTAGAACCCTAGTGCATGGATCTCTAGGTCTCTATTCATCATGAGCCGCAAACTAAGAAAATATTTTGCCCGAGGCTTGACCAGTCAACTGGAATTGAGCTTTAATAAAGCTCATTGGTTCAACGGCAATCAAGACCAGAGTCTTGACAGCTTTATAAGTAGTTTCTTGTGCCTTCAATGTAGTTCTTCTACCATTAATCTAGACGCTAAAACTTGCACAACTCAATTACATGTGAACAAGGTTTTAGAAACGGGTTTGCTAGCACAAAAGTACATTTGACCCTAACAATATATATATATATATATATATATATATATAGGGTTTAGAAAATTTGCTGAAGAGAGTGCATTGGAAAAGCGGGCAAATTAAAGTAGAAAACTGATCTTTTAGATAAAATGTGGCTAGTTGAATGAGAATGCTGTAATATCCCATTGTGTGAGATACTAGATGGACATATATAGTGCACTGGCATGTGCTTAAATGCAAATTCATCGGAAGTATGAGTTCTTTGATGAGCTCGAAAAGAATGATCTCTAAGAGTCTAACCGTACTTCAAAAATGTATGTCCATAAAAAATTTGTTGGGAATTTTTGGATGCAAGTATAATGTAATAATGGTAACCAAAAAAGAAAAAGTACGATAATTATTTTCAATTTCAAAAGTGAATAATTTAATTTCCATAAGCAACAGTAATCATGCTGTTCAATACTAAGGACACAAACTTCAATTTCTTACCCTAGAACGTTGGCTAAAATTTCATTCAAAGTTCTAAAGATTGGCACCTGGAAAGTAATTGTAGCAGTTATCTGTAAAATCATGATTGTATAGAGACCAAGTTTACAAAAAAGTTTACAAATATTAATAACCCAACTTCATACCTGAAGCTCATTTTAGGTATTGTAGCTGTTTCTGTGATTCCATCATGCTTGTAGTAGTAATCCTCAATGTTGGATGAGAGTTTAATCTTCCATTTTTGAATAGTGGCAACAATAACACGAACTATACTTGTGAATGGGCTCCCTTGTGGCTTATCATGAAGGTAGAAGCGGTTTCCCAATAAGAGAAAGGCCAAGCCAATGAAGTTAGTAATTGCACATATGCCAAATCCCACTCTCCAACTTACATTATCCTCAATGTAGACAATAGCCGTGTTGCTTACCGCAGAGGCAAAATAGAAAGTAAAGAAATACCAGTTGAAGAAAATTTCTCGATCCTTTGGCTTATCAAATTGGTTTGCTCCCATTGTTGCAATAGTAAATCGTGTACCTCCCAACCCAAAAGTTGCCATAGCTAAACCAGTGTATAGGACTGCATATTGGACATTCGAGGGTGGTGTACACAAGCTTGATCCATTATTACATGACTGAGGTCTCAGGGGATCAAGTATTACAGTCAAGGTTATGAGAATTATGCCCTGCAAAGGTAAATAGTCTGGACTATAAGAATGCTACTTATTGTACCGGTTCAAGTTGTAGCTTTAGTATTGCCTTAGAATAGTAGAGGGCAGAACCACAAAAAAAATGCTAATTATCCGTTTGGCTAAGATGTTTTAAAATCATACTTAACGCGTTTGGTAAAGTCTTTTAAAAAATTTTGTTTTTGTCAAGTACGCGTTTGGATAACAATGGTATAAAACTATTGTTGGGTGCAAATTACCAAAAAGAGCTTAACTATGTTGTTAGGTTATCCTATCATTTTTAATGCAATAAAACATTAAAATGCAACAACAACAACAACAACAACAATAATAATAATAATAATACACAGAATTTTGAGAAATGTTATAGTCACAATAAAATCTCACAACACTTTGTTATAAAAGAAAGTGTCTCAACCCCCTCTTTTGCATGATAAAACTTCATTAATGCATTAGCCCAATTTGAAAGGAAATCATGCATTGGGCTTATCATCAAGGACAGAGCCAGAACTTGGTGTTAAAGTTTTAAACCCCTGGAAAACATAATATTTTCAACCTAATTTATTAGCCAAGTAATTACTTAGGTCAACTAATCAGATTTAGGTTAAAAATTCATCACAATCAACATGCACAGTGAAAATCTAAATAACACAAGATCTAATGACTCAGGAAAACCAATGAAACAACTTGTTTCAAGGTAAAAAACCTGGGGGGAATAATCCCAAGAGAACAATCCACTATATCAAATTGAGATTTACAGTTAAGAATACCAATTCGTAATAAATCTAACTACAGTTACCAAACTGAGCTCTAAACCCCTCAACATATTTGATGTGAATTTGCTCTCACATGAACCTCCAGTTCATGCTTGAGATCTCCCACATAGACCTCTAGTCTATGACTCCAAGACTACCCTTGAAGATTTAGATCTAACACCTTTGATGACTAGAATACAGCAACTTCAGATCAACCGATTCTTATACTATGTAGGTTGTTTTCTAGTAGTGACTTTGAATGGAGAAGGCATAGAACCTTTTAGATCTTAAAAGAGAAGCTCCAAAGTTATAACAAAATGTGTCTTGGGGTTTCCTTTAAATACAATGTGAATTAGATCTGAAACCCTAATCACATATTGGGCTTAATGAGCTGTTGGGCCGAAATCAAAATTCTGCAGGTCTGTGTCTCGATGTCGAGCCTGGCAAGTTTTCATTTCTTGAACCTGCAACTTTCATGTTCTTGTATTTTGACTTGCAACACTTTGAGCATTGTCTAATATACTCTATAGATTTTATGATCTATACCTAGATGAGCTTGTCCTCACGATTTGCCAATTGTTTTAAACTTTTAGAACCTAACACTTGGAGTTAGTGGGGCAAAAGTATGAACAAAAAAAATAATCATTTAGAAACTCCAAATAAGTATTTATTTAGTATTAACAAACAATCAATAAAGAAAAAGACACAAAATCCTTGTTTCTTAATACATTACAATGCAATCATTTATGAAAATAAATCAGGGCATGCGTCTGCTGCAAGGTTTTTTTTTTTTTTTTTTGAAGTGTGTCTATTGCTAGAGGGAGGGGGAGATTGCCCTACAAAGCCCAAGAATAACTTCGTCCATGCATCTAACCAATCACCAACTACGATTCTTTCAACCCGGGAATGGAGTGGTACTTGGCATTGAACTGGTCCTAACTTGATTTGCATTGGCCTATGGAAATCTCTTAGGGGGAGCTTGGTTTGCTTAATGCTAAATCAAGGTGTAATGTTACATTCTTATAATCTTAGATTCATGTAATCACATTACCTTAATGTGATATTAAGGTATTTGGTCCATTAAACTACATTCTAATCATAATCCAAGAATATAACATTTATATAATTGATTCATTAACATTCTTACAAATAATTAAAATTATTATAATAACATTGTTTTGCAATTTTCGGGGTATATTAATCATTTTACAAGTTTTGAGGCATTTTGGTCACGTTATAGGTTCAGGACATTTTAAGTCATTTTAAAGGTTACTGGGTTATTTTAGTCATTTTATAGATTTAGGGGTATTTTGGTCATTCAAGAGGTTTAATTTGGTGTATTTTTTGTTTTTTTTTTTTTCAAGTTTTGGGACTATTTTGGTCATTTTAGTGATTTTTGGGCTATTTTTATTGTTATAGAGGTTTTAGGATTATTGTCTTCATTTTAGAGGTTTCAGAGGTATTTTATTCATTTTAGAGGTTTTGAACGTATTTTGGTCATTATAGTGGTTTCAGAGTTTTTTTTTTTTTTTTTTTTTGTCATTTTTGAGGTTTCGAAGTATTTTGGTCATTCTAGTGTTTTCAAGAGTATTTTAGTCATTTTAGAGGTTTTAATGTATTTTTCATTGTTTTAGATATTTCAAAATATTTTTGCCCATTTTAGAGGCTTTGGGGCTATTTAGGTCATTTTTGAGGTTTCAATGTATTTTGGTCGTTTGAGAGGTTTCATGTTTATTTTAGTAATTTTTTAGGTTTTGGAATATTCTCGTCATTTTAGAGGTTTCAGGGGTATTTTGGTCATTTTAGAAGGTTAAAAGGTATTTTGGTCATTTTAATGGTTTCGAGGGTATTTTTATCATTTTTTTAGGTTTAGAGGTATTTTGATCATATTTTTAGAGGTTTCGTGGGTATTTTGGTAGTTTTCTAATGTTTTGAAGGTATTTTGGTCATTTTAAAATTTTTGGGGATATTGCGGTCATTTTGGAGATTCCAATGGTATTTTGGTCATTTGAGAAGTTTAGGGTATTTTAGAGGTTTCTTGATATTTTAGTTATTCTCATGAGTAAAATAAAATTTATTAGCATGGGCAATGTTGTTGATTCAATAAATTATTACATCCCTAGCAATAAGTAATGTTAGATCACCCATATTTAAGAAGGTAATGTGATTAAGGTTATGTGATATATTTCATAATCTTAGATTATGGTAATGTTAGAAAAAATCAATGAACCAAACACCTTGATGTCACATTAAGAAAATGTACATCACATTAAGAGTATATCACTACAAACCAAACACCCACTTAAAAGTTTTTAACGTTCCCCCAACTTATGGACAACAACGACTATGATTGGAAAACAAGAAGGTAAGGAAGAGATAGACAATGGAAAGGCATAGAGGAGATAGATGATGGCAAGCTGCCACATGGCAATGGATTTTTTATTTGGAATTTTGATCATTATGCAATTTTGTGAGGATATTTTAGAATTGTTATACTTAAAGCAATGATGGTACAAAATGCAAATTTATGTTTAAAACTAGTGGAGAAATGCAGACTATGATTATTAGTATTCCGATTTGGATCTTATGATACATCCCTAAAAATGTCTTGGATCTCACTTGAATCTCTACTAAAGTGAAGTTTGTGTAGGACCCCAATCTCAGAGCTATACTAAAGATCATGTGCTATAAAAGGAAATTTCAAAAAAAAAAGGGCTTATTTTAGGCCTCTAAATGGAGCACAAAGGGCCCAAATGTAATAAACATATCAACCCAGTTGCCCTAGCCCAAATTAATAAAAAAAAAATAAAACATATATTTAAAACAAAAAATAAAACCCTAAGGCTCACATCAGTCGTCACCTTAACCTCATAAACAAAATCACAAAAGACAAAAGAGAATAGACAAGACTACTAAAGAGCAAAAGGTGAGTGTGAGAAGTTAAGAAATCTGACAGTGACGCCACTATGAAAGAGACAATCGACGACGAAGCTTTTTTTTTTTTTTTTTTTTGTAATTCTGCTAACAATGATGAGAATGTTGTTTATATAGATCATCATTCTTTGAGGAATCCATCCAAGATAACCAAAACTTTGGTGTTGATGATTAAGTGGCTTTGTGGTGTTGTTTGAAACATTGTTATATACTTTGTGTTGTTTATGTGAGACATCAGGTATTGACATTGTTATTTGCTTTAAGTTGTTTAAATTTTGAATTTTGAACTTTGTTTATATATTTTTAATTTGCTACTTTGCTTTTTATTAGTAATTTCACTAATTTGTGTCAAAAATTACCTTTTTGCAATGTTTCTTTAATATATATTATGAATTAATTATAGGTATTCTTTTAGTATATTTTTTCTAATCGAAAAGTAAGATCTTACAATCCTTGTGTCGATCTTACGATCCGATCCTCAAACCCTCTCACCGATCCCGTGTAGGATCTCGATCATGATAACCTTGATGCAGGCTATTATTGGTATGTAAAAAAATGGTATTAGTTGTGGGCTTAGATTATAACTAGTAAAAATTTCCTACCTAATATTTGTTGTGAAAGTGTTGTATGTGTAGTATTAAAAGTTACGTATCTCAGGTTTTAAAAATGTGTCGTCCTTTTAAAAAACTTAATTTTAAAAAAAATTGAAAGCCAAACGCATGGCTTAAGAGTTCTAATCCAAATATGCACGTTTTTCAAAATTTTAAAAAAAAAATGTGAGACCAAACGCACTCTAGAACTTCTACAACACCACTGCTGTAAAAATGAGAACAGAGATGAGAGAGAAATTTCGAGGGAAAAAGGCATCAAAAAATTTGCAATACCTGGGTTTAGAGTTCTCTGATGCAAGGCATTTTGGGGCTGCAAATGCCAAATTCTCCTTACATTTGGCATTTGCATTCCCCGATGCTAATGCTCTAATCATGGTATTCCATATCTCTATTTTCCTTTTTCCCAAGTAATATATGATAGCAAGAAGAGAATTAAATAGCACATATATTAAGACACTATATTATAAATTGTCTCAAATTCCTAATTTGATTTGCTTTAAGTTTTCTTAGCTATAATGAAATGTTTTTCCTCAGCATGAAAGAAAATGAGTTTTTCTTGGCATGGAAGGAAGATTATTGTTGAAAAGTAATTAGATATTCCTTGTCCATCAAGAAATAGAATTAGAGTTTTATAAATAGGCATTATTACAAAAGGTTCGGTGAGTTTTGCACAAGTGTCCTCCCACATGGAAAAATGAGAAGACTCCTAAAAAAACATGAGTGAGTTTCTTCAAAAAGTAATTTGATAGATTTTTTGGGTTGAAAGATACTCATGGTTATGTTAAGATTTTTTTTTTTTTTTTTTTTTTTTTTTTTTTTTGTGAATGTGATAGAGTTAATTTGAGTACTAGGGTTTTGGGATTGTGAGTTCAAGTGTATGAGATTTGTGCATTAGTTTGTGTCTGTGATAGGTTATGTTTATGTTTGTGAGGTTTGTGGCTGTTATTTATATGAATTATGAGTGTTGTGAGTTTTGATTGAGAGTGATTGTAACATATATCATTGATAGTAGATTTTGGTTGGCATTGGCTATGGACGTAAGCACAAAGTTGGCCAAACATTATTAAATATTGTTTTCTTGTGTGGACACATTTTTTTCATTAGAATTCACTCCCACTAACTCCAAATCACAACAATTGGTTTCAACACACAAGGTTTGGTCTTGGTGAATATCACGAGAAAATTATTTCTAGTGCAACGTCAACATTGGTTTGAGGTAGATGTATACACAAGTTTGCTTTTGATTTGGAAATAATGATCAACATCTTCAAATAAATCTTACTTGGATTAAAATAGAATTTCAAAGAGAAAAAATAAGGATTGTTCAATGGAATTTAAGTCAATATGGAAATTTCTATAAATTGCCTTAAATTCTTAATTTAACTTGATTTAGGTTTTCAGGGAGTGGAGGAAATGTTTTTTATTGGTGTAGAAGAAAATGAATGTTTCTTGGTATGGAAGAAAAATGCTTGTTGAATAAGTAAATGGATATTCATTGTTCATCAATATATAAAATTTGAGCTTTATAAATAGAAATTGTTGCAAAGGGTTTGGTGACTTTCAAGTGTCTCCCACATGAGAAGAGATGCAAACCTCTAGAAGAACATGAGTGGTTTTTTTCGAAAAGTAGTTTGATAGATTTTTGGGATAGAAAAATATATGTGGTTGTGTTGATAGCTTCTTTGTTTTATGAGTGTGAGAGAAATATTATGTGTATTGGAACTTTGGGATTGTGAGTTTATGTATGTAAAGGTTTGTGAGTTAGTTTGTGTTTGTGAGAAGTTTTGTTTATGTTTGTGAGGTTTGTGACTGTTTTTTGTGTGAAATGTAAGTGTTATGAGGTTTGATTGAGAATAGTTGTAATTAGGGGTGTCAATTCGGGTTAGCGTGTCGGATTCGTGTCGTGTCGAGGTAGGGGTATTCGACTAAATGGCTCAACCCTAACCCGACCCATTTAATAATCGTGTCATGATCCTTCAACCCTAACCCGACCTGTTAATAAGACCGGTTGACCTGACCCAACCCATTTGACACGCTTAATAAACGAGTCATGTTGAGTTGACACGAATGTTACACAACCTATTTCAACCTACATAATATTTAATATAACATTCATCTAGAAATAATTTTTTTTACATCCTAAAAACAATGCATACACTTCAAGTCTTCAACCCACGTTCAAAATAATATAGTTTAACAAGAATATAACATTCATCTAGAAATAAATTCTTTACACTCCAAAAAAAGTGCATACACTTCAACCTAAATTCAAAATAACATAGTTTAACCAAAATAACATAGTTCAACAAAAATATAATATCCTTAGAACTCGCCAAATGCTAAGTATCAATATTGAAAGAATTGGAGTAAACAATAGACTAATCTTGACTATGACTGCGATTATCATCCATAGAGGGAGAGAGCAATAACCGGTTTGAGACTTTGAGTTTGAGAACTGCGCATGATACTATAAGATAGTAGAGTGAATAGTACGACTAGAAAAAAAAAAAAAAAGTAGATATTTATAAGAAGGTTTAGAGATTTAGGGTTTGTAGGGTTTAGGGATCTAGGGTTTGTAAAGTTTCAATTTCCAATTATATCCCTTGTAAGTTTTTGTAATTACTCACTTTTCTTTTTAAATTTAAAATATATGTTGGATATAAAAGGTATTTGACAAATCTAAAATAAAATGAATATTTATTTGTTATACGAGTTAAACAAGTTGTGTTAAGAGAGTCATTTCGAGTTGACACAAATAAATTGGCGTGTCAAACGTATCTATTGTGAGTTATGCGAGTTGACCCGCTTATGACACGTTTCTTGTCGTTTCACTTTCGAGTCGACCTGTTTATGACCCAAACCCATTAAGGCACAACCCTAACCAGCAAAAACCCATGTCGAGTTCGTGTCGTGTTCACGAGTTGGGTCAAACATTGACACCCCTAGTTGTAATCTATATCATTGATAGTGGATTTTTGTTGATGTTGTTTATGGACATAAACATGGAGTTGTCTACGGACATAAGCATGGAGTTGATTAAATCACATTAAAAATATAATTATCTTATGCCAACTTTTTATTTATTTATTTATTTTTTATCCGTGTGAATGTGCTTCCTCTAGTCCTAAATTGCAACACCACCGTACCTGTTTATTGTTAGTGTAGCCAATAATAATGGGTTTATAGAAAGCAGGAAAAAAAAGGTGTTGGGCCCATTGGGTTTATAGAAAGTAGGAAAAAAAAGGTGTTGGGCCCATTGTAAGGGGGGGGTGGGGGTGGGTGGGTGGGGTGGGTGTGTTGTGTTGGTGGGGAAGGGGACGATTCATGCATATATTTCACAGATTCGTGAGATCAAAGTAGGTGACAAAGTGGCAGGGAGACAATCATAAAACATAAAAAAAGAGGTTTATTTCTGTGATACAACTTTTTAAGCCATTGTCCATGAACGCCACTATAAAAGATTTGAAAAATTATAAACGTGACAAAAAAGTTCTCACAAAAGTGTAAGTTTGATAACACAACTATTTTTATAATTGGTCCACGTGACGACTTGTGAGTAGTAAAATTTTACTATTTTTTTCATCACTTACAACTCGTTCGTGTAGACGAGTTGCAGCCAAAGTTTTGAAAATTATTATGACAGTAGACTCCTCACAAAAATCAAATTTGGTTTTGTTTTGTGACTTAAACTATCTCTTTCTCTCTCTTAAAACAACCAAAAAAGTTCTTCTCAAAAAAAAAAAAAAAAAAAAAAAAAAAAAAAACACTTAATGTAAACAAAAAAATAAAGGAGATTTATAATTGGACTTTTTGTCTGAGGTTTTTGTCTCACAAGACCAATAATTATGATGACTACTTAAGGTAATACTCTAACTAGGACTTGGTCAAAATATCTTGATCAAATCATGTCACCGAGAGAATAATATATACTTAATTCAGCAAAAAAAAAAGAATAATATACTTAAAAATCAAGTACCTACCTCTCAGTTTTTCAAATTTTTTTAACCAAAACAAAAAAGAAAAAGTTTTCAACTTTAATTATTGGCTACGCAATTGGCTACTTCTAGAAGAAGCACTATACCTGGATACCTGCTTCTTGTCTTCGCGGTCACTACTCACTACACCACCAATCACCACACCAACTTTGCTATCATCACCACCACCACTACTTCCACAACCACCAGTAAGGCCCGCCGTGATTATATAAAATAAGGATTTACTAACATTTGCACTTAATACATATATTAGTAAATTATTTTTAAAAAAAAATTATGAAAAAATAAAACAAATAATTAACTGTTTTAACAATTTTTTCAATTTTTCATAAATACATTTTCAAAATAAGTGATTAATATATATGACACACGTTAACCGGACTCAAACAAAATATTACTCCATAATAACTTTCCATGTGAGCCAAACAAAATAATATTTTTAATTGGGAGTCCTTTTTCGGAGATGTAGTCCAACGCACACTCCAAGTCTCCAACACACACTGTTATCAAAAAAAAAAAAAAAAATAGTCCAACAGACACACCCACATAAAAATGATATATAAAAAAAGTGTGTTCTTCAATATTGTTTTTGGGAGGTGAGAGTGTTTTCTTTTTGATAGAAAAGGTATAATCTCTTCCTGATTAATTGCTACATCTAGCCAATAATGAACTCATCTATCAAAGAAAACATCTGCTTGTAAATTAACACACTAATAAAGTACATAATAAGCTGAGTTCGTTACAGTCAAGAGATCTATCAATTGCAACAGAGAGTGTAGCAAGCAATAGCATAGCAACAGGCACACTCACAACAGAAATGCATCTTGCAGTAAGTTGCAACAGAGTAAGAGTATTACCAGCAAAGAGATAGAGGCAGAAATTGAAGCAACAGCGAAAGAACCAAGGAAAGAGTCAGCAACTATTGCTCCAATGATCGGAAAAAAATTGGTGCTACCATTCGCTATGTTATAAATCTGAGCTGCGTTTATGCTTTTCACATTGAACACCTGAATCAGAAAAACGATCAGGTTTGCCAGCCATCCTACGCCTCCAAGTGTGAAACCCGCCGCCGCTCCTGGTTGACATAAATAGAAATAAGGCACATATTGGTCCAACACATTCTGTGCATGTATGTGTGTGTTTGTGTTTTAGAGAGAGAGAGAGAGAGAGACCAGTGATGAAGGGGAAGGTGATCCAGCCACCACGTTTGGTACCAGAGCTCGAAATTTGGGCTTCTCTTCCTTCCATATTGCAGGTCAACTAGTGCTAATTCCAAGTGAGATGGAAGTTTTTTGCTTCTTGTTATACGCTAATCAAGTCGTATGATTTGTCAGATTCCTCTGGTATCTTCACTCCTTGCCAGAGAAATTATTATGTTAGTCCACATTGGCCTACCGTGGTTGTTTATAACTTGAGAGAGTGAATAAATATGTACGCCAAAAGACAAAATCTATTACATATTACTATATAGTTTTTTTTTTTTTTTTTTTTTTTTTGCTGAATACAATTTACTAAATAGTCAAACTCACGATTTATAAAATAATTCGTGTCTTACACCAAAAGATGCTCACAAACCTGTAGATATCCTTTATTTCCTTTTTAATGAATAAATATCATTTTTTTCATGTCTTAAACCGGCGTGTACATAAAAAGATTTTTATAAATTGAGTTATAAGATTCTTAGCAAAGTTAATTGTTTGCACATATTGATGGTTATTTATCCATTCATTAAGAAAGCATTGGAATATTATATGTCAATTGGATCCAATTATTGACGTTGATTAATTCAATTAATGGACCTGGATCCAAGTATTGACGTTGATAAATTCAATTAATGGACCTGATTGGGAGCAAATTATAGTTGTAGTTGTTGAGATTTTTTAGAATTTAATTAAATTTTTTACGAGTTACTTCCTTTCCTTACTTTATGAATTAATTTCCTATCATTTTCCTATGTAATAAAAGAACCTAAAAACTATATATATATATATATATATATATATATATATATAATATTAAAAAAAAAAACCCTATATAAAAAGGTTTTTTTTTTTTTTTTGATAAGTTATTTATCAGACAAGACACTAATTGGTGTGAAAAGCAATCTTTTTCACACCAAAACTAAGAAAAACTTCAATTAGATTCTAAATTGAATTCTAATTGTTGTCTAATTTTATGTCATGTGTCCTATCTAAGTTTTTTTAATTTTTGTTCTAAATGAGTTAATGTTGTGCAAAAGATGAAGAGTTTAATATATATATATATATATATATATATATAAAATTAAAAAAAAAACCATCAAAAATCCAATTAAAAAAAAAAAAAGAGTAAACTCATTTTGTATATCCAAATACAAAAAACAAAAAATAATAATAATAATAATAATAATACTCATGTATATCTCTATGACTTAAAAAATGTGTAACTCTTACACTAAGTATAATTAGAACCCATATATGTGTTTAATTGTAATTATTTTTAATTGTACCGTACATATGCATGAGTTATATATTAGTTATCAATTTATTTCACTACATAATTAATTAAGGGGTTAAAACAATCTTTTTCTCTCTTTTTTCTTTTTATTTGAACCAAAACAGTCTTTTTCAATACTTAATGTATAAAATATTTTCTTTTAAAGTTGTCAATCAAAGCCATGTCCACGGAAGAGCAACCCTAAGAGTGTGTTTGGTAAAGTGAATTTTAGGGAGGATAGAAAAAAATTTTAAAAATAAAAAAAAAAAATAGAGAAAATGAGGAGAGAACTTTTTGGAGATTGTTTGATAAGAAGGGGCAAAGAGGAAAATGATGGTAGGGCCTAGGTGTTTTCTCCAAAAAATCATCAAAAAAATTTCTTTCCAAAATAAAGAGAAAACTAAGTTAGAAGAGTTTGATAAGTAAATGACGAGAATGCCCATGTGGACTTTCCACATGGGCTTCATCCAATGCGTTTCTCTTTCTTTTCTTTTCTTTTTTGGTCTAGACTTTGCCTCTTCCTTCTTTTCTTTTTCTTTCTTTCTTTCTTTTTTTTTTTTTTTTTTTTCTGGACGTTGCCTCTTCCTTCTTCTTCTTCTTTTCCTTTTTCTTTTGATTTCCTGAGCAGGCTTCGTCCAATATGTTGCTCTTCTTCTTCCTTTTGTTTCCTTTTTCTTTTTCTTTTACTTTCTTTTGCCTTTTTTTTTTTAGATAAAATTTTAATTTTTTAATAAATTTGGGTGATTGCTTTTTTTTTTAATTGGGCATCATTTTTTAACAAGGGTATATGAGTAAATTTATACAAATTCATTTTTTCAATCCCTTCACTTTTCCACTCCCAACCAAACAAAAAAAAAATGGGAAATTAAAATTTTTCTCATCCTCTCACTTTTCCATCCTCCCACTTTCCTACCCCTCCAACCAAACAGACCTTAAGAACCTAGAAGTACAAGCAACTTGGAAAATATTTCTTCTATACCAACCAAAATTGAATTTTTTGAACAACCTCCACAATTTTTATTAAAGATCCTTATGTTATACTAAGCAAGAAAATGTAAGTGGGGCAACAAAATTTCCTCATGAAGCAATGAAATAAAGTTCATGCTTTGAATATTTCTCCACAAAAAAAAAAAAAAGTTTGTGCTTTGAAACACAATCATGAATGGCTCAATTTTTGTACCACCATCCAGTTCACTAATGTAAGTCGCCTCTACTAGTATTATATATGCACTCTATCACCTAAAATCTGAAACTCATGCTCTATTTGGTAGGAATGATAAAAAACTAAGATGATAGAAAATATAGGAACTATAGAAAAAGAGGAAAGAAAAAATTAATGTTTTTCTTGTGTATGTTTGGTTGAAGAGGTGAAAAGTTGGAATGATAGAAAATGAATATATATTTGCTTTGGTTGAGAGGAAAAAAAATTAAAAGAAAAAAATGATAATTTGTGGTAGGCCTGTCCACAGGTCGAGTTTGTGCCCAAATCGAAACTGACCCATTCACTTTGGGTCCTCAATATCTAGACTCGCCATTAACCAGTAGGAGTAGTCGATTTGGGTGGGTCAGGCCTCAATGGGTAGCGGTTAGTCCTTAGTCAAAGTCGGGTTGGCCAACACTCGCCAAATCTAGCCAAGATTTGGCTGAACCTGGCGAGATCTGGTCGGATCTATACGAGACTTGTCAAATGTTGATGAGATCTAACAAAAATTATCAAAGAGCAAAGAGATTTTGGTATTATTTATTGGTCAAGTCGGTTGGAATCAGGTTTTCATGAGAAGACCCACCAACCAACTCGCCGATCTCGGTTTCTAGAGGCTGAGACCCATCGTCGACCGTCACCAATTTTCTAGTCGGGCTAAATGGGTTGGGCAGGTGGCGGGTCTGGTTGGACACCCCTAATTTGTGGTATACCTCTATTATAGAAGAAAGAGAAATGATATGTCCACAACATTTTTACAACAAATCCTAAGTAGTAGGTTGTTATTGTTGGGGCAAAGAAGTAATCTTAGTATTAGTTTCAAATTTGAACCAATAACAACTAACCACCTGTAATTTGTTGTAAAAATATTGTGGACGTAGCATCTCTTTAGAAGAAATGATAATTTGTAGAAAAAAAGTAGTGGGCAATGACTTTTTAAAATGTCATAAAAGTCATTTTGAATTCACATTACTTTTTTCCTATCTTATCTCTCCCTCCATTTTGGGGAGATTATGTTTTGTGAGTAAGGGTGGCAATTCGTGTTTGGGTGTCAGAATCGTGTTGCGTCAACTAATGAGTATTCAACTATATGGATCAATACTAACCCGACACGTTTATTAAACGAGTTAAGATTCTTCAACCCTAACATGACCTATTTATTAAACAGGTCAATCATGTCAACCCATTTATCATACTTTATCAGAGAGAGAGAGAGAGAGAGAGAGAGAGAGAAAACAACAACAACAACAACAACAACAACAAATATTAGTATTAACTAAATTGATCTAAATTATGAAAAACCAAACAAATAAATTTTTTTAATATAAAATTCAAAACTAACGAGTAAATGCATCACAAATAATTATTTGAAATTAAAACATATATCAATACCACAAATAATTAATCGCAATATGTTAAAGAAAGTAAACAACAACTAATGAGTTTATATACCTAGGGTTTGAAGGATAAATTGGTAAAATGTCATTTGATTAAACTGGTGAAACGGGTTTCAGGGATTGGACACTAACCCGACCCGTTTAATAAACAGGTCAGTCGTGTCAACCCAAATATAACATAAACCCGTTAAGTCTCAACTTATAACCTGTTAATTTCATGTCATGTCGTGTTTGCAGGTCGTGTCAAATTTTATCACCCCTATTTGTGGAGATATTATATAGTCCTTTGGTGAACCACGTCACTTGTCCACCATTCCATTAAAAGACTCTCACTTGTTTAAAATTACTGAATCAGTAATCAGTTTCTGCTTAAAAAAATTTTCCAACTTAGCAATTTTAAACACATGTGAGTCTTTTAGTGAAATGGTAGACCACGTCACTTGTCCACCATATGGACCTTATAATTTCTCCTATTTGTGGATCTAGGTGGAAAATCATTCAACCTATTTTCCTTGTCTTCCATTTTCTCTCCTCACCTAAAAAACCACCTATCTCCCACTTCATTTTCCCTCCCTTGTTTTCCGTTTGTCATGCCCCCAACCCAACCAATAGGCTAGATACACGACAACAGCCGTGCACTTGTAAAGTTTTCACCTAACAAGGGTGCAACTTGCAAGGACTGCACAAAGAGCAAAACTATCTTCAAAGAACCAGTAAGTAAAATCAAATCTCATTATCATTGATAATTTAATTGCCAAAGTCTTAAAAGCATCAATCAAAATAAAGTCCAAATTCCAGGTCAATTTTGCTAAATACCATTTTTTTTCCAAATTATTTTACTAAAAAAAAGACTCTTTTGAAAGTTATTTAGTAAAATAGTATCACTTGGAACTCAATTTTGTGAAAATTGAGTTTCAAGCACAGCTCAACTAAACAAAACTTAAGCTCCAACCGGCTACTGCTAATGTGGCATAGCTAATGTGGCACTAATCTCACTCAGAACTCGACTTTTGAAAACTTGAATTTTTAGTAAATGAAACCCAATTTTTACAAACTCAATTTCTACGTAATTTTCATAATTTTAATTATTATTTGAACTTTTCCTGCAATTATTTTTTGGATGATCCAAAAAAAATCGCAGCAAAAGTTCATTCAACATATATATTCACTTAGAAACAAGTCATGTGCGAGCATAAATACAGTTACCTGGACAGATTATCTCTTCACATATTAACCAGGAATTGATACAAACTCATGATGAATTTGATAGCATTATTACAAATATCTTTTAAATGAATTTCAACTTTATTCGTCAAGAATTTCATTTTTGGAGAGATCATCATGACGAAGATTCTACGCCATCATCTTTTTAATAGGAGTACGCTCAAATACAAACCTGTCTGCATCGCTAAGTCACAAATATCTTGAAATTTTTGTTTTGGGCCAATTTCCCAAATCACCACCAACCAAATGAATGAGATGTTACAAAATTTATTATAGAAAACTTCAAATTAATGTGGCAAAAATTTGATTTCACTCTTTTTTTTCTTTTTCTTTTTTTATTTGAAAGTTACAACAGGGAATTGAAACTCTAGCAAGATATCTCCCTTAGAAACACCAAAAGACGCCAACGAGTTAAGCTACCGTTTGTAATATTTTATATAAAAATATGATGGCAAATTTTTTCTTTCTTTTTTTCTTTTTTAGCAGGAGTGATTGATACCATTTGAATAATATAATAAATCAATATTTAAATTAATTTTTGGTTATAATTAATACTTCAACTTGTAATGCTTATTTTTCTCCACACCAAAAAAACAAACAAACAAATAAACAAAGTTTGTTTAATAAAATTTGTACTGTACCTAACATCACTGTTTAAACTTCTTCTTCTTTTTAAGAACATATAAACTTCATATTATATGACGTTTTTATTCCAACCATCATGGACCATAAACTTGCTCTCTTTTTTGATTTCTTCTATAACGCAGAGTATTTTATATAAAAATAAAGATAAAATTTAGTTACAAAATTAGTTGTAACTTAAGGTTACAACCTTATTCAATATCTTTTTATTGGAAATGAATTTTGATATACCCACCATTAGATTACATCTTCTTCTTATATTCTTTATGTTTGCAAAATTTCTAGAAAATTAAAGATCAATAACTATGTCATCAATAAATTGTTTAAATTGTAAGTTTTTTTAATTTAAAATTTTGCATAAAATATAATCTTATAAATCATATAATAAATAATATTCGATTGACATAAAATTTAACATATGTCTTAAGAGCATAAAGAATATGCAATTCAATTGTTAGATTTTCAAAATATGTAGTATTGTTTATTTTATTGAATAAGGTTGTAGTTTTAGGCTATAATCAATTTTGTAGATAAAATTTGTCCTAAAAATAAAATAAAGAAGGTTAAAATCTAAATTATACCTTCTTCTTCTTCTTTTTTTTTTTTTTTTTTTTCTTTTTTGCTGAATCTAAATTATACCCTTTTAACGCAATAAAACGCAATAAAGAATTTCTCAGCAACCCATAACCCATCATAAAAATCCACCCCATTAACACTGTCTTGTCATGTTAGGCTTATTAGCCATATTTTTCAAATCTCCAACCACCACAGCCGCCCAATCAAAACCTTAAATCTGCATTTTCACTCACAACAGAAACAATCACATCTGTGCTAATCAACAACAAAATTAACAAGGTTATGCAAGGCCAAAAACTCATCAATTTCGTACAAACATCCCACCATCACCATTCAGCTATTACCGGCTAATAACCTAGAAAACCAATATGCCAATACCCAAATTCGCCCCAACTACAAATTGTCAAGCTAGAATTAGTGGAAGTAAATCGAAGAGGTCAATTTGACCAATTGTAATACCTCAAGGGTTTAAATATTTAAAATAATAGTATGATGGAGGGTGTTGGAAAATGATCCAAACCCCATAGGCGGGGAAAAAATAGTGCACACAGCTAAGTTTACACATAATACACAACTATAATTATAAGGAAACTCGTGACTTTAAGTCATGATTTTGAATTTCAAATCATGACTTAAAGTAGTGAGTTCCCTTTTAAATCACAACTTGTGCGTATTATGCATGTGTAAGCTAGAGTATGTATAATAGACACTACTCTACAATTTGGCCACATTTAAATTTGACCTTCAAAATGTTGAAGAAGAAATTAGTGTTCTTCTCGTATTTCTTGATCAGAAAAGATTATAGGATGGCAAGCCAACAAGCAAAAGAGCCATAATCATCTATACTTCACTGTCAAGGTTAGTCCCTTGCATTAAGATGTGGTGTGGGCCTTATTTTAATCTTATACGGTAAGTTTCTTGCTTATACAGATTTTGCTTTATTACTATCATTCTAGTTGGGTTTATGTGATTGTAAGATATAAAATTTCATTTTTTAACATGGGTATTCCTTTTCCAATCTTGAATTTCGCAAGGGTCATTGAGTTAAAATGGTTGATTTATCATGTACATAGTACTGAAGTAGTCTCAAAGAGAGAGAGAGAGAGAGATATTTATGAGAATTTTGGATATTGAGTATTTTGTTAGCATGATTACCATAAGCTTCTGAAAATTTTGCTTTATTCCAGAGTTAGCAATCAAATGGATAGTTTAAGCAAAGTCAAGATCGATTCAAGTATGTCACCACAATCGATATTACAATAAAAAGCACAAATAGAATTTTTTTTTTTTTTTTTTTTTTTTTTTTTTTTTACAAGAGTCCGAACTTCATATGGTTAAATCAAGAGACGTGGATGTGAATGTGTATATTCATGTTCAATTTATTAGAGAAATGAGGTTCATTTGATATCATCCCCACGCTTGCAGAGGACAAACAGTCAAACAGTGAAAAGGTTCTATAAGGCGATTTGGACAATTGCTTGGATTGCCAAATGGAAGTTTTACACTTTTATGGACCCTTATTAAGGAGGACAATCTCTCAAACATTATATAGAAGATGGGATTGGTACTTATTTTTGGCAGGATATAGACAATTGGGGAAATGTTGTTTGGGGAATTATGTACGAAAAAATTGCCAAATGGTATGATTTTAGAAAATTTTATGAAAGCAGTACACCAATGAAAC
Organism: Quercus glauca; assembly: GCA_023736055.1. Taxonomy (NCBI): domain Eukaryota; kingdom Viridiplantae; phylum Streptophyta; class Magnoliopsida; order Fagales; family Fagaceae; genus Quercus; species Quercus glauca. Next base: position 23,428,733 of record CM043315.1, read on the forward strand.
TATTTTGTAAGTCAGATTGTTTTTGGAACTCAAGTTCCGGGCTGAACTTGAGTTCCAAAAATAGTCTAACTTACAAAATAGTTTCAAACGCATGCTATACACTAAATTTTTTTCTAAAAAGCTACTGTTCAACAAATTTTGCCGAAGTATATATGTATTAATGGTGTTGCAATCTTCACATGTGACGTGTTCTTTTCTCTTCGGTTTTTATTTTTTTATTTTTATTTTTTAATCTCTTTACTCCATTATGTACTCTCTCTGTGTGTTTTTATTTTTATTTTTATTTTATGAGGTTTCTAAAAAATGGAGAATTTGATTCAAATAATAAAAATTAAAATCTTGGTAAATTAAAAACTAGCCTCAGATGATAGTTTTTAGCCTTTATTAGGTGTGCTCACTAGTAACTACCAATGTGATTGCTGTTATGGTTGAAACTCCTTAGTGCAGTAGCCAAACCTCCTCTTTGTAATATATAAAATAATGATGACACAAAAGTCATGGGTTCAACGTCAAGAAAATAAGAATGAATCTCAGTCTTATTATTTTGAACCAAAGTTTATTGAATAGATTAAAACCAATGGATCATTCCCAATTTTCTGTCAAACCTGTATAAGTCATTATTTTTTTGCAACTTTTGACCAAGTGAAAACCAAAGGTTCTTGAAAGTAAAAACTGTTAACATACTGCCAAATTACTACATTTTTTAAATTGTAGAGTAAGGTTGTGTTTGGAATAGTTTATATTGGGCAGCTTCTTTTACTATTTAGTTTATTTTTGTTATTATTCATGGGTCTCGTTGAATTTTTTGATACTGTGCGGCCCCATGACGTGCGGGCCTGTATGGGCCTTGGATCATGGGTTAACGATAAGGCTCGAGGGCCTGACATTATCACCACCCCGAGTTCCAACCCAAGCCCACCAAAGCTATACGAGCCCAAGCAAAGTATTGTTCAAAGACCCGGGTTGCAGCCCGGGAAGAGTATGGCCACGTGGGTGAACACCCAGTTAGTCTTGCAAAGCAATATCGCGGTTGTTCGGCCACATCGCCCTTTACATGCCCGGTAGTGCCTTAGGGAGTAACGCTGCCGAGCACATCTATTGAAGTGGGAACCATTTCCAAAACCACTCCTACCTAAACTCCCACTTACCACTAACAATATTGGACCTCTTATCGGACTAACGTTGAAAGTAATCATGATCATCCCACTGGTAGCTAGCTATAAATAGGAGAATCAAAGGAAGAATAGAGGTTTTTTTGGGAAAGGGGGAGGCGAAAAAGGGAGGAAGGAAGGAGAGAAACAGAGAGTAGAGAGCTAGGAAAGGCAACACTGAAAGAGAGAAAAGCGATCTCATTGAGTCTCTATGTCAAGAACGACCCAATGTAGGAAACCCAAACCCACCAAACAAATAAGTTGTGTGCCCAAGTGAAGCCCAATCTAACAGTGTCATTCTTGGTGCGCTACAATTGGCGCCGTCTATAGGAATCTCCTACAAAGCCGTAGTTCAACCGAGACTCGCGCACAGGAAGATGTCTGGAAAACGTTCAGGGAGTGATGCTGAAGGTGGTTCGGTGGGGTCCTCTCGGGGATCTTCTTGGCTAGAAAGAAGGCAAAAGAGATGTGAAGATAGGGACCACGAACGAGAGGAGCGGTCTGGCCTCAAGGAGGGGTCATACTAGACACAGCGGATAATATCGAGTGTCTCATGGCACAGGCAATTCGTTGAAAAAGACGAGGAGCTTAAATGGCTACGCAAGTTGGTGAGAGATCTAGAGTTAGAAGCCGAGAACAGCGCCAAAGGAGGGACCGAGACAACCGAGATAGGAGGACGGGTGTAGGGGGAGGTCACCATAGTACGGGGTCCGGCCACTCTAGGTCCCATCGACATCGAGAACATTCACATTCGCAGGGATCCCGCTATCACCGAGATCGTTCACATTCACAGGGGTATATGGACTGGGGATCCGACTCACCTGAAGAGCGATGACCCCATAATGCGGCCATGGATGCAATGAGCCGTGCCTTACGCAGAGCCGCTCGATCCCCATTTTCCGACGATATTGAACATGCCCCAATGCCGGGCACGTTCACACGCCCACCATTCAATATCTACGATGGAAAAATAAACTTGGTTGAGCACGTCAACCATTACATCCATATGATGTCCTTGCATTCTCACAACGACGCGCTGATGTGCAAGGTGTTTCCCTCAAGCCTCGGCCCGACTACTTTGAGATGGTTTAACGGGTTGCGGAAGAGTTCTATCCACACTTTCACCGAGTTAATTCAAGATTTCAGTGTCTAGTTTTTAACTTGCAGCTGGGTGCCGCAACCTGTGGATGTTTTACTGTCGATGAAAATGAGGGTAGGGGAGACCCTTCGAAACTATGCTAGTCGATATTGGGAGCTTTATAATGAAATAGGCGGGGGCAATGAGAAGATTGCAGCGAGCACCTTCAGGATGGGGCTGCCTGAGGATTCTGAACTGCAAGAGTCACTGACAAAGAAACCTTTCGAAGATATGAGGCAGCTCATGAGACGTATCGAGGAGTATAAGCGCTTGGAAGATGACTGGTTGCAGAGCAAGGGCAAGACCCCATTGATAAATCGTCCTCGGTAGGGAGGTTTTCAGCCAAGGCCTCAGAATGATTTGAGGATACAGGAGTCACCGTGGCAGATGGGGGAGGTGAACGTGACGTTTAAGGAACCAGTACACAGGATTGTAGAACAAATCAAGAACGAGCCGTACTTCAGGTTGCTGAGCAAGATGGGGGGCGATCCATCTCAGAGAAATCAGAGTCTGTACTGCACATATCAAAAAGACAAGGGGCACACCACCGAGCAGTGCCGAGTATTGAAAGACCATTTAGGGTAGTTAGCAAAAGCAGGACATCTGAAGGAGTTCGTAGTTAACCCCGGTAACCAGGGTACTGACCAAAATGTTCAGCAGAGAGGAAACCGTCTCCCACCGCCATTGGGAGTCATTAAAATGATCCTTGTCGCCCCAAGGGGTACGACTGCAACCAGATGGGGGGTGTTGATTGTCACACCCATAGGAGATCCCCCGAACAAAGAGCCCATGAGGAAGAAAGCGAAATGTGATCGGGAGACGCTTGCCTTTGATGAAGACGACTTAGAAGGAACGATACAACTGCACGACGACGCGTTGGTAGTCACGGCCCGGTGAGCGGATTCTTGGTAAAAAGGGTGATGATAAACCAAGGTAGCGGGGCCGACGTGATATATCCTGACCTTTTCAAAGGGCTTGGATTAAAGAATCAAGATTTGGAGAGTATATTACGCCGCTGGTCTCATTCGATGGGTCTCATTCGATGGAAGGGTGGTGATTCCTGAAGGACAAATTTCCCTGCCTGTAAGAATGGAAGGTAAGGAGGTGACGGTCACCTTTATATTAGTCAACTCATTCTCCCCTTACACGGTGATCTTGGGAAGGCTGTGGATTTATGCCATGAGGGCTGTTTCGTCCACCTTGCACGTGAAAGTTAAATTTCCTAGGAGTAGGGCGTTGCCGTGGTACGGGGGTGCCAACGAGTGGCAAGGCAATGCCTAGTCGCTGCAGCAAGTTGGGAGGGCAGGCAGGCCGAACAGAAAAAAGAACGCCAAAGATGCGTCATTATAGCAATTACAGAGGCCTCAAGAAGAAGTGGAGGCTGCGAACGCCGAGGAGCCGATAAGGGTTAAAATACTGCCGGACACTAGAAAGTATTTTTAAATAGGAGCAAGCATGACAACCTAGGAACGGCTAGAAATGTTGTTATTTCTTGTTCGGAGCATGAATGTGTTTGCATGGAATCCCTACGATGTGCCCGGGGTGGATCCCGAGTTCATTGTCCATAAGCTTAACGTGGACCCGTCATTCCCTCCTAAGAAACAGAGGCCGAGGAGAACAGCCAAGGAGCATGCAGAAGCAGTGAAGTTGGAAGTTCAAAGACTAAAGGAGGTATGGGTGATAAAGGAGACCTTCTTCCCGGAGTGGCTAGCAAAAACCATGGTAGTAAAGAAGAAGAATGACAAATGGAGAATCTATGTAGACTTTACATATTTAAACCGGGCATGCCCCAAGGACCATGCCAAAAATTGATCAGTTGGTAGACGCCACCTACGGGCACTCGAGGATGAGTTTCCTGGACGCCTTCCAAGGGTATCATCAGATTGCTCTGGCTACCGAGGACCAGGAGAAGACAGCATTCATATCCCCTGACGCCAATTATCATTACACCGTGATGCCTTTTGGGCTAAAAAATGTCGGGGCAACGTATCAACGGATGATGACGAGGATGTTCCGGGACAAAATTAGGTGTACGATTGAAGTGTATATTGATGACATAGTAGTAAAATGCAAGTAGGAAATGCGACACGTAGAGGATCTTCGGGAGGTTTTCGAGTTATTATGGCAGCATAAGTTGCGCCTTAACACAGAAAAGTGTGCTTTGGGAATATGGGCTGAAAAATTTTTAGGATATTTGATCACCAGCCAAGGGATAGAAGTTAATCCTGACCAGATCAAAGCCGTGAAACGTCTCAAATCGCCGAGCAATCCGAAGGAAGTACAAGTGTTGATCGGGATGCTAGCCGCCCTCAACCGGTTCATTTCTAAATTTTCAGATCGCTGCAAACCATTTTATCAACTTTTAAAAAAATGAAAAAGGTTTCAGTGGGATGATGAGTGTGAAAAAGTTTTTCAAGATCTAAAGGAATACTTAACGCAGGCATCGATACTGACAGCCCCGAAGCCCGGGGAGGACCTGTATATGTATCTCTCGATATCCAACCATGCCATAAGTGCCGTACTGCTAAAAGACCAAGGGGTGCAGTAGCTCGTATATTATATCAGTAAGACATTAGTTGACGCGGAGACTAGATACTTGCCTTTGGAGAAATTGGTGTTGGCGTTAGTGCATGCCACCAGGAAGTTACCTCAGTATTTCCAAGCTCATACCATGTATGTATTGACCGAGTACCCATTGCAGTTGTTATTGAAAAGATCTGATTTCACGAGGCAGATAGCTAAGTGGGGGACTCGACTTGGGCCTTTCGACGTAAGGTATAGGCCAAGAAATGCAATAAAGGGTCAAGTGTTAGCTGATTTCGTGGTGGAATTTTCTCCCAAGAACCCATGTGAAATAGTCTGTCAGTTGGAATGTCGTCTGTGGAGGGTGTACGTGGACGGCGCATCTAGCTCCACAGGGGCCAGTGCGGGGATTGTTATAATCAACCCGAAGGGGATAGGTTGGAGCACTCGTTTAGATTGGGTTTCAAAGCCTCCAACAACGAGGCCGAGTACGAAGCTTTATGTTGGGAAATTTATGACCCCGATTGATAAAATTAACAAGTTTTAAATCCAAGTTGTTAATTAGATTTATTATCAATAAAACTTGTTAAAACAAACAAACATCAATATCATGTCAAAATAATATGCAGCGGAAAAGTAAATAAGACAAGATATGATGACCCAGGAAAACCAATGAAACCAACCAGTTTCACAGTAAAAAAACCTGGGGGGAAACCTTCCCGAAAAGCAATCCACTATAGAAAAGAGAAGTTTCAGATCTAGTACAAAACCTTTGTCCCTAGACTCTACAATCCCCGTAGATGAACTCACAGCAGAAACCTTCTACCGCTTCAGAACCTCTGAACTCTTCAATATATGAACGCCACCCTTTTTGTTGCACGAATCCCAAGTACGTGACTAACCAATTGCGCGGATCCCAGTACGCGACTTCAATCACCAACTAGAATGAGATGTTGGCTGCAAAGTTCTTCACTTCATCAAGAATGAAGATCAAGAAGCACTTGGTTACAAAACCCTAAGGCGCAAAAACGCAGTAGCTTCTTTTTCAGAGAGAATAATCTTTTGCATATGTTCTCCTTGTACTCTCTCATTCTCTTGTGATACGGCCTCCAAAATAAGCCTTATATAGGTCTAGGGTTGTGGGAAAAGAAACCCTACTCAAATACATAAGCCTGGCCCAAAAATCAAAAAGCTGAAAATTCTGATTTCCCGTAACCTCGATAGATAGCAGCTATCGAGGAGGTGTCGAGAAGGTGTCGAGGTTTAATGAATCTCAACAGATACAGCTATCGAGGAGGTGTCGAGGAGACAGAAACTTTCTCGATCGATCGACCAGCTATCGAGAAGCTATCGAGATTGCGATAAGAATTAGCTGAAGATCTCGACAGATAGCCAGGTGTCGAGGAGCTATCGAGAAGGTGTCGAGATTTAATGAAATTGCACTTCAGCTTGTTTTTCTTGGACAGACTTGATGGCTTCAACACTTGATCTTGAAACATGGTTTCTTGAAGTATTAAACACATCCTAGATCTACCCAATTACAAGTAAAGTGCGTTTTGTCAAAGGATTAGCCAACTACATAAAAATATGTCCTTAACAATCTCCCCCTTTGGCAATCCGTGACAAAACCACAACAAACAAATGAACATATGAGAAAAGTCATAAATCACTCAACTCATACTCACTTGTTGAATACAATAAAATCTATCCTAACACAAACTCTTGAAAAACTTTGCAAGAAGAGAGTTTATGACAAGTAGACTTTGACAACCTGTATTTCTGAAACACTTTAAACAAAACTCATCAAGGCATCTTAGTGTGAAACAGAAATAATAGATTGCATACAAATAATAAGAAACATGTGTATAAAGATAGAAAAGAACCAACACATGTAGAGATAGGTGAAAGAAACATACACCAGCATATAAAGAAGATAAGCACAATGTATGTAAACATGGTCACAAGACCCACGGTACAAGAAGAAGGAAGTAAACACTCCCCCTAACAAGATGAAACACAACTCCCCCTTATAAAGGAATGTATTTCTCCCCCTAACTTGTAGAATCTCAAACTCCACAAATTCTCCCCCTTTTTGTCATGATTGACAAAGGGTACAGAAAGCTAAAAAGCTTCACCCGAGAAACAGAAAGATGATCAAGGATGATCATGGGGGCACAAGAAATCCATATAAATGCATGAATGTAATGAAACAAGATGCTATGGATGACAAAATAATAGAAATATGCAAAACACACACACAGACTAAACAAGTCTAACCAATTTTATTTTTCAAAAACAAGTCAAGACAGTTTAGTGAGCATACAAAAGCACATGTAAACCTTTGTGATGGCCAAATCACATTGTACCTGCACATGTATCAAAAGTAGCAAAGAATATTGCGTGTTGTGTGTGAAAAACATCGCAAGATTGCATAAGTGTATACATGTTATGACGATCTGAGATATGAGCAAATAACTTTAACTCACACACAATCATAACTGTTTGATGGGGACTATCACCTTCGAGGTACATCCTATAACTCCCACATCTCCTAGAATACACGCTTGCAACCATTTTAAAGCATTTTAATCTTTTTGCTTTTTATTTCTTTGCATATTTTCTTTTTAAAGCATATCATACATGGGCTTATTAGAAAGAAAAGAAATACCCATTGATATTTTGACATTTCAATTTTGCTATGCCTAAGCACACAAATGTCATTGACATCACACTTTTGCTATGCCGATGCATACAGATGTCATTAATGATTGGCGGGCAACAGTGGTGAGATGGTTATTTATGCCTTTCTCTTAGGATTTTCTAGTCCTACCCGTCAAAAAGAGTGATATGAGTGTTAAGTCTAAGAAATAACCTAATCTTACTCATCACAAACACGAGCCACAAAGCTCACTTGCTTAGTTGTGCATAGGGATGCTCATCTAAGCTACAAAAGATACAAAGTTTAGAAAATTTTGTTTCATTGGCCATCTAAGGTACACAAGTACCAAAGTACACAAAACACACACTGTTTTTGTATTTTTCTGATTTTTCCTTTTTATTTTTATTTTGAAAACAAAACAAAATAAAAACTAAACAACCAAACAAAAACAGACAAACAACATGAAAGCAGAAAGAAAGATGCATATGCATGAAGGCATGATAGAAAAATGCAAATGCATGAAAGCATGATTTCAAAAACAGATAAGAAATCAAGCAAAAAGAGTCCTACTTTAGATAGAAAGAATTAAAGCAGAGGACAAACAGAAAAGACAATTAAGTCTTAGGCTCCTTTCTCACCCACACAGCACGAGTCTTTGGCCGTGAAGATGAAAAGGCACGTGTCCTAGTATGTCTACTAAAGGACATAGAAGAATTAGAATTCTCCTGAAATTGAGTTAAAAAGCTCAAAACTTTTAATAACTCTCCAAACAAAGGTGTAGGTCCTTGAGAAGAAACCTGTGACCTTTTGGACAATTGCTTATGAGGATACAACCTAAAGCAATTAGGACGAATGTGTCCAGCAACACCACAATGGTGACAAACATGAAGTTTAACAAAGGATTTAGATTTCATACCTTTATTACCTTTCTCAGATTGAGGTACAAAGACAGTCCTTGATCCAGAAGCCGTGGAAGAGGAGGGGCCGGAGGAAACAGCATATCCTAAGCCAGTCTTATCAGAACTAGGCTTTTGAGCACTCAAAACCTCATCAAGCTTTGCACTAGACATCCTCTCTATTTGAGTTCTAGCTTGACTAAGCTCAACCTCAAGATTCTTGACCTTCTCTTCTAATGAGGTGTTCTCCACAACAAGAGTCTCAACTAACCTTGTAGTCTCATCTAGCTTGACTAACAAATCAGCTTTTTCAGTATTTACCTCATTAAGCTCTTTTCTACAAAGATGAGAAGTCTTTTCAGATTTTATGAATTCAGTGCATAGCTTTTCATAGGCTTCCTGAAGGGTCAACTTCTTGAGTACTTCTTCATCAGAAGAATCCTCACTGTCACTAGCACTCTCCACAATCACCTTATCGGTTGAGGCAGCAAAGGCCATAACTTGACGACATTCATCCACAAACTCATCAGAAGAGTCATCATCAGTATCACTCCAGGTAGCAACCAACCCTTTCTCTTTTGGCTTCTCGGTCTTTTCCTTCATGAGGTAGTTTGGACACTCTATCCTCATATGACCAAAACCTTTGCACTCATGGCATTGAATAAGGGGTTTTTCATTCTTGCCCTTCCTAGAGGATTTAGGTTTCCTAGGAGGTTTGCCCTTATCCTTTTTCCTAAACTGAAGAAGCTTGATAATCTCATCAGTTATGAAGGTTAGATCCTCATCCTCATCTTCACTTTGATCTTCATCTTCAGAGTCTTCAGTCTCTTCCTCTATACCCTTAAGAGCCAAGTTTTTACTCTTTCCACCTTTTCCAATTGAGCCTAATCCCATCTCATAGGTTTGAAGGTTCCCTACAAGCTCAGTCAAAGGAATTTGATCAATGTCCTTTGCTTCTTCAATGGCAATGATCTTGGCATGGAATCTTTCAGGTAAGGACCTAAAGATTTTCCTCACAATTTTGGATTCTGCAATACATTCTCCAAGGTTGAAAGCAGAATTCACAATATCCTTGAGTTTGGCATAGAACTCATCAAAGGTATCATCCTCCTCCATCCTTATTTCTTCAAAACTGCTAGTGAGTTGTTGAAGCTTCACAGTCTTTACTGCCTTAGTACCTTCATAGGTGGTCTCAAGAATGGTCCATGCTTCCTTGGCAACTTCTGTGGATGATATTTTCTTGAATTCTTCATTGGTCACCCCACAAAATAAAGCATTCAAGGCCCTACTGTTGAAATTTGCCGCTATGATTGTTGCATCATCCCAATCCACCGGCGCTTCCTTTGGCTTAGTCCAGCCAACTTCAACAGCTCGCCATACCTGTTCACCTAAAGCCTGCAAAAACACTTTCATACGAACCTTCCAGTACGCATAATTAGTGCCATCAAATAAAGGAGGTATATATAAAGATTGTCCTCTATCCATGACAACAGGGGTCAATGGATCACACTCAGGAAATTAATCCAATCAGAGTGAACCTGCTCTGATACCACTTGTTGGGAAATTTATGACCCCGATTGATAAAATTAACAAGTTTTAAATCCAAGTTGTTAATTAGATTTATTATCAATAAAACTTGTTAAAACAAACAAACATCAATATCATGTCAAAATAATATGCAGCGGAAAAGTAAATAAGACAAGATATGATGACCCAGGAAAACCAATGAAACCAACCAGTTTCACAGTAAAAAAAACCTGGGGGGAAACCTTCCCGAAAAGCAATCCACTATAGAAAAAAGAAGTTTCAGATCTAGTACAAAACCTTTGTCCCTAGACTCTACAATCCCCGTAGATGAACTCACAGCAGAAACCTTCTACCGCTTCAGAACCTCTGAACTCTTCAATATATGAACGCCACCCTTTTTGTTGCACGAATCCCAAGTACGTGACTAACCAATTGCGCGGATCCCAGTACGCGACTTCAATCACCAACTAGAATGAGATGTTGGCTGCAAAGTTCTTCACTTCATCAAGAATGAAGATCAAGAAGCACTTGGTTACAAAACCCTAAGGCGCAAAAACGCAGTAGCTTCTTTTTCAGAGAGAATAATCTTTTGCATATGTTCTCCTTGTATTCTCTCATTCTCTTGTGATACGGCCTCCAAAATAAGCCTTATATAGGTCTAGGGTTGTGGGAAAAGAAACCCTACTCAAATACATAAGCCTGGCCCAAAAATCAAAAAGCTGAAAATTCTGATTTCCCGTAACCTCGATAGATAGCAGCTATCGAGGAGGTGTCGAGAAGGTGTCGAGGTTTAATGAATCTCAACAGATACAGCTATCGAGGAGGTGTCGAAAAGGTGTCGAGGAGACAGAAACTTTCTCGATCGATCGACCAGCTATCGAGAAGCTATCGAGATTGCGATAAGAATTAGCTGAAGATCTCGACAGATAGCCAGGTGTCGAGGAGCTATCGAGAAGGTGTCAAGATTTAATGAAATTGCACTTCAGCTTGTTTTTCTTGGACAGACTTGATGACTTCAACACTTGATCTTGAAACATGGTTTCTTGAAGTATTAAACACATCCTAGATCTACCCAATTACAAGTAAAGTGCGTTTTGTCAAAGGATTAGCCAACTACATAAAAATATGTCCTTAACACTTTACTAGCCAGACTAAGGACGGCTTCCAGTTTGGGTGCCAGGGATGTAGATATGTATTCATATTCGCGTCTGGTAGTTAATCAAGTGCAGGGCAATTTCAAAGCCCGAGATCCCCGGATGAAAGCATACTTAGAACAGGTGAAGAAAGCAATAACCAGCTTTAGTACGGTGAAGGTGATCCAAGTTGCTCGGGCGCAAAATAGACACGCCGACTCCCTCGCCACGCTGGCGTCATCAGTAACCGAGGAGATACCTCGGCTAATTAAGGTGGAGCTTGTTCCAGAGCCATGCATCAGGGTAGCAGGTGATTCGAGGGCTTTAGGGATCGATATCGTAGCAATTACAACACTTAGGCCATACTGGATAGACCCCATCATTGACTTCTTAGCCGAGGACCGAGTCCCGAGTGACAAAAAGGAAGGCAACAAGATCCGTAAAATGGCCCCTCGGTATTGGTTATCAAAAGATCAGAAGCTATATCGGAGATCCTTTGGGGGGCCATACCTTTTGTGCTTACACCCAGAGAGAGTGGGTGAACTCTTGGCTGAGCTACATGATGAAGTGTGTGGGAGTCGTGTAGGAGGACGTTCATTGGCACACCGGGCAATGACTCAAGGATTTTGGTGGCCTCAAATGCAAAAAGGACACCACCGAGTACGTGCGTAAGTGTGAGTAATGTTAGAAACATGCCTCCCTAATCCACCAACCGGCAGGCCATTTGAACCCAATCAGCAGTCCTTGGCCTTTTGCACAATGGGGGCTGGATATACTCGGCCCATTTCCCGGGGCAACGGGTAATCGAAGATTCATTTTGGTGGCTTTCGACTATTTTACCAAATGGGCGGAGGCGGAAGCTTTGGCCAATATTCAGGATGTGGATGTAAAGAAGTTCATGTGGAAGAATATAATCACAAGATTTGGGATGCCGAACTCCCTTATATCAGACAGTGGACTGCAATTTGACAGCCGAGCCTTTCGTGAATTTTGTGGCGATCTCGGCATCAAAAACAGGTATTCTACTCCAGCGTATTGAAGAGAAGGCTGGAAGGTCTAAGGGGTAACTGGGCCGAGGAGTTGCCCAATGTCTTGTGGGCATACCGGACAACTCCTAGGAGATCCACGGGAGAGACCTCATTCTCTCTCACTTACAGAGCGGAAGCCGTGATACCGGCCGAGGTAGATCTATGTAGTGCACAAGTCGTGGGATTCGATCCTGCCCAAAATGATGAGATGATGATTGAATGCTTGGATAGGTTAGAAGAATGCCGTGAAGCGACGACTATACAGCTCGCGGAGTACCAGCAAAAACTTGCCCGGAGATATAGCCAAGACGTAAAAACTAGGGAGTTTGGCGCTGGAGATTTAGTCCTGAGAAGGGCAGTGGGGAATATGTGAGATACGAATGCAAGGAAGTTGGCGCAGACATGGGAAGGGCCCTACAGGGTTACTACCATTGCTGGCGCGGGGGCATATTACTTGGAAGACCTGGACAAGAAACCATTACCTCGGCCATGGAACGTCCATAATCTAAAGAAGTTCTATCACTGATCGGCTGTACGCCGAGTTGCAAGTTGAATGTACCATCGTGTATTTGTTATACTGATATGAATGATAGTGTTTACTCGTGCAGACATGTGTTATTCAATTCCTGCTTCTCGGTTCGATCCCTGTCACCGAGTAGGTGGAAACCTTATTCTAGAATTTTTCTAAGGATAGAAACCTGCTTCTCGGTTCGATCCCAGTCACCGAGCAGGTGGAAACCTTATTCTAGAATTTTTCTAAGGACATAAATCTGCTTCTCGGTTCAATCCCTATCACCGACCAGGTGAAAATCTTATTCTAGAAGTTTTCTAAGGACGGAAATCTGCTTATCGATTCGATCCCTATCACCAAGCAAGTGGAAACCTTATTCTAGAATTTTTCTAAGCACAGAAATCTGCTTCTCGATTCAATCCTTGTCACTGAACAGGTGGAAACTATATTTTAGAATTTTTCTAATGACAGAAACCTACGTCTCGGTTCGATCCCTATCACCGAGCAGGTGGAAACCTTATTCTAATAATTTTTCTAAGGACAGAAACCTGCTTCTCGGTTCTATCCCTATCACCGAGCAGGTGGAAACCTTATTCTAAGAATTTTTCTAAGGACAGAAACCTGCTTCTCGATTCGATCCCTATCACCGAGCAGGTGGAAACCTTATTCTAGAATTTTTCTAAGGACAGAAATTTGCTTCTCAGTTCGATCCCTATCACTGAGCAGGTGAAAACCTTATTCTATAATTTTCTAAGAACAGAAACCTGCCCCTCGGTCCCTTTGCCGAGCCCGAGGAAACCATACACTAAAAACCCTCCCTAAGGTCGAACCAGAGGGAATCTTATGATAAAATGTAATAAGGTCAGAAGCCTTCTGCCAACTCGGCTTATGGCCGTCAATACCCTAATATTTTCCCATGGGAGCCAACATATGCCGTAAGGTTTTTGAGTGCCGAGGGGCCGACTAGTGCGATTCCCTCAAAGCGATCTTCCTCACCTGTTCATCCGGAGCATACACATACACGGAAAGATAGAGATGGAACATGAAGGCTAATGTATTATTAAGCATTCCTAAGATCATTTTTCGGCAAATAAACCATGATCAAAATCTAAAAATAAAAAAAAAAACAACAACAACAACAATTGTTTTATCACCAAAACCCGGTGACACAAAGACAAAGGCTGGAAATTAAAAAGTGTTTAGTTGCCACAACCCGACAACGTAGGCAAACCGTTTTAGGAATAAAAGATACTTAAAACAAAGTACATTAAAGTAAGGCAGATTCGGCAATCACTTAGTGAAATCCACAGGGTTTTCCTCGGTTGTCATCTCATGGGACTGATGTTCGGGTGCAGGGTTCTGAAACTGAACATTTTCGCCAAACTAGACTTCGGTACGGGGGTTACTGGTAGCTTCCGTTTCGATCAACTCCACATGATCATCAATTTGCTCCACCAACTCCATCAGGCTGTTCGTCTCCTTCTCATCAACAGGTCCCGTAGGGTTCGACAGAGCTGGAGAAGGGTCTGGAAAGGGAATCCTGCTAGGGTCCCTTAGGGAAGAATCTTCAAGCACTCCTAGAGCTTGTAGGGCAGCCATCCAGCCCTCTTGAAAAGATAGCTGCCGAGCTTCCTTAACGACCGGTTCCACGCCCCTCTCGACATCCATGAACCCTTCATCGTACCATTTATTCTCACAAGCCTCCAAAGCCGCTCGCAAGTCGGCAATTTCCTCAGCTAAGGCAGGATTCCCACTCACCACTTCAGCTAGCTTCAGTTCAAGTCCGTTCCGCTTCATTTCTAGATCCGCCGACTTCTCCTCCGCCAAAGCCCGGGCCTTCTCAGCGGCAACTGCTCTCTTCTCGGCAGCATTTGCGACTTTGGCTTTGTCCTTTGCCAATTTAGCAGCCGCTTCCCTGCCGGTCTTTTCCCGGTCAACATCCTGAGCAAGGTCCTTCACCCGTTCGTTCAGGATGTGAGCTAGCTGAGTGGCCTAGCAAGACGACGATAATCAGCACGACAAAGAAACAATATGTACGGCAGTAATAGGAATGTGTGCGAAAATAAAAACACAAGGGAAGGAGACTTACTTTTGGCTCTAAGGGAGAGGTGGATTCTGGGATTGGTGAACAATAGCACAGTAGGTGATCGGCAGAGAGAAGTTTCAGAGAATGAAGAGTGAAAAAGTGAGAAAATTGGTTGAAATGGGCTATTTATAGGTGCCAAGAAAGAGCAGACGTTGGTTAATGGGGGTTAATTAGCAATAATGATGCATAGAAAAAGAGAAAAAACCTTACAGATACCAAGAACAGATGACGCACGCGCGCCTCGGTTCACGAACTGGCAGGCAACGATGACGGCTGAGTTAGAAGGCCAAACATGACACGCCTTTTAAGAAACACATCCAATGGATATCTGAAACCGCCCAAGTTGAACCTATTGAGTTTCTCGGGCAAACGATTCCTTTTTAGCTCCTTGATTCGTTCCCGATAAGCCAAGCACGAATCAAGGGGGGGCTAATGTGCGGCCCCATGACGTGCGGGCCTGTATGGGCCTTGGATCATGGGTCAACGATAAGGCCCGAGGGCTTGACATTATCACCGCCCCTGGTTCCAACCCAAGCCAACCAAAGCTACGAGCCCAAGCAAAGTATTATTCAAAGACCCGGGTTGCAGCCCGGGAAGAGTGTGGCCACGTGGGTAAATGCCCAGTCAGTCTTGCCGAGCAATATCACGGTTGTTCAGCCATATCGCCTTTTACATGCCCGATAGTGCCTTAGGGAGTAACACTGCCAAGCACATCTATTGAAGTGGGAACCATTTCCAAAACCACTCCTACCTAAACTCCCACTTACCACTAACAATATTGGACCTCTCATCGCACTAACGTTGAAAGTAATCATGATCATCCCATTGGTAGCTAGCTATAAATAGGAGAACCAAAGGAAGAATAGGGGGTTTTTTTGGGAAAGGGGGAGGCGAAAAAGGGAGGAAGGAAGGAGAGAAACAAAGAGTAGAGAGCTAGGAAAGGCAACACTGAAAGAGAGAAAAGCAATCTCATTGAGTCTCTATGTCAGGAACGACCCAATGTAGGAAACCCAAACCCACCAAACAAATAAGTTGTGTGCCCAAGTGAAGCCCAATCTAACAGTTTCATTCTTGGTGCGCTACAAATACTATTCATAGGTTCCACTGTACTATTTCAGCTAACTTTTAACTTTATTTACAGTACTTTCGGCAAAAAATTTTCAGTTTCAACTAAATAATCTATTCTCAAATGGACCCTAAGTAAATACCATTTGGATGCCACTTCTATTCTTGTCCTATATTTGAATTGGTCATGCACTTCTATTCTTGTCCTATATATGGATGGGTCATGTAGGAAATAGTGAAAAGTTCTTCATTTATTTTAATATTATTAGAGGTATTGTGTGTCCAATTAACTTAATTAGTAAAAAATTTGTTGTTGAATAAAAGATCTAGGTATAGAAACCCCATCTACAATCTATGACTTGATATGTGCATGCACGTATTATTACAATTTATGATTCACTTATTTGAAAAAAAAAATGTAGTGTACTAGGAGGAAAGCTAGTGCACTAAAACACTAAGAGAAGGGCAAGTGAATTGATATTTGTCTTGAATATTTGTATCTAATTAGTGATTTATATTATCAATAGTAATGCAACACCATCTTATGACTTATTTCTTATGAGGAAATCCAATCTGTAGAAGTCTAATGAGCATGCAAATTTACATTGCTTTGATTATAACAAGTGTGGTTCACTTTTGAGTTTGTACAAATAGGCAAAACCATTTTAATGAGTTTTATTACTATTTCAAAATCTATAATTATTGAATTTGGTCCAACATGGGTTCTTGTAGGGCGAATATTTTGTAAAAATGGTTGTGATGCAGATAGAGACACATGTGAAAAATGTAAGTTTCACCTTTCTTATTTATGCTGCAATTTTCTCAAACTGATTAGCATGATAGTGTTAGAGTCTAATGTATCCTAGACTTTAAATATTTTTTGGATGCCTTTAGTACATCAAATTGTTGGAACGTGATTGAAATTTTTGACAGTATCAATGGTGACTTTGGATGAGAAAGTTTTATTATTATGATGTGTAACATATATTAATGAAACTTTTTGTGACACTTACCAAATATATATATATATATATATATATGAAACTTGTGAACTTATTGAAGCAATTCATAATAATAGACCATGCAAAATTAGCTTTTTTTTTCATGGGTGGGGGGGATTGGAATGGGACTTGGGTCTCTAGGGTCCATAGGTGAGTCTAGTATAATATGTACAAACTTAAGCACACCAATAGAACTCACGGTCAGAGAGTTAGACGTAAGTGTGTATTACATAATACTTGAAAATATATCTTTGTTTTATACAACTTAGCTTTTTTGAGTTGTGGTTATTTAAATGCAATGATGACATAATACTTCTAACGCATTGCTAAAATTGTTTCTTATATTACTAATATAATTAATATTTTTGCTTGACGGTATTGGTCAATTTTCTTATACTTGTGCATATACGAAATTGGTGGCAAAAAGACTTTTTTGTGGCACTACTTGATCTCAATTTTATTTTTGTAATGTATGGAAGACAAGACATTATTCATCTACATATTGTTGTAATTGCTTTGTGAACAACTTAATTCAATGGTTTTAATAGTATAATGGTTTTTTATTTACTTTTTAGATTGTATGAATGGTTTGTTCATGGATGTAGTTGGAAATGAATGGATGAGTTGTTTATTAATGCAGTTGGAAATAAACAGGTTAATGTAATGTAATGGCAAGTTAATGTAAAGAATATTAATAAATTTAAAAAAAATATATGATGAAAATTTTTGTCAACAATAGGTTGAACTCTAAATATAAGTAAAAATTGGTGACGAAATAATTTGTCGCCTAATCTATTGAAACTGGAAAATTAAAAAGAAAATACAATCAATGACGAAATATTTTGTCACCTAATATGGTCAAATAAAAAAATACAAATTAAAAATCATTGGAGACGAATTTATTTCATCTCTAAATATAATGTTTAGTGAAGAAAATATTAGGTGACGAAAAACTTTTGTAACCTATAATTTTTTTTGTTAAAAAAATTAAACAAGTTACTAATGAAAATTTTTGTCACCAGGACTGTCATGCCCCAAACCCAAAAGGGTCCAAAGCATGAGAGACGAACCATTATGAACGAGAATGTAGGAGATTAATTTTTTTTTTCCTTCTCCTTTACACATTATAAGAATAAATAACTATACTAAAATCTCCACATTACAAGTCAAAGCTCTATAACACATTTACAAACAATAACTAAAATCATGTGCCTCCAAATGATACATGAATATATTTCAAAGCTCCAAATGGATAACACAAAACCACAATCCTTTCTAGAATACGCAACCTCAACATTGAATCTAAGCCAGCCACGCACAATGCTAACAAGCCTCAAAAGCCCAATCTCCAATAGAATTAGCTATGGCCTCAATAAATTTAGTAAGTTGAGTCACAAACCAATTATAGCTTAAATCTATCAATTAGCATAATACTCCAATCACCACCAATAAAACAAGCTTCATGCCCAAGGTATAGCAAATTAATCTGAAAACTGTTGGAGAGTGGGATGTGGCTCTTAGAATAAATCAAAATATCATCAATGAACACAATGACGAAGTGATCCAAGTAATCATGAAATGCTACATTCATCAAATCCATAAAGGTAGTATGGGCATTAGCTAATCCAAGCAGCATCATTAAGAACTCAAAATAACCATTCCTAGTCCAAAAGGCCGCCTTTGGTATGCGCGTCTTAAATTTTCAACTATTAGTAACCAAAACAGATCAATTTTAGAAAATACTTGTTCTCTTTGCCATTAGTCAAACAAGTCATCACTGCAAGGCAAAGGATACTTACTCTTAATGGTAACTCAATTTAGATCATAGTAGTTGGTACATAACCTCATAAATTCATCCTTCTTCCTAAAAATGCATACAAGCATGGTAAGAAGCCAACCAATCCATGCCTAGGATAACATAAAAATCATGCTTATCTAGCAACACTATTTAGCCAATAACTCTCTACCTCCGATAAAAATATACAAGACTTGAGCACGAGATTATTCCATAAAATATCACCAATTGGGGTAGAAGCTAATAACTTAAAATCAAGGAGTTCTAGGCTCTTATCACAACTTTTAGTAAGGCTTTAGAAACAAAGAATAAGTAGAACCAAGATCAAAAAAAACTCTAGCATGTGTGGAAAGCAAAGAAACTATACCTGTCACCACAATGTCCGTGGCCAAAACATCCTGAGCAACCAATGCATACATTCTACCTTGCACCTTCTTCCCATTGTTATTACCCATAACAGTCTAAGGCAAAGAAGAGGAACCTAAGCCCTTAGCAATTGGGCATTCTCTAGCAAAGTGACCAGGTTGATTACAATTGTAGCACAACTTAACTCCACCACAAGCATGACCATTATGAAATCTATCACAATGGGAGCAAAGCTTCTTTTCACTTGATTGAGGCGAGGCACCCTTGTCTTGCCCATAAGAATGACCCATGTTACTAGACTTCTTAAGGAACCCCCTCTTGAAATTTTGCCCCTGACCCTCTCCATTTTGAAAACTAGAGGGTTCTTGCTTCTTTTCATGCTCCCTAGAATCGAGGTTGCACTTAAAGTCCTCTTCAAGGCTTATTGCCCTCTTCACAGTCACAGTAAAAGTACCCACTCCAAAGGCTATAATGTAGGGGCGAATCTTATCATTAAGACCTTTCTGAAACTTGCTTACTTTCTTAGGCTCATTCAGAATTAAATAGGGAGTAAAGCGGGAGAGCTCAACAAACTTTGCAGCATATTCTTTCACAGTCATAGTCCCTTGAACAAATCATAAAATTCTCTCTCCTTTCGATCCCTAACTACATCAGGGAAATAAGTCTCATTAAAGACTTCCTTAAACTTCTTCCAAGTAATAGGAGTGTCCTCTCCCAACTCCATCCTCAACAAGTGCTCAGTGCTCGTCCACCATCTCTCAGCAGAATCCCAAAAGAGCAAAAGTAGCATACACCACCTTTTAAGCATCAGTGCATTCAAGGGCTCTCAATAACTTTTCCATCTTTAACACCCAATTCTCTGCTACCATTGGATTAGATTCACTATTAAAAGTTGGAGTGTTTTGCTTATGGAAATCCCCAAAAGAACAACCCTCCCTCCTACGCTCACCACTCTGAACATTGTCTAGCATTCCTAGCATAGATCCTGTCTGCCACCTCATCAATCTCACCACCATCAAGAGTGATAGATCTCTCACGCTTTTGGCGTTGCTTAGGGCCATGTTCTAGAGCTGCAACCTCATCTAGATGCCTTACTTTGCGTGATTTCTTTTTAGGAGGCATAGTATACAAATGTACTTATACCTATACTCAAGAAACAAAGCAAGTAAATCACAAGGCAACATAGAAGGTTAGCATAGACAAGCTAGATAAGGATAAAGGAATAGCATGTGGAAGCTTCAACAAATGCACTAAACAAATGATTCATCAAACCCCCTAATGCTCTGTGACTTGGATCAAAATCAATTCCTGTCTTCAAAATCTACAAAATCATAAGCTAAGTTCTAATACCATAACTGTCACACCCCAAACCCAAAAGGATTCAAAGCATGAGAAATACCACCCAAAGGTCCTTGTAGATTTTTTTTTTTTTTTTCTTTTGATAATTAAATCCAAATAATTCATATCAAGCACCAACATCAAGAATTTTTATAATAATTTAATTAAAGATACTACCAAAATAAGTCAAAACTCTATGCAATAATTACAAGGACCATTAGCCACAAAAGAATAAAGGTTTAAATAAATACAATTACATAAAATCCATTCTCAAGAATTTTATAAAAGATGCTTATCTTTTCCATGCTAACAAATCATGCATTTTCTCATATGCATTACCAAATATGATACACTTTTCAAAAATAGTCATATATAATAGGGTCACAACACAATACTTGTTAAGAAGACATAATCCCACAAATAATTTTCTATTTGACCTAAAAACAACGTTTATGCAACATGGTTATTTTCCAAAAATCTCATTAAAAATTACTTATCTTACAACCTGCAAAAGCCTAATTACAAACTCCAAAGGAGATTAGCTAGAACCTAAACAATACCAAGCAAACCTATCACAATAAGCATAAACCTTGAAATTGTATCTAACTACAAATTAGAAATTGTCAAATAAGCACTTAATTAGGCAAGCCTAGTATTTAGCCTCACAAATAATATATTCCACATCCAAAGTTTCTCAACAATATAAAATACACAACATAGACTCCAATTTATACTCATAAATCATTCAAGGTATTATCTCTAACACCAAAACCTCAACACTTAATAAGTAGTTCCCACCAAATTTATATAATATCATCAAGAAACCCATGACACCAAAATCATAATATTCTCCAAGACAAACAATTAGAATCTTTAACTAGCTCCAATTAATCAATAAAAATTAAATTCGCCATCTATTTCATATTAAAAAGCCTAAACATCCAAATCTTCACCACTTAGATAGCCACCATTGTAAAAACTATAAACCCACTCATCAAATAATTCTACCAACACGAAACTCATATATATAAACACAAGAATATCACTTCCAAAACTCATAAATCACATGGTATCATTATCAAAACTTAGATAATAATAAAAAAATAAAAAAAAAAATAAAAAACCTCTAGCAAAAGCATACAAACCCACCAAAAGATTAAAAATTTTACCTCAAATAAAATATATGAAGGTGCAGGTTCTTAGGGATTTTGCGGTGATTTTGCCGGAAAAATGATGGTGGAGACGGTGGTGAAAGAGGTACACCAGTGGGAAATGATGAGAGAGTGAGAGAAGCGTTTGTTGTGTTTATGAGAAAATGAAAAAGAAAAAGAGAGTAAAAGAGTGCTAGCCGGCTAAAGAGAGTGAGGGATATTTGTGAGAAATGAGAATGAGTGGTGGGGGATAGAGGGTTAGGTGGGGCACATGAGACACCCAAAAATCTTACTGCCATTTTTATTTTTTATTTTTTTTCGTTTTGTCTGGGGCGTTACACTTCTAAGAGCATCCACAGCCGATGTGGTATAAAAAATTCCATTTTGGCACACCAAAAGCCTACTTTATTATATTATCACATCATTTTACAACATCCCATTTATCAGATGTTTTATCATTCAATTTTATATATTAAAATAGTATTTACTACACATTAAAATAATATATTATCTTCTCCCTTATTATCATCAACAACAGCAACAACATCAACGGCCCAACCACCAGCCACCAATATCCACTGCCGCAACAACACCTCTATTGCAAACCAACCACCACAATTACTCACCAATATGGCAATATCATATCAACCCAAATTGCAACCAAAAAAAAAAAAAACCCCCACAGATTGAACAGATTGCAACCAAACCCATTCCATTCGATTCGATCCAAACCCCAACTCCACGGGCCCGACCCGAATAAAAACCGGGTTTCACCATCGTCGACAAGCATGATTGTAACAAACACTCTGGCGACGGACCTCGCCCTCACGAACCTCGCTTACTGCTCGCACGCTGATCTTCATGGCTTTGCCGTCCCTGGCACCAAGCTCTACCTCACCTCCATCGCCGATTCCTTTGTTCTTTCTCTAACAGGATGAAGATCTGTTTGGTTTGTGATGATTCCGTTTCTGGGTTTTGTTTTGAACTGGGAATTGGAGTTTGATTTAAGGTGCAAAGAGAGAGAAAGACGTTTGAGGTTGAGGGAGGAGCTGAGAATCTGATCTGAAAAGGAAAGAACACCGATTGGGAGAGAGAGACAGATTGTGAGGAGAGAGAAAAAATCAATTAAAGAAGTGAAAGGAGAGAGAAAATTCGAATAAAAAAATAATAAACAAAAATGCCATATTCGTCCATACCGTGGCAAAATGCAACGGTACTGTTTACATGTGGCAAAAAATTTGAGATTTGGAACATTTGATAAAAGGGGGTTTTTGGTGTTTGGTGTGTCAAATATTTGACATTTGGCACATTTAGCACATCTAGTATGGATGCTCTAATAAAATTTTAAGAGGTGCTCGAAATTACTAAACTGGAACAAGAACCGTATGACAGTAATAAGTTCAAAGGAAGTGTGCAGCATGTTAGTTGCTTTAGTTTTTTCCTTTGAATCATCTTCCATACTGATTATCACAAGATTAAAAAATTGAATTGACTTATCCCATACCAAAAACTCTTTCTAGGCATTGCAGCTGCTTTCATTGCCATTCCATCACACGCGAGGTTGTAATCCTCACTTTTGGATGAGAGTAGGACTTTCCTCTTCCGAATAGCAGCAACAAGAACGCGTGCTAAATCTGTGAACGGGCTCCCTTGTGGCTTTTCATGAAAATAAAAATGTTTTCCAAGCAAGAATATGGCTAACACAATTATGATAGCAATAACACAACCCAAACCCCAATCCCCAACTTACGCTATCCTCAATATAGACAATGGCTGTGGCACTTATTAAAGCAGTAACGTAGACGGTGAAGAAGTACGTACCAGTTGAAGAAAATTCCTTGATCCTCAGGTTTATCAAATTGGTTTGCACCCATTGTTGCCACAGTATAGCGTGTTCCTGCCACCCCTATAGATGTGACGTAGGAGAAGTTAAAATTTTATTTTTTGTAATTATTTAATTTTGACATTTTTATGTAATTTTCGTTATTTTAGGTTTAGGTTTATTATTTCCTTACTTTTAGGTGTTTTTAATGTTTTTTAGGTCAAATTTAGTTTTTATTATGGTTAAGTATTAATTGGGACTTATTTTAGAATATATTTTCATGTCTGTCAAGTTTACGGAGCCCTTAAATAAACCTCTAAATCTATCAAGTTTTTATTATTGATATTAATAAAAATTCAGAATTTTGAATATTATTTTCTGGTGGATTCTAGACCTCTTTCTCCTTGTAGATTCAAGGACTCTCGTGAATTCAATGAACCTTCATAGATTTAAGGTTATTTTCAAAAGAAAACGTATTTTGTTTCTCGTTTTCTAGAAGTAAACATGTTTTACTTCTTGACGCTTCTGTATCTCGCATAAGTTGGTATCAAAATCTTGACTTATTCTGGTCTAGTGGCTAACATATGAGACAATAGCAATTCCGATAATAGAAAACTTAGCAAGTATTACGTGACGTACAACTAGCACTCACATATATCTTTGCTAGGATGATGTCATTGGAGCATGAAAACAATAGAGATAACTACCGCGGAGATGTAACTCACAAGCAACCTATTGGTAAGAAAATTTCATATTGGCCTTATAGAATAATAATAGTTATTTTTATAAAGAAGATTTTCTGGACGATTACTTAATCTAGAGAATTTATTTGACTTTGAGAATATTTATTGTGAGAGAAAAGTAAAACTTGCTTTGTATAAACTTAGTGTGTATGCCTTACGTTGGTGGGAACGAATATAGTTTGATAGGATTAGACAAGGTAAAGACAAAATTCGTTTATGGCCAAGGATGAAAAAGATGCTTGCTATCAACTTCTATCCTTTGGATTGTGAAGAACTTTTGTCGTACACAAAACAAGATTATTAATGGCCAAGAAGTTCATACTTGAATTAGTTTGAAGAGTCAAATATTCCACCATTAAAGGAAGAATTGCATGTTGAAGAAAATATTGTTCTTGAAGATTATATAGAAGTCAAAGAACAAAATATAGAGATTTTTCAAGAAATTAATGAAGGCCTTGCTATGGAAGAAGATCGTAAAATCAAGATTATTGTAGAGGAAAATAATGAATATCCAATTATAGAGAAAAATGTTGAAGTCGAGATGGTAGAGACCATTGAGGAAAAAATTGAAGAGGAAAGTTTTAAGGATCTCAATGAAATCAAATCATATGATTGTCAATCTCAAGATCCTTTTATTTTGGTGGTAAGGGATATACTGAAATTTATTGATTTTATTGAGGTTGATAGAATTGATTCAATTGTCAATTCTTATTTGGTAAATCTCTACAATTACATTAAGACCAAGGAAAAAGAAATTCAAGTTGATTTGTTTATTCCGTTGATGAGTTTCAAGTATAGAAAGAAGATCAAGAAACTTAAGCATTCGAAGTATTTGTTTATTTGGAGAAAAAGATTTCAGATTTCAAGGATGAACTCAATGACTAGTTTGTTTCAAGTGGAGGGGTATGATGTAGGACGGAAGCTATAATTTAAATTTTGTAATTTATTAATTTTGGTATGTAATGTGTAATTTTCGTTATTTTAAATTTAGGTTTATGATTTCCTTATTTTTAGGTGCTTTTAATACTTTTTAGGTCAAATTTGGTTCCTATTATGGTTAGGTATTAATAAGGACTTATTTTAGAATATATTTTCTTATCTGTCAAGTTTTATAGAACCCTTAAATAGGCCTCTAAGTCTGTAAACATTTTTTTTTTTTTCAGTATTATTGATATTAATAAAAATTCAAACTTTTGTCTATTATTTTCTAGTGGATTCCAAACGCCTTTCTCCTTGTGGATGTAAGGAACCCTCATGGATTCGAGATTATTTTCAGAAGCAAACATGTTTTGTTTCTTATTTTCTAGAAATAGACGTGTTCTGCTTCTTGACGCTTCCGCATCCCACATCAAAATGTCAGAGCTATACCTATGTGTAGGACTAAGTATTGGACTTTTGACGGGGTTCTGCATAAGCTTGATTCAGTTTCACATGGTTGAGGCCTCAAGGAGTCGAGCAATGCAGTTAAGGCTAAAAGACCTGTGCCCTGCAATTGTAAATGGAGATTAAAAATTTTAGAAAATAATAACCTACTTGATCCCTTTGAAGGTTATGTATCAAGTGCTCTCTCTCTCTCTCTCTCTCTCTCCATAGATTATCAAGTAACAGAATAAATTGGAAACAAAAATATAATCCTAAAACAATCATTCCAGCTAAACAGATTATAGAATTCCAAATCTTCATTTCAAATTCCAAACTAATCTGTCAGTAGAAAATAAACGAAGTTGAGAAATAAAATAGAAAAGAACAACAAGAGTTCTATAATATGAAATTTTCTATATTCAGTATTTCATTTTCTACATACACAGGACATGAGTATATACACAACATACAAAGAGAATGACAGGGGAAAGTGATGATCTTGGAGTGTTGATTCTATCTTGAATCAAGGTTAATTGATATTTCTTTTATTCAAATCATAATAACACTAAACATATGGACATCATAATATTGATAGTGAAGGGGATTAGAAAACATATGAAAGCAGAAAGGGAATTACACGGTCGAAATGAACTAGGGCCATGCACCAATCTCACTACCTCGCTAGATGGGCCAATCCAAAAAAAAAAAAATCTCTTGAAAGGTGGACCGAAAGGTCAAAGTAGTCTCAATCATATCTCAGTCATATTTATTGCTTACACAATCATCCACTTAGCATTATAGGTGATGTGGCATGTCCCCCCAACGAGAGTCTCAATCACCATCTAGAAACACATCCCAACCCAACTAGACAAGCAGAATCATGTCACATCTGCCAAAAGCATTAAATGTAGGTAATGATGGAATAGGAAATCTAGAAGCATGCTAATTGCAGGTATACATACCTATTTATTACATCAACAGGGAGGTATGAAATTCTTGCCATCAAAAAATTATTTTCTGAAAGCTTTTCTCTTCCATACTCACTAACTTTACCATTGGGGTGCTCATTGCCACTCTTTCAAGAGTTGTCATGCTCTTCATATGCAGGTGTTTGCTAGAGTAACTTGCCTAAGTGAGAGCTTCCATCAACTATCCTACTTAATCTTATCCCATCTACATATAGATATGCTATAATACTCCCCCACCCCTCTATTCAATCTCAAGGTAGCCCTAAAATGGCCAGTTTGAGTTTGAAAATAAGTTCCCAAATACGGTACATAAATGAGATTTGTTAAACACATTAGCAAGTTGATCTTAAGATGAAACAAATTGCAAATAAAGGCTACCCTACAAAAGATGATGACTGATAAAATAGCTATTTATCTCAATATGTGGTATTTTCATGAAAAATATAGTTGTGAGCAATGTGGATATCACTCCAATTGTCACAGTTGATTGGAGAATTAGAGGTTTGAGGGGCACCCATATCAGTCAAGAGCCATCCAAGGCATAGAAATTCGGAAAAAGTGTCTGCAAGGGCTTGATACTTTGCATCTATGCTGGAATGGGTGATAATAAATTATTTCTTAATTTGTCTAGGAAATAAGAGAGGTTTCAACCAAGAAATAATTGCCAATAGTGGAATGGAAATCTATAAGATCACAAGTACAGTCTACATCAGAGTAATCACATGTAACATATTGAGAACACTATTCCTCAATACATAATCCATAATTTCAACAAAAAAAAAAAAAAACCCCAAAAATATCCCCTTAAGATAGATTAAATGGGAATTGATTATTCAGAGTATCAAGCATGATCATTTAAGTGATATTCGATGGAACGTGATTCTAGAAAAATATAAAAATAATTAAAAGATTACATTAGGTTCTAAAAGTTTAAAACAATTGGCAAATCGTGAACACAAACTTGTCTAAATATAGATTCTAGAGTCTATAGGAATTATTAGACAATGCTCAAGGTGATTCAAGTCAAGATTCAAGAACAAGTAATCTGCAAAAAGAAGAGTTCAGAAACTGTTTGGTTCGATCAATCGAAAGATAGGCTCGACCGATCAAAACACATATCTGCAAAATTCTATTACAGCCCAAACTCTACTTAAACGTATTAGGTTTCAAGTAAAACACTCCTAGTATATAAAGAAAACCCTAAGGACATTTTTATAAGACTTTTCAGAGAGAGAAGAGTGTGCTTCTTTTGTATCTAGGGTTTTGTACCCAAAAAGCTCTCTCATATCTTCTACCGGTGTTATTTCTTGAAGAATCTCAAGATCCGGTGTTGTAGAAGTCACTGCCTTCTTTAGTCATCAAAGGTGCTAATGATCTAAACCATCAAGGTGGTCTTGGAGTCACAAATAGGAGATTTTGTGCTTTTTATCACAAGTGTGGGTGTTTGTGTTATAAAGGCCAATGAAAGAAGTAGTTGTAAACTCGGAGCAATCATGAGGTCATGGTAGTAAGTTTTCTACTCAAGGTAACAATAGAATGTTAGTAGTCTAAGTTCTATTGTACAAATTTTAATTCTTTCACAGTGGATTTGCTTTTTACCCTGAGGATAGTTAGGTAAAATCCTCCTCAGGTTTTTTACCGGTTTGATTTTGCTAGATCATTATATCCTTGTGTTATTTACTTTTCCGCTACTTTTCATAATATGAGTGTTTTGTTTTAACCTAGAATAATAAATATAAGTATTCACTTGGTTAATTAAATAGGTTAAACAATCTAGTTTTAAGGGATCTAAAAACATACAAGTGGTATCAGAGCGGGTTAACTCTTGATTTAGGTTATTATACTTAGAGTTGATCTTTGATCCCTGCTATCATGGATAATTTTAAATGTCTTACTGTTTTTTATTGTGGTGTTTTGAATAAAAAGGACACTATTGTTTCAGTTGATCTTTTTGAGGCTTGTGAAAGGAATTTGCAGTATTTCAGTCTTTCTCAGAAGATTGGTGTAATCCCTTAAATACACTCTGCTTCTCATGGATTTTCACCTACAAAGCCAAAGACTCGTGCCATATAGGTGAGAAAAGATTCTCTAAGGTGAGTGTTGCTGACTTGTCCCTGATTTAATTCTTTCAATTGCTTGTGGACATGTTTACTTTTTGTTTTTGGTTGTTTTTTTTTTTAGGTTGTTTTTTATTTTTTTTAAAAATCCAAAAACATTGAAAATTTTCAAAAAGGAAAAAATATTTTATTTTGTGTCTAATTTTATTTTTCTTGAGGATTATATGAATTATGATATCTTTCTCTTGATTTAGAATATGCTTGACATTGTGGAGAAACTTGAATAGTATACGTTATATAAGTGCTAAGTTATTTCTGATTTTGTGTGAGTATGTACTAATTTGTACATGTACTCATGGGTTAATTAAGAAATTGATATTTCTTATTTGTGTACCCTCTATAGCTTAGTTTAGCACAGTCATGCATTGCTTTTGCATTTTATTCATTAAGCATAATGTGTGCCTTTTATTTTTGGTCATAAAATATTTTTTGAAAATCCAAAAAGATTTTGTTTTTGTTTTTGTTTTGTATTACACATTATAAATGTGTAGTCAAGGTTGGCCTATGAAATTTGCACCTCATAACTGTGTACCTTGTTTAGCTTGGATGAGTTTATTTTTCTACACTTTGCTAGTTTTAGCTATGTGGTGCATGTTGTGTGGGAGTTGTTTATAGTTTTTTATCACATAATCTTGATTTTGAAGTCACATGCTTTTGATTGTTAGGACTAAAAAATCCTAAAAGAAAAGTATAAATAACCATCTCACCACTATTTACTAACCAATCATGAACACCTTAATGCATATCATAAGATTTTGTACTCGAAAAAGTATAGCACATGCACAATAAGAAAATAAGGTGTAGCCTTGGAATAAAATAACAATTATACAATGAAATAAAAATGGTGTTTACATTATAAGGCTAAAATAAAAACTTACATGATTGCAAACTTGTTTTTTAGGAGATGTGAGAGTTATATGATGTAACTCTTTAGGTGACAGTCACTTTCAAACTTATGTGATGAATAATGTAGAAATTGTGATTGATTACTATCTACATATCACCTCACATGTATCTCATTCTATTACTAGTTACACACACTACACAAGTTATTCTTTACTAAGCTTTGTACATGAAATTGTGTGTGAACTAGTGTGGCCATCCAAGATTATACACTTTGTGATGTTTGATGCAAAATTTGTTGAGGGTTGGTTCAAATTTTTTAGAAGAAAAATCAAAAACTTTGGTTTGAAAACTCAAGTTAAAGATAATGTGTTTTGAAGAATTTTTGGAATCATTCTCATGCATTACATGTCATGAAAAATCTTTTGAAATTGATTCTGTAGAAAAATTTCTGGTTTTTCAAAAAAAAAAATCTATTTTTCTGAGTCTCAATCAATCGATTCTGTTTTCAGCCCAAACTTTACTTAAACGTATTGGGTTTCAAGTAAAACACTCCTAGTATATAAAGAAAACCTTAAGGACATTTTTATAAGGCTTTTCATAGAGAGAAGAGTGTGCCTCTTTTGTATCAGGATTTTGTACCCAAAAAGCTCTCTCATATCTTCTACCGGTGTTATTCCTTGAAGAATCTCAAGATCCAATGTTGTAGAAATTGCTGTCTTCTATAGTCATCAAACGTGTTGATGATCTAAACCTTCAAAGGTGGTCTTGGAGTCACAAACAATAGAGTTTGTGTTTTTTATCACAATTGTGGTGCTTGTGGTGCTTGTGTTGCAAAAGCCAAGGAAAGAAGTAGTCCGTGGATTCGGAGCTATCATGGGGTCCTGGTAGTAAGTTTTCTACTCGAGGTAGCAATAAAATGTTAGTAGTCTAAGTTCTATGGTAAAAACTTCAATTCTTTCATAGTGGATTTGCTTTTTACCTTGAGGATAACTAGGTTAAATCCTCCCTAGATTTTTTACCAGTTTGGTTTTCCTAGGTCATCATATCCTTATGTTATTTATTTTTCCACTACTTTACATGATATGAGTGTTTTGTTTTAATATAAATCTAAATAATAAACCTAAGTATTCACTTGGTTAATTAAATAGGTTAAACAATCTAGTTTTAAGAGATCTAAAAACGTACAGATTAAATTTGGGATTCAATGACCTAAGATATTATGCCAATAAAATGGCAATAACCCAACTTTATTTCACTAAATATATTGAAAGTTGAATGCAGTAATTCCTCGTGTAAATAAATAGAACTTAGAGTGCAATTATATTTTTATAGTGGAGTAAAATATAATTAATCTTAACTTTAGGCTGGTTATTTGATAACCGAAGCCCAAGACCCAATGGAGCTAAGCTTTAATTTTTCCCTTCAGTCTCAACTCAAGTTACCTATATAAAACCCCTTAAGGGGCCAGCCACATTTATTCCAATAGTTAGAATACATGTTTGTTGTAGAGAGAAACCCTAATGAGAGTGGTGGCTAACACTAGAGGAGGAGAAATTAGATACGCTAGGAGTGGCTAAAGAAGGATCACCTACAAAGCTGGCATCCCTAACAATGTCATATGAGCACTCAGGAAAGAATGCAATAGAAGGATTAGTGAATATAAGTGACAAATTGAAGGAAGTCGCGAAAAAGCATGAAATCCCAAAACTCCATATGACAATCGACACAAAGAAGTTTGGTTTTGGGATCATGATAATGATATTCCTTTCGAGTAATGCCATAATCAAGAAACAATATAATCAAAAACGAGGCTCAAGAATATTGGTTCTTCCATGTGGAGGAAGGGTGACAGAACAATCACAACCAAATATATATTTATATATGAAGAGAAAAATAGTCAAGAACTCTACCATTTACAATTGCAAACGGGGTTTTTCTATGAACAGTGGGAAGGGAATGCAACTAATAATGTAAACAATAGTAAGAGCAACATCACCTTAAAGTCAATCAGTAATAAAGGCAAAGATGAGAAGGGCTTGTACAGTATCTCAAATATATATGCCAGTGTTTTCATTTTGAGTGCCCATTCTATTTGGAGGTGTAGGTGACAAGAACGGTGGAAAAGTTTGCCATTTTGGTTCAAAAAATAAATGAAAGTTTTGTTGTTATCTTTCATGGCATTGTTTGAACAAAAATATTGATGATCCAAGAAAATTGTGTTTGAAACATTTTAAATGCAAATGAGTTCACACAGATGCTGTAAAAGATATAACTAGTATAACGCAAATATCATCAACAAATATAATAAAATAGCAAGATCCTTAGAATCACTTTTATTCAAAGTTAAATGTGTTTGTTTGCCAATGACAACATAGGATACAATCAAATTTTGAAAGTATATCGAACCTAGATGACCATAATGTTAGAGATATATATTAATCATATTAGCCCAATGTAATAGGCCCAAGCCTAATTCTACTTTGTGTGCAAGCTAAGTCTCCTACTTGTACTAGAAGTCTATTAGTCTAGGGTTTAGTCTATTATATATACTCATGTTATGGCTCATTGTAACACAGGTTATTGTACTACACTCTTACACAATAAAGATGTAGCCCTTAAGGGATTCCTCCGTGGATGTAGGCCGCCAAGGCTGAACCACGTTTCCTCCGTGGATGTAGGCCGCCAAGGCTGAACCACGTAACTCTCGTGTTCTCAGTGTTCTCATTCTATGTTTCCTCTTCCGCATTCACTCTAGCATACACAACATGGTATAACACATCGCGTTGCTAATAATAATAGTATATTTAACACATAAGATGCTAAAAACTGAAGGTGATGAAAATATGCACGACCCAAATGAGAATGCTATAAGCTGCAAGCAATAATGAGAGCAATAGTTGAGGCAGACAATTAGTGGGAATGAACCTACAGAGAAGACAGCTCAAATTGATGTCTAACCTTCCAACTTGTCTCAAGTAACCGACCCGTCCATGGATCATGCACATCACAACCTCAACTAAAAAAATGGAGCTCAAGATTGAGTTCGCAAAGTTGGCCAACTAAGAGAAGATTTAGAGACAACTTGGGAACAAGGTGTGCCATGAACAAATAAATTAGGAGAAAAAAAAATTGATCCTACTTATCAGATATATAGATAACAAGGTTGGGAGATGCATACTTATTAAGAGAAAGTAAATTTACTTGGAGTGATAGACAAAGTACGTAGCAAAAGAGCAAGACAAAACTTGAACTAAGGCTTCGATGTCAGCTGCAAGAAGTGCAATAAGTTGAGATGAATCATCAGCTAGGGAGCCCTAAACTGCAGGTTCTTGGATTATAGCTTGCGAAATTCATTAACCAAGTGACAATCAAGTATCACTAAGGAAGATTTGGAGCCCTAAACTGGTTCTTCTAATTCTACTGATAATTTGGGCACCCTAAGAAAGATTTTGGTGAACTAAGAGAAGAAGCAACCATGGCATCATCTAGAGATCGCAGATGCGTAGTGGAATAATAGGTTTCCTTTTAAATAAGTTCTATGACTACTGCATCTAGATTCAGGCTTGTGTTGGCTTAAAGTCCCCCCTTAGAGCAAGTTAAGCAAGTGGTCATGCATTACCAATGCATGAGATGTGTCCGTGGCGTCAATGGCGTGTGGAGGTATGGTATGTGACATGGCCGGCAGAGACTTGTGCTGGATTTTGTTGCTATTTTCAATATCCGACCAAGATTAATTCGCTACTGAAAAATCGATTCCAATGCTTAGTTCTAGCAAAATATGACTGACTAGGGCTGTAACAGAACAGTAGCAGAAAGAGCAAGGCCACAAAATCATGGCCCTCATACTATGAAAAGTAAAAGAGGGAAAAACAAGAACAATACATGAATATGAAATTTTCTAAATTCAGTTTGTTTTTGTCTGTGTAAAGGACAAGAGTGCATATTCAATGTACAAAGAGTCTAGCTAATTAGGAAAATGTTGACCTAAAAGTTTTGATTATGTCTTGAATCAAGGTTAATTGAAACGCTTGATTCAAGCCATGATTCAGTCCTAAACATATGGACAACATAATCATAATAATGACAAATAACCTAAGAAAATTATTGATATTTGAAACAGTGACATCTATAGGGGTTATGTGAAGCCACTCACAAAGCTTTGACCGACAATTATTTCATGAGTGGTGGCTAACAGTAGAGGCAAAATTTCTTTCAAACGCCTCCAGTTAGATTTTGCAGTTCATGCATGTTTTTTACCACTAAATAAAAATCTTATCATCAGAGAAGGAACAATTTACTCCTCTTCCTTCTTAACCTAAGAAGCAGAAAGTCTTTGAACATAACAAAATTTCATAATATTTTCACAACTAACTTGTTCTGAGTTATTGTGAATCTAGTTAAATTTTTATTTTATTTTATTTGAGCTTATAGTAGACTAACACCTCAACTTGTGAAAATATTATGAGATGTTGTTGTGTTCGTAGAAGAATTCATTGAGAAGTAAAATAAGCATTAGTGAACTCATTTAATTCTTAAGCATTATTGATCTATTTTCTGCAAGCCATTTGCAAACCCACCCCATAATTATGAGCTAAATTGCGCCCCAATCAAGTTAATAAGCCTATCATATTGATATAGATAATAAATGCTAATGAACTTAAAAGCACAGATAAAGAATGAGCAGAAAAAACAGTGTGCATGTAGTAACAAATCAAGACTAGTACCAGCAAAGAGACAACAGAAGAAATCAATATGACAGAGAAGGAGCCTAAAAAAGAGTCAGAAATAATTGCTTCGATGACTGGAAGCAGACTGCAACCGTTGACCACATTTGAAATCTGAGCAGCATCGATGCTCTTCACATTGAATTCCTCAATGAGATATACAATCAAGTTAATCAGCCATCTACCAGCACCAAGACTTAACCCAATAACCAATCCTGGTCCAGGCAAAAGGCACAGATATAATTGGGTGCAAGGCAGAAACATAGTGGCGTTTGAAAGAAATAGTGCATATATATATCAGCACAACATGGTTGTATAGCTTAGAGAAAGACCTATGATGAAGGGAAATGTGATCCAACGGCCCAGTCTGCTACGAGAACTTGACATTTTTGCTTCAATGTCACTGGAGAGTAACTCATCCATGTTGCAACCCAACTGTTATAATTCTGAATCTGCCATATGTGCTCTTGTCTTGTGTGTTTACAAATTATACAAGCAGTCCTTTAGTAATGTAGAGATGTTGCAGTTTTATTGTTGACTGAGGTCCCCAATACTACAGCTCAAGCTCTCGGAATTCAGGATAAGATTCTGGTATTTTATCAATTACCGTAATCATGTCTAGGATCAGGACATCTCACCCAAATTTGAAAAAGAACCAGTGATGCTGTGTCTTTATTATCTTTGAAGGCAATGTTGTGTCTTATTATGGCATGGAAAACATGTTCCAAAATTCGTAATTAAATGTCCCAAATGGCCTCGTTTTTTTTTTTTTTTACCCAAATGGGTCATAACAATGGCCCTTTTAATGATATTTTTATTTCGGCTTGAGCAATTAGTACAACATATAGAGACATATTTTAACCCAAAAGCCTTAAACTCAATGAATATGTGCTCAATTATGTTATATTAACTACTTATTCTTCTCATCATTATTCAATGTAGGACTTCACTCACACGTATAATCCAAGAATCTCCTCTTCACGTGTGAGTCTCTACCTCTTTGTGGGTTTCAAGACCTCTTTGTGGGCCATGAATTAGTCATACTCACTTTCCATTGACTAATGGGCCTCTCCCTTCACTAATGCACCATCCATGGGCCTCCACATGTCAACCCCGCACGTCTTTTATCCTCCATGGAAACCTTACTCCTTATCGTTGTCTAGCATCATTGGCAATAATACTCCTTTGTTGGGCCTTTTTCAAGATCGCTTTGTGTGGGCTTTATGGGCTTTGCTTGGTGCAATATACCGTCCCCATTCCAATTATGAAAGGGACCCACCTTGCTCTATTTGTGAAAGGGTTTCAAGTACACATACCCTGTTCCCGCTCCAACTACGAAAGGAACCTCGATAACCTTGCCACCTTTGCCCCACACCACCATGGGCTCTAATACCACTTGTTAGTGAGATAAACACCTTGGAAAACTTCCTTGAATAATTAATATATCATATACAAATACACTTTAACCCAAAAAGCCTAAGCCCAATGAGTGTGTGCTCAATTCTGTTATATTAACTACTCATTCTTCTCATCATTATTAAATATGAGACTTCACTCACATGTGTAACCCAATACTTAGTTGCATAGGAAGTGTTGTCACATCTATTGGTGCAATAACTCTCCCAGAACTATGGCCTCTCAACTCAACAACCAGATTTATCATTGTGGGACACAGCCTTCAAATAATTCTAGAGATAAATCCGATGTATTTATAACTTGTTGACTTGTACAATTGTAAGTGGTTGATATTTTCTATTTCACTAAGACTTGTGCAACCTACTAATTTTCGTTGAACACTAACAATTACACAAATTGGCAAATTGTGATATTCGGCATGAGAATGGTTGTGTAATAGTATAGTTGCACAGCCTTCACACAAATTTGGTTCCTAGCTGCTAGCACCATGAGTCCAAGACTGCTGTTGGCTGTGAAACTTGAAGGGAAACATTCTAGCTATAGGGCTCATTAAATGTTATGACCCATATAAATTTATATTAAACGTATATCCATGTCACTGCATAGTAACAATTCTCTTATGATGAGTGAAACATTATAGAATCTTGCCTAAAAAGTTCACGTGAATTATGCCGAGGCATACTCCATGATGAGCTGAAAAGAAATTATCAATAGAAGAAGAAGATAGAAAGAATATTAATCACCATTCACCCCTCTCTTCTGATTTTTTTTTATAAAATTATAAGGAGGTACATTCCAGGTAAGACATGATTTGTCACGATAAGTGTGGACAGTTGAATCCAATTTCTATCACAGATTATAAGAGTTAAATAGATTTAGAGCATTAGCACAGATGGTGAAAATCATGCTACTATTTTTAGCACCGCTAATGTTAAAAAACATGCTGCAATAATGGAGGAAAGCCAAAAAATATGGTCTGTTTGGTAAGAAATTTCTAATATTATTATTTAATTGTTTTGAAAATACGTGTAAGCGAAAAAGTATAGTAAAAATACGTGTATTATTGTTTAAATAACGAAAACTGTTTTTTAAACAACAGTACCAAACAAGCTTAGTTGTTGAGCTACAATGCACAGCCAAAGATGGCTGTGCACGGTAGATAAGATGATAAAAGAAACAATATTTTATTAAAAGTTATATTATTTTATAGTGTTGGTGGTGGCAGTTGTTGTTTATTGTAGTATATATATATACATATATATATATATATATATATATATTTTATTATGTTGTTTATATTATTTTATTGTGTTGAATGTTAAAATAAAACCACTAATGTTGGGTGTTTTGTAAAGTGAGGTAATAAAATAGATAAAGTAACTTTTTGTGGTACTAAATTGCTAAATTTTTTACACCAAATAACCATAAATATATTGTTCTGAGTGAACCATGTTGATCTCCCGTCTGTCTAGCCTTGTTTGATTAACATATTGACAACAGCAAATAACAAGTATCTCTTCTGATGAGAGAAATATAGCAGAGTCTGGCCAAAAAAGTCAATGTGAATTATGCAAGGGACTGGGACACCTCCATTGCTGAAAAGAAATTGCAGGGTTAAAGGCCCAAATTGTATATTGGGCCTTGAGCCTTGGCCGAGAGCATAGTAATCCGAAAACAAATGAATGGTGTTGTATAGGTCAAGCTTAGAATCTAATGAGTGAGATACAAATGGGAGGGTGATCCGAGGAGGAATGTCTCCTCGGATAGGTTAATCACAGCTCAAATGTGCATCCTAAGGTTCAAGCCATAGTTCTCAGAACCGGACCGGATCAAGAGGTCAGACCATGAAAACCGTGAACCATGATGAAAATCGGTTTTTTAAGCATAAAAAACCGGGCATATGTGACAATTTCGTGAACCCCTAAAATGGGGGTTGGACCGTACAAACCGGTGTCAAGAACCATACGGTCCAACCCCTTAGCAATTTTTTTTTTTTTTTATAAAAACAACTTAACACAATTTTATTCTACTTAATTAAATTATCCATCTCTTACAAGGAATAAAAAAAAAATTATAATTAAAATCTTTCAAAGATATTCAACTTTACTTCAAAAGTTAATCATAAATTTTAATATTTTCATGGTTATTATTTTATTTTATTAACTTTTTTATTTAATTATTAAATATATGCTTGAAAATCATTAAATTTCCCTCACATATATAGATATATTAGTCAATTTTGCTAGTTTTATAAATTTAATATCTATATTTAGGCTTTAATTAATTATTAAATTAATTATGACATCATCACGGTTCGACCCCGGTTCGACCTCAGTTCGACCTCAAAAACTTTGAACCTCTCCCTTTTACGGTTCAATGAACGGTTCGGGTCTGAAAACCTTGGTTCAAGGTAACCTTCCAAGAAACTCCAGTGACAGGGACGTACATCTCAAGTGTACTAGAGAGTGGAAGCTAGGAAATACTTAAGGAAAAGCTGCTGTCACCACATTAAATGCCCTGCAGCTAACTTTCTGGCCGCATTTATGTAGAGAAAACCCCTGAACAGTGCTGCCTTGACTACCACAACTCACAAAAAGTTAGAGAGGATGTCTGATGGGACAAGCACTCAATTAATGGCTCAAATGATCAATAAATGTATAATTAAGATGGTTTAAGAGGGACTATATAATGAAAGAGATCCTCCATGGATAAGGGATCGGGAAATCAAGAAAGAAATACTATAGCAATCTAGAACCAGACTTGTAACTAAGCTTCAAGAGCAATACATAAGAATCAGTCTCCTCGAATTTTGCCGATGACATTTTTCCTTAGTGAAAGTTTGTTATCTTCCTTTCTTTGTCATAAAGATCTGTTTACTTGTTAATTCATCAAAAGTCTAGTTTTCCTACCCATTCTCTTCAAATTTATTGTTTTGGACTTTTTGGGCCTAAGTCCATACACCTTTTGGACTAGGAATTCAAATCAAGTCCTTACAGAAATGGTATGGAAAATAAAAATTAGAAAAAATAGTATCACCCACCCGCTTCTGACTTTCTATAAGCAGGTGTTTTTATTACCAGTTTGAATTTTCACATTAATATCTTGTGTGTGTATATTTATATATATACTTGGTTATATACCCAAAAAAAATACTATTCCAGTGTGTTGGAACTTTTAATAAGAATAAAATTTAGTTACAAAATTTGTTGTAGCCTTAGACTACAATCTTAATCAATAAAATAAAAATTACTATATATTTTGAAAATCTAACCGTTGAATTGCATATTCTTTACTCTGTTAATACATATGTCAAATTTTGTGTCAATCAGATATTATTTACTATATGATCGATAAAAGGCAGCCCAATATTATTTAGGGCCTAAGGCAAAAAATTTATATGGAGCTTTTAATATGTAAATATTAATTAAATAAAATTGTTTAATACTAATCAAATCAAGGTTAATTTGATACATTAAATATATAATTTGATGAATATTACCAACTAAACTAATATTAATTTCATATAGAGAATTAAATATTGTGAGATACTGAAATTTAATAAGGTAATAATGTCACGTGTCATACCCAAGGCTGAAAATGCCAATACAGTTCCAAGGAGTCCATACACCCTGACGGTGAAGCCGGAGAGATGTGTGTATATTTATATATATACTTGGTTATATACCCAAAAAAAATACTATTCCAGTGTGTTGGAACTTTTAATAAGAATAAAATTTAGTTACAAAATTTGTTGTAGCCTTAGACTACAATCTTAATCAATAAAATAAAAATTACTATATATTTTGAAAATCTAACCGTTGAATTGCATATTCTTTACTCTGTTAATACATATGTCAAATTTTGTGTCAATCAGATATTATTTACTATATGATCGATAAAAGGCAGCCCAATATTATTTAGGGCCTAAGGCAAAAAATTTATATGGAGCTTTTAATATGTAAATATTAATTAAATAAAATTGTTTAATACTAATCAAATCAAGGTTAATTTGATACATTAAATATATAATTTGATGAATATTACCAACTAAACTAATATTAATTTCATATAGAGAATTAAATATTGTGAGATACTGAAATTTAATAAGGTAATAATGTCACG
This sequence comes from Quercus glauca, assembly GCA_023736055.1. Classification (NCBI taxonomy): domain Eukaryota; kingdom Viridiplantae; phylum Streptophyta; class Magnoliopsida; order Fagales; family Fagaceae; genus Quercus; species Quercus glauca. The sequence continues at coordinate 23,468,221 of CM043315.1, forward strand.
TGTCATACCCAAGGCTGAAAATGCCAATACAGTTCCAAGGAGTCCATACACCCTGACGGTGAAGCCGGAGAGATGAGCTATGACCACGTCAATAGCACATTACCAGAGGGGGCCAAACTGTAGAGGAAGAACTTTGGAGAGGGGGTTAGCCTTGACGTGATTAGAGGAATGGTAGCTGCCACCACATTTAATGCATCCCACCAAACTCCCTGACCGCATTTATACGGAGAAAACTTCTAAACAATGCTGTCTTGGTTGCCGCAACTCACGGAAGACTTAGGAGGATGTCTGATGGGACAAACACTCGAGTAGTGACCTGCATAATCAACAAATGGAGGGCCAAGATCAGCCAAAAAAGACTATATAATGTGAGAGATCCTCCAGGGATAGGGAGAGGGTTCATTTGAGAATTGAAAAGAAAGTACTGTAGCATTAAGAACTGAAATTGTATTCAAGTTTGAAAGAAATATAATCAAGAACTACTCTCCTCGGACTTTGACCGAGGAAGAATTTCTTTACAAAAAGCTTGCTTGTCTTTGTCTTCTTATCATCTTTTCCATTATGAGTGTTGTCCCAATCATTGAAGCTTAGTTTTCAGCTCAGTCTCTACAAATTCATTGCATTGGGCTCTTTGGGTCTGAATTCATTTACCTTTTGGGCTTAGGATCTAAAACCTGCCCTTATAAATATCATAGTTGAACTATAAATATTAATAAAAAGAAATAAAAATATATTACGATTAAAAAAAATACTTTATTTTGGATATACAACGACACATAATTAAGTAAAGTTAGAATCTAATTTTTTAATTTTATATTTTGTTTTTAAGAGAGGAGATAGATATTATTTAGTGTGTGGCTTTGTAAGATATCAGTTTACAAAAATTAAAATCTCAAACTATTAGGAGAGATTAATCTATAATTGATGATTTAACACATTTGCAATATATTTTTGCAACATCTTAGAGTTTCAATTGGATTGGGGTTCTATTGGTCTCGTATATTAAGAGTCTTAATAAAAATAAAAAGGAAAAATGCATTAAAAGTATTATAAAATGTTCACAGTATGATGTGACATTGACTCTCATCAATAAAATTCATTAATCTAACTAATGAATGTTTAAATTACTTTTTTGTGATTAGTAATATGGCAATTTGTATGCCAATAGTAAAATTTGTAGTATTCTTAATATCACTAATAAAAAAAATACACAACCTTTAAAAAATATATATGAAAAATTTTGGTGGGGCCTTAGGCCTAATGAAAAATTTGGGTCTTTAACCATTAGAAGTGTGGCCTTTTTACCTATTGATAATTTTTTTTTTTTTTTTTTTTGTGGGGCCTTAGGCCTAGGCCTAACTTGCCTAGGCCTTGAGTCAGCCTTATCTATAAGCTTATATTTTATACATAATTTTAAATTACAAAAACTTGCAATTTAAATAATTTATTGATGACATAGCTATTGATCTTTAATTTTCTTGAAATTTTGCAAGCATAAAGGTTATAAGAAAAAGATATATTCCAATGGTAAATTTGTCAAAATTCACCTTCAATAAAAAGATATTGAGTAAAGTTGTAGCCTTAGGCTACAATAAATTTTGTAATTAAACTTTGTCATTTTCCTTATACCCTTTATACTAATAAAATTTCAAAATAATCACAAATTAATATCTACCTCATTTATAAAATGTTTAATTTTCATTTATAAAATGTTTAATTTCAAGTTTGTTATATTTTAAGATTATAAATAAAAACTTGAGTTTATTAATCGAATAGTAAATAATATTTTATTAATATAAAATTTGATGTATATATTAAGAATAATAAAAACATGTAATCCAACAATAATATTTTTGAAATGTTAATTTTAATAGAAGTTATTGAGTGATGTAATATGAATAAAAAGTTTTATATAGTGTTTGAAAACATTAAGACATTATTGAATATTGAAAATTTTCAGATTTGATTAATAATATCATTCATGATATTCTGGAAGTTTGTTGAAGCATTTTTTAGTCTCAATGACATTACCGCTCCGTTTGTTTCGACGTAAAATATTTGCAAAAGTAAAATATTTTACATACAAAATATTTTACTGAAAATATTTTCATTTTACATTGTTTGGTTTGCATTCTTGAAAAGGAAAAAAAATGTATGTTTCAACAAAATGAAATTTTTTTAACGATCTCACAACCACCATCTGATCCGGCAAAAACCAACCCATCACCATCCACCAACCCCCAAACCACCACTGCACCGACACTCCATTGACCATTCAAACCCACGAAAAAAAAAATGCCAAAGCCAGCCAACCACCCACCATAACCCACAAATCCAGCCCTCACCATGGCCGACAAACCATTCCAGTCGCCCAAAAACTCAGTTATCACCATGAAACTAACCATCCCAGCTACCCACCACAACCTATTAACCAACCAAAAAGCCCAAATCAATAAACCCATGTAGTGGCAAAAAAACCCAGATCTGAGAATCGGTGGGTGAGTTGACGACAATGGAGGTAGAACCGGTGGGTGTATGGTCAGACCAAGAATCGGTGGGTGTATGGTCATATCTGAGAACCGGTGGGTGTATGGTCGGATCAAAAAATTTGAGTGGTTGAACCAAGAATCGGTGGGTGGAGCTGTGGAGCTGATGATGGCAGAGGTGGAGCTGGCGATAAGAGTCGCCGGAGATGGGTGGTGTCGTGAACCTGAGAGTGGCTTGATAGCTCTGGTTTGTGGGGATGGAGAAGTTGAGAGTGAGAAGGGAGAGAGTCATAGGAGGTATCTGAGGGAGAGAGCGTGCGTTAGAGGGACTGAGGTTTGAGGGAGTGAAAGTCTCGAGGTGAGAGGGAGAGAGCAATGTAAAATGTTTTACCAAAATTTTAAGTGTAAAATATTTTACGGTAAATTTGCCTAAATGATTTGGTTGACTAAAAATATTTTTTTTATTAAATATTTTCTTGCAAAACAAACACAGTAAAATGAGAAAATATTTTCCTGAAAATATTTTACATTAAAACAAACAGAGTGTACATTTCGTTCATATTGTCCAAAAGGGAATATAAATGTTGTTTTGTATTTATCACGTTCTATAATTTGAATTTGTCAAAAACAAATGTTAGCCAGGTAAATTTCCTAATAAAATAATTAAAATAAATAAGAAATTTTAATAAATTAAACAAATAAAATAGATATATAAAGCATAAAATGTAACTAGATCACGGTAATGAATTTAAAATTTGAAATAACATTGAATTAAAATACTCACAACCTAACTTTGAAATACAAGCTTTGAGCTATTTAGAATTGAAGGTTACAAGGAAATGAGAAAGAAAAAAAAAGAGGTGGAGTTCGAGAAGAAAGGCTACCAGAGATATTGGGTGGTGCCCTTTTATGACGTGAAACTTACTTCTTATAGACTTACAAATTTTGGTACTTTCTCTTTTAGCCTCATTTGCCTTTAATTGACTTGTTGACTTTTTTAGCCTTAAATGTCTCGCTGATTTGCTTTTTGATCTTCCATCTTATTATTAGTTTCCTCTTCTTGTCTTTTCTTTTTTTTTTTTTTTCTTTGGGTGAGAATATCCTTATTACATGAGTAATGCTGCCCACACAACAATTTTCCTAACAAAATTCACACTTAATAAGTTCGCAAGTTATTATTGATTCTTATATAGGCCTACCGATGACACTACTTTATTATCTATCATTATCGTATATAGGTAGTGAATTTCAGTCAGCTCAACTGGTAAAGTCTCATCATTATCGTATAATTTACTTTTTTCTTTTTTTTTAATCTTGATGCGCATTTTTCATTGCATGTTTTGATTAGTTTTTTATCTGAAATTGTCATATGTATATAAAACTCAAAATCAAATAAGGTGGTCCTGTAATAAGAACAGCCTGGATTTAGCCTTCTTTTTTGCCCTTTTTTATGAATAGCTAGGAGCCTGGGATTTGCTCTCCCTACACTTGTAAGCAGGAATTGGATTAAAAATTACTTCTTCTAATCTGCCAAGTCATGGATTGAGAATTTGAGTCATTGAGTGCCAAACAACAAAATGTGGAGATATTGAGAAAATTTCCAATCTAATATGGATTCGGTAGCGAACCTCCTTTGCATGGATTTAATATTCATTACCAAACATAACAGAAGGATTTCATAGCTAGCACTCAGCACTCAGCACTCAAGATCCTCACGTTGAAGACTCTCTGGCCATTTTTCGCACATTTTTACTTGGGTCAAATATACATTTCCACCATGCCAAATCTAGAGCCTAACACCTCGAATATCTAGAAATGTTTGTTTTCCACCATTTCCAATTCATAAATCTAACAAATGACATGCAATATCCAACTGCTACTAAATCTGAACTTTTTATTTATTTCCGTCATTTTTTTTTAAGTCAGAGTATAAGATTCCCACTTCTACAGAAGTATTTAGTTCTTATTTGATTAATGATAGATATATACTTGACCAATTTTGTCCAATTTCTTCTGAGAAAGAAACATATATACTTCTGGAAAAGATAAATTACATGAAAACTGATCAAAGCAGAGTACAAATAAAGGACGGAGACAGAGAAGAGAGGAGAGAGGGAAAAAAAGGTGACAATTTCCGGCCATGTATCATACATCAGATGAAAAATGTGAAGTAGCACCATGATATCATAATAATATTATGATCCCTAGAATTATATTTGAAATTTGACTGTTGGCACCTTGATATGAAGAACAAAACAATAGGTAATTTTCATTAAATCCGACTTAGTTACAATTCAACCTGCTATACAAATACAGTTTTAGCATATCACAGATATAATTAAGATACAGACACATCTAAGCAAGTACAAGTGGTACAAAAAATAAATAAAAACTGACCCCAAAATTAAATTCATAAGCCCAGTACAACTGATGGGCAGTCATTGGTGTAATGTAATATCAGCAGACCCACCAGAGAAATGGTACAGATGAAATAGGATCTCAGTTCCTCAATCTGAGGCCTCTTAGATTTCTGGTTGCAATATTATCCCAGTAACTTACAGGCTTATCAACTTATGAGATAAAACTGAGAAAAAATGTTGCTTTAATTTATGCATACTCTGGGTTGAGTGATAAGGCCTCCTGGTAAATCATATCCTTCATTTGCTCTTCTCCCAAGGGTTGTTGCTCAAAATCAAAGGAAAATGGCTTTGGGCAAACTGGTTCATCAGCTATGTCATGCAATCTTGCAAGGTAAGGATGGGCCAATGCTTCTTCAACTGTCCAGAGACAAAAATGTTACCATTAAAGAGAGGTACAGTGAGGAAAATATGATATTTAAACTCGAATCTTTAACTTCAAAGCATGTCTCTGCATTACACCAATTCAATTTCATACATGTCAACATTATGACCACAGGCAGTCAAAGAATTTTCCATCCATAATTAATCTGTTGACTCTTACAAGAGTGTTACATAACAATATTCAGTTTCAAGCACTAATAATTTCCCAGATCTAGAGAAGAAGGCATGGCTTTATATATGTAATTCTGAAAAGTTTCAAATATATGCATGCAAGTTCAAGTTTTTGTGTGCATGTAGATAAACCTTACAGGGTAAAAAATTGAAGAAGGGGATATTTCTAAGTGGGCTCCATAACTGAAAGATGAAGGTTACAAGTTCTACGGCACATTTAAAGTAAACAAAATGTTCAATCTTTATCATTTGGACAAGTCGGACATGCTAATTTTAGAGGGAGACAAAAGCCTGCATATCATAGCTGCCCGTAGACTATGGCAAAGAAGCAATTTATAATTTCCATTTATCTACAAATTTTCTGGGTAAGATGATGAGTGGAAGGGGAACATGGGAAACTCAACTACAATGCATAATATTACAAGAAGTACAAATCACATTTTCTTGACCAGATTCGTTGAAATAAGCCTTTAACTTGTCTCTTCAAATTCCCTAATTAATAGTGATCAATACTGAAAATTAATTAACGTAGGGCCTACTTCTAATTAGATTATTCAATAATAAAGAACAAAAAACAGATTCAAACTGCACTTGATGTATGAGTTACAATTCACCAGCCACCTAATTGATCTGCTTCTTGTTGACCCTACAGTGAGACATCTTTTGATTGCTCCACTTTGTCTTTTCCTTCACATCACTAACATATGATTTTATTATTCTACTCACAATAAGGGGGGAAAATTCTTTTGGTTGCCGCTTCTTTTGTCCTTGCTGTCATATCATTGACACATGTCAACTCATACTTATAATCCCCTTGACACTTCAAAGGGAATAAGATTCTATTCAATGAACATAGTATTATTATGCTCAAGCTATGAAAAGCCTAAGCAAATATACAAAAAGAAAATTTATGTCTTAGAATGGCTAACATGGCCTAGAAGCAGGTTTCAAATAACTAGGAACCACAGTATGGTGATGGCTTTCTTTTTCAAGGTGATTGGTGGAAAATTTCACATCAAAACCCATACAATAATTAACAAGTAATAAATTTCACCAGTCCCCTAAAGCATAAAAATATGACTGACAGTAGATTAGAAAATTACCAGTAATCCTTTTAGTAGGATCAAATATGAACATTTTCTCTATGAGATCAATGGCCAATGGATGAACATGTGAAAAAACCGCAGCTAATGGCTGCCGAGGGTGTGAGGGGAGTTGGCGAATATATCTTCTTGCATCCTCATTTCGAACAAAACCAAGATCAGACTCAGTTGGTGTGCCTAGAAGCTATGAAAAAAAAATAGCATGAATAAGTATATATCCAGCAGAAATCCCTTTCAGAAAATAAAGTAATAATTCATTCCAATATACTTAATCAGCTTCAGAATTGTAAAGAGGGGACAATTTACATATATCTCATTTTTTTTATAATTAAAAATCAGCTCCATCGAACACCTTTATTGAATCAATAAAAACCAGAATAGAAAAGTTGTTACTTGTTACCATAAATACATTAAGTTATGTTATTTCTTCTTCAGAACTTAAATCTAAAACTCTTTAGAAACATACCAAAATTGTAGATGAGCTCTCTTAAAACTAAAATTACTCTTAAATGTTTTTCTTACCTCTATCAATAAGCGCATCTGATTCACATGATCCTTCCCTGGAAACAAAGGCTTTCTAGTCATAAGCTCCATAAAGATGCAACCCACAGACCACACATCAATGGCAGCAGTATAATCTGAAGAGTTCAACAGTAGCTCAGGTGCCCTGTACCATCTTGTGACAACATATTCGGTCATAAACTCATTCTCTGCAGTCGGGCGAGCAAGACCAAAATCACATATCTTAAGATCGCAATTGGCGTTCAGTAAGAGGTTACTGGGCTTTAAGTCTCTATGAATAACATTCGCCGAATGTATAAACTTTAGCCCCCGAAGAATCTGATACAAGAAATACTGCAGCACATTCCAATCATAAAGTTAATCTCAGTTTTTATTTTGAATGTTGAGGTACTGTACAATTATGGCTCAAAACCAAAAAGCCTATACCTGACAGTGCTCCTCAGATAAGCTTTGATTGGAACGAATTATTTGATGAAGATCAGTATCCATGAGTTCCGTGCCAATGTAAACATCAGTAAATTCTCTCCGTAAAGGTGGCGGAACCACATCTCTTAAAGCTACAACCTGTTTAACATGCACAATTATCCACCTTTCAAACTCCAGTACTAACAAAACCACAGCCTACTTTTCAAAATCTATTCATCTCATGATGCATAATCACACTTTGATAATAAATATTGCAATACTCTTGTTCCCAAAAAGTAATAATTACAATCAAGTTTCTGCAGTAGATGTCTATTGAACACTACTATACGAAAATGTTTTTCTCTTGTAATGTTGTTTCTTCTCTTGAAGGTTAATTAATTTCCATTCTTTCCTTTTAAAACATCGAAACAAGATATTTTAGTTCGACTATATTCCTTTATAATTTACTCATTCCATTCCCATATGAAATCGCTAACAAAAGCTATAACTTGTTTAACGTGCACAATTATCCACCTTTCAACAGACAACTTTTTTCACAGTAAATTTCACAATTGATGAGTTGGTCAACTAGCATAGTTTAATTATCAAGCAAAGAATATACTCAAACAAAAAGCATTAATTAAATGAACCTTCACAAAGAGAAACAAGTTTAAATCTGAAAATTTCAGTCCAAAAAAAAAAACTTTGTTAATATAATCTAAATTTTATAGTTGATAATATAGGTTTAATCACAGAAGATTAATAGTAATATCAAAAAATTAACTTACATTTTCATGATCGAAATGGCGAAGCAGCTTAATCTCCCTTAGCGTACGCTTCGCGTCCATGTGGTTATCAAAAGCGTTCGCAATTTTCTTCATCGCTACCATCTCGTTCGTCTCCGAATTCAAAACCGAGCTTCAAAATTCAAAATAATTAATTAATTAACCACCACAAATTCAACTACAGCCAATCAAACAAAGCCGCGATAGCTAACAAGAATTTTAATAAGAGAAGAAAGAATTTGAGGAAAAAAACTAGTACCAAACGATACCGTACGCGCCGCGGCCGATCGGCATGATCGGAGGGCGGTACTTGGCCGTGACTTCGAAGAGGTTGCCAAAGATGTTGTATTGAATGAACTGACCTCCGTGAGTCTGTACGGCCGGGAATTCGCCGTACTGACCGGTCGCCGCCACATTCTGATTCATATCAGCCATTTTCGAAGTCTCAATCTCTCTCTGTGAGAATATCTTAGTATTGACAGAGAGAATATGAAGAATTCAAAGAGAGTGAGAGGGGTTTAAATATGAAGTTTTGGTATTGAAATTGAGAGAGAGAGAGAGAGAGTCAGAGTGCTCTCCGTTTCTCTTTGTTTGCGACGTGGTGACTTCTTAGCAGATGCGAGGAAAGGGACGCGAAAAAACGCGCGAGGGAAAAGATGGAAAAGAAAGCTACTCGCAACGCGTTTGGACGAGATGAACGGCTCTGATTACGGCCGCCTCTATCATCTTGTTCAATCTTGTCAACGCCCATTTCCTCTTTCACTGCCATAGGTAGCTTTGGATAAGACTGGTGGTATTTTACTATTTTTTTTAAAAAAAAAATCTGAAAATGGTCCCACCTAGAAGGCATGAGCTGTGCTATGCTGATTGATAATGGTGAGAAATTATGTACCACTTCTCAATTCCTCGTATTGTTTGCTTGTATGCAGGTGGGAAAAGAAAAATGGTCTTGTTCAATTTTGGGTTTATGTTTAAAATATTAAAGGTCTTGTTCAATTTTGGGTTTATGTTTAAAATATTGGGTTTATGTTTAAAATATTAAAGGTCTTGTTCAATTTTGGGTTTATGTTTAAAATATTAAAGGTCATGTTCAATTTTGGGTTTATGTTTAAAATATTAAAGGATAATGTTTCGCTATATTAATAATTACATATTTTAATTTTTAATTTTTAAATTACATATTTTTTAACGTCATATCAAATTTTATATTAATTGAATATTATTTACTATTCAATTCTTAAACTTATTTTTTTATACATAATTTTAAACAACAAAAATTTAAAATTTATATATTTAATTAATAATGTTAAGGACATATTTTATGTAATTAGCTAATTCTTTGACAAAATGTACTTTACTTGTAATTTGATAGATCTAGGATGGGTTTAGTACTTTAAGAAATAAGAATTCAAGTCAAGTATTAAAGCCATAAAAATTGGACTAAAAAATAAGTGAAGAAAAGTTGTTCATTAAAACTCGACAGATACCTCGACAAAAACAGTATCTATCGAGATTTAAGAATGAAACTCGACAGAACCTAAATCTGTCGAGATCTATGAAATCAAAATTTCCAAATCTGATTTTTGATCCTAGCTGACATGTATGTGTAGGATTTCTTTTCTCACAACCCTAAACATATATAAGGCTTATTTTAAAGGTCGTTATATATAGAAAACACATGTAGAAAGTGACCTAGTGCCTTATTCTCTCTGCAAGAAGTTACTTGCGTCTTTTGCGCTTAGGGTTTTATAACCAAGTACTTCTTGATCTTTATTGTTGATGAAGTGAAGAACTTTGCAACCAACAACATCTTCAAATTGCTGGACTTAGTCACGTATTGTGATCCGTGCAAAAAGGTGGCGTTCATATATTGAAGAATTCAAAAATTTTGAAACGGTAGAAGGTTTCTGTTGTAAGTTCATTTACCAGGATTATAAAGTCTAGGGACAAAAGTTTTGTACTAGATCTGAAACTTCTCTTTACTATAGTGAATTGCATTTCAGGAATGTTTCCCCCCAAGTTTTTTACTGTGAAACTAGTTTATTTTATTAGTTTTTCTAGATCATCATATCTTATCTTATTTACTATTCCGCTGTGCATGATATTGATATTTATTTGTTTTAACAAGGTTTATTCATAATAAATCTAATTAACAACTTGGGTTTAAAACTTGTTAATTCTATCAACCAGGTTTTAAATTTCCTAACAAATAATATAACAATTAATTTTTATAAATTTTACAAGTACGAATTATATAAAAAAAAATATTATATAATAGTAGATATGTGGAAATTCAAATCTAATAAAAATATGTGGAATGAGATTAAAGTAAAAGGTTGAAAAGAAAATTGAATAAGCCCATTGGGAATCAGAGTGCTCAATTATTGGTACTTCTCCATTATTGCGGGTTGTTGCTGATTAGACCGGTAGTTTTTCTGTATTTGGGTGCAACTCAGATATTTTATTAAATTAAATTAAAATATAATATAATATAATATGCCTTAGCCAATAGCCATCAAAGTCCATAGAGTAATGAGTTGAAAAAATGTTAAATTTTTAATCCGATCAATTATCTTAGGAATTAAAGTTGTGAAACACGTGTGTTTGACGAGCTTATTCATTTTACTGTTAGAGAAAATGTCATTTGAACTTTAACTCGTTAGAAAAGCTTTTACTTGTTCCAGGGTTTTGGAATTGAAGAATTCTCAATTAAATTGCTCACTCGTATTGATCCTGATTCCTGACTCCTGAGTTGAGTCTTGAGTGATAAGCACTTCAAATAATATTTTTCTTTGCATTGACAATGAAATATGACTTTTTTTTTTCTTTATTCTCGTAGCTCACAAAAAAAAAAACGTACGCAATTGCATCATCTTTTGGGCAAGACCAGAAGAGCCACATCAAAATTTAGGTTGTTTTCTCAAGTCAATATGACTATATGAGGATTTCTATAGAGTTTTAGAGTGTGATTAGTAGCAAAGGAAAATGACTCCGGAATTTCAGAAGCAAACTATCTCAAGGAGATGACCAAAAGAAGAAGAATTTGTTGACTATTTGATAGCCCTTTGCCAAAATACAGGGGCGGAGCCAAAGAGGATGAGGGGGCCACTTGCCCCACTGACTCCTCCCAAAAAAAGTCCTTCATATTTTTGTATAAAGCAAACCATACCATTAATAAAATACATATTTTTACTAGAGAAAGTTTAAAAATACAACAAAATCTCACAATATTTTCACAACACTATTATTTTTAATTGGGATGGATCTCAAAATAAATAAATAAATATATACATATATATATATATATTGACCAAAATATATTGATACTTTCAATTAATATTTTGACAGCTTTTTTCATTTCTCATAAAAGTGATGTCAAAATTTTTTTAAAATAGATTGTTAACCAATGCCCTAAATGCACTTGTTAGCATTTCCCTTATAAAAAAATTGTGAGATTTTGTGGTGTTACTCAAACAACTCTTCCCACTTTAAATAATGAGCCTGACACAAAATAAATGCCACCAAACCTGTTTACACTTTTGACCAATATTCAATCCTTTTTCTTTTTACTTATCCAAATTTATTTCCTTCATTTTAGGTTAAACACGTGGAACTCAAACTTTACACATGATAATAATAATAATATCTTGTATGGCACTAAAGCATAAAGCATCCATTATTTATTTCTCTTTCATTTCTTGCATTTTCATAGTTTCAAATTTTGAGTTTTATCATAAATCTAAATTTTAAATAATTAGAAGAATAGAGAAAGAAAAGTTGAAATTTATTTTCTCAATTTATTTTGAGAAATCAAATTAAATGTCTAAACTTTATGTATATAGATTAATCTCTTACTTTAATGATTAATAGGCAGGAATGTTTTACAATTATTTATTTATTTTACAACTGTTTAAATTTTAATAAATTTTGTATGACAATTATTGTTGTTTATAATTTTATTATTAATATCGATTAATAATTTTAGGTTCTTTTTAATTATTATTTTTTAATCTTACCCCCTAAACTGAAATCCTAGCTCCGCCATTGCCAATATATATATATATATATATATAAAAGTGAAATATTCGAAATTCCTGAAGTCCTTTATCAATATAAGGGTGAAAAATTAGGCAAAATCGCCTTTTTGTAAAGTTAAGTTCAAGCTCATGGTCCAAACTGATGGCCCCTAACAGAGTTCAAACTTTTTGAAAAGAAATCCGAGTTTAGTTATTTATTTTACAAATTTTGGACCAATTCAATTATAGCGGAGCAATTAAGCAGATAATTGATAACTTTGCGTTTTAGTATATGAAGTGTAATCCAACAAAAGACAAAGGTAATCATCATACTCGTGCAGATTCTCAATACCCTTTGGTCCACTCTGTTGGCCATGATAACATTCTGTCTTGGTTAGATACGTCTAGTTAAGAATAAATACACAAATTTTTTCACATATAATGATACTTCTAAAAATGACAATAATCTTCTTAAAGATGCTAAGAACAAAAGTAAAGTGCTTGTATTGTATGGCAATTTGTAATTCTTTTTAATATGACAAATAATTCCCAAATACAGTCTAAATAATATGTAAACTTTTTTCGTGAAATTTTTTCTATTGGGAAGTCGATTGGTGCACAAATGCTCTTGCCAAGAATGGATCTTCTTTATCTTATAACTACGCTTTATTTAGCAACCCACTACCTTTGATGGAAAACTTATTGACCCTTGAAATATAAATCCAATTATTTATTTAAAATGGATAATTACAGTAAACCCACCTGTGGTATGGCCCGTTTTCACTTTGCCTACTTGTGGTTCAATCATTTACACTTTGTCCACCTAAGGTTACTTCTGTTAGGGCTCTATTACCCACCTATTGGCTTTTCCGTTAAAAAACAACTTCTACCACCAAAACATAACATAACACGAATCAAAAAGTTAGGGATTGAATTTTTTGAAAGAGCTTAGGTTATGGGGTTTTGAAAGAGCTTGGGTTATGGAGTTGTAGAAGAAGAAGAGTACAGTTTCAAGCACCTCCTTGATAGAACCATTACTTCTTCTTCTTCTTCTTCTTCTTTTAGAGACAGAGACAGAGATCTTGTAGATGTTGATGTCATTCTAATCGACGCTCTTTCAAAAAATAGTCAATCTTATTCTTAACAGCTTTCAACAAGTAATGGTCACCAATTGGGTTATCACAAGGTTTAGGAGGAGACCCAGTAACGAGCAAGATATGAGGCTTACCATTAATATGGTTAGGGAACTCAGGATTTTGATCTAACTAGGTTTTGTGATCTTGGGTCCCAGAGTGTAGGTGTCGTTTACGCTAAAGAAGGATTCAGGTTCGTTGACCAGGTCAAATGGGTCGAAGTCAGACCGGATCTCGGCGAGGATGCAGTTGGTTTCTTCGATGATTTTCTGGTTCATTGCGTCATCACCAGAGGAGCTGAGGTTGCCGATGCCGATGGTGCGAATTGGGGTCCGAATGAGAACATGGGGCAAATGGGTGTTCGAAATCCGAGAGCCCAGGAAGAAAACCCACCACCAATCTGATCTCCACGACTCTACCACTCTCCACATTAATTCAAACAAGCTCCAGCCGTTGATTCAAACCGCAATAACTGAAACCCACAATGATTCAAAATGCAAAACTTAACAACTAAAACCCACGCAAAACGCAACCACCAATCTGATCTCCCTGTCTCCACCACTCTCATCGATTCAAACAAGCTCTAGCCACCGAAATCGATTCAATAACCCACCACCGATTCAACAACCCATGACACCAATTCAACAACACACACTAATTCAACCCACCTCTAAAACCCAGTCACTGATTCAACTTCAATACTGGAACTGAAACCCAGCCAACACCCAAACGACCACCACAACACCACACCCATGGCTGATCTACCATGATCCAAACCCATGGCTAGATTTTTCTATACCTCACATTTCAGTTGTTCGCTTATCTCTATCTCACTCTCTCTTTGTTGATAACATTGCTAGTTGTTTTAAGATGTTGGTCTTCTTGTAAAATTTGGTTCAAAATTTTGAGTTGTTGTGAAATTGTTGATATTGTTATAAATTAAAAATAATTTCATTTAGCCATTTGATTGGTGTGTTGTTCCTCCACTTTGTTCTCATTGAAGTTCATGAGTAATGAAAAACCCTAGCTTTTTTATTCTTGTTATATTTGTTTTTGCCTAAAAATGTGTTTTTCTAATGGCAAACAGAGATGTGGGTTACGGAAGGCTAACGAAAGTAACCTTAGGTGGGCAAAGTGTAAATGATTGAACCATGAGTAGGCAAAGTGAAAACGGGTCATACCACAGATGGGTTTACTATAATTATCCCTATTTAAAAACTAATTTTATTTGTTGAAATTCAACAAATAAAAGTAGTTTTTAACATGCCTAGTTATGCTAAGTGCTAACCTTTTAGATACAGTTCCTTTCAAGTACATTGCAAACACAATCCACTTCTAAATCTCAAACTTAACTTCTCATTTTGGAATTTTCCTCTTCCTGATCTTTAAGCCACCAATATTGTTGACCATGCTCTCTCTCTCTCTCTCTCTCTCTCTCTCTCTCTCTCTCTCTCTCTCTCTCTCTCTCTCTCTCTCTCTCATGAGACTCTAGGGATTTCAATCCGAATTGTGTCAAGTTTGTAATTTTAGTTTAGATTTTTTTTTTTTTTTAATTGAGGCCACATGGAGGCTTAAGTGGTATAAACATAACATTTACAATATTACGGCTATTCATGTCAGTTTTTCCCGTTTATCACTATACATCGAGATTATTTTGACATAATTCCAAAATGTTAAAAACTAAACTAACACATTTAAAACATTAGGGATCATTTTGACACATAGGGCAAACATTAGGGACCATAATGATAATTAAACCCAAAAAAAAAAAAAATATATATATATATATATATATATATATATGTGTGTGTGTGTGTGTGTGTGTGGTCCACTTTAAATACAAGTTCAAATAAGTTTTTCAAAAAAAAAAAAAAAGCAGCTAAAATATTATGGGTTTGTATGGTTATATTATAAATGGGGTATTGATAATAGTATCTAAATTCTTTAATGATCCACTTCCTTTCCAAGCATAGCCCAAAAACATATTTCATAGTTTGAAATTACTATTTTTCCTTTAAAGGATTCTTGGTAGCTAAAAAAGGCGCCTACAAGTTTCTTTCGCATGCATAAAAAAGTGCAATGGTAGCCACCAACCGTCCTTGGATCGATGTGAATTTCAAGCTTGGCCCAACCCCACTCTTCAGCAGTTAACATGTGAGATGTGACCACCACAAAAGGGATCCCAGGAAACATTTCATCAAACCCATCTTTGATTAATATGTGTTAGAATATTAACCCAATGGACTTAGGCCCATAGTTATAGACTTTTTATACTTCACATATTTTCTACCTATATATATGGTTCATGGAATAGATGTACTCGGAACACAATCAAGTGTATCTGAGAAGAGAGGTGAATAGATTAGCTCACGCTTTAGTTCAAAGAGTAGTTTTATCTATAAACAAGGATGTATGGTTAAAATCTTTACCTAGTGATTTAGATGATGCATTCCAATCGGATTTATCTTAATAAAATTTACTTCTTTCTAAAAATATATATATATATATATATATATATATATATGCGAGAAAATCTTGGGTTTAAAATATGTACCAACGTCTTCATTTTCTCCCATTTGTATGTAACAGCACCATTTCTTCAAAAGCATTATACATTTGCCAACATACCTCGATTTCCATTATCAACCTCTTGCAAGACACGTCTCTAGGACACAATCATGTCAAGCCCAACGATAATTTGCGAAGTCTGTGATGCATAGCAAGAAAGCCCGTGGTGCAGAACTTGTGACATCTTCAATTTACTTATTATTTTACATTGTGCGTCAAACAGGCTAGCAACTAATTTCATCAGAATTATCATATCATCTTGCTCTTTTCAGCACTGAAAGTAGCTTTAATTTGAATTTATTAATGTTTTTCATGTACTATTATTTAGAAGGATGGAAGCATCATATAAAAAGTAATTTTTTATGCAAATAACGAATGAAAAGGAAAAGCTTATTCATTATTGTCCACCTATTATTCGTCAATCATATCCTTGGTATACAGTTTGTGATGAACTAAAAGGAGAAATGAAAACTTAAAAAATCTTTTTAAAACGAGAAGGGAAGGGACATATTAAGATGTGTAATAAAACAAAATGCGCTAATGGTTGATGTTAAAAGATGTTAACTCTCTGGGTTTAGGTTTTTTGGGTCTATTTGGATACCGCTTATTGCTAAAAACTAAAAACACTATACAGGGCCGGCTGAATGGTGGAGCAAGAGATGCAGTCGCCTAAGGCCCCAAGTAAAAAAAAAGCCCCCAAATTTTAAACAATAGGGTTATTTATAATCAATAAATAAAATAATATTTTTTTACCAGATGAAAAACAAATAAAAATTAGAGAAAAATGCAACGTCCACAATATTTTTTAAAACACTCTTACAACTAATGCTAAGTAACAGATTGTTACAGCCTATTATTGATGGCAAAAAAATAATTATAGTGATATTTTCAAATAGAAAACAAAAAGCAACTTAAAACTTAGAATTTGTTGTAAAAAAATATTGTGAATGTTGCACTTCTAAAAAAAATAAGAATAATAATAAGAGTTTAGTTAGCATACTTTTACTAGTTTTCATCTAAGTCTATCATTAACGCCACTCTTTTACTTACCAACTTACTATTATCAATCTACCACATCAAGAAGTATGAAAAATTTTGCCAAAATTTTTCTGTCTATAAAATTTCTAAAAAAAGAAAAAATTCAACGTTATTCATGTTAATTAGTAATAATTTTTGAACTAAAACAAGATAATCAATTTTTGCCTTAAGCCCCAAAATGCATCAAGTCGCCCCTGACACTATAGCAAAAAAATTTTTAAATGTGTAAATAGTGCCGTGAGACCCATTTTTAATGAAAATTTTACTAAAAAAGATATTTGTGGATCCCATGAACAATGCACAATACTTAGGTTTGGATGCAAACGCTAGACGCGTTTGCTATCCAAACGCACACGAAATTAGACATGGCAAAACGAGCGAGGCAGGTCAGGTCAGGTCAATCGGGTCACAGGTCATTTTAAAACAGGTCAAACGGGTCACGGGTCACGGGACGGGTCAAGTTGACCCGTATTTTTCAAACAAGTTTTTTTTTTTTTTTGGAAATAGATGCAATTTGTCAATTGTTTATGAGTTCCTTAACTATGATTAAATTCTCATTTGTGATACTGTTACCACTTACCAAATACCACTAAACACTTGATACCTAAATTTGGTGCAACTCTTGTTCCAGCTTTCTAGAAACTAATCTTAGTATAATCTTCGATCTGTTTAAAGTAGGAAGAGAAAATGGAGGTGGCAAGTAAAGAATGACAAACTATAATAGAGTACATAACATATTAAGTAAAGAAGAATAAGTAAATATCTTATAAGAATTACACATCAATCTCAATCTACTCAATGTTGGTAGACATGGCAAAACAGGTGGGTCGGGTCATGTTCGGGTCGGGTCACGGGTCAAAAACGGATTATTTTTAAACTGGTCAAACGGGTCGGGTCAGAAAATTCTAACCCGTTTTGCCATGTCTACACGAAATCTACATCTAAAGAGGTGGTACAACTCCCACAATGAATCAATGGTGATAACTATCCCACCCAAAAAAAAAAAATGGTCATAACCATACTTGCATATGTCCTCGCCATCAAACGACCACTGAATCCAACCGTTACGGCCATATACAATGGGCCTCTCAATCCAACCATTATGCGATTTACATTATGTTTGGATATTTCTATCACGTCTTCTCTCATCTCTCTTCGTTCAAACATAATTTATAAATTTGACGTATAAGTGAAAGACATGTCGCACATAATGGTTACATCCTATACATGCCACATTTGACATGTGATCCAACCATTGTGTGTAGAGATTTGACTAGGTTTCGAACTTGTTGAGGATAAATATACTAATTTAGCTATTAAGATGTTTTATATATATAGGGCAGGATTTAGTTACAGTACTTAGATGATGTTCCTTATGTTCCCATTTTAAGATTCTGCCATATGAATTTTTTTTCATGAAATGGAACTTTATTTTTTAGTTAAGTATCTACATGGCATAATTTTAAAAGAGGAACTTAAGGAACTGCACCTAAGATATTATACCTAAGTTTTGTCCACATAAATATATATATATATATATATATATATTGTTAGATTTTATTATTTTATCATATTCAAAACTTGCCTCTTTTCTCTTAATAATTACTATTTTTTGTTGTTACATCAATTTTCAAAAACAACTTATTTGATAATAAATCCATCTTCATGAAAATCATACGGATCCAATCCTCTCTGAATCAGGTTTTTTTTTTTTTTTTTTTTTTTTGGTGTCTGATCGCTAAATAAAGTGATGTATAAAAGAAAGAAAAAACGTTATTCTATAAAATGTTGTTTTCATTTTAAATTTATAAGCAACAAGTTCTACACATTCATAATATTTTCTAAGTTTAGATTAATAAATTTACATATAAAGACATTTAACATAAAATTATAGTGCAATTGGAAGGATACTCGATACAAAACTAGAGTGTATTAAAAATTTAAAGACATTTTATATCAAATTAGAGTACAATTAGAATAACACTGGACAAAAACTTGGAATACAATTAAAATCCAATTTGGATTATTTATTAAACTATTAATTTAATAAATTACATAGATATGGATTAGAACTAAATTTGTAGTGAGCTCATATACGTTTATAAGATTTTGTTTCCAATTTACAAGTGTATTGTATTGCAGTAAAATAAGAAGTCAAATGTAACTTAATCTATTTTATTAGAAGTTGTCGTCAATTTCTCTACATGATGTTTGACTTAGAATATTGTAGCATTTCAAAGTTGCTACAATGTCCTATGGTAAGCTAAGCCATAGAAATTGTCAATTTGATTGGGTGATGATATATAATAGAATTGACATTATTTTTATTTTTATTTTTTTTGGTTGAACATATTTTGATTGTTAAAGACAATTGAAGCTTGATACTAAGTTCTCATTACATATGTATATTTTAAAAAGACGTGTGGAAAAATCACACTTTTTCTACCCTAAACTTTTGTCCTATTTGCAATGTCCCTCAAATTATCATTTTGCATGATTGACACTCAATTTGACATAATTGTATCAATGTGCCCACTTCCATCTAAATTTGGTATTAAATGAGATGAAAACTACAATCTCATGTTAAATTAACATGAGACAGAAAAATTTGGTGTAAAACAACAATACTCTCTGTGGGTATAAAAGCCCAACGTCATGTGGTGGGCCTAGGGCCCCATTCGAATATCACTATGTGTCCAAAGAGAAAAGGAGTTAGGAAGGAATCCTGGTGGAAAAAATGTAACTGGAAGTGAACGGTAGGAGCAGTCCAAAGAGGACCCCATCTGTCCGAAGACGTCATTTTCCTTGGACTCCAAAGGGACTCGATCAAACAAATATCCTGAAGGTCCGAATGATCTCCCCAACTACCACCACGACAAGGACAAGTTTCGGGCATGCCAAGATATGACAAGAGCAGAAAAATATCTAAAAGGAAAAGCTGCTACCACCGCATTTAATACACTACAGCAGCTTTCCTGGCCGCATTTATGTGGAGAAGACCCCTGAACAGTGCAATCTCAGCTACCACCACTCACGGAGAACTGAAGCAGCTATTTGATATGACATGTACTCAAGTGAAGGCTAAGATGAAGAACAGGTGGACGGTGATGATGAAGTGGAAGGGGATTATATAAATGTAATAGGCCTCTGAAAAGGAGGGAGGGAGAAAAATAGAGAGAGAAACTCTAAAAATTAGATTCATCTTTTAATCAAGAACAACCCTCTTCGGACTTGGGTGGATTTTTACTTTTAAACGTGTTCTTATGTCAATCATCCGTTGCTAAATTCACAACGAGCCTAGCTTTTTCACCCACTCTCTATAAATTTATTGTTCTGGGTTTGTTGGACTCACAATCCCAACATTTTGGGCTTGGGCCACGAAATTCAGACCCTACACTCTCATTTACTTATCAAAAAAAAAAAAAATACTCATTGGTAGTAATGAAAAAGCACAATTTTGATTTAACTTAACTCTCAATTTAGACAATAGATGGTATATTGATACAAATTTATGAAAATTGGAGTGTTAATCAAGCAAATTGATAGTTTGGAGAGATATTGTAAATAGGGTAAAAGTTTAGAGTGAAAAAAAAAAAAATTTGAATGATCAAATAAGCCAGCCTTTGCATGATCGAATAGATTCCAATTATAAAATTGGCATTGAGAAACTATTAGATTCACTTCTTTTCTTTTCTTTTTTCTTTTTTTTTTTTTCTTTTTTTTTTTTTTCCTTTTTTTGATAATTCGATAGTTAGAGAAAAAGAAATTTGAACCTGAATATCTCTATTGAAAACATTAGAAAGTACCAATCACGACCAGTTGAATTACAAAACTCTTGGCACCACTATTAGATACACTTATCCTTTCTTTTCATGTGTTTAGCAGAGGATTTATGTGACAAGGTTAAGAAACCTAACTTTTATGATTCCATTGAATGCCATTAATGCTGTTTGTTTTGACGATATTGTTTTCTATAAAAACGAGTCATTTTCTAAAATTTATTTTCTATAAAACTATCTCACTTTTTTATATTTAGTAAAAACCTTAAATAAGTTGAAAAATAATTTTCTGACTTCCTTTATTTAGCTTGCTATGAGATAAAATCGTTTTCCAAAAATAATTAATCAAAACAATTTCTAAAAATAAATCATATTTTTTCTGATAACTAAAATATAGTTTTTCATTGACTTATTTTTTCTAATGCTACCGAACACTAAAAAATAGAAAACTGTCTTTACACAAATTTTCCATAAAAACAAAAAGAGAAAGGAGTGTAAAGTTGATATTTTAGGGACTGAGTGTGTTCAACTCACTCTGCGAAACAAGATAGTATATCATGTTTCGGGTGTATGTGCTATCTCTCTCATAGCAGCTGGGTCCCACATAGCTGTAGGACCTAGCTGCTGTGAGAAAGATGGCATATACACCCAAAACAAGGTCTAATTTTTCCTGCGAAACAAGCTCTCGGCTTTTAATTCGTTACGACTTTGCCTTCGCTTTACTGAAATTAAACTTTCTAGATCAGGATCCTTTTTTAGCTAATGTTAAAAGTTAATTAACTAAAATCAGGAAAAAAAAAAAGGATCTTGGTCCTGATAGTTTATCCTCTAATAAGAAAAATGTAATTAACTTTTACTTCTTGTAACAGAATTTTGTCAAACATGATTTCTTCTACATTACTGTATGGGGCATTGACCGCATAGTAGTAAACCCAGATCAATTGACCCACGTCAATGATTTACTGAAATTAAACTTTCAGGATCAAGACAAGGATCCTTTTTGGAGAAAGTATATTGTGTTTCAGAAACTCCAGCTCAGCACACATGTGGAGTTTCTAAGACCAATAAAAATTTGACAAATGAATTAAAACAATACAGCTCACCAACTCAAGTTACATAAAACAAAAAGACACAATTGCCCTCTAATTTTCCCCCCATCCCGCCACTTCCACTCTGCGTCTCTGCCTTTTCCCCTTCTCCAGAATAAAAAAATTTCATCTTTCTCTCTCACTCTCTCTCTCTCTCTCTCTGTTTCTCACGCAGCACTGAACCACATCAGTCACCACTCACTAGCACCTCCATCTTCCCTCTCTCAACTCAAAACCTTGACAGCCGCTGCCTAGTATCACCGGTCATCATTAGTTCCGACGAGACCGACCTTTGTCTCGTCGGAAAACGCCCTTTCTCTCTATTTCTCTCGCACCACCGTAGTACACCAGTCACCAGCACCTCCATCTTCCCTCTATCAACTCCAAACCTTGACAGCCGCTACCTAGCATCGCCAATCATCATCGGTCTTGTTGGAAAACGCCCGAAATCGCCGAAAGTTTTCACGCCGCTTTCAACACTGACTTTGCAAGAAGGTTTCTCCTCACTCTTTTTCATTTTATTTTCTGAATTTTCTGTTTACATATGTGTCTTGTTTCTTATTTAAAAGGAGAACTTGTACTGTCTACTAAAATGCTTCAGTAAGGATGAATGCACTAATAATACAGTAAAAGGTTTTTTTTTTCTTTTCAAATAATTGTTCTTTTGGATTAGATTAAAAGTGGTTAGTATAATGTAGTTTTATAAGTAGAGAAATAAAGCTTCTTTCTTTGTTTATTAGTTGATTTAATGTATTTGATGGTTGTGCTTGATATTCAGGTATTATTTATTTGTTAGATTTTTTCTTTCTTTTTCAGCTATTCATGTTAAAGATGATTTCTTTTAGATGCATTTAAGTTTGCAATATGTGTTGGCTTACTTAGAATTTTCACAATTTTTTTCATTCCTTCTAATAGTTTTTTTTTTTTCATGGTGTAGGGATGGATGCAATGCTTTTGTTCGGTTGTTTTTGCTGAAGGAATTGATTTTAATAAATAGTTTCGTACTAAGAGTCTCCTCTGAGGTATTTAATCTATCTTTTTGTCATTTTCTTAGATTAGGTCTTCGGTTGATTGATTATGGAAAATTATAATATTTTGATAATTGGTATAAAGCCCACTTGAGTTTCAATTTTAGAATGGCTGAGGACCAGCGGGTGGCTGGCAGCAATTCTTTTTATATGACTTTATGGTGATTTATGTATATTTATAGTTGTGGGGGTGAGCCCAACGCTGCGAATTGGGCCCAGGGCCCAATTTGTATATCATAGTTTGTCCGAAAAGGTGAAAGGGGTCAGGACTCGGCCCGTTTTGTGGAAATACGCTCAGGGAGGAATACTGGGATACGTCCGAAGACTATCTTGCTTGTCCGAAGAGGTTCCATTGTCAGATCATCATGATGCTTAATTAATCAAATATGCTGGGGGCAAAAGCGACCTTCCCTAACTGATTCCACGGAGGAGAGCAAATCCTGGGCGTGCCTGGGGACGAGGGACGCATAAAAATATCTTAAAGTAAAAGCAGCTACCACCGCATTTAATGCACTGCAGCAGCTTTCCTGGCCGCATTTATGTGGAGAAGACACCTGAACAGTTCAGCCTCAGCTACCACCACTCATAGCCTACTAAAGCAGATGTCTGATGTGACGTATACTCAGGTGGATGCTTGGATGAAGAACAAATGTACGGTGAAGATGAAGGAGGAGGGGGATATATAAAGGGCAGAAGCCTCAGAAAGGGGGGGGAAAAATTGTATTCACTAAGTTGATAAGTTGATAAACCTATTCGGACCGAAGAGGACTTTTATTAAATATTAGTTTGAATGCCTTTTTACCCTTATTCATTGCATTGAACCATTGCTAAATCCGTAACCAGCCCAGCTGTTTAACCCATTCTCTACAAATTTATTATTGGGGATTCGTTGGGCTCACGATACGCAAAGTTAGTGCTTAGCCCATCAAATTTCAACCCTACAATAGTCATCTTTTTATGATGTTCATTCAATATATCTTTTTTTCCATGATTAGGTTCGACTAGTCATGGATTTTTCAAAAAATGCTTTTGTTGCTGATGGGGACAATGATAAAAGGGAAAAGTTTGAAAATGTAACTTTGGGTGAATGTGATGAAATTAAAATTGGAATGCAAGTGAGGTCTGAAGAAAAAGCATATAACTTTTATAATGTGTATGCTTTAAAAAGGGGATTTAGCATTCGAAAAGCGGTTAAACAATAGTATAATGGTGTTATTAGGCAACGAGAATTTGTGTATTCAAAACAAGGTTTTAAAGAGTTTGAAGACCCTTCTAATGTTAAAAAGTATCATAATTTAGATGTAAGAACAGGTTGTCGTGCTAGGATCCGGTTTGGTGTAAAAAATGATATTTGGAGTGTTTCACACTTTAATGACACACACAATCATGAATTTGCAACTCCAGAAGAAAGATGTTGATAATTCTTCAAATATCAGTGGACTGAAAGTTCCGGGCGTTGGTAATCCGTTGAGTGAATACTGAAAAAACAAACAAGAGTCAAAGGGGACCGGTGGGGGCCGGTCAAAAACCCTCCGATGGCAAAGTCAGTAAATATGGATTTCCAGTGAGTAATGAGAATTTTTCTTTTTGGAAGTGTCTGAATGTCTACCTTCACGTAGAATGACCTTTATATAGCATCTATCTGAAGCGGTTATTTCTTCAACCATCGTGAGGATTTAGAGAATTCGGAGATAACTTCCATAACCACCGGGGAAGTTACCTTATTTGTACCGGTGCATCGTAACGATAAACCTAAGAAACACCGCTCCATAGTAAACTGGTGTTTATTAATATAATACTTTCGTCCGTCCATTATTGTGGACGGACTAGCTTCGTCCGTCCTTAACCAGGATGGACGAATGTATCTGCAAGCCTAGGGACGAGTAGATTTTAGTACTCGTTCGTTCCTAATAAAGGATGGACGAGTGAGCTTCGTCCATCCCATTACTCCTTATGGACGACCCCACACGGACGAGATAAGACATGGTGCTTTATTGCACTATCAGTTGCCCCCCAGTCCGTGGGTCGTCCGAGTAGATACACCATGTTGGGCAAGACCGGATGTGCCATGTGTCACGGTTTTACCGGGGATTGGTCACGTCGGTTCATTTTCCCGAGATGCTTGCCACGTGGCAGCTTTTGTTTGGTGGTGTTATTTCCGAGGTTGGGGTCCATTCCCTATAAATAGTGGAATCCCCCTGATACCCTCTACATTTTCTCAAATTTTCTTCTGACCTTCCTCGTCTAGAGCCTCGTCTAGAAGTTTCCGCGTCCTTAGTCCTCTTTCGTCTATAGCCAGGTATTCTCTTCCCTTTCATTTTTAGGTTTTCCTTGCTTTCCCTAAAATGTCTTCAGACGCGAATTCTTCGTCTAGTAATAGTTTAGAGCAAGCTATAGACGAGTATCACGATTCCACTAGTTATAGTGGCTCTAGTGATAGCTCTGACAACAGTAGTAAGGGAAATACCACGGACGAGGAATATGTTTCTGGCATCCCTGGATTTCCTATAGAAGTCATTCGTGAACAACTTAGGGAGAGGACAGCCTCTGGGCTTCAAGCTGGCACCTCGACGAGTGTTCCCTCGTCTAACCCTTTGGACGAGGAGGAGACCGTTTACAGTTGTGCAGTTGGTGTCAATTCAAAATCTGATGAACAGAGGCTGAATAATTTAAGGAAGTGGTACCAAATTCCGGACAAGCTTAACCCTAGGTTAGCCGTCCGTGGAGAGTGGTGCTGTAATCCTCGTTTTGGGGTTGGTATCTATGAAGCCTATTTTCTGGGTGGGCTGAGATTACCTTTGAATGCTTTTGCTAGGGAATTACTCACAAAGTTAGGTTTAGCTGTGTGTCAACTTAATCCCAATGCATGGAGGTTGGTCATTTCTATGCAGATATTGTGGAAAGAAGTATTTGGGGAGAGTCGTCCTCTCACTGTGGACGAGTTTCTCTTCTGTTATAAACCTTCTGAAATCAGTCAATCCTTAGGTTTCTACCAGTTTACAGCTAGGGGCGCAAACTGTAGGTTAATAAGATCTTTACCCTCGTCTGACAGAAACTGGAAGACGGAGTTTATCTTCGTCTCCGGTTTTTGGGCTGGAAACCCTGTAGACGTAGGTAGGGATCCTTTTCCCCCTTATACTGGGGACTTGGGGAACCTTCGTCCTGAAGGTATGCCCTTTCTCTTATTCCTCATTTCTCATCATTTATTCCACTCTTTTTTTTTATGCATGTTCTTATCTTTTATTTATTTGTACAGCTGCTGGACGTCCTACCTTAAGCAAGTTTTATCGTGACCGCGTCCACAGAGCTCGTTTGCACATGGAAAGGGACTTTCACTCTTTGGTTACCCTTAGACGTCTTGCTAGGTGGAAACTTGGTCCAGAGCCAACCGACGAGGCTATCGCACACGAGGTTACAATTCGTAGACGTAAGTTTGTACTTAGCAAACAGTTTCTTCTCTTTTTTTTTTTTATATACATACTTGTTCAACTTTAATTGCTTTTCAGGAATGGCAACTTTAAAGGAAAACAAGGGTAAAGGAACTGTGGACGAGGGAAGCCAGCCTGCTGCCGGAGAGAAGCGGAAATCATTGTCCAAGAACCTTGACTTGGGAAATCTTCCCAGTCGTCGGAGCAAGAAGGCCAAGCAGGGCTTACCCAAGGTGGGAGTCGTCCAGACAAATGTTCCCTCACCTCAGCCGTCCCTCCAGATCTTCGATGTGGATTCGTCCACTCCAACTGAGATTACTCCATCCAAATCTCCCTCGTCCAAGGCGCCTTCATCTAAAGCTCCTTCGTCCAAGTCCACTGGGCCTACTTCGTCCCAGCCTCAACATGCTGCAATGAACCTCATTGAGAATGAAGACGTGGCTTGGGAACGTTTTCAGAAGGTTGTACTGGAGGAGGACATAGCTGTGTGCTATGACATGTCCTTGAAAGACTTCGAACACTCTGGTGTTCATGATCTTTTCAAGGTATGTGTTTTCATTTTTCCTTCTTTTTATTTTTTTTTATGTATATATATATATATATATATATTTTTTAAATTTTCCTCGTCTGATCACTCTTCGTCCATCGTTTTCATAGGGAATGTCAAAGTTCATTGCCGCGTCCAGGCAAGCTACGGAGCTGGATAAGACGAGGATCTTGTTGGAGAAGAGGATCCAGGAGGTGAGGGACGACAGTAAGAGGTGGGCAGAGACTGCGTCCAAGGCCAAGGGAGAAGTCAAGGAGTTGTAGAGTCAAGTTGAGGAGCTGAAAGTTGAAGCCATTGAGAAGGATGCTCGTCTTGAGGAGTTAAAGAAGAAAAACAATGAGTTGAGCGCCCTTCTCTCTAAGGCCAAGGAAGATGCAGTTGCTGAATTCCAGTCGTCCAAAGACTTTAAGGACTTACTGGATAGCAACTACGCAGCGGGCTTCGAGGATTTCAGGATGGACGCTGCTGAAAACTTCCCTGAGGTGGACTTCAGCTCCATTAAATTGAACCTAAATGCTGCAACAAGCTCCCTTCTCCAGACTAACTCCGAGGACGTTAATATTGAAGACGACGCAAGCACACTGCCCCCTCAGGACAACTCTATCGTGGACGCCCCTCCGTCTTAAAGCGTTTACCATGTTTTTCCTTTATTTTTGTTATCCATTTGGTCCATTGTTTTAGGACCTTTTTATGTAACCCAAATACAATTATCTCGTCTGTGGTTTTCAGACGAGTTCTTAAACAGTTATTTTAAAGGGTGTTTGGACGTTAGTAGTCCGCCCTTAAACAACTAAATGAATACTTTTTGTTTTATATATGTATGGACGAGAATGTTTAATTTTATGTATGGTATTTTGTTTTACTCGTCTACATTTCATATACATACTTAACCATTTTTTATGAAAGTTTTACTTGTGATTTGTTCATTAAAAACCTCTCTTGAAATGGCTGTGCAAGCATCACTCGTCCATATACTTGTCTGTGCTTTTTGCTCGTCCATGGACGGCTTTTGAACGAACGGCTCAAGTTCAAAACATCTATGCTTTTCCTCGTCCATAGTATGGTTTTAGTATTTGTGCTTTACCTAGCCCATATTATGGACGAATATGCCTTGGATTAATTTTCCTTGAAGCATGGAATTTACCTCGTCCTTTGGACGGGCGAGCATGCTAGGTAACTTTTTCAGGCATGGGATTTTCCTCGTCCTTTACTTTGGACGGACGAGTATGTTTGGTAATTTAGTTTTAGGCATGGGATTTTCCTCGTCCTTTTCTTGGATGGACGAGCATGCCTTTGTTTTCACTTTCTAGAAAAGCTTGATCACATCTCCGAATCCAGAGAGTTTTCTCGTCTTTAGCTTTTCAGCTTTCTTCAAGAGTCAATATGAACAGAAGTACTATGGAAATCATTGATTCACACAACATTATGCACACTTCATAAATATTGTTCATAACATAGATATTGTTCATGGACGAGGCATGTACCTTAGGTTAATGCCTTTATTTAAACAACATAAATTATAACTTCGTCCACAATTTTGACATAATAATAATAAAACCACACATAATAATGTCACACATAATAATAAAATCACACAAACATGAACCCCTGTTCTCGTCCAGAGTTATGCTCCTTTAGACTGATACTTCACTGATAGTACTTTCTCAAGTGCTCTACATTCCAGGGATGCTCCAGCTTTCTTCCATCAAGGGCCTCTAAGTAATAGGATCCTTGTCTTTTGCAATTGACAACCCTGTAGGGGCCTTCCCAATTTGGTCCCAGCTTCCCATGGGCTGGGTTCTTTGTTGCTAAGGAAACCTTTTTCAGGACGAGGTCCCCTATGTTGAATCGTCTTGGCTTGACCATTGCATCATACCACCTTGCCATAAGGTTTTTATACCTTGCCATCCTTTGCTCCGCGTCCGTCCTTACCTCGTCTATTAAATCGAGGTTCAAACGGAGTTGTTCCTCGTTAACTTCATCCTGGTAGGTTGTCACCCTATGACTAGCCATGTGCACTTCCGCGGGTATGACTGCTTCAGCTCCATAAGCTAACTTGAAAGGAGTTTCACCTGTTGGGGTTCTTGCTGTCGTCCTATATGCCCATAGAACTCCTGGTAATTCATCTGGCCATACTCCCTTTGCCCCCTCAAGCCGAGTCTTGATTATTTTTAGCAAGGATCGGTTTGCAACTTCAGCCTGGCCATTTGCTTGTGGGTGGGCGGGTGAGGAGTAATGATTCTGAATTCCAATGTGTATGCAAAAATCTTTGAAGAGTGCGTTATCAAATTGTCGTCCATTATCTGATATCAACACCCTGGGCACGCCAAACCTGCACACAATATTCTTCCACACGAAGTTCTTGACGTTTTGCTGCGTGATATTAGCTAAAGGTTCTGCCTCTACCCACTTGGTGAAATAATCAATACCCACCACAAGAAATTTCATTTGCCTCACACCTATTGGAAAAGGGCCCAGAATATCTAGTCCCTATTGTGCAAAAGGCCATGGGGCCGTCATTGGGGTTAGGTATTCTGATGGTTGTCTAGGGATGTTGCTAAATTTTTGGCATTGGTTGCAGACTTTGACATAGGCCTTGGCATCGGCTTGCATGTTTGGCCAGTAGTACCCTGCACGGATGATTTTGTGAACGAGTGATCTGGCTCCTGAATGATTGCCACACGCTCCCTCATGAATTTCTCTGAGGACATAGTTTGCTTGGTCTGGTGCCAAACATTGGAGATAAGGCCGAGAAAAACCCCTCTTATACAACACCTCATCCATAAGAACGTACCTGGCCGATCTTACCTTCAGCTTTCTTGCTTCGTCTTTTTCTTCTGGAAGTCGTCCATCTCTCAAGTATGATATAATGGGAACCATCCAGTTTACCTCGCTCTGCACCTGTTGCACCTCTGGGATGTCTATGCTTGGCATGTACTGAATCTCATCAAACTTGTCATGGGCTTCGCTTGCCGAAGCTTCTTTGGCTAGCGTATCCGCTTCCATGTTCTCCTCCCTTGGGATCTGAACGAAGTTAGTTTCCTCAAATTTTTTCACAAGTCTCATTACCCTGCCAAGGTACTTCTTCATTCGTTCTTCTTTAGCCTCGTACGCCCCATTCACTTGGCCCATGATTAGCTGAGAATCTCCCAGGACGAGTATTGATTTTGCCTCCACGGACTTGGCTAATTCTAGCCCTTTGAGAAGAGCTTCATACTCAACTTCATTGTTGGTTGCTTGATACTGCATGCGAACTTTGTATTTCAGTTTATCCCTCTTTGGGGATTGCAAAACTACACCTATGCCTCCAGCGTGCTGTGTAGACGATCCATCCACGTGGACGATCCACTTCTGGTTGCCCTCCATCTTACTTACATCGTCATGACTAGGGGTGAACTCTGCGATAAAGTCCGCCAGAGCATGACCTTTTATGGCATGTCTAGGTTGGTACTTTATATCGAACTCACTGAGCTCGACAGCCCATTGAACCAGTCGTCCCGCAGCCTCTAATTTGTTCATTGCCTTTCTGAGTGGATGATCTGTCATAACATTGATGATGTGGGCCTGAAAGTAATGCCTTAGTTTTCTGGAGGCTGTCACCAGTGCGAAAGCCAATTTCTCCATTAGGGGATATCGTCCTTCCGCTCCTCTCAGTGCTCTGCTTGTGTAGTACACCGACTTTTGAATCTTTCCTTCCTCTCTTATCAATGCTGAGCTTACTGCGTGTGGAGTTACTGCCAGGTACAAAAATAACTCTTCTCCTGCCACGGATGGACTTAGCAACGGAGCGGTAACGAGGTATGGTTTCAAGTCTTGAAAGGCTATCTGACACTCGTCCGTCCACTCAAATGCTTTCTTCAGTACTTTGAAAAACGGCAAACACTTGTCAGTAGCTTTTGAAACAAACCTGTTGAGGGTAGCAACCCGTCCGGTGAGGGATTGAACTTCTTTAACATTGCATGGAGGCTTCATGTCCAATATTGCTCGAATCTTATCAGGGTTCGCCTCAATTCCTCTATGGGAGACCATAAATCCTAAGAATTTCCCTGACGATACCCCAAAAGCACATTTGTTAGGGTTCAACTTCATGCGATACTGCCTCAACGTGTTGAACGTCTCCTTCAGGTCATCCAGATGTCCTTCCTCGTTCTGACTCTTTACCAACATGTCGTCGACGTAGACCTCCACATTCCGCCCAATCTGCGGACAAAACATGTGGTTAACTAGTCGTTGATATGTTGCTCCAGCATTTTTCAAGCCAAAGGGCATTACTTCATAACAAAATAGTCCCTGACTGGTGATAAAGGACGTCTTCTCTTGGTCTGCTTCGTCCATCCTTATTTGGTTGTATCCCGAGAAAGCATCCATGAAACTTAGTAGTCTGTGGCCTGCAGTAGAATCCACCAGTTGGTCAATCCGTGGCAGTGGATAACTGTCTTTGGGGCAAGCCTTATTTAAGTCCGTAAAATCTACACACATTCTCCACTTGCCGTTCGCTTTTTTTACCATTACCACATTGGCTAACCATTGGGGGTAGTACACTTCTCGTATAAATTTTGCGGCCAACAATTTCTGTACCTCCTCTTTAATAGCAACGTCCCTTTCTGGAGCGAACACTCTTTTCTTCTGCCGTACTGGCTTAAAAGAAGGATCTACATTCAAACAGTGAGTAATGACACTGGGATTTATACCTGGCATGTCTTCACTACTCCAAGCAAACAGATCAACATTTTCCTTCAAAAATTGGACGAGGTCCTTCTTAACTTCATCTCTCAAATCTGCTCCAACCCTGGTACACCTTTCAGGGTAATTCTTGTTTAGAGAAACATTTTCTAACATTTCAACGGGTTCTGCCACAATTCTCTTTTCTTCAATGTTCATGGATTGGATTTGCTCGTCCATGGCTAGCATGGCCAGATAACATTCTCTTGCTGCCAACTGGTCTCTTTGTACTTGCCCCACCCCATGCTCTGTTGGGAACTTCACTGACAAGTGGTAGGTTGATGTGACCGCCTTCCAACTGTTCAAAGTCGGCCTTCCAACTATGGCATTGTAGGAAGATGAGCAATCTACCACAAGGAAGTTTACATCTTTGGTGATTTGTTGCGGGTACGCCCCCACCGTCACTGGTAAAAGAATAGTGCTTACGGGTTGTACCTTCATTCCACCAAATCCCACTAGAGGGGAACTGGCAGGACGAAGCTGATCTCGTCCCAGCCTCATTTGCTGAAAGGCTGGATAATACAAAATATCAGCCGAGCTTCCATTGTCTACTAGCACTCTTCTAGTTTTGTAGTCCGCAATGAGGAGGGTAATGACAATGGCATCGTCATGAGGGTGATGTACTCTTTCTGCATCCTCATCTGTGAAAGTAACTACTTGTTCATCCGCGGTCCCTGCTCTCGGTGATTGTCCAGAGAGTTGGACGCTCTGCACCACTTTCAAGTACGTCTTCTTGGATTTGGACGACTGTCCTGTTGAATCTCCCCCTACAATGACTCTTATCTCCCCAAGTGGTGGTCGTTGCTGCTCTTCTACCTTACCCTTCAGTTTCTCGTCCTTCTGGTCTCGTCCCAGGAAATTTCTCAACTTCCCTTGCCTGATGAGATTTTCAATCTGTTTCTTCAAATCAAAGCATTCGTCCGTATCATGCCCATGATCTCTGTGGAAGCGACAATACTTGTTCCTATTACGCTTGTTAGGATCTCCCTTCATCTTCTCTGGCCACTTCAAGGAAGGCTCGTCCTTGATCTGCATAAGGACCTACTCAAGTGGTACATTCAAAGGGGTGTATTGTTGATTCCGTCCTGAAGAACCTGGTTTCTTGCTATCTCGATCTCTCCTATCTTCTGTTCGTCCCTTCTTTGGACGAGGGGCTTGCTCAGAGTGGCGGACGGGATTTGCCTCCATTCTTTCCATTCTCTTCCTCTTTTTAGCTATGATCGCGTCTTCTGCGTTCATAAAATTTTAGGCTGAATGGATAAGTTTGGCCATGGACTGAGACTCTTTTTCATAAAGTTTGTGTATAAACAAATCAGAGTTAACTCCATTATGGAAGGCTGCCAGCAGTAGCTTGTCATCTACCTCGTCCACAGTCAGTGCTTCCCTATTGAAGCGTGTGATGAAGGAACGCAGGCTCTCATTCTCTCCTTGCTCTATGGTTAGTAAGCTAGACGAGGAACGTTTATGTCTTTGTCCACCAATGAAATTATTTACAAACAATTTGCTCAACTCCTCGAAAGAACTTACTGAATTCGGAGGAATTTTGCTGAACCAAACTCTTGCAGGCCCCTTGAGGGTAGTTGGAAACGCTCTACACATTATCTCATCCGGAACCCCTTGAAGATGCATGGTAGTCTTAAAGGTAGCAATATGGTCAAAGGGGTCACGCATGCCATCATATGAATCCAAGGAAGGCATTTTAAACTTTGGTAGTAAAGGATGGCCATTGATGGACGCCGTAAAGGGTGAATCAGTTCTGTGAACCAAATCTTCTACAGGATTAGTCCTTCTCATATTCTCCCTCATTTCATCCATAACCTTCCTCATCTGGTCCACTTCCCTCTCTAAATGTGGTACCCTCCGTGAAGCAGTGCCCCTTGATTGACTTTCTAGTTCGACATTTCTTTCATCTTCCTGACTTTGTTCTCGCTCCTCTCCATGAATCTCATGGGGTTGCCTTCTGAGATTAATCTCCCTCCTTAACTCTTGATTTTGGCGAGTCAGTTCTGCCATGGCAGCGGCCATGGATTGCATGTGTTGGGCTGATGAAGGTTGCATGACAGAAGCCGATTGACAGTCATGATAAGGATTACTAGAAGCATCTTTGCTCGGTTGAGGGCCTGGACTGGTGACCCTTGAACTTGTCCGGACCATTTCAGCCCTTTGTCGGAGAAAGAAATTATAGAATTCAACAATGAAACTCAAATGTAAAAAATTCTAAATCTACTTCCCACAAACGGCGCCAACTGATAATTCTTCAAATATCAGTGGACTGAAAGTTCCGGGCGTTGGTAATCCGTTGAGTGAATACTGAAAAAACAAACAAGAGTCAAAGGGGACCGGTGGGGGCCGGTCAAAAACCCTCCGATGGCAAAGTCAGTAAATATGGATTTCCAGTGAGTAATGAGAATTTTTCTTTTTGGAAGTGTCTGAATGTCTACCTTCACGTAGAATGACCTTTATATAGCATCTATCTGAAGCGGTTATTTCTTCAACCATCGTGAGGATTTAGAGAATTCGGAGATAACTTCCATAACCACCGGGGAAGTTACCTTATTTGTACCGGTGCATCGTAACGATAAACCTAAGAAACACCGCTCCATAGTAAACTGGTGTTCATTAATATAATACGATCGTCCGTCCATTATTGTGGACGGACTAGCTTCGTCCGTCCTTAACCAGGATGGACGAATGTATCTGCAAGCCTAGGGACGAGTAGATTTTAGTACTCGTTCGTTCCTAATAAAGGATGGACAAGTGAGCTTCGTCCATCCCATTACTCCTTACGGACGACCCCACACGGACGAGATAAGACTTGGTGCTTTATTGCACTATCAGATGTAACTTGAGATCAGGAAGGAAGGTGCTACCTGCTCATGGGAATATAATTAGCACAATGGTTAGTTCAGGTATACAAGCAACAAAGTTTTACTCATTTTTGTCAAAAGAACTTGGTGGTGCAAATAATGTTAGGTTCTCTAGGCGAGATTGTCATAATTTTGTGCAAACAAAAAGAAAAGAAATTATGGAAGCTGGTGATGGGCAAAGTATTATTAATCATTTCAAAGAAAAGCAAAGTGAAGATCCAATGTTTTTTTATTCGGTGCAAGTAGACCAAGATAATAGAATTGTAAATTTCTTTTGGAGAGATGGTAGATCAAAAGTAGATTATGACTCTTTTGGGGATGTTGTTATATTTGACACCACTTATCGAACTAATAAGTACAACTTAATCTGTGCACCATTTGTGGGAATCAATCATCATTGGAACAATGTTTTGTTTGGTTGTTCTTTTTTATCAAATGAGACAACTCGGTCATTTATTTGGTTGTTTGAGACTTTTTTTACTGCAATGGGAGGTCGACAACCGAAATCTATTTTTACAGATCAAGACCAAGCGATGGCAAATGCTATTAATATGGTTTTCAGTGAGTCTCGTCATCGACTTTGTTTATGGCATATTAGTAAAAATGCTCAAAAAAATCTTGTTGGAATCTATGGTATTCTAGATTTCAATCAAAGATTTAATCATTACTTATACGATGGGTGTTCAAATGAAATGGAGTTTGAGTCAACTTGGAGCAAAATGATTGAGATGCATAATTTAAAGGACAATACATGGCTGGACAGGTTATACCAAATTCGAGAAAAGTGGTGCCCAACTTTCAATCTCGATTTCTTTTCTGCAAAGATGAAGTCTACCCAAAGAAGTGAGAGTACAAATAGTGTTTTTCATCAAATTATGAAAACATCTATGCCTCTTATTGAAGTTATTAAATTTTATGAGGAAAAGGCAGCACAAATGTGACAAGATGGAATAAATGAAGATTTTCGTTGTAAGAATGGTGCACCTGGGAAAATTCATAAGAGCATTCGCATCAGATCAGTTATAGTCTTCTAAAATACATATACAGTGCAAATTTTACACATTTTGAGCAAAAAAACACCCACATTAGTGGGTGTAAAAATGTCTAAAACCGGCCATATTTTTCCATGAGCTCCCGTTCCCGTGTAAATATACACGGGTACTGTAGCTCGTGTATATATTAAAATAATATTATCTATTCGCACCAATTTTTCTCTCTCTTCTCCGTGCTCAACAACCTCAGCTCCTCCTCATCTTCTTTTCCTCAGATGCACATAAACAAACCCACACACAAACACATCCATACGAACAACTCAACACAGATACACTTGCTCAAAAAAAAAAAAAAAACAGAGATACACGAGCTAGGGAGATCGGAGCTGTGGATCGGAGCTTGTGATCGGAGCCTGATCGGAGCTAGGGAAACCGGTGCTTGTGGATCGGAGTTAGGGAGATCAGAGCTGGGGATCGGAGCTTGTGATCGAAGCTGTGGATCGGAGCCTGATCGGAGCTAGGGAGACCGGTGCTTGTGGATCGGAGTTAGAAAAAATCGGAGCTGTGTAGAGATAGACCGAGAGGGAGACGAGATGGGTATAGAGAGATAGACCGAGAGGGAGACCGAGAGTGAGAGTGAAGCTGTGGAGATCTGACCAGTTTTATTTAGAGATTGGGTCTTGTTGTTTGAGGAGTGAAGCTGTGAAGATCTGAGATGGAGATAAAGAGAGAGATGAGTAGAGAGAGATAGCAACAGATCAGAAAATTGGGTAGAGAGAATGAGAGAGAGAGAACGCGTATGTAAATAGGTAGTTGAGAGAAATAATAAAAAAATTGGGAAGAATGAATATTTTATTAAAAGATCTTGTAAAATAAATGAACTGATGTGGGTGTTTTGTAAAAGTGAATGTGTAAAATAGAATGTGTAAAATAGAAAAAGTAGGTTTTTAGTGTAAAATTGGATGTGTAAAATACACATACTGATGTGAATGCTCTAAGCATGGGGGCATTTTAAGTCATGCTGCTAAAGTTTATACTCTTGCTTTGTTTGGAATGTTTGAAGAAGAGTTTAATTCAGGTATGGGATTGAATTGTGTTGAAACTAATCATTGTGAGGATAACTTTACATATTCACTAAGTAGTGGGGAGAATAGAAGTATTCATATTGTGCATTTTAACCGGGCTGAATTAAGTATTTATTGTGATTGCAAATTATTTGAGACTTTGGGGTTGTTATGTTGCCATGCTTTAAGAGTTTTTCTTATGAATAATGTGAATAATATACCCGACAAATATATATCAAGTAGATGGACAAAAGATGCCAAGAAAAGGTTGTGTTGCTCTGTTGATTCATTTAAATCAAATGAGAAATCGACTCATGTATTGCGTATGAGCAACTTAAGTCTTTTGTGGTATAAATGTTGTGATAAGGCTGCATTGACTGATCATGGGACCAAAATAGCAATGGATAGTCTAAGTGAGCTATTATGCAAGCTTGAAAAGAGTTCAGTAGATACAAATAAGGTGGAAGATGTTGGTAAAAAATGTTCTCAAGATCTCATACATGATGATGATGTGCAACCTTGCTTAGATGGTAAGAGACCAATCCTTGATCCGCCACATGTGAGAAAGAAAGGGATAACCAATTTTAGAATAAAAAGTCAACTGGAAAAGAAGCAAAGAAAAAAGAAAGTGAAAGATGCAACCACTTCAAAAGCTCCAAAAACTATTTCTATGGTACATGGTAAGTACAAAACTAGTGCTCAAGCTTTTTTTTTTCTTCTTTTTTGCTTGTTGAGTTTAACTATATGTTCTTACTTCCTCTCTCCTTTTTTTTTTTTTTTTTTTTTTAAGAAAATGTTCAATCCTCATTTCTTCCCCCGGAGACATCTATTGCTAATCCTGTGGTTAGCTCTACAACAATGCTTCAAGAAAATAATTTGAAGAAAAGGAACATAAAAAATGTGAAAGATACAACCACTTCACAAGCTCCAGAAGCTATTTCTATGGTACATGGTAAGTACAAAGCTAGTATTTCAATTTTCATTTTTCTTATTTTTGCTTGTTGAGCTTAATCATTTGTAACTGTTTTTGTTTTTGTTTTTTATTTTTTTATATTGAAGATGTTCAAACATCATTCTTTCCCCCGGAAATGTTTGTTGCTTATCCCATGATTAACTCTACAAAAATGTTTCAAGAAAGCACCTCAATGTCACACTTGAATCAAGTACATTCTATAACCTTAAACTTTTTATGTTAGAGGGGGAGAAGCTTTAATATGTGCTTTTGTTTATTTTTTTACCCTAATATTGTTCTCTCTTTTTTTAGGGCCCTACTAAAAATTTCTGAAGTATAAAGAAAAACTCTTTTGGATAGTATTTTGGACAATATACTGCACAGCTCGTGGATAGCATCTTTGGACAGTTTTTTGGACAGCATTTTGGTCATTATTGCACAGTGGAGGAACCTCTTAGATAGCATATTTGACTTGAAAATTTTATAGATAACATAGCTGAAAATTTGGACAAGTGATTGCATAGCCAAACACTAATTATAGCTGTCATTTTGTAAAGCTTTTGTAACGAATGAAATTACTCAAACATGATAGATTTTGTATATGTTTGAGTAACTTCTAGTTAAAGACTAATTATATGCGGATGATAGAAGTTTTTAATGCAAGAGTACCTTTTATTCTTATATATTAGTTTCTATATGTGCATGGTGGTGAATTGCAATGCTAGATTGTTGCAGGTGTTATATTGTTCCAGTTAAGGGAATGATATAGTGAATGGCAATATTTTGGTGCTAAACTTTTTTTTGTTGTTGTTATTTTGATAATATAGTGAATAGCAGGTGCTAGA
Organism: Quercus glauca; assembly: GCA_023736055.1. Taxonomy (NCBI): domain Eukaryota; kingdom Viridiplantae; phylum Streptophyta; class Magnoliopsida; order Fagales; family Fagaceae; genus Quercus; species Quercus glauca. The sequence continues at coordinate 23,506,561 of CM043315.1, forward strand.
CTTTTTTTTGTTTTTTGTTTTCTTACAGGTGGAGGAGAAGGGGATTTGTTTTTTTATTATTCCAAGGGAGAATTGTACAAGTGTGTTTTTTATTATTCTTGGAATAAGCATCTTTGCTATAGTTACATTGTAATTTGGCACGAAACTACTAGGAAATTTTTTCCAGTTATGAGTTTATTAGTTTATAGTAGACCTTGATAGCAATGTGTTGCATTAATGATATAATGGTTGTATAGAAATCATAAGTGATGACTGAGTACAATGTCAAATATGTGGCTCAAGTTAGTGGCTAAAGTTAATGGCTTTTCAATCACACATATAAGCTTTAATCTTTGTAGGAGATCCTAATTGGATCCCACTTTGCTTCTGCTACATCTGGTTATGATGAAAATGTTGCCATTGTCTCAGTAATTGGAATACTCGTATAAATCGACATTATTAATTCCTCCAAAAAGTACAATGTGAGATTTTAGGAACAAAGTGCCATGTTTATTTATTTTAATCTTTCAAAACAGACAATCCATTAGATGGATGACAAAGTACATTACAAATTATAACAATAACATTAAAATGGTGATACATTTGATCCAAATTAGCTAAATTTTGGCAAAATCTTTTTGTGCTCCACTGTAGCCCCATTGCACCAAATCATAGGATTCACAATAATTACAAATGTAATCCACTATAACAACAATGCAATCCTCAACTTTTTCTCCTCCTTGTGGTGTACAACTAACTTGTCTTGATCAACTTTATCTTTATCAATCTTTTGCATGCATTCTTGACTTTCTTGTAGTTAGCATATTATTCTGTTTAGACCAACAAAGAATGCCCTCCCTAATTCAAACCTCCCAACTCTCTTCTTGGTAAAGCTTGGAACTTTCTTTCCCTACAACCAACAAACCAACAGGTAACACATTATAATCAATAGAACTTAAAAAATTGAACTCAAATAACTATTTTACTATGTAACTGATCATCAAGACCATCACTCTAGTTTAAGAAAGATAAACAGATATTTCTATAGTACCAAGAACTTACCAAAACTCAAAACCCAAGTAATGCCTAGGCAATAAAAATTCTCATTCCTATAGCACATATTATTTATCTTATGGGACTCAAATAATAAGAGACTGCATCACCTCAATTCTCTAACCATTCAGTGGGGTTGAATTTAAACCATCCAAGGAAACATAACAGCAGTTCTCTAACATGGTTCAAAGAAACATAAAAATATAATCTATAAGATATATACTAATCAAACATCGCCATCATATTAACAGAATTATAATGTATACTAAACATAACTGTAGCACCTACGGGTTAGGCTTGAGTTTGGATGTGGAAAAGCCAAATTTTTAGTCCACATCCAGCTTTGTTTGCAGTAGGAGTAGGATATGTAAGGTAGAAAGCTTATTTTTGGGCATCTTTGTCAGTGCATTTTTCCTCATTCTTACCATAACACATACTTTACATGGTATTTTATTCTCTACTCATATGCATCACAATTGGTCATATACAATAATTGATTCAGAATCTGAATGTGGTATTTCTCACGACTAAATAATCATTGCTTTTAGTTGTGGGGGATATTCTATTTCTTAGAATTTAATGAACTCATTCACAACAAGATTTGCTTGTGTGGTCTCCACCTATGATTAGCTAGCTACCTATACTTGTGTGCCTTGATGCAGGAAAAAGAGGAAATTACTGGACAAAGCTGACTAGGCATTGCCAAGGTTAAGCTTTAACCATAAAAGGAACAAAATAAATGTACTATATTACTACTTTCCTGATTAGAAATTGCTAAAGTGGTGATGATTATTATTTATATGCCACATCTATGTTATCATCTAAAGGAGTGGTGTTCCTTCCCAAAACAGCCGGCAAATATTGCCAATCAACTTCATTTTTCTTTTGCTTTTCCATGGGGATATGACATTACAAACTCATTTCGGTTATAGGCTACAAAGAAAATAATTGGAGATTGAAAGTAAGTTGTGATATACTCTACAATAAAAAAGATATAGCCCAACGTAGAATCAACTTATGTCCGTAGTCAGCAATTTAAAATGCATAACAGGGGCAATTTATCAAGCATGTTATATGCATGATTTAACTAGAGCATGAACCAAAAGGCAAGGGAGGTTTGTCTTGGCCAACAAATTACACACAATCAAAGCATCAATATTAATCTAGGCAGCCCAATCCCATGTAATGTTTATAGAGATTGATAATAAAATAGAGATACAAACTAAAGCAAGGAATGATAGCTAATAAACTCCTAACTCTCAGTTCCAAACCCCAACGCCATCAGAATCATCTCTTCCCGAAACAAAAACACCTAAATCTCACCCCACAACAAACCAAAACCAAATCCATCATCATACAGATCTTGCAACATCAGGTGTTCTCATCCCATAACAAAACAAAACCATTTCAAGTAAGATTTGGTTATAAAAATAAGACCCTTCTAAGGGGAGATTATGGTGCCATATCCAACATCATAAAAAGATACCCTTTTATTTTCGGTAAGAAAAAAAAATTTTAAAAATGTGAAAAATATAGAAAATAACTAGAAAAAGAGAGAAGAAAACCTTCTTGTGACATCAGGTGTTGGATGAAGCGAGAAAGCTTCCGGAGTTGGGGATTGGAAGCAACGAGAATGAGAGACGATTTTTGGGCTTTTTCAACTAGACAAAGTCCTGTCTTGTCGAAACTAGTGATGTTCGGCAACGTAGCTCCGGCAGCGATGCTAGGCAACGACTGTGGAGGTTTGGAGGAGAGAGCGCAGAGATAGAGAGAATTTTTATTTTGCAAAAAGGGAAATGCGTGTTGTTACTGGGAGCTGGCAGGGTTTTGAAATTTTTAGGGGCATTTTTGTCTCTTTATTTTAAGTGACAGAGTATGCTGATCTTCATTTTTAATACACGTGTCAATTTATTATTGAACTTAGAAACATCGGATGGATGCTGAGTTGGAGATCCAAAAACAACATATACTTTCTCTCCTTTTTGAGGACATGTTAAAAGTTCATTAACTTTTCCTTCTTGTAAACGGAAGTTCATCAAGCATGATTTATTCTACATTACTGTATGGGGGCATAGTACTATAAGAGTAAAAGAGAGACCCTACCCAGATCAACTAATCCACGTTAATCAAATCCCCGCAAGGACATCACGTTAAACAATGAAATTATTTAATCAAATTAAAGAGATATTTCAAGCCAGTGAAAATTAAGTCTGAACTAGATGGCATGAAAAAGCAAAACACAGCCAAGGAGACGGCATATCGAGAGCAATTACTCATTCAGTTATCCCCTCAAATAAGAGTCCCCTGTATTCCCCAGGCCTCTCCAGTAGAATGTAGCTCAAACTTCAACTTGATAGCCAAACCAAATTTTACAAAAATCCTATGGGCTCAGGGGAATAGTTAAACAATTAAATTAAAGGTGTGTAATTGAGAATGAGAGAGAGATGCAAACATATTGACTAATAATTTAAATTATTTAAAACTGAAGGATGAAGTACACCCAATTTCGTTCATTTGTCATGTCCAACAAAACAAAGCAATAAACCATCCCAACTTTCATGAAGCAACAACTGCCTAAAATAAAACTAGGGCTTCCAAGCAATCCAAAACAAAAGAGTGTAAAGGCGCAGGGATTGGCACCATCCTTTCCGTCCCATGCTTTCCACAGTACTTAAGCTTCAGCAAATCTGCAAACCAAGGTGAATAAATTTAGTCTCACAACTTCTTGAATGAAAACAAAATTATTGAGCATCCCCCAAATCATTAAAATCCAGAACTTTACCCTAGCTCAGAGAGCTTCAAGTGAGCTTCAGCATAATCAGCAAAGAAGGCATCTTCATCCTAAGAGTTAAAATAAGATCAACAGCAATCAGAAAACTACAAATTAATCCATCATTAGTGAAATCTCATTGACAACTAAGAGACACGGAAAATACATACTGCAGCATATTTTTCAACAAGGGGGCGGAAGACTGGGTCAGCGAGAAGTGCCTTATCAGTAGGCAACTGCAGAAGACCTTCCTTCTCACCACTCAAGAGCTCCCTATCAAGTTCAAGAACATATTTTAGCATTGTGAAGCACATAATAAAGAACAAACACAACGCAAATAAATTAGACCATGAAAGTCAGACCAGGACAGGAAACTCACTTAAAGTATGAGTTGTCAAAGATGAGAGGGTTAACAGTCCATGGTCCCTCAAAGCCAGAACGCTCCTTGTGGCACCTTCCCTACAAAAACAAATTCACATAAATCAATAACATTGGTAACAAAGCCCCAAAAAAATAAGAAAGCATTATGATTTCAGCACAACAGATAATTCCAAAGAGTTTGCAAGCAATCCACTAGGAATCATACTAACCAAAGTGTGTCCACCAGAAAGAGCAACAATGTCCTGGTCACTAAGGCCCATTTGTTGGCCAAACACAACCCTCAAATGGTCAGAACCTGCATCATCAATTAAATAAAAGTCAAAAATAAAGCATTCTATAAGTTAATTTCAAAGTTCATGCCATTTTGATTTGGGAATATCGCCTAGTACAAGAATACTAACCCTTTGTGGCATCGGGAAGACGTCCCTCTGGAGGTGGCTGAGGTTTGTCCTGAGGATACAAAACAACGCCAAATATCATCAGTGACTGATGATGATGATCAATACAAACAACAAACCCATGGCTCCCACAAATGACAACATTGCAATTAAATGACAAATAAACAAAAACTACACAATTTCATATTCTTGTAACAAAAGCATCTACTTTCAAATATTCTTTTCCCAGGAGTAAAGAGAAAAGGACATCAGAAAATTCAATAGTTTTTAAAATGCAAAGCCGACCAAATCAAATAAATTAAGCACAAATCTCCTCACACACAAACAAACAAACAAACACGTGACATCAAGAAAGTCAAGACCAAAAGTCGGGATGATTGTGTGCGTTTGGTACACAATATTATTTTTCAATAAACGAAACCAATCAAGTCAAAAAGTAACAAACAGAACAACGAAACTATAGCGAGAGTAAGGCCATATATTCCTAAAAGCAAACCAGAAAGTATGCAACACACACAAACATTATAGAAATTGAAAAACCAAATTCCAAATAGCCAACACTGACCTCGCGTCCTGGGTGAAAGGGGACCTCCGGCCCACCAGTGATTTCAACAGCAACAACCCCAGCCAACTAAAATTTTTTTAAAAAAATAATAATTAATTAATTAAAATCCAATTAAGATTAATTAAAAATCTAAAAATTTAAATTATACTATAAAATAAAATAAATAAAAATAAGAGTACCTGGTAGAAATCGGCGTAAGAGAGAGTGGGGAATTGCTCCTTGATGGGCTCCAAGAGCCTGACGGCGATGTCGAGGCCATTGTTGGCTTCGTGGCTGAGCTCAGCTGCGTGTTTCATGGTTCCGAATGGACCTCCGGTCTTTGTCTTCTGGTCAAAGGTACCAGCTGAGTGCCACCTGTACACCCCCAATCACATCATACACCGTTAATACCAACAACAAATCCTCACCGTTGAAACTGAGTGACTGTGTGTGTGTGAGAGAGAGATCGTACGCGATGCGGAGCATGAGAGGAGCGCAGTGCTTCTCAGCAATGAGTCCCCTGAGCTTCCTCCTAGCCTTCTCGACGGTCTTCTGGTACTCAGCGCTCACGGTTGGGTATTGCTTCGTCATTTTTCAACGAATCTACAAACCAAACAACCAAATCAGAAACCCAAAAAATACATACAAAGATCTTCGATTCAAAAATGCAGATCGATCAAAGAAACACAAACACGCACAAATAGAACACAAAATAGCTTGATCCTTGATCGATGGAGATCAGTAACGAACCTTGGGAAACAGAGAAGCCGATTTGAGAACTGAGAGAATTCAAACCCCAGAGAGAGAGAGAGAGAGAGAGAAAGAGAGAGTGGCACGAGTCGAACACAGGCCTGGGAGAATGAGGTTATAAAGGTAAAGCTAAAAGGCCTGTAGAAAAGAAAGTTCTAGTTGTTTTTTTTAAGGCCGTTGGATTAAGACGATCCTGTGGATAGTATTGGTTTTGGATTTAAACGGCTGTGATTAGTTTGGACAGCCAAAAATGTACGGCCAAGCTTTTGGGGTTGGTGTAATATTAAAATAGAACAGATTTATATATATATATATATAAGAGAGATGAAAACTCCCATAAAAAATAAATAAATAAATAAATAATAAAAAAGAGAGAGAGAGAGATGAAAATGGATATAAAATAAAGGTCAAGAGGGTATTTAAGGAAACATAATATAAACTGAACAAATCGATTGACTTGTTGGGGTAATTGACAAAAAAATGATGAGATGGTCCACCGGGAAAAAAGAGAATTGGAAACTTTGGAGGTGGAGTGTTATTAAATGACTAAACTACCCCACTTATTTTTCTCGAATAAGGATTTGCTAATAAATAAGTTGCACTAACTAAAACCAGATTTTTATTTTTATCAAAAATAAAAATTTACTAAAACCAGATTTACAGCTAATAACTACATGTTGCACTAACTAAAACCAAATTTTTATTTTTATCAAAAATAAAAATTTACTAAAACCAGATTTACAACTAATATCTATCTGTTAGTTTTGATAAGCTTGTAACTTGTAAGTCAAATCTTGGAGAAGATATTTATTATCAAATGATACCATATCAACGATATTAAAATTCAAAAAATGTGAGATATGTCAGTAAAAAATAACTAACCGATTAACAATTGAAAGACATGTATTAGTGAGTAGCTATTTTTATACACATGTTTCTCATTTATTAAGTTTTGATACGGATGACATTGTATCATTTGATACAAAATACTTTTTCTAAACCTTAGCCATCAATCTAATAAAAAATGAATTTTATTTTAAATAACTTAAAATAATTTTTTTAGAACCAAAAAATATAAGTATCAAATAATTAAAATTTTTATTTTAACAATTTAACATGAAATTTTTTTTATTGAGAATAATTTAGCAAGAAATTTGATTCAAGGGAAAAATAATTAACCGTACAATTTATATGGACGTGTCAACCCAAGATTGTTCCTCTTTATGTTACTTCATTTTGATTTTCCTTAAAAAAAAACACTTTTCCACATAAATGCCTTTAATGAATTAATAGAAGAATTTGATTAAGGGCAAAAAAAATTATTTATATAAATTTTTATAATTAGGAAATTACATAAATTAAGAAACACTAAGAAGAAATCACATATAGTATAAAATCCACCAATCTATCAAAATTAACAATACTAATAAATATAGTAAGTGGAGCAAAAAACAAAACAAAATCTCAAGTTTGTGATACTCCCGATATGACTAAAGCATCAACACACTTATTTGTTTTCTCAAACACGTGCTTGACTTCTATATGATGGATCATCCACAATTGAACTCACACCTAATTAACAAAATGTATAATAACCAATTCAACTCGAGACTGTCTGATTAATCCGAACTAAGAATGGAAGACAAGACTTTTCATTTGTTCGTTAACAATAGGCATAAAAGCTTCTTCTTTGAATACGAGAGAGATTTGTTGAAGCAATACTAGTTTTAGTGGAAATAATATTGCCTATGTGAAATTATATATCGATACCAAAAAAAAAAAAAAAATTGTTCATTATAACTAATATTTAAGGTTGATTAAAAACTTAATCAATAAATTTATTCAAAATTTTTTTTTATTGATAATAATTGAGTCTAAACAATCCAATTTAAATTCAAATCCTTTGGTTTGATTAAATAAGTTCACAATTTAGTGTAGATTAAGTGATAAAAAATAATAATAATAAAACGGTAAGAACCTTGACAAACTTTGTAAAGGTGTTTCTAAAAAAATATTTTAGAGGTTGTAGTTTATTGTTTTTCTTTTAGATTAAATATCTTAATTCAATTGAATGTGTCAACTAATTGTTAGTTAATAACATCCTTTCATTGTTTAGTTGCTTAGTTTTATCTCATTTATTTTTAATTCACTAACATTATCTTCTATTTTTTATAAGAATACTAAGTATTTAACATATACACACGAGGATAATGAAAAATGTCCTAAAGAAACTGATAATTGTGTATATTTAAAAGGCTCTTACTGACATTAACTAGTTTTTTTATACATGAAAATTTGGGTTCGAAGTCTCTCCCCACTATTTAATGGTTAAATAGATGTTAATAATGAGTTTTTTTTTTTCTTTTAGATGTTTAGTTTATTTGTTTGTGTAGAATTCTTAAGATGTGTACTTTTAAGAAATAAAGGGCAAAAAAAAAAGATGAACTTTTTTACTTATAAAAATTTAAAAAGAAATTAAGATGACAAAAAGAGAGCTTTTTTTTTTTTTCCTTTTTTAAGAACATATAAAGAGATAAAAAGAGCTGTAATAATATTCCATTATTCTAAGGAGAGCAAAGATAGCATGATAATTCTACTAAAAAAACCAAGACAGCATTGATGGAAGACTGAGCACATTTTAGGAGTCCGAAAAAAGCGTTTCACATAAATAAAAGCTCACTGTAAGGTTATTTTTGTCATTTACCTCTTCAAACGGATTAGGAACTTTCCAAGCGTTAAAAAAAATCTTTTATCACCGAGTGTGAACGCGTTTCAAGTTCAGAAGATTCGGTTCGAGCAATGATCAAGTCACCCGACGAAGTCTACCACTTTTGTCTCCCCCACTAATTTGATTGGGCCACATACATTACATAGAAACCTTTCATGCTTGCACGTGCGTTATTTTTCTAACTTTTTTGTTCAATAATCACGGCCAAGTTTTGATATCGTTGGGTTGTAAGTAGATCGCCACGTGAATATGAATACAACTGTGACGGATTTGAGGGTGAGAAATTTCCTGGGCGTATCTGCCACGTTGACATAGTTCGCAAAGGACTTTATTACGTCCCGCTCTGAACGTTGATTGATTGATTTTTTTTTTCTTTTTTTGTTTTGAGGAGAAGACACACAATGAAATAATAAATCGATGAGAAACGTTGATTGATTGAATTTTCCCTCTTCTTTTTTTTTATTTTTTATTTTTGAGGAGAAGACACAATAGAATAATAAAACAACAAGAAAATTTCTCTCTAAACCCATCAAATTATTCTTATATTTTTTTATTTGACGTGAATTTTAATAAATTTATTTTAAACTATAAAATTTTAAAAAAATCAATGATTAATAATTATGTTATCAATCTTTTTTTTAAAACAACTATATAATCAATAAAATATTTAAATTTTAAAATTTTACAATTTTAAATTATGCATAAAAAATATATTTATGAATTGAATAATAATTAATATTGAATTTGAATGAAATTTAACATGCATATTAAAAATATAAAAAATATATAATTTAACAGATTAAATTTTTAAAAATATAATTATGTTAATTTTTTTTTTTTGAAATTTGAAATGTTTTCATTTTTTTTTTAACTTTCGGCACGCATAAAAAGAAAGAAAATAATTTACTATTAATTAATTTAGATAAATTTTATTTTATTATGTATGTCCTTAATAATAGTTTGTAGTAGTACGATAGACTAGTGGCAGATGGGGGCACAACCGCACAATTGCATTTTTGTAATATGGAAAGGAATATCCAAACTTTCACGACTCACGAGAAGAAGAAGTGAGCACCTTGTGGTCACCATCAGACGAGGCTGCAGCCCACGACAACTCAAATCTATTTTGATTTTAAAAAACAATAAATGTGGGTAGTACACTATTAAGTAGTATCGTGCTTCACCAAAATTAAAGTAGTATCGTGTAACACATATTTTGTCATAATTATTTTATGTAATAGATTATGATTGATTATATGTTATTATAATATTAACTTATGTATTTTTCTCGATTACTCAATTTATCGCATAAAACAATTATAGCAAAATATACACTACTTGTATTATTGTTTTAAAAAATAGAATTTTACTCGACGATGAGTAGGTTCTACCTAGCATTTTGTTTGTCTTTAGCAAACAAGAAGATGAATGAAGGTAGGATAGAGATTCATTTCATAATTATCATCACCAAGTTTGTAAAGATTATATAATAAAATTTGTAATTATTTTTAAATTTAATTAGTAGAATTTATTATTATATTCAAAAAATAAAGATGTATCACAATAATTACTCATCCAAACACATATGGATGGTTTAATATGCAAAATTATACGTTCTTTATTGGACATGCGCAAAAGGATATTCACATATCCTAAGCAAAATAAGCTAATAAAAATATTATAATATAAATACAAATGAATGGTGTGTTATGCAACGTACACGTTCCTTCTTTGACATGTACAATAAAAACTTATTCACATGTCGCGTCTATTTAGCATGATTAATTTTGCAAATTTATTTTATTATTCAGCTTATTTTTGCTACTATTTATGAGTCTAACTACACTTTTTGGTACTATTTATGAGTCCCACTATACTATTTCAGTTAACTTTTACTTTTATTTATGATGATGTTATAAAATAGCCAACTTCTAAACTCGTCCATATGGCTCGTCCTAAGGAAAAGGATGATTTGCCCATAGATAAGCTCGCCCGTCCATCTAGCCGGATGGACTTTCGTCAAAGGGTAAGCTCGTCCGTCCGGTTAGAAAGATGGATAAATATTCTGAACATTCTCTTAAGTAGCCTCCGTTTTCTTGTCAGACTATGAGTGTTCTCCTCAATAAGACGGTTATAGTCATTAAACCTCAAATAATGTAACTTCCATGGCAGTTATGGAAGTTATTTCCGAATTCTCCGAACTCCACAATGGTTGGAGAAATAACTGCCTCAGACAAACACTATATAAAGGCTTTTCTAAAGGAAGGTAGGGTATTCAGACATTTTTAGAAAAAAAGCAAAGTATCAGAAGTATTTTTCCCTTTCTACTTCAACCCACTGACTTTATCATCGGAGGATTCTAGACCAGCCTCCACTGGTTTTCTCTAATTTTATTTGGCTTTTCAAGACTCAGCCTTCAAAATCATCAACGCCCGGAGACTTTCGGCCCACTGATTTCCAAGGATTCATCAGTTGGCGCCGTCTGTGGGGAAGAAATTTGTCACCCTTGAACTTCATTTGTGAAGTTCTATGATTTCTTCCTCCAACAAAGGGTTGAAATGGTTTGGACAAGATCAAGGGCTACTAGTCCAAGCCCTCAAGAGAGTAGAGACGCTTGCAGTAACCCCCATCATAACCAACAATTGGCGCCTGCCATGCAACCTTCATCTGTCCAACATGTGCAGTCTATGGCCGCTACCATGGCGGAATTAACCCGCTAGAATCAGAAATTGAGAAGGGAAGTTAATCTCAGAGGACAACGACATGAAGCCTATGGAGAAAGGCATGGTCAGAGTCAAGGAGATGGAAGAAATGTAGAGCCAGAAAGCCAGTCGAGGGGTACTGCACCAAGAAAGGTGCCACACTTGGAAAGAAAAATGGATCAGATGAGAAAAGTTATGGATGAGATGAGGGAAAACATGAGGAGAACTAACCCTGTAGAAGACCTAGTTCACCGAACAGACTCCCCCTTCACAGCCTCTATCAATGGCCATCCTTTGCCTCCGAAATTCAAAATGCATTCCTTGGATTCGTATGATGGAACGCGTGACCCTTTTGACCATATTGCCACCTTCAAGACTACCATGTACCTTCAAGGGGTTCCAAATGAGATAATGTGTAGAGCCTTTCCCACCACCCTCAAAGGGCCCGCGCAAGTCTGGTTCAGCAAAATACCTCCGAATTCAGTAAGTTCTTTTGAGGAGTTAAGCAAATTGTTTGTTAATAATTTCATTGGGGGACAGAAACACAAGCGTTCCTCATCCAGCTTATTAACCATAGAGCAAGGAGATAATGAAAGCCTGCGTTCCTTTATCACACGCTTCAATAGGGAAGCCCTGACTGTGGACGAGGTAGACGACAAGCTACTATTGGCAGCCTGCCATAACGGGGTTAATTCTGACTTGTTCATTCACAAACTTTATGAAAAAGAGCCTTAGTCCATGGCCGAACTCGTCCATTCAGCCCAAAATTTTATGAACGCAGAAGACGCGATCATAGCTAAGAAGAGGAAGAGAGCTGAGAGAATGGAAACAAATCCCGCTCGTCACTCCGAGCAAGAGCCTCGTCCAAAGAAGGGACGAATAGAAGATAAAAGAGACCGAGATAATAAGAAGCCAGGCTCTTTGGCGCGGAATCAACAATATACCCCTCTGAACGTACCATTTGAACAAGTCCTTATGTAAATTAAGGACGAACTTTCCTTGAAGTGGCCGGAGAAAATGAAAGGAGATCCCAACAAGCGCAATAGGAATAAGTATGTCGCTTCCATAGAGATCATGGGCATGACACGAACGAGTGCTTTGATTTAAAGCAGCAAATTGAGAATCTGATAAAGTAAGGGAAGTTAAGAAATTTCCTTGGACGAGACCACAAGGATGAAAAATTGAAAGGAAAGATGGAAGAATCATCACGACCACCGCTAGGAGAAATCAGAGTTATCATAAGGGGAAGTTCAACAGGCCAATCGTCCAAGTCTAAGAAGGCATACCTGAAGGTAGTGCAGAGCGTCCAACTCTCTGGACGGTCGCCCAGAGCAAGGACCACGGACAAGCAAGCAATCACTTTCACGGACAAGGATGCCGAGAGAATTCACCACCCTCATGACGATGCTATTGTCATCACCCTCTTTATTGCTGACTACAAGACCAGAAGGGTGCTGGTGGATAATGGAAGCTCGGTTGATATTTTATATTATCCAGCTTTTCAGCAGATGAGATTAGGACTAGACCGGCTCCGTCCAACGAGCTCCCCCTAGTAGGATTTGGTGGGATGAAAGTACAGCCTGTGGGCACCATTTCATTACCAATGACAGTGAGGGCATACCCGCAAGAAATCACCAAGGATGTGAACTTCCTTGTGGTAGATTGTTCGTCCTCCTACAATGCAATAATTGGAAGGCCAACTTTAAACAATTGGAAGGCAGTCACATCTATTTATCACCTATCGGTTAAGTTTCCAACAGAGCATGGAGTAGGACAAGTGCAAGGGGACCAACTAGCAGCAAGAGAATGTTACCTAGCTATGTTGGCCATGAACGAACAAATTCAGGCCATGAATATTGAAGAAAAAAGAGTTGTAGCAGAGCCTACTGAAACGTTGGAAGATATTTCCTTAGATGAAAATAACCTCGAGAGGTGTACCAGGGTTGGAGTAGATTTAGAAGTAAAGATTAAGAAAGATCTCGTTTGTTTTTTGAAGAAAAATATTGATGTGTTTGCTTGGAGTCATGAGGATATTTCGGGTATAGATCCTAGTGTCATTACCTACCATCTGAATGTATGTCCTTCTTTCAAGCTAGTGCGACAAAAGAAGAGGGTGTTTGCCCCTGAGAGAGATAATGCTATCAAAGACGAAGTTCAGAAGTTAGTCGTAGCAAAGTTTATACGAGGAGTGTACTATCCAGATTGGTTGGCCAATGTAGTAATGGTCAAAAAGGCGAACGACAAGTGGAGGATGTGTGTAGATTTTACTGATCTAAACAAAGCTTGCCCCAAGAACAGCTATCCATTGCCGCGCATTGACCAGTTGGTGGATTCTACCGCAGGCCACAAATTACTTAGTTTTATGGATGCTTTCTCAGGATACAACCAAATAAAGATGAATGAGGCCGACCAGGAGAAGACATCCTTTGTTACTAGTCAAGGCTTATTCTGTTATAAAGTAATGCCCTTCGGCTTGAAAAACGCTGGAGCAACATACCAACGACTGGTCAACCACATGTTCCGTCCTCAGATTGAACGAAACGTAGAAGTCTATGTGGACGACATGTTGGTGAAAAGCCTGGACGAGGAAAAACATCTAGACAATCTGCAAGAGCCCTTTAATACATTCAGGCGGTATAATATGAAGTTGAATCCCAGCAAGTGCACTTTCGAAGTAGCATCAGGGAAATTTCTTGAATTCATGGTTTCACACAGAGGAATCGAGGCAAACCCGGAAAAGATTAAAGCAATTCTAGATATGAAGCCTCCGCAGAGTATCAAAGAAGTCCAGTCTCTTACCGAACGAGTTGCTGCCCTCAACAGATTTGTTTCTAAAGCTACTGATAAGTGTTTACCATTTTTCAAGGTTCTAAAGAAAGCATTTGAGTGGACAGACGAGTGCTAAAGAGCCTTTCAAGACTTGAAAACGTACCTTATTACGGCTCCGTTTCTAAGTCCATCCATAACGGGAGAATAGCTATTTTTATACCTGGCAGTGACCCCGCATGTCGTGAGCTCAGCATTGATAAGAGAGGAAGGAAAAGTACAAAAGCCAGTGTACTATACAAGAAAAGCGCTGAGGGGAGCGGAAGGACGATATCCACTAGTAGAAAAGCTGGCTTTCGCACTAATAACAGCCTCTAAGAAACTAAGGCATTACTTCCAGGCTCATGTCATCAACGTCGTGACGAATCACCCACTCAAGAAGGCAATGAACAAGTTGGAGGCTGCAGGACGATTGATTCGATGGGCTGTCGAGCTCAGTGAATTTGACATAAAGTACCAATCAAGGCATGCCATAAAAGCTCAAGCTCTAGCAGACTGCATTGTAGAGTTTACCTCAAATTATGACGATGTAGGGGAGATGGAAGACAGCCAGAAGTGGATCGTCCATGTCGATGGTTCATCTACACAACACACAGGAGGAATAGATGTGGTTCTGCAATCACCAGAAGGGGATAAACTAAAACACAAAGTTCGCTTGTAATACTCAGCAACTAATAATGAAGTTGAGTATGAAGCTCTTCTCAAAGGGTTGGAATTGGCTAAGTCTGTAGAAGCAAAGTCAATACTCGTCTTGGCAGATTCTCAGTTAATCATAGGCTAAGTGAATGGGATGTATGAGGCTAGGAAGAAAGAATGAGAAAGTATCTTAACAGAGTGATACGCCTTATGAAAAAAATCGAGGAAGCTAACTTCGTTCAAATCCCAAGGGAGGAGAACGTGGAAGCCGATACCTTTGCAAAAGAAGCCTCAGCGAATGAAGCCGTGGATAAGTTTGATGAGATTCAGTATATACCGAGCATAGACATTCCAAAAGTACAGCAAGTGGAGAGTAGAGGAAATTGGATGACTCCAAGTGTATCGTACTTAAAAGACGGACGACTTCCAGAAGAGAAAGACGAAGCTAGAAAGCTGAGAGTGAGGGCAGCTAAGTACGTTCTTATGGACAAGGTTCTTTACAGAAGAGGCTTTTCCCAGCCTTATCTCAGATGTTTGGCTCCAAACGAAGCAAACTACATATTATGAGAAAATCATGAAGGAGCATGTGGCAATTATTCGAGAGCCAGGTCATTCGTCCATAAAGTCGTCCGTGCAGGATATTACTGGCCAAATATGCAAGCTGATGCTAAGGCCTATGTCAAGGTCTACGATCAATGCCAACGGTTTAGCAATGTCCCCAAGCAATCATCAGAGTACCTAACTCCAATGACGGCCCCATGGCCCTTTGCGCAATGGGGACTAGACATCCTAAGTCTTTTTTCGCTAGGTGTAAGGTAAATGAAGTTTCTCGTGGTTGGTATTGATTATTTTACCAAGTGGGTAGAAGCAGAACCCTTAGCTATCATCACACAACAAAATGTCATGAACTTCGTATGGAAGAACATTGTGTGCAGGTTTGGCGTCCCCAGAGTGCAGGTATCCGACAACGGACGACAATTTGACAATGCACTCTTCAAAAATTTTTGCATACACTTTAAAATTCAGAATCACTACTCCTCGCCAGCCCACCCACAAGCAAATGGCCAGGTTGAAGTTACAAACCGATCCTTGTAAAAATAATCAAGACTCGGCTTGAGGGGGTAAAAGGAGTATGGTCAGACGAGCTACCAGGTGTTCTGTGGGCATATAGGACGACAGTGAGAACTCCTACAGGAGAAACTCCTTTCAAGCTAGCCTATGGAACTGAAGTAGTCATCCTTGCAAAGTGCACATGGCCAATCATAGGATGGCTGCCTATCAGGACAAGAATAACAAGGAGCAACTCCGTTTGAACCTTGATCTAATATACGAGGGAAGGATGGACGCTGAACAAAGGATGGCAAGGTACAAAAACCTTATGGCTAGGCAATATGATGCAATGGTAAAGCCAAGGCGATTCAACATAGGAGACCTCATCCTGAAAAGGGTCTCCTTAGCAACAAAGAACCCAGCTCATGGGAAATTGAGACCTAATTGGGAAGGTCCCTACAAAGTTGTCAACTACAAAAGACAAGGATCCTATTACTTTGAGGCCCAAGATGGGAGGAAGTTGGAGCATCCTTGAAATGTTGAGCACCTGAGGAGATACTATCAGTAGAATGCCAGCCTAGATGAGCATAACTCCGGACGAGCCTAGAGACTTTAATTATTTGTCTATCTACATAAAAGACTTGTTTATCTATATATTTCTAATATTGCTTTGTTATTATGTTAAACTTATGGACGAAGTTATGGTTTGGCTTGTGTTTGTTTTCCTAAAAAGGCATTAGTTTCTAAAGTGCATGCCTCGTCTATGAATAATATTTGTGTAATGAACAATATTTATGTTATGTACATAGCGTTGTGCTTAAATTCTAGGTTTCCACTGCTTTTTGTTGAGATTAACCCAGAAGAGAGCTAAGAGCTCAACATAAATAAATTCTCTGGACGCAGGAATGTACTGTCAATTTTCATTAGGGTCAAACAAAAAAGCATACCCATCCGAGCCTTGGACGAGCTAATGCTATAGACGTGAACAATGGGCTAGTTAAAGCCTACTGTATTAGTTCAACCCATGAACGTGAAAATGCATGAGCAAATATTTAAATTCTATCAATAAGGACACCAACCAAACAATCCAGCCTATGGACAAGTAAAAGGTTAGGCCTTGTCTTTATGAAATGAGAAAATTAGCCAAGTCTAAGGACGAGTAAGGTTGATACTTACCATTTCGCATGGATGAATTATACTTAATGAAATTCAAAAGAATGGAGAAGTATATGTTCATGTTTAAAAAGGGAGGAATTCATTCTATGGACGAGCTAAAATTCAAAGCCTATTAAGGGAATAGAAAGTCTCGTCTATATTATAATCGAAACCAGAAATAGTCAACCAAGGACGGACGACCAACGTCCAAACATCCTTGTGAAATAAAACTTGTTTAAACAACTCGTCCTAAAACAATGGACAAGCTTAATGTATTTGTATTACATAAAGGTCTTAAAACAGGGGACCAAATAAAAAGAAAATACATTCAACAATTTTCTAAGTAGAAGGAGCATCAACGTTGGAGGCGTCATGAGGAGGCAGGGTCATAGCATCGTCTTCAATATAGGCGTCTTCAAAGCCGATTTGAAGGAAAGAACTAGTGGCAGCATTCAGATTAAGTTTAATGATGCAAAAGTCCACTTCAGGGAAGTTTTTCATAGCATCCATTCTAAAATCTTCAAAGCCTGCTGCATAGTTGGAGTCTAAGAGATCAGTGTATTGCTTGGATGCCTTGAATTCAGCCACTGCATCTTCTTTTACCTTGGAAAGAAGAGTACTCAGCTCGTCATTTTTTTTCTGTACATGATCAAGACGAGTCTCCTTCTCCACTGCATCAGTTCTCAACTTCTCAACCAGGTTCTGTAACTCCTTTATCTTCTCTTTGGCTTTTGCAGCTACCTCAGCCCATTTTTTAGATTCGTCCTTCACCTCTTGAATTCTCATCTCTAACAAGACCCTCGTCTTGTCCAATTCTGTAGCCTGCCTAGACACTGCGATGAACTTGGACATGGCCTACAAGAGAGACATAAAAATGCTGGGTTAAAAAAAAAAAGAAAAAAAAAGAAAAAAAAAAAAGAAAAAAGAAAGAAGACGAGACGAGAGTAAAATTACCTTAAAAAGATCATGAACACCTGAGTGTTCAAAATCTTTCAGGGACATGTCATAGCAAACATTTATATCTTCTTCCTTTACAGCTTCCTTGAAGCATTCCCAAGCCAAGTCCTCATTCTCAATAATGTTCGAGGGAACTCTTGGAGGAAGCTGAGACGAGACGGAAGCAGTCGTCCTAGGAGGGGTCTTGGACGAGGTAGTCTCAATTGGCGTGGACATGTCCACATCAACTATTTGAACGGAAGGATGGGACTGAGGGAGGTTAGGCTTAGCTACTTTAGACGACCTATGCTTAACTCTTTTGTCACGACGACTGGGGAGACTCCCCAGATCCAAGTTTTTTGGGAGAGACTTCCTCTTTTCCCCAGTAGATGGACGAGTCTGGGATGGGATTTCAGCACGATTATCCCCAACTGGTGGATGAATTTGAGCTTGGGCCTTAGGACGATCCCCAGCACCTACAACATCTTTTCCTTTGTTTCCTTTCATTGTTGCCATTCCTCTATAAAAATTAAAAAAAAAAAGGGAGAAGAGAAGAAAGAAGAAGTTTTTAGAACTAAAACAAAAAGGAAAAGTGTATAAGGGGTGCTTTGAGTTTAAAACTTACTTCTCCTTACTGTAATCTCGTGTGCAAGTGCCTCTTTAGAAGGATTAGGACCTAATTCCCACTTAGCCAATCGTCTAAGCGTCACTAAAGAATGGAAATTCCTATCTGCGTATAGACGAGCTCTATGGACGCGGTCACGATGAAACTTGCTAAGAGAAGGTCGTTCAACAACTGTGAAGGAACAAGAAAAAGTTAGATGTAAATAAATAAATAATAAATAAATAAATAAATAATAAAACAAATGGAGGGACTTACCCTCAGGACAAAGGTTCCCTAGGTCCCCAGCATAACGACCAAAGATATCCCGGCCAACGTCCATAGGATTCCCGACCCAGAAGCCAAAGACGAAGAAAAACTCCGTCTTCCATTTTTTGTCAAACAAGGGCAGGGACTTAATTATTCTACAATCTTTGCCCCTGGCTGTGAACTGGTAGAAGCCAAGGGACTGATGAATTTCTGAGGGTTTATAACAGTAAAGGAACTCGTTTACAGTAAGCAAACGATCCCTTCCGAATACCTCCCTCCACAAAACTTGCATAGAGATGATCAATCTCCATGTATTAGGATTGAATTGGCATATTCCTAAACCTAACCTAACCAATAACTCCCTAGTAAAAGCATTCAAAGGAAACCTTAAACCCCTCAAAAGATAAGCTTCATAGACGCTTATCCCAAAGTGAGGATCACAACACCATTCTCCACGGACGGGCAACCTAGGGTTAAGCTCGTCTGGGATCTGGTACCATGTTCTAAGATTATTAAGTCTCTGCTCGTCTGTTTTGGAAGGGATCTCTACTGCACAGCTATACACAGTGACTTCCTCCTCGTCCATAGGGCCAGACGGAGGGACGTTGGACGAGGTGCCTGCCTGGGACCCCGAGGCCTTTCTAAGCTCTTCTTGTATGGCCTCCAAAGGAAACCCAGGGATGCCAAAAACATATTCCTCATCCGAGGAGTTCCCCCCACTACTATTACTAGAGCCACCAGAACTTGTACTGTAACTACTTTCGTCTTGATACTCGTCTATAGCTTTCTTTAAACTATCACTAGACGACATTTTTGAAAAAGATCAAAGAAAAACCTAAAAGATGAGAGAAGAAGGAATACTTGACTCTAAGACGAATAGAGGCTATGGACGCGAGGAAACTCTTAGGCGAGGCTCTAGATGAGGAATGTCAAGGAAGAAAAATCTCAGAAGTGTGAAAGGTAGTGGAGGGATTCCACTATTTATAGGCAACCCCACAGGGCATTTGAAGCGACACACACCAACCAGAAGATAATGCGTGGCGTACTCCTCAAAAGAATAAAACAACACGACCAGAAACCAACAGAATTACGACATGTGGCACGTCCAGTCATTGACATAAATGCGTCTAACCAGAAGGTGATCTGAAAACATACATTTCCTTAGACGACCTATGGACTGAGGGCAACTGATGATGTTATAAAATAGCCAACTTCTAAACTCGTCCATATGGCTCGTCCTAAGGAAAAGGATGATTTGCCCATGGATAAGCTCGCCCGTCTGTCTAGCCGGATGGACGTTCGTCCAAGGGTAAGCTCGTCCGTCCGGCTAGAAAGATGGATAAATATTTTGAACATTCTCCTGAGTAGCCTCCGTTTTCCTGTCAGACTATAAGTGTTCTCCTCAATAAGACGGTTATAATCATTAGACCTCAAATAATGTAACTTCCATGGCAATTATGGAAGTTATCTCCGAATCCTCCAAACTCCACAATGGTTGGAGAAATAACTGCCTCAGACAAACACTATATAAAGGCTTTTCTACAGGAAGGTAGGGTATTTAGACATTTTTAGAAAAAAAGTAAAGTATCAGAAGTATTTTTCCCTTTCTACTTCAACCCACTGACTTTATCATCGGAGGATTCCAAACCGGCCTCCACCGGTCTTCTCTGATTTTATTTGGCTTTTCAGGACTCAGCCTTCAAGATCATCAACACCCAGAGACTTTTAGCCCACTGATTTCCAAGGATTCATCAATTTATAGTACTTTTAGTAAAAAGTTTTTTTTTTTTTGGTAGAAATGGAATATATTAAAAAAAAAAAAACTAAACAGCAAACAAAATATCAGGACAAAGCCTGTTTACAAACAAACCAAAAATATCAACCTCCAAAATAGTAAGCAGGTCCACAGGTGGACTAGTAAAAATGGAAAAATCATTCTCAAGGGTTGTGCCTAGCTTAGCTAAGAAGTCCGCACATCTGTTGGCTTCTTTGTAAACATGCCTGACTCTCGCTTGGGGAATCTGGGTAAACAAGTGCTTACAGTCTTCCATAATAGAGGATATAATAATGTTCGTATAGCTTTGCGAATTAAAGGCATCAACCACGGCTTTTGCATCTAACTCAATGCAGACAACTTGGGCTTGAATTTGCAAACAGAGTAGAAAGTCGTCCCGGAGAGCCCAAAGCTCCGCCATGAAGCTGGTAGCAGTCCCAATCTTCCTAGTAAATCCGATTATCCAATTGCCATTACCATCTATGATTAATCCACCTCCTCCAGCCAACCCAGAGCTTCTTAGAGCCGACCCGTCAGTGGTAAGAGTCAACCAACCATTCCTCAGCTTCTCCCATCTTACACTCTTCACGATCATTCTTCTAGTAGCTAAATGATTGCAAGCACAGAAACCAAACTCCAAGGCACTGTCCAAGATTACTTTAGCCAGATTCGGGTTCAAAGTTTTATTCCTAAACACATGTTGGTTCCTATCTTTCCAAATCATCCAAATAGCAAAAAGAAATACCTGAAACCATGGGGCGTGACCTGAGCTATGTTGTTGATTTCAGCAAAATAAGTGAATCACAAATAGACCCGTCATGTAATTAGGCAAGTGAAGAAAAAAAAATAGTTGATTTTAATTGGTTTTTTTTTTTTTTTTAGTTTACATTCAGTTTGTTTCGATATTAACTTCTTCTTCTTTTTTTTTTAAATGGCATTTTTCAAAAAGTATTTAAAAAAAAAACTATCTCATTTTCCTATATTTGGTTGTTTTCAATAGTTGCTATAGGGATATTGGGCCCAGAAGTTCATTATCTATTTGTACATTGGGCCTATGGCCCAAACCGATGACAAGGTTTTGTCCGAAGAAGAGGAGTCTTTGTCAGAAGAGACTGTGTTAGTAAATAAAAAGGTTAGTTTTGGCCATAACAGCTCAACAGGATGAGCCAAGGATAAATGTCTCATCAGTCGACCAAAGCTGAGGTCCGAAGAGGAAGTCTATCAACTAAGGTAACATTCCAGGAAATTCTGTCAGTACAGATAAGCATTGTAGAGACATCGAATAGGGAGGAGTCCTAAAATATTTAAAGATAAAATTGCTGCCTCCGCATTAAATGCACTGCAGCTAACTCTTTGGCCACATTAATGTGGAAGTGATACCTGAACAGTGGATTTCAGCCCTACAGCTACTATATGAAGACTTATAGAAGGTGCTGATGGGACCAGTATCAACACCAACTATCTAGCATACACGTGGAGCAAAGAGAGGAAAAGAGAAGAGAGTATAAAAGAAGAGGGGAGCAATGAAAGAGGGGGATCGAAAAATCAAGAGAGAAACACTGTAACAATCTAGAAACTGACTTGCAACTACATAGAAGAGCATTATATAAGAACTAGTCACCTCGGACTTTGTCGAGGACATTTCTTCTTATGTTCAAACTTGTCTACTTTCATTCCTTTGTCATCAACCTACTTAACTTATTGTTTGATTAACTAAAATCCAGTTTTTCCAATCCATCATCTACAAATTCATTGTATTGGACCTTTTGGGTCTAAGTCCATTCATACTTGGGGCTGGGAATTCATACTAGTCCTTACAGTTTCCATATTACCTTTTAACTTTCTTTATTTAGTGTGACATGAGGTAAATTTGTTTTCCATAAAATATTAGCAAAACATGGTTTTTAAAAAATAAGTTATACTTTTAATAGAATTGTTCGTTGATCAATGATAATTTTCATTTGACATAATTTTTCCCATTCTATCAAACACAGGGAAACACATAAAATTATCTTTACAAAAGATTTTTCATAGAAATATTTTTCTAATGCTACTAAACACAATGCTGTTTGTTTCAATAAAAATATCTTTCCTATGTTTGGTTGTTTTCAATAGTTTTCATATTACCTCTTAATTTCTTTTATTTAGCATGGTCGTGGCATAAGATAAAGTTGTTTTCCGGAAAAATTTTGCGAAAAATAATCTCTAAAAAATAAGTTATATTTTTAATAGAATTTTTTGTTGATCAATGATAGTTTTAATTTGACATAATTTTTCCTATCTATCAAATACACAGAAATGCATAAATGATAAAACTATCTTTACAAAATGTTTTTTATAGGAATATTTTTTTTCTGATGCTACCAAACACAATTTTGTTTGTTTTGATATTAACATTTTATATATATATATATATATATATATATATATATATAAAGAATCATTTTTTAGAAAACTATCTCATTTACCTATTGTGGGGACTAGAAGAATCCCCGTCCAGGCCTTAGGCCCAATAATGGAAAGGGCCATAGGAGCAAACTGGGCCAAGCCTGTATGTTTGAGAGAAGTCCCAAAAGACAATAGGTTGTGAGAAAGAGGAAGCTGAACCATCCTCCATATCCAAGAAAGGAGAATACCACGGGAAAATGATTTCCATGGAGAAAGAAAGGGACAAACCTTACTTGAGGCGAGGTGCATGGATGATTCACATGTAGCTTCCAGACGATACCCAAGACCGTGGGAAACTTCTAGAACATGCAAGAAGGTTGAAGAACTTTGTCCCCTCATTAATGATGGGGTTCTTACCTAACCTCTACCGCATTAAATACAAGTAAGACAGCCTGAACAGTACAAACAACCCCTAAAAGTCAAAGTTCTAGGATAAGGGTGGGGAGGAAACTGATAAAGTTATGGAAAATATCCTTGAGACTCTGGCAGGCAACATGACAGTTGTAGTGATAAGAGTAAGGATTAAAGCTATAAAAGAGGGAGGAGAGGCAAAAGACAAGGGATCTAGAAGAGGGGGGGAAGGAAATATTTAGAAGAAAAAATAGTCAGAGAAAGTGAGTAAGGGTAACACCACAGGAACATGAGAGTTATCTATTGTAATATCTAGGTTGAAATTGTAATATATGAGGTCAAAGAAATCAATTGCTTGAGTTTCCCATTGTAGAGTGTTTATCCCTTATTGTTTACTTATATGTTGGTTATTTGAATAATTGTAGTGAGAATCCATAAAGAACTCCACGGGGGCCAGTTTTTGCGTCCCCACACCTGTTTTTGGTAGCGACCTTGAAATGAATTGAAAAACCACAATAGGTTGTCTATAGTAGCAATTTAAAAAGCGCTGCCATTAAACTGCCGTAATAAGTTAAGCTATAGAGGCAGCTTCTAAAAGCGCTGCTATGGCTCTCTTACAGTGGCGGTTTTCAAAACCGCTAGGGAAAAAACACTGGTGTAGAATGAGTTTTTTGTAGTGTAACTTTCCCTTATTCTTTTGCTTCGAATGAGATAAAGTTGTTGTGGGTCCTCTTTTTGGTGGTTCCCTGCCCAATGTTGATAGGGGATCCTGGGTCACCAAAAGGGACGAGTGGATTTTGGTTGGACTGGACTTGGCTCACCGCGACCCTTTTAGGTCGTTATATGAACCAATCTATGCACAAGAGAAGTGAACTCCACAACACACACACACAAACACACACACACACACATATATTGGTTGAGCAAATAATGAAGGAATAATAAATATACAATGCAAAGTAAACAATGGTGATTATGAATGCCTCAAAGAAGATTATATTTCATTTGATTAAGTCAAGTATTAGAGTACATTAGATCCTACTCTGTGAGGATGTTCCACAAGGCTCAATAAAGCTCAAAGATCACAAACTTGACTAATCTCCTTTGGAATTTCAAGACTTGTGAGGTTTGAGTCCCTTTGAATCCAAGTAGCTCCTCAAATATCTTATCACATGATCTTCTACAATGCCTCTATTCTCCACTAGGAATTTAAGACTCTTTTCTTGTATTTTTCTCTTTTGATTCCTTATGTCTGAATGCCCTTTGTCCCCTTAGCCGCTCCCTTTTATACTACTCTTGGAGGGCTTTTCAAATTACTATTCTTTCTCTTTGTTTTTTCTAGGTACTTGAGTCAGCCCCCCCTTTATCTGAAATATTGGTGGCTGATCATTTCCTTATTTCCTCTCATTTCACTTTCCTAGGAACTCATACCTGAAAGTTCATTCACTAATTTTCTACTCATGGGAGCTCCTTCCTTAGGTAAACCCAAATTCTCTTCTGAGGTCAATGCTTCTTAAACTTCCTTCAAGACCTTAAAAGGACACTTCAAATGTCCTGAGGCCTTAATGTTAACTTTTCACAATTTGGCCTTTTTCCGGAAATGAAATGGATTCCTTCTTGCAAATGGTGGACTTGAAAGGCCTCTGGCCACCTCTCTCTTATTCCATGTTTTGTGCCTTATTTGAGGTTCCTTAGTTCCTTCACCAAGTCTTGATCTTGAAGCCATCACTTGTCTCTATCACTTCCTTCTGTATCCCAAGAGCTTGACTTTGACAGGACTTCCCTTGTTTTCTCTTCCTCTTCAAAATAAGCGTGCCTTGTTCCCAGACCACCTCCTAAGCTGTCCACATCCTACTCAGCATCCTTCAAACTTACCTAAGGACCCACTTCCTAGGAATGGAGGACCCATCCGCAGCCTAAGCCCAAGTCCTCTCCCTTCCCAAGCTTCTTTATCATTTATTCTTCCTTTTCCCATTGGGCTTTTTGGGCCTTCATGCCCTTTTTATTTTATAGGCTAGGCTTCCTTTCTATTAAGGCTCAGGCCGTCCATTTTCTGTCTCTATAGGCTGAGATTTCTTTATCTTCACGGGCTAGGCTCCTTGTCACATTTTGGACCTCAATAATTGTTTTCTTTACTTAGTTTATTGTAAGATAGAATTTATAGAAAACAACTCTATTTCATACGAAACTAAATAAGAAAAATTAATAAATAATTTTTCTTTAACCTATTTTTTTATACTAACAAAAAAAAAAAAAACATATATATATATATGTGAAAAATTATCTTCACATAAGGGTTTTTATTAAAACAAATGGAGTTGGTTCAAAATGGAATTTGATATAGTCTTAAAAACTAGTTTTAAGTGACTTTAATTCTTTCAAATAGACATTTTCCCAAAATCAAGTTTAACTTTTTTGATGTTTTCACATTCATATTCTCATCAAAATCTAGTTTTAAATTTACTTGATATGCATCTTAAGTCTTAACTAAAATTAATTTTGATCTGATTCGAGACAAACTTGATATAAACAAAACTTAATTAGTTTAAAAATTGAACTGATTCTGCTTTTCGCTTCAGTTTGTATGAAAGTTGAATTAGATATGTGATTTTCCAAATATTCCTATAGACTCCACATATATGTGACAGTAGTCAGTAAAGTTGTAGATACCCATTACACAAAGTCACAAATAAAATACCAACTCTTGTGTTGGGATATAAAAAACAACTCTTGCGTTTATACCTATGGCCAATTGATGAGAATATGCTTAAGGAGACCATTATTTATATCGTATTTGTAGCGTCAACCTGATTATCATTTTTGTAGTGTTGCCCCTTCATCCTTATGTAGTGCCCGTTTGTTTCCACGTTTTGAGCCCAAAAAGCTAGTTTTGAAAAAAGCTAGGCCTAAATGTGTGTTTGGTTCAGCCCAAAACGCAACTTTTTGGAAAAAGTTGCGTTTTGGGTTTGTGAAGAAAACGCGCAGTATGAAAATGGAACTCTGAGCTCCATTTTGGAAAACACCCGTGCACGTTTGAAAGCTATCCATTGGACTCACAATACAATTACCAAATTACCCTTTCACACCATTCCTCATTCCTCTCATCTCTCTGCTCTGCCCTCTGCCCTCTGCCCTCTGCCCTCTCAATAACAAATTTCCAAATCCAAACACAAAAAAATTCTATAACAAATTCCCAAATCAGCTAAGGAAAAATAAAATTAATCCCTTGCAAATTAGGATTCCTCAAAATGCAAAACAAAAAAAAAAAATCAGAATATTGCAAATTAGGATCAAATGGAGTTTTGTACCCATCTTGCAGTGGATGAGTTCCGGTGGAGAAGAAGTTGAAGAGTCATGAGTTCCGGTGGCTCTTAGAACACGCCAAGAACGCAATCATCGCAGCAACCGACACCGAAACAGTCCCCGCCATCGTCATCTCCGTCGTAGGGACCCTCCAAATCCCAACAACCACTCGCGACTCCTCCACCACGACCACCGCCACCTCCACAACCACCGCTGCGAAGAAACGTAAACGACCGTCGGATAGCAAATTCATGGACGTTGTAAATGACGGCAGGGGAAAAAAAAAAAAAAAAAGAGGAAGAAGGAGAGCTTGGAACGTTCTGGAGTTTGGAGGAATGGCAGGGAAAACAAATGAGAAAAGAAGGATAAAAAAGAAAAGATGAAGGGTACGTGTGTGGAGGAAAAAAAAAGGAAAAACAGAAAAAGAAAGAAATGCCGAGTGTGGAGGATAAAAAAAGAGGGAAAAAAAGGGAGGAAATATTATCACAATTTTTTTATAATTTTTTCATAATAAATTTTAAGTAGTAGGTTAGTATTAGCTAATATTGGTAAGAAAAAAAAATAATTTTTTTAGAAAGAGAAAAAAATAATTTTAATAGTACGTTAAAATTAAAATTAGTATCAATTTTTATCACAATATTTTTACAATACTTTCACAATAAATCTTAAGTGGTAGGTTATTATTAGCTAATATTTGTATGAAAAAAATAATTTTTTTAGAAAGAGAAAAAAATAATTTTAATAGTACGTTAAAATTAAAATCAATATCAATTTTTATTACAATATTTTCACAATAAATCTTAAGTGATAGGTTATTATTAGCTAATATTGGTGAGAAAAAAATAATTTCACAATATTGATTTAAGTATGAAATAAACTCTCTTATATGTGCATTGTCCTTTTTGGTAATTTACCTTCAAACTGCCACTTTTATAAATGTTAGCAAAATACTCAGTTTTTTCAAAAAGCATTTTTTAACAGCTTTTATCAAACACTCAGCTTTTTGAAAAAGCACATTTTCATTATGCACTTTTTGAAAACTCCACTTTTTTATTATGCAGTTTTTTAAAAAGCTGAACCAAACTCACCCATAATGACAACTGAAAGGAGTATCGCTTTTTCCTATTGAAGTGTACAATTTAGACCATCTCAATATATAGGTTGGCGAAATAGTGGACCAGACCAGATTCGATCCACATGAAGAACTAAAGAGTTATTTTTTCTTAATTATGCTGAAAAATAAATGAATCCATTATTGGTTTAAATTAGTTATATACATACACGCATATATTTCGCATAGGCGTTGCGTATGCTTAAAGCACCCCCCCCCCCCCTCTTTTTTTTTTAAATGACAAAACTTTACATTCATCATAATTCTTGGTTGATACATTTTTCTTAGCTCAATTGGTGTTTCTAAATGAAACAGTAGGATTCAAATTATCAAATTATTTTGTGTGGTATTCTTGGTATTCAAATTATCAACAACAAAAAAGTCATTTATTTTGTGTGGTTGGTATATTTATTTTTTTGTGCTAGTGTGTGTGTTTGCATATATATATATATATATATATATATAAAAGAGTTTTAAATTTTTTTTTTTTTTTTAGGAACAAAAGAGTTTTAAATTAGTGTTAATGTGTTATTAAACTAAGCATTGGTTGGACAATAAATCAGGAGATTAGGCAAAGCCCTTTTTTTTTTTTTTTTTTTTTTTTTTGAAGTTCGATTTGTTGTGGTCCACTCGATCAAATCTATTTGATCTATTCAAACTTTAAATTACGACTGCCCCAAATACTTTGTTTGGTATGGAGGATAAAAACATGAAGATACAAAATATAAGAAAGATGGAAAGAAAATAGTAATATTTTTCATTACAAGTTTTTTTTTAATAGATGTAGTGGGTAGAGATAACATAATTTTATCTTTATTTATTTTTATAAATAGGGACTACTAACAAGAACTATGAATTGGCCCAATAAACTTTTTACATTAGGTTGAACTAAAATAGCCAAATTATTCTAACTCGTTACAAAATGGTCTATGTATGTTTCTCATCCTTCAAGAGTCGAATTGAATGTTGGTTTGGAAGTACGAAGGGCTAATGATTGAGAGTGATGGACTTTGATTCTCTCTCACACCCTATTTCTCTCTAATTTTTCACTCTTGGATGCAAAATCTTTTGTTAAGATTTTAGATGGGAATTTATAGGGGCTCTTGGTTTGTATCTCCAAAAGGGACAAGGAAGGTCTCAGTCAAATCTCGATTAACTATTAGGACAAAGGGATGGGTTGGGGGCTAACTCTACCACCTTAATTGTTTCAAAGTGGTTATTTTGCATTTAATGTAAAGGTGATACTTGGTAAGAGCATTAACTGCAAATGTGACTATTGCCTTCTACACGAAGCTAACTAAATTAAGTTCGAGAAAGCGTCTTAAGCGAGATACCCAAAGATATTCATTCTAAGAGGCAATTGAGTAAAAGTATCTCCAAGTAAAATGACCAATTTTCCTCAATTGGATTACTGGTTTTGTTGAGCAATCCAAGAGTAAAATGTTCAGTGCGATAGCTTTTTGGTTGGCCAATTGTCCTCTCATCGACTTGAGAGTTCAAGTGATACCTTGCACTTTTTGGGGGATGGAACCTGATCATGAATATGCCCCGCTAGAAAAATGTAGGCCTTATGGCCAGGGACGGAATCATGACTTGGAGTTTGGGAGGCAGCTTTGCTACTGGCTACATGTAGCAGCTCTGGCCTCCGGCTCTACTACTTAACCACTAATAAGTTTTATTTATTTATTTGTGTGTTTTTGATGTGTGTGTTGCTTATAGGTAAGGACAAGATTATTTCATTTAAAACTTTTTAAAGAATTAAGCTGTTTATTTTGGATAAAATTGGTTGATTAAGCTTAATTGTTTTTATCTTTACTAATGGTAAATTTGTTATTGGCTTAATTTTTTTAGACTTGTATATATTGTTTTAGATTTTAGATCTATAAATTTTTTTATGACCTTTAAAAGGAGGAAAATGCTAATGATATAACATTTTTTTTATATAAATTACTATGTAGTGAATGATTATTGGTAAGTTAAAAAGTGATGGGCCTAGATGCTAACCAATAAATGATGTAGAAAACTTTGTGCTCATAGCATTACTTGTAAAAGAATCAATGATAATATTAAGGGGGGCAAAATGTAATTTTATATAACAAAATTACTAAAATTAGTGCCTATGTAATATTAATATTTATAAAAAAAAATAAAAAAAATAAAAAAAAAAAAGGTCCAACCGTGCCTCTGCTTCTGCTTGTGGCCCTTCTCTAATATGCCTTCCTATGAGAGAGGATGCATATGGGCTGACCCTCTTTAATAGGCATTAAAGGTGTTTATTAGGAGGGATAGAAAAATAAGAGGAAATAAAGAAAAATTTATAATATCTATTGTATTTTTATATTAAATTGTCACTCCTTTTCTGTTATACTCTACAAAATAAAATATCAATCTATCTTTTTTTTTCTTCATTTCTATCCTCCCACTTTTCTATTATACCAAACATATTATATTTTGAGTGATCTAGATTTTATAGAGGGTCGTAATGTCCTGCCAAGTTCACTTTTATACAATTATGCTACTAAAGTTTGTGTTCCTTTAAAAATGAAAGTATTAAGAATTGAATTTTGAGCCCAAATTTACTAGGTAAACAACTTGTAAGAAATGCATATGGTAATTTCAAATCTATAACATGTATAACATGAAAAGTTTTTTGATAATTTAGTTATTACAACAAGTGGAGGAGGGGGATTTTTTTTGTATATATGTACATTGATCCTTCCATTTTTCTATTCTACCAAACTGGATTTTTTTCTAGTGTTGCAACGTAAAATTTTGTAAATTTACTGTTTTTTTTTTTTCACACCATCATTCTTATACATCTTTTTTTAATTTAAAGTTACAAATAGCCAAAAGCTCTATTAGTTTAATCTTACTAAAAATTGTTGTTCTTTTATACAAAGCAACCCAATAGTAAACGCATTAGTGTCTACAGATTCTCAAAAAGAAAATTCTTTAATAGCATTTTTATTTATTACTACTTATATATATCGCCATTTCAAAATGTTGTGTCCAAAATTTCTGTACCCTACTATACGAATTAACGATTAGTTTCTTTTAATTTCTTTCTCCAAAATTTTTTTTTTTTGGGAACTTCTTAAACAAAGTTGCATATTACATTTATAAAAAAAAATCTTTATATGTTAATAGAAACTATAAATAAACATATACACAAATGTATACGCATAAAATCGATCAAATATACACATATTTTATCATGAACACTTTTGGCTATTTTATTTTGATATATTTTTTAAAAAGTAACCCAAAAAAAAGGTTAAACATATAATTATCTTTCTTTTTGTACCATTCTTAAAATAAATTATGTTCAATGTTGATGGTGATTCATAACAAATATAATCCATCCATAAGGTTCGTTCAAGCCCAACCACGTAAAAAATAGCTTTCAGAAAGGAGAAAAGAGAAAGAGCACCACAAATGTAAAAGGAAGCCATCCAAATGGATACCAATCGTCCATAGAGATATAGGTCATCCACATCACTAGAGGGTGTGGACGATCAACAAACACTTAGTAATTCTAAGTATTTTCCATTGATCACAAGTTATTAGACTGTGATCCCTTATCTTGAAACGTGGGGTGAATTCTCTGAAATTCGTTCCACTCTCCCCCACTAAGTCCACACATCCCTCATGATGTTAGTGACACCTGACAAGTAGACCTACTTCGAACTCTCTATAAAAAGGACCCAATCTCACCAGCCTATGGTACGTTTTTACCATTCATCCACTCATTAAACTTGAGTCCTATAGATAAAATTGACTTAACCATTAGAGGGTTCTTAGCCGGTTCATCCTGATCACTTTCGATAGTCTCTTTTTTTCTTTTCAAGTCATCCATCCGCCGTTGAAACCCGGAGCATTTGGTCTACTGGTTTCACACATCATCAAATGTTATATTAGAAACAATATTTAACTTGTCCTATCAAATACCAATTGATTGAACCAACGACAAAGAGGTAATGATCTAAATTTTAAACATTGGCTAGACACCCATTTTTACTCTGTGTGTGTGTGTATATATATATTGGAGAAATGAAGGTATTCAAAGCTCTTTGAGCACTTGAATATTTCCTCGAGTATGAGTAATCCTCCTACCTCATGAAAAAAGTATATTTTGTATTAAATAATATCACGTCATCCATATCAAAATCTAATAAACAAGAGACATGTGCAAAAATAACAACCCACTAATACATGTCTTTCATTTGTTAGTAAGATAGTTATTTTTTGTAGACATGTCTCACACTTATTAAATTTTGATATTGCTGACTTAGTATCATTTGATATCAAATACCTTCTCCTATCCTCATACATACTAAGTTGTTACAAAAAGAAATCCATTGGAGTATGAATTGTTAAAATTACTTTAAGGATAACGATTGAAATTGCCATTTCACATGCTTGATGGCCAAAGAATCATTTTTGGCCAACAGAGAATGAAAATCCACATCAATAAGTGATTCGAATCTCAACCAAGCACATTAGGATTTTGAGATCAGACCACAAGATTAAAAGATCTTGCAAAACCAAGTTTCAGCAATAAAGTATTTTTAAAATGGAATTGAATAAACACAATAATGAGTAATTAATTGAGATTAGTTTTTAGAGGAATTAATTATCATAATAACATGTTAAAATCTTGTTGGTTCTAACATAAAAGAATGACAGACATCAATGCATGCAATAAAACCTAATAGATAATTAGGTATTTTAAATATTAAATTAAATTAAATATTTTTTCTCAAAATGAATATTAATTAATTGATAATTAGGAAACCCAACACTCTTAGGGTTATTATGGTTCCATAATGGCTCAATTTTGAAGATAAAGTCATAATTATCCATTAAATATATCAGAAAAATCAAAGTTAAATTAGATATGCATGAACCAGAAATCCAAGTGCAGCATACAAAACAAGAATTTCGGTACTTTGAGTCTAGAGTGTTGTATCTTCGCCATTTGTTTGATTTGTCTTATGCTTTCATTTTCCTTACCATTTTGGGGGGTTGAAATGAGTTAGATAATATTCAAAAGAATCCTTGGCCTAATTCTGAGAGACCTCTTCACATCAAATAGAGGGGAAGTCCACTCATTTGGAGGGGCCTTTGGAAGATAATTGTCTGATATTGAAGAAATTTTCTTTTCATTTTTAAGTCCCTTTGAGCCATCTTCTAAAAAAAGTCCCTTTGAGCCACAAATTTTTGAAGAAAAACCATCCATTTTTTATCTAAAATTCCATTCTCAAATTTTTAAAACAACCACCTTCCAATCTATCATCAATTGTTGTCTAAACCTAAACACAAAATACCTGAAATATGTCTCTGTCTCTCTCTGTTCTTTTTTTTTTTTTTTTTTTTCTTTTCTTTTAAATGTGTTTTAAGCACCTTAGCCTTAGGCCCTTAGCCACAAAATTGCATATTCCCAAATCACGTAAAGGCACATTCATTCTTTATGGATTCAATCAGGCAAGCCTAGTTTATTAGGCAAGTCTGTATGTTGTATTCTAAGTTTTCACCACTTTGCCTTATAGCTCGATTAGTACCTTTGCCTCTCAAATAAAGAGAGTGTGGGTTTCATAACTAAGTGCATGGTCCCCTTCAAAAGATACAAGAAGAGAGAGAGAGAGAGATAGAGAGAGAGAGATTTCTAAGAAACCAAGACAATTGAAGTTAAGGGTCTTTAAACCAATGAAACTTTTAGAGATGTCATAAGTCATTATGCATAATACAACATTATATTGAAGTTACATTGGCAAGGAGTTCTTGTAAGAAACATTCCAATTACACATACATCAAAGAAACTATTATTTCTAAATTTCAAAGTAGGCAACATATACGAGGGTTCTTGTATTCATGTTACTTTAACTGATAGTCTCTTGTTCTCAAATAATGGGCATGTGATCGAATTTCACTTACACCAAACATAAATAAGCAAGCAATTACCTAAGTGTGTATAAATTTCACAAGTCTTTAGTTTTGAGGCTTGGTCGTATTAGATCCTAAGACTCACCATCCACGGAGGTGGTTAGATGCCCTCAAAACTCTTTATCTTGTGGGTCCCAAGGTTAAGAGATCAAGTATTAGCATGCCTCACTATTGCGCAAGTGTCCCTATGGCTTGTCGAATTAGGGTATAAATTTACCATGGTTGTAATCATATCTAAAAACTCCCTTTTTTTATTAATTAAAAAAAGGCTAAAATGCAAAACTAACCCTTTAACTTTTACCTTTTGTCATTTCGGTCTTTCAAATTTTAGTTTTGTCATTTTAGTCCTATAAGTTTCAAATTTTGTCAATTCAGTCTTCCGTTAGAACTCTGTTAATTGCTGTCATCTACTAACCAAAAACAACACAATTTTAGACTTTTTTTTTAAAAAAAATTCTTAATTAAAAAAAAAAAGCTAAAAACATTAATTACAAAAAAAGAAAAGAAAAAAGAAAACAATGAAACTTAGGGGAACAACGTCATTTCCAGTTTCCTGCCAACTCTTCACCAAAAAAAAAAAAAAAGTTTCCTGCCAACTGAAAAGAATCTTAAACTGCCCAAACGTTATACTTTGAGAAGTGAGAATGCAAAACAAGCACACAAAATTAATCAAATTTAATCAAAACCCATTTCAAAATTTGCCTAGAAGAACCATAAAAATGTTAACTTTAATAATACCTTGATTGTGATCTCTGACTTCATGGGCTTACCAGCACCCAACAAAATCAAAGAAAAGATAGTGTACAAAATGAGAAACACAAAAGCAAGAACAAGCAACGATGAAGAAGACCCACACCGGTCCTTCCATGCCTTCTGGCATCTTCTCCCTCTCCCTATCTCTCACTCTCACTCTTTCTCTTTCTCCCTCTTTCTTTCTCGGTTTCTCCCTCAACCCCTTAATTTTTTTTCTCAGAGAAATCAGTTTCATGATTTGAGGCTACGTATCATATTGGTGGGTGGGGGTGGGGTTTTTTGTATTGTTTTTAATTAATGTTTTCAGTTTTTTTTAATTAAGAAATTAAAAAAAAAAAATAGAGTCCAAAACGGTGTGTTTTGGTTAGTAGATGGCAGCAGTTAACAGAGTTTTAACGGAGGACTAAATTGACAAAATTTGAAACTTAGAGGATTAAAATGACAAAACTAAAATTTAGAGGACTGAAATGACAAAATGTGAAAATTAGAATGTCAGTTTTACATTTTAACCTTAAAAAAAAATATATAGTTTTAAATCCTAAGACTCCAAACCGATGTAGTCAAGATTGAGGTTAGTAGTGAAGGAGAAAGCCTCTTAAGAGCTGATGGTGAAGACTGAAGAGGATGCTTTTGAGGATTTTGAGACCATAGAGAAACTGGAGTTTTTCCCCTTGATTTTTGTTTCATAAAAATAAATAGGGGCCAAGTCGACAATATTTGTTCACTGGTCTAAAAAAAAGTTTATCTATAGCACTTTTTTTTTCTTCGAAGGGTCAAACAATCCAAATTTTCTAGGTGTATAATTCAAATTTTAATTCTATAGTTGCTGGCTACATTTAGAGCTTAATCATACAAATTACATGTGAGGGCAATGAGTAATACCACATATACCATACGGGCCTTGTTTGGTCTATCATTTGAAATGCTCCTTTCTATGTGCCGGTACAAAAACTCTTACCATCAAGCTACACCCTTATTTCAATATCAAACGTCAATTGTATCTCATTGGATGTTCCTAAACAACATCTCGCAATTGATTTTCAGTTAAGGGTCCGTTTGGTTCCCGTAAAATATTTTCCGGAAAATACTTATTTTCCGAAAATGCTATTTTCTGGAAAAGGAAAATATTTTCAAGTGTTTGGTTGTATTATGAAAATTGTTGTGGAAAATATTTTCATGTGTTTGGTTCTATTAGGAAAATGCTATTTTCCTACCATTTTTTCACAATTTCCGGCAACAGCAACAACAACAACAGCAAATTCCAGCAACAACAACAACAACAACAACAATCAGTTCATCAAAAAAAAAAACAACAACAACACAAAACCCACAGAAAATCCACCATCCACACCACCGCAACGAAAAAAAAAAAAAATCAGAGGAGGACGACGAGATCGAGAGGGTGGCGCGATCAAGACGACGATGAGATCGAAGATGATGATCTGACCCAGAGGAGGACGGCGCGATCTCGGCGCGATCTCGCAGGCACGAACTTGGCGCCGTGATCACGATCTTGGCGCGATCGAGAGGGCGGCGCGATCTTGGCGCAATCGGTGACGAAGGAGGCGACGAGATCAAGGATGAAGGAGGCGACGGCGACGAGGATGGCGATCTGACCGGCGAGGACGTGCTTCAGGTTGAGTGTGCTTGGGCTCTCTCTCACTCTCTCGCCGGCGTTTTCTCTCTTTTGTGCGTTCTCAATCAATTTCTCTGGCTCTTTGTTGTGTGTTTTCTTATTCTTTTTCGTTCTCAATCAATTTTTCTCTAGCTCTATTTTGTGTGTCTTCTCTTTTGTGCGTTTCTGTGCGAGACCCGGAAATGGTTTGAAGGTAAAATAAAAGCGTAAAACCATTTCCGGGTCAAAGGGGAAAATATGGTCAAAGTTGAAGCATATTTTCCGGAAATTAGAATTTCCCTTGCCTTCCAAACACATGGGTCAGGTGGTAAATGATTTCCTGAAATCATTTACCACCGAAACAAACGGACCCTAAGCGAAAATTTCTGGTATGACAAGGACTTTTTTTTTTTTTTTTTTTGAAAGACCAGTATGACAAGGACTTGCCGCATAAAGTTAGCATTTTTGGCCCAAAAAAAAGCTTCTTATCAATAGAATTAAACACCCTGATTTTCATAGGACAAATATTCCAAGAAAAGGCGAATAAATGTCACCTATTTCACAAAGATAGTGATTATTTTATTTATTTTTTGGGACAGGGATAGTGAAATTGTTTATGATCATATACTCGGTGATGATATTTGGGCCTGGATCACTGTGCAATCAACGCACCATACAAAAATTGTAGGTCCATACCAACCGGCCCACTTGTTCAACCCACTAATGTCTCCTTTTTTCTTTCTTTTATTTTATTTTTTATTTTTTTATTTTTGGATAATTTAATGTCAATGTAAATATCAAAAAATAAAGTAGCGAAAATTGGCATAAGAAAGGAACTGAAAATATTCCACATGGTCAAAGACTAACAACATGAGTTACATCACGGTTTATAATGCAATTGTGATTGTGAAGGGTTCGGCCATATCCTCACACAAAGCAGGTTACTTCATGGACCTGTCTTTTAAGCTATAACTAGGCAGCACACTATATGGCTAAGCATGCCCAGTATCAGTATGGTGCAGAAGAAAGGATTTGGATTGAAGATTATTGTAAACTAAACTGAATCTAGATTTGGCTAATGCTTTCCTTATGGAACTACTTTCTATGGTTTTTTTTTAATAAAATTATATGATATGGGACGCGTGTGTGTGTGTGTGTGAGATAGAGAGAGAGAGAGAGAGAGAGAGAGAGAGATAACTACATAAAATTGTTTTACTAGAGGTGTAAATGAAAAGAATAAATGTATAATTTCTATGTAAATCCGGGCTCAGTCATCCATGTAACATAAAAGATGTTTCACATTTCAAAATGATACCCAAACTTCAGCTCAGGCCTGAGAAACCAGGCCTAAGGCTAACATTATAAATGTGGAATCAGAGTCTTGACTCTGGTGGCCATAACTTGTGTAAAAGCCCTTCAGCCGAAAAAACTTGTGTAAAAGCCCAACGTAAGATGACAAGGTAGTTAATTGACCCAAATCCATAAGATGCATTATATATATATATATATACATATAAAGACTTAAAGAAACCTACGAGGAGTTTCGTAGAAATATTATATATTTTTTGCAAAAATACACTTACACTCTTGTCATTTTAGTTCACTGAATTTAAAACTTATCATTTAAGTCTATTGACTTTGATTAACTGTCTTTTAGTCTAGTAAGCTTTAAAATTGTAATTTTAATCCATTAACCTTGAAGATTTGTCATTTTAGTCTGTTAAGTTTAAATTTTATCATATTTTAATAAGTTAATAAAATAATTTCTACAATTAATTGTTTAATGTTAAAAATGTCAAACAACATCTTTTTAAGGAGGTTAACATAAATTTTTTAAGGACAATGGACAATAGGACTAAAGTGACTGTGTTATCAAAGTTAATAAATTAAATTGACAAGTTTTGTTTCTCAAAAAAAAAAAAATTTTGACAAATTTTAAATTTAATGGCCTAAAATTACAATTAATCAAAGTTATAGGATTTAAAGTGTATTTTTGCCTAAAATTTTCTTAAATATTCAATTTTTTTAATCATATTAAAATATATATATATATATATATATATGCGTAGAACCCCACGCAATAGTAACAAACTTTTGACTTGTGAGGTTTTTTGTTCTAGGTAGTTAGTAACAGATTTTTGAACCACATACAGTAGTCATCGCAAAACAATGTTATTACAACTGTGTTATGAGTTGAACCCCAACCATGTGAGAGTTAACTCTAATAGCCTGTTTGAAAGTTTAGAGTAGGGGTGTCCAACCAGACCCAGAACCCGCCCAACCCGACCGACCCGGCCGAAAAACCGATCGATCCGACGCCGGCGATGGTCTGCAGCGGGTCCTCGCCCAGAAAACCCGAGACCGGTGGGTCAGTTGATGGGTTTGAGCATGAAAAACCGATATTCAACTGACCTAACCGGAAAATGCATCGGAATTTCAGTTCTCCTCCGATTGGAGTGGTTAGCCAGCCTCATTTTGTCTGATCTGTGGAGATCTGGTGAGATCTTATCGAGATCTGGCCTGATCTTTTCGAGATCTCGCTCGATCTCTTCGACTTACATTGAGATCTGGCCGGATATCTTCGAGATCCGACCTGATCTTGTTGAGATCCGCCAAGATCTCTTTGAGATCCGGTCAGATCTAGCAAAAACCAAAGATTTTGGCAAAATTCAGTGACGATTTTGGCAAAATCCGACGATGATT
The DNA here is from genome assembly GCA_023736055.1 of Quercus glauca. Taxonomy (NCBI): domain Eukaryota; kingdom Viridiplantae; phylum Streptophyta; class Magnoliopsida; order Fagales; family Fagaceae; genus Quercus; species Quercus glauca. The sequence continues at coordinate 23,545,341 of CM043315.1, forward strand.
CACACAGTGTGAAACCGACCGATACTCGATCGAAAACCGACGACATTCGACCACTCGAACCACTACCTCCGGTGGGTCGGCGGCGGGTCCAGGTTTAGGAGACCTAAAGTTTAATGTTAAAAATGTCAAACAACATCTTTTTAAGGAGGTTAACATAAATTTTTTAAGGACAACGGACAATAGGACTAAAGTGACTGCGTTATCAAAGTTAATAAATTAAATTGACAAGTTTTGTTTCTCAAAAAAAAAAAAAAGACAAATTTTAAATTTAATGGCCCAAAATTACAATTAATCAAAGTTATAGGATTTAAAGTGTATTTTTGCCTAAAATTTTCTTAAATATTCAATTTTTTTAATCATATTAAAAAAAAAAAAAAATATATATATATATATATATATGCGTAGAACCCCACACAATAGTAACAAACTTTTGACTTGTGAGGTTTTTTTGTTCTAGGTAGTTAGTAACTGATTTTTGAACCACATACAGAAGTCATCGCAAAACAATGTTATTACAACTGTGTTATGAGTTGAACCCCAACCGTGTGCGAGTTAACTCTAATGGCCTGTTTAGAAGTTTAGAGAACGAGGAGAGTAGAGGGGAGTAGAAAGGAGGAGAATAGTGGGGAAGAGAGTAGAGGAAAATGGTTATCCTCTACCTTGTTTGGATGTTTTTAAAATTAGTAAGGAGAAATGGAGTAATTAGCTATTCTTTTTGTTTGGATGTTTTAAAAATTAGGAAGGAAATGAGAGGAAATGATTTAAATAGACAAATTTACCCCTATTTGAAAATGGACTTGCAACATTAGTCTATGATTAATTTGTTAGATTAAATAATTATGACTATAGCATGCAATATTTTTTTTGATAATTTTTTTACCTGATGTAATTAAATAATCAACATTGGTCTATGATTAAATATTTTTTCTGCTTTTTTATTATACTAAAAAAAACTATCCTTAATTGATAATAATTAAAATAAGAAAAAAGAAAACTTCGTATGTGTATGTGTATGTGTATGTGTATGTGCATGTGCATGTGCATGTGCATAACGAAGCTCCACTTTGATTTTCGTAAGATTTCATTTATTTAAACTATCTCTATTTTCTCAGCAGCCAAACAGTGATATAATTGTACTCTATATGTAAATCTTACTCTGTTCAAAGTAGGTGATCTGATGAGCATCGAATGAGCATATTGTCCTTGTAATCATTGTTTTTCCCTTCTCGAGTTGTTTGTCTTGTAGTGGCTGGTCTGTAACTATGTCGTTTGAAGTGTTTGGTTTGTAAACTCTGCTTTAAGTTTTTATAATATTGCCATTCTTATGCAAAAAAAAAAAAAATGTTTTTCCCTTCCCCTGTTTTATATACATTAAAACAGGGTATCCTTAGTTTGTATACTGTTTGATATTATTAATACAATACCTATCTTTTATCTCAAAAAAAAAAAAGTTGGTGATCTGATTGATTTGTTTCTGTTCAAAGTAGGTGATATTCATTTCTGTCAACTTCAGATAGATGAGATTTTTTTTTTTTTTTTTTTTTTTTTTTGGCTTTATCTGTTTTCTCAACAACCAAACGGGGGATAGGTGTACTAGATTTGGGAATTTTACTCTGTTCGATTGGATTGTTTTGGTTCCTGTTCTTGGATTCTGAAAATTGATTAATTTTGTTTTGTTTATAGCTTCAATCATGAAGCAGCATGTTGATCAACTAAAAATAATATACAATGACCTGGTGCTGTGTTTGATTCCTAAGAATATGCTTTGAAAAGTTTTCAAAGTCAAATAATTGATCGTCTATTTGGTTACTAAGGAAAATAATTTTTTAATTAGTAGTTACGGAGGAAAATATCAAGGAAAAGAAAATAAAAGAAGGATCTATGTTAATTTTTTGGTTTGTAATTTTGTTAATTTAGAAATGGTAAGTTGGGGAATTCATTTGGTCAATAATTTATCTACTCTACTCTAACTCTAAATCTCTCCAATTTTGGGGAATTAAAAATGAGGGGTTAGAAGTAGTTGAAACCCCTCCAAACTCCTTCCCCTCCTTCCTTAAAAAACTTCCAAACAAGGTAATTGAATTACTCTTCCTCCCTTATTCTACTCCCCCTCCTTTTTTAAACATCCAAACAGAGCATAAAACTTTTCGGCAAGACCATACAACTATATCACATAAAGAATTATACATACCAGAATCTTATATTAAAATGAGAAAGTCATGGAGCACCATATACGACACTTTGTGAATCTGTTAGTGGACTAAGGTTTAATGTTTTGTCATGTGTGGAAAATACGATGAAAAGTTAAAACAAGACGAAGAAGAATCACAAAATATTAGTCTTGAGTTTTGTTGAATCGCTATCTTTTAAAATGATATTTGCTCTCACTCATAAGAAAGTTTACTATTGTATTCCTAACAATTGTATTTATACAACAAAACTTGAATTAAGATTGCTTAGAATTTTAAGTCACGAGAATTATGGATTCTTGAGAGATTATATTTATATTGTTCAATATACTTAGAATTTGATTTTTTTTAATCATATTATAGAAAATATGTATTTAAATATATTGTAGGGAGGTGGCTTATAAACCTAAATAAACATTGGGCCGTAGGCTAAAACAGGCCCAAAACGTATCCTTCTGAAATGGAAAGTCTCTCTATAGGGCACATACCTCTAAATACAAACTGAAGCTAACCAAAGGGTTAGCAGAAACCTCCCCAAAGTACTTGAACCTCGAACTCTGACCCAACGAAACCTGCCACCTTAGATCTGTTCATGAATAACCACGGAAACCATTAGAGGTGAATCACTTCGGCCATACTGCCTATGTCAACCTATGTTTTGAGCTACCAAGGAATAGTTCTGAGATGCACATGGTTATTTGAGGATGCTTTTTGGATCTTCCTGATAGATCTACAACAACCTACCTGACACACTTGCATTAATGCTATAGATATTTAATTAGGATAAGACAAGAAGCCTTAAAAGTCTTTATTCATCCTATCCTTGAGAAAAGGAGAGCCTAATGGGATAAAACGCTGCCCAACTAAATTATGACTACGTGTGCTAAACAGCTAAAGCTCATGTTGGAGAAGAAAATTAGGCAAATAAAATAATGGATAAGGATGAAAAAGGAGAGGGAGGGGGAGTATAAAAGGAAAAAGATGGACAGAAAGAAGGTTTGGTTGTTTTTCGAGATTTTGAGAGAGAAAAAAGAGAAGAGAGATACATAGTGAGGAATGTAACAGTAAAGTTAGAGCAACAAAATCTTAGATACTATTTCATTGGTAACAAGTTGTTTGGTTCTTATTCAAATCTCCCATTGTGGATTATAGTGAACCCATAATAGAAATTAAGTGAGTTCCAGTTAGCTCAATTAGTAAAGTCTCTGATGGTTAAATAAGAGATATGATAAGAACGATTTAAGTGTTGCTATGATTGGAGTGGAGTGGACTAGGAGCTGTTGTGATCAGGAGTTGATGTGGTTGTGATCAAGAGCTACTATGACTGTGATCAGGTGCTGGGGTGCTGTTGTGTTGCTGCTGTGTGTGTTGTTGTGGTAATCTGTTGTAAGTAGTTAGCAGTTATAATTGTGGAATGTTCAGTTAGTTACAGCAGCGTCAAGTGATTGGATGGGCAGTTAATTAGTTAAAGGTAGTTATAGTGTTGTATCATTGTAAACCATAGCATTGTCATTCTGTTATAAAGGCGTAATCTGTTAAGGAGTAGGCATTAATGAAGATTGATGTACAATTCTCTATTCCTTACTCTCTCTATTCTCTCTCTCACTCTCTCACTATTTCCTTCAATGTTCCATTCATTCTCTAAGGAGGCCTAGTTCCCTCGAAGAACTACTAGAATTGCTCTCATCTTGATTAGGATAGGAACAAGCAAATTCTTATCAAGATTTGGGGTACAATTCCTGCTTGCACCAAAAATTGATTGGTGTCTTAGTCTAATGATAAAGAGCTATCATCAAAAGAAGACGTCATAGGTTGAAACTCTCTAAAAAAAAATTGTGATTATAAGTGCTAAATTAAACACGCTTTAATTTCATGCTTCCACATATATAAAGTTGAATTGTTTTAGATAATCTTATAAACATTATTTTATTAACTAAATAATTATAATCTGACCATTATAGATACATTTAAAAATAACAATAATACCCTTGAATATTTACTTTGGTGAAAATAGTTATTTTTGTTTAAAAATTAACTTTATTTAATTTGTTAAAAAAAGTGAAAAATGATTTAAGTATAATATTAGATATATTCTCATGTATACAAGTTTTGTGGGAATAGATATTTCCTACCTAAAAGGTGGGGGAGTTAACTCTCTTGTTTCATGAGAATTGGGATACTCGTAAAAGTTATAATTCTCAACAATTTAGCCAAATGAACAACCAAATTTTTATGAATTTTCACGATTTAACAATTCTTATCCCAAATTCATGCATAATGAATAGTCATATGTTGAATAATTTGTCAGGGACGTTTCTGCAACAAGGGCCGAAAATGCGAAAATGGTCCAAATCTCCCATTGGGTTCTTTAGAAGTGTTTATTGTGGAGAATCAAGCCAAAATTTCAAATGTATAATGAACAAAAGGCTAATGGTGCTTTGACAAGAAAGAATCAAAATGCTAATAACAAAAGTACAGAAAAACATAAAAACATAACATGTTTGAAACTTCGACCCACGGTTAGCAAGAAGTGGAAATTAAGAGAGGTTGTGAGGAAGAGAGGAAAGGTTACCTTGTACTCATGTTTCCACCCCTATGCTTTAGAATTGCGAGAATGTTAGTTGACTGAATGGGCCTAACAAAATTGCAGAAAAAGTATAAAAACATAACAGGTTTGAAACTTCGACCCACAATTAGCGAGAAGAGAAAATTGAGAGAGGTTGTAAGGAAGAGAGGGAAGGTTCCCCTGCACCCATATTTCCACCCCTAAGGTTCAGAATTGTGAGAATGTTTCCTGGCTCAGTAAGTTTTTGCTCTCTAGTTTCAGTTTTATGGGAAAAACGTGGTTGGTTCATTTTTGAGCTGAAGAAAGAGTCTTATATTGAGTTTGGAGTGTTGCTAATGACTGGTTTTTTGGTAGTAGAAAGGGCTTTTATCCCCCATGACACTAATTTGGTGTCTTGGCTTAGGTTGCTTTTGTTTAGAGAAGAGTTTGACATGCTTTTAACATGATTTGGGAAATAAAGGGGGTTTACTCTAATTGGCTGCCCTTGGTCAGGCATTTCAGATTATTGGAACACTCACCTAAGTAAGGGCTAGCTGCTGGAGTGGGGCAATGAGAGCTAACTATGTTTTAAAGGTAAAAGTGGGTTAGGGCCACAGTCATCCAGAGCATAAAAGCTTTTTTAAGGTGAAAATTTCTGGTACAAGACCTCCTCTATAAGCCTGAGGTGCTACCAGTGTCCCTTGCCCACTTGGTAGCACACTTGGTTTGGGTTCATGCAAAAGGTCCGAAAGAAACTGACCCGTACCCTCAAAACCACATTTTCTCAATTTCTCTCATAAGTCACATGGGCTTGGACCATGCTTAAAAGAATAAAATAAAATATAATACATGAATTGAGCCCACAAGGAAGTCGGGCTTGGTTGAATCGGGCTTGTAGAAAATGTGTTGCGAAAATGGGTATCAACATAATTACTATCCTAAATTTTATAATTTCCTTGTATATGAGTATTTTAGTAAAAAACTACATATAAAACATCTAAATATGTAACGAAAAGACAACAAAGAAGAGACACTGTTGAAATGTAAGCATGGAGAATCACAATCTTTAAAGTAGTGTTAAAATTGTTACTAACCATTAGAAATAATCATATGTTACTCAAAGCACACTTTTTTTTGGGTACAATTTGTAAAATCTAAAATCTCAAACAATTTTGCTAAGAACTTCGTCTTGAGTGAACAAAGTAATGAGGAAATAATTTGGGACAAGATCTAGAAGCTAAATCTATAAAAGAGGCGTAAAATGATGCTATGGCGAGCTCTTCAAATGTTTTACAACCAAAATTAAGATATTCAACTCCATTCAAGGGTTAGACACAAGCTACCCTTTATGTAGCCAAGCTCTAAAGACTCTAATCCACCTGATTCTTCATTGCCCCTAGTCAAAGTTGGAGGGTTCAAGAGCATGTGAGGCCTTCATACATATGCAAAACTCAACTAAGGACCTTATCAATCATTTTCTAAACCTCACAGCTGTTTTTGTGTGTCAAATTGATCGAAGATGATTTCATCCTCTTTGCAGCATTGGCCATGAATTTCATATGGGGAAAGCAAAATCAAGTTGTTCACGATGGGATAATCCCATCTATGCCATAAATTCAAGGAGGAATTTCCCTACTCTTTCAAAAGCACAAAGAGCAAAGAATTGAATCCTAACTATCTTCAAGAGAGACCTCTTAGGACCATTCCCCTTGAAAACCCAATCAAAATTAATTGTGATGCAATGATGTCCAAAAACCATTTGATGACATACTTAATTGCCAAAGATTGGATAGGATCCCTAGTATTAACATTTGAGAAAAAAAGAAGACACCATGGCCTTTGTGAAAGTAGAAGCGGAGGCCATCAAATGGTTAATCCAATTAGCAAAACAATGAAGCCTGAGCAATTTTTTATGTAGAAAGTGATTCCAAGTTATGTATAGACGTCCGTTTGTTAATGTTGTTTAAACAACAATTTTCAGTGTTTAAACAATATTACATGTATTTTCACACACTTTTTCATCTACACGTATTTCCAAAAAATACAAACAACGTTACTAGAAATCTCTTACCAAACAAACAAATGCCTTAGCATTGCTCCTCCTTGGTGAATATCCAACCTAATTGAAGAAATCTATATAATCTCTCTTTATCATTTGAGTCTTATTTCTTCTCTTGGGTCTTTAGAGAGGCAAACTCCTTGTCCCATGACCTAGCCGGAGGGCTTTCTTGGAATTGTACTCAAGCAAATAAAATATGTGTTACTTTTATAAATGATAGTGAATGAAAGGACTAATTTGATAGAAACATTAAAATTTAAGCACTGAAATGACAAAAAAAAAAAAATTAGGTACAAAAATGAAAATTCACCCAAACTTAAATATATGTGATTTGGAGTTTCCCTCCTTTTTGTTCTCGAAAATTGAGTAAGCCAACCTAACTCCATGTTTTGGACTTCAGTGGGATGGGTTTGTGTTGACCAAGTTTTTCATGGTTAAAAAAAGAAACCCTTACCCATACCCATTTTCATCATTTGTTTTGGATCCAATTTTACAAGGTCGGTTCACAATACCTCAAAATCTTTATTATTTTAGCCAAGTTTTAGGTAGATAATAATGTTGTACACATTCTAAAAAAATGAAAAAAAAACTTGGGACTAAAATTATGTAGACCATCTTTAACTAAAATTATATAGACCATAATACAAGATGTGACAATACACTGTTGAACCGAGTTTCCCCGAAGTCGACAAAACTGGAGCAGTGTGGAGACGATACATAAACATAATACATGTAGATGTAGTAGACTCTCAAGTCTTCAAAAAAGTGAAGAAGGGGCACATCCCCGCAATTAAGACAAAATCGAAGGGCATTGAGTGGAAGTCTCTAATATTTAAATGACAGCGACGCAAAGAGAAAAGAAAAGCCAGCAGCCAAAAAAGCCATCCAAACAACAAAGAGCTCTATCTCTCTCTCTTTAATAGACCCTTCTTCTCTCTTTTGTGGTTCTCTCTCTCTCTCGCTCTCGCTCTCGCTGGCTGTGTCCCTGGGTTTTCTATCGTGCGCTTCTCACACAATCTCATCCTCTTACAGATTCGTTGCCTTCGTCTCGATCCCCAAACTGTAAGTCATTTTTTCCTCTAATCTCCAACCCTAATTTCTCGATCCTTCTACTCCTTTCCAAGATCCCTAATTTTTTTTTTTAAATTTGTAAAACCTCAATCTGCTTTAATTTTTATTTTCTCCAAAAATTAATTAAAAAAAATAATTGTGTTTGAAAATCGAGCCTATCGATTTGCTTTTTGATTTGGATGTTGCATGTCAACGATTCGGGGGGTTAGGTCGTCGATCTTGATTTTTTTATTAATTAATTGTTTTTATTTAATGTATGTGATTGGTGAACTTGCTCTGGTAGACTTTTATTGAATGATCTGTGATATATTTGCGGCGATGATTATTGAATTTCATTTCTTGTTTGTTAATTTTATTTTTAATATTTGATCGGAAAAATGCCGATATGTTGAATAATTAGGGCTTTTAGGATTTGAAATTGGATTTTTTTTTGCAAAAAAAGAAGGGCTTTAGCAGTGGTTTGCAGATGCCTTAGGGTTAGCTTGGGCATTTTCTTCAATTTTTTGAAAATTTTGGAGGTTTTCTTTAATATTATCTTTGTTGCAATATATCATATATGTCAATGTGGATGTGGACCAAGTAGATTTGGCAATTGATTATCAGTAGCTTCCAGCTATGAGCTATAAAAAATTTCTGTTTTTACTTTCCAAATCTTAAAAAAAAAGAAAAAAAAAGGGAAAAGTGTTTCATTTCGTGTGCGGAAAGTGAAGGATTTAGCCCCTGGATCAAGTGGGTTCAGTGAAGTGATGGGATTTTTATTATTTATTTATTTTTGCGCACGATAATTTAAAGGCTTTAAATTTGCAATTGTTGTTGTACCAAAACGAGAAAAATGAGTTTTTAGTTTGTTAGAATATTTAAATTTGTGTTTTTTTCCTGAATTTTTATCAGGCAATCATGAGTGATGAAGGAGAAAGGACTTGTCCTCTCTGCGCAGAAGAGATGGATTTGACTGATCAGCAATTGAAGCCGTGCAAGTGCGGCTATGAGGTTTGAGACTGTTTATTATTTTACACTGGAGAAGGATTGTGTATTTCTCATAGTAGTACAAATTGATACTAATTCCTGTTTCACATTTCTAATAAATTTACTTTTCTTAATGTTATTCTGAAGCTTTGTCCACTTTGTCACAGATATGTGTTTGGTGTTGGCATCACATTATGGACATGGCTGAAAAGGATGACACAGAGGGGCGGTGTCCTGCATGTCGTTCGCCTTATGATAAGGAAAAAATTGTTGGGATGGCTGCAAACTGTGAGAGGTGATTATTTTTTAAACATCGTATATGCTACTGCCAAGAAATTGATAGTTCCATTTGTTTTTCTGTTTTCATTTTATTTTAATTTAAATTTCATTGCAGGTTGGTGGCCGAAATCAGTTTCGAGAGGAAAAAATGCCAGAAGGCGAAGACCAAATCGTCTGATGGACGTAAGCAACTTAGCAGTGTTCGAGTGATTCAACGGAACCTTGTCTACATAGTCGGGTTGCCTCTTAATCTGGCAGATGAAGATGTACTCTCTCTCTCTCTCTCTCGTATATCTGTACCTTTTCAGTTGAGTTTTTTTGGAGGAGCACTTGAATATTTCTTCTTTAATGTTTTATGCAGCTTCTCCAGCACCGTGAATATTTTGGTCAGTATGGTAAGGTTCTAAAAGTGTCCATGTCTCGGACAGCTGCTGGTGTAATTCAACAATTTCCAAACAATACATGTAGTGTGTAAGTTTCTTAATGTTTGTTTTGTTTGGTTACTGAACGTGCTCAGTGTGAAACATTCTGCTTTTTCTGTTTGAAATTATATTATATAAGTTTTTACCTGGAAGTGTAAAGTAAAAGTGCTGCTTAAATTTTTATTATATATGTATGATAATTTGTCTTTAGTGTATTTAGCTTTTATGATTTTTTCCCCTTCTCATATTTACGGTCTCCTGTTCCATGGGGTTTTGAGCAGTTTAATATGTTTAATTTTTATGTGTTTTTTATGAACTTTTTCAGAGTTATCTGTATTATTCTTCTTACTAAATATCAATTCATTCAGATATATTACTTACTCAAAAGAGGAGGAAGCAATTCGTTGTATTCAAAATGTACATGGGTTTATTTTGGATGGTAGACCGTTGAAGTAAGTGCATGATTATGTTTTTTTAAACATGCTTCTTTCATCAATGGGTTGGATGAATATGCACCATTTTAGTTGTATGCTTAATAACGTTCGAAGTTTGTATCAGGGCTTGCTTTGGGACTACAAAGTATTGCCATGCTTGGCTGAGAAATGTGGTATGAATCATTACTTTCTAGATTGGTCTTATGACTTATTAGCAAATGTTTTTTTCCCCTCCAAGTTTAGTGTAATCTAATTGGGTATGAAACATCTATTTGGTACAGCCTTGCACCAATCCTGATTGTCTCTATTTGCATGAGATTGGTTCTCAAGAGGATAGTTTCTCTAAAGATGAAATAATTTCGGCATATACAAGGTATATTTATGATTGTGTACTGTATAGTAATTTTGAAGGTAAATTTTTCCCCCCCTAACCTCTTCCTATGGTGCTGTTTAATGTAGTTGAAGACCTTACCTCATTATAATTCATATATTGTCTGTTTGGCTAGAGCTTATAAGCTGAGCGTTTAGCTTGTATGTACAACTTTTTAAAACCTGACTTTTTTCTCACTTTTTCGAAGTACCGTGTATACTTTAGCCCACTTTCAACAAAAAGTTTCCAGCAAAAAGCTAAAGAAATTGTTCCCAAATGGACTAGTGAAACCTAAATATCAGAAATATGATAATTCTAGACCATTTGCTTGGAGTTATTATTGTAACAATTGGAAATTCCACTAGTGGGATGGGTAAAAATGAGATTAGAATTCTGAAAGGCTTACATCTAAGAGTGCATGCTTGTCATTTCTAGAACTGAATAGAAATCTCAAGTTATTGGTGAAGTATAGGATGTGGTTAGAGTTTGCTTTTTTAAATTGTAAAAATTTGGTAGGAAATGCAGCTGAAAAGTTGATTATATATGCGTTTGGGTGTTCATCTTGCAAAATCTTTCAAATGATTTTCCTGCTTTGTGCTGCTTGATAGTTATGCGGTGCCTTCATTGCATGATTAATTAACTTGCATAGTGTTTTTAAAGGAGTAGAGTTCAACAAATTACTGGTGCTGCAAACAATATGCAACGGCGTGCAGGGAATCTTTTGCCACCACCAGCAGATGAATATTGCAGTAACAGTTCTGCTTCTGCTGCAAAACCTATTATCAAAAGTACAAGTGTAAGATAATACACCATAAAATCATAAGCATTTTGCTTTACACTTAGCATAAAATTATCGTTGTTGTTGTTATCGTTGTTGGTGTGCGTGCATGTGTACTTTTCAACAAAGCAACCCAACACTCAACAAAATTCTGACTAAATTATGTTTGATCATCTCTAAACAACTTTTGAAATTAATTTAGGTATGCTCTGTTCTACAAATTCTTTAATTGACTTTTTATTTATTTATAGTTATTAAATAAATATGTATCGTATACAATATTTTTAATCAAAAATATTTATGCTTACATGTATGCTTCATTTTCCTAGAGTATTTAAGAATAAAGTGGAGGGTGAGGTCATTAGTTCAACACTTTTTTTATTTATTTATTTTTATTGGTAAGTTATTCACAGTTGTTGGTTCAGCACTCATTGAATGTGTGTGTAACTGGCTAATCAAAATATTTTGGCTTGAGGATGTTTAAGATGATTTGATCAAGACAATCATCGGCTTCTCGCATTCATACTCAAGCAGGTGTTGTAATGTAGGATAGGATCAATGATATTTTGTTATTTAGTGCTCCTGTCCCATTATGTTTGTCCACTTTAGAAAATTCAACTTTTCAAGGGAACATCATAATGCATTCTCTTTGAAATAAAAAATTTTCAGTTTTCGAAATTACCATTATTTAATTCTAACAAAGCAAATGGAAAAGAATTATTGACTTCCCAAATAAAGTAAAGGTTAGGATGGGAAGGTGTAAAGATTGTGGTTATTGACTTTTCACAATGGACAAGTATTTTGGGACATCCCAAATGGCTATGGTTGGGACCAGAATTCAGGAAACATATAATAATTATTAGTGCTAAAGTTATATCTAGCGTTCATGATATTTAAATATCCAGCTTTATGATTTGACTCATAGAGATGTATGATTATGATTCTCCACCGAACATTACTCCATGCAACATAGGAGTGAATGGATGATGTTATTAGTGAATATATGGGATTTATAGAACATTAACTCTTGTTATTCAGCTATCATAATTGTGATGGAAAACATCAGCATCTATGTTGATGTTAACTGAAATTGGTTACATTTATCTAGCAGAATGTGGCAAGTGTTGTTAGAGTTTCTCCACCAAATTCAAGTTCTGGTAGCCCGGTAGCTCTCCCTCCTGCAGCCTCATGGTATGCAATTTTGCTAGGTTTGGCCTTAATTTTGTTGATGATAATTACTTGTCTTAAAAATTTGATTACTTGTATCAGGGCAACGCGTGCTCCAAATGGCCAGCCACCAGCTGCCAGTATAGCATGTGCAAATGGGCCTTCCAAACAGAAAACTGAAACAGTTAGTAGTACATCGGGATTTTCATCAGCAGTTGCAGGCACAATTCAGGCTTCCACATTGCATGGTGATGGCAGCAAGAAGCCAACATTAAATGAAGATATTCAAACCATAAACCCTCAAAGTAAATCCGAATCATTGAAACCCTTGAAACAACATACAAGTATGGATTGCCTAAGCAATCCAACTGAAAAACTTGCCATACCGGATGGAACTCATGCTTCTTTATCATTGAGCAATGAGTTATCTTGTCCACCAGCATCCAAGGACAATGATGGAGGCATTAATATGCCACCAGACATTACAGATTCTGCTTATAATTCAGGGCATTCTTGTGCTTCTGTTCCTGAAAAATTAGGGGTGGTTGCTAGTGGACAGATTCATAATTTATGTTCTGTTATGTCTTCAATAAGCATTGATGGAATTGCAAGAGATGAGCACTCTGGTGTAGTCAGACCTAATAGTTCAGAGTCTGATCCTGTTTTGATTAAAGCGCCTGGAATTCAAGGGTTACAGCAACATTATGCTGAGCAATACAGAGAACCTGCAACCACAACAGTTGGGAAAGCTACCCCAATTAATGGGGTGTATGCACTAAGTGAACAATGTGACTGGAGATCAGATTCAAATGGTCAAGTAGCACAGGATAATGCTTCTGAAGTGGAAGACGATGTACTATCTTTTGATAGTCAAAGACTCAAGGATCCGGAAGTTGTGAGTAGGGCTACGTATTTGCCTAATTCAGCTAATTCACTCCATTCTTCAAGGTCCCATCCATTGCCACATAGTGAGGTATACGGTGCAGTTAGGTTAAAAACTGATCATCCAATATCTTTGGATAATAGAATTAGTGAAGGCTCACATCTACATTCATCTAGCATTTCGGTATTATCTAATGGTTTCCCTGAGAACTTGGTCGGCAATGCCTCTGGTTCGGATAGGTCCTTGGATCGCTCCTTTTTACTTCCAAATGAAGAGAGAAGAAATCCGATGGGACGATTTCCGGGTGATGTAGCTAATGGTGACAGCAATGCTGCTATTGATAGAGGAGAGAGCAGTATAATCTCAAATATATTATCATTGGACTTTGAATGGAATGAATCGTTGGCATCCCCTCAGCGTCTAGTTAAATTGTTGGGTGAACGAGATAAAGAATCTGGTTCTCTGAAAATGTCAAGTTCTTGGAAAGGTCAAAATAATAATAATCAGTCCAGGTTTTCTTTTGCAAGGCACGAGGAATCGAGAAATCAAATATTTGATGTACAACCATCTTTTAATGCAATCGAGCAATTTCCAAAGAGCCGTTCATATAGCCAGGATTTTGCTGAAAGAGATCTGTACATGGATAAAATTGGAATTGGCAATGGTTTCTCTTCCCGAAATTTTGAAGAATCTGAATTTCTTACTAGCAGTCATCCTGTTATCTCTTCTAGTAAGCTTTCTGGTGAGTCTTGTTTTACGTTTCTTTGAATTTTTATTTACCTCCTATGATTTTATGTTGATAAACCTAAGTTATATAACTGCATCTGCTTTTGTGTGATGCTTTCTTGATCATCGTGGATCTATGTTTGTAAGCATCTGCTTGCCATTATAATGGTAGCTTGCAAGTTGTAATTAGTCTGGTTGTGCTTCCTCACACACATGAATGAGTGTAGACGTTGATTTTGATCATAAATGTATGTGTTTTGGGTATTTTCTACATTTGAATTTGGGGCTGCTGGCAAATAAAGTTGGCTAGGCAGTGCTTCAGTCATTGGTGTGTGTTGAAGGAATTTGTTCCAGTTCCTCTGTTTTGTTGTGTGTGGGCCCTCTGTATCTTGTCTTATACTAGCACTTTTGTTTTATCATTTGATGAAAATTAATAATATATCTCTGTTTCCTTTTAATAATCTTTTTATTAGGTTCAATGAGGTATTTCTCTTTGCTGGAAGGAAAAAAAAAAAAATGACGTGTTGACCTTTATCAATTTTGCCTTGAATTAGGTTTTTGATATCTAATATTTTTGCAGTTTTGATATCTTATATTTTTGCAGAATTAGAGAAGTGATTCTGCTAAATAGTCCAATATTTCTGGGTGGAACTCAGTTAAATAACACATCCTTATTTACTGTTGAAAGCTACCACATGATTCCCCCCCCTCCCAACCTGAGAGAGAGGGCTGTTTGTTACAGACATTTTGTTTTGTGGTGTGCAAATAGATTAGGTCACTACTTATCAAAAGAAAGAAAATGCTGTATGACTAATTTGCCCTTCCAATTCTAAAGACTGCACTATTTTGTAGATTCTGTGATTTGGGGGCATGGAAATATCTTTAATGCTTTGACATGTACACAGGATGTCATACATGTCAACTTCAGAGTTCCCAAAATCCTTTCCGGTTTGCATGTGAAGGTGTCAAAAAGATTACAAAACACCTACCAGTAATATATTTTCAATCCTAATAGATCTGAAAGTGAAATAAGATCTTTAGGACAGTTCCTTTGCCACATACTAGATATGGATCTATGAGTCCGGTTACTCTGCATGAAAAGGCATGCATTGTGCATGTCTAACATGGATGAACAATGGTGGTGATCATCTTGGATTTTTTTTAACTGCTGGTGAAGGTGGATGGCATAAAATTGGTTGTTCACTTGTTATGGTTATAACAAAAGTTAAATCCATTGGATATTTTCTCTTTATTCTACGTTAAAAAACTTAAAAACAATTTTGGTTTGTCATGTGATATAATGTGTTTATGTGGAAATGATAATTTTGTGCCTACCATCTCTTCATGTTTTTCTTACTATGTTTATCAGGTGTTTCAAGAGCACAAATTTCTGCCCCTCCTGGATTCTCAGTTCCAAGCAGGGCACCGCCCCCGGGTTTTTCATCTAATGAGAGAGTGGACCAAGCTTTTGACCCTATGGCTGGTTAGTTATAATATAGTTTGTGCTGATCTTTTAACAGATCATTATAGATATATTCTGTTCAAAATGATAAAGTATTACTTTTGTATTTTTCTTCTCAGGAAATCATCTGCTTGACACTTCCTCCTTGTTGAGAAATTCGTATCAGGCACCTACCTCTGGAAATATTGGTAATACCGGGGATATTGAGTTTATGGATCCTGCAATTTTGGCTGTTGGTAAAGGGAGAATTCAAGGTGGGCTTGGCAATCTGGGCTTGGACATGAGATCAAATTTTTCCCCACAATTAAGTGCCTTTGAAAATGATGCAAGAATGCAACTACTGATGCAAAGATCACTCTCCCCGCAGCAGAACTTAAGATTTTCTGACATTGGAGATAATTTTTCTCACCATAGTGATTCTTATGGCATTTCCTCAAGGCTTGTGGATCAACCACAAGTTAATAATATATCCCCTTTTGCACAGCTGCCCCTTCAACAGTCTAGAAGTGCGCATATGTCTAATGGCAACTGGGACAATTGGAATGAAGTTCAAAGTGGAAACGGTTTGGTTATGGCTGATCTCCTAAGAAATGAAAGATTGGGATATAACAAATTTTACAATGGTTATGAAGATTCAAAGTATCGGATGCCCAGTTCTGGTGATCTCTATAATAGGACATTTGGGATGTGATCTTGTCGCTTGTCAGAATGATATATCTTTTACTTGGCTGGCAATACTATGCTTAAACAGAAGTGAAAATAATCTTATGCAATTTGGTGGCACTGTATTGACAAGATGTACTGACTCATAACTGGTCTCGTTGGGCAGCCTGATGAAGGATCAATCTCCCGAAAAATATGGGGTCTGGTTGCCAGTGGGTAAGGATGAATATTATTTGCTTTTGGATAATAGCGTTCTTTTGGGTGGCTGCATAGATTTTGTGTTTCACCTCTTATCCCTTTCTTTTCCACACAACCAAACACCATTTCTGTTCCATGAGGAAGCATATACATTTCTGTTTCTCCCAACACTTTCTCTTCCCCCCACTTTGAGTATTCTCTTTTGATTTTTGATTCCAGATGGACACTTCAAAATGTCTTTTAACCTTCCACTTCAAGTGTTAGCTTTCACCTGCAAATCCTGATTTCAAAATTGCGAGACAGAAATTGAAACTAATTTAGAATTTTAACGGCCTGAGTTCATGCCTTGTATCCGGTATAAATCATCTGATATCAAGGTGTTTGCATTTGCCAATGCTCTGTGAGAACAACCTTTTTGTTCTCTTATATTCCCTTCATTAGGAACCTTACGGTTTACAAATCAATGGCTTTTCATTGTTAATTTGGGTACTTGAAATTTGTTCTCTCTTATTTATTGTTGTATATCATTTTTCTGTATCTGCAGGTGAACTAAGCTGCGATTCTACAAAGTAACATGACATTGTAACATTTGATGGATGGGAAAGGGTTGTTATTAAGTGAATGCTTTTAATGATCTAATTGGCAAGCAGACGCTCCTGGTATTTTCTCCAAGTTTCAGAAAGAGTTGAAATCAATGGTGCTCTCACTCACCAATTAAGCGGATGGAATCTGACCTTAACCTCTTTTTTCTTTTTTTTTTTTCTTTTTTTTTTTAAATTTAAATTTTGGAGTTCTATACTACTACTACTGCCTTCACAGTTCTACTACTATGTATGAAGTGGCCGGACCCTGAGTGGTTTGAGTTTTGGGGGGAAAATGCCCCTTACAGTTTTACAATATGACAATCTTATCACATGTTTCGTCTACATTCTTTTGTGGTTTGGATGTATACATGTTTAGATGTTTCGAGTCTTCTGACTTGTCATGCTTCATGTTTCAAAAATTGTTGAATATATTTCTTAAAAAAAAAGGTCAAATATACATTGCTAGTCATTAGAATTGGGACAACACCTTTGATTTGAGTGCAATTTCAACTGCTCTCGAAGTATACAGTGGACTCTTATAATAAATGTTCTAATAATGATTGGTGTTTCAAAAAATTTCACGAGGACTATTAGTTAGAAGAAATAAAATTTTTGTTTATATATATTGTGGGTTAAAGAATCCAACTATTTTACATCAAAGTCTGATCGAATAATTTTTCCTCAATAGTCAATTAACATCATAATATCAGTTAGGTCTGGTCTTTCTACATCATCTGTAATTTCTCTTCGGTAATGGAAGGATTATGAGGCTGTAAATATGAATACATATTTAGAGCATTTACATCTGATATTTACAAACTATGATATTTACAAACTATTTTATTTTACCATCTGAAAATTTATTTTATCATTTATATTATACTATTTTACAACATTCTCAACATCTCAACTTTTATTTTCCTATTCTACTCATTAAAATAATATTTTTACACAATAAAATAATATATCTCTTAATTACTATCATTTATAATACAACACATTATTTATTCTTTTTGTTTAACAACAACCACGAATTTACTGAAACCATCGTCGTCACATGCCTGCCACTGTTGCAATACACACACCAAACACCACCACCACTAGCAACCCATTATCTACCATCAACACCAAAAAAAAAAAAAAAAAAAAAAACCCACAGCGGCAAACCCAAACCCACACCCTTGACAGCAAACTCAGACCCATACCAGTAAACCTACCCTTACAACCCCCACCTCCACGGCTCCACCATCATCAATCACCACACCATCACCACACCACCACCCCACCACTACCAAAGCAACCCAAACCAACCAATCCGAATCCAAACCAACCCAGGCACGACCCACTTGATCTCCATTGGTGATCAAAACCCACGAACCACGCCGATCAAAACTCATGAACCACGCCAATCTCCATTGCTCGCCGATCTCTATCCACTCGACCAACCACCATGCTGAACCCAAACCCACAACCACACCGATCCATGTCACCGCCGTCAACCAAAGAGAGAGAAAGCAAGCCATGTTGTCGCCGTCTACAACAAGAAAGAGGATAAACAATGGGAGTGGTGGCTGGCTGTGGTGCGGTGGCTATGAGTTTTGGGTCTGAAGAGAGAAGGAAGATAGCAGAGAAATAACGAGAGAGAGAGAGAGAGAGAGAGAGAACCAATTCAGAATTGTTTAATAAAAAGTAGGAGAGAGAATTAAATATTATTATTTAAGTTTGGGATAATTACACTTTTGCCCACTTGTGGTTTGTCTCTAATTCTATATGCCCACCCATGGTTCAAATTTTGACACTTTACCCATTTGTGATTGTCACTGTGAGTGCTCCATAAACCAGCTCAATGTTTTCCGTTACTCTAACACCAAATAAGTAAAAAACACATCCCAAAACGGATCAAAACTCACTCTCACTCCCAAAACTCACTCACTCCCAAAACTCACTCACTCCCACTCGTGCATGCTCCTCGGTTTTGATCATGCATGCTCCTGGGTTTTGATCGAGGGCATGGAACTTGGGTTTTGATCGTGCATGCTCCTCTGTTCAGCTATTGCAGGTAGATCAAAACCCTTTTTACTTTTTAATTTTTGAATTCTAGGGTTTGAAATTGGGTTTTTAAATTCTTTCTTCCAAATTGGGTTTTTAATTTTTGAAACCATGGAACTGGTAGTGCTGCATCTGACCAATTGTTGAGATGAAGAGTGTTGCATTTGGGTTTTTAATTGTTGAGATGAAGAGTGCACAAGTGAGAGCTTCAAAACGAATTGGCCGTACTTGCTGTTGAGTCGTTTCTCTTCTCTTAATCTCTGCGGTTTGCTTTTTCCCAAAAAAATAACTGCCCTTCAATTG
Organism: Quercus glauca; assembly: GCA_023736055.1. Taxonomy (NCBI): domain Eukaryota; kingdom Viridiplantae; phylum Streptophyta; class Magnoliopsida; order Fagales; family Fagaceae; genus Quercus; species Quercus glauca. The sequence goes on from CM043315.1 coordinate 23,564,489, forward strand.
TCCAAATTTGCTCCACTTCATTCAATTCTACATTTTTGCCCTGTTTAGCTACAACTCTCTCTAACACGCACCTTGTATTCTTAGTAACACAACATTTTCTCATCTGGGTTTTTGATTACTAGCATTGGGTTGTAAGTTGCAACTGTGAATTGGCCCAGTTTTTGTTGATTTTGGCTTTGTGGGTTTTATGATCTGTTGGTAGAAGAAGGTGTGTTTGAGGTTATGATGTACAGAATTGAATCACAACAAAGGCGTTTGTGAATACTATATCAGCAAAAGAAAGAACAAAAACAAAGTAGGAAGAACTTTGTTGATATTCATAGTAGCTAATTGGCTTTTTTCTTCAATTCGAATGTTACAGAGGTTCTGTGGTGATTGACACTAATTGCATTGACACTAATCTTATTTTAGTTAGATGTACTTAGGTAAATTTAACTGTTGTCTTTTGCAATGGTTAGGGTATTGGAACATTAAAGATATCCATCTATTTCCTAAATTGTGGTAGGTCATACTTGTCCAAAAAAATAATGTTTACCTAATAAAATTTAAAAGTTGTCACAGAAAATTTCTGTAGCCATTGAAATTACTTTTAAGCTCCAGATATTTCAAAGTATTCATTTGCAAGTTAAATTTCATTTTTCATATCAATATATGATCCCTCCATTCCCTTCTTTGATTTTGCTTTCTCCCAGGACCAATACCTAATGGTGCTGATGCAGTTGTTCAAGTTGAGGACATTGAGCAAATTGAAATGCTTCGGTTGAATCAAAAAGAGTAAAAATATTGGTACAAACTAATGAAGGTGTTGATATACGTCCAGTGGTATGATTCATTATTTCTTTAGAATAATGCTCATGATTTTATTGAAATAATTATTCAGTCAATTATTTTTTGATAAATAAAATAGTAGAGACAAAAAGCATTCAGAAAATTATGAATATATTTGCATTTTATTATTACTTTAAAATAAAGGTCTATGGCCCATCAACTTTTTTAACAATGTGGTTGTAGCATGAGTAGTTGTTACTAAATTTAGATGAGTTGATTCTTGCCACTTGTAACAGATTTGTTGGTCTATAAGCTTGTAACAAATTTTTCTATGTCTTCATCAACTGGCAATGGCTCTACAACTAGTGGTTTCTACCGTGCCGGAGATGGTCATTTATGTACCCTTGAGAATTGTGCCCTACGAACAAGTCGAAAAGCTGGAAACTATGGAAGAAGATTCCTCGGTTGTAGTCAATTTAATGTAAGTAACAATTACATTGTTGTATTTGAATTGAATTGAATTATTAGTTGTGATTAATTGTGAACTGTGAAATTAATTGTTATAATTGTAATGATCAGGTTGATCCCAAATGTGGCTTCTTTCAGTGGGTGGATAACGAAACTTGTAAGAGTGAATGTGAAAGGATAACTATGCTTGAGAATGAATTGCAGCTTGCAAATCAGAGAGAAATGACAACTAGGGAAATGGAAGAAAAATCTAACCAGAGGGAAAGAGAAACTCATGAGCTTTATGTAGAAACTAGGGAGAAACTTAAGAAGGTTAGAGAGAGTGAGAGATTGTACAAGGTGGTACTAGTTTTGTCATGGTTATTTTTCATTTTTGTAATGTTGTTATTGTGTTTTGCCTCAGTGAACAATAATGTAAGGGTGAGGAACCTTAATCTGCCATGATGCTTGGGGGGATGTTGAAATGTTATTGGGTAATTGAAATACAAAGTCCCTGATTATTGTATCTATCTCCTGAAATGGAAAGTGTTGTTTTTGTGCAAATATTCTTTAGTATAATTTTTTTTTTTACTTCATTCTGTGATTTATATATATTGGCATAAAGTGTTATGTGGAAATGTTAATAACATAATAACATGAATGGAACATATTGGTTCAATACATACACCTGTGTCAATGCACACCTGCCCATAAATGGAACATATTCTATACATACACTTGATTTGTTGTGTGAATACATACACCTATGTAAATCCACCAAAAGCACAAGACAAGCAAAACACATAGTCCAGTGTAAATCCACCAAAAGCAAAGACAAGCAGAACACAACAAAATACTTTATCCTGTGTCAGTGCACATTAACATTAATAAAAGTGAGCCACGGTCATTGTGACTTTATGTCACATGCATACAAAATTGCCAACATTGTTTTTGGCACATCCTGTGATTTTACACATCTTCCAACTAAAACCCAACTACTAGTCCACCACACATTAGACATACACATTTTCCAACAAAAATTGCTAATATTGCTTTTGACACTTGACATACATTAAGCGTGTGAACTATAACAAAAAAAGTGGGAACTATCACAAAAAAAGTGGTTGAAACTTTAACATCTTCCATCTTCATTTATTGCTTTTGGTGCCCTTGCCGGCTGCATCCTTGCCCTTTCCACCAACTGGTTGAAACTTTCTGCCTTTAAACCCCCTAGCAGCACCGCCACCACTTCCTTGACTTGGTACACCACTAGTGCTCACAGATGCACTTGGCTGCATAACCAAAATTCAGCAGTTAGCAAGATGGTCCAACAATAGCAAGTAAGAGGAAAAAAAATAAACAAAATAGAACAAAGCAGAGGTGCCTAAGATGGTAAAGAATCCCATGTCTCTCTAGGGGTGTGGAAGCTCGGTTATGAGAATGAAGAGAACCAGTTGGCCCTAGATCTAGTTGGAGGTTGAGTTGTTGCCTCAGATCTATTGTTTGGTGCAGGTTGAGATGCAGTTTGATCAAAAGCTTTGTATGCAGGCTGAGATCTAGTACTTGGTGGCTGAGATGCAGTTTAAGGTGTTGCAGTCTGCTTTGTTTTTGTAGATTTACTGCCTTGTGCCTACAAAGAGGGTAGTACAAGTTAGATACACATGAAATACTTGAGGAAATTAATATAGTTCAAAGCATGGAAATACTTACAGCTGTTGATTTAGCAAGTCTATCTCTTCTCTGCCATGGAGTTTCACCGGTGATGCTTGCCTTGCACCCTCTTGCATTATGTCCTTCTTTCTTGCACTTCCCACACTTGATTGTCTTGTTCATCCTAGAAACTCTATAAGGGTTCCTTAGCTCTTCAGAATCTCTTTTTCTTTACTTTGGTGGTTTGCCAGGTGGTTTATACACATGAGGAGCAACAGGAGCAAGTTGGTTAATCTCAACCCACTCAGATTGGCCAGGCATTGGTTGTATTATCTCTTTGTAAGTTTCAGCAAATGTCTCTTTCAAGTAACAAGGATGCACATAGTCCTCCACTGTCCCTAAGTTCTTAACAATAGTAGAGATCCCATGTTTGCAAGGAAGTCTTGTCAAATCCCAAATCCTACAGCTGCTTTCTTAGCCAAGTCAACCACATGTCTCTCACGACCATTATCAACCTCATACATGAAGCTGCCTGCTGGAGTAGCACTGAAAGGTATAGATTCATGTTTTAACTTCTCTAATTTGTCTTGAATATTAGGACAAACCTTTCTAGTGTATTTTGCTATACCTTTCATCTTTTTGTATTGTTTGGTCATGAGTTTAACTCTGATCCACTCCAACATTGCTAAAATTGGCTTATCCCTAGCTTCTATGATCTTGGCATTAAAAGACTCACTCAAGTTATTAGCTAAACAGTCACACAAAGCTCTACTACTAAAGTGAGACTTAGACCATTGTGCAGGGTTGATGTCAGCAAGATACTCCTATGCCTTGACATCCAAATCATTTATTTCCTGCATTCTTCTCTCAAACTCCCTGATTGTTGTGGCTCCAGCATATCCCCACAGTGCATCCTTCAACTCCAAGCCCTTATGATCCACTTTGAAATTATTATAGATATGCTTCACACAATAGCTATGCTCACAAGTTGGGAACAACATCTCAACTGCAGGTATAAGGCTCTAATTCATATACAAAATAGATCAAGTAAATATGTTAGTTAAACATGTTGAAATGAACTGAAGCATGTATTATTGAACTTTAAATATGTGAGTTAAATATGTTAGTACAATTGTAGGTCATACCTTTTGTCTATCAGTGATGAAGACCAGATTAAGTTGCTCTGGATTCCTAATGTCATCTGAAAACTGTTGCAAAAAACATACCCATGAATCTTTGTTCTCTTGCTCAACAACAGCAAATGCAACTGGGAAAATATTATCACTTGCATCTCTAACTATGGCAAAAAGTATTTGCCCCCCAAATCTCCCTTTCAGGTGGCACCCATCTAAACCAATGATTGGTCTACAACCTCCCAAAAACCAAAGTTTTCGTGTATTATACCTGATATACATTCTCTTAAATTTGGGCTGTGCATTTTCATCTTCCATTTTAGTTTGCAAAATAACCCTACTTCCTTTAGTATTCAATCTTATCATCTCTACATAATCCCTAAGCTTCCCATATTGCAGCTGTTCATCCCCAGTAATCAAGTTAGTATCTTTCCTTTTTGCCCTATACACTTGACTGTAACTTATGTCAATTTCAAGTGCTTGCTTCACATGATGTTGAACACCAACCACTTTTCAATTGGGGTTTTTGTCAAACTCCTGCATAAACTTCTTTGCAACATAACTTGAAGTCACTTGGCTGTGTTTGAAGGATCTAGGGCAGGTGCATTCTGGATTGAATGTTTTTATTTGGAATGTCAACTCCTTAGGTAGTTGAGATGCATAACACCTCCATCCACATTCATTTACGCAATAAACTGATATCTTCTTCTTCTCATTCAGCTTGAACTTGATATCTACTAGCTTCTTTATAGCACATTCCTCAATGCCTCCCTAAATACCTTAGAGTTTGGAAACTTCATTCCTTTCTTTAACTCTGGTTTTCTCATGTCAATTTGGACATTAAACTCAGGTTCTTTTGCAGCAGTTGGTATTTGCTGATCATCATCAGACCCTACTAGACTTTCCATGTTATCTTCAAGAGGTGGGTCAATCCATTCACCCTCTTCAAGAAGTGGGTCATTGTCAACTGCAGTAGTCCTATGTGGGGCTGCATACACATGTAGATCCTCATGTGTAGAAGGCCCATCATCTCCTTCAGAGGGCCTATGTGGAGCTGCATGTGTAGATGTCCCATCATCTACATTTCCAAATACATCATCATCAAAATCTGGCCCCTCAAACCATTTCTCTAACCAAGCAAAATCTTGTCCACCACCTCCTTCAGCATCCACATTACCTCCCTCATGCATCTCATGCACATCATCATCATTTGCTACTTCTTCATTACCAAATGGTTGTTCAACTGCAAATGGCTCCTTACCACCCTCAACATATAGTGTTATCTTATCTATAGGCCATGCAGCATGAATCTCACACATATAAACTACATCATCATCTTCATTTATAAGCCTTAACCCTTGCTCCAAATTACCTTCAGGAATAAGATAATGAAATCTACTTGTACTAACTGCCCCCACATAAGAACAAATATCTTGTATTTCAAAATAACTAAGTCTATCTGGGTCAACATTATCAACAAAAGAAGTACTACCTCCTAAATATACCAAATTTGGGTTCCACACAAACTGGCCACCATGATGAATCTCAAAATTGAATGCCAAGTCAGTTATCTGCATATAAAACACAACAGAATAAAGTATGAGATGGGCTTGCATGTGGAAAAGTGTCCTGTGGTCCACACAAAGCACAACAAAGAAGCAGACAATATTGAGATCCATAGCATGATTTTGGAAGGAGGATATGATAATTGAGAAGGATATGATAACACAAAAAATGTGAAGAAGGATATGATAATTAAAGACATGACAGATAGCATGATTTTGGATAGGATAATATGAAGGAGAATATATGTGGCCAACCCTAAATTAATCTATTGAGATCCATAGCCAATCCCAAAATTTTGGGATTAAGGTTTTGTTGTTGCTATTGTTTTATAGCTATGCATGTGTTTTGATCTTCAGTTCCAAATATTTGGTTTTCCAAAGAGATGATCAACACTTGCAAGTTATTGACGCATATTTGAAGCCCAAGTGCCACTCGGCAGATTCTGATGCTGTGCATAGGTAAAAACATCAGTTCTGTTGTTTGTTGGGACTAATGCTTGTTGCTGCATATGTGAGAGTGTTGAGATATGTAATATGTCAAAATCCAAATGTCAACCCCTGCCCAAATCCAAAAGTTGAACTAAAGCTGTAGGGTTGTGGCTTTTGATCATTTTATAGATATGGGATTGCAACATGTATTTATATGAAAGGATCAATTAGGTAAAATTCTTTAAAAGAGCCTAGTCTTTCTGATTCCATTAGAGTATTGGAAATAATGATAAGTACAACCAGCCAAACCACTGGAACCAGACACTAATTCTATCATGTTGTCCAAAACAAACTCAACCAGTAACATTCTAATTAATTTGAAAATCAGAACCAATGATCAATTTGGTGACAGAAGCAGTAAATCAAACTCATTTCAACTCTTCTAATTCTACATAAATATATACAAATAACATTCCACAAAAACAATTAAACATTCAAAGTAGCCATATTATCTAAAATCCTTCAAAACACATACCAAAATCGAAAAACCACACACACTCACACATTTTAGAATCTTCAATTCTATGTGGCAACTTGGTCTCAAGTAATAAATCAAGTGTCATATTAATACAGTCCAAAAACAAAGTTATACGAAAGTTTAGGAATATACCCAAAGCATACATATAAAAATGAGGAGCAACTGTAAAAAAAAAAATTGGGTTTTTGCTCGGAAATTTCTTCAACTCGAAAATTTCTCCGACTCTGCAAAATTTTTTTTTTTGGGTTTTTGCTTAACCAGTTCCATGGTTAAGCAAGAACCGAATTTGGAAGAAAGAATTTTAAACCCCAATTTTAAAACCCATTTAGAACCCTAGATTTCAAAGATTAAAAAGCAAAATCCTAATCTACCTACAACGGCTGAACAGAGGAGCAATAATCCTGATCTTCCTCAGCTCGGTTTGCATGCACGATCAAATCCCAGTTACCTCAAGTGAATCAAAGCGCACTGCACGATTGTAGTGAGTGAGTCTTCCTGCCACAGCTGAACAGAGGAGCTGTCTTCCTTGGCTCAGTTTGCATGCACTATGGGAGTGAGTGAGTAAGTGATTTTTGGGAGTGAGAGTGTGTGGTTTTTGGTGAGCAAGCCGGATGGGAGTGAGTGATTTTTGGGAGTGAGAGTGTTTTGATCTGGATAGGAGTGAGTTTTTACATATTTCTGTGTTAGAGTAACGGTGAGGGAGAGGTGGGTACACGGCACATAAACGGTGACAATCACAAGTGGGCAAAGTGTAAAATTTGAACCACGGGTGGGCACATAGAATTAGAGGCAAACCACAGGTGGGCAAAGTGTAATTATCCCTTTAAGTTTAGAATTGTGCTACAGTGCAATTCTACCTTTAGAATTGCACTGTAGCACAATTCCAAATTTTTTTACAATTCTACTTTTTTATAATCCCAAATGCTGAGGTCTTTTGGGTTTAAAATGCCAAACCCACCTTACATTTGGCATTTGCAATTCCCAGTGCGAATGCCCAAGATTAAAGTTTGTGTTGTATTCCCTTAGTAAAAAAGAAGTGCTGTAATTGTAAGTTGTATATATAGTTAATTTAAGTATTTTATAAAAAGGGAAATGCTAACGAGTGCCCTTAAGACACTAGTTAATAATTCATTTAAATAAAGTTTTTATGGAAAATGAAAAAAAAAAGTAATTAATATTTTGACGGCTTTTTTCATTTCCCAAAACACTTTGGAAAAACGTCATGGAGTGCTAACTAACTCAAATCATCTGGTCTGTGGACTACAGGCATGATAGAGTTTAAGTTTAAACACTTTGGAAAAATGTCATAGAGTGCTAACTAACTCAAATCATCTGGTCCGAGGACTACAGGCATGATAGAGTTGAAGTTTAAATACTTTGGAAAAATGTCATGGAGTGCTAACTAACTCAAATCATCTGGTCCGAGGACTACAGGCATGATAGAGTTTAAGTTTAAACACTTAGGAAAAATGTCGTGGAGCTACACAAAGGTATTACACTGGATGAATATATGTTAGCTAATAGTAATACATTTTCTAGTTATTTACATTCCACGGTTGTGATATTGCATGCTCATCCAGATTTTCTAGAAAGTAGGCTCCAATGCCTGCTTTTGCGGTAATGCGGTACGACCCTTCCCAATTTGGTCCTAATTTTCCTCAAGCTGGGTTCTTCGTAGCGCCCACGACCTTTCTTAGTACTAAATCTCCAGGGGCCAATGGTCTCAGCTTCACATTGGCGTCATAGCCCCGTTTGAGCTTGTGTTGATAATATGCCAGTTGAACCATTACATTCTCCCTCTTTTCTTCAATCAAGTCTAAGCTTTTCTCCAGTAAATCATTGTTCTCGCTCAGACTGAATAAGCTAGTCCTTAAGGTTGGGAGGCCAGTTTCCAATGGAATGGCAGCCTCAGCACCATAAGTCATTAAGAATGGGGTTTCCCCAGTAGACCTACGAGGGGTGGTTCGATACGTCTAGAGAACATGTGGCAGCTTCTCCACCCATTTGCACTTTGCGTCGTCTAGTCTTTTCTTTAGTCCATTCACTATGACCTTGTTAACGGCCTCTGCCTGTCCATTTCCTTGGGGGTAGGCGGGGGCAGAGTATCTGTTTGTAATTCCTAGCTCGCAGCAGTATCTTCTGAAAGCTTTACTGTTGAACTGAAGGCCATTATCCGAAATGAGGGAATTTGGGACCCCAAATCGTGTAACTACAGACAAATCTTGTAACTACAGACAAATCTCTTGACATCAACATCTCTGATGTTCGCCAATGGCTTAGCTTCCACCCATTTGGTGAAATAATCCATGCCGACCAGCAAATACCTCTTGTTTCCTGCTGCTTTGGGGAAAGGACCCATGATGTCCAAGCCCCATTGGGTGAATGGCCAAGGACTGGACAGTGGATTAAAGACCCCCCCCCAGCTGGTGCATGTTTGGTGTGAACCGCTGGCACTGATCGCATATTTTCACATATTCTAGGGCTTCTTTTTGCATGTTCGGCCACCAATATCCTTGAGTGATGGTACGGTGCGCTAAGGATCTACCGCTAGTATGGCTTCTGTAGATTCCCTTGTGGAGCTCCTCAAGGAGCATCTCAGTTGCTTTGGGATGTACACACAGCAAGTATGGTCCTGAGAAGGATCGCTTATACAATCTCTGTTGCCCAGATAGCCAAAATCGTGCAGCCTTCCTTCGTATCTTGTCAGCTTCGGACTTTTCCTTAGGCAGCATGTCTTCTTTTAAGAATAGCACCATTGGGTCCATCCAACTGGGTCCTGTTCTTGCTTGATGGACCTAAACAGCCTCTCTTCGCGGCCCACTTGATTCGCACAAGTGTTCTACCAGAATAATCTGTGGAAGGGGTTGATCAAAGGAGGTTGCAAGTGTGGCCAGGGAGTCAGCATGGGAGTTGCCGTTTCTAGAGACGTGTAGCAAGTCAAAAGAGTCAAACTTTGATTGTAGACATTTAACTTGTCCCAAGTACTCTCGCATTCTCTCATCTCTTGCCTCGAATTTCCCCGATACTTGTCCGACGACTAGTCTTGAGTTCGAGAACACTTCCACGGATTTTCCTCCCATTCGTTGAACCATTGCCATTCCCATCAGAAGAGCCTCGTACTCTGCCTCATTATTTGTAGTCGTGAAGCTCAGTCTCAGTGACTTTTCTATGATGATTTTCTCTGGAGATATCAACACTATCACAACTCCAGATCCCTTCTGATTCGCTACACCGTCTACATATACTCTCCAAGTCGGGTGACCTTGCTGGGCAATCATGCCAACCGGTCTTCCTTCCATGTTGTGTGTTGGACTCAATTCTTCTAATGGGGGTTCAGTGAACTCGGCCACCAGGTTCGCAAGTACCTGACCCTTTATAGAGGTGCGAGGCATGTACTTGATGTCAAAAGCCCCTAGAATGGTCCCCCACTTAGCTATCCTCCCAGTGTAGTCAGCACTTCGAAGTATTGATTTAAGTGGAAGCTGGGTGAGGATGACGACCGTATGTGCTTGGAAATAATGAGGTAGTTTACGTGTACCAAGCACCACCGCCAAGATGGCCTTCTCCAGTGGCAGATAACGAATCTCGGCCTCGTGCAGTGATTTGCTCAAATAATAAATAGGCTTTTGTACGCCATTATCAACTCATATCAGCACAAGACTCACAGCATGGAAGGCTACGGCGATGTAAGCAAAAAGGACTTCATCTTTCTCGGGGCTGGACATGATTGGAGGCCGAGAAAGGTAATCTTTAAGTTGCTGGAAGGCAGAGGCACACTCCTCAGTCCATTCAAACCCCTTCCACTTATTTAACAGTTGGAAGAATGGCCGGCACCTATCCGCCGACCTGGAGATGAAACGGTTCAAGGCTGCAGTCATTCCGGTCAGTTTCTAAACTTCCTTGAGGTTCCAAGGAGGTCGCAAGTTGTTAATGGCCTTAATTTGGTCGGGATTCACCTCGATTCCCTTGTGTGTGACCATGTAGCCCAAAAACTTGCCCGACCCCACACCAAATGAGCACTTAGATGCATTTAGGCGCAATTTGTGTTTCCTAAGAATTTCGAGAACATCCCTGAGATCCCCAATGTGCTCATCTATGATCTTACTTTTCACCACCATGTCATCAATATAAACTTCCATACTCTTACCCAATTAAGGCTCAAACATTCTAGTCATCATCCTTTGATAGGTAGCTCCTGCGTTCTTCAGACCGAACGGCATTATCTTGTAGTGATTATTCCCAGTGAGGGTGACAAAAGCTGTCTTTTCCTGATCATCCAAAGCCAATGGTATTTGATGATACCCTTGAAAAGCGTCCAAGAAACTCATCCGATGGTGGCCAACGGTAGCATTAACCAGTTGATCGATCTTTGGCATGGGGAATGGATCTTTTGGACAAGCTCTATTCAAGTCTGTGAAGTCCACGCACACTCGCCATTTTTCGCTTTTCTTCTTCACCACCACAGTGTTAGCCAACCATTCAGGATAAAATACTTCCTTAATTACTCCAGCCCGCTTGAGTTTCATCACCTCTTCCCTGATAGCATTTGCATGTTCTTTTGATGGGTGTCGGAGCTGTTGCTTTTTAGGGATGATGGTAGGGTTAACGTTTAGGTGATGGCAAATGAACTCTGGATTTGCTCCTGGGGCCTCTGTGGAGTCCCATGCAAATACGTCAATGTTGGTTTTGAGGAATTCTATCTGCTCTTCCTTCTCTTGAGGAGGCAGTAGGGATCCGACTTGAAAGAACTTCTCTGGATCATCATCAATAACTACCTTTGTCAAGCTTTCACACTCTGCTTCCCAGGCTAAGACCTCGGTGTCCGGCACTGGGGATTTTAACTGCTATAAGTCCCCGTCGTTATGGGCCGAGGATTCAGCTTCAGGTTTATGCTGGATCGCTGCCACCAGACATTGTCTGGCCATAGGTTGATCTCCTTAACTTACCTCTCGAACGGGTATTTGATCTTCTAATAAATAGTGGAAGAAACGGCCCCCAATGTATGGAGCCAAGGTCTAGCCACAATCGCGGTGTAGGGTGAGTAAGCATCCACCACTATAAAATCTACTTCCACTATTTCAGAGCCAGTTTGCACCGATAGTCTGATTTGGCCTCTCGGGACGACCACTTTTCCATCGAAACTCACCAAGGGGGAGCTATAGGGCATTAGGTCTTCAGGCGTCAAGTTCAGCCCCCTATAAAGGTCTGGGTACATTATTTCTGTGCCGCTGCCTTGATCCACCATCACTTTCTTCACGTCATACCCCCTATCCTAAGAGTGATCACCAAAGCATCATCATGGGGTTGGATAGTTCTGATTTTGTCTACGTCCGAGAAGCCCAACACTGGTTGAATCTCCATCCTAGCCCTCTTTGGCTCTCTGTTAACGTTTTCAGAGGGCAGCCGAGCAACTGATAGTATTCTGGATGGGCAAGATCCTATTCTTCCTAGTGCAGTAAAGATGACATTTATCATGCCCAGGGGGGGTTTTGAGGAATCATCTCTCCGGGATCCTGCGTTTGCCTAGTTACCCTGACCATGGGTATGGTGTAAAATTTGTTTTAACTTGCCTTCGCTGACGAGTTGGTCCAAATGGTCCCACAGACTCCTACAATCCTCCGTAGTGTGTCCATGATCCTGGTGATATTGGTAATAGAGGTTGTGGTTGCGCCTTTCAGGGTTTCCCACCATCTTGTTCGGTCTCTTGAAGAAAGGCTCATTCTTGATCTTCTCTAAGACTTGGTGCACCGGCTCTCGGAACACGGCATTAACTGTCTGAAGGTTCGCCGAACCTTGTTATTCGACCCAATCTCTCCGCGACGTGTTGTGGTCTCACCGATCCGACCTGAAATCCCTCCTCTCTTGAGGGATAACCTTATCTTTTCCTTTACCCTGCTGCTGGTCTTCCTCGACTCTTTTATACTTGTCAATCCTGTCCATCAGCTGGCGCACGCTGGTAACAGGCTTGCCCGTTAGAGACTTCCTCAAGCCGTGTTTAGTGGGGAGGCTAAGCTTAAAGGAACTGATGGCTACCTAGTCGCAATCGTCCTCCATCTCGTTGTACATTTTCCAGAATCTATCCGAATACGACTTCAGAGTTTCGCCCTCTCACATGCTTACGAACAATAGGGAGGCCAATGACTGCGGAACCCTGCGACATGTGACAAAACAGGACCCAAATGTCTAAGTGAGCTCTTGAAAAGAGCTTATGGAGTCTGCTTTCAAGCTATCGAACTATCTCATAGCGATCGGACCTAAACTGGATGGGAAAACTTTGCACATTAAGGCTTCATCTCTGGAGTGAACGGCCATCCTCTGGTTGAAATGACTCACATGTTCCACAGGGTCTGTCCGGCCGTTATAGATGGTAAACGTCGGCTGGTGAAAACGTCGAGGGAGTCTTGCATTCTCGATGTTACGTGTGAAGGGGGACCTGGAGATTTGTTTCAGGGCTTTACTCATAGCGTCATGCCCTACGCCTCGACATGATAGGCTCCGCATTTGCCGCTGATAATGATGCTCTTCTTCGTAGGTGAAGGGTTCGCTGGGTGGGGTTCGAGACCTCCGCCTGTACTCAGTGTCTCTCTCATCGTCGGAGGAAAGGTTCGAATCTTCAGAAGCTTTTCTCTTCCTTGCGTGACGTAATTCTCTTTTTAACTGATCAATCTCTAACTGCATGTTCTTGTTGTCATTTGCATGGGAGATATGGTCCTCCCTACGAGGTTGACTCCGGTCAGTGTGTGTGGTATGGACACTTCCTTCGCAGTCACCTCTTTATTCAAGGATGAGGAAAGGCTCACCGTGCTTAGAGCCCCTCGATTCTGCTTGTCTCTGACCTGTTTCAGCCATAGTTAGCCGTTACACCACTCAAACTCTTCCCACAGACGGCACCAATTGTAAGGTCACAATTTATTGGCCTAGGCCCAAGAGCTGGTTTGGACGACGATGTAGTGAGCCCAATACAATGAATTTGTAGAGAGTGGGCTAGAGAGCGGGCTAGAGAGCTAGGTTTGGTTGGCTGGTACTAACGGCTAGGAAGTATTTCAATAGCGAACATCATATAAAGCTTAACAAAAAGGGTTGTCCGAGGAAACCGAATATGACTGAATGCAGTAGTAATGTACTTTCATGCAACACTTTAAACTACAATAATTCTCTCTTCTCTCTTTTTTCCTTCCTCTCTTCGATCCCCTATTATGAGAGATCTTTTACATTTATATAGACCCTTTCAAGCTTTCCTGATCTTACACTTGTTGCCCATTTAGATCCTCACTTAAGTGCATGTCACGTCAAATATCTTCTTTTGTTATCTGTTCACGGCAGTAGCTAGAGGTTGTACTGTTCAGAGGTGTCTTCTCCATAAATGTGGTCAGAGGAGTTGGTGTAGTGCATTTAATGCGGTGGTAGCAGCTTTTCATTGAGATATTTCCTTGTTGTCATCTCCTTTGTACGTTCTTAAAGTTCATCCTTATCATCCTGACTTTCTGGCCAGCTGTCTAGGTCGTCCGAGCACTTGCTTGAGCAAGATTCATCCTATCCGAGAAGGAAAATCTCCTCGGACTATACTCCTCTCTACTCGGCGGGATTATTTCGTTCTCTTCCAACTATTCATTGCTCCTCAGACGTATCCATAAATAGGGCCCAAATCCCAGTACATAATTTCGGAATCTTACCCTCACAGTTTATATAAAATTCGCACTCACGGGTGTTTATGCAAGTGCCAGATAATTTAAATAATTTTGACTTTGATATTTTCTAGTAATTCTTTTCATGATGAATGTTAATGATGAGAGGCATAATCATAATTATTAACTTCATCCGAGAAAATATATATCTCTTTCTATTTTTCATAAAATAAATAAATAAATAAATAAACTCCATTGAATATTGTTTATTCATTTAAGTTGTGTACTACTAATTAAAACTCTATTAAATAATTTTACTATATTAACTATTATAACCAATGCCTAGCTTTTATTTTATATCATGGTTGACCGAAAAAAAAAAACTATTATAACCAATGGAACCTCTTCAAACTCAGCCAAAATAATAATAATAATGGAACTTGCTCGAGTCGTACACAGGTAGACTCGTAATTATTGAGTTTAATAGAATAATAGATCTGCATTTATATCCATAGCGTTATTAACTCCGTTTACAATAAATTAATACTTATTGTTGTATCAACGAATAATAATAATAATGCATCTTTTCAGATGCATTTAAATTTCCACCACATTGTTGAGGAAATTTGAATGCTCTAGTCAGGTTAGAGATAAAGCAGCAGCCATGCATCGACCTCGTATGTGGTTTGTTAAAGCTTTATTAGGCTGACTGGAGGTGAAATATTAATTGCGAAATCAGCGTTCAGAAAAGTCATGCAAGAAAAAAAATTTGAAAACAAGTTTTTATTTTTTATTTAAAAAAAAAAAAAAGATTTTATACGTGGTTGTATTGGTAATATATATAGGCTTTGCCGGGTTCTTGAAAGATACCGCAAGTAATTAAATCTGTAAGTGTGAGGATGAAAATTCAAAATTAAAGCAATGTAACCGGCTAGTTTCAAAAAAAAAAAAAAAAAAAAAAAAGCAATGTAACCGGCCCAAATCCTAAAGACCTCGTGGTTTTGTAATTGATTCGGCCCAAAGGTCCAAATAATTTTCTTTTCATATTCTATTTCTCCGTTCTTTCAATTTTATCTCCTTCGTCTTTACCACAAAATTTAGGTTGACTAACAAAAATAGTTTTGAGCCACCAGTACATGGACCAAGAAATAGTAATACACGCTTCTTTTGAACATCTCCTAGTTCAAAAAAGCATTGTCATCTTGGTAATTAATTGTGTGCAAAACATATTCCAGTTTTATTGTCCATGAAAACCCTTTTTACCATCTGTTGAGATTGAGTTGTCTGTGATTATTAATCATACAATCTTATTATAGTTACTTCAAAGTGGATTAATGAAATTAAAACCAATCGCTGTAAAGACAAGTCCAAAACAGCTGTATTACATCCTCATCAAAGTTTCCTTTTTAAAATTTAATTTCTATAAACTTACGTTTAAGAGTCTAGAATAACATCCCTCTCTCTCTCTCTCTCTCTCATAATGTAATAGGGCTTTTGGGGGGAGAATATATGTGGTGCAAGTGCAAGTGTGCAACCACTGTTTTCTCCTGAATAGCCCATCTTCCTTTTGTCCAATTCACAATTATAATGTTAGCCAAAAATAAAACGTTTAAAAGTTTATTTTTAAAATATTGTAATTATTAGCCTCTCTGAGGATTCAAAATATTATGGTAGTGCATTGGTGATCAAACCATTAAAAGCCTTATCTTTTAAATTGATTTGCAGCATAAGAGTTGAGTAAGGTGCGAGATTATAGATCTCATGCTTAATCTCATAAGAGTATATTTTTATTGGTAAATTTACATGCACATCATTCTAACCATGGATGATTTCTTTTGTTATTTTTTAGACTTAGATCATG
This sequence comes from Quercus glauca, assembly GCA_023736055.1. Lineage (NCBI taxonomy): Eukaryota > Viridiplantae > Streptophyta > Magnoliopsida > Fagales > Fagaceae > Quercus > Quercus glauca. Next base: position 23,580,505 of record CM043315.1, read on the forward strand.
ATGATAACATGTTAAATTAGGGTTTTGAATTGCTATCACAGATTACACATGTTGTTTCATGCATTGTAATGTAGATCTTTGACTACATTTGCCTTCACGTGCATATAACATTTTATATTTCATAATTCACGTGCTATCTCACGCATACTAACATGTTTTCAAATAAAATTTCTCATTCATCCTCACGTGAGATTTATGATATGATCATGCACAACTTTTAAAAGATGCCACATTTATTGGACATAAAATGATAGATCTTCAAATTAATGATATAGTTTCTTTATAGAATAATAACTTTATATAAGATTTTCACCCTTACCTTTTTTTTTTACTCTAAGCTACAAAAGGGGGAATATATATAAAGAGGTAACATCATTTCATGCTTTTCACATGCTCATGTTGTAATTTGATTAGTTGTATGTTACTTTTAAATTTTATTGGGGCTCTTTACTAACTTTTTATTCTCCTTACATAAATATTATTAGTTGTTTTAGAAAAAATTTCATTAATTAAGAACAGTATTAGGATTTAGGATTGAGTGAAGTGGGAACATATATTCTTATCTCGTAAATTAGTTTTTGAACTCAAATAAATTGATGTACATTAAGCTTTTCCTTGTAATTGGTAGTACTTATATATATTTCTTTTTTCTAGATTGTAATTAAGAAGCAAATCTTTTGGCATTAATGTAAATAGTTTTCATTAATAAAATTTCAAAAGCTTCTTTAATTTCTTTTGCATATAAAAATTATAGTGTAGATTTCTTTGTAAAATCGTTGTATTTGAGGGCTAAGGTACCAATCTCTTCCATTTCCGGTCCCTTTATTAGAGGACCTTAGCTCCCTTTTCTCTCAATAAAATATGTTACTAAAAAAAAGACAGTAAGAAATACAAGCAAATTATTAATGTTGAAACTTGAAAAGTAAAAAAAAGTAACATTCACAATATTATTTTGGGCTCGTCCCTTCAAGGACATCCAAAACAATTGGAATGATACAGTATTTATTTCGGGCCTTAGGCCTGGTATTGGGCCGATGAGACATAGTGTTCACACACTTTTGGGTATACATATACCATCCTAGAGGTAGATAGACCATTTCTTAATCTAGAATGAGAAAGCCCAACATTTTTTTTTTTTGATAAGGAGAAAGCCCAACATTGATCAATCTTAATGGCACTGAAATGTGGCAAGTATTAGGATTAAAAAAAAAAGATGGTTTCTTTTTTTTTTTTGCTGAATAATAAAAAATGGAGTTTTCAGTGTGAACTCCTCAGCCTCATGCCATGTAATAATAATGAATAATACCACGTAGGGTCATGCTAATGAGTGCCCTTAGGGCACTCTTTAAGAACCTATTTTAAGAAAGTTTTGATATTACTTTTATGGGAAATGAAAAAAGTTATCAAAACATTAATTGCTTTTTTTTCTTTTCCCATAAAAACTTTCTTTAAATGGATTCTTAAAGAGTGCCCTAAGGGCACTCGTTAGCATTTCCCTACCACGTATACTACCAAGGTTTTATTAGAGTTATCACTCGAACCGTTTAACAAGTAAAGCAATTCGAAAACTCTTATTATCAAGCCACGTGCCGCTGTAGTAACAAAGATGGGTTGAGCTGAGAGGGCCATGGCATATTGATATTTTGGGGAGGAAGAGGATTAAAATGACATTTCCTTTAGAAGCAATATGGATGACAGATGGGTTACTGTTCCTAAACAGTACTTGGTGAATCATTACTTGTCCTCTTGGGTGCTTTTGGTCTCCTTAAAACAGATCTCTACCCTCTCAATTGCCAAAGTAGCAAGAGAAGAAAGGTAAAAGCATTTGGTATTGATTGGAAATGGAGGGAGGGGCCTCTCAAAAGTGGACCTCACCCTATATCATCATCATCATGATAAGTAACAAATAATACAGACAAAAATGTAGCAGTACCCTATAAGCCCACATCATCATCACAATTCACAACACTACTACTACTTCTGTCCTCACTAATTGGGGTGTGTTTCATTCTGCTCCACACATTAAATGGTTATTTTAAGAATACCCCAAATTTTAATGAAAAACCACACCGGCCAAAAGATAAACCCTTAGAACCAAACCTAACCCAAAAATAAACAAACAAACACAAGTGGGGCCCCATTTGTGAGAAGTCATAAAAATTCCAGTTGGGCTTTGGGCCCACCACGTGTTCCCAAACTCAAGTAAAGATCTAAGGTTCTGTTCATCACTTTAGCCCATCCAATCATGAACATGAGAGAGAGAGAGAGAGAGAGATTGGGGTTATTTTCATGGGAGCAGTATAAACTTAAACTACAAAGAAAAGCTACCTCAAGGGAAGGACAAAGAAACCTTTGAAACCTCAGAGGTACAAAGTTTATTAAAAAGTCAATAATATATAGTACAGTTTACTTGTCTTTTTACAGAGTGAAACGAATTAAAATTTGCATTGAGACACGTGCAATTCTCTCTCAGCTTTTAAAAAAATATTTTTTACTCAAGGGCTTAAATAATTTATTTCACAAAAAATCATACAGAGGCATGTGAATCTAATTTTTATAAGTTTATTAAAAAAATCATTCTATCTAATTAATTGAAATAATATTATTTTAATTTAATTTAATTTTTAAACATTAGCGTAGTTTGTAAAAGAAAAAAAAATAGTTTTGATGTTTACTCAATAAATCCATCAATATACAGAAAAAGAAAAAATTAATCTAGTAACTCGTGTTTGAAATAAAGTAACATTTTAACCAATCTTAAACTTTTAATACTTTTAAGCCCCTATAGTTTTAGAAGAAAAAAAAAAATACATATTAATTTGATTCAAATGGGCAAAAACCATAATTCATAAAAATGACTAATATACTAGAAGTATATTCATATTATGCATGACTTAATTAAATTTTATAAAATTTAAATAATAATAGAAGGACATTACAACTGTTATTGGAACTGGACAATAAACGAATTAATAGAATTAAAAAAAAACTAAAAAATTGTCTTAAGTTACATGATGAGAGTCTAATGTGTAATAGTTTATTTTTATGTGAAAGTAAAAAATTATGGCAGTGGTTAAAATAATTCAAAATAAATAATAAATTTATTTCTACAAAAATTTCAAATTTTTTTCTTCTAATATTATAAATTTAATTCAAATAATAATTTAAATGATTAAATTTTGATAATAGAGTTTCTTCTAAAGTAGATTTAATTTAACAATTTTAAGGTACTTATCATGCATCGCGCAAGGACACTTTTGTTAGTTACTCCTATAATTTTTTTTTTTTTTTTTTAAATTCCTAAGCTTGTAAAAATTAAGGGACAAAAGGATTGCCCCTGTGAATTTCTTTATTAAAGGAAAAAAAGGAGATCATATACTTTTGGGCAATTACGTGCAGAACACAAATTTTATTAGTATATACCAATATAGCTAGTCATTTGGGATTTTTTTTTTTTATAGGGAATTTTAACTTATGGCGTCAGCTCTTGATGATAACTCTTTATTATCAGACCAAGATACAAATCAGTATTTAGTGTAGGTGAGAATTAAACCTTAAATCTCTTATTCAATTATCAGAGACTTTACCAGTTAAGCTAGCTGAAACCTACGCTAATCATTTGGTTTTCAAAAATGTTAAAAAAAAATTTATATAAATAAAAAAAAAAAAAACCAAAAAGCCAAAAGCTGAATTACATAAGGAAGGTAGATAATGAATCCTGGTATGGATTGGGTGAATATTGGATGCAGAGATTTTGGTGGTTGAAATGTAGAGAGAAAGTAGAGGCCCACTTTTTATGTTGGACCAATGTTAGAATTAGGTATAGGTCCACTACTATCACTATCTCACCATCTTCCCCTTTCATTAATTATATATTTTTGTCACATATCCCTGGACCCCCAACACCAACGAAAATTGTATTGTCCTTTGCACAGCAATACAATCTTAAGCTAGCTAGCGCCTAGGCTATATCAAAATATCTAGTTCATAGGTTTCATTTCTTGTGCTTTGCTGTTCACTCTCCACGGTTCCTTCCATGTACATAGATGTGTGATTCACATGCACATAATGTACACCTTTTTCTTGTCGACGTTACAGAACTATTTTATATATATAACATATCATATATGGCCCCCCCAAAAAAACAAACCCGTGTTACACAAGGGCGTACGTTTTATTAGAAAGAAATCAAAGAATTCTGAAGATCCCATATATGTCACGTATCAAATATCAGTGACGATAAAAAGAGCCAACAATCATTGAAATGTATCCCTACACTCATAACACAGTCTTAACGTACAATAATTGATTTTTAGATTATATATATAAGCTGAGATTTCTATAATATCAATAAAGTGGCAAAAACTATTATTCTTGAAGTAAAATCTTATTACACACTTTTTATTACACACTCCTTACACACTCATGTCAAAACGTTTCAATTAAAATTTTAAAATCGTGCTTTGAGTATGCAATAATTCACCTGTGTCATAATCATTACTCTATTCTTAAATCTTTTGGCCTTGGTTTGCTTGAAATAGAAAGCATAAGGTATACCTAAAAATAATGGGTAACAATGAAGCATTTATTTGATCGCAAATAATTCTCTTACCATCTACAGGAGGACGAAATAAACGACTTCATAACAAAAACACCAAGGGCTTGTGAAAATTAAATGATATTAATTCTCACCTTCTACCATCCAAAAGCTTTAAATGATATAAAACTTAAAAATGTTTTAACTATACGTACTCTTTACTCACATGTGGGCTTTAATTGTATTTGCTTTTGGTTCATGAATTTTATATACTAAATTGTTATGAGGTTGCTGTTTTGTTTTCTCATTTGATTTTTTTAAAAAATTAGGTGTTAACATGTGCATTGTGAGATACAATGTTCTAGCTTGTATGATAAAAATTTCGGAATATAGTATTCGTATGTCAACTTAAGTGATGTAGCTAGCTAGTGGTCCATCTCATGGAAAGACTAGCTAATGGCAACCACATTTAGATCAAATTCAATTCACACCATGCAAATATTAGCTCAATAATTAGTTTCTTAACCTTATTCACTTGTCAAGTCGTCATGTTATCAACTTATCATATATATCCATCAAGTTCACATTGACTATTAGAAAGTTGAGTACAAGGTTTAGAATAATGTAGAAGTTAAAACTTTCATTTTGGCAAAATAAAATGCATCATTTGAGAAAAGTAAGGAATACTTCCAAATTTTCAAATAATGAATTTCTCAAATAATTGATGTTTGCATTCAAACACACATGTAGACACTAAAGTGTGAGTGAGGTAGTAAACATAATGAAGTTCTCAAACAATTGATGCTCGCATTCGAAGACACTTGCAATCACTAAAGTGTTCATAAAGTATGTATAAACAACAACTTTTAAAATCGCAAGTTGGCAAATCAAATTCGGCCCAAACCACATGAATAAAGTGTTATTATTCCGAACTAATATGTGAAAACTTCCTAAAATGGCTTTAAATGGCAATCTTGAAGTTGAACCTAAAACAAGTTCCCATCTTAGCTAACGCCAAAGGAACCTCTATATCAGCATTTCAATGGGTCAAGGTGACAATGTTTTTCTCCATTTTTAAGGATTCCTATCCCACTAGTAAAAGAGAAAAGGATTGGGGAGTAATTGGGTGGGTATTCCCTATTCTGTATTCCTTATCCTTCATAAAAGCTAGAGCATTCATGCCTTCATGGGGTGTTGCTTTTAGGTCAGATTGTTTTCACAATTCTATTTTCGTCCCCATTACACCTGTACAAAGTAAAGTTTAAATAAGTTAGTTATACTTACATTAACAGTATTCATAATATTTAACTTTTATTTACCTCATAATGTTGTAACATGTCACAATTTTAGACGTCATTATTTTAATATTATTTTTTAATTGAATTTGACTTAAATTCTATATTTAAACCCTCTATTAAAATATCAGCACATAATTTATTTTTTCATAAATGGTGGAATAGATGGTACTATATATAAATACAATAATTTTTCTTAATAGAGTTTAAATTATAGTTTATATTTAAATTCTTCTTGAACCTTGCTCACGTTTTCTTTAAATTGTAGATGTGGGGGTCAAAAAACACTTAGATCAAAGTAAAAAGTTCTAAGCTCTTAATTGTTTCAATTAATTTATAAAAACAAAAGGGTGATTCACAAGGGGAAGACTGAATAGATATAATCTAGAATTAGAATGAACTCTATTGAATTTATTGATTTGAATATACTTCTGCCAATGTTAAAAACAATAGTAAAAGTAAAGACAATCTCAAGGCTTAAACTCATGTATCTCTCAATTTTTCCAATCCCCATTTCTTGAAGGGGAAGGTTTTCTGAGGGAATGTGCAAAATAGCACAGTGAGGAGGGAGTATATAGTAAGTTAAGATGCGTTAGAAAGAAAGTTGGAAACTAGCATCTCGAGTCTCTAAGACTCAAGATCCAAAAAGCAAAACCAAGTCTCTAAGACTCGATTTTGTACTTGGAGATCTGAAGAAAAACAGAGGAATAACGATTTGAAGAGGCACAATCTGAAGAGGAAGCATGATCTGATCTGAAGAACGAAGAGATGATTTGAAGAGGCACGATCTGAAGAGAAAGCACAATCTGATCTGAAGAACGAAGAGATAATTTGAAGAGGCACGATCTGGTTTTCAGATCTGCTGTCGAAGAACGAAGAACGAAGAACGAAGAACGATCTGACACTCCGAAGAACGCGAGGAAGAAGAAGTGAGACTCAAGGGTTAAAAACTCAATTTCCAACTTGAGTCTCAAAAACTCGATTTCCAACACTTGATTTCCACAAATCGAGACTTAAAAACTCAATTTTTTATCTTGGAACTCGAGTTTTAGACACTCGAAATGCTAGTTTTCAACATTGTTTTGAAACTTGTCAACTAACTAAATTTTTTAATTTTAATGTTATTTGGAAATAAAATTCAAGGTTCTCTTTATACACTCAGTTCTCCTTCCTTCCAGTAGTGGATTATCATGCTAAATGTCAAAAGGTGCTTGTCTCATCAGGCATTTTCCCCCTTTCTTTTCATGATGAAACAAGACTCTTAGGGTGTATGTATTGTTTGGCTGGTCATTTATCATTTAATGTGGTTGACATTAGGTAAGGAAGAGGATATTGTATCGTACTGACCGGTATGTACCGTCCCGGTACGTGCACCAGTACCGAAACTCCAACGTTTCGTATCAGTTTAAATACCGATTGTACCGACCATACCGGCTAATTTCAGGCGTTTCGGCCAGTATCAGGCATACTGGCTGGTACAGAAAAAAAAAAATCTTTTTTATTTTATTTTAAGTTTTGTAATTTTCAAATTTTTGTAAGGAAAGAATGGTAACTTATTTGTATTATTTGTTTTCTAGGTATGCAATGAACAATTAAGTTTTTTGTTTTTTATATTGTATGTGTGTTTTTTTTTAGTTGATGCTAAAGTCTAAAATTATGAATAATTTTCTTTGAATTGAGGTAATGTTTTATGGTAAACCTTCATTTTTATTATATATATATATATATATATATATATATTTATAAATATAAAAAAGAGCGATAAACTTGAAACGGTACATCGGTGTTGACCGGTACCGTAATACATTGTTCCATTAGCCAAACCGGTATAGCCTTCGGTATGAGACTGACTCCCTTGGTTGCGTGCCACCCTTTCTAGATTCTTAGCTTGCTTTCTGTACCTCGGCAATGCGGCCTTGTTAGCTTACCTCGACCAGAGGATCCTAGCTAGTCTTTTGCTTTCATGTCTACTCTAGGCTTCCTCCTCAGGAGTTGGGCCAAGCCTAGCTCCTCAAATCGCTACTCTAATGTCTGATCTAACTTCTTTGGCCCATGACTTACTAGAGGGAATCACCCCCTATAGTAGAATATATAATTTCATATACAAACAAAATCATAATAAATGTTAATTAATAACTACCATAATTATCAATTTTCATAATTAAACAAAAAAATAAAAGAAAGAAAAAAAAATCAAATTTTGTTAAACTTTCTTGTGCATCATAGGGATTACTGACTAATAATATAATGTATTTTAAGTCTTTAATATAAAGTAATCACTTGGCACAAAAATGTTGTAGTCAATTGGAGTATAACAAAGATAGACACAGAACTTAACTTTTGTTACATAAAGTATATGATATGATTTGAATTATTTGGTTAATTAAGTAAATCTTTTTAAATATTCACTTTTTTCTAGATACATTTTAGGTTAATTATCGTTTTGGTCTCTAGCCTTGGCCCTATGTTTCAAAATGGTCCTTAATATTTCAAATGTGTCATTTTAGTCATTAGCCTTTTTGATAATTTTGAAAGTAGTTCTTGTTGTTAAGTAGTGGATGGAAAAATTTGACATGGCAAATGGTGGTATTAAAGTAATATTTTTAATGTCGATATGAGGCAACATGGGTTATGGCATAGCCTTTATTATTACTAGAATGTAACCCGTGTGTCAATTGTAGCGATGCTATTGATGTTGAGCTTAGGAATGGAAACGGGTTGGGTTTGGGGCGGATTTCTTTATCCCTGAACCTGCCTTGCCACCTGCTCCCCGAAACCCAAACCCACCCCGTTAACTAAACGATTTTTTTAACCCCCAAAACCGCCCCGTCGGGCCCCTGCGGGCCTTGCCCCACCATGCCACTTCAAGGCCCAATCTAAAGGCCCTTAAACTATTGCCCAATCTTAAATAAAAAAAAAAAAAAATTGTTTTCCTAGGAAAAAAGAAAAAATCATAAATATTGAGAAAATGGAATCACATTCTCAAAATAAAGCAATTGGGTAACCCAAAAGATTGAGAAAAAAGAAAATGATTGATTGATAAATCTCCAATAGCTAAGTATCTTGTACCCCAAACCATGTCTTACACCCATAGTAACACAAACAACAAATTGAAAGAAATCTCAAATCAAATCCACCATACCCATTCAAATTTCCTATTCACATAAACCAAATACATTTGAAATCAAAATCCAAAACAAGCACACGCAAGGAACATCAATTCTTAACAACCAAATCTAAATCCCTAAACCCATTGATCAAATAAAGAGAAAATAGAAGAAGAACGTCAATAACCATTGCCATGAATCACCGTGGTTGTGGTCGTTGGGTTCAGCTATCACTAAACTTGCTGCAAAGCAAATTAAGGGAGCAAGATTGAATGGAAGTGGGTGAGATCGAAGAGGCTTTGTGGTGAGGAATGAAAAAAACCATGGTGGAAGCGAAAGAGCATATACCCACAGAAGAAAACCTTAGATTGTCGTCTTCGTCTTCTTCAGCGAAGAGAGTGAGACTAAGAGGCTAAAAACTTGAGAAAGGAGCAACTGAGATTAGGTTTGGGGACTATAGGATATATATATATATATATATATATATGTATGTATGTATGTATGTATGTATATAGTTAGGGCAATTTTGTAATTTTACTGCATTTAGGTTGTGTTCGGGTTCAGGTTCGGGGTGGGTATTCATAATACTAGCACCTGACCTGAACCTGCTACAGGTTGGATTATAAAAACTCAAACCCGACCCTAATGTTTCATGTCACAGTCTAAAATTCATAACAAAATTTATGCAACCCGACCCTAATGTTTCAATGAGCTGTGACATCACTGTCTAAAATATTACATTATCTTCTTATACCCTCTATACTTGTAAAATATTAAATAATTAGAGATCAATAAGACAATAACTATCATATCATAAAATGTTTATATTTTCAAGAAATTATACACAAAACATAAGTTTGTGGATCCAATAATAAATAATATATGATTAACATAAAATTTTACTTACATATTATGAACAATGAAAATTTGTAATCAAACGGTCGTATGATCAAAATATTAATTCTATAAAAAAAAGTTATGAATTTCAGTAATATCACAAAGGTTTATGAGGCGTAATTGATCATAACCCCCACCCCCCCCCCCCCCCCCTTTTTTTAAATAAACCAAACAAAATAATAAAATTGAAATTATCTCAAAACATTTGCACTACTTTGAAATAGTTTATTTTCATTTATCTATTTGACGGTTGTATCTAAAAATTCTTTTAAACTTATGCATGATATACATAAACGAGTAAATAATAAACAACTTTAGTATTTGTGGGATTCAATTGCCTCAAGTGATAAAGTTTCATATCGTCGAATAAGAGATTTGTGGTTTGAATTTATCTATACAAAAAATTGATTAGTGTCTTAATTTAATGATAAAAAAAATTATCATAAATTGGATGCTACAAGATAGAGATATTTGCTAAAAGGTAGGTGGATATTGTTTTTATTAAAGTAATAATAATAATATAAAATATTTTTTTTAAATGATGTTGGAATTGGTAGAACTCATTAAGAGCATCTCCAACAGAGAAGTAAACCCCAAATTCTCTCTATAATAGAGAATGAAACCCAAAAAAAGCTCTCTAGTGGATTCTCTAAATCCCGATTTTTTTTTTTTTGGGGCTTATGAACAGTAGCTCATCAAATCTGATGGGCTACTGTACATTAGCATTTGAATTTTTTTGATTAAAAAATCATACAAACTACTATTATATCAATTCTTTCTTTCTCCTCTGGATTTCTTTTTTTCTCTCACACTCTCTCTTTGTTGCTTCTCAGTGTTCTCACTCTTTCTTCCTCACTCTCTTTCTTTCTTCTTTATCTCAACGGCTACAAAACGTAAAATGCAATCCAAACACGAAAATAATTTTTCTCATAAACCAAATGAAATCAGAAAAAGAAGAGGAAAAAAAAAAAAGAAAAAAGAGAAAAGAGAGAGACTTGTTCATGAGTAAAAGAATTAATCCAAATACAAAACACAAAACAAAATCCAATTTTTAAAATAAAGTTGAATCAGAACAAGCAAATATGAGAAAAAAAAAAAAAAGAACAAGTCGATCTGACCAAGCCTGTGGTGGGGAGGACGACAAGCGGTGGTGGAGATGCTGGAGATGCGGTGGAGGCCCAAGCCTCTCTCTCTCTCTCTCTCTCTCTCTCTCTCTCTCTCTCTCTCTCTCTCTCTCTCTCTCATGTGAAGTAAATGTGAGATGTTGGAATGTTCTTGAGGTGAAAAAGAAAATATAAGAAGGGGGGCTAGCCACTTGTGTGGAGGAGAAAAACAAGAAACAGAAAAAAGAAAAAAAGAAATGAAACGTGGGTGAAAATGAAATGAAAGGAAGAAAAATAATATAAAAAATAAAAAATCCTATCACAATATTTTTACAATAAATTTTAAGTAACAGATTTTTATTAGTTAATATTGATGAGTAAAAAAATAATTTCAATGGTAGGTTCAAATTAGAACTAGTAACAACTTTTTACATAAATTTTGTTATGAAAGTATTGCATAAAATGTTGTGAATATTACACTTCTCATTGAAAAATATAGTTGTTAAAAAAAATAATGTTTAAAAAAAGAATAAACAATGAATGAAGAAATTTTAAGTAACAGATTGTTATTAGTTAATATTGACGAGTAAAAAAATAATTTCAATGGTGGGTTCAAATTAGAACTAGTAACAACTTTTTACATAAATTTTGTTATGAAAGTATTGCGTAAAATGTTGTGAACATTACACTTCTCATTGAAAAATATAGTTGTTAAAAAAAATGATGTTTAAAAAAAGAATAAACAATGAATGAAGAAATAATATTTAAATGAGATAGAGAATCTGTTGGAAGTGTATTTGAAAAAGTAAATAGGTAAAAATTAAATGTCACTGTTCATTCTCCAAACAGTACAAAAATTTAGAAAACCTACTCGGAGATGCTCTAATAAGTGAGAATTGATAAATTTTATCAAAAAAAAGAAAAAAAGAAAAAAAAAGAAGAAAGTGAGAATTAATAAAGACCGGGACCGGCAGTTGGTGTGAATTAGAGAGGAGGTTGTCGCTGATTTGACGGTACAATGATCATACATAAACAGTAACTTATTCAGATTTGCTTCCAATCCTTTCCCATATTTTTATTAATGTGAAATTGACCTTTGTCTCCCACGGACACATCACATATGCCCTGTTCCGTTTTATTGCAGCAGCGTCTTCAAATACTGTTTATCTGCATGTGCTATAAGCCTATAATCCCCTTCGCTTTCAATTATCCATTTGAGGTTAACTCTCTTAATTCTTACTTCTTGCAAACTAAACAAACACGACAACTAAAAATGTAGATTACCCACTTTTGGTTTATTTCGTTTGCACTGTGCCTATTAGTGATTTAAATTTTTTGATTTTTTAATGATTTTTTTTTTTATTTTTTATTTTATCAACAAGAACAATGTTGGGTTAGTAAATTAATGGAGTTAATTTCAGGTGTGTAAAAAGTGCAATTTTTTAAAAGATCCGGTTAATGTATGCACATACATATAATCAATTATTTTAAGAAATATTTTATGAGAAATTGAAAAAACTGTCAAAAAAGTTAATTACTTTTATATTTTCTCATAAAAAGCATACATTAGTAAAACCTTTTTTTTTTAAATACAAGTTAACTACAAACGGGCTATATTACATGAAAGTATCCCTTAAATAGAGTTTGAATGGTGCTATGCTATCTTAGCAAATATGAAATAGAACTCTTATTTTTTTTGAATAAATGTTTCAGTATACATCACTACTGATATTTATTGAAAAAAAAAAATTCTTTATTGAGCATGAAAAAACTTTAACCAACAAAGAACAGAGTTAAAAGGTCCAAATTTATTCTAATAAGGTATTAGTATTGTTGAAATAATTGGAAATGTCTGAATTTATCTTGTGAAAATTCAAAATGTAATAGAACTATAATTTACATATTTGTTTAAGATAGCTTAAGGGAAATGTTAACGAATGCCTTAACGGCATTAGTTCAAAAACTATTTTTAGAAACATTTTATGAGAAAATGATAACGCAATTAATTTTGTTGACAGCTTTTTATATTTCTCATGAAAGTGGTGTCGAAACTTTTCTATTATAGTTTGTTAGCAATTTCCCTAAAGGCCCTTGTTAACATTACACCTAAAAAAACCGATTTTTTTTTAATTAAAAAAAATTGTTACATAAAGATTTCAACACTTATATATATTATCATAAATTCTAGTATTTTATGTTGCCAAAATATCTACCATAGGCATAGGATTCTTTTAAAAATTTATATTCCCTTGCCTCCCCCTCCTTTTTACAAGAATGTTGATGCTAGACTATAGGCAAAGCCAATTCATGGGCTAACATATACTCGAACTACCATGACTCGAGGAGACAACCATGAGCCAGCCTAATTCCTACATGTTTTTATCTTTTGTGCCATTATGATATATTTGACAATGCAATAAGAAGTTCTGCCTTCTTGCGAAAATCATGATCATTGAAACTAATGACACTTGTTGTCTTTCACAACAGTGAAATTCAAGTTTATCACAGTACAAAACTTTTTAAGTTCAAATCAAATTCATCAAACTCAAGGTAAATGGTTACATATTTTAAATTAATAAATAACTACTTATTTTATGACACTGTATCCTCCAGACAGCTCAATTAATAAAATTTATTATCAAGCATACGCTGTTTATTACAGTAGGACACTTAATCCATGATGTCTCTTTCCCTCGTTAATCTTTTTCCCCTTTTAATCTCTGAAAGAAAAAGTTAAAAAAGAATGAAGTAGTTCAGATTTCGAAGAGGTCACCAAATTTTTATGTTCACTCCGAAAAGACGGGACTCATTCAAAAAAACTAAAAAGCAACAAGATCCTCCCCCACTTGTAAGGCTTTATGTTCCATCGCTTAAAATGTGTCATATGCATAAGTATTGCTTGAGTTACGAGGTATTGTTCATCTTACTCTTTTTTTGTTGTAGGACCATTCACGAGCAGTGCCAGAGAAACAAATATCACATGGTGCCAGAGAAAATTTCTTTGCAGAAAAATTTAAAACCATTAAACTTGCTGGAAAAACCCTTGGCATCAGGGGACAATTGTCTCGGTGAACTGGATTCTTATTCGTAACAATGTAATTGCAAACAAAAAGTTTCGTTGGATTATCCAACGACAAATACAAAGTTCCCAACAGGGAAGGAAAGCTTGGTTTAAACTTTAAACATGACAAATTGCTGGACAGTAAAAGCAATAGGAATTAGTATTTCTTCACGATACATCGTAATTATCTATCAGAGAGACGTAAGTAATCGTCAAATTTTTGCGTATGTCAAAAAACGCTATTTGAATCATACAAAGAATCCCAAAGACCACAACTGCTGCTATGGTTGCCCCTTGATATTGCCTTGAGGCAATAGGCTAGGGTGGTGCCTGAGACGGCTTCATCTGGTAATAATATTGAGAGGTGTTGGTGGCAGCTGAAGTAAGAAAGAGATTGTGGGCTGTTGAATTGGGTGGCTTTGACGGAAGAATGGCAGCGGAGGGAGGGGTAGCCGTAAATGAGAATCCTGATGATGCTGCAGTAGAGAACAGTGGCATTGGGGTAGCACTGACTTGGCCATGCGTTTGCCATGCCCAATTGGGGAGTCCATGTGAAGAACCTAACGCAATTCTCTTCTCTGTTGCTCTTTCCTGCCACAATTCATAAGTATAGTTGAAATAGATCCAAAGAGGAGGTTTTATGATCAGTCAAGGAATCCAAGTACTGCCCAACCAAGATTTCATCCTTGATTCCTTGTTTGTGTAAACGGAAATAGTTTCCATCTACATGCAAAAGCATTGGACATCCTTTTCTCTCAATAGCTAGATAAAAGAACTTTCAGTGCATGAACCATTCTGCACTCAAATAATTACAAGAAGTGAACTCTACCTTGATAACAACAACTAATCAACTATGGCCCTTTGATTTTCAATTACAAGAAGAGATAATATCATGAGCATATAATAAAGTATACAGGCTAAAATATAAGGACTTTCTCAGTGACTGTTAGAACCATTGCTAAAACAACAAAATTCTTTAAACACAATTTCTTAGTTTTCAAATTTATATAATCTAAAATTCAAATGTAGAACACCAGCTAGTTCACTGTAGTATTTCAATCCTTTTAGTTTTGCACCAAGGATTGGGTTCACTTGGTCACAGAAACATGGATGGTTTAAAGAGCCTGAACCCCCTCTCCCCTCCCAGTGTGATCTATTTACAGAGAAAACTAATAGATAGAAGCTAGTTTCCAAAGAATAATGCTTGATCGCCCCAAGGTCTCACCCAGGCAACCCAAAATCATAAATTGTAACCAACTCCATCAGTGGAATAATCTTTCCCTATTTGGCACTCTCTTCCAATAAACATATCTTTGATCTGCCCTAGCGACAGAGTCCAACAAATGAGATTGATCTCTATATTTAAAATTCAGGTAATTAGTCTAATGTGTAATTGGTTTCAAATTATGAAGTTAAGAAACAAAATAAAACAATTCACCTCATTGGGAATGAAATTAGGATAGACACCATTCCACATGGGAGGGCGCTCTGATGTCATTACTAGTCCTTTGAAAGGTGAGTTAGATAATGTTGCATGTGCATGGTTCTCCATCTGCAAAGCAGAGTACAGTGAGCATAAATGATAAATTGTTGGCAGTTTTAAAACTTTAGTGCGGATGCAATGTATGTCATTTAGCATGTGCGGTGAAGATTACAGGCCAGCTATATTTGCTACAGCAAGCTAAGGCCTTAAGTCCTTCAACTAGGATAACCGAATTTAGTATTTGAGCTGACTTGAAATCATTATGTACATCACAAAATTTGGGGTTTCTCACATGTAACAAAAAACAAGCAAATTAAAAAATAAGTCAAGCTCAAAAATTTACCCTAGAACCCCTTCCATTTTGCACGTTGTATGAGTCAGAGTGGAACTGAAGGCATCCTTCATTCTCCTTGGAACCATTACCAAGTGGAGGAGATATCCCCAAATTCAGATCAAGATTGTGGTTGCCACCTGCACCAAGACACATTCACCCACGTTTCAACAATCACAAATTTCTTGTAGTTTCACAGACAAGAAGGAAAATTAATATACACAAAACAATTATAAGAATAGTCATAGCTATAAAATAATACCTTCATTACTGGCATCAGAGATCATCTCCCCTTCATACGTACTTGGCTCAAAGTTGGTGACCGCCTCCCTTCCATTACATTTGATAGCTGCCTTGTCATAAGCCCTGATTTCCAGAAAATCAAAAGGGAGACGTGTTGGAGTGGAACCTAATGAGCTTTGATAATTCAGGGTAATAAATTCAGTGCAGGTAGAGTGTAATTCATGATCATTAGGACCTTGCAGCTTCTACTTCGCTGTCGAACAGCCCAAGATATATATACCTGCACAGCAAGCATCGTAATCTCCACGATGAAAACACCATCTCCAATCATTTCTTTGAAATAGGCTTCGTCTTAGACTTGTTTTTCCAAACAAGGAAAAAACAAAGGTAGCCCATTTTGAGAATTTTAACTAAAACCAATTCTCAGTTTACACTAACCACTTTGAAACTGCTAATATCTCTACTACTCCTAAGCACAAAATAATCTACAACTTAAATTCCATAAAATGGTTCCTCACTTTTTCCCGAGGAACTGCCCCATTCGAGCTTCCCATCGGCCACATTTGTGCAGGGTCACTCCCCGGTATTTTGAGCTCCCCCTCGAGAACCCAGTGCTCTGCCGACGTAGTATGTGCACAAATTCTTCCTTTGTCAAATTCTTCATCTGCCCGTTAATCAAAAAAACCATACATCAACACTTAAATTACATTCAACATTTCAGACAACAAAATTGTAGCAGCGCATTATCTAACCTGTTTCAGATCATCCTCATAATCACTGAGATTGAAGTTGATATCAGCTTCAACTCCCCTGAACTTGATAGCAGCTCGATCATAGGCTCTGAATTCATGGAACCCAATTTCAACAATTAAATTCAATACACCTTCAAAGATTAAAAAAGTAAATCGAAATCCACATATGATGAATTTTACCTAGCCGCAGCATGAGCAGTGTCAAATCCACCTATTAAAAAAAATCAAAAAAAAAAAAATTCACCAAAATTTCCACAAATAGAAAGTCACAGCAAATACTTCCCTCAATAGTACAACTCAAATCAATCAAAACAAAAACATCAAATCCATACCCAAATACACTTGCTTCCCACAATCCCTACACCAAAAAAAAAAAAAAAAAAATCAAAACAAAAAAGAAAAATAATCAAATTAGATAGAAATTGAACTAAAATAAATAATTTCCATAGAGAGCAACGCATATAGCTCATCAAAGAAGCACAAATTGAAGTAATAAATTTTAATCAAATTCATCTAAATTAAAACGCACAGTTAAGTTGAAGTAAAAGTAAATAAACACATCGAAATTAAATGAGAGATTTGATTTGACTAACCAAATATGAGATTCCCATCGACCAGTCCTTCTATAGAAAGTGACACCTCGATACTGAGAGCTCCGAGACCTTGGTCCTCTCCTACTCTTCTTCACCGGCGGTTGTTGTGGCGGTGGTTGTGGCGGTTGCTGCTGAAGCTGAACCGCTCTTACCTCAGCACCGCTCTGATCGAACGAGAGGTCGATCCAGCTCTTCTTGGAAGAAGAAGAAGAGGACTGACCTTGCCAATTCATCAAATCCCCCCCGTTAGGTCCACCGCCAGTACTGACAGGGAAAAGCTCCTTCGTGGTGACCGTGACGACGTCGTCTTCGGCTCCTCCTCCGCCGCCGCCGCCGCCGCCGACTTTGAGTATGTCGAAGTTGAAGGTGTACACGTCACCCGCGGCGCGTGTGGAGCACGACTCGTCGTCGCACGCATCAGCATTGACGATCGAGGAGTTGGAGGTCCCCGATTCGTCCATTTGGTTCGCCGATGAACCTTCTGGAAATTTCTCCAAGAAAGCAGGCGAGTCGTATTCCTGAGTCGACTCGGCCGAGGCCACATTCAGATTAAGATCTAACATCACTCTCTTTTCTTTAATCTTCAAGATTTCAACTCTTAATTTTTTTTTTTTCTTCTTTATTAGTAATATATTTTTTTTTCACTACAAGATTTTCAACTACGTACTTATATGGTAATAGCTTGGTAAAAATGGCTTCGCATAGAGCAACGAATCGAACGGCGGAGATCTATTGAATCAGAAACTGAGTAAAGACTCTTTTTCAAGAACACGATCGGACCACAGAATTCGAAGAAAGTACAGAAAGAGTTCAGAGAGTTAAAAACGACTTCGTTGAGTGGGAAACAGAGGGTGAATTAGAAGCTTCCAAAACCACCGGAGAAAGTTACCGGTGGAGGAGCTAGCAAAAGAGAACAAGAAGTAGAGAGTAGCTTAGACGGCGTCGTTTGAAGGACGAGCACGTTAAGCTTTTTTTAGGAAGTTGCATTTGCCATTTACTCGGCGACCGGAGGTGAAATCATCGCCGACTATCTGATTCCATGGCAAAGAGACAGAGAGAGAGAGAGAGAAAGAAAGAGAAGGGACGTGTGAAGGAACATTTCAGACCCATTTTAAGAGGGGATGGAATATATAAACATTTTCTCTCTCATCATTCCCACCGGCTGGGTCGGTCACCGGCTCTTCATTATGTTGTCCCACTTGATTTGTTTTTTTAATATTTAATTTAATTTAATGGCTAAACCCTGGTCCAGTATATAGTTACCTATTTATTTTCTATTTTTTCAATTTTCTTATTTACTCTCCCCCCCCCCCCCCCCCCCAAAAAAAAAAAAAAAAAAAACTCTGAAATTGTTTTCTCAACTAATTAACTAACTCTTAGCGAAAAAAAAAAAAACAATTAAGTATCTTGTGCGTCCTACTTTTGCTTAACTAACCTTTTTCTTTTATTTGTATTTTGCCTCCAAACTTTTTTTTATTTTTGGCTGGGGACTCAAGAATATATATATATATATATATATATATTCCTTCTAAGAATTAAGAAAGATTGATTGGATTGATGTTCATTTAAATCAAGAAGTAGACCATTTTTGTGAGTTTTGCATAATTATATATATATATATATATATATATTCCTTCTAAGAATTAAGAAAGATTGATCGGATTGATGTTCATTTAAATCAAGAAGTAGACCATTTTTGGGAGTTTTGCATAATTCAAGACTCAACGTAAAAGAAAGTTTATCTTGTGTATCTAGAAGTTAGGCATTTTTAGATATATACTACTGTTAATTTTTTTTTTCTTGTGTGTATATTAAAATACTTAGTATTCTAAAAAAAAATAAATACTTAACATAAAGGACATTCACATCGACTTGTGCAAATATTTCTATATATTTCAGTGTAAGAATTTTTTTTTACATACTTTTCAAAATATCTCACATTAAATTATTTATTTTATACTATGGGTTTATTTGGGATTTGTTTATTTTGTTGAAACTGAAAACTTTTTGCTGAAAGTATTATAAATAAAGATAAACGTTAGCTGGAATAGTATAGTAAGATCCATTAATAGTATTAAAAAGTACAGTGAGACTTATGAATAATAGCAAAAATAAGTTGAATAGTAAAATAAGTTGAATAGTAAAATAAGTTGACAAAATTAATCATGCCAAACGGTCACTACATTTTATTAAAATATCAATTTTTCTTGATTTTTAATTATTTCACTTTTTCACACACAATAACCACTATCTATTATCTTCATTCATTTTCAGAATACGAAAAAAAAAGAATAAAAGAATAAATGCAAAATAATAACGTGCGTAAATTTATACAATTACTGTAACAAACTTGTAAATTTACATAATTATATTATCACTAATATGGGTCATTTTTAGACAAAAATATAAAAATTGTACATACTTTTTTTTAATTATAAATTCATTGATATGAGTGCTCTAATTGTTTTATATATACTTGTATAACAAAGTATTTTGACTATTTTCATAATCCAATACTTGTAAAATGAGGGAATCTAATTTGGTCATTGTATTTGCATGTGAACTATTAAACACATAATTGATATGACATGACACTAATTCAGACTTTTATTTAAATGGAATATGCGATGGATTTGGAGGCATAACTTTTATACCTGTTTTCAAACATAGACATGTACCTTTTTTTTTAACGTACAAAGCAATCATACATTGTATATTGTAAAGGGATGGCTCATATAATATTGATCTAGCATATATATTTCGTTGTGGAATAGCTGTAGCCTGTAGCAGCGTCACATAATAAGCAAGTGGTGGTGGGGTCTAACACTGATGAGTGAACCCCAACCATTGGATCTTGGAACTAAATGTACCAAATCACAACCCAATATAATATAGCTCCAAATGGGGTACGACGGTGTCCAGTACTCTATGGGCAGTAGAGCACGATTTAATTGAAATATCAGGGCCATAGGGTTTTTGTTTTTTTTGTTTTACGTTGAACTATTACAGGGAAACGATGCATCAGAGCACTAGTATTGAAAAATGCTAATGCTATTCTATTTTACTATTCAAAAACATCTCTTTATTATTATACCATCTAATTTTACAATACTTCCTACATTCCAAAACTCTATTTTTATTAAAATATTATTTTTTAATCTTTCTTTACTATTTCTTTATAACTGTTATTTTTTGTTCATAATCATGTTTTCTGTGCTTTCCAACAGTTTTTTTTCCTTTCCTTCTCGTTCAACCTCTAGCAACACACAACCCATCAACAACCACAGCCATGGCACCTCAACCCATCAACAACCACAGCCACGGCACCTCAACCCATCAACAACCACCGAAGCAAACCCATCAACAACAATCGCCGATTTGAAACCCACCGGAGCAAACCCATTCAAAAATAATAATCACTAGAGCCGCCGCCACCATGCAGAACCCACACCTCGCTGACCAAGCACGACCTAGACCTCGCCGACCAAGCACGACCTAGACCTCGCCGACCAAGCACGACACAGCAACCCACCCTCTCCGATTCAAACCTCTGTCAAACCCATCGGAGCCATCTCGAGCAACCCACACCCTCTCCGATTCAAACCTTTGTCAAACCCATCGGAGCCATCGGAGCCATCTCCAGCACACCCAGCCCGCCGATCCATGCCGATCCAAACCCACCATCAACCGATCCCAACCCACCACCATGCCCAAATCAAACCACAAACCCACCACCACGACGAGCCATCTCTAGCACACCCAACCCACCACCACGCCGATCCAAACCCACCATCTCCGGTGCAAGCCTTGAACGAGAAAGAGAGATATGAGATGAGAGAAAGAGAGACGGAGAGATGGAGTGGGAGACGGAGAGACAAAGTGGGAGTTAGAGAGAGAGAGGACTGAAGGAGAGATGGAATAAAAAATACTTATTCGGTTTAGAATTGTGCTACAGTGCAATTCTAAAGGTAGAATTGCACTGTAGCAAGAATTGCAAAAAAATTGCAATTCTTGCCTTTAGCATTTCCTGATGCAGCAATTTTTAAGGGTTGAAATGCTAAAAACACCTTAGATATAGTATTAACATTCTCCAATGCTAATGCCCTCATGGTTTATGGCTTTCGTTAAAGGTGTATTTTTACACTCGTTTAAGAATTAAAATGGCTGTTCACTTACTTGCATTGAAAAAAAAATATAACTTAACAAAAATATAAGTTTTAAGTTAAAAGTGGCTCTTTTACCCAAAAAAAAGTTAAGAGGGGCTCAATTGCATCATAAAATGAATTCCAATGCCCTTCGTTTAAGCGCATTTGCATACGGGGATGAATAAAAAAAATAAAAAAACCTATTTTACATTTTTAAATATTACTTTATCTATTTTATCAATTTATTTTACAATTCACCATACATTTTTATTTTTATTTTTATATACAATCTAATAAAATAAAATAAATTACTTAATAAAATAATAAAGAGTATTATTCTCTCTTTCACTCACTTTTTCTCTTCACACACCACATATTAAAATAATAATTTTTTTTACAACCTATGAATGGTAAGGTTGCATATATGCAACCTTAGCAATAGCATCGATATGTGTAAAATTTCTTTTCTATTTTAGCATAAAAATCTACTTTTTTTTTTTTTTTTAACACAATTACTTTTACAAAACACCAATATCAGACTATCTATTATACATCCATTTTATTTAAATAATCATTTTTATTCATTTATTATTATTATTTTGACCTTTATTTCTTCTCACATGTTATCTCTCATTTCTCGTCTCTCATCTCTCAGCTCTCTTCTATTATGACCACCATAAAACTTCCATGGCTGGACCTCCATGGTCATGGCCGAAGCTCACATGACCATCACAAAGGTGAACCTCCATAGCTGGACCTCCATTTCCTTCATCTATTGCAGCCGTTGCTTCTTCTTTTGTTGTTGTTGCCCCTACTTATTCTTCTGTTGTTGTTGTCATTGTTTTTTTTTTTTTTGGTTGCTATTGCTCTAGCTGCTGCTTCTTCTTCTTCGTCTTGACCACTTCTTCTTCTTCTTATTTGATGATTCACATAGATTTGTATATGGGTTTGAAGATATGGTTTTGTAAATGGGTTTGATGAGTTTGAGATTTAGATTTAAGAAAACCATATGGGTTTGATGAGTTAAGATCTAGATCTAGGATTTTTTTGGATTTGATGATTTGTATGGAGGAGATAGAGATAGAGATGGAAGAGAGTCAGGTGGAGAAGAGAGAAAATGTGACTTGAGGAGTGAGAGAAAAAATTATTAAAAAAATAAAATACAAAACTACAGTAACCGTGCATATATGCACAGTTATTGTAGCAAATTTGTATATTTACAAATCTTTACAAGCTTTGATGCGTGTCAATTTCACGCTAAATTGTGTAAATTTTGCAAATTTTTACACTTTTTGTATTTTACATCCACTGGTGCAATTGCTCTTAGAGCATTAGCATTGGGGGTGTAACCCCCCCCCCCCCCCCCCAACATCCGGGTATGTAAACACTTTTTTTTTTTTTGCATCCTAGCTGCAGTGAGGTTGCGTGCAACCTCACTATTCATGAGGATGTAAAGATTATATAATTTTTTAATCTCTTCCCTCTCTTCCTCTCACTTTAGACTCTAACCTCTCTCTCTTTTTTTTCTTTTTTTTTTTTTTATATATTATTTGATGGTGTAGTTTATGTTATTTTAATGAGTTGTATATAAAAATAGAAACTGTGATATTAGGTGAGTTGTAAAATGAGATGGTAAAACAGATAAAGTAGGTTTTGAGGTTGTAAAATAGAAATTTTTTGGCATTCCAGATACTAATGCTCTTACTATTTAGAGATTGCAAATTTTTTTAGGTTTACAAACCGGATGGAGTCGGTTTTGGGTGGCTTAGGTTGTAAAATAGCAACTAGGAGGTGTTTACAACCCCCCCCCCCCCCCCCCCCCGGGCCAATGCTAGTGCTCTAGTGGATTCCAAACCCACAACTTCCAACTTTCCCACTTTTTTTTCCTAGAGAAAAATCATGAACACATAATGGTTTGTGTAGTTGTGCTTATTATTTTTGCTTCCAAATATGTTTATGGTCCAATTTGGTCAATTTCTTCATTTTTTTTATATGAGGAGAAAGGGGGGGGGTGGGGGGGGGGGGGGGGGGGGGGGGGTTTGGTTTAAAATATCTGGGTACTACTTGAAAATCAATGTCAAACTAGGTTTGTATGAGAGGCTTGTTTTGAGGTTTTTTTTTTTTACTCAAATGTGAAATCACAAACTATATTGAATTTAGTGTATGCATTAAATAGTTCGGGACTTCTATACCTCACTTAAAATTTGGAAAAAAGTCAACAAATTTGTCGTGGCACAAAATTTGCACAAAATTGCAAGTAAAGGAAGTTCTATATTGTGTGCTTTGATAGTTAGATTGTTTATAATTTGTTTGTCCAAAAATTTGTGGTAGTGTGCATAACTCGCACACAATTAGAATGCATAATTCATTATTTTAGTAGAATTTAACATTTAATTGATTTTTTTTGTGGGGGTGGGGGGATGCAGCCGTGCAGGTACGATTCAAAACATGATTAATAGCTGAAATTTTTATTAGAGACATACCAGCCTAGCATATGAATGCTTTTAAGGTTTCGGAATTTTTTAAAATATATATATATATATATATTAGGAAATTTTGTTAATAAAGTATGAATTTACTTTCAAATATTGGAATTATCTACATTCAAATAATATTAAAATCGAAAACTATACGAGATAGTGATTTATCAAACCAGGAGAAAGATATAATTCAACATGTGGAGAATCCATTGTAGGCAAAGCTATGCGTTTGGCATTCTTTTTTTTTCCAGCTTATTTATTTAAATTCACTTTTTGTCTCAATTTTTATTACATTCACCAATTATAACAAACTACAGATATATATATATATATATATATATATGAATGATAAGTTAGGATCTTCTCAAAGAAAAGAAGAAAAGCAAAAAAAGTTAGGACGTAGGACAAAAACGACTCATCACATAGCATGACAAATGAAACATTAAACCGATGTCACCACCACGCATCATATGTATAAAATACCACTATAAAAACATCAGTACTATATGTACTACTACTACTCAAAATAATATATTCGTTGAGTTATAAAAAAAAAAAAGGTTGAGTGAGTAGTAGCAGTCCACGTCGTTAGCCACCCGAACTCCTGACAGCTGTTATGCAGTCCCTGCCCGAACTGCCCTGCTCACTCAACTCTTAACCAATAAAAAGTTGCAATTTTATTACCATTGTTTTACTTGGCAGGTTCTTATGAATTACATGTTATTTTTACATGAAAGCTGCATTTGAATTGGTGGTAAACCATTTCTGGAAATCATTTTTTACATTTTTTGTGTGTTTGGCAATTATAGAAAATAAAATTTTTCGGAAAATCATTTTCAATTTTCCCTTTGACAACGGAAATCATTTTCAGTTTCTATTTTTACTTCAAAGTATTTCCAGAGAGAGAGAGAGAGAGAGCCTAGAACCTAGAACCAGTGCCGCGCCGATTGCTGGCCAACCCCGATCATCGCTCGCAGCACCGCACCGCGCCGATCGTCGATCGCACTTCCAAAATCCAGCGCCGCGCCGATCGTCGATCGCACTGCGCCTTCTTGCCTTCGATCGCCAGCAATCGCCTCCGCTCGATCTCGCCTCTGCCGCGCGATCTTGCCCCGAACCCAAAACCCATCACCTTCACACCAGCGAACCCAGAACCCAGAACCCATCGAGTCGCACCGTCAATCGTCGATCTCCTTCGAACCCAGAACCCATCGCCTCTAACCGGATTTGATTTTTTTTTTTTTTGGTTTTGTTTTCATTTTGATTGCCGGAGTTAGGGGTGTCCACGGGTCGGGCCGGGTCGGGTTTGTGCTCAACCCGGACTCGACCCGACGTTCTCGGGGTGGGGAAAATTTTGACCCGCAACCGACCCGTGGGAAGTTTCAGATCAACCGGGTCGGGCCGTATCGGGTTTCGAGTAATAATCGGTCGGTTTCGGGTTTTGTGATTTCGCCGGATTTTGGCTGAAATTTGGCCGAATCTCGTCAGATCTGGCCGGATCTAACAAGATTTGGCCGATATCCCTTCATATCAATGGAAATTTGGCCGAGATTTGGCCGAGTTACAGTTGAGCTTACCGGAGTTTGGCCGAGTTTGAGTAGATCTGGGATAGATTCACCGGATTTAAGCATATTGAGTGAGGATTTGAGTTGATTTAAGTAAAGGAAGGCCAAACGTGGCCGGATCGGAGCTGAGAAGCCCATACGTCGTCGGATTTCGGCCTTTTCTCTGAGGTTTTGTCGGGCGGGTCGGGTAGATCGGGTTTTTTGAGGACGAAACCGCCACTCGACCCGCTGGGGTCGGGTTCTGAAGTTTAGGACCCGTCACCGACCCGTCAGAGGTGTAGGTCCGGCCGCGACGGGTCGGTTCTGGTCGGGCTGATCGGTTCCGGCGGGTCTTCGGGTGCTTTGGACACCCCTAGCCGAAGTTTGCTGTGATTTTGAAATTTTTTGTAATAAAATTTGTTTGGATGCTGAGAAAATTGTTGAAAAAATGTGAAAAATTTGTAGGAAAATAGTATTTTCATAATACAACCAAACACATGAAAATATTTTTTACAACAATTTTCATAATACAACTAAACACTTGAAAATATTTTCCTTTTCCGGAAAATAGCATTTCCGGAAAATAGATATTTTTCAAAAAATATTTTACGGAAACCAAACACAGCCAAATTTAATTTTTTATGTTATTTTTATATAAATTCATAATTTTTGTTTCCCACTCATATTTTGCCAAAAGTTCAAAAGTTGTGTTTTATTTAGTGGTTTTAGAATTTTTACAATAGCATGCTTACTAATATCAAAAACGAAAATTTTAGTATTACAAAAAAAATGCACAATTGTTATCACAGTTGTTTATGTAACAAACTATAAATAGTAGAGAAAAAATGATAATTTATGTGAAAATAATAAATAAATAATCACAATTTATCATGTAAAATAATTATAATTTTTAATGTGTATCTATAATTACTCTAATCTAAAATTCTAGAAACATTTTAAAAACCACAAATTTTTTTTTGTTACAATTGCCCATGCAGCAAAAAGGGTCTTATGCTATCCATCCAGTTTCCCAACATGTATATCACCTGCTTTTCTTCCTATCCACCTCACCTAGTTGTTACTTGAATATTTGTTACTCGTTAGTTACATCTCTCTCTCTCTCTCTCTCGCTCTACAGGTCGTTGCGGGTTGTCACGTTTCGTTTGGTTACGGTTCTCTCTTTTAATAACTCTATCACGAAATTACCCTCGTTCAGTCAAACTGAATTTTACTGTACCTATACGATAACATTTCTGTGTGTGTACAGCTTTTTGCACACCTTTGCCTGCATAATTGGAGCAGAAGAAACATATGCTTCAAATTTGTCCTTATTTGAGATATTTCCTTTTCTCTTTTTTGGGTACTATGATAGTTTTACAGTTTGTTTTTAATTTTATTATTATTATTATTATTATTATTATTTTTGTGGTTAAAAGACGATTTCATTAAAAGCTAAAGAGCAACATTCAGTTCAGGACGGAGCCTGTTTGAATACACGCCAGAGAGATCAGACTCCAAAATATTCCTAATGTCCAGTCGGACAATCAAAAGAAATAAAATTAGCTTTTTGTCTAGTACCTATCCTAGCAAGCACATCCGCACGATGATTTGCTTGGCGATAACAATGCTTAAATTGCACCTGCGGAACTTGGACACCAATTAACTGCAATCGTTTAAAATAGGAGAGATTACGTTATTCTCATAATTTGCATTACGAAAGATATCGACAATTGCTTTAGCCTCAAGTTCAACAACAAGGGAGGAGATATTTAAAATGCAGCATAAAATAAGCCCGTCCTTAAGACCCCATAACTCAGCCACGAAACTACTTGTAATCTCAATACTCCTGGAAAACCTAGCAATCCAGTTTCCATGCTCATCCCGGACAACACCCCCACAACCTACTAAACCCGAATTACCAAAGGAAGCCCCATCCATATTCAGTTTTGCCCATCCTCATGGTGGTTTCTCTCATAAAAACAGGTCCTTTTTGGGCGCATCCTGAAAGTTCACTTGGTGTATAAAATACTAGTGAATATTTAGACCCCAAATTTCAAAATAACCAACACAAGCTTATACTTAAACAATATATGTGCGGAATGATAAGTACAAGTAATACCTAAATAAACAAACTACTCTAAACCATTATTAATCACAACACAGCAGCAATTAAAAGGCAAGAGCAAGGGTTAGAGAGATGCAAACACAAAGATAACACTGGCACGTGTTATTGAAGAGAAAACCGAAGAATTCGGCGAAAAACCTTTCCGCCACCTTCCAAGTGGTAAAATGATCCACTAAAGAATAAAGTTGAGATACACGAGTAGCAATAGACCCTCCAAACCTAATCTACCCAATGCACCTAAACCCTCCAAGCTTCTTACTCCTACAAGGTTAAGCCTAACTGTGTCTTCTTTAACTTTCCGAATCCTGCACTAAGCCCATTGCATTAACCAAATAAATTGGTCATCTCTGAATTGCTTCCTAAGCACCAAATTACCTCCTCAATGATACGAGTATGGTGAAATAAGGATTTGGCTAATGAACCTCTCAAGGGTATGTCAATAGAGAGGGTGAGAGTAGAGGAATTTGGAGAATCAAATGTCTAAGATTGTGGATAAGTCAATCTTATTTTTCTCTAGGGTTTCTCTGTCAAAATTCTCTTTGGAAACTCTCTACATTTTGTGGGTATACAGGTATTTATAATAGGGTACGTGAGAAATATGAAAATACATTTTTCCGCAAAACAAGGTGTTCTGGCGACTTACTCGCTACTGGGATGAGTCGCGAAATTACTGCCAGGCCAGACTGTCCTTTTTTGTCCTGTAGTGCTTCAGCTTTCGTGGCCTTTCAACTTCCTGCATTTTTCACACGTGTGGCATTTTGGCGAGTCGCCAGTCGTGAGTCACTCGCAAGATCCAATCGCGAGAACTTCTTTGAATGCTCACATACTTGAATTCTTCACACTCTCTCACACACAACCCTTACATGATTCCCACCTAAATACAGGGTACCTAATTACTGAAATACAAGCAAATTTGGCACGGAATAAAGCCAACACATGGTTGAATAAATTCAACCTTACACATCCAATCCATTGCTACTTAGTTTAAGGAATTACTATGAGTCCGTTTGGGAACAACTTATTTAGTTAAAATTAATTTTTTTTTTTACTAAAAATATTGTAGATAAAGCTAAAAATTAGCTAAAATAGTATAATGAGACCCATGAATAATACAAAAAATAAGCTAAACAAACGCAACTTATATGATATTGTTTGTTCGCATTTGATTATAAGCTAGTTTTTTTTTTTTTTTTTTTTTTAATGTATTGTTTGTAGGTTTCACATCATTTTTTTGTCTCAATTTTAATTCAAATAATTTAAGTTTTAGCTTTTTGAAAATAAGTTAACTTTTTGTCTCACATATGCAAATAAGCTATCAAAAATAAGCAATTCTCAAACAGATACTTAGATAAAAGTTTATACTTAATTCTTTTTTTTTTTATAAAAATCTCAAACCGAGGTTTGAAGTCACATTTTAAGTTGCACTTATGCCTACTTAGGGTTCATTGTAATATAAGAATTGATATTATAATGTAGATGCAACTATCAATGGTTTCTTCTATGGACATAGGCCATTAGGCCAAACCATATAATCATTTCCTATAATTTAACATGAAGTATACTTGACCTATGTGATTTTTACTTATTTAATTTTATTCCACTCTTGTCATAATATTTATACCTGAACCACTATTTTAAAACTGAATCGAATCAACTGGTTCAACCGAAAATTGATATGGTTAAAACCGATCAACAGCCAATCAAAACCGAGAATCAGTCTCTTTTTCGATTCTTCGATCGTTTCGATTTGTTAGGTTTTAAAAGTTTAGAACAATTGGCAAATCGTGAACACAAGCTTGTCTAGATATAGATCCTAGAGTTTATAGGTATTATTAGACAATACTCAAGTGATGCAAGTCAAGATTCAAGAATATACAAGCTGTAGAAAGAAGATTTCAGAAACTGCCTGATTCAACTGATCGAGAAATAGGCTCGAGCAATCGAAACACAGGCTCGACCGATTGAAACACGTATCTGCAAAATTCTATTTCAGCCCAAACTCTACTTAAATGTATTGGGTTTCAAGTAAAATATTACTAGTATATAAAGGAAACCCTAAGCACGTTTTTATAAGGCTTTTCAGAAAGAGAAAAGTGTGCATCTTTTGTAGATCTAGGGTTTTGTACCCAAAAGCTCGCTTATGTCTTCTACCGATGTTATTCCTTGAAGAATCTCAAGGTCCGGTGTTGTAGAAGTTGTTACCTTCTCTAGTCATCAAAGGTGCTGATGATCTAAACTTTCAAGGATAGTCTTGGAGTCATAAACAAGAGGGTTTGTATTTTTTATCACAAGTTTGGGTGCTTGTATTGCAAAGGCCCAATAGAGAAAGAGTCTATGGATTCAGAGCTTACACGTGGTCGTGTCAGTTAGTTCTACATGTGGTAGCAATAGGATGTTAGTAGTCTAAGTCTTATTGTAAACTTTGATTCTCTATAGTGAATTTGCTTTTTACCTTGAGGATAGCTAAGTTAAATCCTCCCCAGGTTTTTACCAGTTTGGTTTTTCTAGGTCATCATATCATTGTGTTATTTACTTTTCTACTGCTTTGCATGATATGGTATATATATATTTTTTTACCTAGATCTGAATAATAAATATAAGTATCCACTTGGTTAATTAATTAGGTTAAACAATCTAGTTTACAGGGATCTAAAACTTAACAAGTGGTATTAGAGCGGGTTAGCTCTTGATTTAAGTTATTATACCTAGAGTTGATCCTTGATCTTTGTTATCATGAATAAGTTTAAGTGTCTTACTGTTTTTTATTGTGATGTTTTGAATAAAAATGACACTATGTTTTAGTTGATTTTTTTGAGGCTTGTGAAAAGAATTTGCAAGATTTCAGTCTTTCTCAGAAGATTGTTGTAATCCCTCAAATACACTCTGCTTCACATGGATTTTCACTTACAGCCGAAGACTTGTGCTATATGGGTGAGAAAATATTCTCTAAGGTGAGTGTTGCTGACTTGTCCCTGATTTAATTCTTTCAATTGTTTGTGGACATGTTTTGTTTCTATTTTTGGTTGTTTTGTTTTTTTTAGGTTGTTTTTTATTTAAAAAAATTCAAAAACATTAAAAATTGTCAAAAAGACAAAAATATTTTATTTTGTGTCTAGTTTTATTTTTCTTGAGGATTACATGAATTATAATATCTCTCTTTTGATTTAGAACATGTTTGACATTGTGGAGAAACTTGAATAGTATGTATTATATAAGTGTTAAGCTATTTCTGATTTTGTGTGAGCATGTACTAGTTTGTACATGCATTCAAGAGTTAATTAAGAAATTGACATTTCTTGTTTGTGTACCCTCTATAGTTTAGTTAAGCACTGTCATGCATTGCATTTGCATTTTTAATCATTTAGCATAATGTGTGCATTTTAGTTTTTGTTCATAAAATTTTTTGAAATCTTTTTTTTTTTTTTTTGTATTACACATCATGGATATGTAATTGGGTTTGGCCTGTGTACCTTGTTTAGCTTAGATAAACTTATTTTTCTGCACTTTGCTAGTTTTAGCTATGTAGTGCATGTTTGTGTTAATGTTTATAGTTTTTGATCACATGCTTTTAATTTTGAAGTCACATTCTTTTGATTGTAAGGACTAAATAATCCTAAGAGGAAAACATAAATAACCATTTCACCATTGTTTACTAGCCAATCATGAACACCTTTATGCATATCTTAAGATTGTGTGCTCGAGAAAGTGTAGCATATGCACAAAAAGAAAATAAGGTGTAGCCTTAAAATAAAAAGAAAAAGAAAAGAAAAGAAAAATTATAAAATAAGGCAAAAAAAAAAAAAAAAAAACATGATTGCAAGCTTGTTTTCTAGGAGATGTGGGTGTTATATGATGTAACTCTTTAGGTGATAGTCACTTTCAAATTTATGTGATGAATAATGTAGAAATTATGATTGATTACAATTTACATATCAACTCACATGTATCTCATGCTTTTGCTAGTTGTACACACTTCACAAGTTATTCTTTGCTAAGCTTTGTCCATGGAATTGTGTGTGAATCTAGTTTGTCCATCCAAGATTATGTTTTTCTATGATATTTGATGCAAAATATGTTTAAGGGTTGGCAAAAATTGTGTTTTTGAAAGTTTTGGGTTGAAAACAAATGTTTTTGAAAAATTTTTAAACTCATACTCATGCATTTCATTCATGAAATCAATTGGTTTGAGTTTTCTGCATAAAACTTCTGTTGTTTTTCAAAAAATCCAGTTTTCCAGAATTTCGATCGATCGAGTGTGATTTTCGATCAATCGAAAATTTCCAGATTTTTCAAGTCTAGCTTCTGCCTAACTTTATTGGTATTCGATCGATGCTTGATCGATCGAAACTAAAAAATTTTCAGTTTTTAGATTTTTTACCAAAATTTTTTTTCATGCATCATTTATGTTTAGGATTTACATGCATTGCATTATTTTTTGTATCCATCTTGCAGTTTTGCAATCATATCTCTCATTGTTTTCAAACATAACATGCATACACTTTGCTAAATTGGGTACTCGACTTGATCTAAAAATTGATTGATTAATTTTTGAGTCCTTTGTACATTTTAGTATATATGCTATTTTTTCTTGATGTGTGAAATGCTGAAAATTGAAAATATTTTTTTTAAGATATGATGGATAATAATGTGTAAATATTTTCTCTACTCATGCATTTGTTAATGGGTCAAATAGTGTCAAGTTTGCTTTTATTGAAAGAGATAATATTTTTCTTTAAGTGAATTCTCAACTTAGTATTTAAGTTTGGTTTATTTTCTTTTAGTTTATCCCCACCTCCTAAATTTTCACCAAAACTATTTTTCCCAAAACATGTTTTGTTTTTCCTCTTTTTATAGGGGGAGAAAAGTTTTTTTTTTTTAAACCTTTGTGTTCTTAGAGGGAGTTGTTGCTCTTCACAGGGGGAGTTGCCTCTATTCTCTATAGAGCTGGATTCATTTGTTTCCTTGATTCTCTATTTTCTCTTGACTTTTGTTGCGCATGTTTTTTGTTTACTCTTTGTTTGAGTTGTTTTTGTCAATATGTGACAAAGAGGGGGAAAAATAAATGAAATGTGAGAATCCTATTTAAAAAGGTTTTTAAAATATTTTGTTTAGGGGGAGATAAAATTGTTTTTGAAAAGGGGAGACAACAAAAGTTTTTTATGTATCTAACTTAAGGGGAGAGTTAGAATTTACTTTTGTTTTTATATTGTGTTTTATATTATTGTTTATATGTCTTTCTTTCCACACATGCGGTGATGTGTTCTTTTGAGTGTTTTCAGGAAAAACAGGTACATTCTGATCAAGACCTTCCACCTCTTATTGCAACTTCTAGGTTAGGAGTCTTAGATTGGGATTTATGATGTAATTGGGTATTTTATTGTATTGGGTAGTTCTTGTACTTGAGCATTTCATTTTGTATGTAAGTTTTATTACGAATTGCCAAAGGGGGAGATTGTTAGGTTTTAAAAGTTTAGAACAATTGGCAAATCGTGAACACAAATTTTTCTAGATATAGATCCTAGAGTCTATAGGTATTATTAAACAATGTTCAAAGTGATTTCAGTCAAGATTCAAGAAAATACAAACTGCAAAAAGAAAATTTCAGAAACTGCCTGGTTCGACCGATTGAGAAACAGGCTCGACCGATCGAAACATGTATCTGCAGAATTCTATTTCAGACCAAACTCTACTTAAACGTATTTGGTTTCAAGTAAAACACTACTAGTATATAAAGGAAACTCTAAGCACTTTTTATAAGATTTTTCAGAGAGAGAAGAGTGTGCCTCTTTTGTAGATCTAGGGTTTTGCACACAAAAGCTCTCTTATGTCTTCTACCGATGTTATTTCTTGAAGAATCTCAAGATCTGGTGTTGTAGAAATTGTTGCCTTCTCTAATCATCAAAGGTGCTGATGATTTAAACTTTCAAGGGTAGTCTTGGAGTCACAAACAGGAGGGTTTGTGTTTTTTTATCACAAGTGTGGGTGCTTGTGTTGCAAATGCCTAATAGAGAAGGAGTCTGTGAATTCGGAGCTTAGACGTGGTTGTATCAGTTCATTCTACATGTGATAGCAACAGGATGTTGGTGGTCCAAATCTTATTTTAAACTTCGATTCTCTATAGTGGATTTGCTTTTTACCTTGAGGATAGCTAGGTTAAATCCTCCTTAGGTTTTTTACCGATTTGGTTTTCCTGGGTCATCATATCATTGTGTTATTTACTTTTCTGTTGCTTTGCATAATATGATTTATGTTTGTTTGACCTAGATCTGAATAATAAACTTAAGTATATACTTGGTTAATTAATTAGGTTAAACAATCTAGTATATAGGGATATAAAACCTAACACGATTTTTAAAACCATGACTTGAACATCCTTTTTAGGGCTTTGAGTAATAAGATCAGATCTTTTGAGCAATCGAAAATAAAAAGCCATGTATAAGGAAGAAATGTTGTGCACTATAATTGTAATTACTTAAAAAGAAATCGAAGCAAATGTAAAGCTTTCTGAAACTTTCATGTATGTTTATGTTATCGTACTTTCAACATATGTCTGATTTTAATTACATGTAATAAATACATATTATTTCCTAAGATTATGAACCAAGCATGATAATGATTATTATTAGAAATCTCAATCTACCATAAAAGAACACATATATCAAGTTTAAATTTGCGATCCTATTACAATTTACATTTACAAAATATTTTTATATCTTTGTTTAATATCTATTTATTTGATTAATTATTTATATTAATTAATTTTTTTCAGTAATTTCTCTTTTAAAAATATCTTCAATTTGACCCCTTCTCCCTATTTGAATCTCTCCCTTTTCAATTTTTCTCCAACAAAACTAAAAAATAATAAATAAATAAAATAAAAGAAGGCAATAAAATGTGCAATTCATAAGAATAATGAGACCTACGAAACTTAATTCAATGTTAATCCAATTGTAAATCTCATTTAAATTTCAACATTTTTCAATAAAATTAATAGTTTGAATAGCTCACATCATCTCTCTAAAGGTGACCTGTTACTAATAACAAAGCATAGATATGAAGGAAGTCAAATTGCACGTTTGCACGAGTATTGGATGTACAAGCGGTATATACTTGTACCAGTCATAAGACCGATGCCGATACTACTTTAAAATGTATTCTGAACAAAATGTCGTGTTAAAGTTGTACCAACCTGTACCGGAGACTTTTCAAGTGTTTTGGCTGGAATTAATGTTTCAAACGATATAATAAAAAAATTGAAGCAAAAAAATTGTTATATAAAATGTTTTTAAGCTAATACATTGGCTTAATGTATTTAGACTAATATTTGAGCTTATAAAATATATGGATTTTAAAGATACAAAAATAATTGTGGGGCCAAGGGATTAGGCAACTCCAGCCCACTTTGTACCAAGCCCAAGGCCCATGCCGAGGAGGAAGAAAACTTCCGAGGACGACGTGAGAAGGTCCGAATCACCTAAGATGACCGCCGAGGACAACCATGTCCTCAACCAACCCCAACTAGAGGAGGGAGAGTCAACGCCCCATCACAAGCAGCCTCCTAGAGCACCCCATGAGAAAGAACGAGCATAATGTGCCAATCATGGGAGGACGGTGGAAAAGCAAATCCAAGACGAACTGTCATCTCCACATTAAATGCCTGCCACTGGCATTCTAGCCGCATTAATGAGGAAATGACCCCTGAATAATATAGTCTTGGTAGCTGTAACTCACAGAAGGATGGAAAAACGGCTGATAAGACAAGCACTCAAGTAGTGACCTGCCTGGTCGACAAATGTAGAGCTAGGATCAACAGAAAAGATGTATATAATGTAAGAAGTCCTCCAGAAGGAGGAGGGGGGGGGGGGGAGAAGAAGCAGAAAATGCTGCAGTACTCGCATGACCTCTATAACCAAGCACTATAGAAGCAATAAGAACTTCAAGCCCCTAAGAGAAGGGCCGAGGAACCATATCTTACGCTTTAGCTTATATTCTTGTCGCCCAACCCATTCATTACCGTGTTTAGTTGTTGCAATCTTTACTAGGGCCTAATTCTTGAACCCATACTCTACAAATTCATTGTATCGGGCTGTCTGGGCTTGAGTCCACCTTATCCCAGGGGCGCTTTCCTTGCCGATGTGGGATTAGGGTGTCAAGCCTTACACTACAAGGTTAGCCCTTGGTGGGGTGAAAATCCTGAACCCCAGCGTCGCATGGAAAAAGCCCAGCCCCTACAAGAATCATTCAATATTCCCTAGAACAAAGCTCCTCGGATTATACCGAGAATAACTTTCCTTTGATAAACTCAGTTCATCCCTGTTTGATTGTCATGAACACCATATTAATTGTTATCCATGCGCTAAAACGTAACTCTTTGACCCACTTTCTACAAATTTATTGTATTAGGTTAGTTGGGCCTGAGTCTATTCATCTAATAAAAGAAGTGCTTAAACCCAGCCCCTACAATAATTAAATACATTCAATATATATATATATATATATATATATAGGCATATAGCAATAGCTTCGAAATGACATATTATATCAACCAATACTGAAATATTTTGTTTCTAGGCCAAACCAAAATTGCCTACGTACGAAATTGACCCCATTTATAAATATTTTAAAATAAAAATTGTGTGGCACTAAAGGCAATATAAAGGAGAAAAATTCATACCCAATTGATTTTTGGGACTTGTTTTGATGCAAATTATTATTATTATTATTATTATTTATTTATTTATGAAAAAATATGTGTAGGGGTGACCTGAGTTAGCATTTTTTTATTTAAGCGTGATTATGACACTCTACCCGTTGGACCCAGGCCTGCAGGAACAAGAAATTTAGATGACCCATAGCCGTGCATCCAGCCCCATCAAAGATGCTAGTGAGCATGAGCCGAAAGCTTAAAGTTTTTTCTCAAATACTTGTAATTGCAGGATTCGAATTTGAGATCTTTACCTCCCAAACCAAATCTGTAGCAGTGAGCCCATGATTGAAGTATGGGGTTTTCATGCAGCATATTGTTTGATTACTTTTTTTGTTTATTTATTAAAATTTGATTAAAGAGTAATTATATTTAAAAAAAAAAGTGAAACTCATAAAACCATACATAAAAAATAAAACAAAAAATAATAATTGAAAGAAAATTGTTGTGAAAATATGTGTGGATTAAAAAATATTATAAAAATACATATCGTAGTATTTAAACACTAAAAAGTAAAAATTGTTGTTTAAACAACATTATTAAACACCTCCATAATTTTTCTTGAATGGTTGGATTCCTCGTTATTTATTTTTTAATGGCAATTGGATTCCTCGTTAAGCACGAGCATGATGGAAGTCGCAAGTAGTTAAATTAATAGTGGTTTCTTAGGATGAGGAATTCAAATTGCCACGTTGCTTGAGAAACGAATCAACCTTTTTCAAAGGTTAAGGAGTTTTCTGTGTGTTATAATCTTTATGGTTCAACCAAAAACCACACAACAATTCACTTTTATAGACGCAAACTTTGACTAACAAGGGGGATTTTTCTTTCTTTCTTTGAACTTTGACGTGTGTATATATATATACACACACACATTCCAAGAGAAGAGAACACCTTGTCCATGTAGTTTTATAGGAAACATCAAGTCTAAAAAGTTTCAAAAATGTCTATTGGGTTTGAGTCAATTTACTATATACTTGGCTGGCTGCCATAATAAATATGAATCATCACATTCTTGCTTTGCCCCTTTGCCTTTAGCAAGATTCAAAGTTATTTAACTTATTTGTTATTTCTTTCTTTCTTTCAAGTTCTCTCCCTCTCGTGAAAAACGAGGCCTTCTAAATGCTCTTTCGAATGATTACGATGTCTTATATTATATATGGCCATGTAAGTTTACACGTAGATAGATTTTCTTGGTCCAATCTAAAGATTACAGTCTCCTTTCCTATGTTGTTTAATTTTTCTCACTGTGATGTGTTGCTCGTGGATATATTCATCATATCTTGAGACTTTTTACCAATGTTTTGAACACGTGCAGTTTAAAATTTTCTTACCAAAAAAAACTCTCATCTTGTATATATGTTTTTTCATAGAAATATATCTCATGCTCATCCAACAAATATAAACACTTTTTTAGACCATTGATTAAGTCTATTTTAAACTTGTGCAAGTTAAATATTTATTTTGAGAATTGCTCGTTAAAATTTATTCTTGGATTATATAGCCATCATGAAATTTAAGTTTAGAGTAAGATTAGGTTTATGCAACATATAAGCACAACACATGTCAAAATAAATCACGTGTTGGATCTCTGTTCTATGTAATGCAATCAAACATTACAAGGAAATTTTGCCTGTTATAATAAATGAGAATAATCGATTATATATGGTTCACTTTGCTTGAATCTATTGGAATAAAAAAGGAAATGATTCAAGCTTTGCTTCACTTTAAGTCTCTAACACTTGAAAGTCGTAGTCAAGTGTTCTCTAAGTTTCCCTTAGAGAAAAAAGAGTCATGTCAAATGCGGGTCGAATGATTACTATGTCTTATAAGGCCAAGCAAAGTTTACACGTACAAAAACTTTTAGCCCTAGTAAGTAATAATGCTTGTGGATTAATCATATTTGGATTATACTTTTTTTTTTTTGTTGTTGTTGTTGTTGTTGTTGATGGAAATGGGGTCTTATTTATAAGATAAAGAGTTTATACATCAACAACATTGAGCCGTTGGGCACAAAGTCTAGTTGCTCCGAGGCCTGCCAAATCCCTTACATAGCAAACATATACAAAACTGGGACATGAACTATACACAAACAAAATGTGTTGTTGGTGGGTTCCCCGCTTTGCCAAAGCATCCGCACAAGCATTAGCTTTATGATACATGTGAAGCACTTGAACATCCCAATCCCGGTCTATAAGGTTCCTGCAATCACAAATTAAAGGTAACATATTAGGAGGATAAGTTGCATTGTGGTCAGTTAACCAAGATTGCACTACACTAGAATCGAGTTCAAGCTGTATGAATTTAAATCCCATATCCCAAGCTAGCTTCAAACCCTGTCGGACAGCAGCCAACTCAGCCATGTTATTTGATGCGAGAACCAAATGAAGGGAAAATCCAGAGATCCATTCACCCAAATGGTTTCGCAAAATGCTCCCAGCCCCGACTAACCCCAGGTTACTGATGGCACTACCATCGGTGTTTAGCTTAATATAGGGTGCAAGAGGCATCATCCATTTTATAAGTTGTGGAATTCTACCTTGGGGTCGGCTTATATATCCTGCGAGGAAATGAAATTTAGTTGCAAGCTGGATGGAGGAGTATATAAGGCTGTGTTGGGATCGGGATTGGTGCTTGAAAATCCTATCATTTCTAGCTAACCATAAATTCCAACAAAGAAATGGAAAATAAATACGCCAAGGAAGCTGAAGATGTCGTATAAGCTTATTTGCAGTTGCATTGCTCCAGAGCCAATCTTGCGAAGACATTTGAAAGAAAGATAGGGGTAAGATACCCGGAGATTGACACCACACCTCTTTTGCCCAGGGACAATCACGTAAGATGTGGATGGTTGTTTCCAAGTGATGACACCAAGGACAGTGAGCATCTAGATAGGGGCGACCAATAG
The DNA here is from genome assembly GCA_023736055.1 of Quercus glauca. Taxonomy (NCBI): domain Eukaryota; kingdom Viridiplantae; phylum Streptophyta; class Magnoliopsida; order Fagales; family Fagaceae; genus Quercus; species Quercus glauca. The sequence continues at coordinate 23,619,813 of CM043315.1, forward strand.
TTAGGAAAGTTCGTGTGGACAGCTAGTCGCGCATAGCTTTCCAAATGAAAGTTTGAATCTTTTTAGGGCAAGTTAAAGCCCAAATCCATTTCCAACCCTGAGCATTGAATGGGACTTTCTGTTTATGAAATAGAAATTTGGAAACAGATTTAACGGAATATGTGCCATTATTGTGGGGCCACACAAGTGTGTCCGGGAGACGCGTGAATTGTGCGATAGGAATACCCTGAATAAGGTTTTGAAGCGGGGAGGAAAGAGGAAAGTTGAGCGAATCAAAATCCGAATAGGAGAGGGCCTTCAATGTAGCTACGTAGAGTGCTCTGAGGCAGCCACTGGTCCTTCCAAATTCGAATAGTTTGCCCATCCCCGAAAATCCAACTCATGCCATTAAGCAACAAATTAATACCGAGTGAGAGCGATTGCCAAATATCTTCGTATGGACATTTTAAACACGTGTAGTTTAAAATGTCCATACGAAGATATCACTTTCATTTTGTATAATTTTCTAATAAAATTGTATCACTTGCTGGTTCATCACACACACACACATTTTCAGACTATTTCAAGCATGTACAGTTTAAAATTATTTGTTTGAGAAATGTCTGTCTAAACTTTATTCTTGAATTGTAAGCTATCATCATAAATGTTTAGTTTCAAAGATACAAGAATGAGGATAATCAATTTTAGTTTACATTGCTTGAATCACTTGGATTCAAGCATTGCTTCATTCTAACACTTGAGAACCTTAGTGAAGTGTTTTCAAGTTTTCCCTCATGAAATAAGAGTTGCGTTAATTAAATGTGCATTGAAAAATTACAATGTCTTAACTCTTATGGCCAAGAAAGCGCGCGCACACACACAAATGTCTAGCCCTAATCTCTAAAAATTACATTACTATATAATTTAGTTTCTCACAAAGATGTGTTACTCTTAGTGACAATTCCAAATTTTTTAATCAAAGAAGGTCAAGGGTGTATGGTGATATGAATAATTTTAGAGTTAGTAACTTATCTCAATAATAATCTATCTTGACAATTCACGATTAAGTGACAAAGCAAATTAAAGACACAAGCTAAAAAAACTCTCTCTCTCTCTCTCTCTCTCTCTCTACATATATATATATATATATATATATATATGTATATATCATGAGTAATACTTAGGTATAATCATTGTCATAAATATTTTACATTAATTTATGAAGCTAACTAAGTATTAATCAACTATCATGTTAGAGCATCCACAGCAGTGGAGCTATTTAGCACCAGTCACTTTATTTATTTTACCTACACATTTTACAAAACATCCCGCAGCAGTGGATCTATTTTAGCTTTCAACACAATAAAATAATATAAACATCATAATAAAATAATATATCTACTACAATAAAATAATACACCCCACTGCCAAAAAAAAATACACCACAAACCGATCATTGAAGATTCTGAAGAACAATAAGCAAACCCAAAACCCTAGCCACCTCCACTGCCACACACAACCACCTCCACTGTCCACAGGCCACCATTAACACAACATAAATCCATCAAATTTGCAACAAAATCATCTCAAAAACCAACCAAAATCACACATAAAAACAACCAAAATTCAACAAACTCACAAATCCAGCAGCAAAAAAACCCAGGGATAACCAACAAAAAAAACCCACACCACCGCTACAGCCAATAAAAACCACCCATAGTAATGGCTTGGGACAACCCACCACCACCACGAACACAGACCACAAACACAACCCACGAACACAACCCAATCAACAACCCACCACCATTACCACAAATCCACCTCAACAACCACCACCCACAACTCTGATTAAAAAAAAAAAAACCACCACCACCAGGCTTGGGTCGCCGACAGCTTGGGACTTGTGTCATCCAACGACTTAGGACTTGGGTCAGCAACGACTTAGGACTTGGTTTGCTGGCGGCTTGGCAGGCAGTGGCTAAGGAGTGGTGAGGAGTTGGAGGAAGAAAGAAATAAAAAAATGAAGGTGGAGAAGAGAAGGGCTGGGTTCAGTGAAGAAGAAAGGTGAAGTAGAAAGAAAAAATAGAGAAAAAATGACTGGAGGAAGGAACAAAAAAAAAAAAAAAAAATTTTTTGAAAGGGAGAAGTGCTGGGTTTGGTTCGGTGAAGAAGAAAGAGTGAATGTGAAAAAGAAAGAAGGAGATAGAAAAGCATAATTTAATAAAAGAAGAGAGATAAACCAATTAATATATATATATATATATTTTACCTTTGAGCTACTGTGCACATCTATCTTTAGATGTGCACTGTAGCGGAGAAGCTAAATTTTTTAGCTTTACCTCCACTGCTGCAGCTTTACTTTTGTAATTAATGGTGCTAAATAGCTATATTTTTAGCAATATAACTATTTAGCACCACTGTTGTGAATGCTCTAAGATAGAATATAAGTATAATCATTGTCATAAATATTTCATTTAAAAAAATTTAAAAACCTAAGCCTCATTTTTGATTAGCTAGTCACAAGGAACATGAAATAATTTATGTTGACATCTAAATCCCAAATGTCAAATTATTAACTATTAATTTAAAAGAGATTTAAAATTTTTTAACTTAAAATAGATATAGATGTTAAAAGAAAAATTTTTGGTTATACAAGACCAACACAAAATATAAAATATTTAAGGAGGCTAGGCCAAAAATAAATATATTCTATTTTTTCAATTTCTAATTTAAGAACACACGAGGGAGGGAGCATGGGGATTGCCTATTTCAAATTGGTTTTGAATACTTATATTTTAATAAATTTCATCTTATATAATTTTCCATTGAAATGTGCTGTTTGCTGATTCATCATATATAGATCCATCATCTTATATATTGCTTTAGGCGCATGCTATTTAAATGCTTCTTTGAGAAGTGTTTTTCCAAACGTGAATGTTAGATTCTTAGCTATATATCATGGATTTATATAACAATGAGAACAATCAATTGTAGTCCACTTTGCTTGAATCCATTGGAATTTAGGCAATGATTCAACCACTGGTTCATTCTAACACTCGAGATTGTTAGTCAAATTACAATGTCACAATTATCAAATTTAGGCCAACTCAGGATCCCACTTAAGTCGAAAGTCTTCCATTTAGAAACGAAAAGATTGGGTTTGGATTTTCACTCAAATGTAATACTTTGCAATCATTAGGTTCAAGTATAACAATCTTGGATTGTTAAGCTTTAAGTGATTAGCTGAGCAATTACCCTTAAAAACTAAAGACTGTTAAGAGCTTGGAAGACAACGAGTGATCTTGAAAGCAATGAATGGAAAAAAGCTCTTGAAATGGGGGTTTTAAATGAAGACAAGTATGTAGAATGAAAGTAACTATCCATCTACAATTTTTCTTCAAATTAGGTTAGAGGTGATTCTTTTCTCAAAAAAGAAAAAGAAAAAGGTAGAAGGTTAGAGGTGATTCATTATGGTCAATAATAGAGTTGGGCCAGTGGGGCCAACCCCTTCTACAAGTTGGAAAAAAAATCTTAAATACATGTAAGATTAATCTAAACCTCAAAAATTAATTTTTTTAAAAAAATCTCTTTTATTTATTTATTTTCCAATGGCCCACAATCTTGTTCAAACTCCATTTTCCAATTGGTTAAAATATTAAAATTAAATTAAATAAGGCTTACTTGTGGTTCCTCAATCCAAAAGTCATAATAATTCACACTTGCTCTCAGCCAGAACATCACTTTTTATGACTAGTTAAATTTAATGCAGTACCCTCTTAACAAAAAAAAAAAAAAAAAAATTCACACTTTTCTTATACCCTTCTACTTAGGAGATTGAGACAAGATAGCTCCTTTTTCTTTTACACCACTTTTGCAAATTGTGAGAATCACATATCTCTTACGTCATAAATATCACTATCCCATATCATGCTATAATAAAAAGGATTCGATTAACGGGTGCCCTTCAGGTATTTGTTAATAAACCATTTTATGAAAGTTTTAATATCATTTTCATAGGAAATATAAAAAATTGTTTAAAAAGTTAGTTACTTTTTCCCTTTTCTATAAGAAGTTTCTAAAAAAAGTTCTTAAATCAATGCCCTTAGAGCATTCGCTAACTTTTCCCAAGTTTCTTTCGTAATTATTTTTTTTTTCTTTTCATTTCCCCAAAATTTATAAATCTTCTTATAGTTGAATTATTTATTTATAGGTCAAAAATACCATTCTTAATTCTCATTCATATTTGATTTCATTCAAAATATTGTTACTACTTCAAAAGATGGTTGAATTAACACACGATTTTTGAGTATATAAATTGAATGGTATAAGTGCATATTGTTTGATTTACTACATAGTAGGTACTTGGTAATTTTCTTTAAATTGATTTTAAAAAAGACTTTGTCGGCTTTTAAACACGATAAAAGTATGAAGTAACTGTCTCATCTTTTACTCATTTTTATTTATTTATTTTATTGTCGTTGAGGTTTTTTTAATCAAAGAAAATAATGTCGGTAAGTTAAACTCATATTGTATGATATCAAATCTGTAACTTTTCCTTTTTCCTAAGTAGCCATGTTCGTAGTCTCAATTTACTCCATAAAGAAAGGTAAACAAAATTTAAAGAGATGTAGTCAAACATTGTTATGCCTTCCACCAAAAAAGAGGTTGTATAGTATAAATAAATGGTTCGGGAAATGTGTGCACTTGGGAATATATTAACCGTCTATTTAAAAAAAATATTGTATGAAAAATTAAAAAAATTGTCAAATTAGTTAGTTACCTTTTCATTTTAGCTCAACTAGTAAAATCTTTGATGGTTAAATAAAAGATCTGTAATTCAATTTTCGCCTACACCAAAAATTGATTGATGTCTTGGTATAACGATAAAGAGTTATCATCAAGAACGGACGCTATAGATTGAAACTTTCTTTAAAAAAAAAAAATAATGATTTACTAATATATGTCTTTAGAGCATACATCAATAAATCCCATAAATAAAAGTTACTAGTATCTTCTAGTTCTACGTTAACAAAATAATGACATGTAGGTCCACCATTTTTATTTTTATTTTCTTAAAACTAAGACCACCAATATTGTTAAAGCACAAGTGAGAGTGGAAATAGAAATAATTCAATTTGAGCAATAAATAATTAAGGAAAAAAAAAGTAGAGACTAGAGAGAGAGAGAAAAAGAGATACTTTTCTTAGTCATACAATTAGTACCTTCCTCTTAAGGCAATCCTCCAACCTTAAATCTTTTGTTTAAACTTATTTTCCTCTTCAGGTAAACTTCGATCACCACCATGATTGCGATTTATTAACCGGCTATAACCGGTTCCTCGATTAAATCCAATTCCAAATGAATCCACTAAACTTGTCCTCAAAGTCCTTTTCTCCGCCAACCCTCTTCTGCCACGTGTTAAGTGGCATTATCCACCCAGTCCACCTACTCTTTCGGATATATTTTTTTTAATTAAGAATTTCTAGCAGATTCTTTTTTGAGTGAGTTTTTTAGGAGATTCAGAAAGATAAAAATTGGAAAAAAAATAATCTTATTATTATTTTTCTTTAGATAATCCAAGGCTAGAAAAATAATACTAAAAAGTATTAGAAGTGTTTACAATGAAAATGAGTAGAATTCAAATTTTTCCTCCCTTATTATTATTATTTTAAAAAGCTATTAGTCAAATATCACAATACACTAAGCTATTAAATACAATAAAAATATTGCAAGAGGGGAAAAAACCTGCAAAGTTTTGTGCCAATCAATTAGGATAGCAAACAAATCCCACTTCATCTTCTAAAGTGCCTTAGGTGGATTTGGATGGGAGATGGAAAATTATGAGAATTAAAAAATGAAGGAGGGGTGAAAAAGTAGGGAAATAGAAAAAAAATTTAGGTTATTTTTTATAACAGTTTTTATTTTCTATTTTCAAAAACTTGTTTTTGGAAATATTAAGAAAAAATAATTTTTTTGTATTTTTGAAAACATGTTTGATTAGTTGAAATTAAAAAGATAGTTTTTTGAAGAAAAAAAAAAAGAACATACTAAAATATGTTGTTACTAGGATTTGAACTTTAATGCTAACTCATTAAATGAGATATATTCATTAAATTAAATGCGTGTTTTCATTGACTTTTAAAAATTAAAAACTGAAAACAGTTTTTTGCATATTTTTAATTTTCTTCACAAATTGAGTTTTGAGAATAGTTTTTGTTTTCTTTTAGTTTCAAAAATAGAAAATTGTTTTGGGGGGGGGGGGGGGGGAGGGGGGAGTTGTAAATGAGTAATTTCAATCTAACCCATTCTCCTCCCCATTTTCTCTCCAATTTGAGGGGGCAGAAAAATGGTAGGCTAGGAGAAAACAGTCATGCTCCATCATTTTTTCTCCCCCAAAATCACTCTAACCAAACATCCATCCTACCCAAAATCTCTCTTATTTTTTCTCTCTTCTATTTTTCATCTTCCATATTTTCACTCCAACCAAACGTAGAATTAGAGAATTCACATAAGTTTTTGTAAAATAGAAAAAGCTCAACATTTTGCCCAACCAACCCTTAAAACCTCCCACATCAATCTATGTATAAATATTGTTTAAAATCCATCAACAACTATAATAATTGAGTAAATTTATACTAGCATTATTCATTTTGTATTTTATTTTTTATTCTTTATTTGCGTATTTGAATGATGAATGAAGAGAGTGAATGATGGTTGTTGTGTATGAAGAAAGATTTTTTTTTTTAATCAAAAAAATTTGATATTTTGACGTGGGTATATCTTAAAAGTGATTATATAAAATAGAAAAAAGAAAATTCATTTTTTGATACAAAATAGAAATTCTATTCTATATTCTAGCAATCTAGGTGTATATGTGTGTGAAAACTCCCTTCTAGAGACTTGAACATTGGCCCTTGCCCCCCACACCCCACAAGCACTTATTCTTGTGGAGTGACTATTGTGCCAAGAGTGTGCGGTGGTAAAAAAGTAAATTCTTATAATAGAATAAACTGAAATTTTTGCACATGTTTATGTTAATGCTCTTAATACTTCATTTACTTATTATGTTTGATCCTTTACGTGAATTTTTAATTTTTTTTATTACAATTTAATTGTTGTTATAATTTGTAGGGTCACGATTTGTAGTCCAAGTCTAAAGTGCACAAGACTTTGGCTCAATATGCTTAATACAATAGAATTTGTAGAGAGTGGGTCGAAGACCTGAGTTTTTATGAAATTAACAATGGCTAGTATAGGTCTTAAATATGATCAAATAATAACCAAAGCAATGATCTTGCATGAAGGTGATGTTCGAGGAGGCGGCCTGTATCATAAAATTTAGTAAAGAAGGTGTGGGGCCCAAAGATTTGGCAACCCTGGCCTACTCCATATCGGGCCCAAGGCCTATGCCGAGGACAATACAGAATCCGAGGATAAGTGGGGAATGCCCAAATTGTCAAGGAGCATCGCCGAGGATGACCATATCCTCGGCCGGCCAATATTGAAAAAAGGAAGCTGTCATCCACACATTAAATGTACGCAACCGACACTCTAGCCGCATTAATGAAGAATTGACCATTGAACAGTGATGCCTTGATTACTTTAACTAACAGAAAGTCTGAAAAGGCGGCTGATGGGACAAGCCCTCAGACACAAGCCCAAATGATCAACAAGTGGATGACATAGATCAGCTGAATAGGACTATATAATAGAGTGAACCCTCAAAAGCAGGGGGGTTAGGAGGTTCAAGGGTCTTTGGGGTGTTTAAGGACAACCCCTATATTCATTAGAATTCAGGGACGGGCTCCTCGGACTGGGTCGATGACGAACTTTCCCTTAGAACACTTAGCCAAATCTCACTTGATGATCCTGTAAGTCCACACCATCTGTTGTATCTTTCACTAATGCCTAGTCCTTCTATCCACTATTTTACAAATTTATAGTATAGGGTTACCTGGGCTTGGGTCCACCCGGCCCCAAGAGGGAAGTGCCTGAACTGGGTCCCTACAGAAGGCTACAAAGTGGTTTTTATTGCTATAGTATCTCCTTTTCTTTTTCTTTCTTTCTTTTTTCCCCCTCCCTTTTGTGGAGGAATTCTCACAATATATATCTTTTTTGAATCATCTTCACTTTACACTTGTCAACCATTTAGGTTGCTATTTGAGTATCTGTCTCATCAGCCACCTCTTTTGGTCTTCTGTGAGTTGTAGTTGCCGATATAACCCTGTTTAGGGGTCTTCTCCACATAAATGCGCCCAGGAGAGTAGGTGCAGGGCATTAAATGCGGTGGTAGCAGCTTTTCCCTTCGATCTTTGTTCCTGGTTGTGCATGAGGCTCATCCTCATTGTGAAAATTTTCTGGAAAGTCACCTGAATCGATGAAATAACAAGTTGGCTCATATCGGTCATTTCCGAGGAGGAATCGCTTCTCGGACTATCCCTCTTTCGCCCTTTCCTTATATTACTCTAGACCTAGAGTCTTTGCCTATTACTTTTACCTCCTCGGATACAACCACGTGCCTGGATAAGGCTCAAGGCCCACCATACGAAATTACGCCCTTACCCCCAAATAATTTATGGTCAGGGAGTCTGATTATCCATAAAAAAAAATTGAATTTGAGTAATCTCATTGAGTTACAAACTTACAATACAACTAAATTATAACTTAAGGGTCATTCAAATAACTAATTGTTGATTTTTGTCTTTATAAAGAATAAATGGCTAAAGAATTATTAGAGTTTTTTTTTAAATTATTGTGTGGGTTATTGTTGAAAAGAGCTAAAACTGAACGAATGAAAAAGAATAAAAAAAATCTAAACAAGTTGTTTAATATATTAATATTGTGAGTTGTGAGCCTGAGACAGATAGAATGAAAAATCTAGGAAAACTATCCAATCTCAATGGGTTTCGATGTATTAATAATAAATTTATACCCAAAATAAAAAATTTATTGATTGAGATCCAAATCTTATTCTATATCATTATCTAGAACCAAATTATGAATTTTTTAAAAGGAGAATGAAATAAAATAAATCATACTCAAGTTATTTGTTTTGGATTTTTCTGTAGAGGTGAATCTCCTTTTAGCACGCGTACATAAAATGATTTTTTTTATGTTCTTTAAATAAAGCAGACATGTACCTGGTCCTATAGTAGAGTACTATATTACAGTATTATTGTTAATATTATCTTTACTGCACCTGATAGACTGGTTCTGATGTTTTGTTTTATAATATTATATATATATATATATATCTGCAACTGCAAAAGTAAACAATGGTTGATATAGAATTTATTAAAATTGGAAATATGTTTAGCAAAAAAAAAAAAAAAAAAAATTTGGAAATATCGGGATTATTTTTTCTACGAAAAGAACCTTGGAAATTGCCTCAGTCCAAGGCAAAACAAATTTATAGCAAAGGTCTAGGTTTCTTTGTAGGATTTTGCTCATGTGTGTCTTACTGACACACAATAATTAAAAATAATTTTCTTTAAAATTAAAAAAATATTAACAATTTTTTTAATTTTTAATAAAATATTTTCAAATATGGATAGTTTAATACGTGCACGTCTTAACCGGACATTTATTTGTATGTTGGTTAAGTCATCAGCTTTAACCTTTTTGCAGGTTGAAACTTGAAAGTCCTGGTCTTTAAGATCACTGTGTTAGATCTCCTTGGAAATTTTGATTCCTGACGTTGAAATTGTTTTCACCACTCATTTTCAACCTTAGGGAGTTTAGATCATCATAGATGCTCCAAGTGGTGGTACCCCTTAAGGAAACCTCGGGTCCCTTTATGCTATTTTAACCTATTATTATTATTATTAATTAAGGGTATATTTGAAATATAATTATTTTGTTGAAATTGAAAATTTTTTACTGAAAATATGATAAAAAAAGATAAAAGTTAACTGAAATAGTATAGTAGGACCCATGAATAGTACCAAAAAGTGCAGTGAGATCTATGAATAGTAGCAAAAATAAATTGAATAGTAAAATAAGCTGACTTTTCAAACTAGAGCCAAATGCACACTAATTATTGGAGTTTACTTATCCCATGAGGTAGATTTTTTTTTTTTTTTGAAAAAAAAAATGACTTCACCTCATTTTCCTTTTTTTGAATTATCGAATTCACAAGTTAAGTTTATATAAATTAAATATTAAGAAAAAAAATCAAGTAATTACTTTAATTTGTGTTTGTGCTCCATGAATTATTAATATATATATATATATATATTAATGCATATATTATATCTCACAATTAAACATTTAATTATTCTTAATTTGTGTCCAATATAACACTCGTTACTATCGATACTCTTCTTTCTCAATTTCTTGTACTCTTATTTTAGGTCGTGTTTGGATAGACGTAAAATGTTTTCAGAGTGTAAAGGATTTTAAGTTGAAAATATTTTTGAAAAGGAAAATGTTTTCAGGTATTTGGTTGTTTTGGAAAATATTTTCAAGTATCTAGTTTTGTTCAGTTTCTCACATTTTCTATAGCATCCAAACAAATATTATAATAGGAAATCTCAATATTTAAAACCCAACAAAAATAAAAACAAAATCATTCATTAAACTTGGTCAAATTAACTGAGAGAGAGAGAGAGAGAGAGAGAGAGAGAGAGAGAGAGAGAGAGAGAGAGAGAGAGGCAGAGGTGATAATCTAGAGGTGTTGACGACGAGCTTCAGGCAGAGTTGATGAGATTAGGTTATGGGTGGTTCGATTTTGGTACTTGCTAGCTCAATTTGGATAGATTGAGCTTTAGGGCTTCGTAGGTTCGAGGGAAAGAAAGGGAAAAAGGGAGAACGAGGGCGGGGTTCAGTGGTGGATGTTCAGCGATGAGGATTGAGGTTGATGGTAGTTTTTGGTGGTGGATGTTTGGCAGTGAGGATGAGGTTGAGGGCGGCATATAAAGGAATAATGTTCGGTGTTTAAAATTAACCATTTAATAATTCATAATGTGTCCAATATGATACTCATTAACAATACTTGTCTTTCTCAATTTCTTGTTCTCTTATCTTATTAATGTAATCCGAGAGTAAGAGAATGAGTTTAGGCTTTTTATTTCTTTTCCTTCTTTTAACCATCACCACTCAACTCAAAAATTATAAAAATGAAGAGTGTTTTTGGTGTGATAACAAGATGCAATGCATGCCGATGAGTCATGTTATACAATTTTTTTTTTTATAAAATGTGTGAATCACCTTGTAAAAATATCACTAGCAATTTTTTAGAAATTATATTATTTTAAATAAAATTCCTCTTTGAACCAAAAAAAAAAAAAATTTATTATGCTATTTACTATTATTTGTGGGTGGTTTTGTCACATCCTTCTTTTTCGTTAATTTGACTTTTCATAAAAAATATGAAGAAACTACTGCAGTACTACATTTTATCCTAAAAGTGATTATTAAGTTCATAGCTTACTAATCCTTCTTTGAACACTGCTAAATTCTTGATATGGTCAATTCCTACAAACCAACCAAAGCTTCCAAGATAGTCTGTGAAATGTGTGAGATAAAAGCCATGGGACCCAAAATCCCTTTCGTTTTTACATATATATCATATCATTATTACTAATTTGTCATTTGGTTTTAGAATCTCTTTAGACCCTGTCTTTCATATGATAAATTGATAGAAACATTATACATGTGAAGATATTGTATGAGAGAGGCGCGTGTGCCCAATTTCTCACAAATACTTACTCCAGAGTATATGAAACCCATTACCCATCTTTAATCTCTCTCTCTCTCTCTCTCTCTCTCTCTCTCTCTCTCTCTCTCGCACTCAAAACCTTGACTTACTATGTACGCCCCCACCTTATCCTTTGATTCAAGCAACAACCATTATTGAAAGGATGGGTAGGGGCCTGGTTAGAGTTTATTTTATTAAAATGGTCCACATGTTAAGGTGCCAATTTATATTAAATTATTAACACCAAAAAGAAAAGAAAAGAAAAGAAAAAAAATTCAAGAATATAATAAGTTTTGAAACACAGAATAAAAGCAAAGTACAATTAGGGTTACCCTTTTGGGCAGGTAAATTGTCGGCAGGGATGTACGAGGTTTACGCCTAGGGAGACGTGGACTCTTCTTCTCCATTCATGGAAAGCCCTCCACCAATATAAAAATACCCTGTGTTTTTGTCAAACTTTCTATTTTTTTTATATTTTGTTTATTAAGTCCCGCTAATTGGTGTTTTAGATTTTTTTAATACTGATTAGCGAACATTTCAAGTGCTATAAGTCATTAACAAGGCAAGATATCTTTTTTTAATTTTAAATAAGTTGATTCTGTTAATATATTTGACAAAGTGAATCTTTTAATGAGCTTCTGCTGTCATGCATGATGCGTATTTTAGAAGGCGTTTGGCATGTTATATTCCTTAACCAGATAGAAACATTCTGATTAGTTTTAATTAATTATTTTCAATTTGATGATTTTTTTTGGGTAAAAAGTTAAAACAACTGGTCCAAAATAAGATGAGATATACTTCCATAAAACTATTTTTAATTTGCTTGTATGAGATGCATGTTAGTTAAAAAAAAAAGGTTTTAATTTGATTCAAAAAAATGTTTTAATTTTGGTTCAGCTTATATTAATTATTAAAACTAAATTAGTTCTTTGGTTTAAAAAATGCCCATTAGGCACACAAATTTACCATAAATTGGATATAATTTCTTGATATATTTATATATAATTTTAATTTTCAAAAAAAAAATAAAAAGATTATTAAATTAAAAAAATTAAATACATCTAGCCTATGTATCTGAGTACCTCCATTTACAAATTTATCTATACTATAGAAAGAATAGTCTTTTTGGTTTCATGTTTCTAAATTCTTAAAACTTATTTTGAAGTTAAATGCAACAAATAGACATAAATTAAAAAAGTTAAATTAATAAAATAATTAAATTTTAAAATTCAATAATTAAATGAAATAAACATATTCTTAGATGTAAGCACAATTTAACAAAATAACTCCCCACTTCTTGTTCTTTTCTTTTCTATTTAAATTTCTTTTATTTTCCAGTATTATTTTTTTAATATAAAAATTGTGAAAATATTAGTTTTACCTATTATGCCCTTTATATGTTGACTTATCTCAATTTGGTCCATACAGTTCAATTTTATGACCCTCCATCTATTTTTGTCAATTAGGTTGCTATTAAAGGGCCTTAAAATTGCATAGTGTTTCCCCCCAATTTTTACTCTTTATTATGTTCTTCTTTTTTCATCTTATTAATTTTTCTCCTCCAACCCGGCCGGCTCCAAAATATTGAGATGAACCAACTCTTGTCCCTATAGACAATTTCATAAAGTAATCGAAGGGTTGGGTTAGTGAAGGATTGATCGGTGTTGTTGATGGGTTAATATGACTAAAAAGACCGTTTTGATTTGATTTTGGGTGTCTTTGATGGTTAAGGCAGTGTGTTGGCTAATGGCTCATGGGTCTTGTTAATGATTCAAATTTTAAGTATTATTTTAATTTAACCAATTGTCAATAATGGGTTTTCGTGAGGTTGTTGTGGGTATGAAGGTGAAGGATTGATGAAGTCGTGATCATGTTCACGTGGTCAATCCCTATGAGATTGGTGGCCTCAATTTGATGTTTGGTGGTGAATGGATCGATTGTTAGGGTTGCTTTATGTGCGTGTGTGTGTGTTTGGGAGGGGGCGTAGTTATGCAACAGTTTGCAGAGCTTTATGTTTAACTAATTAGGCTTTGAGTTTGGTCGCTCTCCCTTTACTCTTGTGTCTTGAAGGTGAATTAAATTTTAAGTTTAGTTGTAAAATTGGTTGTAACATAATGCTATAACTTTAATTAATAAAATAAATATTACTATATATTTTAAAAATCTAATTGTTGAATTGCATGTTCTTTATACTTTTAATACACATGTTAACTTTTGTGTCAATATGATATTATTTACTATATGATTTATACGCATATATTTAATGCATAATTTTAAGCTACAAAAACTTGCAATTTAAACAATTTATTGATAACATAGCTATTGATTTTTAATTTTCTAGAAATTTTGCAAGCATGGAGGATATAAGAAGAATATGTAATAAAATGATGGATTTGTCAAAATTCATCTCCAATAAAAAGAAATTGAGTAATGTTGTAATTTTAGACTACTATCAATAAATTATTGGTCAGATTAAAAATGAGTCGAGTTTAAAGAATATAACATATAATTAAGCCTCTATGATTTTAATTCCCCTTTCTTTTACTTTCCTTTTCCCATTACGTTTTTTCCCCATCTCATATCTCTTACCAATTGTTTATTTATTTATTTAAAATCTCTACAGAACAATATATATATATATATATATATTTTTTTTTTTTTTGTTGAGAAAAACGATACGATATTAGTTTAAAATACATGTTATTGTTTTCTTTCTAGATCCTATTTGGTTAAGTTCATAATTTTTTTGGGTATAAAGGTTAAGTTTATTTTCATCCTAAAAAGAAATGTAAATTTTTTAAAACATCACATTTCTTTTAGTAAATAAATAAAAGTAGACATAATAAAGTATAATTTATTTTTGAAATTCAATAAAGTATAATTTTCATTATAAAATGAAGTTTATAATTTTGTATTTTTCCACCATAAATAAAACTAAAAATAAAAATAATAAAGTGATGAAAATAAACTTATCAATTATTGATTTTAATAAGTACCAGAACTTTCTATGCAATTATACAATAATTTTAATAGGGTCCGGTTAATGTGTGCCCTAAGGGCACACATTAAATCTTCCACTTTTGGAAACTTTTTCTTGAGAATTGAAAAAACTGTCAATACTTTTTTAATTTCCGAAAATTTTTTTTCCGAAAATATTTTTTTCAAAAATGAAAATTAATGTGTGCCCTTAGGGCACACATGAGTAAAATCCATATGAATATGCCCCTGACCCTTTTCACTGTGGCCACGTTTGTTGTGGGGACGAGCTAAGCTCTGGGCCTCTGGCTATAGAAACAAGACAAAGGCACCTGGCATTTGTTTCTGTCAAGGATCTCCTGTGTTTGTGTCAAAGATCTCATGCTTCCAGACCGTTCCAAATGTAATTAACCACAACCTAGTTTTATAAGGCATGTTTTTTTTTTTTTCTTTCTTTTTTGTTTTTGTTTTTTTTTTTCGTTTTTTCTGTTTATTATAGTATTTTTTTTTAATCAAACCCTTCAAATCAAACAAACTTAAAGCACGTTGATTGACGTTTGTGGTATTCTTATCTTATACTGTTTAAAATACAATGTTATTTTCAGTTTACGTTTTTAAATCATTAGAATATGGGCATTGTTAATTTCTATGGAATTATCATGCGACTACCCAAAAAATATCACTGTATAATTGGCTTATATGATCATAGCTTTCACCAAACAACTTTATTTGTGTGGACGAAGCATAAACTACGAAAACGACTAGTTTTTCTTTTAAGAAACTTTTTCTTTGAGATACTATATATCTTATAAAGTTAAGATTCACATGAAACTCATCAAACAAGTAAACATCACATGGACTTTGTTTTCTCAACCAAAAAAGCAGACTTTGGGTTCAGAGTGGCAAATATTGACCTTGCCCAGAAAAAGTTTAATATAATGCTTAACAACAACCTAATGAAAGAAACTTTTGTCGACTGTATCTAATTAATAACTCAGTCCGCTTCTTGCCAAAAAAAAGAAAACAAAACTCAGCTGGCCAAGCCCAGAGGTGTAATAGATAAATCCTAGGTTTGTTATTATTGGTGTTCTACTTCTAAGTTCTAAAAATTGTAAGATGTAAGAGACCTAACAGTGATAAACAATTTGTAGTATGCAGATCATTAGAGGTATTTTGTAACTTTTAAGTCGATTGTGAGTTTTTTGATTGATATATTAAATCCCGTTCACACCATAAATGAGAAAGTTCTTGGGAGGAGCTTTACAACATCTTAATCCTATATATAATTCTTTTAAAATTAATTAATTTCTAATTAAATTGTTTTAGTTTTTTTAAAAAACAATTATATTTGTTAATGTATATAGGTCCATTGGGCTTTAAGCCAACTTTCCTTGACTTGAATCTCTTACCTACTTTATAGCATTAAATGTTTTGCACTACATTCATAATATTTGAAAAATATAATATATTTATTCAGTATTTTAAAATTTTTTAATAGAGATTGACATAATAATCTATTCCACTATTTGTAACTATTGAAAGCGTGTCACTTGACTTCATCATTTTTCTAGCTTAATTAGTTGACATGACCAAACTGTTGTGCTAACTCACATCCATTAGTTTAAAATCTTATGTATTATGGCATATCATATCGATGATGAAAAAAATATTAATGTTATGAAATATTATTTAGAAATATATAAAATTTGATATATCAACATACGTATTGAAATATATCCTGAAATATAGAAAAAAATAATATATTAATTTAGCAAAAAAAGAAAGAAGAAAAATACAATTTATTAGGTGATATGTCCTATTTGTCTGCCCAAGAATATCGAAAATGCCTGATAATATAATAATAAAAATATTATTCTTTATATATATTTTTTGTTTTTGCTTTGTTTTTTCTAATTTGATGATTTGAGAATTTTAAACTATAAACATCTTTATTAGAAATAAAAAAAAATAACAGTTAAGTTACAAAATTTTTATCGGAATTTTTGAAAATAAAACCTTCGGGATTTTTGTTTTTTGGGAGGCGGGAGGTGTTTGGTGATCTATACCAAAGTCATTTTCCTATCATATTATTAAACAAAAAGCACTTTTTCACAAGCATTTATGCAAAAGGTTCTTCGGAGGACCACTCTAAACTATTGTGAAAAGTTCCAACAAATAAAGGAATATCCATCTGCAACCAATCCACATGTTAAAGCTCTCTGCAGATATGAGATTTTTATTTTTGGGCCTTCTATGTATGACTATATATGTTAGCCATGCGTATAGAATGGTTTTGGTAAAATGAATTGTGAAAATTCCCTGCATCTCCTCCTATTCGTTTATTCCTTTTTTGGGAGGTGCCCATTGTTTCTCTTTCTCTGGTTTTTCTTTCTTTCTCATTCTTTTATTTATTTTTGTTAATAATCTTGTGATTTAATGATATTATATTCGGTCTCTCAAGTGGTGAAATTGGATTTAAACCCCCTTTCTCCCCACTTGTAAGAAAAGAAAAGAAAAGAAAAGAAAAGAAAATCTTTATTTTCTCTTTTCTATTTTGCATTGTTTCAGTTTAATTTCTTAATTTTTTTCAATCGATTTTTTAAAAAATGTCTCACGTGCTCACTGGTCAATGAGACACGTAACAATTAACATTCTTCGCAACATGGATGGAAGAGTTTAATTGAATTAATCTAAAAGCATACCTGGGGTGTAATTAAACCAAATATAAGCTGGAGGGCTTTGTTTAGAAAAAAGATTAAAACAAGTTATAGAAATGTCCATACATTAACATTAACATAAGGCAGCCATATCTCAAATCCTAAACCCTTTAGCCATCCATTTCTTACTTTAAACAAAATTCAATCAAATTTTGTTTATGATGATCAGCAAAATATTTTATGATATAATATAATTGAACAACAAACATATACATATGAGCTTAATGGATTGGATCCAATCTATTAGTGCATTGCATAGACCTGATTTTCCACTTGCTATGGGTGACAAAGCTACAGTAACAAACACTATAAAAAGGTTAAAAAATATAACCATAAAATCATATTAAAATTGTTGATATATCGTGGTCACTTCCTACTTGATACGAGTAATAAAATATAAACATAAATAGTGCAATTGTCATCTTTTAAATATAGTTACTCCCTCAAGGAGAATAAAATTTCGAGGAGATTAAGATGCGATAACTAATGTCTAGAGAAAAGTACACCTCTAGTTATTATTAGACTGAATCAGAACGTAATCCAAAGTAATTTATATAAATAATAAAGGTTTTACGTTCTTAATTAATTTATATAATATAAAAAGGTTTTCGATCTCCTATTTTTATTTGGCCTTAAAAACTTAAAGGCATAGTAGGTTCAAAGACAGAACAGACAAGGTTTGAAAAAAACAAAATCATTTTCACATTGTTTATTATGTCAAAGTCAGGCTGGTCGCCCAGTGGATGATTCACATCACAAACACACAAAAACAACAGCTATACAAACAAAAATAATAAAGAGAGAGAGAGAGAGAGAGAGAGAGAGAGAAAATATTATCTAATAATGTGTCCAGATAAATACTGCAATGTATAATATTGAAAAGCTAAAGAGAGAGAAACCTTAAAAACTACCCACCCCAATCTTTGGCTGCATCTCCCAGGATCTTTTCTTGTTTAAGAAACCAATACCATAACGTTTGTAGAGACTACTTTATGTCTTCTTTGGCTGACAACAAGTAAGTAAGTAACAGAGTTCACAGTTCTTTATCTGTATTCTGTATCACATATACAATTCAAAATCAAAAGCTCTCCTTCCTCGGTTCCTACCAAAGAATAAACAATGAAGGTAAAGTTGTCCTTACAATGAATCTTTGATGGAGTGCATGCTACGAAATTGTTAGTAAAGATCTGCTGAACTATCAGGACAGGTAGGGATAAGGCTTAAAAATATACAGTGATGCCGTGCATGCAATGCAAGGGTATTATTGAAAGGTGTACTAAATTACCAATACCCCAAGCCAATCTAAGCCTTTGAATTGGTTGAAAAGTTGAAAATCACATGCATTGACTCTCATCATAATGAAGTGTCCTCTTTTGGGTACATGTTTGGTAGCTCGAGTAATCAACAGCTTATATGCTAGATGGCAATGTGGCAGTGCCAGTGGCATTCATAATGATCATGTGCACCATGGTGTGACCATTTCTTTTATATAATGTCTAGAAGATGGACAACGCCATCAACTTCTTATCACATCAGATCCCTCAATTCTCCTACTCCGTTCATATAACCACCATGTCAATCATGAGCAACAAAGAAAAAAAACAAAACCAAACAAAACCCATATGAGTAATGCTAAGTTGCTAATTATTAACAAGGGGATTTTATTTTATTTTTAATCTCTATATTCTCTCTCACTCTCTCCCTCTTTATGTGCCTTGAATGCTCTCTCTCTCTTCAATTATTAGACTTTAATTTTCCAAAATTTTTAATCTGTTGAGCAATATGGGACACAACTTTTTTCACAATAGTTTTTATTATTTATTTTATATATATATATATATATATTTTACAAACGGGTTAGGGTAACAAGCTGCAATTGAAGTAATATAATTTTCACATGGCCCCAGTTAGCTCAATTGGTAAAGTCTCTGATTGTGAATAAAAGGTTTGGGGTTCAATCCTCATCTATACCAAAAACTGATTGGTGTTTTGGTCTAATGTGAAAGAGTTATCATTAGAAGTGAATACCATTGGTTGAAACTTTCTCAAAAAAAAAAAAAAAAAAAAAATCACATGGCCCCATCATTGACATATATTTTATTATGCATTAATCACATAAGATAAAATTGTAAAAAACTTGTGTATTCCTTACATTTTGTTATATTTTATATGTCATTCATATACCTTATCATATGATTTATAACCATTAGAAATGACAAAGAGAAATGGAAAATTATACAATACTTTGGGAGTACAATAGTTGTGCACTCTCCTCTCACATAAATATTGAGTTTTATTATGAATTTACTTATTAGGGTTCACAATTATGTGAGAGGAGGGAATATGTCATTATTGCATTCCTGAAATATTGTATAATTACTCAAGAGAGTGGTACTAAGTGAAGCTCACCCTCTCTCTCTCTCTCGTTAATTTGATAGTTACAATGTGGGAAGGGGGATTTGAATCATAGATGTCTCCATTGAAAACATTAAGAGGTACTAACCAATTGAGTTACAAAAAAATCATTTACGTGTGATGTGTGTATAAAGAAGGGAACAAGATTTAAATTCTAATATCAAGTTCAGATTACCTAAATAAGGTATGGATAAAAATATTTTTAAGGGAATTGAAATAGGATAAGTTCAAATTGCCAAAAAGATGAGATATGAAGCAAACCAAAATTTGATGTAGAAAAATTTACAACCAGGCTTGTTTACAAAACTTTATTAATTTGTACATTAAAAAAATTATTAATATATGAATTTAAAGAGTAGTAAATGAAAGGCAATGTTTTAAATTCCTTAAACAATTTAGTTCATTTCAAGCAAGAGCTTCTCTCTCTCTCTCTCTCTTCCATTAATTACCCTTTCTTCCCTTACAACTTTTAGCCTTTAATTTATTAAGTGTTACCTAATTTGATGGCACGATCTGCCTGGAATTCCATTCACCAAATGTTAAGAAGTACCTAAACCCTGTCTTCACATAGAGATCATTATTCCACTAACCCCAGAATTTGTTTTAGCTTTTAATTTGTATCCATTGCTTTCTGCTCAACTTGCTATTACTCCTAGTTTATAACAATCAACTGCCTCTCTACTTTCCACCAAATTTTTTTTTCAGAGGATTCAGAAAGACAAAAAGTCGCCACTACCTCTTTCCCTCTATGGAACTTAACAAGGATTGGCTAATCCTTGTTTTGTTTCTATAATTCTATGTATGCCTTTTCTACTAACATCATGAATAAGCATTTTAGGGAAAAAACAAACAAACAAACATGTATAAATAAGCATGGATACTCCACTATATAAAGATAGTAAATATTGCAAAATATCTTTACTTCTATAATCACAAGTGGCTTCTGATCAATCAACTCGTTGGGTCTTTAGTTTATTCGCCTTCTTTTTATGCTTTTGGGCTGATTGGGTCTCACATTTATTCAACAGGGTTTGGCAAATGTATGGGTTACTTGAAAAGGGTTTTGAGCTTGTCAAATAAAATAGCCCACTTAATGCTTTCCACCTCGCTACTTTATATTTGTTTTCCAAAATGGTTTTTTTTTTTTAATTAAAATCTTTGAAACTAGCAGCAAATCGCATCACTTATAATTAATCCAAAAAAAAAAAAAGTTACTTATTTTTAGAGAGTACATATATACTTTAGGTATTCGAAAACAAAAATTGAACTTCTTTATTTATTATTATTATTATTTTTTCCATTGCCAAATGATCTCATGCACCGACTATATGTGCATGTCTCATAGCATGTGGATCTCACGAATATATATACTACATGTCTATACCCACTTCATATAATGGATACGGGAGATAATTTTCGCTTTAAATAAAGGAAATTATTGTTTCACACTTCCTGATGTATACACAATGTACACATTTTCATATTAGGCATCCACTTTTTTCAAGAATGTTCACATTTAACACATGATAACATATGATGTTTATGGACAGTGTACAAAGAGAGTGAGAAAATCAAACCCTTTAAATAATTTTACTGGCAAACCATATCCTAACTAAGTCCTCATCTGTCTATATATGTTACTTAGAAAACATGGACAGTAGAACTTCTGCTCAAGCTCATACAAACCATTCTTACTTTAAAATGAACTCGCAGACGCTTTGACATTTCTTCCTCAATGTTTTCCACTAAAACATGCCTTCCTGGCTTCTTCTTTTTTCACAATTCTATTAGCAATGAAAAGGGCCAAGCTCAAAAAAAGAAAAGAAAAAAAAGTAGGCTTGTATCTCTTAGTGCCCTGAGTCAATGCCTACAGGAATAGCTATTGATTTCTACCCAATAAAATTTTTAGTAGTACACTTCCATAATATTGAGGAATTATGACTCACTATGGAGGCAGAGAAGATTGAAAGTTCACCATTTACAAATTACAGTATCTTGACAACTAGGCCAAGGCACATGGATGGCATGGCAGGTATGGAAATCTCATTCACTTTCAGCCTTGTAGCCAAGGTACTAACCCAACCCAAACTTATAGCATGCCGAGTGAGAAGCATTACATCACCATGAAGTTTTCCAATTCAAACACCGGGTTCAAAATTTTCAATTTCTATTCAAGCATCTCAAAGTTTCTGCTTGTTCCAATTTATGCCTAAGAGATTCTCTAACAAATAGGAGTACGTTATAAAACAAAATCATTATCATGGCTCATGGGTCTCAGTCACTATGTGAATGAAACCAATACCCTTAATTATATTGAAATTAGAAACCCGCTTCCAGCATCATGTACTTTTTAACAACCCAAAATATCTATCCATTGTGATAATGGTATTTCAAACATAGATGACTCTTATAGACCCACCCATCATGAATAGGGCCTTCCAATTCAACCTTTCCCTATATCTTAAGCTTTTCCAATTGTTTGCTCAATCTAACATCTCCCACAAGAACATGCATCTTTCATCTTCATTTGATAAAATGCCGGCATCAAAAAACATACACTACACAAGGGTGGCAGTCAGATTAACATGGCATTAATATAAATCATACAATTATAATTTCCAATATAGCAGGTATAACTTTAATCACAATGACACATCAGGATTCTGCTACTGTTCGGTCAAATTTTTTGGGTCAGCTATGGATCCTCAACTTTCTTAATGAATTCAGCAAGAACAAAGCCTCCAAGTGCTAAACATAAATATGTTGCAGTTTGTGCCATGCGAATCATCTTATATAGTTGAAGCATACTTTAATTTCACTGCAATTCATGAAAGTTTTGCAAGCTAATATATATGCAACAGGAAGGCACTATACTTTTGTTATGCACAGTTACATTAGACATAATCCACCCCACCAGCAATTTTCTTTCATTTAGCTCATTCTTGAAATAGTTTCAGATGTAAAAATAATACAAACTCTAAGATATCTAAGAGGAAAATACATCAATTTCAGTTCATTGGTCTCTCTTCTATACTTCAAAGTTACCTAGAAAGAATGTTCAAAATGAGTAACAGGATTCATAGTATATTCTATCTACTTCTAGGAACATCCCTGAAATTTCATTAATGCAGCTTCCGTCTTGATTTATCACTGCAAGCTTTCCCCACCGAAATTGATAATGTCATTATGGCCTGCATTTTTTGAGTCATTGATCTGAGGCTTAATCAATTTATTAAAAAACACGTAAAAAATATAATAAAAAATAAAAAATCCTAAAACTTTGTGTTATAGACTTAAATTTCTAACAATTTTTTGGGTACTAGTTTCTAACGAAATTTAAGGTTCACATAGCATGATCTGTAAAGTTAAACAATTTTAGTTTATCAGTTCTATGAAGTTATTCCACCGGAAAGCCATAAGCAAAAACACTAAATGATGGATGCCATCTGCATTAAGTGCTCCACATTTTAAATAGTGACCAATGGTAATCTTGGGCATCCACGTAATATTTTTCTGCAGATTCACCCAACAAAATCTCAATGACAAACCTTGACAGTGAATTGCGTAAATATCTGGCCCTGTTAGCTCTATTCCATCATCACTTAGCAATAATATCCCTGATGAAGTTATGTTAAAAGGGAAAGCCAGAGGTGGGGATATTGGAGATTTTGCCACCTTAATAAACCTCTGACCTGCAAGAAAAATAAAAATTAGAAATCTCAAGTACCCAGTGGAAAGGCAAAATCTATGGTTTTCACATGTTACATATTATGTATATAAGGTAGTCTCAATAATCCAGCAGTAAACAGGAAAGGGTCCCCTTCAATTGAATCCTACAATTCCCTCCCATTTTTAATTGGATGTGTGACATGTTACATTCATTTGATTTTTAAACATCACGTCTTACATCTAAAGTTGGAGGGAATTGGAGGGGATCTTATCTTGCAATAAACAAGTTAACTGGACTTCTCTTGAAGGACATTTCACAATCTCAAAAACATAAATTCTAGTTAGTTTTTGATACCAATATGAATGAAAGCATACAAGTTTGAAAGATATAGGCATAATCTTTTCTGGAAAAAAAAAAAAAAATTCTGATAAAACATTAATTATTAAAGCAAGAAGAAAAAAGGAGGCCAGACACCTCAGATCCCTCAAATAAGTAAAACATAAACCAAAATCGCTAATTTTTTTCCTGTTAAATTAGAAGGGAACATAGTCCACTCATATATTAAATACACCATCTTCAGCAAGATAACATTCTAAGAGAAAAATAAATTCAAAACAAGAAAATTGAATGAAAATATTTTATTCTAATAGCATGCACGGGAGATGTATACTTAGGCTCCTTTTGATTTATTAAAAATTAACAAGTGTAGACCAACCTGATTTAGCTTCAAGCACAAGACGAATTGTAACAGCATGAGCCCAGTTAATTCCCAAAGCAGCAACAAGATGAGAATCTTGTCTTGTGCGATCCTCAATGGTTTCATTCCAACTTTGCACTGTACAAAATAATCTATACTTTAGCAATACATCAGGGACGATTTTATAATCTGATTATGTCATCCAACCTTGGAAGTAATAGTGGCAGGTCTCATCACGGCTTTGAGATCTCACTTGATTTGTCACCACAACAGGAATTCGTGAAAATTCAGCTAGTGACCTAGAGATAAGGGTTGGGGGTGAGAGAGAGAGAGAGATAGAGCATAATTGAAAAGAGAGTCACCATAGCTAAGAAATTCCACGATATAGCAGTTAAGATGGTATGATCCTCACTTAATAAAAGAAACGTGCCAACCCAATGTATTTTGTCTGGGAGCCCCATGCTCGAATTCCCTGAACAATGTAGAGCAACCACTGATAGTATATTAACACACCAACCAACAATGTATGATGCGTGGGTGATTGCATATTTTAAAAATATATATTCGAAACATAGAAGAGATGTGCAAACATAGCACCAATAAAGAAAGGAACTGTGTAGCTAACCAGAGCACATCAATGACCTTCATTCATGTAATGGAGCATATGGTGGGGAGTCTTGACAAAGACAGTCACAAATATCTAGGAAAATTGAATAGGAAATTGCAGGGGACAACAAATCAAAACATGCATATTCCCAAGCCACTTCTTGTTAAAAGTGTCAAATGAAAAGCACCAGTTCAACTTGCCTTGTTTCTGAACTCAAGTTATTCATAATATAAAGGAATCTAGGATGGAGGGGGAGGGTGTGGTATGGGGTGGGTGATTTGACTATTTTACTCTATAAGATCAATTGAAGTGGACAAGCATCATCATTCACACTCAAAGCTTTCCATGCACAGGATTCAGTCTTCATATGATAAATTAAATCCTTAAAACAGCAGGTTATGGACAAGATTACAGTTATCCTAAAGCAAAGGAAGGCATGTTAATTGTGATGGAGAACTTGTCTAATGTGGAGGACCAAATCTGGATTTGATTACAACTAGCTAGACTAGATCAATCATTACTGGAAAATTGAACTTACCCTGTAACCAGAGCAGCCATGCTATCAATAACTAGCAACTTCACTTGATTTTGAAGGAGTGAAACCTTGATTTGTTGCAAACTGGTAACAATTTTGATAACAGATGGTTCACTGACCAATATCAGTAGCCTTTTGATAAATTAGTAAAAAAATGAGTTGCTATGACCAAGGAATATTGACCTACCAGGAAATCTAGGGGCAGCATAGGCATACAAAGTAAACAACTCCACATTTGATAACCAACATAACATATTAAAAAAAAAAAAAAGGTAGATGCAAGACCTTCTAAGGTAGATATTGAAAAGAGAATAGATTTACATATTGTGCTTGACAGGAGACAAGTAAGAACTTAACCCTCAACTGGCATGATAGTGGTGCTGAGGGATCACCAGAGAACCTGAAAGATGTCTGTAAGTCCATTCCACGCATCAGAGGCAAATGTCAATAATTAATATAAACGCACTACCCAGATGCAGTTATGTTCCAAACTTCCAATGAACTATTTCACTAAAACACTAACCATCAGTGGGAATCCCTCAGTAAGTTCAGTAACTATTTCTCTCACCATATATATGTCTCATGCCATTAAGACATGCAACTGAGCAGCACTACTGCTGTCTTCTTGGGGACGTTTCAAATTGATTTAGAGAAAAAGATACTCAGCCCATCTTATAAGCATGATCTTAACTAGTTGAGGTCAGCTTCAGAAACCCTGTTTAGTTATTCCACTGTGTGTTAAAGCTAAACTCAAAGCACTGGGTGCAGACATTTTTCTTTCCTCCCTGCCATCTAAATTATGTCCCATTTGATAATCTACTTAGTTGCCTCATAGAAAGCCTCCAAATCAAACCATGCCAAACATTACAAACTGAAGAGGAACTTGTTTCACTTAACCAAAAAAAAAAACAAGAGGAGCGGGTTTTCAATGCAAATGACTAGAAATCCAGTGAATTTCATCTTGTCATCCATCAATCCCATCTGTAGTTGTCACTAGTTTATTTTTTTCTCTTTTCTTTTGGGATAATTAAGAAACAATTATATAAAAGAAAGATTGAAATGTGTACATGAATAAATGAAAATGTTCAAGTATACATGCTATCGTTAACTGTCTCCTCAATATATCTTACACATACAAAGAATCCAAAAAAACCAACAAGATTAGGAGGCCTACACTCATCTAAAGATTTCAGTCTTGTTCTATCCTTTCTAAGGCCTTAGAAAAAATGAAGTCTTAACACTTACCTCTCAGTGAATTCAGAAAGTGATGCTGGCCGCAAAACATGGATCCTACCAGCCATCTGAGATATAAAAGGAAAAAATAGTCTCTTGTTAACATGAAGTGATGTGATGGAAGTAAAAAATTGAAAAGAGAAATTATTAAGTTTTCCAGCATACCTCCTGTGCCATTCCTTTCCTGTGAAATATTTCAGGGAAACTTTTCACTCCAATTTCTATCAACCTGAGGATAGCAAACTTACTTGAAAATAGTGCCTTTTCTTATTTAATCATTATAAGCAAATACGAATACCTGAAAAAATGGTAGCTTAAAGGTGTGCTTCAAATACCTTCTTGAACTAAATTTGGACTCTACGTCAATATATATTACATGGCCATCTAATCCTCCATAACTTGCAGGTAATGAAGCCAATAAAGAGAGCTTCAAGCAAAACTGCAATTTGATGAAACAAACTACAACTAAAAATTCAACCAACCAGACTACATATTTCCAGAAAGGCTAACAGCATATATGTGTGCAAGCTCAGAATTGTATCCTTTAATGAAACGCCTCATTTATCAAGATAATAAAAAGAAGAAATTACTTACATAAGTTGCATTTCATCACACAATAGGTGCCAAAAGTGATATGTTGTCTCTTATACTGTTGTAAATCTCTCAATAGCAGAAGCAATGCTAATGTGAATATGGTTTTCACAGTAAAAAGGTGCTAAAAGAAGGAAAGGAAATTGAGTACTAATAAAGGCTTCAAAGTTTATTATTGTAATTATTTTCATCATCATCCAATGACTAGTTGGCACAGCTAAATGTATTGTTGCCAACAAAAACTAATACTGATAAATAATTTGTGCTTGTGAATGCATAATATAGGACCTTGTATTTTATTTTATAATTTTCACTTTAAGCTATACAGAATCGGTCGCTAGCATCTACAGCTCAGCTAAAGGAGAGCCTTAAATCTCAACTATAGAGGACACTTCCTTTTCCATTGATCAGCTCTAGGACAGGATAACTCGGTTAAATTAAAGGCTGCTATGCACCTTATCATCACCATGAGCCAAATTTCTTTCAGAATTTCTCCTTTCCTCAAGAAACTTCAAATTGGAACAACTTGGTCCCATTTTAGGGATTCAATAATCTTCATTGCACCTGAAAGGCTAGGAAACATGGATTCTTCAAATTACTAGCCATATCTGTATTAGATAAGCATCCTATACAGCTGCTTCTTTACTTCTCTCTCTCTCTCTCTCTAATAGCTTCTTAATTAGTTTTATTATTTGGAAATGATTTATGCTTTTTAGTATTTGTAGATTTTGCATTTAAAATTGAAATAATCAGTTTAATATAAATTTATATATTAATCAATTAAAGTTTCTTTACCATATAGTATCCTAGCTTTTTAAAAATTGATGTAACACTGTGTTCATATTGTATCATGTCTACTTTGTGTCCGTATTGGTGCTTCCTAGCTGAATGACGTTTTCAGCAAAAAGGAACGTGTATACATGCCAAAAGAATGTTGGTTTATGCCATATTACACAGACATGTTAACTCATCCCAGTGTATATAGGAAAAATCAAAAAAGAAATTGGATGCTTTGACTAGTCAATGATGCCTCTAAGTACTAAATTTTTAGATCTAAGGATCACATCAATTAGATGCCCAGACCCTGCATGTGTATTGGGTTTGTGAGGGTTAAGAGTAACACCTTAGGGGAGTCTCTTTGTGAAGGATTGATACAACATGTTGGGATACCATCTTATCCTAAAAGCTTATGTCGTGACCTGATAAATGAGCTAGCTATTTATGCACTATACCCAAAAAGGACTAGTCAAATTTTAATTAGAACTAGCTCGTAATTGCTTATGTGGCCTAGATCTACTTAGTACATGCCCAACGTGGGATGCAACACAACCTCACACAAGACACACTCGTACAAACCAAACCAATCTGATCCATAAAATCGAGGTATCATAATTTCCCCCACTTAAATCCTTGACATCCTTGTCAACGACTATGTTGTGCTATAGTGCCTTGAGCCACATGGTGTTACTAGGTTGGTGTTATAATAGCGTTTATCACGATCAGCACACAATTTCTCAACAAACAAATTTACAAAACTAATCCAATCCAATGTAGACAATCTGGAGGTATCATAGCTTAAGTCAACATTATTGGGCCAAAAATGTTAAATCAAGTACTCATTCTTATTACTACAACCCGATGTGGGACTTGTTCTCTCAACTAATTACACCTCACACGTGAATATTCCAATTGATAAAAACTTCTCTTACTAGGACACATGATATGATGTAAAACTTAAGCTCCTTCCAACTATAAAATACGTTATTATGGAATAGAGTGGAGATGGTCACATAAAATTATCAATATATGAAGGGAGGGGAGAGGAAGATGCACTTGAGAGTAAGTAAGATACTTATGAAAGACAAATACTTGTGTTTTTCCGATTCCAGCTGGACCAACCAACTCTGTCAAGACACCAAATGGTATTCCACCACATAAGGCCTCATCTAATCCTTTCATATGAGTGGGAAGATGGCCAGCCAAGTGCTCATTTTGAACCCGTATCTCCATCAGCGATAATGCCTGGAAAGAAACAACTAAATCCAGCACTTTTGAGAAACTCAAAACCAAAGAAGAGAAAGAAGTCCTTTAATGCACCAGTTTAGTCAATTGAACCACCACAATAAGGTCACGTTTTCATTTGATGATTCAAAATCACAGGATTTAAAGAATAATTGCTAGCATAAATTGCTTTATATAAATTAACAACACAAGATTATTTGAGGTTTAAAGATTTTGCTCAAATAGAAACACCTTGTGATATTATGGATTTGAAATGACTTCTTATTTGTAATCATTTCAAATCCACATATCAATAAGCTCAAATCCACGCATAAATTTCATCGATAGAAAAAAAAAAAAAATTCATACTTCAATCAAATCATTTAAAATAAAATTTGAAGCCCAAATCCTTCTCTTTAAATACCTCTATTCAACAAACCATAAACAAAATTGAAAAAGAAAAAGAAAATTTTTAACGCTTACAGTTTGATATGGTGGACACACGATTTCACTGATGTGAGCTACTGCAGATGTTACTTGTGCCAACCCCACATCTAACAATTCCATCAACTCAAATTCAGTTAAAGATAATGCATCCTGAAAGCAAACAACTTATATGTAATTCCTCCACCTACCCAAAAGAGAAAAAAAACTCAACTCTCCATATTTTTATTCCTCATTGCCTAAAAATTCATTGTAAACTCAAACTTTTACTTCTAAATTCATATCCCAATAATACCCAATTAAAATTTTTTTTCCTCTTAATTTGGCTAAAAGTTAGAACTATAATCAACCATGAAATTTTGAGGATAGCCATCCTTTACAACTTACATTTTTTCAAAGTTAACTTAGCAGCATCTTGCGTATAGATTAGATTCATCTACTAGTACCATGGACAAGTTGGACTTTGCACAAAAAAGTTACAACCAGAAAAAAAAAGAAAAAGAAAAAAAGAAACATGAAATTAATAAAGTAAATTCTTTGCTAGAATTTTACAACAAATAGTTTCCCAACAGTTTGAGCACTATGTCCCATGTTTACATTATCGAAGACTACCTTATGGGTAAAACAAAACAGTGTCCAATGCGACCGGGCTGTTTGGATGTTTCATATTAAGAAGTAGTATTAATAGATTTTGGGGGAAAATGAAATAGCTAACAATCCGGTATCCAAACAGGTTATTAAAGGTAGTTAAGTTAATTACCTTGGCGGTGAAGACATTACGAGCTGCGAAGACGTTGGCGATCGACTTTGGCAGACCCATCTGGCTGATTTGCTTGTTCGCCATTGTCACTCTCTCTCACGTGCTTTCCCGCCAAATGTGAATGCCTAACTTACCTAATCAGTAAATATAATATGGGTGAGAACAAAGTACAAACTTGAGGGATTTTCTCTTGAAGCCCAAATCCAAATGTGAATAATGATTAATGGGCCTATTCCTAATATAATTGTGATCAGTACAACACCTCTGTAACAGACCAATGCATGATGCGCTGCCTATTTGCTACACATCCGAAATAGTTTGCTAATAGCTTAATTTTGCATATTTATATCATTATTAGAAAGTATTATTATACTTATTTTGAGTTAATTCATGCATTTTATTGTTGGTTTTGGAATAATGCTGAATAATTAATTTTGTGCTTAATTGAATTGTGTAAAGAAAAAAGCTAATGGACTTTACTTTTACAAGGACCATGATGAAGTTAAAGAAGGTCAACCCAATTAAATTCGAGTGTAATTGAAGTAAGGAATCAAAGGAAATTTGGACCAAATCCAAGTATAATTCGGATTAGGATTTCAGCCTGTAAATCAGTTAGTATTTGGAGCATAACTTTCGGCTTCAATGTCCAATCGAGATGATTCAAGTTAGGCTAGAAATTTAGCTTAAAGGGCTACAATTTTGTAGTTTACCAAAAGTCTGAATTTTGAAGTTAAATGGGCCGAAAATTTCGGTTAAGTGAAGCTTAAAAACCTGGGGTTTTCTCCAAAAGAGAATTCAACTTGTAATATGATTCCTTGACCTATTTAAAGGCTCTTTAAGGCCAAATTCAGGCGAGAGCTACTGTAGAACATAATTTAGGTTTTTTTTTTTTTTTTTTTTTAAAGTTTCTTTATAATTTTTAGAGTTTTATTTGTGTTATGGCTTGCTAGAAGCATTGCTAAGGAAAAAGGTGAAACCTAACCGTTTATTGGTATGTTTTTAACAATTATTTATTGGGTTTACTACTTATATTTTTGATTGTTTTACTCATCTAGAAAGTGTTTAGTTCTGTATAATTTTTTGATTTATCGTAGAATCCGGGCACATCAAATGCCTAGTATTCCTTGCGAACTAATTCACTAGTTTTGTTTTGCCTAAAATCAATCAATTTCTTGAAACTACCTTAGACAATTTAATTCTTGATGAGTAAAACGGTTGTGTGTGAATTTTAGTTGAGTTATAAAATAAATATTGTTAAAACTACCAATAGATGTGTTGTGTATGAATCCCTAAACCTTAGCGACTTAATATATTGTTATTTTCTCTCAATTTAAATTACCTTTACTAAACCATCAAAAATCTCTTGAATTAAACTTTATTATTTTAGTCTTATTTTCTTGTGGTTTGCTAATCAATTCCCTTTTCCCTATGGATTTTACCTCGGACTTATCGAATTATTATTTCACGACAACTTGCACTTGGGGGCATTATTTAAGTCGCAACATAGACCAATGCATGATGCACTACCTATTTAGTATTTTTGGCCATGCCTTAGGCTCTGCTCCATGGACTAGCTTTCTACATTTCCTTAGACTAAGTAGATAGTATATTGGTTCCTCAAAAAGAAAAGTAGATTTTTTTTAAAAGATTGTTGGAAATATATACATTAATATGTTCTTAACTTTGCAACTTGAACCCCTTCTTCCTAAAATTTAAGAACTTTTTATATGATGAAGTGTCAATTGAGTTACAAGCCTCTTGGCAAGATAAAATAGAATTTAGATCATAAAGTTTTTATCTAACATGAATCAAAG
This sequence comes from Quercus glauca, assembly GCA_023736055.1. Classification (NCBI taxonomy): domain Eukaryota; kingdom Viridiplantae; phylum Streptophyta; class Magnoliopsida; order Fagales; family Fagaceae; genus Quercus; species Quercus glauca. The sequence continues at coordinate 23,651,950 of CM043315.1, forward strand.
ATCAGTTGAACAGATATTAATACTAAAAGTATGAGGGTAATTTTTTTTTTTTTTTTGAGAAAGAAATATGAGGGTATTTGTATGTACACATTAAATTATAAAAATTATTCAATACAACTAATGCTTAACCTATGTATTTTTTTTTTTTTTTAAAAAGGCGTAAATGCACTTTTGGTCCTTACATTTTGGGCCATTTTTTGGTTTGGTCCCTAAACTGATTTTGCTCCTAGGTCAGTTTTTGATTTTTTAAAATCATTTTTAAAATGGTCCCTGCCGTTAACCCAGTAACAGAAAAATCTGAGGTGGCAAACGGAATGCATAGGTGGGATGCTGATGTGGCTAATAAAATAACATTAATAAATACCACATCAGCCATGTTAGCATTTTAATAAATAAAAAAGTCATCTTAGAAAATTAAAAAACAAATAACGAAATAAATTTTTTTAAAACACCTTAATTTATTTATTTATTTTTTGGCTTTTCATTATTTTTCGAAAGAACATTGTTCTTCTTCTTCCCCAGGACATGAACTTCATGCTTCATGTTCTTCCCCAAATCAAACCCAATAAATTCAAGAAATCAAACCCATAAACATCCAGTAAATCAAACCTAATAAATCCAAGAAATCAAACTCATAAACCACCCAATAAATCTAAGAAATCAAACCCATAAACATCCAGTAAATCAAACCCAATAAATCCAAGAAATCAAACCCATAAACCTCTAGTAAATCAAACCCAATAAATCCAAGAAATAAATATATAAATCCACATAATAAAAAAAACCACAAACACGAAACCAAACTCACCGAGACATCTCCATCTCCGAAACACAAACATGGCCACATTGATCTCCACGGCCACACCTATCTCCACCTCCACTACCGAGCACCCACCCCTACAGAAACCCAGAAAAGCCACACCTACAACCAAACCTGTAAACACAAATCCAAGACCCATACCAATCTCCACGGCCACACCAATCTCCACGGCCACAGCCTACCCCCACTGAAACCCAGAAAAACCCAGCCTCTCCAACCAAACCCGGCCATCTCCATCTCCATCTCCAACCAAACCCATAATCCAAGACCCATGGATTACCGATCTCCACCCCGACCACTGATCTCCACCACGACCACCCCAACCACACCGATCTCCACCCTAACCACCGATGTTCACCTCCATTACCGACCACCCACGGAAAACTAGAAAAACCCAGAGATTAGAAAGTTGGGTTTAGAGAGAGAGAAAATGTCAGAGATTAAGAGAGAGAGAGGGATTGAAAGCTTGAACAAAGAAAGATACAAACACAAATACGCACCAAGAGACAGACAAAGAGAAGATCTGAAAAAAAGAAAAAAAGAAAAAAAAGAAGAAAGATACAAACACAAACACAGAGAAAGAGAGGATTTGAAAAAGTTTTTTCTTTTTTTGTTTTTGATTTTGAATTTTTTCAGTTTAATTTTTTTAATTAATTAAAATGCTGACTTGTCATTGAAATGCTGACATGGATGCTGACGTGGTATTTTTTAATATTATTTTATTTGCCATATAAGCATCTAACATGCCACTTATGCACTCCGTTTACCATCTCAGATTTTTCTGTTACTGGGTTGACGGCAGGGATCATTTTAAAAACGATTTTAAAAAATAAAGAACTGACCTAGGAGCAAAATCAGTTTAGGGACTAAATCGAGAAATGACCCAAAATGCAGGGACCAAAAGTGCATTTACGCCAAAAAAAAAAAAAAAAAAAATAACAGAAAGAGAGAATAATGCTTATCCTTTGTGTGCCTGAATTTACACACCAAAATTTTTTTTATAAAAAAGAGAGTATTTTATACCAAATGTAAAAATGAATAGGCAGCGGGGAGCTGTTGTTCCATGGTTTGTTGATGCAAGCTTGTTATTTGTTATGACTTGCAATTCGATACTTAGAGAAGCAAACAAAGCTGCGTACACACTTTAATAGTTGGTCCTTAATCCTTATCTAACTCTTGGGTCATGGCGGTCCCTAATTTTGTCTAGTAGAGGATAGTCTTTGTCTTGGTCTTCTTCTTTTGTACTAATTTGCCTTTGTGGCCACTTTCTTTCTAATTTTGCTTCTATCAAAAGTAATCATCAATCGCTTGTTTTGATGAATGTGATACCATGCATAAGTCATTCCAAATCAGACCACGTTTTTCATGGAAATATAGGTTTTGCGCCGAATGGCATTGATGGAGACATTAGAAGGTAGGGGCGCATAGTTAAGCTGCCAAAACTTAACCGATCGGAATCCACTAAGTTGGGTCGGTTTTTAGGGGTTGGTGAGGGTTATGAATTTTATTATTATTATTATTATTATTTATATAGTGGGTGGTTCGGGTCATAACAATCACAAATTTGTATAGCCCGATCTAACTCAACTATATGTAATATATATTTAAAATTTAAAATATATATGTAAATATATATTATATAATTAATAATTTTGTTATTTAATTTTTTCTCCTCTTCCGCTCTTCTTATATAAAACCCAAAGTCCTAAACCTTAAAAGCATTGGCATTAGGTGTGCCAAACGCCAAAAATCACCAAAAGTCAGATATGTCAAATGCCAAAAAGAATTAGCATTTGTTACAGTGCAGTTCTATATTTAGAATTGTACGGTCAAGAATGCTATAAATTTATGTTATTATTTTATTAAAATTTCCTCTCTCCTCAACCTATATTCTTCTTCTCTTCCCGTGTGCTTCTCAGACTTCCTCTCAATCTCAACCTCTCTAACTCTCTTCGTCTCTTCACTCTCTTTTGCCGATCCCAGCCATGCCTCCAATCTTAGCACCATTCTCAGCCACGTTGCTGATCTCAGCCACTTCCTCAGCCATAAGCTGATCTCATCCTCTTCCTCAGCCAAGCGTCAATCTCACCATCTTTTTCCTTAGCCATGCCATCGGAGATTCGGATCATAAGTTTACAACTTTTTTTTCCACCACTCACAATTTGTCAAATGAATTATTTTGGCAAAAATTGAGGTTTTCATGTAGTCCTAGAATTTTTGAAAAATATATTCTTTACTTCCAAGAGTAACATACATGTAGTTTGGATAGGTAGATTGACTTAAGAAGACTCATAAGCGTAAAACAATTAGATGAGAAATCCAAACTTTCCACTCCGGTATTCCAGATAAGAATTTGTCTTATTAATTCAGGCTTCGAAAGGCAGCTATATCTTATAGACATCCTATTTTGTGTTACTATTACTATGAGTCCACCTGTCCAACCCAAAACTTGATATGGGAAATAATACACATGGCAAATACAAAACCACGTACCAACTTTTGTGACAAAATGGCGTCAGTACTCATTTCTGTTTTGTTTTAAATGTCATGTCGTAGGATTCTCGAAAGTTAGGAAATCTTTGAAAGACGCAACCCAGTTGGCACAAGTTAGTAATTACAATTGCACTTGGTGGGGTGCCTATAGATAGCCCCCCAAAATCCTCCACTGCTTAAACTTTCATGTAAGCTCGATCTTCTCATCAAGCTCCTCTTCCTTTTCTTTTATTTATTCTATGGCTTCTGCTTGTTCCAAAACCACAAGCCTCCCCCCCAAGAGAGGTCAGATCAAAGCTCAAATTTTTAGGATCTTCGTTAACGCTATTGTCTTTGTGGCCTTAAAGGTAGTAGAAGCAGTGAGAAGTATCACAAATTCACAATCATATGAGGTGGAAGTTCAAGTGAAGTGGAAGAAAACTCTGCCTCAACGCCACTGCTACTACTTTGATGAAATTATGTTGTTTTTAGATTCAGAACGAAGTGTTTGTCTTTATGCATATTGAATCATTGATTATTGATAGCCTTTTCTGTGGGAAAATGTTATATTACTACCAATCTACTACTGAATAAACAAATTATGTATTATAAATTGATGTGACAGTGATTTCACTCGTTTCGACGTTAACAATGTAATAAACTAGACTCATCCATCAAATGCTTAACAACAATTACAGATGTGTTTATTGCAACAACGAATGTTGACATTCATTAGTATAAATCCTATTTTATTTTGCTTTAAACTTGTTTGTGTAAAAGAGAAACTGGGCTAAGAAATTTCAACCCCAAAACATCACCACTCCAATAGAAACCATCTTACACTTAGTGTCCCACTATATCTTCCATTTAAGTTTTGGTTATTGATGAAGTCAAGAATTTCACCAATGAGCCACACGGTACCTACTTGCACGAATGTGAACCTACACAACAAAGAGAAGAGAAAACCTTGCGAAGAGCACCGGTGTGGTGCCGGCCGAATACCCTCCGAAGGTTAAGTCAGAAAATATTCTCACAACTCTAGAGTGCTAGAGAGGGTAAATTATGCGTACCTTGATCTGTGAGGGTATTGAGGCTTTTATAGTAGTAGAGGGTTTACCTCTATTACTTGGAGTAGAAGTCTTTTCCATATAGGAATCCTTTCCTTATAGGACTCTTCTTCATGGAATCCTAGACTTGGTGGACAAGGCTTTTCCATGTGGAGAGAATTCATAAATGGGTACATCTCATAAAATCTTATTGGTACCGAAATTCTACTTATGGGCCTTCTAACTCAACTGGCCCACCAAAACTCAGCCCACAAGATATAGCCCGTCAGAATTCAGGTCCGTCAGGAATATAGGCCGTCATGAATAAACAAGTTTTCTCCCTCTTCAGTTGCCCCCTCACACCGTGAATCCGTCATAACATATAGGGTTCACGGGGGTGACAATAAATGGCCGAATCATGACGGTCAAAAAGCATGTCGAGTGAGAGGTATGACGGGCAATTTATTCCTTGGTCGTTGGCATCATATTAACATAATTGTAATTTAATGTTGTGACACGCGTCATTATGCTGTTAGGTGTTATCTCGGATCAAGGCGTCGCCTCGTCTCCCGTGTAATCTCTTTATAAATATCAGGCCTTCACCTCTCATTTCCCACTTTTGCTCAAAAAATACTCTGTCAGAGCTCAGTCCGTCAACCTTGTCAGACTTTACAGAATAGTAATCCGCGTCCGTCATCATCAAATCCTCTCCGTTCACATTATTCTGACGGGTAAGTTCTTTTTATTACTCAGCTCATCCGTCAGATTTTTTATACTTCACTTCATACATCCGTCACTATTTATAGAAGAGTCAGTCTTAAGTTTAGGCAATGTCTAACGCGTCGAGTAATCAGTCGTTTGTCCGCGACGGGGAGGGCTATGAGGATATATACCCATCAGGTCATAAAGACCCAGGCAGTCCTAGTGATGATAGGAGTCCGTCAGCCTCTTCTCCGTCCTCAACAAACGAGGATACGGAGTTGGTTGAAGTAGATTCTGACGGTAACGAGGATCAACAACTAGAACATGTTGTAGGAGCTGATGTGCCAAGGGAGTTCATTATGCTCCAGGAGTGGACGGTTAATGATTTTACATCAACCATTAAAGAGAACCACTTCAAGACCCTCAGGGACAATTACCAGATTCCTGATCATATTCCAATCCGTCTACCTTTCAAATCAGAGAAGTGTTATTATGAAGGGGTGGACGGTGTAGGAATTTATGAGCAAATGTTGAAGGCTGGACTCAGATTCCCACTGAGCTCACTTCACCGTGAGTTGTTAAAGTATCTGGGTTTGGCCGTCAATCAAATATCACCAAATGCCTGGAGGGTCTTCATCGCAATGGAGATTCTGTACGGGGCCATGTCGAACGGAGCTAGGAGGTTGACGGTGAGAGAGTTTCTGCATTGCTACCGTCCAGATGAAATTGATAAGTTTAGGGGTATCTACAGTTTTGTACCTAGGAGCTCGTTATTAAAGGTTATATACGAAACCCCAGACTCCAACCGAGACTGGAAGAGTCGTTATTTTTTCTTAGAGGGTGACGGATGGATGTGCCGTCCAGGGGAGACAGACCACATGCCTGTCGATACAACTTGGGGCATATTATCTGAGAATGGTATGTGTCCGTCCTAGTGTGAGGATCCTTCATTTTATCCGTTCAAAGTACTTCGAACTTTTCTAACCGTCCTATTTATATGCAGTCCGACGGCGCCCTCAAGTTACGGTCGAGGAGTTCAGTTTCCTTGAAAAAATTTTCAACAAGACCAAGCCGGAGGAAAGGACTTGGGCTAAACTAGTGAATCTTGATACAATTTGTTGGTACTGCGACGGGCCTGTACCTTCACCACAAGCAATTAAATACGAAAAAAGAATCCGTCAGCGTATGTCCGTCATTTTCTTTCTGTTTGAACATTAAGTTATGTTTTAATAAGCTAACTTTTTATCCGTTCATGTTTACAGAAATGGATATTGCCAAGAGAAGGGCACTAATACGGTCCAACGCCGCAAAGAATCGGGCGGCCAATGCTTCAGAACCGAAGGAGACGACGGTTTCAGCAAAGAGAAAGCAGCCGTCGAAGGGAGACCGTCCTCCAAAGAAGCCTAAGGTCCCCTTGAAGCCCATCGTGGGGCTTATGGCAGAAGGTGCCAAGACGGTCACCCCAATAAAGCATGGGGCTGGAAAAGGATTGATGAAGGGTCCGTCATCAGACCTTAAGAAGCCGCCTCCCCTTCTCCGTGATGACGCTGGGTACGCTTTGGAAAAGCTATCTTCCCTTCTTACTTCCGAGGATTACGAAGATCTTGGTAATCACTCGACGGAGGCCATGGGTGAAACAAGCCTATTTAGTATTGCTCAGGTAAGACCCGTCTATGTTATATATACTTGTCCTTTATCTGTCGTACAATTTTTGACTTCTTTTAAATTTTTCAACATTTCAAACCATGGTCATGGTGAAGGGACTTATGGGACGGTGTCTTCACCATGAGACGACCTTAGACCGTCTTCGGGATAAAGGCAAGAAGACGGAGGAAGAGCTTCAGGAGCTAAAGACTTGGAGGGTTGCTCAGGAGAAAAAGTTCAAACTGCTTGAGACGGATAGGAATGAGCTGTTCACGCTGACGGAGGAACTGAGGGTAGTCCTTCAAGACAAGGAGAAAGAAATAAAAATGGCGAAGGAAACAGCCGTCCAGGAGTACCGCGACTCAGACGCCCTACTGTCCGAGCTCGGGGATTCTTTCAATGAGGGCTTTGACGAGGCGATCCGTCAAGTGAAGGCGTTATATCCTGATCTTGACGTTTCGTCCGTCAACGTCAATGCTAATGAACTTACATCTACCCGTCCTGCCAACTCCGAGAATACGGATGAGCTTTTTGAAGAGAACCCGCCCGTCAGTGCTCCTGGTGAAAAACAAATTCAAAGTGATCCTGCGGACGGCAAAGGTACCCGTGTCGATCAACCAGATGTTGAGAGTGATCCCAAGCAAGGCTAGGCTCGTCATGGTGATAGGAGCAATGTGACCGTCTTAGTTTAAGTTTCCTTTACATTTTAATTTTGGATATGTAAAAATATTTGGAAAACAATTAATGGCTCCGTTCATGTTGTAGTACAAACATTTCCCTCTAAGGGGTATTTTGTCCGTCAGTACATGTTTGCTTTGCATTTTTACTTTGTTGCTTTATCTGTTTACATGCTTTGATTAATGAATGGCTTATTGGAGCCGTCGGCCTAAAGAAATACTCTCCCTTTTAAATATTGGCCGTACTAAAGGAGTCCGTCCTCCTTTTTGGTTTGACGCTTGGACAACTTTTATGATATTGGTCATCCATATTGTGTATTTTAGTTCTTATCCGTTCACTATAGGATTGGAGATACACATCCATTGGGGTTCTCCGTCATAGGACTCACGATAAGGTCTTTAACATGGAGGAGCCGTCCATTCTGTTGGGCCCGTCCAATTTAGAGTTATGACCATCTCTGGGATGTCCGTCCAAATATTTGGACTCTATCCGTCCACTTTATGGACTTGTAAGATTTTAACCACCATAGGGTTCTTGTCCGTCTATGTTGCGGACTTAAGTTTTCATCCCTCCTTGGGATGTCCGTCCATTTTGTGGACTATCCGTCCACTTTTAGGGAACTTGTGAAATTTTAACCCCTATGGGGCTCTTGTCCGTCTATGTTGCGGACTTGAAGTATTAACCCTTTCTGGGTTACCCGTCTAATTTTTGCATTTAGGATTTTATCCCTCTTGGGGATATCCGTCCACTTTGTGGACTTTGTCCGTCCACTCTGTGGACAATTTTAACCCCTATGTGGTTTTGTCCGTCTATGTTGCGGACTGGGGGTATCCGTCCACTTTGTGGACTTACATAAAAGTTTAACCCCTGTGGGGTCTAGTCCGTCTATGTTGCGGACTTAATATTCTATCCCTCCTGGAGATATCCGTCCACTTTGTGGACTTAAGATTTTGAGTAGCGTATATAGGTGAATTTTGTTGAATTTGAATAAAAATCATTCATTCTTAAAAAGTGCTTGCCCCCTTGGGCTAAAAAACATATTGTAGCAAAACCAAAGTAAAAAACGTGCCCGTTGGGCTTATTGTAGCGGAGTCTTAAAAGTAACCAATAAATCTAGGAGTAAAAAGGTTGTTGTTGTTTTTTCAAGTCGTCATCCCTACTGGTAGTATCTCCGTAGGTGCTCAGTGTTCCACGGGTGCTGTAGCTTCTGCCCGTCCAGAGTTTCAAGGTGGTAGGTCCCTTTTCTATGCCATGAAGAGATCCTGTATGGTCCTTCCCAGTTGGGACCGAGCTTTCCTTGAGAGGGGTCTCTAGCAGCTCCCATTACTTTTCTCAGCACAAGGTCACCGATCTGAAAGTCTCTCTGTTTGACACTGGAGTTGTAGTATTTTGCCATCAGGTTCTGGTATCGTGCTAACCTCTGTTCTGCCGTAGCACGGACTTCGTCCACCAAATCTAGCTGTAGTCGCATGGCTTCGTCGTTGTTGTCCTCACTGTAATTCTCCACGCGATAGCTTGTAAGCCCTATCTCTGCAGGTATGACCGCATCAGTTCCATATGCTAGTCGAAAAGGCGTTTCACCTGTAGGTACCCTTACGGTTGTACGATACGCCCACAAGACACTTGGTAGTTCGTCAAGCCAGATGCCCTTTGCCCCCTCGAGCCGTGCCTTGATAATCTTGAGCAAGGTTCGGTTCGTAACTTCCACTTGTCCATTGGCCTGAGGGTGCGCGGGGGAGGAATAATGGTTCTTGATACCCAGCTCCGAACAGAAGTTCCTGAATGCGCTATTGTCGAACTGCTTTCCGTTGTCGGAGATAAGCACTCTTGGTATCCCGTACCTGCAGATAATATTTTTCCAAACAAAACTTCTAATGTTTCTCTCCGTGATGGTGGCTAGGGCCTCTGCTTCCACCCACTTCGTGAAGTAGTCGATACCAACCACCAGAAATTTTAGTTGCTTTGCCGCGGTCGGGAAGGGTCCCATGATGTCCAGTCCCCATTGGGCGAATGGCCAGGGGGCCGTGATGGGTGTCAGCTCCTCGGTTGGTTGCCTTATTAGATTGCTGAATCTCTGGCATTTGTCACACTTCTTGACAAAGCTCTGTGCATCATTCTGCATTGTAGGCCAGTAGTATCTTGCTCGGATAAGTTTGTGCACTAGTGATCGTGCACCCGAATGGTTTCCACATATACCCTCATGGACTTCTCTCATTACGTAATCTGATTCGTCCTGATTCAAACACCTCAGATACGGTCGTGAGAATCCCCTTTTGTATAGAAGGTTTTTGATTAGTACGAACCGTGAGGCTTGGACCCTCAGTTTTCTGGCTGCTTCTTTCCCGTCTGGTAGCGCGCCTGTCTTCAGGTAGGCTAACAATGGCGTTGTCCAATCATTCTCAGAATTCATTTCATGCACTTCTTCTTCGTCGTCAATAGTTGAGGACGTTTGGATAAACGACAATACTTGATCAAGGACTTGCATAGGCTCTGCTGAGGCTGCTCTTGCCAGACGGTTGGCATATTCGTTCTCCTCCCTTGGGATTTGAACGAAATGCACTTTGAGGCCGCTGATCCGATTCTGTACCTTTTCTAGGTACTTCTTCATTCTTTCATTTTTGCACTCGTAAATGCCGTTAATTTGACTCGTTATCACCTGGGAGTCACAATGTACGACCATGACTTCAGCACCTACAGCTACTGCGAGGTCTATTCCTGCCACTAATGCCTCATACTCGGCCTCGTTGTTTGTGGTTGCGTAATCTAATCGGATCATACATTCTATTTTGTCCCCGTCCGGGGTTTTAATTACTACTCCAACTCCTCTAGCTCGCTTGTTTGAAGATCCGTCCGTGTGGATACTCCATTCCCTGAATGTGTCTGCCCCCTTGTCTTCTAGCGGGGTATACTCGGTGATAAAGTCTGCCACGGCTTGGCCCTTTATTGCAGTTCGCGGGCGATACTGTATATCAAACTCGCTTAATTCTATCGCCCACAAAGCCATTCGTCCAGCAGCCTCAGGGCTGCTCATGGCTCTCTTTAGTGGTTGCTCCGTCAAGACCACAATGGTATGTGCCTGGAAATAAGGCTTGAGCTTTCGGGCTGCAGTTACAAGTGCGAAGGTCAGCTTCTCCATCTGGGGGTATCTTTCTTCTGCCCCCCGAAAACCCCGGCTTATGAAATAAACAGGTAGCTGAGTTCCTCGTTCTTCCCTTATTAAGGCCGCGCTGACGGCTGCCTGTGAGACTGCTAAGTATAGGTAGAGTACTTCCCCCGATTCGGCCGGATTGAGGAGTGGGGGAGAGGCGAGGTACCTCTTCAGGTGCTCAAACGCCTTTTGACATTCATCCATCCATTCGAAAGCCTTTCTCAAGGTGCGGAAGAATGGTAGACATTTGTCCGTCGCTTTGGAGACGAATCTGTTTAAGGCCGCAATTTTTCCGTTCAAGCTTTGCATCTCCTTCACTGTTTTCGGCGGTTTTAGCTCCATGATGGCCCGTACCTTCTCTGGGTTAACCTCAATTCCTCTATGGGATACCATGAATCCCAAGAATTTCCTCGCCGTCACTCCGAACACGCACTTATTCGGATTCAACTTCATATTGTACATCCTAAGGGTGTCGAACGTCTCTTGCAGGTCTCTAAGATGGTCCTGTTCCAGAAGGCTTTTCACGAGCATGTCGTCGACGTACACCTGTACGTTCCTCCCAATTTGGTGCGCGAACATCTTGTTCATTAGTCTTTGGTATGTTGCTCCTGCATTCTTGAGCCCAAACGGCATCACGTTGTAGCAAAAAAGTCCTTGGCTCGTGACAAAGGACGTCTTCTCCTGATCGGCTTCGTCCATTTTAATCTGATTATAGCCCGAGAAGGCATCCATGAAGCTTAGGAGTTGATGTTTTGCCGTTGAGTCCACCAAAGTATCTATCCGAGGTAATGGGTAGCTGTCTTTTGGGCATGCCCTGTTGAGGTCCGTGAAGTCGACGCACATTCGCCATTTTCCGTTCGCCTTTTTGACCATCACAACGTTTGCCAACCAGTCGGGGTAATATACCTCTCGAATGAAGTCTGCTTCGAGCAGTTTTTTTACTTCTTCTGCTATTGCCTTGTCCCGTTCTTGAGCGAAGACTCGCTTTTTCTGTCTTACGGGCGAAAACTCAGGATTCACATTCAGCTTGTGGACCATAACTGAGCGGCTGATCCCGGGCATATCTTCGTGGCTCCAAGCGAAAACGTCCTGGTTCCTCCTGAGGAATGCTCTGAGGGCCTGCTGCACGGGCTGACTGGCCGAGGTCCCTATCTTGGTTGTTCGTTCAGGTCTTGATTCGTCCAGAGCAACTTCTTCTAGTTCCTTGACGAGTTCAGCTGTTAGTCGCTGTTCTTCTATGCACATTGCCTGCTGGTGATCCTCCATCTCCAACATGGCCAAGTAGCATTCACGGGCAGCCACCTGATTCCCTCGTAACTCCCCAACCCCGTACTCCGTGGGGAACTTAATCATCAGGTGATATGTTGAGGTTGCCGCTTTCCATGCGTTGAGAGTTGGTCGTCCGAGGATAGTGTTGTAGGCGGACGAGCAGTCAACTACGAGGAATGTCACGTCTCGAGTGATCTGTTGGGGGTAATCTCCTACCGTCACCGAAAGCGTGATTACTCCTAACGGGAATACTCTCGTTCCTCCAAACCCCACTAGTGGGGCGTTTGTCGGTATCAGTCGTTCCTTATTAATCATCATCTGCTGGAATGCGGGATAGTATAGGATATCCGCTGAACTGCCATTATCGACCAACACTCTGTGCATGTTGTACTCTTCGACTCGTAGGGTGACGACCAGGGCGTCGTCATGTGGATGATGAAGTCGTCGTGCGTCCTCTTCCGAGAACCCGATGATTGGGCTATCCCTACGGGCTATCTTTTGAATCGAGCCCGTCAGCTGGACGTTCTGAACCATTCGGAGGTAAGTTTTTCGGGCCTTCTTGGATGAACCTATTGTCGCAGTCCCACCCACTATCATCCTTATGTCTCCGACTGGTGGTCTAGGACGCTCATTCTCCCTTCGGGGTTGCTGTTCTTGAGGTGGGGGATCCGTCCTGTCCTTCCTTATAAACTTTTGCAATTTCCCTTGTCTGATAAGGGCTTCAATCTGCTGTTTCAAATCGTAACAATCAGACGTATCATGACCGTGGTCGCGGTGGAAACGGCAGTACTTGTCTCTGGACCGCTTGCTCGAATCGCTCTTGAGCTTTCCTGGAAAGGTTAGAGCCTCTTCGTCCTTAATCTGCATTAGGACTTGGTCTACCGGGGTATTCAACGGGGTGAAGCTAGTAAATTTTCTTCCTTGCTGCTTGGATCGTCTGTCGTCCCTTCGGTCCCCAGTTTTGAGTCTTTTCCGCTCTTGGTCCTGCCGGATATCTTCTTGTCGTTCTCTCTTCCTCGGCTTATCCTCCCTAGCCAGTAACACGTCCTCCGCATTCATGTATTTCGTTGCCCTGTAGAGGACCTCCGTCATGGTTTTCGGGTCATTCTTGTATATAGAGAACAAAAATTTACCCTTTCGTGACCCGTTTGTGAAGGCAGCTACGAGTATCTTATCGTCGGCTTCGTCAATCGAGAGCGCCTCCTTATTGAAGCGGGTTATGTATGATCTCAGCGTCTCGTCCTCTCGCTGTCTGATGCTCATCAAGCACGCCGTTGATTTCTTATACCTATGTCCCCCAATGAAGTGGGACGTGAACTGGGCGCTTAATTCCTTGAATGTGCTTATGGAGTTCGATGTCAACTGACTGAACCAAATCCTAGCAGCTCCTTTCAGCGTGGTGGGGAAAGCCCTGCACATTATTTCGTTTGCGACCCCTTGAAGGTGCATCAATGTTTTGAACGTCTCCAGATGATCCAGAGGGTCTTTCACTCCGTCATAACTGTCGATATTCGGCATCCGAAACTTGTGCGGTAGGGGGAAGGAATTCACGGCCGCAGTGAAAGGTGAATCAGTGCGATTGACTAAATCGTCAAGGTCACTGGAAACTCGCCCTTTGAGCGCGTTCATCATAACCTCCATCTGTTCCCTCATCGCTTGCATCTCTGCGACGATGTGTGGAGGAGTCGCATCAGTGAGGGACGGCATGCTTATGTTCTGCCTTTCTGGTCTGCTCGGGGCATGGCTGCCTTGAGGTTTCTCCTGATTTCTTTTCGCAGCGCTGTTCCCTTCTTGGTCTTCCTGTAAGTCGTTCGGTGCTGCGTTCTTTTGGCGCAGCTGTTCTTCTAGGTCGTTGTTCTGCTTAGTGAGGCGCTCCACGGCCGCAGCAAGAGTTCTAACCTGTTTCTCGAGGGCGGTCGTGGGAGGTTCCTTTTCTTGAACGTCGTTGATTGTTGCCATTGAGCGAGTGAGTACCATGCAACTCTATAGTCCGGGAAACAATAGTATGGTTGTGAATCTCAACTATAACTATTGTCAAGATTTCCCACAGACGGCGCTAACTGGTGAAGTCAAGAATTTCACCAATGAGCCACACGGTACCTACTTGCACGAATGTGAACCTACACAACAAAGAGAAGAGAAAACCTTGCGAAGAGCACCGGTGTGGTGCCGGCCGAATACCCTCCGAAGGTTAAGTCAGAAAATATTCTCACAACTCTAGAGTGCTAGAGAGGGTAAATTATGCGTACCTTGATCTGTGAGGGTATTGAGGCTTTTATAGTAGTAGAGGGTTTACCTCTATTACTTGGAGTAGAAGTCTTTTCCATATAGGAATCATTTCCTTATAGGACTCTTCTTCATGGAATCCTAGACTTGGTGGACAAGGCTTTTCCATGTGGAGAGAATTCATAAATGGGTACATCTCATAAAATCTTATTGGTACCGAAATTCTACTTATGGGCCTTCTAACTCAACTGGCCCACCAAAACTCAGCCCACAAGATATAGCCCGTCAGAATTCAGGTCCGTCAGGAATATAGGCCGTCATGAATAAACAAGTTTTCTTCCTCTTCAGTTATTGACATGAATTTAGAAAGCTAATTTAGTCATATACATCATCTAAATCTAACACTATTATTTAATTAGTATAGTTCTATCTCTTTCAAAGTAAAATGAATGAGTATAATCTTTTGTACTTGGACACGCGGAGTAGATTCAAAGAAGAGATTTCACCATCGATTCGGAATTGCCTTCAAACTCAACCAAGTTGAACCCAATCTCCAATTCAAAGGACACTGCTTTCCTAAGCGGCAGCGCCTTGATTGTTTCGACATTATGGTGGAAAGTGATCCTCCGACTTAATGCAGCCATAGCATCCCCACAAGAGTTGGCGTGTACAACCGCTCCAATACCGGCACACTTAAGATTTTTTGAAAATTGCATAATCAAAGTTGGCTTTGAAACAAGAATGGGGAGGGGGGTTGCCAATCTAATTAATCAAACAAAATAGTAAATGTATTATTCAACTAGATAAATACAATTATTTAGAATTTTAATTAAAAAGAAAACATTATCAACATGGAATTATCAAGTGCTTGTATGTTTAATATAATTAAACAATGGACAAAATTTAGCTACAAAATTAGTTGTAGGTTACAAATTTAATTAATATTTTTTTATTAGAGGTGAATTTTGACAAATCTACTATTGGATTACATATTTTTCTTATATCCTTTATGCTTGCAAAATTTAAAAAAAAAATTAAAGATCAATAGTTATATCTTCAATAAATTATTTTAAAGTGCAAGTTTTGTAATTTAAAATTATGCACAAAATGTAAGCTTCTAGATTATATAGTAATTAAAGTGCAAGTTGTGTACGTATTAAGAGCATAAAAAATATACAATTTAACAATTAAATTTTCAAAATATGTTATAATATTTAATTTATTGAGTAAGTTTGTAACTTTAAATTACAATCAATTTTGTAGTTAAACTTAGTCCTTAAACAACCAATCAACCAATATGATTATATCTTCCAATTAAAAATTTAACTATTCCTTTTGGTGACCAACCAAATTTAATCTTGGATTATCCTAAGCATGCATGCCTATGATACAATCATGGATCAATCAATCATATTCAAGTATTAATAAAACATTAGAAACTATTTGAAATGATACTATTTTGTCATATATTTTACAAAACAGTATTATTAAGCTAATTAAAAAAAAAAAAAACTGTATTTGCTAGACGGCAATGTCATGCAATACGTAATAAAGGTTCAAACTCATGTACACACATTTATGCTACTTTGGTCCTAAACCTCTCTGTGTTAACATTAATTAAGGTTTTTGAGATATACATGTGAGACAACTGTCAAATCGGAAATTAAGAACGTAATCAGCACTCTCTTATTTTGATAGATATGATACCAATTGGAAAATTAAGGCTTTTTTTATTATCTATGTGTCACACCATGCATTAAGAGAACAATGTATACCCCAAGCCTTATGTGGAGTAGAAGGAGAAGTGACTTCAAGGACACCACGATCCTTGGACAAAGACAAACCCGTCTCGAGCTCGCAAGACCTAACCTCACCTCCTTCTGACATTGTTAAAGATTGGGCGATCCTTACAGAATGATGAACTAAGGGACATAGGAAAAGCAAAACAGACCTATATGGACGGTTCTTCTCTACAAACAACCCAACTCTAGTACGTTTTCTACCTACAGCCTCGAGCAAAGAAAAAAGAAACCGAGGGACAATCTGACCAAACTAAAGAGTAATCTACCATGAAAGAACAAAAGTAGAGAAGGAAGCACAAAAAACTTACCAGAAAACGAAGAGGAAACGAAGAAGAGTCAGGAAGAAGAAGAACTCCAAAGCAGATGAAATGCCACAAATAAAATCTGACACGACAAGGACATCCTGACCATACACGTGGCACACGGCAGACAGGACGTCATCTCGCAATAAATGTGTCAAACTTGGAACACAAAGCGACGGATGATTTTGTTCTTGCCTCATCTTAAAGACGAGAGCACGAACAGGGGGGGCAGTTGATCAGTCAGAAAATAAACGTGGAATAGTCATTCAATGCCAATGATGATCCCACAAGCGTTACACGCTTATTGCGCGCATTAATGATAAAACGTAATAGACGGAGCAACGGTAACAAGTGAATTATGTACCTCAAAGCTCCCATTCATGACACACTACCCGTTACTCATAAATTCCAGAATTCATTATCCATTGTTGTGAAATTTAAAGTACTTGCAAGTGTATGAACCATACCAAAGTATAGTTTGACAAGAACGAGGTCGAATCCACAGGGATTTGAATGAACGTAGAAAAATTAATCAAATCTTAACCAAATTAATTCTAATCTAGTTTAATAAAAATTGGTTGCTTGAAATTAAATATACTAAGCAAAGATAAAATATAAAGCAGTAAAGAGATGTAAACAATTTAGAGAAAGGAACTAAGGTTTTGGAATCTACGTTGCTAATTCATATCAGCATATATTTACGATCATTAATTTTTTCCAACCACTACATGATAATTTAGAAATCAATCTTGCTACCATGGAGAATATTATCATTAAAACTTCTATTAAAATATCTAAATCATACTCTTCTTCACTTCCTAGTTATAAAATCAAATCATCAATTATATCCGTAGCCAAACAAATCACAAGAGATATCCAATTTTAAAATCAAGAAATAATAAACCAAGCATTCAATTAATTAAGATAAATCCTAAATCATGAGAAAAACATGATTAAACTCATATTTAGAATCCCATCTTAGTCAATTGATATGAAGTAAGAACAATTTAAATCATTAAAGAACAACTATTGTGGGAGAAATCAAATCACATAAATATTATTGATAATCCTTAACAAGGTTTTATCCTCAACTCTAATTATAAATTTAGCTACTAATGGTAATTGAAATAAAACACAAGAATAAAATACTAAACATTAAACTAGAAAAATAAAATAGGGAAAGAAATAGCCACAATGTTGTCATGGAGAAAAGCTATAGAGAAGCCACATGCGGCACTGCCTCTTGCTCCAATTTTTTGTTTTGCATCCCAACCCTAGCACTAGCCTCTCTGAATTTTGCCCTAAAGAGCCTTTAAATAGGTCAAGGAATCTTATTACAAGTTGAATTCATGTTTGGAGAAAATCCCAGATTTTTAGGTTTCAATTAACCGATGATTTTGGCCCATTTAACTTCAGAATTCGAACTTTTAGTAAACTAAAAAGTTGTATCCCTTTAAGTTAACTTTCTAGCACAACTTGAATCATCTCGATTGGACATCTGAGCCAAAAGTTATGTAAAAAATACTAACTACTGTGCAAGTTGGAATCCAAATCCAAATCCAAATTGGACTTGGATTTGGTGCAATTTCCTTTGATTCCTTACTCCAATTAGACTTAAATTTAATTGGGTTGGTCTTCTTTAACTTCATCATGGCCCTTGTAAAAGTAAAGTCCATTAGTTTCCTTCTTTGCACAAATCCACTTATTTAATTTCATTCTTCTACAAAAGACAAATTCACGTGATAAAATTTAATTAAGCACAAAATTGATTATTCAGCATTATTCCAAAACCAAATATAAAATGCATGAATTAACTCAAAATAAGTATGATAATGCTTCTAACAATGATATAAATATGCAAAATTAAGCTATTATCAATGCACATCAAATACCCCCCAAACCTACATTTTGCTAGTCCTCGAGCAAAATAGATAAAGAGTAAAACAAAACAAAGAAAAAGGAAATCCTAACTAATCCACTTTCGCTGGAAATTTCGATTGCATTTAGCATATGCAACAAGCTTTTAAAACCCTAGCTACATTAGTGGACGAGTTGTAGTATCGTGAGGGTTTGTAGGGAATATACCCACAAAATTTTGAGAATGAATACTAAAAAATAAAAATAAAAACAAAACAAAGAAAATCAAACAAAACCTTTTTTTTGTCATTAGCTTTGTGCAAAGAGGATTAGTTCAAGTTCAAAAACACCACAAATGCTAAAGAAATTTCTCATGCCATCAAAACTCAATGTGAGTGAAAAGTGGTAGCCAACCCAAACATACTCTTAGTTTTAGAATAAACTTAATTTGAATCTCTATTTGAAAGTATGCTTCAACACAAATCTTTTTGGTGTTATCACTCAACAAATGAAATCACTCTAAAATGGGGTGTAACACTCTCAACAATATATGTGACTGGAATAATGCAAGCAAAATCAAGCACCTCACATATAAATCACATGAAAAAAAAAAAAAATGCTTAATCAAGAAAGAACAAGTAGTCTCATGAAAGGATGCCAAAAAGAATTTATACCACACTTTATATTTAGTCATATCAATATCTGAACTACACAATCTTCAGGATCAAATAAGGACTTTATTAGGACTTAATGTAGGGTAAAAGTAAAGGGAATGAAATAAAAATGGGTGAAGGTAAATATAAGAAGTGTTTTCAAGAGTAGTCAAATGTCAACTCTTTTTGGAATTTCCATTCAACATTGTTTTTCAACTCTTTTTCTTCAAAGCAGTACTCCTTCCTTCCATTTCACTTCTCAAAATTTGATGAGAATCCTTTTTATTTTCTTCTTTTTGACACTTTTGCTTTTTCTTTTTTCTTTCTTCTTTGAATTCTTGCACAAACCACCACATTGAAACAAACTGATCAAATTCCATCTTGAAACACTATGGATAAGGGCTTGAAGAAAGAAAGGCTAATTAAGATGCTCAACAGGGTGACTAGTGATAATGTGTCAAGAAAGAAAAAGAAAAACACATATATAGCTCAAAGTAGACAAAAATGGCCTAATCTCATCTCTCAAAGACTAGTATAGTTCATTCAACATCAATGACTTCAAAAGATTTAAGTGTGGCATAAAATTAATTTTTTTTTCTTGGCCAAAAGAAAGAACAATGAGACTACAACAAGGGAAATATGTTACGCACTTCCAAGTGAGCTTTAAGATCAGAAAAAAAAAAAAAAAAACCCCTCCAAAAATAATGATTGGCTCCAAACTCACAAGGGTTACAGTCTCCACATTATTATCTTTAAGATTTTCTAATCACTTTTATCCTTCAAAAACAAGTTGTGTCTGAGTGGCTACGTGCATATGTAATGAATTGAGCATGAAAGCAATGAAATTCTTTAAACAAGAGTAGTATAATGAACTCAACACATAAACCTCAAGCTAGGCAAATGATTTTTTTTTTTTTTTAGGTACTAAACAAAAACAACAGAAAGATAGAAATCTATGTACATCCCCCCAAACCTAAACCAAACATCGTCCTCAATGTTAAAAATATACTCTCAAATATATGTCTTGAATGAAAAAAGAGAAAAATATTAATATGCAACATGAGAACAAAGTAGAAACAAGTAAGGTAAGGAGAAGGAAGAGACGTACCTTGATCAAGTTGGTTGCTATAAATTTTAATTTCTATCAAATATCAGCTAGAACAAAAGAATATAAAACTAAACACGAAAATAAACACAAATAGTAATCTAAAAGTAGAAAATAAACAAGAAAAAGATTTTTTTTTTTTTTTTGCAAAATGATTTAACACAACTAGAGATCAATCCTGATAAACAGGACCATCCAAACCTCAACAACACCATGGAGATAAATAATGCATATTACAAATGGACTAGTCCAATGAGGTTGTAACTTACCTGGGTCAACAACATGTTGGGAGGCTTTAGCAATCCCTTCCAAGTGAATTCTATGCATAACCACAGAGGGAATAATACGCTTAATATCAGCAATTGTCCAACTTGTAGCTTCCTTATGCACTTGAAGTATACTTATCAATTGATGTTCCCAAAAGTCATCCAACTTTGGTTGTTTTACAGTAGATGAGAGTGGGGATGAAGAAAATGGAAGAGGGACTACTTTTGGTTGCAAGCTATCAGTACTTAAGAGGAACAAAATTCAATAATGCATTGACCTCCTCAATTGATTTTTCAATATCCAAATTGCAATAAAAAAGGGTTAAGCAAGCATTTAGGGGATCCTCACAACTTGATTGTATGAAAGTATCATGGACTAGGCTCCCAATCATGTTAACCTCACATGCTTACTTATGTCAAAGATATTAAGCTCAACAGTCATATTTCCATAAGAAATCTTCATCACACCACTTCGAAAATTGATCAAAGCATTGGATGTGCCCAAGAAAGGGCAACCCAAAATGACATGGATTTGTGTATTGGCATTTAGAGTAAGCTCAGTGTCTAACACAACAAAATCAATAAGAAAATATAATGCATCCACCTTAATCGACACATCCTTAACAATACCTCTAGGGATTTTCACAGATTTGTTAGCTAACTGGAGTATCATGGTTGTGGGTTTCAACTCCCCCAAACCTAGCTGTAAATAAATTGAATATGGCATTAAGTTCACACTTGCCCCCAAATCTAGCAAAGCTCGCTCAATGAGACAATCCCCAATCTTGCATGAAATTGTAGGAGATCCAGGGTCATTATATTTCACTAGATATTTATTTTGAATGATTGAACTGACTTACTCTGTTAAAATGCCTTTTTAGGGACATGTGTCTTTCTCATCATTGTCGCAAGATCTTTTAGAAACTTAGCATAAGCAGGAACTTGTTGAATTGCATCAAGAAATGGAATATTTATTTGCACTTGCTTAAAACCCTCTAAAATGTCTCCAAATTGTGCACTTTTCTGAGGACTGATTAACCTTTGAGGAAATGGAGCTTTAGGAACAAACTTCTTATCAAGGGGAGAACTAAGATCTTGAATTGGAATGGAGGGTGGTTTGTCCTTCTTTTCTCCATAATCATCATGTGAACTATGAGTTCCTTTTTCCTTTAACAGAATATTTTCATCATCCTCCACTTCTGGCATTTTTACTTGATTATCAACTTGCTTACCAGACCTAAGTGTAGTAATAGATTGAACATGTTTTTGTTCATGAGTAGAATTAGAAGAACCATTGATGGCATACTGCCCTTTTGGGTTAGGTATAGGTTGACTAGGAAACTTTCCTTTTTCCCTCTCTCCAACTTGGGTTGCTAACTAGCCAACTTGATTTTCCAACTTTGAAATAGCTTGAGTATTCAAATGGGTGGAAACTTTTCATCTCTTGAATGGCTTGGCTAGTTGATTGCATGAAAGTTTTGAGAGATTCCTCCAAAGATGATTGTTGTCTTGGTAGTGCTACAAATTGAGGAGTTGATTGAGGAATGGGAGAATATGCTTAAGTATGTGGACGAAATTGACTTTGTTGATGCACTTGTTGTCCATCTACATTTGTGGGAGGCTGATTTTGCCTCCATGAGATATTAGGATGGTTCCTCAAATTTGGATTGTATGTCTCAAAAATGGACTAGCAAATGGTTTTCCATAATTATTCAGTGCATTTGCTTGCTCAGGACTCGCACAAATAGAGCATGTTTCACTTTAAACTTGATTAACAGAATTCATCCCTCTACCTAAAGCTAAAGCTTCAACCTTATGAGTGATATTGTTCAACCTAGCTTTTATGTCTAAATCTTCACTAACTTCATACAATCCCCCTTTCTTAATTGTAGGGGTAGATCTCTCTCTATGGTCGGAAAAATTCCATTGTTGTGAACTTTCAAATAAATTTTCAAGAAATTTGTATGCCTCATAATCTACAAGACTCAAAAATCCACCACCATTCATGGACTCAATCACATTACGATTTGTCTGAGTCAAACCATTATAAAAATATTGTACTAGTCTCCATGTTTCAAAACCATGATGGGGACACTTTAAGATCAAGTCCTTAAATCTCTCCCAACCCTCATAAAATTTCTCTTTTTCATCTTGATAAAAATCTGCAATTTCTCTCCTCAAAGCATTGGTCTTGGCCATTGGGAAAAATTTAGAGAGGAATTTTGTGACCAACAGTTTCCATGAAGTGATAGATCCAGGTGACAAAGAATTAAGCCATGCTTTTGTCTTATCCTTCAAGGAAAAAGGGAATAAAAGCAAGTGAACATAGTCATCAGTGAAATTCTGGAACTTACAAGTAGCACAAATCTCAAGAAAATCCTTCACATGCAAATAAAGATCTTCTCTATCCAATCCATAAAAAGTAGGAAGAAGGTAGATTATCTATGGCTTCAACTCAAAATGTGCAGCAGTGGTTGCAGGCAATACTATGCAAGATGGAGGATTGATGGTAATAGGCGAGAAAAACTCTCAAAGAGTTTTTGAATCATCTCATGTTTCTCCCATGGTGGATGGATAATCAAAACTAACAAGATGATTTTCTTTATCACGTATCCAAGTTCTCATACACTAATTGAATTTTATTGCGTGAATTTGCCTTTTGTAGGAGAATGGAATTAAATAAGTGAATTTGTGCAAAGAAGAAAGCCAATGGACTTTATTTTTACAAGGGCCATGATGAAGTTAAAGAAGGCCAACCCAATTACATTTAAGTCCAATTGGAGCAAGGAATCAAAAGAGATTTGCACCAAATCCAAATCCAATTTGGATTAGGATTCTAGCATGCACATCAGTTAATATTTTTAGCATAACTTTCAGCTCAGATGTCTAATTGAGATTATTCAAGTTGGGCTCAAAAGTTAACTTAAAGGTTTACAACTTTGTTGTTTACCAAAAGTCCGAATTGACGTTAAATGGGCCAAAATCGTCAGTTAAATGAGGCCTAAAAATCTAGGATTTTCTTAAAATGAGAATTCAACTTGTAATAGGATTCCTTGACCTATTTAAAGGCTCTTTAGGGCAAAATTTAGGAAGGCTAATGCTAAGGTTGGGGTGCAAAACATAAAATTAGAGCAAGAGGCAGTGTCGCATGTGGCTTCTCTGTAGCTTTTCTCCATGATAGCATTGTGACTATTTCTTTCTCTATTTTATTTGTCTAGTTTAATATTTAGTATTTTATTCTTGTGTTTTATTTCAATTATCATGAGTAGCTAAATTTATAATTAGGGTTGAGGATGAAACCTTGTTAAGGATTATCACTAATATTTATGTGATTTGATTTTTCCTACAATAGTTGTTCTTTAATAATTTAAATTGTTTTTTCTTCATATCAATTGACTAAGATATGATCCTAAATATGAGTTCAATCATGTTTTTCTCATGATTTAGGATTTGTTTTAATTAATTGAGTGTTTGGTTTTTTATTTCTTGATTTTAATATTGGATATCTCTCGTGATTTGTTTGGCTACGGATGCAAATGATGATTTGATTTTATACCTAGGAAGCGAAGAAGAGCATGCTTTAGATATTTAAATAGAAGTTTAATGATAATGTGGGGTGTGGGGGGTAAGGGCTGGGGTTCAAGTCTCTATGAGGGAGACTCACACACATATACATTTAGATTAGACTAGAGTAGATATTCTAGCTTATATATATATATATATATATATATATATAAAACAAAACAAGATTGATGTCTAGATTATCATGTAGTGGTTGAGAAAAATTAATGATCATAAATATATATTGATAAGAATTAATAAGACGGATTCCAAAACCTTAATTCCTTTCTCTAGATTGTTTACATTTCTTTACTGCTTTATATTATATCTTTGCTTAATTTAATTATTTGCTTAGTATATTTAATTTCAAACAACTAATTTTTATTAAACTATATTAGAATTAATTTGGTTAAGATTTGATTAATTTTCCTACGTTCATTCAAGTCCATGTGGGTTTGACCTCGTTCTTGTCAAACGATACTTTGGTACGGTTCGTACACTTGCAAGTACTTTGGTATGGTTCGTACACTTGTGAAATTTTAAAGTACTCGCAAGTGTACGAACCGTACCGAAGTATGGTTTGACAAAAACAAGGTCGAATCCACAGGGACTTGAATGAACGTAGAAAAATTAATCAAATCTTAACCAAATTAATCCTAATCTAGTTTAATAAAAATTGGTTGTTTGAAATTAAATATACTAAGAAAATAATTAAACTAAGCAAAGGTATAATATAAAGCAGTAAAGAGATGTAAACAATTTAGAGAAAGGAACTAAGGCTTTGGAATCTACGTTGTTATTTCATATCAACATATATTTACGATCATTAATTTTTCCCAACCACTACTTGATAATCTAGAAATCAATCTTACTACCATGAAGAATATTATCATTAAAACTTCTATTTGAATATCTAAAGCATACTCTTCTTCACTTCCTAGGTATAAAATCAAATCATCAATTGTATCCGTAGCCAAACAAATCACAAGAGATATCCAATTTTAAAATCAAGAAATAATAAACCAAGCATTCAATTAATTAAGATGAATCCTAAATCATGAGAAAAACATGATTGAACTCATATCTAAAATCCCATTTTAGTTAATTGATATGAAACAAGAACAATTTAAATCATTAAAGAACAACTATTATGGGAAAAATCAAATCACATAAATATTACAAATAATCCTTAACAAGGTTTCATCCTTAACCCTAATTATAAATTTAGCTACTTATGGTAATTGAAATAAAAAAAGAATAAAATACTAAACATTAAACTAGACAAATAAAATAGAGAAAGAAATAGTCACAATGCTGTCATGGAGAAAAGCTATAGAGAAGCCACATGCGACACTGCCTCTTGCTCCAATTTTCTGTTTTGCATCCCTGCCCTAGTGCTAGCCTCTTTGAATTTTGCCATAAAGAGCCTTTAAATAGGTCAAGGAATCCTATTACAAGTTGAATTCCCGTTTGGAGAAAATCCCAGATTTTTAGGCTTCAATTAACCGATGATTTTGGCCCATTTAACATCAGAATTCGTACTTTTGGAAAACTAAAAAGTTGTAACCCCTTAAGTCAAATTTCCAGCCCAACTTAAATCATCTTGATTGGACATCTGAGCCAAAAGTTATGTCAAAAATACTAACTGATGTGTAGGCTGGAATCCTTATCCGAATTGGACTTGGATTTGGTGCAAATTTCCTTTCATTTCTTGCTCCAATTGGACTTGAATTTAATTGGGTTGACTTTCTTTAATTTCATCATGGCCCTTGTAAAAGTAAAGTCCATTAGCTTTCTTCTTTGCGCAAATCCACTTATTTAATTTCATTCTCCTACAAAAGATAAATTCACACAATAAAATTTAATTAAGCACAAAATTGATTATTCTTCATTATTCCAAAACCAAATATAAATTGCATGAATTAACTTAAAATAAGTATGATAATGCTTTCTAACAATGATATAAATATGCAAATTTAAACTATTATCATTGTACATCATCCATAAAGACGGGAAAACAACTATAAAAGAAAGGAACAACACAATCCCAAGGTACACACATATACTTACCCAAAAACCACTCCAAGTCATTTTTCTCTCTGAATCATTTTCTTCCTTTCTGACTTAAGCATCAGAGTGTTTTTGGCAAACTCCACACCGATGTATTACACTTTTTTCTCAAGCTTTCTTGCAAGTTTTGTCTAGAGGCACGACTCATCACGGGATCATCCACCCAATGAGACGAGGTCCTTAACTCGATGATTTTTCACATCATCAAAACTCATTTGGAAATTCGGTGTAAATATATCCTTATAGGACTAAGGAGGATAAGACTTAAATGACTTTAGCCTTTAGACCTAAAAAGAGTGATGATGCTGATGGTGCTAATAGTAACAATCTTATTGCTGTAAGCTACAATGAGAGCATGTGTAGGGAAGCACTCGCTAAGATGATTATTGTGGATGAATTGCAATTAAAATTTGTTGAGCATGAAGGGCTTAGGCACTATAGTCGTGTGTAGCAGCCTAGGTTCACTATCCTAACTCGCACTACTATTGCGAGAGATTACATAAGACTTTATACAGTGGAGAGGGGATAGGTTGAAATTTTTTTTGCAAAGTCTACTCAAAGGACTTCCCTCATCACTACACTTGGACTTGGATCCAAAATATTAATTACATGTGCCTTACTACTTATTTCATTGATGACGATTGGCATCAGGGACGAACCCACGTGGGGCCTAAGGGGCCTGGCCCCCTGGTCCAATTTTGTTTTTGTTTTTATTTTTAATTTTTACAAATTATATACATCAATTTTGTAGTTATTCCCTTTCCAAAACCTTAGGCCCCTTCCAACTAGCAACCATCCAACCCAGAAACCTAACAAAAACAATAAAAATATTCACAATGGTGATAGTATTTTAGCCAAAAAAAAACAAAAAAACAAAACTATTTTACCACAAAAGAACAAAAAAAAAAAAAAAAAAACCATGTGTTATTGGAGAAGCCAAAGCTAATTTTTTTGCGACTATAATAAACTGGTATAAATATTAGTTGATTGTAGTAAGTTGTTAAAAATAAAATACAATATATTATTAAGATTATCTCTCTACCTTTAATTAAAAAAAATCAAATTCTCTCTCTTCCTTTATTATTTTAATGAGTTGTTTATATTATATTAAATGAAGTGATAAAAAAATAAAACATTTGATGTTGGGTGTATTGTAAAGTGAGATGGTAAAATAGATAAATTAGTTTTTTGAGGTGCTAAAAACTAAAATTTTTAACACTACTATTGTGAATGCTCTAACTTCAAAAAAATAAAATAAAAATCCTAGCAATCTAGTATTAAACAAAAACATTATTTTGTTGTTGTTGTTGTTATTTATTTATTTATTTATTTTGTTTTTTTTATCTTTGTTGGTAGATGATTGCATTTTAATGTACTAAAAAACAACAATTTTGTGTATTTATTATTTGTTAATACTATATGGATGCCTATTTGGAGTTTTTTTTTTCTTATACTCTGGTTCCCTCTAGCTTGAAATCTTAGGTTTGTCCCTGTGCACAATTATTCGTTACTTCTGGGATGATTAGCACAATTATTTGTTACTTCTTGGATGATGGAAGTAGGAAAATAATATTAGGACCACTTGATTTTGAGGATTGGGATAATGTGAAGGTGTTTGTGAAATTTTAGAAGTTTTTTTTGAAGTTACATTACAATTTTCTGGTTCTTTATACATCACATCTAAGGTATTTTTTAATGAACTTTGTGTGATGAAGACTAAATTGACAAACTTGCATGAAATTGAAGATCCTCTTTTGAGTATGATAGCAAGGGATATGCATGAGAAATTTCATAAGTATTGGGGGTGCATTGAGGAACTTAATTTGATGTTGGTTGTTGCTATTGTGCTAGACCCAAGGTACAAGTTGAGGTTTGTAAAGTTTGGTTTTTTATCAAATGGAATCTAGGAACAGTGGCGGAGAACATGGCAAAAAAGGTGAAAAGGCCCTTGTTCATATGTGTGAACACTATTGTGTTTGTGATGGGTATTCAAATGGGCAAGGTCAGGATGACTCTTCTTCAAACAATGTTGAGATTAAACTTGAGCAAGATCCCCATGCAATGGTGAAATCTATTTAGAAGAGGAAGATAGCTTGGAAAGCAAATCAGAGGTGGATAGATATTTGGTTGATGGTGTGGAAGAAGGTTCTCTTAATTTTTGTATTTTGAATTGGTGGAAGGTGAATTCCTCAAAATATCGGGTTCTCTCAAAAGTAGCTCGTGATTTGTTAGCCATTCCTCTCTCTACAATTGCTTCTAAGTTAGCATTTAATCTAGGGATCGTGTGTTGGATCCATTTTGAAGCTCTTTGTTGCCAAACACAATAGAAATGTTGATTTGTGCTTAGAATTGGTTAAGAGCTACTAATATAATTGATCTTCGAGCATCAATGGATCAAGTTGAATCCTATGAGGGTCTTGAGTCAGGTAATTTTTCAACAAAGTAATTTTTTATAATTATAATTTTTAATTGTTATATAAACCTTTTGGTTTTTTTTCTTGGTTTTGTCTCAGAGTTTGCATCTCAAAGCACCATAACAATGGAAGAGGAAGATTAGTTGGAATGCATCTCAAGGCACCATAACAGTGGAAGAGGATGATTAGTTGGAATACTAGATAGCGTGGATATTTTGGTTCTTAGTGGGATTATGATAGAACTCTTTTGAAATCCATGTGCCTCATAGAACTAGTTCATGTATATCTTATTTATCAACTCAATTTGATATATTTTGTTCATAATTGAGTTAGGAACTTAGGATACTAGTTCATGTATATTTTGCTTATCAACTCAGTTAGATATATATAAATATATATATATATATATATATATTTTCATTCTAATGCTCAATTTAATAATAATAATAATAATAATAATAATAATAGTAATTACAAAAAAAAAAAAAAAAAACTGTCCAACCCATGAGTTCAACCCGATCTATGTGGATGGGTTAGTTTGGTTGGATCCCTGTGATGGGTGGTTGGATTTTTTTTAACCCACGATGGTTGGTTGGGTGGAAAAATCCCCTTAGCCCAACCTAACCTGACCCATGTACACCCCTATAGAAAACAGTGAAGTTGTTGCAAGTGTGAAGGATAACGAGTATTTTTGCAAGTGAATCACTAGGTTGATCATATTTGGCTTTTGGGCATTAAGTTATAAATGAGGCTAATCTTAAATGTACAATGAGATAATTATACAATATTTTAGAAATATAATAAGGACTTATTCACTCCTCTAATATAATAAAGTTTTTTTTAAAAAAAAAAAAAACTAAATTTATGAGAAGATTCATTATTTATGTAATAGTAAGGAGTAAAATCATTAATTTACTCTCAGAATATTGCATAATTTTTCATGCTCAATATTTGTTTTATAATATATAACTAATGCACGAAGAATAATCAAGCATATGCTAGAAACTAGAACAAAATAAATTGATAGAAAATAAAGGGGTATTAAGTACATACTATTGGTACAACGGAAGCTCTAACTTGTTATACCAAATTACTGGTTGTCTTTCGTTTTCACATAAGCTTACAACTTTTTCTCTACCACTTATAATTTGTCAAGTGGATTATTATGGCAAAAGTTGAGGTTTTTATGTTGTCCTAGAATTTTTGAAAAATATATTCTTTACTACCAAGAGTAACATGCATTTTGGATAGGTAGATTGACTTAAGAAGACTCATAAGCGTAAAACAGTTAGATGAGAAATCCAAACTTTCCACTCCGGTATTCCAGATAATAATTTGTCTTATTAATTCAGGCTTTGTATATCTTATAGAGATCCTATTTTGTGTTACTATTACTATTAGTCCACCTGTCCAACCCAAAACTTGATATGGGAAATAATACACATGGCAAATACAAAACCACGTCCCAACTTTTGTGACAAAAT
This sequence comes from Quercus glauca, assembly GCA_023736055.1. Taxonomy (NCBI): domain Eukaryota; kingdom Viridiplantae; phylum Streptophyta; class Magnoliopsida; order Fagales; family Fagaceae; genus Quercus; species Quercus glauca. The sequence goes on from CM043315.1 coordinate 23,681,469, forward strand.
CGTAGGATTCTCGAGAGTTAGGAAATCTTGGAAAGACGCAACCCAGTTGGCACAAGTTAGTAATTACAATTGCACTTGGTGGGGTGCCTATAAATAGGCCCCCCAAAATCCTCCACTGCTTAAACTTTCATGTAAGCAAGATCTTCTCATCAAGCTCCTTCAACTCTCTCAGCCTTGCTCCTCTTCCTTTTCTTTTATTTCTATGGCTTCTGCTTGTTCCAAAACTACAGGCCTCCCCCCCAAGAGAGGTCAGATCAAAGCTCAAATTTTTAGGATCTTCGTTAACGCTGTTGTCTTTGTGGCCTTAAAGGTAGTAGAAGCAGTGAGAAGTATCACAAATTCACAATCATATGAGGTGGAAGCTAAAGTGGAAGAAAACTCTGCCTCAAAGCCACTGCTACTACTTTGATGAAATTATGTTGTTTTTAGATTCAGAACGAAGTGTTTGTCTTTATGTATATTGAATCATTGATTATTGATAGCCTTTTTTGTGGGAAAATGTTATATTACTACCAATCTACTACTGAAAAAACAAATTATGTATTATAAATTGATGTGACAGTGATTTCACTCGGTTCGACGTTAACAATGTAATAAACTAGACTCATCCATCCCATGCTTAATAACAATTACAGATATGTTTATTGCAACAACGAATGTTGACATTCATTAGTATAAATCCTATTTTATTTTGCTTTAAACTTGTTGGTGTAAAAGAGAAACTGGGCTACGAAATTTCAACCCCAAAACATCACCACTCCGATAGAAACTATCTTACATTTAGCGTGTGTTTGGCAAAAATTATTTTTGCCAACTTATTTTACTATTTAGCTTATTTTTATTATTATTTATGAGTTTCATTGCACTTTTTAGTACTATTCATGGGTTTTACTTTACTATTTCAACTAATTTTTACCTTTATTTGCAGTACTTCCAGCAAAAAGTTTTTAGTTTTAACAAAATAAGCAGATCACAAATAGACCCTTGATATCCTACTATATCTTCCATTCAAGTTTTGGTTATTGACATGAATTTAGAAAGCCAATTTAGTCATATACAACATTTAACACTATTATTTAAGGAGCATATTCTATCTCTTTCAAAGTAAGTAAAATGAATGAGTATAATCTTTTGTACTTGGACAAGCTAGGAGTAGATTCAAAGAAGAGATTTCACGACCAATTCGGAATCACCTTCAAACTCAAGCAGGTCGAACCCAATCTCCTGTGCAAAGGACACTGCTCTCCTAAGCCCTAGCGCCTTGATTGTTTCGACATTTTATGGTGGAAAGTGATCCTCCGACTTAATGCAGCCATGACATCCCCACAAGAGTTGGCGTGTACAACCGCTCCAATCCAATACCGGCACACTTTAGATTTTTTGAAACTTGCAGAATCAAAGTTGGCTTTGAAACAAGAATGGGGAGGAGGGTGCCAATCTAATTAATCAAACAAAATAGTAATGTACTATTCAACTAGATAAATACAATTATTTAGAATTTTAATTAAAAAGACAACATTATGAACATTGAATTATCAAGTGCTTGTATGTTTACCATAATTAAACAACCAGTCAACCAATATGGTTTTATCTTCCAATTAAAAATTTAACTATTCCTTTTGGTGACCAACTAAATTTAATCTTGGATTATCCTAAGCATGCATGCCTATGATACAATCATGGATCAACCAATCATATTCAAGTATTAATAAAACAATAATCCTTGCAGTGTTTTGAAAACAAAAGACCAAATTATTATTGTAGGATTTTATAGATATCATGAGGGCTTTAGGAACTATTTGGAATGACACTATTTTGTCATATATTTTACAAAACAGTATTATTAAGCCATAGAAAAAAAAAAAAAAAATCCTATATTTGCTAGACGGCAATGTCATGCAATACGTAATCAAGGTTCAAACTCATGTATGCACATTTATGCTACTTTGGTCCTAAACCTCTCAAGTTAACATTAGTTAAGGTTTTTATATTATACATGTGAGACAACTGTCAAATCAGAAATTAAGAACGTAAGAGCACTTGCAGTAGTGGAGCTAAATAGTTATATAGCTATTTTAGCTCCACCGAAACACCAAAATACATTCTACAGTAATGGAGGCATACCTAAATTTTTTTAGCTTCTTGCTACAGTGTACATCCAGAAATAAATGTGCATTGTAGCAAGAAGCTAAAAAAAAAAAAAAATTATTAAATTTCTCTCTCTTCTCTCATTAAATTTTTCTCTTTTTCTTTCTTTCTCTCTCTCTCTCTCCAGCTTCTCTTCTTTCTTCTGTTTTTTCCTCTAGCGCCTCCTTCATCTCCTCTCTGCTTCACCGGCAAGCTTGCTGACAGCGGTGGTGCTCGAGTTAATCGACCTTCAGTTTTGGTGGCCGCGGGTCGAGCGGTTTTGATGGGCACGGGTTGAGCGATTCTGGAGGGCCGAGACCCCATCTCCTGAAGCCCCATCGTTGATCTGTTACCCAAGCCCTATCGCCATCGAGTTTGTGCTAGATTTGTGTATGTGTGCTGAGTTTGTGTTTGTGTTTGTGCTGGGCTTGCGTTTGTGTTTGCGCTGGGTTTGTGCCGTGGGTGTGGTCTGATTGGATTATGGCCTGTGTGATTTTTGCCATGGTGTGATTGTTGCTGTGGTGTGATTGTCATGGTGTGATTGTTGTTGTGGTGTGGTGGTTTGCTTGCTCTGTATCAAAGAAGAGAGAGACAAAGAGGAAGAAAGAGAAAAAGATAGAGATGATGATGATGATGCTGTATATGATGAATATTTTATTGTGATGTTTATATTATTTTATTGTGTTGAAAGCTAAAATAGATCCATTGTTGCAGTATGTGTGTAGGTAAAATAGATAAAGTAACTTTTGGAGGAGCTAAATAGCTAAATTTTTAGCTCCACTGCTGTGGATGCTCTAACTAGCACTCTCTTGTTTTGATAGATATGATACCAATGGAAAATTAAGGTTTTTTTTTTTTTTGGTTATCTATGTGTCACACCATGCATTAATTTAACAACATTATTCAAGGAAAAATAGGTTGATTGGTACTAAGGAATGTTGCTTTGCAGACTTCCTCTCTCCTCAACTTATATTCTCCTTCTCTCTCCGTGTCAATCTCAACCTCTCAACCTCTCTAACTCTCTTTGTCTCTTCATTCTCTTTTGCCAATCCTAGCCATGCCTCCAATCTTAGCACCAATCTCAGCCACTTCCTTAAGCACAAGTTGGTCTCATCCTCTTCCTCAGCTAAACATCGATTTCACCATCTTTTTCCTTAGCCATGTCATCGAGAGCTTCGGATCTCTCTTAATTGGAGGTTCTGGCTTAGGGCGATGATTATTGCGATGGTTGTGGTGGTGGTTTTTTTTGGGTTGTTGTGGTTTTTTTTTTTTTTTTTTTTTTTTTTTTTTTTGTGGTTGTTTGATTTTGATGGGTTGCAGTGGTTGTGGGCTGATCGACGACGGGTGGTGGTTGGGTTGATTTTGGGTTTTGGTTATGGTGGACCAATGCTAGCTAATTGATTTTGGGTTTTGGTTACTATGGTAGTTTATTGATTTTGGGTCGTGGTGGGTTTGAGGTAGTGGTGGTTCTGGCGGTGGTGATGGGGGTGATGGGATTCCAATTTGGTGGGATGGGCTGTGGGTAGTGGTGGTGGTGGTGGGTTGTGGGTGGTAGTGTAGGTTTTTTTATTTGGTTGTATTGTATGAAAAATTTAAGGATATTTTAATGTATTGTATATATTATTTTAATGTGTTGTATGGAATTGTAGAATATCTGAAGTAAGTGAATTGTAAAATGGTGTGTTAAAATAGAAAAGTAACTTTTTGATGTGTGAAAATAGAATTCTTTAGAATAGCTGATGCTGATGCTTTTAGAATAAGATCTACGCTCTCTCTCTCTCTCTGCCATCAGTACTCCCACTCCACTCCTACTTGAGCACTAACCCTCTCTCCCTTTAGTGAGTCTCCACTGCCATTAGCTATTGTCACCACCTTAGCAATGGTTCTCTCTTTCAGCGGTGGTTCTTTCTTCTAGTGTGAGGTACAGGTACTTAGGTCTCTCTCTCTCTCTCTCTCTCTCTCTCTCGTTGTGGTGGATTGGTGTTTAGTTTTTTCTTTTTTAATTTCTTAGTTTTCTTTTTATTGATTTTTAAATGTTTTTGCTTTGTCTCAACTCACAGGTCTCTTTCTTACTCTGCAATTTCTTTCTTTTGCTAACTTGTCGTGTCTGTTTCTCTCTCTCTCTTGCTTTGAAGGTTTGTCTCTGTCTGACCCTCTCTCTATTGTTGTTAATATTGTTTTTTAGTCATTAGTGTTATTTGCCTTTAGGGAGTTACATCAATACTAATCTTTGAGTTTTTTTTTTTTTTTAATATATTTATATTTATAGATGGGATTCGAAACTCAACGCGGCACAAAATGAGGTTCCTGCAGCACCCACTCCCACGAATGAGGCTCCTCAAACGGCGGCAACAAATACTTATGTTGCTACCTCAAATCTCCCTCTCATAGAAGGTACAAAAAAACTAACCAAACATCATATGCATGGGCACGTCATCTTATTTGAAGGTGAGAGAGCTGAATGTAAGTATTGTGGCCAAACTTATGTTGCTAGGTCAAAAACTTATGGCATTACTAACTTAAAACTCATTTGGAAATTCGGTGTAAAAAGTATCCTAATAGGACTAAGGACGATACGACGCAAATGACTTTAGCCTTTAGACCTTGTGAGAGACCGCAGAAATTTGGGGTGCTCTCAAAAAAGAGATTTGGGTGCTTTGTAAGGAACCTCTTTTTTTGGCCAAGTGATGTGGAGTCACCACTTATTTTTTATACAAAAAAAGAAAAGAAAAAAGAAATACAAATTTACATTATCAAAATGTTTCATTGTCATTGATTAAATAAAAATAAATACAATCTTGATAAATTGAACCTTACAAGGTTTTGAGTCCTAGTTACAATCTATGCAAAAGAATACAAAACTTTTTGTCCTAGTTACAATCTACCAAAAATAAAAAGAAAGACAAAGCACAGATCTACCTAACCAAAAATCCTAAGTTCGGGGGCTAGGTTATGGAATGGGAAGGTGTTAGGCACCTATTCTGCCCAGACAGAGTCTGGTCTTCTAGACTCTAATGACCTATATACCCTTTTTGCATGATGTGAATGATATATTGCATATACATGACAAACACTTGACTAACACTAACTCAAATAAATCTATCTTATGAATGTATCCTCGCTTTTAGAAAAATTCAGTTCTATTTTGTGAATTAAAAAAATTAGGATTTGTAAAGAAAAATCAAATCTGTTTTTATGTAGATAAAAAATTTAGATTTGTAAAGAAAATCATATCTGTTTTTATGTAATGAAAAGAACAAGATTTTTGATAAAAAAATGTCAATTATGTTTTTGCGTGATGTTAAAAAAAATGATTTTATCAAGAAAAATTAGATCTGTTTTGAATAATAATAAAAAAAAAGATTTTTTGGTTTATATGTAAAAAAAAATCAGATTTGTTGTTGGACATAAAATTAAAAAAAAAAAAAATTTGGAAGAGGATTCATGCACATTAGATAAATTTATTTTACATGCATCACATATACAAAACTTCAACCTAACTTTTATTTCTTCTTTTAAATTTCAAAATCTTGCAATTATGTCAAAGAAAATTTTTTCTTAAAAAAAATCAGATTTGTATTTAATGAAAATACAGATTAGTTTTTGGAGTTAAAAAAAAAAAAAATCAGATCTGCATTTAATGAAAACACATATAAGTTTTTGGACTTAAAAAAAAAATCAAATCTGTATTTAATGAAAATACAGATCAGTTTTGTGTGTTAAAAAAAAATCAAATCTGAAAAATTCAGATTAGTTTTTAGTTTAAAGAGATCTTTGATAATTAGCAGATTTTGAGATTCAATAGAGAAATCATAATAGCAAATCATCTAAGAGCATATTTAAAGAAAAAATTTCAAACAAAACATGGCAATTATATCTAGAATCAGAAATAATAAAACATCTTAAACCTATTCACGCATCATCAAACAAAATTAATAGAAAAGACAAGAAAAGAAGAGCCAATAAGAGAGGGGTCAGAAAGCGTGAAAAAGTGTGCTGAATTTTGAAAGGGATTCTCTATTTATAGAGGCTAGGATGCTTCGAAAAATTAGCTGAATAATTAGAATACGAATTGGGATGCGTCCTTATCTCTAAAAAATCGAAAAGGATAAAATTTATCTTAATCCAGGAGCCCTCGGGCTGTGGCCCGCATTTGTGCCAGTCGGCACTCCATGAGTGCCGAATGGCCCTTTTGGGTGTTGGACCCATGTTTGAGTTTGAGTCCATTTTTGGACTCCTTTTTTGAGGTTTTTTGAGCTAGGACTTGCACTTAGATGCGTTTTTGATCCATATTCTAAAAATTAAGCTCATATTTTGATGATTCAGGTCTCTACAGCAATTATTATCTTGTAAATAAACACTCCAAAAAGTCTTGATTATCCAAAATTTTGTTGTTATATGATTATTCTCTTTATTCCCATGCAAGCAAATTATTTAATTAATTTTAATTGTCTAGCCAATCAGAATTAATTTAAATTAATCATGTGTAGTTGCTTCCACCTAAACAAAATGCATGCAGACTGTGCAAACTTGATCATGTAATATCTTTCAATCCGACGGTCCGATTTAGAAATCAAGCATATCGTTGCCACCGTTAGAACCTTAAGATCAATTTTATAATATGCAATGGATGAATTAATGCATGTAATGCAGTCATGAATTTTGGGTATATAAATGGTCATTCTAGCCATCTTCCTTGATTAAATTATGGGTGCAAAATCACTCTACAGACCTAAAAATAGTGATGATGCGGATGGTGCTAATAGTAACAGTCTTATTGTTGTAAGCAACAATGAGAGCATGTGTAGGGAAGCACTTGCTAGGATGATTATTGTGGATGAGTTGCAGTTTAAATTTTTTAAGCATGAAGGGTTTAGGCACTATAGTTAAGTGTTACAGCCTAGGTTCATTGTCCTAACTCGCACTATTGTTGCGAGAGATTTCATTAGACTTTATACAATGGAGAGGGAATAGGTTGAAATTTTTTTGGCAAAGTCTACTCAAAGGATTTTCCTCACCACTGATACTTAGACTTCGATCCAAAATATTAATACATGTGCCTCACTGCTCATTTCATTGATGACGATTAGCATTAGGGACAGACCTAGGTGAAGACCAAAGGGGCCTGGCTCCCTGGTCCAATTTTGTTTTTTTTTTTTTTTTGAAATTTTTTACAAATTATATACATCATTTTTGTACTTTTTCCCTTTCCAAAACCTTAGGCCCCCTCCAAGTAGCAACCATCCAACCCAAAAACTTAACAAAAATAATAAAAACATTCACAATGGTGATTGTATTTTAGCCAAAAAAAAAAAAAAAAAAACTATTTTACCACCAAAGAACCAAAAAAACCATGTGTTATTGGAGAAGCCAAAGCTAATTTTTTTGCAATTACAATAAACTGGTATAAATATAGTTGACTATAGTAAGTTGTTAAAAATAAAATAAAATATTTTATTAAGATTATCTCTCTACTTTCAATTAAAAAACTCAAATTATCTCTCTTCCTTTATTATTTTAATGAGTTATTTACATTATTTTAAATGAAGGGGTAAAAAATAGTACATTTGATGTTGGGTGTATTGTAAAGTGAGATGGTAAAATAGATAAATTAGTTTTTTAAAGTCCTAAAAGCTAAAAGTTTTAGCACCACTATTGCGAATGCTCTAACTTCAAATTGGGTTTAGTATTAAAAAAACATTATTTTATTATTTTGTTTTTGTTTTTTGGTCTTTGTTGGTAGATGATTGCATCTTAATATATTAAGAAACAATGATTTTGTGTATCTATAATTTGTTAATACTATATGGATGCCTATATGGAGTTTTTTTTTTTCTTATACTCTGACCCCCTCTAGCTTAAAATCTTGGGTTCGTCCCTACGCACAATTATTTGTTACTTCTTGGATGATTAGCACAAATATTCGGTACTTCTTGGTTGATGGAAGTGGGAAAAAAAATATTAGGACCACTTGATTTTGAGGATTGGGATAATGTGAAGGTGTTTGTGAAATTTTTGAAGTTGTTTTTCAAAGTTACATTACGATTTTCTAGTTCTTTATACGTCACATCTAAGGTATTTTTTCATGAACTTTGTGTGATGAAGACTGCATTGACAAACTTGCATGAAAGTGAAGATCCTCTTTTGAGTATGATGGCAAGGGATATGCATAAGAAATTTGAGAAGTATTGGGGGTACAATGAGGAACTTAATTTGATATTGTTTGTTGCTATTGTGCTAGACCCAAGGTACAAGTTGAGGTTTGTAAAGTTTTGGTTTTTATCAAATAGAATCTAGGAGCAGTGGTAGAGAACATGGCAAAAAAGGTGAAAAGGGCCCTTGTTCATATGTGTGAACACTATCGTGTTTGTGATCGGTATTCAAATGTGCAAGGTCAAGATGACTCTTCTTCAAAAAATGTTGAGATTAAACCTAAGCAAGATCTGCATGCAATGGTGAAATCTATTTATAAGATGCATTTGGCATAGGAAGATAGTTTGGAAAGCAAATCAGAGGTGGATAGATATTTTGCTGTTGGAGTGGAAGAAGATTCTCTTAATTTTTGTATTTTGGATTGGTGGAAGGTGAATTCCTCAAAATATTTGGTTCTCTCAAAAGTAGCTTGTGATTTGTTAGCCATTCCTCTCTCTACAATTGCTTCTAAGTCAGCATTTAATACTAGGGTTCGTGTGTTGGATCCATTTTGAAACTCTTTGTTGCAAAACACAGAAGAAATGTTGATCTATGCTTAGAATTGGTTAAGAGCTACTGATATAATTGATCTTCGAGCTTCAATTGATGAAGTTGAATCCTATAAGGTTCTTGAGTTGGGTAATTTTTCAACAAAGTAATTTTTCATAATTATAATTTTTAATTGTTATATAAGCCTTTTGGATTATGAAATTCCATTGTATAATTTTATTTTGTCCTTTTTTTTTGGTTTTGTCTCAGAGTTTGCATCTCAAAGCACAATAACAGTGGAAGAGGAAGATTAGTTGGAATGCATCTCAAGGCACCGTAATAGTGGAAGAGCATTTCCATCAAGACTCTTAAAAATTTTAGCATTTAGCAACTCAAAAAGCCATTTTATCAATTTTAACAACTCACTTTACAATATACCCAACATCAAAGGTTCTATTTTTACATTCATTCCATTAAAATAATGTAGTTAACTTATTAAAATAAAATAAAACTTTCCCACATAAATTCATAGCAACCAGCCATCCGCCACATTCACCACGACTAGCACCACCATGGTAGCCACAACCCACCGCCAAAAAAAAAAAAAAAAAAAAAAAAAAAAAAACCCACAACCACCACCATCATCAACAATCCACCACAGAACCCATTAAAATAGACCAACACCACTAGCCAAAACAACCATCATCACAATCACAAATCACCTCCAAAAATAAAACCCAAAAAATCCACCAAGATCCCCACCACCGGGGAAAAAAAATCCCATTAAACTTCAACACCATCATAGCACCAACACTACCACCGTGACCCAAAATCAACCACAACACACTCCGACACGTACCCTTCGTCGTCCCCCTCCAGCGAAAAACCCATGCCAAATGAAGTAGGCTCTAGTGTGGTACCTCAAAGATTGAACCTAAAACTGAAAACCCGTGCCGAATCAAGTGATTATCATGAAAAAAACTACCCAATCCTAAAACAAATCAAGGAAAAATCAAACCTCATGGAGAAAGGCTAGTGACACAACACAAGGAAATAAAGAAGAAAAGAGAGAAAAAAGTGAGTTGGTGAGATAAAAAGAAAGAGGAAAAGTGAATGAATAGTCAGAGAGTAGTAATAAAGAACTTTTTTTTTTTTTATAAGATTTGAGCTACAGTAGATTGTTATAAATGACAGTCAACTGTAACTGAGATACTAAATATTTTGAGTATAGCAGATTTGTTATGATGTGATTTTTGTGGAATGAGATGCTAAATTTAGCTTTTAGCATTTTTCACATCTTTAATGTGAATGCTCGAAGAGGATGATTAGTTGGAATGTTGGATAGCGTGGATATTTTGGTTCTTAGTGGGATTAGGATAGAACTCTGTTGAAATCCATGTGACTCATAGAACTAGTTCATGTATATTTTGTTTATCAACTCAGTTGGATATATTTTGTTCATAATTGAGTTAGGAACTTAGGATGCTAGTTCATGTATATTTTGTTTATCAACTCAGTTAGATATATGTTGTTTATAATTGAGTAAGGAACTTAGGATACTATTTCATGTGTATTTTGTTTATTAACTCAGTTAGATATATATATATATATATATATTTTATAACTGAGTTAGGAACTTAGGATACTGTTCATGTAAATTTTGTTTATCGACTCTATTAATAATAATAATAGTAATTAAAAAAAAAAAAACTGTCCAACCTATGAATTGAACTCAATGCATGTGGATTGGGTTAGTAAGGTTGGACCTCTGTGATGGGTGGTTGGATTTTTTTTAACCCACAATGGTGGTTTGGGTTGAAAAATCCTCTCAGCCCAACCCAACTTGACCCATGCATAACCCTATTGGAAAGAACGAAATTGTTGCAAATGTGAAGGATAACAGAGTATTTTTGCAAGTGAATCACTAGGTTAATCATATTTGGCTTTTGGGCATTAAGTTATAAATTGGGCTGAACACAAATGTACAATGAGATAATTATAAAATATTTTAGAAATATAATAATGACTTATTCCCTCCTCTAACATAATAAAGGTTTTTTTTTTTTTTTTTTTTTTTTTTTTTTTTTTTTTAATTATGAGAAGATCCATTATTTATGTAATAGTAAGGAGTAAATTAATATTGTACTCTCAAAATATTGCATAATTTTTCATACTCAATATAAGTTTTATAATATATAACTAATGCACAAGGAATAATCAAGCATATGCTAGAAACTAGAACAAAATAAATTGATAGAAAATAAAAGGGTAATAAGTACATACTATTGGTACAATAGAAGCTTTAACTTATTATACCAAATTATTGGTTGTCTTTCACTTTCACATAAGCTTACAACTTTTTTCTATCACTCACAATTTATCAAGTGGATTAATATGACAAAAGTTAGGTTTTTATGCCATCCTAGAATTTTTGAAAAATATATTCTTTACTATCAAGAGTGACATACATGCAGTTTGGATAGGTAGATTGACTTAAGAAGACTTACAAGAGTAAAACAATTAGATGAGAAATCCAAACTTTCCACTCCTGTATTCCAGATAACAATTTGTCTTATTAATTTAGGCCTTGAAAAGCGGCTATATATATCTTATAGACATCATATTTTGTGTTACTATTACTATAGTCCCCCTGTCCAACCCGAAACTTGATATGGGAAATAATACACATGGCAAATACAAAACCGCATCCGGACTTTTGTGATAAAATCACGTCAGGAGTCATTTTTGCTTTGTTTTTGATAATATGCCGTAGGATTCTAGAAAATTAGGAAAGAAAAATGATATGTCTACAACATTTTTACAACAAATTCTAAGTGGCAAGTTGTTATTGTTGGAGCAAAAAAGTAATCTTAGTGTTAGTTTCAAATTTGAACTAATAACGACAAATCACTTGTAATTTGTTGTAAAATTGTTATAGATGTAGCATCCCTCGTTAGGAAACATTTGAAAGACGCAACCCACTGCCACATGGCACAAGTTAGTAATTACAATTGCACTTGGTGGGGTGCCTATAAATAGCCCCCAAAATCCTCCACTACACAGTACTTAGGGGGTGTTTGGTGAGTGTTTCTAAACAATAATTTTCAATTTTTAAACAATATTTTACGTATTTCTACATACTTTTTCACCCACACGTATTTTTATAAAAGTTTTTAAATAACAATTTTCAGTTTTTAAACATATCTACCAAACAGGCCCTTAAACTTTCATGTAAGCTAGATCTTCACATCAAGCCCCGTCAACTCTCTCATCCTTGCTTCTCTTCCTGTTCTTTTACTTCTATGGCTTCTGCTTGTTCCAAAACCACAAGCAACCCCACCACCCCACAAGAGAGGTCAGATCAAAGCTCAGATTTTTAGGATCTTCGTTAACACTGTTGTCTTTGTGGCCTTGAGGATAGTAGAAGCAGTGAGAAGTATCATAAATTCACAGGTGGAAGTTAAAGTGGAAGAAAACTCTGCCTCTTCAACGCCACTGCTACTATGATGAAATTATGTTGCTTTTAGATTCAGAACCAAGTGTTTGTCAATATGTATTTCAATACCCTTTTCTATGGGGAAATGTTATATTACTGCCAATTTATTACTGAAAAAACAAGTTATGTATTATAAATTGATGTGATTAATTTCACTTGTTTGATGTTAGCAATATAATAAGGGATTTACTAACGTGTGTTCTTAGGGCATACATTAGTAAATCATTTTAGCAAACTTTTTTATAGAAAAACGAAAAAGTAATTAACTGTTTTGATAGCTTTTTCAATTCTCTATAAAAATTTTCCTAATCCATCCATTGTTCAACAAAAATTGCAGATATGTTTATTGCCACTACAAATGTTGACATTGATTAGTATAAATCCTATTTTATTTTGCTTTAAACTTGTTTGTGTAAAAGAGAAACTGGGGTAAGAAATTTCAACCCCAAAACATCACCACTTCAATAGAAACTATCTTACACTAGTATCCCACTATATCTTCCATTTAAGTTTTGGTCACTGACATGAATTTAGAAAGCCAATTTAGTCATATACAACATCTAACACTACTATTTAATAATTATAGTTCTCTCTCTTTTAAAGTAAGTAAAATGTATGAGTATAATCTTTTGTACTTGGACAAGTTAGGAGTAGATTCAAAGAAGAGATTTCATCCCCAATTCGAAATCACCTTCAAACTCAAGTGAGTCGAACCCAATCTGCTGTGCAAAGGACACTGCTCTCCTAAGCGCTAGCGCCTTGATTGTTTCGACATTATGGTGGAAAGTGATCCTCCGACTTAATGCAGCCATAACATTCCCACGAGAGTTGGCGTATAACCGCCCCAATACCGGCACACTTTAGATTTTTTGAAAATTGCAGAATCAAAGTTGGCTTTGAAACAAGAATGGGGGAGGAGGGTGCCAATATAAAATTAAGGCGAAAAACACCTTTTAGTCCTTACATTTTCAGCCTATTCTCATTTTAGTCCTTACATTTTATTTTTATCACTTTTAGTCTCTGTCCTGAAAAACGTTTTTCGTTTTGGTCCTTGCTGTTACATTAGAAACGGAGAAAGCTGACGTGGCAAATGGCAAGAATAAATAATAGTAAATTAATGTCCATGTGGCCTAAATTAATAATAAAAAATGTTTTTTGGCATTAAAAAATGCTACGTCAGCATCTAAATTAAAAAAATTAATTTATTAATTTTAACTAAATAAAAAAATTAAAAACAGAATTAAAAACTAAAAATTACATGAATTGAAATCTAAGTGTATCTTGAACAAGAACACAAATCCAGATCTAAGAACACAAACCCAAAAATTAAAATCTAAAAATTAAAAATCTCAAATTCACCATTTTCTCAAACCCAGCAATATCACAAATCCTAAAGCCTCATAGTATCAAATCAATCCAAAAATACAACACAACCAATCCAAACAAAAAAATCTCAAACTTAGAACAACCCATCTCATTTAAAAAGAAACCCAGCAAACCCACCTCAAGCAAACCCAGATTCGGTGGCCATGCTCCCCGCCGACGAGCTCTTCTCTAACGGAAAGCTCGTTCCACTACAACTCTCGTCGGTCAAACGTGAGAGAGCCCATCCACCTGAAAACCAATGGCCCATCGTGAACCCATCAGCCCGACCAGATCAGGTCCAAGGCAGCGGCACGGCAGCATTGAGTTCTCTTTCTCTCCCTCTTTCGCATTTGGCTTTTGTCGCTAGTCTTGGATTTTTGGAGGGGTTTTTGTTGATTGCGTTTGTTGGGAGTGGGCCACGGTGTTTGTTCTAAATTCGTGGGGTTTCATGGGTAAATTTTTGTTGGGTTGTGATTCCAATTCGAGTTAGGGTGGCAGTGGTTGGTGGTTCTGATCTGGGTTTGGTGCATGGCTTGCTTCGTTGTTTGGTTCTTCATTTGTGGTTTGGTTTGTGATTTATTGGTGGGTTTGGTCATTGTGATTGTCCCTGGGTTCGTGGCTTGCTTTAGACGTGGTGGTTGATGGGTTGTTCTGAGTTTGAGATTTTTTTGTTTGGATTGGTTGTGTTGTATTTTTGGATTGATTTGATACTATGAGGCTTTAGGAGTTGATGATATTGCTGGGTTTGAGAAAATTGTGATTTTGAGATTTTTAATTTTTAGATTTTAATTTTTGGGTTTGTGTTCTTAGATCTGGGTTTGTGTTCTTGTTCAAGACACACTTAGATCTCAATTCATGTAATTTTTAGTTTTTAATTCTGTTTTTAATTTTTTTTATTTAGTTAAAATTAATAAATTAATTTTTTTAATTTAGATGCTGACGTGACATTTTTTAATGCCAAAAAACATTTTTTACTATTAATTTACGCCATGTGGACATTAATTAAATATTATTTATTCCTGCCGTTTGTCACATCAGCTTTCTCCATTTCTGATGTAATGACGGGGACCAAAACGGGAAGTGTTTTTCAGGATAGGGACTAAAAGCGGTAAAAATAAAATGTAGAGACTAAAATGAGAATCACTTGAAAATGTAAAGACTAAAAGTAGCTTTTCGCCTAAAATTAATCAAACAAAATAGTAATGTATTATTCAACTAGATAAATGCTATTATTTAGGATTTTAATTAAAAAGACAACATTATCAACATGGAATTATCAAGTGTGTTAGGGACATATTTATATAATTGGTTAATCCTTTGATAAAATGCACTTTACTCGTAATTGGGTAGATCTAGGATAGGTTTAGTACTTCAAGAAACAAGTGTTCATGTTTAGTATTGAAGCCATGCAAATCTGACCAAGAAACAAGTGAAGAATGTGCTGCTTATTAAAATTCGACAGAAGTCTCGACAGAATCCTTTCTATCGAGAATTATTGCTGAAGCTCGACACAAGCTCGACACAAGTTGTATCTGTCGAGAATTATGAAATCAAAAATTCCAAATCTGATTACACGCATATCCTTGAGTATTTGTGTAGGGTTTATTTTCTCACAACTCTAAACATATATAAGGATTATTTTAAGGGCTGTCACAAGATGGTTGCAATTGTTGTTACATGCATTGTGTGACCGGCGACAAAAATTGCCCTAGTTTATCATATTCTCTGTAGAAGCTACTATATATTTATGCCAAGGGTTTTGTGACCAAGGAGCTTCCTGATCTTCATTGTTGATGAACTGAAGAACTTTGTAGCCAACAATCCTTCTCAAGTTGGTGTGTTAGTCACGTACTAAGATCCGTGCATCATTGGTTAGTCACGTACTGAGATTCGTGCATTGAATGGAGAGATTGTCGCTACAATACAAGTCCAATAGGTATTGGGATAAGGGTTTAACTGTAGGTTGGTATTAGGTACTGAGATTCATTTTACTTGTAACCGCTTGTTATTGATAATAGTGGATTCTCAGGAATGGTGATCTTAAATTCACCCAGAGGGGTTTTGCTTCGGTGGTTTTCCCCATTCATAAACAAATCACTCATGTCAAACTTATTTTCCGCTGCATTTATCTTAGTTGGTGATTTATTTGTGCTACCACACTATTGCATGTTAAATTGACTTAATTAATTAACTTGGATAATTAATTAATTAATTTGCCATAAGAGTCAATCTAGTTTTGGCCTATCAAGTGGTATCAGAGCGGGCACACTCTGATTAGGTTTAATTTTTGCTGTGTGATCCATTGACCCCTGTTTGTCATGGATAGAGGACAATCTCTATTATACCTCCTTTATTTGATGACACTAATTATGCATATTGGAAAGTATGCATGAGAGTTTTCTTGCAGTCTTTAGATAAGAAGGTGTGGCTAGCTGTGGAGATTGGCTGGACTAAGCCAAAGAAAGTGCCAGCTGATTGGGATGAGGCCAAGATCAAAGCGGCGAACTTCAACAACAGAACATTGAATGCCTTATTCAGTGCGGTAACCAATGAGGAGTTCAAGAAGATATTCTCAACTGAAACTGCTAAGGAAGCATGGACCATTTTCTAAACAACCTTAAGGCTGTCAAGGATTCAAAACTCCAAAGGCTTACTACTAGCTTTGAGGAGATTAAGATGGAGGAGGATGAGATGTTTGATGAGTTCTATGCTAAGTTGAAGGACATAGTTAACTCAGCCTTCAATCTTGGAGAACAAATTCCTGAACCCAAGATTGTGAGAAAGGTGCTCAGATCTTTGCCTAGGAGATTCCATGCCAAGATCACTGCCATTGAAGAATCAAAGGACATTGACAAAATTCCTTTGACAGAGCTATTGGAAACTTGCAAACCTATGAATTGGGTTTGACTAGAATTGGGAAAGGAACTAAAAGTAAGAACATGGCATTAAAGGCCAAAAGTAATAAGACTAATGAGTCTTTTTATGATGAAGATTCCAAGATGAAGTCCTACATCACTAGGCAGTTCAAGAAGTTTATGAAGAATTCTAATGTGAAAGGCTTTGATAAGGACCGCAAGCAATCAAGTTTTCCACAATTCAAATGTCAAGACAAAGGGAAGAAGGATGCTAAGGATGGCGGTCAGTACACTATTCCCTCCGGACCAAAGTGCTTCGGATGTCAAGATTTTGACACATGAAACAAGATTGTCCAACTTATCTCAAGTCAATTGGGAAAAGCAAGGCTCTTGCTGCTACCTTGAGTGACACCGAGCCTAAGATTGTATCAGATGATAGTGATGATGAAGGAATCTTGAATACCTTCATTGCCATAATGGATCTTATTGAGGGGATTGTAGAAGTAGTAGATGAAGAAGAAGACTTGGTGGAGTCAAAATTTGAAAAGATGGATGAGTAGGATGACATCCATACAGCCTATACAAAGTTGTACAAAATCTTCGAGAAGCATATGAAACTCTATAAGCTAGCCACCAAGAAGCTAAGTGATGTGGAGCTAGATCGAGAGGAGCTCTCTACAAAAGTTGATGAAGCAAATCAAACCATTGGAGCTTTGCAGTTCGAGAACAACTTCTTTGCTGAATAGACAAAAAAGCTTGAAGCGGAACTATTCCAGATTTGAGCTCAATTGGAGAGGACTTCCAGTGCAAAGCTCGATGAGATGCTAAGTTTTTAGAAAGTTGGTTCTGATAAAACTAGTTTGGTGTATGATTTCTCTTCTCCTAATATTGCCTCATCTAGTACAACTGTTTTTGTCTCACCTGCTGATAATGTTAATTCTAAAAATGATGAAGCTAAAACTGAAATAGCTAGTGAGAACTTAGATAAAGGCAAATATATTTTAGGAGAACCCTCTAAGGTTGAAAAGAAAGAGACTAGAAACCCTAAGAATAAGAAGGACAAAAATAAAAAGTCTCAACAAAAGAAGCCGCATTTTTGTCATTACTATGGTGCTTTAGGGCATACTCGTCCAAATTGCTACAAGTAGTTAGCCATTCAACAAAGCAATAGTATGCTCTTGCCCGTAAACCAGAATCAGTTTCCATCCTCTTTTGCTCCTCTTGGAGATCTACTCAAGGCCCTCATGTTCTTTTCGAACTTGAACGGTTTCAATTATTTCCCCTCACCTCCGGATCAAAGGTGTGGAAAGAAAAAGGCTCAAACTGATTTAGTCACTTTTTCTCTCTCTCCCCTTTGGTTATACATTACTTGTTTGTTTTGCTTTTTTGTTTTGAGTCAATCTAGTTTTATGCTTTGTGTGTTTTCTTTTATGTTTTTGTTTGGTTGTTTTTCAGTTTTTGTTTATTTTGCTTTTCATAAAAATTAAAAAATCAGAAAAATACAAAAGCAATGTGTGTTTGTGTATATTGGTACTTGTGTACCTTAGATGACCATTGAAACAAAATTTTCTAAACTTTGTATCTCTTGTAGCTTAGATGAGCATTTCAATGAACAACTAAGCAAATGAGCTTTGTGGCCCGTGTTTGTGATGAGTACGATTAAGTAATCTCTTATACTTAACACTCATATCATTCTTTTTGATGGGAAGGACTAGAAAATCCTAAAAGAAATGCATAAATAACCATCTCACCACTAAAGCCCGCTAATCATGAATAACATCTGTGTGCTTCGGCATAGCAAAATTGTGATGTCTAAGCTTACATAATTAGGTATTTCTTTTTTCTCTCTCTTATATGGCCATGCATGCTATGTTCAAAAAGAAAAATATGCAAAGAATGCAAAAGCAAAAAGAATCAAAATGTTTTGAAATATGGTTGCAAGCGTGTTTCTAGGAGATGTGGGAGTTATAGGATGTACCTCGAAGGTGATAGTCTCCATCAAGTAGTTATGATAGTGTATGAGTGTATTTGATTTTCTCATATCTCAAATTGTCATAATATGAGACATTTATGCACTCTTGCTATGTTTTCACACACAACACGTAAATTCTTTGCTACTTTTGATACATGTGCAGGTACAATGTGATTGGCCATCACAAGGAATACATGTGTTAATATATGCTTACTAAACTGTCTTAACTTGTTTTTGAAATATAAAATTGGTTAGACTTGTTTAGTGTGTGTGTGTGTGTGTGTATGTGTGTTTTGGATCTATGAATGCTTTGTATATATGTTGAGAGATGTTTTGAGAGCTTAATATGTTGATTGGATCTATGGTTGAGTAGCTTGCTTGTTGTATTCATCTTTATGTGTTTTCTCCTTCTTTGAAAAACTCTTTTTCTTCAAGCTCGACGGCTTCTTAACAGATCCTTAACAGATTCCCTTCTATCGAGCACTTCTTTCTTCTTTTCTGAACAGATCTTAATAAAATCTCGATCCATTGAGCTTTCTGGGTTTCTTCTTGATAGAATCTCGACAGCTTCTTCGATCCATCAAGCAAAATTTTTGAGCTCTCTGTTTGACCAATAGATTCTCGATAGATTCTTGATCCATCGAGGTGTTTTTGTCGTCGACAGATCCTCAACAGCACCTCAACAGATTCATTTGTGTTGAGATTTAGTGCTCAACAGATCCTCGACAGACACTTTGATCCATTGAGCTGTGATTTCCTTATATAGTTTGAGCGCGAATCTATTCTCATTTTTTCTCTTCTCTCTCTCGATAGATTTTCTTCTCACTCGCCCCATATCTCTCCCCTTCACTCAAATCTCACTAGCCACTACATTTTCGGCCTTTATCAAGTTCAGATCACTTGGTAAGCTTCCTTAATCCCTTCATTTTCATGCATTCATGCATTTTTGACCTAGGTTTTGGGGTTTTTGGATTTTTTTTTAGGGTTTTTGAGATTTTTGTGAAATTGTTGGGCTGGGTGTTTTTGATTTGATGTTATATGCTCATCCATTGCATTCTCATTGCATTTTAACAAGGCTTCATGCATTTAGATATGTGTTTGATTATTGTTGAATGTGTGCTGGTAGGTTTGGATTAGGTTTTTACCCATGATGCAATTTAAATTTTGCACATCACATGTTCATGCACTTTTCATGCATACATCTTTCCTTTATTTTCTATCTCTTTGTTTCTAGTTGTGATTGTGTTCAGTCTCTCTCTCTCTCTCTCTCTCTCTCTCTCTTTCTCTCTCAGATAGACCGTGCTATAGCACCCAAAGCGTGTAAGTTCACTCCGACTCAGAATCCTCTTGGTTCCGAGTCTTGTTCTTTTAATCCTATCCCCCCCCTCTTCAAGTTCGGTTCTGTGATGGGAATGCCCAAAAGGACTTCTTGGAGAACTTTCAGAAACATGGCGTTCATCCGGAGCGCCATGTTATCTAGTCAGATTTTGCCGACATTCCTCTCCTCCCTGTCATTTAGACTTAGGGCTAGGAATCTCTATGTGAGAAATCCTTGAGGTGTCCCATCATGTTTATACAGGAGTTTTACTCCAATATACATGGTATCAATATCTTTGTACCTCGGTTTGCCACGACATTTCGAGGTACACATATTGTAGTTACCTCGAATCTTATATCCAAGGTACTACATGTTACGTGGGTAGCACATCCTGACTACCCCGGTTATGAGTGTCTTAAGACTGTATCCAGAGATGAGCTTTTGTCTCACTTTTGTGAGACACCTTCCATATGGGGTGGGAAACAAAACACCCTATGCTCGGGCTTTGCAAAAGGTCCAAGGTTCCTTAACATGGTGATGACATTTACTCTTACTCCATTGTCTCACTATAACTCTATCACTAAGCCTCGTGCTCATTTTTTTTTTTATCTCTTCTTGAGGACCTCTCTATTGACTTCCCTTCTCACTTCATCACTTCTATCCTCGATGTCTATCAGGATACGGTAACCCATGATAAGCTCATCTTTCCTTCAACTATCACGCGAATCCTTCGCCACTTCTCCATCCCCATTCCTGATTCTCCTTATTTCACCACCATGGGTGTCATCAACGCCGGTTCTGTTTGACGGAGCAAGGCCCAGCTTTGACCGAAGCGACCACGGACGGAGACGACTGATCATGCAAATCCTGCAGCTCCTTCTTCTTCGGCTCCTTTTTCTTTAGCAGTTGGTGTGATCTTGGAGGCCATCATGGCGTAGGTTCAACGCATAGATGCTCGCCATGACTCTCTCACCGATGAGATGTGTCAGGTAAACACTTGTGTTGGTCGTATAGCATGACGACAGGCTCGCCTTGTTGGTTTCGCTCCCTCTCCATCTCCTTCTCCAAAGGCTTTAGCAGATAAGGATGGTGATGATGGTGATGATGAGGATGATGATGCTAGCTCTTCCAGTGATGATGAGATGACGACCTCTTGGTGACTTGCCCTTTGTCATTCGTGACAAAAAGGGGGAGTAGTTTTGTAGTTAGGGGGAGAGTTAGCATAGGATATAAGATATTTTTGTTAGGGGGAGTGTGTATACTTTTTGAGGGATGTAGTGAGGTTCTTATGTACTTTTCTTTTCTTTCTTTTACATCTTGTACACTGGTCTTATGACCATTTATTGACATACGTTGTACTTATTTTTTTTATATATATTATGATGTATGTTTTTCTTCACCTATCTCTCCATGTGTTGTTTCTTTTCTCTCTTTATACATATGTTTCTTTATGTATACAATCTTTATTTCTGTTTCACACATGATGCCTTGATGAATTTTGTTTAAGTATTTCAGAAAGACAGGTTGTGAAAGTCTACCATGCCATGAACTCTCTTCTTGCAAAGTTTTTCAAGAGTTTATATCAGGGTTAGATTTATTTTGTAAGTCAACAAGTGGTTATGAGTTTAATGATTTAAGACTTCTTTCATGATTCATTTGTTTGTTATGGTTTTGTCACAGATTGCCCAAGGGGAAGATTGTTAGGGACATATTTATGTAATTGGCTAATGTTTTGACAAAACGCACTTTACTTGTAATTGGGTAGATCTAGGATGAGTTTAGTACTTCAAGAAACAAGTGTTCATGTTTAGTATTGAAGCCATGCAAATCTGACCAAGAAACAAGTGAAGAATGTGTTGCTCATTAAAACTCGACAAAAATCTCGACAGAATCCTTTATATCGAGAATTATTGCTGAATCTTGACAAAAGCTCGACACAAGCTGTATTTGTCGAGAATTACGAAATTAGAAATTCCAGATCTGATTACACACATATCCTTGAGTATTTGTGTAGGGTTTATTTTCTCACAACCCTAGACATATATAAGGATTATTTTAAAGGCCGTCACAAGGTGGTTGCAATTGTTGTTACATGCATTGTGTGACTGGAGACAAAAATTGCCTTAGTTCATCATATTCTCTGTAGAAGTTATTGTGTCTTTACGTCAAGGGTTTTGTGACTTGATTTTCATTGTTGATGAACTGAAGAACTTTGTAGCCAACAATCCTTCTCAAGTTGGTGTGTTAGTCATGTACTGGGTTCCGTGCATCATTGGTTAGTTACGTACTGAGATTTGTGCATTAAACGGAGAGATTGCCGCTACAATATAAGTCCAATTGGGTATTGGGGTAAGGGTTCAACTGTAAGTTGATATTAGGTACTAGGATTCATTTTACTTGTAATCGCTTGTTATTGATAATAGTGGATTTTCGGGAGTGGTGTCCTTAAATTCACCTGGTGGGATTTTGCCTTGGCGGTTTTTCCCATTTGTAAATAACTTGTGTTAAACTTATTTTTCGCTACATTTATCTTAGTTGGTGATTTGTTTGTGTTACCACGCTATTGCATTTTAAACTGACTTAATTAATTAACTTGGGTAATTAATTAATTAATTTGCCATAGGGGTCAATACATTTTTGGCCCATCAAAGTGCTTGTAAGTTTACTATATTTAAACAACCAATCAACCAATATGATTTTATCTTCCAATTAAAACTTAACTATTCTTTTTGTTGACCAACTAAATTTAATCTTGGATTATCCTAAGCATGCATGCCTATGGTACGATCATGGATCAACCAATCATATTCAGGCATTAATAAAACAATGATCCTTGCAGTGTTTTGAACACGAAAGACCAAATTAATCTTGCAAGATCTTATGAATATTATAGGTAGGGCTGTCCACGGGTCGGGTTGGGTTGGTTTTGGACCCAACCTGGACTCGACCCGTCGGCATCGGGTGGAGGGGCGGAGGAACCCGAAACCAATTGTCGAAAAAATCGGTCGAGTCGGTTTCGGGTGAGGGTGAGTGTCGGTCGGGCCGGTCGGTTGTCGGAATAAAAAAAGGGCATCGAAATCTGGAAAAAAGTGTCGCCGAAATCTGGAAAAATCAGCTGCAATCTGGAAAAAATCGCCGAAAACTGGAAAAACCTGCCAGAATTTTGCCGAAATCTGCATTTTTCGCTAAAAATTGTTTGGATTTTTCCGGATCTGGCTAAATCCTACCAGATTTAGCCGGATCTGGTCGAGATCTCGACAGATTTGGTCGAGATGTTGTCGGATCTGGTCGAGATATCGCTTGATCTCACTTGTTCTTGAAGGATTTGGCCGGATTTTTTTCAGCTCTGGTCGGGTTCGGGTTGCTCAGGTTTTGGAGATGCAAACCCGCCACTCGACCCGCAGGTGTCGGTTTTTGAAAACGGAGACCCGTCGCTGATCGACTAGACCTTCAGTTCGAGTCGGAATCGGGTCAGCGTCGGGCGGTTTGGCCGAGTTGACGGGTTTCGGTCAGGTCTGGACAACCCTAATTATAGGGCTTTAGAAACTATTTGGAACGATACTATTTTGTCAAATATTTTACAAAACAGTATTATTTAAAAAAAAATAAAAAATAAAAAACCTATATTTGCTAGACGGCAATGTCATGCAATACGTAATCCAGGTTCAAACTCATGTATGCACATTTATGCCACGTTGGTCCTAAACCTCTCAAGTTAACATTAATTAAGGTTTTTATGTTATACATGTGAGACAACGGTCAAATCAGAAATTAAGAGCGTAATCAGCACTATCTTGTTTTGATAGATATGATACCAATTGAAAAATTAAGAGTATGTTTGGTAACTGTTTTTTTTTTTTCTCTTATTTTTAGTTTTTAAAAATAATTTTTTATTTTTAAGACTAAAAAACTTGTTTGGCAATTCAAAATGAACAGAAAACAAAAATTATTCTCAAAACTCAATTTGTGAAGAAAACTGAAAACATGCAAAATGCTGTTTTTAGTTTTTAGTTTTCAAAAGTCAATGAAAACACGTATTTAATTTAATGAGTTAGCATTAGAGTTCAAATCTTAGTAGCAAAATATTTTAGTATTTTCTTTTTTTTTCTTCAAAAAACTTTTTTTTTTTTAATTTCAACTAACCAAACATGTTTTTTATTTCAAAAATATAAGAAAATTATTTTTTCTTTATAATCCTAAAAACAAGTTTTTGAAAATAAAAAATAAAAACGGTTAAATATAACCTAAGGTTTTTTTTTTGGTTATCTATGTGTCACACCATGCATTAATTTAATAACGTTATTCAAGGACAAATAGGTTGATTGGTACTAAGGAATGTCGCTTTGCAGTATGACAAAGGGGGTGCCCCTTTATCAAATAAAATAATATATGTTACAAGTAGCAAGTAGGCGGTAGCGTCTGTCTATCCGACCCACTTTCCCTTTGAGACCGGCATTTCATTTGGTTGACTTAATTGGATCGAAGTTGCTGCGAATGTGTAGTATGAACTCAAATCAAAACACATGCAGTTGCAGGTGGTGTTTTTGCACTAGGTTGCTCATATTTAGCTTTTAGTTTTGGCCACAAAATTATATACGGGACTGAATAAATAAAATGACAAAGATTAAAGCATCCGTATTGAATTTGTCAATAAAAAATTGCCCAAATGCCCAATTTATGTTTCATAATATGTAAATAAACTATGAAGAGTATATAATTACTTCATGCTTGTAATTAATAGAAAATAAAATGGTTTTAAGCAAACTGACCGCCGTCTCTCTCTTGTAAAATCAAACATTTATCAAAACTGTAAACACTAGCTCTAACAATCAGGACAGTCTATATCTTTTAGCAAAGATGATCAAGTGACTTAAATCTTTCTTCCTTACCTCTTTTAGACCAAAACAATATATATTTTCAAAGTTATTGTAAAGATCAATATCTATGTCATCAATCTAATGTTTAAATTTTAAGTTTTTGTAATCTAAAATTATGCATAAAAAATAAGTTTATTGAGAAAATAATAAATAATATCCGATTTGAATGAAATTTGACGTATATGTTAAAAACATAAAGAATATGTAAAAATCTAATGGTTAGGTTTTCAAAATTTGCATCCAATAACAAGATATAAGAGGAGTTTAAAGAATTTCTCTTCAGATTAGTTTGGAGAGAGACCTTATCCTTCTCCTTCTCACTAAGAAATTCATTCCTCGCTATTACTATCATTATCACCATCCAAACTCAATTACATAAGAAAATGAACAAAGTTTAGCTACAAAATTGGTTGTAGTCTAAGGTTATAACCTTACTCAACAAAATAAATATAATTGCATATTTTAAAAATCTAATTATTGAATTGCATGTTCTTTACGCTCTTAATATATGTGTCAAATTTTGTGTCAATCGGATAATATTTACCATATGATCTATAATTTTTTATTTTATACATAATTTTAAACTATAAAAACTTGCAACTTAAATAATTTATTGATGACATAACTGTTGATCTTTAATTTTTTAGAAATTTTGCATGCAAGGAGGATATAAGAAGTAGATATAATCCAATGGTGCGTTTGTCAAAATTCACCTTCAATAAAAGTAAATATCATTCTCAAAGGAGGGAAATACTTATCATTGAGGAGACTCATTCTCCTTTAAGTTGGTTAATAAGGGCCTATTTAGATTGAGGGGAGAGGAAGGGGGAGTAGAGGAAAGTAGAGCAGAGTTGGTTGAAAATAGACTAATTTTAGGCCAATTCTACTCTACTACCCCTCACTCCCCCTTAATCCAAATGGACCATAAGGTAATTTGAACAACTCATTGTTGTGCACAGGTGGACACATCCTCTCTCTTCAAAACATTTGAAGTCTACCTCTTTCTGTCATCCAAAGCTGTAAGGCCTTAATCATACTTTTAGAATCACCTTCAAACACTACAAAGCAAAGCTTGCGATGAATTGCAAGCTTCTAGGTTAAGATAGTTGCCTGAACTTCACATTGTATAGGCTTAGAGGGTGGTCGTAGAGAGGAACGGGCAAAATGATCCTCTCTAACTTCATTTCTATAGACAACAACAATTGTGGAAGAGTGAGGGATTGCTACATCAAAGTTTATCTTTACCCAGTTAGGAGGAGGAGGAAGCCATTTGGTAGCCACGGGAGACTTTAAAGCAGACAATGCAACAATGTGATCAAAATAGGTTTTGTTTATTTTTTCAGTGGCCTTCTTTGGTACAAGGATGTGACACACAAAAGTAGTTTGGTTTTGAATCCTCCACATATTATCAAAGAGTATAGTAGTAAGCAAGGTAAACTTATTGCATTCTTCCTTTGGGACCTTCAGACTTTGAGGGGAAAATATTGCATTTCATAAGATCACTTGGTAAAAGGGACCCATTGATGTTCCAAACTGTGAGAGACCAGGTAGTGAATGGTGATTATGAAGGGGCAATGGATAAGAAGGCGCTCTAAGATTTTGAGGGTTGATTGCAAAGAACACAGTTTAGGTCCATTTTGGACCGTCTCCTATTCATTATTCAACGCTACTTTGCTGGGGAGACCATCCCAAGTAATTTTCCAAAACAAGAGTTTGAGTCTCACATGTATTTTGATTTTCTATAAGTTTTTCCGTTCTTGTTAAAATAAAGGACTAGGGTTTTTGAACTTGTATGTTTGATCCCAGAGGTAGGCGGATTTCAAGTATCCTCCCTAATGTTGGTATCAGAAACTGAAAGAACTTGATAGTAAGCACATTTCTTCACTAGTGGTTTAGTTTTCTAGATACCTTTCCAATGCAATGAACTTTGGAAAGTTTTTCCGTACAAGTATTTTGCTATAAGAATATTGACGTAAACTTTGTCTTGATTTGAGGCTTTGGACCAGCCCAACTTAACCAAAAGAGCCATGTTTGTATCCTCCATTTTCCTAATTCCAAAACCACCACAATCTTTTGGTTTGCGCATATTTGCCTAGGATGTTGGGCTATAGGAATTTGAATTTGCTGTTTTTCTGGAAGTGAAATTCCTAGAGTAATAAATTTTGGAGCTTATTACTGATTTGGAAAGTAAAAATGTGAATCCATGTATGAGGGGACTGCTGCAAGAAGAGATTTCACAAGAGTCAGCCTAGTTGCCTGTGACGGGATTTTAGGGCTTGTTTGGTTTAAAGAAAAATGTTGTGTTTTCTATATTCATCTTTTAGTTTTTTGTGGGATCCACCACAAAAATTTGGTCTGGTTTGAAATTTGTACTCAATTTTCATTTTCAGTATACAAAAAATTTGGGGTTCAAGACAGAAAATGAAAACAACTTTTGAGCATTTTCATTTTTAGTGAAAATGGATACATAACATTTTCGTAAAAAGACCAACTTTATGAGGCCCACCAATAGTGACTTGTCTCCTCAATAAAACACACACACACACACACTCTCTCTCTCTATCTCTCTCTCTCTAGTGAAATCTGATCAGACCCATGGCCGATGGTCACTGCTAGTGGCCTATTTCTGAGGTTGCTGCTTGCTTTTGGGGCTTTGTTTGTGGGCTATGTTTTGCTGAGTTTCTCTCTCTCTCTCTCTCTCTCTCTCTCTCTCTCTCCCCTTTTTCTTGTGTTGAGATTTGATGAAATTTGTTTGAATTGATGGATTTTTGGTGGAGATCTAGGCTGTGTTTGGGTTTTTCCGGTGGGATTACGGCTTGCAAAGTGGAGATCTAGGTTGGGTATTGGATTGTGACGGTGGTTCTAGTGGGTTTTGGTTTTGGTTTATTTTTGAAGTTGTGTCAACAGTTTCTAGCGGATGATAGTGACAAATGGTTTTGTTAGAAAATAAAGGGATTTGAGAAAAACAAAAACTAGTCCAAAAAATGATGCCAAACAGAAAATGAGTTGGAAACAAAAAATGAATATAGGATTTGAGAAGAGAAAATGAGTATAAAAAATGAAAAATGAAAATGAATACAAACCCATAAGTAACCAAACAGGTCCTTAGCTTTCCAAGCCTAAGCTCTAGTAGAGAAATTTTTAAAACCTCAGTGAATATTATTCTCTTGTTTCTATTGCTAATTAGGAAAAACCAAGGCAATTTACGGAGGGAGTGGATTGTTGTTGTAAAGGTTGACATGGCGTGGGAAATGGGTTGACATCTCTTGTTTATCTTTGAAACCATTTAGGTCTCCTTTATTTCTGCTCTAGAGAGTAGTTAAGACAAGAAATTAATGCCAAAAATGATTTAGGACCGCAACAAAAGTACTAAAACCTCCATTCCATTTTGTCAAAAGTTTCCCCTATCAATTTTAATCCCCATAAAACAATTTTGTCCCTTTTTGGTCATTCATGGAATTACACACACTAACCGCGTTTATACAAAATACGCAGCCGCGTGGTTTGTTGGTTGATGACGTCCTAATTTGATGAAAAATTTCGAGAACTTGATATTCATAGAGGAACCCTCAGGGTGCAATTAGTAAATTACAATTGCACTAGGGGGTGCCATTATCAAATTAGAATCTATAAATAGCGCCGGCTCTAACTATAACTTACACAAACTTTCTAAGCCATCAAGCTCCTTCAACTCTCTCATTCTTGCTCTTCTGCACTTTCCTATAAAGACATTACTACCCTCTTCTTTCTCATCATTCTATTTAGTTTTTTTCTCTTTCTTGCTTTGCTTGTCCCCTGCTTCTTTGTAGATTACCAACCTCTTCTTTCTCATCATCCTTCAACTCTCATTCTTGTTCTTCTGCACTTTCCTCTAAAAACATTACCAACCTCTTCTTTCTTATCATTCTATTCAGCTCCTTCTTCCTCTTCAGTAATCGAAGTCCCTGTTCTTTTGGCTTTCTTGCTCTGCTTGTCCCCTCCGCTTCTTTGTAGATTACCAACCACTTCTTTCTCGTGATCCTCCAACTCTCATTCTCTCTCTTCTGCACTATCCTATAAAAAAATTACCAACCTCTTCTTTCTTATCATTCTATTCAGCTTCATCTTCCTCTTCAGTAATCGAAGTTCCTGTTCTTTTGGCTTTCTTGCTCTGCTTGTCTCCTCTGCTTCTTTGTAGATTACCAACCTCTTCTTTCTCGTTATCCTTCTACTCTCATTCTTTCTCTTCTGCACTTTCCTATAAAAACATTACCAACCTCTTCTTTCTTATCATTTTATTCAGCTTCTTCTTCCTCTTCAGTAATCGAAGCTCCTGTTCTTTTTGGCTTTCTTGCTCTGCTTGTCCCCTGCTTCTTTGTAGATTACCAACCTCTTCTTTCTCGTCATCCTTCAAGTCTCATTCTTTCTCTTCTGCACTTTCCTATAAAAACATTACCAACCTCTTCTTTCTTATCACTCTATTCAGCTTCTTCTTCCTCTTCAGTAATCGAAGTTCCTGTTCTTTTGGCTTTCTTGCTCTGCTTGTCCCCTCTACTTCTTTGTAGATTACCGTCTACTATTACTTCTATGGCTTCTGCTTGTTCCAAAACCACAAGCCTCCCCCCCAAGAGAGGTCAGATTAAAGCTCAGATTTTTAGGAGCTTCGTTAAAACTGTTGTCTTTGTGGCCTTAAAGGTAGTAGAAGCAGTGAGAAGTATCACAATCATAAGAGGTGGAAGTTAAAGTGGAAGAAAACTCTGCCCCTTCAAAGCCACTGCTGCTACTATGATGAAATTATGTTGTTTTTAGATTCAGAATGAAGTCTCTGTCTTTATGTATTTAGATAGCCTTTTCTGTGGGGAAATGTTATATTACTACCAATTTACTACTGAAAAAACAAATTATAAATTAATGTGACAGTGATTTCACTCAGTTCGACAGTAACAATATAATAAACTAGACGCCAACTCATCCAATGCATAGAATAGTTAACAACAATTATGCATATGTTTATCGCAACTACAAATGTTGACATTGATTAGCAAAAGTCATGTTTTATTTTGCTCTGAACTTGTGTGTAAAGAGAAAAAGAGGCTAACAAACTTCAAGTTAAAATCCCGTTATTTTCAACCCCAAAACATCACCACTCCAATTTAAGTTTTGGTTCTCGATTTAAATTAGAAAAGCGAATTTATTCATATTCATCTAACATTGTTATCTAATAAGCATAGTTTTATCTCTGTCGAAGTCAGTAAATGTATGAGTATAATATTTCTTACTAAATACATTGCTTATCTGAGTGTACATTTAATAATATCTACAAAATTAGAAGATTATGATATCCTACCATGCAAAAGTAATTAACCACATCACTATTATATGTTTAGGCAAAAAAATAAGTAATATTCATACTTTGTCTAGGGTGAGAAGAGCACCAAAGACTAGATATGTTTAGGCATTTTAATCACCTCAATGATTCAATAAATTACTACCCAAACAAATATGCTGTTTACTAAGGAAATTAGGTCCACTCCAATTTGAAGTATGTAAAAGCCACCAGACAATGTGATCAATGCTGCCCAGTTATTCAGCATTCAGAATATGATCACAGAAGTTGGTTCAGACATCGGAGAAATAGCATCACTTCGTTGTTTACTGAAATCATGTTCGTTTTCACTCAGCCATTTTTAATTCCAAATTCTTGGACCAAAAACCGGCCAAGAATATTAACATGTGAATTCAGGGGACTTCACCCTTTACATAAATTATCAGCTGGCATGATTGCAACATTAATCATTCCTTTGACAAGTAATGGTGTGAATAACCCATAAATATTTCTCTCTATTGGAGAGTAAGTTGTGTGTGTGTGTGGCACCTGGTTAATTAAATCAGAATTAAGAGGATCCATTTCAAATCTTTCAAACATGTTGCCACTACTTTGACCCAACTCCCCCCAGAAAAAGCTGAATGTTAAAAAGGGGGTCACAAACCTTCTCACCCATGCCACTGGCGCCAAGTCAGGCTTCCCCACAATTTGACCAATCTGATTTAAACCACATATCCATATATATATATATATATATATATTGATGGGGATCAATCTAAGGCATGCTCGTCCAAGGTAGTCATCCATGACATAACCACATCCAAAAAGCCTTGAGAGGAGAGAAACCCAACAATGACATCGCGTGTATGAATAGTACCCATCCATAGGTAACAAGACCATCCAATCTTAGAATGGTCGTCCAAGACACAAGGGCATGGACCAGACAACACTTAGAAAATTTTAATAAAACTTTCTGTAAAGTTGTAATTTACAACTATGTGTTTTGTTGGCTTTAATTCCGTACCAAAGTTGATTGTAATTCTGTTCAATCTTTTGTACTCTATATTTAATGTGAGATTTCATTGTAAAGGTTGTGTGTGAGAGAGAGAGTGTGAAGACTCAAAGCAAATTGAAGACTGAAGTATTTTTGCGGGTAGCTCCCGATTAAGCATCCCGCGAAGTGATGCATGTGTCTTGCACATGACTGGAATACGAAGAGTCAGGACAGGATGAAGATAGCTAGTTTTCACGAGTATCTTGCGGGAAGGTTTTCGCGAGTATCTTGCGGGAAGGTTTTCGCGAGTATCTCGCGGGTAAGGCCTTCCCGCGAAACACTCGCGAAACATTCTGTTTTGCCAAATTGTCATTTCTAATACACACTATCTATACCCACACTATATATACCCACATTACCCACAGATGTTGAGGAGTGCTTCTGAGAGAAAACTCTAACCACAAACCTTGAGAGTGAGAGATTTTTATACCCCCATTTCTCTACACAATTGCTTGTGGATTTTCCTCAACTCTTACCTCTCCATTTCCATACCATTGAGAGGTTGATAGCCCAAACACTTACCACAACCTTTCAAAGTGTTAAGTGAGGTTTTGGTGCTGCTGGGAAGCATTGGAAGAAACCAAGCTTTGGTGAATACAATCGGGCGTATTGCGGGATCCGAAGAGCTAAACAAGACACGGTTCCGAGAACCCTTGTTGGAATAGGAGCTTGGAGGGCTTAGGTGCATCGGTTAGGCTTTGAGGGTCTCTTGCTAACTCATGTATTCCAACTGATTGTCTAGTTGATCGATTACCGCTTGGAGGACGGCGGAGAGGTTTTACGTTGAGTACTTCGGTTTCCTCTTCGATAACACATCGGCGTGTTATTTTGTGTTTACATTCTTCTTCCCTACTCTTTTACCTTTTATTTTACTGCTATGTTATAAGGATTATGGGTTAGAGTAGCTTGTTTGTTTATCCGCTCGCATTTACTCTATTCCGCACTTAGTATTAAGTTAGAGTAAAATCAATTGAGTCGTAACTTTAATTTGGGGGTCTAAATAGCTCTTGTGTTTTCACACATTTTCGAGCGTTCAATTGGTATCAAAGCGGGTACACTCGCTGTGGTTTTAATACCTGAGTGTGATCCTAGACCCCTTGGCTTGCTATGGAAAGTGATATGGCAAAGGCTAACATGAAGCGTAGAAAAGGTGTTTGTAATAATGACTCTATGAGCATATTTGGAGACTATCCTAATAATGAGCTTTTCAAGTTATTCAAATCAAAGAAACATGCTAGAATCTTTGTACACATGCTGAAATCCTTAGTTCATAGGAATCATGATATTCATAATAGCTTGTGTGAGTTGAATTCATTAATTGATAAATATAAGAGAAGGAATAGACATTTGTGTGATAAACTTGATTGTCTGAAAAGAAAGCTTCACTCATCTATGAATGAAGTAAAGAAAGATGAGTCTTGCTTTAATGGTCAAGAATGCCTATCTCATGCTTGGCTTTTTGTTCATACCGCATTGAAAGTGTTTAATTCATATTTATGGTATCTTGACAATAGTTGTTCAAGACATATAACTGGAGATAAATCTTTGTTCAAAACTCTTAAAGAGAAAGAAGATGGTTTTGTGACATTTGGAGATGGTAGTTACTCACAAGTTCTTGGAAAGGGAACTGTTGATATTCCGGGACTGCCTTTATTCACTGATGTGCTGTACATTAAAGGATTGAAAGTGGACTTGCTGAGTATCACTCAAATATGCGATGAAGACTTCTTAGTCCAATTTTCAAAGAAAGGGTGTCTAATCCTAAATGAAGAAGGTGTTCAAGTTTTGAAAGGACTTAGGACCACCGACAATTGTTATAGGGTTATTCTCAAACCAAGCATAGCATGTCGAAGTGCTCGAGTGAATCTTTTAGAGTTACGGCATCAACGCCTTGGACATGCTAATTACAAGCAAGTGGCAAAAGTCTCAAAACTTGAAGCAGTGGTAGGTTTACCAAAATTTGGAAAAATTGAGAAGAATGTTTGTGGTCCATGTCAATTACGAAAACAAACAAAGTCAACCCACCCTGAAGTAAATGTAGTTGCTACTTCTCGCCCTTTGGAGTTACTACATGTGGATCTAATGGGTCCAATGAGAACAGAAAGCATGGGTGGAAAGCGCTATATTATGGTGGTAGTTGACAATTTCTTGAGATACTCTTGGGTGGAATTTCTTAGAGAGAAGTCAGAAGCATGTGACAAGATGGAAAGGTTATGCAAGAGGCTGCAAAATGAAAAGGGAGTTCCCATAGTCAAAATCAGAAGTGATCATGGGAAGGAGTTTGAAAATGCAAAATTTGAAGCATTTTGCAATGAACACGATATCAAGAAGGAATTTTCAGCTCCAAAGACTCCACAACAGAATGGGGTGGTTGAAAGAAAGAACCAGGTGATCCAAGAGATGGCAAGAGTAATGTTACTCAACAAAAACATTCCACAGAAGTTTTGGGCTGAAGCAGTGAATACTTCGTGTCACATTGGAAATAGGATTTACTTCCGAGCATGAACAAAGAAGACATCGTATGAAATTTGGAGAAAAAAGAAGCCGAAGGTGAAATATTTCCGAATATTTGGAAGCAAGTGTTACATTCTCAATGATAAGAAGAATCCTGGAAAATTTGATGCTAAGAGTGATGAAGGGATATTCTTAGGATACTCCACAAATAGTCGAGTATATAGAGTGTACAATAAGCGCAGTAAGATGGTGATGGAATCGATAAATGTAGTCATCGATGACACCATCTCTGAAAATGATATTGATGATGATGGTGAAGGACCAAACCTTAAGAAGAATGAGGGTGATGACAACATGTCTTAAGGTGATGATGCTAAAAAAGAATCACCAGAGAAGGTGTGTACATGTGCAGATGTCTCCCACCAAGCATTCAGCATCCAATAAATCCTCCAAGCGTGCTCGCACGGATTCTGACAACTTCAAATCTGTTAAAGCAAACATGGCCTATAACAACTGCTACAAGCGAGCCACAATAATTATGGAGAGAATTGTTCAATTGGATACCCTTAAAGACACTTTCATTCCTGATGTGTTCAAGAAAAGAACATGGACGAAGCTGTTAACTCCGATGGGAAATGTGTACTCGGAAATCATTAAAGAGTTCTTTTCCAATGCTAGTGTGGACGGAGACCATATTAACTGCTGGGTAAGACACAAGGAATTTGTGATTGCAAGAGAATCAATCCAAGACTTCTTTGAAGTTCGTCCTCCTTCTCAACCAATTACCATACAATACGATGATCATTTGGAATCCATTGAGGAAATGGTAAAACTTCTTGGTGGCACACTAGGCTAGAAGTCCATGAACACAATTCCATTCAGTCCGGAGATGAGGGCTCTTGCTTATGTGATGATCCACAACTTGTATCCGGTCACCAACCTAACGACATTGTCCTGTCCAAGGACAATCTTCTTGTACGATCTCTTCACTCACAAGGAGATTGATTTGTGGACACATCTTCCATCTCTTGACCAAGAGCATTGAGAAGCAGAACTCCAAAACAGTCATGTCATTCCCCTCTCTCATTATGGCCCTCATTGCAAAGGCAAAGCTCAAACTTTCAAGCGGTCTCACTATTGTGCCTTGAGATTACCCCATTGGTGCACACACAGTAACTCGAAGCACAGCTCACATAAGAGGATCCAAAATTGGTGTCTTAAATACCAAGGGATCATGTTGAGGATGAGGGAAGAGATACAGAGGAGGAGATTGATAGATTCACTTCTGCACTAAAGACTTCAACTTAGCCATCATTTTCAGCACCAGCACGAGGACCCGACAGACTTGATCGCCTCATTGCCAGAGTAGATCAGATGTATACTATGCTAGACTCCCATGTGCAACGCACCGCGGACTAGTTTGCATACATCCAGGGTTAGATCACTGCATTATCTTCACAAATCGAGGATTTGTCCATGGAGCAGGGATTAGATTCAGAGTCCAACCAGTTCTAGCCTCTTTGGCCATTCCGGTCAAAAAGGGAGAGAAAATTTTGAGGGGGAGCTTGCACAGTTGAGGAGGAGCATAGCTTAGACCATAGATATTGGTTCATTTATGGCAGTTTAGCATTTTATGTTTGGTTCAAACTGTTTTAGTTTTTATAACTCTTGGATAGTTTTTTATTGCTTTTCTTTAAAGTTTAAGTACTCTGTTTTTATATTTCAGTTTATTATTCAGTACATGTGTTTATCTCATTGCTTTTGTAGCAATTTTTTTGTGCTTTTAAGATATTGCTAATATGTTTTAAGCACTTCACTCTTGTACCCTAGTAGGATTTTGTATCCTAGATGCAAATACTTCATGTATCTTGCATTGGTTAAGCGTTGGACATGCAAATGATACTTTGCATTGAGCTTATTAGCTTGCATGTCCGGATGTTCATTCCTTGTGTGAATGTTCATTATGGTCACTATTTATAGTGATTGTTCGTTTTTGGTCAAGCCATGCTTTATTGCTTTAATCTATATTGCTTAATCGCACTTTATTTGCTCATATACGTACCATGTATTCAACTTGCGTCCTTGTGTGAATGTTCATTATGGTCACTATTTATAGTGATTGTTCGTTTTTGGTCAAGCCATGCTTTATTACTTTAATCTATATTGCTTAATCGCATTTTATTTGCTCATATACGTACCATGTATTCAACTTGCCATAAGCTTAATGAAAGTTTTGTTAGTGTGCAAGTGTTTCAGGTTACAGATACATACATGCAAGTGCTTCACAACTTCTAGATTAGGTGTGAGTGAGTTTTGCCACTGTTCCCAAACTCACGTTTAAGTCTAGAGTCTGTTTTAGGGGTTTTGTCACGGAATAGCCAAAGGAGGAGATTGTAAAGATGTAATTTACAACTATGTGTTTTGTTGGCTTTAATTTCGTGCTAAATTTGATTGTAATTCTGTTCAATCTTTTGTACCCTGTATTTAATGTGAGATCTCATTGTAAGGGTTGTGTATGAGAGAGAGAGTGTGAAAACTCAAAGCAAATTGAAGATTGAAGTGTTTTCGAGGGTAGCTCGCGAGTAAGCATCCCGCAAAGGGATGCATGTGCCCTGCACATGACTGGAATACGAAGAGTCAGGACCTCATGGAGACAGTTGGTTTTCGCGAGTATCTCGCGGGTAAGGCCTTCTCGCAAGACACCCGCGAAACATTCTGTTTTGCCAGATTGTCATTTCCGATATACACTATCTGTATCCACACTATATATACCCACATTACCTACAGATGTTAAGGAGTGCTTCTGAGAGAAAACTCTAGCCACAAACCTTTAGAGTTAGAAATTGTTATACCCACATTTCTCTACACAATTGCTTATGGATTTTCCTCAACTCCTACCTCTCCATTTCCATACCATTGAGAGGTTGATAGCCCAAATACTTACCACACCCTTTCAGAGTGTTAAGTGAGATTTTGGTACAGCTGGGAAGTATTGGAAGAAGCCAAGCTTTGACAGATGCAATCGGGCGTATTGCGGGATCCGAAGAGCTAGACAAGACACAGTTCTGAGAAGCCTTATTGGAGTAGGTGCTTGGAGGGCTTAGGTGCATCGGGTAGATTAGGCTTGGAGGGTCTCTTTCTAACCCATATATCCCAACTAATTGTCTAGTGGATCGATTACCGCTTGGAGGGCGGTGGAGAGGTTTTACGCCGAATACTTCAGTTTCTTCTTCGATAACACATCGGCGTGTTATCTTGTGTTTGCATTCTTCTTTCCTACTCTTTTAACTTTCATTTTACTGTTGTGTTATAATGATTATGGATTAAAGTAGCTTGTTTATTTATCCGTTCGCATTTACTCTATTCCGCACTTGGTATTAAGTTAGAATAAAATCAATCGAACCGTAACTTTAATTTGGAGGTCTAAATAGCTTTTGTGTTTTCACACATTTTCGAGCATTCACCTTTGAAGAGGTTCCACACAATCGGACCATGTTACACTACTCCTAAAACGTGGAGAGGATTTCCCGTAATTCGCTCCACGTATCCCATTTTCTCTATTAACCACACACACCACCCATGATGGTGGTGGATCCGAACAAGTAAACCCACTCTTAACTCTCTATAAAAGGAGAAAGTTTCATTCAGCTGAGATAAGTTCAACTATTCACAGTATCCCATCCTTGTGCTCTAGAGAGAAAATTGAATTAACCGTCGGAGGGCTAGGTTACACTGGTTACCCTTGATAGTCTTTTCTTTCCTTTTCAGGTCCTAAAGCTATCACTATAGTCCAAAGCATTCTAACCTACTGATTTTCGTGCATCATATATATATATATATATATATATATATATATTTGAGTAAAATCCAGCAAACATATTATAAGTCCAAACTCATCAATAAACTGTAAATTTCTCCAAAACTGTTATTATTCTACATGACTAATGGGCCTATGTGTAACATGAGTATGGCCAGTACGAGAGCTCAGCAATAGACCATTACGCAGTTTCTCCTTGCTTTGGCCCATGGACTAGCTTTCTACATTTCATTTTACCAAACAGATATAGTATTTCTATGGAATATAAGATTAGTAGGCACTCTTGTCCTAAATGATGAATGATGAGGGTCAAACAAATCTGCAATTTCATTGATACAAGTAGTATTTATCTTTGTGTCTTTGTGTGCCAGAATTTGCGCGCACACATACAAGAAGAGTACAATTATACCAAGTATAAAATCGAAAAATAAATATTCCATTAGTAATAGTAATGTAAAAGAGATCTTGGCTTGGGTTTAGGAATGAATGATATTGATTGGAAACATTGATACATACCTATGTCACTTTTGCCTACGAGCAATGTAATTGGCCAATGCAACCAACGGCACCGTTTTCTGCGTATCAAACCCAGAAAGCTGATCCAGAGCCAACTTGTTCAATTTCTCCGCAAACTCCCTCGACTTTTCAACACCCATTAGCCTTGGATACGTAACTTTCCCATCCACGAAGTCCTTCCCTGTCGGTTTTCCCAATTCCTGCGACGATTTTGTTTTCCCAATTCCTGCGACGATTTTGTCACATCAAGAATGTCGTCCACTACCTGAAAACCCCACCCAACATATCTCGCGAAACTCCTAATTTTCTCAACCTCTTCATCGGACCCACCTCCCAACATAGCTCCAAGAACCACTGTTCCTTCCAGCATTGCTGCGGTCTTATGTAGATGAACGTACTCCAAATACTCCAACGTCACGTTAGTGTTGGGAAATAATCTGGTCTTTGTATCTCATACAAAAACACACGCAGCGGAAGCAACAAAATAAAACGGATCTACTTCAATCATGAATGATAAACATGTAACCATGAATTCTAGAATAAAGAAAAAGATGCGTACCTTGGTGTAGTGAAATTCAAAAACTTTGAAGATCAAACGCTCTTGGGAAGACTTTCAATCTTCACTCCAATTCCACTTGATGCCCAAGATGTGTGGTCTCTCAATTGGTAACCAAAAGGGATGATTAGAGAGTGACAAAAACTCACATATTTTTCATTTCACAATGATGTCAGACTCACCTAAAATTCTGAACGTTTTTCCCTTTTGTATCTAACCAATTATCTAATTGGGTGGGCCTTTTGGGCCTTTCCAATTGGGCTTAAATGTGTGGCTTGGAGTGGGACCAAAAGGGACCAATAAGACACTAGCTCCAATGGGCCTTGGGCTTTTCTGTCAACTCTTGACAAGTCCAAAGTTACCATTAACTATATTTAATACCACTATATAAATATAGTTGCACTCTAGGCCTTATCAATAAATTATTTCCCAAGACTTTATTGTACATTCAACTCCTTCATTAAAATATTCGTAGTAATACAAAGTCATAAATATAGACTGCCACTTTGAAGATTACTACATCTTAATCCTTGAGTACCCGGTTTAATCCTTTATGTTATTCATATATTTATGAAATCCAATTCCATAAATATATACTTTAGTAACTCCTTACTAAAGTGGTTGGGCCCAACACTCTGAATAACAAAACCCATTAAACTTATCTCAAGAGAATATTTTATATCTCCGTTAAGAGATTATGAATTCCATCTTGAGAATATATGTTCCATCAACATTAAATGCGGTTGCCCAACATACTGAGGTTTTGACCGTACTAATAGATCTCACTCCTGATATATCAAAGCAACCTACATCTCATGATCAGGTTCATTATTCTCTCAGGATTTAGAGTTGATGTAAATAGAAGTCGTGAGATTTATTATTCAATTGACAGTCATTAGGAGAATAATAAATCTCACAGTGGTCCAGTTCAATATGTCTTAACTCTTAAAACACATCAACATACCAACTAGAAATCTCCATTTCCATGATCAAGACAAATCATCGTAGTTGATATGTTATAGTCTTCGCAGATGAAATGCCCAATTTCATCACCGACTACGAACTAAATTCTGAGTTTACAAAGAACTTGTGATTTATATCTTCTGTGACTAAATCACATAAATCACATACTATGCATCTCATGGACTAAGATAATGTCCAATTAGTTCATAAATAGTCTCATATAATTAAACAACTTAATTATTCATGACATGCCAATAAATTGGATTTTAGGGCACAAACCCTAACAGTTAGACTCTCTCCGAGAACTTACATCAAACACTTGGCCTGCAACAACTCCTTGAGCTCCAATGCACCTCGCTAACTCCCCAATTCCACGGACTATTC
Organism: Quercus glauca; assembly: GCA_023736055.1. Taxonomy (NCBI): domain Eukaryota; kingdom Viridiplantae; phylum Streptophyta; class Magnoliopsida; order Fagales; family Fagaceae; genus Quercus; species Quercus glauca. The sequence continues at coordinate 23,721,209 of CM043315.1, forward strand.
TTGCTGGGAGCACGGTTGATGGTGTGCACAAGGCAATGTGCTCGAAAGCTAAGGCTAAGAGGCCATCGCCGGCGAGAATGGCGACGGCTTCGCCGAATGCCTTGTGGGTGGTGGGCTTACCACGGCGGAGATGAGCGTTGTCCATGCAAGGGAGATCGTCTTGGATGAGAGCCGCGTCGTGGATCATCTCGATGGCGCAAGCGGCGGGCATGGCCATGGATTCAGTGCCGCCGACGAGCTCGCAGGAAGCGATGCAGAAGAGTGGGCAGACTCGCTTGCCACCGGGAAGGAGGGAATAGCGCATGGCCTCGTGGAGCTCGCGGGGTTCTTTGTCTTTGAGTGAAATGGCGGCGTCCAGAGCTTCGTTGATGGATTTGATTTTCTGGGTCATGTAGGTTTCGAGACTGAAGGCTGGTTTTGACTTTGATTGTTGTTGTTGTTGGTGGTGCTGTTTTTTGAGAGTGTCGGCAGAGTCAAAGAGAGATGAGAAGGGTTGAGATTTGGATTTAGATCTGGAACAAGTTTTGACCCAAGTATGAACAACAGTCTTAAAGCTCATCTTTCTCATACTTTGGACTTTCAACTTTGAACTTTGAAGCAATTCCTTGCACAAAGACTTATTTCCTTCTGTGTTTTTTGATCTCTGTTTCCATATTCCTGTATCTTCTTCTACTTCTTTTTCTTTTTGGTGTAATGAGAGAGGCCCTGGACTCCATTGATGCGTAGTACCTCTCTGGCTTGCTGACAGTCAAGTTAAAAAATTATTATTTTCATTGATTGTACAAAAACACACACACACACAGGGATATATATATATATATAAAGAAAGAAGAGGACAACTGGACAAGATCCACGAGTCTATTAACTATCCGTCCCTTTTCTTTTAGTTGTTCATTTTTATATATATTTTTTATAGGATTTTAATTGTTCTCTTATTTCTCAAACAGGCCAATGATTTTTAATTTTTTGTGTTGTATACGGTATTCTAATATACACAAATATTTAATAATTTTTTAAAAAAAAATTATAGATATACATACAAAAGATATATTTATTATAAATTTGAAATATATGTAATTACTAATTAATTTAATAATTATTTATATAATAATATTTAACAAAGCTAACTAAATAAATCAAAATAATCTGTATTTATAATATATGCATTAAAATTAATTAAATTTAAAAGTAATAATACATAATATATAAGCCAAAATAATAATTTATTATATTTTATTCATCATCTAACTCAATGCTATCATAATATTCATCATTTTGTAAAATTATTTATTCATTAACATTTTCTTTATCATCATCAACACTTACTATATCTTTTTATTCTTTTATTTTAATAATTATTTTTGGCATTCTAACTTTTTAGACTTATGACAAAGAATAATAATAATAATAATAATAATAATAATAATTTCAATTAATAATAGAAAAGAAAATTGCAAATATGAAAGTTAAATGTGTAATCCAAATTATGTAGAAAAAGAAAGAAAAGTGGGGAAAAAGTCATGGAAATATTATTTTATTAGGTTCAATTAAGTAGTCCGATAATTTTGGGTTAAAAATTAGTCTAATAGCTTGTTAGACCCAAATGAAATTTCAAATTTTAACCAAAAAAAAATTATTTTAAACCCACTTGTTTATGTATCGTGCGATATGTATGATTCTATGATACGATATAATTTATATAATACACACCTATGTATTGTACAATTCTTGAGCACTTTTGATACATACAATACGAAATTTTTTGTACAATATATCTATCACATAAAAATAATAATAAAGGTTGATTTGTGTTTTATTTTTTGAAACTAATCTATGTTTTATTTGTTATTTGAATTTTTAGTATCTTTTTAATATATGAAATCAAACTATTACAAGTCTAATTTAGTGGAGAAATTATTAGGTTTACTAGGAAGATTGTTGAAGTGGTTTTCCTTAACTTCCCAACTAATAAAATGTAGTTATTTATGCAAATGTAACATCACTTGATAATTTTTTAATTTTTTTATTCATTGTGCTAATTCGGAAGTCCACTTACACATTTACATAAGTGGTATCGTCTCATTGGTTGGGAGGACTACTTCAATAGTCTTGCTGGTGGACCTAATAATTTCTCAACTCAGTAGGAGTTACGTCTCTCCTTTACGAGTACAACCATAATTCAAATTCTCTTATCCCATTGTCATAAATATCAAATTATATAAATAAATAATAAATAAATCAAATTGTTAATGACTATAAATGAAGCATGCCTTACCACCCACTGACCCCATTTTTTGATCCTTCTGGCTAGAAGAAGGGAAAGGATGAACTTATTCAAAATAAAAGACGATGGGGAAAGGATGAATTGCAAGGTCGATGCTTTTTTAACAGTAAGGGGCTTAGCCTGGTAATGGGCCTACTATGTCTTGAGTAAGTGGCCTGGGGAATCTTTTTCTTTTTTTTTTTTAAATTTGGGGCCCAAAGTTTTTATGGCCCCTATTTAGAAGACTACTTAGAAATTACAAAGTGTCACAGTGACGAAAATATGTACTACACAAAATCTAACTTATGAACTTCAAAACTTTTCATCAAAAAAAAAAACTTCAAAATTTTGTTGGGTTGAAATTGACCAGAATTAAAGTCAACAATTATCCATGTTGATTAATTTGTTAAATTATGCAGTGATTTAATTCAATTTATGATCAACACAACCACATTGCCAAATCTAAGTGCAAAAGAAAGTAAATTTGAATGCTAACAATATTTTCACAATGGGAAAAACTCTTAGATTACCAACTTGAATAATTCACTATAAAATATCGAAGTTACAACTACAAAGAATATAGACCCTAGTACACAAATTCCAAGTCAACCATATCATCATAAGTCACAACAGAAAAATTCAAAATATTTGTGTCTCAATCAGTTGAGTTGTATCGAATTCAAGATAGGTATCAAGATTCAATGAACCTCGACTTATCGAGTGGAGTCAAGCTTGGAATCAAGGCAACAATTCTTCCACTTTATTGAACAGATTCTTGAGCAATTTTTTTGTGTCTTCAATGTGGATTTTCAAACCAATCTTCGATACCATAAACTAACAACTCAATTACAATAAAAATGGTTTTTCACCTATCAAATGGAGTCAAGCTTGGTATTGAGGTAGCAATTTTTCCACTTTATTGAGCAGGCTCTTAAGTAGTTTTCTTGTATCTTCAATGTGGATTTTCAAACCAATCGCCGATAATATAAACTAACTACTCAATAGCAATAAAAATGCATTTTTACTTGGATTTGTCAACACATAAAAAAATTGACCTTAACAGATTAATAACATTGAAAGATGAGGGTTTGTAATTTTGTATTTTTCAGCACTTTTTTTTTCATACTTTTTTTTAAAAAAAATTGAATATAGAAAGATTTTTTTCAACAACAAAAATTACAACTAAGATGGCCAGCCTGACTTGCCCCCTTAGAACAAAATCAAAACAGGGAGGACAGCTAGCTAGATCAAAAGAGCCTACAAAATTATTCTTCAAAGACTTTGGCTAGTATATGGTTTCCCCCTCCACGTGAATACAGGCTAGTATTGAGAATCCGGACAATATCAAGGCGGCTAGCATTTACAGAGCAATGCTGTAGAAGCTGCGTGGGATTTGAGTATTTGACTAGCTGCACATAGCTTACCCACCTGTTATAACTTATCTTAGGTATGTTGGATAGAAGAAACTTTAAAATAAGGATTTCGCAGATTTGACAAATGGTGATTTTGACTTTTGAGAGTCAAATATTATTAGTTTGGGTTGACATAGCTTCCTCAAAAAAAAAAAAAAATAATAATAATAATAATAAATAAATAAATACAATTGGGTTGACATAGCTGAAATTGCAGCGAACGCCCAGGTATTGACTTAAAAACGGAGAACACGCTATTTTTTGCAAAGTGAATCACTTGTAGTTGTAGCTTGGTCCTTCATATTTAGCTTTTACTCTTTTAGGCATAAAATTTTAAGATGGTATTGAACAAATAAAAGAACAAAAATATTAAAGCTGCAGTATTCAATAGGTTAAAACACAAATACTCAATTTCTATGCTTTTTAATTTGTAACAAATGCACCCACCGGAATAAAAAGAATGAAAATGCTAATGGATGCAAGGTTTTGAAACCCAGACCGCTCAATGAACCGTAAAAAGGAGAGGTTTAAGGTTTTTGAGGTTGGACCGAGGTCGAACCGTGATGACGTCATAATTAATTTAATAATTATTTAAAATATAAATAAATATATTAAATTAGTAAAAATTGAAAATTTACATAAAAATCCAAATAAATATAGAGATCTAATAGAAATTTCACATTAAATTAATTATGAAACCCAATAAAAAATTTAATAAACATTTTCCCATGAAATTAAAATTTTTTTTTAAAAGAGTAGTAACTTAAATAGTGGGGGATATTAGCGTGTATAATGTTATATATCTTTTTTGCTATAAATGCATATAGTATTGTGTGTATTTGTTTAATCTTATAGTGTAAATCTTACATTGATTGGACAATCTTATAGTGTAAAGCAATAAATAAATTTAATAAATTAATGTAAGAATTGGTGGGTTTGTACTTTGTAGAATTAAAAATTAGACTAATCTCTAAATAAATTAACTAAGAAACAAGTCAACATCCCGTAGGAGGTCCAAAACTTCTTTTTCAATCTCGTGTGGTGTGCAAGCTTTAAGTTAAAAAAAAAAAAAAAAAAAAAAAAAACTCACAAAAATTCACAACCACAAGTCACTGTCTGGTATCCACGTGAAGAGTTTTCAAATCTCACTTTTATCTCTCCTCTCATTAGACATCATCTTCTTAGATCCTTCTTTTCTCTCTTGAAACACGGCTAGTTCAAATCTCAGTTTTTCAGTTTTTTCCAGCCGCACGGTAGCCTTTTAGCTTTGCCAGTCACATGGTAGCCATCAACAGTCGGCAAAGGGTCTACTCCGCAACAAAACGACTGGGCCTTTTCTTTTAATCCTTGTTCTCATCGTCATCTTTCATCTTCTTCTTTTTTTTTTTTTTTTTCCTCCTTTTAAAAGAGCTTAGGCTTGAACCGTGAAAACTGTGAAACTCGTTCACGGTTCTCAAACCCGGGCGGTTCGATCGAGGTTCGCATGGTCTACTGGATTTTTTTGTGTAGAACGGGTTTTAGAAGTTAAAGAACCATCTCAAGGAGCGGTTTTCGGTTAACCCTGGTCGAATCGTACGGTCCGGTTCAGGTTTAAAAACTATGAATGGATGCTCTTAAGATATTGATTAACAATCCATTTAAAAAAGTTTTTATGGGAACAAAAAAAAAAAACAATTAATATTATGACAGCTTCATTTCTCATAAAAGTGATGATAAAATTTTCCTAAAATGAATTGTTAACTATTATCCTAAGAGTACTCGTTTAAAAAGAACAAAGACATAAAGTCACAAACACAAAAGATGAATTAATTCTAAGAAGATGTTAACGGATGCTCTTAGAGTTTTGATGAACAATCCATTTAAAGAAAATTTTTATGACTATCGTGCATCTTTGGTGCGGTATAAGTGTTTATGGAGTGTGGGGAGTAAGAGCTGGAGTTTAAGTATCCAGGAGGGAGTTTCACACATATATACACTTAGATTTGGTTAGAGTAGAAATTCTATTTTGTATTAGAAAACAAAATTATGAGAAAAGAAAAAAAATTTTAATGTTTTGAAAGTTTTTTTTTCATTTCTCATAAAAATAAACTCAAAATTTTTCTAAAATGAATTGTTAACCAATTTAGCATAATCCTTAATTCTATCCTTTAAACTGCAATGCTGACGCTGTAATTGCTTGAATTTCTATACACCGTTCGTTGAACTTGAAGATAATAAAATTGACAAGGCAAAAGCGGGCGGCCTAGCCTTTCTTATGCAAATCGAAAGAATGATGATTTGACTTGACCATTTTACATTTTTGCTTGTCTTAATTAGTCCTTTTAAAACATTTTGCCTTGCCATTGGACCTTGAACGTTGGAATTGGACTATGAGTCTATTACATTTACAGCTATCAACCACTATGAATTTTATGCTTATAGTTGACCAGAGAATGGGTAATTTTTGGGTTATCCCACTCCCCAGCAGTACTCTAGGCTCTCACATACCTACATTTATCATGTATTTCTGTGGTTAAAATGTAAATAGTGTTGCAAGCATGCATAGAGAAAAGCAAAAATAGTGTTGCAAGCATGCATAGAGAAAAGCATACCTGAGATAAGTTATTCTAATTTTTTTTTTTTTTAAATTTGACAATTGCATGCAATTGGTTACTCTTTTGATGACAAAAAGAGAAATTAGAAGTAAAGAGTGGGTTTCACACATTTTTAATGGTCTGTTTAAATTGAGAGGAGAAAAAGAGTAAAGTAAAGTTTACTCAAAATTAGCATATTTTTAGTTAATTCTACTATACTTTCTCTCTCTTTCCTTCAATCCAAACAAGCCCTAAATGTTGAAAAATGTCTCTTCCAAACTCAAAATGTCTATGTGATTAAAACAAGGGATGAACGAAGGAGTCTTATTCTTGCATCCATAAAACCGTACACAATTTACAAACTTAATTTGTTTCCTACTTGGCTACGTACATATATGTGACTAGTCACTCACTGAGCACTAGTGCAACGACTGAATCACCTGTATAAGTCGTGCACAAGGACCGGATGAATGGGGCGGTGGAAAGCGCGAAGTAAGAACCATTAGGTGGCCTTAATAAGTAGCCGTGCACCACCGACGAAGGATTATTGCAATACCAAAATCCCACTCTTATATACGTATTGTGTGTGTCACATTGCTACCTGAGTCTTTGATTTTGAATACACTCATCCAAGACGTTTTTCTTTTCTTTTTCTTTTTTCTTTTTTTCAAATAAACTGAAAAGAAAAAAGAAATCAAAGTTAGGAGACAACAATGGTGGTCCCGGAGAAGAAGACACTTCAGTGTTAGTTGGACAAAAAAGTGAAGGGGGTAAGTAAGTGGTGTGAATACGAGTACTACGTGTAATTAGCCCATTTGTTTGTTCTCCTTAATAATAATTTCATTCTTAACTAGAAAAAGAAAGAAAGAGATAGAAGTACAATCAGATGGTTCTTATCCCATAACATTAGAAAAATGACAGGATTACACGTTTTTGTGCCAGACTTGACACAATTCTAATATGTAAGATTACGAGTAATGAAGAAAAAAATAAATAAATTCACGTAAAATAAATAATAAACAATTAATCATAATAAGTCATACAAAATAATTATAAAAAAAAGGTGCATGCGTCATAGAATTGTCACAGCATTAGTCACAACAAATGCTAAAATAAAAATAGTCACAATAATATTATAGCAAATTACCAATCAAGCACACCTAAAAGTTTGATAAATGTGATAACCCCATCGAGAAAGCCAAAAATGGCCCTTAATTGCTAATCGGAAAGCAGGAGTTAATAGATAAATACTTGTAAATTCACTAAGTGGGGTGCCACTATCAAAGTTGAGGTCCTATAAATAGTGCAGCCCTCACTCATACCGAAACCGCTCAATACTGCTTTCGCAAGGAGAGCTTCTCAAGCCTCCTGAACTCTGTCTGCTTCATTGCAGAATTGGGAGTTCTCAGCTCACACCCTCATACCCTTTCTCTGCACCTTTCTTAAGAAACTTTACTGCCTGCATCTTCTTTCTTATCATTTTGTACAATAACATCTCCTCCCTCCTCTTCCTCAACTTCTTCTTTCTCTTCTGTAATCAAAACTTGGTCTTTTTGTTTCTTTACACAACTTCATCTGCTTTTTGACTTATGGAGTCTGATTCCTCCAATACCCAGAAGAAGAAAACAACTAGCTTTCCCCCTCAGAGAGGTCAGGTAAAAGCTCAGATTTTTGAGAGCTTGGCCAACACCTTTACTTCAATGGTCTCTAAGGTGGGAGAAGTAGTTGCAAAGATCAGAGGAGAAGGTGGAAGTGAGGGAAACTCTGACTCTTCAACCCCACCTCGGAGCTCCTTCAATTCTGATGGGAATTCTGATATCTCCTAGACATGATCATCAAGTGTCTAAACACCAAAGTGACGCACTATCTTCTTTTCAGTTATTTGAATGGAGATAGTATATACTTAGGCAGCCTTTTTCGTTTATCATAACTTGGAGAAGGCTGCCCCATATATAGAAGCTATATGTAATTCTATTATTTTAGGTTCGGGATAAAGCTTCAATCTTCTTGTGTTTTATATATATAGCGGTTGGTGTGGTTTATTAAAGATGTAAGAATATAGACGGGTTGTTGGGTTTGTACCTACAGGACTCATATTTTTGCGAGTTTCTGCTGGGGAATAATCCATCTAACTTTAGTTGTAATGTCTGATTTTGAGTTCTTATGTTATAGAGAAGAGGGAGAGAAGGAAAAAGTAAGAAACCCTCTTCTGTTTGTTGTTTACAGAGTCTTATAGATATAAAGAAGATGATGAAATTGTATCTTTGCTTGTAATTTTTATAATTTAGTGGCAATATATTTTATGTTTGCGTTTAGTTTGTGTTTGTCCTAATTTATTCACTTGATGTTAAATGATGCATTTTCTTTTAATTTGAGATATTTTTGGTAAGTAAATCCGAGATTTTTCCTCTCTTTCTTCCTTAAATATTGGATAATTCTTGTCTTTTTAGTATGTGGCTTTTAGTTGATAAACTTTCCAGGCAATATATAATCTTTATAAATTATTATAGTCTCTAATGTTTTACTTTGGTCTTTCCTTCCTCAATTGATTGTCCCTTGTTTTGCAAGTAATAAGAAATAGAAAAAGATAAAATGGCATAAACTTTTTGAAAATACTATGTTTATTTTATTTTTATTTTTATTTTTATTTTTTTTAGAAAGTTGAAAATACCATGTTTAGGGCAGCCTTTTCAAAGCAGTGGCCCATTTTTGGTTCGATTAACTTGATCCTAAACATTCTTGGCTTGTGAATTAATCCATGCCGCATTTGGAAGTGGGAAAAACCGAAAAAGTACAAGAAGATTTTGAGACTGTTTGTGCTGAATCTGAAAATGGCTTTATTTTGGTTCATAGGTGCAGTTTTAGGTCCACAAGAAATTAAATAAAACACACTACTCCAATCACTTCCTTGGAATCATTCCCAAAATAGGTTTGATTGTCTCCCAAAATAAGTTCATGAAGAACAAAAAGAAACCTGGTGGACCTTTCCTAGGTGGTGCTATGTTGGTCCAAGTTTGATGCTAGGATTTGGACTAGTAAAAAAATCATATTAACAATGCATTTTATTAAGAACAACATATTAAAAAGACTTACTACAAAGTAAAATTAAAAATTTTGTTTGGAGAGCTTGTCAGAACATCCTCCCTACAAAGTCCAATTTGTGCCGACGACAGGTGATTAACTCTGATACTTGTGAGCAATGTGATAAATGCAGTGAGACAACAGACCATGTTCTACTCCACTGTGATTTTTCTTCAGCAGTTTGGGCAGCCTGTGGTTTGGTGGTGGATAGGGAACGTGCTTTTGTGGACTTGCTATGGAAGTTGAGAAATGATTCGGGACAAGCTGGAGTTAACTTTACTCACTTTATGGCTATTGCGTGGAACGTATGGAGAAATAGGAATGGAGTTCGACATGGAGATGCCCCAAAAACAGTGCAGAAATTGATCTTGGAAGCAACTCAGTTGGTTACAGAATACCAAGCTCTTTAGGATTGTCCCATCTCAACAAACAATATTTTCCCTACTCAATGGTCTCCCCCTGTGTCAGGTGCTTTCAAAGCAAACGTGGATGGGGCTGTTTTCAATGATCTTTCCTCTGCTGGTATAGGTGTGGTACTTCGGGATGGCAAGGGTCGTGTGGCTGGAGCTTTGAGCCAAAAGATCTATGCCCCATTGGGACCTTTGGGGGCTGAAGCAAAGGCAATGGAGGCTGCGGTGCTCTTCGCTAGAGATATGGGAATACAAGATATTGAATTTGAGGGAAATTCTATACAAGTCTGCAATTTTTTGAGGGGATGTTCTTTAGCCCCACCTGATGTGGCCAACGTCCTAGAGGGCATCCTTTCCCAACTTCAGTTTTTCCGTAGCTTTGCTTTTTCTCACATTAGAAAGGTGGGCAACAAGCCTGCGCACTTGTTAGCGCAACATGCTAAGTATGTTATTGATTTTGAGGCTTGGGTTGAGGAAACCCCCAGTTTCTTAGAAGCTGCCATTGCCTCTGATGCAACCGTTTGTAACTGAGTTTTGTTCCGTTAATGTTATGAAGCTGTGGTTTTCTTATAAAAAAAAAAGACTTACTTTTATGTGTGAACTGAATAATTGAACCAAACTACAAGATCCGGGTATCTTACTCTCAAGATAATGGCTGTCTGAGTGAGCAATTTCCCACATAAAACCTTATCATCTATTCATATGTGTGTTTGGGTCACTCACACTTTGTTGACGGATATAATGATATATATCACGCACCATGTGAGGAAAGCGCACTCATTTTCTTTCTTCTCCAATTCTTATTCACCCAAATCTTTCGAAAAGATGCTTCCAATCATTCACACCTAATCCAGCAATAAAAAAAAAAAAGGTTATTGAAAAGCTTCCAAAATCCATAGACTTGGGCAGAAGGGGTCAACGGATCTGACGGTGCAGGTATTATAGCCAATTTGGGCAAAGGTCTAGGTGGCCTTCACCCAACCCCACTTTGCCAACAAGACCAAGACTTCAAAAGGTTTAAATGCATATTACCATTGACTATGGTATTTATATTTCGCATAATATGACACCTTAAATTCAACTTGTTAACTTCATGAGAAGAATGAGGGTTTGACCATATCCAAACATAAAAACTAGGGTTTGAATTTCCTCTTTCCCATTATTATACAACCATCGAAATATCAAAATAAGAAAATAAAAATAAGAATTAAAGTGTCACATAATTAACACCCTACCATCCAAATTAGGATTACATTTAAAGGGCAATTTCCTTGAATCAGTAAGTTGGGAAATGAAGGTGCTGAAAAAAAAAAAAAAGGTAAAATGTAATTTTAGATAAAGAAGTCAACGAGTCAAGTAGGTCAAAACTAAATATTAAAAGTTTAAAATTGTTCATTTAATTTTATTTCAAACATGAGTTGAGTTGGAACTCATCAACAAGCTATACGCTATATTTGTCCAAACTTAGTTCATTTTTCTTGTAGAACAAGCTCGAACTTGTTCACAAGTTAATTGATTAACTTATTCTTTTTTTATATATAGAAAACACTTCGACTAATTTTTTTTTTATATCTTCACGAATCTATTATAATAATTAATAACTAAATTCTTCGACTAATTTTTTTTTTTATATCTTCACGAATCTATTATAATAATTAATAACTAAATTGTAGGTGAAATTATATTATTTGAGTTAATTAGATAGAATGATTTTCGACTATAAAGTTATAAAAATTAGATTCATCAATCTTATATTGTTAAATTATAATAAATTATCAATAAATTACAAATAATAATTTGATATCTTATTTCCAAACTTACACAATCCAATGTCAAGTTAATAAGAGTAAATTTTTAAGGGAAAAGTTAATGGATATTCTAAGAGCCTTGGTTTAGAAAATATTTTAAAAAAATATTTTACTAGAAAAAAAAAGTATCTAATTTTTTTGACAATTTTTTAAGTTTTCTATGAAAGTAATATTAAATCTTTCCTGAAATTGTCTATTAACAAAAGCCGTAAAAGTACCTAATTTTTTTGACAATTTTTTAAGTTTTCTATGAAACTAATATTAAATCTTTCCTGAAATTGTCTATTAACAAAAGCCCTAAAGCCACTCATTAACCAGATCCTATTTTTAAACTTGTACACATATAAACATATAATATTATATTACATAAATTGAGTTGCATAATCATAAATTTGTTAACAAATATATTATTATGTTTGACCTTGGGTTGTTTTATTATTAAGGCTAAACTTGAACTTGAACTTGAGCTTGACTTGTTTGCTAAATAAATAAGCATAATAAGCTTTTTTGAGCCAAACTCGAGTGGTTAAACAACTAAGTTGATTTACAGCTCTAATTCTTGAAAACAAATGTAAACAAAATTAAAAAAATTCTCTTATGAACTGTTATTAAGATTAAAGATCCAGCATTAATTTTCGCTTGGGGCTTTTAGCCCTTCCTTATATTTGTAATTTCCTAAATAGGGAAAAAATCCTAAGAGAATTGCAAACACAACTATGAGGTTAGTATCTTAAAATTAAATCAAATTGTTGTTAAGGTTTGGCTGTTGGTGTCGCTAGTTAGGTATTTGACCATATTTGGGTTTTTGAGGATAAGTCATGGCAATTATGATTGAGTGGTGACTGTGACGGTGGTTTACTGATAAGGGATGAGGTTGTGTTGGGGAAATAACACTTTGGAGAGCCTCCAACGTAATTAAGTGCTCAATTGGAGCCTCCCCAAGGTATTTTCTTCCAACAAGTGGTATTGAAATCTAGGATGGTGTGTAGCAAGATGGCAAGTTGTTTAGAGTCACTTTCACAGATGGCCCACACAAATGATCTTTAAAAAAAAAAATTTTTTAAAGAGGAAAATTATGATTTGTCTAAGTGTCGTTTGGTCCTATCACAATTTAGTCCTAAACTCTCAATTGTAATATTTGACTCCCTAATGTTTGGACTAATTGAAATCATTAGGGTTTCATACAAAGTATCCCTAACAATTTCATTTTAATCCACACTTTAGGAATCAAAATGAACAATTGAAAAAACTTGGGGAACTAAATTGTTATTGGGTCAAACCAAAACCACAAGAAAATAATTTGTTTGTCTAAAAAATGCAAATAAGATAATTTGGATGGCATCCTAACAGTTTCATTTTAATCTACTTTATAAGGTCAATTATAGTAATTGAAAGTTTGTGAAATGAATTGTGACTAACCAAACCATAATGGAATAAATTTTAAGTTATCCAAAAAAATATATTTTTTTTAGAGAGTTTCAACCTATGACGTTCACTCCTGATAATAACTCTTATTTATCAGACCAAGAAACTAAGGATGGTCCCAAAATTTTAAATAATGATATACTATAGCTTTCAAATAGCAATAAAATTGTTATATATCAGTAAATATTTTTTTTCTTAATTATATAATTTTCATAAGAGAGTCTAAAGGTTTTTATATTCATTTGAATTGAGTCACACAATCCTATTAATGATTAGTTGTATATACCCATTACTTAAAGGGCACCAAAAAAATTATAATAAATACATAGTTATTCTAACAACTCTTTAAACATTAAAGGGAGGGGAAGAAAAGCTTTTTTTTTTTTGCTTCCTCCTTGTAATAATAATAGTTGATTAAAGATAAGTTCAAAATATTGAATCTTGTTGTCGATCTTGACTCGTGTTTGAGTTATGCCCCCTTCCTCTCGTGTTGCTCTTAATGAGGAAATGTTATAATTTTTCCAACACTTGTTGTCTAGAATGGCAAAGGGTCATTTAGCAATGACAATCCTCATTTGAGATGTAAATGGCAAATATGGTAGTATGCATTTAATCAAAATATATAGTTCTTCTGGAAGCCACGGTAAACATAGCGTAAGTCCCAAGTGTTATATAATATTAATTTTTAAGTGTGCTTTTTGCATCTTTATAGAAAATTCCATCCACCTCAGCACCCAACAGCTAGCCTAGCCTTCCTTGGTCGGTTCTGTGATCCTAATGCTGTGTGTAAGTTGTGAGAGTCAATATTCAATTCGTAACTTAATAGTCATAAATAAGTCTTCTTCGTTGGTAGTCTTTGGTTGGCACTGTGTTCCTATGCTATCCAAAGTTGTTCCTCAAAAAAAAAAAAAAAAAAAAAAAAAAAAAAAAAATGCTATCCAAAGTTGTTAAACTTTTATGCTTTATGACTTTTTACTTTTTTGCGTGATGAATGTTTGCATGAAATCGCAAGCAGCTCCACATCACGATAGTAGTTGTGAGATATAGTAGAATTATTTAGAAATAATATTTGATTATTTATTTATCTTTTTTTTTTTAAAAAAAAGAAGAAGAAGAAATCTTCTCACTGCCTCTCACCCTCACTCTCACCCTTACCAAGTCATATTGCACCACCCGTGCACTTCTAGTACTTTAAAGTCTCTTTCACCTTCAACTAGTAAAATCATTAATAGTTAAATAAGAGATTTAAAGCTCAATCACCGTCTATATAAAAAATTAATTAGTATCTTGATTTGAAAAGTTAAAACCCAAATGATGTGGAGCTGCTTGCAATTCCATGCAAACATTTGTCACGCAAAAAAGTAAAAAGTGATAAGCATATAAAAGTTGAACAACTTTGGGTAGCATTTTTTTTTTTTTTATTTTGAGGAACAATTTTGGATAGCATTTAGGGACACAGTGGCAACCAAAGACTACCAACGAAGAAGACTTATGACTATTAAGTTACGACGAATTGAATATTGACTCTTACAACTTACACACAGCATTTAGGATCACAGAACCGACCAAGGAAGGCTAGGCTGGCTGTTGGGTGCTGAGGTAGATGGAATATTCTATAAAGATGCAAAAAGCACACTTAAAAATTAATATTATATAACACTTGGGACACGCGCTATGTTTACCGTGGCTTCCAGAAGAACTATATATTTTGATTAAATGCATACTACCATATTTGCCATTTACATCTCAAATGAGGATTGTCATTGCAAAATGACCCTTTGCCATTGTAGACAACAAGTGTTGGAAAAATTATAAAATTTCCTCATTAAGATCAACACGAGAGGAAGGGGGCATAACTCAAACACGAGTCAAGATTCAATATTTTGAACTGATCTTTAATCAACTATTATTATTACAGGGAGGAAGCAAAAAAAAAAAAAAAAAAAAGCTTTTTTTCCCCTCCCTTTAATGTTTAAAGAGTTGTTAGAATAACTATGTATTTATTATAATTTTTTTAGTGCCCTTTAAGTAATGGGTATATACAACTAATCGTTAATAGGATTGTGTGACTCAATTCAAATGAATATAAAAACCTTTAGTCTCTCTTATGAAAATTATGTAGTTAAGAAAAAAAATATTTATTGATATATAACAATTTTATTGCTATTTGAAAGCTATAGTATATCATTATTTAAAATTTTGGGACCGTCCTTGCATTTAATGATCATAAGTGGTATTAAATTTAGGTGAGAATTTTAATATGTGAATAATTACTTTTTTTTAATTTGACTAATTATTTATATTTTTATGATAAAAAATGTGTTTAATTTTAAATGCATCTATACGAATGCATGTGTTACATGCTATTTTTTTTTTAATAATTTGACTAATTATTTATATTTTTATAATAAAAATTATATTTAATTTTAAATGTATCTATACGTACGCATGTATTACATGCTATTTTTTTTTCTAATTATTTGACTAATTATTTATATTTTAATAATAAAAATTGTGTTTAATTTTATATGTATCTATGCGTTTGCATAGGTTACATGCTAGTAACACTAATTTCTTAGCAAAAACCCAACTTTGGCAATTGAGTATTTGTATTTACTTGCAAGTTTAGAATTGATGAAAGTAATTACCTTTTTGGTAACTATTGTGAGAAAAAACAGCGCACATTTTTTTGAATGGCCAATTGCAAATAATTGTTCGGAGGATTTCAATCTGGCCAATGGATCCAAAATTAATGGAAGCTAATTCAACAGTTGACAAATTTAGAATCTGTCTTGTTGTCTCGATAAATTTAAAGCAATTTTGTACCATTTTGTTGCTTTCGTTTTTTGTTTTTGGCTCGTAACGTTGCCCTTTGCAAGTCTTCCCAAATTTGTAAGCTTAAGCAGTAAGCACTAGTGCACTATTTAGCAGATTCAAATGGTGGCTGTTGTTGAAAGTGGTATGTACTATACTGTGACATTGCTCTCTTAAGAAAAGCCGCACCAATCATACATTGGCTCTTTCATTACTGGCAACAAGTTACTTTCTCTGTTAGCCTGTACATTATCCTTTTTCTATCAATTGTGGGCTATACTCACAACCTCAAAAATCAAAATTGACAATGCTGCCTATTCACTATTCAGTACACTTTACGACCTATCTGCTTTGCCATTCGTTCACTAAACCATCTATTGTAGCCGGAGGGCCCTCCAAAAGAACACTGCCTATTTTCTCCTTCTAATTGATTTTATTCTTATTTTGAAATGACGCGTTTATGGATAAAATTGCTATAAAAGAGACAAAAAAAAAAAATTGTCCAAAAAAAGAAGAAAATCGTAACAACAACTTTTGAAATCACGTGATTGGAAAATGAAGGACACCCGTAACGAATTTGAAAACGCGTGTTTTCAAAGCAATTATTGCATTTTGTGGATGCATTTGTCGAAGTGCTATTTACCAAAAAGCCTTCACTAATCTGGAAAAAAAAAAAAAAAAAAAATTAATGCCGAAATAAAAGATAATTAAACTGCCCAAAAGCCACCTTATACTGTAAATTCAGCATTGAACTTGTTGAATTACAACTGCCTTCATTTTGTGTCATGTTTTGTAAATGCCTGCCCAAAACTTTCATTTAAGAATCGACTACTTGGCTACTCCACATTTTAATGTTTAATGTTGGAAGCTAATATATTTATCCTCAAAAGGATTAGATATTTCAACAAATAAAGGATAATTTATTTGTTTTTTATTTAGTTTGTTATAACAATGAGGGAGGCGTGTTTTGAACCTTAAACATTTTTGTTAGAAACACTGAAAAGTGCTAGTTAATATATATCTTTATAAATAAACGGTTTTTAAAATTTTTATTATAATTAATATATTTATAGTTTTTCATTGTATGATTTTATTGTAATTAGTCTTCTCTCAAAATAAAATATATAGTTTGATCGAAAACTTGAAATTTTTTTATGCAATTATGCCATGTACTTGAAGGATTAATTATATTATCTTTTATTTTTAAATCATGTAATATGTTTAAAAATTATTTCAATTTTATTAGATAATTTTTTAATCAATTACTAATTTTTACAAATATATTAAATTTATTTGTATTCATTTAATATTAAAAAAATTATCAACTAAAATGTAAATGCTTTATAAACATATTACATGAGTTAAAAAAAATATAGTTTATACTTCGAGTACATGGCATAGTTGCATAAACAAACAAATGATTTCAAATTTTTGAACTAATAAATGAATAATTACAATAAAATTGTAAAGACTCAAATGAAAAGCCCAGGTCCATGTAGAATACTGGCTCCCAGTTCTTCAAGCTTAGTAGAATAAATTTGTTAGAGAGTAGATTTTCAAGTCAATTGCAATGCTAAGAAAATCACAAGCTTGGGAACAATAGGACTAAAACATTTAATATGAATGAAAGAAGCTCCAATTTAATGTAAACTCTTCCCCAGGCAAGTCCGAAAATGAATTGCTCATTAACAGTCAAGGCAAATATTTTTACAGTATGATCTTTAATTCTCTCTCTCTTTTCCCTTATATAGTCCATTCCATTACATCTCAGCCCTCCATCTGTATGTCTCCAAGGAGTAATCTGGATGCTTTTTCCATCAGAGCCCTTCTAGAGGTGGTAGAGAGAGTTATGAGCTGTGGAGTCACTATTCAGGTGTCTTTTCCTCATAAATGCGACAAGTTCAATTGGTGCAGAACATTAAATGTGGAGGTGATAGCTACCTTCCCAGATATTTCTCTTTCCATTACTTGCACGACTCTGGTGTCTTCCATAGAGCTTTACTTTATGGTGCAAGGAGTTACATAAGGTACTCCTGAGGTGCATTTACTCCTCGGGCTCCCCAGTCGACGGGCTAGCTAGCCTTCTTTCTTCGGACCTCTTATTCTCAATTTTAGTCTGGCTCTGAGTGATCTCGACATCTTCCCTCCTCGGTCTTAGCCCACGTGTCAAAGTTCGGTTGACACATGTGTGGGCCTTTGATCATCCTCGGGCAGGGACTATGGGCCTTTGAATATCTTCGGATCATTTGCTCCCACAAAAATCGTACAATAAAAAACTATAAATATATTAATCATAATAAAAATTAAAATGAAAGCTTATTCATTTTATTGATATATGCTAACTAGTATTTCTTGGTATTTTTAAGGAAAACATTCAAAGTTCAAATCTAACATCTCTCATTGTTATAACTATCGAAAATTTGAACTTATACTTTATTTGTTGAAATATCTAATCCTTTTAAGAAGAAATACATTAGCTTCTATTAAGTTTTAGAGCCCTGAAAAACATAGTTTGGTTAACCTAATTTAATAACCAAGTTGTTACTTATGTCAATTATGTAGATATAAGTTAAACAATAATAAATCATATCATGTACAACAAAAAAGTAAATAACTCAATGATGTGAGAACCCAAGAAAACCAGTGAAACAACTCGTTTCAAGGTAAAAAAAAAAAAAAACTAAGGGTAACTACCCCAAGAGAACAATCCACTATATCAAGTTGAGATTTATAGTTTAGAATATCAATTTGTAGTAAATCTAATGCAGTTACCAAACTGGGCTCTGAATCCATACACTTCCTTGATCTGGATCTTGTTCTCACATGAACCACATGTTCACGCTTTAGATCTCACACATAGACTTCCAATGTATGACTCCAAGACCACCTTTGATGACTAGTGATGACAGTAACTTCTACAATATCGGATTTTGAGTTTCTTCAAAGAAAATTGCCAGTAGAAAATTTGAGAAAGCTTTGGCTAAAGAAACCCTAGATCTAAAAAAGAAGGCACAAGAAGCACTCTTCTCTCATTATTTAAAACGTGCCATAGGGTTTCCTTTAAATACTATGTGAATTAGATTTGAAACCCTAATCAATTAATGGGCTTAATGGGCTGATAGGCTTCATTTAAAATTCTGCAAAAACGCATCTTGATCGGTCAAACCACAGTCTTGATCGATCGAACCTGGCATGTTTTGAATTCCCTAAACCTGCAGCTTCCTTGTTCTTGTATTCAGACTTATAGCACCTTAAGTATTGTTTAATATACCCTATAGAATCTAAAATCTATATCTAGACAAGTTTATCTTCATAGTTTGCCAATTGTTTTAAATTTTTAGAACTTAACAGCTTCCAATCAACAATATCTAATCCTTTTAAGAAGAAATATATTAGCTTCCAACTTAGTGGTTGGTTCTTAAATGAAAGTTTTTCCTCTAAGGAGGAGTTTGAAGACTTGTCAAGCGCGCCTATTTTGGGCATGGACAAAGACAACTTCTTCTTCTTTAATTACTATTATTATTATTATTATCTCCCCTCTCTTTTGCTTGGTAATATCTTTTGCCTGGTAATTACTTCTCTCGTTACTCCTATCATATAGAACCAAAAAACTTAGCTATTACTAATATTTTGCCAAAAAAAACTCAACATAAACGAATAATTTCCTATTACAACCTCAAATTTGATTCAAATTTAATGAAAACATGAATTTACCTCAACAAATGTGCCACAAATGCATTTGAGTTTTTATTTATTTATTTAGAGAGTTTCAATTAATGACATCCTCTCTTGATGACAGCTCTTTATTATCATATTAAGACACCAATCATTTTTGGTGTAGACGGTGATTGAATTTTAGATTTCTTATTTAACCATTAAAGATTTTACCCTTTGAGGGTGAAAGAGACTTTAAGGTACTAGAAGTGCACGGGTGGTGCAATGTGACTTGGTGAGGGTGAGAGAGAGTGAGAAGATTTCTTCTTCTTAAAAAAAGAAAAAAAGAAAAAAAAATAATCAAATATTATTTTTAAATTATTCTATTATATCACAACTACTATTTTTTACTAAACGAAATTTAATTAGTTGTATGAACGATATAGCATGTTTTATTGGACCAAATGTAATAATTTTAAGTTTATTAGGCACTTAAGGCTACCTCAATAATAGATATGGACAAAATGACTCAAATCAAAATATTATATAATGTTAGGGGTTCAAATAAAAAATTTTAAAATTTACAGAACAAAATTAAAATGGCCGCAAACTTGAAAGGCTGAAATTTACATTTATTTTGTTGATAATCGGATAATTATAATAGAAATGAGGAATTTAAACCATAAATGTCTTATACGTCACTAGGAGTTGTCAATCAATTGAACTACAAGATTCTTAGTTTTATAATTTACAATTTAGTCTTTCATTTTCAAGATAAAGTTTTTATATCTATCATATGTAAAATGACTAATATGTCTTTTAAGCCAATTTTTTTTTTCTAAAATTCAATTGTCCCATAAATGAAATGGCATATTTAGGTGGCGTTTGGTACAGGGGAATCCACATTACTCTTGGCATCCAGATTCTTAGGAATGAATCACATTCCTAGGAATGTAGTTATTCCTATGTTTGGTTTCATTGGGAATCTCTTAAAATTCCTAGGAATGTGAGATGATAATGTTTGGTTTATTCTTAGAAATCTTAAATGAATTATTTATTTTTCCTACTCTATCCTTAGATTTGAATGTGAACTACCAAGTCCTTTAAAAAAAATATTCCTCTAAATAAATAATGAAAAACCAAATATAAACTATTAATTATGACAAATTCATTAAAATTGTAGTCTAACATTTCAAAATGACAAGTACAACACAAAAATAACAATTTCAATTCTCAAATGCTTTATTCTTAATAATAATTTTTAAAAGAATTTAATCCATAATGGAGAGTCCCCTTCAAACTTTTTTTTTTCCACACGTGAAACCTAAATAAAACTTTGTTAAAAAATATATCAACAGAGTTGTCTATCTTGTTTATATTATTTTGGCAGGAAAAGATAAAGACAAGAGAAAAGATATTGATGATTTTTTTTTAATATTTTATCTTAATTGCTTAAATGATAAGAAAAAAGGGTTAAAATTGTCAATTTATAAAAAATACAATTTTCTTTAAGCTTGGGAATCTGGATTCCCACATGTTTTAAAGGGAATCCACATTCCTACTGAGAGGGGTTTAAGGGGGGAATCTAGATTCCCCTGGCATCTGATTCCCTAGCGTGATTTGCAACCAAACATGAGAATCTTTAAACATTCCTAGGAATCCTAACATATTATCTCGTACCAAACACCACCTTATAGATTTCGCCCATTATAAAGGAAACAATATTGCTAGGAAAAAAAAACTCATTTCGTCAGTTAAACTTACGTGAATAAGTGTCATTATGTGTGTCAAGGGTTTTGTACCACAACTAACACATTTTGAGTTTTGATGTTTTTAACAGATTTAAATCCTTCCTCTCCCAACTAATTATAAAATTATCCCCCCTCAAAAAAAAAAAAAAAAAAACTAATTATAGAATTATCAAAATGGTCAAGTTAATGAGTGCACTTAGAGTAATTATTAATAAACTATTTTAAGAAAGTTTTTATATTACTTTTATGAGAAATTGAAAAAGTTATCAAAATATTAATTGTTTTTTTTTCATGATTTTTTTTTAAAATAATTTACAAACTAATGTCCTTATAGCATTTATTAACTTTTTCCTTATCAAACAGTGAACTTATGTGTGCAGCACTAGGTGACCTTGAATTGAGAGACATATCCTAAAGGCCTACACCGAAGGAGTGTGTGTGTTGATAGGGGCGGTGCTGAGTGTGAGCACCAGGTGACCTTACTCGTAGTGAGAGAGGCATATGCTAAGTAGTGGGAACACCAAGATGCACTTCTAATTCTTGAACATTCTCTCCAAGGCCTATCCTTATTTAAATTTCAGTCCGTGAAAAAGTGAGTAAGGTGTGATTGTGAAATGTGAATACTTGCGACTAAAGTACGATCAAATTGTTCTTATCTCCTTAACAACTTAGCAAATTAGCAAATACCCCTGGATTTTATAAATGGAACAACCCCACAAATCAGAAAAACAAAGGCCCTTCGTTGCAAATTTGCAATATCACCTACTTTTTATATTGCACCAAGTGAGGTCGCCTCTATCTATTTAAGAGCACCCAACCAGCTAATCTTGGGCCACAACTAGTACAACCTCCATAGGTAGATCTTCTCAAGCTCCCTTGAGCCATCTTTGCAGGGTTCTTTTAACTCACATCCTTGCTCTGCAATTTTTTTCTCTTCCTTCTTTTCATTCTGTTCAGCTTCTTCTTTCTCTTCTCTAATCTAAACTCCCGGACCTTTTTGCTTTCTTGCTCTGCTTGTTCCCTGTTTCTTTGCAGATCATCATCTACTTTTACACCTATGGCATCTAGTTCCTCCAAAAACACAAACTTTCCTCCCAAGAGAGGCCAGATCAAAGCTCAAATTTTTGGGAGCTTGGCCAATTCTGTTGTCTCTGCAGCCTCAAAGGTAGGAGGAGCAGTAGGAAGGATGATAGGAGAAGGTGGAAGTGGAAGAAACTCTGCCTCTTCAACCCCACCTCCCAGTGCCTACAACTCTGATGGGAATTCTGATCTCTCCTAGACATGATTCTCAAGTGGGGGTAGTGTACACAGACGCTATATTCTCTCAATTCTTTGAATTGAGATTGTCTATGCTTTTGCAGCCTTTTCACTTTGGAGAAGGCTTTGCCGTTAAAACTATGTAGATCTGTTGTTTTAGCCTTTCAGGTTCAGCGTAAAGCTTCTGTCTTGTTGTGTTTAGATACCCCTTTAATGGGTGGTGAATAGATTGGTGTCGTTCCTGCAGGACTCAAATTTTAGCGAGTTTCTGCTGGGCCATAATCCATCTTACTTTATGTGTAATGTCTAGTATAATAGTTTGGATTTGCAGACAAGTTCTTATGTTGTAAGGGAAAAGAAAAAAAGAAAAAAAAAGGAGTACAAAATCTCTCCCGTTGGTTGTTTTCACACGTTTTAGAAAGAAGATGATGTAATTGGAGTAGGTAGTTTGTCTCTATGGTGTTTTGGGTTTTCGGCTTTTATCATTTCTTGTAATTGTTGTAATTTTGTGGAAATAAATTTTATGTTTGCCTATACATTTTGTTTGTTCTTCTGCACTTGATGTTAGATTATGTATTTTCTTCTAATTCGAGATATTATTGGTAAGTTAATTCGAGTTTCATTTCTTGTCTTGATGGTTGTTGGGGCTTATAATTGATTAAATATCTGAGCGAGATATAATTCTGACAATAATATCCAATGTTTCACTTTAGTTCCCTTTCCTAAAGTGATTGGCAATTTGTTTTCAGGTAAGATATGTAAACAGAATATCGGAAAAGATGGGACAAACTTTCAGAAATCTTGTTTTACTTTTTATAGATGGAAACTTAAAAAAAAAAATAAAATACTGTTAGTCTATTACCATCTTTTAGGCCAACTTTATCAAGAAGTGGAACATTTTTTATTAATTTGAGTCATTCTTTTCGCTTTCTTGACACCCTTTTAGGATCCAACAGATTTGTTCGTTCAAAAAAACAAAGGATCCAACAGATTTGTGACTTTTTTTTTTTTTTTGGTGGATACTTTAATTTAATCCAAGGCGTTTGATAATTGGTACTGGGAAAAAATTACTAAGGGATTTACTTTTTGTGCTGAATCTGAACATGGCTTTAATTTTGGTTCAATAGGTGCAGAATTAGGCCTAATAAATGAAACACATCCCCAATCCACTTCAGCCTTGAGACTTTCCAATTGAAAGACACAGCTGAGAGCATCTTTCTATGATAATTTTATGACTTTCACAATGTTGGTTCATAAAGAACCGTAAGAAATTGCTCAAGGAGTCAAGAATCCCCATTTACAAACATCTCTCTCAATTGTCCGAACTAGATTCTGGTATCATATCCTCAAGATAATGAACGGTTGGCTCAGCAAGTTCTGCATTAGGAGATGTGACAATTTTTATCCATATCTACAAATCCGCCCATTATCCACCTTATTTCGATAAATCTTAACCGTTTCCATTTAAATATTTGGGTTAAATGGGTAAAAACTCATTTGGTTATTTAATTAGATGGGTCTAAATGGATAAATCAATCAATAACTACAAAACCCATCTAAAATTTAAATTTAAATAAACCCACAAAAACCCACTAAACCCTTCTAAAATCTAAAACTTAAATAAAGAATATAACCTTCTTAAACCCAAAACATTCGGCCCTTAGTCAAATAAAAAATAAAAAATTCCTACATTTTCTCATCATCCAAATAGACTCGTAACAAACACAAAACGAAAAATAGCACACAATCACATTCTCGGCAACCAAACATACACTACAAAACACAGCCTATCTTCTTTCAATATCCTATCCATTTGCGCATAATCTAAAACCACAATACTCTGTTCGATATCGATCGTCGGCAGCAAAATCTGGAACTGAATGACTGCGATTTTCGCGTTCTCCATATGAGTGATTCCACCAGAAGCGTGACTCACTTTCTTGTCGAAAACAAGGCCTTTCACAAGCTCGGGCTTCTGTCTGGTGATCACCGACGACATGAACGACGAGCTTGATGACACGCTGAAGCTATCCTTAGTGTAATCGAGCTCCGAAGCCTTAGTGTTCGAAGCAAAAGCATTAGGCTTTGTGAAGTCAAGAGTCAAGCTCTGTGGATGAGAAACGTAGCTCGCCAGAGTAGTGATGGAGATCTGGGACACGGTGGTCGGAGCAACAACCAGCTCCTCAAACCTTATGACGTGGCTTCTTGTATAGTCGTCTGATCATTCATCTTCGGAAAGGCCAGGAGATCCACTGCCATTCATAGGCTTAGCAAGGTTTTGTTTTTCTTTTTGAGAATACATTCGGTCAAGTTGTGGCATAAAACACTAGTTTTACGCCAGCTAATAGATTTCTGCCACATCATTTTTATCACTTAAATCCCTCTCCAGTCTCCAAACACAGAACGAAATACAGAAAACCCACAGCCTTGCTTCTTCCCTCTTCCTTCTTTGCTTGCCCAAACCTCCACCACTCCACACACCGAAGCTCACCGCCACAGAGGTCGCCGGAGCTGTGCGTGGAGCTCGGAAACATACTGGAGCTGGAAAATTCATACTGCACAAATGGTCATGGACCCTTGCTTCAATTTAATAAATAGCATGGCTTATCAGACTCAAAACTTGAGTTTCTAGTTCATTAATTTCTAGTTTTTCAGCATTCAAACATGAACAAATTGAAAAACCACACAAAGCTACATCTATAACAAATTGCCCACACAAAAACTTATACAAAATAACATGGAAAGAAACCAAGAAAAAGAAAACTATATTATGGGTAGTATTCAACAAAGAGAGACCAAGAACAGTTCAACCAAAACTTTCACCCAGAAAATTGAAAAAGGCTCAGAATAGAAAACCCAGATTCAAAAAATAAACAAAAATAAAAACCCCACACTATTGCCTTCAAGAACAGATAAAAAAAAAACTATCTTTTATAAAAAAATTAATAAAAAAAATATCTAATCCCCAATCCTAAATTCAAACCAACAAACCCAGATTGATATATTACTTATTGAAATGAAAATGAAGTGAGAAGTGAGAAGCTATCTTCCTCTTGGGGATAGCCATAAGCTCCATAGATCTAACAAAGGAGAAAATTGGGAACTCAAATCCGAATACAGATGAAGCAACTTGCTTTCCAAATGAGTTTGAAACCAAAATACAGAAAAAAAAAAAAAACCATAAATCATTCGGTCATGAGACTCCAAAAAAACCCATAAACCCAAAAAAACCCATCAATAATTCGAAATCCAAATTGGGGAAAAGGGAAAATCACGAAAAAAAAACCTTTGGATCATGGTTCAAGGCGGCTCCAGTATGTTTCCGAGCTCTTCGCACAACTCCGGCGACCTCTGTGGCGGTGAGCTTAGGTGTGTGGTGTGGTGAAGGTTTGGGCAAGCAAAGATGGAAGAAGGAGGAAGCAGGGCTATGGGTTCTCTGTATTTCGTTCTGTGTTTGGAGACTGGAGAGGGATTTAAGTGATAAAGATGACATGGCAGAAATCTATTGGCTGGCGTAAAACCAGTGTTTTACGCCAAGCTTGACCGAATGTATTCTCTTTGTTTTTTGCGTTTATTTTTTTGCTTTTGAAGTGACTGTGTTTTTTTAGTGGAAGCAGAAATGGAAAATAATAGCAAGCATACTATTTGTTTTTTTTTTAGTTTAAATTATATGGTGGCATCACTATCTTCCTTTGTTTGATGGACTTTCTCTTGTCTTATTAGATTTCTTTTTCTCACAGTGTTTCACTGCTCACTAATTAAATAGGTTAAATAGGTGGGTTATTAATTAAATAGGTTAGACAAGTAATGAATAATTAATTTATATATAAACGGATCATAAATAGATAAATAGATAATTATACACACAACTCATTTATGACATAACCCACCCATTTGCACCCCTATGCATAAGTACCTTATCATATTTGAGCTTCACACTTCGTTGACCGATTGAATTAGTTAATTAATGAAAAAGCGCACTCTTTCTAATTTTGTATCCACTCAATCGTTTGAAAAGACATGCTTCCAAATCCTAATCGTTCATTCATAGGTGGCTACAACAATAAAGAGTAAAGACCAATAAGTGTGAGACAAAAAATTAGCAACTTAGAGCATCTCCAACAACAGAGGCATCCCCCAAATATTAGCTGTAGGGTTGAAATTTGATGGGCTAGGCACCAACCTTGCGTATCGTGAGCCCAACGAATTCCCAACAATAAATTTGTAGAGAATGGGTTAAACAGCTGGGCTGGTTATGGATTTAGCAACGATTCGATGTAAACGAATAAGGGTAAAAAGGCATTTAAACTAATATTTAATAAAAGTCCTCTTCGGTCCGAAGAGGTTTATCAGCTTATCAACTTAGTGAATACAATTTTTTCTCCCGTTCACTTCAGAGGCTTCTGCCCTTTATATATCCCCCTCCTTCTTCATCTTGACCGTACATTTGTTCTTCATCCAAGCGTCCACTTCAGTATACGTCACATCAGGCATCTGCTTTAGTATGCCTTGAGTGGTGGTAGCTGAGGCTGAACTGTTCAGGTGTCTTCTCCACATAAATGCGGCCAGGAAAGCTGCTGCAGTACATTAAATGCGGTGGTGGCAACTTTCCCTTTGAGATATTTTTATGTCCTCCACGTCCCCAGGCACACCCAGGATTTGCTCTCCTCCGTGAAATCAGTTGGGAAGGTCGCTTTTGCCCCCAGCACATTTGATTGATTCAGCACCACGATAATCCGACGATGGGACCTCTTCGGACAGGGAGGAAAGTCTTCAGACGTATCCCAGTATTCTTCCCCAAGCGTATATCCTCCAAATGGGCACAACCCTGACCCCTTTCATCTCTTCGGACAGACAATGGTATACAAATTGGGCCCTGGGCCCAATTCGTAGCGTTGGGCTCGCCCCCACATTAGCCATTATAGAGAATGTGAGCAAAAAAACAAGCTCCAACAGATTAGGCATACCCGGATTTTTTTTTTGGCTTATGAATAGTAGCCCATCAGGTCTGATGGCTATTGTTCATTAGGCATTCAATATCTTGAATAAAATATTATACCCAAACCTTTTTACATTATTCTTTCTCTCTCCTCTAGATTTCTTTTTCTTTCTCATTCTCTCTGTTGCTTTCTTCTTCTTTTTTTCTCTCATTCTCTCCGTTGCCGTTGCTTTTTTTTTTTTTTTTCTCATAAACAAAACGAAATCAGAAAAAAAAAAAAAAAGAAAAAAAAAGAAAGAAAGAGGAAACAGAGAGACCTGTTCATAAGCAAAAGAATTAATCCAAACACAAAACACAAAACACAAAACACAAAACAAAATCCAATTCTTAAAATAAAATTGAATCAGACCAAGCAAGTATGAAAAAAAAAAAAAAAAACCGATCTGACCCAAGCTCTCGAGGTGGTTGGAGCGGCGGTGGCTGGAGGACGACGAGCGGTGGGGAGGACGGCGGTGGAGATTCTGTTGCGGCAGTTGGAGCGGCGGTGGAGATGCTGTTGCAGCAGCTGGAGCGGCGGTGAAGTGGAGCGGCAGTGGAGGCCCAAGCTCTCTCTCTCTCTCTCTCTCTTTTCTCTGATGTGCTTCACTGGAATGTGAGGTGAAAAAGAAAATAAAAAGAGGGTCTGTGTCTTGTGTGGAGGAGAAAAACAAGAAAAAGAAAAAAGGAAAAAAAGAAAAAAAAAGGTGGATGAAAATGAACGGAAAGGTAGAAAAATAATATAAAAAATAAAAAATCCCAATTAAGAAATTCTACTACAATATTTTCACAATATTTTTACAGTAAATTTTAAGAAACAAATTGTTATTAGTTAATATTGATGAGAAAAAAAAATAATTTTAGTGGTGAGTTCAAATTAGAACTAGTAACAAATTTTCACATAAATTTTGTTGTGAAAGTATTGTGAAAAATGTTGTAAATATAACACTTTTTATTAAAAAATATAGTTGTTGGGAATAAATATAGGAAGAATAAATGATGATAAAGAAAAAATAAAGAATGAATGAAGAAATAATATTTAAATGAGATAGAGAATGGAATAGAGAATCTATTGGAAGTGTATTTGAAAAAGTGAGTAGGTAAAAATTAAATGTCACTGTTCATTAGCCAAACAGTATAAAAATTTAGTTATTCTGCTGAAGATGCTCTTACAACTTTTTTTTACTTTTTATCACATCGGGTGAGAGATTGTACGTTGTGATCACTAAGCGGTAAAAGCGATGTCAACCATGAACATACGTGAAAGTGACGTTGCATGGCTGCACCAATTATAACTTGAGATCTCAAGAAATTGTGTAAACGAAGACTCTAAAGCTGCTGCAGGAGTCAAACGCATACAAAAGCTTTAGCTTTGGTTTTATCTATATGCAAGTTTTGTCCAGGGTCCAAGGGTCCTGGCCTCCCCCCAACCCAAATTGCTAGAAATGACCAAAATGCTACCTGTTAAAATACTAGATATTGCTCAGAAGAAATTCCCATATATGTCCAATTGTTTTCACAGTGCTTTTGCAGCTTCCGAAAATATTCCCTCTACCTCAGTAGCTTGGTCGGTTTTGTTATCCTAATTCCTAAATGCACTCCAACCCTCCAAGACTCAGAAGTGTACGGCAATATTTTCTTTGTTCACATGTTGGTTTGGCTCTTCTATGGTCACTCCCATGAATTATTAAAAGTTCAAATCTCTAGAAGCTCTCTTCTTGTACTTCTTTTTATAGAGGTGGTATAAAAACTTCAACTTTTGGTTGTATGTTAAGATTATGATAGCCTTTTTTATTGATTCCGTGTAAAGAGTTCCAAATCATTAGAGTTTCCAGGAAGATGTTTAGCATGATTTTATTGATTTTGGTTTGATGATTTCATAGCAAAACAACCCAACTCACCAATTGACTTGCGATTTAGTTTGGGCGTGGATTAGTAAACAACGTAGTTGTAAAGAAAATATATAACACATGTTTTCCCCATTATTTAAAGAGGAATCTAATTCATTTTTTTATGTTAAATTCTTCCAAAACTGAAAGCTTGAGCATTAGTGCATGATGCATCACTAAATTCACAAGCTCAAATGGAAAACCAAGTGGATTATATAGCACGGCTCTCATAAAAAGCCCCCCACCAATTACTTTTCTGTTACCAAGGTTTTTACGTTTCATAAATTTGATACTTTTTCTATCAATTGTCAGCATGTCACTTTCCATAGCTCTCTTCAAAAATCAAAATTGACAACTTCGTTAATTTCGTGCACTTATCTGCTTGCCATTCTTTCATCGAACCATCTATTGCGGCTGAAGGGCCAAAAGCTCACTATCATTGTGAGCTTTTCTTGATCTCAATTGACTTTTCCTCTCCGCTGTTTTTAGTGTTTTTGTATCTTTCGAAAGTACCATTGGTGTGAATGGAATCTAACCTGGTGGGAATAATTGTATGTATATGCATTATGGACTGTACTTATATGCCAGCCAAAGTACTTATCATATTCTTAGAAATTACTTCATATTATCATGGTAACTTGTCTAAACGAAATTCCTTATTTGATATATAGACTCCTCAGCACTAGCCGCTAGGGAATTGTTTTTATTAATGTAGGATTTCTTGGCCGTGACAGTAATATGCTTTGATTTTTCATAAATATCATAAAATTTCAACCTATGGCATGGCTAAGGTTTGAATACCAGATCTTTTATTTAACAACAAAAGATTTTATTAGTTGAGTTAACTAAAACTTACTTTTACAGTTATATGCTATTTTTACACTACCACGTTACTAACATATAACATGATTTGTAATGTTGTCCTTTATATAAATCGAAAATGGTTAAGACTTCAGTCATTATCTATCAGATGACATACTACTGCCTAACTTTTTTACTTCTCTCTTTCATGATTCCACTCGCTGCTTTATATGGTCCATATGAAATCAGATTTGTGACGCTGTTCCTCTCAGGACAAACAACTAACCACATTTGAAAAAAAATAAAAAATAAGAAGTTTATCAAGCTGGCTACCTCATGGTAGCTATGATGCACTCGCCCTCAAATTGAGTTATGGCTGAGATTAGTAATACCGGTTCTTCCAGATTCAGTTATTTGTTTACTACTCATGTGACTAAGCACTTGTTGCATTAACTGGTGCACTTGCAGAAGAAATTCATACAAGCATGATAATGCAATAGGAAGGGAAGCTAATTATACATATGTATGGGATTAAGGTTTTAATGTTGTTGTATACTATTTCTTCCCCTGGAATCTTTGTATGTTCCTTACTAGACTTTGACTTACCTATTTCCATTAGGGAACATGTCACTTGCTACAGTTGAAACTTTAAAAGTTACTTATCAAATTTCTTCTTGTCCCCACAGCAATGTATCAGTCACCGACTAGGTTGGAAAAATGGTACACCGGATTATATATAAGAGGACAAGAAACTATATTGGCGCATAATGACACATCATACCTCATGGTGATATTGCGAAGATAACACGAAGAAAATTGGGTTTTGCCCTTAATTTTTAAACTATGCAGCAATTTGTTTCTGTTTTCAAACTATTTAGGTGTATCCCTGTTTTAGAATTTGATTTTCTGAAAATCGAGTTTCCTTTATAACTAGGGTTTTTTTTATTACTAATTCAATTATTACCAATCAGTATTTCAAATTTTCTTATTAGTGTCGATTGGTATTAATTGGGAAATTGTTAGTACCAACTGATACTAATTGAAATCTAATTAATACTGATCGTTTTTTTTTTCTTTGAGAGAGAGAGAGAGAGAGAGAGAGAGAGAAAGTTTCAAATTATGGCGTCTGCTCCTAATAATAACTCACTTATATGAAACATATAGGGACATCACTTCACCTAAAAGAGTTAAGTTATAAGTTTGGACCCAACTATGTTATATTAACCAATCACCCTTGTCATTATTATTGAATTTGAGATTTTACTCACATGTGCATTCCGGTTACTATAGATTTTTGAAAGGAAAATTTTTAACTGAAAGCTAGGCCTTCCCAAAGACATATATATATATATATATATATATATGCCCTGAGCCTCATCTTCCTCCACTTTCACTCCCAACTACCTCTTCCCCTTCTTATGTGACTGAAGTCCTCTAAAAGATAGACTTTGTTTGGTCTAGCTTTCGAGCAGAGTACCTTGCTTTTTAATCATTGTTTATCTCCTCTAGTTTTATATTTTCCTCATATAATTAAAATTTATGCTTTTTCTTCAACAAAAAACCTACTTATATATATATATATATATATATATATATATATGCCCTGAGCCTCATCTTCCTCCACTTTCACTCCTAACTACCTCTTCCCCTTCTTATGTGACTGAAGTCCTCTAAAAGATAGACTTTGTTTGGTCTAGCTTTCGAGCCGAGTACCTTGCTTTTTAATCATTGTTTATCTCCTCTAGTTTTATATTTTCCTCATATAATTAAAATTTATGCTTTTTCTTCAACAAAAAACCTACTTTTTCTTTATTTTGTGATCCATACTCTGTCTATTTCCTTTTATTTTTTTCTCCTTTGAGACAGAGCCTTTCTTTTACGTACTTTGCCTTGTCTTTGCTTTTTCACACCTATGGAAACCACTTCCTCCTCCACACCCCAAAAGGAAAACTCGAGGCTTCCCTCAAAGAGAGGCCATATCAAAGCTCAAATTTTTGGGAGCTTGGCCAATTCTGTTGTCTTTGTAGCCTCAAAGGTAGGAGGAGCAGTAGGAAGGATAGCTCATCTGCATAGACTCAAGCCTAATTCTACTTGTGTGCAAGCGAAGTCTCTCACTTGTATTAGAAGTCTATTAATCTAGGGTTTTGTCTACTATATATACACATGTTATGGTTTATTGTAAAACATAATTTATACTACACTTTAATATGATGTAGCTCTTTAGGGTTTCTTCCATGGATGTAGGTCATTAGGTTGAACCACATAACCCTTGTATGTTTGTATTCTATACTTTATGCTTTCGCTCCCGCATCTATACTAGCATATTCACCATGACGTAACAATATTAATATTTAACAGCCTACAACTCTGATACGAGTTCTGATCTCTCCTAGACATGATTCTCAAGTGGGGGTAGTGTACACAGACGCTATATTCTCTCAATTCTTTGAATTGAGATTGTCTATACTTTTGCAGCCTTTTCACTTTGGAGAAGGCTATGCCGTTAAAATTATGTAGATCTGTTGTTTTAGCCTTTCAGGTTCAGTGTAAAGCTTCTGTCTTGTTGTGTTTAGATACCCCTTTAATGGGTTGTGAATAGATTGGTGTCGTTACTGCAGGACTCAAATTTTAGTGAGTTTCTGCTGGGCCATAATCCATCTTACTTTGTGTGTAATGTCTAGTATAATAGTTTGGATTTGCAGACAAGTTCTTATAATGTAAGGGAAAAGGAAAAAAGCGTACAAAATCTCTCTCGTTGGTTGTTTTCACAAGTTTTAGAAAGAAGATGATGTAATTGGAGTAGGTAGTTTGTCTCTATGGTGTTTTGGGTTTTCGGCTTTTATCATATCTTGTAATTGTTGTAATTTTGTGGAAATAAATTTTATGTTTGCCTATACATTTTGTTTGTTCTTCTGCGCTTGATGTTAGATTATGTATTTTCTTTTAATTCGAGATATTATTGGTAAGTTGATTCGAGTTTCATTTCCTGTCTTGATGGTTGTTTGGCTTATAATTGATTAATTATCTAAGCGAGATATAGTT
This sequence comes from Quercus glauca, assembly GCA_023736055.1. Lineage (NCBI taxonomy): Eukaryota > Viridiplantae > Streptophyta > Magnoliopsida > Fagales > Fagaceae > Quercus > Quercus glauca. The sequence continues at coordinate 23,754,364 of CM043315.1, forward strand.
TTGATAATAATATCCAATGTTTCACTTTAGTCTATTACTATCTTGAGAGCAACTAGTTCACCTTACAAAGGGCACTGTGTTTCCCGTATACATTGTGCTCCCGAGTCTCTAGGCACGTGGAAGCAGTGACTGTCCCATAGGCTCTTGTGGGAGTAGAGTGACCTTCTACCTTAGGTGGTGAGGTTAGGGACGTTCGTGTTGACGGGGAAAGAATGGCGGAAGAGCTCGAAACATTATGGCAAAAACTTAAAGTTACCGAAGAAGAGGAGGTGAGCATCTCCCTTGGAGATGAATGTACGAGAGCAGCAAATGAGAGGGGAAAGAACTGCCTAGTGATGAGGGTGCTGTCAGGAAGAGGCATCATGTTAGAGGCACTAAGGAAAAACATTAGGATGCAACGGAAACCAAACAAAAGCCTTCAGCTCTCGGTGATCGAAGAAGAGTTGTTTTTGGCAAAGTTTGAAGATGAACGTGACAAGAGGAAAGTCATGGATATGAGATTGTGGCACTATGAAAAACAATTGGTGCTTCTCCAGGAGTTTGTAGGAGAACAGGACCCGAAAGACATTGTGTTAAAATGGTCGCCGTTCTGGGTGCAAATATACAACCTTCCCCTAAAAAGCCGAACAAGAGAGACTGGGAGAGCCATTAGGGCTAGTCTGGGGTAAGGTTTTGGTGTAGATGTGGCAAACATCGGAGTGCAGTGGGGAAGATGTCTTCGAGTTCGGGTTGAAATAGATGTTACACGAAAACTAATCAGAGGCCGAAAGATTAATATTGAGAAGGGGGAAGCTAGGTGGGTGCGCTTCAAATATGAGCGCCTTCCAAATTTTTGTTATTGGTGTGGTTGTTAGAACATGACTTGAAAGAGTGCCTAGAAAGTGTGAGAAATGATAAGGGAGATGAGAGGGAAGATCTTCAATATGGGGCTTGGCTGAGAAGGGACCCAGTAAGAAGGTTAGGAGGGGAGTATAGCTTTGCAAAAAAGAAGGAAGGTGGCGACACAAAAAACAGAACAAAGGTCGGTATGGAAGATGGGCGACACGACTTGGTAGAGTTGAGGGGTGTGGTGGCGTGTGATGATCAGACGATTGAAGCACCATTCCTCAAGGGGAGCACAATGGGGCAGCAGACAAAAAAGCCTGATGAAGGAAAGCTGACCGCAGAGGTTAATCATGAGAATGGTAAGGTTAGAAACCTTGGTGAAAACCCAAAAGAAATGCTAGCTCAGTTGGGAAAGGAAAACTGGGAAAGAGGGATAGGCTTGAGTGGGAAGGGGGAAAGCATGCAATAGGTGACAAGGACACAACACAATGGGATCCCAAAGTTTGAATTCAAGTCAGCGCGGCAAGCTCTAACACGTGACTATCAAGTGGGCTTGGTATTAGAGGAAAATGGGGAAAGCCCAGTGGCTATGACTTACGAAGTGGATGTGGGCTGTGTTGCAGATAACTTAGGCCTAAATAGTGGCCACTGGAAGAGGAGGGCTTGGGGTAGCCCGGGTAATGACAATAAAGAGGAGTTAGGCCCTATTCAAAGGAAAAGAGAGGGTCCTACTCCACTAGAAGAGCTTGACCAGAAAACCAGAGAAACAAAACGTAAGAAAAGATAGGCACAAGGCAAGGAAAACGTAGAGAAGGAAATAGTCAAGGATGGCGGTTCTTGCAGCAACCGCCAAGCCCAATGACCATCTTAGCGTGGAACTACCAGGGAATGGGATCAGCTTCGGCGGTTCGTGCTCTCACCAATAAGGTGAAAGGATGCGATCCGATATTGGTCTTTCTAGCGGAGACCAAAGCCAATCAGAACAAAATTAAGGGATTACAGTGAAAGCTCGGTCTAACACAAGGAATAACAGTGCCATTTGATGGTCAGAGTGGGGGTTTGGCGATGCTGTGGAAGGAAGGTTTTAATGTTCACTTCAAAAGCTGCTTAAACACGTATATTGATGTGGTGGTATGCGAGGGAAATGACATACAGCCGTGGCAAGTTATGGGTTTTTATGGACACCCCGATTTAGGTATGAGGCCAATTGCTTGGAACTTACTTGAATCTTTAAAAAGACAATATCATATGCCTTGGATTGTATTTGGGGATTTTAATGAGATACTCAATTCTAATGAAAAGCTTGAATGGCTGGATAGAGATGCTAGGCAGATGGAAGGTTTTAGGGAGTGTTTGTGTAACTATGAGCTCATTGATATGGGCTTTGTGGGGTAGCGGTTTACTTGGTCTAATGGGAGAATTGGGGAACAACGACACTTGTACGGTTAGATAGAATGGTAGCCAATGAGGTGTGGTTAAAGTTGTTCCTTGAAGCGAAAGTGTTTCACAGATCGATGGTGGCTTCTGATCATTGTGTACTGTCTTTGTCTCTTAGAATGAGGGGGTCGAAAAGGGTGATTAAGAAGAGATTTATGTTTGAAGAGATGTGGATTAGGGAGGAGGGCTGTAGAGAAGTAATAGAAATGGCTTGGGATCCTTTAAATTGTAATCCAGAGCTGTCGATTCAAAAACGTCTAAAATGCTACCAAGATCATCTTTAGGAATGGAATCGTAAAGTGTTTGGGAATGTTAATAGAGTGTTGAAGCAGAAACAAAGGCGCCTAGAGAACTGGAAGTGTTAAATTTTCTTCATGAGTCAGTCGAGGAGATTTAAGGCTTAAAAAAAGGAAATAAACGAAATGATTCTTAGGGAGAAAATGATGTGGAATTAGAGATCAAGGGCATTACAGATCAAATGTGGAGATCAGAATACGAAGTTCTTTCATTCCACTGCAAACAATAGACAAAGAAAAAATAGAATTGAGGGAATAAGAACTTGTTTGGATGAAGAGAGTTTTGGTGATATCGTTCAGTTTTCTGTTTTCATCATCCAAATCGTGTGGGTCCCACCTGTTTTCAAAACACAGCTATTGTTTGGATTAGTTTTCAGTCACAATTTTCATCACTAAAAAACTAAATAAAATGAATGTGAGTGACCAAAACTGAAAACAGGTTTCAACTATTTTCAGTTTTCAAAAACTGAGTTTAGTGGAAAGACAGTAAATTAGATGAAGCTGGGGGGCCCTTCGCTAGTGCATTGTCACGTTCGGAATAGGCTTTGAGTTATTACCGTTGGTAGCTCTATTCCATTTCAGTTCTCCCAAAATTTTTTCCTGAAAATTTTACCCCTTCTCACTTCCCTTTCTCAGCCTTCACACATTTTCACTGCGTGATTGAACACTGAAGAAGAACTGAAGCACAGTACGTGAAGAGGAAAATTTTTAGCCTTGCGCTTTGCTATCCTTAACTGCTCCCATGCTACTGCTTCCATTGCATTAGCCTCACCCCTTTCATTTCTTGTAGTCGTTACCTCGATCTTATATCTCGTAAACCTTTCATGGACAAGTGGTGCTGTTGCACAGCCACGTGGGCATGTGTTCTTGTCCAACCATTTGAAGAACTTACATGCCTGATTGGAGTCCTGCATGCAACATTGAAGGACATAATAAATGTTTTGCATGGTGCTAAAGAATGAATATAATACATAAAAGCTATAACAGTCTTCATGATAATAATTAGAAAAACAAATCAAAAGAATCACGTAATACTAACTGGCGACCAATGCTGACATCCATAGAACCGCCTACCAAAATTACGGATAGATAGGGAGGTCCTTTCCACACATCGATCCATATCACACATATGGCTGCTAGAAGTGGACTCATAAGTAGTGGCAGAAGACATTCCACTGCTGAAGAGTATAACAAAAAAGAAAAGAATAGTAAACTTGAAAATTCAAACAATTATACACACTAATTTGTGTCATTTTTAAGAAAAAATATATAAATTTTACACCAATTATACACCCAATAATGTGAGCACTTTTACATATAATAGAAATGCAGAGATGATTAAAATCTTTACTTTTTGTCTGTATGTACAACTTTTTCAACAAATAAGGCTAAATCTCAATAGGAAGAATACAAAATAAGGTTGCTAGATTCAAGCTGTCTACCTATAACATGTAAAGTGACAAGAAACCTAAATAGTGGTTTTTCTTTTTAGTAGGAGACTAGGAAAAGTATAAAAAACACAAGCTTTGTTTACATTATTTAATTTTGAATCCTAATATCAAATCTTGAACATGAATTCAAAAGTCACAAACTTGTCAGGATATTAGGTTGATAAATTCAGATAGGATACTCTTTTCTGGGTGGAATTAATAACTTTATTGACCCATCAATATTTCACTTCCCTACTCTTCTTCTAATTAACTTAGCAAAATATATATGTATATTAAAAAGAAAAGGGTTGGACAAATTCAGTTAGATGTTTGGTACCTAAAGGGACTTGACCAAATCTGAGGGACAAAATAGTTTGGTCATTTCAATGTCCCAATTTAGTACTCAAGATTATTATGGACTCGTAAACACAATCTGACTGTTGAAAGGAGCAAGTTTAATAAGAAGAAAACGACGCAAAAATTGGCTTGTGATGTGGATATCAGACCGCCAAAATATGTCATATGTAATAGTCAGCAACCAGAATTTTTTTTTTTTTTTTCTAAAAAAGATAAAGAAAAAGAAAAGGAGAGAGCAAAGGAAAAAGTCAGAAATTGAGCAAGAAGGATCGTTGAAAATTGAAAAACCAAATCTTCATTCCATCAAATGAACCAAACATGCTGTCAAAGTTTTGTACACCCAACAATATATAAAACTAATCTTGTACCTCAATGGTTGGCACATCTTGATATTTTTAATAGAACAACTAGAGTTCAAATCTCTCTCTGTTTCCTTTTAATTATAATTATTGAATTATCAGAAAAAACTAACCAAAATAAGCAGAGAGATGTAAACCTCAGCACCCAGCTCTCTGTGTAACACCATCATTACGTAAATAAATATTTAGGAAATTAGTGTCCAGCAATAAACATGCCCAACTAAGTGACACCCTAATGTACACCTTGTCACACATGTAGCACTCCCCCCATGTATTGCATTAACAGAGTTCATTATAAAAGACAACCTTGGCTAAATTGACATAATTACTCGGTTTAATAGGGTGATTCCAAATTAGCTTGGTTTTGTCATCACTGCCATTTATGTAATTTTTTTTCCCAAATTGATCAAACGATACAATATCTACTAAAGTGATTTGGGCACAAAAATTGCTTTTCTTTTCCTATGTTTTCTCAACAACCAAACAAAACCCAGATTCGAAAACAAATGGAAGCCCTAGAATCTTCCACGTTTAGAAGGATTTCACACAAAATGGTATAGTTAATAGGAACCCAAAACCACATTAAAAAAATAAATAAATAAATAAGACACCCATTTAGAAAAACAACACAAAAATAATGAAGAAAATGAGACATGCCCAAGTCAGCATTCAGCTTAAAAACGAATAAAATGGAGAAGATCTGAGAAAAGAAATGAGGCACTCACAAACAATAAAAGTGAAGCAACTAAGAGAGAAAACGAAGTAAGGGGCACGGGCAAAATGGGGGAAATGAGGGAACTTTAGTGGCAACAGAGCATAAGATAAGAAAAAGTCACAAACCTGAAGGAGGAGAGGCGAGGGAGCTTCAATGCATTTTTATGGGTTCGGGTTTGGGTTTTGGGAGAGGCACTCTGTTGAGGGGTGAAGGGGAAATCAGAAGTGAAGGAAATAGGGACTGGGCACGAGTAGACTAACAGAAGGTACTGACTTGTACTGACTTGGTGATCAGGTGTGGGTCCCATAAAAAGGTTGAAATATTTGAGTAATGTGAAGTGAAAACAATGTCCAAATGGTGGGGAGTGAAAATTGAGAAATTTTGAGTGATGAATAATAAGTGATGAGTGATGAAAAATGAGTGACGAAAACAAAGTGACAAAAATAGAGTGACCATTTTTTTAAACCAAACAAGCTCTAAGTGATTCGGAAGGGAGGTGGAGAGAGGGCAAAGAGGAGGTTGAAGATATAATATTAAAGTATTTCACAGAAATTTATAGCACAACCTTTCCATCAGAGTTTGAAACTAGTCTTGGTGCAGTTGGCAGAAGAGTTTCAGAAGCTATGAATGTCGAACTCCTGAAAGAATTTAAAGAAGAGGAAGTGTGGCAAGCCCTCATGCAGATGCACCCAACTAAGTCCCCAGGCCCGGATGGTATGTCCCCTATATTTTTTCAAAAGTATTGGGATGTGGTGGGTCCTCAGGTTATTCAAAGTGTTATTCATATACTTAGAACAGGTATTATGCCTTATAGACTAAATGATACATACATCTGCTTGATTCCCAAAGTAAAATCCTCCCAAAAAATCACTGAATATCACCCAATTATCTTATGTAATGTGATATATAAAATTGTATCCAAGGTTCTTGCTAACCGGTTGAAAGGAGTACTCTCGGAAATTGTTAGTGATGCTCAAAGCACATTTGTACCAGGAAAAGAAATCACAGACAATGTCCTAGTTGCTTTTGAGGTTATGCATTGCATCAATCAAAGGAGGAAGGGAAAAGAAGGTTTAATGGCAATCAAGTTGGACATAAGCAAGGCGTATGACTGGGTGGAATAGGGGTATTTGGAGGCAATGATGCGAAAAATGGGTTTCCAGGAACGATGGATATCCTTAATGATGATGTGTGTGACCACGGTCTCATACTTGGTGTTAATCAATGGGGAGCCTAAGGGTAGAATTGCACCAACAAGAGGACTTAGGCAAGGGGACCCAATCTCCCCGTACCTATTTCTCCTATGTGCGGAGGGCCTCTCGGCCATGCTAAGAGGAGATGAGGTTGGAGGAAATTTAAGGGGTATCTCAGTGTGTAGAGGGGCTCTAAAGGTTTCCCATTTACTTTTTGCGGATGATTGTATTGTCTTCTACAAGGCATCGGTGGAAGAGGGGTTTAAAGTCACCAAAATCCTGGAGAATTATGAAAAAGAGTCTGGGCAGAAGCTAAATAAAGAGAAAACATCCCTCTTTTTTTAGCAAAATTACGAAGGTGGAGGTTCCAGAAATGGTAAAAGAAATGTTTGGGGCTGAGATCATTCTCCAACATGAGAGGTACTTGGGGTTGCCCCCTTTGGTAGGGAGAGGAAAAAAGAAAGCATTCAATCGTATTAAGGACCAAGTTGGGCGCAAAATAGCCAGTTGGAAGGGAAAGTTACTGTCACCGGCAGGCCAAGAGATCCTAATAAAGGCAGTTGCCTAAGCTACTCCGACATACACAATGAATTGTTTTAAAATTCCCGACTCCCTTTGCAGCAAGCTGAACTCTTTGATTAGCAATTTTTGGTTGGGACAACGTGACAAAGAGAGGAAACTAGCATGGCTTGGGAGAAAATGTGCAAGCCAAAAGCTGATGGGGGGGATGGGATTTAAGATCTTAGGGCTTTTAATTTAGCTTTACTTGCAAAGCAAAGGTGGAGGCTCATCCAAAACCCGGGATCTCTCACACACAGAGTTTTGAAAGCGAAGTATTTTTTGGAAATCAATTTCATGGAAGCACAGCTAGGCAAGAAACCATCATACACATGGAGGAGTCTGATGGCAGGGAGAAATGCCATTGACAAGGGGCTGTAATGGAGCATAGGAAATGGGCAATGCGTGAGAATATGGACTGACAGATGGTTGCAAACCCTAAAATCCTTCAAGGTGACAAGTCCTCGACCCTAAGAGTTTGAAGGTAACATGGTGGAATCTCTACTTGACCGGGAAGCAGGGGGTTGGAACAAAAACCTGGTGTGTAGTGTTTTCCTCCCTTATGAAGCAGAGGCCATATTAAGTATTCCTATTAGCCATACTTTCCCGGGGGATGCTCTAACCTGGGCATGGACCCAAAATGGAAGATTTACAATGAGTAGTGGGTATAGAGTAGCATGCAGTTGGCTGATGGAACAAAGGGGTAAGGCTGATGGGGGTGAGGCGTCAAACCCAAAGAAGTGGAATGAATTTTGGAACTTGATTTGGAGACTGAACTGCCCAAGCAAAGTAAAATAGTTTATGTGGAGGGCGTGTAAGAACATCCTCCCCACGAACTACGGCCTTAAGCTCAAAAGAATTCCCATGGAGGATGCGTGTGGGGTGTGTGGAAAGGTAGAGTCTTCGGGGCATGCTCTCTAGGATTGTGAGGTGGCAAAGGCTGTTTGGAGGGAGTCAAATCTTTCCTTGCCAAAGTTTAAAAGCCCTTTACGAGATTTCATGGATGTTGTGTGGAAGATTTGGGAAGGCAGAAAGGAGATCAGGATGGAGACCTTCGCCACCACAGCTTGGTGCATCTGGAAAAATAGGAATGCCACAAAGTTTGAAGGCAGGGGTAAGGCGGGGAAGGCGGTTGCTAAGGAAGCCAAATTGTTGGTGGAGGAGTTCTACTCGCTGAATGTAGCCTTGACTCATACAACGTCAATGAGAAATGTAAAATGGACGCCTCCGTGTGAGGGGTGGTATAAAGTAAACGTGGATGGGGCGGTGTTCAAAGAATCGGGTAACTGTGGGGTTGGGGTTGGGGTTGTAATTAGGAATGCGCAAGGCCAGCTTATGGGAGCAATGAGTAAGAAGCTGAATTTGCCTTTAAGGGCTATGGAAGTGGAAGCTAAAGCTTTTGAGGAAGGGTTATTGCTTGCAAGGGACCTCGGGCTCAAAAATGTGATTTTGGAAGGTGATGCTCAGGTCGTGACCAATGCGCTGTTGGGAAAATGTCTCCCTCCAACTTCAATCCAAATGATTGTAATAGGATCAAAACTTTGGAAGCAGAAGGTCCAAGAATGGAAAATCAGTCATGTCCGTAGAACAGGTAACATTGCAGCCCACCTTATGGCTCGGAATGCCAAACTTGTTTCTGATTGTGTGGTAAGGGTGGAGGATACTCCACCCATTATTCAATGCCAAGTGCATAGTGATGTAATCCTATTGAATCAGAGTTCAGATTAATGAAAGTTTATTTTCGTTTGATTATCAAAAAAGTCTATTACCGTCTTTTAGGCCAACTTTATCAAGAAGTGGCACATTTTTCTATTAATTTAAAATTCTTTTCGCTTTCTTGACACCTTTTTAGGATCCAACAGATTTGTGACTTGATTTTTTTGGTAGATACTATAATTTAATCCAAAGCGTTTGATAGTTGGTACTGGGAAAAAAATTACTAAGAGATTTACTTTTTGTGTTGAATCTGAACATGGCTTTAATTTTGGTTCAATAGGTGCAGAATTAGGCCTAATAAATGAAACACATCCCCAACCACTTCAGCCTTGAGAATTTCCAATTGAAAGACACAGCTGAGAGCATCTTTCTATGATAATTTTATGACTTTCCCGATGTTGGTTCATAGAGAACTGTAAGAAATTGCTCAAGAATCCCCATTTACAAACATCTCTCTCAATTGTCCGAACTAGATTCTGGTATCATACCCTTAAGATAATGAACGGTTGGCTCAGCAAGTTCTACATAAGTACCTTATCATATTTGAGCTTCACACTTCGTTGACGGATTATATTAGTTAATTAATGAAAAAGCGCACTCTTTCTAATTTTGTATTTTTTATTCACTCAATCGTTTGAAAAGACATGCTTCCAAATTCCAATCGTTCATTCACAGGTGGCTTCAGCAGTAAAGAGTAAAGACCAATAAGTGTGAGATAAAAAATTAGGGGGTGTTTGGGAGAGGAGTTTGAGTTATGTTGTTTAGGTGTTTTTGATATACGTGTGAGTGAAAAAGTGTGTGGAAATGTGTGTAATATTGTTTAAAATGTGAGTTATTTTTTTAGAACTAACATGCCAAATAAGGCCTAGTAACTTTGAATTTTTTTTTTTTACTCCTTCCGTCCCACCTTTTTTGTCCTCTATTCCATTTTAAGATGTCTCAAAATATTGTCCTATTTCTAAAAATAAAAGTCATTAATTTATTAATGTTCCTATTATACCCCTATTAATTTACTAAATCAATTTTTTGATAAATTTTTTTAAGGATAGTTTTGGAAACTTATATATTTTTTAAAGGTAGACAAGACAATAAATGATGTTTTCTTAAAAAATTTCACTTTTCAAACAGGACAAAAAAAAGTGGGATGAAGGGAGTACTTTTTTTCACAACGGTTGAGAGATTGTTCGTTGTGATTGCTATGTAGTAGAAGCGATGTCAATGATGAACACACGTGAAAGTGCGTTACATGACTGCACCAATTATAACTTGAGATCTCAAGAAATTGTGTAAACAAATACTCTAAAGCTGCTGCAGGAGTCAAACGCATGCAAAAGCTTTAGCTTTGGTTTGATCTATATGGCAAGTTTGGTCCAGGGTCCAAGGTCCTGGTCCTGGCCTCCCCCCAACCCCAAATTGCTAGACATGACCAAAATGCTACCTGTTAAAATACTAGATATTGCTCAGAAGAAATTCCCATATATGTCCAATTGTTTTCACACTGCTTTTGCAGCTTCTTAAAATATTCCCTCTACCTCAGCAGCTTGGTCGGTTTTGTTATCCTAATTCCTAAATGCACTCCAACCCTCCCAAGACTCAGAAGTGTACTGCAATATTTTCTTTGTTCACATGTTGGTTTGGCTCTTCTATTGTCACTCCCATGAATTATTAGAAGTTCAAATCTCTAGAAGCTCTCTTCTTGTACTCCTTTTTATAAAAGTGGTATAGAAACTTCAACTTTTGGTTGTATGTTAAGATTATGATAACCATTTTTATTGATGCCGTGTAAAGAGTTCCAAATCATTAGAGTTTCCAGGAAGATGTTTGAGCATGATTTTATTGATTTTGGTTTGATGATTTCATAGCAAAACAACCCAACTCACCAATTGACTTGCAATTTAGTTTGGACGTGGATTAGTAAACAATGTAGTTGTAAAGAAAATATATAACACATGTTTTCCCCATTATTTGAAGAGGAATCTAATTCATTTTTTTTGTTAAATTCTTCCAAAATTGAAGGCTTGAGCTGTTGGTAAAAATCTAGTTTTATATCTTATACAAAATGCACAGCAGAAGCAACAAAACACGGATCTACTTCAATCATGAAAGATAAACATGTAACAATGAATTCTAGAATAAAGAATAGGGTGTGTACCTGGATGCAGTGAATTTTAAAAACTTGACTTGAGAATACCTTCAATCTTCATCTCAATTCTACATGGTGCCCAAGATGTATGGTCTCTCAATCAGTCTTTTGTACATAGACTCTCAAAAAAAAAAAAAAAACTTCTTTTTCTCCTTGTAGAGAAAAACTGATTTTTTTTTTTTCTTTTCATTATCATACGTACGTTTAAACTACATTGGTTGTTTCTTTATTTAATAACTCTTATTAAATAATGATTGATTATCTAATTGGGTTAGCCTTTTGGGCCTACCCAATTGGGTTTTAGTTTGTGGCTTGAGATGGGACCAAAGGGAACAAATAAGACTCTAACTCCAATAGGTCTTGGGCTTTTCTGTCAACTCTTGACAAGTCCAAAGTTACTATTAATTATATTCAATACCATTATAAGAATATAATTGCACTCTAGGCCTTATTAATAAATTATATCCCAAGACTTTATTATACATACAACCCCTTCATTAAATATTCGTAGTAATACAAAGTCATAAATATAGACTACCACTTTGAAGATTACTACATCTTAATCCTTGAGTACCCGGTTTAATCCTTTATGTTATTCATAATATATTTATGAAATCAAATTCCATAAATATATACTTTAGTAACTCCTTACTAAAGCGGTTGGGCCCAACACTCTGAATAACCAAACCCATTAAACTTATTTCAAGGGAATATTTTATATTTCTGTTAAGAGATTATGAATTCCATCTTGAGAATATATGTTCCATCAACACTAAATGTGGTTGCCCAACATACTGAGGTTTTGACCGTAACTAATAGACCTCACTCCTGATATATCAAAGCAACCTACATCTCATGATCAGGTTCATTATTCTCTCAGGATTTTGAGTTGATGTAAATAGAAGTCGTGAGATTTATTATTCATTTGACAGTCGTTTGGAGAATAATAAATCTCACAGCGATCCAGTTCAATATGTCTTAACTCTTAAAACATATCAACATATTAACTAGAAGTCTCCACTTCCATGATCAAGACAAATCATCGTAGTTGATATGTTATAGTCTTCACAGATGAAATGCCTAATTTCATCACCGACTATGAACTATAATTCTGAGTTTACAAAGAACTTGTGATTTATATCTTTCTGTGACTTTTCACATAAATCACATACTATGCATCTCATGGACTAAGATAATATCCCATTAATTCATAAATAGATAGTCTCATATAATTAAATAATTTAATTATTTATGACATGCCAATAAATTGGATTTTAGGACATAAATCCCAACAATCTCCCACTTGTCCTCAAAGACAATTTATCATATATCTGACACTTATCTCCCTTTAGAGTAATTCAAAATCACTCTAAGGCAAGGTTTGGAAATAAGTTTCAGCTAGATTTATTGCATAAATTATCTTATCTACTACTACTTTACATGTACTCATATCTCTCTAATGAGATGATACTTATGCTTAATGTGTGTCTTCACCACCTAGGATGAACACATATCTTGAAGTCCAACTTCATGAATCACAATCAAATTATAAGTCAGTATTTGTACATCCAGTAAACATCAAAACTTCACTTTTATGGACAAGCATATAATCCCTCATTCTCCTAAGATATTTGAGTATATGCTTTACTCCTACTATATTAAGTGATCTTTGATTCACTTGATATTTGCTTACTATACCCACCGCAAAATAGACATTTAGCCTAGTATTTAGCATAGCATAAAAACTTCTTATCGATTTGATATAAGGAACTGTCTTATATGTTCTTCCTTTTATATGTCTTAGGACCATAATCCTTTTATAAATGAACTTCAAACTTAAAAGGAAAGAATCATTTCTTGAAGTATTACATGCTATACTTGGCTAGAATCTAATCTATTTAAGCAGTTTGAGATAGACCCAACATCCTAATTTCTGAATTTTAACAAAGTTATAATTCTTAGGATGTAACTAGTCTTTCCCAAGTACTTTATATCAAACTGGACTAGACAACCAAAACTCTATTGATGACAACAACTCTATATCATTCTAAATAAGTAGAATGTCATCAACATACACTAAGAAATTTATTATTCTATATAACTTTTACACACTTAAGGCCTTTTAATACTTGATCAAAATCAAACAATTTGATTGCTTAATCAAAGATGATATTTATGACCTAGATGCTTGCATTAGTCCATAAATGGACTTTAAGCAACTTGCATGCTAATCACCACTGGTTCTTTGCTATGAACAAGTCTAGTTACATCATATAGATGTCTTCTTCAAGATTGCTACTAAAAGAAACTTTCTTGATATCCATTACCATATTTCATCCAAATGAAATATAATGAATAAGAGAATCTAGATAGAGTCAAACTTGACTATTGGTGAAAAAATCTTTTCATAATCGAACCATTTCTTTTTGAATAGATCTTTTCACCACTAGTCTTGACTTTGAAGGTTTGCACCTTCAAAACTATCAATCTCATTTACTTGTAGACCTATTTGAAAACAACAGGCTTAATGCAATTAAGCGCCTCTACAGGTTCTAGACTTTAAATAGAATCTAATTCTATTCTCATAACCTTGAATCAGTAATCCATATTCATATCATCTATTGCCTTTACGTAGGACCGAAGATCAAATTCATATCCTTATGGAATAACTTCAAAAGTTTATCCCAAAAGTATGAATTTATTTGGTAATCCTCCCACTACGATATTGTACCCGTGTATTAGCTATATATCTAGAATAATGTCTTGTGGTGTATCTAATACAACCATCTCATTTCTAAATGTATTTTATAGTTATCCTATAACAAATTTTGACATTTTTCTTCTAGAACAATCTACCTTTACTTTGAAAGAGCCCTATTCCTCCTTTATGTATGAATTAACTTAAAGAAGTCATTGGAACTTTATTCCTTTTCGAAAAGGAACCCTAGATCTTATTATCCTCTAAATAGAATTCATAGATTGTGAATATAACAAAATAATGGTTCTAAAAGCCCATTTTTCACTAATCTTAAATACAATTTAGATTAATAAGATCTAGACATAAGTGCCAAAACATACAAAATCAAAAGATGAAAACTTTCTCTTAAAAAATAAATAAATAAATAAATAAAACATGTAAATTTCCATCTAGAAAACAATCATGGACAATGCTTAACTTTACCAAAATCAGAAACACTTTCCTTTTGGTTATGCTTTTGAGTCTAATTTCCTTTTGGCAACTACTAGAGCAACTAACTTATCCAACTGTTTGGTATTTTAATTCCTCTTCTTATCACTCTTACCTTTCGGTTCAGGTTAAGAATTTGAATTAAATCATATTGATCTTAGCCTTAGTTTTTGGGATGTCTTCTGTTGTGTAGAACTCATTCATCAATTTAGATAATACAAAAAAAAAAAAAAAAATTATTTTCAAAACAATCTGAATTGATCAAATGATTCTAACAAGGACTTGTGGATCATATCCACATGAGATTAACATTTAATCTCAACATCCAAGAATTCCAATTCATTTTAAAAATAAAATATTTTCATAAAATCACATCGAATTGGAACTTCTTAAGTTTTTCTTAGCACTCAATATGATTCATACCAAACATCTCATTTAGACTTGTCTAAGTTTAGTACTAACTCTTGCATCTCATGCTATAGCACAATTGAGATAGAAGCCAATATAACATTTTAGCATATTAATGGAGACTATGATTATATCATAAGCTATCTTCCATAAATGCATCATGTATAGGAAATTATGACAATGCTGAATCGAAACATGAAAATGTACTTCAACTCCTTTAAGCATCATGTCCAAAATTATTTCTTAGTTAATGTGATTCAACTAAGATAGTAGCTAGAGGACAAAATTTATGACAACTTCATATTGAGACCACGAACTTAATTACAGGGACATTATCATTTTGCATCCATAACCATATAGTATGAAACCCAAAAAAAAAAAAAAAATACCATATTAGGTGCAACGACAACCTAATCCCGCAATTAATATTCCTTAGCATAGAGTGAATATCAATCACTATGATCAGGCGAGAATTATTCTTATTATTAATGCTATCATGGTAACTTTTACCAAACAAAAATAATTTGCCGCTCTTCCTTTGGCCTCTAAGTAATAATAGCATGAACTCAGCATAGAGGATACTATCAAACTTAGTCTAGTGTACACCATTGTCTAGAATCATGTGTAACCACATTTTATCCCTTTGAGGGCTTATTTTGTAGTACCATGATTAAAACACCCTCCGCATGGAATGCAAAGCTCGAAGCTAAGACAAGGTGTTTGACCAAACCACTATAAACTAGGAAATTCAATCTTGTGGTACCATGAAATAAACATCCTCCGCATGGAACGCAAGGCTCGAGGCCAAGACGAGATGTTTACCCCACACCATTATGAACTGACAATGGAGGCCGTGAGATCCAACTCTTGTATCTCTCTTCCACTAGAAATTTTAAAACAAGTGGATTGTTATGAAATAATTGTGATCTAATCACAATTTGAACCCTACACATTAAATGTGTTTAATTGTTTGATTCAATGTGATGTAACTAAGTCACGTCATAATAGCGTAACGAACATTCGCGCAATCACAAAAAAGTTTAACCTTGTAATCCGTGAAGTAAATACCCTCCGCATGGAATGCAAGACTCGAAGTCAAGACAAGGTATCTACTCACATTACAATAAACTTAATAAAAGGGTTATTTCAAGAACTCCCACTCATTATTTGGGTTTTTCTTAAATAATTGTGATCCCATCACAACTAATAACCTTGCACTTGTTAAAGACTCTAATCTTATTAGAATCACTAACTAAAATGGAAATCCTAAACTATTTAGGATTCCTTAAACACTAATTAATCAAAAATTAGTCATATAGAACTCTATCCATAATCTACTAAATAAAGTATTCTAATCTCATTAGAAACTATATACCTTTTAATTAGAATTTTAATCTCATTAAAAACCTCTAATTAAAATAAATTAAGGATTTTTAATCATAAAAAAATTTAAGATTAAGAGTTCTATTTAACTAACATCTTTGATCTCATTAGGTCTTTTAGTTAGAATCACGTGTAATCACATCACACATTGCCTTACACCTTATACATTTGAAAACATTTAGAAAAGATTCCAAATTCCCTTCAGATGCATTTTCGCGAGAATCTCGCGAAAAAGGCGTAAGGAAAAATAGTGAAAACACAAAATTCAAACAGAAACTTTCGCTACTGTCTCGCGGGTATCTTGCGACTAAGCGCTTCCAGCGAAAACAAGTTAAACAAAAAAATAGAAAACACAAAATTCAGACAGAAACTTTCGCTACTGTCTCGCGGGTATCTCGCGACTAAGCGCTTCCCGCGAAAACTTTTGTGCTTCAGTGGCATTTTTCGTGAGTATCCTCACGAGAAGCTTACCCGCGAAAAACTCGTTTTTTCAGTTTTCAAAGAGAAGATTTAGACAGTTTTCTACAGTTTTCATGAACATAAAAACACCATATGAACATGAAATGTAGAATTTGATATCAAAACTGAATTCCATTGATGCTATGCCTTAAGGATTAATTTAACAAAATTAAATTAAAATTTAAACAACATCATAGCATCAATATCAGTTTTTATCAAATCATAGTTTCAATAACAATGCAGAAAATTAAATGCATATACTTCTGACAACATGAAACTATTATCTCTAATATAACATCACTCATATATTAATATATGTAATCATGAACTGATATCACAACATCAATGGTTTATATATCCGGACATGAATCTATACATATATTCATTTAATCAATGATGTCATACACACAATTCTGCAGAAACTAAAAACACCAAGAAAACGTTTTTTTCTCTGATTCTAAAATTCAATCACATGTTATACAAGCATGATATTAAAGACCGCTCTGATATCAATTGTTGGTAAAAATCTGGTTTTATATTTTATACAAAACGCACAGCGGAAGCAACAAAACACGGATCTACTTCAATCATGAAAGATAAACATGTAACAATGAATTCTAGAATAAAGAATAGGGTGCGTACCTGGATGCAGTGAATTTCAAAAACTTGACTTGAGAATACCTTCAATCTTCATCTCAATTCTATATGGTGTGGTCTTTCAATCAGTCTTTTGTACATAGACTCTCAAAGAAAAAAAAAAAACTTCTTTTTCTCCTTATGGAGAAAAACTGATTTTTTTTCTTTTCATTATCATACGTACGTTTAAACTACATTGGTTGTTTCTTTATTTAATAATCTTTTATTAAATAATGACTGATTATCTAATTGGGTTAGCCTTTTGGGCCTACCCAATTGGGCTTTAATTTGTGGCTTGAGATGGGACCAAAGGGAACAAATAAGACTCTAACTCCATTGGGCCTTGGGCTTTTCTGTCAACTCTTGACAAGTCCAAAGTTACCATTAATTATATTCAATACCACTATAAGAATATAATTGCACTCTAGACCTTATTAATAAATTATATCCCAAGACTTTATTATACATACAACCCCTTCATTAAAATATTCGTAGTAATACAAAGTCATAAATATAGACTGCTACTATGAAGATTACTACATCTTAATCCTTGAGTACCCGGTTTAATCCTTTATACTATTCATAATATATTTATGAAATCCAATTCCATAAATATATACTTTAGTAACTCCTTACTAAAGCGGTTGGGCCCAACACTCTGAATAACCAAATCCATTAAACTTATCTCAAAGGAATATTTTATATCTCCGTTAAAAGATTATGAATTCCATCTTGAGAATATATGTTCCATCAACACTAAATGTGGTTGCCCGTAACTAATAGATCTCACTTCTAATATATCAAAGCAACCTACATCTCATGATCAGGTTCATTATTCTCTCAGGATTTAGAGTTGATGTAAATAGAAGTCGTGAGATTTATTATTCATTTGACAGTCGTTTGGAGAATAATAAATCTGACAACGGTCCAGTTCAATAGGTTTTAACTCTTAAAACATATCAACATACCAACTAGAAGTCTCCACTTCCATGATTAAGACAAATCATCGTAGTTGATATGTTATAGTCTTCACAGATGAAATGCCCAATTTCATCACCGACTATGAATTATAATTCTGAGTTTACAAAGAACTTGTGATTTATATCTTTCTGTGACTTTTCACATAAATCACATATTATGCATCTCATGGACTAAGATAATATTCCATTAGTTCATAAATCGATATTCTCATATAATTAAACAATTTAATTATTTATGACATGCCAATAAATTGGATTTTAGGGCATAAATCCCAACATGAGCATTAGTGCATGATGCATCACCAAATTCACAGCCTCAAATGGAAAACCAAGTGGATTATATAGCACGGCTCTCAAATGGAAAACCAATTACTTCTGTTACCAAGGTTTTTACGTTTCATAAATTTGATACTTTTTCTGTCCATTGTCGGCTTGTCACTTTCCATAGCTCTCTTCAAAAATCAAAATTGACTACTTCGTTAATTTAGTGCACTTATCTGCTTGCCATTCTCATCGAACCATCTATTGCAGCTGAGGGGCCAAAAGCTCACTATCATTGTGAACTTTTCTTGATCTCAATTAACTTTTCCTCTCCGTTGTTTTAGTGTTTTTGTATCTTTCGAAAGTACCATTGGTGTGAATGGAATCTAACCACGGTGAAATATAAACTTTGGTGTATCATTTGGGTGGGAATAATTGTATGTATATGCATTATGGCCTGTACTTATATGCCAGCCAAAGTACTTATCATATTCTTAGAAATTACTTCATATTATCATGGTAACTTGTCTGAACGAAATTCCTTATTTGATATATAGAATCCTCGCCACTAGCCGCTAGGGAATAGTTTTTATTAATGTAGGATTTCTTGGCCGTGACAGTAATATGCTTTGATTTTTTATAGATACCATAAAATTTCAACCTATGGCGTAGCTAGGGTTCGAATACTAAATCTTTTATTTAATAACAAAAAATTTTATTAGTTGAATTAACTAGAACTTACTTTTACAATTATATGCTATTTTTACACTGCCATGTTATTTTTACACTACCACATGATTTGTAATGTCGGCCTTTATCTAAATCGAAAATGGTTAATACTTAAGTCATTATCTATCAGATGACATACTACTGCCAAACTATTTTACTTCTCTCTTTCATGATTCCACTTTGCTGCTTTATATGGTCCATATAAAATCAGATTTTTGATGCTGTTCCCTCAGGACATTCAACTAACCACGTTTGAAAAAAAAAAGAAAAAAGAAAAAGAAAGTTTATCAAGCTGGCTACCTCATGGTAGCTATGATGCACTCGCCCTCAAATTGAGTTATGGCTGAGATTAATAATACCGGTTCTTCCAAATTCAGTTATTTGTTTACTACTCATGTGACTAAGCACTTTTTGCATTAATTGGTGCACTTGCAGAAGAAATTCATACAAGCATGATAATGCAATAGGAAGGGAAGCTAATTATACATATGTATGGGATTAAGGTTTTAATGTTGTTGTATACTATTTCTTCCCCTGGAATCTTTGTATGTTCCTTACTAGACTTTGACTTACCTATTTCCGTTAGGGAACATGTCACTTGCTACAGTTGAAAATTTAAAAAGTTACTTATCAAATTTCTTCTCGTCCCCACAGCAATGTATCAATCACCAACTAGGTTGGAAAAATAGTACACCGGATTAAATATAAGAGGACAAGTGGCGCATAATGACACATCATACCTCATGGTGATGTTGCAAAGATAACATGGAGAAAATTGGGTTTTGCCCTTAATTTTTAAACTATGCAGCAATTTGTTTCTGTTTTCAAACTATTTAGGTGTATCCTTGTTTTGGAACTTGATTTTTTGAAAATCAAGTTCCCCTTATAACTTAGGTTTTTTTTATTACCAATTCAATTATTACCAATCAGTATTTCAAATTTTCTTATTAGTGCCGATCGATATTAATTGGAAAATTATTGGTACCAACTGATACTAATTGAAATCTAATTAATACCGATCAGAGTTTTTTTTTTTTGAGAAAGAATTTCAAATTATAACGTCTTCTCTTAATAATAACTCACCTATATGAAACATATAGGAACATCACTTTACCTAAAAGAGTTAAGTTATAAGTTTGGACCTAACTATGTTATATTAACCAATCATCCTTGTCATTCTTATTGAACTTGAGATTTTATCCACACGTGTATTCCGGTTATTACAAATTTTTGAAAGAAAAATTTTTAACTTGAAAGCTAGGCCTTCCCAAAGACATATATATATATATACCCTGAGCCTCATCTTCCTCCACTTTCACTCCCAACTGCCTCTTCCCCTTCTTATGTGACTGAAGTCCTCTTAAAGATAGACTCTGTTTGGTCTAGCTTCCGAGCAGAGTACCCTGCTTTTTAATCATTGTTTATCTCCACTAGTTTTATATTTTCCCCATATAATTAAAATTTATGCTTTTTCTTCAACAAAAAAACCTACTTTTTCTTTATTCTGTGATCCATACTCTGTCTATTTCCTTTTATTTTTTTCTCCTTAGAGACAGAGCCCTTCTTTTACGTACTCTGCCCTGTCTCTGCTTTTTTCCCACCTATGGAAGCCACTTCCTCCTCCACACCCCAAAAGGAAAACTCCAGGCTTCCCCCAAAGAGAGGCCAAATCAAAGCTCGGATTTTTGAGAGCTTTGTCAAGAAAGTAGTCTCCACAGCCTCAAAACTGGTGAAAATCGGTGGAAAAAGCGGAGGTAGCGAAAGCGCCGCCTCTTCAAAGTCAACCCCACCATCAAGTGCATACAACTCCGAGGCAAACAATCAGTAACTTGTAGTTTCTACTTTCTATGCCGTCTCAATTCTCTGAATTGAACTTGTTTCAAGCTTTTTCTGGCTTTCACCATGCTTTTTAGTTTATAATGGAGAAGGCAGTGTCTAAAAAGCAAGAAAAGTCTGTAAATTTATATTAAGATTTAAGTTTCTACTTTCTAATGTGTCAATTAATAGGTATCTAGATGGTAATCAAAGGAAGGTCAGGACTCATGGCTCATGAGTCCTGAATGAATGAATTGGGGTCTGTTCCTGCATTAACTCATGTTTTAGCTGGTTAAGCAGGGCTGTGACCCACTGAAGTTTATTTTCTGTATGGTTGTCCAGTAGTTTGTTCATGTTGTTGTAAGCATTTAGATTGGCTTAGTTGCTAATTTGTTTATAAGGGATTTTTTTTTTTTTTTTTTTGATAAACTGTTTATAAGGGATACTTATCAATACTTGGGGTATATTTGTTTTGTGTAATCTTCTGGCAGTCACACCACATGTATTATTGTACTATTTACAGTGGCAATAAAATTTGTTCTTGCTTTTACTTTTCATGGACCAGGCATCAAATTAACATTTGGGATGAATTTTATTTTTAAGCATGCCTGAGTTTGGGAATTATAATCTTATTTTCCTCTTCTGTCTCCCTCCTAATTTGGGATGTGCATGTTGGCAAAATTTAGGTGTTAGGTTGCCATGGTTTATTATGTTAAGTTTCACTTATGTTGTTGGGGCAAGAATAGAAACCTAACGCACGAATGGATCCAGAAGCTACTCCTAGTTGAATTTGATTTGTTTATTTTCTAATCACTTTCCTAAATTTTGTTTTTCCAGATTGTAAAATATTAAAATAAACAAAAACCAAAAATATTTATACTTGAGGATTTTTGCTAATATATGTGGGTCAGAGAGAGTAAGGATTTGATTCCTGGGGAGATAAAATTTACATACACATACTCATTTTTTTTTTTTTTTTGAAATAATTATAACATGCTCTAACCCTTTCCCCCTAAACCCTCAAGCACTTTGTGCATAGAGAGGTGTCAATTCAGATACAAGACCTTTGGCTACATACACATACTCAAGCTTTCTGTCTTTCACACATACACATACAAAATATACTTGAGACCAATACAAAATATAAAAAGTTATTATTCATGAGTGATATAAATATTAGAAAAATTACAAAAGATATAATATTCGTCTTGAAAATGATATTTAATAATTAGACTGGCATAAAGTATAATTTACGTAAATTTATATTATCTTGTAATTATCCCCCAAAATTTTAGGAGGAAAATAAATTGTTGCATACAAAAAAAGACCGTATCAATTTTATTTATTATTTTCACTTTTTAAATGTGACAATAATGTTCCTTCTCTTTTTCTTCTCCCTGACTTTGTTATTTTCCTCTTTTTCTTTATTTTTTTATTTATTTTAATTCCTTCTACCTCTATTGTCCTTTTATAAATGTTGAGCCAAAAAAGACATTAATAAAATAGAAAAATAGGTCTATTTTTTTAAAAATAAATTTTGACCATATAAAAGAGATAATAGTGTATTTATTATAATTATGAAATAAACGAAGTTTTTCTTTTTTGGAAACCAAATAAACGAAGTTTATAGCTACAAATACATAATAGAAATATATCTCCCAAAATTTTTTTTTTTGAAGTTAGGACTTAGGAGTAGGAGACGGGCCTACTGGCCTAGTGGGGTAAGTTGCCAGCTCTCAACCCTCTCACCATGATAATGAGCTCATAATGTCAATTGAAATGTATGTTGAATATTCTGCCGTAGTAGTGTGAATGCATGCCTCAACTAAGCTATACTCTACGCTCTCAACCCTCTCACCATGATAATGAGCTCATAATGTCAATTGAAATGTATGTTGAATATTCTTCCGTAGTAGTGTGAATGCGTGCCTCAACTAGGCTATACTCTAGTCAAATCTATCTCCCTTAGTATTAATATTATTAACCATTTAGAAATCGAATGTTATTTTTTTCAATAAGAATGATTAAAATAATAAGTAAAATCCCATACAAAAAAGTGTAAAAAATAATAAGATTAGTTGTGAGTTTGTTACATTATTGTGAATCGTTAAATTATTTTAATATTTTAAACTGGGAACCAAGAATTAAATTTTTGTAAAGTTAAACGTAAGCATTCTTCAATACAATGACAATTCCAATTCTATGTCACAACCAACATTCTTTCATATCCATGAAATGGCTTCACTCTCTATTTAATTTAAATTTATGATGTGATTGTTATTAGGGACCCTAACACTCTCTATTTTGTTTTTTGAGAAAATTAAAAATTGATTCATTTAAAAATTGACAAAATGTTGCATGGATCATCCAAACATCCCATAGTTAATAATTAATGGCATAGTTTTCACTTTTCAGCACATTTTCATGTTTATATATTTTTTTTTACAAAAACCTTTTCAAACTCTAATAAACATATAATAAGACGAAGCGTTTGTTTAACATTAACTTATTTAATTTTTTGCTTTTTTTTTTTTTTTTTAGGGTTGAAAGTGAACTAAAGTATATTGTATACTTATACTTGAAAAAGCAATATTTTAAAATGTTGTTTATAAACAAAATAGAAAAGTCTAGGACCACAAAATATCTTCACAACCTCTTATTTTTCACTTTTTAGTACATTTTTGTGTTTATATTTTTATTTCTTTTACAAAAATCTTTTCAAACTCTAATAAACACATAATAAGTCGAAGCGTTTGTTTAACATCAACTTATTTAATTTTTTGCTTTTTTTTTTTTTTTGAAAGTGAACTAAAGTATATTGTATACTTGTCTTTGAAAAGTAATATTTTAAAATGTTGTTTACAAACAAAATGGAAAAGTCTAGGACCACAAAATATCTTCACAACTTCATGCCACAACTATGACGTGGCAAAGTGTGATTGATAAAAAAAATAGTAAGTTCATGTGAAAATGATAGTTAAGCTTTGATTTTTTTTTTTTTTTTTGAATTCCTTTTTAATTTTCTAAAGGAAAAAAAAATTCTATTAAATCTTCATCCCAAATGCACGTTCTTCATTTCAAGTTCAAATTGGGAAAGATGCTAATATAATGGGCCATACTAATGCATAAAAGTTATAGGAACAATAAGTCTGAAGTCACAACTTTTTTATAAAAATTTTAAAACCATTGAGATGACAAGTTATAAATATACACAATAAAGTAATATTAGTTATAAACCTAGAGAAGAATCAATAACAACATAACAATTTAACAATTCTGAAAAACATTGCAATAAAGCTATCTTATCCTTCTCTCATTTTTCTCATTCAGAGAAGGTATTACATGAAACCACCTTATACGACATTTCTCTTGTAGCATGAAATATCTTGTGATTTTCTCTTTTTTGGTGGCTCTACTTATCTATCAGTTATTTTAATCTAGTCTCTAGGTCGCCCCCTTCGAAATTCAACCATAAAACTGCAACTCATTTGATCTCATACTCAATGAGGTATGTCCAATTACTCGACACGGTGGTTAGCTCTGATACCAAATGTTAGAAACCCATGGATAGAACTCACCCTTGAAATCCAATTTGTAAGGGGAGGGTGACCAAGATCTTATAAACACATACTTAAGTTTACACTTAATCCATGTGTCACATTAGAATCATAATATAATTTTTTATATTTTCTTTTCTTTTGTTTAAAGTATGAAAACAGGAACCAATATCATTTGGGAAATGAGAATCATTCCAAAACATTTTCCTTAAAACAGTTTTGAGAGCCTTTCATCATTTCTAATTATTTAAGAGCATTTACATTAACAAATAGAAAATAGAAAAAAAGTGTCTAATTTTGCACATTTATCCCCAAAATTTTCCCACACCAGCTAGTTTAAAATTGTGTAAATTTACACGGTTACTATAGCAATTGTGTATACACGGTTAACAACTGTGTATACACGGCTGCTATAGTAACCGTGTAAATATACACGGTTACTGTAGTTGTGTATTTCATTATTCTCTCTCTCTCTCTCTCTCTCTCTCTCTCTCTCTCTCTCTCTCTCTCTCTCTCTCTCTCTCTCTCTCTCTCTCTCTCTCTCTCTCTCAACCATACATAACTAATCAACCACCTACCACAATCCAACCATTGCCACAACCTAGCATCACCCACCAACACCACCACAACTAATTACAATACTTTATAATATGAACAAAAAATTGACCCAAAATCAATTGAAAATAAAACCAAAATCTATCCAAAACTAACAGATTATGCAAACTAAATTCAACGGAAAATCACATTACCATTTCACCTCAACCCAAAAAATTCATGTTTGGGTCATGGTTGAGATCAAGTGATAAAAGCGATAAACCCAAAAAGACCTGTGATTCCTTGTTGTTGCCATTCAAATCGAAATAGAGAAAAGTTGGGTCTTGGCTAGGGCAGATATAGAAAAGGGTAAGGATAATGGTGAGTCAAATTGAGAAAGAGGAAATGGGAAGTGGGAAATGAAGGGGAAATTTAGCATCAAGGCACAAAAAGAGCCCAACAACAGGACTTGTAAAATCTGAGAATTACAAATTTTTTTACAATTGTAGCACAATTGTAAAAATTATAATATATTTTAATTCAAAAAGATCACTGTAGCACTATAGCAGCAACACAAAAATTATATATTATATTATTTTAGTGAGTAATATATATTATTTTATGAGCAGAATAGGAAAATAAAAGTTGGGATGTTGGTTGTATTGTAAAATGGTATGATATAATTGATAAAGTAGATTTTTGAGATGGTAAAATAGAATGAGATGGAAGTTATAGATGCGAATGCTCTAAGTGATAAGAGTACGAAGAAAGAAAAAATGAGAAAGAATAAGATAAAATGATAATAATAATAACAATAATAGAGTGCATAACATATAATCTTTTTTTTTTTTTTTTTAAATAGGGAAAAACATAGTAGATAATCTTGTGTAAATGTTTTATAAAAATAATTGTATATAATAGAAAAGGTAAAGTACTATTGTACTAAAATAAACGACAAAATTTAAAGGTATGTGACACCCATCACATCTTCACATTTTATGATTTACCATCGCTGACTCACTGCTAGCGTGATTTCAGGGTTTAACTCTATTCTAGCTAGCACGTACCATGCTATAAGAAATTTGTAAGGTATTTCTAACTTTCTTGTTTAATTGTACAACAATTTAAGCAAGCACGGTGGCTTCCCATTTGTCGGTGTGTTTATTTTTATTTTTAAGGATTGGTTATGGTGAGTGAGATATACTAGACGCAAGGACGCAAGATAGCAGTTTGCTATAGAAAAATTGCAAAAATATTTTTTGAATGAATAACGCTAATTACTTAATTTTTTTTTTTTTTTCGAGAAGTAATTTTAATGGTCTATTTGGTGCCACACAATATTTTTTCAAAAAAGTATCATGTTATTGATTATTTAAGAGTTTAACACAAAGATAAATTAAGATTAAAACGATTAAAACCAGTAAAAAAATCATTTAATTTATGATAATTGATTATTTAATAATTAAATAAAAAATTCCTTATGTAACGTTGATTGTTAAAAATATTAATTTTGATTTGATTTGATTTTTTTTCAAAAGAATTACCTAAGTTTAGTGTTAAAACTAGTTTAGAGAGAAAAATAAATTTTATTATTCAATCAATAAAACTTATTTTTTATGCATAAATTTAAATCATAAAAATTTGTAATTTAAAATTTTGATGGATGAGATAGTTAGTAATTTCTTATCTTTTTAAAATTTTTTAAATATAAAATATATAATTAAATTTATAATAATCAAAATAATATGAGAAGAATTTAAAAGATTTTTTTAAAAAATTATTTTGGAAGGAAGCACTTTCCACGTAAGATATAATTTTCTAAAGGAATGGCCCTTCTTTTCTTCACCTGTTCCTAGAGAAAAAAACTTTGGACGGTGAAAGTGAACGGACAAGTAGACTAGTGGCAATATTTTAATTCGAACGTACGTACGGAAACTGGTTCTGAGTTCATAGTTTGATGTGGTTACAGCCATAAAATAAATAAATAATTAATAACTAACTCTCTCATAAAAGACAAAAGACAAAACCTTGGGTTTGGTTTGTCTTGTCGCTTCTAGTTCAAGAGGCGGCTTTGCTTTGATTCCCCACGAGAGACCAACTGAATAAAGCGGCCCTGCTTGTATAGGCTATAAAGAGTACAGAATTAAAGAGCATGACTGTGAGCGAGGCCCCCTGTGTTCAATTGGAGAAAATATAAGGTTTTTTCATAACATGCATCCTTTCCTTCACATGGGTTGAACCCCACTTCGCTGAATTGAGTATGGGTCAGTCTAGATGTGGATCCTACTTGACTATGTACATCTTCGCCTTTAGCGGGTCTTTGGCCGGTGCACTACCCAATCAATGCATTAATTTGTTACTAACTATTTTATCGTGTATTTAATCAAGTTAATATACGTACATAGCAGCGCATTCATTAATTATTTATTTTTAAAAATTTTTATAAAAATTTGAAAAAGCTATTAAAAAATTTATCACTTTTTTTGTTTTTTTGTAAATTTTTTTTTAAAAAAAAATTTACTAACACATACCTTAAGGGCATTTGTTAGTAAAACCTTTAATTTAATTTTGATAAATATATCAAGTATTTATTAGTAATAATATAATTATTCTATACATCCAAAATACAATAAACGTGTACTTCATTCTCTTGTACTAAAAAGTAAAATTTTATTAACTACTGCGCACCCTTAGTGCGGTGGTCACTCCACAAATATAAATGCTTATGGGATGTGGAGAGTAAGGGCCGAGGTACAGATATACCCAGAAGAGAAAGAGAAGATCGAAGTGAAGGAGATCAGAATAAGTCAGTTTTCACAAGCAAGTGAAAGATGCCCACCACTGGCTCTGCTTCATACTATTACTGCTACTGGGATTAAAAGCTTCAAGGCCATCCTTCTCCCTCTCAGCAATCGGAATGTACTTTCGCCGATTACAACATCTAGAACGAGTTCATACGCAATGCGGTGACAATGCGAGGCAAGATCCTTACGGTTCAGGCTTGAGACGAGGAAATCCGGATTAGAGGAGTTACGGTCGATCTTTGGCCATGGTTCAGGCTCTGTGGTGGATCTGTGGTGTTAGGCGGTTTGGATGTGGTGAACACTGAATATGGGTTTAGTAAATCTGAGTTTGGGTTTGTGTAGTGAGATCTCTAGCTTTGCTGAGAGGGAGAAGGGAAGGGGTTGATGGCCTTGAAGCTTTTAATTGGATTTGATTTTAGATGGAGAAGAAAGATATAGGTGAAAGGGTTGAAGAGAGGAAGAGAACAAGTGAGAAGAAAGAAAAAAAGAGAGAGAAGAGAGGGACCTGTGAAACGGAGAAGACGAGAGACAGTAACAGAGAAAGAGAAATGATATTTTAAACAATGACGTGGCAGCTTTCTATTGGTTGGCATAAAACACTGGTTTTACGCCAGTGCCTGACTGAATGTTTACTCATTAGTTTATGGGCCGAATAGCCAAGGAATAGAGTGGGCTTTGTTCATAAAACCCTAGCCCACCAACCAATAAAAAAAAATGTTCCTCTCTCCTAACTGAGCCGCCAGCGTCTCTCTCTCCCCTTTCTTATTCTCACGACCTTATGTACCATCGGGGATATATCATATATCACATCATCTCCTCTCTCTCACAAAGGTGGGTCCCGCAAGTGTTAGGCCCACAGGCCCATGCTTCTGTGAGAGGGCGTGACGTATTTACCGAATTTTCTCATTCCTTTTCTATCTCTCTCTCTCTCTCTCTCTCTCTCTCTCTCTCTCTTTAAGAGAACTTACCTTTCTTATAAGTCCGCAATGATGAGTGTTTATACTTTATACAACAAAAATAATTTTAATACCAAAATATGATTATTTATAAACTTTATATATACTTTTTATATAAAAAAAACTTTATATATACTATAATTATTAGAATTGTTAATTTGAACAATAAAGTAATTCGTGTTAACAAACTCGCATTATTTTATTGTTCGAATTAGCAACTCTAGCTCCTAAAAGACTAAGGGGCTGTTTGGGTAAAAAAAAAGGTCACTCATCACTTAGTTTTCATTACCCATCAGTCATCACTCCATAACTCATTTTCTATCACCCAATAATGACGAAATATATCACTCAGCTCATTTGGCACCCAAAACCCAATTATGTTTTCATCCTAAAAAGCTAAAAAAATTGGGACCCACACACTCTAACTGCTTTCTTCCTCCCTCCTCCTCACTGAAATCCAACCCACACCAGATTGATCTGTGCTTCCTCCGTCCTCCAAGCTGAATCGACCCATCAATAACTTTCCTGAAGACCTAAATTCATCAATCCCGTCGTCTCCGGAGTTCACCGTGCCTGAGCGGCATTTGAGATCTTCTTCGTCGGATGGGTCGCCGTAGGAAGGGTGAAGGACGGATCTGAGAAGTAAGGTCGTGAATGGGGTGTGAGATTGGAGAAGAAGAAGTAAGGCCGTGAAGGGTTTGGTGTGGGTGATGTTGCTCTGAAGAAATGTACTGTAGGATTTGCTCTTTGATGGCTTTCGTGTGAAGGAGAGAGGCAAGTGAGTAGCAGCCGTTGGGTGGAGTGTTGGAGAGAGCAAAAGTTCTAAGGTGGATTGGATAACTCTCTGCCGTGGGCCTATGTGTTCCTTAAGAAATTACCAAAATGACATCATAACTTTGTTTCCATAACTTGAAAATACCTAAAATGTGTTTTCAGTTTTCATAATTCATCACTCAAAAATCAGAAAATTGAGTAATGGAAACAAAACTTGAAAACAAATCCAAACAAACTTCTCTCTGTGGGTCCTACCATTTTTGAGTAATGAGTGATGGAAACAGAATGATGAGTGATAGAAACACAAAAAACTAAGCAGTCCCTAACCTCTTTAGGTAAAGTAAGAGAGTCTATAACCCAATAACACAATTTTGTTTTGGTAAGATTCACTGAGAACAGTGAGAAGTAATATTGAATTATTGAAACCATCTTCTTTAATAGGACAGTGACATGATATTTTTGATACGCGTACACAAAGCGGACCAAAATTTCATCCACTTATCTTTACATTTGAGGATATGGGATACAGATTAGATGACAAAAACAACCATATGCGATTTTATTAGATTTGATCCTACCATTCTTAAAGAGTTAAAATATTTAAAAATATGTTTTCTGTTACTTAAACAATATAACCGCTACTAAGAATTTTGTAACTCAATTGATTAGTATTTCTAAATATTTTTTTTTGGAGACATCTAAAATTCAAATTCTCCCATTCAAATTATAAAATTTTTTATTAAAAAAAATATATGTAATCGTTTGTGTAGTTGAACATTCTTAGAACATAGAAAGGACCTTTATGTGAATTCTAATCCTTTATAAAATCTTACCTTGATCTAAGTTTTGCTGGACAAAATTGGCCACTGCCCTTTTCACCCAAATTATATAGTCTTATGCCCCCCTTCCCAAACTAATTAGGGAGGCCAAAGGCTAGACCATGTTGTAACCTTAGGCAATTTTTGTTGTCTCACATTGGAAGGAAAGCCTCCCTCTTTGCACCTTATAAAGCATGAATCATTGACTTAAGAGTATCACTAGTTTGGTTAGCCCTTGGCCTTTGAAGCAAAAATTGTCCCCACAGCCCCTCTTTTAAAACTCAATTTACTCAAAATAGTGGCCTTTTTAAGGAGCCTATAGTGACGTTTTAAGAACCTATAGTGGCGTTTTGGAACTCGGCCTCCATGAACTTGAGTTATATAGGTAAAAAAATTGCCTCTAACTCGATTTCTTAGAGGTCGAGTTTCAAAACGTCACTATAGGTTATTAAAACGTCATTATAGGCTCCTTAAAATGCCACTATAGAGCTCCAGAATTTTTTTTTTTTTTTTTTAACTCGATTTTGTGTAAATCAAGTTACAAAAGAGAGACATTTCCCTAATTAGTTTGGGAATGGGGGTATAAGACTATATAATTTGGGTGAAAAGGGCATTGGCCAATTTTGTCCAAGTTTTGCTAAATTTTTTTGTGAATATTCACATTGTCTTGATGCAATGCATGTAAAGAAGTTAAAAACTTAAGTTGAAGAGCTACAACCCAACAGGGTATACAATGATTTTGTTTTTGGTTGTCTTATTCCTTCCCGAAAGCAACGAATATTAAATAGGAGGATAGGGACGGCAAACGCGTTAACCAAAAAATCCATCCTCGCCTCTCTTCTGTTGGCCCTCCCAAGCAAAAGCAAATTAACATCCAATGAGAATATCTTCCCCTCAGAACACCTTAAGAAAAAAGAAAATGAGAAATTTCAAGTTCCTTCTCGTTACATCTTAAAACTTAAAAGGAAAATATATTTCCCTTTTCATTTTATTTTCTCATTGACCAAACAAAACTTTGGGGCAAAATATTTAGACAAAATTTGATTACAAACTTGGTTTTAACCTAAGACTACAACACTCACTCAAAAAATTAACATTATTGCACATTTTAAAAATCTAATCGTTAAATTGTATATTCTTTATCTTTTTAATACATATGTTAAATTTTGTGTTAGTCGGATATTATTTACTATTTGCTCCATAAACTTATTTTTTATACACAATTTTATATTACAAAAACTTGAAATTTAAATATTTAATTAATGACAATTATTGATCTTTCATATTTTGCAAATTTTACAAGTATGAAGTATTTAAGCAGTGGCGGAGCCAAGAACATTTTCTAGGGGGTGACTATTATGACTAAAAAAAATTTTTATTTCATAAATTAACTGTAAGTCAACATTTATTTGCTAGATCTTGTTCTAAAGAAGCAATATCTATTTGCTTAGGTAAACATTTTCAAGTGTTTCTAAGGGGTTTAACATATAATGTTTGAATAATAGCTTCTAAATTATGATGTTTTTTCTCTCAAAATATTCATCAATTATGGATGGGTTCTCCATAAAATACTTACGTTTTTAATTCTAATTTTTAAAATTTATAAACTAATTACAGTTATATAGCCCGGTTAAAAAGAAAAAAAAAACAAATTATATAAATATGAAATGTAGCTGCTATATTATATAACATTCATTTTAAACTACACTATAATTTTACAGCCACACTCCATTCATTAAAAAAGAAAAAAGAAAAAAGAAAAAAACAAATCAAAACAAAAGTCAACAGCCACACAATTTTGAAACTCAACAAAATTAAAGGTTAGTGTTTTACGACTGTACAGCACACAATATCACAAAGGTTAGTGTTGATGTGGGCCGTGTGGCTTGTATTGCCAAGCCCAAGTCAAAACAAGTTTACCAAGTACTTGTTGTATTAGGAGACCAAGGTAGCCAACCAAACATATATCTCTATATATATGTTATTAGTTACGGCAATAGAGAACCCTAATAACCTAGTAACCTACAGCCGCATAAGAAAATAGAGAATTAGAGAGGCAGTCAACTTCTAGTCTTATAGTTTCTTATGTGAGAGAGAGTAAGAGTGTAATTGGGATTTGAGTTTTTAGAGAGTGTTATTGTGCACTATTGTATCTCCTTATTTTTATAGTGAAATTTCTCTGTCGTCGCCGTGGAGGAAGGCAGTTTGCCGAACCACGTAAATTCTTGTGTTCTTTGTGTGTGCTTGTTATTTTATTTTCGCTTATTTACTGTTATTGATTTGAGTCATGGGGTGCTATTTGCATAACAAGTGGTATCAGAGCCAGGTTAGGATTCAATCCTTTGAATACAGTTAAGATGTCAAGCACAAAGTATGATGTAGAGAAGTTTTGTGGTGAGGGAAATTTTTCACTTTGGCAAAGGCAGATGAAGGATCTCCTAATTCAACAAGGAGTTCACAAGGCCTTGCTTGGGAAGGAGAAGAAACCGGAAATGATGAAGGATGTAGAATGGGTAGAGATGGATGAGAAAGCAGCTAGTGCTATTTGTCTCAACCAAGGTGATGAGGTCATTCACAACATCCTAGAAGTAAAGACCGCAAAGGAGGTTTGGGAAAAATTAGAAGGTCTTTATATGAGAAAGAATCTAACGAACAAGTTGTACGTGAAGAAGCAATTGTATAGTTTGCATATGAAGGAGGGTTTTGATCTGTTGGAGCATCTCAACACGTTTAACATGTTGAACACCCAATTATCGAGTTTTGGGGTGAATTATGAGGACGAAGATAAAGCTTTACTCTTATTAGCATCGCTTCCTATTTCTTTTAATCATTTAATGACTACGTTGATGTACGAGAAAGAGACTATAGTACTCGAGGAGGTGACTAGTGCTCTCTTGTCACACATGAAGATGAAGCAAGATGGTGATGGTTCTCAGGTTAATGGACTTATTGTAAAGTCTGAGTCAAGTAATAGGGGTAGAAGCAGATCAAGAAGACGGAACTCCAACAGGAACAGATCACAGTCTAAATCACGTGCAAAGAAAGATGCAGAGTGCTTTTATTGTCACAAGAAAGGGCACTATAAGAATCAGTGTAAAGAGTTTAAAGAGCATTTAGAGGAGAAGAAGAATGGAAAGAAGCCCTTAGAATCAGCTAGTGTTGCTGAAGAAACATCAGATGACAGTGAAGTTGGTGCATATTTACTTTCAATTTCATCAGGTAACAATGTTCTATTGGAATCTTGGGTTTTAGATTCAGCATGCTCATATCATATGACTCCAAAAAAAGATTGGTTTGACACGTATAAGCCTTACAACGGTGGTATGGTCCAAATGGGCAATGATGCTACATGCCCAGTTATTGGGATTGGTACCATGAAGATCAAGATGTTTGATGGAGTTGTGAGAGTTCTTAGTAATGTCAGACATGTTCCAGATCTTAGAAAGAATTTAATTTCTTTAGGAGTATTGGATGATTGGGGCTATTCATACTCATCAAAGGGTGGAATCATGAAGATTACCAAAGGTGCTTTGATGGTGATGAAGGGACAGAAAGTATGCACACTTTACAGATTGATTGGGAACACAGTTGTAGGAAGAGTTACAGTCACCACTCTAATAGAGTCGAGCACTGATGACACAAAATTATGGCATATGCGACTTGGCCATATTGGTGAACGTGGTATGTTAGAGTTGCACAAGAGAAATTTATTGAAAGGGGTGAAGACATGCAAGTTAGACTTCTGCAAGTATTATGTGTATGAGAAGCAACATATAGTCAATTTCAAGACAAGCTCTCATACAAGTAAGGGTATTCTTCACTACATTCATTCAGATGTTTGGGGCCCATTATCATTTTCTTTTCATAGCAGTGCTCAATACTTCGTCAGTTTCATTGATGACTACTTTAGAAAGGTATGGATTTATTTTATGAAGCATAAGTCTGATGTGTTTGGCATATTTAAAAAGTGAAAAGCATAGGTTGAGAATTAGACTGGTAGGAAAATAAAATACCTTAGAACAGATAATGGACTAGAGTATAGAGATAAAGAATTCATAAGATAGAGTCTAGCACTGACGACACAAAATTATGGCATATGCGACTTGGCCATATTGGTGAACGTGGTATGTTAGAGTTGCACAAGAGAAATTTATTGAAAGGGGTGAAGACATGCAAGCTAGACTTCTGCAAGTATTGTGTGTATGAGAAGCAACATAGAGTCAATTTCAAGACAGGCTCTCAAACAAGTAAGGGTATTCTTGACTACATTCATTCAGATGTTTGGGGCCCAGTATCAGTTTCTTTTCATAGCGGTGCTCAATACTTCGTCAGTTTCATTGATGACTACTCTAGAAAGGTATGGATTTATTTTATGAAGCATAAATCTGATGTGTTTGGCATATTTAAAAAGTGGAAAGCATAGGTTGAGAATCAGACTGGTAGGAAAATAAAATACCTTAGAACAAATAATGGACTAGAGTATAGAGATAAAGAATTCATAAGATTTTGTGAATTGGAAGGCATTACTCGTCACTTCAAAGTTAAAGGAACTCCACAGCAGAATGGGGTTGCAGAGAGAATGAACAGAACCTTAGCAGAAAAAGCCAGATGCATCAGATTGAATGCAGGGTTGCCTAAGGTGTTCTGGGCAGAGACAGTTAACACGGCAAGCTTCATTATTAATAGATCTCCATCATCAGCCATTGATTTCAAGATTCTAGAAGAGGTTTGGTCAGGTAGACTAGTTGATTATTCGAGTCTAAAAATCTTTGGTTGTCCAGCTTATGTGCGTGTGCAGAGTGGAGAGCGTTCTAAATTAGATTCGAAGTCAAGAAAATGTGTATTTCTTGGTTTTGAAAAAGGTGTTAATGGCTACAGGCTTTGGGATCCAATCTTAAAAAAAACGGTGACTAGCAGAGATGTCATATTTGATGAAACAAAATGAAGCAGAGACTTGTGATGATAGTGCACATGAGAAATTAACTGTTGAAGTGAAGTTTGACGGGAATAGTTCACCCAGTGACAAGGGTGATGTTGAGATTAATCCATAGCAGAAACAAGAAAAGCCTTATTCAATTGCTAAAGGTTGAGAGAAGCGGGGTCACAAAGCACCACAAAGATATGGCTTTGAAGACATGGTTAGTTTTGCTCTCGTAACTAGCGGTGGAGATCCATTCACTTTCAAGGAGGCTACAAATAGGAAAGTCAATGATAAATGGCTTGTAGCAATGTTAGAAGAGATGGAATCACTACAGAAGAATAAGACTTGGGAATTAGTGAAATTGCCCAAGGGAAAGAAAGCTATTGGTTGCAAGTGAATATTCTGCAAGAAAGAAGCATTGTTAGAAAAGGAAGATGAAAAATTCAAGGCATGATTAGTGGCTAAGGGTTACTCATAGAGAGAAGGAATTGATTATAATGAGATTTTTTTCACCAGTTGTGAAGCACACCTCAATTCGAGTAATCCTAGGATTTGTGACAGTGCATGACATGGAGTTAGAGCAGCTAGATGTGAAGACCGCATTCCTCCATGGAGATTTAGAAGAAGAGATTTACATGCAATAGCTCGAAGGCTTCAAAGAACTTGGTAAGGAAGATTATGTTTGTCTATTGAAGATATCATTATATGGCTTGAAGCAGTCTCCCAGGCAATGGTACATACGGTTTGATTCATTCATGGTCATACATGGGTACATGCCCTGTGAGTGTGACTGATGTGTTTATTTTAGAGTACTTGCTGATGGCTCTTATATATTTCTTGCTCTATATGTTGATGACATGTTAGTAGCTGGAAAGAGTAAGCAAGAAATTGTGAAGTTGAAGTCTTTGTTGAGTAGTGAATTTGACATGAAGGATCTTGGAGCTGCCAAGAAGATCCTTGGGATAAAAATTCACCAAGATAGAAAGGCTAGTAAATTATGGTTATCTCAGAAGGGATACCTTAAGAAGGTGTTAGAGAGGTTTAGTATGCTTGATGCAAAACCTGTTAGTACACCGCTTTCTGCCCATTTTAAATTGTCCTCACAGTTGTGTCCAAGTTTAGATGAGGAGTTAGAGTATATGTCTAAAGTGCCATATGTGAATGCAGTTGGGTGTCTCATGTATTTGATGGTGTGCACTAGGCCTGATATTTCTCATGCAGTCAGTGTGGCCAGTAGGTTTATGGCAAATCCAGGCAAAGTGCATTGGAATGCAGTAAAGTGGATCTTTAGATATCTTACAGGCATTCATGATTTCGGTATCCTATTTTATCAGAGAGCTAGTAAAAAAGTTGTGGGTTATGTGGATTCCAACTATGCAGGAGACCTTAATTCTAGAAAGTCCATGACAGGTTATGTGTTTAGGTTTGTTGGTGGCCCAATTTGCTGGAAGTCTACACTACAAGATGTAGTTGCTTTATCCACTATAGAAGCAGAATATATGGTGATGACAAAGGCAGCAAAAGAAGCCGTTTGGCTTAGTGGACTAGTTAATGAGCTTGGTTTTAAGCAGGATAGCATGGTGCTACATTGTGATAGTCAGAGTGCAATTCATTTGGCGAAGAATCAAGTATATCGTGCAAGAACAAAGTATATTGTTATGCGGTGTCACAAGATCAGAGAATGGGTTTCGTCTGGTGATATTTCTTTGTCAAAGATTCTTACTAGTGAGAATGCCTCTGATATGTCAACAAAGCCAGTTCCAACAGACAAGTTCAAGCATTGCTTGGACTTGATTGGTGTTTGCATCTTGTGAGCCCTTAAGGGCTAAGGTGGAGGTGATGGAGGAGTTTGCTAGTATAGCTTGGTCAATTCAAGCCAAGGTGGAGATTTGTTGATGTGGGTCGTGTGGCTTGTATTGCCAAGCCCAAGTCAAAACAGGTTTACCAAATACTTGTTGTATTAGGAGACCAAGGTAGCCGACCAAACATATATCTATATATATATATATATATATATATATGTTATTAATTACGGGCAATAGAGAACCCTAGGCCTTGTTTGGATTTTTTTTTTCATCACTCATCACTTCTCACTCAATTTTCATCGCTCATCGCTCATCACTCATCACTTAAAATACCCCAACTCCCTACACCCCACCCTTTTGGCACCATCACTCAACTTGTCATCACTCAATTTTTCAACTGTTTGTGGGCCCCGTTCCTATAACTTGGTGCAGCTTTTACCTCTTTTTTTTTTTTTTCCTTCAACCCCCAATACCCAAACTCACCGAACCTAGTGAAAAAAAAAAACCCAGAAACCCGAGCCTAGTGAAAGAAGAAGAAGAAGAAGAAACCACCTAGTGTGAAAGGAAAAAAAAAAAAAAAAAAAAAAAAAGAAGAAGATGAAGAAACCAAACTCGCCGAACCCAGTGAAGAAAAAAAAAAAGAGGGTCAAAAGTTGCAGCTGACTCTGACTGTGGGACCCAGTTTGTAGTTTTAATTACAAAAATGTCATTGAAAACAGAGTTATAGAAACTGAAAAACCTAAAAATGTGTTTTCAGTTTCCATAACTCATTATTAAAAAATCAAAGAATTGAGTGATGAAAACAATAATTGGAAACAAAATCCAAACAAGCCTCTCAGTCATAGGCCCCACCATTTTTGAGTTATGGGTGATGGAAACAGAGTTATGAGTTATAGAAACATGAAATCCAAACACCCCCCTAATAACCTAGTAACCTACAACTGCATAAGAAAATAGAGAATTAGAGAGGCAGTCAGCTTCTAGTTTTATAGTTTCTTTTGTGAGAGAGAGCAAGGGTGTAATTGGGATTTGGGTTTCTAGAGAGTGTTATTGTGCACTATTGTAACTCCCTATTTTTATAGTGAAATTTCTTCGTCGTCGCCGTGGAGGTAGGCAGTTTGCCGAACCACGTAAATTCTTGTGTTCTTTGTGTGTGCTTGTTATTTAATTCTCGCTTACTTACTGTTATTGATTTGAGTCCTGGGGTGTTATCTGCACAATAGTTAGTGTTGTCTATAGCAATAAACACCAAATACAGCAAGAGGGAGAGAGTGAGAGACAGAGAGAGCGAGAGATATGTACCACTAATGATGGTCACTGGCTTGGACTGGAGCTAGAGCCTTGAAGACCACAGACTCACGGTAAGGTGACTAGCAACGCAAGGGGCAAGCACATTAGGTGATATATGGTAGACCCCACAACGGTGGGGTCCACTCTCATGTGAGAGGGAAGATACTAGCATCGAAAACACCATATATTTTCTCCAAGCGCGCAACAAACGCATAAAAATTATAAAGATTTGTTTTGGTTTTTTATTATTATTTGTTGTTGTTCTCCTCTGAGTGATTTGGGATATATTAAAAGAAAATTTAGGTTTTGTTAGTATTTGGACTGCCAGAGTGAATGGGCCATTAGATGGATAATATTTATTTGTACCAGTTTAATATATATTTTTTGTATTAATTTAGTTCTTTGGTTTTCTGTACTACTTAAAAATTTGAGCAGCCAAATTAATTTTATGATCTAAATTTTACACTTTAAGAGGCAAAATTTGAAATTTCAGGGGGGGCCAATATGCAAATTTTCAATTAAGTTATAGGTATTTTCACCTACTCTAGGGGAAAATTTAAAAAAGCTAGGGGGTCATGGCTCCCTGACCCCCTAGCTCAGCCTCGGTATTTAAGAATAAAATGTAATCTAATGGTTATTTTATCAAAATTCACATCCAATAAAAAAATATTGAGTAAAATTGTAGTTTTAGACTATAACCAAGTTTATTGCTGAATTTTTTCCTTTTTTTTTTTTTTTTTTTTTTTTAAGAGTCTTGTTTCTTGTATTTAGTTTGATTTTATTTTCATCACATTCTACGTAGATATGTAATGATGTATTTTTGTTAACAACAGTACCTGTGTGGCTTAATTTGGGGGTTTTCTTTTCATAATTTGAGTTTTTTTTTTTTTTGAGAAAGATAATTTGAGTTGTATATTTTTAATATGCAAGATAAATATGAGTTAAGTTGTTTATGGTTTTTATATTTGCTAAATGGGTTGGACATGGATTTGACTTAGCAATTTTTTTATTCTTTGAATTCATAAGAATTTCTTTTTATTTTAACTTTTTACCTATTTGAAAGTAGTGATTTCAAAATTTTTTTTTTTTCCTTTTTAAATTTTTAAAGTTGAGTTATCTAGAAAGTTTAAGAGTTATGAGGTGAGTTTAATTTATTAAATTAATGATGGGTGTTATCTAGAAAGTTGAAATCCTTTACACATCGGTGCAGAAAGTTTGGAGGTTCGGGGACCTCTTATTCGAATCCTTTGAAATTCCATAACATATATTCATGACTCCATCGTTAGCAAGTCGTGTGGTAGTTGTTCTCAAAATTCTTTCTCAGATGCACGTTTAAACGGTCGCCTTCGTCGCCCTTTTTTGAAAAAATGTAACCTTATTTTTCCTTTTTATGTTATATAATGCATTGAGTGATTGGATGTGACTTATGTTTGAGGTTGGTGACAGCATTAAGTTTCCACAAAGATATGATAATTTTCCCAATGATGACACCGTTTTTCAATAACTACTATATTTGTCGTTCATAATTTTGCACGCTGTAATTGGCTTCTAGCTCGGTTTTCTTTCATTGACGTACTCATGGTCTTATGTGCATGCATGGGAATAGTTTTTATTCAATTGTATGAAATATTAAACAGAAATTCTTTTATCTAGGACCCATGCTTTCCGTTATTTTATCCTGCTAATAGCACTCTTTTTAATTCTATAGTTACAATTGAGAAGAGAAATATGAATCCTAGATGTCATAAAAACACTAGAAAATGTGGACCAATTGAGGTACATGGCTCTTGGTGACAATCACACTTTTAACATGCATTAAATGTTAATTCAAATTATTCAATACCGTGTTCAATGTTGCTAATTGCTAACTCTCACTACAAAAAACTGGACCTATAGTGGCGTTTGTGAAACGCCACTATAGGTACTAAAAACGCCACTATAGGCCCATTTTGCCTATAGTGGCGTTTGCTATAGTGGCGTTTGCAAACGCCACTATAGGGTGGTCCTATAGTGGCGTTTTTTTAAAACGCCACTATAGGTCTATAATAGCGGTACAAAAGTGGCGTTTGCAAACGCCACTATAGGACCCCTGACAAACGCCACTATAGCCTTTTTCAAAAATAAAAAAAATTGGTCTATAGTGGCGGTTGAAAACGCCACTATAGGTCTATAGTGACGGTACAATAGTGGCGTTTGTGAAACGCCACTATAGACTCTACAAACGCCACTATAGCCAAAAAAACCACCAAAAAAATTTTTGATTACCAAAAATTAATTTTTGGTAATCAACAGATTTTTTTTTTTTTTGACGTGAAAGAATTTTTTTTAATTGAATTAAATTAAAAGATACAAAACAAAACAAAATACAAACACTATTCCTGTCCCAGCAAATTCAAAATGAAACACAAACCCACCTAAAAAAAATTCAAAATCAAACACAACATGCTCACATCCAAAAATTTAAAAAAAAAAAAAATAGCAACTCCAAATACAAACACCATAACTATCCCAGCAAATTCAAAATGAAAACACAAACCCACTTAAAAAAATTCAAAATCAAACACAACATGCTCACATCCAAAAATTAAAAAAAAAAAAAAAAATAGCAACTCCACATACAAACACTACAACTATCCCAGCAAATTCAAAACGTAAACACAAACCCACCAAAAAAATTCAAAATCAAACACAAAATGCTCACATCCAAAACAATCATAATTTAAAAAAAAAAAATAAAATGCTTACCTGCAACTATACAACCAATGGCTTCAAACACCATCTACAAATTTGAACAAAATCAAAAAGCTGCAACACCATCTGCAAATCCAAAATCCACAAACATTAATACCACCACAAATAAAACAAAAAAAATAAAATGAAAATGGAGAGGAAGAGAAAAGTATCAATTCAGGTGTGAAGTGAAAAAAAAGAGTGAAAGAAAAAGAAAACAAGAAAAATGGAGGAGCTGAGATAAGGGAGAAAAAGAAGGAACGAAAAAAAAAAAAAAAAAACAAACAAAAGAGAAAGGAAGTCTGAGAGTTGGCGTGGAGAGATAAGGGAGAAAAAGAAAGATGGGAAAAATAAAGAAGAGAAGGAAGTCTGGAGATAATTAGGGAGAGTGGGGGTAGGTGGGGGTAGGTGGGGTTTAACGTTTTTTTTTTAAATATATATATATATAAATGATATATTTACAATATTTTCACAATATTTTTACAAAAAATTTTAGTGGTAGGTTGTTACTAATTGTTATTGTTAGGGCAAAAAATTAATCTTAGTGTTAGGTTCAAATTTGAACCAATAACAACTGACCACCTATGATTTGTTGTAAAAATATTGTAGACGTAGCATCTCTCATACATAAAAAAAAAAAAAAAATATATATATATATATATAAAAAGAGAAATGATATGTCAACAACATTTTCACAACAAATTTTAAATGACAGGTTGCTGCTAGTTATTATTGTTAAGGCAAAAAAATAATCTTATTGTTATGTTCAAATTTGAACCAATAACAATTAACCACTTATAATTTGTTGTGCAAATATTGTGCACATAGCATCTCTCATTTATATAAATATATAATAATATATACATTTAAATATATATATATATATATATATTTATATTATATTCAAATATTTTGGAATATGCCATAGAATATCCTAGGCATATTCCATGGTTTTCTTTACCGCTCAAAATCATTCAGTTCTTTTTTTTTTTTTTTTTTTTTTTTTTTTTTGCTGGAATAGTGTAGAAGTAGCACTTTTTGGAGCTATAGTGGCGTTTGGAAAACGCCACTATAGGTCCTATTCCAAACGTCACTATAAGTTCCATTTCTTTTGCTGGATTCTTTTTTTTTTTTTTTTTTTTTTTTTGCTGGGCTATAGTGGCGTTTGGAAAACGCCACTATAGGTCCTATTCCAAACGTCACTATAAGTTCCATTTCTTTTGCTGGATTCTTTTTTT
Organism: Quercus glauca; assembly: GCA_023736055.1. Taxonomy (NCBI): domain Eukaryota; kingdom Viridiplantae; phylum Streptophyta; class Magnoliopsida; order Fagales; family Fagaceae; genus Quercus; species Quercus glauca. The sequence goes on from CM043315.1 coordinate 23,796,678, forward strand.
TTTTTTTTTTTTTTTTTGCTGGGCTATAGTGGCGTTTGCAAACGCCACTATAGGTCCTACTGTTACAAGGACCTCTAGTGGCATTTGTCAAACGCCACTATAGGCCCTACCCAACTGAAAAAAAAAAAAAAAAAAAAAAAAAAAAAAAAAAAAAAAAAAAAAATCAGCAAAAAAAGGGGGACCTATAGTGGCATTTGTCAAATGCCACTACAGACAAACGCCACTATAAGTCCCACTTTTTTTGCTGGATTTTTTTTTTTTTTTTTTTTTTTTTTTTTTTTTTTTTTTTTTTTGTGCTGGGCTATAGTGGCGTTTGCAAACGCCACTATAGGTCAAATGCCTATAGTGGCGTTTGCAAAACGCCACTATAGGCCCTACCCAACTGGAAAAAAAATAATAATAATAAAAAGTGCCTATAGTGGCGTTTGACAAACGCCACTATAGGCCCTTGTAAGACTAGGACCTATAGTGGCGTTTTAAAAACGCCATTATAGGCCTTTAGAAACGCTACTATAGACTCATTTTTCCAAACGCCACTATAGGACATTCCAAACGCCACTATAAATATGCCTATAGCAGCGTTTATAGAAAACGCCACTATAGGGTACCTATAGTGGCGTTTTTTACAAACGCCACTAAAAAAAACGCCACTATAGGACCAGTTTTTTGTAGTGTCTAGTCAATACATGTGAAAGTACTTTTCTTTCTGTCTTAGAGGTGACTATGACATTGTACCCTGCTTACGACTCACTTCATTTAAGATATTGATCCATCGTTCATGTGAGAAGATGAAAGTACTTAATAGTTTTCCCTTAATTTATTTTCTGAACATCAACTAATTATATGGTTTGAATGATGAAAAGTTATCCCAAATTCTCAATACCGCGTGAATGTCCTATTTCATGTTCTCCAAAGTCCACACCTACTGAGCCAATTTCCCTAATGGTTAGGCTTAGGCAAGTAAAAATGGGTTTGGGACTTGAGAGGAGAGGGCGAAGCCACACCATGCCATTGGTTTGATATTTTGAAACAAGGACTTTATTTTTTAATAATAACAAAGTAAATGATGTAATCCCTTAAGAGGGTGGTGTTATAAACAAGAGTTAAGTATTGTTTAGTTATAAGAGGAAAAGTTTAAGCGGAACTAGCATATCAGTCGCTCAGTTTCGAGAATTGTTTTTTATATAATCCATGAACTTCATTGTAGAAAATCAAACTCGCATTAATTAAATTAATTCAACAACTTGGCACCTATAGCCAGGCCTATAACTAAATCCCTTGGATTAAATATGAGAGTTTATAACCCAATGATCAATATGCTTTGGTGAGATTGGCCGAGAGAAGGCGAGAAGTAATATATGGATGCTATGTTTGCTATAAAACTTAGGGGTAAAAGAGTTGGATAAGATTTGGATTAAAATTTGGTTATAGTCATTGGGCTACAAATATGGACGGAGGTATTCATGGACTTGAGGGGGGGGGGGGGGGGAGTGGGGTGGTTTGGTTTTACAAACATGAATTTTGATAACTTTAATCAATATCTTTTTATTGAAGATGAATTTTGATAAATCCATCATTGAATTATATTTTCTTCTTATATCCTCCATGCTTGCAAAATTTTTAGAAAATTAAATATCAATAGCTATGTCATTAATAAATTGTTTAAATTACAAGTTTTTTTAGTTTAAAATTATGCATAAAATATAATCTTATGAATCATATAGTAAATTATATCAAATTGGCACAAAATTTGACATGTGTATTAAGAGCGTAAAGAACATACAATCCAAATGTTAGATTTTCAAAATATGTAATAATGTTATTAATATTGAGTAAGGTCCAATTTTGTAGCTAAACTTCCTTTAAAAAAATAGTAGTATTTATATATAGTTACTAATTTTAGCAACTTCTTTCAATAAAATTACATTTTGCCTTCTTAAAAATATCATTGATCATTTTAAAGAAATGCTATAGTTACAAATTTTTTTACAACATTTTTAAAAACTATTGAAGTAGCAAATTCTTACTGGTTTTCATTTAGGCCTACCAATTACATCACATTTTTACTTACTAATAACCACTCATCACAAAACAATTTGGAAAATGGTTTGTAGATCTAGTATTTTCCTCCTTATAAAGGCCTTTAAAAAATTATAAATCTAAAAAAATATATACACAAGCCCAAAAAAATTAGTCCAACAACAAAAATTACTGATAACAGAGTTTAAAAAAAAAACATTATGACTAATAAACTAATTTTACCAAAAACAAATAACTTGACCCTTTAAAAATTTTTAAACAAAATAATTTTGTCCTTATCAGCGAAAGACGCACTCTTGACCCTACACACACACGCAAAATAAAAGAAAACCCTTGCTAGCTAAGTAGAAAAACCAGATGCAGAAGCAATCGCACATAGCCAACAATAGAACCACTCCCTTAACTCTAAGTACTAGCTCCGTCCCTAACTACAATACCAAGTAAAAATTAATAGGGCTACATATTTAGAAAATTTAATTGTTGGATTGCATATTCTTTATGTTCTTAACATGCATGTCAAATTCTGTGTTAATCGGATGTTATTTACTATTCGATCAAACTTTTTTTATTATAGTAATTTAAGACTATAAAGACTTGAAATTTAAATATTTAATTGATGACGTAGTTATTGATATTTGATCTTTTGGAAATTTTGCAGTATGGAGAATATAAGAAGAAAATGTAATTTAATGATGGATTTTTCAAAATTCACAATTCACATCCAATAAAAATATTTTGATTGAAGTACCAAGTTTGTAGCCAAACTTTGTCCTATATAGAAATGATGTTTTGGGTATGTGAATTCTAATTCCATGTGATACCTTACATTAATGAATTTCATGTACTACTATTTTCTATATTTTTTTGTGAATATTCACAAGCATTCTATTGCAGGAAAAACTTAAAAGTACATTTACTTAGATGCAGTACATTAAGTTATTCAATTAAATTCAAACAAGTAGCTACATTGAAATTAATTTTTTGGAAAAATACCATATAGTTTGTGCTTTATTGGTTAACATAACCACATGTAATATGTTTGAGTTCAATTGAAGAATTTAATGTTGGACAAAGTTTGACTACAAACTTGGTTATAGCCTAAAACTATAACTTCCATTAATAAAATTAACATGACTACATATTTTGAAAATTTAATTGTTAAATTGCATTGTAATTATGTTCTTAACATATATGTCAAATTTCGAGCAAATTAGATGTTATTTATTATACAATCTATAAACTTATTTTTTATACATCATTTTAAACTATAAAAAATTGAATTAAACATTTAATTGATGGCATGGCTATTAATATTTGATTTTTTGGAAATTTTGCAAGCATGAAGGGTATAAGAAGAAAATGTAGTCTAATGGTGGATTTGTCAAAATTCACATCCAATAAATAGATATTAAGTTAAGTTGTAATTTTAGGTTACAACCAAGTTTGTTACCAAACATTTTCCTTTAATATATTGTAACTCAACCTAAGCTCTACCCATATCTAAAACTATAACTCTTTTTTTTTTTTTTTTTTGGTTTTGAATGATGGTTAGTGTAAGGACACAATTTGGCTCTCAAGCCCAAAGGATGGATGAACTTAAGCCCAAAGAGCCCAATACAATGAATTTGTAGAGAGTGGGTAGGACAACTGGACTTTAATGAGTTAGACAACAAGTAAAGTGGATCCAGATGACAAGAAAATGAAGATAGACTGGTTTAATCTAAAGAAAATCGTCTTCGGCACAATCCGAGGAGATCAATTCTTATATATTTCTCTCAAGTTTGATTACAAGTTCAGCTCTTGATTGCTACAATGTTTTTCCCTCCAATCTTCGATCCCTCTCCCTCAGGGACTTCTCTCTATTTTATACTTTTTTCCTCCTCTCATTTCCACCTTCCACGTGTAGATTTAGATTGTTGGTCTTGATAGTTGTCCTATCAGCCCCTTCCTGAAATCTTTGGGAGTAGCTGTAAGGCTGAAAATTACTGTTCAGGTATCACTTCCTCATTAATGCGACCAGAGAGTTAGCTACATAGCATTCAATGCGGTGGTAGTAGCTTTCTCTTAGATATTTCATAGCCTCCCTCTGTCCTTTTCCTTCCTGATACTTATCCTAATCAGTGGAATTGTTCGGAATGTTGCTCTTAATGTCAGACCGCACCTTCTAACCTCGGCTTTGCTTAGCCGAGGAAGCATTCCTTCTCGGATCACCTCTTTGGAGCATCAAGCCTAGATCCCTTCCTTTATTTATTAGTGCTGACCTCTATAACACGTTTACCCGTCCTTATACTATTAGGTGTCCTCAGACTGGGCCCCCGGCCCAATATATTCTACTGGGCCTAACATCCCTACAATAGCCCTTCAAAATTCCCCTCTTTTGTTCCTCGGGCAAAAAGGAGGATTTCAATATTAGCAAAAGTATTCCGCTCTTATTATACATCACGTCTGTCTACGCAAGTACCTTTTTAACTGCCCAACACATGCTCTTAATGCTTTGACATCTAAGACGCGCCTTCATTAAATTTCTGCGGCTCCATGTTCCCCACGTTCTATGGTACGATGCTGATCCAACGGTTGAGGATTTTATTGGAACTCGAGCGGGAATTTTCCTACTCGTCAATCTCTTTGATACAAATACTGCCCAAACACTTCATTCACCTCACTTTAGCACTCATTCACTGAACCTTTGCGCTCATAAATCGAACCTTTGCACTCATAAATACCAAGAGCTAGTCCAAGGAGAGTTTCCTACTTTACGTAAGTCTATTCAACCTATCCTGTTTACTTTTCCTTCTATTTTTCTTTTCACAGAGTTCTCTTCTCTTTGGCCCTTCTATTTTCTCTTTATCTTCTTAGTACCCTCTTAGTACCTTCCATCCTTTCTTAGGAATGGGTAAATTTACATATCTGGTAGACTCTACAGAGAATATAGAGAGCTTTAAAACTTAATATAGAATCCCACCAGGAGTCTCCATTAGGTATTGTAAGGAAGGGGAATGGCATGAGAAAAGGTAAGAAGGAGAAGTGGTAATCCCAATGATTGCCTTTATAGAGGGTGGGATGAGAATCCCTATGGGCATCATCACTAGGGACTACCTTAGGGCTCATAGATTAGCTCCCACCCAATGTATCTCGAACATGTTTAGGATTTTAGGGAGTGTAGACACCCAAAATAAGAAAATGGGCTTAGGGCTTACCTACCATGATGTCAACTGGGTCTATAAACTCCACCACCTAAAAGGGCAAGGTTACTACCTAAAAACTAGATACCCTGAGGTTAGGCTCATTTCATGCCTTCCTGAGTCCAATAAAGGCATGAACAAGGGCTTTTTGTTCATGTCAGGGAAGCGGCACGACGGCCTCCCTTGCCCAACGAGAGAGGGGAAACCAGGAGGGGTTTTAAGTCTAGGTTTATTATTTGAAATTTACTATTTTTCCCTTAACATATTCTCTACCCAGTTGCCTATGTTTATGCTTGTAATTGAATCGTTTCCTTTGATTTGTGCCATTTTTGCTAACAATGTTTTTTGTTGTTGTCGTTGTTGTTGTTGTTGTTTTTTTTTTTTTTTTTTTTTTTTTTTTTTTTAATGGTTTTGCAAATAAGCATGCTGCCTAGCCGAACTTCAGCCTTATCAACAAGCAGAGCTTAGACATGATACTTCAAGCCGAGGTGTTTGTACACAAAGACGGCCAATTACGAGCGGCCCACTTAATTCTTGAATACACCCTGCTCTCATCAAGTTTCCAGGCGTCAAAATGCGTAATAAAAGCAAAGGACCTGCGCCTGCACCTAATCAATGTTGCCGTGTTTGGCTTCCTTAATCCAGGCCCAAGACCACAAGGTGTGTTGAAGGTAGAGACAATCCTTTAGTACAAGGCCGAGGACGAAGCCACCCCCTCATAGCCAGCCTTAGAAAAGGAAGAAGGAGAAAAAGAAGAAGAAGTGGTTGAGATCCCTAACTCCGAGGACGAACCTGAGGATGATTTTGAGGTTTTCAACCGACTTGAATCTCCAGAGGTCCTTGCTAGTGACTTCAACCACTTGCCTTCGGCCCAAGTAAGCCAAACGTAAGAAGATCCCTCCATTCCAGAAGCCATGGGGATACAACGCAAGCCTAGGGCTGGTATTCTAGAAGTCATGGAGTCTCAATCCGGGAGCAAGGCTGCCTCCCTGACCTGATCTTGTAGACCACAAAAGAAAAAGGGATCAAAGAGACCATGAAGCGGTGGAAGGAGGCAAGAATCCCTCATCCAAAGAGGCTAAGCTCTAAAAAGGAGCCAAACAGGCCAAGGTGACACAAACCTTGGTAGAGAAAAGAAGTGATCCCCAGGTTGGGATCTTAGCCTAGGCTCCCGCCCTGATATTGGACGGAGCCCCCTTGTCTCCTGATGCCTTAATCCGATACTTCTAGCAAGGGAGGGCCAGATACGTGGCCGATGTTGTGGAGCAGGCCTTACTGCTGCCCGAAGACATGGCCGACTTAAGGTCAATAAGGAAGCACGAGGTCTTCCTCAGTTTAAAAAGGGATCTCGCCCTAGTAAGTTCTCGAATTGCTCCCTTTCCTCTTTTTTATATTCATGCTTATTTTTGTTTTTTCTAACTTTCACATTTCTTTTTATGTCTTTGAAAGGCTGTCCAATCCGCACATAGGGCCTAGAAGATAGTAAACACCTCCCACAGGATGATGAAGGACGAGGAGGCCAAGAGGATCTTTGCCATAGAGGTTTTTAGGGTGGCCGACAAAAAATCCCAAGAGCTAACTGCCAATTTGATTGAGGCTGAAAGGGATAGAAAAAGTGCTAAGGTAGCCTTGGATGGGGTAGAGAAACAAGCTGAGGTCCAGCGCAAACAACTTCTCCAAACCGAGACCGACCTTGCTGCCATCAGAGATCAAGTGAAAATTCTGTCAAAGAAACTGAAAGAGGCTGAGAAGGCCAAGGATCAAGTGGAGCAAGATGGGTATGATGTGAGAGTGGTAGAGACTGACGAAGCCCTTAAGGTTGAGGTCTCAAAGGTGTGTAGGCACTACTGCCTCCAAGTGTGGAACGAGACCCTCAACCAAGCTGGGGTTGATGCCTCCTCTGCCCTTAGGAGAGTGGAAAGTGTGTAGGGACCCAAGGCTGATGCTGCCTCCAAGGAAGCATAAACTGGGAAAGAGAGCCCAGCCAAAGCTCTCCCTTCAGTCCAAAGCTCATCCAAGGAGGCAAAGCTCCCTGAGGTTGCTGAGAAGCCAGCCGAGGTGACCAAGGAAGCGGCCCATGATGCCATCCAGCCCCCAGCTGACTCTAGGGACCCATCCAAGGAAAATGAGGCCCCTCACAATATGGAGATTGTTTTAGCAACTCTCCCCATACCTACCAAGGAGAACCCCAAGGGTATGGGTCCAGCATCCTCCACGGTAACTACCACTCAGCCGGGCAAGATTCCCAAGGACAAGCTTGTGATAAAAATGAAGCCATGAGCTATCTTGTCTTTTTTTTTTTTTTTTTTTTTTTTCCCTAAGACTTGTAATCACTTCCCTTTTGTAATCAGTTTAATGATAGTTATAAATTTTTCTTCCATACTTGTGTTATTTATATGGATCCTATAGTATAGCTTTTGTTTCATCTAACACTTAACTAACATGGAAATGAGATATAACTCCATTCATTTATCTGCATAAGTGGTAGCATAGTTATCACACCTCATATGATCAGCAACAAAATAAGTCAAACTTACTAAGTACACAACCTCGGCAAGGTATAACCTTAACTTCAAAAACAAACATAATGGTAAAGTACCCTCACATGCCTGACTCCACTTAATCCCCCACTTATTAGTAAGTCTAAAGGATTGGAGGAATAATCAATTTTAAAATAGAAAATAGATATACTTGGTGTACTTACAAATGCTTCAAGTGATGCTCATGAATGTCCATTTGCTTAAGTTACTACCATGAAGATCTCTGCAACTTAGTATGGTTGGTTCTACTTGATACTTAGATAAATAACAGAAAGTATGAATTTGCCTAAGGCATGTGGTCCGAGGAACCAGACATGACCAAGGTTCTATTTAACAATTGGAGAAACCATTTAAAATGTCAATTTACCTAAAGTAGATGGTCCAAGGAACTAGGTATAACTAAGGTTCTGTTTAATATTTAAAAAAACGACACAAAATATTAATTTACCTACAGTAGGTGGTCCGAGGAATTAGGCATAATTGAGGTTCTGTTTAACACTTAAAAAAATGATTTAAAATATTAATTTACCCAAGGTATGTGGTCCAAGGAGCCAGGCATGACCAATGTTTTGTTTGATACTTAGAAAAATGATATGAAGTATTAATTTACCCAAAGTATGTGGTCCAAAGAACCAGGCATAATTAAGATTCTGTTTAATACTTAGAAAAATGATTTAAAATATCAATTTACCTAAGGTATGTGGTCCAAGGAGCCAGGCATGACCAAAATTTTGTTTGATTTTTAGAAAAATGATATGAAGTATTAATTTACCCAAGGTATGTGGTTCGAGGAATTAGGCATTACTAAGGTTTTCTTTAACAGTTAGAAAAATGATTTAAAGTATCATTTTACCCAAGGTATGTGGTCCTGGAGCCAAGCATGATCAATGTTCTGTTTGATACTTAGAAAAATGATATGAAGTATTAATTTACCCAAAGTATGTGGTCCGAGGAACCAGACATAACTAAGGTTCTGTTTAACACTTAGAAAAATGATTTAAAATATCAATTTACCCAAGGTCCGTGGTCCGAGGAGTCAGGCATGACCAATGTTCTGTTTAATACTTAGAGGAATAAAGAAGAGTGTTAATTTACCCAAGGCATGTGGTCTGAGGAGCCAGGCATGGCCAAGGTTCTGTTTAACACTTAGAAAAATGACATAAAATACCAATTTACTCAATGCATATTGTCCGAGGAGCCAAGCATAACCAAGATTCTGCTTGATATTTAGAAAATAATAAATGAACGCATAATGCCACAAAAATACAGCAAAAATGACTTTCATTAATATTAGTACCTTCACAGGTTATTTACATTCTAGGGACAAGGTATAACATTTTCATCTAGATCTTCAAGATAAGAAGCACCTATTCTAGCCATCGAGGTGATGCGATATGGCCCTTTCCAATTAGGCCCCAATTTTTCTCATGCTAGGTTCTTGGCAATACTTAAAACCTTCCTCAACATCAAGTCTCCAGGCGCTAATGGCCTTAACTTCACGTTGGCATCGTATCCCTGCGTGAGTTTATGTTGATAATACGCCAATTAAACCATGGCGCTTTCTCTCCGCTCTTCAATCAAGTTTAAGCTATTTTCTAACTAGCTATCATTGTTGCTCGGAGTGAAAGAGCTTGTCCTCAGTGTTGGAAATCCAGTCTTGAGAGGAACTATAGCCTCGGCCCCATAACTCATTGAAAAGGGGGTCTCCCTAGTGGACCTTCAAGGTGTAGTCCGATACGTCCAAAGAACGTGTGATAACTCTTTCACCCATTTTTCCTTTGCATCATCCAGCCTCTTCTTGAGCCCACTCACTATGACCTTATTGATAGCTTCGGCCTGTCCATTCCCCTATGGATATGACGGGGTAGAATATCTATTTGTTATGCCCAGGTTACAATAATACCTCCTAAAAGCTTTGCTATCAAACTGAAGACCATTGTTCAAGATGAGTGTATGAGGGATTCCAAACCGAGTGACAATATTTTTTCAGAAAAATCTCTTAGCATCCATATCCCTGATATTTGTTAATGGTTTAGTTTCAACCCATTTGGTGAAGTAATCTGTGCCGACTAGCAACCATCTTTTATTCTATGTTGCTTTAGGGAAATGCCCTACAATATCCAAGCCTCATTGAGCAAAAGGTGAAAGGCTGGATAGAGGATTGAGGACACCTCCTGGTTGATGAATGTTTGGGGAAAATCTTTGGCATTGGTCGCATTTCTTCATATACTCTTGTGCTTTCCTTTGCATATTTGGCTACCAATATCCCTGAGTGAGGGCCCTGTGAGACAAGGATCTGCCTCTTGTGTGGCTTCCACAAATTCCTTCATGTAACTCATATAAGAGTAATTCAACTGCTTCAGGGTGTATGCATAACAAATATGGTCTAGAAAAGGAGCGCTTGTACAGATTTTGGTCATTGGCCAGTCAAAACCAAGGAGCCTTTCTCTGTACTTTGTCAGCCTCGGACTTACCCTTGGGCAAGATGTCCTCCTTAAGAAATAGCACAATAGAGTCCATCCAACTAGGACCTACCCTCCTATGATGAATATGAACCACGTTTCTCCTTATTTCAGTAGGTTTACACAAGTCTTCCACAAGGATTATCTGAGGCAAACTTTGTGCCGAGGAAGTTGCGAGCGTGGCCAAAGAGTCAGCATGTGTATTTCTACTTCTAGGGATTTGCAATAAAATGAAAGACTCAAATCCTGACTGCAAATGTCTAACCTGATTTAAATATTCCTGCATTCTAAGATCTCTGACTTCCAACTCTCCCCCTACCCGGCCTACAACTAACCTCGAATCTGAAAACATCTCCACTGCCTTTCCTCCCATTCTCTGAACCATAGTCATCCCTACCAATAGAGTCTCATACTCGGCCTCATTATTGGTGGTCGAGAAGCCTAGCCTTAAGGATTTTTCAATAACGATCTTCTCAGGAGAAATTATAACTAGCTCCACCCCAGATCCCCTTTGATTCACTGCCCGATCAACGTGTACTTTCTAGGGTAAAGGCTCTTGCAGGGAGACTATGCCAACTGATTTTCCATCCATGTTTTGCTTCTTAACTTTTTCTTCAAATGGGGTTTCAGCAAACACGGCCACCAAATCAGCAAGGACTTGATCCTTGACAGAGGTGCAAGGCATGTACTTGATATCAAAATCCTCTAGGATTGTACCCCACTTGGCAATCCTTCCTGTGTAATCAGCACTCTGAAGTAAAGATCTAAGCGGAAGTTGGATTAGGACAACAACTGTGTGTGATTGGAAGTAGTGGGGGAGTTTACGCGTAGCATGCACCATTGCCAAAATGGCCTTTTCCAGTGGTAAGTAATGGATCTCGACCTTATGTAGTGACATGCTCACATAATGAACTAGCCTCTGCACACCACTATTAACCCATACCAGCACCAAGCTCATCGCATAGGAGGCCACTGCAAATATAAGCAAACAAAACCTCATCTACCTCGGGCTTGGACATAATGGGTGGCCTAGAAAAGTATTCCTTCAACTGGTGGAAGACTTGAATGCACTCCTCGGTCCATTCAAACTCCTTCCACTTATTTAACAATTGAAAGAAAGGCCTATACCTATCTATTGACCGAGAGATGAATCGGTTTAGGGCAGTAGTCATCCCTGTCAACTTTTGGACCTCTTTGGGATTCTAAGGTGGCTGCAAATTGTTAATTGCCTTAATTTAGTCAGGATTGACTTCAATCCTACTCCCCAAGAACTTCCCTGATCCGACACCAAAAGAGCACTTAAAAGCATTAAGTCGCAGCTTGTGTCTCCTTAAAATTTCAAAGATATTCCCGAGATCGTTAACATGCTCGAATTCCAATTTACTCTTGACCACCATGTCGTCTATATAAATCTCAATGTATTTTCTTAACTGTGACTCAAACATCCTAGTCATCATCTTCTGATAAGTAGACCCTACATTCTTCAGACCAAAGGGCATCACCTTGTAGTGGTAATTCCTAGTAGGAGTGACAAAAGCTATCTTCTCCTGATCATCCAAAGATAAAGTTATCTGATGGTACTCTTGAAAGGTGTATAGGAAGCTCATCTGGGGATGGCCTACAGTGGCATCCACCAACTGGTCTATTCGAGGCATGGGAAAAGGGTTATTGGGACAAGCTTTATTCAGATTTGTGAAGTCCACACATACCCCCCACTTCCCATTCTTCTTCTTCACTACCATTGTATTGGCCAACCACTCAGGATAGAACACTTTCTTAATAGCTCCAGCCTGCTTAAGCTTGTTCACCTCTTTATTGACAGCATTAGAATGCTTTTTAGATGAGCACCGAGGTGGTTTGCTTCCTGGGGAGGACAACTGGGTTGACATTCAGATGATGGCAAATGAAGTCTGGATCCACCCTAGGAGCTTCATAAGCATTCCATGCGAACACATCAATATTCTTCCTTAGAAATGCTAACAGTTCTTCCTTCTCTAAAGGAGGCAGTTGAGCTCCGATCTAAAAAAACTTCTCCAGATCACCATCTATAACAATTTCCTCCAACCTCTCACACTTTGCCTCTTTCGATCCGTAGATAGGATTGGAATCCTTGATTGCTATGAGCCCTTCTCAGTAGAGGCCGAGGACTGAACTCCAGGCTGATGCATAATTGCAACCACCAAGCACTGCCTAGCCATCGATTGGCTCCCAATCAGCTCCTTAATCTGATCATCGGACGGATACTACACTTTTAAATGCAAGGTGGAAGAAACAGCCCCTAGGGCATGAAGCCAGGGTTTAGCTACAATGGTAGTGTAATGGGAGTAAGCATTCATTAAAATGAAATCTATCTCTACCACCTCTGAACCTGCTTGAATGGGTAGTCTAATTTGGCCCCTCAGAACAACAACTTTCCTGTCAAAGCCTAACAAAGGTGAATCATAGGTCGTCAAATCCTCAGGTTTAAAGTTTAGGCCCTTGTACAAGTCAGGGTACATAATCTCTACACCGCTTCCTTGGTTTACCAACACCTTCTTCACATCATACCCTCCTATCCTAAGGGTGACCACTAAAGCATCATTGTGTGGTTGTATGGTTCCAACTTTTTCCTTATCCGAAAAACTCAACGTCGGTCGATCTCTACTCTAGTCCTCTTCGGCTCAAAATTAGAGTCCTCGAAGGGTGGCCGAGCTACAAACATCACCCTTGAGGGATGAAAACCAATTCTCCTAGAAGCAGCAAAGATGACATTAATTGTGCCCAAAGGGGACCTTGAAGAAGCATTCTCTTGAGCCCCCAACCCTGCTTGGTCTCCCTACCCATTGAACCGATACAATAACTGTTTTAACCTTCCATCTCTAACCAGTTGCTCCAAATGATTTCACAAAGTTCTACAGTCCTCGGTGGTATGTCCTCGTTCCTGGTGGTACTGGCAATGAAGACTTTGGTTGTGCCTCATGGGGTCTCCTCCTATCTTGTTTGGTTATTTGAAGTATGGCTCATTTTTTATCTTCTCAAAGACTTGATGTACTAGCTTTCAGAATACCGTGTTAACCACCTGAGGTGCCGTAGACCCAGATTGCCTAGCAAATTCCCTTCAGGGTCTGTTATTATTGTATTTGTCAGACCTGAAATCCCTCCTGTCCTTAAGGATAACCTTAAGCTTTCCTTTCTCTTGCTGCTGATCGTCCTCCACTCACTTGTATTCGTCAATACAGTCCATAAGTCAACGCACACTCCTTATCGGTTTCTCGATCAAGGAATTTCTCAAATCATGCTCGGCAGGCAGGCCGACCTTGAAAGTCCTTATAGCCATGTCATTAAAGTCCCCATCGATCTCATTGAACATCTCCTAGTATCTGTCTAAATATGTTTTCAGGGTCTCCCTTTCTCGCATGGACATGGACAACAGGGAATCTAAGGGTCCAGGAACCCTACTGTACGTAATAAAACGAGATCCAAACGCCCGAGTGAGCTCCTTAAAGGAATCAATAGAACCTGCACCTAGGCCATCAAACCACCTCATCGCCACAGGCCCTCAGCTGGATAGGAATACCTTACACATCAAGGCCTCATTCTTGGAGTACACTGCCATCCTCTAGTTGAAGTGGCTTACATATTTCACAAGGTCTGTATGACCATTGTACATGGTCAACGTTGGTTGAGTGAAACGCCAAGGAAGTCTTCTTCCTTCAATCCTACGTGTAAAAGGTGATCTGGAAATTTGGTTCAATGCCCTACTCATGGCGTCGTTTCCCACACATTTGCAGGATGGATTTTTGCGCCTATGGTGGTAATCCTCATCGCCCGAGAAAGACTCACTGGGGAGTCCTCGATCTGGGCCTGTAACTGCCAACTCCTTCCTCACTAGAAGAAGAAATAGACATTGGGGGAATTTTCCTTCGTCATTCGCGGCGCAACTTCCTTTGCAAATGATCAATCTTCAGCTGCATGTTCTTAGCATTTTCCTCATGAGAGATGTGACTCCCAGTTCGAGATTAACTTCTACTAGTATGGGTGGTATGCACACTTCCCTCCTAGTCCCTTCTTCGTTCAAGATGGAGGAAATAATCTTGTCGTCGAGACCCCATAGATTCCTCCTGGTGTGGACCTGAACCTATCATATTTGAACGTTAAACTCACCATAACACTAGAATTTCCCGCAGGCGGTGCCAATTGTAAGGACACAATTTGGCTCCTAAGCCCAAAGGATGGATGAACTTAGGCCAATACAATGAATTTGTAGGGAGTGCATTAGAAAATTAAGCTTTAATAAGTTAGACAACAAGTAAAGTGGATCTAGATGACAAAAAAATGAAGATAGACTGGTTTAATCTAAAGAAAATTGTTCTCAACACAATCCGAGGAGATCAGTTCTTATATATTTCTCTCAAGTTTAATTACAAGTTCAGCTCTTGATTGCTACAGTGTTTTTCCCTCCAATCTTCGATTCCTCTCCCTCAGGGACTTCTCTCTATTTTATACTCTTTTCCTCCTCTCATTTCCACCTTTCACGTGTAGATTTAGATTGCTAGTCTTGATACTTGTCCTATCAGTCCCCTCCTGAAGTCTTTGGGAGTAGCTATAAGGCAGAAAAGTACTATTCAGGTATCACTTCCTCATTAATGCGGCTAGAGAGTTAGCTACAAAGTATTCAATGCGGTGGTAGCAGCTTTCTCTTAGATATTTCATAGCCTCCCTCTGTCTTGTTCCTTCTTGATACTTATCCTAATCAGTGGAATTGTCCGGAAACATTGCTCTTGATGTCAGACCGCACATTTTGACCTCGACTTTGCTCAGCCGAGGAAGAATTCCTCCTCAGATCACCTCCCTAGAGCATCAGGCCTAGATCCCTTCCTTTATTTATTAGTGCTGACCTCTATAACACGTTTACCCATCTTTGGACTATTAGGTGTCATTGGACTAGGCCCCCGGCCTAATGTATTCTACTGGTCTAATATCCCTACAGTTAAGATACCATAAATTTACTTACATGCGTAATCGTCATAATCTAAACTAGTAACACAAAAAAAAATAATAATAATAATAATTTAGGAATTTATTTCTTATTTATTGAAATTCATTAATTACATTAATTATCACTTTATTTGTCCTTTTTTTTAAAACTTATCTAGCGAAATTGACAGAAATTCTAGCGTTTTATTTTATTTATTTTTTCATTTGTTTTTATTCTTCTTGTCTCTCAACTTAATACATGGGCTGTAGGGACAGCCGAACAGCAAACGCGTATTTTTCGTTTTTATATTTTTCTGGTTCATACACAATTCGATTTTTTTTTTTAAAAAAAAACTCTCATCCCTTTTTTCACTCCATTTCACTTTATAATAAGAGACCAAAATCAAACATCAACTAAAGCCGTTTCAACTTTCAATCAGTCGATCATTCTCCAAAAAAAAAAAAAAAAAAAAAATTCAATCAGTCGAATATTCATTAAAAATATATAA
This sequence comes from Quercus glauca, assembly GCA_023736055.1. Lineage (NCBI taxonomy): Eukaryota > Viridiplantae > Streptophyta > Magnoliopsida > Fagales > Fagaceae > Quercus > Quercus glauca. The sequence continues at coordinate 23,812,367 of CM043315.1, forward strand.
TATATGATCAAATAGTCTGAGATTCGCAATTCCTTCTTAAAAAGATATATATTACTTCTTCAAAAAAAAAAAAAAAAGATATATATTAAAATTTTAAACATAATAATTTATTAGTTAGATTCTCAAAAAAAAAAAAAAAAAAAAAAAAAAAAGGATTTTAGTTAGACCTTCCTAGTTCTAATTATTTTAAGAAGTTACTTCAATCAATTTTAGTTTCACGCGTCTATAACATAACGTCCATATCGGAGTGATGTCAGCCGTTTTTGTTTTTGTTTTGTAGTTTTGTTTTCCCTTAATGGTATTGAGTCGATTGACATAGATTGCTAAAGCATAAAATATTACATGGCATATTTCTTTGATAAGTAATTTACCTATATTTTAATCTGATTTTTTCTTTGCAAAACTAGTATCAAATTCATTACTTCAATAGATATCATTACTATATGACATTTTTAGTTAAACTTAACTAACTTGATATTTCAGAAACTAAAATTGGTATATCAGACATCAGAGCTTATATTTAAATTTTGTAAACTGGACTTTAAGTTAATATAAATTCATGGTGCGTAAGAGCAATTTCGGCATGGATTATGGATAATGTAATACATACATACACATATTGTAGATATATTTTTTTTGGTCATTAATTAGAGGAATGATCTTGTCATCTCATTTTTTGGATGCATCGAAAAATTTTGTTCGTATAGACAAATGAAAACAAATCAGAAGATTCAATGACCTACTCATAATGACAAAAGAAGAGATAAGGAGCCGGAGTATACTTTAAGCCAATTACTGCTAGTATACTATGCAACCCTCATCTTTCTCCATGCATAGATGTATATTAAAAAATTCTACTTAGTAAGAGCATTAGCATTGGGGTGTGGTGTAAAAGTAAGAGAAATTATAGAGTCCTCTAGTAGACTGTGTCATTTGTCTATCATTTCACTAAAAAACTTTCACTTGTTTAAAATTGCTGAGTCAGTAATTAATTTTTGTTTAAAATTTTTTTCTAACTAACAATTTTAAACAAGTGGAAGTTTTTTAGTGGAATGGTGGACCACATCACTTATCCACCATGTGAATCTTATAATTTCTCTAAAAGTAAAACCCCCTTTAAATTGCTATTTTACAATTACAAACACTCAAATGGCACTTTACCGGAGTGTCTATTGCTAAAATTTTTTAGCAATTATAAACAATAAGTTGGCGTATTTAAGAATTATTATAGTAGTGTTTGTAAAAAATATATACTATTTTATTGGAGATAGAGAGAGAGAGAGAGTTTTATATTATTTTATAATGTAGTATATATTATTTTAATGTGTTATATCTTATATGTAAAAATAAATATTGAGGTGTTAAATGGACTGTAAAGTGATATAATATAGTAAATAAAGTAACTTTTTAAACGATATAATAAATACATTTATACAAATCCCAATATGATTGCTCTAAATAACTAATTGTATATATTTACTGTATTATATAGAAGAACAATAAACTTGATTTTTTTTTTCTTCCTAAATTTAATGCATGAATTTTCATGCATATATAATTTGACCCAAAATTATAATTTAACATGAAATTGGATTGAAATTTATCATTGAGTTACATTTTTGTCTTATATTCTCCGGCATAATTTCAAGATTACCATTTATCAATAGAAATTTAATGGGTAAAAATGTTTAAATTTAAAGTTAAAAAAAGAAATCAGATTTATGCAAAGATGATTTTATAAACTAAATAACATCTTATTAATAAGAAATTTAGCATAAACCTAAGAACGCCACGCAGACAAGAGAGACGGTGGGGCCCATTACTTGCAAATCTTGCGGACGAAGCAATCGGAAGAGAAAAACAGAGTAGATAACCACAAGGGTCACCCCCACCATCACCACTCTCTGTCCTCAGCTTATAAATAACACTCTCTTTATGCTTCTTCTCCACAACTAACATTTTCAAAAGCTCTCTCTTGTCTCTCTCTTGTCTCTCTCTCTCTCTCTCTCTCTCTCTAGTACCTTGAATTCACACACAAACTCTCTCTCTACCCAAAGAGATTCCAAAGCTTTCATACTCTGTTTCCTCTCTGTTCTTTTGCTCTGGTTTTCCTCTGTTTCTTCACCTCTTCTTTCTTTTACTTCAAAATTTCTCACGCCCACTTCACCAAAATGTTCAGCCCACCAAACCAAGCCCCTGGTCCGAGGAGAGGAGATGTGAAACGTAAAATATTCAAAGGTTTTGCGAACGCAATCGGATCCATGCTTGTTGGGTTCAAACAAAAGCGCACCCAAGCTGAAGGCTTTCTCAGCTCAAATTCGAACACCCCAGCTGTACCTTCAAGTGGTTACAATTCAGATAACCCACATGATCGATGATCACTCTTGTTGATGTATCTAGTTCAGAAGAAAACCCAACGTTTGTATCTGTGATTTCAGGGTCTGTTGTAGGCTAATTCTATTGTTTGTAATTTTTTTTTTAATTTCATTTTTTGTTTTTTTTTTTATCCCTTCAAAGTGCTTGTTTTGGAAAAGGATAGAGGAGGAGGGTGGGGTTGAAGTTTTTAAAAGAAGTCAATGTTGTAACTTGGGTATATGTGATTATAAATTTTGAACCTGTTTTGCTATTTTCTTTATAGCGGAATTACATGGTTGATTAATGACATTGACTTTGTTTATGTTTACTTGATTATTTTTTTACCATAGTTTCTGGCAATTTTGGTTATATGAGGAAATGGGCTGTGTAATTGGGTGTTGGACTGAGTGATTTTGTCAAGATTTATGCGTAGTGGTTGGGTTGGATTGTCTTCTTCGTTAAGGGAAACCCATGAAAACAATGTTGTGAAAAATTTTGTTGAATGGTTTTACTTTTGTACTTTTGGAATCTTTTACAGAGAGTATTCTTCAGAGAGAGAGAGAGAGAGAGGTTCTTCGAATATTAATATGGCTTTGCTATTCAAGATGGGTGGACTGGATACTGAAATTTGTGAAGGGAAATGATTTGTATGATAGATTTGAATTTGACACTTTTTATTCTCTCTCTTCCTTTCCAAAAGCATAGTGTGATGGTGGGTTCTAAAGTGTTATTCAAGGGTTTCTCTATACTCATTAACCTTTTTTCTTAGGATTTATGATTAGTGCAAATGCAAGTATGCAACCTCTCAGATTGGAGCAATCCTTCATTGTAAAATCAAAGAGAGAAGAACACTTCTTAGGGGAAAAAAAAAATTTAGAGATAGAACATGAACTTTTACGCGGCATCTTTTACATTTATAATATTCCTGTAACATTTACATGTAGGATCGAGAGTGATAGTTGTTTAATTACCAACCACAAAAATGGTAGTTGTAGACTGGTAGTTTCTGCCAACGAGAAGATTATTTAATTTATTTTTCCATGCTCAAAAGCCCATCAAGATTTGTTGGGGCCAAAATTTTAGTTATTTATTCTTCTATTTTAAATTTTTAATGCCTTGTGCTTTTAAAAACCTCCTAATCTCCAATTTTTTGTTTTGTTAATCTAATCGATATCTTTAAAAACTCATGATTTATACTGAAGGATGACTCTTTAGCTAATGATTAATGATATATTGCACTAATCTGGGAAGCTAATCATATGTTGTCAAATATGTAATGCACTTGTTGCTTGCTGAATTTATTATTTACTTTTTGAGAATCAAGACTGTCATTTTATTGCTGAATAATTTAGATGAATCTTGAATTTCAAAGGGGGAGAAGCATCATCTGGTACATCTTCTAACCAGTCTAACCAGACCTGCTAATTCCTCAAGAGACTTTGCCTTCTTTGCTAAAGCATTGGCAACACGTATTGCAATGCCATTTAACATGCTTAAGGCTAATTTTCTAAAGTTCAAAGATAAAGTTTTCCAGTCTTTGATCGCTAGCTGTATTCTGGAAAACATTTTTCTAAACTCAGCAATTTGCTTGGTGAGTTTATTAAATATCCCTTTTATAACACCCTTTTTCCCCCTCTTTTTGATAGTAATACATTCTACGATTTTTTCCCCTTGTTAAATGTTGTTTGCGTTAGTCTATATAAATAGCAAAACCTTTCTTTCTCTGTTGGGAAAAATTAATGGATGCCTTACAAACATTAGTTTAGAAAATATTTTTAAAAACATTTTATGGGAAAAAAAAAAAAAATAGGCATGTTAACAAATGCCCTTAAGGTATTGGTTAACAATTCATTTTAAGAAAAATTTGATACTACTCTTATAGGAAATGAAAAAAACTATCAAAATATTAATTTTTTTTCTCATAAAAACTTTCTTTAAATAGATTATTAATCAATATCCTAAGAGCATTCAACAGCATTCTCCTATTAATAATTGGCACCAGGACTCTCTTTACTGCCTATATCAAAATTTGACATTTTTCTTTTTGTCTTAAATGATTGACTATAGATTTAGTGGAATTTAATATGTTGTACTTCCTATTTCCTACCTGCTTCCTGAGTTGAAGGCAGACCTAGTCTCCTTGCCTAATCATAAATAGCTTCTTTCAAAAATGGCATTAGTTTAGTTTCTTTATATACATATCAAACGCTTCTCAAAAAAAAAAAAAAATATATATATATATATATATACATATCAAGGAATAGGATCTGATCTAGACCAAAGTAAACGAGTTTCCTCTTAGAATTGCTTTCCTTTCTGTCCTAGTATCTTCTTATTTTAAGAAGTCAGTCTCTCATCTGCCATTGGAAAACTATGACGCATGCATATACACTTGCATTTTTTTTTTTTTTTTAAATCATGGTTGTGTAAAAGAAAGCTATAGCATATCTTTAAATGATGCTTCTATTCTCAACTAATTGGAAATATTTTGATAGTAATTATTTAGCATCTACATGCATGGAGAAAATTGTTCTCGATTACCCTTTTTTTTAAGGAAAAAAAAAAACAAAACAAAACACAGACACACACACAAAATGGAATTTGTTTTACAAAAAATATTTTCAGTATTTGACAATGTTTATTTCGTTGTAAAATGTAATAAAACTTATAAAATATATTCATTAATTTGATAAAAAAACACCATTTGCGAAATGTTGTAAAATGTTTTGCAACAAAAAATTCAAGTAAAACATTTTACCAAGTGGAAATGACTAACCTGTTAATGTGATTTGTATCCATCCCCTCATCTTCTTTGCAACTCTCTCTCTCTCTCTCTCATAGAACCCCCACCCCATCTTCTCTCTTTCTTGCTCACGGAGGTAATTGTCGGCAAAGTGGTGAGTTTGTGTTGATGTGGTGGTGGTTGCTTGGATTTAATATGTTGTGAAATTTAGGAAATTATTTTAATTTTATGACAAAATAAACACTTCAAATTGATTTATAGAGCATTTTTAGGAATTTTGATGTGATTCTACGACTCACATTTAAAAGAAACTTCTTCAGCACCTCATTCTTAATGAAGGATAAACTTTTTATATAATTTTTTATGTGATGTATATTAAGTTTTTTAATTAAATACCAATATATTGATTAATAAAATACAAGAAGCATTTAAAAAAAAAATCCGTGCAAGTTTAAATTCAGGAACAAAATTTATGTACAATTTCCTTTTTTTCAAATAAATTTAAATTTAAAAAAAATAATAGAAATAATACTATTTTTTAATAAAATAATCAATTGTAAATTTGAATTTAATTATTTAGTTAAAAAAAAAACCTTCTAAAGCAGACCAATTCTTATTATCCAAAATTATTGGACCCGGTTTAATGTACGTGTAATTAATGCCCTGGAAGAAATACAAATACTCTCCAAAGCAAAGGACCTTATTTTCTTTCACGAGTTGGAAGAAAAAAACAGTGGACGGTGAGAGTAGCACTACTGTACTGGCAATATTTAATTTCGAATTTGAGACCCAAAACGTACGGAAAATGATACGCACTTTGATGTGGTTGCAGCCTTATGTTGTCACTTCAAGAGGCGGCTCTGCAATGATTTCCCATTTCCCACCACAGACACGACCCAATGAAGAAAGCGGTCCTGCGCCATCATTTTCGAGACAAGAGAATGTGCGTGAGGCCCACTACTTGGGTTTTGGTCCTTAATTTCCCAACAACTCTGCATTTACTGGGTCGTCTCTGGTCGGTACACTACTCTATTGGGGTACACTTCTCGAATTTGACATAATCTTTTTTTTTTTGAAAGCACAACCAAATTTTCATTAATGGATAAAAGCAGAATCACAGTACAAAGCTTCCAAAGCAGGGGGAGGATCGTCCTCAATCCAAAACACATCATCCAGAGAATGTTTAGCAAAGCGGGCAAGGGAATTTGACATAATCTAGTACTAACTTTGTCGGACATATTTTTAGTAATTGGAAAGAAATAGTACAAAAGTGATAGGTATCCACTTAAAATCATAACAAAGTTATGATCATAGAATAATTAAATTGATTCTAAGCAATCTAATTAGTAACGAGCCAATGCATAACAAACTAAATCAGATCAGAGCCTAGAACGTTTTACTAACACCAAATTGATTGAAAGTAAACATAATTCAAATCAAATGTGGGCAACACATAAATACTTGGGTTAAGCTTAATAAAACTTGATCTCGAAGTTCAACGAAAATACTTACAAGGCCCTAAAAGCATAACGAAGCCCAGACGTGCATTAGTTTGATAGCATGGTAATGGCATTAGTGAAGGAAAGCACACATAATTTTAACAGTTATGTAGAAACCAATATCGAGAAATCGTGGGTTCAACGTTGAAGGGTTGCCTCAATTGATGCTTATAAGAGATTACAAAGTAACAGTGAATGTGGGACACTTGGCAAGGTGTCAGAAACAAAAGAAGCGCGAATGGCAAAGGGCGTAAAAAATAATTATCAAGTCCCAAAGTATAAATGGAGGTTTTAGTGTTACAATAAGTCTTCTTCAAAACCCTTTCAACACAATGAATAAACCAAAGCACATATCTGAGAGAGCATTGAACCAAAGCACATCAGAGCACATCAAAGCGCACTTTCCAAAGACCAGTAGTGTAGTTTTGTTAGGTTTAGTAACAAGTTCCTCAATCTTATACTTATAAGTTTATGTCTTTGTACTTGTATTTGTGAAGATTGTGACGTATGATGTATTATGTACATATGTTTGTAGTGATTTGATCTATATGAGTGTTCATTTCGATGCAAATTAGTGTTACTAGGATTAAATCAGTTTAAATGTCATATTTTACTTCCATTCTAGATGTCTTGCTTTAATACTATTTCGTTCAAGATGCCTCTGTTGAATACTTAGTCTATTAGGAGCAAGCTTGCATTGTGACTTAGTTTATTTAGGTACTTAGTTAATTTAGATTTTTATTCTCCATATTGTTTTTTTTTTTTTTTTGATGGATATTCTCCATGTTGTTAACTTTTGCATATTTCAAAAGTCCTATTAAGTTACGCATTTTCGAATCCCAAACCTTGGTTTTCAAGGTCAAATAAGCACTTCGAGCTAATATAATAATCTCAAAAATCATCTCGAGATAATAACAACTTATCCATAACCATTTCATCATTAATCATCTCGATTAACCTGCAAAAGGTTATCAAAGAGTTAAAATAAACTTTAAATATGAAATCCTTTGAGTGTTCATGATGCCCTGTAGATGAATAAGCCTCTATTTCTCTCATTACTCTCATACACTCCAATGATCCCAATCTCTATTGCTGAATCTCTTTTTTCTTCATCATTGATATATGAAATCCTTTGGGCACATGGTCACACAATGGGCCTACTTCGATTTTGTAGGTTTCTTTTGTGTGAATTTTGATTTGATTTTTTTTGTGGGTCATTTGAAGCTTCATGATGGTGGTGGTGGGGGTTGGTTTTTGTTATAGGTCATCAGTGGGTTCATGATTGTGGAGGTGGGGGTTCCCGTGGTGGTGGTGGGTTTCACTGTGGGTTTGCTGTTGTGGCAATGGATTTTTATTATGGGTCAGGTTCATGGTGGTGGTGGAGGGTTGCCGTGGTGGTAGGGGTGGGTTTCACTATAGGTTTGCGGTGTTGGCTTGTTTTTAGTGGTTTGTTTGAGTTTCTGTTGCTGCGGGTTTTGGGTTTGTTCATGATGGTGATAGTGGTGCAGGTGATTTGTGTTTTGGGTTTTATTTGGGTATTGGGTTTAAGTTTCAGTTTGGGTATTGGGTTTTGTTTGGGTTTGAATTGGTGGCTGTGGCAGTGGGTGGTGAGATTGGGCTGCTAACGGTGATGAGAGAGAGAGAGAGAGTGGGAGAACCATCGCACACCCTTGGTGCGATGGTCACTCCACAAGTATAAATGCTTGTGGGGTATGGGAGGTAAAGGCCGAAGTTCAAGTTTCCAAGAGGGAGATTCACATACATATACACTTAAATTAGGCTAGAGTAGAATTCCATCTTGTATCAAAAAAAAAGAAAAAAAGAAAAAGAAAAAAAGAGAGAGAGTGGGAGAGAGACAGAAATTAGAGAGAGGAGAGAGATGGTTTTAAGTTATATTATTTTATTATGTAGTTATATTATTTTAATGTGTTTATAGGAAAATAAAAAATGGGATGTTGGGTGTATTGTGAAGTAATATGGTAATAGAACATATATATGGTAAGATAAAACATTTTTTGCAATCCTAGATGCTATTGCTCTAAGGGCATTAAAACCCTTCAGGAAACACCTAGCTCGAAAACAAACCTAATAGTCTTGAATAAATGATATGCTTAACAATCTTGGGCGAAGGGTTTTGGTAAAGGGTTGGGCAGCACTAATAGTTGCCTAGTAGAACATTGGGCCTTGAGCGATGGGCTAAACCTTACTTCTGATTTAGAAATTCTGCATTTAATTATTAAAATGGATGCTCCGTCTATTGTTCAACTTATGAAGAATTCTGCTCCTAAGTTCTAACTCCTAACCGTCATTTGGAACCTTTACTTACTGATTGCAGGAACCTTATAATGGGCATTCTTTGAACTCAAATTAATCACGTATACAGAGAAGCTAACTAGTGTGTTAATGCATTAGTGAAACTAGGTGCTAATTTAAACTCTGCTTTTGTAACTTTTGATTACCATTGGTTGTGGTGGAGAACTTGCTTGCCTTAGACAAGGCAGCAAATGTATGTAATAAACTTATTTCAATTTTTGTTTAGTTCTAAGAGTAATTCTACTGTACCCCCCCCCCCCTCCCCCCAAAAAAGGGTGGTACAGTACCCACTAGTAGGTAACCTACTACACCAGGTTACTTTTTTCTCATATTTGACGGTTCCATCCTCACATTGTGCAGTTCCAACATCACATGTGACAGTTCTTTCTCACATTTGGTGGTTCCCTCACTTTTTTCTCACATTTGACAGTTCCATTCTCACATTATGCGGTTCCATCCTCACATTGTGAAGTTCCAACATCATATATAACAGTTCTTTTATCACATTGGGTGGTTCCCTTACTTTTTTCTCACACTTGACGGTTCCATCCTCACATTGTGCAGTCCAAACATCACATTTGACAGTTTTTTTCTCACATTTGGTGATTTCTTTATTTTTGTTTCCACATTTGACGGTTCTATCCTCATATTGTGCAGTTCTAATATCACATGTGACAGTTCTTTTCTCACATTTGGTGTTTCCCTTTTTTTTTTCTCACATTTGACGATTCCATCCTCACATTGTGCAGTTCCAATATCACATATGACAGTTCTTTTCTCACATTTAGTAGTTCCCTTACTTTTTTTCTCATATTTGACGATTTCATCCCTACATTATGCAGTTCCAACATCACATGTGACAATTCTTTTATCACATTTGGTGATTCCTTTATTTTTTTCTCACATTTGACGGTTTCATCCTCATATTGTGCAGTTCCAATATCACATGTGACAGTTCTTTTCTCACATTTGGTGGTTCCCTTATTTTTTTTTTTCTCATATTTGACGGATCCATCCTCACATTATGTAGTTCCAACATCATATGTAACAGTTCTTTTCTCACATTTGGTGGTTCCCTTCATTTTTCTCACATTTGACGATTCCATCCTCACGTTATTTAGTTCCAACATCACAGTTGACAATGCTTTTCTCACATTTGGTGATTCCCTTATTTTTTTTTTCCCACATTTGATAGTTTTATCCTCACATTGTGCAGTTCTAACATCACATGTGACAATTCTTTTATTACATTGGGTGGTTCCCTTACTTTTTTTTTCCTCATATTTAACGGTTCCATCCTCACATTGTGTAGTTTCAACATCACATGTGATAGTTCTTTTCTCACATTTGGTGGTTCCCTTACTTCCAACTTCCATCCACATTGAGGAAGTTACTAAACAAGTGACCACTCCAAAACTCTCTATAAAAGGACTCAGCCATATGAAATCAAAGTAAGTTTTTCACCACTTATAGAGTTGGAATTCCTGAGTTCAAAAGAGAAAACTAACTTAAGCATCGGAGGGTTTTCGGCCAGTTCACCCCGATCACCTTTGATTTTATGCTTCTTTCTTTTCAGGCCTTCCAAGTAATCTCAAGCCCATTGAAGCCCCAAGCATTCAGCCTACTGATTTTCTATGCATCATCAATATATAATATAAAGCCGAAGATGTATAACCTTATGTGCTCTCTAATTGTTCCTATGCAACATTTGCAACTTAATCACAGTTGTGTGTTTATTGTGGTGTCTAAGGTTGGAAATATGGTGACTACACAATTAGCAAGTTATGCAAAAAATCCAATACAAAGATTGTTGACAATTTTAAAATTTTCAATAAACACTTGAATTGAAACTACAGATTAGTATAAAATAGTCATCAATCAAGGCTATTACACCAGGTTTTATATTTTTTAGGCATTTTCATTAGATCCACGTATGCGGAAGTGTCAAATGACTGTGTCCGACATGAGTATAACCACCTCAACTAAAGTGTCTATGCAGTTTTGTTTCATAAAATTATTATTATAGTTAGACCCATCTAAAACAAAATAAACATCCCAAAAAATTTCCACAATAACAAAAATTACCAATAGAAAAGCTAAAAACAATTAAGCACAATTGACCGATTTTACCAAAAACGAACAACCCAGTCATTTTTAAAAAATTATGAAAATAATTTTGTCATTGAGAGTTTAGCATATCAACCACAATGATAAGTGTGAGCCTCATTTGAGTCAGCAGAGCCTCCACTAGCTAAGTCTGAGAGAGCCCTAATAACAATGAAATGTTTTCGTTGTTGAAGACTTATCGGTGCCACAAAACACTTATCTCTCTCTCTCTCTCTCTCTCTCTCTCAGGTTTCGCAAAATTTATACAAACTCGTCATTCTAAAGCCATTTGGTATTTGTTCTTATTAAATATTGGAACATATGATTTGAACATAATTGGCTGTTAAAAGGTCAATTTTCATCTCTATACTTTGTTCGAATCAGCATGGTGGCAAGTCGGTATATTTTTTGCTGAGCAACTCTGGTTTGAATCCTTCATGCCTGCAATTTTATTTTTTTGAATTTTCAATTTTGTTGAACTGAGTAGGATTATTTATTTTATTTTTTGAAAATGGTACGAGTCCTGTTTGCAAATAATACACGAAGACTCAAGATAGATGAGAATGACTTTAAAAACAGAGGCACTATACTTGCATAGTCATTGAGAGATAAAATTTTAATACAGAAGGAATAAAAGCATCGATGAGTATAGAGATCTTTTTATTCTCTACCATGTACAAATGAATTACTTTATCGAGTATTGATATAATTTACTAGTGCTAAATCTGTTCTTCAATCACCAAATCTACAACAAGAAAATGTGTAAAAAAACCTTAACAAACGGCAAACTCTAGTACCCTATAGAGTGGGGAAAAAAAAGCCTAGAAAGGAAATTGTGGTACTATCAGCATTTGGTATATGAGCTAAATTTATGAAGTAATTACCACCAAATCCTTCCTTGAAACAAAAGAATCCTCCACGGTGATATTGGAAGACAACCGTGCCAGTTTTCAAGGTATATGCTCCAAAATCATCGACTAAAGTGGCTTCATAAGCTAGTGAGTATCCCTGTCTGATTCGTGCAGAGGCAAGAACAGTCTGGCTCAGTAAATTCCCTCTTAACAAGCCATTTGTCCCGATTAATCATCAATTTAATTATGGGCAGCTTCTGTGAGACTTGGCGCCAGATTTCATTCATTGTACCATTTGGTTCTCCACATTGGAAGTAATGCTTCACCTGAATCACATATTTTAAATTAAGATATCAAACTTGGCAATCTGATGTTAACTGAGAATGTTGATCACTCAACAAATGACATACTGTTTAACACAAGAAAACCAGTGAATGAACCCAAAAAAGGAAAAGAAAGATGTAGCTGTCATTTGAAAGCATGAAGGCAGGAAACACAATTTCAATATATGAAGTGCATTAGCCGTCAACTCAATTCATACCATCGCTATAGCAGCAACAGAACAATTTTGACAAACCTAGTGTTGCAGTCAGTTCTAAGTGTGGTCTCATTCAAAAGGACTCACATGTAACTACAACCACAAATGGCTTTGACCACTATTTGAACAATGACCATATTCTGACTTGTACAGCCGTGATGACCTTCATAAACATTCTTGTTCATCCAAGTCACTCATCATTCCCTTACCTTTACAATTAAATTTCTTGAGTATCTTGTCCAAGGTGCCACAAGCAGAAAATAACCTCACCATTGGCAGAATTAAACTGATGGATGACATTACAAGTGCCTTTTCAGTACACATCAATATGACGAAATCAAAACATACAAAGTAAGGTATTCAATCCCTAAAAAAGAGTTATAAGACTCAAATCTCCAAGTACAACACACTTCTGATGGCTGATGCTAACATATTCATGGCACTCTAATAACTCGAAGCAATGATAATTCCCATGCTTGTCATAAGCACAAGCTTTTGAAATTTTCTATTAAAAAAAAAAAAAGACAAGCAGTGAGTTAGCACAATTGAAACAAAACTACTGAAATCTACTAATTTATAATAGCAAATCTCAATAAATATTGTTCTCGCAAGAGACCACAGTTTAACATAAAATTCTAACAGTTTCAGAACTTGTTTGCACTTTGCAAATAGTTGTCAGGCGTTCCAAACATACCTTATAATTTTCAAACTGAAAGGCCAGCACATTTTAACCACTTAAATTATTTACATTTGAAATCTACTTTTTACAGAACTTGCATTTTCAACATTGTTAGTCAGGCAAGGAATCTGCAGAAATTCAGTTTCATAAAAACTTAGACAAACACATCAGTAACAAAATTTTGTATTTTAAATTTTACAGCTACAATGTTTTTGACTGCCTTTACAACCCCTACAATCAGAATAGTACACATCAAAGCAAATAAACAAATTGAGAAACCCAGCAAACAAAGCAACTGAATCTTAAATTCACGGAAATTACCATAGTATGTAAAAATATAATAAGAAAAATTCAATGCCCCAATGCAATGGCCAATGGCACTCCCTTAACAGTATAACAAGAGGAAAATAAAACCAACCCAGGTAGTATAACATAACCCAAAAAACTGACCAACTAGTTCCAAAATTGCAAATACAAAGAATACCCCATCATAATTTAAGCGAAAAAAGAGTCATAAATTGGGACCATACCTTGGCATAAGCATCCTACACATTGCGATTAAAATAAGGGAGAAACACTATGAAATAACTACTAAGAAGAGAAAAAGAGGATGTTGGATTGAGATGAATTGATGTTATCTACTCAACATTACAAATATATTTCAAAGCTATTCCAGGGTTAAGCAAAGCCATCAAAATGCTTATTAGACATGAAAAAAAAAAGGTTCTGCCTGTTATATGGAAACAAAAGGAATCAATTACATAATTAGCACTAGGCAGTCTTCTTTCATCACAGACTAGGCATTGATACAAATCTACCAACAGGACAAACTTTGATATCAATGTAGCTATACACAAAGCAAACATCTTATGTTAAACTCGTTAAAATGTTATCACCACTCTCATCCAAAAAGTTATCATGCGTTAAAATACATAGCTCATAGAGGCATTTCATCAAACAATTCATTGCATTTAAATTAGACCAACTCGGAACTCTAAAAAAATATCTCCAACAATTTCTTAACAAAACTAAACCAACCCATGCTTATCAGTAGATACAGACCCACATAGAAAAATCCAAACGAAACCCACACAACTCAAATACAAACAAAAACAGAAATACAGACAAACCCAGAACGAACTTAGATAGGCTAAGAGAGACAAACCTGAACACCATGGTGGTTGCGGCTTTAACATTGTTGTTGCAGCTTGAGGCAGTGAAGACGCGAGTGTTGTGGAAGGATTTCCCAAATTCCACGGTTAGTGAGGGATTTGAAATCAATAGATTTGGAACTTGAATTCCAAGATGGATTTGGGTCAAATACAAATTCTTCTCTTTTTAAGTTACCCACCCAAATCCAAATCCTAAACGAAATCCCATGCTATCCAAACAAACCAGAAGAAGATTGAGGACTCTTCCCCACCCACCCCAAACACAATACCCACAAGAAACTAATAAAGAAAAAAAGGGAAAAAAAAAAAAAAAACGATAGCAGTGAAAATAGGGTTTTATCGTTTTGATACTTACCTTTAGCAATATCAAAACGATTATGATCCTTTAAAGAAACCTTCAATGTTTTTTAGAAAGAAGGAAACCTTTACCAGAAAACGCAAGAGGAAGCGAAGAACGCGAGAGAGGAAGAAATATCGGAGAACGCGTGAGAAAAAAAAACTCAGAGAGACCATCAGAATTTTTTTTTTTTTAGTTTATATACACTGACTTGCTTTGCCAGTAACCGGTATCTACTAAAATTAAATTAACGGCTAAGATGATAACAGCACCAAATCAATGGTTCAGATATGGGTGGGTACCGTACCCCCCAAAAATAATAGGGGTTATGGTAGAATGACCCTTAGTCTAAATATAAGTAATTAAGAAAAAAAGATTGTATTTTTTTTCTTTGGAATTATGAATTTATTGAAGCCAAAAGAGATAAGGAACAAACCAAAAGGGAACCTGCGCCAACATCATTAATTAGATTTAAGGATAGAAAAAAAACTGACCAAAATTAGACAGTATAATTTATAATTAAGTCTTAAAAAACGGAAGCTTTACAAAATATGTTTCATGTCTATCACAATAGAAGCTGTAGCCCAAATTAGAAGGGTGATTGGGATCTAAGTAGGGCTGTCCGCATTCTTATACAACTAAGATTTTTAAAGTAATGTAAAATTAACTTTTTCATAATAGTTATTGAGACAATGTTATAATTTTATCTTGTATAATTTATATTTATTGGTATGGTATGGAATATTATGTCAGACTCAGTCTCAGTCATATTCGGAATGTACCAATAATTACTCACCTTAAACCTTTTTTTTAGAAGAACCTTAAGCCTATATGCTGAGGTTGAATCTGAATTGTGGCTACATACAGCTTCCATAAGAAGAGATAATTTTCCCAATGATAATACCGTTTTCTAATAACACCACTTTTTGAATTATTTATTTATTTATTTTGATAATTATTTTATCTAGGACCCATGCTTATTTTATTTTATTCTGTCAATCACAGTCACACATCTCAAATAATATTTATGAAACGTTACGTTATTTCAATACCGCGTTGATGTTAACTCCTCTTTCAAATATTGCCAATTGTAATGTACTTTTCATTCTATCTTGGACATGATAAATATATATATAGTGATAGTGACCCTTGCTATGATTTTTATACTGCAAAACTAACATAGTTCAACATACACATGATTATCTTCTCAAAAAAAAAAAAAAAAAAAACACATGATTATATGGGTTTGAAGTATGAAAAACTTTAACCCAAAATACCGCGTGAATGTCATCCAATCATGGTCTCTAAAGTACACACTTCATAATCAGCAAATTGCCCTAATGGTTGGCGGAGTAAAAATGGGGTTGAGAGGGTAGGGCCCAGCCAAGCCTCACCATCCCATTGGTTTGAAAGATTTGAAGCTTGCTAGAGTGCACAACAATGGCGGAAACAAGAACAAACAATGAGAAAGAGAGAGAGTGAGAGAGAGAGAAGTTTCTGGAGAGAATGCTTAAGAAAATATGTTTCACAAGCTTAACCAATACGATAATCACAAACTGTTTATATAGCATAATTACACTAAGATCATTCCAGTAGCTAAAACTGATCTAATAGAATATAACCAAAATTCACATTATGCTCAATCTAGGAATGACAGTTGGAAGGTAATTACAGCTCAACTGCTCACTGAAGACATCACTTAATCCCAATCTCCAGAAGAAATAGAGCATTGCAAGACTTAATAACTATGAAAGAGGAACACAGACCAAAACGATCCTGTTTCATTTAAACTTAAATAAGCTAAGTTATACAACATCGTTTCTAATAAGAAACTAGCCGTTGGAGTCTTCTTCCTCTATTTTCACAGTGTGCTTCATTTGAGTGTCATGACTTACTTTTTGATTCTCTACAAATGCTTTAAAGAACTTTAAAATATCAAGAACATCTGATTTGTGTTTAAGAAGATAGAGCCAGGTAAATTTGGGATATGCATCAACAAAAAGAATATAATATTGAAAGTCATTAGAAGATTTGATAGGAGCTGGACCCCAAACATCAGAATGCACTAATTCAAGAGGCTTAGATGCATGAAAATCAGAAATAGGAAAAGAAAATTGATGCATTTTACCACTCAAAGAATGTTTACAATGAGAAAGACTCTTATTAACACCTGAGATACAGACATTATCAACAGAAGATAAAGCCACATTTAGAACTTTATCACTTGGATGTCCTAACCTATGGTGACATAGCAACCATTTATTTGATTTATTTACATGAAAACCTGAATGAGCTAAAGGAAAATTAGCAACAACAGAAGGATGAATCTGACATGGAGATGACTCAGAATTGAAGAGAGAGAATGACTTAATGAAGTTCTTGGAGTAGATAGGATAAACTTCATTCTTACTCAAGCCCTTGTAAAGGAGTCTCCCTGTAGGAATATCCTAAATTTTGATTTCATTTGCATCAAAGTAACAAGAACAATTATTATGCAACCATAATTTGTGAATTGAAAGTAAATTCATGGAAATTCTTGGTACATGATGGACATTTTAAGAATAAAATTGTGATATTTGGTGTGTAGGGTATATTACCTATGTGATTGATTGGTAAGGATTGACCATTTCCAACAGTAACTTGCTCAGGTCCCTTGTACTGAGATTGAACTAAGAGATTGTTGAGATTTGCAATGAGATGATCTTAAGTGCCAAAATCAGCAAGCCATGGATCTTGATTATTAGTGATGGCAGCATTAAATGCACTAGCCATAGTAGTAAGCTTTGTGGGAGGATGTTTGCCTTGATAAGAAAAATTCATCCTGTGATAGCAATCCAAAGCTTGATGACCAGACTTGCCACAAATTTGACAAGATGGTCGTTCATGCTTAAAACCTTAAGAGGCATTTTAAGAGGAAAAATTCTGGGAAGAAAAATCTTGAGGAGAGAAATTGTGAGAGGCTTGAGGTGAAAATTGCTGATTTCCACCATGATTGAATCTGCCTCCACCTCTTCCTCTAGGATTGTTGTTTCTTCCTCTTCCATTTCTTGATCCATGATTCTGTGGCTAATGTGATGAACTACCATATGCTTTTCCATTAGAAGCAAACATAGCAAGAGAGTTAAAGATTGAATCCAAGTGATCAGTCATGGCTTGTTCCTCACTTTACAACATAATAGCAATTTTTTTTTTTTTTTTTTTTTATGTTTTTTTTATGTTTTGTTAAACAACATAATAGCAAGTTGCTCATAAGTGATTGGATCACTCCTAGTATGAATCGCAGAATAGAAATGTGCAAATTCTCTAGGGAGTCCTTTAAGCACAATGCATATCAATTCTTCATTGTCAATTGGCACTCCTACAGCAAGAAGTTTGTCACAAGCAACTTTGATCTCTTGCAGAAATGAATTCATAGATTCATTGCCTTTCTTGATACCTTGAAGTTCAAGCTTAAGGTTCAAGATATTAGCTCTTGAACTGGAAGTGAACCTCTGTTCCAAAGTTTTCCATACTTCCCATGAGCTAGTGATATCAACAACAAGTGAAAAGACTTGTGGAGTAAGAGTTGAGTTGATCAAGGACAAGAGTGCCTTATCCCTGATTTTCCAAGCTTGAAACTCAGGATTAGCAACTGAAGTTGCATTTCCTATAGCATCAAGAAAAAAAGGTGATGGCTTTGAAGCTGTACCATCAATGTGTTCAATCAAGGAATAAGCCTCTAGTATAGTGATTAACTGATGCTTCCATGGGATATAATTGGTGTAGTCAAGCTTGATTGACATAAGGTTTGGCATGTTGGAGAGTAACATCAATGGTGATGGTGTCGAGGTTGAAGGTGTAGAGGTGGAAGGAATGGAGGTAGTGTGAACTGGAGTTGGAGTTGTGTGCACAGATTGTGCTGTGTCAATTGGTGTTGTTGAGGCCATGGATCTTGGCTCTGATACCATGAAAGATTTGAAGCTTGCTAGAGTGTACAACAATGGTGGAAACAAGAACAAACAATGAGAAAGAGAAAGAGTGAGAGAGAGAGAGAAGTTTCTGGAAAGAATGCTTAAGAAAATATATTTCACAAGCTTTACCAATACAATAATCACAAACTGTTTATATAGCATAATTACACTAAGATCATTCCAGAAGCTAAAACTGATCTAATAGAATATAACTAAAATCCACATTATGCTCGTGAATCTAGGAATGACAGCTGGAAGGTAGTTACAGCTCAACTGCTCACTGAAGCCATCGCTTAATCCCAATCTCCAGAAGAAACAGAGCATTGCAAGACTTAATAACTGTGAAAGAGGAAGACATACCAAAATGATCCCGTTTCATTTAAACTTAAATAAGCTAAGTTATACAATATCATTTCTAATAAGAAACTAGCCGTTAACCAGCCGTTGGAGTCTTCTTCCTCTATTTTAACAATGTGCTTCGTTTGAGTGTCATGACTTACTTTAACAGTTAACATCTTTTGAAACAAAATGACTTCTTTTTTTTTTTAAATAAAAACAATGTAAATGATTCCTTTTTGAGTAACACAAGTAATAGGACATAATGGCATTACAAACAAGAGTTTAGTATTGCTTGTTAGAAGAGCACTTAGTTTATGCAAAAATAGAACCAGTTGCTTAGTTTCTACAACTTTTTATACATAGTCTATGAATTTCAATTATATAAGTGTTGGTTATTTATTAATCATTGTATAATGTCATCAAGAGTTTTATAGCTTAACTTAGTGTTTTCAACTGATACATTTAGAGCTCAAATCTCCTGTTACTAATTATCGAATAATCAAGAAAAAAGAGAGTATAACTTCAAATCAACTCGCATTACTTTAATTGTTCAAATTAGCAACTCTAGCTCCTCTAACTAAATTCCTTGGGTTAAGTATGGGAGTTTTTTTTTTTTTTTTTTGAAACGAGTATGAGAGTTTATAACCCAATGATCAATTTTGTGCGGTTGTATTAAAAGTAATATTGATATAATGTCTTCTTTAATAGGACCGTACCGATCGAGTGGCGTGATATTATTGATACACACAAAGTGGACCCAAATTTCATCCACTCAGCTCAACTATACACTTTGAAGTCATGGGGGTAGAGACTAGATAAACTCATAAACTAAGACAACCATATGCAACTTTATAAGATTTGATCTTACTATTCCTAAAGAGTTAAATATTTAAAAATGTGGTAAAATACTATTTTAATTCCTAAATTTTGTCAAAAGTTTGTTTTTCAACCCTAAATTTTAAAAAGTTTTTTTTTTTCATCCTTAAACTTTGTAAATTGTTTAGAGACAAAAATAGAGATGATTTTTTTTTTCTTCAATAATTTAAGGATGAAAAGTGATCATTATAAAGTTTAAGGACGAAAGTAAAATATTTTCAATAATTGAGGAATGAAAAACGAATTTTTCTATAGTTTCGAGATGAAAAACATTTGTTTGTTTTGTTTGTTAAGGAACCAAAATAATATTTTATCCTCAAAAATATTTGTTTGTTACTTTTTTATTTTTATTTTTAAAAGATAGTTACAATGTGTTGCTAACCTCATAACTTAAACCCTTTTTCTCCCACTAGAGCCCAAACACTTTGTGCTATTTGTTCATTACCTAAACAACAATACCATATATATAGTGGGCATTCTTAAAATAATGTTTCTAAATTTATATGGTATTTTACATTTGCTTTTTTTTTTTAAACACCAATTGAGCTACAAAGACCTTATCATTAATGACCCAGTTAATTGGTGACTATTTTCGTATTGATATCTTACATTAATGACCAAAGTTTTGCCAAATTTGTTCGTGAGTATTCGCACTATGTATCTTTCTAATTTCGATATAAATCGTGATATTATGATGCAATGCATGTTAAGAAGTTTAAAACTTAAATTGGAGACTTGAAGCTATATCCATTTATCTAGAGCTACAACCCAATAGGGTACACAACAATTTTGTTTTTGTTTTTTTGTTTTTTGTTGTTCTTTCCACAAAGCGAGTAGGAGTAGCAACAGCAAACGCGTAAACAAACCAACCCTACAGGTGGCCCTCCCCAACAAAAGCAAATAAACCAGTAGTAAACGTCAATGAGAATTGAGAATACGGCATTGTAACATTCACCTAGTGAGTAGTGATCAACAATGACACGGGCCAAGTTGAATTCTCCTCCTACTACAACTCTGTTTAATTCTGAACATAAGCTGACATCTCATATTAGTGTTGAAGATGCTCTCTCGAAGAAGTTATGCTTAGCTATGGAAGGTCACGAAAAAACTTGAAAATATTATTCTAATTTGAAAAAGTTTTCATTCTTTTTTTTTTTTTTTTTTTGTAAACTTTTTGCGATGTATTAAAGCTACTCTTGCCCATGCTAATGTTGCATAAGAGAAAAAAGAATGCATTGTTTGGTTTGAATAATGTCAATTTTTTCTCTTTCAAATTGTACAACGTAATTATGAACAAATAAAATCTACTATCAACTTTTCCTAAAAAAAAAAAAGTAAAAAAAATGAAACAAACACATTTTTGTTCATAATTATTTTAATAATTGAGAAGATAAAATTGTTATTGGAGCAACATTCATGTGTTACAACTTCCCCTTTTAGCTGGAAAATTGTAAATTATATGCCTGGAAACCCTTCACCTATTGGACACACGTATAAATTTACTTAAAGGCATGACGTAGTAAAAAAATTAATTAATTAATTTTATAGCCACAAATTATTTTACAGTATCTTTACAAATTATTGATGTGGAAAATTATGATTTGTTTTCACTTGAAACCACCATTAATATCAATTTTTAACTTACCAATAACTACATATCATATCAACAATTTATAAAAAAGTTTGTAAAGTAAAGTCAAACCCCTAACCCTGCAGTTATGTCTACAACATTTTTACAACACTTCCACAACAAATCATAGGTGGTAAGTTGTTATTAGTTCTAATTTGAACTCACTACTTGAATTATCTTTTGGTCCACTAAGAACAGCTAGTAACCATCAACTATTTAAGATTTATTTTGAAAGTATTGTAAAAATATCATTAATACTCTTTTTGTAACATTCCAAACTTTTAATGTAATATTTAATATTACTTAATATTTATTTTTTGTATGTAACATAAGAAGGAAAATTATAATTTTACAAAAACTTAAGGAAACATGAGTGCATATTGAGACAAAATTTGATAAAGGGAATGTTATTTTAAGCAATCCATTGTCTTTTACTTGAGATCAAGAAATTTAAAAGGATGTCTAATTAATTTATAGGGCCCAATAGATATGGAATAGAGTGGGCTTTGTTCATAAAACCCATAGCCCACCAACCTATAAAAAACTTAAAAAAATTGTTCCTCTCTCCTTATTGAGCCGCCAGCCCTCTCTCCCCTCCCCTTATTCTCACATTATCACCTCCCTCTCACAAGGGCTGGGGCCCACGCCTATGTGGTAAGGCGTGATTTATATACTTTAACTGAATTTTCTCATTCTTCTCTCTCCTTAGAAAACCGACCTTTCCAATTCCAAATGACGAGTGTTTATACTTTATAAAAATAATTTTAAGACCAAAATAAGATAACTTAAGACTGCAACCTTATTTAATAAATTAAAAATTATTACATATTTTAAAAATCTAATTGTTGAATTGCATATTTTTTACCTTCTTAATGTACATGTCAAATTTTGTATCAATTAAATATTATTTATTATATAATCTATAAATTTATATTTTATGCATAATTTTAAACTACAAAAATTTGCAATTTAAACAATTTATTGATGACATAGCTATTGATCTTTAATTTTCTAGAAATTTTGCAAGTATGAAGAATATAAAAAGAAGATGTAATCCAATGGTTGATTTGTCAAAATTCACCTCCAATAAAAAGATAATGAGTACAGTTATAATTTTAAACTATATCCAATTTTGTAGTTAAACTTTGTCCCTACTGTAATGATTAGAGTTGCTAATTGGAACAATAAAGTAATGCGAGTATGTTAGCTCCTAAAGACTAACCTCCTTTGGTTAAGTAAGAGAGTTTATAACCCAACGACACAATTTTGTTTTGGTAAGTTTTACCAAGAAGTAATATTCGTACTGTCTTCTCTAATAGCCAATAGGACAGTGGCGTTATATTTTTGATAAATGTACACAAAGTGAACCAAAATTTCATCCACTCATCTTTACATTTTGAGGACATGGGATGCAGACTAGATAAACAAAGATAACCATATGCGATTTTGTAAGATTTGATCCTACATTCCTACCATTCTTAAAGAGTTAAAATATTTGAAAATTAATGTTTATTTGCTAATTATATAACTATTGTTAAGAGTCTTACAACTTAACTAGTTGGCACTAGTACTTTCTTATATCTCATTTGGAGACATATAGGATTCAAATTCTCACACCTAAATTGTTGATTATTTATAATAAAAAAAATATGCAACTGTTTGTGTAGTTGACACTTGATGATGCCGAAAAAATCACCAGCAAGCCACACGGTCCTCACGTGCTCCTAACAAGAACCTGCACAACATAAAAGCTGAAGACCTTAAAAGGAGTACCGGTGTGGTACCGGCCAAATACCCTCCGATGGTCAAGTTAGAGAATTCTCTTTTTCACAACTTCTAGAATACCAGAGCTGGGGTGATTATGCGTACCTTGATTTGTGAGGGTATTGGGGGCTTTTATAGTAGTCGAGGGTTGACCTCTCCTCCTTGGAGTAGAAGTCTTTTCCTTATAGGAGTCTTTATGAGCGGAGATTGCGGAATCCTTTCATTGTAGGAGACTAACATTCAGCGTGGGATACAAGTCATTTCCTTATATACTCATGCGTTACAGCCAAGACAAGGTTTCATTGGAGCCGTCAGCTTTGCCTACTCCCTCATCAGGGTCGTCAGCTTTAGGGTCGTCAGCTTTGCCAATTCCCTTTAGCTTAGTAGTGTCAGCTTTCCATTTATGACAAGTTAACCCCGTCTTCCTAAAGCTGTAGACGTCTTAAAGCTGTTTGACTGCCATTTATGACAAGTGAGGCCGACGGGTCTATTTTGAACGTCGCTTCATGATACTATATTCATGAGTATTCACATTCACAATTTTACCCTTATTAGCTGCCCCCCACTCTATGATCTCGTCAGCTCAAACTGACAGGTTTATGGAGTTTAAGTCCTTTTCATTTGGACGATTCCAACTCGTCTCTTCAATAGACTTGTTTATCTCGTTATCTTTTATGTTAAAACCATCGTCTTGTAACATTAGTCATATCCTCGGGTGGACGAACTCGTCAGCTTTATGGGCTCATCCGCTTTGGGGACTTGGCGCAATCGTCCATTTCGTGGGTATTACTAACTGACTCGTCCAATCTGTAGACTTAATGATAAACTTGTCCACTTTGTGGACTTTATAATTTTTCATTCTCTTAGGATGAGGTCGTCCACTTTGGACTTATCAATGTCGTCCACTTTGTGGATTTAATAGGGTCGTCCACTTTGTGGACTTAATAAGGTCGTCCACTTAGGATCGTGGACTAATTGAGATGACTAAATTTTGGTGCCTTGTCACCTTTTTGGTCGTCTACTTGTAGGCGACTTAGTATGGTGATCATTGCATAGTCGACTTTGGTCATGTGTTTACCCGCAGGTGACTTAACGTAGTGACCGTTCACCCGTAGGCGACTTAGTCTAATGACCGTCCACCCATAGGCGACTTTGGCCACGTGTCTACCCGTAGGTGTAGTGACTGTCCACCCATAGGCAACTTTGGCCATGCGTTTACCCGTAGGTGACTTAACGTAGTGACCGTTCACCCATAGGCGACTTTGGCCATGCATCTACCCATAGGTGACTTAACGTAGTGACCGTTCACCCGTAGGCGACTTTGGCCATGTCTGAATAAACTCCATTTATTATAATAAACCATGCATTCGTAGAAAAAGTAGTTCTTAAAAAGAAAACGAAGATCTGCCCTTTAGGCTTTAAAAGAGTTATTGTAGCAAAAACTAAAGTAAATAGAAAAACTGAGGAGTATAGCTAAAATTCACTAAGGTAAACTAGAAATAAAAGGGTGCTGCTCTTCATGCCTTCCTTTTTACTGGTAGTACTTCCGTAGGGGCCTGGTGTTCCACAGGTGGTGTAGCTTCTGTCCGTCTAGCGTCTTCAGTTCTTGCCATCTTTCGCCCTCTGTCCTGTCGTGTATCCTCCTGCCTTTCTCTCTTCTCTCGAGTCAGAAGCGTGTCTTCAGCATTCATGTATTTAGTTGCCCTGTAAAGCACGTCCGACATAGCTTTCGGATCATTCTTGTATAGTCTTGTATAGTGAAAATAGGAACTTACCCTTCCGTAGCCCATTTGTGAAAGCGGCTACAAGTATCTTATCGTCAGCTTCATTGATTGAAAGCGTGCTATGTAAGACCTTAACGTCTCATCTTCCCACTGCTTGATGTTTATCAAGCATGCTGTAGACTTCTTATACCTATGTCCCCCAATGAAGTGCAAAGCAAACTGGGCGCTTAGCTCCTTGAAAGTACTGATAGAGTTAGACGTCAGCCTGTTAAACCATATCCTTGCGAGGCCCTTTAGCGTAGTGGGGAAAGCTCTGCACATGATCTCGTCGAGTACTCCCTGAAGGTGCATCAGGGTCTTGAAGGATTCCAAATGATCTAGAGGGTCTTTGTTTCCATCGTAGTTTTCCACCTGCGGCATACGAAACTTTTGTGGAAGGGGGAAGGAGTTGACGGAGGTGGTGAAAGGCGAATCGGTTCGGTGGACCAAATCGTCGAGGTCGTGGACACCTGTCCTTTAAGGGCATTCATCATAAGGTCCATCCTTTCCTTCATCATCTGCATCTCTACGACCATATAAGGGGGTGCTGTATCTAAGCCGAAGGGACGGCTGGTATCCTGTCGTTTTTGTCGGCTTAGGGCATTACTGCCTTCAGGCCCCTCTTGGTTCCTTCTTTCGACGCTGGTTCCTTCTTGATCTTCTCTTTGGTTATTCGGTGCTGCATTCTTCTGGCGCAGTTGTTCTTCCAAGTTGTGGTTTTGTTTTGTGAGGCGTTCCACGGCAACGGCGAGAGTTTGAACTTATCTCTCGAGGGCAGTCGTGAGTGGCTCCTCTCCTTGAATGTCGTTGGTGGTTGCCGTTGAGCGTGTGAGTACCATGTAACTCTTTTTTCCTGTAAGCAATAATACGGCTTATGAATCGCAGTTCCCACAGACGGCTCCAACTGATGATGTCGAAAAAATCACCAGCAAGCCACACGGTCCTCACGTGCTCCTAACAAGAACCTGCACAACACAAAAGCTGAAGACCTTAAGAGGAGTACCGGTGTGGTACCGGCCAAATACCCTTCGACGGTCAAATTAGAGAATTCTCTTGTTCACAACTTCTAGAATACCAGAGCTGGGGTGATTATGCGTACCTTGATTCGTAAAGGTATTGGGGGCTTTTATAGTAGTCGAGGATTGACATCTCCTCCTTGGAGTAGAAGTCTTTTCCTTATAGGAGTCTTTATGAGCGGAGATCGCGGAATCCTTTCCTTGTAGGAGACTAACATTCAGCGTGAGATACAAGTCATTTCCTTATATACTCATGCGTGGCGGCCAAGCCAAGGTTTCATTGGAGCCGTCAGCTTTAGGGTTATCAGCTTCGCCTACTCCCTCGTCGGGGTCGTCAGCTTCGCCTACTACCTCGTTAGGGTCGTCAGCTTTAGGGTCGTCAGTTTTGCCTACTCCCTCATCAGGGTCGTCAGCTTTAGGGTCGTCAATTTTGCCTATTCCCTTCAGCTTAGTAGTGTCAGCTTTCCATTTATGACAAGTTAACCCCGTCTTCCTAAAGCTATAGACGTCCTAAAGCTGTTTGACTGCCATTTATGACAAGTGAGGCCGACGAGTCTATTTTGAACGTCGCTTCATGATACTATATTCATGAGTATTCACATTCACAATTTTACCCTTATCAACACTCTTAGAATGTTGAAATTAAAAGACGTTTATGTGAGTTCTAATCGTTTATGATATCTTACCATCTAGGTTTATTTGCTAAATTTGTCTGTGAATATTCACAGTGTCTTGATGCAATGCATGTAAAGAAGTTAAAAACTTAAGTTGAAGAACTACAACCCAAGAGGGTATACAATGATTTTGTTTTTGTTTGTCTTATTACTTCCCCGAAAGCAACGAATTGATTACGGGGATAGAGACAGCAAACGCGTTTACCAAAAATCTCTCCTTCTCTCTCTTCTGTTGGCCGGCCCTTCCAAACAAAAGCAAATTAACATCCAATGAGAATATTTCTCTCTCTTTTTTCCCCCTCAGAACAGCTAAGGAAAAAGAAAATGAGAAATTTTAAGTTCCTTCTCGTTGCATCTTAAACTTAAAAGGAAAATATGTTTTCTCTTTCATTTTATTTTCTCATCAACCAAACAAAACTTTAGGGCAAAAGAGTTTGACAACATTTGACTACTTAGAAAATTAACATTACTACATATATATTTTAAAAATCTAATTTTTAAATTGCATATTTTTTATGTTATTAACATACATATTAAATTTTGTACTTGTTAGATATTATTTACTATTCGATCCATAAATTATTTTTTATGTATAACTTTAGACTACAAAAGCTTAAAATTTAAATATTTAATTGATGACATAACAATTTTTTTATTCTTTGAATTTATAATTTTCTTTTTATTTTAACTTCTTACCTATTTGAAAATTGAAAGTAGTGATTTCATAATTATTTATTTTTCCTTCTAATTTTTTTTTTAAAGTAGAGTTATCCAGCAAGTTTGAGAGTTTATGAGGTGAGTTTTATTAAATTAATGATGGGTGTTGTCTAGAAAGATTGGAGGCTCGTTAACGTCATATCTGAATCCTCTGAATTCCATGACATATATTCGTAACTCCATTGTTAGCAAGTCGTATGGTAGTTGTTCTCGAAATTCTCTCTCAGATGCACACGTTTAAAATGTCGCCTTCATTGCCTTTTTTTGAAAATTGTAACCTTATTTTATCTCTGAGTTTTATAAATGTATATATGCCTTTGCACTTATAGTATACATTTCAGGAAAATTTTTATGAAAAAATGAAAAGAAGTGACCAACTTTTTTATCAGTTTTTTCAATTATTTCTAAAATACTTTCTAAAATTAATGATTAATATATGTCTTAAATAACATATATTAACCGAATTCTTTTTATTTTTATGTTTTCATGGTGATATAATGTACTGAGTGATTGGACGTGACTGTTTTAGGTTGGTGACTGCATACAGTTTCCACAAAGATAAGATAATTTTCCCAATGATGACACCGTTTTTCAATATATAACCACTTTATTTGTCGTTGATAATTTTGCATGCTGCAATTGGTTTCTAGCTTGGTTCCCTTTCATTGACATACAGATTGTGTTATGTGCACGCATGGGAATAGTTTTTTCGCAGTTATATGAAAAATTGAACAGAAATTATTTTATCTAGGACCCACGCTTTCCATTATTTTATCCTGCCAATCCAACCTCTCTTTTTTTTTTTTTTTTTTTTTTAATTAATCCATAATTACAATAGAGGAGGAGAATTTGAATCCTATATATCATAAAATCACTAAAAAGCGTGGATGAATTTAGGTACATAACTCTGGACTCCAACCACACTTTTAACGTGTATGAAATGTTAAATTCAAATTATACCATACGGTTTTCTAAAAATAAAAAATAAATTCAATACCGCATTCAATGTTTGCATTTGCTAACTCCAGTCAATACACGCGAAAGTGCTTTTCTTTCAATGGACATGCACTTTTAACATGCATTCAATGTTAATTCAAATTATTCAATACCACATTCAATGTTGTCAATTGCTAACTCCAGTCAATACATTTGAATGTACTCCTCTCTCAATCTTTGAGGTGACAATGACACTAGACCTTGCTTACAATTCACTTCATTTAAGATACTGATCCATCGTTCATGTGAGAAGATGGAGGTACTTAATAATTTTTCATTAGTTTATTTTCCGAACATCAACTAATTATATGGTTTGAAGGATGAAAAGTTATCCTAAATTCCCAATACCGCGTGAATGGGATAATTCATAATTCATGGTCTCCAAACTCCGAAGTCGTACACCTACTGAGCCAATTTCCCTAATGGTTAACTGAGTAAAAATGGGGTTGACTTGGGACTTGAGAGGAGAGGGCGAAACCACACCACGCCATTGATTTGATATTTTGAAATAAGGACTTCTTTATATAATAAAAACGAAGTAAATGATGTAATCCCCTGCAGAGTGGTGTTAAAATTTTATAAACAAGAGTTTAGTATTGTTTAGTCATAAGAGGAAAAGTTTAACTAGAACTAGAATATCAGTTGCTTAGTTTCGAGAATTGTTTTATATATAATCTATGAACATCATTGTAGAACATTTATTCAACACTGGGCACCTCTAGCCCCTATAACTAAATCCCTCGGATTATATATGAGAGTTAATTTATAACCCAATGATCAATTTGTTTTGGTAAGATTGGCCGAGAAGGCCTCTTTTTTTTTTTTTTTTTCTTTTTTTTGAGAAACCAACCTGAAGTCCAGGCAATATAAGGATACTATGTTTGCTTTAATAAGATAAAGTGGCGTGATACAGGTTGAGCATGCATTGGCTCACATTCTTTCTCAACACGCTAGAAATATTTCTAGATATATAACTATGTAACCTGGGTAGAAGATACTCCGTGAATGATTGAGTGGCTCTAGATGTACTGTATCTTCCTCTCGATGAATAATGAATAAAATCCTTGACTTCATATTAACAATAACAACAAAAGAAGTTGAAGTAGTGTAGATTTGAATCCTTGATTTTTGATGCAATAAAACATGTTTGCGATTGATGATATTGGATAAACATGATGAACATGCAAACTATAAAATTAAGGTTTCCAATTAATATGATAACATACACAAAAGCTGTTATCAAAAAACTAATTTTTAGATCCATTTCCTTGATCACAACATGTCACTTTCCTGTTTACGACATGTTTGGATGAGTTAAAAATGTGATAGGTAGCGACCATATTTTAGAATATAAATTCATCTTGTGAGGTGGATACTTAATACCTTTTCACTCTGGAATTTAGCTTTCGATCTTAGATCAATGGTTCTAAACTAGGTCTTATTAATGTATTTTTTATTTTTTAGAACATAACTAAGACTCAACACAATATAGTTATTCTTAAATTGTATCTAGGAACAAGACCATGCAATTTTTCTTTTCATGTTCTACCAAATATAAATTCAAATGCCATCAATAAAATGAGTATTTTTATCATGTGGTTTTCTTATTTTTCAAATTTAATAAAATAAGTGTCAACTCTATGAAAAACCCTCAATCCAGAAGGTCAAATATCATTCATCAAATTGCATACTTTGAGAGACAATTAACATAACCTCACTCATTTACATGCGCCATATTCACCAAGAGCCACCAAGAGCTTCCGGTCTCTTACAAGCCCATGTCTCACTCCTAGCTATATCAAAATCAACTAAAACAAAATAATAATAATAATAATAATAATAATAATAATAATAATAATAATAATAATAATAAAGTGATTTAAGAAGGAGTTGCTATGAATGCCTCACTCCTATAGCAATCAAGGTTTTGAAACCCAGACCGTTCATTGAACCATAAAAGGGAAAGGTTCAAGATTTTTGAGGTCGAACCGTGATGACATCATAATTAATTTAATAATTATTTTAAAGATAAATAAATACATTAAATTAGTAAAAATAGAAAAATTAGCTAAAATAGTCTTGAAATAAATATGAGATTTATCTTTCAAATATATTTTTCATATCATAATTTTCATAAGACACATAAAAAAATATTAAATCTTAAGCAAACCTAATAAATAAACAAATAAATAAGTATATAACAATATTATAGTGGATGATATAATGACTATAAAAGTTTTATACTCACTATATCATCCACTATAATATTGTTATGAAAATATTGTGGACATCTCATTTTTCTTTTAAATTTTTTATACTTTTCAAAGAGAAATGATATGTTTACAACATTTTTACAGCAAATCCTAAGTGGCAGGTTGTTACTGGTTGTTATTGTTTAGTTAAAAAAAGTAATTTCAGTGCTAAATTTAAATTTGAACCAATAATAACTAACTACCCGTGATTTATTATAAAAATATTGTGAATGTAGCACTTCACCTTTTCAAATTGCCTAAGTACAATCCGTTTTTCCTTTTTCTGTTTCTTTTATTTTTTCTTCCTTTTTTCTCCACCGTTTGATTGATTGATTTATCTCCTCCACTGTTTATAATTCTACATCTTTATCTATTTCTTTTTTCTTTTATTTTTTTACTAATATCTTAAATTTTTCTCATCCACCCATTTAAAAATTTTACCTTCCCAATGCCTCTTTTACTTTCCCAATGCTAATTGCCTACACGTTTCTTTAGTGTTCCCTCTTTCTCTTTTTTGATGAACCCTCTTCACTCTTTCTTCTTTACAAATCTCCTCAGTCCTCACAAAGCTCTTCCTTTGCCTCCTTCTCAGTTTCACTCACGGAAACAATCATGGTTTTTTCTTTTCTTTTCTTTTATTTATTTATTTTTTTTTCTTCGGTCAAAAACTCTTGCAGAGCAATACATTGTCACCGTGCAGTGGCTACTCCTTTCTTCTTCTTTTCTTTTTTTTTTTTTTCAAAAATTTTTTTGTAGAAGCTCTCATTGCCAAAAAGAAATTTTCCCCTGAAACTATCCAGAACATTGATGCGAGTTCAACGTTTGACAGAATATTATGGTTGAAGCTTCAACAATGGTGATTTGGTGCTGTGAGTCTGTAATGTTTTTATTTTTTTACAAAAAAATAGCTCTGACTTGAACTGCCAGAACCGCTCAAGGTTCGCAGAACTGGGCGGTCGAACCGCGGTTTGTACGGGTCCTTGCTTTTTTTGCATGGAGCGGTTTTTGATGTTAAACGGAATGTAATTCTAAATGGTTCGAGGTTTTTCTGATCGGACCGTACGGTCTGGTCCGGGTTTAAAAACCTTGATAGCAATATCAAAATCAACTAAAATAGAATAAAAAATTAATAGAGATTTGTGAAGGAGTTGCTATGAATGTAATCCTCCCATTATGGGACCACTCTTCGCCACAATTGTCTATAGTGAACCTAATTAAGGAAAAATATATATATTTATACAATTATTATTTGGTTGGTTTGTAAATCACACCTTCTGGGAATTTAATTTTGTAGCCTATAAGATAATCAAATAGGTTCTTCTTTGTAAATTTTCTGGATTGGCCCATATCTCAGCCATTCTAGACTTTTTTTTTTGTCCGGAGGAAGCACGGATAGAGATGAAGGATAATCCTATCGATCACTTACCTTTCTAAGTCACCTAATCTTGTAACCTTCATTATTCCTGCTCAGAAAAACTTGTTTCTACAACTATTTCGTGTTAGTGTTTATTTTATTGTAATCTACTGTTACAGTATTTACTTTAAGCTTTTAATTCTACTTTTACTTACTTTAATCATTTAATATATATTGTTAGTATATAGTTTAGTTTAGTCTAGCCCATCGAGCCTAGCCCAGTATACAGTATTTGTAGTACACTCATGTTACTTGTACTTCACACATACTTAACCTATATAAGACCTTCTATTGCACAGTATTATTTACACAAAATATACGGACTATTCAGTCTTTCTCTCTCTCACTTTATATTCTTAACATGGTATCAGAGCGACGAAGGGTCACAAACTATGACGTTATATTGGATGGCCCTACTACCTATCATGCATAGTCTCAGAATATGATTGTCTTTCTCAAGGGTTGCAAACTATGGCGTTATGTAACTGGTTTGATTCCCAAGCCAGTGCCAATACCTAAGTCCAAAGTTGCAACTGATGCCGATGCCTCCAAGACTACTGTTGCAGAGGATGATTATGAAGCATGCCTAGAGGAATGAGAAAGTATTCAGAGTAAGATCTTGTCTTGGTTTATCAATACCTCTGTACCTTCCATTCATAGTCTTTTTCCTCGTCTTGATACTGCTACGGCTGCTTGGATATTTCTATCCAATCTGTACAATTGCACTAATGATTCAAGCTTAGAGTTTCACATTGAATCAAAACTTTATCAAATGCGCCAAGAGACAAGTCAGTCTATTTCTGATTATTATTCTCAAACTTCCTTTATGTGGGAACAACTTTCTGCTACAGATCCTCCATTACGATATCCTGAGGATATTGATCTCTTTGCCAAATAGCAGGACTGTCATCAATTTATGCATTTCATGACGGGTTTACGTGAGGATTTTGAGCCTACTAGGGCTTCTCTGCTTAGCCGGTCTCTTTGTTAGGTTACTGGATATATGCTAATTGATAACTAGATGCATTAGTTACTTGTACATTTTTAGTTAGTGAGGCTTGGCTTGGTTGTGTAGTACTATTGTCTAACTGTCAAGTCTAGCTGTAATTCTGTTAGACTATTATAGCCAAGTATAAAGGCTGATTTGATTGTAATCTGAGGTATGATAATAATAATGCAATTGATTAGCTTCTCATTGAGATTCTGATTAGGAGGATGATTCCCTCGAAAGAATCATTGGAGGCCTAGTTCCCTCTAAGCTTATATATTTTAATTTTGTAAATTTGACATTCACTTAAATATAAATTCATGATGCAGAAGAGGGATTTTGTTTCTTAGTTTTTTTCTCAAAAATACAAGAATAACGATGCTGGATTTGAAATTATGGATTTTTTTTCCTCATATTATAAGTTAATTAGAGGAATGATCTTGTCATCGTATTTTCTAATGCACACAAATTTTTGTTTGTAAATGAAAACAAATTAGAAGATTCAATGACCTGCTCAAAATGACAAAAGAAAAGACAAGGAACTAGAATATACTTTAAGCCAATTATTACTATACAACCGTCATCTTTCTCCATGCATAGATGTAAATTAAACACTTCTACTGTCCTACCTAGTAAGTAACGAACTGAATATATATATATATATATATATATATACACACACACATATATGTGGGGTCATAAAGCTCAGTGATATGCGTCTACTCTCTGTACTAGGCCTGAACCCCATGACGAGGCCCATAGTCGCATATGAGGAAGCCAATGGTGACCATAGCGGCCTAGGAAACAGTGCCGAGGACAACTCTGTCCTCGGCTATCCAAGGCTGAGGATGAGGTAATGAGACTTACCGACAAAGATAAGTACAATAAGCAAACATCCTGGGGCATGGCGGTAGAGCAATTCCTGGGAAAGCTACAGCCTTCACATTAAATACTCCACAACTAACACTCTGGCCACATTAATGTAGAAGTGATACCTGAACAGTGGCTTTTCTGACTCACAGCTATTGCCTAAAAGCTCTGATAAGAAATTGATGTGACAAAGATAATCAACAGCAAATCTGACATGCACGTGTATGGTGGATATGGAGGAAGAAACTAGTCTATAAGGAAGAAGGAGCCCTAAGAAAGGGGAGAGGTTTTTACCAGAGAAAATA
This sequence comes from Quercus glauca, assembly GCA_023736055.1. Taxonomy (NCBI): domain Eukaryota; kingdom Viridiplantae; phylum Streptophyta; class Magnoliopsida; order Fagales; family Fagaceae; genus Quercus; species Quercus glauca. The sequence continues at coordinate 23,846,514 of CM043315.1, forward strand.
CTGTAGCAACTTGAATGAACTCTGTAACCATTGTCGTTGACATTCAAGAAATAATAAGTCCAAGCTTCTCGGACCAGTGCCAAGGATAGAATTTCCTATCTAATTCTGCATTTGTTTTATCTATTCGTTCTTTAAATCATTTTCAACTGTTGTCATACTCATTAAATTCCAGTTCTTTTACCCATTCTCTACAAATTTATTGTATTGGGCTTGCTGGGCTTGGATGCACTTGTCCTTTAGGAACAGTGCTCAAATCCAGTACCTACAATTGGCGCCGTCTGTGGGAAAAGAATTTGTGTGGTCGTGAGTGCAACAGTTAGATATGGTAGGATCAGGTCCACAACAAGAAAACCCGTGCCAAGCAGGTCCCCAACGGACAGAACCCATAGGATCCCAGCGACAGGGTGACTCTCCTGGCCCTAGACATAAGGCTCCGCTTGGGAGGAGGGAATGGAATGGAATGGAAAGGAATAAAAGGAATAATTTTAAAATATTCTTCCATTCTCTTGTTTGGAAGTTTTAATGGAGGGAATGGAAAGTCCATTCCCTTATTTGGGAGTTTAAGTGGGAGGGAATGAAATGGGTAGGAGGGAATACTCATTCTTCTCTATTCCCTTAAAATCTCAAATTTTCATTCCCTCCGAAATTGGGAGGAATGGGAGGGAATGAAATTAGATTTAATATTTTTTTACTAAAACTCCTAAAATACCCCTATATATTCAACCCTTTATTTTAAAATAAGGGTCTAATAGTAATATTATCATAAAATGATTCCATTCCATTCTCTCTATGTTGCTCTCAAATAAGATTACTTACATTCTATTCATTTTCATTCCTTTCCATTTCTTTATTTTAAAACATCCAATCAAGGTTACTTAATTCCATTCTATTCTTTTCCATTCATTTCCCTTACTTAAATACATTTCATTCCATTCCATTTATTTCCATTCCCTTATGATCATCTCATTCCATTCCCTTATGAACTCCCAAGCGGAGCCTAAGAGTTTTAAAAAATAGTTCAGGTTTAGGTCGGGTTAACTTGCAAAAAACACAAGTCAGGTCACGGGTTAACCCGTTTTTATTTCGAGTCAAAAAAATCAAGTTCGAGTCAGACATTTTTGGGGTCAGGTTGAGTCAGAAAATTCAGACCCGTTTTGCCATGTATAATCACGATTAACGAATTGGAAATAAGAGCATAGACCCCACACAAGGCAGAATCTTGCGGAGCAAGTAACCGGAAGAGAGAGAAATTAGATACCCACCGGACCACCCCACACACCACAAGGGCCAACACTTCTGCTCATAAATAACACTCTATCCTTCTTCTCTTCTCCACAAGCGATAACCATTTCAAGAGCTCTCTGTTGTCTCTCTCTCTCTCTCTCTCTCTCTAGTACCCTGAAGTCACACACTCTCTCTCTCTTGTTTCTCTTTGCTTTTTTGCTCTGTTTCTCCACCTTCTCTTTCTTCAGCTTCAAAATTTCTCAGACCCACTTCACCAAAATGTTCAGCCCACCAAACCAAGGCCCTGGTCCGAGGAGAGGAGATGTCAAACGCAAAATATTCAAAGGTCTTGCCCTCGCAATTGGATCCATGTTTGTTGGGTTCAAACAGAAGCGCGCCCAAGCTGAAGGCTGTCTCAGCTCAAACCCGAACACCCCAGCTGTACCTTCCAGCGGTTACAACTCAGATGATCAATATGATCGATGATCACTCTTGTTGATGTATCTTATTCACAAGAAAACCCAACTCTTGTAGCAGTGATTTCAGGGTCTATTGTAAGCTAATTTTATTGTTTGTATATATATATATATATATATATATTAATTTCATTTTTTGGTTATTTTTTTTTCCCTTCAAAATTCTTGTTTTGGAGAAGGATGGAGGAGGAGGGTTGGGTTGAAGTGTTCAAAAGAAGAAATTTTTGTAATTCGGGTATATGTGATTATAAATTTTGACCCTGTTTTGCTATATCCTTCATAGCACATGTACATGTTTAATTAATGACAGAGACTTTGTTTATGTTTATATTTATTATAGTTTTATGTTGATTTGATTTATCTCTTACCATGGTTTCTGGCGATTTTGATTCTATGAGGAGATGGGTTGTGTAATTGAGTGTTTGACTGAGTGGTATTATCAAAATTTAAGCGTGGTGGTTGGGTTGGATTTTCTTCTTCGTTAAGGAAAACCCATGAAAACAATGTTGTGAAAAATTTTGTTGAGTGCTTTATTTTGTACTTTTGGAGTCCTTATTACACAGAATATTCTTGAGAAAGAGAGAGAAAGAAAGAGAGAGAGGTTCTGGGAATATAATATGGCTTTGATATTCTATTTCTGGATGGCCGGGTGGACTGGATACTGAAATTTGTGAAGGGAAATGATTTGTATGATAAGAGTTATTCTCTCTCCGTACCTTTACAAAAGCATGGACTGTATGTCTGAATTGTTGTCTAACCATGGTGGATTCTAAAGTGTTATTCAAGGGTTTCTCTATACTCATGAACATTTTTTTCTTCAGATTTATGATAAGTGCAAATGCAACCTCTCAGATTGGAGCAATCCATTGTAAAATCAAAGAGAGAAGAACGCTTACTAGGGAAAATAAAATAAATTTAGAGATAAGACATTAACTTTTTCGCGTCATCTTTTAAATTTATAATATTCCTGTAACATGTAAATTTAGGAGAGTGATAGTTGTTAGTTACCAACCACAAAAATGGTAGTTGTAGACTGGTAGTTTCTACCAACGAGAAGATTATTTAATTTGTTTTTTCATGCTCAAAAGCCCATTAAGATTTGTAGGGGCCAATATTTTATTTATTCATTCTTCTTATTTAATGCCCCGTTCTTTTAAAAACCTCCTAATCTCCAATTTTTATTCAGTTAATCTAATCAATCTATTTAAAAACTCATGATTTATACTGAAGGATGACTCTTCTGCTAATGATTAATGATATGTTGCACTAATCTGGGAAGCTTATCATTTGTTGTCATATTTGTAATGCACTTGTTGCTTGCTGAATTTATTTTTTATTTTTGAGAATCAAAACTGTCATTTTATTTGTGAAAACTTAAGATGAATCTCAAAAATTTAATGGGAGAAGCATCATCTGGTACATCTTCTAACCAGACCGGTAATTCATCAAGGGACTTTGCCTTCTTTGCTAATGCATGGGCATTATGCAACAGTATTGCAATGCCGTTTAACATGCTTAAAGTTAATTCTTCTAAAGTTCAGAGCTAAAGTTTTACAGTCTCTGATTGCATGATTGTATTCCGCAAAGAGATTGAGTTCTATAAGAACTTGATATAACAATTGCTTATTAAATGATGTAAAAGCTGAGTTTTACCTTCCTTAGAGCATTAGCATTGGAAAATTCCAATGCTACTCTATTTTACAATTCTAAAAAACCACTTTATCATTATTCCATACTATTTTACAATACCTCCACATTTCAAACTGCTGTTTAGCATTCCCCAATGTAGATAGTTTTGGGGCTTAAAATTCCAAATTTCTCTTAGATTTGGCTTTAACATTCTCCAATGCTAATGCTCTTACCAAACATAAATTCAAAACATTTTTCTAAACTCAGCAGTTTGATTGGTGAGTTTATTAATTATCTCTTTTATAATATATTTTTTTTCACCCTGTTTTTTATTGTAATACAATCTACGATTTTTTTTTCCCTTGATAAATGTTGTTTGCGCTCATTAATCCTTGGCAAAGAAAAACTAAACTAGAAAGTATAACATTTACAATTAAGAGCATAAAATGATAACACAAGTCTATATAAATAACAGAACCCTTTTTTTTTTTTTTTTTTGAGAAACTGAAACAGAACCTTTCTTTATTTAGTGCTTACATTTTTTTTCTTTTTCTTTTTTTGGAGTGGGGTAATTGTTTATTGCGGGAATAGAACTCCCGCGTGATGGTTACTTGGTGAACCAGGTAGCACATGAGCTACAAGGCCCGGTGGTATTCAGTGCATACATCAAAGTTTGCTCTTTTTGTCATAAATGATTGATATACATTTGGTGGAAATATTATAATCCATTTCCTACCTATTTCCTGAGTTGAAGGCGGGCCCATTCCCTTCTCCATGCCTAATCATAAATTGCTTCTTTTAAAAATGGCTTTAGTTTAGGGTGTTTGTAGATACCACTTATTTTGTTGAACTTAAAAATTTATTACTAAAAATATTATAGATAAAAGTAAAAGTTAGTTAAAATAGTATAGTGAGACTTATAAATAGTACTAAAAAGTACAGTAAAGTCTATAAATAATAGTAAAAATAAATTAAATAACAAAATAATTTTAATTTTTCAAACCAATCCAAACTCACACTTAGTTTCTTTTTATACATTTCAAGGAATAGGATGACCATAGTTTTGGCAAAGGAGGTTTCCTGTTAGAATTACTTTCCTCTGTCATAGTATCTTCTACTTATATATATATATATATATATATACACATATTTGCTTTTTGCGGGTCCAGAGCATGAGTTGCTGACAGCTCCCTTTCCTTCGCCGAAACCTGAGTACCCAATGAGAGAGCTCTAGTCACGTGAGGCACATGCTCGCGTGCCATCTTATTTTAAGAAGTCAGGCCCTCTCATCTGCCTTTGGAATACTATGGTACATGCATATACACTTAAAATTAAAAATAGAAAAAGGCAAAAATTACATATTCATCCTTATATTTTCACGCGATTCTCAGTTTGGTTTCTATTTTTTATTTTCACCACTTTTACTCCCTATTTAGAAAAACGCCTTTTATTTTAGTCATTTCTGTCAATGCTCTAACGGCAAAATCCTACATAGCAGATGGAACTATTAAAATAATAATAAAAATTTCATTTTGGCATTAAAAAATGCCACATTAGCATCTAAATTAAAAAAATTAATTTATTAATTTTAACTAAATAAAAAAAATTAAAAACAGATTTAAAAACCAAAAATCACATAAATTGAGATCTAAGTGTGTCTTGAAACAGAACAACAATAACACAAACCCAGATCTTAGAACAAGAAGAACATTTTCCTTTATTTGACATTTTCTCTTTTTCTTAAATTAAAAGCAACCACCATTGGCTACCCACAAATCAGCCACAATAGCCATAACAAAAAATCAAAGCAAAAAAGGAAACCCCGGAAACCACCAACAAAAAAAGAAAACCTCAGCAACCCCACTCCACCACTGCTGCACTACACACCACCACCACCAGTAAACCCAATTCCAAAAAAAAACAAAAACAAAAAATCATAGACCCAGTAAACCAGCACCACCACAGACCACCATAGACCCACCACACAAAAAACCCATACCAAACCCACCACCATAGCACCGCTGATCTCCACGGAACAAAACCAAGCCACTGATCTGATAGAGAGGGAGAAAGAGAGCAAACCACCGAATCCACAACACTGCCGATCTGAGAAAGGGAGAACGTTTGCAAATGCGATACCGATTTGCTTCACAAAAAATGAAAAAAGTCAAAACATATGGGAAGCAAACATTTTATGTTGATCTGAGAGAGAGGTAGAAAGAAAGAAAAAGTAACGTCTGAGAAAGGCTGAAAGAGAGCAACAAAAGCAAACATTGTTTGTTGGCATGGGTTTATTGACTAATCAATGGGTTTGGTGACTACTTCGATGGGTTTAATGACTAATCGGTGGGGTGGATCGTTGGTTTGGTAACTGATCGGTGGCCGGTGTGGTGATTGGTGGTCTGATTTGTTCATGTGGGTTTCAGATTGCAGGGTTGGTTGGTTGATTGGGTTCGTTGTTGTTGTGGGTTTCGGACTTGCTTGAGGTGGGTTTGCTGGGTTCAACTTGCTTGAGATGGGTTTTTCTGAGTTTGAGATTTTTTTTGTTTGGATTGGTTGTGTTGTATTTTTGGATTGATTTCGTACTTTGGGGTTTTAGGATTTGATGATTTTGTTGGGTTTGAGAAAATGGTGATTTTGAGATTTTTAATTTTTGGATTTTAATTTCTAGGTTTGTGTTCTTAGATCTGGGTTTGTGTTCTTATTGTTCTTGTTTAAGACACAGTTAAATCTCAATTCATGTGATTTTTGGTTTTTAAATTTTTTTATTTAGTTAAAATTAATAAATTAATTTTTTTAATTTAGATGCTGACATGACATTTTTAATGCCAAAATAAAATTTTTTATTATTATTTTAATAGTTTCGTCTGCCATGTAGGACTTTGCCGTTAGGGCATTGATTGAAATGACTAAAATAGAAGGCATTTTTCTAAATAAGGAGTAAAAGCAGTGAAAATAAAATATAAGAACCAAAGTGGGAATCGCGTGAAAATGTAAGGATGAAAATGTGGTTTTCGCCAATAAAAAATCATGGTTGTGTAAAAGAAAGCAATAGCACATCTTTAAATGATGCTGCTATTCTCAACTAATTGGGAATATTTTTGTGGTAATTCTTTAGCATCTACATGGAGAAAATTGTTCTCGATTACCCTAAATAACAAAAATAGAATTTGTGATTGGACTGAATATGGTTTCTTTAAATGCCCTTAACTAATAATTTAACCAAAAAAACTGAAATTGGAGAAGAACCTAGCTATCCCACAAAAACAATTAGGTCAAAAAGTAATGCTAGAAACAACTACTTTCACAAGTGCTCTATTTCTTTATCTATAAATTGTTTTTTGAAAAATATTTTCAGTATTGTACAATGTTTGTTTCGTTGTAAAAAGGCAGTAAAACTTGTAAAAAAAATTTCATTAACCGAAAAACCCTTTGCAAAAAGTTGTCAAATGTTTTACAACCAAAAACTCAAGTAAAAAGTTTTAAAATGTGGAAAAGACTAACCCGTCAATGTAATCTGTTTCCACCCTACCGCTCCCCCCTTCTCTACAACTCTCTCCGTGAAACCCCCATCCTCTCTTTTCTCTCTTTCTTGCTCATAACAGAGGTGGTTGTCAAAGTTTAGGTTGAAGTTCGGCAAAGAGGTGGACTTGTGCCGATTTCATGGTGGTTGTTTGGATTTCATGCGTTCGGAGATTTAGAAATACATTTTGTAGGGAAGTGTTCCTCCAGTCAGGTTCCGTAGGCCAGGGATAAAGGGCCTAATAAGAGGATGAGATCGCTTGAAATCTTGATCCTAGCCCATGTTGCTTGAGATGTAGAGCCTAAGCTTGGAAAAGGAAACAAGGACTTATTCTGAGAAGTAAATCTCCCTATCTCCCAATAAAGCTAATGAAATCCATAGTTTCGACTGAGGACGTCTAGCCAATGAGAATAGCCAAGGAAAGACCCAAACCTAGAAATGCGTCTGAGGAACCAAAGAAAGTGGCTTACCAACCAAGTAACAGTCACCTCCGCACATTAATTAGATGTTTCCACCTGACACAAGTCACTTTTATTACTGAATGATCAGCCTGAACAATGCTTTATGCCCCGAAAGTCCACTTTCATCACCAAGAGGAGGGAGGAGACACACCAAATGGGATAAGTATCTTCTGACCATAATCTGGACAGCTCACTTCTAAGAAGAAGGCCTTCGCCTATAAATAGAACCTTAACACACACATGAAGGGATATAGAAAATAAGAGAGAGAGAGAGAGAGAGAGAGAGACTTAGAGAGAACTTGAATTTTGCCTTTGGTTGTGTGAAATATCGGTAAGAGAAGAATCACTCAAATATATATATATATATATATTAGATTCTAAATTAAAGTCTAATTTTGCACCACGTGTCCCATCTAATTTTTAAATTTTTGCATTAAGTGAATTATTAAGTGCAAAATTTGAAAAGTCTAAATCCAATTAGATTTCAATTGGAATTCAATTTTGCGCCCTGTGTCCTATCTAATTTTTTTAATTTTTGTGGCAAGTAAATTATTGAATACAAAAATCGAAGAATCCAAATCTAATTAGATTTTAAATCATATATATAATGAGAAATCATTACATATTTTAGAAATTCATACTTAAAAAATGTGTAAGTTGTAACTCTAACACCATGATTAATTTGAACTTATTTATGTGTGTAATTGTGATTGCTTTTAAATATGCCAGTGCATATGCACAGAGTTATACACTAGTAATCAATAAAACTTACATTCAAGCCCATTTTTCCTTATTCATATTTCCCATTGTGAATTATTTACCCGCTTCTTTTAAATTAATTGTGACAATTTGGGCTTTTTAGGAGCTTGGAATTTTTAGAGAGTTTCTGACCCCCACACTTTTCATTTTCAAATGCTTGAAAATGATTTTCACCCAACCAAAAAAATTGATTTATAGAACATTTTTAGGAATTTTGATGTGATTCTATGACTCACATCTAAAAGAAATTTCTTTTGCCCCTCATTCTAAATTGAAGATAAACTTTATATACAATTTTTTAATGTGACGCATATTAAATAACTTCAAGTAGTATTTTAAAAAATAAATAAAAATAAACTCAATTCAGCTATATGATTAAATTTAAGAGAAAAATTTATGTACAGTTTTTTGTTTCAATCAAATTCAAATATAACAAGATAATACAAATAATATTATTTTTTTATAAAAAATATAATCAATTACAAATTTAAATTTTGTTATTTAAGAAAAAGGAAAAAAAAAATACTACTAAAGCAAACAAACTCTTGTTATCCAACTTTTAAGAAAAAAAAAATGGCAAATTTTCTAAACCTACCCTGAGGTTTATGATAATACCATCCGGGTCCAAAACATTTTAAAACCCACCAATTTAGTTCTCAAAAAACAACTTTGTCCTCACAGCCAAACACCATTACTTTCATTCTCTCTCTCTCTCTCTCTCGTCTATGAGTTCTCTTTCTCAGAACTCTTTCTCTAACCAAACCTTAGCCCCAGCGAAACCCATAAGCTTGGTCATCGGCGGCATCAGCAACACCACCATGCAAGGATCTTCCTAATTCCCACCACAAAGATTGACGCCATCAATGCCGTCAATGGACTCTCGTCCCTCTCTCTCTCTTAGATCAAAACCCACACAGTGGTGGTGCTTCGATCTAGATTTCGCCTTCAACGGACTCTCTTATCCTCATTGCAGCGGTGTCATGGATCGCAGCATGGCCTTTGGATTTCAGATTTGGGTAGTGTTTCTCAGGAGACAATGAAACCGATCTTGTGATATGGTGTGTTTTTTCTGGTTTCTCTTATGTGGTTGACAGTTGGGGTTGTGTTGATTTTTTGTATTGTTTGACTGTGATTTTTGTTGGGATTTTTAGGAGATTTCATTGGGAATTTACAAAGAGATATATTTGTGTTGTTGGCTTGAATTTTTGTTGGTTTTTTTTGGGTTTCTATTTTAAAAGATATATTTTTTGTGCACTTTTTGTAGAGATTTTGGTACTGTTTTTTTTTATGGATTCAGAGATTTTAGTACTGCTATTGTGCTAATTTTTCTGGTGATTTGGGATTGTTTGTAAAGTGTATTCATGGTGGTTTTTTTAGGAGTGATTTAGGTTTGGTGAGAGAGAGAGAGAGAGAGAGAGAGAGAGGTCTAAGAGTGAGAGAGAGATAAGAGAGAAGAGAGAAATGCAGTATTATCGTAAGGAGTCCAATTCATCTGTCTCACATTCTCTGTTCCACCACATGCTCCACGAATCAAAATAAGCCACATGCCTCTTAATTCCTAATTTTAAGCTATTTTATTTGACTTACCCAAAATAAATAAAAAAGAAAAAACCCATCACATATTCGTCCCCAACCCTCCCACCACCAACCTCCGCCCAATGCCAGTTACATAAGTTCGTCGATGCTGTCGACTCCAATCATAGCCACCGTACTGCCACCAAGTTCAGGAAGAATTGCAATCAATTTGAATACCCACCACCGCGTCATTGTTGACTTTGTCTTGGTCCCTTATTCTTATACTGATGATTATATTCTTCCCCACTGGTTCAACTCCAAAATTTCAAAATTTTGAATCATGATTAAGAAGGTTTCCAACTAATATATTTCTTAAGAACAATAAACATAGTTAGAAATTTCAAACATTCGAATCAAAATTAAGAAGAATAAGGGCCTGGGACCACCACCACCAGCATGTTCTATTTACCTAATCAAAATCTTCTTTGAGTTCAGGTTGTGCTCCTTGGGGGCGTACAAGAAGACGAGAAGTAAGAGGAGGTAGGGGCAGTGGTATGGGAGCGAATAAGGGACAAGGCAAAGTCAACGATGATGGTGGTGGTTGTGGGCATTCAAATTGAATTCAGATCTGTTTGGACCTAGTGATTGTGACTAGAGTTGTTGGTGCTAGTGAACTCATGTCAATGACGTTGGGCGTTGGGCAAAGGTTAGTGGTGGGAGCGTTTGGGAAGAATATGTGCTGGGTTTTTTCTTTCTAATTTATTTCAGGTAAGTTGAATAAAATAGCTTAAAATTAGGAATTAAGAAACATGTGGCTTATTTTGATTTGTGGAGCATGGGGTGGAATAAAAAGTGAGACAGATGATTTTGATTCTATCGTAAGTGTTTTGGCGGCTTTTAAAATGTTTTAGACCTAGTTAGTATTATCATAAACTAGGATTATGAAATTAAAACCAAAAAAAAAAACTCTTGTTATCCAAAATTATTGGACCCGGTTTAATGTACGCATAATTAATGCCCCGGAAGAAATGCAAATACTGTCCAAAGTCCGAAGCAATGGACCTTTTTTTTTTTTTTTTTTTTTTCACGAATTCCAAGAAAAAACACTGGACGGTGAGAGAGTAAGCGATAAAGCAGCACTACTGGCGGTATTTATTAATTGAGATTTGTGCCCACGTAGGCACGGAATACTAATCGCACATTGATGTGGTTACAGCGCTATAATAACTAACCTTATGAAAAGAAAATAACAACAAAATTGAGAAAGGTTAACAAATGTCTTTAAACTATTAGTTAATGAACTATTTAAAAAAAAAATTTATAGAAAGAAAAAAAATTAATATTTTAACATCTTTTTATTATTTATAAAAATGATCTCAAAATTTTTTTAAAATAAATTATTAATAATTTTTCATTGCTTTGATTTCACATGGACCATTGAAGAGAACGGTCCTGCACCACTATTTACTAGACAAGAGAACAGAATGTGCGTTGAGGCCCAACAGCTCTGCATTTACTGGGTCTGTGGTCGGTTCACTTCCCTATAATGATTTGTACTACACCTTTCGAATTTAATTAAGAAAAATATTAACAATTACGGTGTGACATTCGTTAAGATTTTTTAAAATAGGTTCAACTTAATAAAAATGACAAAAAATTATTAAAAAGATAGTCAAAAGAGATAATAAAAAAAATTGTTAAAACTGTCAAAAAAAAGACAAAAAAAAGGTAAAAAGTTAAAAAAAGTTGTTGATGGACATCTTATAATGCCTATTAACACAACCCTTTAATTAAATTCAGGAAAACTTTACCAGATATGTATTTGCGTGATGGAAAAGAAAATAGTATAACCACTAAATTGATAATTCGTAACGAGCCAATATTTAGTAAACTAAAGCATATCAGAGCCTAGAATAGAATGTTATGCATGAGAGGAGATTATTTCAATAGCTCAGTCAAGAGATATGATAATATTTTGCAACACTTTGATTAACGAAATTGTATTGAATACAAAATTTGATCAATGAAATATTGAAATTTGTCTTACACAACTATGCAAAGTAAATATTGATAATAAATTGTATCAAGATTGCATGGGTTAAAGAATTAAAGGTACATATTAATTTTAGTAATGCACCAAAAAATTGTATTGATTCAAGTTAATTGAGAAAACTAGTCAGAGACTCTTCTATTTTTTTGGTAAAAATTAATAATTTACATTCATTATAAATTGATATTACTACCATTTTCAATTATAAAAATATCGAGGAATGTGATGAATGTTATATGTTTTGGATAAAATAATTTTTTCATTGCATCCTTAGGTATTTTTGTGATTGAAAAAAGTGATAATCCCAAATTATAATACACGTAAATTATTAACCTTAAAAAAAATAAAAAAAAAATAAAAAAAAAACATCTCAGAGGCTAGTAATAGATTACGAAGTAGTAGTGAATGTGGGACACTAGCTTGGCAACGTGACAAAAACAAAGAAGGCACGTGGCAGTGGCAATAAAAAATAACTATCTAGTCCCAAAGTAAAAATAGAGGTCACAGTGTTACAGAGAGTCTAAAGAGCACTAAACGCCCTTTAACACAACGAATAAACCAAAGAACATATTTAAGAGTCTAAAGAGCACTGAACCAGAACACATCAAAGCCCACTTTCCAAAGACCAGTAGCATAGTTTCTTAGAGCATTCACAACAGTGTAGCTATAATGCTATAATGCTAAAATTTAGCTCCAAAAACATAAAAATCACTTTGCAGCGGTGGAGGCAAAAGTTAAATTTTTACATGATTTGCTACAGTGCACATCTTTATATACATATGCACTGTTCATCAAAGCTAAAAATGAAAGGCATTATTTTATTCCGGTTTTGATTAAAAAAAAGGCCACTTGCTCTCTCTCTCTCTCATTCACTCTCATCTAAAATCTCTGAACTTCATCTCTCTCAATCTCACTCTCTGCTCACTGCCTCTCCATCTTTCTTTCTTCCTCCACAAACCTAGACCGTTCTTTCTTCCTCAGAGACCCATCGCCGATCTGCACAAGCCCAGCCGCCACAGACCCGTCGCCGCCGACCCACGTTCAGCCGCCGACCTGACCCATTTCGGCCTCTCTTCTCTATTTTCGGCGTTTCGGTTTTGCATTTCGGACTGTGCTTGAGTTTTGGCTTTGTGTTTCGGTTGTGTTTCGGGCTGGGTTTTTGTTTTCGACCCACGTTCGGCCGCCGACCTGACCCATTTCGGCCTCTCTTCTCTATTTTCGGCGTTTCGGTTTTCTGTTTCGGGCTGTGATTGTGTTTCGGGCTAGGTTTTTGTTTCGGGCATGGGTTTCGGTTTTTGTTTCGGGCTGGGTTTGTGTTTTCGGCTGTGATTTTTCTGCTTTCTTTTTTTTTTTCTTCTTCAATGGTTTTGATGGGCACGGCGGAGTTGTGGTTGTGTAGTGATTTTTATGGGTTTGATGGTGGTGGTTGTTTTGTGTTGGTGGTTGAATGAAATATTATTTTATTGGGGTGTTTATATTATTTTATTGTGTTAGAAGCTAAAATAGATCCACTGCTGTAGCATGTGTGTAGGTAAAATAGATAAAGTGACTTTTTGTGGAGCTAAATAGCTAAAATTTTACAACCACTGCTGTGAATGCTCTTAGGTTTAGTAACGAGTTCTGCAATCTTATACTTGTAAGTTTATGTCTTTGTACTTGTTTTCCTAAAAAAATTGTCTTTGTACATGTTTTTGTGAACATTGTGATGATGTACATGTTTGTAGTAATTTGTTCTATATGAATGTTCATTCCAATGCAAATTTGTGTTAGTAGGATTAAATTAGTTCAAGTGTTGTATTTTACTTTCATTCGAGATGTCTTGCCTTAATACTTTTTCATTCGAGATGCCTCTGTTCATTACTTAATCAATTAGGAGCAAGCCTGCATTGTGACTTAGTTTATTTGGGTGCGTAGTTAATTTAGATTTCTCATCCTCTTAGTTGTTAACTTTAGCATATTTCAAAAGTCATATTAAGTTATCTAGGCATCTTTGAATTCCAAACCCCCTGGTCTTCGAGGTCAAATAAGCACTTTGAGCTAATATAATTATTTTGAGAATCATCTCGAGGTAAAAATAACTCATCCATAATCATTTCATCATTAATCATCTCGATTAACTTGCAAAAGGTGATCAAAGAGATAAAATAAACTTTAAATAGGAAATCCTTTGGGTGTTCACGACGCTTTGTTTCGATGAATAAGCCTCTATTTCTCTCCTTAATTACTCTCTCATACACTTCAATGATCCCCTCTCTACTGCCGAATCTCTTTTTTTCTTCATCATTGATATATGAAATCCTTCGGGCTCATGGATCTCCCAATGGATCTACTTCAAGTGGTCGGTTCCATTTAGATCAAGCCTGTGCTAAGTTAAAAAGCCATTTGCATTACGATATTTTGCTTCTTCAAAAAAATAAAAATAAAAAAAGGTCCCCACTTTTGAGACATCATCGAATATATACATTCTTCATGTCAAAGAGTGGATGACCTACTAAACTTTTCGCCCATAACATAATGATACTCTTTGGAGTTTGGACCGTACGGGAGGATAGTTCACATTTTGATGTAGGGTTATAGCTAGCCTTTAAACTTCACCCAAAAAAATAAAATGAGAGGTCTTGTTATCACTTCATTTCCAGTGATATGAAGCCATGAACAGTCAACTTCTTCTTTTTTTTGGGGGTGTAAAAAAAGTCTTTGGATTTGTCCTAACCTACCTGTTCAGGAGACAGCTTGATATTACATCTCATGGACCACCATGGCACCATGTTTGGGCATAAGTATTAAGCCATAAAGGACATGTGGGCATAAGTATTAAGCCATAAAGGACATGTGGGCACGAGGTGTTTAGGTCAGCACATTAGGGACACTTTCTTTTTTGTGGTAACCGATTGAAAAGCAACAACTCAACCTGTTTCAGTTTTTGTTGCATCTGCATGCAGAGCCTTTTTTTGTCCTCAACTTAGCTCTCTTTGGCCGTTGCTCTACTGAAATGATGCCCTCTTCTCCTTCGCAAAGCCACCCAATATGAATAATGCTGGTATTGGTGTATTGCATAATGATGATGTGTATGTGTGTGTTTTAAAAAAAAAATTATTTATTATTATTAACTTTTTTTTCACGTTAATTTGTTCTTGGAATAGTACTGCAACTAGAGATCTTTCCTAAAATGTTAAAGGGCTGTATTGTGTGTGTGTGTGTGTGTGTGTGTGAAATTGACGTGGATTGAACTTTGAAGACCCTCCTTTTTTTATGTCGTTTTCTTCAAGATGATATAATTTTGGCTTAAGTTTTATAAGCCAAGATTTTTATCCGGTACAATACAACCTTTAATGTGAGAGAGGAAGGTTGAAAAATAAAATAATAATAAATGTAAAAAGTTATAAGTTAAAACATTTTTGATTTAATAAAGTGCTGAGATTAAAAGTGCTTTCAATATCAACCCTTGGACTTAGATTCTTCTTCTCATTTGGCTGAACAATGCCTCCCCCTTTTTTTTTCTAGGCAAAGATACTGAAAAAAAGAAACAAACTTACTTATAATTAACCTTATCCCGCTCAATTAAGGGGCATTAAAACCATTTAGGAAACACCCTGACCGAAAACAAACCTAACAATCTTGAATAAGTGATATGCGTAACTTGATTGTGAAGTTTTATCTAGGACCGTCTCCCTCTCTTTACTCTTAATATAATTTTTATTTATCAAAAAATAAAATAAAAACACACACACACACTTTTTGATTTTTTGTTTTTGTATTTGATAATTATTTTATCTAGGACCCATGCTTATTTTATTTTATTCTGTCAATCACAGTCACGGACCTCAAATAATATTTATGAAATGTTAATACAATACCGCGTTGATGTTAACTCCTGTCTTTCAAATATTGCCACTTATGATGTACTTTTCATTCGATTTTGGACATGAGAGATATCTATATAATAGTAAAAAACTTAAAGTTAAATAAAAAATGACGATTTTTTTTAAATATTTTTTCAATTTCTCATCAAAAGTTTTTTAAAATAAATGATTAATATATTCCTTAAATGTAGACATTAACTAGATTCATATATTATATATAGACCCTTGCTATATTTTATACTGAAAAAAAAAAAAAAAACAAACAAATAATTATATGGGTTTTGGCGAGTTATAGTTAACTTAACTTGTAAAATTTTTAACAATTAAATAAAAGATCTGAAACTAAATTTCTACCTACACTAAAAACTAATTAATCTGATAATAAAATGTTATTATAAAAAACAGTTCATCATACGTCTCTCTCTTACAAAAAAACATAATTATATGAGTTTGAAATGTGAGAAACTTTATCCCAAATCCGAAAATACCGCGTGAATGTCATCCAATCATGGTCTTCGAAGTACACACTTCATAATCAGCAAATTTGCCAAATGGTTGGCGGAGTGCAAATGGGGTTGAGAGGGTAGGGCCCGGCCAAGGCGCAACATCCCATTGGTTAACATCTTTTGAAACAAAAGGACTTCTTTTTTTAATAAAAAAACGATGTAAAATATTCCTATTCCTTTTAGAGTGATTACAAACAAGAGTTTAGTATTGCTTGTTAGAAGAGCACTTATTTCCTACAACTTTTTATACATAATCTATGAATTTCATTTATATAAGTATTGGTTATTTATTAATCATTGTATAATTGTATAATGTCACCAAGAGTTTTATAGCTTAATTTAATGTTTAAAATGAACGCATTTAGAGAGTTCAAATCTCCTACTACTAATTATCAAATAAATAAATAAAAAAGTATAACTTCAAATAAACTCCAACTCCTTTAACTATCCTCTTTGGGTTAAGTTTGAGAGTTTATAACCCAATGATAAATTTTGTGTAGTTATATTGAAGTATTAATATTAATATAATGTCTTCTTTAATAGCGTGATATTATTGATACAGTCAAAGTGGACCCAAATTTCATCCACTTAGCTCAGCTATACATTTTGAGGTCATGAGGTAGAGACTAGATAAACAAAGACAACCATATGCAAGTATGCGGCTTTATAAGATTTGATCTTACTATTATTAAAGAGTTAAATATTGTAAAATATTATTTTGGTTTCGATATTTTGCCAAAAGTTTTTTTTTATCCCTAAACTTTGAAAGTTATTTTCTCATCCTCAAACTTTGTAAATAATTTAAAAACAAAAATAGAGATGAAAAAAAAAATCAATAATTTAGGGATGAAAAATGAAATTTACTATAGTTTAGAGAATAAAAATGAACTTGTTAAATTTTAGGGACGAGAAACAAATTTTTACTAAAGTTTAAGTACAAAAATAATATACTTTTTAAAAATAGGTAATGAACTTTTCTTTATTTATTATTTATTTTATTTTTTTAAAGATACTTATAATGTGTTACTAACTCCATAGCTTAAACCCTTTCCCCTACTAGATCCCAAGCATTTTGCTCTATTTGTTCGTTACCTAAACAATATTACATTTTGTATGGTGGATATTCTTAGAATAATATTTCTAACTTTATATGGTATCTTACATTTGTTTTCTTTGAAAACACCAATTTAGCTACACTATTACAGTTTGTGTAGTGGACATTCTTAGAATAATATTTCTAACTTTATATGGTATCTTACATTTGTTTTCTTTGAAAACACCAATTGATCTAGTAATTGGTGACTATTGATATCTTACATTAATGACCAAAGTTTTGCTATATTTGTTTGTGAGTATTCGCACTGCCTTTCTAATTTTTTATATAAATCGTGATATTATGATGCAATGCATGTTAAGATGTTAAAAACTGAAATTGGAGAGTTGAAGCTATATCCACTTATCTGGAGCTAAAATCCAATAGGGTACACAACAATTTTGTTTTTTTGTTTTTTGTTTTCTTTCCACAAAGCGAGTAGAGTAGTGACAGCAAACGCGTAAACAAATCAACCCCTCTGGTGGCCCTCCCCAACAAAAGCGAAAAAACCAGTAGTAAACGTCAATGAGAATTGAGAATATCGCATTGTAACATTCACCTAGTGAGTAGTGATCACCAATGACACGGGCCAAGTTGAATTCTCCTGCTACAGTGCGCCTCTCTCTCTAATTCCGAACGTAAGCTGACATCTCATATTAGTGTTAAAGATGTTCTCTCTTAAAGAAGTTACGCTTGGCTATGGAAGGTTACGAAAATACTTGAAAATATTATTTTAATTTGTGAATGTTTTCATTCTTTTTTTTTTTTTTTGGTCAACTCTCTGCGATGTATTAGAGCTGCTCTAGTGCGTGTTAGTGTTGCATAAAAGAAAAAGAAGGCATTGTTTAATTTGAAGAATTCCCTTTTTGTTTTGTTTTTTTTTTTTTTTTTCACTTCCCAATTGTACAATTTAATTATGAACAAATAAAATCTACTGTTGATTTTTTCTCAAAAATAAAAAAATGACACAAACACAAATTTTTTTCATAATCATTTTAATAATTGATAAGATAAAATTGTTATTGGAGCAACATTCATGTTTTACAACTTCCCCTTTTAGCTGAAAATTGTAAAATATATTCCCGGAAACCCTTCACCTATTGGACACACGTATCAATTTAATTAGAGGCACGATGTAAGGAAAAAAAGTAGTTTCACAATCATAAACTATTTTACAATATTTTTACAAATTATTGATGTGGCAAGTTCTAATTTGTTCTCACTTGAATCCACCACTAATATCAATTTTTAACTTACCAATAACAACTTATCACATAAACAATTTATAAAATAGAGTTTATAAAATAAAGTCAACTTTTTTTTTTAGAAACAAAATAATGTCAACGAAAGTTGTTTTAATGCGCCGAATATTCTGAGTTTGCATATATTAACCAATAGTCTCCTTTTTAAGAATAATAATTAAACATAATAAAATTTATAAGTAGGAATAATCTTGGTATCTTTGTTTTCTCCCATCTTTAATATCCTCGCTTCTGGATTATCACTAGACTACATACTTAAATTAGTTGAAATAATTACATGTGCAAATTCACTAAAGTAATATGTACATATTTGAATTATATCAATCTTAACAATTTATATATTCTAGATCCTTTAAATGATATACATGGGTTAAGATCAATGGAAATCCTTCTCTGAAGATAATTTGGTAATATAAAAAAGAGAAGTGCTACATCCACAACACTTTCACTACACTTTTTATTAAATCAATATTTTTAAACTACAAAACTTGAAATTGAAACATTTTGATTGATAACATAGTTATTAATCTCAGAGTTTAAATTAGTTGAAATAATTACAAGTGTAAATTCACTAAAGTAATATGTACATATTTTAAATTATATTAATCTTAACAATTTACATGTTCTAAATCCTTTTAATGATATATATGGGTTAGGATCAATGGAAAACCTTATGTGAAGATAATTTTTGCATTTTCTTGTATTTGGTAGTATAAAAATAGAGAAGTGTCATGTATGCAACATTTTCACATACTTTCACAACAAATCATAGGTAGTAATTTGAACCCAGCACTTGAATTACTATTTTGCCTATCAAGAATAGCCAATAACTACATATTACTTAAGATTTATTGTAAAAATATTGTGAAAATATTATAAACGTAACATTTCTCATAACAAAAAAAATAGTCATAATTTTCTTTTATGGAAAACAACTCTATTTCACGCAAATCTAAATAAAGAAAATAACTCTATCTCGCACAAATCTAAATAAGGAAAACAACTCTATCTCACATGAAGCTAAATGATGCAAGTCAAAAGATAGTTTTCCAACTCATTTTAAAGTTGCTACTAAACATAAGACTATAGGAAATTGAGATAGGATTTTAGAAAATGATTCATTTTTTTGGGAAAATGTTAATGCCAAAACAGACAAAGTGTTAGTGTAACTTTAAACTATAAAACTTGAAATTGAAACATTTTGATTGGTGACATAATCATTGATTTCAGATCATCTTAAAATTTTACAGGTATGTTGGTTGTAATAAGAAAATTTAATCAAATAGTAGATTTCTCAGAATTTCACATGCAATAAAAATATATTAAGTGGTATAACATTATTTAAAGTTACACTATGTGTAACTTGAACTCAACCCATATATATATATATATATATATATATATTGACACACACACATACATACTTTGTTTAATTTAAATAATAGAATAAATGTGGGTTCCAAATAGTTAACTAGGAACTTCTGTAATGGTTGAATAAGACACCTTGGGTTCGATCCCTAATTACACCAAAAACTGATTAATGTCTTGGCTGATGAGAAAGAACTATCAGCAGGAGCGGACGCCATAGGTTGAAACTCTCTCTAAAAAAAAACAATAGAATAAATGTATTTATTTTCATGTATTAATTATTTATAAGTGAAGCACTAATTATTTATGTAAAATGAAGTTTTATGATTATTATATGAAATTTTATATAGAAAGCTGTTGATTTGGAGTTTGACATTCTTGCACAAATTGAATTCTTTATCAACAATTATTGGAACAAATTACAACAAAAGATAAAAGCAATTTTAATTACACGCAATCAGGAATGACAGTTTTTTTTTTAAAGAGGATTATAAAAGATAATTATATTTTTCAATTAGTGGATATAATTAAATATTTGTCATTCAATCAAGAAATTTTTTTAATGAATATTCACTTAATAAATTCTTTCTTGATTATTCTCTTTTTCTAAATGTCATGTAATATAGTTGAAGTTGATAAAAATACTAGCGTTTTTATTTTATTTTTAAATATTAAAATAGTGTTGTGACAAAATTATTTGGTTGAATAGCCTCTTTTTGAAAACATAATTTTAAAATTTTAAATTTTACAGTGAAATCATGTTCCCAAAACACAGTTTTATAAGTATAAAAACTTTTTACAATGAAATTGTGCTTTGGAAACACGATTTTAGTGTAAAACTTAAAATTTCAATGCTTAAAATCATTTTTTCAAAATATAGAGGGGTTATTCTTCACAATAATTTCCCCACAACACAATTTTAATTAGATATTATTTTTCATTAAAAACCCCAAAATATTAGTATAACACAAGATAAGTATCATACATAGGCCATAATATAATTTCTAACGAAATATTTCAAAAAGTATTTTGCGATACATCAGTTAGTTACTACTAGGTTATTACTTAGATACAGTTACTTATATTCACTACATTGTTTCCCCAATAAATTCAAACACATAACTATATCATATTTATTTGTTCTTAAAAAAGATAACATTGTTTATATTTCATTAGTCAATACATTCATCTATTTGAATTTATTTGAAATGGCTAATGTATTGCAATAATTTTGCCCATGCTCATCACTTTTTTTAAGAAATTTAATTGTATGTACAGTGAAGAATATATATATATATATATAAAAGAAAATGCTAAATGTATTACAAATATATTGCAAAAAATATTATAAACAACCTAACAAAAATAAAATTGGTATCATTTCAACATTAGAATAAATAAATATTTTGTCATTTCAACCCTGTGTAAAGTTTACATAGTTTTTTTAGTAAAATTGTTAGTATGGTAGATAGAAACAGGTTTCTCTTTTGGTTTTGGTCTTCACAAAGTGGCACGTGGTACTACTTGCTTAATAGTTAAGCAAAGTGAAGAGTGTGTTTCTCAAAAAAAAAAGTGAAGAGTGAGGGAGAGTTGGTCGTTGGAAGTTAAAACTGGCCGAGAGGGTAAAGACTGTTAGAGAGTGTAGGTAAATGCCATTACTACCCCCGCAAGGTCCATAAATAAACCTTCTGTTATTTTTGAGGTTTAATTTTTATCTCTAATCCGTTGTTAATCTCTCTCTCTCTCTCTCTGAGCTCAGTTCCTCTGTTTCTTCGCTTCCCCTTCCTCTATCCAAAGCCATGAACCCACCAAACCAAGCTCTCCCTTATCCGAGGAGAGGTGATGTAAAACGCAGAATTTTCAAAGACTTTGCAATCGCAATTGGTTCTATGCTTTCTGGGTCCAAAAAGAAGCGCACCAAAGGTGGAGGCTTTCTCGGCTCAAACGGCTCAAATTTCAACAACCCCTGCAGTTCCTTCAAGTGGCAACAATTCTGATGCCACACATTAACGATGATCAACCACGTTCATGTATCTTGTTCACAACAAACCCAACTTTTGCTGCCTTGATTATCAGTGTCTATTATAGGCTACTTTTATTGTTTTCCTTTTTTAAAAAAAAAATTTTTTTTTTCATTTTTTGGTTGCTTTTCCCTTCAGATTGATTGTTTTTAAAGAAGAAAATGGTCCAAACGGAGGAGGGTTGGGTTTTGAAGGATTCGAAAGAAGTGAATTTTGTGAATTGGGTACATGTGATGTGAATAGTTTTTGTACTAATTTCGCAGATATATGATTGATTAATAACAGTGACGATGTTTATGTGTATTCGATTTCTTCTTTACTATTAGTTTCTGGTAATTTTGGATTATAGTAGACGGTTTGTGAAATTTGGTGTCTGACTGAGTTTTGTGGAAATGTTGTGGTAGTTGAGGTTGGATTTTCTTCTTTTGTAAGTAAATCCATGAAAATGTTTTGAATTACTAAAATTTTGTTGCTTGGTTTTTATTTTTAAATTTTTGGAGTCCTCTATTTTCCAAAGAATATTCTTGAGAGAGAAAGAAAGAGAGAGAGGTTCTTTGAATTTAATGGGAATATCAAATATGGCTTTGGTGTTCTACGTGGTCGTGGTTGGATTGGATATTGTGATTTTCATTTTTTTTTAAGGGAATGACTTGTATGATACATTTATGGAGTATCAGGCACCTTTGAATCTGGGAATTTGATGGTGTTTGACTGTTTGTAACTTCTCTCTCTCTCTCTTCAAAAGGTAGACACCCTTAACGACTATGTCAGATTTTGTATCATCTGATTCATGAGAAACGAAACCTTTCAAAGGCCCATGTTGGTCTCACGAATAAAGCAATCCTTCATCGTTATATCAAATACTAGAAAATAAAACACAGAGCCCCAAAAATATATGAATCAATGAAAGATAAAATAATATAAACATTAAATATCTTTTTTTTTTGGTAGAATAAACATTAAATATCATGCATCCATGAACTTTGTATCATCTGAATCTCTGATCATTATGAGAAAGGCAGCCTCTCATTGGCCGCATTTTTTTTTATAGGCTCTCGTATGCCCTCATTGAATCTATGTATTTTTTTATCTTAAAGAGGGGTTATAAGTTCTAGAAATATACTCTCACTCTGTGTGAGTACATACCTAATAAATTTCTCATAAAGTGTAATTGACCTATTAAAACTTTTCGCCCATAACATATCGATACTCTTTGGAACGAATGGGAGGGTAGTTCATAGACTCACTTCACACTTTGATATGGTTATAGCTAGCCTTGAGATTTCACCTGAAAAAACAAAGTGGCAGGTCATATTGTCACTTATTCTCTAGTGATATGAAGCCATGAACAATCAGCTTCTTTTTTAGGGTGTAAAAATAAGCCTTTAGATTTGTCATCACTCATCACCTACCTGTTCAGGAGGCAGCTTGATATGATATCTCATGGACCACTATGGCACCATGTTTGGTCACAAAGGGCATGTGGACACCAGGTGTTTAGGTCAGCACATTAGGGACACTAATCTTTTTTAAGGTGAGCGATTACAAAGCACCAATTCAACTTGTTTCAGTTTTAGTTGCATCTGTATGTGTAGGTTTTTTTTTTTTTTGGTCCTCATCTCTGCTCTCTTTTGCCGGTGCTCTACTGAAATGATACTCTCTTCTCCTTCGCAAAGTCACCCAATATGAATAATATTGCTGGTGTTGGTGTATTGCATAATGCTGTGTTCTTTTTTTTTATTAATTAATTAATTATTATTAACTTTTTTTCACTTTTGGTCTTGGAATAGTATTGCAGCTAGTGATCTTTCTTAAAACGTTGAAAGGGCTGAATTATCTCCTCTCTCTGTGTGTGATATTAACGTGGATTGAAGACCCTCCTTTTTTATGTAGTTTTCTTCAAAATAATGTAATTTTCGCTTAAGTTTAATAAAGCAAGTTTCCCGCCTTCCATAATTTAAAAAAAAAAAAAAAAACAAACAAACAAATAAACCAAACAAAAAACAAGATTTTGATATGGTGCAATAGCTAAGGCTATTGTGCACGCAATACCACCTCTAGGGTGAGAGAGGACGATTGAAAAAAAATTAAATAAATGTAAACATTTTTTGATCTTCTTGTCATTTGGCTGAACAATAGCTCCCCTTTTTTGCTAGGCAAAGATTCAAAAAATAAATAAATAATAAAACTTATAATTAATCTTATCCCTCTTAAGGGCATCAAAACCCTTTAGGAAACACACAGGCCGAAAACAAACCTAACAATTTTGAATAAATGATATGCTTAACTTTTTTCTTTTTTTTTTTTTTTTTTTAGAAGGAAATGATATGCTTAGCTTGATTGTGAAATTTTCTCTAGGTTCCTCCCCCCTTTCTTTCCACTTCATATAATTTTTATTTATCCAAAAAAAACAACTTTTTGATTTTGTTTGTTTTTTTATAATTATTTTACCTAGGACCAATGCTTATTTTATTTTTTTTCTGTCAATCACAGTCACACACCTCAAATAATATTTATAATATGTTAATTCAATACCGCGTAGATGTTAACCCCTGTGTTTCAATGTCAAAAAAAAAAACAAAAAACAAAAAACAAAAAAACAAAACTCCTGCGTTTCAAATATATATAGTCAATTATAATGTACTTTCATTCGACCCTGGACATGATAGATATATATAAACGAACACTTTTTTTTTCTTTTTTCTTTTTTTCTTTTTTGAGAAAGAGAAAACGAATATAAAGTTTTTCATATTTCAAACCCATATAATTATGTGTGTATAGATATATATAAACGAACACTTTTTTTTTCTTTTTTCTTTTTTATTCTTTTTTGAGAAAGAGAAAACGAATATAAAGTTTTTCATATTTCAAATTATGTGTGTTTGTCAAACACACATAATTATATGGGTTTGAAATATGAAAAACTTTATCCCCAAATAACAAAATAACGCGTGCATGTCATCCAATCAGCAATCTTCACAGCCTCCGAAGTACACACTTCCTACTCTGCAAAATTCCATGGTTGGCGGAGTAAAAATGGTGTTAAGAGGGTAGGGCCCAGCCAAGCAGCCGCACCACCGTCCCATTGGTTGACATCTTTTGAAACAAAATGACTTCTTCCTCTTTTTTTTCTTTTTTATTAAAAACGATGTTAATGATTCCTTTCAGAGTAATACAAGTAATTAGACATAATGGCATTATAAACAATATATAGTTTAGTATTGCTTGTTAGAAGAGCACTTAGTTTAAGCAGAAATAGAATTTTTTTTTTTTTTTTTTTATAGAATCGTAGAAATAGAATCAGTTGCTTAGTTTCTACAACTTTTTATACATAATCTATGAATTTCATTTATATAAGTATTGGTTATTTATTAATCATTGTATAATATTATCAAGAGTTTTATAGCTTAACGAAGTATTTCCAACTGAAACGTTAAAAATTCAAATATCTTATTACTAATTATCGAATAATAAAGAAAATAGAGATTATTAGTTTTAACACATACGTTTCGAGCGTGCGATGAGACTTTTTTTTTTTTTTGGCTCTAGTGTCATAATTAAAAAAAAAAAAAAAAACTTTAATTTTGGATAAGTTTGTTTTGAAGACTAGATAAACAAAGACAAGCATATGCAAGATTTGATCTTACCATTCTTAAAGAGTTAATATTTAAAGTACTACTTGTTCTTTACTTGAACAATATAACCTTTTGTGTACTGGTCAACCTTTTGTGTAGTGGACATTCTTAGAATAACAATTAGGAAGGATCAAAGTTTCTGAGAATTCTAATTCTATATGATATCTTACATTAATGACCTAGTTAATCAATGGCTATTCATATTGTTTTAGTTCTTCTTTGCCCAAAGCGAGTGGTCGGAGTAGACATCCTTGAGAATATCGCATTTTAACATTCACCTAGTGATGACAGGGACACACAATTTTTCATAACATCCCTGGGAATTTGGTGGTGTTTGATTGTTTGACTCTGTTTTCTCTCTCTCTCTCTCTCTCTCTCTCTCTCTCTAAGTAAATACTTTTTACACAATCCAAAACAGGGGAAAAAACAAATAAGTTTGGGCTGAAACCATCTCTATCTAAAGATTTCACCACAGAAAGAAAGAAGCAGATTGGAGATGGGAACTAGCCTACCAAAGAAACAAAAGCAGGCCATTGGGCAAGGAGATGGGCAGGTACATTAGCCTCTCTCCCTCTCTCTTCTCTTCAACCAGTATGTCCAATTTTGTGTTTAACCATGGTGGATTTTATTTTATTTTATTTTTTGGGTGGGGGAATCAACGATGGTGGATCTTAATAGTGTTAAATTGAGGGGGTTCTCTGTACTCGTGAATAGTTAGAAATGTAAAAAAGTAAAAAATGAAAAGAAAATTTATCCTAGTTTTAAGATGAAATATGAATTTTTTAACCTTCAGTCTTACCCATTCATGCACCATTGCGTGATGATATGAATCCATGAACTTACACACTTTGTATCATCTGATTTATGGTAAACACAATCTCTCATAGCATAGGTCCTCATTGGTCTCATGAATAAAGTAATTATTCATGGTTAAATCAAATAGAAAATAAAACACTTAGCCCCAAAAAAAATGGAAAGAGATAAGGAGTATATGACATTATCTTTCATTTGTCATTTTCGAAATTTAATACTATTAATATATTCTTATGGATCCCTATTTATACCAAAATTTGATTGATGTCTGGTTTGATAGTAAAGTGTACAAATCACAAAAACAAACGCCATAAGTTGAAACTCTCTCTCTCTCTCTCTCTCTCTCTCTCTCTCTCTCTCTCTCTCTCTCTCTCTCTCTCTCTATATATATATATATATATATATATATAACTTGTTAGAGAGGAGAAGTTGTGGTTTATATTTAACAAATTGTTGACTTGTAGTTATTACCAAAGAGAAGACTATATAAGTAGCATGTTTGGTTGTGTTGTTTAAATAACAGTCTTTATTGTTTAAACAATACAACACGTATTTCTATGATACTTTTTCACCCATACGTATTTTAATAATACTTAAACAACGTTACTATAACAACATTACCAAACAGACCTTATCTTTTCAAGCTCAAAAGCCCATCAAGATTTGCAAGGTCAAAATTTTGTTTTGTTTTGTTTTGTTTTGGTTTTTTTTTATTTTTTTTTATTTTAATGCCTGGACTTGTCGTAGAAACTCCTATTTCTATTTACTTCATTAAGTTAGATAACATATTTCATGACTCATTAATGATTTGTAGTCAAAGTTATAATGAACATGTGGCTTGTTGAGTTTATTAAATATTCCTTATAAAAGCATTACCATCAGGTGTGTCAAATGCCAAATATTTGGCATTTGACACACCAAATACTAATATTCAAGTTTCATGAGATGTTCCAAATCTTAAAAATTTTTGCAACATGCTACAGTGCGGATTCATAAATGGAACCGCACTGTAGCATGTTGCAAATTTTTTTTATTATTTGTTTATTCACCGACTGTTTCTCTCTCATATATTAGCTCAAACTCTCTCTCTCTCTCTCTCTCTCTCTCTCTCTCTCTCTCTCTCTCATCTGGATTTTTTTCTCTTTGCCTGCCATTTCTTCTCTCTCATCGATCTTGCCGAAGTCGCCGATCTCGCCGCTAATCTCGCCGAAGCCGACGATCTCGTCTGGAGCCATAGTCATCCTCCACAGCTCCCTCTTCACTCTCATTCTCTTCATCTCTCATCCTCAAGCCGCCTGAAGCTGATCTAGCCTAAAGCCACCTCAAGCCACTGAAACCGATCTCGCCTGAAGCTACCTGAAGCTGATCTCACCTAATGCCACTTGAAGCTGATCTCGCCTAAAGCCACCTTAAGCTGCTGAAGCTGATCTGGCCTGAAGCTGCCGATCTCACCTAGAGCCACCGATGTCTCCTCTCTCCACCTCGCCAATCTCTCTCGCTCTCTCTCTCTCTCTCTCTCTCTCTCTCTCTCTCTCTCTCTCTCTCTCTCTCTCTCTCTCTCTCTCTCTCTCTCTCTCTCTCTCTCTCTCTCTCCTGGTGCTTATGGCAATGTTTATAATAGTGGTTGGTTGATTTTAGTTAGTGGTGATGGGTTTGTAACAATGGTGGGATGTAATGGTGGGTTTGTATCAGCGGTGGGCTATGGTTGGGGTGGCAATGAGTTTGTAGGAGTGACGGTGGGAATACATTTATATGGTTGGTTTTTTTAATGTTATTTTAATATTTGTATATGTTATTTTAATGTATAGAATTGAAAAATAGAAGATGTGATGAACGGTAAACTGTAAAATGATGTGTTAAAATTGATAAAGTAGGTTTTGATGTGGTAAAATGGCATTTGGCACAACACACCTGATGGGAATGCTCTATGTACTTTTTTTTTTTATATATAGTAATACAATCTGCGATTTTTTTTTCTTGATTAGTGTTTCTTACGTTACAGCTCATTCATCATTGGCTAAGAAAACCAAACTAAACGGTATAAACAAGAATCTTACTGATGTAGAACAAACCTTCTAGACTCTCACTCGCGTCTAAAATTATCGCGCAAAACAAAAAAACACTAGTAGAAATCATGAATCTCGAAGTTGGAATCGCATGAAATTTGGCAAGTTGAAGTGAAACGGCCTTCTAAGCAATAGTCGTTATTTTGTCACGAGATACTTTTGAAAATGGCAAATTCTTCCATTTAAGCCCCGAAAACTATGATTTTTCCGTTTATAATAATTTTTGTTTTCTTAATAACTTTTTACTCAAAAGTCAGAATAAGGTCCCGTTTGTTTTGGGATGACCCCTAAAGTCAATAGTTTATTATTCTACATTTAACTCAATTTTGCCATTTTTGGTAAATTTCAGTATTTTGTCACCTAATCGCATAATTAGTGCGAATTAAGGTTTTAGACATTTCCTAATAGTCCTAGCATTTTACTTTCTCAATATTTATATGTTTTTTAGCTGTCAAAGGCAAATCAGATTAAAGTTTGGCTTACCTCCAGTACTTTTTTAATTGAAATCTCATTTCATTTTAATAAAAAACTGTCATATCATCCACTAACTAAATAAAATGTAAAAATTAAAACCTACTACCACTTGCCATTGTATATTTAAAATAAAAAGATATATCTAGTTAAAAAAGTACTGGAGGTAAGGCAAATCCATCAGATTATTATTAATAAAATACAGATTTTTTGTCAAATTCTTTCTCTGGTGAATTTCAGTTTATCACCTTGTAAATTCAAGGAACTCCTCATGGATTCGAGATTTACTACCCAAAAACTAAAAATTTAGTTTATGTCCATCAAAGAAAGTATCATGTGTGCTTTTTTCAAGTTTTTGCGACATCACTTTCTTAGGGTTTTTTTTATTATTTTTTATTTATTTTATAAAGAAGAAGAACCTTTCTTAGTTGTTGGATTGTGTTATATCCAGCCGCATTATCACTAAACTTTAGTGCATACATAAAATTTATCCTTTTTGTCATAAATGGTTGAATATATCCATATTATGCTATTTCTTTATGGCGTGCTTCCCATTTCCCACCTGTTTCGTGAGTTGAAGGCAGACCAATCCCTATCTAATCATAAATAGCTTCTTTTAAAAACAGCTTTAGTTTAGTTTCTTTATTATATATTAACTCTGTCCCATTTTTTTTGTCCTCTATTTTATTTTGAGATATCCCAAAATATTGTCCTATTTCTAAAAATAAAAGTCATTAATTTACTAATATTCCTATTATACCCCTATTAATTTACTAATTCAATTTTTTGATAAATTTTTTTAAGAGTAGTTTTGGAAACTTATACATTTTTAAAAGATAGACAAGACAATAAATGATATTCCCTTAAAAAGTTTGACTTTTCAAACAGGACAAAAAAAAAATGGGACGGAGGGAGTACATTTCAAGCAATAGGATCCAGACCAAAGTTTTGAAAAATGTGGCTTCCTCATAGAATGGCTTTCCTCTCTCTCCTAGTATCTTCATATCCTAAGGAGTCATTCTCTCATCTGCCTTTGGAAATCTATGGTGCATGCACATACCATTGAAAATAAAATTGATGGTTATGTAACATAATGCATCTCTTTAAATGAAGCTGCTATTCTCAACTAACTAGCATCTTCATGAGAAAAAAATAATTGTTCTTGATTAAGTTCATATAACAAAAAGTGGAATTTGTGATTTGGCCTAATTAGATTT
Organism: Quercus glauca; assembly: GCA_023736055.1. Classification (NCBI taxonomy): domain Eukaryota; kingdom Viridiplantae; phylum Streptophyta; class Magnoliopsida; order Fagales; family Fagaceae; genus Quercus; species Quercus glauca. Next base: position 23,876,466 of record CM043315.1, read on the forward strand.
CTTTAATATTTTAACCACAGAAACCGAATTTGGAGGGGAACCTAGCTTGCTGAGCAGAGGGGTTTTGAAATTTCAGGAACCAGCTTGGGTCTTGTATTCTAGTGCACTAGATCCGACACGATGTTAACACCTGTCCAAAATTTGTCAAACGTTCACATTGTGTTAAGTCCACTTGAGTGCTGTACCCAAATTTTGCCCGACTATTAATGTGTATTAAAAAAATAATTGTCATTTTTAATTGGGTCTTCATGCAGAACATTAATTGTCTTGTCCTCTGCAAAGTTAACCCATTCTGAATATTTTAGGTTCTGGTGTCCGTGTTGCTGACATTCTCTTAATTTTTCCCAAAATTGTATGATTATTGATTTCCCTTGTTTCGTCTAGGTAAAGTAGTGAAAGTAACATGGCTGCCTAGTCCTTAATCAGTGTGTTTTCTTGAACTTCTTTTTTTTTTTTTCTCGGGGGGGGGGGGGTTGGGTGGGGGGGGGCTTTGACTGAACAAAAAAAAAAAAAAAAAAAGAGCCTCTCTTTCATTGAAAGGTTCACTTTTCTTTTTTCTCTTTTTTTATGCGAAAATGAGTGGTTCACTTGATTGCAAAGTCTAAACAATATATATCTATATAACTTTGTTCACGATATTTGGTTTAGTCTATAGTTAACTATGTACGTAAAATACTGTGATAACGCGTCAACTTGGAAATGGATGGGTGTTCCCTAAAGCTTTAATTTTCAAGTCCTTTTCAATTTTGATCAATGGGGATACTTCAAATTTCATTTCTTCTTTGACCTCTTTCTCTAAATCCTTAATATTCCAAATTTCATAAAGTTGCATGACCTGTTAGCTAAACATTCTTTCATGAATCATGATGCTCGCATTTGAATGATCCAAAAATCGTAACTTCATACTCGTATATTTCTATAGTTTTTGTTAAAGAATGATTTACGAGCATTTGTATAAAAAAAAAATCATAAAATTTTTTATAAAAAAAAAGCAATTAAAAAGTTGTATTATAATTTTCTTAAAATTATTCATTATCAAATACCCTGAAAAGCATATTTTAATCTTTTTATGACACTGGCATTAATAACCAACATTTTGATGTTGAAATTTTGTCTTGATGGGAGTACTAAACGTTACTTCAACTGTGCAGAGTAATCATTTTGTCTAGAACACTAATTTAATTCGGAAAATCACAGTTCAAATAATATGCAATGAAATGTTGATTCAAAACCGCGTTCAATGACTTTAAAACAAAAGTCTTAACTCTTGTCGAGCAATTAATTAATATTGTTATTAAACTGTGAAAATACTCTTTTCTTTTTGTCTAGTAAACGATGCTCCAACCCTTGCTTTACGTTTGAATTATGAAATGTTATTCCAAATTTCCATTACGCGTGATTGTCATCTTTCATGGGTTATGCATTTCGTAATCCACGGTGCCACGTTTGTAGGTTGAGATAAATCATAAAAGTCTACTGAGATTGGTTATCACTAGTCCCTTGGGTTTAGTATGAGAGTTTATAATCCAATAAACTAATCAATTTGTTTTGGAAAGATTCACCGAATATGCATAGTATATGTCCTCTTCAATAGGACTGAGTGACCTTGGCTTTTTTGATGCATATAAAGGGGATCCAATCTTACAATTTGAGGACATATGAGAGATTGAATCTACCATTCTAAAGAGTTGAAATATTTAAAAATGAAAAATATTAGAGTTATAAATTATTTTACAAATTTTTTTTTTATTATAAATTGTTAATATAATAAATGATTATTGGTAAGTTAAAAAGTTATGTTAGTAGTAGGTTCAAATAAGAACCAGTAAAAATTGATTATATCAACAGCTTATAAAAATGTTGTAAAATACTTTATGGTTGCAGCATTATTTTTTAAAAATACTAGTTCATTACTCAAACAATATAATAATTTCATTGTGGGACAATAAATAAAATTGCAAAAGCAGAAGGGTTAGGGTGTGAGCACAAAAATGCAAAAAGACTAGAGTGTGGTTTTGAATGTTGATATGCTTTTGCGAGGGTTTTTGCAAAATAAATAAATAACACAAAAATGTAAAGTCTTTTTGTCTTTTTGTCCACGATACAAATTTGTTTGGGAAAATACGACATAATTCCAAAATCAACACTGTTAGTACCAATTCCGAGTTGAAATCCGCTAGCAGTGCCGAATAATACAACAATGTAAAGTCTTATTCTTGCTTTTGTACTCTATTTTTGTTTATTTTGCACATATGATCTTCATTTTCCATGTGCATGAAATTTTTATTATTTAATCTTTTTAGAGTAAGACAATATGTGTGATTCTTCTTTCCCTTTCAATTATTTTGCATGCATTTGTGCAATAGATGCCATATATGATCATGTTATTTATATTACAATATTGAAATTAATTAATTATTTATTTGGCATAATGTATATATAATTTTTATTATTTGATCCTATATATGCATTCGCGAGGACTCTAGCTCTACATTCACTGATTCACGTACAACTCATAGGTTACAACTTACAAAAGCGAGCTAGAAGGCTAAAACTATATCACATCGAACATTATCGTCACATGCATATTGCATGCTACCGATCAAAAGCAAACCGAACATTTGTAGGATTAGGATGATTTTGAGTTGAACATCTGTATGAGATGTTTATGTCATTTTCCAAATAAATTGACGAAATTCCGATTCACCCAAATCAAAGTAAGGACAGACCTTCATAATAATAATCACCACGGTCACTTTGTGTAAACCATCACCATATAAGATCGGTTCCCACCATTCACACTTCCAATAAGAATGTATGTGATTATATAAGTAATTTATACCATTTAATTAAAGACTTTTGTTTGGATTATATAGACATTTCGGGGGCATTTCAAATGTTTCACATTGTGAGAAGCGGGGGATTAAGTGAGTCTCAATGTAATGACCCGACTAACAATACTTTACTTCCTAGATTGAGAGCTTTACAATTTGGAGTTGTCACTTATTTTATTAAAGCATAAAAATAAGAAACTGTTAGAGATACAAAAACCAAAAAAAGTAGAATAAACACATTTATTTCATTGAGAAATTTGAAATTACATCGTGATAGAATGAAAATATAAATTATAAGGCTTTAGATCCAAGTTACAGTTTGAAAAAAATTATATGGTTTTGGCTCTTAATTACATTGAGAAAGCATAGTCTTGAACTATTAATCTAAAATTGAAGGTTAGGGTGTGAGAAGAGAAGATGTTAAGCACCTATCTTGCCCCACCTTAGTCAGTCATCTAAAAATAAATGATCATTTTCATGTTATACATCATTCAAGTTATCCAAACAGATCATGTCATGTCCTAAGAAGATAATCAAATAACAGAAAACATAGATTTGAAACATCATTCATATGTTGACATGCTCATCTTTTTAATGAGCATGTCAACATTAAAACAGCAAAAGATCATTTTTCTTTTTTCCATTCATTTCATACTTATCGTTTGTTTAAAATTCAAATTTTAGCATGTGATCATTTCATTTCATGTTTAACATGTGAATTCATTCAAATTCAGATTTCTAAGCATGTCATCTGAATTGAGTATTCATTTTGCAAATTATGTGATCATGTTCCCTAATTTAAATTACATGGAATCATGTTCATGAACCCATATCATCAAGTGAAGTAGAGTTATACATGCATGCATCTTAAAATGATGAAATTGGCAAAGGATTTTTGAATTCAAGCGTCCATTTCTATGGTATACAACATCTCCTGTCCCTGGATTCTCCACAGATTTCCTCTTTGAATGTTCAAAATGAGTATAAACCACCCTTGAATGTTTAGACTCCAAATTACAAAATATCAATTCAAGCTTAATATCAAACGATTAGCGTGTGAAACATGAATATAAGTTAACATAGAATTGATAAACAATCTAAGCCAAATATAAACACATCCACAACAGAAAATAAATGGTAAAGATAAAGGGAAGGAAGATGCAAACACACGGATAACACACGATGTGTTATCGAAGAGGAAACCGAAGCCTACGGCGTAAAACCTCTCCACCGCCCTTCAAGCAGAAAATAATCCACTAAAGAATGTAGTTGGAATACATGAACAGCAGAAGACCCTCCAAGCCTAATCTACCCAATGTACCTAAGCCCTTCAAGCTTCTTGCTCCAATGAGGTTGTGCCAAACCTATTTCTTCTTTAGCTTACCGAATTCCGCTATCAACCATAGCATCAACCAATAGACATTGATTCCTTCCTAACTGCTTCCCAAAGCACCAAATAAACTTTCTGACGGATATGGGTATAGTGAGAAAAGGATTTGGCCAAGAACCTCTCAAGGATATATCAATAGAGAGGAAGAGAGAAGAGGAATTTGAAGAGTCTCTTAGGTGAAGATTGTGGATGACTCAATCTTGTTTTTCTCTAGGGTTTCTCTCTCAAAATTCTCTTTAAAAGCTTTCTACATTTCGTGGTGAGTGTTTGGAATGCGAAGAGTCAGTTTTTTCCAAACAGGGTATTCTTTGGTTTTATTAAATTTCATTTAGTGGGAGCAGTTTTTTTTTTTTTTTTTTACTTGATCAGTGTTATCTAGATTCTAGATTACAGTTTTTTTCTATTAAAAAAAAAAGATTCTAGATTACAGTTCATTAACAAAGGTAAAAAAAAAAACTATACAGTAATGCATTACTAAAAAGAAGATGCTCTCTTTTTCTTTGCTTGTAGAATCCTAATCCTCTTATAATGCACATGTTACTTGCCATGTTTTTTAAATTAAATTTCCTTTTCAGAAATTTTTTCTTGATTAGTGTTATTGGGTTACAGTTGGCAAAGATAAACTAAACTAATGTGTAAACAAGAACAAAAGAATATTAATTTTATAAACTATCTTTACATCTTTAACTGAATAAGACATCTCTATAATTAAGATTGAGAAACAAACAACCGCAAAGCAGATACAATTATACAATTAGTTGTTGGCCTGTGTTACATTTACAACCAGCCGCATTGTCATAAGCTGTGCATAACCACAAAATTCATTATTTTTGTCATACATGATTGAATATGTCTGCCGGCGTCCCTTTAACATTTAGATGGTGATCAGTTCAGTGTCTTTGAAGAGCATAAAGTTAAACTTGGAGGTTTCAAATTTCATCTACCATACTATTCATTCATAAAGTTTTTAGAGCATGTCTCATTAGTAAAGAGTGGAATAGCCTAACCAAAAATTAAGACACACAACTATATATATATATATGGGTTGGGTTCAAATTACATTTGGTGTAACTTTAATATTACACCACTCAATATTTTTTAATTAAATGAATGCAAATTTTGACAAATCCACCGTTAGATTATATTATCTTGGTATATTCTCCATATTTGCAAAATTTCAAGTTGATCAAAATTAATCGACATGTCATCAATCAATTGTTTAAGTTCAAGTTTTTATAGTTTAAAATAATATATAAAAGATGAGTTTATAATTTGAATGGTAAATAGCATCCAATTGATATGAAAATTGACATGAATGTTAAGAACATATAAAACATCTAATTCAACGATGAGATTTCCAAGTTATTGGATGTTGTAACACCACTTAAAATTATACCAAGTGTAACTTGAACTCCTCTAAATAATGTTACACCACCTAATAATTTATTATTAAATTCATATTTTAAAAATCTCACCATTGAATTACATGTTTTATATGTGCTTAACATGCATTCTAATTTTCATACCAACTAGTGTTATTTACCAAGCGATCCATAAACTCATATTTTATGGATTATTTTAAACTACAAAACCTTGAATTTAAACAATTGATTAATAATATAACTATTGATCTTTAATTACCTTGAAGTTATATATGTGTGTGTGTGTGTGTGTGTGTGTGTGTGGATAAAAGAACCGAGTAGAGTATTAGGCCGTACGTGGGCCATGCCCAAGGATGCAAAGGAGCCCGAGGATGATTAAACAGTAAGATAAGTATGTGGGTTAATAGGCCGAGGACAAGGACAAATAACAACGAACAAGTGGTGTCTCCTGAGGAGCCAAACTTTCTCCGGAGGCGTTATAGAGAGTTGGAACCCGGCCACCTAGAGAATACCATGCAAGAGATAACCATACTTTTGAGGATAAGTTTTAGATAAAAGAGTCAACAGTGAACTAAGAAATATCTAAGAAGAATGCTGCTACCACCACATTAAATGTTCTGCACCTAACCAACTAGCCACATTTATGTGAAAATGACGCCTAAACAGTGATATTTAGCCTTAAAGCTACACACAAAGTTCAAGGAGGGCTCTGATGGAACAACCATCCAAGAATCACCTACATAATTAACAGATGGAAGGCTGGAATTGAAAAAGAATAGGACTATATAAAGAAAAGGCCCTCATGAGGCATGGGGCATGTAATGACTGGAAAAACAAACAGAACAAAGAGAGAATATCTTGTACTTAGAAAAAGCTTGAGTATGTATAAGAACAACTTATCCTCAGACTTGACCGAGGAGTGCTATTACCGTATTGTGTTTTTCTTCCTGGCTTAATCTCTTTCAATTAAGGCCCATATTTGATTTGTTGAAACGTTCTTTCTTGTAAGATCCACTCTCTAATAAATATATTGTATTGGGCTTGTTGGGCCCCTATTAACTGTTCATAAGCCTAGCAGAATATTATGCTCCATATCATTGAACTATTCCTCCCAATTATTTCTTGAGACGAGCAACGGTGATTATTATGTTCCATGTACCTTTTTTTTTTTCGTTGTTGTTCTTTTGGAGAAGAAATGTTCAATGTACTTGAAATACTTATTTTAAACTCGAATCCACTTTTTGATCAAAACAAATAAACAATTGAGGGGAGGTTATATTGGGCGGGAGCTGAGTCTTTCAGCCAGTAAATTCTTCAATTTACTTTAAAGTATAATTGAAGTGAAAGATAGTTGTCTCTCATTATCACTACAATTATTACGACTCTAATTTCTAACCCGTCGATGCTTTTTGTCTGCTTTCTTAGAGAACATTTTCCACGTGGAAACATACAAGTTGGAGCATCTTTAGAACAACCGATCTAGATTTCCCTACTCTCATCATTATCGTTCATCTTCCATCTTTAACTTCGATGCTCAAACCACAAACCTGTTTCACTTTTAATTAGTATGATGAATTTTCTTTAACAAGGGAATAATACTAAAGAGCTGCCTTATCAAAAAAAAAAAAATTGAATCACTTAAAATTGTTTGGATATGGCTTCTAATAAATGCATTTGTGTACAAAACACGATTCGATGTAGACACGTGTTCGCATCATATCATATTCAGTGCACATATTCATTGGACAAAAGCTTCATTCAAATTGTTTTTGTTTAATCTCAATTGAGATATATACAACCAGAATTGTCTCACATTTGTATCACCGAATTGTGCACAATGTTCATTGAAGTTCCATTAATGGTTCACAATACCATAATTAATTTTGGAAATTCTCTCTCTCTCTCTCTCTCTCTCTCTCTCTCTCTTTATATATATATATATATATATATATGAGTCCGAATTTGGTAAGAATGGGGTATAAAACCAATGTTTTACATAATTTAATAAGTAATTATCACATCAGCATTTCACTTAAAATTCAATACCTATCACACTTAATAACATCTCATTAAACTCCTAATTTGATTGGATTTATATATGGGTATTAGAATTGATTGGGTGTGATTCTGTTTATTCTTAAATATGTGATAAAATGATATGACATGTTAGAATTTGAGGGGTAAAACATAAGTTTTACACGACATCCTTTCAGAATTTACTCTCTCTCTCTCTCTCTCTCTCTCTCTCTCTCTCTCTCTCTCTCTCTCTCTCTCTCTCTCTCTATATATATATATATATATATACTATATATAAGAGGATCCCCCTCTTTCAACTGTATTTTTATGTGGTTCAAATACACTATTATTAATGAATGGTAACTTCATTTAGTAATAGGGTCATAAATGTCAAATAACAAATTTCATTTTGAATTCAAAAAGAGAATTCCTAAAATTTATGACTTTTCACGTTCAAAAAAAAATTACAATTACTGTTTATCTCTAAAATTTATTTTTTTTATTTGTTTGAAAAATAAAAATATATATTTTTATATTATAATATATGCAAATTATTAACATTTACCTAAAAAAATAAAAAAGCCTCTGAGCACGCGTTCACGAACATGCTTAGAGACTAGTATATATATATATATATATATTTGGATGTCATAGTTTAGATTCAAGAGTATTGAAAAGGGCAAATATCCTCTCATTTCATGTGAAATGGATAGAGTCCATTTCATACTTCAAATTATATATTATAAATTTAGAGATGAAATATTGTCACATGATTCAAAATTTTAAATAATGTGGCAATCTTCTGTTTCATGTGAAATGGAAAGGATAATGTTTTGGCCATTTGTATCATCTAAAGAATAATTAAGAATATATATTTTTATATGAATTTTGAGGTTTTTATACAAAAAAAAAAAAAAAATTGTATTAGAGAATTCGAAATAACATTTATTCCTTTTTATATATTGAACTTAAATTCATTCATAAATTTATCAATAAAAAATTAATTTTTATATTTTATTCCAGCCAATTAAACTGAAAATTTAATTTTAATGTCTTCTTTTAAAATACTTTTATTTTTTTAGAAGAATCTTTTAAAATACTTCTATCTAAATAAAACATTAATTAATAATCTTCCTTTTCTTTTACACGTGGATGGAGTTTAGCATTATGCATCACTATAAAAACAGGATGAAATACAAAATAGATCATGGCTTCCTTAAAAAAGTGAAAAATCAACCATACATCCCATCATGCATCGCTATTTAAAACTTTGCATATTCTTACAGGAACATCTAAATTTACATCTCCACTATAGCAACATATATAACTTAAACATGATTGTGCAAGAATTAGAGTTCTTTTATCGCTATTTACATATAAACGTACATTCATAATGATAACAATTATGAATTATCTTATGAAACGATTATGAATTACTTTACCATAACGCTAAGATGCATGTATCATTTTTACTTTTTAAATTAATAAAAGATGAAAAGTTACTGAAAGAAAATTTATGTCTTAGATCCTACTGCTTTTCAAAAGTAGACAGAATAATAGAATATGAATATGGTTGATAAATTCACTTATTTCCTTCATGCTTGAATTCCTCATAGTATTAAAGTCATGTGTTGGTCTAAAACATTCATTAGAATATACTTGTAGTGAATGTATATTATATTTGCTAAATTAAGATTAAATATTAGTATATATTATAAAATATGAGGCTTCCCCTTCACCAGAATTGCTTTATGGCCTGTCACATTTCTGCTAATGAGTAAATTATTTTGATATGCTTTTGGAATTTGGACTTTGGACCTCATGCACTACCTATAAATAGTTTTTTTTTTTTTTATAGAAACAGTACCTAGAAATTATAGTAATTAAATGAAATTGTGAAAGGTTTGTTTCTAATAAATAAAGCGGCTGAGTGCAGAATAGGTCATGCAAGTTCTTGCAGCTATGTCGACCACGCACTCTTGGTGAGGTGGTCACTTCATAAATATAAGTGTTTGTGGGGTGTGGGAGGTAAGGGCTGTGATTCAAGTCTTCAGGAGAGAGTTTCACACACATATACACTTAGGGGTGGCGATGGGTCGGGGCGAGGCGGGGCCGAAGGATGGGGTTTTTGTCCCTGCCCCACTCAGTTTTGTCTTGCTCCATTCCCGCCCCACCTCACATGATGGGAAAAACTTTTTCATCCCATCCCCGCCCCATACCGTAAAACTCTACTTTTTGTTGATTTGCCTTACAATTAGTACAATTTTTTTTAATGAAACTTATTTCATTAATAAAAATATACTTGAAATTACAACTAAATTTATCCCATCAAATTAAATCAATTTAAAAAAAATTGAATAATATATCCAAGCATTTAACAAGACAATCAAAAAAAAAAAAAAATCTCATAGTATAGCACATAACAAAATAAAGGTAGAGAACCATGTTAGGTAGAATAAAACAAGTTAATATTGATATATTTGTTTAAATAATAGTGTTTTGGAGTATGAAAATTTTACAATTATAACCCTTAGCAACGCAGGTGGGGTGGGAAGGGGCAGGGCAGGGCAGGGTCGCTCTAAAAAGAATAAACCCATTCCCGTCCGGCCCCGTGGTGCGGGGCTAAAATCTTGCCCCATCCTCGTCCCACCACCTTTGTGGGGCAAAGAAAACCCACGCGGGGTGAAACGGAAAGGGGCGGGTTAAGCGGGACGGGGCAATATTGTTATCCTAATATACACTTAGATTAAGTTAAAGTAGAAATTCTATCTTATATAAATAATAATAATAATAATAATAAATGCGGCTATGACTGTTGCTCTGGACTTTGACCAGTTGGGACCGGAGAAGAGGTGGGGGCGCTTCTGTTCATGCTTGATTGGTGACGAACTGAAGATATATAATAGGTCTAGATTAATCATTTGCTACTTAGAGAAGGAAAATTATGTGTTATGTTAAATTAATATCTTAGAACCTGAAGAATTTTCTGGACAAAGAAAGGGTGATTAATCAAACAACAAGACAACACCTTTTTTTTGTTTTTTGTTTTTTGTTTTTTGTTTTTTTTTTTCGTTTTTGTCCCCGCCATTCAAAGAAAAAAAAATTGCTTCTCGTTTTCTTTTGTTTTACTTTTTTTTAGTCAAATGACTAATAAAAATTAAATAAAGGAGGTGTTCTACTTGATTGAGACATATTGGGCGGCCGGCAAATGATTTGCAACTTCCAAAAGGAAAATGGTTTATTTTCGAGTCCTTCTATTGTACCTTATAATTTTTTTTTTCTTTTAATATAAGAAATGATCCTATCAGGCTATTACTACCCATACTCCCTCCCCCTTTTAAGTACCTAGGGAGGTATCATTTGGACCAAATGTGGTGATTCCTTATAATGTTTTTTGAAATATAATACCTATGGTAGAATTCACCTTTTCTCGTTTGGTATTATTATTTGATGTTAGAGTTATTATTTGATGTTAGAAATATATTATACATATTAGCTCAATGTAATAGAGTCAAACTTATCCCTACCTGTACTAGTTGTTTAGGATTTAGTCGTCTATATATACTTATGTTATAGTTCATTGTAATATAGGTTATTGTACTATACTCTTATATAATGAAGATGTAGACTTTAAGGGATTCCTCCATTGACGTAGGCCAACAAGACTGAACCACGTAACCCACATGTTCTCGGTATTCCTATTCTATACTTCCCCTTTCACATCCACTCTAGCATATATAACATGATATAATATATCGCGTTGCTAATATATTTAATATGATATCAAAGCCAAACTTCATTCTTGGCATCAAACAAACATTTCTACATGGCAAAGAAATTTTCCACGTGCACAACAACACAGATCAACCCTCCATCATAGTCGCTTGCCTTACTACCTCCCGGATCTGGACTCCACGTAATCATGCAACCACCATCGCTCACACCCGTGTCTAAGTATGTGTTTGGATTCCAATGAAAAATTAAAATTATTTTACTATTCAGCTTATATTTGCTACTATTCATGGGTTCCACTGCACTTTTTGGTACTATTCATGTGCCTCGCCGTACTATTTCAACTAACTTTTATCTTTATCTACAGTACTTTCAGTAATAAGTTTTTAGTTTCAGCAAAATAAGTAGTATCCAAACAAATCCTAAGATCCACAAGCCAAGCAAGTCGTGCCCCTCCAATCACAGATCTGTGCAAATCGAGGCTTTACTTGATGAAACCAACTACACAGACGTGCTCAACGGCCTACTATGACCAAAACTCAGGAAATCTATCCCCATCGGCAGCTGCACACACCTCCATACGTGAACACAGGCTTTAGCCCTCCTCACACGCGCTGCCAAGAATTCTCAACTCTCTGATCGGATTCTGGTCACACGCGCCACCATGTAGGGCTTATTGTTCGCCGATCTACGAAACCCGAGAATCTGGCCCTCTTCCAATGAAACATGTGCCTCCATGCTCTAGCCACCGGTTACACGTGCCTCTTGGGTCTCACAGGTGCCGGAAGATTTTTGTTGATGTCTTCATGACGTCACTCAGTCCATTTCAGCAGCCACGCAAGCCCTAAAACACGTCAGCAACACGTCATCAAATGACATCAGCAATATTGTAGCCCAATTTGTGACCTGAACTGGAATTGACCCGAATCTCGCTGACCGATGCGCTGTTGCCTGACCATTGACTTGACTGTCCATTGACCGTTGACTTTGACTTTGACTTTATGCGTTGACCATTGACCAAAAGTCAAAATTTTCAAAATTGCCTATTTTGCTTAGTTTTTTGCGTAGATTCCGATTTGGACTCTGTTTCTTCATTTGAAGCTCCAAAATCTTTCTTCAAAGGCATTCTTTAAAGCATCTTTGAGGGATTTTCTCATACTTATCTAACCTCATGCTTTCATCAAGCTTCTGCCTTAAGTTTGAGGAAGGGTGTTAGAGATATATTAGACATATTAGCCCAATGTAATAGGCACAAGCCCACTCCTACTTGTACTAGTAGTCTAGGGTTTAGTCACCTATATATACTCATGTTATGGTTCATTGTAACACAGGTTATTATACTACACTCTTACATAATAAAGATGTAGTCCTTAAGGGATTCCTTCGTGGACGTAGGCCTACAAGGTTGAAACACGTAACTCTTGTGTTCTCGGTATTCCTATTCTATGCTTCCCCTTCCGCATCCACTATAGCATATATAACATGGTATAACACATCATATTGCTAATATATTTAATACTTGTCATTTAAGGAAAAAAAAATGCTTTCTTTTTCATTTTCTTTTGTTTTACTTTTTTTTTAGTCAAATGACTAATAATAATTAAATAAAGGAGGTGTTCTACTTGATTGAGACATATTGGGTGGCAAATGATTTGCAACTTCCAAAAGGAAAATGGTTTATTTCGAGTCCTTCTATTGTACCTTATAATTTTTTTTTCTTTTAATATAAGAAATGATCCTATTAGGATATTACTGCCCGTACTCCCTCCCCCTTTTAAGTACCTAGGGAGGTACCATTTGGACCAAATGTGGTGATTCCTTATAATGATTTTTGAAATATAATACTTATGTTAGAGTTCACCTTCTCTCGTTTGGTGTTATTATTTGATGTTAGAGTTATTATTTAATATGACTTGTACTATTAGCAAATATAACAAAGTTATAGTCTTGTTTCATTAAAAAATTAAAGTTATTATTTTGTGTGTAACCCTATTATTTTATGTTCAAATTGATAAAAATTATAAATTTATAATAATAATAATAAAAAGAGTTATCATATGATGTAGCGGAACTTAAAATAAGATTGGTCCATATTAATAAAGGTATCATGCCAAAAACAATATATATAAGTTTGAAATTATTACATAATATATGACATGAGTTCCTAGAAAATTAATTTGATAAAATTACTATCACATCTATATCTATTTATGGACAAAACTTAGGTACAATACCTTAGGTGCGATTCTTTAGGTTCCTTTCTTAAGATTCAGTCATGTGGCTACTTAACTAAAAAATACACTTCTATCCCATGAGAAAAAATCCACATGGCAAAATCTTAAGAATGGAACATAAAAAATAGCACCTAAGTAATGTATCTAACTCTTGCCCATCTATATATAATATAAAATCGAAACATTTGACTTTTTGTTGACCACTCCTTATTGTGCCATGTGACTACATAAATTAATATCATGTATAAATTTATTATAAAAAAAAAAAAAAAAAAAAAAAAAAAAAAAAAAAAACTGAACAATTCTGCCTTTTCTTTTTTCAATAGGCACATTTTCGGTCAATAAACACTTTTTCATTCAAGATACATTTTCGGTTAATAGGCGCATTTTCATTCAATACACGCATTTTTCGATCAATATGCACATTTTCGTTTAGTAGGCACATTTTTTGTTAATAGATACATTTTCATTCAATAGGCATCTTTTCAGCCAATAGACACTTTTTTTCATTCAATGGACACTTTTTCGGTCAGTAGCCATTTTTTTATATATCTAATATGAAGGGTTATAACTTTTCAATAGACATCTTTTGGTATATCAAATTTGAAGGGTTATGAACTTTCATTAGCCACCTTTTTGCATATATATTACAACTTATTTTATATATACATGTATATACAATACAAACTAAACTAGAAATGCAACATTTTGTCTCTTATTCCTTCCTACAAAAAAAACGAATAAATAAAACAATATTACTTTCTTTTGACTAATTAATAAAACTTTGTGCTATTTCTTTCAATATCTTTTTTTTTTTCAAATTTCATGCATTTTTGCTTACTAATCCAATTCAAAAATAATAGCTTTCTTTTTCTTCTTGAAACTCATTCAGTAGCTATTCTCATACATCACACGGGTTAGCGACTAGTAAATCTATATTACTAATAGAAAAATCATACCAAATATATATAAACAAAACAAACAAACAAACTCGGCTACTATGCAAATTTCCTTTATTTTCATCTTATTGTGTTATTTGTGTGTTGTAAATGATAGTTTAAAAATTAGAGCTTGAAGAGAATTTGCTCAACTAATTAAGTAGTATAGACTATTATAACTAGTATTTTAGACTGGTTGCCATTAGGGCTAAGGCTTTGTTTAGTTGGAAAAATAGAAAAGTGTGAAAATAAAAATTTTAGATTCCTTCATTTGTGTTTGGTTGGAGGTGGAAAAGTGGAGGGATGAAAATTTTCTTTGTTTGGTTGAAAAGAAAAATAAAAGAATAGAAAATGGAGGTTTTATAAATTTACACATATACCCTTATTAAAAATGATGCCAAATTAAAAAAAAAAAAAATGAAGACAAACAACCAAAAAACGAAAAAGACAATCACCTAAGTTTATTAAAAAGAAAAATCATGCCCAGTAAAAAAAAATAAAAATAAAAATAAATAAAAAGAAGAAGAAGAAGAAGAGAAAAATGCCCAGTTTAAAAAGAACCAAACAAAAAAAATAAAAACAAAAAAGAGAAGCAGCAATTGTATCACGACTAGGAAAACGTGAGAGAAGGGGTTAATTCAGCTATTTGATTGCAACTACTCTTCTATTCTATTTTTTCTTCAAATTGGGGAGAAATGACAAAATTTAGCTACAAAATTTGTTGTAGTCTAAGGCTATAACCTTACTCAATATTTTTTTATTGAAGGTGAATTTTAACAAATCCACCGTTAAATTACATTTTCTTCTTATGTCTTTCATACTTGTAAAATTTCTAAAAAATTAAAAATCAATAACTACTCATCAACAAGTTGTTTAAATTGTAAGTTTTTGTAGTTTAAAATTATACATAAAATATAATTTTATAGATCATATAATAAATAATATCTGATTATGACAAAATTTGACATGTATATTAAAAGCGTAAATAACATGCAATCCAACAGTTAAATTAGGTTACAACCAATTTGTAGCTAAACTTTGTCCATGAAAAAAACACTTGCGCCCCACTAGTTTTTCCTCTTAAAATCCACCACCAACCCCTCTCCCCCCCCCCCCCCCCCCCCCAAAAAAAAAAAGGCGTTTTACTTCTCTCTCTTGACTTGGGATGATTGGAGTATATACAATCCTAGATCCCCAGTGCTTTACTGCTTCGTAGCACGCCCATGCTTAATTATATGGTAATCTTCTTCTGTAACATAAAAGACGTCATTGCTTAGGTTTTTAAGCAGCTTTGTGAGGCAAACATGCATCCAATAGATTCATGTCTGCGTTAAAATTTTAAGTCAAGATAATGTTTTCTTTTTTTAAAAATTTATTTAAAGGGAAGTCAAGATAATGTTAACCAAAAAAAAAAAAAAGCTTAAAAATGGTCCTTAAATATTGATTTCTAATTATGTTTGTAAAGTTCCGACATGCTGGTCTAGCTGGATAACAGTGTTGAAAAAATCATTCTTGTCCATTCTGCTATTGCTTCTTGGCTTGAGAAAACTTCTTATACATTAAGATGGAATAAAAATTCAACCGAAATCCACGATCAATTCATCTTTTCTTTTTTCTTTTTTTTTCGGTCCTTCCGGGACCAACAGGCCCAATAAAATCAAACCTAGAAAAAGCCCACCCTGGGAAATTGGCATGTGTTTTCAATTTTTTTTTTTTTTTTTTTTAAATTGAATTCGACACTGCTAGCCGATTTTAATTTTCTACCTGAAATTGGTTGTTGATTTTGGCAATATGCCATATTTTCCCAGATAATTTTGTATCGTGGACAAAAAACTAAAGGCTTTATATTTTTGTATTATTTTGCCAAAACCCTCCCAAAAAGCATATCAAAAATTCAAAACCACACTATAATCTTCTTGCATTTTTTATTTTTTGTGCTCACACACCCCCACCCTTCTTCTTTTACAATTTTTATTGTGTGTTGTGATTGGTGGTTCAAAAATTAGGGCGTGACTGAGGAGGAGAATTTGCTTAAATAAGTAGAGAATTAGAGTATTATATCTATTTTGAGTATTTTCTACCTGCCATTAGGGTAAAAAATAAGTTTATTGGTAAAATCAAAAGATTTTACAAGAGAGATTAAAGAAAGAAATGTTAGACTAGTAGTTAATTAAGCATCCTAGTCCTAGTCCTAGATCCCCGGTGCTTAGTTTTGCTTCGTAGCATATGCCCATGCTTAATTAAATAAATAAAAAGCTACTTACGAAATTGAAAAAATCATGTTTGTTAATTTTCTACATGCTGGATGACAGAATTGAAAAAAAAAATTAAAAAAAAAAAGGTTCTTTGTTGATTCTGCTATTGCTTCTTGGCATGAGAAAACTTCTTACCTAGTAAGTTAAATTCAACGGAAAGAAATCCATGATCAATTCATCTTTTATTAGTTTATTAGTATTATTTTTTGTTCCTTCCGGGTCTAACAGGCCCAATAACATCAAACCTAGAAAAAGCCCACCCTAGAATTATATCATTTTTATTTATTACTATAACTTACTATTATCCTTAAAATAAGATTATAAAATCACAGCTCATTCTCAGTAAAACTAGCACGTTAATAAAATGCTTGACCAAGGAATTTTAGATTTTATCAAACTTAGCTTGAACAATGCACTTTTCCAACTGTGTTCAATATACTTGGTTTTTATAATTTTCTGAAGAAATCTTTTTTTTTTTTTTTACCTCAATTTATTATTGCTTGGTCATGACCAAGGCAACCTATGAACAACAAAATTAAAGGTAAACTCTTCTCTTAAATGTTAAGTCTCTATATTATTATTATTTTTTTAAGAGAGTTTTAACCTATGGTTTAGCTAGAATTCAATTTCATATCTCATCTAAGGTGATTAGGAAAGTTTACAGTTTGAAATAGTCAACACCCAAGGCATCAATAAAATTAAGGATTTCAACCAGATCAAAAGATATTATCAATTTAAATGTAGGTTCGGAGCATAACAAGGGCCCAAAGGGGCCCTGGTCCTCCTTGAGTTGCAGGGAAAAAAAATTATATGTATGTTATGGACTTGTTGTGTAATTCTAATTGGGCTCAAGAAATATAAAACTTTGCCCCTCCCTCCAAAATCCCCCTCTCCCCCAATCAGATAAGCCGTGGCGTGGCGTGCTACGGGGTTTTACGGCCACCCCGATGCAGGTATGAGATCTATTTCATGGAATTTACTGGAATCTTTACATAGGCAGTGCCAAATGCCATGGGTGGTGTTTGGGGACTTTAATGAAATTTTGAGTTCTGATGAAAAATTAGGCTGGTTGGATAGGGATGTTAGGCAGATGGAAGGATTTAGAGAGTGTTTGAGTAATTGTGGGCTGTTTGACCTGGGATTTGTGGGTCAAAGATTCACTTGGTGTAATGGTAGATTTGGGGAACAACGAACTCTAGTTAGGTTGGATAGAATGGTAGCTAATGAGGAGTGGTTAAACATGTTCCCTGAAGCGAAAGTGGTTCACAGATCAATGGCAGCTTCCGACCACTGTTTATTGTCGTTGTCGCTTAGAATGAAAGTGCCGAGAAGGGTAACTCGGAAAAGATTCATGTTTGAAGAGATGTGGACTAGGGAGGAGGGCTGTAGAGAGGTGGTTGAAAAGGCTTGGGATCCGTTGGATTGCAACCCGGAGTTATCAATTTAGAAGCGTTTAAAAAGCTGCCAGGCTCATCTTCAAGACTGGAACCGTAGAGTGTTTGGAAATGTTAACAAGGTTTTGAAGCAGAAACAAAGCCGTCTACAGCAACTGGAGGAGATGAATCTTCTTCATGAGTCAGCAGAGGAAGTTCAAGGCTTAAAAAAGGAAATAAACGAAGTTATGCTTAGGGAGGAAATAATGTGGAACCAGAGATCAAGGGCTCTTTGGATTAAATACGGTGATCGGAATACAAAGTTCTTTCATGCAACAGCCAACAATAGACAAAGAAAGAACAGGATTGAGGGAATCAGTGATCCTGAGGGCAGGTGGAGAGAGGATGGAGAGGAGGTTGAAGATATTATTTTGAAGTACTTCACAGAGATCTATAGCACAACTTTTCCAACTGAGTTTGAAGCAAGTCTGGGAGCAGTAGACAAGAGAGTGTCAGAAGCCATGAATGCCGAGCTCCTAAAAGAATTTAAAGAAGAAGAAGTGTGGAATGCTCTCATGCAAATGCACCCAACAAAGTCCCCAGGCCCGGATGGTATGTCTCCTATCTTTTTCCAAAAGTATTGGGATGTAGTTGGTCCTCAAGTAGTCCAATGTGTCATCCATACTCTCAGATCAGGTATTATGCCAAATGGAGTAAATAATACATATATTTGTTTGATCCCTAAAGTTAAATGCCCCCAAAAGATTACTGAATATCGCCCAATTAGTTTATGTAATGTGATATATAAACTTGTATCCAAAGTACTTGCCAACAGATTGAAAGGTATCCTCCCAGAAGTGGTTGATGATGCTCAAAGCGCATTTGTACCAGGAAGGCAAATCACAGATAATATCCTGGTAGCTTTCGAAGTCATGCACTGCATTAATCAAAGGAGGAAGGGGAAAGAGGGGCTAATGGCAATCAAACTTGATATGAGCAAGGCGTATGACCGGGTGGAATGGGGGTATTTGGAGGCGATGATGCGAAAAATGGGATTCCAGGAAAGGTGGATATCTCTAATGATGATGTGTGTGACTACTGTCTCATACTCGGTATTAATCAATGGAGAGCCTAAGGGTAAGATTGTTCCTACTAGGGGACTTAGGCAAGGAGACCCAATTTCTCCTTACTTGTTTCTCTTATGTGCGGAAGGCCTCTCGGCCATGTTGCGAAGAACGGAGGGTGGAGAAGTCTTAGGGGGTGTTCAAGTGTGTCGAGGGGCGCCAAGGGTTTCCCATCTCCTTTTTGTGGATGATTGCATAGTCTTCTGCAAGGCATCAACGGAAGAAGGGCTTAAAGTCACCAAAATTCTAGAAGACTATGAAAGAGAGTCTGGGCAAAAGCTAAATAAGGAGAAGACATCCCTCTTCTTTAGCAAGAATACGACGGAGGAGGTCAAAGAAGCGGTGAAAGAGATGTTTGGGGCTCAGATAATTCACCAACATGAGAGGTACTTGGGGCTGCCCCCGTTGGTAGGGAGGGGCAAAAAGAAAGCATTCAATAGCATAAAGGACCAAGTTGGGCGCAAAATAGCAAGCTGGAAAGGAAAGTTGTTGTCCACAGCAGGCCGAGAAATCTTGATAAAAGCAGTTGCCCAAGCTACTCCGACGTACACAATGAACTGCTTCAAACTCCCTGATTCGCTGTGCAGCGAGCTGAATTCTTTGGTTTGTAATTTCTGGTGGGGACAACGTGCCAAAGAGAAGAAGCTTGCTTGGATCGCTTGGGAGAAAATGTGTAAGCCAAAAGCTGTTGGGGGGATGGGATTTAAAGATCTAAAGGCCTTTAATCTAGCCGTGTTGGCAAAACAAGGGTGGCGGCTCATCCAAAACCCGGTTTCTCTTGCACACAAAGTTCTAAAAGCAAGGTACTTTCCAGATAGCAACTTCATGGCGGCTCAGCTAGGAAAGAAGCCGTCGTACACATGGAGGAGTTTAATGGCAGCGAGAGAAGTCCTGGAAAGGGGGTTGAGATGGAACATAGGGAATGGTCAAAAGGTGAGAATTTGGGCTGACAAATGGTTGCCAACCCCACACTCTTTTAAGGTGGTAAGTCCTAGGCCACAAATGAGTGAAGGTGATTTGGTGGGTTCTCTCCTTAACCGGGCTGAAGGGGGTTGGAATAAAGACTTAGTGCAAAGAATTTTCCTCCCCCATGAAGCGGAGGCTATTTTAAGTATCCCAATTAGCCTTACCTTCCCTGAAGATGCATTGACCTGGGCTTGGACTCCAAATGGGAGGTTTACGGTAAGTAGTGCGTATAACGTTGCTTGTAGTTGGCTACAAGAAAAGAGAAACAAGGCCGATGGGGGAGAGGTGTCAGATCCAACAAGGAGGGGTAAGTTTTGGAATTTTGTTTGGCAATTGAATTGCCCAAGTAAGATTAAACAATTTTTATGGAGGGCGTGTAAAAACATCCTACCTACAAATTACTGCCTTAAGCTCAGAAAAATTCCCATGGAGGATGCGTGTGTGGCATGTGGAAAAGTGGAGTCTTCGGGACATGCTCTGTGGTATTGTGAGATGGCTAGGGCTGTTTGGAGGGAGTCAAAACTGCCCTTGCCTAATTTCCGAAGCCCATTATGTGATTTCATGGATGTTGTGTGGAAAATATGGGTTGATAAAAGGGAGGTCAGCTGGGAGAGTTTTGCTACTACTGCATGGTGCATCTAGAAGAATAGGAATTCCATAAAGTTTGAAGGGCGAGGCAAAGCAGCGAAGGAAATTGTCAAAGAAGCCGATCTGTTGGTGGATGAATTCAGCTCAATGAATACAAGTGTAAAACAACCTGTGCCGCCGAGAACTCAGGGATGGAGTCCTCCAAGTGAGGGGTGGTACAAAGTTAACGTGGATGGAGCGGTATTCAAGGAGTCTAGCAGTTGTGGGATTGGAGTTGTAATCAGAAATGAACAAGGCCAGATTATGGGTGCTATGAGTAAAAAGCTGTATCTTCCTTTGGGGGCTGTGGAAGTGGAAGCTAAAGCTTTCGAGGAAGGTCTTTTGCTAGCTGGGGATCTCGGGCTCAAGCAAGTGATTTTGGAAGGAGATGCTCAGATTGTCACCAATGCTCTTTCGGGTAAGTGCTTGCCCCCAAGTTCAATTCAAATGATTATAAATGGTGCTCGGCATTGGAGGCAGACAGTCCAAGACTGGAAGATCAGCTATGTCCGTAGAACAGGAAACTGTGCAGCTCACCTTATGGCTCGTAATGCCAAACTCATGTCTGATTGTGTAGTGTGGGTAGAAGATATCCCACCAATTATTCAATGCCAAGTGCATAGAGATGTAACTCTTTTAAACCAGTGTTCAAGTTAATGAAAGTTATTTGAGATTGACTATCAAAAAAAAAAGATAAGCCCAAACAAATCACAACCCAAAAAAGTTAACAAATTATTACAAAATATAACTTAAACAACCCATCATCATCTAAGTTGAAGAGAGAGATGTTGAAATTGACAAAATAATAATAATAATAATAATAATAATAATGAGAGAGAGAGATGCCACCACCGTTGTCCATGCAGCCACCTTAGGTATGGATACACACACACACATCCATTTTTTAGATTTAAGAGAACGTTAGATTTCATCTTGATAGATAATTGTATTGCAATTGTAGTGGGTCCAAATCTGATGTGGTTGGCATTTTTACAATGAATTTATTGATTGAAGGAGGCTTTGTTGAAACTAGGTATCACATGAAAAGCATGAGAGAGAGAGAATTCTTGGTAGAATGTCCTTGGGTGAGTTAAAGAGAGTCCTGCTACTCTCAGAGAGAGAGAGAGAGAGAGAGAGAGCCCCTAAAATCAAATGAGTGATAATTAAATTGAACTTGACAAAATTATAACAAAGAAAAGTTAATATTTTTATCTAAAAATAATTAATTATATTTATAAAATATTATAAAGTAAACCTAAACAGCTTTTTTTTTTTTTTTTAATAGTAAAATCATAACTAGCACGTTAGTAAAAGAATAAGTATAGTAAATTAGCAATACAATTTTTAAATATTTTATTAAATTATCAGATTGTAAGTGATGAAAAATAAAAATATTGTTAATGACGGTTACATATAAAAATAATTGAAATTTTTTCACTCTTCACCACCCAAATTGCGAGCATATATGAAGAAAAAGTGTTGTTAATAAACAGAAAGTAAGAAGATAAAAAATTGTACCTATAGCATAATAATGAAAGGTAAAAGAAAGAGAATCTCTTCCTCTACCACTTTATAAAGCACCAAGAAGAAAACAAGGCCTACTTCATTCTAATTCTCACGTGACTGGTTCCAACTAAGCTTTAATTGTTTGATAAAATATTATAACATATTTCTTTTTTCTTTTTCTTTTTTTGGTTAACTATTATAACATATTTCTATCTAAGGTCTAAGTTTTAAAAAGTTCAGAGTATGGAAAATGATAAAGTATTATTATTCTGTCCCAAGAGTTTCTCTTCTAGGTTTAAAAAAAAAAAAAAAGAGTTTCTCTTCTAGCAAACAAAGTGGACTGCCCAGAAAAGAGTCTGTCTGTGTAGTATACGCTAGATAATACCATCCCCAGAAAAGAGAGAACCTTTTTTTTTTCCGGTAACAAGTAACAGCAACACCCCCAGTCCCAGAAAACTTGTATATAAAAGTGACCCTCTTCTCTTCTCTCTGCTTCATTCATTCATATCTCTCTCTCTCTCTCTCAGACTCCACAGCTTCATAGCTTTATTTGGCCTCTGTTTCCTCTGTTTCTTCACTTCCTCTTTATCTATCTTCAAAATTTCCAGTACCCACTTCACCAAAATGTCCAGCCCAGAAGCCAAATCCCCGAGCCGATTAACCACCCTCCCTCCTAAGAGAGGCGAGGTCAAACGCAGAATATTCAAGGCCGTTGCAAACGCAGTTATCGCCTTTGGAACTGGGACTAAGACTGCGAGTGAGCGCAAACTGAAGCGCACCCAAACTGCAGGCTCTTTTAGCTCAAGTTCCACATATTCAAGTGGTTGCAACTCACCTCTTATGATCGATGACCACTCAAATTGATGTATATTGCTTACAACAAACTCAGCTAATTGTGCTGCTGTGATTGCAGGGTCTATTGCAGGCTAATATTTTTGTATTTTTTTTTTAACATTTTTTTTTTTTTTGGGTTTTTCCCCTTGAATTTGGGTATTAAAAATATGGAAGATTGTTGGTTTGAAGGCCTGAAACCGGTTCAAGATGTGAATATTGTGAATTGGATACTTGTAATTGTAGTTTTTGACCCCGTGTAGCTATTTAGTTATAGCAAATATTTATAGATTGATTAATTAATAGCAGTGGATTTTTTTTTTCTTGAATCATAATAGCAGTATCTGTATCTTTTTATATGTTTTCTCAAGCTCATTAATTTGCACGTTTCTCTTTTTGATATGGTTTCTGGAAATTTTGATTATTTAAGGAGATGGATTGTATGTAATTGGGTGTCTAATTGATTGAAGAGAAGTTATCATGCGCCTATTGTCTCACCCAAGATTTTTTCTTGATTGAATTGATTGATAGTAAAATCTATGCAATTGTTTATGTAAATGTGGTGATGGTTGTGGATGGGTTTTCTTCGGCTTTTTTATTTGGGTGGGAGGGCAGAACAAAACTGCACCGCTGGTTTTCTTCTTCTTCTGAAATGTAAGGTAAAGCCATGAAAGCGCGGTGAGTACAAATTTTGTTTTTATTTTCGGAGTACTCTTTCTTCCAGATAATATAGTTATGAAATAAAAAATAAAAGGCTCATTGAATTTAATGTGACCATGACTTTGATGTTATAGATGCCTAGAAATTATGAAGGGGTTGATTTTTATGGTACGTTTATGGAGTCTCAGACTCTCAGTCACCTCTGATTTGGATGGGATTTGTAACATTTGTGCCGTTTTGTGCTCGGAAAATGCTTGCACAACTTTTTTTTAAATCTATGGCACGAAAATTTCAGCCATTTTTACACATTCCTATTTTTTTTGTGGACTCGATGAAGTTCCATCTCAAAATCAAATAGGAGATGTGCAAATGACAACCTTTGTTCTTTGGCGGATATGGAATTGTCCTTCTCTCATTCAAAAAATTTCAACGATTTTTACACATTCCTATGTTTTTGTGGGCTCACATATGTCCCATCTCAAAATCAAATACGAGATGTGCAAATGAAATCAGTGTAAAATTTGGTGTCCTTAACAAAACTGTTTATTTCTCCCTATAAAACGCATCCACAAGTGTCAATCTTGTTTTTGTAATTATTTGTAAAACCATGAGACTCATATGATGTTAACAAAGCATGAGGTACACTTTTTTTTTTCTTAAAAATAGATATTCATACCAAAAACTCAATTGTGTTTTTTCACCTTTAAAGATATGTTATTAGAAACTTAGTACTAAATACATTTTTTGCGTTATGAGTACTTTGAACACGTGTTTTCAAAGCACTTTTTAAACTACAATTTTCGCATCATTTTGAAAATCAATACCTAAATTCTCTTACCAAACGGGTTATTTATCAAGTACCAAGACTGAATTCTAAATCACTTTTAATGTTGTTGGATCTCAAGGAAGTAAATTAGATTGCAAGGTTCCTGTAAACAAATAAGCCTAAGTCATTTAAGCAATTAATGATTCTAAGGTTCCTGTAACCATATCAATGTCTCGATTACCACACACTGACATCAAACTGATTCGGAGTAAACATATTTAGATCAAACAAGAAATTAAGGGTCCATTTGGTTGGAGTGGTGGAAAAGTGGGAGGATAGAAAATAGGGAAAAGATAGAAATGTGAGAGGATAGAAAAGTTTTTAGTTTTCTCTCATGGTATTTGGTTTGAGAGTAGAAAAAGTGGAGGGATAGAAAATATAATTTGTATAAATTTACTTTCATACCCCTAATAAATTAAAAAAAATACAAATGAAAAAATAATAATAATAAAGCACCAAAAGTGTACAGAGAATGACAAAAAAAGCTAAAGAAGGAAATTAAAAAAAAAAACAAAAAACAAAAAAAAGGGAAAACTACAAAACAATACTAAAGGAGATTAAAAGAAGGAAAAGAACAAAAAAAAGACAAGTCCAGAAATTTATAAAAATAAAAATAAAAATAAAATAAAAAAGACTGTGAACAGTACTTAGTAGCATTTGAGAGTTTTTTGTCCAAATATTTTCTCTCTTGTTTTTTCTTTATTTTGGGGAGAAAAGTTTTTGGTGAATCCAGGAAGAAAACATTTGAGCTCCATTATTTATTTTTCTTCCTTCCCACCCAAGCAAACACACTCCAAAAAAGTTTTCTTTCCTATTTTCTCTCCAAAATTTTCCATCCACCCTATTTCACCTCCAAACAAACATTCCCTAAGAGTTTGAATCAAACTTCTATTATCTCTTATAAACATGATTAAACTAAGATACAAAGTCATATGTTAACACATAAAAGTATAAATTCTTCAGTAAAACTTATGAACTACAATAAGATCTCCTAAGAAACTAAATTACTATGATCTCTCATTATGATAACAAGTTCTCTAGCTTATTCCCAGTATCATTTCTTGAAAATGAATCATCTATTTATCCTTGAGACTTGACAATTATCTACAATTGTTCCTTCAACGTGTTCTTCCCTCGTTAGGCTTATTCCCAGTATCTTTCCTTTATTTCTTGCACCAGTAGCTGCAACTGGGATTGCCATCCTTGCCCCATGTTTTTCTAGTACTCTTACAAATATAATCTCCAGATTGTGCCACTTGTCGTGTCCTCAATGCTTTAGAGAATTTTCAAATCAAAGCCACCAACATGGAAAATTTTGCCATCTGTTTTGATGAAAAATAATTGGGAAATAATTTCGCCCAAGTTAATTGAAAATTTCATTAGATATTTTTTTTCATGCTCAAATGCCCATCAAGATTTTTGGGGGGTCAAACTTTTATTTATTTTTCTATTTTAATTTTTTGGAATTGTAAAAGTCTCTATTTTTGTGTTTCTATTCAATGGTTGGATTATATAAGGGAATAGATCTTCCTTCCCTTATGATTCGTTTGAATTGAAGGGAGGAAGGGAGCGTAGAGTAGAGTAAATTTGACAAAAAATTAGCCTATTTTCAATCAACTTTACTCTACTCTACTCACTTCCTTCCCCCTCAATTTAAACGGCCCTATAGTGCTGTCGTATGCAACGCTTCCCTCATTACAAGTGGATTCTATAAAGCTGTGTATCCCCCACTTGCTACAAAAAAACCGCTGCATACAACTGTTCTATTAAGAAACTACTTCCTTTAATACAATGTCCTAAAAAATACTACTGCCTGGCTCAGGTTACAAACACTCAAGTTTGATTTGTACTGAGGATGTACTCATTCATTAAACCAGAGACATGTTGCACCAATACGAGGGAGCGAATAATTACTTATGTCAAGACTCAACACTAAAAAGGTTATGCTTTTTTTTTCCTATGCTATTAGAATCTAATCCTCTTATAATATAGATGTTACTCTTCTTGTTTTTATTGAATTTCATTTAGTGGGAGCAGTTTTTTTTTTTACTTGATCAGTGTTATCTAGATTCTAGATTAAAGTTTTTTCTATTAAAAAAAAATTTCTAGATTACAGTTCATTTAAAAAAAAAAAAAAAAACTATACAGTAATGCATTACTAAAAAGAAGATGCTCTCTTTTTCTTTGCTTGTAGAATCCTAATCCTCTTATAATGCACATGTTACTTGCCGTGTTTTTTAAATTAAATTTCCTTTTCAGAAATTTTTTCTTGATTAGTGTTATTGGGTTACAGATGGCAAAGATAAACTAAACTAATGTTTAAACAAGAACAAAAGAATATTAATGTTATAGCCTATCTTTACATCTTTAACTGAATAAGACATCTCTATAATTAAGATTAAGAAACTAACAACCGCAAACCAGATACAATTATACAATTAGTTGTTGGCCTGTGTTACACTTACAACCAGCCGCATTGTCACAAACTGTGCATAACCACAAAATTCATTATTTTTGTCATACATGATTGAATATGTCTGGCGGGGTCCCTTGAACATTTAGATGCTGAGTACAATGTCTTTGAAGAGCATACGTTAAATTTGGAGGTTCTAAATTCCATCCATCAAACTATTCGGCCATAAAGTTTTCAGTATGTCTCATTAGTAAAGAGTGGAATAGCCTAACCAAAATTAAGACACACAAATATATATATGTATATGTATGTATATATATGTATGGATTTGATTCAAATTACATTTGCTATGACAAATCCATTGTTAGATTACATTATCTTGGTATATTCTCTATATTTGCAAAATTTCAAGTTGATCAAAATTAATAGTCATGTCTGTGCTTGGCACTTGCATGAGTGTACACTCAGAGTGTTTGTAGTGGTACACTCATGCAAGTGCCAAGCACATATAAAGCATGAGTGGGGCGCATCTTTAGGCTTGTAGATTCTACAGCTGGGCACAAGTTGCTGACGTTTATAGATGCTTTCTCAGAATACAACCAGATAAAAATGGCAGACGAAGATCAGGAGAAAATGGCCTTCATCACCAGTCAAGGGCTTTATTGCTACAAGGTAATGCCCTTTGGGTAGAAGAATGCAGGTGCTACTTATCAGAGGTTGGTGAACAAAATATTCAACAAACAAATAGGCAGGAATATGGAAGTATATGCGGATGATATGCTCATCAAGAGCAAAGAAGAACTTGCCCATCTAGACGACCTAAAGGAGACATTTGCCACCCTAAAGCAGTACCAAATGAAACTAAATCCTAGTAAGTGTGTTCTTGGTGTAGCCTCGGGAAAGTTCCTGGGATTCATGGTGTCCTAGAGAAGAATAGAGGCAAATCCGAAGAAGGTACAGGCCATAATCAATATGGCATCACCCAAGACCATCAAGGAAGTCCAGATGCTCACGGGAAGAATCGCAGCCCTCAATAGGTTCGTCTCTAGAGCGACGGACAAATGCCTACCTTTTTTCAAGACCTTAAAACAAGCTTTCTCCTGGACCGACGAATGTGAAGCGGCGTTCCAGGAGATCAAACGATACTTGAGTAATCCACCCCTTTTAAGCCCATCCAAAGAAGGTGAGAGTCTGTATTTGTACTTAGCAGTTTCAGCTACAGCTGTAAGTACAGCCCTAATCCGAGAAGAAGACAACAAACAGCTTCCTGTTTATTACGTCAGTCAAGCCTTCCAAGGAGCTGAGTCCAAGTATCCAAAGATCGAAAAGATCACATTCGCATTAATAGTAGCCTCGCGCAAACTCAGACAGTACTTTCAAGCAAATCCTATTCTGGTGATGACGGACCAACCTATCAAGAAATCCATGAGCAAACCTAAGGCAGCTGGGAGAATAGTCCAGTGGGCGATTGAACTCAGTAAATTCGATATCGAGTACCATCCTAGAACAGCCATTAAAGCACAAGCTTTCACGGATTTCATTACCGAATTCACCCTTCTAAACGAAGATAACCTCCCTAGCATAGCCAAACAGTGGAAGATACAGACTGACGGTTCGTCAGCCCAGAAGAGAGGGGGAGTAGGGGTCGTCATAATCACCCCTAACGGAGAGATACTAAAGTATAGAGTTCAGCTGAAATTTTCGGCCACCAACAACGAGGTCGAGTACGAAGGAATTCTAACGGGTTTAAGACTCGGAAAGATGTTTGGAGCTAAGAACCTGTTAGTCCAAAACGATTCAAAACTGGTAATCGGACAAATCAAAGGGGAATATGAAGCAAAGGAAGAAAGAATGCAAAAATATCTCACGTTGACGAAGCATCTGGCCCAGGAGTTCGATGAAGTGGAGTTCGTTCAGATCCCCAGAAGCCAAAATATGGTAGCAGACGAGGTCTCAAAGATAGCGTTGTCAGAAGAAGGGGCGACGAACGCAGGCTTGATGATGGAAGTCCAGAAAAATCCCAGCATTGAAGAAGTCCCAACATTTGCAATCCAGAGCTCAAACAGCTGGATGACGCCCATCGTATCTTTCCTCCAAGACAGGCACTTCCCTTAGAACGCAGATGAGGCCAGGAAGATCAAGAAGAGGGCGGCCAGATTCACGATCCTCAATGACACCCTATACAAGAGAGGCTTCTCCATGCCTTACCTGAAATGTGTTGACGAAGGAGAAGCCAAATACATCCTAGAAGAGATCCATGAAGGAGTTTGCGGAAACCATGCTGGCCCCAGATCCCTGGTGAGCAAAATCATTCGAACAGGTTATTTCTGGCCTACTATGCAGGTGGACGCTACAGAGTTTGTCAAGAAGTGTGACAAATGCCAACGATTCGGGAATGTCCAACGACTCCCAGCAGAAAAACTGACGACGATATCGTCCCCGTGGCCATTTGCGCAATGGGGAATCGACATCGTCGGCTCACTACCCCAAGGCAAAGGTCAAGTAAAGTTCTTACTAGTTGCTATTGATTACTTTACGAAATGGGTTGAAGTAGAGGCACTGGCGACTATCACCGAAGCAAGAATCTAGAGCTTCGTGTGGAAAAACATAATTTGCAGGTTCGAGATTCCAAGGACAATCATATCAGATAATGGACGACAGTTCGATAACCAAAGTTTCAGGAACTTCTGTTCGGGCCTGGGCATCAAGAATTAGTTCTCATCCCCGGGACATCCACAGGCGAATGGACAGACGGAGGTGACGAATTGAACACTACTCAAGATTATCAAAACAAAGCTAGACAATGCGAAGAGTGCCTGGCCAGAGGAATTGCCCAATGCCTTATGGGCCTACAGAACCACAGCAAGAACCCCAACGGGAGAAACTCCCTTCAAACTCACTTATGGTACCGAGGTAGTGATCCCCGTCGAAATAGGAGTAACCAGCACCAGACGAAAGACATTCAAAGAAGATCACAACGACAATCGTCTAAGAGTTAACCTGGATTGTCTAGACAAAGTAAGAGACCAAGCTTGTAGCAGAATGGCAGAATATCGGCAGAAGATGACTGACTATTACAATAAGAGGGTGAAACTCAGACGACTTAGCATAGGCGACCTCATCCTGCGCAAGGTCACCACAGCAACCAGAGATTCTGCCCAAGAAAAACTCAACCCCATTTGGGAAGGGCCTTATCGAGTCGTCCATTACTCCAGGCAAGGTAGCTATCATCTTGAGACCCTCAACGGGAAGAGACTCTCGAAGCCATGGAACATTGAGCACTTGAAGAAATACAATCAACATGAATTGATGTAACAGATAAATGTACTTGTCCTTTAAATTAATAAATGAATTATTTAGCTAATGTCTCCGTGCAAACAGGTCTAAATCAAACAAACGATAAGATCCCTTAAATGGGTGTAAGTCACAAAATGGCTAAGTAACAAGATTCCGCTTTGACGGATGTAAGTTACTAACGAAGCCAAACAAACGACAAGATCCCTTAAATGGGTGTAAGTCATAAAATGGCTAAGTAACAAGATTCCGCTTTGACGGATGTAAGTTACCAACGAAGCCAAACAAACAACAAGATCTCTTAAATGGGTGTAAGTCATAAAATGGCTAAGTAATAAAATTCCGCTTTGACGGATGTAAGTTACTGACGAAGCCAAACAAACGACGAGATCCCTTAAATGGGTGTAAGTCATAAAACGACTAGGTAACAAGATTCCGTTTTAACGGATGTAAGTTACTGACGAGGACCTTACAACAAGTCAGAGTAGAGCTGAATCAAGGCTCCCAACCCGTTCTCCTGAGCCCTAGACGAGACCCCTTGAAAGGGTTCGAATTACAGGAAAACAACTAAGTAATAGAACCTATAGAGATAGTCAGCAAAACTATTGACGAAGAAGAGGAAATTCACGGTTAAAATCTTTTACTCAGATCAAAGTATGGACGGATATAAAACTCCACAATCAAGTATGCAGCCACAAATACAAGTAAGTATATAGTGAATTTAATTAAAGCCCAAAAACTAAGGGCAAATTACCATTGTTTTTACATCCAAAAGACCCATAAACACTGGGCTCAAAATATTGTTCTCGAAATTGATTAAAAGAAAATTGGATTCACAAAACAACCCAGAACATAATAAGCATATATAGAGAGAAAATTTTCTTAAGGGTCAAGTTCGGCACCAACAGCAGCATCATCACCAGCGGGAGCGTCACTGGTAGGAAAATTTCAAGTTGATCAAAATTAATAGTCATGTCATTAATCAATTGTAAATTCAAGTTTTTGTAGTTTAAAATAATGCATAAAAGATGAGTTTATAATTTGAATGGTAAATAACATCAAATTGATATGAAAATTGGTATGAATGTTAAAAATATATAAAACATATAATTCAATGGTGGGATTTCCAAGTTATTGGGTGGTATAACACTACTTAAAATTATACCAATTGTAACTTGAACTCCTCTAAACAATATTACACCACCTAATAACTTGTTATTAAATTCATATTTTAAAAATCTCACCATTGAATTATATATTTTATATGTGCTTAATATCTATGCCAATTTTCATACTAATTAGTGTTATTTACCAAGCGGTCCATTAACTCATTTTTTATGAATTATTTTAAACTACGAAAACTTGAATTTAAACAATTAATTGATAACATGACTATTAATCTTTGATTACTTTGAAATTTTGCAAGCATGAAGAATATATGAATATAATGTAATCCAAAGGTAAATTTGTTAAATTTCACATCCGATAATAAGTTATTAAGTAGTATAATATTAGTTAAAATTACACCCGGTATAATTTGAACCTAATTATATATATGTATATATAATAAGCCTAGGAGATTATTATTCTCCATATCATTGAACTATTCCTCCCAATTATTTCTTGAGACGAGCAACGGTGATTATTACGTTCCATGTACCTTTCTTTTTTTTTGATGGGATTGGAGAAGAAATGTTCAATGTACTTGAAATACGTATTTTAAACTCGAATCCACTTTTTGATCAAAACAAATAAACAATTGAGGGGAGGTTATATTGGGCGGGAGCTGAGTCTTTCATCCAGTAAATTCTTGCATTTACTTTAAAGTATAATTGAAGTGAAAGACAGTTGTCTCTCATTATCACTACAATTAATACGATTCTAAATTTCTAACCCATCGATGCTTTTTGTCTGCTTTCTTATAGAACAGTTTCAAAGTGGAAACATACAAGTTGGAGCATCTTTAGAACAACGGATCTAGATTTCCCTACTCTCATCATTATCGTTCATCTTCCATCTTTAACTTCGATGCTCAAACCACAAACCTGTTTCACTTTTTAGTTTGACGAATTTTCTTTAACAAGGGAATAATACTAAAGAGTTGCCTCATCAAAAAAAAATAATTTAATTACTTAAAATTGTTTGGATACGGCTTCTAGTAGATGCATTTGTGTACAAAACACAATTTAATGTAGACTTGTATTCACATAATATCATATTCAGTGCACAAATTCATTGGACAAAAACTTCATCCAAATTGTTTTAGTTTGATCTTAATTTAGATATATACAACCAGAATTGTCTCACATTTGTATTATCAAATTGTGCACAATGTTCATTGAAGTTCCATTAATGGTTCACAATACCATTATTAATTTTGGAAATTCTTTTGCTCTCTCTCTCTCTCTAAATTAATAATGGTGAGTTCGAATTTGGTAATGATGGGGTGTAAAACCAATATTTTACATAATTCAATAAGTGATTGTCACATCAACATTTCACTTAAAATTCAATACATCTTATCACGCTTAATAACATCTCAATAAACTCCTAATTTTATTGGATTTATATATAGGTATTAGAATTGATTGGGTGTGATTCTATTTATTCTTAAATATATGATAAGATGATGTAGCATGTTGTGATTGGAGGGGCAAAACATGGGTTCTACACCACATTCTTACAGAATTTACTCTCTCTCTCTCTCTCTCTCTCTCTCTCTCTCTCTCTCTCTCTCTCTCTCTCTCTCTCTCTCTCTCTCTCTCTCTCTCTCTCTCTCTCTCTCTCTCTCTCTCTCTCTCTCTCATAGATTTGGATGTCATAGTTTAGAATCAAGAGTTTTGAAAAGGGATAAATATCCTCTCATTTCATGTGAAATGGATAGAATCCATTTCATACTTCAAATTAGATATTATAAATTTAGAGATGAAATATTGTCACATGATTCAAAATTTTAAATAATGTGGCAATCTTCCAGTTTCAAGTGAAATGGAGAGGATAATGTTTTGGCCATTTGTATTATCTAAAGAACAATTAAGAATATATACTTTTATATGAATTTTTAGGTTTTTATACAAAAACATTTGTATTAGAGAATTCGAAATAACATTTATTCCTATTTATATGTTGATATAACTTAAATTCATTCTTAAATTTATCAATAAAAATTAATTTTTATATTTTATTCCAGCCAATTAAACTGAAAATTAATTTTTAATGTCTTCTTTTAAAATACTTTCATTTTTTTAGAAGAATCTTTTAAAATACTTCTATCTAAATAAATCATTAATTAATAATCTTCCTTTTCTTTTACACTTGGATGGAGTTTAGCATTATGCATCACTATAAAAACAGGATGAAACAAAAAATAGATCATGGCTTCCTTAAAAAAGTGAAAAATCAACCATACATCCCATTATGCATCGCTATTTAAAACTTTGCATATTGTTACAGGAACATCTAAATTTACATCTCCACTATAGCAACATTTATAACTTAAACATGATTGTACAAGAATTAGAGTTCTTTTATTGCTATTTATATATAAACGTACACTCATAATGACAACAATTATGAATTATCTTATGAAACAATTTTGAATTACTTTACCATAACGCTAATAATAAGATGCATGTATCGTTTTCACCTTTTCAATTAATAAAAGATGAAAAGTTACTGAAAGGAAAATTATGTCTTAGATTCTACTGCCTTTCAAAAGTAGACAGAATAATAGAATATGAATATGGTTGATAAATTCACTCATTTCCTTCATGCTTGGATTTCCTCATAGTATTAAAGTCATGTGTTGGTCTAAAACATTCATTAGAATATACTTGTAGTGAATGCATATTATATTTGCTAAATCAAGATTAAATATTAGTATATATTATAAAATATGAGGCTTCCCCTTCACCGGAATTGCTTTATGGCCTGTTACGTTTCTTCTAACGAGTAAATTATTTCGATATGATTTGGAATTTGGACTTTGGACTTTGGTGCATGCACGCACTACCTATAAATATATATATATATATATATATATATATATATTTTTTTTTTTGAGAAACAGTACCTAGAAATTATAGAAATTAAATGAAATTATGAAAGGTTTGTTTCTAATAAATAAAGCGGCTGAGTGCAGAACAGGTCATGCAAGTTCTTGCGGCTATGAGGGTTGCTCTTGACTTTGACCATGGTTGAGACCGGAGAAGAGGTGGGGCGCTTCTGTTCATGTTTGACTGGTGAAGAACTGAAGATATAATAGGTCTAGATTAATCATGTACCACTTAGAGAAGGAAAATTATGTGTTATGTTAAATTAATATCTTAGAGCCTGTAGAATTTTCTGGGAAAATTAAAGAAAGGGTGATTAATTAAACAACAAGACAACACCTTTTTTTTTTATCCCTGCCATTCAGAGAAAAACAAAATGCTTTCTTTTTCGTTTTCTTTTGTTTTACTTTTTTTTTTGGTCAAACGACTAATTAAAATTAAATAAAGGAGGTGTTCTACTTTTTTGGCAACTTCCAAAAGGAAAGTGGCTTATTTTCGAGTCCTTCTATTGTACCTTATAATTTTTTTAAAAAAAATATAAGAAATGATCCTATTAGGCTATTACTACCCATACTCCCTCCCCTTTTAAGATTTGAGTGAATTTTGACAAATCCACTATTGGATTACATTTTCTCTTATATCTTCCATACTTACAAAATTTCTAAAAAAATTAATAATCAATAGCTATGTCATCAATAAGTTGTTTAAATTGCAAGTTTATGTAGTTTAAAATTATGCATAAAATATAATTTTATAGATCATATAGTAAATAATATATGATTAGCACAAAATTTGGCATGTGTATTAAGAGTATAAAGAACATGTAATCCAATGGTTAGATTTTTAAAATATAGAGTAATGTTAATGATATTGAGTAAAGTTGGAACTTTAAGTTATAACAAATTTTGTAGTTAAACTTTGTCCGCAAAGAAAACACTAGAATCCCACTAGTTTTTTCTCTTAAAATCCACCCAACCAAAAAAAAAAAAAAAAATGATATGTCTACAACATTTTCACAACATTTTTACAATAAATCCTAAGTGGCAGGTTGTTACTCATTGTTATTGTTGGAGCAAAAAAGTAATTTTAGTGTTGGGTTCAAATTTGAACCAATAACAACTAATCACCTATAATTTGTTGTAAAAATATTGTAAAAATGCTGTGACATTTTACTTCTGTCTCTTGACTTGGGATGATTGGAGTATATACAATCCTAGATCCCCGGTGCTTTTCTGCTTCGTAGCACGCCCATGCTTAATTATATGGTAATCTTCTTCTGTAACATAAAAGACGTCATTGCTTAGGTTTTTAAGCAGCTTTGTGAGGCAAATATGCATCCAATAGATTCATGTCTGCGTTAAAATTTTAAGTCAAGATAATGTTTTTTTTTTTTTTTTTTTTTTTTTTTTTTTTTTTAAAGGGAAGTCAAGATAATGTAAACCAAAAAAAAAAAAAAAAAACCTTATAAATGGTCCTTAAATATTGATATCTAATTATGTTTGTAAAGTTTCTACATGCTGGTACAGCTGGATAACAGTGTTGAAAAAATCATTCTTGTCCATTCTGCTATTGCTTCTTGGCTTGAGAAAACTTCTTTTACATTCAATGGAAATCCATGATGAATTC
This sequence comes from Quercus glauca, assembly GCA_023736055.1. Classification (NCBI taxonomy): domain Eukaryota; kingdom Viridiplantae; phylum Streptophyta; class Magnoliopsida; order Fagales; family Fagaceae; genus Quercus; species Quercus glauca. Next base: position 23,912,545 of record CM043315.1, read on the forward strand.
ATCTTTATTTTATTTTTATTATTATTTGGTCCTTCCGGGACCAATAGGCCCAATAAAATCAAACCTAGAAAAAACCCACCCAAGAATTATATTCTCTTCATTCTCAAAAAAAATATATTATATTCACTTTATTTATTTATTACTATTATCCTTAAAATAAGATTACACCTCGTTCTCGTTAAAATTAGCACATTAATAAAACGTTATCTGATTAAGAAGTTGTAGTCTTTGTCAAGCTAGCTCCAATAATGCACCTTATGAACTAGGTGTTCAGTATGCTTAGTTCTTATAGTTCTATTTAAGTACAAGGATTTTTTTTGCTATTTTTCTTATTTTTTTTTAATATTTTATTGATTTTTGGGACATGAATGAGTGGAAAATCATATGAGATTGTTATTTAAAAAGAAAATGGAGTTCTTAATTTTTCAGATATTGATTAGAATGATAGTTTCATAAATCTTCATCGGTGTATTACTTTTATATTTGTAGATCAAATAGTTATTATATATTCTAAGCATCTAAATGTGTTCTACAAGTTTGTTAGTATTGTGTGATGGGACCTCTCCAAGTTCGTCCATGAAGCTCGTCTACACAACTCTCCAAATTCATCCATGAAGCTCGTCCACGCAACATAACACGTTCATTAAGATTCTCGTCCTTGGGAAGGTCGTCCTGGAAAGCACGTCTTGAGAAATCTCGTTCTGAGAAGGGTCATTACTGTCCATTACCAATCGTTGTCAGCAACGATTAAAGGAATTAGAGCCAAGAAATGTAACTTCCATGGCAGTTATGGAAGTTATCTCCAAATTTCCTGGACTCCGCAACAACGGGAGAAGTTACACCAAAAAAATAACTGCTTATAGGCACTATATAAGCATTCGACACGAGAAGAAAAAGGTATGAGAGTTCTTTATTCCAATATACTTGGAATTACACAAAATACTGACTTCACCATTGGAGGTTTATTGGCCGGCCTCCACCGGTCTCCTCTAATTTTTTCATTGTTCTTGCAGTGTTCGCCATCGCCCTTTCGATCGTTAGTGCCCGCGAATTTCAGGCCACTGATCTTTTGATGAAGTATCATTGTGAATGACAAATAACTTTAAAAAACCATATATAAAAAAATGGCATTTCAACCGGTGAATACATAGTCAAAGCAGATTCAGAAAAAAGCAGGTAAAAGGATTAAAACGTGGCATTTGAAAATGGTTAGTACTAAAACCAATTCAGCCAAAGAAATTGGCATGCGTTTTCAAAATTTTTTTTTTTTTAAAAATTAAATTGAATTCGACACTGCTACCGATTTTAATTTTCAACTTGAAATTGGTTGTTGATTTTGGCAATATGCCATATTTTCCCAGATAATTTTGTATCGTGGACAAAAAACTAAAGACAACTTGAAATTGGTTGTTGATTTTGGCAATATGCCATATTTTCCCAGATAATTTTGTATCGTGGACAAAAAACTAAAGACTATATTTTTGTATTATTTTGCCAAAACCCTCCCAAAAAGCATATCAAAAATTCAAAGCCACACACTATAATCTTTTTGCATTTTTGATTTTTTGTGCTCACACACCCCACCCTTCTGCTTTTACAATTTTTATTGTGTGTTGTGATTGGTCGTTTAAAAATTAAAGCGTGACTGAGGAGGAGAATTTGCTAAAATAACTAAATAAGTAGAGAATTAGAGTATTATATCTATTTTGAGTATTTTCTACCTGCCATTAGGGTAAAAAATAAGTTTATTGGTAAAATCAATAGATTTTACAAGAGATTTATGAAAGAAAGGTTATCACCGCACACCCTTGGTGCGATGGTCACTCCACAAGTATAAGTGTTTGTGGGGTGTGGGGGATAAAGGCCGAGGTTTAAGTCTCTAGGAAGAAATTTCACACACATATATACTTAGATTAGGTTAGAATAGAATTTCTATCTTATAAATAAAAATAAATAAAATGTTAAACTAGTAGTTAATTAAGCATCCTAGTCCTAGATACCCGGTGCTTAGTTTTGCTTCGTAGCATATGCCCATGCTTAATTAAATAAAAAGCTACTTACAAAGTTGAAAAAATAATGTAGGTTAATTTTCTACATGCTGGATGACAGAATTGAAAAAAATAAAAAAAAAATAAAAATCGTTCTTGTTGATTCTGCTATTGCTTCTTGGCATGAGAAAACTTCTTACGTCTAGTAAGGAAAATTCAAAGGAAAGAAATCCATGATCAATTCATCTTTATTAGTTTATTAGTATTATTTTTTGTTCCTTCCGGGTCCAACAGGCCAATAACATCAAACCTAGAAAAAGCCCACCCTAGAATTATATAATTTTTATTTATTACTATAACTTACTATTATCCTTAAAATAAGATTATAAGATCACAAATCATGTATATTTATATATATAATAATAGGTGAAGCTGAGAAAAAATTAAATTAGAATTCTAAATTAGAGTTCTAATTTTGTACCATGTATCCTAAATTATTTATTCTTAAAGAGTTTTATTTCTTAATTTTATAATCAAATGTGGAACTATATCATAAATATTCATCCAAGTGAGTTATTAAGTACAAAAATCAAAGAGTCTAAAATAAATGAATCATAAAAAAAAAAAAAAAAAAAGGTGCTTCACAATAATTAAAAAATGATTAATTTACATTTTATACCTAATAATATTTTTACGAAATTTTTTAAAGAGTTAATAAAATATAAAAAATGACTATCAATAGTATTTAAATTATATATATATATATATATATATATAAATTATATTATGCATCTTAAATGTATTTATATATATACATGGGGTTACAAGCTAGTTCATTAAAACTAGCACGTTAATAAAATGCTTTACCAAGGAATTCTAGATTTTGTCAAACTTAGCTTGAACAATGCACTTTTCCAACTGTGTTCAACATACTTGGTTTTTATAATTTTCTGAAGTACTCTTCGTTTTTTTTACTTCAATTTATTATTGCTTGGTCATGACCAAGGCAACCTATGAACTACACAATTAAAGGTGAACTCTTTTTTTTTTTTTTTTTTTTTTACAAGATAGAATTTCTACTATAACCTAATCTAAGTGTATATGTATGTGAAACTCCCTTCTAGAGACTTGAACCCTGGCTCTTGCCCCCCACACCTGACAAGCACTTATACTTGTAGAGTGATCATCACACTAAGGGTATGCGGTGGTGAACTCTTCTCTTAAATGTTAAGTCTCTACATTATTTTATTTTTATTTTTTTAAGAGAGTTTTAAACTATGGTTTAGCTAGAATTCAATTTCATATCTCATCTAAGGTGATTAGAAAAGTTTACTGTTTGAAATAGTCAACACCCAAGGCATCAATAAAATTAAGGACATCAACCAGATCAAAAAATATTATCGATTTAAATGTAGGTAAGGAGCCAAACAAGGGCCCAAAAGGGCCCTAGTCCTCCTTGAGTTGCAGGGAAAAAAATTATATGTATATTATGGACCTATTGTCTAATTCTAATTGGACTCAAGAAATATAATACTTTGCCCCTCTCTCCAAAATCCCTTTCTCCCCCAATCAGATAAGCCCAAACAAATCACAACCCAAAAAAGTTAACAAATTATTACAAAATATAACTTAAACAACCCACCATCATCTAAGTTGAAGAGAGAGATGTTGAAATTGACATAATAATAATAATAATAATCTGATCTCTCTCTTTCTCTCTTAAGTGAAGTGTGAATATGTGAGTGTTTATATATATATATATATACATCCATTTTTTAGATTTAGAAGAATGTTGGATTTCATCTTGATAAATAATTGTATTGCAATTGTAGTGGGTCCAAATCTAGTGTGGTTGGCATTTCTACAATGAATTTATTGATTGAAGGAGGCTTTACTGAAGCTAGGTATCACGTGGAAAGCATGAGGAGACTAAGGTTAGAGACAGAGAATTCTTGATAGAATGTCCTCGAGTGAGTTAAAAGAGAATCCTCAGGCTAGTCAAAGAGAGAGAGAGAGCCAACCCCTAAATCAAATGATCTTTCTTCCTTTTATAGAGGAGCGTGGTTGTAGGTGCTTATGAGAATATGTGGTTGTGAGTATTTTTTAAATGGAACCCCCTACAAAAACGCATTAAAATATATATATATATATATATATATTTGTATTTACATTTATTGATATTTTGTTAATACTAAATATACGTTAGTTTAGATTCTCATTAAAAAAATTGGTTCAAATTTGGGCACACCTCAATTGAAATCCCTCACTCTTTGTTTGTTTGGATGAGTTGGGTTGTCCTGTAAAAATTAATTTTTAAAGCCCAAACGAGGAAGCTGAACTGAATAGAGAATATATCTAGGGCATATATTTAGGCCCAGTTCTCAGAAAGAACTTGGTGAAAGCCACTCTAATTGAGTAGTTTAGTTTAGAATGAAAACGGGTAGCCCAATTAGGAACTTTGGTCCGTTTAATGGTATTAGACTATTTAGGTCTTTTTGCCTCTGTCCTTTCCATTCAAATTTCAAACCGAAAGAGTTTTGTTTTTTTGACTGACTCTCTCTGTCCCTACTAGTACTGCGCAAAAATCATCAAAACTTTCTCACTCACCCACTTTACTTTACTTCAACACACACTCTTTAGTTTTTAATTTCTTTGCTTTGCTTTTCATGGTCTCTCTTTCTCTCTCTCAGACTCATTCAAGAAAAAAAAAAGTGTGGGAGAAAGAAAAGCTCATACAAAGAGAGAGAAATGGAGAACGAAGGTAGGGAAAATGAAGTTACAGAGACAGGAATCCCAACGTACGATGGCAAGTATGTACAGTACAACATTCTCGGAAACCTCTTCCAGGTCTCCGCCAACTACGTCCCTCCCATTCAACCCGTTGGTCGCGGCGCTTACGGCATCGTTTGGTACCCTTTCTTTACTATTACCTAATTTTTAGATTCCTCTTTTCTTTTGCTTTTGTTCCTTTTATTGTATATTCATTTTGATTCTATATTTGCCTTTCTTTCTTTTTTTACTTAGTCTTTTATGTGAAAAAAAAAATTTTAATAGATATAATTTGATTCCTTTAGCCCCATCTTGTTTGGATGATCAAATTAAAGCTAAGTCTAGCTCAAATAAATTAAGTTTGCCTTATGCTACCAATTTAATTGGAAAATTTTACTTTTTTAAATCAAGTTTTACCTTAAATTTTGAACACATTGAGTTCTGATCCTACCCAATTGGATAATATAGTTATAAAGCAGAATTTAGGCTTTTTTTTTTTTTTTTTTTTTTTTTTTTAATTTAAAAATTTTAGGTCACTGAACCGCACTAACTTAGATCAGTTTTAATATCTTGATTTGATGATGGTCTAGTGAACCATTCTACTAAATTTTGAGAAGGTCACGCACACACAATGTGTTTGAGTCGTCCTACATTGGGCGTTTGGCGCGATTTTTGTGGCGATGAGTAATGTAGTGTGATTCCAAGGCTTTAACTTAAGAATGTGAAGCATAGCTTATTTGTTTTAGCTTTGAATTTTACTAGTTATAATTGAGGGTGATTTATTATTTTGCAGCTGCGCAAAAAACTCTTTGACCAATGAGGAGGTTGCAATCAAGAAAATTGGAAATGCATTTGACAACAGGATTGATGCGAAGAGGACACTCCGAGAGATCAAACTCCTTTGCCACATGGACCATGAGAATGTAGGCACACGAACTTTTGAGTTGTTAAGGGTTACATATATTTTCTGCTGTTACTTTTTCTTGCAAATTGTATGGTATCATTCATGGCATTTTGGTATGTCTTCATTGTTTAATTTGGTTTTAATGTTTTGCATAACGTAAATGTTCGATAGATGATTCTAAAATTAGCTAAATGGAGTACAGTAGAGAATATGTGCACCCCACCATTTTTGTTATGCTGTGAGTAAGAAATAATCCACTGCTTTCGTGTTTGTGCAGGTAGTCAAAATTAAGGACATCATAAGGCCGCCAGAGAGAGAAAAGTTCAATGATGTTTATATTGTGTATGAATTAATGGATACTGACCTCAATCAGATAATACGCTCTAACCAAGCTTTAACTGATGATCACTGTCAGGTAAGCAGTTTCCTGTTGCCATTACGAACTAGTGGTTATCATAAATAACTAAGGTGCATTTGAACTATCAATGAGTAGATGATTTAATACAGACTGCGGGTCCAATATGACTGATTTAACATATTTAATCCTGGTGAAGGGCTTGCTTCTGATACTTACACGAAAAAGAAGAAGAAAGGGCTTGCTTTTAATGCGTTGTGTGTTAAAAACCAAAATATGTTTTTGTATTGAGTTAATTTTCTTTTTCAATGTGTCATGTTATTCTGAATTCATAATGATAAGTAGAAATGTAGAAGTATAGATCTGATTTTAAAATATTGCAGAATTCCTAACTGTGTTGGTCCCTTTAAATAGAAGATGATTATCCATGGATCAGTAATTTCATGATTGTGAACAAGAAGAAATAAAGCCAATTTACAGATTCTTGCATTAGATCTTCACAAAATTACTTTGCATTTGCCTAGGGGTGATCAGGAAAACATTGATGTAAAAGAGGACGAGTGATGAGAGATTCTAGCATTTGTTTTGAAAGCTCGAAAATGTGTTGAAAACACAAGAGCCGTTTAGATCCCCAAATAAAAATTACAGCTCGATAGATTTTACACTAACTTAATACTAAGTGCGGAATAATGTAAATGCGAGCGGATAAACAAGAAGCTACTCTAATCTATATTTAAAGCAACACAGCAGTAAAAATGAAATGAACAAGAGTAGGGAAGAAGGATGCAAACACAAATAACATTGAGACGTGTTATCGAAGAGGAAACCGAAGAACTCGGCGAAAAATCTCTCCGCCGCCCTCAAAGCGGAAATCGATTCACTAGACAATCAGTTGGGATACATGGGTTAGCAAGAGATCCTTAAAGCCTAATCTACCCGATATACCTAAGCCCTCCAAGCTCGTACTCCAACAAGGCTTCTCGGAACCCTATCTTGTCTAACACTTCGGATCCCACAACAAGCTCCATGTTGCATCTGCCATCTTTGACTTCTTCCAATGCTTCCCAGCAGCACCAAAACGTCACTCAACACTCTCAAAGGATGTGGTAAGTGTTTGGGCTATCAACCTCTCAATGGTATGGAAAATGAAGAGGGAAGAGTTCAGAAAATATCACAAGCAAGTGTATAGAGAAATGTGGGTATGACAATCTCTAATTCACAATGTGTTTGGCTAAGGTTTTCTCTCTGAAGCATTCCTCAATATTTGTGGGTAATAAGGGTATATATAGGATAGGTACAGAAAGTGTGAGTCATTCAGTACAGACTGGCAGAACAGAATGCCTCGCGGGTGTCTCGTGGGAAGGTCTTATCCGCGAGATACTCGCTAGACACAGCTGTCTCCATCTGGTCTGACTCTTCGCATTCCAGCATGTGCAGGGTACATGATTCACTTCGCGGGAAGCTAGGTCGCGACATACCCGCGAGAATTCTTTAGCCTTCAAATGCTTGAGTCTTCACACTCTCTCTCTATCACACAACCCTTACAATGAAATCCTACAACAATACAGGGTATAAAAGATTGAAAACAATTACAATCAAATTTGGCACAGAATAAAGTTAACAAAATACAAAGTTGTAAATAATAATTTTACAATCTCCCCATTTGGCTATTCTGTGACAAAACCCCTAAAACAGACTCTAGACTTAAACGTGAGTTTGGGAACATAGGCAAAATTCACTCACACCTAATTCTAGATTCTGAAACGCTCTTGAACATATGAACAAGTAACTCCTGAAACACAACAACACAATAATATCATTGTATGTAGAAAAACTTGAAATGCATATGGAGCAATAATATCATGATCAAGTAAAATGGAATAAAGCAATAGACCATGGCAAGATCAAACAAGCAATCACTATACAAAAGTGATTACTATGCTCATTCACACAAGGAATGAACATCCGGACATGTAAGGTGATAAGCTCAATTGAAGAGTATTATTTGCAAGTCCAACACTTAACCAATGCATACAAACATATATGCATCTAGGAATAATCCTACTAGGGCACAAGAGTGATATACTAAATTGAAACGCATAGCATTTAACAACAAGTACAAAGGCATAAAGCAAGGCTACAAAGCAAAGGGATTGCATTGCATGGTACAAACCATAAAAGCCTACAAACTGCATAAGTGCATGGAAACAAACCCTTAAAGCTTACATAAGTAACATGGGTACAAACATATGCCACAAAGCATAGAGAATAACACAAAAGAACTACTGAAATATTACTGAAATAACAGCAGAGTATCAAAGCTTTAAACCAAAAGTAGTAAAAACAGTTATACAAACTTAAAAGAAACTGAATTAAACCGTCTAAACCGTCTGTAAACCAATAACCAATGTATCTATGTTTCTAAAACTATGCTCCCCCTAACGCTGTGCAAGCTCTTTTTTAGCTCCCCCTCAAAATTTTCTCCCCCTTTTTGACCGGAATGGCCAAAAGGCTAGAACTGGTCTGACTCTGAGTCTGATCCATAACCGGGAAAAAGCTCCTCTATCTAAGTAGATATGGCTGTGATCTGTCCCTGAATGTATGCAAACTGGTTTGCTGTGTGTTGCACATGGGAATCAAGCACAGTAGCCATCTGATCCATTTTGGCTAGGAGTTGATCAAGTTTGCTTAATCCTTGTGGTGGAGCAGAAGACGATGGATGTGCTGACGTCTCTGGAGCAGAAGTGAACCTATCAATCTCCTCCTCAGTATCTCCTCCCTCATCTTGCTGAACACGAGGTTGAGGGATGGTATGCACACCAGTCTTGGAGCCTCTGATATGAGCTGTGCTCCTAGTCAGTGTATGAGCACCAATGAGATAGTCCCTCTGAACTACCGTAAGACCACTTGGAAGGTTGAGCCTCTCTTTTGCAATAAGGCCTATAATGAGAGTGGGGAAAGGCATGATAGTCCTGGAGTTCTGCTTACTAATACTCTTCTTCAATAAGTGAAAGATGTGCCCACAGATATCAATCTCTTTGTGAGTGAAGAGATTATACAAGAAGAAGGTCCTCGGAGCAGACAATGTAGTTAGGTTGGTCACTGGGTACAGATTGTGAATCATCACATAGGCTAAAGTCCTCATCTCTGGTGAAAATGGTATTGTGTTCATGGCATTTTTAGTTATTATCCCATCAAGTGTCCTCATCATATCTGCAATAGATCCCAATTTATCCTCATATTGGGTAGTGATCAGTTGGGATGGATGACGAACTTCAAGAAAGTCTTGAATGCTCTCTTTAGTAATGACAAACTTTTTCCTTCTCACCCAGCAGTTGATGTGATCATGTTTAACAGTGGCGTTTGAGAAGAATTCTCTGATGATTTCTGACTAGACCACACCACTTGGGGTCAACAACTTGGTCCACGTCCTTTCTTTGAAAATATATGGAATGAAGGTGTCTTCCAGAGATTCCATTTGAACCACCCTTTCCATGATAATTGTTCTGTGCTTATAACAGTTATTGTACTTCATATCAGCTTCAGCAGACATAAAGTGCTCAGAATCAGTTCGTGCTCGCTTTGAGGATGATTTCTTCTTGGCTGCATGCTTGGTGGGAGACATCTGCACAAATTCACAAAGCAGACAGAAATGTGCACAAACACCAAAAACAGAACACACAAAGATAATTAGTTCCATGTTAGAGCAAAAACAAGTGAAATAGTTTAGCACAGAGCATATCCAACTCAAACCAGCATGCTTAAACACACAACACAGGAGAATATAGACACAATGCATGAAAACAAATGACTGTGCATGTGTGTGTGTCTGTGTGCATGTGCTGATGCATGTGTGTGCGTGTGAGATGCATGAGGTGTGCCTAAGTGTGTGCATGGCATGATATTGAGGCACAAAATGGGCAAAGTGTGAAAATCACATAGCCAATGACAAAAACATGATAAACATGGTACAAAATACCTAGACCAATGATTGGAACTAAGATTAGTCCAATTCAAAAACACAAATGTCATTTAGACATTTTGTCAAACATTTAACATGCACAAATGCAAATATAACATGAATAATGCGTGAACAAAGTGAAATCTTGCCTAAATACACGTTAAAATGCCACCCGGGGCCAACACAGATGCACAAACAACAGATGGGACACAGCCCAAACAGATAATTTGAAAAATTTTCACCCAATATAGAAAACCACCCAAAATTTCGAAAATTCCCAATTATTGAAACCCTAAGCAAAAATTCTGCATAATCGAAGCAAAAACTAAAAAGGAATTGTTTAGAAAACATACCTTGAAGAGAAAAATGCAGAAAAGATGCTTGGATTGAAGAGGTTTGAATGAAAAATGATTTTGGGTTGAAAGAGGTTCGAGAGAGGTTGAGCGAGGGAAATGAGAAAGTTTTGAAAAACTGTCACATCTGCACATAAAAAGTGAAAACACGCGTTTTTCGCGGCTTAGAGAGTAGCGATACAGTCGCGAGACAGCCGTGAAAAAGGCCACTGAAGCACAAAACTATCGCGAGAAGCTTCTAGGTCGTGAGACAATTGCGATACAGTCGCGAAACTCTCTGTATGAATTTGGAAAATTTCAGTTTTAGCCAAACATCATTTCACGAGAAGCTGTTGGTCGCAAAACAGTCGCGAAAGTCTCTATGTAAATTTGTAAAAAGTTTATTTCCCTCAAACACTTTTCGCGAGAAGCTTTAAGTCGCGAGCTTCTTGCGAAACAACCCCTGAACCAGATTTTGACCAAAACACACAAAATGCATTTTGACAAAGAAATAAACACATGAAAGTATGAAATCACTCTCAAAAACATATAAAACACTCAAAAATCTTTTTGGGATTGATCAACCAGTCCTTGAGCAAACTCATCACATTTGAACACATACAATCACACAAATGAGATAGGCATTGATTGAATCAAAGACTTGTGTGTTGTGTGTGAGTATCCAATGTGAAATAGTCCTTAGACCAGAGCGAAACTTCAATGATCAATTCAATCGAGTTATACACAATTGATACGAAATCAAGTGGACTATCTCTATTATAGAAATTAGTATATATGACCTCCCACACATTGAGTACATAACTTAGAAGCTTTTCATTTGGCTTCTACATAAAGCATAACAATTGGTTCATTTCATTTTGTTTGGACAAAATATCTCATTTTGAAATAGGTGCTTGAAATTTATGATATTTCAACATTGATGATTAGCCTTTGGCTTTTTGAGCACCAAACAAAACACACTAAAAAGAGTCGCTTTCCCTTTTTTCTAGTTGAATACTAGTGTGTGCGACAGGTTTTTGCAGCTCAATATCTCTTTTCATTTAGAGATTTACATTTGGAGAGCTCTTTTTGCAAAAACATAAAAATAAAGTGGAAAGATATATAGACACAAGTCTATGCAAGTATCAAGACCAACAAAACTATTGACCAATCATTCATGACAAGTTTGAAGATCTATTTACAACAGTCACACATAGTTTTCAAGATTTCTTCCACATAGAAAAGAGTGCATACATAACAAGCCAAGATCGTAAATGCACTATGCCATTAGTACGAAGGTACTAGGCCAAACTCACATGAGATATGCACAAAACAAGTAATCAAACTTTTTGAGATTTTTCAATTTTTATGGGTTTTTGAAATTTTTGAACACACCCAAAACAGAGTAAGAAAAGTAAAATCAACAAAACAGGCACAAGCCTAAACAAGTAAAAGAAAACATGACAAAACTAATAACGATGCATGATATGATGCATGAGAAAATGTCCCTAAACATTGGAAGTGTTAGTGCATGGACATGACCTAATGCTTATGCATGAGTATCGTTTTTCACCCACACATCACGTGCGTTTGGGGTGATATCCTTGACGGATTGGGTACGAGAATTAGGACTTTCAAACCTTCTGGTGAAGCTCTCCAAGCAAGTGGTGAAGGCACCGATCATCTTTATCACGTTCGTCATTCCGGGATCACGGTTTTGGCTTCTTGATTGCTCACCACCCCAAGCTCTATTGTCATTTCTTTTTTCTCGTGATCAAGGAACGCTTGCATTGTTGTTTGCTCTCAGCTTTTGACAATTGGATCTGGTGTGTCCTTGCAATCTGCAATAGTGACACACATAATCCGTCCTAGGGCCTCTTTGTGGTCGTGGACGAGATCTTTCTCTTGCTTCAGTCCTCGCTACAGGTTGGTTTCTGGGCTTATTCCCCATCCGTTGCTCAGCTACATTCTTCTTCTTTACATCCTTAACTTTTTCAGGAATGGGTTCTTCTACAACCGTCTCGTTTGCCTTCACAAACTTCCCTTCTTTGGTGACATTTGCTGATGAGCTACTCCCTCCGGTATATCCCAACCTGGACTTGTCTGAGAAAGGTTTCTGAGATGAAATAACATCTTCTAACTTCCTGGAGGAGACCCTTTCTATCTTGGCATGCGCTTGTTCTACCTCTTGCTCAAGAAATCTGATCTTTAAGTAAGCTTCTGACAGCTTACCATTTAGCTTTTCTATCTCGCATTTAGCCTCCTTATGTCTGACCAAGAGACTCCGGTAATCTTCCTTTGCTTTCTTCATTTTTCTGACAGCAGCCTTAGCTACCCTTGTATACTCTTCCGACTTCTCAAGGAGTAATGAGTAGTTTTCTTGAAGATTAGCTGTATTCTCTTCCTCTTCAGCATCTGATTCTTCCACAATTCCAATAGACTCTGAATCAGAATGCTCACCAAGCTCCTTCACAAGTGCACCCAAGTCATCCGAGGAATCCACATGAGCAATGGTCATGAAGGCGGAGTAGTTTCCCTCTCCGTCACAGCTCTCTTCCGAGTCAGAATCAGAAAAGTCTGAATCATTGAGCGTTGTGGCATAAGCCTTGCCTTTTCCCCTCAGAAAATTTGGACACTCCTTTAGATGTCTATGGCCATTGCACTCATAGCACACAATGTCTGAAGGAGATTGAGAATCCTTCCCTTCTTTCCTCTTAAACTCTTTCCTATCACCTCTTAAAGATGAAAACTTCCCTCTGTTGAATGGTTTCCCACTGTTCTTCATCTTCAGAAATTTGCGGAAGTTCTTTGTAAGAAATATTACTTCCTTCTCCACTCCATCTTCTTCGGAGGAATCATTTGTTCTTTCGGTGATGGTTTTAAGAGCAAGTGATTTACTCGTCTTATGGGAAGGCAGTCCCAGCTTATACGTTTGGAGAGACCCTATCAACTCTTGGATTTTGATCTCATCCAAGTCTTTGCTTTCTTCTATGGCTGTAACCTTTGCTCTAAAACTTTCAGGCAAGGACCTCAATATTTTTCTCACCACCTTAGTATCTTCAATTTTCTCCCCAAGATTGAGTTTAGCAATTACAATTTTATTGAGCTTCTCATAGAATGAATCAAATGGTTCATCATCACCCATCTTGAGCTCTTCAAATTTGGTGGTAAGCATCTGAAGTTTTGTGTCCTTGACTTTCTTTGTACCCTCATAGGTAGTCTCCAAAATCTCCCAAGCTTCCTTGGCTACTGTCATATGAAAGATTTTGTGGAATTCATCAGGGGACATACCACAAAAGATATCATTTGAAGCTTTACTATTAGCATTGGCTGCCGCGAGAGCTGCCTTATCCCAAGTGGATTTGGCTGCCTCCGGCTTAGTCCAGCCTATTTCAACCGCATCCCATTCGGTATCATCTATAGAGTATAGAAATGCTCTCATCCTAACTTTCCAGAAAGTATAATTGTTACCATAAAAAAATTGTGAAACATTTAGGGATTGAGACCTATCTATCTCAAAAGGGTCACGGATCACACTCAGGTATTTAAACCACAGCAAGTGTACCCGCTCTGATACCAATTGAAAGCTCGAAAATGTGTTGAAAACACAAGAGCTGTTTAGACCTCCAAATAAAAATTACGGCTCGATAGATTTTACACTAACTTAATACTAAGTGCAGAATAGTGTAAATGCGAGCGGATAAACAAGAAGCTACTCTAATCCATATTTAAAGCAACACAGCAGTAAAAATGAAATGAACAAGAGTAGGGAAGAATGATGCAAACATAGATAACACCGAGACGTGTTATTGAAGAGAAAACCGAAGAACTCGGCGAAAAACCTCTCCGCCGCCTTCCAAGCGAAAATCGATCCACTAGACAATCAGTTGGGATACATGGGTTAGCAAGAGACCCTCCAAGCCTAATCTACCTGATGTATCTAAGCCCTCCAAGCTCTTACTCCAATAAGGCTCTTCGGAACCCTGTCTTGTCTAGCACTCCGGATCCCGCAACAAATTCCATGTTGCATCTGTCATCCTTGGCTTCTTCCAATGCTTTCCAGCAGCACCAAAACGTCACTCAACACTCTCAAAGGATGTGGTAAATGTTTGGGCTATCAACCTCTCAATGGTATGGAAAATGGAGAGGGAAGAGTTGAGGAAATACCACAAGTAAGTGTATAGAGAAATGTGGGTATGACAATCTCTAATTCTCAATGTGTTTGGCTAGGGTTTTCTCTCTGAAGTATTCCTCAACATTTGTGGGTAATAAGGGTATATATAGGATCGGTACAGAAAGTGTGAGTCATTCAGTACAGGCTGGCAGAACAGAATGCCTCGCAGGTGTCTCGCGGGAAGGCCTTACCCGCGAGATACTCGCGAGACACAACTGTCTCCACCTGGCCTGATTCTTCGCATTCCAGCATGTGCAGGGCACAGGGTAAAAAAAGATTGAAAACAATTACAATGAAATTTGGCACGGAATAAAAGCCAACAAAATACAAAGTTGTAAATAATAACTTTACATGTTTAACTCTGTCTCTCACTCACCCACCCACAAATCACACTTGGAGAGAGTGTGCGTGTGGGGAGGTGCCGGGATGAACTGCCTCAGAGTAAAAGAATACTTCAAAGATGGCCTCAGCTTATTTTTAACCCTAGGGTGATCTAAAGAAGCCTAACATCTTCGACCTCATTTATGCTCTGTGCAATTGTCCTGTAACCCAAAAAAAAAAATTGGCTGGTTGATAATATGCTTTGTTCCTCTTTCTTTTTTTCTTTTTTTTCCCCTCTAAACTAACATTGTCATTGTATCATTTTAAACATATAGCAATTATTTTGTGATACCAATATACATAAGCTCAAATATCTAGTGTGAACTTGCTATATCTAGTAAACTTGAAATATAAATGTAAATGATATGGTTTAACAAGCTGCTTCTTGAAATGCATTGGCAGTACTTTCTATATCAATTGCTAAGGGGATTGAAGTACGTACACTCTGCAAATGTTTTGCACCGAGATTTGAAGCCAAGTAACCTGCTTCTTGATGCAAATTGTGACCTTAAGATTTGTGACTTTGGGCTTGCGAGAACCACCTCAGAGACGGATTTCATGACAGAATATGTTGTAACTCGATGGTATCGAGCCCCTGAATTGCTACTCAACTGTTCAGAATACACTGCAGCCATTGATATTTGGTCAGTTGGTTGCATTTTCCTTGAGATTATCAGAAGGGAGCCATTATTTCCTGGTAAAGACTATGTTCAGCAGTTAATGCTAATAACTGAGGTACTTGTGCTTTCCCTTTAATCCTCTTTCTATCTTTGAATTCAATAGAGACGATATGCATGAATAATACGTAGATATATTGTGGGCACTGCTGTACTGCTTACAAGTAATGATAGGATAAGTTGCATAACTTCCTTGGTTAACTATCAATCTAATTGTTTTATCGATTGTCTTTTTTCCTTTTTTTTTACTTATTTCTTTTTATGATTCTTTAAGCAGCTATTAGGTTCACCAGATGATTCAGATCTTGGATTTTTAAGGAGTGATAATGCTCGAAAGTATGTCAAGCAGCTTCCACATTTCCCAAAGCAACCCTTTGCAATGAAATTCCCACATGTGTCCCCAGTGGCAATTGATCTTGCAGAGAAAATGCTAGTGTTTGATCCATGCAAACGCATAACTGGTATTCTTCCAAACTTTACTTAAATAAATTACCATTTCATTTATATTTTTTCTGACTCATTTTTCTAAGAGAATCTTTTCTTCTTCTTACTGATACACCCAAAGTTGAGGAGGCACTGAATCACCCATACCTATCTGGTCTTCATGAGATAAATGAGGAGCCCACTTGCCCATCTCCTTTCGTCTTTGATTTTGAACATGCATCCTTGAATGAGGAAGATATAAAGGAGCTTATATGGAGGGAGTCTCTGAATTTTAACCCTCTTTAGATGCTGGAATAAGCTCACCAGTACTGTCCTCGTTTCCCCTGTTTGGGTCGATGAAAGTCCTTATTAAAAGATTGAGATTTTTGTTTAGAGAGTATATGTATCATATACTATATCAGGGAGGGAGATAGGTTCTCCCTGTCTTGAGATGGTGGATTGGCAATTTGTAAACACCACCCCCACACCACCCCCCCCCCCCCCCCCCCCCCTCTCTTCTTTCTTCCTCTCTCAGTCAATGAATGGCAAGTTTGTTCATGAGTGTGGTATTTGGAAGTTAACTGGATTCATTTGGAGAATCCAGTACCCATTGAGGGTTGGTATGCATAAAAGAAGGCTATGTTCTCTAAGCCTCATCCTTTTATGCCTGTGATTTGTACATTGTAAATCTTATTTTACCCATAGAAAGGAATCATAAAAAGTTAAAATAGGTACAAGGGGTTCTAGAGTTTTGCACCTTTTATGAGATTCTCTATATTTTTGCAGTTTCCATAAGTTTCTTTTGACATTGGTCAAGGGGTTCTAGAGTTGCCTAAAAATGACATTTGATAGGATAAGATTCCAAATATTATAACGTCTTGTGCTTCAATTTATGAAATTTATTGGCTTATTAATTATTATTTTTAAAAGTAAATTGAATTTTCCCACCATAAGGGGAAAGCAGTATGGTAACAAAGGATTTTTATTTGTTTCAAAATAAAATATCTTTTGATGTAAAATATTTTTATTTTACAATGTTTGGTAGCGTAATTGAATATATTGCAGAAATCATTTTTAATATTTGTTTCCCAGTAATAAAAAAAGTTTCTTATTACTCAATCCACCAGATACAAGCATACTTGCACAAACCACCAAAATTCCAAATTCGTACGAAAAAAAAAATGGCTACCAAAGCCACCCAAATTCGAAAATCCAACCAAACCTCCAATCACCACAAACACCAACCTCATCCCAAGTCGATATCCAGCATAGATGCAACCAAAAAAAGAAGAATAAGAAGAAGAAAACTTAACCCACACCGTAGCAAATGCACACAACCCAACTGTCAGTAACAAACAACCACCATAACCACAACCTGACCTTCGACCAGTACCCACAAGCCCCAGAGAGAACTCACATCTTCGTGTCTCAAATCGACCATAACAAGCCTCTCATCGCTGCCGACTAAAATAACAACAGTCGCCGCAAGAGAGAAGAATAGGGGATGGCCAACGGTAACCCTTAAGGTGAGGGGACAAGAGGGTGATTTGGTAGATGTTGGGTTTTTGGGTTTGATCAGGATTCGTAATGGTTGGTTGGGTGTTTAATGGCTTTTGGACTATGAGTGTGGCTTTTGGACTGATAGTGTCGAGCGAGAGAGAGTTGAGCTTATGGTAAAATGTTTTACCGAATTTTTTAGCGTAAAACATTTTACATCTTTTAGGTTTAAGTTTTACAGTTGACTAAAAATGTTTTATAATTGACCAACCATTTTACAACACAACAAATATTGTAAAATGAGATAACATTTTATGGAAAATATTTTACTTCAAAAAAAAAAGGGAGCATTACTCTCTTGCAGTTTGGTTGAGATCAACATCCTAAATTTAAATACTGGAAGACACGGTTCTTGAAACAGCCTTTGATGAATTTAATTGGGATTTTGATGGAGTTAAAATTAAGTTATGATTGAAACAGCCTTTGATTAATGTAATTGGGATTTTGATGGAGTTGAAATTAAGTTATGATTGAACTCACATGAGGAAGTGCTTGCAATCCCTCGTCTCCCATTTCTCTGTTTTCCTATAGGCTCCCAAGAATTTGATAGGTATTGTTAATTGTTATGGGTTCTCCAAATCGTGTTCTTACATAAACAGATAAACTGGTCATCCCTTATCAATTTTTTTCCCTTTCTATATCTTCTTCCATGTTGAAATAAAATTATTTGGTTCTAATTTTTTATATTTCCAAAAATAATGATTTAAGGTATTAAAAAATGATTGAACAAACAAATTAAGAACATAAAAATTTAAAATTTAAAAATTTCCATCAGATTCTATGCCAAACTATCAACCTTACATGCCCACAATTAAAGGTTTTCTTCTCCAAAAAAAAAAAAAGTGGCACCTTTAAGTTTTAAGAAGAACGAGACCAAGCAGCCCGGCAAAACTCCGCATTCTTTCAACATGAGGGCTTGCAAGTGCAACTGATACAGTTAAGACTTACCTCTAAGTAAGCTCAACTTGACATCAGGAGGGACGTCTAGTGGGAAAAGCAAATTTAACCATGTAGGTCCATCCAATCACCAAAATAATCCACACATTGACAATGATTGTTGATGAAGATGGTTAACAAAATTAAAGAGTTGGAGTCAGATTAGATCTACCTTTGAACGTCTCGCCAGTAACCAGAAGGTGGAATTTGTTATTCAAGAATTTAAAATTTTCAAAGAGAAGGAAAAAAAAAAAAAAGTCAAAGAAGTCCAAGAGATAGACGTTGAGAATAGTTTCTTTCTTATTTTGTTGGATTAGCTGATTACTTTTGGTGAAATTCCTGGTATGTTAATTATTTTTTGGATATATTGATACTTTATATATGTACCCTCTTTATATTTATCTTATGAATCTATGTATGTATTGATGCATGGCTGTGAGTATGAATTGTGTATTGTGTATAACTGTATATACATGCATATGTAAAAATCTGTCTGGGTGTTGAGCAAGGTTTTCAGACCCGAACCGTTCATTGAACCGTAAAAGGGAGAGGTTCAAGGTTTTTGAGGTCGAACCGAGGTTAAACCGGGATCGAACCGTGATGACGTCATAATTAATTTAATAATTAATTAAAGCCTAAATATAGATATTAAATTTATAAAACTAGTAAAATTGACTAATATATCTATATGTGAGGGAAATTTAATGATTTTCAAGCATATATTTAATAATTAAATAAGAAAGTTAATAAAATAAAATAATAACCATGAAAACATTAAAATTTATGATTAATTTTTGAAGTAAAGTTGAATATCTTTGAAGGATTTTAATTATAATATTTTTTTTTATCCCTTGTAAGAAATGGATAATTTAATTAAGTAGAATAAAATTGTGTTAATTTGTTTTTATAAAAAAAAAAAAAAAAAAATTGCTAAGGGGTTGGACCTCACGGTTCTTGCGGTCCAACCCCGGTTTTAGGGGTTCACGGAATTGTCATATATGCCCGGTTTTTGAAGCTTAAAAAACCGATTTCCATCCTGGTTCACGGTTTTCACGGTCCGACCTCCCGGTCCGGTCCGGTTCAGAGAACTATGGTGTTGAGCACTTTGAAAATAAGTTTGAATTTAGGCTTCCAATAATTGGGCTTCATGGCAAAAGAATCATATATTGAACGTTTATATTTTCTTTTGATATTTGAATGGAGAAACAATGTTTAGAATTTTGGCTATAAACTTTTAGAATAATTTTATTGAGAAATCATAATTTTTTTTAGGGAGATGAAATAATAAATTAATAATATAAATTGTGTATAAAGTATTGCTATTAAAGGCCTTAGGCAATCACATAACATATTTCTCTGAAAAAATTCCTAAATTTAATAATTAAAAACCTAAAGCAAAGGTTTTTATATGCCAATATATATATATATATATATATATAATTCTTTTCTAACTTATCAATTATCTTATAATGACATTTGTAGCACACACATATAATATTGGTGAAACTAAACTATTGGTTGTAGTTAGTCCCTCAAGTTTTAAGTGAGCACTATTATTCTTATGTTTTAAAATTTGTAAATTATTGTTAGTGTTGTTATTTATGTGGCTAACGAAAAAATAACGTAATAAGTGAGTTTTTTTAAAAAAAAATTTTGTGCCAAGTGAGTTCATTCAATGTAGAAAACGAGGAGTCCAATATAAATTAACCATAAAAAAATTTAATCATATATCTAACTCTGTATATAAAATTATAGGAAAAAAGAGTTTGAATAATTTTATATTTATGATCCATTTTTTATTTAACTAAAAATAATTCAAATTTATAAGTTATTTATGAAATATACCATGACTATGTACGGTCTACTACTAACTAGGTGATATATATATATATATGTATATAATGGGTTCTAGTAGCTCGACTTGTAAAGTCTCTGATGGTTGTATAAGAAATCTGAGGTTCAATCTTCGCCTTTACCAAAAACTGATTAGTGTCTTGGTCTGATGATAAAGAGCTATCATCAGGAGCAGACGCCATAGGTTGAAACTCTCTCCAAAAAAAAAAAGGTTATATATATATATATATATGTTTTTTTTCTTTTGTTAGCTTTCCATAAAAATTAAAAAATTTAGATTTTTGCTATTATTTTTTTCTCTAAACTAATGAGCATATTTTTTATACCGTTTCTATTCAGATATTTTGAATGTGAAAATCTTGAACCTAAAAAATTTTAATTTGGCTGAACAATCTTATACACCTATCTCCATTCAATTTAGGAGATACTATTGGACCAATTTAATCTTTTTATTTTATGTTGTATTTAGTAGAATTTCACATACAATGATTGTGAATTGATATTGTATATGTAGTATCCAATAGTGATTTTCATAATTTTATATATATATATATATATATATAAAATAGCAATGTAATGAGAGACTTGACGTAGCTAATATCATGAAATTTGCAAGGAAAAACCATTTTAGTACCTCTAAATGTCTTGGTTAAACTAATGTCCTATATGTTTAATAACCCAAGCTAACATCTATAGCACCACTTCAATTTATCATTCCCATGTATAAGCACGGGTAACATGCTAGTATATATTAAAAGCCAAACTCAAAGAAAATCTAATTAGATTTCAATTGGATTCTCAATTTTGTGTCATGTGTTCCATCTAATTTTTAATCTTTGTGGCAAATGAATTATGGAATGTAAAAATCGGAAAGTCCAAATCCAATTAGATTCTAAATTAGATTTCAATTTAAGTCCAATTTTGCACCACATGCCCATCTAATTTTTATGACAAACTAGATGATGTCCCACACGATGCGCGGACTACTTTACAATTTCATTTAAAATCATTTTTATGTATTTAAGACCTACATATAATACTATTTTGTTGTATAATATTTATGTTTTCCCATAATATTGTTGAATACTTTGAAACTTGATTTTCTTAATTCATCTTTTATTAAAAAAAAAATTGTATAACACTAATAGATTATAATATTTACCGTTAAAAGTATAATTTATTTTTTAAACTAATTAAATGATTTTGAAACCTATAAATAAGAATTAAAAGCATAAAATACTTTTATATCCTAAAATTACATAAATTTAAGCAATCTCCCAAACACTTCCTCAATCACTCTATTCTCACAACCAAATATGGAGATCTCAATCACAAACACTAAATTCATTATCTCAATGAAATTAAGAAAAATTATTTATAAGTATAAACATAAAGAGAACGTAAATAAAAATCATTTATAAGTATAAATATATCCATTTATCAAAATTTAATTGTCTTTAGTTGGGTTTCTGTATCCTTTAAAAAAAGAGAACGTGAGATAATGAATAAAATTATTTATAAGTGTAAACATAAAGAGAATGTGAATAAAAATCATTTATAAGTATAAACATATCCATTTATCAAAATTTAATTGTCTTTAGTTGAGTTTCTGTATCCTTTAAAAAAAGCAAATAATATTTTGAAATCATCATTGTGGGTGTAAAAGCCTAACGTCATGTATTAGGCCTAGGGCCCAATTCGAATACCACTATGCATCCGAAAAGAACAAAGGGGTTAGGAAGGAGTCCTGGTGGAAGAAATGTACTTGAAAATGAGTGAGAAGAGCAGTCTGAAGAGAACCCTATTGGTCCGAAGAGGTCATTCTCCTCGGATCCCAAAGGAACTTGATCAAACAAATATACTGAAGGTCTGAATGATCTTCACAATTGCTTCCACGACGAGGACAAGTTTTGGGTGTGCCTAGAGATGATAAGAATAGAGAAATATCTAAAAGGAAAGCTGCTACCACCGCATTGAATGCACTGCAGCAACTTTTCTAACCGCATTTATGTTAAGAAGACCCCTGAACAGTGCAATCTCAGCTACCACCCCTCACGGAGAACTAAAGCAGATATCTAATATGACATGTACTCAAGTGAAGACTTAGATGAAGAACAGGTGGACGGTGATGATGAAGGAAAAAAAGAATATATAAATGTAATAGGCCTCTGAGAGAGAGGGGGAACAAAAGGGTAGAGAAAAAATCTGTGAAAGAACTCTAAGAATTGTATTCACTTTTTAATCAAGAACAATCCTCTTCGGACTTGAGTTGATTTTAACTTTTAAACGTGTTCTTATGTTAATTAACCGTTACTAGATTCACAACCAGCCTAGCTTTTTCACCCACTCTTTATAAATTTATTGTTCTGGGTTCGTTGAGCTCATAATCCTGATCTTTTGGGCTTGGGCCACGAAATTTGGACCCTACAATCATTGATTTTTATTTTTATCACTGTGGCTCATATTGCACAAAATAGCAGTAAAAATAAAAAAGCGTATAAAGAAACCTACAAATTATGAATTTTAACCCAAAAAAAAAAAAAAAAACTAACCTACAAATTATGAGTTCTAACACACGAAAAAAAAAAAAACTAATTTCATAATTAATCAATTAGAATATTTCATTTTCTTTTTCTTTAGTTCTAAAAAAATACATTTATGACTTTTCCAAACCAAAATCCCAAACACCCAAAGACTTAAAGCGAATCATAACCTTCACAAAATCCACAACGTTCGATTTCAACATCAAAATCGTAAGCTAACATTACTGAATAAAAAACACAAGCCCCTTTCCTTTGTCATAGAATCATAGCCTACTCATAGGGGTTAGGATCAAATGGTACTATAATGTTGGAGTAATGTAAATGTCGTTGAAAGGTTGAAGGTAAATAATATCATTTTTGGTCTAAGAGTATTTGAGATGAGATGATATAAAGGGCTATGGGCATGTATATATAAAAGAGTAGAAGTGAAAAGAGTGAATGGAAATGCAAAGAGTTTTTGTGTGTAAGAGAGATGAAAAGTTTTGAATCATTGAATCAAATGAAACAAATAGTAGTCTTAAAACAATGAATTAAAAATGTAACAAAAAGTTGTCTTAAAACATTGAATCAAAGGAAATAAAGAGTCTCTATTTTTAAATTTGTTCTTATCGCTGAATTAAGTGGCTTAAGAATATTTCAATTCTCTTCATAGAGTGTGCCACATGGGAGAACCTCATGCTCTTCCACATAAGGTCTCCGCTTTTATATATATATATATATATATATATACACATATTGATGACTTATTGTATGCAAAACTGAAGAGTTTAAATCTAATTAAATTATAAATTTTAGAAACCATTAAATATTTTTAGAAATGTATGATTTAAAAAATGTGTAAGTTAATACAATGTATAATTTGAATCTTTTCTAAAAAATATATATAATTTGAACAATGTAATTGTAATTGTTTTTAATTATATCTATGCATATGCACGAAATTATACACTAATTAAGATTAATGATGCAGAAAGAAGTAATTGTGGTTTGAATAAATTCCCCCACACACCAACCCCCCCCCCCCCCCCCCCCCCCGCCCCCCAAAAAAAAGCAGATACAATATAACAACCAAGCTATGTGACAATATAAATCAAATTAACCAATGAGAAAAAATGAATTAATACACAAATAAAAAGCCTCCTTTACCAGTAAGCTATATTTGTACTTCTTAACAAAAAAAAAGGGGGGGGGGGGGGGGGGGGGGGGGGAAGATGAAGAAGATCATGGATTAGAGAAATAGATAGAAAAAAGTGAGTAGTTGAGGAAGATTGGAAAGGTATCACCAGATATCTTCAATAGTGTTGAAACTGTAGATCTTGTGGTGAGAGGTGCCCCACACAACACCTTGCTTTGGTTTCGATTGATTGTCGAACTAGAACGACCACTTGCTCTCTAACCTTTGCGATTCTTTTGTCACTACCATAGGCACTGCCTTCATCTCTGTCGCCACCGCTGTAGTACCACTGCCTTGAATATTTATTTATTTTTAATGGAAAACTAGTTACCAGTTAAGCAGGTAATATATAAAAGCAAGAACACACAAACAAAGAAACAACTAAGTCTTTTCTTTATCGCATTCTTCTCTCTCAAACTGAAAACCTAGCGGGTGTTCTTCTTCTTCTTTCACTTCAAAACACTAAATGTGAGTAAAAAGTAAGGGAACCACTGAATGTGACAAAAGTACGATCATATGTGATGTTGGTACTGCTCAATGTGGCAATGTGACCATCAAATGTGAGAAAAATGAATTGAACCATAAAATGTGACAAAAGAATGGTCATATGTGATTTTAGCATTGCGTAATGTGACGATGAAACCGTTAAATATAAGTAAAAATAATAATAATAATCACTAATATATAACAAAAGTACGATTATATGTGATGTTGGTATCTCTTAATGTGACGATGGAACTGTTAAATGTGAGTAAAAAATAGGGAATCACCAAATGTGACAAAAGTACGGTTAGTTGTAATGTTAGTACTGCTTAATGTGACGACTGAATTGTTAAATGTGAAAAAAAGAAAGAGTCACTAAATGTAACAAAAATACGATTACATGTGATGTTGGTATTGCCCAATGTGACAATGAAACCGCCAAATGTGAGTAAGAAATACGAAACCACTGAATGTGATAAAAGTGCGGCTACATGTAATGTTGGTACTACTTAATATAACAAATAAACTATCAAATGTGATATTTTAGTAACTTGACAGAGCAAATTGACCACTTGAGATACCGTATCGAAAAAAAAAAAATGGTACAATAGAATTACCCTATATTTAGGATTTATTTGGGATCCGCTTATCTATATATATATATAAAATCGAAACTTTTGAAACTCTCACAATTTTTCACATCATCACTATTTTCTTTTTCTTTTTATTTTAGATTCTTTTTATTTTAGGTTTTATATCTTATATAGAATCCATCAGAAAAACAATAGACAAAAGTTTGAATTTTTATTAATATCAATAATATTGAAAAACGTATACAAACTTGGAAACCTATTTAAGGGCTCCATAAAACTTGATGGACAAGAAAATATATTATAAAATAAGTCCTAATTAATACCTAACCATAATAGGAACCAAATTTGACCTAAAAAAACGTTAAAAGAACCTAAAAATAAGGAAATAAATCACCTAGACCTAAAATAACGTTTTTTGCATAAAAATACCAAAATAATAATATCCAAAAAAAAACTTTAGGATTAAGAAAAAAAAAAAAAGACTCCTGGTAGGACTCTCTCTTCTCTCCTTAAAACCCTAGCAATTACCATCTCAAAACCCTAAACTCAACTTCACTTTAAAATTAAAAAAATAAGAAGGAGAGAGACTCATGTAAAAAAAAAGAAAAATGTAGGTTTTGTCTTTTTTATTTGATTTCATATGTGCCTAAAATTTTCATTCTATCTTATTATTTTATTATGTTTAGAATTGATTTTCTTCTAAGTATTTGGGTTAATCTCTATATTTTGATAGTGTTTTTATGGGTTTGGTTTTTGGGTTGAAATTCTAATAATTATTTTATATTGTATATGGCAGATGAAACATCTCTATTTTTTGGAGAAAAATCAAAACTGCAACCTATGTCTTCCAACCCAAAGTGTGGTAAATTTTTATATGTTCTTGCTTTATTGAGAATTTTTATTTGGGTTCATGTGATTTTTTGTTTTTTTATTAAAGTTTTGATTTTTGGTTGATTAATTATTTGTTTGGATTAATTTCAATTAATTATTTGTTTGGATTCAACATAAAAGATAATGGAATTAGGTGTTATAAATTTAATAATATTTCATGTTTTGAATTGTTTATATTATTTAGACTCCTGGTAGGACTCTCTCTTCTCTCCTTAAAACCCTAGCAATTACCATCTCAAAACCCTAAACTTAACTTCACTTTAAAATTAAAAAAATAAGAAGGAGAGAGACTCAACTAAAAAAAAAAAAAAAAAACGTAGGTTTTGTCTTTTTTATTTGCTTTCATATGTGCCTGAAATTTTCATTCTATCTTATTGTTTTGTTATGTTTAGAATTTATTTTCTTCTAAGTGTTTGGGTTAATTTCTATATTTTGATAGTGTTTTTGTGGGTTTGGTTTTTGGGTTGAAATTTCTAATAATTATTTTATATTGTATATGGTAGATGAAGCATCTCTATTTTTTGGAGAAAAATCAAAGTTGCAACCTATGTCTTCCAACCCAAGGTGTGGTAAATTTTTATTTGGTATATTATATATGAATTTTTTGAATTTGAAGGGTTTTGTTTGGTTTTGAAGTAGAATTTGGGGATTCTATAAAATTTGGAAGGTTTAAGTTTTTGGGTTTTTGGCATTTGCGTCTTAGTAGGTTGATCTTAATTCTTTACCTTATAGGTTTTTTCTTTATTAAGAATTTTTATTTTGGGTTCATGTGATTTTTTGTTTTCTTAATTAAAGTTTTGATTTTTGGTTGATTAATTATTTGTTTGGATTAATTTCAATTAATTATTTGTTTGGATTCAACGTAAAAGATAATGGAATTATATGTTATAAATTTGATAATGTTCCATGTTTTGAATTGTTTATATTGTTATTAATACGACTAAATAAGATTTGTTTTTATTTTTGTAGTTTATATCAGTTTTGAGTATGTGTATATATATAACTTTTGGGAATTTTGCTTTATTAATTTAAGAATTGTAAATTACTTTGTAGGTTTCAGTAACTATGCACCTGCAGTGAGACATTGACAATATAAGTATATATATATGGTATTAACATTTTATAAAAATCTTTCTTACAACCCAATAACATTCTACGTTAGACAACACTTCTAAACTATAGAAAAGCATAGAAATTAAATATTTATTCCCATTGTATTTTATTTAATTATGACAGATCCATTTTTTTTTTAAACGCTAACTAGCAAAATGTCTATAATATGCATATTATTAACCAAATTTTCTATTTCTAAATTTCTTAGATTTTATTATATCAATCTTTTTTTCTTTTAAATTCTTGGTGGACAAATCAGTCTCTCATTAATTCTTTTACCTTAACGTGATGTTAATTAATTGTCCTACGGGATAGTTAAATAAAAGGACAATTAACCAACATCACGTTAAGGTAAAAGAATTAGTGAGAGACTGATTTGTCCACCAAGAATTTAAAAGAAAAAAAGATTGATATAATAAAATCTAAGAAATTTGGAAATAGAAAATTGGGTTAATAATATGCATATTATAGACATTTTGCTAGTTTTGTTAAAATTGAAAACTTTTTGCTGAAAATGTTGTAGGTAAAGGTAAAAATTAGCTGAAATAGTATAATAAGACCTATAAATAGTTTCAAAAAGTACAACAGAACTCATAAATTGTAGTAAAAATAAATTTAATAGTAAAATAAATTGACAAAAATAAAATTTGCGGAACAACCCTTAAAGTTTAGTTAGTTTTTACGCGTATATTACGCGAAACATTCGCGAGCGTACGTGACAAACAAAATGACTTCCGTTTAACGTTTTCATTCCAAAGGTACGGTAAATAACGCGTTTTATTGGAATGAGGAGTTTAATTGCCGTGATATACGGCCTACGTAAGAAACGTACACTGAAACACTAACATAAAAAAGACGGAGTAATTACAAAACTAAAGGATAAAAGCTGTAAAGGTTAGTGATAAAGTGAAAATTACTTCCCCGGACTCATGTCAATCCATTAATAGATTGAATAGACTAATATATGAATATATCTGATAAACTGATAAGTTATAACACTGATTGATAACAATAAAGCTGCCAAAACCTAAGGTGTACGTGTAGGTAATTAGGTATAGGCTATAGCCTATTATACTCAATTTTGAAGGTTATACGCAAAAAGCTATCCTCCATTCTACTGTACTAGGAGAATTTCAATTGAGCCTTTAAGGCTGTCTGTGCATCCAGCCACCCAACACCACTGTTACTGTAAGTGCAATCTATATTTTATGCTTAATTATTATTAGTTTTAAATCTCTTTCATCCATTATACCATTGTACTTGGATCTTCCTTATTATAATATAGTTATGATTTAATTTTACATTCTATTGAATCAATTATACATATATTTATTTATTTATTTATTATACAATATAAATATTTGTAATCTGCTAGCAACTAGTAAGTGGTCAATGTCTCGGCAAAAAAAGTAAGCTATCAAATGATTGAATAGTATGTCTCAAAAAAAAAAAAATGATTGAATAGTAAAAGCCTAAGAGAAATCAAAATTTGATATATTTAATTCTAACCATATTATATTCATTATGTATTTATTATAGGAAAAAGAAATATGGTTAGAAAGAAATATCACTTTTGGGAGTATGTTGAGGAGTTAGATGGTCGTTTTAAGTGTAATTTCTGTGAACGAGATTTTGCTGGAGGTGCTCCAAGAATTAAATCACACTTAGCAAATAAAATAAAATACTTGACAAATATTTCCGTATTTTTTGTAGCGTTTTTTTAAAATATAAACGTATTATACACGTAATATACACGTACCGTTATTTATCCGTTCTCGTATTTTTCTGCCGAATTTTTGAAACGTATTTTTCTTAAAATGACCGAAGTATACACGTCCGTATATTTTCTGTATCATACACGTACCGTATTTTACTCACTATCTTAAACCTAACAAATTATATTATTTATCTAATATAGCGAATCACACGCGTGATCTGGACGTGGTCCGTGTGAAAAGAAGCCCATTTTCATTTTGCCAATTTGCCTACTCCCTCCAAGTGAAGTCCATGGTGTTGTTGGGGAGTTTGTCTGTTAAAAGAAAAAGAAATTCCAGAGCTGAATTCCTCTTTTTCTATCTATAGTCTGAAAATCTCATTGATCAACTAAAACATGAGCTTTGGATTTGGAATCCTCAGAAGGGCTTCACATTCACAGCGCCCAAACAGTAACAAAAAGCAATCATTGCCCTCACTCTTCTTCTCCATATTTCCATGCTCTTTCTCTCAGCTTCACTCGCAAACTCCACTGTCAGTAACCTCTCTCTCTCTCTCTCTTTATTTTGATGCTTGGTTTGTAACTGTGCGTTAGTGATGATTGAACAATTAACACTAGGCCTTCATTTGGTATTGCGTTCGACATTGACGGCGTCGTTTTGCGCGACCACACTCCCATTGGAGGCTCTCCTCAAGCTCTCAGAAAGTTATACGATCACAACTCTGGTACGCTTCTTTTTTTTTTTTGTGGGTGCCCATTGATTTTGTTTAAAGCATTGTTGTGTGGTTTAAATTGATTTCGTCAATTTATGTAGTAACTGAGACATTCATGTCCTTCTTCTATGGAGAATTCACACACACACACACACAATTTGGTCTAAGTTGGATTTACGTCCCTCAATTTTCAAAAAGTTGCAATTTTCACCTTGAAATATTAAAAGGGTATCAGTTTTCTCCTTTAAAAATGCTAAATTTACTGTAAAAATGCTAAATTTACTGCCTATTTTACTTCAAAAGGCTTACAAAGTAACAAAATGAGGTTTGGCATTGAATGTGATTGGTCAATAACATAATAAATAACTTGAAAATGTTAAATCTACTATCAATTTCACTACAAAAGGCTTACAAACTAATGTGACAATAAATGTTATTGATATAACATCAACAACATGGTAAAAAAATTTATGAATTACTAACAAAATGAGGTTTGGCAATGAATGTGATTGGCCAACAACATAACAAATAGCTTGAAAATGTTAAATCTACTATCAATTTCACTACAAAAGGCTTACAAACTAATGTGACACTAAATGTTATCGGTGTAAAAAAAGATCAACAACTTGGTAAACAAATTTATGAATTACTTTCTTGTTTTGAGTTCTAAAGTTGGCATATTAGTTTCTAAGGTTTATGAATTAAAATTTGTATTAGCTGTAGCATCACTCTAAATAAATTTCTGAGTTACATTTTTGTTTTGTGTTTGAAAAGGTGACACATTAGTTTGTAAGACTTATGTAGTAAAATTTGTTGTAGTTGTAGCATTACCCTATGTCCTTTCCTTTGTCTTCTGTTATATTTATTTCGAGTCTCATCAACATTTTAAGGTGTCAGCATGCCGCTTGCCTATGAAATTTTTTTGAGCACAAATAGTTGGAAGAATGAAATTGAGGCCTTTTAAAATTT
Source organism: Quercus glauca (assembly GCA_023736055.1). NCBI lineage: Eukaryota > Viridiplantae > Streptophyta > Magnoliopsida > Fagales > Fagaceae > Quercus > Quercus glauca. Next base: position 23,943,049 of record CM043315.1, read on the forward strand.
TCAAGGACTAAATTATAACATTATAAATTTGAGAGACTGAAAATCAAACATGGGTCAGATTTTAGGGACGAAAAGTATTTTTCAGTATAAATTTTTTTATCAGTTTCTGCCCAAAAATAAAAACAATTAATAAATCACTCTCATTTGCAAGCAGGTACTTTGAAGATTCCTTATGTTTTCTTGACAAATGGTAAGTCATCTACGTACTCATTTTTGCTTTTTTTGCTCTTTTTTTTTTTTTTTTTTTGGTTGAAGACATTGCATATTGGGTTTACATGTCATTCTTAAAAGTATGGAAGTATGTATATGATGATCTTATATGCTCAGAGTTGGGGCTTTAATTTAATAGGAGGTGGTTTTCGAGAATCAAAAAGAGCAATGCAATTAAGTGAACTCTTGGGTGTAAATATTTCACCCTCACAGGTACAGTTATGAAGATTTTTTTTTCAAGTGCTACTTTTCTCCCCCTTTTTTTTAATTTTCATCTATATGAATTTTCTTGGCAGTGGGTCATCAGTCATGACATGAATTTGTTATTAATTCTTCTTTGTAATTGTTTTTTCCCCCTCATCTTTTTCTGTACGATTCTGATGCAGGTATTACAGGGTCATTCTCCTTTTAAACAGTTGGTGAATAGGTATGCGTTTGGACCAAGTGCGATCTATGGTTACTAACCAACTTAGTATGCATATTGGGGATGTGTAATAAATTCAAATATTGTTAAAATGGTGCATGTGTGCATGGGCAATGTGCTGTGTGTATGAAACATCACGGAATTGGCAAGGGGATAGTTTTATGCTCTAGTCATCGACAGATTGAAGTTTTGAGCTTCTGAATTAATGTGCCTGATATACGGCTTCAATGAAAGCTCATGCTGACACATGTTTAAATCTTCAGAAATAACATACGCATTCGGATATGACTAATTTTATGTGTAACATATGATAAATTTACAGAATAACGAGAATAGACTACCAAACAAAGTGGTAGATGCTATAATATGCTTACTGGAATTGGAATGATTAAAGAATCTAAATCCTTAGGATAAGAAAAAGTCTGAATTATAATGGAAATTTAATTCATTGTTGATCGAGTAAAATTCATCTCATTATATTATTCTCTCTAGTATTTTTTTTTTGGATAAGTATTATTCTCTCTAGTATTTACATCTTGTGTTGTACAGATATGAGAATGAACTCGTTGTTGCTGTGGGAAAAGGTGAACCTGCTGCAGTGATGTTTGAATATGGATTTAAGTAAGGCTTTTGCCTGGTTGTATTGGCTTTGTGATTCACTTAAGTTGAATTTCGGCAATGACATTGATTAAATTTTCAAATATTGCCTGAGTTGTGTCTGAAGGGCCCGTGTTGATTGATTTTATCTGCAGAAATGTTCTCTCAATTGATGAGTATGCTTCCTGCTTTGATGACATTGATCCATTGGCGCAATATAAGGAATGGATAACTAAGACAGTTGCTAATCAGAGTAGAACTTTTAAGGAGATTGGTCCAAGAAAGAGTGTTCACTCAGAGAGAGTTCAGGCAGCATTTATCGTTAGTGATTCTGTTGACTGGAGTAGAGACATTCAGGTTATCCTAAATCCATAGGTTATATGATGATTCTAATCATATTACCTTATTGGGTAAATTACAATAACCTCCCTTGACATCTGAGGTTTATATATACACACACACCTAATCGTAACTGTTCATCTATCATTATAAAATATATATTAAATAAGGGAATATCACAATTTCATAAGTTAATGGTTAAGATTAGGTTGGTATGAGACTTTTTTTTATAAAAATTTTTTAAAAACATGTTATGTAGAATTTTCCATATATATATGTGTGTGTCATTACAACTTGAATCAAAATATACATTTTTCACATAAATCTCATTAATAGTAAACCTCATTTAGTGTTTACTAACTACTGTACCCCGATTTTCCAGATTGTCAAACTAATTGACACTCGTCCCCTTTAGTTTTCCAGGTCAAACAGTGTTAAAGGTCTACATGGAATATTCCTAATAATGAAAAAAAAGAAAAAGAAGGAAAAGCTGTAGCCAAATATATTTTGGTATGCCGTTGTGGAGAAAATTGATCGGAAGTTGGCAGGGTGGAAGAAGTTGTATTTATCAAAACGTGGTAGGCTTACTCTGCTTAAAAGTACGCTATCTAGTCTCCCCACTTATTTTTTATTTTTGTTCACCATTCCTACTCATGTGGCTAAAAAAATTGAGAAGCTTCAAAGGGACTTCCTATGGGGCGACTCTAAGATACATTTATTGGGTTGAGATAAGGTGTGTTTGCCTATTACTAATGGTGGTCTGGGTATTAGGAAATTTGCCACTTTCAATAAAGCCTTACTAGGAAAGTGGTTTTGGCGTTTTGGGATTGAGGAGAATAGGTTTTGGAGGAGGGTGGTAGCTTTGAAGTTTGGGGAAGAATTTTTTTTTTGGGGGGGGGGGGGGGGGGTGTGGACCTCTAAGTTGGAAAGGGGTGCTCATGGGTGTGGTTTGTGGAGAAGTATCCGGATGGGTTAGGAGGTTTTTAGCAAAAATGCCCTATTTAAGGTTGGGGTAGGGGATAGAGTGAAATTATGGATAGATAGGTGGTACGGAGATCTTCCTCTCCATTTGGCTTTTCCAGTCTTGTACAATTTTGCTACAAATAGAGAAGCTTTCATTGAATCTTCTCTGTCTTTTCAAAGAGCAGGGGTTAGGAGAACTTGGGATGTTCGCTTCATTCGAGGTCCTACTGATTGGGAGGCAGATGCGGTGGCTGATTTCTTTCGTTTCTTGGCATCCAGTCTACCTTCGTGACAGATGGTGATTGTTTGAGATGGAGGTTGACCAAAAACAGGGATTTTACTATCCGCTCATTTTATCATAAGTTACATGGCTCCTCTGCTGATACTTTTCCTTATATAGGTATTTGGAAGGTTAAGGCACCCCGACGTGTCTCTTTCTTTGTTTGGACAGCCGCTTGGGATAGAATCCTCACGAGAGATATCTTGAGATTTAGGGGCTTTGATTTCGTTGACTGGTGCATTATATGTCGTTGCTGTAATGAGACAGTGGATCATTTGTTGTTATATTGTGAAAAGTCTTATCGACTGTGGTGTTTTGTCTTTAGGATTTTTGGGATTTCATGGGTCCCCTCTTGTACGGTGCAAGATTTTCTTTTTAGTTGGTGGAATTGGTTGGAGAAACATGCATCTTACGTTTGGAACCTAGTTCCCTTGTGTTTGATGTGATGTATTTGGAGGGAACGCAATCGGCGGACATTTGAGGATTTGGATAGATCTGAGGACCAACTGCTTGCTCTCTTCTCTGATTCCCTTTATGATTGGGCTAAGGCTTGGGGACTCACATCTAGTGACTCTATTCCTCTATTCCTTAGCTCTCTTACTCTTTGTATTTAATGCCTTTATATGTTTTTGGTTTCTCATCTTTCTTGTACTTCTGTTCTGCTAATGCACCTTTGCATCTAGCAGTTTTTATTAATATGCTTTTTCTTACCTATCAAAAAAATATATATATATTGAACTACAATTACGCTTATATAAATCTAAAATAAAATAATAAGCTGTAGCCAAATAGCCCAATGTGTTATTTGTATGATTTACCTTCATTTTTCTCATCTATATTGATTCCAACACCATCCTCTAAGAAACCTGTGCCATGTATGATTAGGTAGTAGGAGAGAGGCGGTGGCCTGGTTTGGGGTTAGATGTCGCCAGTGGTGGAAGAATGGTGGATGTTTGGGGTTGTTTGGTTACATTTTTCTTTCTTTCTTCTTTTGAAAAAATTTAAAGACATGAAAAATGTTTTGCCTCTTTTTTATTGGGTATTGCTTAGAAAAGAAATATCCCGTGTCAACCTCTTAATACTGTATGACTTCGAAAGGGGTTAACAGATGGAGTGTCAATTAGTTTGACAATTTGGCAGGGCAATATAATTTATGGAACATCGTGTATACTGGGTCTAGTTTAGTTGTACCTCAGGGGTGTCAGTATAATTAAACCTTTTAAAAGGTAATAATCTCAGGAGGGCTAAGTGTCATTTGACTCATTTATAAAAAGCAGGATGGGGGATTTTGCAATTTCCAAAATTTTAACTTAACTTCTTTCATGCACATTTTGTAGGACAGTTTATTAATTTTTGTATGAAGTGTTACATATGTCTTCCCTGCCCCTGGATTTGATGTGTAATATCCTTGTTATTGGAAACTTTAAGTTCTGAACTGACTGAAATTGAAATAGATGTTGGTATCAGGTTCTGTGTGACATTTTAAGATCTGGAGGTCTTCCTGGAAAGGAAATTGGACACCAACCACCTTTATATTTTGCACATGATGACCTTAAATACCAGGTTGGTTGTGATGAGTTATAAAATCGATTTCTTGAGTTCCTATGTAACTATTTTTATAAAATCTAATGATTTACTGACAAGGTGTCACTAAAGGTAGGCTACTTTTCCTTCTGAACGTCTTGGCATGGGAGCTTTCAGAATTGCATTAGAATCCATTTTCAATAGGTAAAGTTAGAGAATATACAAAATGTAGATTGTACGTTACTCTTGTAAATAGGTGTAGCTCTTTGATATTACAGTAATAAAGTTTTCTTTTTCTTTCTCTTTTCTTGTTTTGGGAGGGGAGGGGGGGGTAGGGTGGGGGGATGGATTCTGAATCTCCAGTCTCATGCAATGTCTTTTACTTTTCTGAATGCAATTGTTTAAATATGCAGAATTCACTTTAATGCTCTGGAGTATACATCTTTCGGGAAGCCAAATGCATTTGTATTCAAGAATGCTGAAACTGTACTAAAGCAACTTGCATCATGTCTTGATCATGAAGTACATGTTGTGAATCATCCAGATGATGGAAGTCATTTTAAGACACTATATATGATAGGAGACAATCCTTCAGTTGACATCAAAGGTGCCCGGCAGGTTTGTCTCGCGTTTCATATTCTTGTTCATTGGGAATACACTATAGGCATATAATTTAAATTAGTTATCTGAGGATACCCTAATTTTTATTTTTATTTTTATTTTCAAAAAATTTTAGGCAGGACATCCCTGGTTTTCAATTCTGACAAGGACAGGGGTTTTTAAGGGAAAGGAAAGTCCTTCTGATTTTCCAGCAGATCTGGTAAGTGTCTGATTAAATCCTGTTGTAAGTTTATATTGCAAATCTAGTATCATCTTCTTCTTCTTCTTCCTTTTTTTTTTTTTTTTTTAGTTGGGTGTGTTTTAATAAATTGCAATGCAAATTCTTATAGAGGGCAATGCACATTTTTTTTTATTTTAAAAATCTAATAATATTTTATCAAATCAAGTTTTAAGAAAAGAAGGGATCTATGGCAAAGTTTCCCTTAGTTCCCTAAATATATTGGTGAAGATGAAAACTTGATAGATCTGCAACTAAGTTTCCTTTCAGATTCAAGTGAGATGAATTTACCTGAACTCTTTGTGTTTCTTGTGTAGGTAGTTGATACTGTAGAAGAAGCTGTGGACTATATTTTGAGAAAGGAGTGCACCTCATAAAATTTACATCCCCCTTATTTTTCTGCAGGTTTTGATTTCTTTTTTGTGAGATTGTCATACATTAACGAAAGGAAAGATGTCTGCAGAAAGCAGTCTAGGAATATCATTTAACGTGAACAACAATGATCTAGTTCCTGCTGGTTTTGCATAATGTGATCACTTCATTTTGTCAATCATTTTCACATATTTTCTTATAATGACGTTGATTTATGAAGATTAATTTGATTAAAGTACTTTCTGTTTTTTGACGTTGTTGGAAAATGATGCAAGTCAGTTGTGTTCTCTCTGTTGGGGATGGTTAAAGGGGGGCAAGGAAAGGGTGTACAGTGATGAAGTTTCAACCTTAAAATAGTGGAAGTCACTAGTTCTAGCAATTGAGCCTGATTGTACTGAACCTCATATAGTAAATTCTGTCTCTGTGACCATAGCGAGAACAGATTAGAGGCTTCTGAGGGGGTTAGGACTTAGGAGTGAACATTATTGACTTCATAATTGCTTGCTCCATGACTACCTAATTAAGCATTAGGTACTTACATATCTAGTAGATATCAGCTAACATGGTGCAAATTTAATGAGTAAAGTTACTGTGTTCAATTTCTGGGTGATCCAATGGTGTACAATAGAAGAACTGCTACCATAAAAGTCAAGAGCAACATTGACAACCTGATCAAAACTAATGAAAAAAGAGGTCTTGGAGATAGGGTAACTGCCCTAGTGATGGAAAACTGCAGCAATATCTACAAGAGTTTAGACGAAGAAATGTCATATTTGAGATTGATCAGTCTCCTACCCAATTTGGAAGGCCTGTGCCACAATAGTATTCAATAACAAGCCTTTTCAGGTTTGTATGAGGTTTTGTACCTTCGTGTCTGTTATTGTATCGTATTTCATAAATGTATTCTAAGAAAAACGTGACAACAAAGTTAAGCAACTTGACCGCTGAGTTTCCATTAATAATAATTTGTTTGGTAAAGGTGTTCAGACTCTCGCTGTGACATAGGAGTGTGTAATGACATTGTGTAATACACAATCCAAATCTCAGACCTTCACACAATACATATAAATTATAATACATGATGACCCAAACATTTGCCTTCAGTCTTGATTGAGAATTAGAACGTGAGGACCTGTTTTGGTTGGCTCCCTAGTTTTCCGAGTGCCTTATCCAATGCAGTGTGAAAATTGTTAAGAGGAACTGGTTCCATCCTGCAAAGAGGAGCACCTCAATAATGTCAACATTTACAATTGATGTCATGGTATGTGATCAGAAAGATTTTTTTTTAAAAAAAAAAGGATATTGCAAGTAAATTTGTCTATGAAATAGAATATACTCATATTTCAACTTCCCTTCTCGTGCTCGGTCCAGGAGGTAATCTATCATAATTCCGCACTCGTTAGCTTTATCAGAAATCATCCATTTCCGCAACCAGAATCCCCTTAAGGAAAGATCCTACAAAAGAGAGGAATTTCCCAAGCATAATATCACTAACAGATATAGACCTGATAACAGTCCTGAATATTTCTCTACGTGGACAAAAGCATTATACTTAGATTGATAAGTACATGAAACCATTTCACTTAAACAGATGTAACCATTCCAAAGTTCATTGGCCAATGTTCATGTGTAATAGGTTGTGGGCTTTAGGCCCACCTTATTTACTTGTACTAGACACATAAGTGTATTACACACTCTTCCTCTTATATAAAGGCACTCTTGTATATTTTATTACTTGAGAAATACAATACTATTCATTCAATATTTCTAACATGGTATCAGAGCCATTGCTCTAACTTTCTTGTGTCTTGCAGTCTTGTCTTTGTGGGTATTTTCCGTTGCCTCGACTTCTCCGGTTAGTAAACCTTTTCTGTGTCCTATCCTGACTGCTCCATCTCCAGTTAGTCTCAAGTTTTTAGAGGGGATAAATAGAGTTCTAGTTTCACCAAAAGCAAAGTTGCTTAGTTCTTCTTTCTCTATCTACGTCATTATTCTCGTATGTCTCACCAAAAACAAAGTTGCTTTAGTTCTTCTTTCTCATAATCAATCTCACCAATTAAAGAGTGACATCAATATATAGAAAAACTTCTTCAAAAAGATGGCGCCTATTCATATTTTTTAAATGTTGCTTCCACATGTTTGGATCGCAGCAAGAACATTAGGAGGGAAAATCTTCTTAATGTTGCTAGACTGGTGAACAAATAGTGTGGTACTTGCCTGACCAATTTTGATTGTTGCATTGTTGGTGTGGAAATTGCTATAGTCTAATCATAGGGGGTTGTTCGGCCAAGAAAGTCATTCACACTGAGTTCTACTTTAGGTTACACGAATCAATCTTTATGGACAACGCTATTATCGTGATTCTATAGTTTGTGAGACCATTCTAACTCTCTTTATTTATTTTTTGTTATTGCTAATTTTTTAGGGTTTACTTTGTTGAATTAAAACTTGATTATATAGCTATATTTTCCAACAATCTTAAAGGTTGATCTTTATGATTAAAAAAATGAAGAAATAAGTTCTTGATTCTCTTATTGTCATTTCAGAAATTACAAAACTCGAAACTTTTGTTTATTCTCTTAAGATCATTTCGGAAATTACAAAACTTGAGGTTTTTGATAGACATAGTCTTCAACGTTGGAAATGCCGGATTTTGCCCATTTTGGAATTTATTGCAATACTGTTTAAAGGGGATAAACAGAGTTCTAGTCTCATCAAAAGCAAAGTTGCTTTAGTTCTTCTTTCTTTATCTATTTCTTTATCTATGTCATTATTCTCGTTTATCACACCAAAAATAAAGTTGCTTTAGTTCTTTTTTCTCATAATTAATCTCGCCAATTAACGAGTGATATCAATGGAAAAACTTCTTAAAAAAGATGGCGCTTATTCGTGTTTTTTTAAATGTTGCTTTCACTTATTTGGATCACAACAAGAACATTGGGAGAAAAAATCTTCCTAATATTGCTAGAATGGTGAACAAACAATATGGTACTCCCTTGACCAATTTTGATGTTCATCGTATTGTTTATGTGGAAATTGTTATATTCTAATCTTGACGAGTTGTATGGCCAAGAGAATCATTCGCACCAAGTTTTACAATGGGTGGCCTGAATCAACCTTTAAGGACAATGCTAATTGCGTGATTCTATAGCTTGTCAGACCATTCTAACTCTCTTTATTTTTTATTATTGCGAATTTTTTAAGATTTACTTGTTGAATCAAAACTTGTTTATATAGCCATATTTTCCAACAATCTTAATGGTTGACCTTTGTATTTCAAAAATGAAGAAACAAGTTGTTAATTATCTTAAGTTCATTTTGAAAATCACAAAACTTAAAGTTTTTAATGTAAATAATTTTAAACGTTGGCAAAAATGTAGAAACGATATTTGGCATTCTTTTGTTTAATACATTTGTGCAAAGTAACTATAACTGTTTGTGGCCTTCAGCTAGCTCCCATTGGTACGTTGAACGTGGCCAACTGCGGTGGACACCATACCATGTGACTGAATAGGAGAAAAAAATTGAGAAACATTTTGACGCAAACAAGTGAAACTAATGTCACATGGCGAAGCAATAAATCTAAGTGACATACAATATTTTTTCAACTTAATTCATAACTAGTTGGTATATTCGGTATATTCTATTTTATGTATAGTAAAGTAGCGTTAATATATAATATTGTGCACATCATAGGCAAGGCTGATGGACTAGGTCTCACTTGGACTCACAACCTATTTGTATGGTGGGATAGGATTTCCTACTTTGGGTCGTTCGCAACTAGGAGGCTCAATAAGATCACTTTTCTCTCCCTTTTGAATACTGCTTCCCTTTCTCTTAGTATCGCCTCTCTGTTACTCTATTCTCTACTTCCTTACCCAAAACTTCGCCACCACTACCCTCTCTTTGATTCTCTTATTTATATTAGGTTGCTAGTGGGGTGATCATGATTACCCTCGGTGTTAGTGGATTGAAGGGTCCAATCTCGTGAGTAGTAAGTGGGGGTTTAAGTGAGAGTGGCTTTGGAAATGATCTCCACTTCAGCGGACATGTATGGCAGCGTTACTCCCAAAGGCACTGCCGGGCATATGTCTGGCGATGCGTCTAGTCAAATGCAATATCGTTCGGCAAGTCTGACCAGGCAACCGTTCTAGTAGCCATACTGGTGCTCGGTTCGTGATTTGGGCCCTTGAACAGTGCTTGGACTGGGCTCGTACTTAGGTGAGCTTAGGCGGGGCCCGAGAGAGTATCAACATCAGGCCCTTGGACCTCATTGTTGGTCCGTGATTCGAGGCTCATACAGGTCCGCACAATATGGGTCCGTACATTAGCCCCCCCTTGATTCGTGCCCAGCTACTTGGGAGTGAATCAAGGAGCGTAGGGGGGGGAATCATCTGCCCGAGAAACTGAATGGGTGTGATTTCTGGATGTCTCTAGACATTCATTGAATGCTCTTCTCGAAAGGCGTGCTGCGTCTGGCCTTCTGACTTCATTAGCCATTATTGCCTGCCGGTTCGTGAACCGAGGCGTGCGCGCATTACACCCCTTTGGTATCCGTAAGGTTTTTTTTTTTTTTTTTTTTCCTTATCACTCGTCATTATTGCCAATTAATTCTCATTATTACCTCATTAACTATCGTTCATCTCCATTTCACACCTATAAAAAGCCCATTTCAACCCACTTTCTTACTTTTCGTTTCCCCAGTTTTTGCAATTTCTCTCTGCCGAGCACCCATCGCGCTAGTTGTTCACCAATCCCCAGAATCCACTTCCTCTTTAGGGCTAAGAGTAAGTTTCCTTCCTCCTTTCTTTGCGTCAATTTATTTTTCCCAGTTCCCTCTGATTCTTTAGAATTTGGGATGGGCAATGTTCACCTACTAAACTCTAGAGCCTTCTTAGTCACCTTTAGGCGAGATTACCATATTTTTGATGATGTGGAAGTGATGTACTGTCACGAAAGCAACATCGCCTTCCACAGAGGGACGAATACCGCCTTCTTCCCGCTAATGTCGATACTGGAGGGTGGGGTTAGGTTCCCCATTGATCCCCTTTTACTTAGCATCTTTAGGTACTACAAGTTGTGCCCTGACCAACTCCCCCCTAATTTTTATCGGGTTGTGAGTTGTGTAAGCAAGTTAAATCAGATATTCGGTCTGCAATTGGACCATCATGACATAAATCACATGTACAGCCTGTGTGGGAAGAAGAAAACAAATTATTTAAAAGTTAGAGACATGAGAGTACGGTTGATTTCCTGTCTGCCAGACTCTAACAGAAATTCCGCCTGGGAGTTCGTCCGAGTACGCGGCAACTGGTTTGTCAATGATGTCCCCCCTTCTGTCACAGCGTGAAGTGGGTTGGTGCCACTACTAGATTTATTTCCTGTTATCTCCTTACTACTGTCTCCCTGACTTAAATGCTAACTTGTTCTGTTTTTGTTGCAGACGGCTCGGTGTTTACCCAAGACATCCGAACAGTCTATGTACAGGACCTGAATTTCGTTCTCTGATCCGAGATTTTCATTCACCGGGACGGGCAGCTTCAAGCGTCTCATCTCATCCTTGGTGTCGAACCCGTGTATTCCACCTGGCAACCTTTCGGCCAGGCCCTCATAGTAGATAGCCCTTTCCTCTCCTATATAGACGTTCGCTACGCGAATTTTCTCCCAACCAACTTCACAGTAAGTGAAGCTCGAGATATTGGTCGACGATATACCTACTCGGATAAGCTCGCCCCTATAAGAGACGAGTCAGCCAAAATAGTATCTCGGCATCTTCGAGAGCGTGCCCACGTAGCCCTTCAACGTGAGGCCCCAGCCGAACCCGACGCTCTAGCCGAACCAGAGCCTCCTGTACGGGAAACCGAACAAGCAGCAGTAAAGTCAAGCAGTTTGTCCAGAACACATTCCGTTGGTGAAAAAATGGTCACCCGCAAAACTCTTACAGTCAGTCGTTTCATCCCCGGGGCCCAGCAAACCCCACAGCAGCAACCAGCTCAAAGGCGTGTCCAAACTCCCTTGGCCCATCCTCCTCCTCACCCTCCTCCTGCATGGACCCGAAAAAGGCAAAGGGTTGCGCAACAGTCCTCTACTAGCTTGGGTGGTGCTCAAGCCCAAACTCCCCCCTATCATCAAGGAGCATTGTTATACAGGAGCCCCCAAGACAAGTAGGAACGAATGTGGCATCATCTTCCTGGCCTGTACCAGAATGGCAACCTACCTATGAGTTGGACGGCAAGCCCCTCCCTACAGATGCTTGCGTACGGGCATGGGAGAAAGAGGATGGGGGCTGCGTTGCCCAATGCTTGGTGCACAGCCTCCTTCTACCAGAGGATGTAAGCGCCTTCTCGGATGCGCCCGATGAGTATATGGGGAGGAGGCTCCAGTGGCACACCATTGCGGTAACTCACCTTTCCTTGCATTTTTATTTTCGTCTACTCTCACTATTGCCGCACATATTACTTTCTCATGACGTTATGCTAACTACTGCCTTTCATTAGGCTGCCCAGCTGGCTCACATCCTGAACGAATGGGTGAAGGACCTTGCCCAGGATGTTGACCGGGAGAAGACCGGGAGGGAAGCGGCAGCGAAATCGGCAAAGGATAAAGCGAAGGCCGCTGATCCCGCCGAGAAGAGGGCAGCTGCTGCAGAGAAAGCCAAGGCGCTGGCGGAGGAGAGGTCGGTGGGGCTGGAAGCGAAACAACACGAGACGGACTTGAAGCTAGCCGAGGAGATGAGCCAGAATGCTGTCCTTGCTGAGGAGGTCGCTGACCTGTGGGCCGCTTTGGAGGCCGCTGAAAACAAATGGTATGATGAAAGGTTTGCAGATGCCGAGAAAGGGGTGGAACTGATCGTCAAGGAAGCGCGGCAGTTATCCTTTCGAGACAGCTGGATGGCTGCCCTGCAGGCCTTGGGGGTGCTCGAAGATTCCCCCCTAAGTGACCCCGACAAGATCCCCTTCTTGGACGCTGCTCCCACTGCGCAGAACCTTCCCAAACCTGGAGATGAAAAGGAGACAGACAACCTGAAGGAGCTGGTGGAGCAGATTGACGCTCACGTGGAAATGGTTAGGACTGAGGCTACTAGTAACCCTTTTGCCAAGGATCCGTCTGTTGAAAATGTGGAATTCCAAAATCTCGCTTTTGAAAGCCAACTACCGGAGATGAGGACTAGGGGTCAACCCGTGGACCTTACCAAATGATTGCCAATTCCAAGATATCTTAGTTTAGTTTAACCTTTTAACTGGTTTGCTTATGTCGCTGGGCTGTGGCGGTTAAACATTTTATTTTACTTTTTCGACTTAACTTGCACGTCACCGGGTTTTGGTGATCAAACAATTGGTTTATTATCTGTTTCTAGTTTAATTCAAACGTGTTTCCTTTTTCCCGTGCTTATGAGCGTTCCTAAAGAGCAGGTAAGGAGAATTTCCCTTGCCCGGTGATTGCACTAGAACTGGGCAGGAGTTTCTGCCCTTACGTTTTACTTTGAAGGTTTCCTCCCGCTCGATTTGTGATCAAACCGGGCATCAGTTTTTTGTACTTAGGATATTTTTCGCACTAAGGTTTCCATTTGCTCGATGATAGAGATCAAACCGGGCAGCATGTTTCTGTCCTTAGGAATTATTTTTTGTACTAAGATTTCCACCTGCTCGGTGATAGAGATCGAACCGGGCAGCAGGTTTCTGTCCTTAGGAATTATTTTTTTGTACTAAGGTTTCCACCTGCTTGGTGATAGAGATCGAGCCGGGCAGCAAGTTTCCGTTCTTAGGAATTATTTTTTGTACTAAGGTTTCCACCTGCTTGGTGATAGAGATCGAATCGAGTAGCAGGTTTCTATCCTTAGGAATTATTTTTTGTACTAAAGTTTCCACCTGCTTGGTGATAGAGATCGAGCTGGGCAGCAGGTTTCCGTCCTTATGAATTATTTTTTGTACTAAGGTTTCCACCTGCTCGGTGATAGAGATTGAATCGGGTAGTAGGTTTCTGTCCTTAGGATTTATTTTTTGTATTAAGGTTTCCACCTACTCGGTAATAGAGATCGAACCGGGTAGCAAGTTTCTGTCCTTAGGAATTATTTTTTGTACTAAGGTTTCCACTTGCTCGGTGATAGAGATTGACCTGGGCAGCAGGTTTCTGTCCTTAGGAATTATTTTTTTGTACTAAGGTTTCTACCTACTCGGTGATAGAGATCGAACCGGGTAGCAAATTTCGGTCCTTAGGATTTATTTTTTGTACTAAGGTTTCCACCTGCTCGGTGATAGAGATCGAACTGGGTAGCAGGTTTCTGTCCTTAGGAATTATTTTTTGTACTAAGGTTTCACCTGCTCGGTGATAGAGATCGACCCGGGCAGTAGGTTTCTATCCTTAGGAATTATTTTTTTGTACTAAGGTTTCCACTTGCTCGGTGATAGAGATCGAACTGGGTAGCAGCTTTCTATCCTTAGGAATTATTTTTTTGTACTAAGGTTTCCACCTGCTTGGTCATAGAGATCGAGCCAGGCAGCAGATTTCCGTCCTTAGGAATTATTTTTTACTAAGGTTTCCACCTGCTCGGTGACAGAGATCGAACCGGGCAGCAGGTTTTTGTCCTTAGGAATTAGTTTTTGTACTAAGCTTTCCACCTGCTCGGTGATAGAGATCGAATCGGGCAGCAGGTTTCTGTCCTTAGGATTATATATATATATATATATATATATTTTATGTGCTCGGCTAAGTGAATATCAGCAATAGACTAACATGAATCTGCACGAACAAACATTACTATTCTCATCAGCAGAACATAACGAGACATCACACACAAATTACGACAGTGTACAGCCAGTCGTTGATAGAACTTTTTCAAATTATGGACGTTCTAAGGCCGAGGTAATGGCCTCTCGTCAAGATCCTCCAAGTAGTATGCCCCCGCGCCAGTAGCGGCGGTAACCCTGTAAGGCCCTTCCCACGTTTATGCCAACTTCCCGGCATTCAGATCTCGCATATTCCCCATGGCCCTTCTCAGGACCAAATCCCCAGTGCCAAACTCCTTCGCTTTCATACCCCGGTTATGCCTCTTGGCCAGTTTCTATTGATACTCCGCGAGCCGTATAGTCGCAGCATCACGACATTCTTCCAATTTGTCCAAACGCTTAACCAGCATCTCATCGTTCAGGCTGGGGTCGAATCCTGCGACTCGTGTGCTACATATATTCACCTCGGTCGGTATAACGGCTTCGGCTCTGTAGGTCAGAGAAAACGAGGTCTCCCCCGTGGATCTCCTAGGTGTTGTCCGGTACGCCCATAAGACATTAGGTAGCTCCTCAGCCCAATTCTTCTTTGCACCCTCCAACCTTTTCTTTAGTCCATTCACAATTACCTTATTCACAGCCTCAGCGTAGTCATTGCTCTGAGGGTACGCCAGAGTAGAATACTTGTTTTTAATGCCGAGATCTCCACAAAATTTTCGTAAGGCCCGGCTGTCGAATTGCAGTCTGTTGTCTGATATCAGGGAGTTCGGCACTCCAAACCTTGTAATAATGTTCTTCCACACAAATTTCTTCACGTCCACGTCTCGAATATTCGCCAGCGCTTCTGCCTCCGCCCCTTTGGTAAAATAGTCGACAGCTACCAAAACGAATTTTTGGTTTCCGGTTGCCCGAGAGAATGGCCCGAGTATGTCCAGCCCCCATTGTGTGAAAGGCCAGGGGTTGTTGATTGGGTTTAAATGGCCTGCCGGCTGATGGATCAGGGGAGCATGTTTCTGACACTGCTCGCATTTACGCACATATTCAGCAGCGTCCTTCTGCATTCAAGGCCACCAGAATCCTTGAGTCATTGCCCGGTGTGCTAACGAACGTCCTCCTACGTGGCTGCCACACACTCTATCATGTAGCTCGGCCAAGAGTTCGCCCACTTTGTCTGGATGCAAGCGTAAAAGGTATAGACCTCCAAAGGATCTTCGATATAGCTTCCGGTCTTCTGACAACCAATACCGATGGGCCATTCTGCGGATCTTACTTCCCTCCCTTTCATCAGGTGGAACTTGGTCCTCGGCTAAAAACTCAATGATGGGCTCCATCCAGCTAGACCCAAGCGTTGTAATTGCTGTGACCTTCAGATCACCAGTTGCCCTGATACTCGGTTCCCGGACCATCTCCACTCTAATTAGCCGAGGTGTCTCTTCGGCTATTGATGATGCCAGTGTGGCGAGGGAGTCAGCATGTCTATTCTACGCCCGAGCAATCTGTACTACCTTTATCGTACCAAATCTAGTTATGACTTGCTTCACCCGTTCCAAGTATGCTTTCATCCGAGGATCTCAGGCTTCAAAACTGCCTTGCACCTGATTAACTACCAAACGTGAATCCGAATACACTTCCACGTCCTGGGCACCCAAGCTTGAGGCCGCCCTTAACCCGACTATTAAAGCTTCATACTGCGCTTCGTTGTTGAAGGCTTTGAAGCCTAATCTGAAAGAGTGCTCCAACCGTATTTCCTCGGGGCCAATTATGACAATCCCCGCACTAGCCCCCGTGGAGCTGGAAGCGCCGTCTACATATACTTTCCATGGGCGACAGTTCAACTGACAGACTATCTAGTACGGGGTCTTGGGGGAAAACTCAGCCACAAAATCAGCCAATACCTGCCCCTTTATGGCACTTCTCAGCCTGTACCGTACGTCAAAAGCTCTAAGCCGAGTCCCCCATTTAGCTATCCACCCCGTGAAGTCAGATCTCCTCAACAACAACTACAAAGGATACTCGGACAATACATACACGGTATGAACTTAAAAATACTGAGGCAACTTCCTGGTGGCATGCATCAGTGCTAGGACCAACTTCTCCAATGGCAAGTATCTAGTCTCTGCCTCAACCAGGGTCTTGCTGACATAATACATGGGCTGTTGCACCCCCCAGTCCCTCAGCAATACGGCACTTACGGCGTGATCGGATACCGAGAGGTACATATACAGATCCTCACCGGGCTCCGGGGTAGTCAACATTGGTGCATGTGTCAAGTACTTCTTTAAATCCTGAAAACGTAATACGCGGGTTGTTGCACCCCCGATCCCTCAGCAATACGGCACTTACGGCGTGATCGGATACCGAGAGGTACATATACAGATCCTTACCGGGCTCCGGGGTAGTCAGCATTGGTGCATGCGTCAAGTACTCCTTTAAATCTTGAAAAGCTTTTTCACACTCGTCGTCCCATTGAAACCATTTCCATTTCTTTAGGAGCTGATAGAATGGCCGGCAACGGTCTGAAAATCTAGAAATGAACCGGTTGAGAACGGCCAACATCCCGGTTAATACATGTACTTCCTTCGAATTGCTCGAAGGTTTGAGACGCTTCACGGCCTCAATCTGATCGGGATTAACTTCTATTCCTCGGTTAGAGATTAAATACCCCATAAATTTTCTGGCCCCCATGCCAAAGGCACACTTTTCCGCATTAAGGCATAATTTATGCTGCCGTAATAACTCGAACACCCCCCAAAGATCCTCTACGTGTTGCACTTTCTGCTTGCTTTTTACCACAATGTCGTCAATATATACTTCAACCGTATGCCCAATTTTGTCGCGGAACATCCTCGTTATCATTCGCTGATATGTTGCCCCAGCGTTTTTCAGCCCAAAAGGCATCATAGTGTAATGGTAATTGGCGTCAGGGGATATGAATGTTGTCTTCTCCTGATCCTCGACAGCCAGGGCGATCTGATGATACCCTTGAAAGGTGTCCAGGAAGCTTATCCTTGAGTGCCTGTAGGTGGCGTCTACCAACTGATCAATTTTTGGCATAGGGAATAGGTCTTTTGGGTATGCCCGGTTTAAATCCGTGAAATCCACACACACACCCTCCATTTGCCGT
The DNA here is from genome assembly GCA_023736055.1 of Quercus glauca. Taxonomy (NCBI): domain Eukaryota; kingdom Viridiplantae; phylum Streptophyta; class Magnoliopsida; order Fagales; family Fagaceae; genus Quercus; species Quercus glauca. The sequence continues at coordinate 23,960,443 of CM043315.1, forward strand.
TCTTCTTCCTCACCACCACGGTGTTCGCTAGCCACTCTGGGAAGAAGATCTCCTTTACTACCCCTGCCTCTTTTAGCCTTTGAACTTTTGACCTTACAGCCTCTGCATGCTCCCTGGCCACACTCCTCGGTCTCTGCTTCTTAGGGGGGAACGATGAGTCCACGTTAAGCTTGTGGACGATGAACTCGGGGTCCACCCCAGGCACATCGTAGGGATTTCATGCAAACACATCCATGCTACGCACAAGAAACAACAACACTTCTACCCGTTCCTGGGTTGTCATGCTAGTTCCTATTCGGAAGTATTTGTCAGTATCCGATAGTATTCTGACTCTTATTAGCTCCTCGGCGCACGCAGCCCCCACTTCTTCTCGGGGCTTCTGTAATTGCTATAATGGCGCTTCTTCGGCACTTTCATTCTGCTCGGCTAGCTTACCCTCCCAATTTGCTGCAGCGACAGGCATTTCCTGGCCACTCGCTGGCACCCCCGTACCACTGCGATGCCCTGCTCTGTAGGAAATTTAACCTTTATGTGTAAGGTGGACGGGATATCCCCCATGGCGTGAATCCACGGCCTTCCCAGGATTACCGTGTAAGGTGAGAAAAAGTTGACTACTATGAAGACGACCGTTACCTCCTTACCTTCCATGCTTACTGGCAAGGAAATCTACCCTTCCGAAATCACCACTCTTCCATCAAACGAGACCAGCGGCGTATTATACTTCTTCAAATCTTGATTCTTTAACCCAAGCCCTTTGAACAAGTTCGGATACATCAAATCAACCCCGCTGCCCTAATCTATCATCACCCTCTTCACCAAGAAACCGTTTATCTGGGCCGCGACTACCAACACGTCGTCATGTGGTTGTATTGTGCCCTCTAAATCGTCTTCCCCAAAGGCAAGTGCCTCCCTAACGCATTTTGCTTTCTTCCCCACTAGCTCCACGTCCAGGGATTCTCATGGGCGCGACTGTCAACACCCCCCTTTTCATCGCGGCCGTGCTCCTCGGGGCTATGAGGATCATCTCGATTATTCCAAGCGGCGACTGGAGAAGCTTTCCCCTCTGCTGAACACCTTGACCGGTTTCTCGGTCACCGGGATTCACAACGAACTCCTTCAGATGCCCTGCCTTCACTAACTGCTCCAAATGGTCTTTCAACACTCGGCATTGCTCGGTGGTGTGTCCTTTGTCCTTATGGTAGGTGCAGTACAGGCTCTGATTCCATCGGGATGGATCACCTCCCATCTTACTCGGCCATCTGAAGTACAACTCATTCTTGATTTGCTCCACTATCCTATGCATTGGCTCCTTAAATGTCACGTTCACCTCCCCCACCTGCCACGCAGGCTCCTGTATCCTCAGGTCCTTCCGAGGCCTCGGCTGAAAACCTCCCTGCCGAGCACGATTTATCAATTGGGCCTTACCCCTACTCTGTAACCGGTCATCTTTCAAGCGCTTATACTCCTCGATACGCCTCATGAGCTGCCTCATATCTTCGGGGGGTTTCTTCGTCAGCGATTCCCGTAATTCTGAATCCTCAGGCAATCCCAACCTGAAGGTGCTGGCCACAATCTTCTCATTGCCTCCGTCAATTTCGTTGTAAAGTTCCTAATACCGACTGGCGTAGCTGCGGAGGGTCTTCTCCACCTTCATCTTCATTGATAGCAATGCATCTACCGGTTGCGGCACGCGGCTGCACATTATGAACTGGGCACCGAACTCCTGGATTAACTCAGCAAATAAGTGGACGGATCTCTTTTGCAACCCGTTAAACCATCTTAGAGCGGTCGGGCCGAGGCTCGAAGGAAACACCTTACACATCAGCGCATCATTGTGAGCATGCAGGGACATCATGTGGATGTAATGGCTGACGTGCTCAACAGGATCTGTTTTCCCGTAGTAAATATTAAAGGGCGGACGCGTGAATCTGCTCGGCATTGGGGCACGTTCAATATCTTCGAAGAACGGGGACCGGGCGGCTCCATGTAAGGCTCGGCTCATTGCGTCTATGGCGGCATTATGGGGTCGCCGCTCCTCCGACGAGTCAGATCCCCAATCCGCGTAACCCTGTGACCGCGAACGATCTCGGATTCGGCGGGATTCCCGCGAACGCGAATGGTCTCGGCGATGATGGGACTCTTGTGAATATGAACGATCCCTGTGCCTACGGACTCTGGATTGACTGGACCCCATACCTTGGTGATCTTCCCCAAAGCCTGCTCTTCTGTCCTGGTCGCCTCTGTTCCTTCTTCGGCGTCGGTCCTCGGCCTCTAGTTCTAGGTCCCTTACCAACCGGCGCAGCTGCTCAATCTTCTCGTCCCATTCATCGAATTGCCTATGCCCGGAGGCACTCGATATTGTCCGTTGTGTCTGGCATGACCCCTCCCTGAGACCGGACCGCTCCTCTCGTTTGCGGTCCCTATCTTCACGCCTCTTTTGCATTTCTTCTTGCCAAGAGGATCCTCGAGAGGATCCCACCAAACCACTTTCAACTCCACCCCCGGAATGTCTTCCAAACATGCTCCCGCACGCGAGTCTCGGTTGAACTATGACTTTGTAGGAGATCTCCACAGACGGCGCCAATTGTGCACGTCGTAGGCAAGGTTGATGGGCTGGGCCTCACTTGGACTCACAACCTATTTGTATGGTAGGATAGGATTTCCTACTTTGGGTCGTTCGCAACTAGGAGGCTCAATGAGATCACTTTTCTCTCCCTTTTCAATACTGCTTCCCTTTCTCTTAGTAACGCCTCTCTGTTACTCTATTCTCTAATTCCTTACCCAAAACTTCGCCACCATTACCCTCTCTTTAGTTCTCTTATTTATAGTAGGTTACTAGTGGGGTGATCATGATTACCCTCAGTGTTAGTAGATTGAAGGGTCCAATCTCGTGAGTGGTAAGTAGGGGTTTAAGTGAGAGTGGCTTTGGAAATGATTCCTACTTCAGCGAACATGTACAGCAGCATTACTCCCAAAGGCATTGCCAGGCATATGTCCGGCGATGCGTCCGGTCAAATGCAATATTGTTCGGCAAGTTTGACCAGGCAGCCGTTCTAGCAGCCATACCAGTGCTTGGTCCGTGATTTGGGCCCTTGAACAGTGCTTGGACTGGGCTCGTACTTAGGTGGGCTTGGGCGGGGCCCGGGAGAGTATCAACATCAGGCCCTTGGACCTCATTGTTGGTCCGTGATCCAAGGCTTATACAGGTCCGCACAATATGGGTCCGTACAAATATTATATAAAGTTATATTACACCAATTACAATATTTTTTTTATTTCTTTTTTTAACAATTGCACCAATTTTTTTTTTTTTTTTTACAATTTCTTAACAATTGCACCAATTGCAACCTGTCACCTTACCATAAATATTTAAATTGTGAAGGTGACAGGAAAAGATATTTATGATTAATTTGTGAATAGGAGTTGCTTCACTAGCGTTGCTCAAGATGAAGACCATGACTTAACGCAAGTGGAGCCTTGACCAGAGTCTTTGGCATAAGTACAACCACCCATAGATGTTACCGGCTCACAAACTCTGATTTAGGCTGTCAAAACGTTCAGTCCAGACCCCGACCTCCCAAAATCAAAAGCCAGTCTATTCATGCAGTGCTCAAGGGGACCTCTCTAGTAAAAAGTAAAAACGCTGCTCTCTGCATTTGTATCTTTGTACGCCTGTTATCGTATCATATTTCATAAATGTATTCTAAGAATAACGTGACAACAAGGTTAAGCAATTTGACTGCTGATTTTCCATTAATAATAGTTCGTTTGGTGGTTCAGACTCTTGCTGTGCCGTAGGAGTGTGAAATGACGTTGTGTAATACAAAATCCAAATCTCAGACCTTCAACACAATACATAGATACATAGATACATGATGACCCAAACATTCGCCTGCGGTCTTGATTAAGAATTAGAACGTGAGGACCTGTTTTGGTTGGCTCCCTAGTTTTCCAAGTGCCTTATCCAATGCAGTGTGAAAATCGTTAAAAGGAACCAGTTCCATCCTGCAAAGAGGAGCACCTCAATAATGTTAACATTTACTATAGATGCCATGGTCTGTGATCAGGGAGATAAAAAACCAAGATATTGCAAGTAAAATTGTCTATGAAATAAAACATACTCATATTTCAACTTCCCTTCTCGTGCTCGGTCCAGGAGGTAATCTATCATAGGTCTGCACTCGTTAGTTTTGTCAGAACTCATCCATTGCTGCAACCAGAATCCCCTCAAGGAAAGATCCTGCAAAAGAGAAGGATTAAACACTGTTGACTCAAACATTATAGATCTGATGACAGTCCTGAATATTTTTCTACATGGACAAAAGCATTATATTTAGATTGGTAAGTACAAGAAACTATTTTCACTGGTGCAACCATTCCAAATTTCATTGGCCAGGAAGAAAATCCACAGTATGATTGTGCCAGTCCTATCTTTCTGTTCCTTTCTGCCATCAAATGCATGATCAAACTGATCATTATTGTAACAATGTACCGGCTAAGTCAATCTCACCAGGCTGAATGAGAGCTGAACATACCCATGGTCACAAATATTTTGAAGAATAGAATAATGATGTCACATTTGAATGTGTCTAACAGAATGTTCAACTAAACAATTGTCATACAAGGACAGAAAATACCAGATATTTGGACTCTTTAACTACAAATATACAATTCCTTTCCCTTTTCTTTACAAACACAGTATAGATTGGTGGAACACTTACCATAATAAAAAGAATGGTAGATCATTCCATTAATCTGTCTTTACCTCAACCCAGTTGGAGTTGGCCTGACATTCTACAGTAATCTGCCACTTCAGATTGTCTACAGCTAAAGACAGCAATTATCTACAGTAATAGTTTACAATATAATGTCATCTTTCATTGAGGTGCCTAGCCTTTGTTTCATGTGGCAGACTTTTTCCCAATAGTATCCACCATGTCAAAAAAATTTGTTCACTTCAAGGTTATTCCAATCTACTTCTATCTGATTTAGCATTCCCTAGTGTTTTCACTACAGTCACGTTTACTACTTGTCCCAGTTTACCCTAAGGTAACAAACAGAAGACCGAACCTGCTATAAAGAAAGAAAGAAAGAGAGAGGGGAAAAAAGAGCATAGCTTACCTTAAAAATAAAAGATGAAGTTGATATTGTAATAGGTTTCTTAGACATTCCACCGTACGTTACCATAGTTCCACCCTGTCTGAAAATAAAAACTAGTTACATGTCTGGAAGAATATTAAATTGACAAATGAAAAATTTTTAATTCTACAAAAATGCAAAATAATAAAGCACTGCGTATTATACCTCAAAAATTTGAGAACCAAAGAAGCAGCATTTCCACCAACACAGTTAAATCCCAAAGCAGGTTCAGGTAGATTAGTCTAGCATATTCATGAGACATAAAATTGAAAACATCAGATTTAAATGCCCCAAACCAAACACATAAGACAGCATCAACCATAATGAGTCAATAGATGACAATACCAGGAGACCTTTTACGTTCTTCACTTCCAGTTGACTCTCAGTAAAAACTTCATCAGCACCAAGATTTTTTAGCTTTTCTTTTACTTCATCTGATCCAGCCCTGTAGTAAGCAGAAGATGGTAAGTGACAGTAAGCTTCTCCAGAGAAAAGCAGAAGATTATGAGGGGGGGAAAAAAACTAACATGCAGTGCCTAATTTTATCTATAAATTGGCAAACATAGAAGTAAACAAGCTCTTGAAATTAGAGCTGAAATTTAAATAAGCACCTGTCCCTTATTATGTTTATACTATGTATACCACGATATTGTGCAAGCTGAATAATGCACTGCCCCACAATGCTTGTAGCCCCATTTTGCACGATAGCATCTCCTACACAAACCAAGCTATTTACCACTAAGCACATAAAGGAGAAAAATACTAAAACTAGGGATATGCCAGTACCTGGGTTTAAAGTAATGAAGTCTTCAAGCATTCTTAAAGCAGTCAAAGGGTTAACAGTAATTGTGGCAGCGTATTCCATGGGTGATTCCTTATTAATTTTGTGCCAGACGCTCTGATCTTTCACAACATAAGTCTGCCATGTCCCTAAGCAGAACAAATGTTCTCATTGTCCAATACAATCGAGAAAAGCACCATAAATGCATAAAAATCCAAATCCATCTATCCAATTGAAGTAAATATGCCTAGCTATATGTTTTAAACAGATAAACACTGATGTTCTCACAACTTTCATGAAAATCAAGTAGGTTTTGCAGCCTGGAAGTCATCCTTGGGCTTTAAAGAGACCAACACTCATTCCTTCAATTTTGGGTGCTAGTGACTTCTTTTGTATACTTCTGCTGTTCTTGGGTTACACCTCATTTGCATTTTCAATAATTTTTTTCGTTAAAAGAAAGTATTTTAAAAACTTGATCTTTAAGGAAATGTTATTCGAGCAAACTTCACTTTCAAAAGCAATTCAACTTCAAGTGCAGGGAAATAAAGCCAAAATTAGTGGAAAGCCCATCTTAACTATCTTTGCAAAGTAGAATTTAGCAAAAGCTAACATACCAGAAGAGGGCGGAGATGGGATGACCCAATCACCAGGCGAAAGACCCTTAACTGCAGAGCCCACCGAGAACACCTCTCCAACACCCTCGTATCCTCCAACTGCAGGCACTTGTGGCCTTACAGGGTACACACCTACAGCACCATCCGCATTTGACTTCAAAAACCTCAACAAAACATTTCCAATATTTAGAGCAAAAAATTTATTTATTAATTCTTTTTTTAAAGAACAAAGTTTGGCTACAATCTCACTCAATATCTTTTTATTAAATATGAATTTTGACAAATCCACCATTAGATTACATTTTTTTTCTTACATCCTCCATGCTTGCAAAATTTTCAGAAGATTAAAGATCAATAACTATAGCATCAATCAAATATTTAAACTTCAAGTTTTTGTAGTCTAAAACTACGCATAAAAAATAAATTTATAGATCGAATAATAAATAACATCTTATTGACACAAAATTTAATGCACGTTTTAAGAATACAATGAACATGAAATCTAACGGTTAGATTTTCAAAATATGTAGTCATGGTAAGTTTTTTTTTTTGTGGGAGTTGTAACCATCTGCTAATTTGTAACCAAATTTTGTCCTTTTTAATATCCAAATTTTGAATCCATAAAAATAATACAATTTTTATATGCTGTTTTCAGTAGGCTGATAATTTACTACAAATCCCCAGCATTTGGGTTTTGTTTAGCTGATCATAAATAAATGTGACAATCAAAATCCAAGTATATATATATATATATATATATATTTTAATTAGTAGTAATTGAGAGCAGAGAAATTTAAAGATCTTACTCAATTAAGCTTAGCACAGTTACTTAACTCAATTCCAATACACATACGTCAAATCATAGGGTAGAATTCACTTTTCGTTCCTAAAATTTGGTCTAAGTTCAATTTTTGCCTGAAATTTAAAAAATTGTAATTTAGGCTTTTCAAAAAAAAGATGAGAAGAACCTTCAATGCGATTGATATCAGAGGGATTGATAGGAGAAGCCAACATTTTGATGCAAACATCGTTCTCTTTCACTTCTACTGGTGGTAGCTCTACCACTCTGCATTGCAACCAAACCCAGAATTTTCAAAAATTCACACAAACATAAATTTAGGGTTAGGGTTAGGGATAGGGAATAAGGACCTGGTGACAGAGTCGGGTGGACCTTGGCGGTCGTAGACGACGGCCTTAGACGGCGGCGACATGACGGTGGCGGAGAATGCTCGCACGGATAGGGATTGGGTTCGCGCCAAATGCGGCAGTCTTAGTCTTAGGTGGGACCATGACGAAAACGCCATTTCTCGCTCTCTTGCTCTTATGATGAGACGGTTTGAAACGAATTGTCGTTGCGCCACTACACTAGACATATCAACTCCTTGAGACTATTCGAATTTTTTTAGATTTCCTTATTTTCTACCAATTGTTTACTACTTTATATATATATATATATATATATATTTTTTTTTTTTTAGAATTTCTATGCTAATATTTCTACTATTTTTTTTTTGATAAAATATTTCTACTATTTTGAATTAGAATGGTAAAAGAAATGATCCTATAAAATAGTTTTTTAAATAAGAAAAAATATACATTAAGCTTATTTCCGACTTTCCGTTTAAGAATAACTTATTTTATTTTTGAGAAGGAAAATAGCTTATTTTAGGTGGTTTATTTAGGAAGTGTTTATCATAAGATGTAGATTACAATAACTTATATAAGAGATTTCAATAATTAGCTCAACTAGTAAAATTTATAATGATTGAATAAAAGATGTGGGGTTCAATCTCCGCCTATACCAAAAATCGATTGATATTTTGGTTTGATGATAAAAGAGCTATCATCATGAGTAGACCCAATAGGTTGAAACTCTCTCTCAAAAAATTTCAATAATTAGCTCAACTAGTAAAATTTATAATGATTGAATAAGAGATGTGGGGTTCAATCCCCGCTTATACCAAAAATTAATTGATATCTTGATATGATGATAAAAGAGCTATCATCAGGAGCGGGTCTAATAGATTGAAACTCTCTCTCAAAAAAGAATATATAGACCTTATATGGGAGAGCATAAGATTTTCCTAAGCCCTTTTTGACAACAAATTTTTTCACATAAATTCTTTATTCAAGTGCTATATTAGAAATAAGGACTAATTAAAATTCAAAAGATAAAAAAAATTTATTTTCTTAGATTCATTGTATCACGGCATTCATCAAGTGCCACATTAGAAATAATGACTAATTAAAATTTTAAAAACTAAGAGCTCTTAGAGGTTGTTTGGATGCAAAAATTTCATCACTCAATTTTCGTCACTCAATTTCTATCACTCATCACTCTAAAATACCATGTTTGTTTGGCACTATCACTCACTTCCCATCACTCAATATTTTTCACACTATTTGTGGGCCCATACCTTTCACCCGGTGCAACTTTTTTTTTTTCTTCAGTACCCAAACTCACCAAACCCAGTGGAAAAAAAAAAAAAAAAAAAAAAAGAACCAAGCAACCAACCCAGGAGAAGAAATGAAAAAAAAAAAAAAAAAGTCAAAAGGTGGTCAAAAGTTGCGGCTGAGTACTATTTGTGGGTCCCCTATGTGTGTTTAATTACAATATTGCCATTGAGTTATGAGTTATGGAAACTGAAAACAGCCAAATGTGTTTTCAGTTTCTATAACTCATAACTCAAAAATCAGAGAATTGAGTGATGGAAACAGAGTTATGGAATCAGAGTTATTGTTTGCCAAACACCTTTTTGCAATGGGTTCCACCATTTTTGAGTTATGAGCTATGAAAACAGAAAATTGAGTTATGGAAACAAGTGAACCAAACAGCCTCTAGAGCTTGTTTGGCCACTCTTTTTTGCTCACTCAATTTCCGTCACTCAATTTCCATCACTCATCACTCATCACCCATCACTCATCACTCATCACTCATCACTCTAAATTATACACTTGTTTGGCACCATCATTTTATTTCAATAACTCAATTTTTTTCACACTATTCATGGACCCCACCTCTGCCACTTGGTGCAGTTTTTTTTTTTTTTTTTTTTTTTTTTTTTAAGTACCCAGAAACCCGAATCCAGTGAAAAAAAAAATGAACAAACCCAGGAGAAGACCGAACCACTGAAGAAAGAAGAAAGGAAAAAAAGAAAAAGAAAAAAAGGAAGAACTGAAGAAGAAGACGAGCTGATCAGAAGAAAGGAAAAAAAAAAAAAAAAAAAGAAACCCCGGACCGAACCCACTGAAGAAAGAAGAAAGGAAAAAAAGAAAAAGAAAAAAAATGAAGAACTAAAGGAGAAGACAAGCTGATCAAAAGAAAGGAAAAAAAAAAAAAAAAAAACCAGGTGAAGACCGAACCCATTGAAGAAAGAAGAAAGGAAAAAAAGAAAAAGAAAAAAAATGAAGAACTGAAGGAGAAGACAAGCTGATCAGAAGAAAGGAAAAAAAAAACCAGGTGAAGACCGAACCCACTGAAGAAAGAAGAAAGGAAAAAAAGAAAAAGTAAAAAAGGAAGAACTGAAGAAAAAGACGAGTTGATCAGAAGAAAGGAAAAAAAAAAAAAAGAAAAAAAAAGAAACCCAAGACCGAACCCACTGAAGAAAGAAGAAAGGAAAAAAAGAAAAAGAAAAAAAATGAAGAACTAAAGGAGAAGACAAGCTGATCTGAAGAAAGGAAAAAAAAAAAGTAGATTTTTCAAAAAGTTGCGGCTGAGTTATGACAAGTGGGACCGGGTGTGTAATGTTATTTACGAGTTTGCCATTGAAAACAAAGAATTGGAAACTGAAAACAGCCAAAAGTTTTTTTCAGTTTCCACAACTCATAACTCAAAAAGTAGAGAATTGAGAGATGAAAACAGAGTTATGGAAACAGAGAATTGATGCAGCCAAACAAACTTTTTGTATGGGTCCCACCATTTTTGAGAATTGAGTTATGGAAATAGAGAATTGAGTCATGGAAACAGGCTAACCAAACGGGCTCTTAATTTTCTTAGTTTCACGTTTCAAGACTTTCCCCTCTCTTACACAATGCAAAACTATTCATGTTATCACTCACAATTTTCACTTCTTGCACTTTTGCTACTTTATAGTTTATATAGGCTTGCTTGTAGCCCTTCATCTTCATGTCATAGGTTAGGTGCCTTTTTTCTTTTGTTTTAACCCTCATAATTTGTTGGTTTCTGTATAATTTTTTGCTACTATTTAGTGTGGTATTGATACTAGTCTCAACCATAAAAATTTTTCTTTAAAAAAAAATATTATTTTGGAGTTTTCTTTATGCTGAATCAAGATTACCTTAGGTTTAGTTGCAACCTCAAGTTTAGTTGTAGTTGGTCAATAATAGTGTGCAAACGATGTAGATACTACAGTCATATTGTTAGTCTCTCCAACAAAGCTATAATTAAGTAATTCTTCACATAATTTTTTTGCTCTTTCTCATGTACCTTTCACGTGTAGTACTTATCCACGTGTATCTTTTTTATTACTTAGTTGTTAGTGTGGTTAATTATAGTTATTGTGGTTTGCTAGGATTAGTTTCAATTTACTTCCAACTTAAAAAGGATCGTTTCAAATGATTTAATTTGTTGTTATAGTTTTAATATATGATTATAAGTTAATTAGCGATACTTTTTTATATAAAGACAAAACTCGTGTAAAATTAATAATACAAGATAAGTTCTCTCAATTTTAGCTTATACTTTTCTTTAATTTTAGTACTCTCTTTGTTTGTTTTTTTTAAGGATATAGAGGCCCTAGTAGAGGAAATTAAATATTGTTAAATTGAAGTATATTTAGCCAATTTTTCTTTATTTGATTATGTTTTCTTTATGTAGGTGCACAAATGATTTTGTTTCATTTAGATTATGAACAAAGTATGTGAGATAAGGGTCCGGGATTTGGTGGTGAGAATGAGGTGGTTAAGGAAGTGTTCAGTTTTAGAAATAAAGTCTACATTTTATCTAGATGTCATTTTATTATTTTAAATATTAAATTCATAATATGGTATAAACTCCTAGAATGTCTAATAAATATGCAATTCCAATCTCATATATATATGTATTAGTATAGAAAACCCACTCAATAGTCAAAAACTACTTCTAGAATAAGGAAAAAATTATAAAATATGAGTTAGGAAGAATAAACTTCAAAGCATTCCGCTATATTGTGAGGGAAACATCATAAATACTATATAACCAAATAAGTATTATATATGGGTCTTAAAAAAATAAAAATTATTTTAAATAAAATTACCGAGCATCCACACATCGCGTGGGACATTATCTAATATCTTATAAAAACTAAAAACTAGTAATTTATTTGCTAAAAAGTTGAGACCAAAAGCCAAAAAACAAAACCTTTTATACTTCTTTCACATTCTCTACTGTAATATTCTTTGATTGCGAGAAACATTTAAACATTCCTTGCATAGTCTTTAAATTTATTAAATATAAGAGAAAGAAAGAAACAAAAGTAGAAAAAGATATGTTAAGAGTCTTGTAACTCTACTGATTAACACTTTCTTGTATTAAAAAAAAAAATCTAACGTTCAAAAACTTCACCTTCAACTATTAAATTATTATAAATACTATTGCTAGGTTACAGTAAACTTCTCTCTCTCAGACTCCTTGGGGTCTGTGACAATAGAAGCTTCAAACTCATCATTCTGTGAGATTTTAACCTCTCTTTTTCTGATTTCCCTTCAGAATTTAGTAGAGGCTCTCTTTTCTTTACCCTTATTCTTATTTTGTCCTTTCTATCTTCACTTTATCACATTTCCTTTTTGTCATTTCTGCCTCTTTCCTCCTTTTCACTTTACCATATTTCCTTTTCCCACTTTTGTCTCTTTCTAACTTTTCCTTTTCTTTTTCTATTATGGATGCCTCTTTCGAGGAACTGTGGAAGCATTTTAAACTATCTGATGAGGAGAAAGGGGTAATGAAAGTGGATTCTCAAGTGGTTACAGCATCAAAACAGCAGGCTCAGTTTAGCATCTTGTTTAAGTTGCAATTGTAGGGTCCAAATTTCGTGGCCCAAGCCCAAAAGGTTAGGATTGTGAGCCCAACAAACCCAGAACAATGAATTTATAGAGAGTGGGTGAAAAAGCTAGGCTCGTTGTGAATTTAGCAACGAATAATTGACATAAGAACACGTTTAAAAGTAAGAATCCACCCAAGTCCGAAGAGGATTGTTCTTGATTAAAAGATGAATGTAATTCTTAGAGTTTCTTCCCCGATTTCTCTCTCTCCCCCTTTTCAAAGGCCTATTACATTTATATATTCTCCTTCCACTTCATCATCACCGTCCACCTGTTCTTCATCTAAGCCTTCGCTTGAGTACATGTCATATCAGATATCTGCTTCAGTTCTCCGTGAGTGGTGGTAGCTGAGATTGCACTGTTCAGGGATCTTCTCCACATAAATGCGGCCAGGAAAGCTGCTGCAGTGTATTAAATGCGGTGGTAGCAGCTTTTCCTTTTAGATATTTCTCTGCTCTTGTCATCTCTAGGCATGCCCGAAGCTTGTCCTTGTCGTGGAAGTAGTTGGGAAGATCATTCGGACCTTCAGGATATTTGTTTGATAGAGTCCCTTTGGAATCCGAGGAGAATGATGTCTTCGGACAGATAAGGTTCTCTTCGGACTGTTCCTACCGTTCACTTCCAGTTACATTTTTTCTACCAGGACTCCTTCCTAACCCCTTTTTTTCTTCGGACACATAGTATTATTCGAATGGAGCCCTAGGCCCACCACATGACGTTGGGCTTTTACACCCACACAAACAATCAGAGATTTCAACAAGGAGGCGTTCAAAGTTACATGTGGAAATCTTTGGCGTAGTTCTCAAGGGGTAACCATCAAAGAAGTTGGGCAGAATTTATTTATGGCTATTTTTGGATCGGAGGAACAATTGGAAATCATTTTGAGTAGGAGTCCCTGGACTTTTGAAAAGAAACTGATATTGATGAAAAGATTTTCTGGGGATATCTGTCCAACGTTGGTCACTTTTCAATCGTCCCTTTTTTGGATTCGTGTTTTTAATATTCCTATTAAGAGCATGACTAAAGAAGTTGGGGATCGTATAGCTACTAAAGTGGGCGAACCTATTGCAGTTGATGCTCCAAGGAGTGGCCTTGCTTGGGGCCCTTTTCTTCGGATTAGAGTTAATATTAACATCACAAAACCCCTTATGGAAGGCAAGATGGTACAGATTGAAGGCTTGGAAGCAGGTTGGGTGTATTTTAAATATGATCATCTCCCTACATTTTGTTTTCGGTGTGGTATTTTGGGTCATCAGGATCGGGAATGTCATCTCATAAAAAATGGATGTTTTTCATCGGATAAGGGTGATCTTCAATTTGGACCTTGGCTGCGTTCTGTGGCTCCAAGGGTGGTCCATAAAAAAGAGCAAGGGAGGCCTCAGAAGGATGTAAGAGATGAGGACGATGTTGACGAAGTCTAGTCTTTGGCAGAGGAATCAACGAAATTCACGGAGCCATCGTGTGCGGCAGTGGCTAATCCAATCCAGTCTGTTGCAGAGCAGAGGAGAGATTTGGATGCCCTGGAGCGGGAAAAGGAGTTAGCTCATTCTACTAATCCTATTTCAATTTCCCCGAAAGATAAGGCTATTGTTTTGCCTTGTCCTATAATCCATTCAAACTCCACAGTGGGTACTCAGGATCTGGTCACCAAAATGTCATCTTCCAATGTAGAGGCCGAAGGGATAGATGCTATTCCAGATTTGAATTTCAAACGAAGAGATAAGGATAACTTTTGCAAGGAGCTGGAACCTAAAGTTGAAGCTTATCCTGTTAAGGTAATGCATTTGGACTCCAACTCTAACTCAATTTCTTCTAAAGTTAGTGGGGAATATGCTGAACAACAATTTGAAATTGGTGAGGATATAGAGATGGAGTTTGATGTTTTTTGGAAAATCAATAGGTTAGATGATATGGGCACGGGCTTCAATGAAGTGCTAGGCCTGAAAAAGAATTGACAAAAGTCAGAGGAGACCGGGGTGATCGGCTACAAACCCTCCGATGATTAAGTTAGTTTCTTTCTTTGGGAAATCTAAAATTCCAAGATTTTGGGAATATTGTCTAGAATGGACTTACCTTCCTTCATCGGAGTGAAAGTGTTTAAAGAGTGTCGATGTAAATGGTTATTCATCTCATAACTTCCCCTATTATTAAGAGATCGATTGGATTTGGAGTAAACTCCTGTAACTGTCGTGGGAGTTATATTTTTTTACTTCAGTTTCCATAATTGTCATTGGGAACGATTCATGACAAAGAGGCTTAATTTCCTGTCATAGGCTAAGTGTAGAACTCGTCCATCCAAATGCTTTTAAGGACGGACGAGCTTTTCAAGGGAGCCTTGGACGAACGCTACGCGCACTTGGTTCGCCCTTGTTGGTTTTTCCTTGGACGATCCTAATAGACAAGTATGGAGTTTATCTTCTGACACCATCAATTTAAGGACGGATGATGCTATTGGGGATGCATGTTTTACATCATGTCCTTCTATTCTTTTATTATAGACGATCCATATGGACAAGATACGACTTGTGTGTTTTCATTACACCATCAGTTGCCCCCTTGTCCAAATGGGTCGTCTAAGGGGATGTGTGACCGAGCGTCGCTTCCTTTAGACGTATGTGCTTGGTATCAGAGTCGATGCGCCATGTGTTGCCATTTTACTGGTGACTAGTCTTGTTGATTTATTTTTTTGAGGTGAACGCCACATGTCATCTCCTGATTGGTTACGTTGTTTCATGTGCCTAGGTCTGCCGCTTATAAATAGTGGAATTCCTCCACTACTCTTCACATTTCTAAGATATTTCCTTCTGAGTTTCGCCATCTAGAGCTTCGTCTAGGAGTTTCTTTTGCGTCCATAGCCTTCTCGTCTTAGAGCTAGGTATTCCCTCATTTCTCGTCTTTTAGGTTTCACTTCAAAAATTTTTCTTTTTCAAAAAAAATGTTAGAAACCATTATTTCCTCTTCTAGTGATAGCACCGAGAGAGCCATAGATGAGTATTACGACGAGAGTGGTTATAGTAGTTCTAGTAGCACTAGTAATGGTAGTGGGGGGAATTCCTTGGATGAGTATGTTTCTGGCATCCCTGGCTTTCCCTTGGAAGTTATGCAAGAAGAGCTTAGGAAGGCCTCGGGGGCCCAGGCAGGCACCTCGTCCAATATTCCTCAGTCTAGTCCTTTGAACGAAGCTAAAATTACTATTTATAGTTGTGCAATAAATATCCCTTTTAAAATAGATGAGCAGAGACTTAACAACCTTAGGACATGGTACCAGATCCCGGATGAGCTTAATCCCAGGTTGCCCGTCCGTGGAGAGTGGTGTTGTAGCCCTCACTTTGGGATAGGTGTCTATGAGGCTTATCTTTTAGGGGGTCTAAGATTTCCTTTAAACGCTTTTACTAGAGAGTTGTTAGTTAGGTTAGGTTTAGGAGTGTGCCAATTCAACCCTAATGCATGGAGATTGATTATTTTTATGCAAATTTTGTGGAGGGAGGTATTCGGAGGGGACCGCCCTCTTACTGTGGACGAGTTCCTCTATTGTTACAAACCTACAGAAATACATCAGTCTCTTGGCTTCTACAATTTGTAGCTAGGGGTACAGGCTGTAGATTGATTAAGTCATTGGCCTCATCTGAGAGAAAATGGAAGACAGAATTTTTCTTTGTTTCCGGTTTCTGGGCTGGGAATCCTGTGGACGTTAACTGAGACACGTTTAGCCGTTATACTGGGGAGCTAGGGAACCTTCGTCCTGAGGGTAAGTCCCTCCCCCTTTTCCTTTTTTTTTTTTTTTTTTTTTTTTTTTTTTTTTTATCTTTTTTATTCATGTCTAACCTTTACTTGTCTCCTTGCAGCCATTGGACGACCTTCTTTGAGCAAATTTCATCGTGACCACATCCACAGGGCTTGTCTACGCGTGGACAGGGACTTCCATTCCTTGGTTATGCTTAGACGACTTGCTAAGTGGGGGTTAGGCCTTAACCCATCTGAAGAAGCACTTGCACACGAAATTACAGTAAGAAGAAGTAAGTTTTGAACTCCAAACATTCCTTACTTTGTTTATTTTTGGTTTTAGTTCTAAAAACTCTACTTCTCTTTTTTATAGGAATGACAACAATGAAAGGAAATAAAGGAAAAGATGTAGTAGGTGAGAGGGATCATCCTGAGGTCCTATCTCAGGCTCGTTCGTCGATTGGGGACAAAAGGAAATCCTTGCCAAAGAATATTGATCTAGGAAGCCTTCCCAGTCGTCGAGGTAAAAAGGCTAAACATGGGTCATCCCAAGTGGTTAAGTCCAGCCTCCCTTCGTCCCAGCTGTCCACCCAGGTTTTTGATGTGGAGACGTCCACACCGATTGAGACCACTCCGTCCAAGACTCCTCCGTCCAGGACGATTGTGCCTACCTTGTCCCAGCCCTCTAAGAAAACTCCTACAAATATCATTGAAAATGAAGATCTAGCTTGGGAGCGTTTTCAAATGGCTAATTTGGATGAGGACATAGACATTTGTTACAACATGTCCTTAAAGGAGTTTAAACATTCTGGCGTTCATGACCTCTTTAAGGTATGTTTATACCCTTACCTCGTCTTTGCATT
The DNA here is from genome assembly GCA_023736055.1 of Quercus glauca. NCBI lineage: Eukaryota > Viridiplantae > Streptophyta > Magnoliopsida > Fagales > Fagaceae > Quercus > Quercus glauca. The sequence goes on from CM043315.1 coordinate 23,977,602, forward strand.
CTAACAATTTTTTCTCATCTAATCATTCTCTGTTTTTACTCTTTTATAGGCCATGTCTAAGTTTATTGTGGCGTCCAGGCAGGCCACAGGACTGGACAAGATGAGGATCTTGTTAGAGACGAGGATTCAAAAGGTAAAGGATGATTGCAAAAAATGGACTGAGGTAGCTGCTAAAGCTAAGGAGGAAGCAACTGAGCATCAAAATTTGATAGAGGAGCTAAAAGCTGATGCAGTGGAGAAAGATACTCGCCTTGATCATTTACAAAAGAAGTATGACGAGTTGAATACTCTTCTCTCCCGAGCCAAAGAAGATGCTGTGGCTGAATTCAAGGCGTCTAAAGGATAATAATTATGCAGCAGGCATTGAGGATTTTCGAATGGACACTATAGACAACTTCCCTGAGGTTGACTTTAGCTCTATCAAGCTCAACCTGGCTGCCGCCACTAGCTCTCTTGTTCAAACTGGCTCGGAGGACGTCAACATCGAGGACGATGCCTTTACTCAGTTGCCCCAGGACGATCCCAACACTAATGCAGTAATGCCCCTTCTGCTTAAGGACGAGATGTTAATCTTTTAATGATCCTTGTACTTTTCTTTTTGGTTTTCATTTGGTCTTTGTTTTAGGACCTTTCTATGTAACTCAATTACATTAGCCTCCTCCATGGTTTTAGGACGTGATCTCAGACAATCATTTCAATTTGCTTTACTCAACAAGGGTTTCTGGACGTAGGCTGTCCACCCTTTAGTTAATGAAAGTTTATTTTCTATCGTTGTGTGGACGAATGCTATTTTCTTTTGAGATTAATTTCAGCCTAGGCTCGTCCATGGTAAAATTTTATGAGTTTTTACATGTAACTCGTTTTTGTGGATGGTATTTTTCCCTTAACTTCACTCGTCCTATGACTTGTGGGCTGGTTTTACATCTTATCCACAATGTTTCCTTCGCCTAACTTTTCACTCGTCCAAAGATTGGATTGTTTTAGTTGGCTTTTTATTCAAGAGATGAGATATTTATGCCTACATTTTCTCATCTATTGGTCAAATAAATGTGTTAATTTGGACGAGTATGCTTTATAAGGCTTCCCCTCGTCCATGATTTGGACGGGGATGTCTAAGCTTTTCCTTGTTTTACTCACAGGAAAGCTTACAGACGCTACTCTTTGCGTCCAGAGAATTTGCTCGTCTTAGGATTTTAGCCCCCTTGTGAGTTAGCTTGAACAAAAACAATATGGAGGTTTAGAATTCACACAACATTTTGTACATAGCATAAATATTGTTCACAGATGAAGCACATGCTTACACGCTAATGCCTTACAGGGAATTTAATAAATACACTCCATAACTTCGTCCATAACCACCATAGTAATAAAACAATACTAAAAACATGTAGATAAACAAACTCAATAAGTAGACTCCGAGCTCGTCCGGATAATATTCATCTCTAAGGCTCGTCCAGGATCGTACTCGTTTATGTTAACATTTTCTTGATAATACCTCCTCAGGTGCTTAACATTCCAAGGATGCTCCAATTTCCTCCCGTCTAGGGCCTCCAAATAGTAGGATCCTTGTCTTTTACAGTTGACAACTTTGTAGGGGCCTTCCCAATTAGGTCCCAGTTTCCTATGAGCCGGGTTCTTAGTTGCTAAGGAAACCCTCTTTAGGATGAGATCCCCTATGTTGAAGCGGCTTGGTTTTACCATTACATCATATTGCCTAGCCATGAGGTTTTTGTACTTAGCTATCCTTTGCTCTGCATCCGTCCTTACCTTGTCTATTAGATCAAGGCTCAAACGGAGTTGCTCCTCATTATCCTTGTCTTGGAATGCCATCACCCTGTGGTTGGCCATATGCACTTCTACAAGTATGACTGCTTCACTTCCATAGACTAGCTTGAAAGGAGTTTCCCCTGTAGGGTTTTTATCGTCGTTCGGTATGCCCACAGAACACCCGGTAGCTCGTCAAGCCATACTCCCTTTACCCCCTCAAGCCGAGTCTTGATGATCTTCAACAAGGATTAGTTTGCAACTTTAGCCTGACCGTTTGCTTGTGAGTGGGCGGGTGAGGAGTAGTGGTTTTGAATTCCGAAGTGTTTACAGAAGTCTTTAAAAAGTGCATTATCAAATTGTCGTCCGTTGTCGGATATCAATACTCTGGGCACCCCAAACCTGCAAACAATGTTCTTTCATACGAAATTCTTGATATTTTGTTGCGTGATATTAGCTAAGGTTTTGCTTCCACCCACTTGGTGAAATAATCAATGCCAACAACTAGAAACTTCATTTGCCTTGTGTCCAGTGGAAAGGGACCCAAGATATCTAGTCCCTATTGTGCAGAGGGCCATGGAGCCGTCATCAGGGTAAGGTACTCTGATGGTTGTCTGGAAACGTTACTAAACCATTAGCATTGATCGCAGACTTTGACATATGCCTTAGCATCAGCCTGCATATTTGGGCAATAGTATCCTACACGGACGACCTTGTGGACGAGTGACCTAGCTCCTGAGTGATTGCCACATACTCCTTCATAAATCTCTCTTAATATGTAGTTTGCCTCGTCTGGGGCTAAACATCTAAGATAAGGCTGAAAAAATCCTCTTTTGTATAACACCTTGTCCATAAGAACGTACCTGGCCGACCTTACTCTGAGCTTTCTAACCTCGTCTCTTTCTTCCGGGAGTCGTCCGTCCTTCAAGTATGATATAATGGGGGTCATCTAATTTCCTTCACTCTCGACCTGTTGCACTTCAGGGATGTCTATACTTGGTATGTACTAGATTTCATCAAAATCGTCAATGGCTTCATTTGCTGAGGCTTCCTTAGCTAAAGTATCTGCTTCCATGTTCTTTTCCCTTGGGATTTAAACGAAGTTAGCTTCCTCAAATTTCTTCATAAAGCGCATCACTTTGTTAAGGTACTTCTTCATCCGTTTTTCCTTAGCTTCATACGTCCCATTCACTTGGCCCATGATATACTGGGAATCTCCCAAGACAAGTATTGACTTTACTTCCATAGATTTAGCCAGTTCCAGCCTTTAAGGAGGGCTTCATACTCAACTTTGTTATTAGTTGTTTGGTACTACAGACGAACCTTGTGCTTCAGCTCCTTTTGGGGATTGTAGAACCACACTTATTCCTCTAGCATGTCGTGTAGACGAGCCATCCACATAGGCGACCCATTTCTTACTGTGTTCCATCTCATCCAAATTATCATAGTTTGAGGTAAACTCCGCAATGAAATCTGCCAGTACTTGAGCTTTTATGACATGCCTTGGTTGATATCTGATGTCAAACTCACTGAGCTCAACAGCCCATTGGATCAGTCGTCTTGCAGCTTCCAACTTGTTCATGGCTTTCTTAAGCGGATGATCGGTTATGACATTGATGACATGAGTTTGGAAGTAATGCCTCAGCTTCCTGGAAGCCATTATTAATGCAAAAGCCAACTTCTCTATTTGCGGATATCGTCCTTCCGCTCCTCTCAGTGCTCTACTTATGTAATACACAGGCCTCTGTACCTTATCTTCTTCCCTTACCAGTGCTGAACTTACGACATGTGGGGTGACTGCCAAATATAAATATAACTCCTCTCCCAAGACGGATGGACTTAGTAAAAGAGCCATGGTGAGATATGCCTTCAAATCTTCGAAAGCTTTCTGACACTCGTCGGTCCATTCAAATGCTTTTTTAAGAAGCTTGAAAAATGGCAAACATTTGTTAGTAGCTTTAGAGACAAACCTGTTAAGGGCAGCAACTCGTCCAGTAAGAGACTAGACTTTTTTGATATTCCGAAGATGCTCAATATTTAGTATCGCCTGGATCTTGTCTGGATTTTCTTCGATTCCCTTGTGTGAAACCATAAACCCCAGGAATTTCCCTAACGATACTCCGAAAGCACATTTGCTGGGGTTCAACTTCATGTTGTACTGCCTGAGCGTGTTAAATGTTTCCTGCAGGTCATCTAGATGCTTTCCCTTATCCTGACTCTTTACCAACATGTCATCCACGTAGACTTCTACATTTCGCCCAATCTGTGGATGAAACATGTGGTTAACTAACCTCTGATATGTTGCCACTGCGTTCTTCAAACCGAAGGGCATCACCTTATAACAGAATAAGCCTAGGCTGGTGACGAAGGATGTCTTCTCTTGGTCTGCCTCGTCCATTTTTATCTGATTGTATCCAGAGAAAGCATTCATGAAACTAAGTAACTTGTGATTCGCAGTGGAATCTACCAACTGATCGATGCGTGGTAACGGGTAGCTGTCCTTGGGGCAAGCCTTGTTTAGATCGGTGAAATCTACACACATTCTCCACTTGCCGTTCGCCTTCTTGACCATTACCACATTGGCTAACCAGTCTGGATAATAAACTTCTCGAATGAACTTTACAACGATCAACTTTTGAACTTCGTCTTTGATAGCGTTATCTCTCTCAGGGGCAAACACCCTCTTCTTTTGTTGCACTGACTTGGAGGAAGGACATACATTCAAACGGTGTGACTTCTGTTTCCTCCAACGTATGCTCTTTTTGAAGGCCCACCATCGAGTGTCCATGCCTTGGTGCGTCACCCTCACTTCTACTAAATTCAAAATTTAAAACCTTCCTTGTGGCACATGTGAGATCAGCCTTTTCCGTGTTTGGTGGACTTATCGTTGAGCTGTCCCATCCACTAAGGTGACTAGCTGTCTGACTTCCTGACCGTTCATCATCACCTATGTCACCCTAGCCCACCTGCTTTTCTACTACCCTATCACCGTTATTACTTCTACTTCCTCCTCCGCTGCTAGTCATAGTTTCCTCCGCCGCTGTTGGTTGTGCCATAGTCCGTCCACCATCATTGCTTGACAGTTGGCGCTCTTTCCTTGGCTTCACCCTGTCCTGCCCTCCCTTGTAACTTCCGTTGGCCCTGATCCAGTCACCATACTGGTATTCCGTCACTTGCCCCGTCTCTGTGGCCACGCAATGCTTGTCATCATGGCCCAACCTTCCACAGATGTAACACACTGTTGGGAGTCTTTTATATTTGAAAGTAACCCACAATTTCTCTCCTTCCACGCTCATCAGATAACCTCCTCTGTGTAGTGGTTTGTTCAATGGCAGTTCAGCCCTGAACCTCATGTACTTCGCTTGATCTGACTGCCAAAATCTTCTATCTGCTTCAAGGAAATTGCCTATCCTATTCCCAATATCTCTACCCGTGTCTTCTGTCATAAGCTCAAATGGGACCCCCCATACTTGAACCCAAAATGGTGAGTGAGATAAAACAATATTCACAGCTGATAATCCTTTTCTCCATCGGCATAACAAAAGGAGATTGTTATCAAAATTCCACGGTCCATTCTTCTCCACCCATTCCATTTGGTATTTGGAGCTGAACTTGAATTGGAGGATATCATTTCCAATGTTCACTATCCTTAGATCCGATTCCATCTTCCACACTGACCGTAGGGTGCTCTTTAAAGCACGTTGGTTTTACTGACGATCAGATAAGAGTTTTCCAAACAGACTGAGATGACACTTTTCCAAAAGATCAACTCTACTGGGAGCTAATATTTGAATACCCTCTTCCTCTTCTTTGGTCAGCTACAGATTTTGCAGCCCATCCAATATGACTTGTTCCATTACTAGTGATTAAAACTTAACCACATTCGGACAATTACTTCTAGACATTCAAAGCAAAAGCCCACATTTGTAATTTTGTACAGACTATGGGAGAAAGGCGCTCCTACTTGGGAGAGACAAAAACTCCCTTACACGAGAGAGAGAGAAACTCCTACATGGAAGAGCTTTTTAATTTTTCCATTTTATAAGGGTTGTTTTCTTAAGCAAAAAAGTTGCAAAAAGTGTATTCTTTGCATTTGCCAAAAATAAAATAAAAGGAGAAGGAATCCTTTTTTGTCCTAACGTCTAGAGACAACCACGACAACATTTTAGTGTGCTTGTCAGAACATAAGTGATATTTCAAAAATGTACTGTATATATCATGATCCATGTTCAGTCATTTATAGATTTTGACAATGTTCCCGCAGATTTTACCTATTTTGGCAGGTTGTGGTCCGTTTAGATACAATTAAAAATCAAAGATTAAAGATTAAAGGTTGAAAATTTTGTAATAAAATAATTTTTAAATATGTAAATAGTATTGTAGGTGTGAGACTTATTTTTAAAGAGAAAATTATTGAAATATAATATTTGTGGGTCCTGTAAATAGTGTACAGGTGCACTGTTCATGCAAAAAATCAACATTCACAACTAAAAAAAAAAAAAAAAAAAGTTGAAAACACAATCGCAAAACGCAAATCATCCGAATCCAAACGCCACCTATATACCGAAATTTACTAGTTTTTCCTTATTTAGCACATTCAATCAAGTGGGAACAAATTAATATGAAATACAGATACTCATCTTAAAGTTAATAATTAATTCGTGCGTTAATCCTACCAATTCCTTGTATTTCTAAAAATTAATGCCCATAAAATCTTATTATTGTAATTTAAAAAAAAAAAAAAAAACCTTAAAATCTAGTGTGGCCAACTTGCCAAACCCATCTTATTTATAGTGGCTTTCAACCATGTCAGTTCTGGCAATAGTGATGGGATTAAAGATCCAGAAATAGATAAAAAGATTTTATTACCAAACTTTTTTTTTTTTGAGAAAGATTACCAAACTTAAATGGTGAAAAAAATTGCAAAAGCATGTAAACAAAAAGTGAATGGGTGATTCGTTTTTACCCAAAAAAAAAAAAAAAGAATGGGTGATTCATGAATGTCAGTCAGACCATATAAAAACAAGATAAGGGAAAACAGTACCTTTTTTTTTTGGTTGTTGTCATAAATGATGAATCCACGTTGGTTTCCTTATAGAAGACAACGAGCAGAGAGCCCAAGTCGGGGTGGGGGGGATATTATTCATTCATGAATACCGGAAAACGACACCGTCTCACTAACCTAAAATTGAAATTTCCATTTACCGATACGTAAGCGCCACGTGGTGAGCCCCGGATCAGGAAAAGATCGTATCGGATTCGCGCGCGCACTCTCTCTCTCGAGCAGCGATCGAGCTTTTGATTTTCTCCATCCGAGCTGGACAATATTAGATGGTCCTGATTCTGTCCACGTCGGACGGCCCCCGACACCTCCCACGTGTCGTTTGGAGCCCCTCCCCTCCTCCAGCCTCCATTTCTGCCACGTCACCACCCTCCATAATAATATCTTCTCCTCCTCTTCAAGCCCCTTGTTTCTCTTTCTCTCTCTAAAAGCTTTTTTCTTAACCAGTCAAGCTTTTTTCTTTCTTCTCCGACAAATATACATATATTTTTTTCTTAAAGCCCTAAAGCGTTTCGAAACTTTCGTTTTTGATTTCATTCGTTTCGAAAGTCATGCGTTAACTGGCTTTTGAAGCCAGATTGGTGAGGCACTGATCTGTTTTTTTTTTTTTTTTTTTTAATAAATTATTTTTTAATATATATTTTTTAAATCTGCTAAGTCAAGCTTAGCAATGGCGGGTTGGTCCTCATCATAAAAGCTCTGAAGTTGTGATTTATATGATAACATGTTTCTGATTAACTAAATAAGTTTTGCTTTATTTATTATATATTTTTTTTTTGGGGGTTTGAGTTATAAGATTTTTTTTTTATATATTATATAATGCTCTGTTTGGGAGCTGAGAAAATATGGGAAACTAGTAGAAATTTGGGGATTTTTGGCTCTGAACTTGGGAGATGATAAAGGAGTAGACTTTTAATTTAGATAAGCTTTTTTTTGGATAGTGGAAACACACAAGATTTGATTTTGAGATTTTTTTTTTTTGGGTTACACTTTACTCTGTTTTGATGGGAGTATAAAATAGGATGATTGTTGCTCCTAGTTTTAATTTTTGGTAATCAAAGTTAAACATCTGTGTGTGGATTTTATCTGTTTAGTTTTTCAGTGCAAATGTTCTCTTGGGTTGCTTGAACATATCTATGTGTATTTACTATTTATTATTATTATCTATTGGGCTTAATTTCTGTACAGGGTTTAATAAGTTTTCGAGGGGATTTTGGTGGTGGCAGAGTGATTTGAATTAGGTTGGCTTAAAATTTTCTTGGATATGCTATAGATGATGATTTCATATAAAGGTTTTTTTTTGTGGCTCAGATTGGGTCAAGGGGTTGTGGTTTTCAGTGGTTGAATATCCCTTTTTTTTTATTTTGTTATTTTTAGCTGTTAACTGTTGGAAATCAGTACTGTGTTATTTAAGATTTTCTTGTAGATTTGTGTGTAAATTTTGGATAAAGCAAACCTAAGATTTTTGTGATAGATTGATTGGCCTTGCTTTGGTTGTATCATTAATTTCTTTTGTGGGGATTATAAGGTGTGGGGTATAGTTCTAGGAGTTCTGATCTAATGAAAGAGGGTGCTAGTGGGTTTAGTGAGTTATGTTGATTTCTCATTGGATTTATGATGCAAGAGTGTGATTCTAAATCTTAACACTTTTTCAGGGATATCCTATGATGGAACTTGTTATGAATCTTATTTCAGGTTTTAGATTGAATTTAAAGGATTATTATTATTATTATTTTGGTTTGCAGAGGTTGATTTTCAAAGTCGATATGTATGAGTTTCGTGGTTCAGCATATGAGGGTATGCATTCGTCATCACTAGTCTATTTGAATCTGTTTGATGGGGGCCGTTCCTGTGAATAATGATAATGCTCGGAGTAGAGGGTTGGTAGAACAAAATAACCATATGTGTTTTGAGCAAAAGCAAGTGAATACTGGAGTAGTGGGTGAAGGGCAAGGTTTGGGATCATCAGAGGAAGATGAGTCAAGAATTAATGAGGTAACTGAAGATGTAAGCAATGGGCCTAGAGGGCCGATTCAGGTCCACAATGGCTTGCAGATACTGCAACCTCAACCTCAACCTCAAGGGCCTGTGGTATGTTGGGAGAGGTTTCTTCCTATTAGATCTTTGAAGGTTCTTCTGGTGGAATATGATGATTCTACGCGCCAGGTTGTCAGTGCTCTGCTACGGAATTGCAGTTACGAAGGTTAGTAAAATCTGTTCCATGGTGCTGAAAAGGTCTTTGTATTGCCTGTTGATGGAGAACTTATTTTTCCTCTGACTTCCGATAAAAGCCCTATGAAATTGTCTTTAAATCCTAACACTTGTTTTTCCTTTGCACTTCTTAATTGTTAATCTGGTCTTTGCAGTTACTGCTGTTGCTAATGGTCTTCAAGCATGGAAAATCTTAGAAAATCCAACTAATCATATCGATCTTATCCTAACAGAGGTAGTCATGCCTTTATTATCTGGAATAGGTCTTTTATGTAAGATCATGAGACACAAATCTCTCAAGAATATTCCCGTGATCAGTAAGTGTTATTTAATAGCATTTCTAGCCATTTCTATCTTTTTTACTGATGAAAATGTAAGGCTTGTTTTGATATAAATAGTGTTGATTTGCTGCTTTTGGTTATCACACCTGATGAGATATGTGTGCAGTGATGTCATCTCATGATTCCATGGGCATAGTCTTTAAGTGTCTATCAAAGGGTGCAGTTGATTTTTTAGTGAAACCTATTCGGAAGAATGAACTTAAAAACCTCTGGCAGCATGTTTGGAGGAGATGCCACAGTGTGAGTTGCTACTTCTGCTTCACAGTCATAGTTGTTTGTTGTGGATTTATGTGGGCATTTACCTCAGGGCTACACCAGTGTGTACTTAGATATTTTAGTGGACATGGTTGCTTAGAGCTTACTACATTAGTCCCTTCCTTGACAGTACTAATGCACCAATTTTCTAGTATTAATTATCAATATGTATCTAGATTGATGGCATAGTTGGTTTTACAGTCGATTTTGGATGATAGGTTTAATCAATTATTACCATGCCATTCACTCTAGGGCAATTAGTGTTGAAATTCCTTACTCAACCTGGTTTTTTTTATCACCATTTCTCAGTCCAGTGGCAGTGGGAGTGAAAGTGGGACACAAACTAGAAAATCTGCAAAATCAAAAAGTAACGATGAGTCTGACAACAATACTGGCAGCAGTGATGAGCGTGATAACGGAAGTAATGGTCAAAGTATTCGGGATGGGAGTGACAATGGAAGTGGAACTCAGGTGATGATTTATAGATTATTTTAAATTATATCTTCTTTGACATATTACTTTTGAATTTCAACTCCTTTTACTTATGAAAGCATAATGGTACAATGGTGCGTAATGTTGAAATCTTATTCCATTTTATGTAGTTTATTTTCCTTGTTTTGAGAATTTCTTATAGCAGAGACCATTGAAGCAAAATCGTATAATGATATCAACAAATTATAACAAGCCTCCCTGATTATGAGTTTTTAAATTGAAGGGTGTTATTCTCAAAATAAAAGAAAATAAATAATTTTGAAGCGGTATTGCATTACTACAAGGTATGGATATGGTATGCCCTTGAGAGGAATGTCTAAGTTCCCTGAACCCTAAAAATAAAATAAATGCCAATCTAAAGCAATAATGTAGAGACATTTAGAATAACAGTTGAAAATCTTATCTTCTTGCACTTTGGGACTGCCATTGCTCAAAAGTGGAGTGTAGACCTCTTCTTCTAGATCTTCTTGGAATATACAATGCCTTGTTTAAAACCTTCTCTCAGTAGCTGCCTTCACAATGCAATCAGGGCACAGATACAACATAATGTCTCCTTGTCCGACCTTCCATACCTCATCAATATCAATGGGAAGCAGTAGAATAAGAATTGTCACAGCATACAGGATAAAATTCCTTAATGACTTGGTTTGTGCCAGTTGCCATGACAAATTTATTGAAGACAACTATTCAATTGATAATCTTCAACATCATTTCTAAATCTAATTTTGGCATTATCTGATTGTCATAGATCTTGGCATTAGTCTTGCTTCTTGGTGTGATAGGAAATGTGTTGTATGAGCTTCTATTACAACACTATAACACTCAATAGCAAATTCTTAAGAAGATTGAGATAAGCATATGAGAAACAAAGGTTTCTGAACACCAATGCGGACAAAAGTTAAGCATACTAATGATCTTATTTTGCAGAGTTCATGGACCAAAAGGGCAGCTGATGTTGAAAGCCCCCAACCAATATCGCCTCCAGATCAAATGGCTGATGCTTCTGATAGCATCTGTGCCCAGGTGATTCATACAAAGCCTGAAAAATCTAGCAACAGGTGGGTGCATATTACTGAGCCAAAAGAGTACCCAGAGCAGGACCAGAAACTTGGTAGGCCTTAATGATATCCATCTTTTCACCCTTGCTGACATTATTTATGGTTTGGCACTATTTTAATACTGCTATCTGCGTCTTATTTTTTTTGAAAATATTGTATTGGGTAAAGATCTGGAAATAGGTGTATCTGAAAATCCAGATTTGCACGGTGAATGTCAACACGAGATGTTATCTATCCATCTGACAAGCAGAAGGCAGAATAACTTGCCTGAAGTAGATAGGAAGCCATTTGATAGTAGTCAGCTGGAGCACAGCAGTGAGAATGTAACCAGCAAACCAAGAAATCAATCTCCCAATGTAGCTGGTGCAACTGTCAATTTTACTAAACAACAGGCCGAAAGCAGAGACTTTACCACTCCAAATAGCCTCTCTGATATCTCAAAAATTGAAGCAAATTGTGATTCTAGAGAACTGCCATCCCTTGAACTAACTCTGAAGAGGCTGAGAGAAGATGTTGGAAATGTTGCACATGATGATCGCAATGTTCTAAGACATTCGGACCTGTCAGCATTCTCAAAGTAAGAGGGAGCTTGCAGAAATAATGTTAATGCTGTTAATACATTATATTTGAACAAATATCTTACTCTTTTTTTCCTTCTTCCCTGTGCAGATACAACACTGCCTCTTCTGCTAATAGGGTAAAATTTTGTAGAAACTTAGCCAGCAAGTGCCTTCTATTGTTGGATATAACCTTTTCTTTAATCAGTGCAATTGCAGTCTGCTCCCAATTATTGTGCACCACATTATGATGTGGATGGGTGTGCTAATATAAGAATAAAAGGAAACTGGTGTTTTACAGAAATTCCCCTATCTTTTCAGTGAAATGATAAGAGTATCCTCTGTATCATAATGTGGCTCACAGTGATTGGCAAGCAGCTGCTGATAAAAAGACTGGGGAAAAAGAGCCAAAACTCCATTTCTGGGCATGTCTAATGTTGTTCCCACTTTTAATCAGGCTCACACAGGGAATGTAGGAAGCTGTTCTCCACTTGATAATAGCTCCGTCGCACTGAATACAGAAACAAGGCACAATTTTTCTTCTCATTCAAGTGTCACTCTTCCAAATCAGCCGTCTAATGAGAGTAGCAACAACAATGATGTGGCCTCCACCAATAAATGTACTATTCCAAAGACTGAAGTGTTAAACGAGAAGCCAGAATCCATATCGGCATTCAAATCTTTTCATTCTTCTGCATTCCAACCTGTGGAGAATGGTTTTGTTTGTTCATCTCAGCAAGTAACACCTGGGAAGGCAGCAGATTTGGGAGCAAACACAGTTCAAGCCCAAACGAGAGGTTCTCAACAGCAGGTCCAAGTTCAGCACCACCATCACCACCACCATCATTATCATCATCATGTCCACAACATGCAGCAGCAACAACTGCAACCAGACCATGATGATCACTCCCTGGAGAACATGGCTGCAACTGCTCAGCAATGTGGATCATCAAATGTGTTAGGAGGACCAGTCGAAAGTAATACGGGAAACTATAGTGTGAATGGAAGTGCCTCTGGAAGTAATTATGGGAGCAATGGACAGAATGGAAGCAGCACTGCCTTGAATCCTGGAGTAACGAATGTGGAAAGTGACAATGGGGCAGCTGGAAACAGTGGAGCTGGTGGCATTAGCAGGAAAAACAGTGGAAGTGGAGCAGATGAAGGGCGGGTTGCACATAGAGAGGCCGCCTTAAACAAATTTCGTCAGAAAAGGAAGGAGAGATGCTTTGAAAAAAAGGTGAACTCATTTTTCCTTGCATGCGTTTTGCTAGGGAGCAAAACACAGCTACTAACTATTTCGTACTGTTAACTTGTGAGAGCAAAAAAGATTTTCCTACTTTTAGCATATGGAGCTTGTTGATTGGAATAATATATGATTCTGGCTGAGCTAAAAACAATAATAATAGATAACATGACTGATGTATTACATGTGCCTAATCACACTGAATTATATCCTCTAGGTCCACCTGTAATTCTAAATAAGATTACTGGATATGAATAACAAAAAATCATTTTCATAATACCCAGGTGAATAAAATATAGAACTCCTGACATGTTGGGTCCTTGGTACCTAGTGGTCTATTAATCCATTTTAATACTTTTATCCTATGAGGTGTTTGAAGAACATGTGGATTTTAGTTCTCCATTCTATATAATTGCTATCCTTATTTAAGTCTAGTTCATTCCAGAATAGACAAAACTTAGTCTTCCTTGTATCTTGTTTTCCAGGTTCGATACCATAGCAGGAAAAAACTGGCAGAACAACGGCCTCGTATCCGGGGACAATTTGTTCGACAGATATCGTATGATACCATATATTGGGATGCAAATTAGAATTCATTATCATTTGTACTTTTTCTAATTTTCATTGTTAAAGTACTGGGGTGAAACAATATTTCTAATTTTGTTTCTACTTTCAGGTCTGACACTAAAGTAGGAGAAGACTGTCAGAGCAATGACCCTATGTCTGGGGATAATTCTTGTGACAGTGCACAATAACACGAGCTAGAGTGCAGATTGCTAACCCTTGTTCCGCAGAATGCTTCTACGTTTATGTACATGAGGAATTGTGGGTAATGGTGTACTATATTGTGTGAAAATAAACATTTAATTATAAAACTTTAAGAACATGCTTCAGACTTTATTTTGTGGTTGTAAAATTTGATGTGTCCAGTGTCCACAAAGTGGTTACCCTTGAATGGGTTAACCTCTCTAAGAAATAAAGGTGTCATGTTGGTGTGCTGTCTTTCCGTTTTTGGTTTGTTTTTCAAAACTTCAGAGTAATGGGTCACAATATTTTCACTACTGTTGATATGGTCGGTTATAATTGGAGTAACATCACTTTCACATGGATTTACTAATGACTCATTTTTATCATTCACTAATCACGACATACCATATCAGTAGTTGTGAAAAAGGTTGCGCTCCTATGCTTCTTGAAAATTATCAGTTACTTTCTATTATTATAGTATGGAGGATGCTAGAACAAATGGAATTACTCACCAATTAATTTAAAAAAGAATGGGATGCTAGAAAGGCCAGGTGATGGGAGACATGAACAGCTATTTCACTCGGATATGCATGACTTAGACTGTTACTTGAAATATCACTAACCCTAGCGTATAAGTTAATATATTTATATATTTATGTTACCGGCTTCAATAACTATCCTAATGTATTAAGAACCCGAAACACCTTTTTATGCTTACCTCTCTCTCTCTCTCTCTCTGTGAATAAAACTCCTTAGTTATGGCTATTAATCCAACTTTGGTGTATTGATCCTCTTTATAAGTGATGATATAACATGAAATTTTGTTGAATATCAGACGATAAATAGATAATGGAACAACATCTAGGACGTTTTTGCAAAATGGCAATGTGTTGAAATTTACCCGAAAGAAGTGGGATTTTGGAATTCATGCAGCACTTGCAACGGTTCAATAAGGCAAATACCCTTATTAGTGGAGATTGTGATATTGATTTATGATGACTAAGCAAATACTATAACGAAGTTTTCTTATTAGGTTGTTAATTTGATGTCCTTTACATTATAACGTTAAAAGATTAATAGAGAGCTTGGGGTTTTGTGCTGCTAAGCCGTTTTGTTCTTGGCTCAACCAAATACAGGGAGACATTTTGAATGAACAAACATAGCAAGGTTTGAGCTCCCATTATTTTTTCGTTCGGCTTTTCTTTTCTGTGCTAAACCCGTATGAGAGAGAGCTTTTCCTTGAGCTTCCATGGTTCCATATCCTCATCTCTTGATTTTCATTTGGCTCTTGATCTTGGCTTGATTTTGCTTCCCTATGTTTTTAATCATGGTCATCTAGAACCTATGAGTACTGAAATATTGAAACCGCAGAGCTACGTCTCCAGTGAAGTTCATTGCAGTCAAAGCTTCATGGAGGTTCCTTAAAAGTGTTAGAGATTCTGACTTTTGCGAGCGAGGAGTTCATGGAGGAAATCACTATATACGGATTCTAGAGTTGCTAGGACCATTGAGCTTGCATAGAGGCTATAAAGGTTTTGTGAGTTGTTGATTGTTTGTAAGTGTTCTTTATTAAGTGGATTTTCTATATCTAATGTTGAATTACGATTATATATTTATAAGAGACTATCTCTAATCTTATTGGCTCACATGGCACAAGATAATTAGCTAGTTAATTCAACATGTGTAATATATAAATTAAGTCATGTGTTAAATACTTAGTAAAAAATAAGTTACATGTGCTCAAATCTTAACTAACTCATTATAATTTAACTAACTAACTATCTAACTACTGTTGAGGACCGTTTTTTCGGCCAACGTGGCATTACTTCATTGACAACCCATGCCACATCAACATATTATTGATTTTTTGGGTAAATTTCTCTAAACCCCAAAATAAGCTCATATCTCATTCAACTACATGGATTGGGCTCACATGACCCACGAGATCCTTACTTCAAAAGGCGGATTCATGGTCCACATTTCCTCTTCATCAATTGGGATCATAACCCCACGACATCATTAACATCAACATATGGATCGAGCTTAAGCAATGAATCAAAACTCACGGCCCATATTACCTCTCTTACACTCATGGCAAGCGGCTTCTTCAACAAGAGCCCATATTTACACAAAATAATAACAAAACCCGAGGTATGTCATCTTATTTTCGACTTATGACCCAAGCTCATAAATATCTTTGGGGAAACTTTGGGAGTTGTGGTTTGGAGGGTCAAGAGCTATGTTCAGTAAAATTCCAGCGGTTTAAAGTTGATAAGAGAGACATGTTAATTGGCGTGTCTTCTCCAACTCCCTAAACTCTGACGAGTCCGTGTGTAGCAGGTAACATATGATAAGCGTCTCTTATCACATAACACTTTAGATGATAAAATTTTCCCATTACTATTTTCCTAAAGCTTGATATTCATCATATGAAAAATGCTCAATATTTCCAGCCATCTAACTGTTGGGAAGATAACTGTTTATTCAATCCCCGGTTGTTACTATACAAATTTAGAAACTTCATTATATTGTTCTATATAAATCTTATTACTTCTTTCAGCTAAAATCCAACTCAAATACATGGTCTAATCTGATTGGCTATCTTTTATCTCTCTCTATACAAAATATTCATGATATCTTTTATACCCAGTTGCTGTTTGCCACAATCAGACCATATATTTCTCTGCCATCTGCCAAAGCAGAGCATTAAATACTTTTCTTGCTCACCAAGATTAAGTCACAACCCAATGAGACCTTGACCAAATCTCTAGAGTTTCTTTAACTTTCAACTAACCATTCTATTACTTGTTAGAAATGTGTTGTAATATAACCTTGCACCAAAAACACAAACACCCATCAAATGAAACATTTCCAACTGAATCCCAACAATGTATTCAGCACTTGACACTTGGTTGAAAGTGATGTCATCAGTCATTTAATGCTGAAATCCTAGCAACCAGCTGTTATACCCAAAATAGAAAGATACCCTTCAAAGAGATCTTACCATTTTTTAGCCAAATCCATAAAGTAATCGCTGAATGACCTTTCCAGCAGTCTAAAATGACCCATCTGACCTCATTGGCTTTTGCCCAAAGCAAACAGCTGTCTCATGATAACTGTTACAACTTTTCCTGACAGCCGGGACAGCTTTTTCATGATAGCTGTCACAGCTTTTCCTGATAGCTGGGACAGCCTTTTCAGAACAGTTGTGACAGCTAACCCAGCAGACTGAGCATTACTGATTTTTTCACTTTTGGCTAAAACCAAAACCAACTATTGAAACTACCTTTCTCTTGCTAAAATACTTTCCTTTTCAGCTACTTTTTCCCCAGCAGCTCTTACCAAAAACAGCAAAAATACCTTAAAGCTAAACATATCATTTTTGGCCAAATCTTAAGATGGATTCTCTGAAGATTCATTACTATTTGAGACAGATTTTGACTAATATTATTTTCTAAAATACCCCCTTAAACTCAGCTCTAAAGGGAACCCTTGATCAACACCTAAAAGGGGGGGACACGAATGGAGGGGAACTCTCTCACAAACTTCTTTCTCTTTCTAATTATCTTCTAAAGCTCTTAATGAAGTACTGAGGTTCTGAGTTTTTAGTTTCCAAAATTAGGAACCCAACTCTTCAGCCCTTAACTCATAAATGCCTTCATAAGCTCTCGTACATCCTCCAGTAGAAAATTCCAACAGCTTTGCTAAACACACTACAATATTATTACTCTCTTATACTCATCATCTCACTCTCCATATTCTGAAAATACATATATCTTGTTGCCTATATCTCTAAACATCTCTTTCTTCACTTCTTCTACACAATCTCATACACACTTATTACACCATTACATATAACACACCACAACTCTTCTAAGTTCCACTCTCATACTCTCTCACTCAAATTCTACTATTTTGCTGTCTATAAACACATCTCAATACTCTTCTACACCTATCTTACTGCATCTATCTCCAAATACCAAAACACATCTCCATACTCTTCTCTTACAAAATCTCTCATCTTAGAAAGTAATCTCTACAACTTCTCCAGCAGTTATAATCTCATATTTTTGCTATCTTTAGCCATCATATCTCTCATACTTCCATACATCATACACATTACAAATACTACATCCCACAAAGTATCTATATCTTTTACCATCTCCACACTTCTCAAGAGATATCAAACATTTATGCTAAAAGCCCTTCTCATGAAAGGCATAAACTTCTAATGCTAAAGCCCTTCTCCAAGAAGGCACCAAGATCTCATATCAAAGCCTTTCTCTTAGAAGGCACAACTACTTCTTACAAAAACCCTTCTCTTAGAAGGCATAACTACTTCTTACATAAAACCTTTCTCTTAGAAGGCACAAATACTCCATGCAAAAGCCCTTCTCATGGAAGGCAACACTATTCATAACTCCACAACAACTAAAAGAGCATTGTCAAGGGGAAAACTCATTTAAGTACATGATAAGAGGGGCAAGCTTAACTAGCCCCTACACACAGCTGAGCATATTCTCTTTCCCTCCAATTGCACCCATTTTTTCCCCTTAATCTTGAAGTTATCATGGCAAACTGTCTCTCTACCGTTGGGGTCACTCTGCTGGGATATTATCAGCTCACAGAAGGTATACAGCTAGGGCTGCAAATCATCAAAGATAAGTGACTCTACTTCCATATCTCTAAATATACATCATTGACTACATGATTACTTCACATTTAAATACATATCACTTTATTCCAACTACTATTACAATTATTGACTAAGGCTTAAACTTATTTAAATGTATAATAAGAGGAACAAGCTTAAATAGCCTCTACAGCTGGCATTCTGCTGGAATTCTATCAGCTCACTAATGCTGCACAGCTAAGCTACAAACCATACAAAGATAAGTGACTTTGCTTCATAATCTTTAAATTTACATAATTGAATAAATTTACTTTACCCCTAAATAAATACTACCTTATTTCAACTATTATCACAACTACTAATCAAAGCCATCACATCAAACACACAACACATATTATATATTTACTCAACCATTATCGTGATTCTTAGATTTTGGCTTTAATGGCTTTATAGGCTTAAAAATACGCCGGTAGCCGTTGGATCATATGGCCCAATGTTGAGTTTCGGACGCAACTCCCCAAAAAGAACCTGGGCCTAGTAAGGTCATCCCTTCAACGGACTACACATGGCTGGGCAATTGAAAAATGGCCCTGAACAACTACCTAACTAAAGGGATTACAACAATCATTACATATTTATAATAATAACCAGATTTGTGTATAATTATCTTTATTGCTTTACTTGATTTGGTATATTGCATAGCTATGGTTATTTATATTTATTTGTTGGATACTTTTTAAATTGGTGTGTTTAATCAGTAAATTTGTTAATTCCGCAAGGTTAACACACGTTGGGGGTCTTAAACTTGGATTTTACAAGTGAGTTAATACCTATCCACCTGACCTTAACTTTGAACAAATTCATGTAGCTTCATTCACAAGCATGCCATTATACATAAGCAT
Source organism: Quercus glauca (assembly GCA_023736055.1). Lineage (NCBI taxonomy): Eukaryota > Viridiplantae > Streptophyta > Magnoliopsida > Fagales > Fagaceae > Quercus > Quercus glauca. The sequence continues at coordinate 23,996,867 of CM043315.1, forward strand.
GGGACTTGCTTGTAGCCCCGCAAAATTTCAAGGTAGAACTAGGATCATAAAAGATAAAGAATTATTTATAATGTGGGGTCAAATGAAATTTTTTTTTTTTTTTTTTTGGGGGTGGGGGCGGGTGGTGGTGTGTGGCATTCATGTATTTCACTAAAAAAAAAAAATTATCCTCAAGAAAAACTTGAAGCATTTCAAAGTTTCAAGAAGATGGTCCCTCCTCAAGCTCCAACATTGTACACAGACCTCCCCTGTAAATTAGATTACAGTCATAGCTTGCACGAAAGTCATTATTGGTGAAAAGGAAACCTCAACCATGTTCTTCAATATGGTAACAGTTTCTACTTTGAGTTTATGGTCTATAGAGGCATAGAGCCCATTCTTTGCATGATTGAAGGTAAGCATGTACAGTTGTACACACTTTCCCCCACTCCCTTCAAGCTAACCTTTTGAAATCCATTTTAGAAAGAGAGATATGATGCCAAAGATGTTATCACAAGAAAATAATTAAAGCATCCATTTAATTAGTATTATATTATTTACGTAACATTACATCAATATATAGAAAGTAACGAGTGAGGTTACAATTCATTTGCTTCCCATTAAAATTGGGATTTTGTTAACCAATGCCCCAAAATAGTGATTAAAGGGTATTTAATGCTTTATTAAATAGAACTGTTATTTTTATAATCTTTTCAGAAGGAAAAAAAAAAAAAAAGTTAATAGATACCCTAAGAGTATGAGAAGTCATATTTTTATAACACTTTCACAACAAATCATAAGTGATAAATTATTATTGATTCTAATTTGAATTCATAACTTAAATTACTTTTTTACCTACGCATAATAACCAATAACAATATGCCATTTAGGATTTGTTGTGAAAGTGTTGTGAAAATATATTGTGGACATAAAATTTTTCTAAGAGTATTAATTTAGTAAATATTTTTAGAAATTTTTTATGAGAAAAGAAAAATCTTACTAATTTTTTTGACAATTTTTTATATATTTCATAAAAATTTTATCAAAACTTTTTGAAAATGGACGGTTAAAAAATATTGGGCATTAGAAAAAAAGTCAAACTATATGCATATATCAAAAAACAAACACAATTGCAATAAATTTATGCGTGCTAACCAATGAATTATTAACAATTGTATTTTTTTCTTTAAAAATAGAGTATGAGAGCTCATAATTAAACTTTTATTTAACTTTAACTTGGCCCATTACGCGGGCATTTTGGCTAAGGAAGGAATTCACAATCCAAGCTTCTTTGTTTTACATTCTAGTCCTCCTCCTTGTATTTTATATCAGCTTTTAGCTTACGCTTGGGGTGTTATATACCCCACCTTTGTAATAATTCTTAGTTTTAAGGAAATTTCGGTTTACCAAAAAAAAAAAAAATTATTAAACTTCAACCTGCACTCTTCAACAGTACCCTTAAAAATAAGGGTAGAGCTAGCTAGCTCCTCTTACGCATAGGACAACAAAATTAGCTCAAAAAAGTCAAAAGCCTTCCCTAGGGGTGCTTAACCTTAATTTGTAAGCATGTGTGTATATGTGGTGCATTTTTCCTCTCTCTCTCTCTCTCTCTCTCGTCCCAATAACTTTTTTTCCGCAATAAGAACGCCTAGTTATTAAGTCCATCTTGATTTTAGAACAACTCTATTTAACGTGTAGTGAATCATAGTAAGTAGCAATAAGTTGCAAAGTTAATGAATGGATAGGCATAGCTTTAGGTCATGAATTTGGTACGACGGTCGAGTAGTAAGAGAAAGTGATATGAATATCATCATAAATGAGTGTCAACTTCTTGCAAAAAAGGTGCAGTTTGGATGGTGGCTCATAATATGTAGAAAAAGACTTTAAAACAGAGGCCAACTGCTTCCTGACGTGCTATGAATGTATCAAATTAAAACCGCGTTTTCCCCTAACAGATGCATATAGCAAACAGTGAAAGCCAAATATACATGTGCTTTTTGAAGATTATTGGAGCAATACATATAGGGAAAAGTTATAGGGTTTTTTGAAGTGGGTTCCTTGTGGGGAATTCTATGGATTAATTTCTTTGTACGCAATTCTGGCTGGTCCTCAACTTGCACCACCAACTCTTTCATAATTTGACTCACTGATATTAGTAGCTTTTATTGCTAGTGCAAGACTGAGAGTCATCGACTTATCGCTAATTGCGGTAAGAGTTTGAGATATATAGCATGTAGTATATACCGTGGAGTAGTATATACAGTACTATATAGTGTATGTATACGTGCGTATATGTAAGTCACTAGAATCTTCTAGGCAAGATTAAGAAAGCATATATACGACGATTCCAAATTTTCTAAAGTAGGAAAGAATGAAAGAAAAGGTGTACTCTGTGATTTGAGTCACTGATTCAACAAAAAAAGAAAAAGAAAAGACTTAAGTCATTTGGTTCGTTTGGTTTGGTTGGGTGGAAAAGAGAGAATAATAAATATATAGGAGAGGCAATGGAAGATGGAAAAAAAAAAAAAAATAGTGGTGCAATTACTACTGCAAGTGAAGGAGCAAAAAGAAAGAGAGACAATTGTATTGTATTCTATTCTGTCCATCTTTTCACAATCTTATTCATCTAATTTATTGAATACAATTCAATACACACACATATTATTAGGAATTTAATTAATATAAGATGTTATGTTTAATTTTTCTCCATTTTTATATGATTCTCGGCTACTACATTTTTTTGATACAAGATAAAAATTCTATTCTAACATAATCTAAGTGTATATGTGTGTGAAACTCCCTCTTAGATACTTGAAACCTCGACTCTTACCCTCCACACCTAATAAATACTGTAGAGACCATTTTTGCCGAAGGACCAATAGCTTGCTTGTAATCCTTGGCTTAGAGTCCCACATCGATTAGAAACCCCCCCCCCCCCCCCCCCAACACTTTCTCATTTATAAGCCTGAGCTGAAGTGAGGAGTGTACCATTAGCTCACTTCAGCTCAGGCTTATAAGTGAGAGAGTGGGGGGGGGGGGGGGGGGGGGGTTTCTAATTGATGTGGGACTCTGGTCCTTCGGCAAAAATGGTCTCTACAATAAAAGACCCTTTTATTGTAGAGACCATTTTTGTCGAAGGACCAATAGCTTGTTTGTAATCCTTGGCTCAGGCTTATAAGTGAGAAAGTGGGGGGGTTTCTAATCGATGTGGGACTCTGGTCCTTCGGCAAAAATGGTCTCTACAATAAAAACAAGCTAATGGTACACTCCTCACTTCAGCTCAGGCTTATAAGTGAGAAAGTGGGGGGGGGGGGGGGGGGGGGGGGGGGTTTCTAATCGATGTGGGACTCTGAGCCAAGGATTACAAGCAAGCTATTGGTCCTTCGACAAAAATGGCCTCTACAAATACTAATACTTGTAGAGTGACCATCGCACATCATCACACCAAGGATGTGCGATGATCACTTCACATATTATAATAGAAAAATGTTTAAGAGCTACTACCAAACATTTATTATAATAGAAAAATGTTTAATTAATTCTATCCTTCTTTATTCAATCCTTACATTTTTTTTTCTCTTAATTTTCTATTTTTTTCACAAACAAATTAACTAATTTTTTTATTAGCCATACACGTGGACCAAACTCTATAGTGTAGAAGTTCATCAACATATAAGGTATATATATAAATACTATGCTATTTTAACAATATTATCATTTAATTTAACAAGTTTTTTCAAGCCATTAGCATCGCAATCATAAACAAGGTCGGCTTCATTGGCATCATATCGATCAGTTGTACCCATTTTATTTTTTTTTTTTGATAATCATCAGTTGTACCCATATGAATGCCTAGCTCAGCCACTTTGTATAATAAAGACAAATTATCTGAAATCATTATTGGCTAATTAATCTTTCAAAATTGTCCCTTGTTACCTCAGCTTTAATCTCCCATGAAAAGCACATCTTAATTTAGTTGTATATATCAGAGAAGGCGTATTGTTTACGACATTGAGACTTGAGGTTAATGTAAAATCATAACTAATTAATACAAAATTACCTAAGATTCAATCTAACAACAACACGTGCACACTTTATATGATACACAAAAATTTTCAAGCTAATCATCACGATTCATTGTACAAATATTTTACAATTTAAAAAGAAAAAAGAAAAAAAAGGGGGTTAGAAAGATGGGAAAGAATGAAAGATGGCTAAGCAACTACCAACCTTTACAAATTAAGTGTCTATTTCAATACCCCCATTTTAATTTAATTTAATTTCCAATTCAGCACAAAAATCTCTAGGGTACGTTTGGTACACCGAATGTGAATTACAATAGAAATTGTAATCTTTATTACTAGGAATAAAATGTATTGTAATGGAATAACTAAACCTATTCATTAGTTTGATTGTAAGTTGTAATATTAGAATGAAACTTATGATTTATTTTAGGAAATATCTCATTCATACAATTATATTTCCTAGAAAATAATATATTAGAGAGATGAGTTATTTTTTGATGATTTTTTATTTCCATAATTGTTAGGTAGATATGGAAAGCTTATTTATTTGGAAATATATTAATGTTGGAAATTATTACATATACTAAGGAATAGCTATTACAACCCTTTTAGAGAGGAATAGTTATTCCTTATTTTAAAGAATAGCTATTCATAAGGAATGATTATTCCTTGTAATAAAAACATAACCAAACTATTGAATAATTATTATAGTGCCTATTACAGTCTACTAAACGTGCCTAAATGTTTAATATGGGAGGAATGTAATTTCTGCAAGTGTATACTTGGGGATGTTGTACAATCTGTTTCTCGTTGATCATAGCCATCCAAGTGTTTGGGTTTTGTGGCTGAAATTGATCATAGCCATCCAAGTGTTTGGGATTTGTGGCTGATGCGTTTCAAGTGGAACCTTGTGGATCACTAGTCTGAGTCTTTGTGTCATTATAAATTTATATAATAATGCCATGCACCGACCGTGCACTAAAGAATGCACCGTAATTTTACTGCCTTTTCTATTTGTTTAAATTATTTTGGGTCAAAAACGGTATGAGCATTACTATAGTTACCTTGTCAAAAAAAAAAAATAAATAAATAAAAAAAAAACCTTTACTAAAACTAGCATCTGACCATGTGCTCACGCACATGTGCTTAGAGAATCTTTTTTTTTTTTTTTTGAAAAAAGGTAAATAATCTGCATTTATTATAATTCGAGATTACTATATTTTTCAATCATAAAAATGTTTAGAAGTGTGATGAATTATTATATGAAAAATTTATTTCAACCACAAATATATAACACTCATCACACTTCTAGGTATTTTTGTAATTGAAAAATATAGTAATCCCGAATTATAATGGATGAAAATTATTGACATTTTTTCAAAAATATAAAAGAGCCACTGAACACGTGTGTGAGCGTGTACTCACAAGCTAGTATTATATTAAGCTTATAAAAATAGACAATTTAAATAATCAGTTATGAGGTAATTAAACATGTCAGTCATATTTATTGTCACGTTAGTTTACGGGTATTGTTAAGTGTTAACAACTTAACGGATATTTTTAGGGCATTTGTTAATAGTTCATTTTTGAAAAATTTTAGAGTATGTTTAGAAACTGTTTTTTCACCTTATTTTCTGTTTCCAAAAACAATTTTCTATTTTTGAGACTAAAAAACTTGTTTGATAACCCAAAATAGACAGAAAACAAAAACTGTTCTCAAAACTCAATTTGTGAAAGAAATTGAAAACATGTAAAATGCTGTTTTCAGTTTCTATTTTTCAAAAGTCAATGAAAACACGCATTTAATTTAATGAATCTATCTCATTTAATAAAGTTCAAATCCTAGTAACAACATATTTTATTATTTTCTATTTTTTTCTTCAAAAAATTATCTTTTTAGTTTCAACTAACCAAACATGTTTTTGATTTAAAAAATACAAGAAATTTTTTTTTTTTTTATATTCCCAAAAACAAGTTTTTGAAAATAGAAAACAAAAACTGTTACTGTGGGGCCTGAGAATTTGTCAACCCCAGCCCACTTTACATTAGGCCCAAAGGCCCACGCCGAGGGAGTAGAAACGTTCGAGGATGAAAGTGAGAAGTTCAAATTCCATGAAACATCGCCGAGGACGATCATGTCCTCGGCCAGCCGAGATCATAGAAGGGAAGAGCAGCCCGCCACCAAAGGCAACCTCCCAAAGCATCCCAAGAAAAGGACAAGTACAATGGGTCAGCCATGGAAGCATGGTGTAGGAGCAATTCAAGGGGAAACTGTCACCTCCACATCAAGTGCTCACAACTAACGTCCTGGCCGCATTGATGAGGAAATGACCCCTGATCAGTGCTATCTCGGTTACCACAACTCACATAGCGCCAAAGAAAGTGTCCGATGGGATAGACACTCAAATATAGGCTTGGATGATCAACAAGTGGAAGGCCAAGATCGTTTAAAGATGACTATATAATAGAAAAAACCCACCACAGAGTGGAGGGATGATAACAACCTTAAGAACTCCTGTAATCAGGATCATTCAATATTTCTTAGAGCAAAGTTCCTCAGATTCTACTGAGAATCACTTTTCTTAGATAAACTCAGTTCATCCCTGTTTGATTATCATGAACACCGTAATTAACTGTTGTCCATGCGCTAAGGCCTAGTTCTTAAACCCATTCTCTACAAATTTATTATATTTGGCTAGTTAGGCCTGAGTCCACTCATCCAATAGGAGCAGCGCTCAAACCTAGTCTCTACAATTGACGCCGTCTGTGGGAAGAGCTTGTGTGATAGCGAGTGCAACGGTTTGTCAAGGTAGGATCAGGCCCCCATCGACAAGAGTCCCTGAGGAAAACCATTATGGTGGCCAGTTTACTATGAAGGACTGCTAAATGGGGCACCATTCTAGGGGCTTCTGACATCAAGTACATGCCTCGTATCTCTGCCGAGGGTCAGGTCCACGCAAATTTGGTGGCTCAGTTCGCTGGACCTCCGTTGGAAGAAGTGGCAGCAACATAGAGCGGTTCAAGGGGGCTCCACGGCGGGGCTAGCTTTGGAAGGTACATATGGAGACCTTCTAACCTATTGAAGTGGTTGGACAGAACCTTATCTATGACGGGTCCTCGGACCTCCTGCTTTAGGCGAATTAACACACACTGACAATTATCTAAAGTATTAGACAAAACCAAGATCTTGCATGGCTCCTCGGACCACAAACCTATGGGGAAACTAACAACTTTTGACAATTATCTAAAGTATTAGACAGAATCAAGGTCTTGCATGGCTCTTCGGACCACAAACCTATGGGGAAACTAACAACTTTTAACAATTATCTAAAGTATTAGACAGAACCAAGGCTTCGCATGGCTCCTCGGACCACAAACCTATGGGGAAACTAATAACTTTTGATAATTATCTAAAGTGCCAAACCGAACTGAGGTTTCGCATGGCTCCTTGGACCATAAACCTATGGGGAAACTAATAACTTTTGACAATTATCTAAAGTGCCAAACCGAACTGAGGTTTCGCATGGCTCCTCGGACCACAAACCTGTGGGGAAGCTAATGACTTTCGGTAACTACCTAAGGGTTAAACAAAATCAAGGTGTTGTATGGATCCTTGGGCCACAGCCCTTGAAGGGATTAGCTACTTCAAGCATCTATCTAAGTGATGAACAAAATCTAAAATGAGATCGGCTCCTCGGAATGCCTACCCTTTTCCCACTCGACAAAGACGTGAACAAATGCAAGTCCATGAGCACCACTTAAGGTGTTCCAAGTACGTTAAAAAAAAAAAAAAAAAAAAAAAAAAAAAAAGGACTGGCGAATGGCGTAAATGAGGTTACTCCCTTATCAAGTAAAGCATAAGTTGAAGTTTACATTGTGGGCTTAGCATTTTTTTTGTTACCCATTCTATAGAAGAACCTTAGCTGTGTCGGATTCCTCGGACCTCTTACTAAGTGCTTAAACAAAGCTTAAGGCAGGCCTGGGTCCTCGGACCAGATTACTCGAATCTCCTGCTAAGTGCTTAAACAGAGTTTAAGGCAAGCCCGGGTCCCCGGACTAGACGCTTGGGGGAAACCAATGCTATTATATCATTATAAGTGTCGAACGGAGCCTTAATACACTATGGTCCCCTCGGATCACTTACTTTAAATTCTACATTCTTTGATGGTTGAACAGTTTGAGGTATGGAGCGCCTGGTTATTTTCATGATTATTCCTATATAGTTAACTTATTTAAAGTTAGCAGCCGGGCGCTATTGTCGGTTTTGTTAAAGACGGGGTAACAACTTCTCGTTAACATTGACAGCATCAATTCTATGTCCCATTGGAGGGAAAAGTAGCAACACATCCATTAATGAAATAATTACTGCCGAGAAAGGAAAGATTCATAAAGAAAAAGTGCAGCCTTTTTTATTAAATAAAGGAAAGGTACATCACATATAAAGTGGCTTAAGCAGGCTTGTTTTAAAGCTAACTACACAAAAAGAAAGCCCATAGGAACGGTGGATTCACCATCTTGCTCTAGCAGCAATCGAGCCAGCATTAGTGGTACCGGCGATGAGAAAGAAGAAGAGGCAGAGACGCTGGGTGGTATCGACGATGAGAAAGAAGAAGAGGCAGAGACGCTGGATGGTACCGGCGATAAGAAAGAAGAAGAGGCAGAAACGCTGGATGGACACCTTTTCTCCTAACTGCAAGATGTTCTGCTATCAAGGCTGATAAACAGGAAACCCACCTATCCTTGTCCTTGTTGATTTGCTTGATCAACCCAGGGTCACTTTCACATCTATGCACACATAATATATGTCGCCAGGTGAGACCCAAGCTTTGTCGCACCAAAAGTTTGATGCGATTTACACCCGCTTTGATTCTTAGCTGAAGGAGGAGGGTCTTCTTTCTTGCTCGGTTGAAAGGTAAGAACATCTTTGGCTTCTGCTTCCTTTGCCTCAACTACATTATCAAGGATCTGTAAATGAGAAAGAATGACTTCCCCAGGGTGCCTCATATAGAAGGCGAGATCTAGTGGAAATTAATTTGCACGTGATTTAAAGAACGAGTTACGAGCGAAATAAATCCCGCTCAATTTCCAAAGAAATCCTCAACCGTTGGATCTGCGTCACTTCATAAAGATATTAATGAGGGTGCGCCTCGTATAGCAAAGCACTAGGAACGTGCCTTGGACAAGTGAAAAGACTTTGGCGCTGGTAGAGGACAAGACTTGACAAGCCGTAACTGGGGCCCGAGGACATCAAAATCCTCCTCCCCGTCCGAGGAGCCAAACAGCAGGATCTTGAGGGGTTATTGTAGGGTCCGAGAATTTGGCAACCCTAGCCCACTTTACATTAGGCCCAAAGGCCAACACCGAAGAAGTAGAAACGTCCGATGATGAAAGTAGGAAGCCCAAATTCCATGAAATATGGCCGATGACGATCATGTCCTCGGCCAGCCGAGATCATAGAAGGGAAGAGCAGCCCGCCACCAAAGGCAACCTCCCAAAGCATCCCAAGAAAAGGACAAGTACAATGGGTCAACTATGGAAGCATGGTAGATGAGCAATTTAAGGGAAAACTGTCACCTCCACATTAAGTGCTCACAACCAACGTCCTGGTCGCATTGATGAGGAAATGACCCCTGATCAGTGCTACCTCAGTTACCACAACTCATATAGCGCCAAAGAGAGTGTTCGATGGGACAGATACTCAAATATAGGCTTGGATGATCAACAAGTGGAAGGCCAAGATCGTTTAAAGATGACTATATAATAGAAAAAACCCACCACAGAGTGGAGGGATGATAACAACCTTAAGAACTCCTGTAATCAGGATCATTCAATATTTCTTAGAGCAAAGTTCCTCAGATTCTGCTGAGAATCACTTTTCTTAGATAAACTCAGTTCATCCCTGAGTGAGGGGATGATAACAACCTCAAGTACTCCTGTAATCAGGATAATTCAATATTTCTTAGAACAAAGCTCCTCGGATTCTGCCGAGAACCACTTTTCTTAGATAAACTCAACTCATCCCTGTTTGATTATCATGAACACCATAATTAACTGTTGTCCATACACTAAGGCCTAGTTCTTAAACCCATTCTCTACAAATTTATTGTATTGAGCTAGTTGAGTCTGAGTCCACTCATCCAATAAGAGCAGCGCTCAAACCCAGTCCCTACAGTTACCAAACATAACCTTAATACCACTTTTATGAGTAATGTAAACACCAGTCAAAAAGTCAAACGCTTTTTTTTTTTTTTCCCATAAAAAATTTTTAAGAATATTTCTTAAACCAATGACATTGGTTAATTTTTCCCTTTTTTTCTTTTTTTTTTTTGGGATCGACTGATTTACCTTTAGCATTTTCCAAATGGTATATACCTTTTTTGTGTTTCTCTTAGATACGGCTAAAGAATATGAATGTCATACAATGGGCACCACGTTTTCTTATTGTTTATAGAATATGATAAAGTGGGGATGTGATGTTCAAATTTGACTTGCTGATCATTACCTTGAAACTGGCTTCAAGTCAGATAATTTATTTTATATGTTTATCTATTTCCCTTTCTTTTAGGTAAGGCTTATTATTAATGTGTTATACTGGTGAACAACTTTTCTAGTGATAATCTATTCACAAACTGGTTAATTCAGTTCTTTGTCCAAACTGGTATTATATGTTTGGTTAAAATTTTAGTGTTTGACTTATCTTATGACATTTAATTGTAAGCAAATTAAGATACTTGATGTATTTTATCTGCTGTAAGAGTGGGTTAAATTTTGTACTTGAAGGAGCTTGAAGACTAGCTTACGAATTATAGAAGTTCGCTTGAGCGAGACTGGGGTTTGCTCAAGCAAGATTGAAGATTTAAGCTCAAGCAAAAATATAGTATCCATGCAATAGTATTGGTGGAGACATTTTGTTAAAATGCTAAATTTACCATAAAAACATAGCAAAAATCAAGTACATCATTGGAGCAATAGGCATAATTTTTTTGCTGCCGAGTTACAGTCTACAACTATCTTTGCCTATTGGTAACTCATATGTTAAAAAAAAAAAAAAAATTATTGTGTCACCACTGTAGCTCAGATTATTTATTGTAGTAGATGTATTATTTTATTGTGTTGTTTATATTATTTTATTATGTTGTTTATATTATTTTATTATATTAAAAGCTAAAATAAAACCACCAAAGTTGGGTGTTTTGTAAAATAAGGCAGTAAAATAGATAAAATAGTTTTTTGTAGTACCAAATTTTTAGCACCACCAATGCTGATGCTCACAAACGCCTCCTCACTTGACCCTCACTCTAGTCACGAGGGTCATAGAAAAAGTTTTTTTTTTTTTTTTTTTTTTCTCGAATCTTATTCTGATTAGGTTTGTATCTCTATCTAACCTTATTTGTAAAAATCTATTTAAATTTTAAAGCACTGCATACAAGGTTTTTCCAAGAGTAATACTCTAGACATAAACTATTTTACAACATTTTTACAAACTGCTAATGTGATTTTAGTAATTTTCAAATAATTATTGGTAAAAATAAATGTGATGTTAGTAGATCCATATTATTATTATTTTTTTTTTTTGAGAATCAAGACCAATCTTATTAATCTGCAAGACTGAGAAGATCAGCCATGTAAATAGGTTCAACGTCTGGTGGGACATCTTCCATCCAAACTGACAAAGGTGAAGAAAGAGGCGCTCTCCTTGCTAGAGAATGAGCTACCTTATTACAGGATCGACTTACATGAGAGAATTTTAAGTCAGAAAAATATGGAGCTAAGAATAAAATGTCATTTGCTATGTTGCTGTACTGGGCAAGAGATCGAGTTCCATTCTTCAATGTCTGCATCAGCACTGCCGAATCACCCTCCAAAACAACTCTATCGATCCCAATTTCCACTGCCAGCTCCAATGCTCTTCTAGCTGCCAAAGTCTCAACTTCAACTACAGAGTAAGGTAAAGAAATCAACTGTGAAAGCGAGGCCATGATCAAGCCCTCTGAATTGCGAATGACCACACCAAGTCCTGCTTTATCCTCCTTCACAAAAACAGCCCCGTCAAAATTAATTTTGTACCATGACAGATCAGGGGCTTTCCACGAACCAACACGAGCTGCATCAGCTGCACTACGGGTTTGATGAGAGACTGTTGCTTCAAGCTTCCTCTCCACTGCCTTCTCCAGTATCTGCTTGAAGATGTAGGTAGCTTTTCCTAATCGAAGATTATTTCTTCGATTCCAAAGGTCCCAAACCACCCACCCAAATAATTCCGGTTCATTTTTTTCTGCTAGAATCATACCAAGGAGATCTGTAAAGCAATTGGCTTGTCTCAAAGAAGCACGGGTCCAGTTTGGTTTCCCTCTCCACATTTCTTCGAGCTGGGGACAACCATACACCGCGTGTAACACATCTTCCTTGTGACACTTGCACTGTTCACACAGATCCTCTGTGAGTATTTTCCTTCGCATCAGATTTGCTTTTGTAGGTAGGGAGTTTTGGCAGGACCTCCAGAGGAAATTGCGGATTTTGCCAGGAACATTAAGACCCCAAAGTGCTGTCCACAAAGGCTTCATTGCATCAGTACTAGAGGGACCGGATTGTTGCTGCAAAATATCATTCTGCAGAAGTTTGTAACCTGACTTAACTGAGTATTCTCCATCAGAGGTAAACGGCCAGATCAAGACATCTTGCTGCTGTGATTTACACAGTGGGATTTTTCTGATTAAGTTGGCTTCAAACTCATAAAATGAATGATCCAAAATATCATCTTTCCACATTCTCTGGTGTTGATCAATCAAGCAGCTCACCCTTGCATCTTCTTGCCCGTGTAAGATTGGTGATATGATCCTGGGATTATTTATCTCAGGAATCCACCTATCACCCCAAATTCTGACCGACTGACCATCTCCAATCCTCCATTGCGCCCCCTTCCTAATCACCTCCCTGCCACGAATAATGCTCTTCCAAGCATAGGAGGCAGTGCTTGGAGCCTTGGCTTGCATTATGGAGCAATCCGGAAAGAATTTTGGCTTGAACACCCTATAAAAGAGAGAATGCTCATCATGCAGTAATCTCCAAGTTTGTTTTGCCAACAATGCATCATTGAACAAGGATAAATCCTTAAAGCCCATACCCCCTTGGCTTTTTGGTTTGCACAGCTCCTGCCACTTAATCCAGTGGATTTTGTGGCTGTCTCCTCTCTGGCCCCAAAAGAATTTTCGAATAAGTGCCTCAATATCATGACATAGAGTCTCCGGTAGCTTGAAACATGACATTGTATATGTAGGTAGTGCTTGGGCAACTGCTTTAATCAAGACTTCTCTCCCCATTTGTGATAGAAGCTTACCTTCCCACCCCTGAATTCTCTTCCACACCTGCTGCTTTATCTTTGCAAAGCTGTCTTTCTTGCTTCGGCCAATAAAAGAAGGTAGTCCAAGGTAACTCTCATATTGATGGATAACCGAGACACCAAGAGTTTGCTGAATCACTTCTTGCATATCTTGAGGTGTTGATTTACTGAAGAAGAGATTTGTTTTTGATCTATTAATTTTTTGTCCTGAAGCTCTTTCATAGATAGCCAACAAGTCCAGCAGCTTTTGACATTCAGATTCCTTAGCTCTACAAAAAATTAAGCTATCGTCCGCAAACAAAAGATGAGTTATTTTAGGCCCGGATCTACAAATAGATACCCCCCGAATCTCATCCTTACTTGCAGCTGAACTAATAATGCCATGTAACCCTTCAGTACACATCAAGAAGAGGTATGGAGATAGGGGATCTCCCTGACGAAGGCCTCTAGTGGGAATGATGTGTCCATGGGGTTCCCCATTGATCAGGACTGAATATGCGGCTGAGGTGATGCATTCCATCATGAGTTTAACCCAACGATCATGAAACCCCATTTTGACCAACACTTGCTTCATATACTCCCATTCAACTCTATCATAGGCTTTGCTCATGTCTAGCTTAAGAGCCATAAAGCCCGTCTTGCCAGTACAATGATTTCTCATATAGTGGAGTGTCTCAAAAGCAACTAGAATGTTATCTGTAATCAACCTGTCTGACATGAAAGCACTCTAGTGATCTGAGATAAGCTGTGGCATAATCTTTTTCAATCGGTTAGCCAAAACTTTAGCAAGGATTCTATATAAAACATTGCTCAAACTTATTGGTCTATATTCAGAAATATATTTTGGAGATTTAACTTTAGGAATTAAAGTTATGTAAGAGTGACCAAGGGAGGGAGGTAATGAACCTGAATTCAAGTATTCCAACACAGCCTGAATAATGTCTTCCCCAAGCAAGGACCAATAGCTTTGATAAAACAATGGTGGCATGCCGTCTGGGCCCGGCGATTTGAGTGGCGCCATCTGTTTTAAAGCTTTCTCAATTTCCTCTGAAGTGAAATCAGCAGTGAGTAAATCATTCATCTCAGCCGTTACCCGTTTCGGAATAGAATCCAAAACTGCCTCAAAGCCACTCGGATTGCTTGAAGTGAATAGTTGCTGGTAAAAAGTCAGGATGGTGGCAGAAATCCGTGTGGGATTAGTAGTCCAGCTATCCGAAATATCAAAACAGCCATTGATATAGTTCTTCCTCCTCCGCTGAGATGCCTTACTGTGGAAAAATCGTGTGTTTTTGTCACCATCTTTCAACCATAAAACCCGTGATCTTTGAGCCCACATCTTCGCCTCCTTGTCCATTAAGACATTAATCTCCTTCTCAAGTTGCCTCATACGTTTAGGATCACCCCCTTGTATTGCTTGTTTCTCGACTTGTACAAGAAGTTTTCTCTTCTTCTCCAACTCGCGCCTAACACTGCCAAAGTTTTTTCTACTCCAGCTTTCTAATTCCTTCCCACATTTGTCAACTTTTGAAATAATTCTAGTGCCCCACGGTTCAGCACTGTCTTCCCTCCAAACCGCCTCAACTGTTCTGCTACAACCAGCATCAGACATCCATATATGCTCAAAGTGGAAAGGTTTTTTCATATGACAATCCATACCTTCCCTTGTTATCAAAAGGGGTTTGTGATCCGAGGTGGTGACATCAAGGTGGTGGACTTTAGTTCCCGGAAATAAAGAGAGCCATTCATTTGTCGCTACAGCCCTATCAAGGCGTTCCCACACTGTATACCCGACAAAATGCTTATGCCAAGTGTATTGAGAGCCAACAAAACCCAGGTCTATGAAATGGCATTCATCCAAAATATCCCTGAATGGTTGCATTTGGCTGTGAGGCCGAGTCCTTCCTCCCATTTTCTCATTTTGCTTCGCAATTTCGTTAAAGTCACCTGCACATAACCATGGTGATGGCCTCCTATTTTTTAAGCTTCGTAGTTTAGCCCAAGCTTCATGTCTTTTCTGTGTATCCGGCTCTCCATAAAAACCCGTAAACCTCCATTCATCCTCCTTATTTTTGTTTATAGTAGTGTCAATGTGATACTTAGAAAAAGTTTCAACCTCAAGATCAAAGTCTGCCTTCCAAAAAATGACTAATCCCCTCGCCTTATTTCTCCGTGGTACCTCAAATTTGTTTTTGAAATCAATACGCCTTTGAACTAATTCTAGCCTTGCTTTGTCTGTCCATGTTTCGGCTATAAACACGACAGAGGGAGCTTGTGCCCGCACTAATTCTGCAAGCTGATCTTCTGTCTGCTGGTTCCCAAGCCCGCGGCAGTTCTAACATAAAAGACTCATGGCTTCTGGCAGGGCTGGGAACCAGCCTCCGCCAATATCATATTTATGTCGGTGTCTCTCTGAGAAACAGATTTTATTTTTTTCTGTAACTTAGATTGACTAGCTGTGTGTCTGGTGGGTCTTTTGGTTCCCACTGCTTCCTCCATAATGACATCATTTCCAACACAAGTTCTAGGTATTCTTTTCCATGTACTTTCACAAGTTCCAGTGACATTTAGTACATCAGGTATAACTGAAAGGGGCAGACGTGGTTGAGCTGGAAGTGAATAAGTTCTGTCATTTTCCACATCAGTTGAGAGAGAGTCCAAAATGTTTTCCTTACCCGGGGGTTGGATATTTTTGGAAAAAGATTCTGGTGTAGAATCAAAAAGGCCAATATCTCGGTCTATCTCCCGTAATTTCTCCTCAAACTGCTCAGTATTTAAATTCTTTGGCTGTAATTCCGTATTTTTGGAATTATCCTCAACTGTCACCACCTGATTACTCGGAATTGAATGTGATCCCCTTGGATTCTGCTCCTGAATATCCGGAACATTAAAAACCTCTGCCGTGGATTCAGCTCTTTCCTTTTCTGGTCTAATGATCTCCGGCGAGGGCCCTGTTTTCCGAACCACCACTGGAGTAGGTTTGCTTGCCCATGATGTTGAAGTCGTATCTGTACTCCATCTGCCACCTTGTCTGTTACTATAGAACCCAGGAACTGTAACCGTTGTTCTTCGTGTAGACGTAAAAGGTGGTGCACGAATCCAAGGGCCAAATTGTTGTGATTCAACTGGCAATGTACCTTCACTCTCTAGCCATAGTTCACAATCTCTGTCATCATGCATCAAACTCCCACACCAGTAGCAAAGATTAGAAAGCCTTTCATACTTGAAAGACACCCATAACTCCTTTCCATTCTCCAACGATATCACACGACCTCTGCACAAAGGTTGTGATATGTCTACCGTGACTCTAACTCTGATAAAACCATTCCCCTCTACATCCATGTCCTCATTTGGTTTAATCACCGTGCCAAGAATTCTACATATTTTTTCTGCCACTGCTTTTGTTCTGAAACGCACTGGGATGTCGTGTACCTGAACCCAGAAGGTAACCAAATTAAATTTCATATCCACAACATCAATATCTTTGTCATACCGTTGTAAAACCATGAGATGTTTGTCAAAACTCCATGGTTCCGCTGCCAGTATTTTGTCCATCTCCGTCTTGCTATCAAAAGTGAATAACACCACTTGATCTCCTTCTTTCCGAACCTTGAAACCATTTTTTGCCCTCCAAATAGGAGAGAATGTTTTGGCAATAGCTTCAATATTGAGTGCTCGTTTAGTCAAGAACTTTGCTGCAAGGACATGCTCGGTTACTGCCTCTTCTTCTGTGATTTTGAGGTTCGAACCTTCAACATCAGAGAGGGTTAAGCAGCTCCATGATTTTGTAAGATCCTCCATGCGAATGAAATAAAAGAAAACTGTTTCCCAATCCCCAAAAAAGAGAGAACCACAAAACCCCAAAGGTAAACCTGTTACCTCGAGGTACAAAGACACCTTCAAAGAAGGGACGGCTAATTCTACGACCTAGGAGAAGGTTGGAGAGCCAAACCTTTCGCTAGAGAGGAGAAACGACTAAAAGTTTAGTAGATCCATATTAGAACTATTAAGAATTTGTCACATCAATAGTTTGTAAAAATGTTTTAAAATAGTTTGTGACGGTAGCATTACTCTTTTTCCAAAGCTAGAGAGATATAAAAAAAAAAAAAAAATAATAATAATAAATTTAAAAAAAAAAAAAAAAAAAAAAAAAAAAAAAAAAAAAACTACTCAGAGCTTTTCATATAGGAAACACATACCTTTTGATTTAAGTTCCACATTGTTCATTCTTCTAGTCACTTTTGATCAAATTTACAGGGAGGTGTCTAGGAGTGTGTCAGAGTTTTTGAATCGTTGAAGCGGATGTGTAATTAGTGAAGGGATTCATATAAGAAGAAGTTCGGAGGTTCTAAATTGTTTTTTTTTTTTTTTTTTTTGGAGAAGGAGAGGTTCTAAATTGTTGAAATGACACTAGTTATCTACTGGGTGGTAGGGTCTAGTTATAAAAGTTTTGTTTCTAGTCTGGAAAACTCATTCTTTTATAGTCGTCTTAGTTGGGGTATGTTACTTTGTGGTGATTTTTCCTTTGAAGAGATTTATCAGTTTTTCACTTTGTCACAAAATCATGTGTTTATTATTTTTATTATCTGGCTTTATGATTTGATGAGTTATTGATTTATGGTTATTAATAAAAATACTAATATTATGGATCACATAATTAAGATTATTGATAATTAATTAAAAATTCTGCTATATAATTAGTAAAAGGGACTAAATCAAAATTTTCATTTTTTATCTAAACTATAGTTTATATGACAACTAGTAAACAAATTCAGAAGACAGTGTCACATTTGATGTTCTAAAATGGCATGTATTCCTTTTAGTAGGTCTGAAATAAGTAATAAATTAATAATTTGAAATTTAAATATTAAAAAAAGAGAAATGTTAGAAAATAACAAGGCATAACTTTCATACCATAATAAAATTAAAATATATGAAAAAAGAAATGTAAAGAGAAAGAGAACATGATAAATTACTATGGCTTGGCTTTATAGCATAGTTTTTAAGCCTAGATTGACCAAACTGGCCAGACCGGTAATCTAGTGAACCAATACCTAAGTCGATCCAATTGTTCATTTGGAATTTTGGACCAATTATACAATTGAACAGATAAAACCCAGTAAAGCCAATGGTTTTTTTTTTTTTTTTTTTTGCAATTTATGCAACCTAGATGCTTTCAGCCTACTAGTTTGGTAATTCTAAACGAAATTGCGTTAATAAGGTCATTGCAAATTCCATTTTTTTGAATGAAGAGTGTAACAAAAGCAAAGAATTTTATAATGAAGTTGAGACTACACTTTTCAATATATATAGAACTTCAAATTTTAGATCAGGTCGTAACCTATGAAATTAGAGTAGCTAGTGAAATATGTAATGTGTACAAGATATACTTTTGTTATTAAAATTGTAAGTAATGTGATAGGTTTTTATTTAGCTAATAGCTGCAATAAATCTTTTTATTTTATGCTATCTAGTGTTATATACTTATATTTGTGAAACACTACATGTTTTTTATAATTAATTTTAATTAGTAAATTAAGATACCCATTTTTATTAATTTACATAATTATTTTATGATTTCTTTTTTATTTGAGCATGTGATTCTACCGATAACCCACTAGTTGAACCAATCATCCAATGATTCTTTGCATAAATCGGGTTAATGTCTGGTCTAGGATTTATAATTATGATTTAGAGGTCCATATCCATAGCATTAAGCCCTTGATGCTAACTCCATGTTTTACAATTAATTGATTGGTATTTATAGTAGGATAAATCCTAGATTAACATTACTTTGAATCACAAGTAGAATTAAGATTTCTTTGCTTGTACTCTAAGTAAGACTATAATTGCTTTGCTTAAAGGAGTCTTACCCCTCTTAAGAGGTATACCTAGAGGCCTTGTGTCTGTACTGTCCACACAAAAATTGTAAACACATGATAGATGAGAATTACATGTATAGTGTGTTTTTTTTGAAGATTATTTTGTGGACAAGAAGGGTCTTCTTTGGTAGAGCTTTTGCTCTATGATATAGTGCCAACTCTTGAAGCTTATAGCATATGTGGCTGGGCTGTTGTATCATGAAGACAATATTCTAGTTAACCCATTGCACTATTTAAGATGCATATTATATATTTTTCCATAGTGGCGTGAAATGCCTTAAATAAAGCGAGATATCGGTGCCTCAACCAAGCCATATATTGTTAGTTAATATTACAAATTTGATTTGCAAATAATATATGATTATTCATTTAAATGCATTAAAATAATAAGAAAATGCATACAATTTGGTGTGAGCTAGTGTTATATTATTGTGAATTGTGGACATATTTTATTATTTTCAAACCTCCGAACCAACACTTCTTATTCTTGTTAGCATCTTAAATAATCAATATCAATATATACACACACAAAATCAAAGATCTTATGCGAGAGAACATAAGTTTTTACTATGTATTAGATTAATAGTTGTATATTTAGCCTTTTATATTAACTTCCTCCCACTAAATTACAAACTCTGTACAATCCCCTTTAACTAGTTAATTTCAAACAATAGACTGATGTTTTAAATTAGCCAAAAAACTCAAATCTTTAATATGCATTTATTACTTTAAATGCTTTAGATATATTCAATGAATAACTTTTCAATCTCTTTTCTACATAAGAACTAAGTTCAATGTAGAATTGCAAGCATTGGATTCAATGGATTGAGTAATATAATTATTTGTCTTTATACATTTGTCTATTCAAGCATATATAACAACCTTATTAAGAGCTACCATTCAAGAACTAAGTTCAATGTAGAATTACAAATGTCAGATTCAATATTATTTGTCTTTACACAATTTGTTTTGATTTGAGATGATAACTAGTCACTTATTGTTGCATTGAGTTGCAAAGGGAGAGTAATTTGAATTCGGAGGAGACAAAACAAGATGTGGTTGTCCAGACTAAATTTGCGATTGAGATAGGTGTAAGATAATTCATGGCCAGAGCTATATAGAGATAACAATATTAAGAATAAGTATCATGCATGGTCATAAAGATATTTTCATATAGAAATATAGTATTTTTTTTTATAAAGTATTTTAAAATAAATTTATACCATATCCATGTGTCGCAAACATCAACTAGTTATATTCAATTCATTTGTCTCGACTTCACCCCCCCCACCTTTTTTGGTCTTACAACCAATAATCATTTTGGAAGACAAATCCTTTTTGTTTTTTTAATTAATTAATTTTTTGAAGATGAGTGCCGAATATTTTCATGTCAACTCTCTCATATTTCACCATGTTGAAAATTAACAAAATTAATGGGAATTTGACAATTTGTAAGGAGAAGTGCTGCAAATCATAGTTGGTAGGTTTTTATAGGTTTTCAATTTGAATCAAATATTGAAATTACTTTTTTGCCCACTAATAACAACTCGTAACAACCTGCCACCTAAAATTATTATGAAAATATTGTGGACATAATATTTTTCTTTTGTAAGAGGGGTTTTTACAAAATTCTATGAAAAATTCAAACACTTACCGTAACAACAAAATTTTAATTGGTTTTGAGCCCTCCCGAAAAACAACCTGTAATAAATAATTCCAGGTCCTCCTCACGCAACCATTAGTGTGTGAACGGCTAAAGCTTTTGTCTTAAATTATTTGACTTATTTTGATAGCTTTTTTTTTTTTTTTTTTTTTTTTTTAGTAATGTATTTTTAAACGAGCAAAATATATATATATATATATATATATTTTTATGGATTAAAAAAACAATACCGATACAAATTTTTTTACAATAAAAAAGTGGTAATTGGAAAATTAAGCATTTTATTTTTAATAATTCAATTATCATACAAAATAGGAAAGGTTTCTCTAAAAAAGTAAAATAAAGTGAATTACGTTTTTGGTCCCTATCCTATACACGATATTTTAATTTAATCCCTAACATTTTAAATGTGTCAATTTGGCTCATAACCTTTTAGTACCATGTTAATTTAGTCCATGCAGTTATCTTTTAGATGAAAATTAATGACATGTTTAAAGACAAAAAAAAAAAAAAAAAAAAAAAAAAGCTTCCGTTGATGTGAGAATAAACTAAAATTTTTATTTTGGCCAGTTGTCAAGTCAGCAATTTTCATCTAATATATAACGGCAGAGATTAAATTGATACGATATTGAAAGGTTAGGGACTAAATTGATACAATTGAAAGGGTAGAGATCAAATTGAATTATAGTATAAAGGATAGTGACCAAATATGTAATTTATCTAAAAAATTAGGAAATGAAGATCGAAACCTAATTTCTTTTAATTAATATTTTTACTTTTATATGACCTTTTTTTTTGGGGTTTGAGTTGACTTTGATATGGATCTATTAAAGATATAATTGAGCTTCTTTTACCAAAAAGAAAAAAGAAAAAAGATACAATTGTGTTTTAAAAAATGTTTATGCATCAATTAAAAGTTAAAACGAGTTCATCAACCATCAAATAAATAAATAAATAAAATCATCATATCTTATATTTTTCACAACAAATTTTACAATGGTTGAATTGTTCTGTTGTTACATTTGAATTCATCATTAATACTCCTGTTAACTTATTATTTATGGTTTACAACTCATCATCTTAATGGTTGTGAAAAACTTCCATAAATCTAAAAACACAAAAAATTTCAAATAAAATTTCAGAACTGCTAAATTAAAAAATTATGAATAAACTACATATTTGGTCTCTAACCTTTACACCATATTTCAATTTAGTTCATAATTTTTCAATTGTGTCAATTTGATATCTAATCTTTCAATGTCGTGTCAATTTAGTCCCTGATTTTATATCTTAGATGAAAATTGTTGATGTGGGGGTAAAAGCCCAACATCACGTGTTGGGCCTAGGGCCCTATTTGAATATTACTGTGTGTCCAAAGAGAAGAAAGTGGTTGGGAAGGAGTCCAGGTGAAAGAAATATACCTGGAAATGAACGATGAGTATAGTCCGAAGAGGTCATTCTCCTCGAATACCAAGGGGACTTGATCAAGCAAATATATGGATGGTTCGAGTGATCTTTCTAACAACTTCAATGATAAAGATAAGTTTTGGGCATGCCGGGAGATGATAAGAACGGAGAAATATCTAAAAGGAAAAGCTGCTACCACTGTATTTAATGCACTACAGTAACTTTCCTGGCTGCATTTATATGGAGAAGACCCCTGAACAGTGCAACCTCAGTTACCACCACTCATGAGAAACTAAAGAAGATATCTGATGTGACATGTACTCAAGTGGATGCTTAGATGAAGAACAGATGTATGATGAAGATGATCGAGAAGAAGGATATATAAATGGAATACGCCTCTAAAGAGGGGGGGGGGGGGGAAGAAAAAAGAAATGATAAAAGATCTGACTGTAGCTTTAAGAACTATATTCACTTTTCAATCAATAACAAACATTTTCGGATTTCAGTTTATTTAGTTTTCAAGTGTGTTTTTACGTTAGTTCATCCCCGTATATCATAGTTAACTGTTGCTAAATTCATAACTAGCCCAACTCTTTCACCCACTCTCTACAAATTCATTGTTCCAAGTTCGTTGGGTTCATAATTCAAACCTTTTGGGCATGGGCTACAAAATTTGAACTCCACAGTTGACATGACAAACGACCAAAATAAAATTTATATTTATTGTCTCATCAACGTAAGCTAATTTTTTGTTTCAATTATTAGACACGTCATAAATTTTCATCTAAAAAATAACGGTAAGGACTACATTGACACGATACTAAAATGTTAGGGATCAAATTGATATAATTAGAAAGTTAGGGATCAAATTGAAATATAGTGTATAAAATAAGAACAAAATATGTAATTTACTCAAAAATTACTGTTAACAGATAAAAACACGTGTGGTCAATAATGAATCCAAACAAAGACCAATAATAAAAAAAACTTATCAATTTAATCTTGTTCAGAATGTTGTGACCGAATTTTGACTTTCTTCCTTCTTAAAAAAAATTGTGACTTTATTTATAAAAAAAGAAAAAAAAGAAAAAAAAAAAAGATTTTCTACACCAAACCAGCGCTAACTAAGCGCGTTAGTTTAAATTCACCGTGGAGTTTTGATCACCTGCGGTGAAACCTCATTTGTGAGCTCCAATTGTCGATATCTGATTGGTCGGGGGATTTCAAATCACATTAAATTGAAACGCGTGGATCACCGTTGGGACTTGGGCGTTCGGATTTGCTGTAATCCTTAACTGAGAAACGCGTAGCACATCAAGAAAAGTGGGTCCCACATGATTGAATGAAAGCCATTCAGATCCATCAGATTGTGGGACCCACTGGGTTGCTCGAGGTACAGTTTTTTGAGTCATTCATTGACCTTCTTCGTGGTGTTTGTTTTTAACTTCTCGAAAAATCTGACGGTGATAAAAAGTAGCCGTCTGTGATTCGAGAAGGTCACCGACTGGTAAAAATACTAGACAAAAGGTTTAAACACTAAATACACTTTCTAGACAGAAACGACATAGATCTGCTGCGAACCAGCACCCACCAAAAACACAGTGTGAAACCAACCAATGTTCGCCACGTCATCGTCAGAATGCTCCTTTCACACGTAAGAGTTAAGACCAATAAAATAAGAGCTTTTAAAAATTCTGGTTGACCAAACAACAATGTCTTGTCTGGCGTGGCACATTCCCCGATACCGTAAATGCAAGCAAACTCTGCCGCAGCCGATTGAAACCCACTCAGAATTGCCAGATGGCTGATTCTAATTGGTTGATAAATATTACGAACACTAAATTTGGTTCGCACCGGAAAGAAACGCAAAATGATATAAAAACCACGAACGAGACACAGCTACAAAACGCAGCATTATATAGAACAGCAACAGCTCCTATGTGTCTCTCGCACACTGTGTTTGTGTTTTGGGGGCTCTGGTGTCACTGTAAATAGCTCAGGCTCAGAGACACGTACATTTATATAAAGAGAGAGAGAGAGAGAGAGAAGAGGGTTGAGCTAAGTTTTTGTTATGGGTTGCTTTCGTTGCACAGGGAAATCAAGCAAAAAATCAGAAAACTTGAACAACGATTATAGTGACAATAAGACCAATAAACCACAAGATCAAACAGCTTCAGGTAATTCTGCTCACCCTGTTGATCAAATTTCCCAAAACATTGTGATAAGACCCATTTTTTATTTGTTTATGGTGATGTCTGTTTAAGAAAGAAAAATAAAATTACATTTTTGTGTTACTAAATTTTTAATTTTTGGGATATGGGTATTGTTGTAAATCGATCAAAATCGATAATCTTTGCCCAAATTTTTTTTGTATAATCCTCCATGCGAATTTTATACCATAATTTTTTTTGTGTAATTTAATGGGCTTTCCCAATTTATATATTTGATAAATATTTCGATTTTTTTTTTTTAATATTGAGTTTGTTAATAGACATCTTGTTCTAGCATTTAGTGTGTGTGTGTGTGTGTTTTTTTTTTTTTTTTTTTTGAATTTTTAAATTTTTTGGGGTTTGAAGTTAAGCTGCCTTTTCAAATTGTATAATTTTAGGGGCTAAGTTTTGATTCTGGGTTCATGTAACTTTTTGTAGTTATTATGCAAATACTTTTTTTTTTCGTTTGTTTGCTTGCATGATTGGAAAAGTACAACCCATAATCCAAAATTTTTCTTCAGTGTTGGGTTTTGTCATTTTGTGTTCTTTGTTTGCTCTTTCAATTTGATGACTGTGGTTTTTCCCGAATATCTCAAAATCAATTCTTGGCTTTTGCCAATCGCGTGTCTTATTTGATGTCACTCTCTTTCTTTGTGTGTGTGTGATGCTCATGTTGTGTGTGTATATGTGTCTTAGATGCAGTGAAAGTCAATCCAGATGTAAATGTGAAGGAGTCTGAGGTGAAAAAGGAGGTAGTTTCTAAGGATGACCAATTAGCTTTGGATGTAAAGGGCTTGAATATGAAGGAGGAGGTTTCAAAGGATGGTCAAACCAATGGCAAGCGGGCGCAAACATTTACGTTTGATGAACTAGCGATTGCAACTGGCAATTTCCGGTCAGATTGCTTTCTGGGTGAAGGTGGTTTTGGAAAAGTTTACAAAGGGCGTTTGGAGAAAATCAATCAGGTTGGTTTGGGGATTAAATATTAATCTGATCTTATTAGTTCTTTTTCGCAAAATAAACAAAACTGTGGTGGTCAACTGGTCTGAAACCCAACTAAGAAAAAGTATAATAATTTAGCTCATATAGTCAACTGAACAAGGTTCTAGAATTTCATATAAACTTTAATACATGTTTGCAATAAGTCAGAAATACTGTTAAATATATTTTCTCTGCTCTGGACAGCTAGATGCTTTGTTCTACTGTTTCTTAAACTTTAATATGCTGTTTTGTATGCTCTGATCCCATAGTTTGAATTTAGTGATTATTGTGGTTTTATTCTATGTTGCAGGCTAGTGGTAAGACCTGAATTTTGTTACTTTTTTTGGTGTAGGATGTAGCTATCAAGCAACTTGACCGCAATGGACATCAAGGAATAAGGGAATTTGTTGTTGAAGTATTGACGCTTAGTCTTGCTGACCACACTAATCTTGTCAAATTGATTGGGTTTTGTGCTGAGGGAGATCAGAGGCTGTTGGTTTACGAATACATGCCATTAGGATCTTTGGAAAACCATTTGCACGGTACTGTATTTTCTCAACATGATCTCTTTCTCTTCCCAACTCCGTTATGGCAACAACATTTTAACTTTCCAACTTTTGGAATCATTTCCACAAAGACTGTATGAGTTTTTTTTTTTTCACCCTTGGCTTTTCCTTGGCAGATCTTCCACCTGGCAGAAAAGTAATTGATTGGAATACGAGAATGAAAATAGCAGCTGGTGCAGCGAGGGGCTTGGAGTATTTGCATGACAAAATGAAACCCCCTGTTATATATCGTGATCTAAAGTGCTCAAACATTTTGCTTGGTGAGGAGTATCATCCGAAGTTATCAGATTTTGGATTGGCCAAAGTAGGTCCCAGTGGGGATAAGACCCATGTTTCCACAAGGGTTATGGGCACGTATGGGTATTGTGCACCAGATTATGCAATGACAGGCCAGCTGACATTCAAATCAGATATTTACAGCTTTGGGGTTGTTCTTTTGGAGCTCATCACGGGCAGGAAAGCAATTGATATCACCAAAAGTTCTAAAGAGCAAAATCTGGTTGCATGGGTAAGATAACTTTGTTGCTCCACTATTTCCTGTTCATATTAATTATTTGGATAAATTGCTTTATAGTGATTGTTGCCCATGTTGATTTACTCTGCTAAGCAATATTAGTTCTCAGGTAGAGCATCAGTCTATCAATTTGAACTGCTGATTTAGTGGGCATTGCTGTGTCTATATATCTTTCTTGAATGTTTAGTTGTCGCATGTTGGCTTCCCAAGTGCTAGCACTTGAGGTATAGAAGTTTGGGAACAGCTTATTTAGCTGAAACTGAAATTTTTTTGCTGAAAGTATTGTAGATAAAGTTAAAAGGTAGCTGAAATAGTACAGTGGGATTCATGAACAGTACCAAAAAGTGTAATGGGAGTCATGAATAGTAGCAAAATAAGCTAAATAATAAAAAAAATGGCTTTTTAAGCCAATGCCAAACGTAGTCTTTGTTGACTGTTTTTTTTTTTTTTTTTGGTTTATCATCCTAAACTTACCCCATATTATCCTTTGCTCCCTAAACTTTTTGAATGCACGTTTTGCACCCTAAACTATGACCATTGTTACATTTTGCACCTTGACGTTAAATTTTTTGTCAACTTGGACGAAAATTCAAAGTTTTTGATGTAAAAAAGATCATAGTTTAGGTTGAGGATCATATTTTAGGGTGTAAAATGTGCATTTGAAAATTTTAGGATGCAAGAGTATAATTGGGTAAGGTTTAGGATAGTAAGGTGTAATTGTTTTTTTGGTTTGTAACTCTAGCTATTCTTAGAGACATCTTCACTAGGAAGCATAAATGCTTCATTTTGGGTGTGTACCCCTGTTGGACATGGGACACGTTTGGGACACTTCTTCTGCTGAATGCATGTCCCAACTGTCTTTTTTATTTTGAAAAATTTCAGGACACGGTCAGGATATAGGAGGGACATCTATCTCTTATTTCTTTTTAGTTTTAATCTTGAACACTTATCAAATTATCTATCTTTTATGGGTTCAGTTAACAGGTTTCCTTAGAGCATTTGTTAATGAACCATTTTAGGAAAAAAATTGATATCACATTTATGGAAAATATAAAAGGCTGTCAAAATAATAAATTACTTTTTTCTTTTCCATAAAAATTTTCTAAAAATATTTCTTAAACCAATGCCCTTAAGGCATCTCTTAACTTTTCTCATCTTTTATTTACTCTTTCAGATCTTATTCTTGGTTTGTGTTCTAATTTCTAAGCATCATTTATTAGTCATGAATTCATTTTATTATACATTATTTCTCTTAAATTGATATATATATATATATATATATATATATTTAACATTATATGAAAAAATAAATGCTTAACAATATTTAAAAGAGAAGTGTTATGTTTACAACATTTTCACAACATTTCCACTGCAAATCTTAGGTGATAAGCAGTTCAAATTTGAACTCATTACTAAAATTACTCTGTTGCTAGTTAATAACAACTAGTATAACAATTAGTAACGACTTGTCACTTAGGATTTGTTGTGAAAATATTGTAGACATAGTATTTCTCTAATTAAAAAATATATATATTTAATAATTAATTAATATGCGTATCCCCGCTGTGTTATGTCCTAATATTTCAAAAATTGTCGTGTTGCCAACCCATACTTGTGTCCATGCCTGTGCTTTCTAGATCTTCTATTGAGCAGCTCCCTCGCATTGTGATGTTATTGCTGCTGGTCCCAAAGGGCTTTCTAAAAAGTTTTAATTGTGGTTGACCTGTTTATTTTGTAGAAACTAGCTGATCAAATTTCCTGTTTTTAACCTCCTATTTTCTTTCTTTTTTCAGACTTTGAAGATGTAATATCTCCTTGGAGGTTTGACTTTCATTTTAAGAATCATGCTAGAATATCTTGAGGAAGCCCCCAAATTAATTATTTTTTTAAAAAAATCTCACAGCCAACTGATTTTTGGCTTCTATTACATCAACTGTGAACAAAACAGGATTGAGTAAATGAATCTTTAACTCAAACTGTGACCCACCTTTCTCTTGCATTAGTTGCAATTCTGCAATTATGGAGGATACTTACCAATATTTTAAATTGATTTCTTCAAATGTCTATGTTATCAAGTCCAAGTATGTATTCTTGAGTCAAAACAAGATCGTATTAAATTTCCAAACTTCTTATTTTTTGGAGCATAAAGAAAACTGTTATTCAAAATGTTGTCTTCATCTGGCTTATACAGTGTATTGGATTTGTTTTAGGCACGGCCCTTATTCAAAGACCGGAAATATTTCCCGCAAATGGTTGATCCACTGCTCCAAGGTCAATATCCTATGAGAGGTTTGTACCAAGCACTTGCCATATCTGCAATGTGCGTTCAGGAGCAGCCTAATATGCGACCTGTCATAACCGATGTGGTTTCAGCTTTAAATTACCTTGCCTCCCAGAAATACGATCCCCAAATCCATCCGGTACAAAACTCGCGGAGGAACCCATCATCTTCTCACGTCAGACGGGAATCAAGGGATGATGGTAAAAGACAGATTGCAGTAAATGGACAGAAAGAGACTGAGGTGGAGGACTAAATTAAGAATAAAGTGATTCATATCTTTTTGCAGTGTTCATATATACTGTGCCTAGTTATCCATTTTTGCATCATAGAAGATAACAGCCGCTTCCTTGAACCTTAAATCTTTACATACAGGGAATTTCTGCCTTCTTTCATTGCTTCTTCAATGTACATGTGAGCTCAGTTCTTGTACGTAAGATGTCTCTTTGTAGGAACTGTCTTTCAATTTTTATAGTTTAGCCTAAGAATTCATTAATAATGATTTCTCTTTGCTGTGATTCTCTCTCCAGCTATGTTCTAATTATTCGTGCATACATTTCACTACTAGTTTAGCATTATATGCTTGGTGATGTTAAAACGTAATGTACAGACGCCTAGGTGGTTATATAGGAATGCTTCACCATACAGAGTGCAATTAGCTTCATATTCTTGAGAAGATTGCATAGAGTATTAGTTTGTCCAAAACATATGGAATGTGTAACTTGAACCTAAGGTTGCAAACTCTACTGTTGTTAATTACCCTAGTTTTCAATTCCAGTCATACAATAACATTGTGGACAAGGGCTGCATTCAAGTTTATCTTATATTTGATTCAGGTTGCAGCGGGAGAGGCCTGGTGTAATGTATTTTGCTCTAGTTAAGGCAAACAGTTTTTTTGATTCAGCAAAAAAAAGAAAGTGCATCTTATATTTGGCACTTTGCAGTGTTAAATTTGATAAGTGTGCTCACCTTTACCATTTTTTAATCAAATTTGGGCAGGTTGATGAGAAATTGTTTCCCAAAAAAAAAAAAAAAAGTTGTAAACACTCTTTTTGGTCACTATATTTTGGAGTCACAATTAATTTAGTCCCTACATTTTTGTAGCAGTTAATTTGGTTTCTGTTATTTTTAATTTACCGTTAATTTAGTCTTTGCTGTTATTGTGGGGCATTTTTTTGTTATGTTGGGTTGGGCTGCCCCTTTGGTTGTAGGCCCAAATGTTCTGGGTTGCGGGAGTTGAGACCGGGCCAATTGGAATTCAACTTGGCCGGCTTGTGCGCAAATTATGCCTTGCCTGCCAGGGGAGTACTTACCGCAGGCTGAGTTGAGATAGAGAACAGCTTACGACAAGCAGAGCTATAACGCTTGCGGCGGGCAGAACTGTTTCAGAGGAAGAAAACTTACGGCAAGCAGATATAATTGATAAACAGAACCATGAATTCTGGAATGACCAGATAGTCCTTTTAATGACCAAGTGATCCGCAACTATAACAACATCAATCTACTTTCGACAAATAAACAGTAAAGAAGATTAATAATAAAATTAATCAAACAAACATGTAGCGAATTCAGTTCGGTCTGTAGGATTAATGCCAAAGAGGGAGAACGCCCCTTCTCAACGCGATTATCCTCCAAGGAAAAGAAATCCTGCCATGAGGGTTAATGGGTTGAGGGAGGCGGACCTGAATGGATAACTTCCGAAATAAATATAGAAGAGGACAAGGTTTTGAGAGGGAGAGAAGGGAAAAAGTCCTGTTGGTGCATGCCACTAACTCTCACTTTCTTTTCTTTTTATCTTTTCCTTAGTGATTTCTCTCTTTTGATTTTTTCTTGTTTAGTGTTGTGCTTCCCCTGTTTTCCTAAGTGTGTTGCAGAGTATTTTCTTTTCTTAGTTTTTTTCTCTTATGTTGCCCTCCCCTGTGCACATGGTAGAGGCTCTCTTCTTATAGTGCTTACCGTGAATGGATTTTACTATTCTACCCTCCAACCACTTTTGTCTGGCCTGGGCGTACTTGCCGACCATTATTGTTCCGTTCTGCGGGCACTCTGTTACAGACAAAAACAATCGCTCTGTCTGTTAGTCTGCCGCGGCATTTCTACCTACCGCGGTGGTGTTTTCTCTCTCTCTCTCTATCCTTTATGGCATGCACCCATTGGTTCCCACTCAGCCTTGCCTCTTTTGGGTGGTATATCATCCCAGCAGGACGTACCCCCCAAAAGAGCTTGAGCAGGAACCTTGAAACAGGCCTTCCCCTCTCCCCACCACCAAACCACGCCCTCTTACCTCTGACCCCATGACCCCACCATGTCCTGTATTGGCTGGGTACAGGCTGGTGGTGCCTGGTCTTTGCGCATGCATATGCCTGAAATCTGCCTGCTGTTCATGCATTTGCCGTGGACTGGAGACTTTGCCTGCCTGCCTGCCGTCCGTTTCTGGCCCTTTGCGAGTTATTACTCAGACTCCCCCCTCCTTTAGAATCTGGGCTTTCTCGGTATTGGGCTCCGCGTTCCTTTCAACCCAATTTCTAATTGCCTTTACTTCCTATGGCGTTACTTAGCATTCCTTGTCGTATTTTCTTCCTGCTGGGCCTTTTATCAGGCCTGCTATTCCATTTTCCCCCAATGGCTTAATGTGGCCGTTGGTGTTCTCGCTTTTGGGCTCCAATGTCCCTTTCTTTTCCCTTGGGCCTCTCCGGCCCATTTCTTTGGACGTCCTCGGTCCACTTACTAACTCCGCATCCCATGGGCTCTTACTAACTTAATTGGGCTTCCCCGGCCCAATTTCCTCATTCTCATCCTTGGGGTTCATGGGCTTGCCATTATCCCCTACTTTCTTTACTTACTTCCTTTTGAGCCTGCCGCGGCCCATTCTCTCTTTTTCACAACACATACTGCCCATGGGTGCTTATTTTCTCTCTTTCTGGGCCTTTTAGGCCCACTTACCTTCTCAAGACCCATTCATTCGTTTTAAAGGGCCTGTGATCCATTGTTCCTGCCGCTTGGGCCTAATGGTTTTCTTTCGCTTGGTCTGCCGCTTCTCTGCTGCCCATATTGCTGGGTTGGGCTGCTTTTTGTCAATTTCGAAAAAAAAAGACCCTCAACAGCTGTTATCTCACTAACGGAATCTGCCTACATGGTAACGGATTGTAATCTTGTCACACTTAAGCTTACGTGGCAAGTAAAATAATATTAAACAAATTTATTTGACATTTACATAAAGCTGCATCAGCATTTAAATTTTAAAACTAATTATAATTAATTAATTTTTCAATTTTAAAGAAAGAAAAAAAGTTTGTAAAAATGTTCCCAACTTTTTTGGCATTTTTGTAGCAACCAAACACACCAACACCAAAACACAAAAATCATGTTTGCCAATCACCAACTCTCCTAAACACAAAAATAACACAGCAATTCAAGCGCAACATCATCTTTGTAAGAATATGTTTTGTGTTATTCCTTTTTTTTTTTTCCTCTCTCTCTCTCTCTCTCTCTCTCTCTCTTTTCTTTTTTGATTCATCCATACCCACTTAGAGCAAAACAAAACCTTTGCCTTGGAAGCCAGCTCACCAAATTGAACCATAAACTAGGAAGAAGAAAACCATTTGATGCAATGTTTTGAATCCCTCCGTCCAGCAAATTGGTCAAACCTTACCTTTTTTTTGTTGTTAATTTATGAGATGGGAAAGCACCGGTCCACAAAGTTAAGCAAATTAATTAACTCAGTTATGTCAAAGATGCATCACACTGCTAAACGCTGTGGGTATTTTGTTCTGATTTGGGTTTTCCTACTTTGGTTTTGCTTTCTTTGATTTTTATCGTTTCTTCGGATTTCCACTTCGGATAATTTTGCTTTTTTCCTTCTTATTTTTTGAATCACAATAGTTTGCAAAGTCAATCCAAGAAGCTATGAGTTACTAGCAAACCCAATAAAGTTGATACTTTCTGACCTCAAATCTTCAATTCTAATTTTAATTTTAATTTAAGAAATTAATTTTTTTGGGTTCATGTTGTCCTTTTAATTTCAGGTTCTTTTGTTCTTTATTTTTTTTTTTTTGGGTTTATGATTTTTTTTTTTTTATGGAATATGATTTTTATTTTTTGTTCAAATTTTCTTTTCTTTTCTCCTTTAAATTTAAGAAATTAATTTTTGTTTATTTTTCTAAGTTAATGGCTGACATGACATTATTTAAATGTGATATAAATTTGTTTAATATTATTTTATTTGCCATGTAAGTTTAAGTGTGCCAAGTGTACCATCTGTTTTCCATGTAGGCATATTCTGTTAATAGGGACCAAATTGATTGTTACAAAAATGTAGGATTTAAATTGACAATGACCTTAAAATGTAAGGACTAAAATAGTGTTATTTTTTTTTTTTTTTTTATAAAAATGTTGATGTTAAACTGTTCATTGACAGACAATGGCCTGGCACTAATATTTACCCGAAACCAGTCCAAGAAGTAATTCGGCTTGTTAAATTGGAACTTTTATGACCTTATGGGCTTCTGAACTAACCTCAAGCCCGTTTTATCCAAGGCAGAACAAAATGCTCGGATCCAAGAATGTTACTTCTTAGAAATAGGGTGAGGTCTGGTGGGATAATCGTTACAAAACTTCCATAGACAGATTTGCAACTAATCCATATATGATGGTGATGAAGTAGGAGGATAATTCCAATACACTCCATGGAAGTATATTACTAAGGTTTTTTTTTTTTTTTTTTTTTTCGGTATATTTGACTCATTGCAATGTCATGTAATGTACCATTACCCAGCAACTACTTTGACGGTTTGACCTATACATCTTCATTGTGCTAGCCTTTAAAGTTTAAAACTGATGGTCTCATCAGAGACTCAACACCAAGATCAAAATCGGAATTTCAAGATTGGGCGGTGCATAATGCTTGGCTTATGTAGGGTCAAGAGTCTGACTATTTCTTCGGGTTGTGTGTCCCATACATAATAAATAATTACGGAGAGGAATCTCTTGACGATGGCTAAAGATTTCGAACATAAGATATTATAAATATTATAACTAAGCAAGCCTCTTGTAATGTTTTATTCTAATTTTGAAGAGATTGATTATTACCCATAGCATGCTTAGAATGAGCCAAGGGTTTTGTAACTCAATTTTCATCTCTTGGGGCTCTAAGCGCATCTACATTGGTGGAGCTATTTTTTTAGCTATTTGGCATCACAAAAAGTTACTTTATCTATTTTACCTACTTACTTTACAAAACATCCAGTATCGGTGGATCTATTTTAGCTTTTAACACAATAAAATAATATAAATATCACAATAAAATAATATATCTACTACAATAAAATAATATATTTATTATAATAAACTACCAATAACCACTGCGCCCCAAACCCAATCACATCCAACAGCCATAGATTGCCACCATGTACAACTCACTACCAAAAAAGCACCACACAAACCGGTCAATGGCATAATCCACAACCACTGCCAACCAGGAACAACCACCCACAACCACCCAACAACAACTAGCAAGCCAAGAACAACCACCCATTACCAAAAATCCAAATTACCCAAAAACCACCACACAAATCACCACCAACACAGCCACACCACCACTGACCCACAAAACCCAACCAAACCGCCACCACGAAAGCCAGAAAAACCCACGAAATCCAACCATACCAAAGCAGAATTCCTTTACCTTGTTTCTACCTTGATCGGTCTCGCGGCGCTCTTGAGTTCGATGAAGGCGATGCCGATGGAGTTAGTTGGGAACAAGGTTTAGGCGTGGTGGGGGATTGCGTTGTGGGTAAGATGACTTGGTGAGAGGGTGACTGGGAGAGAGATGGGTCGATGATGGGGCTTAGGTCAACGATGGAGCTTGGGTCGGCAATGGAGCTTGGGTTGGCGGTGAGATGGAGGACTAGGCTTGTCGACGTTGGGTGAGCGGTGAGATGGAGGACTGGGCTTGTCGGCGAGAGAGCTTGGGTGAGCGGTGAAGATTAGGCTTGTCGGTGAGAGTGGAGAAAGAGAGAGCTTAGGGGAGATGGTGAAGACAATAACTGGAACTAAGGAATAAAAAAAATAGAGAGAAAAAAAAAAAGAAATATTATTTTAATGAGAGAGATAATAAAATATACTATTTGATTTTAGCTTTTGAGCTATTGTGCACAACCATTTATGGCTGTGCACTGTAGCTGAGTAAGTAAATTTTTTACCTATATCTCCACCAATGTGTTAACACTTTTTGTATATGGTAGTGCTAAAAATAGCAATTTAGCTTTTTAGCACCACTAATACTAATGCTCTAATGTGGATTTCCAATGTTCAAATCCACCATCTCCCATTGTAACTGGGGTGTGCAGCCAACACGCCAAAATTGACCTAATCCAACCTAAGAGTTGGGTTGAGTTTTGAAATTTTTTTTTTTACAGTAGTTTAGTTGGATTTGGGTTATAAGATTCACAAATCTGCCAAACCTAACCCAACTCAACTATATTTAATATATATTTAAAAAAAATACTATACAATTTTGTTATTTACTTTTTTATCCATTTTCCTAAACTTGTTGTGTCCCTTTCTCTCTTTCTTTTTTCTCTGTAGGTTTGTCCCTGTCTAGCTTTCACTCTCTCTATTGTTGTTTAGTCATTAGTGATGTTTGCCTTTATAGAGTTACATTGATACTAATTCTCAATTTAATAATAATAATAATAAAATGTCCAACGGCCCATGGTTTAAACCGGATCCATGTGGGTTGGATTGGACCCTTATGATGAGTTGGATTGAATCAGTGGTGGCGCCACGTTAAAAGCAGGGGGTTCAAATGAACCCCCTAACTTGAAGAAAATGAAAAAAATAAATAAATATAATATCTTTTAAAAATTTTTTTTTTTTTGAAACCCCTAAAATAAAAATTTGACCACCTTAAGACTAAAATCTGATAAAAAAGGATGGGAAGTTCCAACAATAAATTAAAAGATGCATAGCTACACCATAGGAGGAGAAAAAGAAGAAGAGGAAGTAGAAGATAACATAAATTCACAAGCGGGGTAGAGGAAGCTTAAGTCTGAAATTTTATTCTTTATTGTCTACACTTGAAACTTTGAGAAGGGAAACTGAAAGTGATATAACTCATGAGATTTAGAAATAAAAAATAGTAGTAATAAATGTGATATTACGTGGGTAGGTGGTGGGAGTGGAGTTTTTTTATTTTTTTATTTTTTTTATTTTTTTTTTAAGGAGTGGAGTTTAAGGTTTAAAGGAAGCTTTCTTGAAGTTTCATAACTTACAAATACATGTTTTTTTATTTACAGAAAATACCAGATTTGATTTTTTTTAATAACCAATTTAATCATTTTATATTATTATGAATTTTATTTAAAAAATTACGTTAAGTTCATTAATTTAATTTGCAATTAATAGTTTAATAATAAAGATATAAGCAGTGATATTTCTTTTTCTTTTTTTGATAAAAGGCAAATGACAATGGGGTTGTAGGGGCCTTTTTTGTGTTTGGGCTGGGTTGCCCCTTGCAGTGATGGGTCTTAATGTGTTTCTGAGTAGGGAAGTTGAGACCGGCCCAACTGTAACTCACTTTGGGCCGGCTTGTGCACAAACTTAGCCTTGTCCGCCAGAAATATCCTTACGGCAAGCAGAGCTATTACAATAAGATTACGGCAGGCAGATATAATGATAATAAAAGAAAACAGAGTACAATAACTTTTATTAATAACAAGGACCGAATAACACAGTAGTAATAATGGCAGTGATAAATATGGCTTTTATAGGAAAGAACAATTGATTGAATGATGAGTTAATAAAAAATAAACGTCAAGCCAAAACTGAGTTCATAATGGCAAAAATCAAAGAGGAAGAACGCTTCCTCTCAATGAAATTAACCTCCCAGGAGAATATCCTGCCGTGGGGATTAATGACTTTGAGGGAATCGGACCTAAGTAATAAATGCTTGAAGAACGTTCTTATTACTTGATTGTTCCTTAGAGAGTGGGATTTTGAGGGGGAGAGAAAGGAAAAAATCTATTGGTGCATGCTCATTATCCTCACTATTTGTTTTCTTATCTTTTCTTCCTTTCTTTTCTTTTTCTTTTTAATTTTCTTTCTATATATTTTCTTCCTCTGTTTTTCGGTCCCTTTTACAGGGCACGGCGAGGCTCCTTTTATAGGGCCTGCCGTGATTGCTGTTTTACCATTTCACCCTCTAACGGCTTTTGTCTGGTCTGGACATGCTTGCCAGCCACCGTCTGTACATTGCTTACCCTCACCAGACAAAACAGGTTTGCGTTGTTCTGTCTGCCGTGGCACTGTCCTCTACTGTGGCTTAAATGCTCTCTCTCTCTTCCTATGGCATGCACCCAACGTTCCCTCCCCAATCTTACCTCTTTTGGGCGGTCTGTCATCCCAGCAGGACGTACCTCTCAAAAGGGTTTGGACAAGGAACGTAAAATAAATCTTTTCCCCCCTCCCCACCACTAAACCACACCCCCCCTTACCTCTTACCACTGACCCATGGTCCCACCACGACCCATATTGGCTGGGTACAGGCTGGTGGCACCTGGGTTTTGCGCATGCTTCCCTGCTATGTACGTTCAAAGCCTGCCTGCAACTTATAGAGCTTTGTTTGCATTTGTCTGTCATACTTCTTCGTTCTTTCATGTGGGCCGTTTTGTACTTTTCACTACTTCCCTTTGGGATTGGGCTTTTCTTAATACTAGGTTTCGCATCTCTCTTGGCCCATTTCTCGGTTTATACTTACGTCTTGTTTCATTACTTGGCTTTTCCTGCCATGATGATATGTTCCGGCTAGATTTCTTTTAAGCCTGCCATTTCATTCCTTCTCCCAGTGACTCAAGAGAGTCTACTGGTGTTCTTACTCATGGGCTCTATTGTCCCTTTCCTTTTTCCCCTTGGGCCTGCGGCCCTTTTACTTTCCTCGAGTTTCCTTAGCCTATTTACTGACTTTGTGTTCCCATGGGCTTTTACTAACTTAATTGGGCTTCCCCGGCCCAATCTCCTCATTCTCATCTTTGGGGTTCATGGGCTTGCCATCAACCCCTACTTTCTTTGTTTACATTACCTTGGGCCTGCCGCGGCCCATTCTCACTTTTTCATACCATACATTGCCCATGGGTGTCATTTCTCTCTTTTCGGGCCCTTTGGGCCCATTTGCTTCCTCAAGACCCATTTATTCATGTTATGGGCCTGTGTTCCGTTATTCCTGTCGCTTGGGCCTAATAGTTTTATTCTGTGCCTGCCATTCTTATTGCCTGCTTTGCTGGGTTGGGCTGACTTTACGAAAATGACCCTTAACAGGGGTATGATGCAGTAAGGAGTGAAGGCATATTATTTTTGATTGAATTATCGAGTTGAATCCTTAGTAGTCTATTGCTATAGACCCCCCCCCCCTCCCTTCCCCCGAAAAAAATTCTTTTTAATAGTTAATGCTATATTAAAAAAATTCAATAATTAGAAAAATTACAAAGACCTATAAGGTGTTAAAATTAACCCCCTTAAAATAATTTTCTAGAGCCACCACTAGATTGAATTGAATTTTTTAAAATTCTTATGATGGGTTGGGTTGAAAAAACCACTAAACTCGAGTCATACAAACCTTCTAATTATAACTAATTATTGAAGGGATTAGTTTAGAAAATATTTTTAAAAACTTTTTATAGGAAAGAAAAAAGCAACTAACTTCTTTGATTTTTTTCAAAAAAAGACTTCTTTGACAGTTTTTTATATTTCTCATAAAAGCAGTATAAAAACTTTTCTAAAATAATCTATTATTTTTTTATTATTATTTGTGTGTGTGTGTGTTTTAAGAAGAATTTTCTAATTAAGTGCACACGTTAACTGGCCCTCTCTCTCTCTCTCTCTCTCTCTCTCTCTCTCTCTATGTTTATAAAAGTCTCCTTGAACGATCTCACTTTGTCACGTGTAAGAACTTTCCCGCCCAAAATGCGATAAGAAAGTATAACTAACTAAACGTCTAAACCCAAGCCATATATAACAAGCTCACAAAATCAGAGACCCTTCAGCTTCAAATTCACAATCCCACGCCAACCCTCTCAAACCCCTTTACAGAAACCTCAATCACTCTCTCTCTCTCTCTCAAATGCAGCAGAGATCCTCTTCATTCTCATCTAGAGCACATGCAAGTGATGAGCACTGCGTCATCAACGTGAACCAGCAGCAGCCAGTACAAGTGAAGCAGTGTCCGCCAAAAAAGATGGATGACATGGCTGATCTTCCGGTTAACCATCTTCATCTCGATACCAAGAAGAAGAAGAAGAAGATTTTTCTGCCCTCGTCTGCGGGCAAGTGGGTCCTCCATGCCATTCCAGTTATTGTTCTGCTTTGCTTCTTTCTGCTCTGGTGGTTCTCCTATCATGGTAAGGTTGAAAAAACGAATATATATATATATATATATATATAACAAAAAAAATTTCAAGAACCCCATTTTCATTTGGATTTGTTTCTTTGCTTTTTCTTGTTTAGGGATATTTTTAGATTTGTTTATTGTTTAATTGGGTACATGGGGTTGATTCTTTATTGCTATTTTCTTTTTCTTTATCATATATCATTAAGTCACTTTGTGAATTTTGTATTGTGGAAATGACAGTTTATTGTAGATTTTTTTTTTTTTTAAAGATGTGTTTCTTGTTTGAGGCAGATGGCTCTCTAAAGCTTTCTTGAGAGGAAAATTGAGTAATTTGCTTCGATTTTTTTGGAAATGGTAAGCTAGGAAGAAAATTAATGAGAATGTGAGATTGTTGTTTTCAAGATTTATAACCATGCATGTCCGTATTTTAATCGTATTGCCTTAAGTTTAAGTTCTTTTATCCCACAACGTTGTTTTGAGATCTTATAGAAGTATTTTTGGGGTGAAAAGGGTTGTTGAAATACTATGGTTACGTTTTCTTTTCCATAATACGCCAAATAGGGGTCTTTAGGAAGCCGGAATCAATATGTCAATTTCAGTAGTAGTTATTCAGCTTAGAAGATATTATTAATCCCATTGTATTTTCTTTTATTGTTCATATTTTCTATCATTTTCCTTCATTTGCCACTGAGGAAACTGTGGAAAAGGAAAGAAATTGAAAGTTATGTTTATGAAGAAAAAAAAAAAAACCAAAATTTTTTGGATTTGGTCTATCTAAGTAGAAGCAAGTATTTCTTAGGTTCAAACAGCCAAAAATTTAAGATTATGATGCTTTCCTCTTTCTGCTGTTCTCTGCATCCATTGGGAGCATTAGGATAAAGATTTCAAGAATAGATATCATATTGTTATCCCTAATTAGACTTCATTCTTTTTTCTTTGCTTGGAAGCAGTAAAGTTGGTGAAAGAGGATGGCTTAATTACAGCTATACATCAAATTGAGATACCAGTGCCTCTGAATGATACTCATATTGATGTCACCATCCTGGCAGTGGCTACATCACCAAACACCTCAGTTCCTCTCAATTTGACAAGCAATAATGAGACGGAAGCACATCTGGTGAGTACAACTGACCTAAGAACCATTCTGGCAGATGCAGCTTTCAGCATTATGTTTGCTTGAGCTAAGAGTCTAAGAAGTATTACAAGAAAATTTTCACAACATGGTTTTCCTCTCTCACTAGGAGAGGCTTTCTGTATCGAGATTACACAAATGTTATATGGATATAACATCGCTCATTGACTTTCCTGTATCGAGATTACACAAATAAAAAGAGGGGGAAAAAAAAAGAAAAGAAAAAAAAGAAATGGCTAATTGTAGCTAACTCATTTCATGATCAATGATGTTGATTTAAAATTTCTTTTCATATGTGGATTTAATGGTGTGATTTGAGCTCTGATCCTATTAACACCCATAGCGTTGATTCCGTTGCTTATCTGCCTTTGAGAAATCTTCAAATAAGAAGATAAGAACACTGAGAGATCAAGTTTAGGTTCCTTGATACTATTAAAACTGACTAATCTCGCCTTCACGACAATTGCCTACCCATAAGTACATTGTTGAGCTCTTATGTGATGGCATAACTCTACAACAATCTCTTCTTGGTGACTGCATAAGACATTTGTGATCCAGTTAGTAATAGCATCAACTTAAAATAGAGGGACTCAGAGACTCAGATATTGTTTGGATGATGTATTTGACATGTATCAGAAAATTGTGAATAAAATGTGTTCAGATTGAATTCTAGTGAAGAATTTAGAGATTATGAAGAAACTAGTTTGTTATTCTTATCAAAATCACATCAAATAAGGAACGTTGAAATGTTGTCCCTTATCTTGGCCTTACTGAAGGAATCTTTTTCCCCCCTTGAAAATGTCCTACTATAATAAATTCTTACAATGTGTGGATTTGATGGAAAAGAATTTCATATTTCTCGTGTCATGTAACTGTCTAAATGGGAAACCCAAGTATTTCCGTGGCTCCCTGTTTCCTCTGATGTAATTTTAATGTATAATATATAATTTGAAAACATGATAGATCAACATCAAACAGAATTAATTAACAGATCCTACAGGTTAGAGTGAAAAGCTTCATTAGATAATGAACGCAAAAGAAATCACTAATACCTTCTGCCAGCGTAGAGGATCTGGTCTTTTGAAGACTACAATGGAATCAATTTTTTCTGGTGACTCCATTTTCCACCTACAGTAAGGGGGCCGGGATTTATCGCGATAGTAAATCCCAATTATTTGCTTCCTGGATCGATCATATCGAGAGGTGCTCATGTAATAAATGAAGGGCTTCTGACAAGGATGCTTGGTCACAGGCCTAGTGTTGAATGCATATGCTGTATAATCAGCTTTTCTGTACCAATTGAGAAAGGTTCTTGTAGGCATCTCTAGTTCTCTGGGAGAAATCACTCCCCTTAAGATTTGAACCGTATAACCCCATGAGATGGAGATGGACCAATATCGATTTTTGTCATAGCAGATTGATTGTTGCATTATACTAGCTGAATCAAGCTGGATGGATTGTGTGAGATGTCGGAGGGCTTTGACTTGGGTCATGCGTGGAAATATTGGTTCCACCACATCAAGGTGGTGTAATGACACCAATGGAGTGACAGGATGGGCTCCTAAAAGGCCTAATAAGTTTCCATAGACATCATACTGCATAATTACAAAAATACGAATGTTAAACAATCTAGAATTAAGAAACTAGACATTTTTTAACGATATACTGATGATTTGAAGCAACAATGATTCATTGTTATTTTAGCACCTTTTCCTATTAGGAAAGTGGATCTGAAATCCCCTTGTTCTCTTTTAAACGCTTAAAGAATGAAGCTATTATTTTGAAGTCACTGCTCTTGTCAAAACTCAAAAGAGACTTAATTACCTGATGAAAGCCAGGTTCCCTGGTAAGTGG
This sequence comes from Quercus glauca, assembly GCA_023736055.1. Classification (NCBI taxonomy): domain Eukaryota; kingdom Viridiplantae; phylum Streptophyta; class Magnoliopsida; order Fagales; family Fagaceae; genus Quercus; species Quercus glauca. The sequence goes on from CM043315.1 coordinate 24,039,076, forward strand.
TACTCCTAGCTCCGACATGCAAGCCTGAATTCTGTCATCACTGCCATATAAAGCTGGGTACTTCTGAATGCAATGATCCTGCATCTTTGCCAACTCCTTGGCCAGAGGATAGCTTATAGCAAATCCACCCCCACCATAGGCCATGGCATATGAGAAATATATATTCTGAAGATGACTCTCTGATGAGCTCCCAACATAATAGAACTGCCTATGATCATACTTGGAAAGTATCCTCACAACATTGTCCACCATAAAAACCGTGTCATCATCACCCATCACAAACCATCTAACATCTTTGAAACCAAGCCTCAATGTCTCAGAAACCACTCTTGAAATTCTCAATGCTGATCTCTGTCCCTGCCGGTTTGTGTACTTATATTTTGAAGTGTCCCCAGAGATCCGAATCTCCGGTAGCCCTTCATTTCTTCTAGTTGTCACTTTTTTATCTAACCAAACCACCCCTCTAGTTACCTTAGGCTTCCACCATACTTTTATGTATTCCTTTCTCTTTTCCCATAAATTTGATGAAGCTGCTATCCCAAAAACAATGTGTTTGAGTTCAGTGTCATATCTTTGGGATTTTTGTGGAAGTAGAGGTTGCATGACTTCATCTTGTAAGTCTTTTTCATTGGTGGATGATGCGTTGGTGATCGTTTGAAGGTGTTGTTCTATGGAGGAACCTAAAGAGGTGGGACATTTATGTTGTTCACTGGTGAGGATGAAATTAGTGGAGTAGATAACGTAGAGCATGGAGACGATGAGGAAGAACCAAATGAGGGTGTTTCTCAAGCCTATTTGTGGTCTCATTTGGTACCAATGTGGTAACTTTTTGTCAGTGTCTTCAACTTTGATGTTCTTGCTTCCCATGTTTTCAGTTCAAGGTGTGGCCAAGGAGAGGAGAAAGGTTGCGTTGAGAATTGTTCGGATCTAAGAGATGGTGAGAGGGGCATGGTATTTAAAGTATGTTAAGGAATGGAACAAAAGTTTGAATGCAGATAACATAAAGACATGGTTGAAGTTTGCATCTTAGGTGGAACTGTGGAAGCCTTGTGATTTGTGAACTGTGATTGTGATTAATCTGAGGCCACTAGTATTTTGCATTCATATGAAGTTATGAACCATTGAATTGGTTACGATTTGGAATATGGTTTTGTACAACACATTCCTTGCAATTTTTATTATTATACAAATATAGGATAGAAAATGTAGATTTGTTGTTTGTTAATTTGTTTGCCTATTTATGGGCTATATAACCGGATATATATAACTTTCTCCCTTTTGTTAAGGGCTTAACGTTAAACCCTCTACCGAATTTATATTTTTTGACAAATAGTTTGATTGTTTTTTATTTTTGCGTTTGTTAATAGACATCTTGTTCAAGCATTTTTCTTCTTTCTTTTTTTGATTTGGGTTTTAAGTTGGGGTGCTTTGAACACTGGTCAATAATTTCATTTCTTTCTAACAGAAATAGTGAATCTTTATGAAGATGTTTTCAATCATCCAAGTTCTCTTTCATTTTGTGTTCTTTGCTTGCTCTGTCTCAAAATCAATTCTTTGCTTTTGCTAACCATGTGTCTTATTTGATGTCACTCCGTCTTTATGTGTGTGTCGTGTGAGATGCTCATGTCTTGTGTGCATTTGTCTGAGATGTAGATGCAGCGACAGTCAAATCCAAATGTAATCCTTGAATTTTTTATTTAAACAATTAACCTTGAACATTAGATTTTTAACTAGTCAAACACTATATTAATATTTTTGGTCAAAGCATTACAGATATGATTTGTAATGTTATATGGCTATTACCGTGAGTTTAATTAGTGTGTAACTCTATGCATATATATTAGGGCTGTCCAACAAAACCGCAGACCTGACCCACCCGACCAAACCAACCGAACCCGAACCAGCAACCGCCCGACTTGACTACCTGGCGGTCGATGGCGGGTCCTTGCCATCCCAAACTGATTCCAGTGGGTCAGATGGCGGGTCTTCCCTTCCAAAAACCGATCCACCCGACCCGACCGTGTATATAACCCAGTTCTTAGTCATTTTGTATTCTCCGCTTTAGTTCAGAGTTCAGACCATCACTGGCTCACTCACCTTCAATTTCTCTGTCCACTCCCTCTCCCAGTCTCGCCTCAGAGTCTCACACTCTCAATCTCTCTCACGCTCAACAGCCAACACCATTGCCGATCTGAATCTTTAGATCTTCGAACCTCCACCATCGCCGATTTGAGTCTCTGAGCTACGATTCTTCTTCATCGCACCATCGCTGATCTGAATCTTTAGATCTTCGAACCTCCACCATCGCTGAGCTACGAATCTCCTTCATCGCACCATCACCGATCTGCAAGTAACAGTCTTTATTTCTTCGTTTTAGTCTCATGCAAATTCAAATCTGCTATTATTTCTCTCTATTTCTGTTTGGGTTCTTCGGATTTGTGGTTATTGATATTTGGGTTTGTAGATTTGTTCTTAAGATTTGTGAAATTTGTACCAAGTTTCGTTTCTGTTTTCAGTCTTTCGGTCGAGTCGGGTTCAACTGCCGTCCACTCGAGCCCGATCCGACTCGACCCGTAGTTTTTCGCGGTCGGTGGCGGTTCTGCCGTTCTTCAACCTGATAGAGTCGGGTCGGCTCCGGGTTAAGCCCAAACCCGAGCAGACCCAACCCGTGGACACCCCTATATATATGAATGCAATTAAAAGCAATCACTATTACACGATTTGAATTATACATTTTTTTAGAAGATGTTCAAATTATACATAATATTAGTTTACACATTTTTTAAACCATACATTTGTAAAATATGTAATTATTTCTCATTATATATATTGTAGGGTATGAATTTGTTGGGCCTGGTACCAACTCTGTGTTGTGAACCCAACAATTGCCCAACAATAAATTTGTAGAGAGTGGGTTAAACAGCAGGGCTGGGTTATGTTTTAGCAACGATTCATGTAGGCTGACATAATAAAAACAAAGGTGAACCGGTGTTTTATAGATTGATCTCTTTGGTCCGAAGAGGCCTTATATTTGATAGCTTTTTCTTGTACAAAAAAATTCCCCCCCTCTTTGTGAGGCCTGCTATTCTTATATAGACCCCCTCTACTTATCCTCACCGCACACTTGTCCCTCATCTAGGCACCTACTTGAGTACTGGTCACATCAGCCGTTTGCTTTAACCTGCAGTGAGTGGTGATAGGTGAAGATTCACTGTTCAGGTGTCTTCTCCACATAAATGCGGCCAGGAAAGTTGCTGCAGTGCATTAAATGTGGCGGTGGCAGCTTTAATAGCAGGATATTTCATGATAACTTCGCAGTTAGGCATGCTCGGGGCTCAGCTTTCGCGGGAAGATCTTCGGCATAGCTCCTTGGTCAAGTCCTGGGCAGGCCCGTGGGAGATGGTTTCTTCGGACCGAAAAGGTTGTCTTCGGACGGAACATTTGTCCCTAATGGGCTGTACTTATACCAAGGTGGCAAAACATTGATGCTTTTTATCCTCTTCGGACAGAGAGCCTTGTCCGGATTGGGCCTCTGGCCCAACATACGACACTGGGTTTTCTTACCCACAATAGCCCCTCAAAACTTCACTTTTTACCTCGCATCCGAAGAGAAAAAAGTGGGGTTTTGACCTTTTGCCAAAAGTGGGCACAGAACTTTGACTCCGCGCGTGTGCACGCGAGTTTTGGGCGCCTTCTTTATAACCGCTGCTGCCGCGCCGTTTCCGAGGCGTCATTAATTACTCCAGGCGGCGTCTTGTCCTTGAGATCTAGCGGTCCATTTCGAATCAACGGACGAGATTCTCCTCGAAATTTTTGGGCGGGCTAAGTTGCACCATTTCATCTACCACTATATAAGGTCCCAGGTGGGATTGTCTTCTCATTTTGCAAACTTCAGAACTCCCGGCGAACTCAAGCGCTCTGACTCTCAAAGCCCTTCCTGTAATCTGCTTCAACCAGTTCCAGAATCCGCTACGATCTCCCTGCGAGACCAAAGCTCATCCGCCGATTTCACTCTTCGTAAGTTCTCTCCCTGAGATTTTCGTATTCCATAGAGATTGCTTCTTCGGCCCGTGGTAGCTTATCCCAGTCGCCGTTTTGTGTCTCCCTCCCTCTGACTTTGTCAACCATGGGTAGATTTGAGTATCTAGTGAACAGCCCCTCCCAGATAGAAGAGTTTAGGGCGACATATCGCATCCCCCAGGAAGTGGGTTTGAGGTATTGCTCCACAGAGGGATTGCTACTGGACCGGGAAGAGGGCGAGGTCATTATCCCCATTATCGCCTTCTTGGAGGGGGGAATGACCATTCCCATGGGTCCAGTCACCAGAAGTTACCTTACCGCCCACAGGCTTAGTCCTGACCAATGTGCACCCAATACCTTTAGAATCTTAGGTGCAGTTGATGACCTAAACCGTCACTTAGGCTTGGGGTTAACCTGGCACGACGTGGTACATATGTACGAGTGCCATACCAAAAAAGGGGCGGGGTACTATTTAAAGTCCCGATCCGACGTCGTCAGACTCCTGTCCGGCCTCCCCAAGTCTAACAAAGGGATGAAGGACGATTATCTGATCGTCTCGGGTGCCTGGCATGATGGGGTTCATTGCCCGACCACGCCAGGAACGCCAGGTGGGACATTCCCCCTCGAGCTTTACTTCTTTATTTTCTTTTAGTTGTTCGGCCTCCCTCTTCGTCATATTGCAACCCACTGACAACTCTTTCGTTATGTTTTCAGACAAAAGGCACGTGGCTCCTCAGCTGAGTCTGACGAATACTGCGGCATTGAATTACCTTCTTCGGTCGGAGATTTTTGTGAGCGAAGACGGACAGCTTAGGTCTGTTCCTCTTATCCTCGGTTACACCCCGAAGACTGAACTTCAGCCGAGAGGGAACGCAATCACACTCGGGGATCATCGGATAAATCGCATTGACGTGGCAAGGAAGCCTTTTTTGGCGCCCTTCGACCTCGCCCCAGTGCCGCATCCTAACCCGCAAGCCATACCGGTGCTTGCTCAGCCCTTTCAACAAGTTCCACTTCAACCGGCCGCAGAGGAGGAAAGAGTTTCTTCTACTCCCTCGCTCGACCAGCAAATCGATCAGTTTAAGTTCGAGGAAGAGTCCTCTGGAGAAGTAAAAATTCTGTCGGTCGAAGAGGCATTCGACAGGCATTCGGCCGCTCCATTCCTGAACCTAGCAGCACCGGACGACTCTTCAGACGAAGACATGCTGAGCTTGGGCCAGTTAATGAAGAACAGAAAATCAAACACTCCAGCCGAGGGTACTGGTACATCCCAGCCCCAGGCGAACCTTCCACCACCACCACCTCCTCCTCAAGCCCCGAAAGATCTGGGACTCAAAGTACTGCCCGATCTGAAGAAGAAAAGGGTGGCGATGGATGTGACTGATGTGGAGGAGGGGGAAGTGGTCCCTCCTAAGGGCCGCAAGCAGCAGAAGAAGACCCACGATACAAGAAATAAACGGGCTTCTTCTACCGAGAGCAAAGAGGAGAATGTGGCTGCTGACGTGCGGCGGGGGGTCCAGGTGTGGTCCCCAAAGCTTACTTTGGATGGTGCGGCCATCCCTCTTGACGCCTCCATCAGAAATTATTCTGGGGGGAAGGCCGGGTACGTTGCTGAAGCGCTCGAGAGGCCCCTCCTCCTTCCGAGGGATATGGAGTCTTATCGGCGTTTCAGCGAAAAAGAACTCTTCTTGTCCCTCAAACGGGATTTAGGCATGGTAAGACAACTGATGCTCTTTCGCAACTATCTTGGAGCCCTCGTGCACGTATATTTTTATGTAACCGTCTTTTAGTCGTCATGCAGCTTGCTCAACAAATCTACGTGGCTGAAGAGTGGGTTCAGAGGAAGGAGGTTGACGTGCAAGCTGAGATCCGGTCGAAGGAGGAAATTGAGAAGGCACTGGGCAAGGCAAAGGATGAGAGCGCCCGCATCTCCGATCAGCTGAAGGAGGAGGTGAAGGCGAGAAAAAATGTCGAGGCGGGCCTTAAAAATGCAGAGAAGCAAGCCGAAGATCAGCGCAAGAAGCTGCTCGCGGCCGAAACCAACCTGGAGACGGAGAGGGTGATGGTAAAAGAGCTTCGGCTTGAGCTGGAACAAGCCAGGGACGCTGCCAAACTGGCCAAGGAGGACGCGCAATTGGCCAGGGAGGCAGTTGAGGCTGAGAAGAAAGCCGCCTACATGCTGGGGGTGCAGGAGACCCAGGTAAGGCTGACCGAAGAGTTTGCGAAGGTCTGCAGGGACTACTGCGACATCACCTGGAGCAAGTGCCTTGATGCGGCCGGAGTCCCTGCAGAGTCAGCTTTAAGGCAGCCAGGGAGCATCTATTACGATCCGGATATATGCGATGCTCCTGAAGCCTCGGAAGCACCCTTGGCAGATCAGAATCCCCCAGCGCCAGCCGAGACGAGTCAAGCCCCTCTTCAGACCGGAGATGCGGGCGATTTGCCAAAGACCCACCCAGAGCCCCAAGATAAAGCCTAGGATCTCCATATAGCGTAGTTGCTTATATATGTATATATATATATATTTTTTTTTTTTTTATTTTATTTTATTTTTTTTTTTGCCCTTTGTGTATGGAAATTAGCTTTTAATGAAACAAGCGGTTTATTTTCTTTACTTGTTGCCTGTGAAGTATTTATCATATTGCACTATTGCGGCTAATAAAGACAGTTCAGTGATTAAGAATGAAACATAAGTATGGTAACCTTCCATGCATTGCTAAGACAAATAATTATGGTAATAACTACTGACATAATGTGGCTTAAGTCCACACATTTCCTCAAACACTAAATTAGACTGATAACCTGAGTGCGCCCACAACATCCGTAAAGAACGTAAGAGAGCGTTAACTAACCCAAATCATCTGGTCCGAGGACTACAGGCATGATTGAATTTAAGTTTAAACACTTGAAAGAGGTCGTAAGGGAGTGTTAACTAACCCAAATCATCTGGTCCGAGGACTACAGGCATGATTGAATTTAAGTTTAAACACTTGAAAGAGATCGTAAGGGAGTGTTAACTAACCCAAATCATCTGGTCCGAAGACTACAGGCATGATTGAATTTAAGTTTAAACACTTGAAAGAGATCGTAAGGGAGTGTTAACTAACCCAAATCATCTGGTCCGAGGACTACAGGCATGATTGAATTTAAGTTTAAACACTTGAAAGAGGTCGTAAGGGAGTGTTAACTAACCCAAATCATCTGGTCCGAGGACTACAGGCATGATTGAATTTAAGTTTAAACACTTGAAAGAGGTCGTAAGGGAGTGTTAACTAACCCAAATCATCTGGTCCGAGGACTACAGGCATGATTGAATTTAAGTTTAAACACTTGAAAGAGATCGTAAGGGAGTGTTAACTAACCCAAATCATCTGGTCCGAGGACTACAGGCATGATTGAATTTAAGTTTAAACACTTGAAAGAGATCGTAAGGAAGTGTTAACTAACCCAAATCATCTGGTCCGAGGACTACAGGCATGATTGAATTTAAGTTTAAACACTTGAAAGAGATCGTAAGGGAGTGTTAACTAACCCAAATCATCTGGTCCGAGGACTACAGGCATGATTGAATTTAAGTTTAAACACTTGAAAGAGATCGTAAGGGAGTGTTAACTAACCCAAATCATCTGGTCCGAGGACTACAGGCATGATTGAATTTAAGTTTAAACACTTGAAAGAGATCGTAAGGGAGTGTTAACTAACCCAAATCATCTGGTCCGAGGACTACAGGCATGATTGAATTTAAGTTTAAACACTTGAAAGAGGTCGTAAGGGAGTGTTAACTAACCCAAATCATCTAGTCCGAGGACTACAGGCATGATTGAATTTAAGTTTAAACACTTGAAAGAGATTAGTATAGCAACAAAGTACTCATAACTGAAAAAAGAATTCTTTTAATAGTAGTACCTTTTGAGGTTATTTACATTCCATGGCCGGGGCACTACATGATTATCCAGGTCTTCCAGGAAGTATGCTCCCACGCCGGCCCTCGAAGTGATGCGATATGGACCCTCCCAGTTCGGCCCCAGCTTTCCCCATGCCGGGTTCTTTGTATTACCTACCACCTTCCTTAGGACCAGGTCACCTGGCTCAAGGGGTCTCAACCTCACATTGATGTCATAGCCCTGTTTCAACTTCTGCTGGTAGTGCGCCAATCTGACCATGGCGTTTTCCCTTCGTTCTTCAATCAGATCCAAGCCCTTTTCTAGCTGCCTGTCGTTGTTGATTGGGTCAAAAGAGCTAGTTCTGTAGGTTGGGAATTTAGTCTCAAGGGGTATAACGGCTTCAGCTCCATAGGCCATTGAAAAAGGGGTTTCACCGGTGGACCTGCGAGGCGTGGTTCTATATGCCCACAACACGTGGGGCAGTTCTTCTACCCACCTGCCCTTTGCATCGTCTAGCCTCTTCTTTAGCCCACTAACTATGACTTTATTGGTGGCTTCGGCCTGCCCATTCCCCTGGGGATAGGCGGGGGTGGAGTATCTATTTGTGATTCCCAGCTCATTGCAATAGCTTCTGAAAGCTTTGCTATCGAATTGAAGCCCGTTATCCGAGATGAGGGTATGGGGAACTCCAAATCTGGTGACGATGTTTTTCCAGACGAACTTCTTCACGTCTACGTCCCTGATATTTGCTAGAGGCTCAGCTTCCACCCACTTGGTGAAATAGTCCGTTCCGACCAGTAAGAATTTCCTGTTTCCTGCTGCCTTAGGGAAAGGTCCTACGATATCCAACCCCCACTGAGCAAAAGGCCATGGGCTGGATAGCGGATTAAGGGTACCACCAGGTTGATGTATGCTCGGCGCAAAACGTTGGCACTGGTCACACTTTTTAACGTACTCATGTGCCTCTCTCTGCATATTGGGCCACCAATAGCCTTGAGTGATGGCTCGGTGAGCTAAGGATCTTCCACCAGTATGGCTTCCACAGATTCCTTCATGCAGCTCTTCCAACAGTGATTCAGCTGCCTCGGGGCGCATGCACATCAAATACGGGCCAGAATAAGATCGTCTGTACAGTTTGTGATCTTCGGACAGCCAGAACCTTGCAGCTTTTCTCCGTATTTTGTCCGCTTCCCCCGTCTCTTCGGGCGACACATCATCCCTCAAAAACTTGATGATGGGGTCCATCCAGCATGGGTTGGCTCCGATACAGTGGACTTGGGGTGGCTTTTTTCTTAACTCCGTGGGTCTCTGCACATCCTCAATCAGAATGACCCTTGGTAATCCTTGCGCCGAAGAGGTGGCGAGCGTAGCTAAGGAATCAGCGTGCGTGTTGCCACTCCTAGGGATGTGCCGTAGGGTAAAACATTCAAACTCCGACTGTAGGGACTTGACCAGGTTTAGATATCCCTGCATCCTCTCATCTTTTGCTTCAAACTCTCCCAACACCTGGCCGACGACCAACCTTGAGTCTGAGGATATCTCGACGGACGTTCCTCCCATCCTTCGTACCATCTTCATCCCCATCAGTAGAGCCTCATACTCTGCCTCGTTATTTGTTGCTGAAAAGTCTAGCCTTAAGGCTTTTTCGATGATGATTTCCTCGGGGGATATCAACACTAGCCCTACGCCTGAGCCCCTCTGATTCGAGGCGCCGTCTACGTACACTCGCCAGGGCAATGTGCTTTGTGACGCGATCGTACTGACTTGCCTTCCTACAGCGCCTAGAGGTGGTGCTGCTTCCTCTAAATGTGGTTCTGTGAACTCGGCGACCAGGTCCGCAAGGACCTGTCCCTTCACTGATGTGCGCGGCATGTACTTGATGTCAAAAGCCCCTAGCATCGTCCCCCATTTAGCAATTCTACCCGTGCAGTCGGCGCTTCGGAGTACGGCTCTGAGTGGGAGCTGAGTAAGGACTATAACAGTGTGAGCTTGAAAATAATGGGGCAGCTTCTTAGTACCCAGCACAACGGCCAGGATGGCTTTCTCCAATGGCAAATAGCGGACTTCAGCCTCTTGTAGCGACTTGCTCACGTAGTAAACTGGCTTTTGCACTCCACAGTCCGTTCGGATCAGCACCAAGCTTACAACATTAGGGGCCACGGCAATGTAAGCAAACAAGACTTCGTCTGGCTGGGGACTGGACATGATGGGGGGCTTCGCCAGGTAGTCTTTAAGTTGCTGGAAGGCAGTAGCACATTCCTGCGTCCATTCAAAATCCTTCCACTTATTGATTAGCGAGAAGAAAGGCCTACACCTGTCTGCTGATCTGGAAATGAACCGATTAAGGGCAGCGGTCATCCCAGTTAGCTTCTGAATCTCCTTGGGATTCCGAGGAGCTCGCAAGTTGTTGATGGCCCTTATCTGATCGGGGTTGACTTCGATTCCCCTGTGTGTGACCATATACCCCAGGAATTTGCCTGATCCAACACCAAAGGAGCATTTAGAGGCATTCAAACGCAATCTGTGTCCCCTCAGGATTTCGAATATGTTACTGAGATCCCCAACATGTTCGGCAACAATCTTGCTTTTGACCACCATGTCGTCAATGTAAACCTCCATGCTTTTGCCCAGCTGTGGCTCAAACATCCTCGTCATCATCCTCTGATAGGTAGCCCCTGCGTTTTTCAAGCCGAACGGCATTACCTTGTAGTGGTAATTTCCTACAGGAGTTACAAAGGAAGTTTTCTCTTGGTCGGCGAGGGCCAGGGGTATCTGATGGTAACCTTGAAAGGCATCTAAGAAACTCATCCGAGGATGCCCAACAGTAGCGTCAACTAATTGATCTATCTTCGGCATTGGAAACGGATCCTTCGGACAAGCTCTATTAAGGTCGGTGAAATCCACACACACCCGCCATTTCCCACTTTTCTTTTTCACTACCACCGTGTTAGCCAGCCATTCGGGGTAGAAGATTTCTTTAATGGCTCCTGCCTGCTTGAGTTTCATCACTTCATCCCTGACCGCGTCAGCGTGTTCTCTCGACGGTCGTCGGAGTGGCTGTTTTTTAGGGATGATAGTGGGATTAACGTTTAGGTGGTGGCAGATGAATTCTGGACTTACTCCTGGGGCATCCGCGGGTCCCAGGCAAATACGTCAACGTTGGCTCTGAGGAACTCTATCAACCCCTCCCTTTCCTGAGGGGGAAGCATGGATCCAACTTGAAAAAACTTCTCTGGATCGTCACCAACAACAATCCTCGTTAAGTTTTCGCACACTGCCTCTTCGGCCGAGGCCTCGGCGTCCAGCGCCGAAGGTCTTAATTGCTATAAACTCTCCCTATCACAGTTCGAGGACTCGGCATGCTGCTCATGCTGGATGGCTGCCACTAGACAATGCCTGGACATAGCCTGGTCCCCTCGGACTTCTTCAACTACTCCCCCCGAGGGATACTTAATCTTCTGGTGGAGAGTGGAGGATACAGCCCCAAGGGTATGAAGCCAGGGTCTGCCTACGATAGCGGTGTAAGGTGAGTAAGCGTCCACCACTATGAAATCCACTTCCACAACCTCTGTACCGGTCTGCACAGGCAGTCTGATCTGCCCCTTCGGAATGATTACTTTTCCGTCGAAGCTGACTAAAGGGGAACTGTATGGAGTTAGGTCTTCGGGGGACAAATTTAGCCCCTTATATAGGTCTGGGTACATTATCTCTGCTGCGCTGCCCTGATCCACCATCACCCTCCTCACGTCATATCCGCCTATTCTCAGGGTGACCACCAGTGCGTCGTCGTGCGGCTGCACGGTTCCTATTTTGTCTTCTTCCGAAAATCCCAAAACTGGGATGTCTGTCCTAGGCTTCTTCGGCCCTCTGTTACCGCTATCCGCGTTCGCCCGAGCGACTGACAATATCCTGGATGGGCAAGATCCTGTCCTTCCTGGTGCAGCAAAAATAACATTGATTGTTCCCAAGGGGGGTTTCACAAAATCATCCCTCCGGGGCCCCGTGCTAGTTTGACTTCCCTGACCATACGAGTGGTGTAGAAGGTGTTTTAACCTGCCTTCGCTGACCAGCTGATCCAAGTGATCCCATAGGCTCCTGCAGTCCTCAGTGGTATGCCCATGATCCAGGTGATACTGGCAGTAAAGATTGTGGTTGCGCCTTTTGGGGTTTCCCACCATCTTGTTCGGCCTTTTGAAGAATGGTTCGTTTTTTATCTTATCCAGGACTTGGTGCACTGGTTCGCGAAAAACTGCATTGACCGTCTGGGAGTTCGCCGTGCTTTGGCTGGCCCAGTCCTTCCTCGGCCTGTTGTGATTCTGCCGGTCCGACCTGGAATCCCTCCCCTCATGAGGGATAACCTTCTCCTTTCCCCTACTCTGCTGTTGGTCCTCTTCGACTCTTTTGTATTTATCGATCCTGTCCATCAACTGGCGTATACTGGTGACAGGGTTGCATGTCAAGGACGTTCTCAAAGGATGTTCAGTGGGGAGGCCCAGCTTGAAAGAGCTTATGGCCACCAACTCGCAGTCTTCCTCCACCTCATTGTATGTTTCCCAGAATCTATCTGAATGGGACTTCAAAGTCTCATCCCCTTTCATGCTGATGGACAACAGCGAGGCCACGGATTGGGGGACTCTTCGGCAGGTGACGAAGCGGGACCCAAAAGCCTGTGTCAGCCCTTGGAAGGAGCTAATGGTGTTTGCTTTCAGACCATCGAACCATCTCATGGCTATTGGCCCTAGGCTGGATGGAAAAACCTTGCACATTAGGGCCTCGTCCCTAGAGTGTACTGCCATCCGCTGATTGAAATGGCTTACGTGTTCTACTGGGTCGGTCCGGCCATTGTAGATGGTAAACGTGGGCTGGTGGAAACGCCTGGGAAGTTTGGCTCGCTCGATATTACGTGTAAAAGGAGACCTGGAGATCTGATCCAGGGCTTTGCTCATAGCATCATTCCCCGTACCCTTTGGAAAGGAGCTCTGAGGGTTTCTCTCACGGTTGTACGCTTCCTCATAGAGGGGAGGCTCACTAACTGGTGTTCGAGACCTCCGCCTGTAATCGTCGTCCCGTTCATCCTCAGAGCTTTCATCAGAGTGCGAGGAAACGCGCTTTCTTTTTTCACGGCGCAGCTCTTTTCTCAGCCTTTGAATCTCTAGCTGCATGGCCTGGTTTTCCTCTGCATGGGACACGTGGCTCTCTCCATGTGATTGGTTTTGGTCGCCACGGGTGGTGCGTGGGTTTCCCTCACGATCGTGTCTCCGTTCCAGATGGACAAAAGGGTCGGTGTGTTGAGATGACCTGGATTCTGCTGGTCGTTGTCTTGATTCAGCCATCTTTTGAGGTGTTGCTCACACCTTTGCTCGAGCTATCCCCACAGACGGCGCCAATTGTAGGGTATGAATTTGTTGGGCCTGGTACCAACTCTGTGTTGTGAACCCAACAATTGCCCAACAATAAATTTGTAGAGAGTGGGTTAAACAGCAGGGCTGGGTTATGTTTTAGCAACGATTCATGTAGGCTGACATAATAAAAACAAAGGTGAACCGGTGTTTTATAGATTGATCTCTTTGGTCCGAAGAGGCCTTATATTTGATAGCTTTTTCTTGTACAAAAAAATTCCCCCCCTCTTTGTGAGGCCTGCTATTCTTATATAGACCCCCTCTACTTATCCTCACCGCACACTTGTCCCTCATCTAGGCACCTACTTGAGTACTGGTCACATCAGCCGTTTGCTTTAACCTGCAGTGAGTGGTGATAGGTGAAGATTCACTGTTCAGGTGTCTTCTCCACATAAATGCGGCCAGGAAAGTTGCTGCAGTGCATTAAATGTGGCGGTGGCAGCTTTAATAGCAGGATATTTCATGATAACTTCGCAGTTAGGCATGCTCGGGGCTCAGCTTTCGCGGGAAGATCTTCGGCATAGCTCCTTGGTCAAGTCCTGGGCAGGCCCGTGGGAGATGGTTTCTTCGGACCGAAAAGGTTGTCTTCGGACGGAACATTTGTCCCTAATGGGCTGTACTTATACCAAGGTGGCAAAACATTGATGCTTTTTATCCTCTTCGGACAGAGAGCCTTGTCCGGATTGGGCCTCTGGCCCAACATACGACACTGGGTTTTCTTACCCACATATATATATATATATATATATATATATATATAAAATTTAGAATTTAATTGGATTTGAACTCTTTAGTTTGTTACCTAATAATTCATTTGCCACAAAAACTAAAAATAAATAAATAAAGGACACATTGCGGAAAATTAGACTCCAATTGAAATTCAATTTAAAATCTAATTAGATTTGAACTCTTCGATTTTTACACTCAATAATACACTTGGCACAAAATTAAAAATTAAATCGGTCATGTGGCGCAAAATTAAGAATCCAATTAAATTCTAATTGGATTTTCTCTAAGTTTTGGTTATTAATATATATATATATATATGTAGACTAGTGTGTAATCATGTGCATATGCATGGGTACAATTAAAAATAATCTCAATTACATGGTTCAATTTATAAATGTTTTGGAGAAGATTTTCAATTATTCATAGTATTAGCTTACACATTTTTAAAACCATACATTTCTAAAATATTTAATAGTTTCTCAACATATATATATATATATATATTGTGTGTGGGGTCTGAGGATCGAGGAGTCTCAACAAAGGAACAATCTTTACAATCCAAGTTTTTGAGGGGTAAGCAAGCTCCGAAAGTTCCACCTACCTAAGGAGAGAAAGGGAATTAGGACAACTAATATCCCTTAAAGACCCAAGGAGAGGAGAGGGTATAGCAACTTGAATAAGGATGATAGGAGGAAGCCTCCTGGAGGATATACCACCCACCTCCGCATTTAATACTCTCCACCAACCTTATTAGTTGCATCAATGTGGAAATGACTCCTGAATAGTAACTTCACAGATAGCATCTCCTTCTACCACCTTCATCAGAGCCTTGATGGGACAAATATCTTGAGAAATGCTTGGAGACGTTCAAGTGGAGGGCTAAGATACATGGAAAAAGGCTATAAAAGTAAGGGGATCCTTCAGAGAAAGGGGATGAACATTTTCTCTAAGAAACAATAAAAAAAATGGAATAGAATAAGGTATTATCTGGTGTCAAACTTGAACCAAATATATACAAGAGATTGATCCTCGAACCTGCCCGAGGAGGATATTATCCTCAATTGTTATTTACTTTATGCTTATCTGTTACTCTGGGCCTTTCGGCCTTAGACTTGAACTTAGCTTAGAATTGCACTTGAATTATTTTCTCACTCTTTTCACAAATTCTATTGTTTGGGCCTTTAATTTCTATTTTCTCACTCTTTAGTTTTTGCACCCAATAATTCACTTATTGTTTCAAAAATTAAAAAATTAGATAGACATGTGGCACAAATTTGGACTCTAATTGACATCTAATATAGAATCTAATTGGATTTGAGCTTTTTGATTTTTACACGACACGTGGTACAAAATTGAGAATCCAAATAAAATCTAATTGGATTTTCTCTTAGCTTTAGCTATTAAGATATACTAGCATGTAACTCTATGCAAACACATGGATGCATTGAAAATTAAACAAAATTTTTATTATAAAAATATAAATAATTAGTCAAATTATTATTTTAAAAAAAAAACATGTAACACATGCATTCATGCATACGTATAAATACATTTAAAATTAAACACAATTTTTATCATAAAATATAGATAATTAGTCAAATTATTTTTTTAAAGTAAATATAATTAGTCATATAAGAAAATTCTTACCTAAATTTAATACTACTTATTATCATTTTTTTTTCTAATTTTTAATAAGATAGAACGTGTGGTGATTTTTATTTTATTTATTTTTTGAGAAACATGTGGTTATTTTTATTGAGTATATGTATTTTTTTTAAAAATTTTATAGTTCATTAATATTATATTCTTAGTATTTTGCTCTCATTAACTCACTTGACACAAAGATTAAAAAACTTAAATAGACACATGATGCATGCTTAAGTGGATAATTATGGTGTAGTAATTTCTACATAAATTTAGACATCTAAATTGGATTATGATTTCAAATTCTAATTCAACTTTCTCTAAGTTTTACCTATTAATATATATATATATATATATATGTAGGTGTAAAAGCCCAACGTCATGAGTTGGGCCTAGGGCCCAATCCGAATACCACTATGCATCCGAAGAGAAGAAAGGGGTTAGAAAGGAGTCCTGGTGGAAGAAATGTACTTGGAAATGAGTGAGAGGAGCAGTCCGAAGAGAACCCTATTGGTCCGAAGAGGTTATTCTCCTCGGATCCCAAAGGAACTTGATCAAACAAATATACTGAAGATCTAAATGATCTTCCCAACTGCTTCCACGACAAGGACAAGTTTTGGGCGTGCCTAGAGGTGATAAGAACAGAGAAATATCGAAAAGGAAAAGCTGTTACAACCGCATTGAATGCACTGCAACAACTTTCCTGGCCGCATTTATGTGGAGAAGACCCCTGAACAGTGCAATCACAGCTACCACTACTCACGGAGAACTAAAAGCAAACATTTGATATGACATGTACTCAAGTGAAGGTTTAGATGAAGAATAGGTGGACGGTGATGATGAAGGAAAAGAAGAATATATAAATGTAATAGACCTCTGAGAAGAGGGAGAGGAAAGAGTAGAGAAAAAATTTGTGAAAGAACTCGAAGAATTATATTCATCTTTTAATTAAGAACAATCCTCTTCGAACTTGAGTTGATTTTAACTTTTAAGCGTATTCTTATGTCAATTAATTGTTGTTAGATTCACAACCAGCCTAGCTTTTTCACCCACTCTCTATAAATTCATTGTTTTGGGTTCATTGGGCTTCTAATCCTGATTTTTTAGGCTTGGGCCACGAAATTTGGACCCTACAATATATATTTATAGATAACTTATAAATTTGAATATTTTTTTTAGTTATATGATTATGTTTTTTATGGTTTCTTATATTGGACTCCTCGTTTTCTACACTAAATTAACTAATTTGACACAAAAATTTAAAATTTTAGATTAGATGAGACACATGACGCAAAATTAAACTCTAATTGAAATTCAATTTTTACACCAAATTAATTTACTTGGCACAAAATTCTAAAATTTAGATTAGATGAGACACGTGGCATAAAATTAGACTCTAATTGAATTTCAATTTAAAATTTAATTGGATTTTCTCTTTATTTAACCTAATATTATATATATAGACTAGTATGTAACCCATGCTTACACATGGGAATGATGAATTGTAGTGGTACTATTAATTAGACATGGCAAAACGGGCGGGTCGGGTCGGGTTCGGGTCGGGTCAATCGGGTTGCGGGTTAAGTCGGGTCGTAGGACAGGTCGAGTTGACCCATATTTTTCAAACAAGTTTTTTTTTTTTTTTTGGAAATAGATGCAATTTGTCAATTGTTTCTGAGTTCCTTAACTGTGATTAGATTCTCATTGGTGATACTGTTACCACTTACCAATTACCATTAAACACTTGATACCTAAATTTGGTGCAACTCTTGTTCCAGCTTTCTAGAAGCTATTCTTGGTATAATTTTTTATTTGTATAAAGTAGGAAGAGAAAATGAAGGTGGCAAGTAAAGAATGACAAACTATAATGGAGTACATAACATATTAAGTGAAGAAGAATAAGTAAATATCTTATAAGAATTATACCTCAATCTCAATCTACTCAACGTTGGTAGACGTGGCAAAACGAGCGGGTCGGGTCAGGTTCGGGTCGGGTCAATCGGGTCGCGGGTCAAACGGGACACGGGTCAAAACGGGTCATTTTTAAACGGGTCAAACGGGTTACGGGTCAAACAGGTTGTAGGTCAAACGAGTCGGGTCAAACGGGTCTGACCCGTTTTGCCATGTCTACTATTAATGTTAGCTTGGATTATTAAAACATATATAATATTAGTTCGACCAGGACATTTGAATGTAGTAAAATAGTTTTTTTTTTTGCAATTTTCATGATATTAGTTACACCAAGTTTCTCATTACACTACTATTTTATATATATAATTTTGAAAATCACTATTGATACTACATATACAATATCAATTCACAATTACTATCCTTGAAATTCTACTAAATACAACACAAAATAAAATAATAAATTAGTTTAATAGTATCTCCTAAATTGAATGAGGATAGGTTTAATAATAGTGGGTTGGGTTGGGTCATAATTTTTTTTATTTTTATAGTGGGTCGGGTTGGGTTCGGGTCATAAAATTCCAAACCCACCAAACCCGACCTGACCTGACCCACCCATATATTTAATATATATATTATATAATTAATAAATTTTTTTAAATAACCAGCTCTTTCTTCTATCCTATATAAAAGCCAATATTAATGTATATTAGTTCATATATTAATGTATATTTTGTTTATCAACTCAGGTGGTAAGTAAAATATTTTTTTCTGCTTAATTTAATAATAATAGTAATAAAAAAAAAAATTTGTCCAACCCATGGGTTCAACCCGACCCATGTGGGTTGGGTTGGGTTGGACTTATGTGATGGGTTGGGTTGGGTTGAATTTTTATCAACCCACCATGGTGAATTGGGTCAAAAAATCCTCTTAACTCGACCTAACTCGACCCATGCACACCCCTATATGTAACCCGTGCTTACACAAGGGAATGATGAATTGTAGTGGTACTATTGATGTCAGCTTAGGTTATAAAAACATATAGAATATTAGTTCGACCAGGACATTTGAATGTATTAAAATAGTTTTTTCTTGCAATGATATTGGTTACACTAAGTTTCACATTACACTACTATTTTATATATATAATTTTGAAAATCACTATTGATACTACATATACAATATCAATTCATAATTACTATCCCTGAAATTCTACTAAATACAACACAAAATAAAATAATATATTGGTTTAATAGTATCTCCTAAATTGAATGAGGATAGGTGTATGGAATTGTTTAGTTCAATTACAATTTGTTATGTTCAAGATCCTAGCATACAAAATATCTAAATAGAAACAATATAAAAAATATGCTTCTTAGTTTAGAGAAAAAATAACAGCAAAAATCTAAACAATTTAATTTATATGGAAAGCTAACAAAAGCAAAATTCAATTTTGAATCTAATTAAATTTTCTCTACACACTGGTTATATATATAGATGGACATGTGACACAAATTTGGACTCTAATTGAAATCTAATTTAGAATCTAATTAGATTTGAACTTTTTGATTTTTACACGAAACGTGACACAAAATTGAGAATCCAATTGAAATCTAATTAGAATTTCTCTTAGCTTTGGCTATTAATATATGAGAGATGCTATGTCCACAATATTTTTACAATATTTTCACAACAAATCATGAGCAGTTAGTTATTATTGGTTCAAATTTAAACCTAACACTAAGATTACTTTTTTGCCCCAATAATAACAACCAGAAACATCCTGCCACTTAGAATTTGTTGTAAAAATATTGTGGACATATTATTTCTCTTAATATATATATATATATATATATATATATATATTAGATGGACACGTGACACAAATTTGGATTCTAATTGAAATCTAATTTAGAATCTAATTGGATTTTGACTCTTCAATTTTTACATGACACGTGGCACAAAATTGAGAATTTAATTGAAATCTAATTGGATTAGATGGACACATGACGCAAAATTGGACTCTAATAGAAATCAAATTTAGAATCTAATTGGATTTGAACTCTTTAATTTTTATACGACATGTGACACAAAATTAAGAATCCAATTGAAATCTAATTGAATTTTCTCTTTGCTTTGGCTATATATATATATATAGACTAGCTTGTAACCCCATACATATGCCTGGATATACTTAAAAGACATTAAGACGCATAGTATAATTTCTACATATATAATTTAAATACTATTGATATATAGTCATTTTTATATTTTGTTAATTTTTTTTAAAATCTTGTAAGAATATTATTAGGTAGAAAACGTGAATTGTCCATTTTTTTTTTGTACAGTCTCACAACGTTTTGAATTCAGCTCACGTACCACCTTAATGGGCGAACAGCCCAACCCTTGGAACATACTACAGCCCCAGGTGACGAACAGCCGACATCGAGGTGACAAACCTTTAATTTTTTTTTTTATTATTAATTCTTAATATTTGATATTGTGAAGCACTTTTTTTTTTTTTAATGATTCATTGATTCTAGACTCTTTGGTTTTTGTACTTAATAACTCGTTTGAATGAATATTTATGATGTGGTCCTACATTTGACTCTAAAATTAAGAAATAAAATTCTCTAAAAATAAATAATTTAGGATACATGGTGCAAAATTGGACTTCAATTATAGAATCTAATTAAATTTTATCTAAGCTTTGGCTATACACACACACGCACACACACGAGGGCCAAATCCATTGCATTTATTAAAAACAAAAATTTGACTCCTTGATTTTTGCAATGTGTGATAAATACCGCAGCAAAATTAAGAAATTAAATTAACACAATAACTCACTTGGTACAAAAATTGAAAACCTTAAATGGGACGTGTGGAGTAAAATTGGGAATCTAATTGGATATTCTCTTAGTTTTGAATTGAACACCTAGAAAGATAATTATAGTGTGGTCCCAACATAAATTTAGACACATGACGTAAAATTGGATAATTTGGAATTTTAATTTGACTTTCTCTGAGCATTGCATATATATATATATATATATATACACACACTAGTATGTAACCTGTGGTTACACACAAGAATAATAAATTGAAGTGATACTATTAATGTTAGCTTGGGTTATTAAAATGATTTTAGAGGTACTAAAATGATTTTTCCTTAAAATTTTCATAAAATTAATTACACCAAGTTTCTCATTACATTGCTATTATATATATGTAAGGTCACGATTTGTAGCCCAAGCCCAATAGGTTTGGGTATTGGCCCAATGAGCTCAGTACAATAGATTTGTAGAGAGTGGGTGAAAGAACTAGGCCCTTTATGAATTTGACAACGGCTAGTATGAATTTCCAAGAGGAATGAATGAGTAAGATATATAAGACTGAGTAAGAAGCATTGTCCGAAGAGATAGATTATGATATAACTTAATAGAACTCATTGCAAAACTAGTTTTTCATGTTACAGTAGTCTTTTTTTCCTCTTTTCCTCCCCCCCCTCTCCCATGGAGAGTACTTTCTGTTATATAGTTCCTCTTGGACGATTTTCACCTTCCACTTGTCAATAATTTGGGCTGTTACTTGAGTACCTGTCCTATCATCCACTTCCTTTGGCTTTCTATGAGTTGTAGTTGCCAATGCAACACTGTTCAGGGGTCTTCTCCACATAAATGCAGCCAGAAAAGTAGCCGTTATGCATTTAATGTGGTGGTAGCAGTTTTTCCTTGGATATTTCTGGGTTCACCTTAATCTTTATACGTGTACGATGCATGCCTTCATTTCTGGAATCTCTTGGAAGGTCATCTTGATCATTAGGAGCTACACTTGACCGACCCCTAATCTGTCCAAGGAGATAATTCTCCTCGGATCGGCTTTCCCTTCACGTTTTGTTCATTAAATTTTTAACTCAAACCATTTTGTATTGCCCAATAGTCCTCGGGTTATTCACCTCCTCGGACAAGATCCGAGGCCCTGTATACGATTTGGGCCCTTAACCCCATAACACACACACACACACACATATATATATATATATATATTGAAAATCATAATTAGATACTACATAGACAATATCAATTTACAATCATTGTACGTGAAATCCTACTAAATACAACACAAAATAAAAAGAATAGATTGGTCTAATAGTATCTCTTAAATTGAATGAGGATAGGTGTATGGGATCGTTCAGCTCAATTACAATTTTTAGGTTCAAGATCTTCGCATAAAAAGTATCTGAATAGAAACAGTATAAAAAATATGCTTAATAGTTTAGAGAAAAAATAACAAAAAAATCTAAATAATTAAATTTTTATGGAAAGCTAACAAAAGCAAAATCCAATTTTGATTCTAACTAAATTTTCTCTAACCTTTGGTGTGTGTGTGTGTGTGTGTGTGTGTGTGTGTGTGTGTGTATATAGCTTTCCATATAACCTAGCTAGTAATGGACCGTACATAGTCGTGATATATTACATAAATAACTTATAAATTTGAATTATTTTTAGTTACTCAAAAAATGGCTCATATATATAAAATTATTCGAACTCTTTTTTCCTCTATTCTATATATATAATAATAGGTGAAGCTGAAAAAAAACTCAAATTAGAATTCCAAATTAGAGTTCCAATTTTATGCTACGTGTTTTAAATTATTTATTCTTAAAGAGTTTTATTTCTTAATATTAGAATAAAATGTGGGACCATATCATAAATATTTATCCAAGTGAGTTATTAAGTACAAAAACCAAAGAGTCTAAAATAAATGAATCGTAAAAAAAAAAAAAAAAAAGTGCTTCACAATAATTTAAAGAAAAAAAAATGGACAATTTATATTTCATACCTAATAATATCCTTACAATTTTTTTTTTTAAAAAGTTAACAAAATATAAAAATTACTATCAATAATATATAAATTATATATATATATATATATATATGAATTACGTTACGCATCTTATTGTATATCTTTAAGTGTACCCATGCATATGCATGGGGTTACAAGCTAATTTATATATAGAGTTAGATATATGATTAGGTTTTTTTATGGTTTAATTATATTGGACTCCTTGTTTTCTACACTAATTAACTCACTTGGTACAAAAATTAAAAAATCTTTGATAAGATGAGACACGTGGCACAAAATTTAATTCTAATTGAAATCCAACTTTAACACTGAATTAACTCACTTAGGCACAAAAATTTAAAAGCTTAGTTTAGATGGGACATGTGGCGCCAAATTAGATTCTAATTTAATTCTAATTTGAAATCTAATTGAATTTGCTCTCAGTTTTGTATGTATCTATATATATATATTGTAGGGTAAGAATTCGTTGGGCCTAGTACCAACTCTGTGTTGTGAGCCCAACAAATGCCCAACAATAAATTTGTAGAGAATGGGTTAAACAGCTGGGCTGGGTTATGATTTAGCAACGATTCATGCAGGCTTAAACAATAAAAATGAAGGTAAATCGGTGTTTTATAGATGATTTCTTTGGTCCGAAGAGGCTTTATATTTGAAAGCTTTTACTTATACAAAAAATCCCCCCCCCCTCTTTGTGAGGCCTGCTATCCTTATATAGATCCCCTTTTCTCATCCTCACCGCCCACTTGTCCCTCATCTAGGTGCCTACTTGAGTACTGGTCACATCAGCCGTTTGCTTTAACCTGCAGTGAGTGGTGGTAGGTGGAGATTCACTGTTCAGGTGTCTTCTCCACATAAATGCGGCCAGAAAAGTTGCTGCAGTGCATTAAATGTGGCGGTGGCAGCTTTATTGGCAGGATATTTCATGATAGCTCCGCAGTTAGGCAAGCTCGGGGCTCGGCTTTCGCAGGAAGATCTTCAGCATAGCTCCTTGGTCAAGTTCTGGGCAGGCCCGTTGGAGATGGTCTCTTCGGCCCAAAAGGTTGTCTTCGGACGGACCATTTATCCCTCGTGGGCTGTATTCTTACCAGGATGGCAACACATTGATGTTTTTATCCTCTTCGGACAGAGAGCCTTGTCTGGATTGGGCCTCTGTCCCAACATATGACACTGGGCCTTCTTACCCACAATAGCCCCTCAAAATTTCACTTTTTACCTCGCATTCGAAGAGAAAAAAGTGGGGTTTTGACCTTTTGACAGACGTGGGCACAACTTTGACTCCGCGCGTGTGCTCGCGTGAGTTTGGGCGCCTTCTTTATAACCGCTGCTGTCGCGCCGTTTCCGAGGCGTCATTAATTACTCCAGGCGGCGTCTTGTCCCTGAAATCTAGCGGTCCATTTCAAATCAACGGACGAGATTCTCCTCGAAGTTTTTGGGCGGGCGAAGTTTCACCACTTCACCTGCCACTATATAAAGTTCCAGATGGGATTGTCTTCTCACTTTGCAAACTTCAGAACTCCCGGCGAACTCAAGCGCTCAGACTCTCAAAGCCCTTCCTGTAATCCGCTTCAACCAGTTCCAGAATCCGCCACAATCTCCTTGCGAGACCAAAGCTCATCCGCCGATTTCATTCTTCGTAAGTTCTCTCCCCGAGATTTTCGTATTACATTGAGATTGCCTCTTCGGCCCGTGGTAACTTATCCCAGTCGCCGTTTCGTGTTTCCCTTCCTCTGACTTTGCTAACCATGGGTAGATTTGAGTATCTAGTGAACAGCCCCTCCCAGATAGAAGAGTTTAGGGCGACATATCGCATTCCTCAGGAAGTGGGCTTAAGGTATTGCTCCACAGAGGGGTTGCTACTGAACAGGGAAGAGGGCGAAGTCATTATCCCCATTATCGCCTTCTTGGAGGGGGGAATGACCATTCCCATGGGTCCAGTCACCAGGAGTTACCTTACAGCCCATAGGCTTAGTCCTGACCAGTGCGCACCCAATACCTTTAGAATCTTAGGTGCAGTCGATGACCTAAACCGTCACTTAGGCTTGGGGTTAACCTGGCACGACGTGGCACATATGTACGAATGTCGTACCAAAAAAGGGGCGGGATACTATTTAAGGTCCCGATCCGATGTCGTCAGACTTCTCTCCGGTCTTCCCAAGTCCAACAAAGGGATGAAGGACGATTTTCTTATCGTCTCGGGTGCCTGGCATGATGGGGTTCATTGCCCAACCACGCCAGGAACGCCAGGTGGGACACTCCCCCTTGAGCTTTTCTGACTCTCTAGTTTCTAGCTATTCGGACTTCTTTTTGTTATGTTGCAATCTATTGACAGTCTCATCGCCCTCTTTGCAGATAGGAGGTACGTAAATCCTCGGCTGAGCCTCACAAATACTGCGGCCTTGAACTACCTTCTTCGGTCGGAGATCTTTGCCAGCGAAGACGGACAGCTTAGGTTCGTTCCCCTTATCCTCGGCTATACCCCAAAGACTGAACTCCAGCCGAGAGGCAACGCCATAACACTTGGTGATCGCCGCCTAAACCGTATTGACGTGGCAAGGAAAACCTTTTTGGCCCCTTTTGATCTCGCCCCGGTGCCCCATCCCCATCCGCAGGGCATTCCACCATTAGTTCAACCCATTCAACAAGTGCCATTTCAACCAGTAGCCGAGGAAAGAGTCGCCTCTTCTACCCCTTCGCTTGACGAACAGATCGATCAGTTCAAGTTCGAAGAGGAAGACTCGGAGGAGGTTCAAATCTTGTCCGCCGAAGAGGCCCTCGACGGACATTCGACCGCCCCACTCCTGAATATAGCATTGCCAGAAGACACTGACGAGGAGGACATGCAGACTCTTGGTCAGCTGATGAAGAATAGAAGGTCGACGCCTGCGGCTAAGGGCACTGGCACGTCCCAGCCCACGGCCAATCTCCCACCACCGCCTCCCCCTCCTCCGGCCCCAAAAGATCCAGGTTTGAAAACGATGCCTGATTTGAAGAAAAAGAGGGTAGTGACAGACGTGGCTGACATCGAGGAGGGGGAAGTGGTTCCTCCGAAGGGACCTAAGCAGCAGAAGAAGGCCCATGATACCAGGAACAAACGGGCTTCTTCTACTGAGAGTAGGGAGGAAAATTTGACGGCTGAAGTGCGGCGAGGGACCCATGACTGGTCCCCGAAGCTTACTCTGGATGGCGCAGCCATCCCTTTCGACGCCTCCCTCAGAAACTATGCTGGAGGGAAGGCCGGATACATAGCAGAAGCGCTAGAGCAGCCCCTTCTTCTTCCGAAGGATATGGAGTCCTATCGGCGTTTCAGTGAAAAAGAGCTCTTCCTGTCCCTTAAACGAGATTTAGGCATGGTAAGAAACTGGTCCCCTTTCGCAGCTCTTTCGTAGCCCTTGTGTATTCATATTTTTCGTAACATTCTTTGGTTGCCATGCAGATTGCCCAGCAAATCTACGTGGCTGAAGAGTGGGTTCAGAAGAAGGAGGTTGACGTGCAAGCTGAGATCCGGTCCAGGGAGGACGTTGAAAGAGCACTGGGCAAGGCCAGGGATGAAAACGCCCGTCTCTCCAATCAACTGAAGGAGGAGGTAAAGGCAAGAAGAGATGCAGATGCGGGCCTTAAAACCGCAGAGAAGCAAGCCGAAGACCAACGTCAGAAGCTGTATACGACTGAAATCAATTTGGAGACGGAGAGGGCGTTGGTAAAAGAGCTTCGGCTTGAGCTGCAAATGGCCAGGGACGCTGCTAAGTTGGCCAAGGAAGATGCGCAGTTGGCCAAGGAGGCAGTTGAGGCCGAGAAGAAGGCTGCCCATCTGCTGGGTGTGGAGGAGACCCAAGCAAGGCTGACCGAGGAGTTCGCCAAGGTCTGCAGGGACTACTGTGCCATTACATGGAACAAGTGCCTCGACGCAGCTGGAGTCCCTGCGGAATCAGCCTTAAGGCAGCCTGGCAGCATTTATTATGATCCTGACCTATGTGATCCGCCTGAAACCTCGGAGGCGCCCTCAGCGGATCAGAATCCTCCAGCTGCAGCCGAAACGAGCCAGGCCCCTCTTCAGGCCGGAGATGTGGGTGATTTGACAAAGAATAATCTGGTGCCTCAAGACAAAAATCTGGATGCTTAATTTATGTAACGGCTAGGACCTTTTGTCGTCCATTTTGTAACTAGATTATCCTTTTAAGGAATGAAATAGATTCTCTCCTTTTCTTTTTTTTGTTCCTTGTTGATTCTGCGGTGTTTGTTAAGTTGTCATCATGGCTAACAATGATAGACTAATAACTAAAACCAGAGTGTCCATTTAAGCGCCGCTAAACAAGGCCTCGAAGTAATAAAAGTTAAAGTAATTCGGCTTAAGTTTAAACGCCTGTGAACGGAATGTAAACTAACCCAAGTCATCTGGTCCGAGGACCGTAGTCATGATTGAATTTAAGTTTTAAACATTTGTAAGAGACCGTAATGGAGTGTTAACTAACCCGAATCATCTGGTCCGAGGACTACAGGCATGATTGAATTTAAGTTTAAACACTTGGAAGAGATTAGTAACGGAGTGTTAACTAACCCAAATCATCTGGTCCGAGGACTACAGGCATGATTGAATTTAAGTTTAAACACTTGAAAAAGATTGTAACGGAGTGTTAACTAACCCAAATCATCTGGTCCGAGGACTACAGGCATGATTGAATTTAAGTTTAAACACTTGAAAAAGATTGTAACGGAGTGTTAACTAACCCAAATCATCTGGTCCGAGGACTACAGGCATGATTGAATTTAAGTTTAAACACTTGAAAAAGATTGTAACGGAGTGTTAACTAACCCAAATCATCTGGTCCGAGGACTACAGGCATGATTGAATTTAAGTTTAAACACTTGAAAAAGATTGTAACGGAGTGTTAACTAACCCAAATCATCTGGTCCGAGGACTACAGGCATGATTGAATTTAAGTTTAAACACTTGAAAAAGATTGTAACGGAGTGTTAACTAACCCAAATCATCTGGTCCGAGGACTACAGGCATGATTGAATTTAAGTTTAAACACTTGAAAAAGATTGTAACGGAGTGTTAACTAACCCAAATCATCTGGTCCGAGGACTACAGGCATGATTGAATTTAAGTTTAAACACTTGAAAGGGACTAGTAATGGAGAAATGTACTCATAACTGAAAGATGAATTCTTTTAATAGTAGTACCTTTTGAGGTTATTTACATTCCATGGCCGGGGCACTACATGATTATCCAGGTCTTCCAGGAAGTATGCTCCCACGCCGGCCCTCGAAGTGATACGATATGGACCTTCCCAGTTCGGCCCCAGTTTTCCCCATGCCGGGTTCTTTGCATTACCTACCACCTTCCTTAGGACCAGATCACCAGGCTCAAGAGGTCTCAACCTCACATTGATGTCATAGCCCTGTCTCAGCTTCTGCTGGTAGTGCACCAATCGGACCATTGCGTTTTCCCTTCGTTCTTCAATCAGATCCAAACCCTTTTCTAGCTGCCTGTCGTTGTTGGTTGGGTCAAAAGAGCTAGTTCTGTAGGTTGGGAATGCAGTCTCGAGAGGTATAACGGCTTCAGCTCTATAGGTCATTGAAAAAGGGGTTTCACCGGTGGACCTACGAGGCGTGGTTCTATATGCCCACAACACGTGGGGTAGTTCTTCTACCCACCTACCCTTCGCATCGTCTAGCCTCTTCTTCAGCCCGTTAACTATGACTTTATTGGTGGCTTCGGCCTGCCCATTCCCTTGGGGATAGGCGGGGGTGGAGTATCTATTTGTGATTCCCAGCTCGTTGCAATAGCTTCTGAAAGCTTTGCTATCGAATTGAAGCCCGTTATCCGAGATGAGGGTATGGGGAACTCCAAATCTGGTGACGATGTTTTTCCAAACGAACTTCTTCACGTCTACATCCCTGATATTTGCTAGAGGCTCAGCTTCCACCCACTTGGTGAAATAGTCCGTTCCGACCAATAAGAATTTCCTGTTTCCTGCTGCCTTAGGGAAAGGACCTACGATATCCAACCCCCACTGAGCAAAAGGCCATGGGCTGGATAGCGGATTAAGGGTACCACCAGGTTGATGTATGCTCGGCGCAAAACGTTGGCACTGGTCACACTTTTTAGCGTACTCATGTGCCTCTCTCTGCATATTTGGCCACCAATAGCCTTGAGTAATGGCTCGGTGAGCTAAGGATCTTCCACCAGTATGGCTTCCACAGATTCCTTCATGCAGTTCCTCCAACAGTGATTCAGCCGCCTCGGGGCGCATGCACATCAAATACGGGCCAGAATAAGATCGTTTGTACAGTTTGTGATCTTCGGACAGCCAGAACCTTGCAGCTTTTCTCCGTATTTTGTCCGCTTCCCCCGTCTCTTCGGGCGACACATCATCCCTCAGAAACTTGATGATGGGGTCCATCCAGCATGGGTTGGCTCCGATACAGTGGACTTGGGGTGGCTTTTTTCTTAACTCCGTGGGTCTCTGCACGTCCTCAATCAGAATAACCCTTGGTAATTCTTGCGCCGAAGAGGTGGCGAGCGTAGCTAAGGAATCAGCATGCGTGTTGCCACTCCTAGGGATGTGCCGTAGGGTAAAACATTCAAACTCCGACTGTAGGGACTTGACCAGGTTTAGATATCCCTGCATCCTCTCATCTTTCGCTTCAAACTCTCCCAGCACCTGGCCGACGACCAACCTTGAGTCTGAGGATATCTCGACGGATATTCCTCCCATCCTTCGTACCATCTTCATCCCCATTAGTAGAGCCTCATACTCTGCCTCGTTATTCGTTGCTGAAAAGTCTAGCCTTAAGGCTTTTTCGATGATGATTCTCTCGGGGGATATCAACACTAGCCCAACGCCTGAGCCCCTCTGATTCGATGCGCCGTCTACATACACTTGCCAGGGCAATGTGCTTTGTAACGCGATCGTGCCGACTTGCCTTCCTACCGCGCCTAGAGATTGTGCTGCTTCCTCTAAATGTGGTTCTGTGAACTCGGCGACCAGGTCCGCAAGGACCTGGCCCTTCACTGATGTGCGCGGCATGTACTTGATGTCAAAAGCCCCTAGCATCGTCCCCCATTTAGCAATTCTACCAGTGTAGTCGGCGCTTCGGAGTACGGCTCTGAGTGGGAGCTGAGTAAGGACTATAACGGTGTGAGCTTGAAAATAATGGGGCAACTTCTTAGTACCCAGCACAACGGCCAGGATGGCTTTCTCCAATGGCAAATAGCGGATTTCAGCCTCTTGTAGTGACTTGCTCACGTAGTAAACTGGCTTTTGCACTCCACAGTCCGTTCGGATCAGCACCAAGCTTACAGCATTAGGGGCCACGGCAATGTAAGCAAACAAGACTTCGTCTGGCTGGGGACTGGACATGATGGGGGGCTTAGCCAGGTAGTCTTTAAGTTGCTGGAAGGCAATAGCACATTCCTGCGTCCATTCAAAATCCTTCCACTTATTGATTAACGAGAAGAAAGGCTTGCACCTGTCTGCTGATCTGGAGATGAACCGATTAAGGGCAGCGGTCATCCCAGTCAGTTTCTGAATCTCCTTGGGATTCCGAGGAGCTCGTAAGTTGTTGATGGCCCTTATCTGATCAGGGTTAATTTCGATTCCCCTGTGTGTGACCATATACCCCAGGAATTTGCCTGATCCAACACCGAAGGAACATTTAGAGGCATTCAAGCGCAATCTGTGTCCCCTCAGAATTTCGAATATATTACTGAGATCCCCAATGTGTTCGGCAACAATCTTGCTTTTAACCACCATGTCGTCAATATAAACCTCCATGCTTTTGCCCAGCTGTGGCTCAAACATCCTCGTCATCATCCTCTAATAGGTAGCCCCTGCGTTTTTCAAGCCGAATGGCATTACCTTGTAGTGGTAATTTCCTACAGGAGTTACAAAGGATGTTTTCTCTTGGTCGGCGAGAGCCAGGGGTATCTGATGGTAACCTTGAAAGGCATCTAAGAAACTCATCCGAGGATGCCCGACAGTAGCGTCAACTAATTGATCTATCTTCGGCATTGGAAATGGATCCTTCAGACAAGCTCTATTAAGGTCGGTGAAGTCCACACACACCCGCCATTTCCCACTTTTCTTTTTCACTACCACCGTGTTAGCCAGCCATTCGGGGTAGAAGATCTCTTTAATGGCTCCTGCCTGCTTGAGTTTCATCACTTCATCCCTGACCGCGTCAGCGTGTTCTCTCGACGGTCGTCGGAGCGGCTGTTTTTTAGGGATGGTGGTGGGATTAACGTTTAGGTGGTGGCAGATGAATTCTGGACTTACTCCTGGGGCATCCGCGGGGTCCCAGGCAAATACGTCAACGTTGGCTCTGAGGAACTCTATCAACCCCTCCCTTTCCTGTGGGGGAAGCATGGATCCAACTTGAAAAAACTTCTCTGGATCATTACCAACAACAACCCTCGTTTAGTTTTCGCACTCTGTTTCTTCGGCCGAGGCCCCGGCTTCCAGCACCGAAGGTCTTAATTGCTATAAACTTTCCTTATCACAGTTCGAGGGCTCGGCATGCTGCTCATGCTGGATGGCTGCCACTAGACAATGCCTGGACATAGCCTGGTCCCCCCGGACTTCTTCAACTGCTCCCTCCGAGGGATACTTAATCTTCTGGTGGAGAGTGGAGGATACAGCCCCAAGGGTATGAAGCCAGGGTCTGCCTACGATAGCGGTATAAGGTGAGTAAGCGTCCACCACTATGAAGTCCACCTCCACAATCTCCGTGCCGGTCTGCACAGGCAGTCTAATCTGGCCCTTCGGAATGATCACCTTGCCATCAAAGCTGACCAAAGGGGAACTGTATGGAGTTAAGTCTTCGGGGGACAAGTTCAGCCCCTTATATAGGTCTGGGTACATTATCTCTGCTGTGCTGCCCTGATCCACCATCACCCTTCTCACGTCATATCCGCCTATTCTCAGAGTGACCACCAAGGCGTCGTCGTGCGGCTGTACAGTTCCTATTTTGTCCTCTTCTGAAAATCCCAAAACTGGGATGTCTGTCCTAGGTTTCTTCGGCCCTCTGTTGCCGCTATCAGAGGGCACCCGAGCGACTGACAATATCCTGGATGGGCAAGATCCCGTCCTCCCTGGTGTAGCAAAAATAACATTGATTGTTCCCAAGGGAGGTTTCACGAAATTATCCCTCCTGGGCCCCGTGCTAGTTTGACTTCCTTGACCGTGCGGGTGGTGCAGGAGGTGTTTTAACCTGCCTTCGCCGACCAGCTGATCCAAGTGATCCCACAGGCTCCTGCAGTCCTCAGTGGTATGCCCATGATCCAGGTGATACTGACAGTAAAGATTGTGGTTGCGCCTCTCAGGGTTTCCCACCATCTTGTTTGGCCTTTTGAAGAATGGTTCGTTTTTTATCTTATCCAGGACTTGGTGCACTGGTTCGCGAAAAACTGCATTGACCGTCTGGGAGTTCGCTGCGCTTTGGCTGGCCCAGTCCTTCCTTGGCCTGTTGTGATTCTGCCGGTCCGACCTGAAATCCCTCCCATCATGAGGGATAACCTTCTCCTTTCCCCTACTCTGCTGTTGGTCCTCTTCGACTCTTTTGTATTTATCGATCCTATCCATCAGCTGGCGTATACTGGTGACAGGGTTGCGCGTCAAGGACGTTCTCAAAGGATGTTCGGTGGGGAGGCCCAGCTTGAAAGAGCTTATGGCCACCAACTCGCAATCTTCCTCCACCTCATTGTACGTTTCCCAGAATCTGTCTGAATGGGACTTCAAAGTCTCACCCCCTTTCATACTGATGGACAACAAGGAGGCCACGGATTGGGGAACTCTTCGGCAGGTGACGAAACGGGATCCAAAAGCCTGAGTCAGCCCTTGGAAGGAGCTAATGGTGTTCGCTTTTAAACCGTCGAACCATCTCATGGCTATTGGTCCTAGGCTGGATGGAAAAACCTTGCACATTAGGGCCTCGTCCCTAGAGTGTACTGCCATCCGCTGGTTAAAATGACTCACGTGCTCCACTGGGTCGGTCCTGCCGTTGTAGATGGTGAATGTGGGCTGGTGGAAACGCCTGGGAAGTTTGGCTCGCTCGATATTACGTGTAAAAGGAGACCTGGAGATCTGATCCAGGGCTTTGCTCATAGCATCGTTCCCCGTGCCCCTTGGAAAGGAGCTCTGAGGGTTTCTCTCGCGGTCGTACGCTTCCTCATAGAGGGGAGGCTCACTGACTGGTGTTCGAGACCTCCGCCTGTAATTATCGTCCCGTTCGTCCTCAGAACCCTCATCAGAGTACGAGGAAACGCGCTTTCTTTTTGCATGGCGCAACTCTTTTCTCAGCCTCTGAATCTCTAACTGCATGGCCTGGTTTTCCTCTGCATGGGACATGTGGCTCTCTCCATGCGATTGGTTTTGGTCGCCACGGGTGGCGTGCGGGTCCCCCTCGCGATCGTGTCTCCGTTCCAGGTGGACAAAAGGGTCGGTGTGTTGAGATGACCTGGATTCTGCTGGTCGTTGTCTTGATTCAGCCATCTTTTGAGGTGTTGCTCCCACCTTTGCTCGAGCTGTTTCCCACAGACGGCGCCAATTGTAGGGTAAGAATTCGTTGGGCCTAGTACCAACTCTGTGTTGTGAGCTCAACAAATGCCCAACAATAAATTTGTAGAGAATGGGTTAAACAGCTGGGCTGGGTTATGATTTAGCAACGATTCATGCAGGCTTAAACAATAAAAATGAAGGTAAATCGGTGTTTTATAGATGATTTCTTTGGTCCGAAGAGGCTTTATATTTGAAAGCTTTTACTTATACAAAAAATCCCCCCCCCTCTTTGTGAGGCCTGCTATCCTTATATAGATCCCCTTTTCTCATCCTCACCGCCCACTTGTCCCTCATCTAGGTGCCTACTTGAGTACTGGTCACATCAGCCGTTTGCTTTAACCTGCAGTGAGTGGTGGTAGGTGGAGATTCACTGTTCAGGTGTCTTCTCCACATAAATGCGGCCAGAAAAGTTGCTGCAGTGCATTAAATGTGGCGGTGGCATCTTTATTGGCAGGATATTTCATGATAGCTCCGCAGTTAGGCAAGCTCGGGGCTCGGCTTTCGCAGGAAGATCTTCAGCATAGCTCCTTGGTCAAGTTCTGGGCAGGCCCGTTGGAGATGGTCTCTTCGGCCCAAAAGGTTGTCTTCGGACGGACCATTTATCCCTCGTGGGCTGTATTCTTACCAGGATGGCAACACATTGATGTTTTTATCCTCTTCGGACAGAGAGCCTTGTCTGGATTGGGCCTCTGTCCCAATATATGACACTGGGCCTTCTTACCCACATATATATATATATATATATATATATGAGATTTATGCATTTTTCAATCACCAAAATAACTAGGAGTGAGATTCGATCTAACTCAAAAAATGAACCTAAGTTAAAGCACATTAAAATTCCTATTAGAATCCAAGTTAGATTTTAATTGGAGTCTAATTTGTGCCATGTGTCCAATTAAGTTTTTTTAATTTTTATATTAAGTGAGTTAATTCAATGTAAAAAATGAGGAGTTTAATATTTTAGAGCCATAAAAAAAATCCCAATCATATGTCTAACTCTATATATAAAATTAGAAGAAGAGAAAGTTTGCATGATTTTGCTTTCATGCCGTCTTCTTGTTCAACTAGAAATAATTCATGTTTTATTGGCAATAGTATGAATGTGTTCCGTTGCTTACTAAGTAGAAACATGCGTGTGTATTTTTTTTTCAATTGAGTTGGCAAGTTTTTATAAATTAGTTTTCATTATAATTGAGTTGGTAAGTTTTTATTGATTCTCATTTAAACCCACCACTAACACTTTTTATTTACTATTAGTAACTTGATAGTTTTGAATTTTTTGTGTTTTTGGAGTTACTGGAAACAAAGCTCATAGGGGTCACCAAATAGCCCATTGTCCATGGCCTAACCAAGTACCCCGATGGTCCACCGGGCTAACGGGCGACTAATAACTCAGAATTCATAACAAAAATATATAGGAGAAGTATGAAAGATTAATCTTGAGACATTATGTAGGAATTTCTTAGGAGAACTCCCCCAACCACTAAAATACTTAAAGTGATTGTGTTAAACTTAGTTTACTAAATAAATATTTTTCTAGTAGTCTAGCTACTTTAATTATTTAACCATTTGACATTTTTTTTTATATTAAAGATAAAAATTAAAAACCATTTAAAGCCTTAATAAAAAAATTAATTGGTTTCCATCAACAAAACAAAAATTAAATAGATTTGATCGTAAAAAATTTGAATTAAGTTTAAATTCTTTGATTCTTTCCTTTAAATAAAATTGATTTTTCCTTATAAAAGATAATAAAATAAGATGCTAACACAAGCCCATAGGTAGCCCATTAGGCCCAACCTAATACCCCAGCCCGCTAAAGATAAAATGGGCAATGCTCATGGGCTGGGGTTTTCTCTCTTGGTCTAACCCGACCTAGTCCGTTGACTAGTTAATAGCCCACTATGCCCAACCCATTATGCTCACAGGCCAAGTAAAAATGGGCCGACTCGGCCCATTGACAACCCATAAGCTCACTTATCACACATGTTTAGCTTCTAAGATTTTGGGCTTGGTTTCTCTTATACAATTGAGTTATTTTGAGGTGCGTCAACAACAATCCGTCTTCTTTGAACCAATGTTAAGTTTTGGGATTGACTCCTAAAAATAAATACAAACCTAACAAAGCTACACGTGGCTACACACATACAGAAAGGATAAAGAACAAACTAAACCTCTAATGTTTGGAAGTTTTTAAATTTTACACCCTGAAATTATATAATGTTTATATCAACCAACCCTCTGTCTATAGTTTATATGGCATTTAATGAAAAATATAAACGGATGGGCTGCTGATGCAAATTGAATATAACTTTAGAAAATTAGCATTGGGGGTGTAAAAACCCCCAGTTACTATTTTACCCACTAAAGCTGTAAAAGCCCCCCACATCTGGGTATGTAAACTTATATTTTTTTCCCATCCTAGCTACAGTAAGTATGGGTATTTAGAACTTGCTGTAGCTAGTATGTATAAATAAAATAATATTATTTTCTCTCTCCACTCCGTCTTTTCTCTTATTCTTTTCTTCTTTTCTGCCAAGGGAGTCAATACCGTACCGGAGGCTGTACCGGTTTAGCCAGCGGTACGATATATTTCGGATACTGGTCAATACCGGTGTACCATTTCGGGTTTACCGCTATTTTTTATATTTTTATATATA
Source organism: Quercus glauca (assembly GCA_023736055.1). Lineage (NCBI taxonomy): Eukaryota > Viridiplantae > Streptophyta > Magnoliopsida > Fagales > Fagaceae > Quercus > Quercus glauca. The sequence goes on from CM043315.1 coordinate 24,074,754, forward strand.
TATGTATGTATGTATGTGTGTGTGTGTGTATTATAATAAATATAAAAGTTTACCATAAAACATTTCCTCAATTCAGAACTAATTATTCATGGTTTTAGACTTTAGTATCAATTAAAAGAAGAAAAAAAAACACAATATAAAATATAGAAAGCTTAAAAGTTACCATTGCATACTAAGAAAACAAATAATACTAATAAGTTAATGTAAATAAGTTACCATTATGCCCTAACAAAAATTCAAAAATTACAAAATTAAAAAAAAAAAAAAAAAAAAACTTTTTTCCGGTACGGGCCGGTACGCCCGGTACCGGCCGGTATTGCCCGAAATTGGCCGGTACGCCCAGTACATAGCCGGTACGCCTGGTATTTTTTCCGGTACGAAACAGGGGGGTTTATGTACCGGTATGCTTGCCGGTACGAAATATTCCGGCCGGTCTGCCGGTACAATACGGAATTGACTTCCTTGTTTCTGCCTCTTCGTCTGACTCTTCACTGTTTCTTCTCTCTGTCTACGTTCTTCTCTATTCTTTCTTAGACACACACTCTCTCTCAATTTTTTGGCAGTGGATTGAAGGGGCTATAGATTGGGTCTTGCAATTTGAGTGGTGTGGGTTTGCTGTGGGTTTTCTCGCCATTTGCTGCCCTGGTGTGCTCGTCGTGGATTTGGGTTGCCGTGGGTTTGGGTTGTGCTCACGATGGTAGAGACTGTGGGTTGCTGATTTTTTTTTTTTTTTTGTGTTGAATGTTGATGGTGGATTGTGAGTTTTTGTGAATTGCTGCTGGTGGTGGTCTCAGGTTTGTAGTGCAGTGGTGGTGGGTTGGTGCTGGTGCTAGTGACGGTGTCAATAGATTTGTGATGGTTCTTTTTTTTTTTTTTTTTTTTTTTATATATATATATATATAGGATTTATGGTGGTTATTATACAGAAAGAATGAGAGAAAAAAATAAAAATAAAGAAATGATAAAAAAAGAATAAAAAAAGATTATTTAACTGAGGTAGTTAAAGAATAGAAACTGAGATGTAGAGTTAATTGTAAAATGGATTGTTATAATTGATAAAGTAACTTTTTAGATGGTAAAATAGAGACTGATTTAGAAACCTGGATGCTATTGCTCTTAGAAGGTAAAAATCAAATTCTAAAATTCTAGGATATAAAATTCAAATACTTTTAACTTTAAGAGTGTAGTTTACACTTAAATAAAAAAAATAAAAAATAAAAGAAAAAAGAAAAGAGAAAGAAAACCCAACAAAAAACAATTGGGGTGTCCAAAATAATTTCTCCCACAAAAAAAGTGATCATGTATTACAGGGACATCTTGGGGCAAGGAAGAGCCCATTTCCAAGGCCCAAGGTCGTGGGTTGCTTTGTTCATTCGATGCTATTGAGCCACAACATATCTCTTTTTCACTCAAGAAGGCTCATCGAGAGGAGAAACTTCTACATGTTTCGGGTGTATGTTTCTTCACCCTCACGGGAACACCTTTGATAAGCATTGAGGCTACATATGAATATGATTCTGATGCTTGCATTGAAGTGGGACCAGCATAGGTTCTAAAATTTTCAGGTGGGGTCTACCAGGGAAAGGGCAATACTTAGACCAACAGGGAGTGTTGGATGTGACCTCTCAAAGCTGTTAACGGATAAGATGGTTTTGCAAAAGTGGTTCACGTGGCTTGTGGACCACTTGTGGGGTTCTTTTCAGTATTACCTATAAAACTGCTTTATGTCACGTACTGTGTACCGCTTCATTTTAACGCCAGGTATCGTTACTATTTTTATTGTGAAAACACATTTTCGTACCATACTTGCCAAACAAACCTTTTTGCAGCTACCATTTGAAGATCAAGGTACCACTACCTCTACCAGTCTACTATGCCCACCTTATTTAATATCCCTCTTGTATCAAGTGTCATGCTCATGCCAGCCGCCTTCAAAAACTTTGTTTGGCAATCTAATCGAAGAGATTTAGGCCTCGTATGATAGAGTATTTTAAACACATATTTTCAATTTTAAATAAATTACACATATTTTTATACACTTTTTTATTTACACGTAAAAAAAAAAATATAAATAACATTACTTAAACTCCTCTACCAAACGAACCCTTAATCTTTGTCAAAGTGTTTTTCACGTGTAGTTTCAAATATGTAAAAAGAGTGCACAATGAGCTTACTCATTCTCTTGCTACAAAAATAATTCTATCCGTAGATCTTAATGTATGAGTGTAAACTAAAAAAACTTGTTCATATGATCTAAATGTTGTATTTTTAGCTGATTTCCTTTATTTTTATTTTTTAATATTAATTTAAGGGTGAATTTGCAAAAAGCCGCTAATATTAAAGATTTACATGTTTGGATGGAAAGAAACAAAATGAGGGAAGAGAAATATGAGAAGGGAAAGGATTAGATTTCTTTGATTTGGTTTAACGAGAGAAGAGAAAATGAATTGATGTGAAGGATGCAATTCCCATGGGACCTACTTTTTTGTTATGAGCTCAAATTGGGCAGTAACAAACAAACAATGGGAAAGAGGGAGAGAGATTCGGAGAATTTTGACTTTTATATCTTAAAATTACTAATATATCCCTCATAAATCACAAGTGTTTTACTATTTACTAGCATCTGAGTACGCGCATAAAGACTCCTCTATTTTGTTGGGTAAAAGTTAATAATTTACATCCATTATAATTTGGAATTATTATATTTTTCAATCACAAAAAAACCTAGGGGTGTGATGAAAAATTATTTCACCCACAAAAGCATAAGTAATAACATTCGCCACACTCTTAGATATTTTTTGTGATTGAAAAATGTAACAATCCCAAATTATAATGGATTTAATCAAACCCACCTAAAATGTTTTGCCTTTTGATATGTTTGTAGTCATTTTTTTTGGATTTTAAAAAAAAAAAAAAAAGCTTCATAAAATTTATTTGTTACTAAAATTTTGATCCGCCTTATATTTTTCTTTTTCACAATCTCCCTACTAAAATGTTTGGATAATCAAATTTAATGGTTACTAAAATATACTCAGAATTATCTATATCACTCCTAGCTAACTTGCACTATCAAATGACAAAAAAAATAAAAAATAAAAAAGAGAATAATATAAAAAATAAAAAATCAAGAATTCAATGCAACATGAAAAATGAAAAGAATTATAAAATGAATGAAAGAAAATAATCAAACAAAACGGTATATACCATTCAGTTAGTAAAATGTAAACAAAATGATTTTGAAAATTTGTTTGTGCCCTCTACTAAGTCCACAATCAAAAGGTAGTTTCTCAATAAGACGAATAAATGGTAAAAAAAAAAAAAGTAAGCTACGTACAATACATAATATTTACTTGAAAAAAAAAAATACATCTCTCCTAGATCCAAAGCCAGGGCAGCCAATTGTTCTGCCATCTTGCTAATATCCTCATGTTCTTTGCACGTGTACATAACATCTGCAAGAAAAGAAAATGGTAAGACCAATGGGCTCCACACAAAGCACAAAATGGTGTTGTAGAGTAGAGGCCAAAGATGCAAATGTTCAATCCGAAATAAAACCAAATAAATTGTGCAAGCAAAGGAATGATCGAGTGGCACAACCATCCACTGAGTTCCATTGATTTTCTTACGAAATCGAAGAATTAATGGGATTTTGAGGAATGCTCTGCATATTGGGTTCCACGGTTTGCTAATAGCACCAGACATGGTCTTGCCTGGCTTGCAATTGAGATTAAATCCATTTAAATTTTTGTTAAAAAAAAATTCTGAAATAAATTTATTACAGCATAAATAAAAAAGCAACCCTACTCACCTTAGATTCTATATGACAATGGTTGCAAACCGGGGCATTAAAGAATTGGACAACAATGAATGGAACTCAAAAGAAGAAAAACTGTAGACGTTGAGAGCAAAAACTAAGTTTTTACAATCCAATAGATTTATTTATTTTAACTAGCCTTTGAGCACGCGCTCACGCGCGTGCTCATAGGCTCTTCTATTTGTTGAGTAAGGTTTAATTTAAAGCATTTATTATAATTTGGGATTACTATATTTTCCAATCACAAAAAAAACCTAGGAGTGTGATGAGTATCATGTGTGGAGAAATAATTTTTCATCACACTCCTAGATTTTTTTGTAATTGGAGAATGTAGTAATCTCAAATTATAATAAATGCTATAAATTAACCCTTACCCAAAAAATAGAAGAGCCTCTGAGCACATGCGTGAGCGCATACTCAGAGGCTAGTAAAAAATAATTGTTAAAACTTTATCAATATATTATATAAAACTTACCAGTGTTAACATTAGAATTTATATGACTTGGTCCAACCTCAAAGTCATTTGCCATTATAGTTGGATAGGTTGGAAGGAGACCTGAATTTAATATTATAAACAGTGACTTAGTATCTTTGTATACATTGACATACAACTAACATGCCAAAAACTATGAATTTTCTCAAAATAATAAGATTCCAAGCAATGAAGAATGTTTAAAGATACACAACTATAATCTCACCACTGACTTCTTGCATAGCCCTATGCTTAACTGGCATATTGTGTGTCAAGTTACGGATATGTGTAAGCTGACGACTTTGTCCATCCTCGTAATTAGGTGGTATTAGTGATGGGTTTGTTGATGTTGAATTAGAATGTACAACATCTTCGTCATTTAAATTTGTTGGGCCTCCCACTAAAATGTGATCACCACCCAAAGTTTGTTGTCTTTGTCTTGAGTAATTAGCACGGTGTCTTGCCAATCGAATATTTCTGCTTTCATTGTCTTCTCGTTGTCTTCTCAAGCGAGCATAATATCTCCATCGTTCTCGACGACGTTCTATGTAATCGGTGTTCATCATCGCTGTATTTTGCGAACTCATTTCTATATAAAATTAAATTAAATTTATAGTGGTCGTTGCACATACATACACAATAATCAATAGATTTTTCCTTGTCACAAATAGGGTGTATTAAAACCTCAATAAAGTGAACTAATTTTGAACAAATTAATCACATGTAAGAATTGTAATAATATGTGTAATTGTAATAAATTTTTAGTAAAATAGGAGAAATAAGTTACCCTTCTTAAAATTATAAAATTATTATTTTAGGTAGAAGTTTTGAGAATATATTTAAATTTAGGTTATGATTTGTTAGATCAATATGATGAAAATATAATTTAGAAAATGTTTAATTTATTTCACAAAATCATTTATAGTTAAAATTAGATTAAATTTTTCGTACTCATTTCACACGCTTCAAAAAAAAAAAAAAAACCATGCCATTTTGGTTAATTTGGATGAGAAAATAATGTGTCTGTTTATAACTTTATGTGTCTGTGTGTAAATGTAAGAGAGAGAAGAAGTGGCTTAGTGAGTTTAGAAGTTGAGAGTTGTGGAGGTGATGATATAAAGGATTTGAATGTACATTTAATTTCTTACTTTACCGGATATAAATATAATATCAAACAAATATGCAAAGAGGCACCGAAGTTTGAAAAGAAAAATATTGTTGTTTTACGTTGAAACTTTTTTAATCTCTTCTTTACTAAAGTGCCCTTAATTATCCATAAAAAAAATACCCTTAATTACGTGGGACATATTGATACATGGCTTACATTTTTGGATTGGGATTTGGATGCTTCTACTAATTTTTTGGGTAAGAGTTAATTTAGAGCATTTATTATAATTTTGGATTACTACATTTTCCAATTACAAAAAAAAAAAAAAAAAAAAAAAAAATCCTAAGGGTGTGATGAAAAATTATTTCACCGCACATAATACTCAAACAATGGCCTGCATGTTCGATATTGCTTGATCATGTACTCCATTATTTAAATAGTACATTTTCTATGTACTATTATAAAAAATCGCACTTTAAATTTAGACCAAAGCAATAAACTAAGTAATTTAATCTTTAATTTACTTTTTGCAGTAAATAATACGTTTTTTTTAATGAAAAATAAAATTGTTTTTACTGATTTCTCTTTTTTGAAAATTCAAAGTATTTACATCTTGTACGTTGTCCTTTTTTTTTTTTTTTTTTTTTATATACATCTATCCATGTACTAACCATGTACTATTTTAAAAAATCCCACTTTTTATCCCACGTTAAACATCTCATGTTTTCCTCTTTTTTTTTTTTTTTTTTTTTTAAAAAATCTCTTCCATATTTTGGAAAAAAAAAAAAAAAGACTCCTACTATAAAACTATTACTATAATTTCTCCATCCATATCCTTATATTTAGGCACAAACATATCTGATTTTAAAAGAAAAGAAAAGGCTAAATTTTAGGGAAATTTAAAAAATTAAGGTGGGGAATTGGTGTGACCCTATCCTTATTTAAAAGTATATCAAAAAAAGAAAAAGTACACGTTTGAAAAAAATCTCATGTTCTATCCATGTACTATTTAAAAAAATCTCACTTTCTATCCCACGTTAAACATCTCAAGTTTTCCTCTCTCCTTTTTTTATTTTTATATTTTTTTTTTAACCTTTTTGGTGTTGTTGATGTTGTTGATGTTGTCTAATCTTAAGATATAGTTTTTTTAATCCTAAAATTTAGTCATTTACTACACATCCATAACATAAGTAAATAAAAGCGTAAAATTGAAAATTTTATGGCAAGAGATACACATTAATTGTATACAAAAGAAATATAGTTTCTATTTCAAAAGAAATTTTTTTACAACACTTTCTTAGATAACAACCACTTTATGTGAGGTTTAATACATATAATAATTCTTACATATAATAATTCTTGTAAAGTCTCTCACCCGAACTTATCTAATATTCCATTCCAATGACTCCTCAATGCAATCCAAAAAATTTGTGCGTACGTGAACCTGAGAGAGATAAAAGAATTAGGGTTAAACCAAGAATTAAAAAAAAAAAAAAAAAAAAACTTTAGTCAACAAACGAAAGTTAGAGTACATGTTATCTGTATATATTAAGAGATTCGAAAAGTTAGTTATTGTTTTTTTTACTATCAAAAGTACTGCTAATTTAATTAATCTAAACTAATCAAAATGGGGTTAAAATAGTAAATTCTATCCTAAATAAATTCCTACCCACATTGAAATACTATCCCACGTTCTTTTTTTAAGAAAAAAAACTACCTCGGCCACCCAAAAAAAAGACACTCCCAGTACACCAAAACACTCCTCACGTTCATCAACCAAAAAAAAAAAAAAAATCCCCACGTTCAAATAACGCTCTATCAATTATCTACCCACATAACATCTCACAAATACAAACTCATCCCAGTAGTTTATAAAAATAAAAAAACTCTTCCCTGCAAAACCTTTAGAAATTCAAGTAAAAAAAAAAAAAAAACTAATAAAAAAGAAACACACACTCTATCAAATATCTACCCACGTTCCTATTGAAAAAAAAGGTTGTATAAAAACAAAACACTCCCAGTACACCAAAACACTCCCCACGTTCATTAACAAAAAACTTCTCAGTAGTTGAACTTCTCACAAACACAAATGCATAATATTCATCACACTCCTAAGAATTTTTTGTAACTGAAAAATGAAGTAATTCTAACTCCCTACAAAATAGGACAACTTTCTGTTAGTTTTCAAAGCAAACTCACTTCACTTTCCTTACTCACGTTTAAAATTCTTCAGTCACCACAACATTTCAAAATTACATTAAAAAAAAAAAAAAAGAGAGTTAACGTGATACATAAAAAAAATTAAAAAAATAAAAAATAAATAAAAAAAAGAAGTAGAACTCAAGGTTGCTACATACCTAAATAAAAAAATTTGATGCCAAAACATATACATTCAGTCACCACCAACATTTCAAAATTACATTTAAAAAAAGAAAAAGAAAAAAAAAAGATAATTAACATGATACATATAAAAAAAAAAGTAGAACTCAAGGAAAAAAGAAAACTTTCTCATGTTTAAAATTATTCAGTCACCACCAACATTTCAAAATTACATTTAAAAAAAAAAAGAAAAAGAAAAAAAAAGAATAGAGTTAACGTGATACAAAAAAAAAGAAAAAAAAGAAAAAAAAAAGGTAGAACTCAAGGTTGCTATATACCTAAATAAAAAATTTTAACGCCAAAAACATATACATTCAGTCACCACCAACATTTCAAAATTACATTTAAAAAGAGAGAGAAAGAGAGAGAGAGTTAACGTGATACATAAAAAAAAAAAAGAAAAAAAAAAGGTAGAACTCAAGGTTGCTACATACCTAAATAAAAAAAATAAAAAAATTTAACGCCAAAAACATATACAATGATGGTAAAAAAAAAAAAAAAACTTTCTTTAGGTTTAATACTGTAGGGACCCGATTCGGGCACCTCCCTCCTGGGGATGGGTTGACTCGAGCCCAGGCGACCCATGTACAATAAATTTGTAGAGAGTGGATAGAAGGACTAGATATTAGCGAAAGATACAACAATCGACGTGGGTTTACAGGATCAATAACTGGAATTTGGCTAAGTGTTCTAAGGGAAAGTTCGTCCTCGGCCCAATCCAAGGAGCTCTTCCCTTAGAATTAATGAACACAAGAGTTGCCCTAGAATAACCCAAAAAACCCTTGAATCCCCAGCCGAAGGAAAAAACCCCTTAAACTTTGGGGATTCAATCTATTATATAGTCTTGTTCAGTTGATCTCTGTCGTCCATTTGTCGGCCATCTGAACCTGTGTCTGAGGGCTTGTCCCATCAGCCGCCTTTGCAAGCTTTCTGTTAGTTGGAGTAACCAAGGCATCACTGTTCGCTAGTCAATTCACCATTAATGCGGCCAGAGTGTTGGTTGCGTACACTTAATGAGTGGATGACAACTTCCTTTCTTCAATGTCGGCCTGCCGAGGACGTGGGCATCCTCGGCGAAGTTCCTTGATGACTTGGGCCTCTCCCACTCATTCTCGGATTCTGTACACTCCTCGGCATGGACCTTGGGCCCGATATGAAGTGGGCTGGGGTTGCCAAATATTTGGGCCCCACAAATACCTATAATAATTCTTGTAAAGTCTCTCAACCGAACTTATCTAATATTCCATTCCAATGACTCCTCAATGCAATCCAAAAAATTTGTGCGTACATGAACCTGAGAGAGATAAAAGAATTAAAGTTAAACCAAGTGTTTAAAAAAAAAAAAAAAAAGTAGAACTCAAGGAAAAAAGAAAACTTTCTTAAAAAGAAAAAAAAAATGAAGAAGGAAAAAAGAAAAAGAAAAAAAAAAGAAGTGAAGTGAGGAAGGAGAAGGGAATAAGAATTGATCATTTATATTTTGATCATTAATCAGGGAGTATTGTGGTAACTATTTTTATTTAAATCAAATTTTTTAAATAAAATGTAAAAAAAGGCTACTAAAGGAGGTAATGAAATGACAATTCATTAAGAAATACAATGGTAGAGTATATGAAGGAACCATTTATTTCAAAATTACATTTAAAAAAAAAAAGAAAAAAAAAAGAGAGTTAACGTGATACATATAAGGAAAAAAAAAAAAGTAGAACTCAAAGAAAGTCAATCATAAATAAACAAAAGAAAAGAAAAGAAAGAGGAACTTGCAAAAGATAGAATCTGAAAATTTGTTGTAGTTTCTGACAGTAAATATCTTTAATTTGAGGAAAAAGAAAAGAAGATGTAGAGCTAAACTAAATGTCTTCAATTTGAAGAAGAATGAGAGATAGAAAGTGAGATAGAAACTACAAAGCATACGTGAGTTTGTAGATCTTAAAATGTAGGAGTTTTAATTTACATATCTATTCCTATTAGTTGAAAACTTGTAAGTGGGTATAATGAGGGTATTTTAGGCATAAAAAAAAATAAAGGAAAGTAAATTTTGACCGGAATGTCTTTTAGTTTTGTCTCTACTTAAATATAGAGGTGTAGGGGCATTTTTGAACTAAAAATTGAGGAATCCAAACAGGGGAAGTCCCTTAAATAGTAGTATAGATAAAAAACGAAGGGAGAGAGTGTGTAATGACTTGGTGATTATCTTTTTAACTGCATCCATGGGATGGAATGAGATAAGGATGAGTGGCATTTGATATCTGAATTAAAATGAGAGAGGTAACTGTGTAGTTAAAAGTTTAGAGCAGATTTATGTAAAGATAAAATAATGTAAACCGTTTGATCAAAACAAAAAAATGTAAACTATTGAAGCAAATTGTAATCAAACGTGCATGTATCTATTTTAGTTTTTTTTTATATAGAAAAAAAAAGGTTTGGCTTACTTCTAGTACTTTTTTAAAAAGAATTTCCTTTTATTTTAATGAAAAATTGCCACATCACCTACTATCTAAATAAAAGGTGAGGGTTAAAACCCACTACCATTTGCAATTGTATATTTAAAACAGAATGACATATCCAGTTAAAAAAGTACTGAAAGTTGGTCTAATGATAAAGAGATATCATTAGGAGCGGACGTCATAAGTTGAAACTTTCTTAAAAAAATATATATATATAAATACATTTGATCACGCAGTATAACATCTCAATAAACACCATATTTTAATTTTTATGTAAATGGTTGATGTGATGTTATTAGGTATAGTAAGATATTTCAGGTTTTAAGTAAAAAAATAATGTGACAATTTTTAATTGGATGGTATAAAATACGGGCTCTATATCCTATCCTTACCAAATTTGAACTCTTTATTTTATGGGGAACAGACATTAAAAAAAATATTCCTTTCATTTTTCTTTGGAAATTAAACAAAGGAATGATAGAATATTTATCTCTTCTTCTTTCATTTTTTTTTCTTAATTTTCTCTTTAATTCTCTTCCTCGTTTTTCTCTCTCTTGCCTCTTCTCAACTACAACCAACCATAGAAAATTTTATTTATTTACTTTACATAACCACCTTAACAATATACTCTACATCTCAATCTCCAATTTACAACACACCATATAATTTTTTTTTTTTTTTTTTGGGTCACTCACAATGAAGATCAACACAACCCAAATAACCCAACCACTCCAACCCATCACAAAACCCAACACAGCGCCACCACAACCCACACCCAGTAATCACTGGCAACAACTAGGAATCCATAACTAACCAACATCCCATAGCCAAATCTCAATCGAGTAACCCTTGATGCCAAACAACCAACTTATCACCACTAGAACCATCATGTCAACATCGTGGTCAAGAATTACCACGCATTGGCAAGAACCATTGTGATTTATCCCACCAAAGCAAATTGCCAAAGATCCACAACAAGAGAGGAGAGATAGTGTTGTTTGACTAAATAAGAAGCAATTTAAATATTTTTTTACAAGATCTAGTCTTCTAATAGAAGACCATTGTAGAAATTGCAAAATGCATAGCCAGATGTGAGGGATTTTGCTTCTCTTTTCATCTACAACACCCTCTATAATAGCCAAACTTTTTTAAAAGACTGAATGGAAATGCTTTTGTTCAACAGTAACAACTTCCTATCTTAAACAATTGTGAATTATGTTGTGACTTTAGAGATATTGCCACCACGTACCTCTCACTAATTCAAGCTAAAGGGGGTTTTTTGTTTTTTTGTTTTTGTTTTTAAGAGAGAGAGAGTGATTGAAGGTTAAAGGTTGGAATCTTGATAGATACAATTAGGGTATGTTTGGTTGGGGTGAAAACAGATAGGATGAAAAATAGAAAGAGGAAAATATGGTGAAAAATGACATTTTTCATTGTTTGGTTGAAGAGAGAAAACAAGAAAGATAGAAAATAGGGGGAAAATTTTCCCTGCTAGCCCACCTTTTTTTATTCTCCCAATTTGGGAGGAAAATAAAGAGGGAAAAGTGCTAAAAGATGCACTTAACACAAATACCCTTAATTTAAGTTGCATTTTTTTTTCTTTCTTCTCTTTTCCTTGGGTAGCAACGTTGCCCCCCCTTTTTTTTTTTTTTTTTTTTTGGGCAACAACGTTGCCAGTAATGTTGCCCATTTTTTTTTGTGCTTTTTGCTTTTTCTTTTTCTGGACAATCACGTTGCTGGTTGTCACTTTTTTTTTTCTTGGGCATTAACATTGCCTTTTTTTTTTTCTTTTGATTTTTTAGGGCTTGGCCGTGATAGTTTATTTTTATTTTTACTGGATGTGATTTTTTTTTGGAACATGTTTTTTATTTTTATAAAAAATTGTGATTGCTCTTTTTTGTGTAGTTATTTGTCACTTTTTTTAATTTGGCATCATTCTTTAATAAGTGAATATGAGTAAATTTATTCAAACTCAATTTTTTCATCTCTCTACTTTTTCACTCCCAACCAAATAAAAATGAAAAAAAATAAAATTTTTTCTATTCTCCTACTTTTCTACCCCTCAAACCAAACGAACTCTTAGACGAAATGATAAGTGATTAATTAAGGATACCCAACCCTATGATTTACGAAATAAAAAGTGTACGGTAGAAAATGCCATCCAACATCAGCTTTACACGTGCTTGGTGTCCACTCACGAGTCACGACACGCTTGCAAGTGACCATACTTTGCAAGCCTTCAATAATATAAGCATAAAAATCTCTATAGAGACTCATTTCATTTTATTACCAATGCAGAATTAACTTATATTTGTCTTTTCCACCTGTCTGATTTGATTTTGGGCGAAAACATTAAGTGAGACACGGACACACAAAGCAGCATTGGCTAGGGAGTAACCGGTCGGTAGAGCCAGCAACTTCCAACGTGGTTCACTTGAGAAGATCATTCTCTTCTGGCCCTTCCTGCTTCTTCTTTTGTTCCTTTTCTTATTTGCCAACCCATTTCCAGTCTGTATAATAAAGAAACACGAAATCACAACAAGTACTTGAGGTAAGAGATTTAGGTAGAGAAAGAAATCAACTATTTGTTTTCCTGTATTTGTTTTCAATAATTTCATATAATTGATGATGGGTATGTTGAAGAAGGCCCATAGGAAAACGTGCTAGAGCCATGTGAGGTTTTTGCTGTACAGGGATGGGAAGCCCAAATCTTTTTAACAATCTTTCTTTTCTCAGTCTTTTCTCCAATTAAAAAGTCTTTCTTTTCATTATCTTCTCGTCGCTTCTCTCACTAGCTCTCTTTAAAAGTAAAAAGCTAGCTCTTCTTTTTCATGTGAAAAACCAAGCCCTGATATATTTCTGCAGATCACTCAGCTTTGCTTCAGGTACTTCTTTATATTGTTTTCACTTCCTTTGATTTTTAGTCATTAACTTCAAACTGCAACCCCTTCAGTTCTGAAACTTCTTCCTGACAAGTTATTCTTACCATTTAGTCCCTAAAGATCATTATCCAAGTTATAAAAAATCTGTGTTCATGTTCCAAACGACTTTCAAGAATCTGAAACTTTGTGTTTATGATATGTTCTATTTTCTCTGATTCTCATGGCAGCAAAGAACTGAGTTTGCACGGCTTCAATTAGCAAACAAAACTACCCAGACATATTGTCTTTGCTCATTAGGTACAAGTTATAGAAATTTGTGCTCTTCCTTTGTCCCCCCCTCCCCGTTGTTGAAACTTGAAAACCCACCAACCTGATCTTACTAGACAAAACTACCCTCAAATATATGAGGTGCTCAGAATTTCCTTCCTGTCCCCAAACTACAACCAATACAACTTACTAATTTAGTGAAGGAAAAAAAAGCATGAACTGACGAAAACACCCATGAAAATATATATTCACTTCCTAATCTTTTTTTTTTTGAGAAACGTTCACTTCCTAATCTAGTTGCTCATTAGTTACGCATTCCATTTCCCAAAAACATCACTTTCCAAAGTCCCCAATCCAGTTCATAGCATATTAGCAATGCCCCACCATTCACATCCCACAAAAACATGCTTACATAGGCGTCTTTTACTCTTGGCTAGGATTCTTTCAAAACGGGATAGATGAGACAAACCCATCATGCAATCAATATGTAGAGTTGCTGTCTAACATAGAACATCCATCTGGACCCGGATATTTCAATTCAAACCGCTACCAATAACAAAAGCTCCCACTTCTTCTTTTTTATTTATTTATTTATTTTTAATACCCTTAATTATCCAGATGTTTATGTTGTGATAGGTATATAATATCTCTCTATGTAATAAATTATTTCATGGTTCAGCATATATTTATTATGAATTTTGAACTGTATTCAGTCCCATGACATTTAAAACTGACCTGTGACATTGGCCTATCAGATACAAAGATTGTACACCATTAGATTCATAAAATAAAATAAAATCTTAATGGTAAAATAGACCTTTTTCGCGTTTTTAGTTTTATTCTACAACCACATCTCTTCTTCGTGTTCTTTACTAGTAGAGTAAAAGTATCATAATTATTATGAACTATTTGCAGAGATGGAAGAACAATCAGATAAGCCAACGACTCTGATACCGCCATTAACAAGAGACTCACGTGGTTCGCTCGACGTGTTCAATCCCTCAACCTACTCCACAACCAGGTCAACCAACAACAACCCAGCTGGCTTCAGCTCCCATCCCACGTGGCAGAACTGGAAAGAGCCACGTGGCAGCATACCGGAACCACCGGACCACCAGCTCTCCTCCAAGTCTGGCAGAGCCAAAGAAATCACCTCATGGATGGCTCTCAAGGACCCAACTCCACAGCCACCATCTCAACTGTCACAACCGCCGCAGACCAAGAAAACCTTATCTGCATTCATCGACGAAAACACTTCGGTATCGGGCGAACCGGCGGCTACCGATACGGCGGCGGCACAGAGAGCAGCCGAGTGGGGATTGGTGCTGAAAACCGATACGGAGACCGGAAAGCCGCAAGGCGTATCGGTGAGGAGTTCGAGTGAGGAGGCGAATAATAATAATAATAATAATAAGGCGGGTACTTCGAGAAGAAACTCGAGCAACTCGGTGCGTAGCTCGGGCGAGTTATCGGACGATCCGAGAGTGAACAATTTTATTCCGAGAGTTTCGGAGGACTTAAAAGATGCACTATCGGCTTTTCAACAAACTTTCGTTGTATCGGATGCGACCAAACCCGATTATCCGATAATGTACGCGAGTGCCGGGTTCTTCAAGATGACCGGTTACACTTCCAAAGAGATCGTAGGAAGGAATTGGTAATGTTTTTTCTTACTATTGCTGATTACTGATTAGTAGTATTGCTTTCGCACAAACCACGTAGTTGATTCACTTTTTGATTTTTTTTTTTTTTGGGTAAACCCTGTTAACTTGACGTAATACTGATCGAGTCTAAGATATTTTAAAATTATTAATTTAATTTCTAAAGTCAATTTAGTCTTTAAATATTGTTAGGCTTGTTAAAAAAATTTCCCCTCTATTTTAGGGGCTAAGTAGGGTTTAGGGATCTAATTAACCAGTTTTAAAATGTTTTAAATCTGGTTGATATTATGTAATGAAATTTACCTTTTATTATTATTTTTTAAAATGAATTGGTTTTATTTTATATTTAGTTTTAAACTTTGGTTAAGAATTATTTTTTTATTATAATTATAAATATGTAGTTTCACGGTGTTTTGATCTTTACTACATATTCTCTCATAAATAGAAACAAAACACTAAAATTAATATACTTGCAATTAAATGCTTGACTAAATATTATAAACTTGGTATTTTTTTTTTTTTTTTTTTTTACAAGATAGAATTTCTACTCTAGTCTATTCTAAGTGCATATGTGTGTGAAACTTCTTCATGGAGACTTGAATCTCGACATTTACCCCTTACACTCCATAAGCACTTATATTTGTGAAGTGATTACCGCACCAAGAGTATGCGGGAGTATTAACTTGATACTCTAACTACTGGGTAGAGTTCAATTTGGATCCTCAAGTATTAATTGTGTCAATTTATTCTTCCACCTATCAAGTATTAATATTTTTTTAATGTGTAGTCTCTCAACTTTTCAAGTTAAGTCAATTACATCCTTAAATGTCACTTTCATTAATATTTTAATAAATTAGTAAATGGAATATACATTAAAGGGATATTGTGAAAAGTGTAAAATTTTCGAAATCGAGTTAATTTCAGCTATTAAAATTTAGATAGAAAGGAAACTCATGAACGACCTTGACTTGATTTTAGAAGTTCTTTTTTTTTTTTTTCATTCATAATGATTTTGATTTCAAAAACTGGGAACCTAACTGAATTTTGATATTTCCAATGGAAAAGTTCATTCTGGGCTATGTAATTTACTGTTATATCGGCGGTAGAAAAGGGTGTTAATGACACAAAATTGGGTGGTCCAGCCGGTTTTTACAGGGTGCTGATACGGACCCAGAGGATGTGGCTAAGATAAGGGAAGCGTTGCAGAGTGGGTCAAGTTACTGTGGAAGATTGCTCAATTACAAGAAGGATGGCACTCCCTTTTGGAATTTACTCACCATTTCACCCATCAAGGACGATACTGGCAAAGTCCTTAAATTTATCGGGTCAGTTTTTTTTCCTTTCCTTTCCTTTCTTATTGTTTTTACTCTCTCTTTCTGTTTTTTCTTTTTGTTTTTGCTCTCTCTTTTTAGCATTGGTTTGCCATCTTGTAGCTTAATTAGTTTACATCTCTCAGTGTATTTTAAATATCTATGATTTAAATCCACACTCTTTGGTGTAACTATTAAATTAAAAAAATAAGAAGGTAAAATGCTGTGTAAAATTACATCACCATGTTAGTGTGTACTGTGTAACTCAATGCTTACGACGTAAAACAATAATTAACGTAATAAAATACTAATGGATAAGAGGAGTTATTAGTCCTGTCATTTTGCATGAGACAATGTTTCTCTCCTACAGTACAATTCAAAATACTCTTATATATTTTGATTCGACGTGAATTTTAAAAATTTTAAAAATTTGAATTATATATTCTTTATGTTCTTAACAATTAACTTATATGTCAAATTTTGTTTAAATCGGATGTTATTTACTATTTAAGCAATAAGCATATTTTTTATGCATAATTTTACAATACAAAAACTTAAAATTTAAACAATTAATTGATAACATAACTATTGATTTTTAATTTTCTTAAAATTTTACAATCATAAAAGATATAATAAGAAGGGCAAAGTTTAGTTACAAAATTAGTTGTAGCCTTAGGCTACAACTTTACTCAATAAAATAAATTACTTCATATTTTAAAAATTTAACCGTTGAATTTTATATTCTTTATGTTCTTAATACATATGCCAAATTTTGTATCTATCGGATATTATCTACTATATGATCTATAATTTTATATTTTATACATAACTGTAAACTACAAAAACTTGTAATTTAAATAATTTATTGATGACATAATTATTGATTTTTAATTTTTAGAAATTTTGAAAGCATGAAGGATATAATAAGAAGATGTAATTCAAAAATGAATTTGTCAAAATTCACCTCTAATAAAAAAAATATTAAGTGAAGTAGTAGCCTAAACTTTGTCATAATAAAAATATGCAATCTAATGTTAAATTTTTAAAGTTCACATCTAATAAAAAAAAAAACTAATAAAAAGGAAATATAAAAGAAGTTTAAAAGGTTTACTTTTTCCTTTTGCGCGGGGTTGTTTAGTGTTACTGTGTTAGAGCATCCACGTCGATGTAAACATTTGCAAAATACTAAAAGCAGCAAATTTTATACAATTTACCCCAAAAATCTTCCCATCATTCCTTCTCAAATGGTGAATATTAAAACAGTAACTGTGCATATATTAATTCCGTTATTAATTACGTTTTGCGCCTTTTTTATCTCTCCCTTCTATGTGCAAAAGAAACTAACTTCTCTCGTCATCATCGTCTTTTTCCTTAGATACACACAAACACACCCGCACACAAAAACAAACACACAGACAAATCAACATAGAAATACACAAATACACCCACATACAAACACACCCACGCAGACAAACCAACATATAGAGACAGATCGGTGTTTGTGGGTGGACAGAGTCCGTGCTTGTGGGTTTTTATTCTTGTGGTTCTTGTGGTGGAGATTGGTGCTTGTGGTGGATAAATTATTTGAGCATGAGAGGAAAAAGAAGAAGAAGATGCTTGTGGAGGGAGGTGATTTGACTGTGAGAAAAGGAAGGAGGAGGAGTTTACGTGAAAGGAAGAAGAAAGAAGTAGAAAAAGCTAAAAGGACAAAGATTGGTCTGAGTGAGAAATGAGATAAGAATAAAGAAAAAGATGTAAGTACCAAAAAAAAAAAAAAGAAAAAAGAAAAAGGAGGTACTTAGGAAAAAGAGAAGATAAGTACCACAAGTACAAAAGCAAAATAATAATTAAAAATTAAAAAAATATTATTATTTAAATAGAGAAGATGGTAAAATAGATGAACGTGAATTGAAAGTGTAAAATAGAAAAAATAAGTTTTTAATGTAAAATAGAGAAAAAAATTTGGTCCAACAATTGCTCTTTACACTGTTAGTTCTTACTCTCCGGCTTCCAGTTAGACTGTCAGTTCAAATTTGGTTAGATTTTTTCCCCAGTGGTTAAAAAACTTTAAAAAAAAAAAAATTTCTTTTTCCTGGCAACATGGCGGCCACGTCCTCCTTGTTGGCTAGAATTGTCACTTCCACAAATATTCATACAATCAGTTCACTGCCACAATTTGTTTTTTTTTTTTTTCACAACCACTTAGGTAATATATGGTTATTGATGAATAAAAAAAAGGTATCACTATGGGGCGTATAAATCCATATGAAATTGACGTTAATTAATTCAATCACAATTTATCAATTTAATAAATTGTTAATAAAGTTGGTCCTTAACATTGCTTCTCTTTATGTTGTTATTTATATGATTAGAATTTCGACTAAAATGATTAACTTTCTTATTTTCTATTTAGTTTAGGCTTTAGAGATTTTTCTCAAAAAAAAGTTTAGGCTTAGAGATTACTGATAATTTATTACTATATCAGGAAAAACTACCATTTGTATCCATCTAAACTTTTGAAATAAGTTATATGATATGGTCTATGGTACAATTGATGTATAATAAAAATGATATTACTTAGTGACATGTCAATAATTATTAAATATATTATGTTTCTAACATTATCTTTTTGTGTTGGAATTGTCTCCCAAAATTAATGCAATTTATAGAATGTCAGTAACATTTTATTTTGAGAAATGATATGTCTACAATATTTTTACAACAAATCTTAAGTGACAGGTTGTTATTGTTGAGGCAAAAAAGTAATCTTAGTGTTAGTTTTAAATTTGAACCAATAACAACTAACCACATGTGATTTGTTGTAAAATTGTTGTAGACGTGGCATCCCTCTTTTATTTTTGGATTTCAAGGAGTTGGACTTGGACATCTTTAGCTGTGAAACTACTCATATTTCTTTTCTTTTTCCCTCTAAATCACTAATATTTTAATGATAAGACTTATATTCATAGAGCCTTGCTATATGCACCGAATTTTTTTATTTATTTATAAATAAATTCACATATGCCCTTACAATTCACTTCATGCGCCCGCTACCATATATGAGAAAATCTACCATGCACCCATGTAAGAAGAGGGATAAATGCACCCAATGCATGGTAATACCACCTCACAATACACAGCAAAGTAAGAGTAAAACATTATGCGAAAATTTTTGTGGTTATAGATTTTGTGTGTATCAACAAAATGAAAGAAACCTGTGGACTGTGGAGGGAAAACCACCAAAGGGTTGGACAACAAAGATTGCTGGACAGAATAATCTACGGTCAAAGATTAGCATGATTGATAAATGGTGCTAGTAGTAAAGCATCATACTTACTTTGCTGCATTTGTTTCAGAAACAGAGCACATGAGAACTGACCAGACCTAAGAAAAATGTGGGAGTGGCACATCTTGTCTCATGAATGTTAGACATGTCACCCACAACCCCGATAATTGAGGACGACTTTTTTGGCCAACTGGGTCATTCTATGTCACTGTTCATTTGCAAGATTCAATGCTTTGTTTGTGCTGAATATTTTCAAATGTGGCCCTATTTTAGAGTACCTGGCTTGATGGTTTCACTTATTACTAGTACCGTCCAATTTTTGATCGGCGGTGATGGAATATTGGACAGAGAATTCTATTTAATAAAGCTTTGAGATGCTTATCTTTGTTTTTGTTCTTGTTTGCTGATTTGACAGAATGCAAGTGGAGGTGAGTAAGCATACAGAAGGGGCCAAGGATAAGATGATGCGTCCCAATGGATTGCCCGAATCATTGATTCGATATGATGGTATTGCACCTATCCTATTCCTATTCTACATTACTCTTTCTTTCTTTCTTTCTTATAGTCAGAAAAAAACAAAACATGTAGTCTTCCTTTCTTATAATTAATTTGAGCTCATAATTTAGTGTTGGAAAATGGGGCACTTAGGGTCCGTTTGGATACAACTGAAAATTGAAAACTGAAAACTGAAAAACACTGTAGCAAATAATTTTTAAATGTGTAAATAATACCGTGAAACCCATTTTTAATGAAAAAGTTGTTAAAAAGTGAAATTTGTCGGTCCATGAATAGTGCAATTTGTGCTAAAAAGTCAACTATTGCGATTACTGCAACAGTACATAAACAGCAAAAAAATTACTGAAACCCGTGAAAAAAAAAAAAATGCTGAAACGCAAACGTGCGTTTCAGCTTTTCAGTCCAAGCCAAACGGACACTTAAGTCTAATGAAATTTAAGTTATCATTAAAAGTTACATTATATTCTATATAATAAAGGGAAATGCTAAGGAGTGCCCTTAGGGCACTCGTTAATAATCTATTTAAAGAAAGTTTTTATGAGAAATGAAAAAAAAGTAATTAATATTTTAATAGCTTTTTTCATTTCCTATAAAAGTGGTTTCAAAACTTTTCTAAAATGGATTATTTCTATAATAAAAGTTAAAACTTAAACCCTAAATTGATTCCACTTAAAAAAAAAAAAAAACCTATATTGATATTACTCTCTGTTTGTTTTGAAATAAAATATAATAAAACTTAAAACTTAAAACCTATATTGATATTTACTCACTGTTTGTTTTGAAATTAAATATTTTCAAATGTAAAATATTTTATTTGTAAGATATTTTCAAGTATTTGATATGATAAGTAAATTTTTTCAAACAAATAAAAAAAAATCGATAGCTTATCCACATTTTACAAAACATGTTTTATAAAAAAATTGTAAAATGTTTTATCACATCCTTGTGATAAAACATTGTACAAAATTCTTATAAAGGATTTTAGGTCCACGGAAAATATTTTACAAATTTAACCACATTTTACATGCCATCAAACACTTGAAAATGTAAAAAAATATTTCGAAAAAAATTTTACTTTAAAACAAACAGAACAATGTTTATTTTTCTCTCTATTAAATGACTAAACTTTATTATTATTATTATTCTAAAAAAAATGACGACACTCCTATCAAAAAAAAAAAAAAAATGACGACACTTTATTAAAAACTTTGATAAATTACATAATTCCCGTATTATTTGAGTTTTTTTCAAATTAAACCTAAATTGATAGAAGTTTTAAAATTAAACTCATATAAGTAGTGACTAAAAAATATCTAAATACCAAACAACAACAAAAACTTCCATGATTTTATGAGACATTTGGTATATCATATAAGAGTTGTGAAATTATATAAATATATTAAAATAATTTACATACTCAAACTTTATTGCTAAAGTTTCAAAAAGTTTATAAAGTACTAATCCGATTAAAATTCTATTACCAAGATTTTTAGAAATTTAAGATAATTTTATTAGTGTCATAATCTACCATAATTTTTTGTTTTACTAACAAATTTTGGGTGTAAACATCATGTGATGTTTACACTATGTGACTCACTACATGCATTACAAGTTGTAGACATAATGTTGCCATGTGACCAATTATAAGTACATTAAAATGATTAAAATAGTTATTTTAAGTGAAACTCTATTGCCAAAATTTAAAATAATTAAAATGCTAATCTAGTTAAAACTCAATTATCAAAAATTTTAAGATATCTAAAAGTGGATTAATTATTTATTTAACTTACTTTTAATCTATCATATATATACTATAAAAACTTAGATTTACACTATATGCATTGGTCAATAAATTAGAAGAATTTATAATATTGATTTATAATATTGGTCAATAAATTAGATTTACACTATATGCATGACCATAATTTAGTTTGTACAAAAAAAGAAAAAAAAAATTTACAAATATCACCTTTGATTTTGGTATGAATGTCAATTTGTTTATTGGACTTTTAATTGAACAATCAACCACCTAGTTTTTAGGATTTTGATAAATTAATCATTTTTTTATTAATATTTTCATTAAATTTTAAGAATTTAATCACTTTATGTGAAGATGGTTTTGCAACATTAGGTTTTAGTTAGCTTCAAATCACTTGACCATAAAAGAATGTTTGATTTGTACAAATATAATGTTTAGGAGGTTAATTTTTCAAATTTAAAGTTAAATTACCAAATTGATACTCATGACAAAGTCCATGGACAATAACCTTGCAAGAAAAAAAATGTTTTGGTTCGGATTATCAATTACCATATACATAATGCTTATTTTGATAGATCGTTGAAAAGTAGCACACATTTGTCTAATGAGTCATTTTGTAATAAAAGGCTGGCCATATATAAGTCTAGAGATGGTTAAATAATGCAACAACTCTGTTGGTTATATAGCTCAAGAATTAGTGTAAACTAAAGACTGAACTACAGCAACCGTTTTTTTTTTTTTTTTTTAAGATACTGAACTGAATGAAATCAGTTAATCAAGTCTAGAAAAACTTGATTAAACTGAGATTAAATCTTGATGACAGGAATTTTGAGATCTCTCATGATGTGTAATACTCCATTTGTTTCAATTAAAAAATGGAATCTTGGGAAATGGAGGGATCCATTTGAGTTTGTAATCATTAATATGATAAATGGGACACAAGGCCACAAGCAGCCCCCAAAATGAAAGCACAAGCTAACTTCAATTATTCTGAAAAACTACAGATTTTATTTGCTCAACTGGTTTTCCTTGATTTCGCCACAAACATGGCATTAGTGTGACTTCAAGAACAATTTTCTAACTTGGTTTCCTAATATGTAAGCCAGCAGTAGCCCAAGAAATAAGCATCAGTTTGATTGTAGAGATCAACCAAACTGTAAAAAACTTGTTATTGTTTTATGTTGCCCAATGTTTGTGCATTGATTTATTACCATCAAAGAAATAGTAGCATTTTCATTAGGATATGAGATACTACAAGCATTTTAAGATTGCCAGTATTGGCATAATGTGAGAGGACTAAGAAGGGTAAAAAGGAAGGCATAATGTCATGATACTTCCTAAGGTATAATAATTTTGACAGTTTTGTTTCAAGATGTAATAATTTTTTCATGGTTGTTCAAGATATGCTTCTAAAAAAATAAGTACAATGATTTTAGACTTGATTGAATACTCTAATATGCTGTTTGTTGCAGCTCGTCAGAAAGAAAGAGCTACTAGTTCAGTAACTGAGCTTGTGCAGGCGGTGAAGAGACCTCGTGCACTCAGTGAATCAGCAAATCGTCCCTTCATCCGAAAATCAGGAGGTGGCAGGGAAGAGGGTGAGGAGAGAGTTGAAGTTATAGCAAGGAGAAATTCAGAGAGTCTTGCTCCACATAGAAGGAACTCATTCGGAGGTCCAAGAATTTCAATGCAGCGTATCAGTGAGTTGCCTGAAAAGAAAGAGAAAAAATCTGGTCGCCGTTCTTTTATGGGGTATAATCTCTCGTTATGAATGACTACTATACTTGCAAATTGTGTTCTCATATTTAACTTACACATTTTTATCACTGCCTTTGTATATCTTGTGAGCTCTTTTTCATGTTGGCCTTCTATCCATTATTCAGGAAACTTAAGAAAAGCCAACCCAACAGTGATAACTTTGACTCTGAGTTTGCTGTGCATGATGATTGGAGTGATGAAGATGATGATGAGAGGCGTGACAGTGTTGATGACAACACCAGAAAGAAGGAGATGAGAAAGGGAATTGATCTTGCTACTACACTCGAACGTATAGAGAAAAACTTTGTCATTACTGATCCAAGGCTGCCTGATAATCCCATTGTGAGAATCCTAAATAAAAGTCATCTCTTTTTTGCTCCAACTACGTTATTGTTAATTATGTTGTTTGGATTTCATTTTGCACATTGGAGATGAAGATTTAAAACGTTTAGTGTTTCTTATTTTTCAAAACTTCAGATTTTTGCATCTGATAGCTTCCTAGAGCTTACAGAATATAGTCGTGAAGAAATCCTGGGAAGAAATTGCAGGTGCGCCACAAAACTGTTTAATGCTATGTTTTCAAAATATGAAAATGAAAAAAAAATTAGTATCTATTCTGCAGTACCAATACCGTACTCTAAAAATGGAATAATAGGGAGTGTTACTCTTCACTCTACTGCATTTACTTAATCGAAGAGGATTCCACATGCATGTATATTTTGTTTGGATTTTACAGGTTTCTGCAAGGACCTGAAACTGATCCTGCAACTGTGAGGAAAATTAGAGAGGCCATAGACAACCAAACAGAAGTCACTGTCCAGCTCATTAACTACACGAAGACCGGTGTGCTAAATTTTTGCAATTTATATACTCTATATACAATCCTTATATGAAATACTGTCTTAAATAACTTTTATCCCCTCCTTAATAAACACCTTCGCTCTCAATTCAGGTAAAAAGTTCTGGAACTTGTTTCATTTGCAACCTATGCGTGACCAAAAGGTACATACAACCTCAAATATTCTTCGCAAGGCATAATGTGATGTCTATGAGACAAATTTTTATTGGAATCTGTACTTGTTAAACAGGGAGAAGTACAATACTTTATTGGGGTACAACTAGATGGTAGTCAGCATGTTGAGCCACTTCACAACCGTATCCCGGAAGACACTGCAAAAGAGAGTGAAAAACTGGTCTCTATTCTGTTCACATGCTTTTTTTTTTTTTTTTCTTTCCTATGTTTTTGAATTTCTTTCAGGTGTCAAGTTTATATAAATGTCAATTTAGAGGTCTAATATTTTAGCATCGAATATGAAAGTTTTCTGCATACAGAATATTAGTTTATTAATATTGTTTCTTTAGTTTGAAAGAATGGAGATTCACATTTCTTTTATGGCCAAATATGCACGTTGTATATAGTGTCAATTACTAATTATTGGAAATTGGTTGGTTTGCTGTAACAAATATATTTGACGTCCACCCCCAGGTCATATCAACTGCAGAAAATGTTAATGAGGCAGTGAGAGAACTTCCAGATGCCAATTTGGTAATGTCCTACACTTAAACCACATGTTCTGAAAAGCTTTTGGGTGCACAATTATGAGAACGGATCTTGCTATCTGCAGAAACCAGAAGATTTATGGATTAACCATTCCAAGGTAGTTCATCCAAAACCTCATAGGAAGGACACCACCTCTTGGAGTGCTATCCAAAAGGTATTTATCCCTGTAAATAGAGTCATTTGATCTTATAATGGCAAAGTTATAAAGTTTTTATTTATTTATTTATTTATTTATTTTTTACTTCTTCAAAATAATTCAGCATTACAGTTAACAAATATAGGGCACAAACTAATGAATTGAGAAAGTAAAAAGTACCAAGTCACTGCTTCTCAAATTTTTTTTTCTTTTCCTTTTATTTTTATTTTTCACTTTATAGCACATGCCACAATTCATCTGGAATATATGTTCTCCCTTGTCTCCATAAATTACAAATTTAGAAGCTATACTTTAAATTTTCTACATTTTCTGTTTGATTCTGCATGCTATCATTTTTCTAGAAACGTTTGTAATTCATAGGTACATGCATGCATCACATTCAGCACATTTTACTTCACACGATCTGCACCCTGCAGTCAGTTGATTAACACGATAAGAATGTGCGATAATTTTTTCTGCATTCCTTGTTGTCTTAAGTATTTCAATTTCTGTTCATCTCTTTTCTTGAATATCGTGTATATTTTTTTATAGTTTGCTTACATAACCCTTATTTTGCAGATACTAGATAGTGGAGAGCAGATAGGATTGAAACATTTTCGGCCAATAAAACCCTTGGGATGTGGTGATACTGGGAGGTTTGATCCTCTTTTTCCAATCTCCCCCTTAGTTTTGCAGTAATAATAATCCTGGTATATATATAATATGAGTCATAGAATATTAATGCCTTGAGACTTATAATTAGTACGACTGTATACTGTTACAAGTTACAACAAGCCATAGAATAGTAAGATATATAAAAACCCCCATGAGACCACAATATTAACTTCTTGACTTATTTCTGATTCAGAATTGTTCTTTGGCTTAACCCGCACTTACTGTGCTATTAGAATGAGATCAAATCTTACTCTCACTTCAAGAGCACTGTCAGTAGTATCACCTCAACTGTTTCGACCACGAAACAACTACTGGCAATTTAGTGGATGTTCATAACTGGTGTTGCTATACGCTATAAGTTGGGAGTATAATTGGCTGGTTTCAATAACTAAATCTAAGTAGTTTGAGTTAATTATCTGCTACCTAAAGATATTAGGAGGATGAAATTTTTTCTAATTTTGCTGAAAATGTAAGCTGAACTCAAAATTGCTTGGTAATCTTGCTAAGAACTTCTTTAATGATATTTACTTGATTTTTGGTCTGTTGCTGACTTCCTTTCCCCTCTTTTTTTTAATCTTAACTCAAACTTCTATGGGTTGACAGTGTGCATTTGGTGGAATTGTGTGGAACTGGCTTGTATTTTGCCATGAAGGCAATGGATAAAGATGTTATGCTCAACCGAAACAAGGTATTAAAATTGATTAAATGCATATTTCTTTTTCTTTCTTGCTAGAAGTCTGGCATACTTGTCATCACTTCTGCCTGTGACTAAACATGCCCCACCAGATCCTGTTTTACATTATGTACTATTTTAGCTATGCGGTCTTCTCCTTTGACCCATTTTTCTTCTTACCAATTGATTGAATTAGACTTTGAATTTTCAGCTTAACACATGCACTACATTCTGTCATCCATTCTTTTATGATCCCATTGCATCTACATGTAATTACATAATTGAACTGGAAGATATTACCATATCATCAGGTCTTTTCTTTTACTTTTATAGCTTCAATTCAAAGGGACAGAGAATTTTACAACAAAAAATGAGTCAGCATTCTGATATCAATTTTTTCCCCTGTATTTCTCTAGATGCTGAGTAATTTTTTATTAGTAATTCATAGATCATTTAGTCGCAGCACTCTTCCTTATGTTTTTCATAACTCCCTTCCTTCATGTTTCGCAGGTGCATAGAGCTTGTGCAGAGAGAGAAATCCTGGACATGTTAGACCACCCTTTTCTTCCGGCACTGTATGCTTCATTTCAGGTTAGAAAGTCCTCTATGACTCTTAGTACTTTATGAGACTGTTTTAAATGGGGAAACAGTTATGAGCTGTAGGAGCTAAATTGATTATTTGGTTAACTTGATTCTAGTGCCAGCAATGGTATAAAAAGCTGAGATACTAACAAGTGTAATAGAAAATTAGTTCTATTGATGGCATTTACTTTGCAGACCAAAACACATGTTTGTCTGATAACTGATTACTACCCTGGTGGAGAACTCTTCATGCTTTTGGACAGACAACCCAAAAAGGCCTTGAAGGAAGATGCAGTGAGGTAAATTATTTGAAAGATAATTGCAAAACATTCCCTGCCAGATAAAACAAAGAGGAAAGGGCAGATCATAGTGCACAGATGTTTGAGAGCTTTCTATGAGAATATGACAATAGACTAAAATTATTGCTCTTCTAGTTGTGTAATCGGTTCTCTAAGCTTATTCCCTAGCTTATATGTCATATGGAAACTGCTTCAAGATCATATTTTCTTTCCGTATCTAAAAGTGATCCTGTTGTGATTTTGGGCTAGCAGAAGCAACCACATAAATAACAATATTTAATGTGGTTTGGCTAACTCCAAGCCTACATAAACAGGCAACACCAACCAACATCCACCATCAATTATTCTCAATCAAAAATCACAAAGTAAACTCACATACTTACATACTCACATAGAAAACACTCACAACATAAAAAAAAATCTCTCACAAACACAAACTAACTCACAAAAACACAATCCCAAAGCCCTAATACTCTCAATAACTCTCATGCAAAAAAAAAAAAAAAAAACACTCAAACTACTCTTTGAAGAAACCCACTCCTTGTTCTTCTAAAAGTTTTCTCCATTCCTATTGGAGGACTCTTGGGCAAAAGCCACGAAACGCTTTGCAAAAATGCTTATTTATAAGGTTCCAATTCTATTCATTGATGAACAATGAATACCAATTACTTTTTCAATAAGAAAATTTTCTTCTACACCAAGGAAACCCTTTTTGATCCCCATTCTATAGTCTTAGTGTCTTACCATTTGGATGCCCAGGTTTTATGAATGAGAGAGAAATTCTTATTCAGCAGTGACTGAGAATCATTTCTAATTATGATGAAAGAAGATGGTAACTTCATTTCAGTGTGTACACATTTTTGCTTCCTTCTTCTTCTTCTTCTTTTTTTTCTTTTTTTTAATTTTTTTGGTGGTGTGTGTGGCCACTCTGATTTGGCTAACTCAAGTGTTGGTTTTGTCACTTTTGTGTGTATGTGTATGAATTTTTTTCTCGTTAGGAGTTTTTGAAGTTAGAAACTGATAAGGGCCTTGCAGTATGAGTACTATAGTATAGATCATGTGCTTGCATAAAAACAATTTTTTTTTTGCATGTATTCACTCTTTCATGGGAAACTTCATGGTAATCTTGAAAGTAAAACTTACACACTAATGTTCTGAGCTTGATCATGATGTTCAAATTTGTAAATAATACCTAAAAACTATTCAAACAGATTTTGATTAGTACTGTTATAAGTAGCAACTAATTGTTCAGAGAAATGCCTTGTACTGAACACTTACGAATTGTTGTGTAAACATGAGAATGAAGAATTGTTTTTGTAAACAAATTCATTCTCATGGTAGTTCTTTCTCCGCATTATTTCCTATTAGTCAATCTATCAGGTTCATTATTCCCCTGACTTGTTGCTAAGTTTTATTCTAACTGACATGAAATCATTGATGATCGTAGATTTTATGCTGCAGAGGTAGTCATTGCATTGGAGTACCTTCATTGTCTGGGTAAGCTATTATTCATTTTGTATATCTTCTTTTTCAGTGTAAGTGATGATTTTCCGTAAGTGAAAATTGGAAAACATATTCTCAGTTAACGAGGGATTTGCTGAAGTAACTCTATCTGAGACAGTTGACTAAGATAATACTTCATCCAATAGTTTTCAAATCCCATAATCCAGAGTATTTTTCTTCTCTACATGAGACTGTCAACGTGAACCCACTGATCACTGTGTGAACTTTTCTGTGATGCCTCCTGAAGTTTTTGCTCGTTTGGTCATACCTGCACAATAATATTTCAGATACACAAATGATTCTAGTTACTACCATTTATGCTACTGAAAGCTTGCCAGCATATTTTATATGCAGTTTCTGGTCCAAGTTTTGATGCACGAGTATTTGTGATTTTAAAAAGTGCGAATAATGCATACTTGCATCTTCATACTTTTACTGAGTCTCTTTCTGATTTTCTTACAGGGATAATTTACAGGGATTTGAAGCCTGAAAATGTTTTACTCCAGAGCAATGGGCATGTGTCCTTGACAGATTTTGATTTGTCATGTTTGACATCTTGCAAACCACAGGTATTCTAGTTATCAAATCTTGTTTAGCAAAAATCTTCTCAGGAGAAGGGGAATAGAGATATTTAAAACAAAGGAAAATATTTGCATAGATCCAGTATATTTTGAGACACATTAGAATAAGTCTGATGGATTGGTTGTGTTTTTTGCAGCTTTTGATTCCAGCTATAGTTGAAAAGAAGAAGAAACGGAAAGGTCAACCAAATCCAATTTTTATGGCTGAACCTATGCGAGCATCAAATTCTTTTGTTGGCACTGAGGAGTACATAGCTCCGGTTTGTCAACTTTGAGCTTAAATGTTTCTAATATTATTATGGTTGCTGGGTTTCAAGATTTGCATGTTGCATATATTTATCTTGAAGTAATTGCACAAATTGTTGCAGACAAAAATGAATATGCATCTATTGTTGCATTTTGAATTATTTTAGAAGTTCAAGTATAGAAATTTTATGTTGGAAGAGATGTGAAATAACCCACCGGGAAAACTACACTGCTTTTTCTTTTTTCCTTCAACCATCCTCTGCCACATTGTGTTGTTTCTCCAACCTATTGAGACAGTTCTTTCTTGAGGATCATCATTTTCATTTTTTCCTCAACTTAGGTGCCAGGTTCATATTTTCGGTTATTGAATGACCATTACCTTTCACTTTCTGGCAGGAAATCATAACTGGGGCAGGCCATACTAGTGCAGTGGACTGGTGGGCTCTTGGTAATTTTGTTATTTTATAATGAAGTGAGGCAACATCATAAATGCATAATTTTGCTTCAAGAATAGGTTTTCCTACTTGATACACCAGCTTTTTCTTTTTAAAATAACTATGACTCGGGGGGAAAATATCAGAATACAAATGGAAGAAAAAAAAAATTCCAAATCTAACTGTAAAAGCTTAAAGTGAGAAACTAATGGCACTCTTCACAAATTTTTTACCAAGAAAAAGAATTTACATATGAGATATATTAATGGACTTTTTCTAATGACATCATTTTCTTAGGCATTCTTCTATACGAAATGTTCTACGCATACACACCATTTAGGGGAAGGACAAGGCAAAAGACATTTACAAATATTCTTCAAAAGGATCTTAAATTTCCAGGAAGAATACAGGTGAGATCTTGCTACTAAACTCTTTTCTCTCCTCACTAATGCTTAATATTATTGAACTGGCATATCATCTTTCTAAAACACCATCTTGAAATTATTCAAACATACAATTAAGGATATCATGTGCTTTTTCCTTGACTAAGAAAAGAAAGCAGTTTGCATTAAAGTCCCATGCTTAAGAGTGTCAGAGGGACAATGAAACCATGAGGACAAAGCATGAAGATCCTAAAGTTTCATTCTATGTGCTCTTGGAACGTGTATAGAAACCTAAACTAGCACAGTAAAAAACATGATTATCTGACTTTGAAGAATGCTCATATCTTCTATTAATTTTATGGATATTCAATTCTTGCCCTTTATGTGGGTTACTCTATTCCCCTATTCCTGTCATCATTTGGCTTTAGCGTGTGGATTATATTTATCCTTCAGGGTTTTAGCTTGTGATATAATTGTCAATTTGACTAGTTTATGACATACTTTGCATGATTGTGAAATTAATCTTTTGGGAAAGGATAAAGAAAAGGGGGTTTCAAGGAAAACAATTAATAAAAGAAATAAAAAGAAATACTTATATATGCTTCAGGGCATTTGGAGAAGTCTTCCTAAATCATTGAGAGCATTCGATTTAGAAGAAGCAGAGTTATGCAAAGAAACCAAAACATCACACTACATACATTTTACTTGATGTCTACTACAAAAATTTCTCTTTACCAAACTTCATTCCCAGCTATAGACATCGTGCATGAATGTGGAAACTAACATAAGGTGCATACAAATGCTATGGGTAGAAACCAAAATTTAAGGCTTGGTGTTGAGAGAAATTTGGTCTATTGCAGGTAAGTTTCCACGCAAAGGAGCTAATGTACCGATTGTTGAACAGAGATCCCAAAAACAGATTGGGTTCTCGGGAAGGGGCAGATGAAATTAAGCGTCACCCATTTTTCCGGGGTGTCAATTGGGCTCTAGTTCGCTGTACGGTAAGATCATAAACATTTAGAGGCATGAAGTATAACTGATGGTTAATGGATTCAGGAGATTTTAAACTATGTTGGATAGTGCTAGCTGTTCTCTAATTTCCATTTTTGTATTTTCTTTGATAGGATTTAATTACTAACATAGATATATATATTTCCAGAACCCTCCTGAACTTGATGCTCCACTCTTTGGAACAACTGAAGCTGAGAAGGAAGCCAAAATTGTGAATCCGGAATTAGAGGACCTTCAGACGAACGTTTTTTAATAGGTTTCCTCCGTGCTATTTCATAATAAATGTGTCTCCATTTTTCGTTGGTCTTATTAATTACAAGTTCTTTGTTATCTGCTTCAAGAATGGAAACACAAATAGAGGTTCTCAAGGGCTCCTTGTTCAATTGGGGTGGAGTTAGATTTTAATTAGCCAGTGTTTGGAAGCAGCTATTAGGAGGGAATTAAGGTTCAATTATATCCTATGTAATTAATGTGTAGTTTAATTAATCCCAGTTGGTTTGAACTAAAAAATTTTGTCTAAATTGAATTATTCAACCTCTCTATCTCTCTCTCTCCCATGCTTTCCCTTGCCAATATATATCCTTCATTGTATTTTGGTTTGTTCATCAATCATCGCGTCTCAATTTCTCTACCATGCAGAAATAAAAATGAGAACTTTCTTAACCTAAATACTTCTCCAAAAAATCATGGTTTCAAATACAGCATGTCATCCAAGAGAATCAATATATGTACATGGTTTGTTATGATTAATATAGGCCTATCCAAAACTGTGAAAACATTTTTCTTCAGGAAAAAAGATTCCTTGTCCATCCACATATGCCTGTAAACTCAATAATGCTGCAAAATATTATACGCACTTCAATGAAGTGTATTACTTCTGTCCTCAAAAGCCTCCTAGAAAATCATTGCAGTTTGTCTCTTGCAAATCTTCTCACATAGTCACATGATCTCTAATCCCCAGCACACAGTATAGCAGAACATCATTTAATGACTCTAGTACGTGGTTGTTGTACTTTGATTTCCTCTTCAAGTTTGTCGGCAGTTTGAATTCCCCACTAAATCATGCAATCCAAACTCTGCTTCACATGTCAATATCTTTGTAAATGCAGCATATGCCGTACCATCTCAGGCAATCTCACCTCATACTTCAGAGAGGGGAGAGGAGTCATGTGGGTTTAAATCTTCTTTTTCAGAGCCACGAGAGTTGACATTTGCATAACCCAACAATAGCACCCTACATTGGTTCTATGTGATCGCCCATATCATCTTGCAGTGTGTCATAATCATTGTGATATCAACTTGCACAAGTACTCTCTCAAGAAAATCACAAATTTTGCAATTATAGTTAGCGCGTTAGATCAAACATTTCCTCCCCGTTAGAAAATAGATACATCTCATGATTCAAATTAAAAATGTTATAAATCTAAAAGTGTAAAATTGTACATCACGTGACACGTCGCTTTTTCGCTTCTCTGATAATGAAGTTGCTGAATCCTGATTAGTGATTAGTGATTACAGTAGGCCAATCAAAAGTCTTAAGACAGCTGTGTAGGTCAAAGGTGGAGACCACTCGTACCAGTAAGATGCAACACATGATGGAGATTAGTATTATTGGCACAGCAGCTAGGACCAAGCCCTGTAAGCAGTGTCAACTCCACAAATGCACACAACTAATCCAACCTCATAATTAAAAGTTAGTTTGATACGTGTGTTTAAATAATAATTTTTAATTTTTTTAAAAATATATATAAATAAAAATATCTGTAATATTATTTAAAAATTAAAAATATGTATTTGATCTCATGTACTAAAAGAGGCCTATACCCCCTCCAAAAACTCCTTATAAAATTTGATACATCATCTAATTATATAAATAAAATATACAAAAATGGCCATCTAATAAGGGAAAATGTTGATACACATCACATCGCTTTTCAATTATCTGATGTTATACACATCTTTAAAAAAAAAAAAAAAATCGTGATTTAAAATCGTAATTCAAGACAGTTTCATTTTTTTTTGGGTAAATATAAAATTGAGTAAAATAGTTATACACGTAAAAAGCATCCAAAAACTGGTCTATCTTTGCAGTAGTTATGCACGTGGAGGAAATCATTCAGTCTCTCCCTCCCTCCATTTCTTTTTTCATAAACAACTGTGTTTTTAACCTTTTCCAGTCTCGGTAAATATAATAAAAATAAATTTTTCCATTTTTTTTTAATAAAACAAACACACTTCTGATAGATCCAAAAACCCAAGCACTTTCTTGGATTCCCCTTTCCCTCTCTCTCTCTCTCTCTCTCTCTCTCGTCTCTACTTACTTTCCCGGGAAAAAGAAAAAACAAAGAAATAACTTTTCTTGGATCTAAAATTTCATATTCTTTCTCCTCCATTGCCTCCCCACTTCAATTCTGAACAAAAAAAAAACTCTCACTTCTGCTCTCTCTTTCTGTTTGATTTCCGAGAAACTTTCATTTCATTCATTTTCCCTCTCTAACTTTCCCGAGAAAATTCCAATCTCTGGTGCTTCCCTCTCTCTCTCTCTCTCTCTCTCTCTCTAAAGATTGAATGGCGGCGGCGGCGGCGGAGAACGCATTGAAATCAAGAGAGGTATCGGCGATGATAAAGCAAGGCTTCATCTCAGACCACCATACGCTCTCGTTTTCACCTTCTAGACTACCACCTCCACCGCAAACCACAAATTCCTTTCCTAGGGTTTACTCTCCTTCCTCTTCTCCACCACCACCACCACCACAACCACAACCACAACCAACACCTCCGACTCCCTCTTACTCTCAATCTCAGTCTCAAACTCTCTACGAGATGATGTCGGAGGAGCAACACCGCGAATCAAAGCTCTCCGACGACAGACGCCTCAAGCTCCACCTCCGCGTTTCGAAAATCCTCGACGAAACGCAGACGAGGACGACGTCGTTCCGGGACCGAAACGGCGCGGACGGTTTGGGGTTCGGTTTCGGAATCGGAAGCGGCGGGGACGTGAAGGTGTCGGTGGTTGGGAGAGACGGGTTTCGAGTGACGATGGAAATGCACAAGAGCGTGTTGGAAGAGAAGAGCCGATTCTTCGACGAGAAAATAGGTGTGGCCCACTACGTCGAGATCAGCGACTGTGATGACGTGGAAGTCTACGTGGAAACCCTAGTCTTGATGTACTGTGATGACTTCAACTTGAAGAAGAGATTGATGGGTGAAGACGTGTCCAAGATTTTGGCTTTGCTCAAGGTAACCAATCGTACAAACATATTGTATTAACTAACTAACTGCAATTACCATTTTCATATTAATGCTAAAAACAAAAATAGTTTATAAATTGACGTGACAATTAATGTCGACTTCAATAAAATAAGAAATGATTGTTTGAAATTTTTTTTATGATCAGTGACCCACCAATCTGTTTTTGTTTTTGTAGAGTAAAACTACATATTTCATAATTGCTAAGTTGGCATGTTATTATGGATTCTAATGTGGTATGTTGTGAAATATGTTATAATCAATTGCTAAGGTGGTATGGTCCATGGTGTGATTGGTGTTAATAAAAGTGGTATAGTGAACCTATATGAAAGTGATGTAATTCTAATCACAATTTGTCATGTGTAATGTAAAAAAAAAAAATGGTAAAAGTTAATGGATGCCCTAAATGCATTAATTTAGGAAATATCTTTTCCCTTTTATGAGAAAAGAAAAAGATAACTGATTTTTTTAACAACATTTTATATTTTTCATAAAAATAATATCAAAATTTCTTAAAATTGCCCTTTAACAAATTCCTTAAAGACATCCATTAACTGGACAAAAAAAAAGTAAAAATTTTTGTGTACCTATCTTTTGTATGTGGTTTCTGAGTAAATTTCTGTAGGGATCTATGATTTTGGGGGTGCTACGTTTGTGGAGTACGGTACAACCCAGCGACATGAGCAATTTCTGAAAAATATGACATGAAATGGCTGGTATGACACTAATATGACGTCAGTATGACATAGGTATAGCACCCTAAATGAAGTGTTTGTGCTTCCTAGGTTGTACCAAGAGGAGGGAAGCACTTAGATTTGCCTAGAGACCTGTCTTATGAAGTGGAGGTTTTTGGTTTGTATGTAACTTAGCGTGTTTTGACTTGGCCAATACTTGAACATGTGCAATCCTTCCATCTCAAAGGTAGCAAATAATTACAGGGATAAATTCCTTGGATGGTTTGGTTTTACATATACCATGTAATTGTTAGGACCCAATACCTCATGGTAGGAATCTTGAGACACAAGGACCGTTAGACTAACCCCTTGTGGTTGTGAAATGCTGTCATATGAATTTAGAAGCTAGAGCATATTCTGTTTGTGGGAGGCAAGGTTGAGTCCACTACTTTCAGTTTAATGTGAATGATGATTTAGATATGGGTGGATTGGTTCTAATGCTTTGTTTTGTGTGCTGATATTGTTGTTGGAAATTGAAGAAAATGAGAGAGTGGAATTATATTTACATGTTTGTTTGTAGATGATTTCATTCTGTTTTTTAAAGGAATGGGGTCTAGCTTTGTTTAAGGGTTTGGCTTTAAGAAATGTTAAATCAGGACACTTCAAGCTATACGATCACTTCACCCCTTCCTCCCCCTCCCCTTTGTCTCTCTCAAAAGAAGAAAAGGGATATGAAAGGTTCTCATTTGGTACTGGACCAGAAAGGACGAATCTGTAACTTGGAATGTTGGATTTTACCTTTTATGGATCCATCAGGGACTAAAATCTTCATTAATATGAATTAGATTCATTTTAATGGCTTAGCATGTTGAGCCTTTTCTTGTTGCCAAACAAAGCTACATAGAAGATACAATTCAAAACTTAGATTACTTGTGATTTTCATTGATAATTTTGGAAAGGAGAAGAAGAATAATTTTGAAATGTGTGAACATCCTATAATCTTTATTTCTGTGTCTCAACAGTGACTAAAACAGTACTGTATATAAACTTCAAGCTTTATGTATTCTCTTTTTAGTAGCTATGAAGAGAGTAAGTACCGTCCATAAGATTTTAACTTTTTATTGATTCTCAGAAAAACAAGAAAGCAAGGCACTGACCTTTTTCCTTTTGCAAATTCAAACTGCTTATAACATGTTCATATCATCTGTATATGGGACTGTAAAATCTCTCTTTAGTTTTTTCCTCACTGAGTTTGTTGTAGTGAAATATTTGTAGGTATCTGCAGCTATCATGTTTGACGCTGGGATTATATCATGCTTAGAGTATTTGGAAGCCATACCATGGTCTGAGGATGAAGAGGAAAAAGTCATATCTCACCTCAATAAACTTGAGCTTAATGACTCTGTCACCGAAGTTTTGCTGAGAGTATCATCTGAACCTTCTACTTCTACAAGAGCTGATGACATCTTCTTGAGATTGCTGACTGGTGTTCTGCTAGCAAAAGATGATAAAGCTCGTCGAGAAATGAAATCTCTGATTTCTCGGTTGCTAAGAGAAGATGCAACCAGTGAGAGCAACAGGCTTGATATCTCAAAGGATGTCCTTTATCATCTTTGCCATAGATGTCTTAGTTCTCTTAGCCTATGCCTATCTGAAGCTACAGCTGTGGATGAGAATCGAGATCGAGGGGCTTTAATGGGTGAAATAGCTCGAGAGGCTGACAATATGCAATGGATCGTGGATATTCTAATTGATAAAAAAATGGGAGATGAATTTGTGAAACTATGGGCAGATCAGAAGGAGCTTGCAACTCTCCATTCAAAACTTCCCATCATGTACAGGCATGAAATCAGCAGAATCACTGCACAAATTTGTATTGCTATTGGGAGAGGTCATATCTTGGTGCCCAAAGATACCCGGTTTTCTTTACTGTCCACATGGCTGGAAGCTCTTTATGAAGACTTTGGATGGATGAGAAGGGCTTCTAGATCAGTTGATAAGAAACTGGTTGAAGATGGATTAAGCCAAACAATTCTTACGCTGCCATTGCCGCAGCAGCAGGCTATCTTGCTTACTTGGTTTGATCGATTTCTTAACAAAGGAGATGACTGCCCCAATATTCAGAGGGCATTTGAAGTTTGGTGGAGAAGAACCTTCATCAGACAATTTGCAGCTGAGCAGGATACTTCCCAGTTGCAAATTACTGTTTGTGATTATCCAAATTAAAAGGTTTGTTCACCGTGTCAAAAAAAAAAAAAAAAAAAAAAATCCCAGACCACGTGTACATAAGAAATGACAATTTTTTTGCTTGTCAGCCGAGTCTTTTTCTGCTTTAATCCATTTTGATTTCTGATTTTCTTTATAGAGAAAAAAGAATATCTGAAAGATGCAGTGTTATATAGAACAGTTTATGGTGAGAGCCCTGGAAACTAGTGAACATTGTATAATGATTAATGATGCAAATCAATGCCTTGAGGTTTTGTTTGAGCTCCATTATGGCTTTGCCGTGGTTGCACATATTAGAAAATAAAGGTTATCGTCCATAATCGTTGGATGATGATGTTGCTAGTTTTTTTATGCAGCAAGTACAAAGAAATATTAATATTAATTTAGTTTATTTAGTTTTACAATCATTTGTATTTTTGTTGGTTAATTATATTTTAGATATCGGTAGTTAATTACATTGGGAAAAATGCCCTCACACTCTCTAAACTTTTAGGTAGTGCCCATGGCATCTCTTGAATTTTTATTTTAGCCAATTTAATACCTGAACTTTACACATTAGCCAAATTGGTACTTCCATTAGTCGGCTGTTTGTTAAGCTTAAGTTTTACTCATGTGACATGTATGTGGAAAAAAAAAATTCCCAAAGCCAATTGAAAACGATACAGAGATGATTGAGAGGAGAGACAAACCTGGGATGAGTTTAGAGAAAGACCTAGGGGATTGAGGATCGGATTAGATGGCACTGTTCATGTTCTTGTTGGAACCAGAGTTCATGGTCCTGCAGTCGATCAAGTTGTTCATGGTCTCGCCGGCGACCAGAGCTGGAGTTATGGGTGTTCAATTTTATCTTTTTTGTGCAAGAGAGAGAAACAGTTTGATTTCTTGAATCTTGTGTCTTCGTGAGGAGGATGGAATGGGGATGAACACGGATTTTCAAAAGGTGTTTGATTTTAAAATGCAAGTGGTTGTGAATGGGAGCTTGAAGGAGGATCAGAGATACAGCGGAAGTTTAGGGAGAAAGGGTATGGGTTTGTGATACTGGAGATTGTGTTTTGGAACTCGAGTTGAGGATTGCTTTTTTTTGCTTGGATTTTGGCTGGGTTTGGATTGCGTTTTGCGTTTACGTTTCAGATTTTTTTTTTTTTTTTTTTTTTTTTTTCGAGCTTATTTCTGCTTTTAGAGACAAAGAGCACTGTTCATGAACAGTGCTTGCACTGTTCATCACTGTGCGCGCACTGTTCATGAACAGTGCTTTCACTGTGCGTGCACTGTTCATACACTGTGCGTGCACTGTTCATGACTATTTTATTTAAAAAATATTAAAAATGGGTCTCACAGTACTATTCACACATTTAAAAATTATTTTGCTACAATGTTTTCAGTTCAGTTCAGTTCAGTTCAGTAAAATAAGTTGTATCCAAACGGAATCTCCATGAGTTGAAAGAGCTGGCCAAACATCCATGCTAAGCTTCTGGGTGATCTAATCACATCCTTTCTTGGTATCCATGAAGATCAATTTTTCCAGATTAGGTCAATCATATATTGCTCTTTTGTCAAACATATAAACAACAGGTTTATCCTAGAATGAACCATAAAGAAATTAAATTTCTAACTTCATAAGTTTCAGGACATGCCAATACCAGCAATTTTGAAAAATGGAGCATTAAACATTAAAAAATTTAATTTAGCCTTGTATTGCTCAACGGAGGACAAAAATCAAGTTGCTCACTAATCTCTGATTAGATCAAGCCAATGAAAATTTGTGTTTTTATCATTGTTAATAATCAGCTTAAAATTAAAATTAGGATGCAGAAAATCCCTTTATCGTTGTTTGTGTAGAAATCAACCTATTTCTATCTCTTGCACAAAAGAGAGAAAACTGACTTTGGCTCCAGCCTTCTGACAACATCATGAATGGCGCGATAGGCAATTGAACCACGAACTCAATCTCCAGTGAGACTACCACCATCTATTCCGTTCTTCTCTCCTTGGCCTCTCTAAACTCAATCCAGTTTCTCTCTCCTCTCAATCGTTTGCAATTGGCGTGGAATTTTTTTGTCCACGTGCTTGTCAGGTGACTAGAATGTTAGCTTAAGAAACAACTGACTAACGGAAGTACCAATTTGGCTAATGTCTAAAGTTCGGGTATTAAATTGGTTAAAATAAAAGTTCAAGGATTGTCATGGTCACTACCTAAAAGTTCAGGAGGTGTGTGGGCATTTTTCTCAATTATATTTTATTAGTATTGTAATTTAATTTCTAGAGTCAAGTGTTTTTGTAATTTAATAATTGAGATTTTTCAAGTCATTTTGAACTAGGTCTGTTTAGTCAATTAGAATTAGGGTTTCCTATATAATCATAATATTGTATTCCTATCAAAACAGATTA
This sequence comes from Quercus glauca, assembly GCA_023736055.1. NCBI lineage: Eukaryota > Viridiplantae > Streptophyta > Magnoliopsida > Fagales > Fagaceae > Quercus > Quercus glauca. The sequence goes on from CM043315.1 coordinate 24,115,031, forward strand.
TTTTGATGGAATCAAAATTTCTCTTGAGATTCTCCTAATAAATTGGTACTAATTTCGCCCAAATTCTAATTATTGATTCGTAGAGATTCTCCTTTGCTTTGTGCTAACTCCAAACAAACCTAGGAATTGACTCTTAAGTTATCTTTTATTTTTTGTAGTTTATGTAATTTTTTAGACTTTAGAGATCCTTCTTTTTTTGTTGAAAAAATTAGGTTATTAATTGACATGGCATAAATTAAATTGATATGACACGATTTATTGCTCTAATATGCTCTACTAATATACTCCCAACAAAGCTGAACTTATCCAGGTGTGTTCCAAATATTGATGTAAATTGCCCACTGTGTAATTTTGAACCTAAATATTCTCTTCATTTGTTTAATCGTTGCCAAGTAGCTCAAATTTTGTGTTTTGGTTGTGGTTGGGTTCTAAGTATGTTGAACATTCCATTCTCTGACCCATACCAGTCTTCTACATAGGATAAAGGACCCTTAATATGATACCTGAAAGGCTGAGAGGTCCCCATAGTATCCAATTATCATGCTTCTCATGCCTTTAAATAGTCATTTACCACCTTGTGAGCGATTGCGACCTCGGTCTGCCAATTTTTTCTCAAATTGGGTCTAACCTACGCGAACGGGTGGGATCGTGGTGCTCAAAATGTTGAATTCACTGTAAAATATACTCCCTCCTAGATCGAGGATTTTACATAGAGTCGCCACTTATTTAATTTAAATGGAAAAATAAGAAAACATTTTCTATAAAAAATGCTTCTTTTGTATTATTATATATGACAATTGTTGAGGGTCATTTTCGTAAAGTCAGCCAGACCCAGTATAAGAGACAATAATAGCGGCAGGAACAGAATAAAAACTATTAGGCCCAAGTGGCAGGAATAGCAAAACACAGGCCCATAACACGAGCAAATGGGTCTTGAGGAAGCAAATGGGCTTAAAGGGCCCGGAAAGAGAGAAATGGCACCCATGGGCAACGTATGGTATGAAAAAGTGAGAATGGGCCGCGGCAGGCCCAAGGCTATGTAAAGAAAGTAGGGGTTAATGGCAATCCCATGAACCCCAAGGATGAGAATGAGGATATTGGGCCGAGGAAGCCCAATCAAGTTAGTAAATAAAAGCCCATGGGAATGCAAAGTCAGTAAATGGGCCGAGGAAGCCCAAGGGCCGCAGGCCCAAAGAGGAAAGAAAGGGACAATGGAGCCCATAAAGCAAGAACACCAGCAGACTTCCATAAGTCACTGGGGGAAGAAGTGAAACGGCAAGTCTGAAATGGGCTTAGCAGGAACATGTTGCTATGGCAGGAAAGACCAAGCAATGGAACAAGACATAAAATGTAAAACGAGAAATGGGCCGAGGGGGACGTACTAAGAAAAGCCCAAACCCAAAGGGAGATAGTGGCAGTACAAACAGTCCGCATAAAAATCAAGAAGAGCGGCAGACGAGTACGAACAAAGCATCATGAGCCGCAGGCCGGTTTCGCAACACACATGACAGGGAGCATGCGCAAAGCCCAGGTCCCACCAGCCTGTACCCAGCCAATATGGGTCGTGGTGGGGCCATGGGTCCGTGGTAAGAGGTAAAGGGGGGTGTGGTTTGGTGGTGGGGAGGGGGGAAAGGATTTATTTTGCGTTCCCTGTCCAAGCCCTTTTTGGAGGTACGTCCTGCTGGGATGACAGACCATCCAAAAGGGGTAAGATTGGAGAAGGAACGCTGAGTGCATGCCATAGGAAGAGAGAGAGAGCATTTAAGGCCACGGCAGAGCACTGCCACGGCGGACAGAAACAAAACGAACATGTCTTTGTCTGGCGAGGGCAAGCTATGCGCAGAGGGTGGTCGGCAAGCATGCCCAGACCAGACAAAGGCCGTTAGAGGGTAAAATGGTAAAAGAATGCTTGCGGCAGGCCCTATAAAAGGAGCCTCGCCGTGCCCTGTAGGAAGGACCGAAAAACAGAGGAAGAAAATACATAGAAAGAAAAACTAAAGGAAAAAAGAAAAGAAAGGAAAAAGTGGAGAAAATCACTTGTGAGGATAGTAGGCATGCACCAGTAGATCTTTTCTTTCCTCTCCCCCTCAAAATCACGCTCTCTAAGGGATAACAAGGCGGTGAAAAAAGATAACAATAATTTTCTTCATACCTCAACCATTTAGGTCCGATTCCCTCAAAGCTATCAATCCCCACGGCAGGATATTCACCTGGGAGGTTGATTTCATTGAGAGGAAGCGTTCTTCCTCTTTGGATGGTCACCATTACAGATTAGATTTTGGCACGTTTACCTTTGATTAAACCTTCATTGTTTAATCCATTGCTTTCTTCTCTTTTAAAAGCCATTGTTATTATTATCATTACTATTACTGTGACATTCGGCCATCATTACCGTTGAAGGATATAACATTCTGTTTGCTTACTTTGTTATCATTGTATCTGCCTGCTGTAATCTCGTTATAATAGCTCTGCTTGCCATAAAGGGTGTTCCTGGCAGACCAGGTTAAGTTTGTGCCAAGCCAGCCCAAAGTGAGTTGCAGTTGGGCTGGTCTCAACTTCCCTACTCAGAAACACATTAGGGCCCATTACTCGCAGAGGGCAGCCCAGCCCAAACAACAAAAAAGGCCCCTACATTAAATTGGCGACTTCACTGGGGAGTTGAGAAATAGACAGGGACAAGAGCCCACACAAACAAATGCCTCCAAAGTCCAGGACAACTTGAAACATGAGTGCTGTACCCTCACAAGCAGAGTCGAGGCCAACAACGCCTCACCAACCACCACCCAACCAGGCAGAAGGTGCCAACGGAACGGGGGCCGACTCCCAACCGCCGCCAAGAATGCCGACCGACAATGCCAATATTTTCATTGAGGTTTTGCAGTCATTGCAACACTCGCAGCAGCAAATGATGGAAGAAATCCGTCAGCTGAAGACTGACAAGACAAAAGAAAAAGGAAGTCAGCATGACCCAAGTCATGCGACGGATAAAGAAGAGACGCCGGCAGGAGGTGTCCCACACAATACAGATCACCGTTTCATCACAATGGCTGAGGTATCCGCCCTCCTGGAGCAGGAAAGGGCCAGGGCACCTAAGGAGAGGTTCTATGCACGAAGGCCTCCTTACCCACTGCGGGTACTCAGCAAACCATACCCTGATAGGTATGAACCAAAAGCTTTCGCACAGTACGATGGTAGAAGGGGAAGTGCTGTCGAACACGTGAGAAAATTCATCGACACACTTGGCCCTTACGCCGCAGACGAGGACTTATGTCTTCGAGAATTTTCTAAATCACTATGCGACCGGGCTTACACTTGGTACATTGGGTTAAAGCCAGGAACTATCCCAACATGGGATGATATGGTAGATGTATTCTGCACCAAGTACTTCCATGGAGAAGAAACGGTGACGCTTGCAACCCTGCAAGCAACCAAACAGAGGAGCGGTGAAGATTTGATGGAATATATCAAGAGATTCCGGGACATAGCACTTGACTGCTATGACCATTGCGAAGAAAGGACGTTGGTTGAGATGTGTATGACGAACATGATTAGGGAGTACAGAGCTGTACTCGAGAATTTGGAAATCTCCCAGTTCGCCCAGCTATTGCAGAAAGCAAGAAAGACGGCTCAGTCTGTAAAGCCAAGCTCAGATAAGAGAAACGCCCCGCAGGCGATGGCGGTGTCCACTGGAGAACGGAGAAGGAAGACTGAGGGGAGGGAATATGACACTCCCCCGCCAATACCATGCACCTCAAAAGAATTAGATGTACTGCTAGACAGATGGATAGCAGATGGAATTTTCAAACCTAACTAGGTTGCCAGGGAACCCTCGGAGGAAGAGAGGAGGGACCCACGTTTTTGTCGTTTACACAATTATGTCCAACATGCTACGGCAGAATGCTAGGCCCTCCGCAGACTTGTTCACCGCAGGATAAGGGAGGGGACTTTAGAATTGTCCCAGCAGGAAGTCCAAAGAAACCCACTCCTGAACCACAAAGGGAAGGGTGTAGCAGCGGTGGTAATTTGTGCTGACCCAGGGGAGGATGAAGAAGAAAACTTGGCTCTGCCTGCGGCGGCCATTACCACTCTACAGCAGAGTTCTAAGTTCAGAAATTTGTTTGACCAGCTGGGACTATCAGCAAGAGAGAGAAAGGTAGCCACCGAGGCCTTGGTGAGCATTGCCTCTGGTGCAGGAGTAGAGTGCCTATCGGCAGAAATATCAGATGAGAGGGCTCTCCTACAGGAGTCAACGGAAATCACTTTTAGTGAGGAAGATATGGAAGTGGGACAACCGGACCACAGGAGACCCTTGTACTTGGCGGCATCCATAAATCAAATCCCCATAAAGAGAGCTTTAGTAGACACAGGCGCTTCTGTGAACCTCATTCCATTGAGCACTCTGCAGGCAGCAGGGATTTCAGAAAGAAAGATTCAGGGATGCCCAATAGAAGTAACAAGGTTCGGCGGAAGAGGCGAGTACACGGCAGGCCACATACAGCTGTGGCTGAAGGTGGGCCCCATAGCCTCTTTAGCACGATTCCACGTGGTAAAGACTGAAGTATCCTACCACGTGCTTCTGGGGAGGCCATGGTTGCATAAACATCGGCTGGTCCCATCCACCTATCACCAATGTGTGAAAGGAAGACTAAACGGTAGGGTGGTACGCATAGCCGCGAATCCTTCACCGTTCGAACGAGCGGAAGCTCACCTGGTAGAGACTATGTTCTATGATCAATGGGCTCCCTCTGGGGAGAGTTCAGTGTCAAGACCGCTGGGTACTTTCGTGCCTAGATGGAAGGATGTCCTAGATGACCCAGAACCCGATTTGAGGGAATTATTGGCGAGAAAGAAACGAAGGAAAGAAGCACCCGCCGCAGGATTTGAAGACATGCCCCAATGTACAAGAATCCAAGGCGCTGACGGCAGAATCATTTACAAATTATGAAGGCACGTGGGGCCCACGGTTGAAACCCAGGCGGGCCCCACCCAGGAAGAACAGCACGAGGGCTTGATGTGCTGTAGAGTTCAAGAAAGCCCAGATGAGGAAAGTAACAAAGAGGAATACGAAAGAGTTATAGCCGAAAAGGAGGTGCAGGTCATGGCAGAAGAGGAAATGGAAGAAGTTGACTTGGGATCTGTTTCACAAGGGCCAAGACCCATCTCGATCAATGCAAGCCTGACAGAAAATGAGAAAAAGGAATTGGTACTGCTACTGAAAGAATTCAAAGACGTATTTGCATGGGACTACAGTGAAATGCCAGGGCTAGACCCTGGGTTAGTAGCACATACGTTAAATGTGGACCCGCAGGCCAGGCCAACAGTCCAGCCTGCCAGAGTATTTCACACAGAAATTGAAGGACAGATAGTCAAAGAGGTACAGAAACTGCTAGCCGCAGGATTTGTTAAGCCAATTCAGCATCCTCGCTGGTTATCCAACATAGTACCAGTAAAAAAGAAGAATGGCCAGATCAGGTGTTGCGTTGATTTCAGGGATCTCAACAAAGCATGCCCAAAAGATGAATTTCCATTACCCAATATGGACTTGTTGATAGATTCCGCGGCAGGAAGCGCCATGTTCTCATTCATGGACGGCTTCAGCGGGTACAACCAGATCAGAATGGCGCCAAAAGATGCAAAGAAAACAGCCTTTAGAACACCCATGGGAAATTTCCACTACACCGTAATGCCCTTCGGATTAAAAAATGCAGGCGCAACTTATCAACGGGCAATGACGGCTATATTTCATGACATGATGCATCAGGAGTTAGAAGACTATGTGGATGACATAGTTGTTAAGTCCAGGAAGAGGGAAGAACAGTTCCATGTGCTAAAAAAGGTGTTCGAAAGGTGCAGAGCATTTAAGTTGAGAATGAATCCCCTCAAATGTGCGTTTGGTGTATCCTCGGGGAAATTTTTGGGCTTCCTAGTACACAGCAGAGGGATAGATGTTGACCCAGCAAAGGCTACGGCCATTGCAACTATGAGACCCCCAACCACAGTAAAAGAACTAAAGAGTTTCTTGGGGAAAGTCTCGTACATCCGGAGATTCATCCCTGGGCTGGCATCGATCACCTCAGCCTTCACCAAATTACTGAGGAAAGGGCAAAATTTTGTGTGGGGAGAAGCGCAGCAGGCGGCCTTCAAGAGGCTGTAGCAGATCATGATGAACCTCCCTACCGTGCAGGCACCAATACACAAAAAGCCATTACTGCTTTATATGGCTACCAACTCGTATGCCATCGGTGCCTTAATTGCGCAAGAGGATGGAGGTGGCATCGAGCAACCTGTGTATTACATCAGCCGCGCCCTGAAAGACGCAGAAACTCGTTACCCAAGGGCAGAAAGAGCATGTTTGGCTATTGTTTATGCCTCACAGAGATTACGCCATTACTTCTTGGCATATGAAGTATGGCTGATGACTAAGTCCCACGCCATCAAAGTTTTATTACAGCAGCCAATCCTCTCCGGCAGGATATCACAGTGGCTGTTGCAACTGTCGCAGTATGATTTGAGAATGGGGGCGCCCAAAGCAGTAAAGAGCCAGGCTATAGCAGATTTGTTGGCACAGTTTCCAGGGGAGGAAGAATTCCCGCTGGATGACGAAGTTCCAGGGGAAGTAGCCATGGCAGAAGAACTCAGGGAACAGTGGGTAATGAAGTTCGACGGATCTTCTACCGCCCAGTCTGGAGGGGTTGGGGTGGTTTTGTATCACGAAGAAGATAAAGCAGTAGCGCTATCGTTCAAGCTGGAGTTCCCCTGTTCAAACAATACGGCGGAATATGAAGCTTATTTAACGGGGCTGGCCACAGCCCTTGAGATGGGAGTTAAGCATTTGAGAGTATTAGGTGACTCCAACCTAGTAGTCTGCCAGACTAAAGGGAGTTTCTCCCTGAAAGAACCCAATCTTGCCCCGTACAGAGCAATGGCGCAGAAAATGGAAGAAAAGTTCTTAACCTTCGAAATAGAACATACCCCGAGAAACGAGAATCGATTTGCCGATGCGTTGGCCGCACTGGGTTCGCAAGTGATGTTTGAAGGGAAAAGCACCAGAGTGGAGATTAGCAAGAGGGAAGAATCCATAATCGAAGTATTGAAAGAAAGATTTCAGGAGGAACACCGTGAAGGAGATTGGCGAATACCCATAAAGGAAGTTTTGATGGGTGGAGAAGAAACCATGGGACTAAAAGTACTCAAGGACTACGCCCTGATAAAAGGAGAATTATACCGCAGGATGCCAGGCGGAGTTTTGTCCAGATGTGTGGGGCAAAAGGAGGCCCAGAGAAAGTTGAGAGAAGTGCATGAAAAGACTTGCGGATCCTGCGGAGAGGTCAGCCTTTACCGCAGACTTCAAAGGGCGGGCTTTTATTGGCCAACCATGAGTAAAGACGCAGACCAAGTCCAAACCCAATGTGGAAGCTGCCAACTCACGGCAGACAGAGAAGAAAGTTACGCTGTGTTCATCGGCCAGGACTGGAGAGACCCGTTTATACAGTACCTGACCGAAGGCGTCCTGCCGCAGAAGCACAGCGAAAAATACAAGCTTAAGAGGTTAGCAACGCGCTATTTTTTGCACAACGAGATCCTTTTCAAGAAGGGGTATGAGGGAGACCCCTTGAGGTGTTTGGGCCCTGAGGAGGCAAAAGAAATGATAAAAGAAGTACACTCAGGGGAATGTGGGGAACATCAGGGAAAGAAGAGGCTTTACAGGTGCCTGCTGCAAATGGGCTATTACTGGCCTACCATGAAAAAGGACACGGCAGAATTTGTGAAAAGATGCCACAGTTGCCAAGTGCAAGCCAATTTGATTCACACTCATCCACAGAACTTGCATAGCATGGTCACACCATGGCCATTCCACACTTGGGGGCTTGACTTAGTTAGACCGGTGAATCCGCCGTCGCGAGGATACATATGGATACTAGTAGCTACAGAATACTTCACCAAGTGGGCAGAGGCAGTGCCACTTCGTAAGGCCACAGGAGGGGCAGTGGCAAACTTTATCAAAGAAAACATAATCATAAGGTTTGGAGTCCCCCACAGGATCATCAGTGACAACGGCACACCTTTTGTGAATAGCGAGGTGAGAAAAATGCTAGAGTTTTATCAAATCAAACATCACCGGTCATCACCGTATTACCCTCAAGGAAATGGGCAAGCGGAGGCAACCAACAAAACCCTCATAAGAATCATCAGTAAAATGAGCCAAGAATACACGGGAGGCTGGGCAACACATCTGCCAGACGCTCTTTGGGCCTACAGGAGTTCACCTAAGTCAGCCACGGGTTTTTCACCTTTTTCTTTGGTCTACGGAACTGAAGTGGTAAGCCCCGCAGAAAAGATAACCCCATCCCTGAGAGTCATGCAAATGCAGGAAAAGGAGAATGATAGAGAAGTCTTTACGGCAGAAAGATGCGAAGACTTGGAAGGACTTGATGAAAAGAGGGAAAAGGCTCAAGAACACAGCCGCAGATACAGGCAAAAGATGACTGAGGCTTACGGCAGGATGACTAAGGAAAGAGTATTTACGGAAGGACAACTGATCCTAAATGTGGCAGACTACGTTAGGAGAGGCCTGGCAGGACCATCAAAGTTCGCACCAAAGTGGGAAGGACCCTTTGTGATAAGAGAAGCACATCCAAGTGGGTACTACCGTTTGACTCAGATGGATGGAAAGGACTTAATGGATCCCATCAATGGGAAATGGTTGAAATACTATTACGCCTAAAGGGGAAAAGCAATGTGATTATCTCTTACCCTTTTGTTTTACCCAAACTTATCATGTTTTTCTTTTACTCTGTTTTTGTCTTTCAAGAAATGACTATGTCATAAATCGAAATCTGTAACTTACTTCCTTGCAATGAAAAGCACGAAGTATTTTGTTATCATATATCATAGCAAGAGTAGCAAAGCATAGCATCATAAGTATAGTATCATGAAGTTAGATTACAAAACCCAAACTGTGGCAAACAAGCCCAAATAGGTGCTATAGAAAAGCATAATGTACTAAACAGAGTAACAAGGCAAAAGAAAAACTACGAAAAACAGGAAACAACTGTATCATCAATAAAGTCCGGAGATAAGTGACTGATCCCCAAATCGACCAAGTCCTCCCACATCAGAAAGAAGACGCTCTCGGCGGCCCTCCAAGTCTGCCACTTCCTTCCTCAAGATCGCAAGGCGAGAATCAATGGCGTCAACGGTAGGCTGAACTCTCCTTATGAAAACTGCTCGAGCAATCTCTCGAAGGTGATCCAAGATGAACTCCACCGCAAAGCCAACACTGATGAGCTCTTGTACCGCGGCTCTCCACTGCAGAATCCTCTTTGTAGAGACAGTATCCACAAAGTTGTGCTCGATGTCGTTCAGCACGCTGCCTAACATCCTCAAGAAATGCTCTCTGATTGATCGGCCAAGTCTGAATCCCTGCATGAAGTCCCCATGACTATCATAGATCATCACCAAGTGAGGAGCGCAGTCCGCGGGGACTCTGAAGCCATGAAAATCTATGTAAGGGGGTCCGGAGCCCTAGAAAGAAGCAGGATCAAGGTCGTTGACTTCAGACTGATCAAAGCGCACGAAGAAGGCCGCAGCTTCGCTCGCAGGATCTGGAAGGGTGGCGGAGCTACTGCCTATCTCGAATTGAGGAAGCACTGAAGGAGGAAGGCCTGCCAGAAAATGCAAAGGTTGAAATAAAGAACCTTGGTAAGAATAAAAAGGAGAGAAGCCCGCGGAGAAGGAATGAAGGAATGAGAGGTGAAACTTACCAGAACTAACAGTAATGGGGGCTGAGGGGAAAGCAGAAGCAGGAACGGAAGGAACCGCGGAGACAGAAGCTGTAAATATGGCAGAAATAGGTGTTGTGAGCATAGCAGGAGAAGCTACCGCAGACACCCCCGCTGAAACGCCTAACTCCCCAAAGGTCTCTGCAAGCAGGAAAATAGACGTGCAAATGAAAAAGGAAATGAATGAAGCTTAACAAAAAGAAGAAAAAAAAAAAAAAAAAAGGGGCAAGAGGGAGAGTGCATACCCATTGCCTCGGGTGGAACAATATCCTCCTCCTCAGACTCAGAAATCCTCCTCCCCAAGCCAGGCTCATCCTCAGGATCCTCAAAGATCTCCTCAGACTCTTCTGAGGACAATTCAGCACGAGACCCATGTGTGGCAGAAGCAGGAATAGAAGAAGGAGTGACTACCAAAGAGGAAACACCCTGCACTGCCTGAGAAAGAGCGGCAAAGGGGTCACCAGTAGAGATGACGAGGGGAGTAGCAGGGGTGGCTTCAGTCTCGGTAACAGCAAGAGGGGTGGCTTCCTTCTCAGGAGATGTCATGGCAGGAGTGGGAATGGCCTCACTAATCTCCCCAGTATGAGTACCCTCATCCATGGGTACCGGTCCAGTAGGGGAGATAGTGGCCGTAGGAGGAGCAGGCGCAGCAGACTCGCCTCCATCAAAAGAGCCTGCCATAGGAGTGCCCATGGGGGCAGAAAGCTCCTCGGCCGTGGGGCGGTATATGGAAAGAGGCTCGGGCTCATCCTGGACGAGCAGAGAAAAGAAGTATGGGGGGCCAAGTTAATACTTCGAGCAAGTAAAGCAACCAGAAAACAAAATAGGGCAGACAAAGTACAGGAGTAAGAGGAAAAATACCTCTGATTCGGGCTCCTCAAGTATGATGGGATGGGTGGCTGACGTATCCTCCTTTTGCTTAGACTGCAAAAGCAAAAGGCATAAGAAAGTGAGTCAAAGAAAGAGACAGCCAAGGTTCAGGAGAAGTCAGAGGGAAAGAGAAAAGAAATGTATACGTATGTACATGTACTTAGGAGACAAAACAAGAAAAAGTCTTGGAAACTTACCCTTCGCTGAGCGGCAGACGCAGGATGGGGAGTTGTTTTCCTTTTGCTGCCTCGTGTCCTGCTGGCAGGAGTAGCACTTGCAAGAGGCTGAGGAGCGGCAGGCTTGGGCTTACTAGCAGACTTGGGCTTGGCAGGAGTTTTCTTGGCCGATGCAGGAATGTTCACCACTTTAGCCTTCTTCGCCCAACCTGGGGGGTAATCCCCTGCGTGCCAAAACCACCCTCTCTTCTCTTCATTCCACTCAAAGATGGCAGACCGATTCTGTTTCCTAGCATAAGCCAACACGGACTTAGAAGGAAGGAGCAACCGAGGGTTGGGAGAGATAACCATACCAAGCCCCTCAGGAGGCACAAGGGAGAAACCACGGCTGCCGGCTAACTCTGCACCAAACGAGTCCATGACAAGCTGCCAATAGACATGCATAGCAGAAGTGCAAAGGCCCTCCCTCGAAGAACCGGCAACTGTGATGGCGCTGAAACGTTCTCTGCAAAAGGCAAAGGCAGTGGACCGCAGGAAGGGTCTGGCTGAAGTAGGGGACTCCGCAAGGAAGGAGAGATCATCAGGAATATCTTGGTCCAAGCCAAACTGTCTCCTCACTCGGTTGGCAGGATAATGAACAAACCTCACACCCTCATCTGCCAAGTACGGCAGCCACCCAGGGTTGGTGGCAGCCAAATATGTGATGCCCACCTCATCAAAGCCAGCCAGTGGGGTGGTAGTACCAACGGTATCAATAAAGGAACCCATGACCGAATCCGCACAGGTGTAACCAGGGTGTAACTGTCTATAAGCTCTCCAAGAAAAACCAACATCTTCATCAAAAGACTCAACAATAGAACAATCTATGGGCTTCAAACCGGACCAACGAAAAGCCAAAGGAAAGTCATGCTCAAACCTGCCACAAAAATCAGTGATGGCCTGCGGACAAGAGTGATACTTCTCCTTGGCAAATCTAACGGGCCTACACTTCGCCAAATACTGAGCACAACGCTCAAACAACAGCTGCTGCAGGATAGTGCTATGTACAGAAGAGGCGACTATGTGACAAGAACCAGCTTGACTCTCGTCGCTCCGCAGGATATCCAGTTGCACATATAAATGCCCTAAGAACAAGGGGGCTAGCGGCAGACTCACCCCAGCAGATATCTTGATAGCCAAATGAAAATATAGAGGCTTTATGGCATAATGCGGAGGGGACCCGAAAACAAACTTGCAAAGCCAAAAGGCAATAAAAGCAGCACGGCGAGCAACAGCAGAAAACTTAGAGGAAGAACTAACCCAAAAAGACAGCTTGGCGTTTCCGGTCATCCTCTTCTTCAACTCCGCCTCAATATCTTCCTCTTCGGGGGAAAGCTCAATAGTGGCAGGATCAGCGTCCCCAAGAATAGGCAAAAGAAGCTGGTTAGCCACATCCTCAAGGGTAACCGTAAGTTCGCCGCAGGAGAAGAAGAATGTGTGAGTAGTGGAGCACCATCGACGAACTAAATGGCGAAGGTTGTAGAGGTCTCTAAAGTTGGAAAGGCTTCGAGAAAGGACGACGGCCTTCAGAACACCGGCCCTCTGAAGCAAACCCATAAAATGGGTATCGGACAACTCACTATCAACCCATTCTTTCCAACCCAAGGCAGTGCCGGACCCAAACTCGAAGTGAATGGGTACGGGAAGGGCGATACCTTGGCGAATGATCAAGTCGGAGATGGAGGAAGACACCGGAGCCCAAGAAACTTTAGGCTTTCGCCGGCAAAGAGCAAGCCACACACGGTTCACCGGCGGCGGCACATACTCTCCAGGAGCCTTAGGGAAGTGAGGGCTAAGGTTGTACCAAGGATCGATCAATGGGGCGCACTCACTGTCTGGGTCGCGCCGTGCTTCCTCCTCCTCGGAATGGTCCGAATCGGAGCGCGCCTCTTCCTCTTCCACTTCGTGTTCTACCGGAGGATCTACGGCAACACTCTTCCCTTTACGGCGAGAAGAAGCCGGAGTTTTCACTGGTGCCATAGCGTGAGAATTTGAACGGAGCAAGAAAGGGATGGGTGTTCGAGAGAGAGCAAATGGTGAGGAAGGAAAGAAGTTTTGAAATAAGAAGAGTCTGTGTCTGCGTTGGGAAGGGATTCTTCTCTTAAATACCTAGGTAATTAAGGCCGGCGTGAAGGGAGGCGACTGGTCAGCCATTTGAAAAAGAGGATGGAATTAATGAGGCGGCAGTTATGTCTTAAAGCAACTACCGTTTTGGGAAATCCGAAGAGTCATCACTGTTCACGGCAAGAGAAAAGAAGAAAAATACCTGTACGTGCAGGAAAGAGTTCGTGGTTTCAAAAAGCCCGCGAAGGAAAAGGAAAAGTAAAAAAGACAAAAAGGTCCATTGTTCACATATGAACCGCAAGGACGCTCCATATGTTCAGGGGGCTAAATGTTGAGGGTCATTTTCGTAAAGTCAGCCAGACCCAGTATAAGAGACAATAATAGCGGCAGGAACAGAATAAAAACTATTAGGCCCAAGTGGCAGGAATAGCAAAACACAGGCCCATAACACGAGCAAATGGGTCTTGAGGAAGCAAATGGGCTTAAAGGGCCCGGAAAGAGAGAAATGGCACCCATGGGCAACGTATGGTATGAAAAAGTGAGAATGGGCCGCGGCAGGCCCAAGGCTATGTAAAGAAAGTAGGGGTTAATGGCAATCCCATGAACCCCAAGGATGAGAATGAGGATATTGGGCCGAGGAAGCCCAATCAAGTTAGTAAATAAAAGCCCATGGGAATGCAAAGTCAGTAAATGGGCCGAGGAAGCCCAAGGGCCGCAGGCCCAAAGAGGAAAGAAAGGGACAATGGAGCCCATAAAGCAAGAACACCAGCAGACTTCCATAAGTCACTGGGGGAAGAAGTGAAACGGCAAGTCTGAAATGGGCTTAGCAGGAACATGTTGCTATGGCAGGAAAGACCAAGCAATGGAACAAGACATAAAATGTAAAACGAGAAATGGGCCGAGGGGGACGTACTAAGAAAAGCCCAAACCCAAAGGGAGATAGTGGCAGTACAAACAGTCCGCATAAAAATCAAGAAGAGCGGCAGACGAGTACGAACAAAGCATCATGAGCCGCAGGCCGGTTTCGCAACACACATGACAGGGAGCATGCGCAAAGCCCAGGTCCCACCAGCCTGTACCCAGCCAATATGGGTCGTGGTGGGGCCATGGGTCCGTGGTAAGAGGTAAAGGGGGGTGTGGTTTGGTGGTGGGGAGGGGGGAAAGGATTTATTTTGCGTTCCCTGTCCAAGCCCTTTTTGGAGGTACGTCCTGCTGGGATGACAGACCATCCAAAAGGGGTAAGATTGGAGAAGGAACACTGAGTGCATGCCATTTAAGGCCACGGCAGAGCACTGCCACGGCGGACAGAAACAAAACGAACATGTCTTTGTCTGGCGAGGGCAAGCTATGCGCAGAGGGTGGTCGGCAAGCATGCCTAGACCAGACAAAGGCCGTTAGAGGGTAAAATGGTAAAAGAATGCTTGCGGCAGGCCCTATAAAAGGAGCCTCGCCGTGCCCTGTAGGAAGGACCGAAAAACAGAGGAAGAAAATACATAGAAAGAAAAACTAAAGGAAAAAAGAAAAGAAAGGAAAAAGTGGAGAAAATCACTTGTGAGGATAGTAGGCATGCACCAGTAGATCTTTTCTTTCCTCTCCCCCTCAAAATCACGCTCTCTAAGGGATAACAAGGCGGTGAAAAAAGATAACAATAATTTTCTTCATACCTTAACCATTTAGGTCCGATTCCCTCAAAGCTATCAATCCCCACGGCAGGATATTCACCTGGGAGGTTGATTTCATTGAGAGGAAGCGTTCTTCCTTTTTGGATGGTCACCATTACAGATTAGATTTTGGCACGTTTACCTTTGATTAAACCTTCATTGTCTAATCCATTGCTTTCTTCTCTTTTAAAAGCCATTGTTATTATTATCATTACTATTACTGTGACATTCGACCATCATTACCGTTGAAGGATATAACATTCTGTTTGCTTACTTTGTTATCATTGTATCTGCCTGCTGTAATCTCGTTATAATAGCTCTGCTTGCCATAAAGGGTGTTCCTGGCAGACCAGGTTAAGTTTGTGCCAAGCCAGCCCAAAGTGAGTTGCAGTTGGGCTGGTCTCAACTTCCCTACTCAGAAACACATCAGGGCCCATTACTCGCAGAGGGCAGCCCAGCCCAAACAACAAAAAAGGCCCCTACAACAATTTATATCAATTTTGTAACAATAATTTACAATGCTTTTTTAGTCCTAGATACAATCTAAGAAAGTAAATTACATTACTTTATTTCTTAGTTACATTCTAAAAAATGTAAGATTGCATATACAAGAGCCTAGTCTAGAACCCTTGATCTTGGTTCGAATGCTAATTTACGAGATGGGAAGGGATTAAGCACCCATCTTGCCCGGTAAAACTGGTCTCCTAGGTTAAGGTGGCTAATATCATGTCATGTCAAACAAATACAAACAATATATCATATAAACATGTTAATTTGCATGAATTGTAAACAAATATGTGTTGGGGAATTTGACATAAAGAGAAACAAAAAGTGAAATTTGTTAGATAACAATTTAAATGTAAAGAAAGCATGAAAGTAATGGCATGTTCATCCATGAAATTAATGTAAACAAGAAATTCCTAGCCTAAACATGTTCATATAAGCATGTGAAGGAAAACAAAATCGTCATGTTATTTGTCACCAACATAATTGCAAAAGAAAATTTATTTTTAGACCTACCAATCATCCAAGCAATCATGAGAATAACAAAGACACCCAGACATGTTCATCCAAGCATTTAAGCGAAAACCATAATGTTAATTAAACTTGTTCGTCTAAGCATTCAAAAAAGAGAGAAATAACTACCTAGACATGTTCATCTAAGCATGTTTTGAAAAGCAAATAATAACTTAGAAGTGTTCATGCAAGCATGTGAAGGAAAACAGAGAATTTTCATGCTATTTGTCATCCACACAATTGTAAAGAGAAAAACAAAACATTTAAGCATATTTGATCATCCAAGCAATTATGAAAAAAAAAAGTAAAAAAAAATCCCTTAGACATGTTCATATAGAGAAAATCAAAATACTTAGACATGTTCGTTTAAGCATTTAAAAAAAGTAAAACAACTACTTAGACATGTTCATCTAAACATTCAAGAGAAAGTTGTGTATTAGCTTAGAAGTGTTCATCTAAGCATTCAAGAGAAAGTTGTGTATTAGCCTAGAAGTGTTCATCTAAGCATGTAAAAGGAATATCAATGAGATATATAGGCATGTTCATCCAAGCATATCATGAAAGAAACAAATAATGACTTGGAAGCATTTATTCAAGCATGTGCAGAAATTTAAAGAACATAATTAACTACTTACCAGCATAGAGCATAAATTAAAGGGGGAAGTGATCACTTAAAGGGCTAGGGAGAAAGTAAAGAAGTACTAAACTACAACCAAAGTAAGAATAATGGTTGCACAACAACTTTTCTTTTTTGTTCTCATTAGCTCTCCAGAAGGAATAGGGTGCAGAAAATGGAAGAGGTCTTCTCTCTTCATAGAGGAATGGATGGCTTAGCTTTAAAGCTAAGTTATTAGCTTTCTTTTGAAGCTAAGGGAGGAGATAAACCTGTTAAAATAAGCTGTAATGGATTTGGTGTTGATTCCTATTTGAATTTTGAAAGGAAGTTGAAGGTGATGTTGAATTTGTGTTATCTTCTACACCTATTTCGTATTTTGGCTCTAACTTTCTACTAAAAAATTTCAATTGATTCAAGATTGGTGTTTTTTAAAAGGAAATTCAATTCTCTACAACTTTTCTAGAAATAAAGAAAACCAAATTTCAATGTTTTCCATGCCAAAAATGCGATTCAAGTTGCTACTAAAAATAGTAATGTTTTTTTTTTTTAGCATTTTTCTGTTTTTTTTTTTTTAAATTTTTCATGGATCATATCTTTTTCTCTCTCCAATTTTTTTTTTTTTTTTTTTTAAAGCAGATAAGATGCCATAAAAGAAGACATTTTTTTTTTAATTTCTTAAAAAAAATGAAGTAAAATGAAATCCAATAAAAAAATCACACTTAATTAATTTTAAATTAATTCTTGTAAGAACCAATCAAAATTAAGTGTTTAAAATAGGATGTGATCGGGCCCATCGTGTAGGTGAGCCATGATCATTGAAAATTGTTTGTATGATAACTTTTGATTAGATGGCCTGATCAAAACCCATGACATACCATTATGATCGTTAGAACATCAAGATTTGTTTTATATCACAAATCTGAAGATCTACATGCTGGTTAAATGCAAGTTGTAAAATGGGGTGTCTACACACCTATCTGAAAAGCTTTTCGAATATGAGATGAATTTCTAGAGGAGTGGGTATCCATTTGGGTATTATTAGGAAAGTACTTGGTGTTGATGATCATTTTGGGAATCCAAATAGAAAAAAAAAGCCCAACAATACGAGCAGAAAAGAGTTGGTAGATAAAAATAAATAAAAAAAAAAACCATTAAGCTCAAGCGGTAGGAATAATGGATCACAGGTCTATGAAATAAACAAATAGGCCTTGAGGAAGCAAACGAGCTTAAAGGAGCCCAGAAAGAGGGAAGTAGCAAACTCATGGGCAGTATATGATGTAGAAAAGTGAGAATGGGCCATAGTAGGGCCGAAGTAATGCAAATAAAGAAAGTAAGGAGTTGATGGCAAGCCCATGAGCCCCAAGGATGAGGATAAGGTAATTGGGTTGGGGAAGCCTAATAAAGTTAGTAAAAACTCATGAGAATACAGAGTTAGGAAAAAGGGTCAAGGAAGCCTAAGGAAAGTAAATGGGCCAAGGATGCCCAAGAGAAAACAAATGGGACACAGGAGCCTGTAAGTAATGTAATAAAAAATCAATGGCCATACTGAGCCACTGGGGGAAGAATAAACAGCAGGCTTAAAGGGGCCCAGCAGGATTGGATCAAATAAACGTTGCAGCAAGAATGACAAAGTGATATGGCAAGAAATGATAGCAGTCAAGGAGTAGGCTGAAATAAGGCAAGGCCCAACATCAAATAAAGCCTAACCCCTAAGGGGAGCGGGAACTCAGAAAACAACTCACATAAGAAGTCAAGGACGGACGACAGACTGTGCAGGCAAGTCTCCAAACCATGGTGAACGCATGTGCAACAGGTAGATTTTGGACATACGTGGAAGGAAAGCACGCGCGAGACCCGGATATCACCAGTCTGTACCCAGTCAATACGGGACACGGTAAGGTCATGGGTCAAAGATAAGAGGGCATGATCTGGCGGTGGGGAGATGGAAAAACTTATTCTGAGGTTCCTATTCAGGCTCTTTTGGGAGGAATGTCCTGCTGGAGTAACATATCACCCAAAAGAAGTAAGGATGAGTTGGAATCAATAGGTGTATGCTTGGTGAGTAGAAAGAGAAAGAGCACCCACACAGTAGTAGGTAAGGGTGCTACAACAGACAAACAAATAAAACAATCTTCTTTGTCTGGTGATGGGTAGTGGCATAGCCAACGGACTAGTAGTGGTCGGCAAGTACACCTAGACCAGATAAAGGTGGTTAAGGGCTAAAATAGTAAAACTCGATCATGGCAGACACTATAAAAAGGGGCCCTAGCTGTGCACACGGGACACAATCACAATAACAGGAACCTTTAAGGAAAACTTGGAAATAGAAAACAAGTATTGAGGAAAAAAAGGAAAAAGAAAGATAAGAGGAAAATTTTAAAAAGGAAGAAAAGAAAAACAGAGAGTTAGATCGGCAGGCATGCACCAATAGGTTGGTTCCCTCTCTCCCTCTCAAAGTCCTGCCCTCTGCCAAAAGCAAAAGGGGTTCTTTTGGGCAACAACCATTCAAGTTCATTCCCTCAAAGTGATTAATTTCCACGGCAGGATTTTCCCGAGAAATTATTCGCGTTGAGAAGAAATGTTCTTCTCTCTTTGGTCTTGGTTTTATGGATTAGATTAATCTGATTTCTTTATTTTGATTAACCCGTGTACTACCCACTTATTCCCCTTACTTTTCTTTACAAAAGTGATTGTTATTATTGTGATTATCTTTCCTAATTAGGGATTATTTAGTCACTTTGATTAAGAAGCCGAAGTACTTTCTTTTGTTATTATTATTATTATGTCTGCTTGCCGCAACTCATCTAAAGTAGCTTTGCTTGCTGAAAGCATGCTCTTGGCAAACGAGGCATAGTTTGCGCACAAGTCGGACCAAATTGAGTTGCAATTGGACCGGTCTCAACTCCCTTACTCAGAATATTTGGGCCCAGTACCGTAGGGGGCAGCCCAGCCCAATATCACAAAAAGGCCCATCACACTTGGCTTTAAGGAGTTTGGCTCATAGAGAGTCTGGATTTGTCCATAAATGCCAAGCTTTTCATAAGTAGAGCTAGGTTCCTATGTCTAGTGGTAACAATACCAAGACCTCCACCCTCTTTGGGTTTTGTGATCACTAGCTAGGAGAGTTATGATGACAAGTGCGATGATGAGTAGAGCCTCCCCACAAAAAACCACTATTTAATATATCTATCTTTTTACAAGTTTTTCCAGGAAGTAAAGTAGTTCAAATGGAATTAATAGGAATCGTATTTGCTGTGGATTTAATCATCATAGCTCTCCTAGCTATAGATAAGTACCTTGTTTGCCATCCTTCAATCTTTTTTTCTAATTTTATTAATAATAAATTGGTACAAACTTGCTTATCTTCTTGATGTAAAAATGGGGATACCTCATGTTCCTATTTGGTTTATGGTGGATACACTTAAAATACCAGATATATGATCTTTTTCTTGGTGTTTAAGATTAGATGAAAAGAATATTTTGGATTTAGGTGTGCTAATCAATTGGCCAAAACAACTACAAAATTTATCTAGATTATCTTTGAGAATTGAGATGAGGACAACAAAAATGAGTTGCTTTAGGGCACCTCCCTCAAATATCAAAAAGCGGCAAATGCTTTCTCATAAATCCTTGATCTCATTCTCATTAGTTATTAATTATTAGTGTTTAATTCTTTTTGGTTTTTAATGCTGAAATGGTGGAAATGCTAAACGACATAAAGAAGAGAGAGAGGCATGGTGTAAACTCAGGTAATTGGGTTGGAAGATTGTAGAGAAACTTCAAAGGGAGGTGCCACTTTGCAAAAGCTTAAAGTCTAACACGACTCTCGTTTATTAAATAGTTATTTTTGCACACATGTCTTTCGTTTATTAGATTTTAATACGGATGACATGGTATAATTTAATATAAAATACTTTTTCCCAGTTAATAGATGTTCTTGGGCATTTATTAATTGACAATTTTAAAAGAGTTTTTATATCACTTTTATGAAAAGTATAAAAAGTCGACAAAAAAAAAAAAAATTACTTTTTTAATTTCTCACAAAAACAATTTAACAAACTTTACCAAGCCGGACCCTTACGACATTTGTTAACTTTTAACAAGTTGTTGGTTTCATTAGCTCGAGACATGAATTAATAAAATAAAAAACTAGTTACCTAATTTCAATATTAATCAGTTATTCTATAATTACAATTTTTGTTGCAACTTATTTGAATTAATCGATTATTACTCTTTTTTTTCACAATTTTTTTAAAGTATAAATAATACTCTTTTATTTTTTTGGTAAACACTAATTATCTTTTTAATTTTAATGGTAAAATACTATTTTGGTCCCTAACTTTACCAAAAGTTTGTTTTTATCCTTAAACTTTAAGAAGTTTATTTTTCGTCTTTAAACTATTAAAAAATTTATATTTTATCCCTAAACTATTGAAAATGTTTTATTTATATTTTTAAACTTTACTAAAAATTTATTTTTTATCTCTAAATTATTGAAAAAGTTCTTTTTTATCCTTATTTTTGTCTTTACACTATTCAAAAAGCTTTTTATAAAGTTTAGAAATAAAAATAAATTTTTTTTTTTAAAATTTAGAGATAAAAAATAAACTTTTAATAAAATTTAGGGCCAAAATAGTATTTTACAGATTTCGGCCAATTTTTTCAAGAAAGTTACGAATGCTAAAGTACAGGAAGCTGACATGGCTAACCAACCCAGAAAACCTCCCCCAAATATCAAAAAAAAAAAAAAAACGGCGGAAGCTTTTCTCATAAATCCTGAAACCCTAGCAATCTCTGCCTTTCTTTTCACAGAGACTCAGACCCTGGAGAACCAAAACCTAAACCCATGGCCTCAACAACAATGAAGACGGTCTCAGGGAGGGTCCTCTCGTCGAAGCCAATCTCTCTCAAGAAGGCGACTACTACACTCTCCACCTTCGTCGCCTCCGAGAACGGCGCGTCGCCGGTCATCTCCGCCTACCTCCGACGCGCCTTGTCTGCGTTCAAGGAGTTGAGACAGCACGAGAAGGAGCTAAGAGCTCCGGGCTCCAATCGGACGAGCGATTGGTCCAAATCGGAGTTCCTCAGCGAGGGTGATACCGTCGGAGTTAACTCGTCACGGATTCAGAGTATCGAGGTGAGTCAAGCTCCGAGTCACAAACCCAAAAAACGACTCCGTCCGGAGTGTACTGATAGTTTTGGCGAGAACCTGACCCCTGCGGATAACGGAGGTGTGGAGAGTAAGCTGAAAGTCGAGGCCGGAGAGAATTCGGGTCGGGCCGCCGAGTCGGGTCACGGAGACCAGGAAACTAGCTTGGAAATAGAGAGTGATAGAAAAAAACACAAAAAGAAGAAGAAGAAGAAGGAGAAGAAGGCGAAGGATGAGGATGAAAATATCGAAAATGTTCGAAGTGGTGGGGATAGAATGGTAATTGAGGAAGAGCCAGAGAGTTATAAAAAGAATAAGAAAAAGAAGAAGAAGAAGAAAAATGATGGTGGTGATTATGAGAACAATGGGATTGAAGCTGAGGAGGAGAATAATATTGGAATTGAAGAAGTAAAAAAAGAGGAGAGCAAGAAGAGGAAGAGTGTCGAGGAGGTTGAAGTTGAAGTGGATGGCAAGAAGAAGAAGAAGAGGAGGAAAACTGGTTGAGTTGAGCTAATTTTGACTTAATTAGGTGTTTTAGCAATCAATTTTGATTGGTGTTGTATTTGGAAACCCGTGGAGATTTCGTTACGAAGCAATTCATAGGCTCGATCGATTCTTAAGGGTAAAAATTTATTTTAGTATCGGATCATGTTTTTGATGTAACGTTTGAGAGTATATTTTTCTTGGTAGCTTTTGATTGAAATGAAATATTTTTGATGGTCAATGTTATATTTCTTCTGTTTTTTTAGTGTATTGAATAGCACAATAACAGTGTTATGACTGATGAATTGAGCATGTGAATGTTAATGTTTGCATGGTGAAATACAAAGCCACCTTTACTACATACTCTGTAGAGGAAGTTGTTCTTCACTTGAGCTATAAGTTCTATTTAATGCTTACATTATGTGCCATGTTGTACACGTTATTGTTTAGGCGTTTTGGAGACTTTGTTTTGCCATTATATGCTGATGGAAGTTCTAACTGCATCTAGTTGCTCGGTTATCTTTTTAATACTACAAAAAATGGATATTGTCAGTTTAGGTAATGTTGTCATTGAGATGTTTTAGTTTTAATGGTTTCTGATTTATAGCAAAGAAGTTTATCAAAGTTCTGGAATTATGGGAACTTGTTTCATAGCTTCATCTTCAAATTATCGTATGATGCCTTGGGCTTTGTTATCTTATTAAGCTTCAACCTTTATCCGGTTTTTTTTTTTTTCTCACTTTTAATGCATATTCGTTTTGGATAATATTGGTCACAACATATCTGGTCAGTACATGAGATTTTGCAAAACTGTAATGCTACTACATATGTAGAAGCAGTGATCTCCAAGATATTATGAAAAGAAAAATGATTATGCAGTTTATGACATCATGAACATTCAAGCTTTTGTATATTTTCATTATTTCCAACAACCAAATTGTAGGTATAATTCACATTGCAGAGAATCCTCAAATCCCCAGTAAATAAAGAAACTTTATTCAAAAATACCAATGGAGATATTTAACCACTGTTTGTCTGTCTAGAAGCAAACTCACAATATTGTGCTCTAATCTATATAGTTTTGCTCTAAAGCAGTACAAATATCAGCAAAACAATCAGCTGGTTAACTTTAGTTGTACGTATTTACACTCAACTGTCAAAAAGTAGTGAAAATTTCGCAAATTTATGAGCCCAACTTCTTTATTTTCATGGTTGAATGGTGCTTCCACAAATTATTCTTTACATTTTCTGAATTTGTTGATATTTTCTTAGATTGTGCCATTGTACCTGTAGCCCAATTTCCCCAAAGCTTAAATGCGTGCATTATATGCCTAGTTAAAAGAAGAAAGAAAAAACAGCATACAATTTATCCAATAATGCAGTCTCTAATCTATAGTTGCAGAGTGAGCAAAGAAATATATTCCTTTTTGCTGCTTGTCCATCAATCCTTAAACCATCATTATTTATTTAGTAAATGCTATACAGGACTGAGAGGTCACCAGTGAAGATCTTTAATTTTCATTTGAAAATAAATTATATATCAATACCCAATTCACTGAAGGTTCATCTGTTTCTTTGCATCAACTCATGCGTTTCTCTTCTCTTTGAGTTTTATTCTCATATCAACCTCTTCTTCCTCCCATGTTGGGAGATGGTGGGTGGGGGCTCTCTAATTGAATCAGGTTCTTGATGTCATAACTTGATTGGTGGAAGGCACATGCATTTCTCTTCTCTTTGAATTTTATCCTCATATCAACCTCTTCTTCCCCCCATGTTGGGAGATGGTGGGTGGGGGGCTCTCTGGATTGAAAATTCAATTGAGTTAGGTTCTTGGTGTCATAACTTGATTGGTGGAAGGAACATGCATTTCTCTTGTCTTTGAATTCTGTCCTTGTATCAACCTCTTCTTCCCCCATGTTGGGAGATGGTGGGTGGGGGCTAGCTGGATTGAAAATTCAGTTGGATTAGGTTCTTGATGTCATAACTTGATTGGTGGAAGGAACATGCATGGAGTGGTAGCACTTGTACATGCAGATGCTGCTATATTATTTATATTCTTTGGATAATCTTTATGGTAAGAATTGCTTACTTAATGATTTGCTGACTCTTGAAATAATCTATGTAATTGGAAATGTGATAATTTGCAACTCCAGAGTGATTGGATGATTGATTTTTAGTTCAATTATTGGGAAATCTTGAGAGCCTAAATTAGGAGTCTATGGGTAGGTTTTTGGTCCTCCAATTGTGTGTTGTGACTTGTGATACCATGGGCATTCAACAGTTTTGGAAAAACAAGTACCAGGGCATTAGGTTTTTGCTATTGTTATTGCCTGATTCAGTAAGCATTGTAATAACATGAGATTCTGGAGATGCTTTCAATTGAGTAACTGTCACCACTTGATTATCTACATGCTTAAGTACTTTTGAACAGATCAACTGTTTGGCCTAGCATAGTAAAGATTGCCTAGATTTATATTTGTGAGGGCTACTTGGTATACTAATATATTGTCTTAGACTTTTCCCTGTTTATTTATTCATCACAATTAATAAATGTCAAAACTGATCATCCAGTGTTTTGTTTTCATTAATTTTTGTTATTTCCAATCTAAATCTATTTTACATTTTTACTGGTGTATGCCTCTCCAAAAATTTCATGCTCAAAAGTGCTTCCTTTCTTGTTCATACTTTATTTTATTTTTTTTGATAGGTAATTTCTTGTTCATACTTTATGCTACATCTTAAAACCTTTAATATTGCTTTGCTGGGTATACTTAGCGGTTGATAGCAATAAAAGATATCAAACTCAATGTTGTTTCGTTGTATGCTTTACCCTCTCTGTAGGGCACAGATTATTTTATTCCACACTGTTGAGATTTCCTCAAAGCTTCAAAAGATTATATACAGTGTAATTGATTAACTGAGTGAAACTTTTGCACTAATGACATTGGACGATCAAGGACTTGTTTAAATTTTGGACTTGGAGGAAGAGGCGTTTGCTTGGGCTCAGAAGCCAGGAGGCATTCTTTCAAAGATTTTGGATTGAAGTAATATGAACAGATTAATAAGTAAGCAGTCCACTCTACCTTAGAAATTAACTGATAGAGGTACTCCTTTCTTATAATCATTAATCTTATTTTGTGCTTTTCCTGCTTTGCTTTATCTTGGGATTTGGCTAGCAGTTGGCCTGAGTCCCAGTGTTTCTTTCTAATTGAGTAATCCATTATAAGACAAGCTATAGTTGATGGCGCAGCTTGATTGGTTTTCTTGGGCATTTCCATCGAGTCCAGGTCCAGGCCTGATGGATTATTCAGGGCCCTTTTTGCATGTTGCTGCTTCCAATTGTAAAACTGAATAGTGTGTATGAAATCTCAGAAGTTTGGGATTTGGATCCGAACCATTATTCAATTATGTAGTCTCAAAAGTCTCTTATTTTTCCACTGGACTGGCTAGTTGAACTGTAAATGCCGGGACCTGACCATTGATTCTGCTGGTTTGGGGACAATGCTGGCCTGCATCTATGCTTCGGAATTATCAAATGTTATATGCTAGCAGGCAGTTGCTTTTGTAAATGATTCCAGGCTATAACTTTTGTATTTACTGTGTTGCGTTAGTGATAAATTGACTCTCTAGTGTCACTAGTTCGCCCAAAAACCATAATCTCTGACAAATTGAATGTTTCATGGCCAACCAGGCTGAGCCTATGGATGTTTATCCTTTTATTTCTATAGAAACCTGCCCTTCAAAACTTGGGTGGTTCTTGGCCAAACAATGCAGTACCCATGAATTAAAAAAAAAAAAAGATTGAAACCTAAAATAAACTAGGCTGCTATTATTTAGCATGTGATTGGTGAGACTTGACCCTTTTTTAATTTTGATAGCTTCGTCCGAAAAGAGGAGGCAAGTACTGCCAGGAAAGGTAGTTTCCAATAGTCAGAATGTTTTTTTATGGGAGCCAGATACTGGATTCATTTCTTGTAGTAAATGAATGCTTGGACAGCCAACAGAAACTTGGGAACTTGGGGGTAAGGTTCAAATTAATTTGGAAAAAGCCTCAATTGGGCTGTTTTATTGTACATTATGTAGAGGTGTGGGTTTGGAGAAAATGGAGGGGATGGATGGAATATTCTATTTCCATAGTTTGTTTCCAGTTTTGGAGTACATAACTCCTATTGGTATTTTTAATAGTAATAGAGGCCTACGTCATGGAGATTCTGTCTCACCACTGCCTTTTATTTCTCAAGACCTTATGCAAATGGGCATTGATTACGATGCCATTCTCTTCATTTTGCGAATTGGATTTTCTAAATGATATGATTTCTAGATTTGTTCATTTATTATTTTATTTCTCTTTTAGCACTTCTTTTGTTTAATTTTAATGTACTAGGATGGTGTCCCTTTTAGTGCTTTTTTAATGAATTATATATACTTAATATATAAATAATTTTTCTGTCCGGCGTCAGTTCTCCTTGGGCTGGATAGAACTCATTCTCAAGCTTGGATTAGATTTTCCTCGATCCACTGGTTGTCAAAGCAATGCTTTTCAACTCTCTCTTTTTTGTTTGCCACTGAGTTTTAGCTCAAATAATATTTTCTCCAACAGTAATGGTTGTCAACTTCTGATCCCTCAACTTGGGCTCTTGTATGATCTCTAACAGGTCTTGCATCTTCTGCATAAGTTGTTTCATCTTCGTTTACATTTATAAAATCCCTTATGCTTGATTAAGTCTAGGAGCTCTTGATTTTTGAGGCGCCTTTGACAAAAAAGATTGATTTCTGCTCTTATATCAATTGACGTAGTATGACTTACTCTAGCATCAATTGACATGGTTGGGAGTGCAATAAGACAAAAATTTACTTCAATTGTCCATTGAAACCTAACTTTCTTATAGGGAAAGAAAAGAAAAACCTCTTCTTGAGTATTTAATCAAGAAAATCATAGGTTCTTAATAGAACTTCCAAGCTAAATGCTAAATTTTTATCAATTATAAGAGATAAGCTATTACAATAGCTGCATAATCTTCTATTTATTCAAAGATGAAGCCATGAAACCCTATTAATATTTAATCATGACCCTTGGTTTATACTAATACCAGCCATGATGCAATAACCTGAAATAAACTTGGTTGCAACAGTACCACATAAGGAGGAACCCATGACCTCTTTTTTCCTTTTTTGGTCCTGCATTAGAGAGCCATCATTTTGAGCTGGCCAGAAAGGTTTGTGATTGCTTCTCATAACGAAGTATTCTTGGAGTTGTCAGCAGACCAAATAAAAATTCCATGAAGTTTGCCTTGACGTTGAAGCTTGCTACAAGCCTCAAAGAACCCATTATCAGGAGATAGACCCCCGCTTCCATCCGTACCAAAGCTCACCAAGACCTTTCCTCCTTTGTAATTGGTGTTCTGGGTCTCAAAGTGTGTAATAAACTGAGAAATAGTTGTCCCCTTCTCGTAGGCATAGAACTGAAAGTTGACATAGTCTATGAGATGCCCATACTTCTGCCACGAAGCCAAGTAATATGGCTGAACAGAGTCATTATCATATGGTGCTATTGATGCAAATGACACAACCTTACTTTGTTTTAGGTTTAACAGAAGCCTTCCAATGCACTCAGCAAATGTATTGGGCTCAGCAGTGAAGTGTTCATAGTCAATGTCAATTCCATCCAAATTATACACTCTTACTATCTGAGTTATTGATTTAATAGCGTTTGTAACCCAAGAGTCAATTGATGTAGGTTCGAAGTGTACATCTTGTCCTTGTATGGTATCTCCCCCAAGACTCAGAGCTACTTTGACATTTGAATGATCGGCTTTGGTGGAGGAAACATTAGAAGGGGTAAGGTTTTTTGTGTCCCAGTAGACTATGAAGTCACCATTTGTGGGGGAAGGAGGGGAAGATGATGAATAATCAATGGCAAAGGAGAGAATGAAATGAAATTCAATATTCGGATTGATGGGTACATCTGAAAATGTAACATACTGGAACTCAGCTCCAATGTATTCTCTGAAGAGCTTTGATTTTGATGGGGCTGCTTTGATTTATGGAACTGTGATGAAGAGAAGATGAAGAATAAGAAAGAAAAGGATCTTGCAAGAATCCATGGCTAGCAGTTGAATCTTGTGTCCTCTTGAAAGGTATATATCTAAGTGAATAATAGTTATAATATTATCTGTCAACATCTTTGTTTCTGTGCAGATGTCTCATTTTTTTTGGAAGCTTAATTTCATAAATGTTTTTTTAATATATATATTGCAATCAGAATTCTGATGTATTTGCTTCTTTCAGTCAGCATGTATTGCAAGGATCTGTTTTTGTGCATTTGTCTTTTTTCATTGTAGCATAATCACCTTCAATATTATTATTTTCAGGACCTAGCACTTGTCCAATGAATCTGTTATCATTAAATTTTGAGTGCTTATGCAGTTTGGCCCCAGGTTTAAATAGGTTAAGGACTTGATGGAGCATAGCCTCAAACTAAAATTCAGTAATTTGATTTTCGTGATTGTCTTATTAGTGAAATCTGTATTGGATATCATCTCTATATGTAAAATATATAAGGGAATTGAAACTTATGTTGAATGGCATAATTTGTTTGACTGAGAGTGTATGTCTTTATTTTTGATAGTTTCATCTAATGGAAATCTACACATAAGCTACTTTTTTCAATAGAACTTCCTATTACCTATCAAAAAGAAGGAAATCTACACGTAAGCTTCCATGAGAGGGAAAATATAATAAAAATGAAAAAAAAGTGTACTGGCTTGAATTCACTAATATGAATGGAGAGAAGAGTGAAGTTGTGTGTTAAAAACTTATGAACTATGAAGTGCTTATCTAATCTAGCAATAATCAGTGAACAAGGCTGCAATTTTGGAGAGACTAACCTAACCTGCAATTTTGGAGAGACTAAGTCCCACTTGAACACATGTTTACAAGAAAATGTTTTTAAAGAACATTGGTCTAATTTTCACAATGATTAATTGATAAGCACTAGGATGGTAGCATTGTCTTTATGTTGAATTGAAATCTTATTGAAAGGAAAAAATAAGAAAATATTTTATACTATTGGCAACATGACACTCATTATGTGAAAGGAAGATTTCATTTTATTTTCTATCAAGTGATTTGAGTGAGATGAATGGATGAGACCCATTATGTTCAAGTTGGATGTTCATATGAAATCTGCCTTTCAGTATTATGATAGCTCTGGCTTTCCTAATACTTAAAAATGTTAATATGTATAACTGAGCTCAATGCATTGGGTGTTCGGCCAAGAAAATGAGCAGGGAGGAAGCAAAGATCCAAAGGGATTTTGCAATAAATTCTGGATGGCGAATACATTTTAATGTTGCATGGTATAAAGCAAAAGAGAGGGCTGCAAAGGTGCTAGCAGGTTCTTTTATCTTCGAAGTACAAGATAAGGCTACAAGTTTTGTTGATAAATTTGACATAATTACCAATAACCTCTGCATGATTTTCTCTTTTATCATGAGGCCAATATCCCAATTAATTTTTTTTTTCTTTGGTGTAGGCTACAATTAAGCTTAAGCTGGTGGCAGCCATAGCTCTTGTTTAAGAAGAAGGGAGTAGCTCAAATTTGTGAAAGTAATTACAGTGGAAGGTGGAAATAGCAGACCATTTAGAAGATGTACACCGGCTTGTGGACAAGACAAAGAAGGTTTATTTGAGGATGCTGGACAAACTTATCATAGGGTCCGTAATGGTTTCTATGTCGTACATGAGAGCTAAGTGGTCCAATATGCTGACGAATTGGACTGTAAAGTAGAAAATTTTGCTTTGTTTTTATTTTGTGACAGGTGTAACTGTACTGACTGTTTCTGAAGTTTATGACACCGTGGGGGTTGGCTGCTGGGATGGCTAGGCAGTGAGTGACAAACAAAGGTGTTTCGAAGACGTGAACGTTGTAAATGGGGGACCGCTACAACTTATAATAGAAGAGATGAGACCATAGCAGCAGAAATTGATTACAGAAAAGTGGATAAAAATTTATGACTGGTCCATAAGATAAAAGTAAATTGAATCTAATTTAGAACAGATAAAGAGGTTTGGCCTTGATGCGATGACAAGTGCTTCCACCAAAAGCAACAGGTTGAGGGTTTGAGTCCGGGAATAAGCCTCTCCAAAAAATATTAGGTATAAGGTTGCCTAACATGACCTATCCTAGAACCCGGAAAAGTGGGAGTTCTGTGCAATAAGTATGACCTTTATAATATTCCAGTTAGGAACGCTCACAAGCACAACCCAGACTCAGTAGATCTAAACAAGCAGATTAGAAACTCACTGCAAAATGGAGAGGTTGCCGGTGAAGGAGTGCAAATGGAAGGGGCATGTCTCTTCTGTGTGAATTCACTCTCTGCATATCAGCCTCTTTTTCCTCCCAAGTTGGGAGACGATGGGTGGGGGTGCTTTCTGGATTGAAAATACAACTGAATTATGTTCTTTATGGCATAACTTGATCAGTGGAAGGAACATGTATGGAGTGGTATCAGCTCTACATGCAGATCTGCTATATCATTTGCATTCTTTGGATCATCTTTTATGGTAAGAATTGCTTGCTTAATGACGCACCGGTTCTTGAAATAATTTATGTAATTGGCAATGTGATAATTCACATCTCCAGAGTCCAGAGTAAATTATTGATTTTTAAGCAATCATTGAGAAATCTTTAAGAGTCTAAATTTGTAGTCTAGGGGTTGTCTTTTGGTCCTCCCATTGTGTGTGTTGCCTCATACCATGGGAATTCCACAGTTTTGGCAAAACAAGTACCATGTCATTAGTTTTGCTTTAATGTTATTGCCTGATTCAGTAAGTATAGTAGTAACATGAAATGCAGGAGATGATATATTGTCTTCAACTCTTACCTGTTCAGGTCTCTATGCAGTTCTAGCATCTTCTACATAAGTTGTTCCATCATCATTACATTTAGAACATCTCTTCTGCTTGGTTAAGCCTATGAACTCTTGGCTTTCAAGTTGTGGTCGATATCTGATACCAATTTCTTAGGTTTTAGGTTTGTGTTGGAAAATTCCATCTATCAAAACATGTGTTAATGAGGGTTCTAATCATTGCAATTTAGTTAGGTGTTGTTTTCACTGAAAAGCTACTTGAAGATCACAAAGTTCAGAAGGCTCACTTGAGAGAACTCAGGCCTTGTTCATGCGAACATCAATAGCAGGCAAAGACTTTGTGCGACCTTCACTCAAGTGAGACAACGGAATTTTTAGTTCTAATTCTAATTGAAGATTTATTTAACCTAAACTTTTACCTACCTTTGAATATCCTTTTGATGCATGGCTTTTGAGGTGGGAGGCAGCCGTGCTAGTAACTTTTTTAGACTAAACTTCAAAAATCATCTCCCTTGCGTTACTCCTTTAGAGTTTCTTATAGAGTTTCTCCTTGTGAGTGTTTTTTCAAACCACGGACCAGAGAGTTCCTCGGAGCATTGGAGTTTCAGGTTGATGTGGACGAATTTGTTCATGGAGGAAGTTCTAGAGAAGGAGGATTCCCAAGTTTTGGAGCTACTGCGGCAGGAGGTAAATGGGTTGCTTGCTGAGGTTTTGAGTTGAGTCTAGTCTGTAAAAGGTTGTGTAAGTATAGATTGATTGCATTTGTTTCTTCTATAATGAAACTTCTAACAGGTTTGGTTTTCTCGGAGTGGTTTTTCTTTTGAAGAGTTTTTCAAAACTTTTCCACTTCATCACCAAATCAATGTGTTTTTTGGATCTTTACTGCCTTTTGGATTGTGGTGATTGCTGTGATGTATTAATTGGTGAGTTGTTAACTCTGGATTTAAGCAATAATTAGTGTTATTAATCTGATAGTTACCACATAGGGTCAATATATCTTAGATTTTTCACAATTGACACAGTATGACTAACTCTAGTACCAAATGATGTCGTCAGGAGAGTAATAAGGCAAAAATATACTTTCAATTGTAAATTAAAACCTAACTTTCTTAAAGGTAACAAAAGAAAAACCTCTTCTTGGGTAATAATCAAGCAGACCATGGGTCCATAGGTCCTTAATATAACTTTCCAGCTAAACACAAAATTTTTATTGATAGTAAAAAACAAGCTATTACAGTAACTGCATAATTTTCTATTTATATAAAGACAAAACCATAAATTTTTTTTTTTTGATGAGTACAGAACAATGAAATTTAATCATGACCCTTAATTTATACTAATACCTTCCATGATCAAATAACCTAAATTAAACAAGGTTGCAACAGTAACACATGAGGAGTAACCCTTGAGGCCATGACCTATTTTTCCTTAGTTCATCCTGCACTAGAGGGCCATCATTTGAGCTGCCAAAAAGGTTTG
Source organism: Quercus glauca (assembly GCA_023736055.1). Classification (NCBI taxonomy): domain Eukaryota; kingdom Viridiplantae; phylum Streptophyta; class Magnoliopsida; order Fagales; family Fagaceae; genus Quercus; species Quercus glauca. Next base: position 24,147,237 of record CM043315.1, read on the forward strand.
TGATTGCTTCTCATAATAAAAATTGGTCTTCTTGGAGTCATCAGCGGACCAAATAAAAATGCCATGAAGTTTAACTTGATAATGAAGCTGGCTACAAGCCTCAAAGAATCCATTATCAGGAGATTAGACCCCCACTTCCATCCGTACCAAAGCTCACCAAGACCTTACCACCTTTGTAATTGGTGTTCTGGGTCTCAAAGTGTGTAATAAACTCAGGAATAGTTGTCCCCTTCTCATAGGCATAGAACTGAAAGTTGACATAGTCTATGAGATACCCATACTTCCGCCACAAAGCCAAGTAATATGGTTGAATGGAGTCATCATCATATGGTGCTATTGATGCAAATGACACAACCTTACTTTGTTTTAGGATTAACACAAGCTGCCCAATGCACTCGGTAAATGTATCGGGATCTGCACTGAAGTGTTCATAATCAATGTCAATTCCATCCAAATTATGCACTCTTACGATCCAAGTTATTGATTTAATAGCATTTCTAACCCAAGAGTCGATTGATGTAGGTTTGAAGTGTACATGTTTTCCCTCTATGGTATCTCCCCCAAGACTCATAGCTACTTTGACATTTGGATGATGGGCCTTGATGCGGGAAACATTACAAGGGGAGAGGTTTTCTGTGTCCCAGTAGACTTTGAAGTCACCATTGGTGGGGGAAGGAGGGGAAGATGAGGTTGTATGGTCAATGGCAAAGGAGAGAATGAAGTGAAGTTCAATTTTGGGATTGATGGGTACATCTGAAAATGTAACATTCTGGGAGTCAGCTCCAATGTATTCTCTGAAGAGCTTTGACTCTGCTGGAGCTGCTTGTATTGATGGAACTGTGATGAAGAGAAGATGAAGAACAAAAAAGAAAAAGAGCTTGGATGAATCCATGGCTTTTGGCAGTTGAATACTTTTGTCCTCTTGAGAGGCATATATATATAAGTGAATAATTGTAATGGTATTGTCCGTCAACTACATCTCTGTTTCCCTGCAGATGTCTCATTTTTATTGCAGGCATAATTTGGTATTTCAATGCAATTAGAATATTTGATGCTTCTGCTTCTTTTGGTAAATATTTATTCGCAAGGGATCTGTTTTTGTGCATTTGTCTCTTTTCATTATAGCATAATAATCACCTTCACTATTATTATTATTATTATTATTATCATCAGGACCTAACACTTTGTCCAATGAATCTTTTGTCATTAAATCTTTAGTGCTTATGCACTTTGATCCAAGGTTCAAATAGATTAAGGAATTAATGTATTTTTATTTCTTCTATGTTGAAATCTTATTGTAAGAAAAGAAAAAGATAATTTATAATAGGGTCCGGTTAATGTGTGTCCTTAGGGCACACACTAAACCATCAATTTTTGAAAACATTTTCTTGGAAATTGAAAAAACTGTCAATACTTTTTCAATTCCCGAAATTTTTTTTTTTTCCAAAAATGATTAATTATTGTGTGCCCTTAGGGCACACATTAGCAAAATCCTTTATAATATCCGCAACATGTCATTAATTATGTAAAAGGTAGTTTTTTATTTTTAAAAAAAATTCCTATCAAGTGATCTGAAAGAGAAGTGTGTATGAGACCCGTTTATGTAAAAGCCAGATGTTCATAACTTAATATGAAAACTGCCTTTTCAATATTATGATACCTGGCTTTCCAAAAACTTAAAATGTAAATATGTATAATTGAGCTTATTGTATGCTCAGGGCCAAGAAAATGAGCAGGGAGGAAGTAAAGATCCAAAGGGATTTAGCAAAAAGTTCTGGATGGCAAATTCATTAATAATGTTGGATGCTATAAAGGACAAGTGAGGGCTGCAAGGTGCTAACAGGTTCTTTTAGCTTCCAAGTGCAAGATAAAGCCACAATACTTTTTTTGATAAATAAGATAGGATTTGAAATTTATGATGTTCGTTTTATGATAATTGTTTATTATTATTAAGTTAAGACACCAATTGGTTTGTGTACACTACAATTAAGCTTTAGCTGGTGGCATTGGCAGCCATAGTTTTTGTGAAGGACAAGGGACTCAGGGAAGCTACTTTACTGTCCAATTGTCCATAATAGCTTCCAAGTCGTACATGAAAGAAGTGGTCTAACATGCTGCCGAATTGAATTGGACAAGAAAATGGAAATTTTCTACTTCTTCTGTTTTGTGACAGATGTAATGTAACAATCTCTATACTTACTGTTTCTTAAGCTTGTGATCCTCTTTTTTTTTTTTGACATGTTCCCCCCAAAAGTGCCAAGCAAATGAGGACGCCAAAGGGGCCGGCTGGCTGCTGGGACGGCTAGGGAGAGTGAGTGGCAAATGACAACCAAAGGTGCATCTTTCTGTTTAAAAAAAGAGAGAAGAAAGGAAAGCATATGCATAGATTCCATTCTTTGGTGGGACAAATTTCTGTCTTTCCAAAAACTTAAAATGTAAATATGTATAACTGAGCTTATTGTATGGGCAGGGCCAAGAAAATGGGCAGGGAGGAAGTAAAGATCCAAAGGGATTTAGCAAAAAGTTCTGGATGGCAAATCAATATTCAATATATATATATATATATATAAATATATATGTGGGGCTAGTTGCCCAAAAAGATGACATAGAATTCATAGGAAGTGGGCTTGTGGCCCAACGGCCCAGTCTGAAGACATTCACTTATCCGAGGATGGTTAAGGAGAGTTATTTTGAGAGTAGTATAAGACAAAGAGATGTAAGTCGTGTATAGCGGCCCAAACTGCATCCGAGGACGAGATCCACCTCTGATACCAAGGTCCGATGTGGATGTAACTATTTTAGTATTCAAGGTACTTCATCAAGTTGCATATGAGCTAAAAGGTGAATATAGAACAAAGGAGGAACCGGAAAAGGTAGCAAATATCTTATAAAGCTGCTACCTCCATATTAAATGCTTCCCAGCTAACTCTCTGGCCGCATTAATGTGGAGGTGATACCTGAACAGTAACCAAACAGCCTTATAGCCACCGAGCAAAGGTTCCAGGAAGTGCTGGATGGGACAGAAAGAAGTTCTCAGATTAAAACCTACACGTGTACGGTGAAAATGGGAAAAGAATGCAGTATATAACAGGAAAGTAGGTGACATTGAAGGAGACTTTTTTGGGAAGAAAAAGGAAAAACACGAGAGCAACCATTAAGATACCCCCTGAAACCTAGCCAAGGAGAGTGGATATCGTTTAACTAGTTTGAAGCTTCTTTTGCTGCAGAATGGTCATGTCTTTTTTCTCTATCAATTGGAATTAGTTCTTATACAATTACACCCGCTCTCTAAAAATTTTATTGTTTGGACTTAAACCCATCCCTCTTTTGGGTCCAATCCAATTTGAGTCCTTACAATATATATATATATATATATATATATATATATATATAAAAGTAGAGATCTCATGTGGGAGAGTATAAGGTTTTGCCAAATGGCACATTCGTTGAGCTTCTCTCATTTAGGCTTCTACCTTTTAGATGATATTTCCATAAGCCAATTAAACACTTGCTTTTTTCTAAAAAAAAAAAAAAAAAACTCAACATTTACATGAAATTACAAATTTTTTATGTTAACTCCAAGCCAATGTAGAAAAAAAAAATTATGATTAAAAATTTCAGCAAAAAAAAAAAAAAAAAAAAGATTAAACAAACAATCAACTTATTACACCACATTTTTTTTGAGAAGATATTACACCACATAATAACTAATTTCCAATTTATGTAACTTTTTCTCTATAGTTTAAATTCTCCATCTCTTTAATTTTGTATTAAATCATTAATTTAACAAAAGTCTCTTCATGTTATTGCAACATTATTTCATGTTATTATTTAAAATATTTTGGATATTCTATATAAGTTTTTCACATAACAGCTTAAAGTATTATCCGCGCATTGCGCTGGACCATGGCTAGTTTCTTAATAAATAAAGCTGGATATTCCGTGGAAATTTAGCTATATATAACATTTAAAACAACTGAACTCTTTTATGATCCATTTTAAAATTTTCTTATGTGTTGTTCCTTAAAAAATAGAGCACACTTCTGTTTTATTTTATATTTTAGTAAATGTGTAGTACCTCAAGTTGACAGAAATTATTGATCAGTATTGATTATACAAATTTCGCTGCATTGGTCTCCAACTTTCCATGACAATGACTTCTGAAGAGAAAAAAAGCCAGTTTTAGGCTTCTTGGTTCTCCATTTCTTTTCTTTAAAGGAATTTTTTTAAAGCCAATTTCATATGCAAAAAAAATGTTATTATGCAGAATGGATCCCCTCTATTGAGATATATATATATATATATATATATATATATATTTATATATATTTTTTTTTCAGCTCATTACATTTTCCACTCCATTATATATAGAGAAAAGGTCATCAGAAAAATGAGTTTAGCCAACTCAATTACATTTTCCATCCAATGACATAAAATCACCATAATTTATGTGTAGAAGCTATATGTGGATGCATCAGCAATAATATTCCGGAAGCCGCCAATTGTGGATGCCAACATAATAAAAACTCCAACGAATATGCAACTCTGCAACACATAAACGACTTGCATCAGTGGATAATCACCAAAAGAAGAAAAGGGATACTGTTTGCACAATATGATTTACCCAGTTGATGATCCATTTGGCACTAAATCTTTTTGGCTTCTTGATCACTAGCCACATAATACTGGGGAGCTGCAACAGTGCTCAATATTAATTTACTCTTTCAGTTGTAGTATCAAGTATGTCATTTTTTTTGGGGGGGGGGGGGGGGGGGGGTGGGGTGGTGGCGTGGATGAAACAACAGAAGAGAAGCTTACAAAATATGAAGAGGGAGCAAATCCAAATCCGCCAAAGAAACCAAGAAGATCCCCAAAGAAAGGGAAGGTGACTCCAACGAATAATGTAAATGCTGCAATATTTCAGGAACTTATTAGTGGTTTTAATTAAAAGAGGGTGACGAAATTTATCTCTCTCTGCCTATCTCTGTCTCTCAGGCTCTGGTCCTTTGAAATGTCAAGAAGAACCTCACCTACATAAGAAGATCTAGCGATGAGTCTGAGTGCAATTCCTGGTGGGAAATTCATCTTTTTCACCATCATCCTCTCCAGCAAGGCAAATACAGGCATGGCATAGACCTACAAATCTTTCTTCGTTACATGTTGCTGCAATCCTCATGTAGTGTGTGTATAAATATATAAGGGAACATAATCACCTCCATTTCACGTGAAATGGAGAGAGTCAATTTCATAGTTTAAATTTTATTTCTTGGATTTAAATTGTACCAACTAAAATGACCTTTAAAATTTTAAATAAAGTAATATTGTATACGCTTTTAGATTTATAATATCTAATGTAAACTATGAATGAATCGATTTTAAATGGAGAGACAAATATAAGCAGACATGTACATGTGTACCATGCATGTATACCATATAAACTGAGAACTATAAATTTGTACCTGGTAGCTGCCTATGACATGGATGACCACCATTAGGTTAGCAGAGGCAATGAGCCACGCAGGTTTCTTGAGATCCATTAGCACATTGTCATCAACATCTTGCCCAAATGCCCAGTATCCAATAAGGGCCACCGGGAAGTAGCATATTGCATTGATAAAATAGGCTCCAAGTGCACCTTTCCACATGGGTTCCTTTGAAGGCCTCTCAGGAGTTGATGGAATTGTGGCCTGAATTTCAAGGGCCACAGCATGCCCAGCAAATGCAGAAGAGATTTGTCCCAATGCATTGAAGACACGAAACATGTAATCAGCTGAGCTAGTTTTTTTGTAAGCATAGCTCACATTATCTATCTGACCTCTAGCCAAGCAACCCATCCAGGCTATAGTTGAATAACTGCAATTTAGAAAGCTGTATTTAAATCCACTATCTTTCAATATTCCACACGGTTGTTTCTAGAGTAAGCTGCTTTACAAAATAGCCAGAAATTCATAGGAATGATAGTTCTCAAGTAAGTTGGATAAAAAATTGGAAAATTGCTCTAGTTTATGAACCTCTAGTGTTCTCGTATGCATCTTTTTGCCACTTGAGCTGCCTATTTTTCTCCAAGTGGTTCATGATTTCTTGTGCATGGTTCACCAAAAGTTCATCAAGCACGTGGATGCCTTTAATTATAACCTCTCTCTTTTGTATATATAAACGAGTACCTATAGACATTAATTATAGTTATAGAATGTCCATGTTAAGGGAAAAAATTATGACCCAAACAGTAGTTTCCTTGTCTGGTATCTGAGTAAGGATGGTTGAATTTCAATGTCATATATCATTCAATGGCCAAGAACAAATAGAGGGAGGGGGGAACACCCTCTCATATATACTTCAAAGTTCAGGAGAGGCACGGCCTGTGAGTTCATTTATGCTGAGAGGAGTTATAATCAGGTGGCTTAATAATGTCTTAGTTTGCCGGAAATATCAAGATTTAGATGCTTAAACCAGGGCTGGACGTTGTGCCACTAAAATTACCAATTTATTCTTTAAGGATTGCAAAGCTTTGACCAACTAATTTATGTAATGAAAATTTGTCACTTTCTGACAAGTATTGAACAACTAAAACAATAAGAGGGTGATTGGTACACCATTTCAAATAATAATTTTTAGTTTTTAAATAATATTACACGTATTTTCACACACTTTTTTATCCACACGTATTTTCACACATATTTCAAACAACAAAACACATATTTTTAAGTGCATCTACCAAACACCTCCTAAGTGTTGCTTAACCACCTCAAATATAAGCAACACAACCTTTATCTGCAGAACTCGGGTTGTTTTTGCTTCAATTGATGCAGTTCTAAAAGTATTCACATTAGGAATGTCATATGCCATATGTAGGAAAAATTTAGCATAAAAGTCCAAAACCCCCCACAAATTTGGACTTGTAAAAGCCAACTATTGCAAAAAAATTTGCAATAGTGCTACAGTGCAATTCTACACTGTAGCTCAATTTAAAAAAAAAAAAAACTAATATTTTATTCACTTACTTTATCAATTCCTCTCTCTCTAACCTAGTTTTTGGGTTTTGGGTTTTTGCTTTTATATGAGTTTTGGGATATGTTATTTTATTATGTAGAAATATTATTTTAATGTGTTGTATTGTAAAATAAAAGTTGGGATGCTGAGAGTATTGTAAATTAATATGGTACTAATAAAGTAGTTTTTTGAGATAGTAAAATATGATGGAATAGAATTTTAGGATGTGAATGCTTGAGCTCTTAGTTTGTTTAATTCAATGTCAAACCAACTTTAATATGAGTTGAGACAGTGTCCCAGTACCACCCAAATTAGGCCTTCCATCATTTCCCAACCTAACGTAATACTTTCTTTCCATTCTTTTCTTTTGGCTTAGAAATCAAAGTTAAAAAATTACTTAATTTCCCAGAAGGGATTCCAAGACTATCATGTACCCAAAATCTAAGCTGAACAAGCATGCATAAGTTGGTACCTTAGTGACATAACTGCTGCTGCTAGCGAAACACCAGCAACAGAATTAAAGTTGGGTAGCTGAGACAAGAAGAAATGGATGCCTCCAAAGATTAAAATCCAGTAAGATTGTTTGAGCTGTGTGCAATTGGTGCAGGCCATCTCCATAAATTTCTTGAGGCACTTTCCCCCAGTGACCATATACACTATGTCACACCCAACCTGGACAATAAGTTGCTGGGGAAGCACAATCCAAGGTCCGAGTTTTGGCCCAAAGGCATGTCGACCGAGGTCAATGTATCGATCAAAACGAGTACCTGGAACACATTCATGGAGTTGTATCATCTGCCACATTGTGTTCAAGGTCATGCACCATAATATTGCCAAAACCAGTGTCCCTGGACCCCTGAACAAGGATGAGAGGTATTATTTATAATTAAAAAAAAAAAAAAAGACAGTTATTATAGTAGTTTTGGCGTGTGCAGATTAGAGCAACCACAACCATCCGATGAAAAATTTCCCTCTATTTTAGCCTTAAATCGTACTTTTTCTATTTTACACATAAAAATATGATCATCTATTTTACACTTTCTTTTAATATAATATTAATTCTTCTTTTATTTTTTACTATTATTTCTATCCTTTTTTTTTCTTTGTTTTCTCACCAAACAAACGCAATTTAACCCAAATCAAAGCCTCTACAGACACAAATCACAGCCTCTCTTCCTACGCCAAAACCCCTACATCCAAATCTCAACAAATTCAAGCCAAGATACCACTAAGCAAATCACCACCAAAATCAATAAATCTGCAAAATCAATCCACCAAAATTAGCAAACCCAGTCACTCGCACTTCTGGCAAAGTTCTGAATCTTGGTGGGCATGGTAGCAGAAAATAGAAGAGCACCAAAGAGGAAAATGAACTTTTCTATTATGGGTTTTCAGTGGAGAGAGAAGATAGTGGTAGGAAACAAAGGAGAGCCACCAATTGGAGTGGTGGTGGTGGCTAATAGGTGATGAGCAAGGACTGTAGATTAAGGAGAAGAAATAAAGAAAGAAAAGAAAAAAGAGAGAGAAAAGCCATAGACAGAGAGAAAAGAAAAAGAAGGAAGCAAATAACAAAATGGAATAGAAAGAAAGAGAAATTTATTAAATATTGGTACACAAGTGAACAGTAATCACGTATCTTTACATGGTTACTGTAGTTTTTTTTTTTGGAAATTTGTATAATTTTAGAGGGGCTGATGTGGATGACTTTTTAGGTAAAATATGTAAAATTGTACACTTTTTATATTTTAGAAGAGCTGACGTGAGTGCTCAGAGTAAGAGAATATATATAAGTTGAGTTTAGTTGAGTCCAATATGTACCATCCTAAGTAGGCCATGGCATAAGGCAGGCTGAGTACTCCTGCACCTATCATAGCTGTGATAATGTGAAAAGTTGAGTACCACCATTTGGCACGGCGTGAGGTGTCCTCTATCCATTTGCCGTCTGAATTAGCAACTTCCTGCTAGAGTTCAAAATTTACAAACAGTGAGCTAAGGAATCTACAATTAATATAGTGAAGAAAATATGTAACAAGGGTGGTCATGCTCTCTCACCTTAGTAGGAGAAGTTGAAACCATTTTTGCAGACAAAGCAAGGACTCAAGTCAGGCCCCTCCCTCCAATATGTGAGTAATTCCTTGATGGTCGTCATGTATATGTAGTGGCTGGGGTTGGTGACTCAAAGTGTACGGGCGAGCGAATAAAGTGAAAAATGGATATTTTGCATTGATTAGAGCATTTGCAACAGTGTAAGTATAATGCTATAATGCTATATTTTAGTTATACTAACATTAAAATGATGCTTTAGCAGTGGAGCTAAATCTATTTTTTTTAACTCCACTGCTACAGTGCACATCTATAGATAGATGTGCACTGTTTATGAGAGCTAAAAAAAATATTATTTTATTCTACTCCGGAGATTAAATATGTTGAAGCATTTTAATATTAAATAATTAAAATGAATAAATGTTATAATATAAATGTAAAGATGTAGGAGTGAATATGAAAGATAAGGAGTTAGTGAAAATGTTTAATTCCACATTGAAAAGGAGATAGACTATTTTATTCCTTTTAATTGTGGTGATTAATGGGCTAAAATGAATTGTCTAAGATATTGGGCGAAATACGTGTGCAAGGGGGAGGTGAAGAGTGGAGGTATCAAAATTAATGAATCAGCCTCTTGGATCCTCCTACTTCTTTCTGGTGGAGCCTAGCTCGCCGGATCAGCCTCTTGGATCCTCTTACTTCTTTCTGGTGGAGCCCAGCTCGCCGATGTTGTGATTGGTGATTTTTTATTTTGTTTGGTCTGGGTTGAGGAAAAAAATTGGAGATTTGGGTTTTTTTTTTCCTGCTGTGGATTGGTGGTGGTGGTGGTGTTGGTAGTGGTTGTGGGTGTGGATGTGGCTATGGCTGATGGTAGAGGTGTTTGTGGTCGGTGCTGTGGATGTTTTTTGGGTAGTGAGATATATTATTTTATTGTAGTGGTTATATTGTTTTATTGTGATGCTTATATTATTTTATTATATTGAAAGTTAAAATAGATCTACTGCTGCAGTATGTGTGTAGGTAAAATAAATAAAGTAACTTTTGGTGGAGCTAAATTGCTAAATTTTTAACTCTACTGCTGTGAATGCTCTTAGTCCCACTTTAATTTTTAGTATTTGTTTTTGCTACTTCCTTAGGTGGAACGTGCTCTTTGAGGCTACAATGAAATGAGAGAGCCATAATGATGGATAAAGTAATAGTTTTGGTTGAAAATAGTTTTGGCTGTTTAGGGCATAGCTCAATTGACAATTTTTTTTTTGGTAGTTTTAGCAGCAACAATCTTATGAACACAAACAATTTCACACTCAATTTTAAATCTAGTGGAGTTGTAAACTTATGATGGGAGTGACGTCACATTCACATGAGTCCATCAAAGACACTTTTTTGTTCAGCACAAATCACAACTTGACACATTAGTTGAATATGAAATATGGTATATCCTTAGAGTTATTATTCAGACAGATATGTCTAGGGTTTAAATCCTCTTCCCACAACTATCAAAAATAAAAAATAAAAGCTTTGGTTAACAATTGAAGTAACAAATCACTCTAGATATTTGAAAAAATGATATTAAACTTTCCTACCACCAGGGCCAGCCCTAGACATTTTTGGACCTTAGGCGAGAATTAAAATTGGGCATTTTTTTATATTTATGTATTAATTAAATTAATATTTATTTAATATTTTTATTTTATAATATATTTTATTTAAAATATATTTTTCTTGTCTTTTGAGATGCAAATTGACTAATTAAAATTTTATATTCAAGTTCTTCTAAAATCTCATTTTCATTATCTTCTAACTATTTTTGGTGAATTTTTTGTTCATTTGTGATATTTTCATCTAAATTTTTTGTTGTATTTTGTTTATTACTAATGTGGGGCCCCAAATATTTAAACAACCCTAGCCTACTCCATAGCCGGCCCAAGGCCAGCGTCGAGGAGAATATAGAGGCCGAGGGTAAAAGGAAAAATCCCAAGCCCTCAAAGGGCCTCGCCGAGGATGCCCACCTCCTCGGCAAACCAACGTTGATGAAGGGAAAATATCCTTCACCCATTAAATGTACTCCACCAACATTCTGACCGCTTTAATGGTGCAGCAAACCCAGATGCCTCGGTCACTTTAACTAATAGAAAGTCTACGAAGGCGGCTGAGAACTAACATAAAGCCTGCAAAAGCAGATAATGGGACAAACCCTCAGATACAGAGTTCGGATAACCGACGAATGGACGGCTAAGATTAACTAAAACGATACTATATAATTAAGAGGATTCCCAACATAAAAGGAGGGGGAGGCCCCTGATATTTATCAGTTCAGAGAGAAAGGACAGGATTGAGATCAGGCCTAAGAAAAAGAGATCATCGGACTGATCCGAGGACGAATACGCTTCACAAACACTTAGCCAAAATCATTATCAGGATCCTCACAAACACTTAGCCAAAATCATTATCAGGATCCTCACAAACACTTAGCCGAAATCATTACAAAGATCTTTATAAACACCTAACCAAAATGATGATGATTATCCTCATAAACATTCAATAAAATTACTTTCCTATTACTCTTGTGGATTTCATATCATCCGTTATTTGTCTTGCTAATGCCTAGCCCTTACACCCACGCTTTACAAATTTTATTGTTAAGGGTCCATTACAAATTGAGTCCCTACAACTAATAACAAATTTATTTATTGATATTTTTTTAGACTCAATTAATGTTTCTTCTCTTCTCCTTTTTTAAAGTTTTTCATATTCAGATGTATATTTTCTAATATAATTTTCTAACAAAACAAACACTATTTATAAAATAAACACTATTTATAATATATTTATAATGACTAAATTAAAAAATAACTTTCAAATATAAAGTAATAGAACATGATCTATATAAAAAAGTTCTATGGTAGCTCCACCTTTACTAAACAATAACAAGAATCTATCAATCTCAAATTCTCAACCTGCACAAATATAAAAACGCATGATTAAAAAAAAAAAAAAAAAAAGATGTGAAAGCCCGGACAGAAGTACAACTCCACCTACAACCCAGCCAAAACCGATCCTATTACCTAAAAAAACAAAAACAAAAGATGCAAAAGACAAAAACTGATCCTATTACCTAAAAAAAAAAAAAAAATGTAAAAGAGAAAACTCTAAGGCCCACGGCCCCAGCGGAAGATAATAAGACATAAGAGTCATAAGACTCTAGTCCATATAGGCACAAGTCTTATTAGATAAGACTACAAGCCTCCATCCACAGAACCAGTAAACCACGGCACCATTTGGATTCTGGATCTGCAGAGTGCAGAGCAGAGGAAAAGTCATATAGTCTATACCTAAAGAGCACAGAGTTGAGACGGATCACTGATCAGATCGAAGGAAGCATGAGCCACCAACAAAAGATTGAAAAGTAGAACCAGTGTAGAGAAAGAATGAGAGAGGCAGAGACCAAGAGGTGAGAGCGAGTGAGAGGCGGAGAGCAAAAGAGAGAGAGAAGGTATGAGTAAATTTTAGAGATTTGAGATTTTTTACGTGATTTGATTTGAGATTGTTTTGTGGGTAAATTTTTTAGGCCGGTTGCACTTTATGCGGTTGAATTTTGGTTTGTTTAGGGGTTAAAGGATATTTTTGAAATAATTAATTTTGTTTTTTTTTATAAAATAATTGATTTTGTTTACACAAAAGAATTCTTCGGATGGCAATATTTACAAGAATGTTATAGGGGTGTTTGGTACGTGCATGTTTGAAAATACGGTTGGTAGTGTGGGGGTAAAAGTGTATGAAAATATATGTAAAAGTGTATAAAAATATTTGTAATATTATTTAAAAATTAAATATATATGTTTAAGTAGGTTTACCAAATAGATCCTAATTTTTTTGTTCTTTTGTCCCAATAATATATCAGATTTTTTAGAGTTTTCATCTTAAACTAATTTTTTTTTTTGATAAACGACGTATTTAGTCTCTAGCTTTATACTATTTGTTAATTTGGTTCTTAATCTTTAAATATCTTAATTTGGTCCTTAATATTTGAGATTAAATTCTATAAGGACGTGGTGTAATACTTGTGTTTTATCTCTCCGATCCCAACATGCCATATCATCTTATCGCATATTTAAAAATAAACGCAATTCCACTTAATCAATTCTAATACCTATATATAAATCCAACCAAATAGGAAATTTATTGAGATGTTATTAGGTGTAGTAAGACGTGTTGAATTTTAAGTAAAATGCTAATGTGACAATCACTTATTAGATGGTATAAAATATGAGTTTTTCACCCTATCCTTATAGAATTTAATCTCTTAATATTTTGGTATTGTGTCAAAATAATCCCTTTCATTTAGTATTGGATATAAAATATTGATGTGGCTCACGATAAAATTAATATATTATTTTTATGCCACCTAAATTTCTACATAAACTGCCACGTGGAATTAATTTAAAAAAATAAAGTTTCTCTCAGCCTAACTCTCTGTCTGTCTCTTAAAAAATTATAAGACCCACATAGTAAATAAGTGATGTGATCCACCATTCTACTAAAAAACTTCTATTTATTTGAAATTATTAGTTAGAAAATTTTTTTAAACAAAAATTAATTACTAACTCAATAATTTTAAATAAGTAAAACTTTTTTTAGCGAAATAGTAGACCACGTTACTTGTATCCCTCTCTCTATGCTTGTTGCTCAGCCTCCATGACCGAAGCTTTTACTCAAGGGTAGGCAAATACAAAAATACCCATTCGAAGTCCAAATCTATTTTGATGGAGCTTCTTTTGTCTCATACCATGTAACTTCTTGGCTCCTTCAAAACTCCATGATCGAACTCCATGAAAGAAGTATAAAATACAATCTATTCCCATTGTAGATGTGTAATTTGTATCCTTCATTCTCTTTGAATAATTTTTATAAAAAAAAAAAAAAAAAAAAAAAAAAACCCTTCATTTCTATTCCGTCAAATGGAAAAATGAAAGAAAGGATAGCATTGGGAAACTTAATTATAGAAGATGGAAATAGAATAGAAGTTAAAATACCCAGACCTTTGCAAAAATAATTTGTTTTTGATTTTGCAAAGCTAAGTTGAAAATACCCAGACCTTTATGCCAAAACAAAAAATTTTAGTCAGATCACATAAAGCGCTTACTCATATCCATACCCATTTACAAATCAACTTAGAATCGGAAACATCCAAACCCATGAATCCATTTTGAAAAACAAATCAAAATCTAAATCAAATCATACCATCTATATGGCTTGCAAAAATGAACAATACCCACAAATGCAAAGTTCTTCATCCACTCAAAACATACCCATCTGAAATCACCAAACCCTTCTCCTTTAGATTCCCCTCATGCACAGTTCAAAGACAGATAGAGGCTTAGAGCTTCGATCTTGGTAGATTGATGAGAGAGAGCGAGTAAGAGCGAGAGAGCGGGAGGTTACAAAAGAGGGTTTGGATTTGGCAACCACTGGTATGATGGCGGTGGCAAGCAGCGGAGCATAGCAGTGGCGTTGAAGGAACTCAGAGAGTGAGCTTCGGTCATGCCGTCATGGAGGCTGAGCATAGAAGAGAGAGAGAGAGAGTGAGTCTGAGTTAGATCACAGAGACAGAGAGAGTAAGAGGGATTGAGTTAGAAAACTGTTGATTTTTTTTAATAATGCCACATGGAAGCTTACATGGAAATTGCCGTGGCATAAAAGGTAATATATTAATTTTACTGTTAACCACATCGGCATTTTCTATTTAGTAATTATGGTAGGGATTATTTTAATACAATACTAAAAAATTAAAGATCAAATTGATATATTTGAAAGGTTAAGGGTCAAATTGACATTTTGTATAAAGGTTAGAAACTCAATAGGTAATTTATCATTTTTTTTTTTACTACCAGTTATTTTTCAAAATTTTGGGGCCCTCTTACCACTTGGGGTCTTAGGCAATGGTCTAGTTGGCCTAGTCAAAGGGCCGGCCCTGCCTACCACTCAACCATGTAAATAGTGATAACGTACTGAGTGTTGCCCAAGCATTGTCTTGCCACTCTTATTGTCACTTTCTACATGGTAGGAGAACCTGTTATCTTATGTGTGAACATTCAGGTCCACCAAGGTTAACTTTTGGGTTAGTGACTTAGTGCAGCAAGGGTTGTGAAAAATACAATACGTCAATACCTACTTCATGGTCCAGACCAGGGAATCAGAGGGAATTGATGGGAATTTTCTTATTCTTCCACTAGAACCAATCGTGGGAAATTTTGTTGGTTGATGAGTTGGATCCCTTTAACAGAAAAGGGACATTAGTTTCAGGAATAATGATTAAAGCGAGGAAGCTGCTTAACTGCTTGTTTTGTCAAAGTTGGTGGGCATCTTATCTTTATTTGTGATGTGTCCCCAGTGGCTTTGGAGACCGAAAGGGAACTGCTTGGCACTGCATTCCACAAAAAAATTATACACACATTATCATATTTTGGCTAGTCTTACATTGTCATCATATATATACATCACATTCACTAATCATGGATTTAGAATTGGCCCTGACTTGCATTCAGGTTGAACTTCCATGGTCAAAATCAAATATGTAAACCAGAACCTCTCATTCACTTTTGCAAGAAGATCAGGTATCACAGGATGCTTTCAAGCCTGTGATTCCATAAAAATTCTTGGCAATATTTTCTTTTTTTGCCATGTGAATTCTCACTTGCTCACGCACCACAAGAGGCGTTAAAACCACTAGGACATCCCATGAACCTCAATTCTTGGCAATAATTACACATTTGCTTGAATCTTTCTCACACTGCAAATGAATATGGAAAGGAAAAGCTGCTGTCTTCAGCTTCCAATCTCTCTCCCCAAAATTTTTACAAATCATCTATGTATCTCAAAACTAGTACCTTTCTCCCTTTAATTTAATCCCTAGACTTCAGGTTAGGGCCTTGGGAATTCTAGATTTAATAAACCTGCTCATGATTTCCTTGGTGGTTCAGAATCTTCATGGGTGGTCCTCTGAGAAACAAAAAGTCTGCAAAAAAATTCCCAAGGATCAAAGCTTTTGCCATATTAGCCTAGCGCATTACATGTGCTTCATCACATTTTCCCCAACTGGAATACATGACACTAGACAATCTCTAAAACGTGGATATATAGATAGATAGACAGACAAACATAACTAACTTCTCATTATTTATTAACTCAATTCTTGTGAATGTACAACAAGCCTGATCAAACACTGAAGCTGAAAGATCAACAATATACTGCCCCCAAAACATATGTCAACATGAATATTTATTTGTTACACGTGAGTTTGCAAAGCCAAATTTGTGATCGGTAGAAGAAAATTAATCTTATTCACCAAAATAAAGTATCCATTAACAGGAACTCCTGCTATGATAGCTTTTTGACATAAAAACATCTGCTTCGATGTAAACCTACAGGTACTCTTATCCGTAAGCTGACTATAGTCTTTGTAATGAGTTGATAAGGCCCATTGTAGGTTCAATCTGATAGCAAACAAAGTTCTGTACAACTACTTATCAAGAAAGTTCTGTATAACCTAACATACTGAAGTCCCGAATGAGTCAATACAATAATTAATTCATAAAGCCCCCTCCAGGCATGTTTGGTGGCCCTTGTGATGGAACCTGTCCCTGAGAAACTAATTGTGACCTGCCTGGACCTTGAATGTAAGCTTGACCCATCCCTTTCTCAACCATTTGTTGTTGCTGTTGCTGCAGTTGCAGAAGCTGCTGCTGCTGCAGCTGTGAGAGTGGTTGCTGTTGTTGCAGTTGCTGAAGTTGCTGTTGTGGTTGCAGCTGCGAGAGTGGTTGCTGCTATTGCAGTTGAGGCAGCTGCTGCTGCTGTTGCAGTTGAGGAAGCTGCTGTTGTTGTTGCATCTGTGGAAGCTGCTGTTGTTGCAGTTGCGGAAGCTGCTGTTGTTGTTGCAGTTGTGGAAGGTGCTGTTGTTGCAGCTGTGGATGCTGTTGAGATTGCATCTGCTGCTGCTGCATTTGTTACTGTTGTTGCTGCTGACTTGATATTTGTGGCTTAAACACAACCATATCCTGATTCCACAAATAGTTTAGGTTTAGTAAATTGCAAAGCTGAGTAATCCTACATGGTTCATCTACAAACTTGTTTTGGAGCCTGAACTCACTGGCTTCAACATTAAAGATTAAAAAAGAAATGCAAAGATGCAAAAGCAACTTTTACATTGTGGAAAGCTACTTAAAGTTTACTGTAAAATTAAGTTTCGAGAGAACAAGGTTACAAATTATTTTGCAACTTTCTTTTAGTTTTGATGACCCTGGTAATTTTTTGTTAATGTGAGAGCACAGAGTTGGCGGCTATAAGATTTTCCAGATGGCATGTACTAAACAAAATCTCAGTTAATTGATAATAATTGAAGTTCACAAAAATCTTACCCCAGGAAAAAGCATTCCAATCAAGCGGCAGGCTTTGTCAGAAACAGATCGCAGCAATGTCTGAGATGGCAATTGAATGACTGCACACTATAATAATAAAAATTGAGAACTTCAGTGCTAAAAGATCCCAGCAGACATACATTTGTGGTTTTAAATTTACAAAATAAGACATAAAACTTAAGCTGTTTAAAATATCAAATGGAAGCAAAGGTGCCACCTTATCTAGGTGGTAAAGCTTCATGATGCATGGTCAAAGCAGCAGGGGTTCAAAACCCTTATCCAGCCAAAATTAAAAATAAATAATTCATGAAATTGTTCATTACAGAATTTTTGAAGCATATTACTTTCTTTTTTTTAAGCAATAATTTTGTATGAAAAAAGGGCATAGCCCTAATATTCGGTCAGCATAAAAGAGATGCACAAGAAAAGAATTTATGTGGTCTAAAACCCCTAGAGATCTTAGCATTCCCAAAAAGAGCAAGAAGCAAGATCCCCAATTTCCCTTATTTGACTGACCTTATCCAGTTGAAAAGTGATCTCAAAAATAAAAATCTTAGTTTAAGCAATCAGAACCCAGTTTCATAAAAAATGCATACCTCTCTCCCTCCAAATGCATGTCATTAAACATAGAGATACAGTGTTCCACACATCCAAATTCTAAAGTATATGACTTCTTAATTCTTATGGAAGTAAACAATTCAACAAGCTTTATTTGAGTGTGTCTTGAAGAATCAAAGCAGTTGTTCTATAACACTTCAGAATTGAAGGATTTAAGACCCTTGGAATATTCTTAAAACATGTTTTAGGGATTGGCAGGCTTCAAATGGTAGTAGTTAAAAAGGTTCAAATGTCATTTTAAATTTTCTTTTGATAGTTTAATAGTAGGGGGAAGGTGCTAACTAGTTGAGCTATAAGACTCTTGGTGTTTAAAATCTAAGCGGCAATTATTTTCATTATGGGGAAACTTCACAGCAAGTTAAATTAGTTCAAACCCCAAATCAACTGTACAATATATATTCAATATCAGATTTGAAAAAGCTCATTCCACCTTAAACGTCTGCTAACTGTATAAATGTTGGTATAGTTCAATGACTGACAACAATGAGCTTGATACCAAAGTTGATGCAGCATAAAATTTTCTAAAGAAAATTGCAGAACATCCAAAACAGAAAAATAAGATAAACTTAGGAATCAACAACTAGGGTTGGTTGGAGTCAGAACAAAGTCATTTGAAAAATTCTAACTAAAATTTTATTTTGATAATTCTATAGGCCAGGGAGGGAGAATTTAAACCCTGGACATCTACGTTGGAAACATCAAGAGGTGCTAGTTGAGCTATAAGGCTCCTCACTCAAATTGAAATTTTATTATCATAAACTTGTCTCCATATGAGTTAGATCAAAATGCTAATCCTAATTGACTTAGATCAAAACCCAATTATTGAATCACAAAAATAATTTTGACTCTAGAAAATTAAATAAAACATCTAATTAGCTAATAAAAGGCTGGTTGTAGTCCTTTGCATAGAACATATTCTCAGTTCCTACGCTCTCTTTTCCCAGTTGTGTAAACATTTGAACTTGTGCAAAATCTGGTATTATAGAGAAGAACAAAGTTTCTCTCCAAACTAGTTTGGAGGGAAATCCTACAAACTCATCATATATATTTATATTGAGTGTGAATTTTGAAAATCTAACCGTTAGATTGCATGTTCTTATTATATCCTTAATGCTTACAAAATTTCAAAAAAATCAAAGATCAATTGCTATGTCATTAAATAAATGTTATAATTTCAAGTTTTTGTAATCTAAAGTTGTATATGAAAAAAAAGTTAATTGATCAAATAGTAAATAATATCCGATTTGAACGAAATTTGATATGCATGTTAAGAACATAAGGAACATAAAATTCAACGGTTAGATTTTCAAAATTCACACCCAAAAAAGAAATATATGAAAAGTTTGAAGAGTTTCTTTTCAAACTAGTTTAGAGAGAAACTTTGTTCTATAGAGAATGTTCCCGATAAATCATCATACTTTCAAGAAGTCCCACTTATCCAAAGCCACAGAGTTGGCACCATAATGCTAACCTAGTAAAAGATCAGTTCTAGATCCACAAAAGAAAATTATACTAATATTAATGCTGAACAATAGAGGAAAAATGAAGTGATACACATAGTTGTTGACCCTTTTTTTGTGTGTGTAGGGGGGGGGGGGAAGGAATGAATTATACTTCTTCTGTCCCAATTTGTTTGTTCTATTTGAAAAATCAAACTTTTAAAAAAAACATCATTTATTGTCTTGTAATGTATAAGTTTACAAAACTACTATTAAATAAATTTATCAATTTTTTTTTTTTAAAAAAAAGAGTTATTCTTAATGAGGCAAGAAAAGGTGCCCCAATTAGATTGATTTTTTAAAATTTGTTAGTTTTCTTTTCAAAAAGTTTTGAAAATAAAGTAGGGGTATAATAGGAATATTAGTAAATTAATGACTATTATTTTTAAAAACAGGACAATATTTTGGGATATCTCGAAATGGAACAGAGGACAAACAAGCTGGGATGGAGGGAGTAGCATGTAATTGTAATTCAACAGACAAATTTTGAAAACACAAGGTCACACTACAGAAAATTGGCTACGCTTACCCAAAAAAGAATTATTTTGGGGGTTTTTGTTTTGGGGGGGAGGGGGGGGAATAGCTAAAGACAACTTACAACCTTCTTTTCTTGCAGTTGTCCAAGAAATCCATGCTGGTTCATTGCACGAAAAACTAGAAAATCTGCCTTTCCAACATATTGCCTAATATTGAACACAATGAAGTTAACAAGCTCAAAAATATAACAAATCCAGAAAGATAAATGGACAGAGACACAAGCATAAGTAGACAAAATCAAAATTTTCACTCAGAATAATTACTTATTGTTCATGTGGTCCTAAGATATTAGCCGAACTATTTGCATTGTTGGCGGCCAGTTTGCTGCAAGCCTGAAAAGCACAGGAGATACACATGCCAGTAAATAAAGATTAATCTTCTACGGTGTGCTAAACAAGGAATCCAAAACTTTTCCCCCAAAAAGATGTAGCTGTTGGCAAACACATAAAGTAGGAAACCCATATACAGAGCTTTTTATTTTTTATTTTCAATAAGTAAACAGGAAGGACTGAAACCCAAATACAGAACTAATACCACCTCATAGTCTATGTCAGGGTATTGAAAAGAAATACTAAGATTTTTGAGTCATCCTTTACATATTGGCTTTTGATTGAGGTCATCCACCTTGTTCATTAATAATGTTGGATGCTATAAAGGACAAGCGAGAGCTGCAAGGTGCTAACAGGTTCTTTTAGCATCCAAGTGCAGGATAAGTCCACAATATTTTTTTTTGATAAATAAAATAGTATTTGAAATCTATGGCATTCGTTTTATGATTATTATTTATTATTATCAGGATAAGACACCAATTGATTTGTATAAGTTACAATTAAACTTAAGATGGTGGCATTGGCAGCCATAGTTTTTGTGAAGGGCAAGGGACTCAGGGAAGCTACTATACTGTCCAATTGTCCATAATGGCTTCCAAGTCGTACATGAGAGAAGTGGTCCAGCATGCTCACGCTGCCGAATTGAATTGGACTAGAAAATAGAAACTTTCTACTTCTTTTGCTTTGTGACAGATGTAATGTAACTATCTCTATACTGACTGTTTCTGAAGCTTGTGATCCCTTTTTTTTTTTTTTTTACATTAATGATGCCGAAAAAACCACCAGTGAGCCATACGGCTACTCGCACACTCTAAACAACACCTGCACAACAAAAAAAAGAAGACCTACCAGAGAGCACCGATGTGGTGCCGGCCAAATACCCTATGAAGGTCAAGTTAGAACTTGTTACAACTCTAGAGTGTTAGAGAGGGATTAATTATGCGTACCTTGATTTGTGAGGATATTGTGACTTTTATAGTAGTAAAGGGTTGACATCTCTTTCTTGGAGTAGAAGTCTTTTCCCTATAGGAATCCTTATGAGCGTGGATTGCGGAATCCTTTCCTTATAGGACTCTAATACTGAGCGTGGAATATAAGTAATTTCCTTATTACTCATGCGTGGTGGCCAAGTCATGGTTTTACTTAGAACCGTCGGCCTCAGGGCCGTTAGCTTGCCTTATCCCTTTCAGCTATATCGTCGTCAGCTTATTAATGGCGTCAGCCTTAAGATCTTCAGCCATCCCTACTACTTATTCCGTCAGCTTGAGCTGTAAGTTCTATTATACAAGCACAGCTGATGGGTTGAATATTTTATGCTATAATTTTACTTATCAGTTGCCCCCTACTCCATATCTCCGTCAGTTTAAACTGACGGGTTATGGAGTTATACTTGTTTCAAACTTTCACTTTGGTCAGGAGAGAGAAAACAAGTCCAAGCTCGTTTCCTAGAGCAGCCATTTATTAAATGCTTCGGACACGTGGCGCACCCTGGTTGGCTCCGCTTCTAGACGAGGGTGTCACTTCGTCTTCCGTGCCATTCCCCCTTATATATAATCCACTTTTCCTCCTCATTTTTACTATTTAATCTTTACTGATTCCTGGAGAGAAGATCCGTCGCCTTTCTTCCGTCAATCCTCCTACGTCGTCACCTGCGTTTCTGTCGTCGCTTTTTGACCGTCACCCGTTTTGAGGAACTTGTAAGTTCTCTTTCTTTTTTCTTTTTTATGTGCTTCATTTCAATTGATTCCTCTAAAGTGAGGCTGTCATCTTAGGTACTTAGAATAAATCCGTCACATGTAGGTAGTCAGATGTCAAGTGACACTTTGAGTGGTCAGTCGTCAGTCCGCGATGGAGCGGGCTATGACGAGGTATTTGGTTCAGGGTCTAAGTCCGGGAGCTTTTCCTATTCGTCAGAGAGGGAAATATCAGCCCAAATTCCTGACGAGGGAATAGGGAGTCATGGAGATGAAGGTCAAGAGGAGATAGTAGATGATGAAGGCGAAGTTGAGGGGGATGAAGAAAGGGATAGTGACGGAGATAAAGGTGATGAGGAATCCTGTGAGGGAACTTCAGGAAGTCCTAGAGAGAGTCATCCCTTCATTCTTCCCGAAGATTGGGCCGTCAATAAATTTTTACCAACAATGAGCGATAAAGTTTTTAAAGAGTTGCGCGTCCGTTTCCAAATCTCAGATCATATTCCCATTCATCTCCCCAGAGAAAATGAAAGGTGCTATACGGGGAGAACTGCAGACGTAGGCATGTATGATGCCATGTTTGCTGCGGGGCTGAGGTTACCCCTGACGGCTTTGCACCATTAGCTTGCTGACTTCCTTGGTTTGTCCATTAGTTAGATTGCCCCAAATTCGTGGAGAATCTTTATTGGTGCTGAGGTCTTATGGGGTCGTCTGAGTGGAGGACACCGTCAGCTTTCCCTTGATGAATTCTTTTATTGTTATAGACCCCAGCACCTGTCTTCCTCTAAAGGGATGTACCATTTTACCGTCAGGGAGAGGGAGTTGAGATTAGTGTCGAAGACGTCAGATTCAAATAGAAATTGGAAGGGCAGGTACTTTTTTGTTAAAGGGACGGACTGGGTGTGTCATCAGGAAGAATGGGAGACCATACCTCGGGGTTATTTTGATAATACTTGGGCATACGTCAAGGATTTAGGTTTTTGCCGTCAGCTTTTACCCCCGTTAGTTATTATTCGTATTTGCTTACCTGTATTAACATTGTTTACTTGTTTTTCTTCCTCTGCCAACACTCGCCCTCTAATAACCGACGAGCAAAGAGATTTCATCCGTCGGGTTCTAGAAATCCCTTTGGAAGAGCGATCGTGTCGAGATTTGATTACACTTGACACTCTTCACACTTACTGCGGGGGGCCCAAACTGACGCCTGAAGCTCTTAAGTTAGAAGAATTTTCTCATCGTCATGAATAGCTTGTTCATATGGTTCTGTCATTTTAACTTTTGTCGCCAGTTGTTTCTCATGTATATCTGTTATCTTCGCAGAAATGGAATCAGCCAATCAACGAATCAGGGCTGCTGCTGCTCGCCAAAAGAAGGAGCAAAGGAAAAGGGGAGAGTTGGCATCTTCGTCAGCTCCCAAGATCGTCACCAAAGGTGCGTCAAAGAGAAAAATCGACGGGAAGGACAACCGTCCGTTAAAAAGGGTGACTCTCACTCCTGGGAAAGAGCCCCTAGAGAAGTCAACCCCCGCATCAGGCCACGGGGTAGGGAAGGGAGTAATGACTTCTTTTGGTCCTGTCCTGGAGGGACCCCGCTGCCTGCTGACGCACAAGGATTATGCTGTCGAAGAGATAGAGACGCTCATAAAATCGACGGACATAGATCCTCGTGCTCTGTTGAGGACGGAAGAGCTGGGGGCGTCAACTTTGTTCGACCTGACGCGGGTAAGCCGTATTCCTTAATTATTTTTTCCTTGTCTTTTTCTCATTTACTGACTGACGGCTGTGTTCTTTTTTTAGGCCTTAGTTCGTGTAAAAGCTCTTTAGGATCGTTGTATGGTCAAGGAGGGCGTCGTCAAGCGTGTTAGCAAACATAATGCCAATATGCTAAACCAACAGGGGCAATATAAAGAGGCCCTCTGTCTCCTGAACGTCGATCTAAAGGAGACGAGGGAGAAGCTCGAGGAGGCGGGCCGTCAGAAGGAAAAGTTAGAACAAGAGTTGACGGCCCTTCGTAAGCAGGTGGAGCAGGCTGGGGCTAACGCGGTCCAGAAGTTCAAGGAGTCAGATTCCTTTGTTGATTTTTGTGGTGGATACTACGGAACAGGGTTTGATGACTGCCTTAAGCGGGTCGCGTCAGCCTTCCTTGAGTTGGATCTTTTTGGAATCACCTTGGATGACGCCGTGCCAATGACGCTTGCTAACAACGCCGTCCATATTGAAGGTGACGGATCTAGAGATGCACCTCCTCGTGATGGTGACGGGGTTGTTCTGGCTCAGTCTGCTGCGAACCCTCTAGTTACTTCTTCCAACCCTTCTGTGGAGATTTTTGACGTAGAGGACCATTCAGTTCAAAAAGAGTAAAAGATACTTTAAGTGACGCCCCTTCTGCCTAGCCATATTTGTATTTTTTGTAATAGTTGTATTCTGTTTTATTTGCAAACAATGTTTTTAGGTGCCCCTTTGGTTTTTGGGGTTTCTTTTTGTAATTAATTTGCTTTTGCTTCTGACACTTAATGCCCATTGCTTTTGAGTATGTATGCATGATTATTCGCTTGGGTGCTTCTTTTTCTTGCTTTGTAGATAAAAAGCTATTCCCAGCCGTCGGTTGGGTTTTGTTAGCCTAATTGTAGGGATTTAAAGGAACTAACTCACGGTTACGTACGCAATTGTTTTAATGATGCCGTTAGCTTACTGAAACTGTTGGCTTTATTCTAGTAGAGCCGTTAGCTTAATTAAGCCGTCGGTTTTGATAATTTCACAACTAGACCGTCATTTGAGTCTGTCACTTTTTATGACTTTATGGATCAATAGACTTGTCTTTTTTGTAGACTTTTACTTTGTTATTTCTAGGAGTTTTGACAACATTTTATTTTCCTAGGACAAAGTCGTCCATCTTATGGTTTTACCAGGTTCTTATTACTTTTTGAGGTAAGGTCACTCATGTGGGACCGTCAGCTAATCCGCCAATCTTTTATTAGATCGTCAGCCTTGATGGCTTCATCCACTTTGTGGACTTTGGCCAATACGTCCGTATTTCATTAGGCCATTAGCTATATGGCTGTCCATTTTGTCCTTGTCCAGTTCGTCGGTCCTTTATTAGACCGTCAGCTATATGGTTTTGTCCATCTTGTGGACTTTGGCCAATTTGTCAGTCTTTTATTAGACCATCAGTTTTATAGTTGAGTTTTTTAGTTTAGGTCTTTTATTAGACCGTCAGCTGTATGGATTTGTCCATCTTGTGGACTTGCCACTTTTCTTGTGGATTTAAGGTCGTCCACTTTTTATGAATGTGAACTTGTAGGTAGAAACTTCAGTAGTTCTGAATAAACTCCTCTTATTGCCATGCATCTATATAAAAAGTAGTCCAAAAACAAAACCTGCCCATTTGGGCTTATTATAGCAAAAACCAAAGTAAAAAACCTGCCCTTTGGGCTTATTGTAGCAAAAACCTAAAAGTAAATAACCTGCCCTTTGCGCTTATTGTGGTAAAAACCTAAAAGTAAATAATAAATCTGAGGAGTAAACTATGAATAAAGGGGGGTGTTGTTCTTCATGTCACCATCTTTACTTGTAGTATCTTTGCAGGTGTTTAGCATTCCAAGGATGCGGCAACTTCCGTTCGTCTACTGTCTCCAGATGGTAGGTGCCTTTCCTCTGCCACGCCGTGACTCAGTAAGGTCCTTCCCAGTTCGGGCCAAGCTTTCCTTAGGTTGGGTCTCTTACTGCGCCCATGACTTTTTTTAGAACGAGATCTCCAACCTGGAAGTCTTTGTGTCTGACCCGGGAGTTGTAGTGCTTGGCCATGCGGTCCTAGTACCGTGCGAGCCTTTGTTCTGCTGCTACCTTGACTTCGTCCACTAAATCGAGCTGCAGACGTATGGCCTCCTCGTTCTTCCGTTCGTCATGGTTGTGCACCTTGTAGCTTGTGAGACCGACTTCGGCTGGGATGACTGCTTCGCTCCCATATGTTAATCGGAACGGTGTTTCTCCTGTTGGTGTCCTTGTTGTAGTCCTGTAGGCCCAAAGTATGCTCAATAACTCTTTTGCCCATATACCCCTTGCCCCCTCGAGCCGAGTCTTGATAATCTTTAACAAGGATCGATTCGTGACTTCAACTTGTCCGTTGGCTTGAGGGTGGGCGGGGGAGGAGTAGTGGTTCTGTATCCCCAATTGTGAGCAGAAGTCCCAGAAGGAGTTGTTATCGAATTGCTTCCCGTTGTCCGAGACTAAGACTCTAGGGATACCAAATCTGCATACGATACATCGCCAGACGAAACTCTGTACGTTCTTCTTCGTAATGGTGGCCAAGGCTTCAATTTCCACCCACTTTGTAAAGTAGTCGATGCCCATTACCAGAAACTTCAACTGTCGTATCGCTGTAGGGAATGGCCTCATGATGTCCAATCCTCATTGAGCGAATGGACATGGTGCTGTCATCGGGGTAAGTTCTTCGGGTGGTTGTCTGATGACATTGCTGAACTTTTGGCATTTGTCGCAGGTCTTTACATAAGCCTCGGCATCCTTCTGCATGGTTGGCCAAAAGTAACCCGTTCGCACTAGCTTGTGCACTAATGATCTCGACCCTGAGTGGTTTCCACAGATTCCCTCGTGTACCTTTCTCATAACGTAGTCTGCTTCTTCCGGGCCTAAGCATCTGAGGTAGGGGCGGGAGAAGCCTCTTTTGTACAAGACGTCCCTTATCAGAACGAACCTTATTGCTTGGACCTTCAGTTTTCTTGCAACTTCCTTTCCGTCTGGCAATGCGCCGTTCTTCAAATAAGAGGCTAACGGCGTAGTCCAATCGCTTTTGGAACCAAGCTCCTGTACATCGACAGAATTTATAAGTGGAGAGAGCTGGACGAAGGAAAGTACATTACCAAGGGTGGCCATATGTTCGGCTGAAGCGGCTTTGGCTAGGCGGTCAGCTTACTCGTTTTCTCCCCGAGGGATCTGTATAATTTCAGCCTTCAGCTCGTTTACCCTCCTTCTTGCTTGGTCCAGATACTTTTTCATTCTTTCACCTTTACACTCGTAATCCCCATTCATCTGGTTGGTCACGACGTGAGAGTCGCAGTAAATGATCACGCTTTTGGCTCATGCAGCCTTGGCGAGATCAAGCCCTGCTACTAAAGTTTCGTACTCTGCCTCATTGTTGGTGGTGGGGAACTCAAGGCGGACCATACACTTAACCGTGTCTCCTTCGGGCGACTGTAGTACAACGCCGGCTTCCCCAGCCTGCCTGTTGGAGGATCCATCTACATGTATGCTCCATAGAGGAGATTCCTCTGCCCTTCTGTCCTCGCCATTTGTGAACTCGGCTATGAAATCTGCGACGACCTGCCCTTTAATGGCGGTTCGTGGGCAGTATTGGATGTTAAACTCGCTTAATTCTATGGCCCATATTGCCAGTCGTCCGGCGGCTTCAAGGTTGCCCATTGCCCGTCGCAGAGGCTTGTCGATCAGGATGACCACCGTGTGGGCTTGAAAGTATAACTTGAGTTTGCGTGCTGCTGTAACTAATGCGAAGGCGAGTTTCTCCATTGGCAGATATCTTTCTTCGGCCCGCGAAGCGCCCGGCTGGTGTAGTACATAGGCTTCTACACTCTCTCTTCTTCTGTGATCAGGGCGGAGCTAACGGCAGCTGGGGAGACGGCAAGATAGAGAAAAAGTTCTTCACCTGGCTGCGAGGGACTCAGCAATGGTGGGGAGGAGAGATAAGTTTTCAGTTCCTCGAATGCTTGTTGGTATTCGGCAGTCCACTTGAAAGATCTCTTCAGTGTGTGAAAGAAGGGTAAGCACTTGTCCGTTGCCCTTAAGACGAACCTATTTAGTGCTGCTATCTTGCCATTGAGGCTTTGTACCTCCTTCACATTCCTTGGTGGTGTCATCTCCATTATAGCCCGGATTTTGTCCGGGTTGGCCTCGATGCCCCTCTATGACACCATGAATCTTAGAAATTTTCCTGCTGTCACCCCGAATGCGCATTTTCCTAGATTAAGCTTCATGTTGCAAAACCGAAGAGTGTCAAATGTTTCCCTGAGGTTTTCCAAGTGATCCTCTTCCCTTCGGCTTTTTACTAGCATGTCATTTACGTAGACTTGGACATTTCTCCCGATCTACTGTGCGAACATCTTGTTCATAAGCCTTTGATATGTAGCGCCCGCATTTTTCAGACCAAATGGCATTACTTTGTAACAGAAGAGGCCTTGGCTGGTTACAAACGAAGTTTTCTCTTGATTGGTTTCGTGCATCCTGATTTGGTTGTAACCAGAGAAAGCGTCCATAAAACTTAGCAGCTGGTATTGAGCCGTAGAGTCTACTAGGGTGTCGACTCTCGGGAGGGGATAGTTGTCTTTGGGGCACGCTTTTTTTAGGTCGGTGAAGTTTATGCACATCCTCTACTTCCCACTAGCTTTTTTCACCATCACTACATTCGCTAGCCAGTCGGGGTAGTAGACTTTCCTAATAAAGTTCGCCTCTTCTAGCTTACGGACTTCCTCAGCTATAGCCTGATCTCATTTTGGGGCAAACACCCGCTTCTTTTGTCGGACAGGTGGAAAAGAGGGTGACACATTCAGCCTATGCACCATGACTGAAGGGTTTATACCTGGCATGTCCTCGTGACTCTAGGTGAACACGTCTCGATTCTTCTTGAGGAAGACTGTAAGTGCTTATTGGACCACGGGACTGGCAAGGGTTCCAATCTTTGTTGTCCGATCAGGTGTGAAGTCGTCAAGAGGGATTTCTTCAAGCTGTTCAGTGGGCTCCGTTATACTTCGGTGCTCTTCTATGCTTATGGCCTAGAGGTGGTCGTCCATTTCCATCATAGCCACGTAACACTCGCGTGCGGCCACTTGATCTCCGCGTAGTTCTCCTACTCTATATTCGATAGGGAATTTAATTATTAAATGATAAGTTGAGGTCGCTGCCTTCCATGAGTTGAGGGTGGGCCGCCCTAAGATAGCATTGTAGATGGATGAGCAGTCAACTACGAGGAATGTCACGTCCTTAGTGATCTGCTGAGGATAATTGCTTGCTGTTACAGACAATGTAATTGCGCCCAAAGGAAATACCCTTGTTCCTCCAAAACCGATGAGCAGGGCGTTTGTCGGAATCAACTGCTCTCTGCTAATTCTCATTTGCTGGAACGCCGAGTAGTACAGAATATCTGCCGAGCTTCCATTATCGACCAGTACCCGATGCAAGTTATAGTCCCCTACTCGTTGGCTGATGACAAGCGCATTGTCATGGGGGTGGTGGAAGCGTCGCGAATCTTCTTCCGAGAACCCAACAATAGGGCCCTCTCTTCGGGCTATTTTTGGAATTGAACCCGCCAGTTGGACGTTCTGGACCATCCTGAGGTATGTCTTCCGAGCATTTTTAGATGACCCCGTTGTTGTCTCAATCATCCTTATGTCGCCGATGGGAGGTCTTTGAAGGTTATTATCTCGTTGGGCGGGCTGCTCTTGAGGCTGTGGATCCGTTCTTTCTTTGCTCACAAACTTCTGCAATTTCCCTTGTCTTATGAGGGCCTCAATTTGTTGCTTCAAATCGTAACAATCTGCCATGTCATGACCATGATCTCAGTGGAAGCGGCAATATTTGTCTCTAGAGCGCTTGCTAGGATCTCCCTTCAGCTTTTCGGGAAAAGTCAGGGTCCCTTCGTCCTTGATTTACATTAGGACTTGATCTATCGGGGCGGTTAGCGGGGTGAAGCTTGTGAATCTTCCCCCTAGGGGTTTGGGCCGCCTTTCATCCCTTCTGTCGCCCGTCCTCGACTTCTTCTGCCTTTGGTCCTGTCGTGCGTCCTCCTGTCTCTCCCTTTTTCTTGGCTTTTCCTGTCGAGCCTGCAGCACGTCTTCAGCATTTATGTACTTGGTGGCCCTGTAGAGTACTTCCGACATGGTTTTCGGGTCGTTTTTGTATAGGGAGAACAAAAACTTACCATTCTGCAACCTGTTTGTCAAGGCTACTACTAGTATCTTGTCGTCGGCTTTGTCAATCGAGAGCGCTTCCTTATTGAAGCGCGTTATGTAGGACCTCAGCGTCTCGTCCTCTGGTTGCCTAATACTCATCAAGCACGCCGTGGACTTTTTATACTTGTGTCCCCCGATAAAGTGTGTAGTGAACTGAGCGCTTAGCTCCTTGAAAGTGCTGATGGAGTTCAGCGTCAGCTGGCTGAACCATACCCTCACGGGGCCCTTTAGCGTTGTAGGGAAGGCCCTACACATGATTTCGTCCGCCACGCCTTGAAGGTGCATCAAAGTCTTGAAGGTCTCCAGATGATCCAGAGGGTTCTTCACTCCGTCGTAACTCTCTATATGGGGCATGCAAAATTTATGTGGTAGGGGGAAGGAATTGACAGCTGCAGTGAATGGTGAGTCGGTGCAATTTACCAGATCGTCAAGGTCGCTGGATACCCTTCCTTTGAGGGCGTTCATCATGACCTCTATTTGTTCCTTTATTGCCTGTATCTCTGTGGCAATGTGTGGTTGAGTCGCATTCGTGAAGGAGGGCATGCTCAAATTCTGTCGCTCCTGTCTACTCGGAGTGTTATTGCCTTCTGGCCCTTCTCGTTTTCTTCTAACGGCACTGGTTCCTTCTTGGTCCTGCTTCTGAGTGCCGTGACCTGCATTTTTCTGGCGCAACTGTTCCTCCAGATTGTGGTTCTGCCTAGTAAGGCGCTCTACAGCGGCGGCCAAGGTCTGAACCTGCTTCTCAAGGGCCGTTGCGCGGGTTTCGTCTCCCTGAACATTGTTCGTTGTTGCCATCGAGCGAGTCAGCACCATGCAACTCTCTTGTCCGGGAAGCGTTAGCTATGGCTTACAAACCAAAAACTCGGTTTCCCACAGACGACACCAACTGATGATGCCAAAAAAACCATCAATGAGCCACACGGTACTCGCACACTCTAAACAACATCTGCACAACAAAAAGGAGAAGACCTACCAGAGAGCACCAGTGTGGTGCCAGCCAAATACCCTACAAAGGTCAAGTTAGAACTTGTTACAACTCTAGAGTGCTAGAGAGGGATTAATTATGTGTACCTTGATTTGTGAGGGTATTGGGGCTTTTATAGTAGTAAAGGGTTGACATCTCTTTCTTGGAGTATAAGTATTTTCCTTATAGAAATCCTTATGAGCGTGGATTGCGGAATCTTTTCTTTATAGGACTCTAATATTGAGTGTGGAATACAAGTAATTTCCTTAATACTCATGCGTGGTGGCCAAGTCATGGTTTTACTTAGAACCATCGGCCTCAGGGCCGTCAGCTTGCCTTATCCCCTTCAGCTATATCGTCGTCAGCTTATTAATGGCGTCAACCCTAAGGTCTTCAGCCATCCCCGCTACTTATTCCATCAGCTTGAGCTGTAGGTTCTATTATACAAGCACAGCTGATGGGTTGAATCTTTTATGCTATAATTTTACTTATCAGACATGTTCTGGCTGCTGGGACAGCTAGGCTAGGGAGAGTGATTGGCAAATGACAACCAAAGGTGCATCTTTCTGTTTAAAAAAAGAGAGAAGAAAAGAAAAGAAAAAGAAAAGAAAGCATATGCATAGATTCCATTCTTTGGTGGGACAAATTTCTGTCTTTGGTTTCTTACAAAATGGACCTTCCCCTATATCATACCAAAACACAACTATTTAAGGTTCACATTGAAATATTAGAACACTTTTTAAATTATATATAAAAAATACTTTTGTAATTCTAAAGACGTGAAAGCTGTAAATGGGGGATTGCTACAACTTATAAAAGAAAAGACAAGACCATAGCAGTAATAGATTTTTTCGGTAAATTTGAGGGAGAGAAGAAGGGAGAACGGAAAATTTGGGGGAGGCCGGGAGGGAGATGAAGGGGATGGGAGATCATGGAAAAAATGAAATGGCGAAGCAGGGTAGGTGTTGGTCGGCTAGTTCGGTTTAGGGGTGGTTTTTTAATTCCCTTAAGAGCTCGAACCAAGTCTATAAACAATGTTCAAACTCTTGAATTCGTCAAGAAGTCTAAAAGTTCGAGCTCGGTTTGATTCACTAGTCAAGCTAAACTTATGCTCAATATCAAGCTTTTAAGATTAAGATCCAACACAACAAATAGTAAAATTTATTGATTTTCTGATTTTTTTTAATTTTCTCTTTATACATCAAAAAAGAAAAACAATATTCCTATAAAAATCGTGCCACATCTTTATAACTTGTAAGGTGTAAGATCACATAAATTTACCTTTTTACTAATATTCGTACAAGTCCGAATTCAAAATTTTAGGTTATTAAAGCATTTAAACAGTAGATTTAAAATTTATAATATCAAATCCCCCTAAGTATAAAATGAAT
Source organism: Quercus glauca (assembly GCA_023736055.1). Taxonomy (NCBI): domain Eukaryota; kingdom Viridiplantae; phylum Streptophyta; class Magnoliopsida; order Fagales; family Fagaceae; genus Quercus; species Quercus glauca. The sequence continues at coordinate 24,179,691 of CM043315.1, forward strand.
TCAAACAATGAATTTTATAATGTATAAATTTAGAGTCAAAACATTCCAAATCTATTTATTGTACCGTAACCTTAATCATAATTACTTGTCTCTATCTTCTAAAGAAAATTTATTATTTATAATAACCAGAAGATCTTAATCATAATTACTTGTCTCTAAGCCTAAACTTGAGATTTGATCTCCGTTTATACCAAAAACTGATTAGTGTCTTGCTTTGATAATAAAGAGTTATCATCAAGAGCGAAGTTGAAACTTAAAAATATATATATATATATATATATTTATATATAAAACCTTATTTTCTTAAGAAAAATTTATTATCTATAACAACCAAAATCTTCACTGCAACTTCCAAATGACAAAGTAATACATTTTTAAGCTATTGCAAATAAGAAAACTCTTTTTTAGAAGAAAAAGAAGAATACGAAAATAAAATGACAAAGTAATAAAATTTTAAGCTATTGCAAATACGAAAACTCTTTTTTAGAAGAAAAAGAAGAAAACGAAAATGAAAAGAGGGAGCTCTTCCTCCAAAGAAAATAACAATTTTTAACGGTCACATATCTATTGGAAATTAGCTTTATTGTGATGGATCTATCTTTCCGTCATTAATACTTTCTTTTCATAAAATATTTTTAACCATTAACAACTACCAAAACGTTTTTTTTTTTTTTTTTTTTTTTGATGTGAAACAGACAAGTTTTATTCAAACAGCAGAAACATATACAAAATCTTGGTTGAGGGCTTGTTGAATACAACAAGGAGTCTCCTCAATCCATACAACAGATTCATTTATGCTTAGAGCATATTTAGCTAAAACATGGGCAGGTTTGTTCCCCTGCCTCTTAACATGAGAGACATAAACAGAGCAAAAATCTGAACATAAGAGTTGCATCCCTACAATCATATTTAGCTAAAACGTTTTTTTGTTGCAAATAACAATGAAATAATTAATGTAGACATTTTTGATAGAAGCTATTTTTTTTTTTTTTTTGGTTACAAATATTTCAATATTTGGCAAGTAATTTCCAACAAAATAGACTTGTTATTGAAAAATCATGATTTCATCGCTAATAAAGTATTATTTATTGTGTAATTTTCGACGACAGAATAGAAGTATCTTTCTTTTCTTATCAGTCATAAAAGTTTCGTCACAAATAGCAACATTTTATGTATTGATTTTTATATAGCTCCTAGGCAGTTGACCTTGCTTTAAGAAATAAAGATTCACATTCCAAGAGCAAATGCTAAACACATATCGAGTATAAAAATTTGTAATTGAAACAAAATAATGGTAATACATTGTCCGGCAATATTATTGAGGGAATTTATTGAGGCTTCACACTAACACTTAATTTGAAATTGTTACAAAAAAAAAAACTCCCACTCTTTTTCTATACCTAGCTCCATATGGATGAGCAAAATACTTATTGAAGATCAATAACAAAATGCCGAGGCAGGGCCAAAAAACTAAAATGAGTTAAAAAGGATAATGGGGCAATTTCTAGTTGCTGTGAATCAAGAAGTGATTCAAAGATCAACACTTAGGAAGATCTGCTGGTGGAGGAAGCAGCTTCTGATTTGGGAGCTTTCCATCTAAGACTAGCCAAGCCATCTTTAAACCCCAGCTTGTGTGGATCTCCAGGTGGCAATGCATGAACCATACTCCTGTTACCACATATATATACAATTGTCAGCGTATCATCATCAGTTTCAAACAAGTCAGCGACAATTTCATTATTTTATAAACTTGAACAAAAGCTGTAAAAGCAAATCTAATTGTTCTTATGAGACCAAAAAATAAAATAAAGGTTTAATGAAAGTTACTATGCGTGCTGGATTCAGTTGCTATATAGGTATTGATGTCCTAATCACCTAGTATAGCCAGCTTTCTTTAATATTTTTTGAAGGTACTTTATTAATTTTTTTTTTTTGTATTTAAATATTGACACATTAAAATTATGAATGCAATTGATTGCCTATGTAATAAAATTGGTAGTAGATGCAATATTGTTTTTTTTTTTTTTTTTTTTTGATCTTAGGTGTAATATTTTTTATTATATTAGATTAGTATGTGTCCAACTATATTTTATTATATGATGTTCTTGATTTCTCACCTGGGTTATCTGCTAAAAACCTGATAGCAACCCAACCCCCTGAAGGCACACCCACGGTGTTTCTTTCAACTGGGTCAACAAGATTGAAGTTTGCTGGGTCTTTATTCTGATCAAAGTTCCCAAAACCTTGCCCAACAATGAAGAAATTAAAGCCATGCAGATGTAGAGGGTGGCTCTCAGCGCCAAGAATGCTTGTGTCCTGCATGACAAGCTCTACACTAGTGTTAAAAGGCAGAACCACTAGCTTTGTCCCATTGCTCACCATAGTGTTGTTTGGAGGGTTGCCAGTATAGTTAAAGGGAATTAAGGGACTGATAGGAAAGTTGGGGTTGTAAACTCTATTTGATTGACCAAAGAAATGGGCTTGTAGAAGAGCTGTGGTTGGTACTGCAAAAGATATGTTATTGATAGAAGCTGCAAACATTGTTCCATTAGGGCCTTGGCAGGTCTGGTTATTCTGATCACAAGGGTTTGTTCCAAGGCCTATTGTGAAGAAAAAGCGCTTGTCAACTTTTTGTGGGACATTAGCAGGGAATTGAGCACTTGCTAAGCTACGAAGTTTGTTTGAGAAATTTGTAGCAAAGGAAGTGTCATTGAGAGGAGGGAGAACTGGTTTGAAGAGTGGAAGCTTTTTGATGGAAATGTTTGATGAGAGGCTTTTTGTTTTGGATGAAAATTCATATTCTAAGATACCTGCAACAGTAGAATTGTCGAAAGTGCCCAGGCCAGTCACATATGGTCTAGCAGTCATGAAGAATGTGGCATTTGGGAAATTGGGTTTGGTCCTAAGAAGAACATTTGTGGTTTGTCCTGGGGCAATGAGAAGCGTGTTGGTCTCAAAAGGTTTAACATAAACGGCATCTGCTTCAACAACTGTGAGGGTGTGGTTTGCAATGCTGAAAAATAGCTCGTCATTGAGTGCTGCGTTGATGAACCGAAGAAGGTAAGTCTTCCAAGGCTTCACCTTTAGCTTGAATGTGTCTGCATGCGAAGACCATGTTAAGTTGACCTATACAACATTTCTTGAAACATTTGAAAATGTTCCATATAGCATTTGATACCTTTGGCTGAGCAATTATATAGTGGCCCTGGAAGTCCATTGATGGTATATGCATCAGAGACATTAGGGCCACCTCCTGTTTGCAGAGCTTGGGTAATGACTGCTTCAGGATCTGCATTCCACCACTCTCCTGAAATTTGTTGGTATCAAAGTTTGTGTTAGTATATATATATATATATATATATATATATATATATATCAATGAGGAAATGGATACATGTGAATAAATTAGATTTTTTTTTTCAACTTTTTGACTTGCGTACAATTTTTTAAAATCTCATGGTTAGATACTTATTTATAGGCACAATTATACTTCTATTATTTTAAAAAAAATTATTTATATGTTTGTTAAAGGTTTCTTTATGATATTTGTTAATGAATTATTTTAAGAAAGTTTTAATACAATTTTTATGAGAATTTGAAAAAACGGTAAAAAGAATTCAATTATTTTATTCTTTTTTTCATAAAAAAATTAAAAAAAAATTTATTCTAAACCAATGCCATTAAAGTATTTGTTAACTTTTCTAGCTATAACTATACTTTAATCAACTTTCAAAAAATCAGCAAATTAAGAACTAATCTAAACGCATGTTTAACTTACCAAAGATAATGGGAACTTCATTGTAGGGTTTGGTGAATGGATAAGGAACACCACGCTTGGGAAGAATGATTAGAGGACCATAGACAGTTGATCTTAGCCATGAAATGTGGGCATGCCAAAAAAGAGTGCCTCTCTGGCCAACAATGGTGAAGTTGTACACATAACTGTGGCCAGTTTGTATGGGACATTGAGTCACATATGCTGGTCCATCAGCCCACCCTGTTTGAAGTTGTCGAATTCCATGCCTGTTTTAAATATATTTATCACAATTGCAAATTAGAACATGGAGTTAAATTTAAGCTCGGAACTATATATTTTATAACTATATGAGTTGTTTCATAACTTTAAATAAGTGCACAAAACTTGGTACAGATTTATTACCAATGGATGGAGATGTTGTTCTGGACATGATTAACCACTTTGATAAGAAGGTGATCACCCTCCCTAGCTACAATGCGAGGCCCAGGAAACTGCCCATTTACAGTAATAATGCTCTTTGTGTGGCACAGTCGTGTGACATTTTGTAATTTGATCTACAAGATAAGTCAAAAGTGTTAATAGCAAGAAAGAACCAAAAAAAAGAAAAGAAAGTAAAATCAATTTTTTTTAAAGATTTGCTACAGTATTTGCTTAATAATATAGGTACTAAGGTGTGCAAAACATACATCAAACTTGTAGTGCCTGGTAATGCCTGCAGCCAGCGTGAGCTCAGGAATGAGACACACTGTAATCAATGAGAATAGAAAGACGCTGGGAAATGCTGGAGAGGAAATAAGAGCCACACCCATTTTTTTATGTGTCTCTAACCTGAAGCTCTTTTAGTATGTTCTTTGGTGCTAGACAAAACGTACACTCGAGTCTGTGTACCTCAAAGGTACGTAATTAATGTTTATATAGGGGAGAAGAAAGGGTGTTTGGTTGAGTAGGTGATAGAAGTTAACTTGGCAAAAGTATACATAGAAGAGCTTGGATAACAATTTTAATGGGACCAGTTGTTAGAACAACTATAGAGTGGTGTCAAAGACAATCTATTTTATTTGACCTCCTTTCTGTTGAAGTCAAAACTTTTCCTTGCTATGATGTTATGGTTCTTAAACTGAACAGAAGTGATTTTGACCTACTTCCGTGATTAATTAGCAATAACGGAGAAAAAAAGAAAAGGATAATAAAAACTCTCTTTGAATGCTAACAAAGCACAGTGAAAAGGCAATGCTCCTGAAAATTATTTACTTTATGGTTATTTATGTTAAAAATATGCGTGGTGTCATATATCAGGATATGAAATGAAGTGGGGGTTTGTGTTTTAAGTCTTGCCCACATTAAAAATTTACAAAGCCTTTTGTGGGTTAAATAAAGTAACACAAACTCAGACAAATATGATAATTGAGAGAATCTATGGACATGTGGTTTTAGAATATATACCAACAACGATATTATATAATGTGTATGTTAAAGTTCTCCTTAGTAGGGTAAACAACGACATTCCAAATCAAGTAAGTTTAAGTTTTCAACATCTTTCACTTTTTTTTATTTTGACACATCTTTCACTTTTGGTTTGATGTTGTTTTACACTTTTACTTCTCACATTGTTTGGAATTAAAAATTTCACCAATAATATTGAAGCATGGGAATGACACTGTTCTTATGTAACTTTCTCAACCATTATTCTTAGTAAGAAAGCAAAAGGAAGGGTTTTCATCCAGCAGTCGTTTTAGAGGCAGATGAATGCATAGTTTTTAGATTTTCATGAGGACAGATCATAGGTGAATAGTTGGGGAACCTCAATTGACGCAATTTTTTCTCAAGCATACGAGCTAACTGCAAAAGCTTGTTGATGAAGGACAGCCGAAAATGAATATATAGATTTTAATAAAGCTGATGGGGGTTTCATTTGGAAGCTTCTTAGGTCGTATCTTAAGCTTCACAAGACTTAACTTGCGGTTGCACCAGCCTTAACAACAACTGATCCCTCTATTCCAATTAGACAAACATAATAAGACTGGTGACCTGACAATTAGCCCAAACTTTAATGGTCATTCGGTATGCCATTAGTTGAATTTTTTTTATTTTTAATTTTATAATAAATGTAAGCATAAGCTTTTTCTCTCTTCCATGACCTTCCAATGTCTTGAATTGCTTTTCTTTTCCTTAGCAAAGAATTAAAAAGACAAAGATAAGCTTTTTCTTTTTTTCTTTTTCGGTTCAACTCCTTCAGAGAGTATATTTACTTTCTTGATTAAATTTAAAATTCAGGATCATTTATATGAAAGCTTTTTAATCCAATGATACTAGCAGTCAAATCATGTACTTCATAATTAAATATTTTTAACTAAAGACTTGGATAACTTATATAGTTTTCTTGTGCTTTTGAGTGATTCAATTAAACCCTAAAATTTTTAAAATTTATAATTAAAAAATAAACTTTGTAAATCATTTTAATTCATGCCCTCAAGAAGTTTATGTTAACTAATTAAAAGTAACAAAATATTATATAAACTGCCACTACAACCTATCTAAAAATATTCATTCAATATTATTATAATAATGGTTAAATGACTAAATTCATCATTTTCTAATAACTTAAGTTTTTGGATAAGTGATAATTTTTTATGGTATTAGAATAAGGGGTCTTAAATTCGAATCATATCTCCAGTTTAACTTATATTTAAAAGAGTAATGTTACAGTCACAAATTATTTTACAACATTTTTACAAAATATTAACGTGGTCAGCATCTTATTAGTTTTTATTTAGACCCACCATTAATATCACGTTTTCATTTACCAATAATCACTCACCACATCATTAGTTTGTAAAAATTTTTGTGAAATAGTTTGCATCTCTAATATTATTCTATTTAAAATGTTAGAAGTCTCATGTGTTGGTTCCCGATTTAAAGGAATTTGGACCCACACTTGAAAGAGAATATTATTATAATGATTAATCATTAAAAGGTTAACTTTTTTTTTTTTTTTAATTATTTAAACTTTTGGAACAAGTAATAATTTATCACATGAAAACTAATAGCTCCTATCTTCAACTGAACATAATGATTTTCTTTTTTATAATAAAAAATAACTTGAGAGCTAGGGTTGGGCTTCTTAGGATCTTAGGGATGCCCTTGCCCTATTTCGAGGTTAAGATACGGGGGTCTAAAACAAAAACTCTAGGTTTTTGTTTGTTTGTTTTTTATTATTATTATTTTAATGCTAAATAAATGGTAGGGTGTGCAGCTTTCCTGTGGAACATAGTATTGATAATATTGCTGAACCACCCTTTCCTGTATTGGAAGTTGATCCCCATTGCCCAAATCAAAGGGTTGATCTATTTAGAAAATGGTAAAATTCTCGTACTAACCTCCGACAAAAGACGAAGATAGTTCCCGCAGTTGGTTGTGTGTGTTTTGAGGATTGATCGGTCACCCCTTTCATGTGTTTGAAGTTAAAGATATCTTGGGAATGAGAATTTTGATATATTTTTGGAAAACTATATTAAATATTTGAAATTATATAATAACTTACTTAATAATTGTTATTAGAATATATATATATATATATATATATATATATATATATATATATATATATATATATATATATATATTCATGTTTGTCTGTGTCTTTGTTTTGTATCTTTACATTACTTTTACTATATTATTACTGTGTTTCCGTCTCTTCCCTTTAGTTGTGCGTCCCCTTCCCCCTTTATGGTATCAGAGCCCATCTTTTCTGGCCGGTAATAGTGTTGTTGTGTTCTCTGTATCTTGTCTATGTCTACCCGAACCTTTGATACTCCGTTGTTGTGTTTCGTTCTTACCGTTGTTGGCGCCACCCTAGACGTAAAGTGAATTCTCAGAACCTGATTGTAAGGCCCATTTAAGCCAAGAGAGGGCGTGTAGGGCATGTGTGTGGTATAGGGTTGCTTAGGGTATGTGTTACGAAATGCAACGGTTGTGAGAAAAAACATGATAATTGAGTGTTAGAACTAGGATAGTATGGATAAGTTGTGGAGATCCAACTCCCTTGTCAGCTCCAGGACTGATTTTTCTTCTGATATTGTGAATAAAGAAGATCACACTGTTGAAGATCATGAGCTTCCTGACTTCCATAATTGGAATATTCCTAAAATTGATACTAAAACTGTTTACAAAACTAGCTGGGTTGAAACTACGTTTCATCCTATTTACAAAGTTAGAACTGTTGAACAAACATTTTCTATTTCTAAAGTTCATAAAAAATATTGCTTGTTTTCTAAAAGAAATATTAATGAATTCATTGCTAAAAAGGTCAGTTATTTGCATATTGGTATGGTTCAAGTTGCTGTTAAACCACTTACTAGAAAAGGAATAAATGCTTCTGTTCTCATGTGTTTAAGAGATGCTAGATTTAAGATTTTTAAAGATAGCATTCTTGGTATGATTACTGCTTCTTTGTATAATGGTCCTATTTATTTCAACTGTTATCCTGATATTACTCTTGCTGTGGATGATCCTAATATTATTAAGGCTTTAACTTTGAATATTGCTTCTTCTGGTTATCACATGGACGAAGGTAGTAAACCTTTTACTTTGATTTATCGCATTTATTACAAATTGTTGGGTACTCAATTGAATCCTAGTGCTAAGATCCATAGAGAACCTTCTGGTAAAACAATGTTAATTCAATGTTCAACTCCTAATGCTAAAGTTCAAGTTCCAAAAATGATTCAATGGCAAGATGTTAAGCTTCCCACTGAATGGTTGTTGGACCAAGAATCCCCTGTTGCTAAACCTGTTTTTGATGAGCTAGATCTTACACATATTCAACAATATCTTGATGGTTCTGTTAAAATAAGTTTTTAAAATAATCAACCTTTGCGGATCAACGAAGGAAGACATTTCTTTGCTAGATCTAAAAGTATTTCAAAAAGAGATTAAGATCTCAATGAGTTTTTACAAAAGAGTTTTGAAAAACGCACTGATTTAAAATTAAAAGGTGTTTCAAGTGATAAATCTCAAATTAGCTCTATTTTCTACTCTACTAAAGCTGAATCTTCCTCTCCATATGGCAAATCTGCTAATGAAGAAGAAGATGGCACTAAATCTGTTTGTCCATCTAATTCTGATTTTCCTCCTATTGAAAACTCTGTTTACCAAAATCAATTAAGAGTTCTGATTGTTTTGAATGAAAGTTTTGAAGTTGATCTGGTCCCATTATATGATGAATTTATGCTTTCAAAAAACAAAACTAAAAGAAAATATTTCCAAAATAATTTTGCTCAGTCTGAGAAAAATCGTGTTAAAAGAAAATGGTTAGAAAAAATGAATCAATTGAAAAGACATATTTTGTTATTTGATTTTCTTGAAAATTATTATGTTTCAAAAGATGAAGTTTCAAAAAATCATTTGAATGTGATAAAGAAATCAAATTTTGTTAAAGAAGATAAAACCACTGTTAGGTCTAGTCACCCACCTCTTGAAACTATTTTGATAAAGACTAGTAAGACTGATGTTAAAGCTACTCCTTTCAAAATTGCTGATGATCAAACTCTCATTATTAGTCTTATTGAATAAAACAATTTTACCAATGAATCTTTGCATGTTATTGGTCAACAGCTTAACCGTATTGAAGAAAAAATTGTTGAAAAAATTGTTTCTGCTGAAAAATCTGATTCTGTTCAAAAACCTATTTCTATCAAGACTGAGGAACCTTGATTAATTTATCCAGTCATGATAACAAATTTAAGTTTAAAACTTCTCAATCTAAAACTCTTGAAATTGTTGAAAAAATGCTTGCTGATTTAAAGGTGAAAACTGAGGGTACTTCTACAAGTACTAATGTTGCTTGCACTATTTCAAAAAATGAAAAAGAAATTGTTTCTGATGAAACTACAGATTCTGATACAGTATCTTCTGTTTCTTCTATTCCTGTAAAAAAGGGTTTTGATGATGGTTTACTCGAAATTAAAATATTTGTTGGAAATTCCAAACCCATGTTTCTTACAAAAAATTGGTATTCAAAACCTACTCCTTCTGATATGCAGTTTGAAGAAAGAGCTTTTCAAACTCAGTTTTATGTTTCTGCTGATAAGATTTATGAATGGAATATTGATGGTTTTTCTGAACAAGAAATTATTAATAAAATGAGACATATGTCTATGGTTGGTATTGCTTACCAAAATAATCATGATTTCGAACAACCTGAAATTGTTGATTTACTTGCTACTAGCTTTTCTAGCACTTTTCGTAGATGGTGGGATTCATATCTCACAGAAGAATCCAGCAATTCTATTAAACATGCTGTTAAAAAGAATGATGAAGGTTTGCCTATTTTTGATGAATGTATTGGTTGAGGTATTCCTGATGGTGTTAATACCTTGATTTATACTATTATCAAACATTTTGTTGGTACTTCATCTAATGTTTCGTCTCGAATTTCTGATTTGCTAAATAATTTGAGATGTTCGACTATGTCTGATTACAGATGGTACTAAAATGTTTTCCTTTCCAGAGTAATGCATCGGAAAGACTGTTTCAAACCTTATTGGAAAGAAAAGTTTATTGACGGTTTGCCTCCTATCTTTGCTCATAAGGTAAAACAAGAATTAATTGGTAAAAATGATTCTATTGATTATGATAATTTAACTTATGGTGATATTTTAAGCACTATTAAACAACTTGGAATTAATATGTGCAATGATGAAAAACTGTGAAAACACCAATCAAAGAATAAAAGAAAAGCTAAATATGAAATGGGTAATTTTTGTGAACAATATGGTTTGCCCACAATTACTCCTTCCAGACAAAAGGGTAAAAAACATGATACAAGTCACAAAAATTATGGTCATAAAAAACATAAAAAATACAGAACTAATTTTAATGATTTTTATGCTAAAAAGAAAAATGTTTTAAAAGATATGATAAACAAAGATCAGGTAAAGGTAATTTTAACTGTGGTAAACCTGGACATTTTAGTAAAGATTGTAAACAAAAACCTGGTAAGTTAAAAAACAAGTTTAACATGTTAAAAATTGATGATAATGATCAAGAAGAATTATTTAGAATCCTTGAGTCAAACAATTCGTTTAATTCTTTGGAAGATGATTTTTCTTCATCTGATTCTTGCTATCAATCTGCTGGTGATTCCTCTGATTCACCTAATGTTAAAATTGGTTGTAGAGATTCCTATTGCAATGTTATTAAATCTATTAATGTTCTCTCTAAAGGTGAAGAAAATGAAAGTTTGTTGGTTAAATTAATAGGTCAAATTGAAAATCCTAAATTACAAAAAGAATATTTGGATAAGTTCAAGAAAAACTTGTTAAAAGATGAAACTAGTAAAAAACTTAAATCAATAATAAGTTTTGAAGAAACTTTGGAAAGATTTAATAAAAAGACATCCAAAGATTTAACTATTAATGATTTGTAACATGAAATTAATATGGTTAAACAAGAGATAAGTGAACTAAAACATGAATTTAGAAATATTAAAAGTGATAATCATAATCTTAAACAAGAATTGTTAATGTTAAAAATTGATAAAAATATTGATCAAAATAAGTCTGATAATGAACAAGATAAGCACAAGGATGGAGATGAATCCAGTCAACATGCTCTTCTTTCTGATGAAGGTATTGCTGATGCTCAACCTAGTCTTGTTAATATTAACAAAATTCTTCCCCCAAAATGGTTCACAAAAGTTAAAATTGTTGTTTCCCATGATTATCATTTCACTGTTATCGCTATAATTGATTCTGGTGTAGATAAGAATTGTATTCAGGTAGGATTGATTCCTTCAAAATATTTTGAAAAATCAACTGAAAGATTGATTTCTGCCAATGGTTCCCAAATGAAGATTAAATATGAACTGAATAATGCTCATATTTGCCATGATAATGTCTGTTTCAAAATTCATTCTGTTCTTGTCAAAAATATGACTGATAAAGTGATCCTTGGTTTGCCATTTATAAATGCTTTGTATCCCTTCCTTGTTGAAAATGATGGAATTACTACTGATACTTTTGGACAGAAAGTAAAATTCAAATTTGTTTCAAAACTTGAAATTGATATTAATAATGCTTTAGACCATTGTTATTGATTCCGTTCCGTTCCGGCCGGAACGGCTGGAATTTTTCGTACCGGTATGCAAATCGGTACCGGAATACCCACGTTCCACATCGGGTCAAATTCCGGGCCATTCTGGTCCATTTCGGTCATTTCGATCAATTCCGGCCAATTTCGGCCGAGATGCAAATTTCGGCCGGTACCGGATTTGACCTATTATTAAAAAAAAAAAAGAAAAAAAAAAAGAGTAAAGGTCCAATGGGTGCTAGAAGTTCTTGGGAGTTCTTTTGATGATGAATTTGATCCTTCTCTCATGGATGATGATGAAGAGGAGGAGTAAATCTTGTATTTTTTGATATTTAGTTATTGTCTTGTAAATCTTCTTATTGTGTGATGTTAAATTGATATTTAAAACTTAAGAATTAAGACTAAATGATTTGTATTATTAGATATTTAGTTATTTATTTATTAGAATTGACAATTTTATGTTCAACAAAAATATATATAAATTATTTTTTAAGAACCCCAAAATATCCTGAAACGGTACGCCGAAATTGGCCGGTACCGAAATATTCCATTCCACTGGACAAACCGAAACGAGGTCCGAAACGGTATTAATAACAATGCTTTAGACCTGTCTTATGATTCTCCTGCTAATGTATTTGCTCATGAACCAAAGATAGATTTTTACCAATGTTTCACAAACAATTTTAAAGGTAATCCTAATAGTGCCAAATTGTCAACTATTACCAATGACCCTAATATTCTCAATGATTCTTTGCAGGAATCAGACATTGATGTGAGGATAAATACTACTAATAAGTGGGATAATAATAATATATATATTTATACCACTAATAAGTGGATTATTATGGCTCCCTCGACAGAGAGGAAAAACAAGGAAAAAGCTCCTACACAGGACTATTCCTAAAACAAAAGGCTTCCAGTGGGACAACCTTTTAAAATGCATGAAGGTGCATCTTCTGGGGTAAAACCCAGTGGATCAACATCCCTTCAAGGGTATGTCCCGGCAATGGTGACATATTCCAGTGATGATATGGTAATTGCTTTACAGGAAGTTTTGTCTCAAAGATTACAATTCCACGATGGAACCTATTCTGAACTACCAGATTCTATCAAATTTATTATTGATAACCTTCAAGCTGCTTTTATTAAAAACCACCATAATCTTTTTGAAAGAACTCTCAGAGCCCTTGAAATCCATCTTGTTAACCTTACAGCTCAGAATGAGGCTTATATGAGCCACTATGCTAACCTTATTTAAGAAATTCTTCAGAAAATGACATTGTTTCAGAAAATGGGGCTTTTAGAAGCCAACTTGTTAACTATCCAAATATTACAAATGATCCCTACACTAGTCAACTCTTTGGCAAAGAGGATATCCATTCAAAGGATAAAATGACTATAATGGGCACTGATTATTCTAGATTGAGCCTTAAGTCCCAATCTATGTTAAGAAGTGCTTTTGCCAACTTGCCATCAGATATACAATTACGTATACTGAAAAATAAGGCTATGTTTAGGTCTTTCGACCTATGGTTCAAATGTTTCAAGAAACTTGTTACAGCTACTATTCCTAATCTTGATGAACTAGATGAAGGTGATAACGTGTTTATCCAGCTAGAATGGGAAGAACACTTTGGGAGTACTCTCAGAGTATATGAAAAGAAACACCTATTTCCTGGTCTTTTAATTAATTATGATGTCGGTTCATATATTGCTGATGATTTAGATGATAATGACAATAGGGATCCTAACTGGCTTTCTCATATATTTGAATATGGCTTTATTAGATTCATAAAATTAACAAGCCATTATCAAGCCAGTCAGCTTCCTCAAATTATTCAAGATGCTATTAAAAGATTTACTGGTCCTTCTATTTCCATCAGATGTTTGAGTACTTTGCCTATATGGGAAAGAGATAACTGGATGAATGTCCAGCCTTCAAAACATCTCGTTCTCATTAATGGTCACACTCATCAGGGGCAATGGCTTGAAGGAAATTCTCATTTGTTCTTTAATGATCCTTATGCTCTTGCAAAATGTTGGATAAACTATTTTAATAATCAAATTATTGAAGTTGCTCAGAACCTATGGAAAGATTATCATTTCATAAGAAGCACTGATAGAATTTTTGTTTTTGGTCCCAGGCCACATGTTGATGCTATTGCTCATTTGCGTATAACTGATCATTGTAATCTAAGGAGTCTTCTCATCCCGGGAAGAAGACCAATGGGTGAGCCAATTTTATATTGTGAATTTTGCAATCAATATGTTATTTACCATGAGCACGAATGTGATTCTCCACAAGGTCCTTTTGATCCTTTTGATGGTTATCCATCCGATGCTCCTTCTATTGAATAATAAGGGCCACTGTTACTACTATAGCACTACTGTTCTGAGGTTCTTGGTCCCATTGATAAAGTTATTTCAATATTACTCCTACATTCAGTTGCTGTTTGGTCAAGATCTTACAGTTGATTGATGGATGATTTCTCTATTTGTCTGGCCTGCATAATGGCCAAAAATGTTACAATATTCAAAAAATGCGATGATGAAGCTCCTACACTACTATTCCACTACATGCGTAAATGGTGATGTTCAAAGAAGTTCCTTTTGGCTTTTTGTTAGAGATTCTTCTGATAAAAGGAGAAAGAGCTGGTTCAGATGATGAACGGTCCTCTGAAGCCTCTGTTACAAAGAATCCTTACTACCCTTACAATGAGGAGTGGTTTGGACATAATGAAGATGATGCTGATGATTTAGTAAAAGATTGATTGATTCACTCTATTTGTTCGGCCTGCACAATGGCCAAGATGCTACTGTTGTTTCCCATGCTAATTAAAGATGCTACTGTTGTTTCCCATGCTGAAAAGAAGATTCCTCATGTTTCCAAGACTGCTTTCAAATATTCCGAGTCCACTTTCGGCATGCTTTGATCAAAAATTTTACTGATCACTATTTACTTTTACTGTTCATGTTACTTTTACTTTTACTGTTTATTCAGAACTTTGCCTATTTAAGGGGGGATGTCTTTTATGTTTGAGGCAGAATGTTTTGTAGAATGTTTTTTAGAATTGGTTCAGAATTCTCTCCCTAGAAAACCTTCTTCTCTTAGAAGCTTTCCTTTGAGTAAGAGAATTCCTACTTCCTTGTTTCTACTACTACTTCTCTACAAACCTTGTAACTAGGACTAGTTCAAGTTTTGTAACTATTAACCTCTACTGTTGAGATCTTGTATTCACTACTACTATAAGTGTTTATCTTATTTTCAATAACAAGTATTTTCAGTTTTATGTTCATTATACTACTTGTTGCTACCGCTACCTTGGACGGATTACCGCCATACCGAACGGTTCTAAATTATTTTCATTTATTTTGAATTATTGCTTTCATTTACTTTTATTTTTTTGATATATACTACTTGGCTGGTTCTACCGCCTTATTATTGTTTTAACTTTGATACTTATATTACGTTGCTTACATTACTTTCACTATATTATTACTGTACTTCTGTCTCTTCTCTTTAGCTATGCGTCCCCTTTCCGCTTTATGGTATTAGAGCCACTCTTTTCTGGCCGGTAATAGTGTTGTTGTGTGTTCTCTGTATCTTGTCTGTGTCTACCCGAACCTTTGATACTTACATTACGTTGCTTACATTACTTTCTTTATATTGTTTTGTATATTTACATTATATACATATATATATATATATATATATATATATATTACTTTGGAAGTACATCATGAAAATTTCTGTAATAGAGTTTTATTCGACGGAGCCTCTAACAAATGCAATGGCGGAACCAAGATTTCAGTCTAGGAGGGGCAAGATTGTAAAATGAAATTAGCTTTAAAAATATTAATCAATAATTAAAAAAAAACAAATAATTGTTTTTTTTTAGAAACAACAAATAATTGTTAATCAAAATAAATAACAATGAAATTAATCATTTCTTAATTTCATATTATCAATGAACGAAAACAATCAATTTATTGTTAATAACAATTAATGTAAGATAGTAATCTAAATTCATAAATTTTAAACATCTAATTTAGTTCGTTCAAATAATTTAAGCCTTGTGGTTGAAGATTACTAAGAAAGTTAAAGTGATTAGCTAGAAAAAGTGTAATGAGTCTGTGAGTGCTGATAAGGGTAAATTTGGAATAAGGCAAAAAAAGCATGGGACAAGATTGGTATGATATAGACTTTGGAGTGTAAAGACTATATAGTAACTTTTTTTTCCTTCTTTTTGATGTCAGGTTTTACTGTTCCAAGTCTGGAGTGTTTTGTTTTTTTTGTCATTCTTCTAAGTGTGGACTGTAGAGTGTTTTGTTTTTATGTCAGGTTAAATTTGCTTAATGGTAATATGTATGTGAAATTTCCCCGGCGGGGGGGGGGGGTGGCGCCCCCTCTTGCCCCCCTTGGCTCCGCCCTTGAACAAAAGTCTAATGAAAGTCTTTAGTTTCAACCGAAAATGGTCTTGCTCTACTAAGATATTCAACTTGGCTCAGCTGAGGACCTGAGGTTTGACTTTGCTCGAACAATTAAACTGGCTTGATTAGAAACTTTTTTTCCAGCTTCAATATGGTCTTCAGTACCTAAACTTACAATACAAGCATAACCCAAAAGACAGAAATTTTCCTAGAATTAGCCAAAACTAAAAACCTAACAGGCTTAACCGAGGGATGTTGTGTTGATGCCTATTACCTTCTTGCAGCTAACGTGGTTTGTATCGCTTGTTGCTGAATATATATGTTTTGTTACAACATTAGTTGACGTTGAATTGTATGTTTTGTTACAACATTAGTAGTCGTTGAATTGTTGTTTGTATAGGTTGTTTCTCTTTAATAAATTCATTCATTCATTCATTCGTCCAAGAAAAAAAAAAAACTTATATAACTCTTAAATTTGATTTGGCACCAAAAGCTAATAAATCCACATTGCTTTTTTGGGTACAATAAAGCCATATTGTTAGCTTTAAAATAGAGTGGCACGCATATTTTGATGACTTTTTATTCTGAGATTCAGTTATCAAAGATCAAATTTTTATGAGGGAACAATTAACAAAGCGGTTGTAATTTTTTTCTCTTCTTTCTCTATTCCAAATTGATTCTACAAGGTCTGTACTAGCCAGTCAAATACAGTGGGTGCCCCCTCCCTCTAATTCCTTCAAAATCAATTATGATGGCGCTGTTTGTTCAAACTCAAACCGTTCAGGTATTGGCATTGTGATTAGAGATCATGATGGGTCAATGATCGCATCACTTGCTCAACGACTCAATCAAGCTTACAAACCGGTGGAGATTGAAGCTATGGCAGCAACCCGAGCCATTGAGTTTGCTGAAGAAGTTGGAGTGGACAGAGTTTTGATTGAAGGGGTTTCAAGTGTTGTTACGGAAGCCTTGAGGTCAAAAAAATACAGGTTGAGCGTCATATGGTTTACTCATTCAAGACGCGAACATTTAGTAGAGAGAGATTTTTTCAGAATTATCCTACTTTCATACGAAGAGAAAGGATAACAAAGTTGCACATTGATTGGCTAGATTAGTGGTTGGCGAGAGGATAACACAAAACCCTAAGCACACAAACATCGCATCAACTCCTGTTATATAAACGTGCATGTCTTTGTCTCTGTAATGATGGTTATTAAATGTCTTTTATATGCTCAGGAACCCTAGTACATGAAACCCTAGTACATGAATCCCTAGAAAGCCAAGTCATCATGGGCTAAAAAAAGAATTTTATATTCAATTTTCCTAAGGCTCAATAGATCGAAAGGTGTTGAGCTAGGTATCAAGGTTCATTAAATCTTAATAGATTGATAACAGGTATCAGGAAGGTATCAGGACCTGTGGTTTCAACTTTTCTTGAGCAGTCTTGTGTCTTCAATAATACCACTTATTTTTCAAAGTCAAGGTCTTCTTGAACACACTAAAAATTAAGACTCAATTACATGTAAAATACATTTTGTTGAAGGATATGCCAATCACACAAAAACATGACCTTACAAAGTGCATTTTGGATCATATTCTAGACCCTTTAACTCCCTCCGACCCACCCTCAACATGGGGAAAGAAAAAGGGATTTAGCTAGGTGCTGCAGTATATATAAAAAGAACTGAAAATGCATGGCTATGACATATGTGAACCCATAATCAAGTAAGAAGTGATAGAATCTAGCTTTAACCATCGAGATATAAAGTGATTAGGATTAATATAAGGATGCTTTACCTACATAAAGGGATAATTAGCCTTCATAAAGTTCACAAGCATAAGTAAAAGTTAAGGAACCTATTATACGTATGCGTGAAATAAGGTCCCATATATAAAGTTTAAGAATACACACTTTTTGTGTATGCAAGGAAAGAATGAACTAGCAAAGTATATAAGTTGCAAAACAAAGAGAGATGCTACATACTGAGGGCTTATATCTGTGTTAGGACAAAAGAGAACAGAGATGAGGAATTGCAGTGCATCGTTCTTGGCGTGTTGTGTGCTATTGCTTGCTTCACTCGCCGGAGGTGAAAGTCTACCACCAGAAAAGAAGGTATTGAACTAATATATATTTATTACAGTGTTAGTATCTTAAAAAAAAAAAAAAAAATCATGAACCATGCATTGCATAGGAATTAGAAATTAAGCTAATGTTAGGAACTTAAGACTTAGAGGCTATACATTTGAGGCTGTCATATATAATTTATCAATATATATCGATTATTTTTCTTACGTTTTTAAATAAGTTATGGCATTCTAGCTAGGTGGAAGATTGGACGAAATTGGATTTTTTATTTTTTTGGGCAAACGTTGGCATGCAAGACTCATAGATTTCCTAATTCTTTTTAGATTTGATCTAATTTGAATTTATGACATTCATTTCATAAAAATTGTTTTTTATCATTAAGTCAAGATACTAATTAAGTTTTGGTAGAAACGTGATTTAAACCCAAATACTTTATTCGATAACAAGATATTTTACCAATTAAGCTAATTACAACTGACCTTAAAATATCTGACTAATCCTTAGGTGAGTTTAATCCATCCTTTTACATGGATAATTACAAGAAAGATTAATCCCTTAAAAATGACCCCTAGATATGTTGGGCTAGAAAACTTGAAGCCAAAACTTTATAGGTCACCTGAGGACTTAAAACTTATAATCTCTAATCAACCCCTTAAGGTTGGTTTCAATTGGAAATATAAATTGTGGCATGTGTGACATAAATGATCCAGACTTCCCAACTAATTTCCTCCTATACATTTTTTCTTTTTTTTGTACTTATTCTAATTTCAGACCATCTAGGCCCCCACCAAAATGACTAAACGAATGCACATAGAAAAATAAGGACAGTCATGCCGTGCGTATTCCATGTCATGTCAAAATTATAGTACAAAATATCAGTCGCATTCTCAATGTATTTGCATGGTGTTTTATTTGACACCGTTGTGATAGCTTTAAATTAATTACATTCTCTCAAAGGCATTGCCTGGAGACCCTGTTGTTGGCTGCAAAATTTCTAAAATAACGTTGTGTTGAAAATAGCACATTCAAATATCAATTGATTTTGTCATCACAAGCTGTTATATTGATAAACATAATTCTATACAATATAGTACCCTTATTTAGATATTTTATCTTTTTTGAAATAAGAAGGTTGTATATTCCTTTTAGCTTTTGAAGATGAATATATATTTCAGAAACCAGTTGAAAATCACAACCTCAAATCACGGTTTTAGTGTGTAAAACCGTTTGTGTGTAACAAGTATTTCCCAAAAGAAAGTTTCATTTTGGCCTAATATCTTATTAATTTGATTGTTAAAATTGCAGAATAACTGTACCTACTTGGTCACAATAGAGACAACTTGCACCGTGGGTGCCCAAACCTCAAGCCATGTTAGCCTAAGATTTGGCGATACAAACTCTAATGACATATTGGTTCGCCATCTAAATTCCAAGCACGTAAGGAGGGTGGATCCATTAGACCCTGTGGTCCTTGACGACATTCCTAGGAAACCATTTCAAGCTTGCATGGTAGATGAATTTCAAGTAGTGGGTCAATGCGTGGAGTCCCCCATTTGCTACCTATACCTGAAATTGACCGGAACCGACGATTGGCGACCTGGTTTTGCACAAGTTCAAGTGCTAGAAGGGTCTCATCTTAGCTCGAATTATTTCTTTTTTCGCCGATACTTGCCTAGACATGTATGGCATGGTTTGGATGTGTGTGATAGGGAGGTCACCCCTTTTGGTATCAAGTACAAGAGGAAGGTTTTTGTAAAGAAGCCATCTAAGTTCTAATTAATATTCAAAGTTCAAACCAATATATATTGGGATTGTTTGTAGAGAAGGAATCTAAGTTAGTTTCCAAGAATAATGTTTGTATTTAGTGTCTTCTTTCCATATGGCCTTGATTGATTGCACGATTATAATAATATAAAGGTTAAATTATTAATTTAGTATTATTTTTGGATGTAGTTAAATTTGATCGATTGAATATTAATTGTATTATTTTTATCGCTCAATTTCAAAATCAAGTCAATATCAGTCTTTGTTTAATTGTTGAAATGCATGGATTTAATTTTAATTTTTTTTTATACTTTTCATAATAGCCTTTTAACATATGCTCTATCTTCTATATCGGTTTATTTCATTAAAATATAGATAAAGAGGAAATTTAATGAAGAAAAAATAACTTAATTTTGAAAGTCGAGTAAATTAAATGAGACAACAACTAACTAAATTATAGTAATTTGACAATATAGTAATAGTAAAATAAAGGTATTTTTCTATATTCCGATAAAGGTGTAGGCAAAAGCAATTTATTTCAAAGTTGCAAAGTACCTTGCAAAACACTAAAGCTGCTGATAACTAGTTGTCTTTCTGTCCTTTGTATGCTAGCCAGCCTAGCCTCTTGGCCCTCTTCACATTGATAGTGAAAAAGCAATACTAGCCTACTTTATCTCTGCCTCATCCTAATAACATGCCCATGTTAGCCTAAACACCTACAAAGTTTAGTTTGGTACGGTTGTCTTTTTTTCTTTTTCTTTTTCCTTATTTATTTCTTGTATATAGTGTTATTAAGAGAGGTGTTACGTCCACAATATTTTTACAACAAATCATAGATGGTTAGTTATTATTGGTTCAAATTTGAATTTAGCACTGAGATTACTTTTTTAACCCAACAATAACAACCAATAACAACCTACCACTTAGAATTTGTTATAAAATTATTGTGAACATATCATTTCTTGTGTTATTAAAGTCATTTTTTTTCCCCTTAATTATAACGGAATATTTGTTCAACTTAATTTTTAAACAAAATAAATTGAAGTCCAAAAAATAGGTTCAATTTACTCATTTAGCAAAGTATCTCATCATTGAATAAGAGATTTATTATTCAACCTCCACCACCACAAAAAATTAAATTCTACTGTATCTACATAACCAAGTTAACACAGAGGTCACGATTTGAAGGAAAGTTTTATTTCCATGGTAAAAATAAATAAATAAATAAATAATCACACCATGCCCTTTATTTTCGTGTTGTGAGGGCAAGGGGGATGAACTGAGAAGTACTGTTAAATTCAAAAGAAAAATTTGAAAACCTTTTGACTATTACACCGTCAGTTTGTGATCCCACGGTCCAGAACTGTATATAGCTTTGGAAGACAAAGGTATTAAAAATAGTACCAAGGTGGAGTACCATTTCCATTATTAATGGGTTTTGTACAAAAGGGTCCTAATTAAACCCTTTAAAAAAAAAAAAAGGGTACTAATTAAAAAGAATTCTTGACTCACAATAGTAACTATTAACTCTGATCTGATGTGTTCCATCACAATTAGTTCGTTAGTGGGTGAGTGAATAGGTGAAGCTTCTTTATATTTGTGGCTCTTTTCTTTTCCTCAGAATTGACAAAATGGAAAGATACTTTTTTTTATTTCTACACAGTTTTATGGCACTTTTTTTAATGCTCGTGTTGGACACGCTAGGGAGACAAATTGTACATTTGCCGTTAAATTAACCAGCTGAAATGTACTGTGCATTTATGTAAAACTATAAAATGTAACTTCTGGTAACTTATTTAATAGCAAAAGAAAAAGTAAAACTGTTACTAGCTACTTTGGTTTTAGGAGGCAAAAAAAAAAAAAAAAAAAAAATAGTTTCTCCTTTTTTGTTTGATGTGAACAGTTTCTCATTTCTTGAATTCAATCCGTTAGAATGTATTAGTAATTTGAAGTTATTTCAACCTATTAAATTGATTACTCAATAAGTATAGGATTACAAAATTATTTACAAATGTGATTTTTTTTATTTATAAAAATGATAGTGTCGTTTATTGCGAAATAATGAGAAAATAATGCTACTAATCCTAATTGTAAGTTGTCACCTTAGTAAATCGTAAAAAATATTGTGAAAAAAGTGTTAATACAATTTTTTTATACTCAAATTTATTCAAATTGTGTAAGAATATAGACAAAGTTTTCTTTCAAATTAGCCTAAATGAATCTTCTTCAATCTAGTACATGTAGTTTATATATGTGTATCATTTAAATATAATGTCCCAACTAAAAATGTTTGATGATTAAAAATATAGGTAGTGACATAAATAGTCCTTTCAAACGCCACTTATTGGGATGAAGGACAATTCTTCCGACCCGGTTTAGCGGTAAACTTTTTCTTAAGAATACTACTGGGTCTGGGGGTTTCTTGTGATATCTAACTGTCTGTATACAGCTGAGTGAGATGGGAAAAAACATTACAATCACCTCCAGAAGAAAAGAGGCTCCAGTCCTCACCGTTCTTTTGCCTAAGGACAAAGATCAAAGGACGATTTCACATAGATTTCACCGCAACACCAACAATATTTCTGAGAACGAAAACACAAAACACAAAAACAAAAGTCAATGAATTTTAAGTCTGGGAGAGATGGATTTGGATTTAAAAGGGTACAATGCTCCTTTGTCGCTGAAGTAGCTAGTCACGTTACTCACGTCAAAGTACCAGTGACCAGTCTGCACAGCACATGCACCAAATTAATTAGACCCACATCACATGTCCAAAATCCAAATTAGAGACCAACTACTGTGGATGTTTCAAACCTTATTCTGTACATAAAATTAAGAAGGTCTGGCTTGTATCCAGTGGCCAGCGGCCACTGGACTCATTAATATATAGAAACATGTCTAGTCTTGGGCACATGTCCGCCTTGCAATGTGTCAAATGGCACTGACCACTAGCTACAAGCTCCACCCAAATTAAGAGAGTCTTTCTCTTTTCTTTAGTTATTTATATAATTTGGTACTCTCTCTGTCTCACTTTGTTTGTCCTCTATTCTATTTTGGGATGTCTCAAAATATTGTCCTATTTCTAAAAATAAAAGTCATTAATTTACTAATGTTCCTATAAAGACCAAATAAAAAGAGTCAGAGCCCAAGCCCACTTAAAATAGTGAGATGTTCCCCTCAAGCTTGGCCCAAATCAATGAGATTTGTTAGAGATGGAAAAGGATAACAACAAGGAGTTCAATTCGTAGACACTGAGATTCAGAAATCAGACTTATATTGAAAAATGAATAAGCATCAAGTTTTACACCAAGGCTCTTGAGGACTCAAGACTTCCACTGAACCAAAAAGATCCCCTTCTTCTTCTTCTTCCTCCTTCTCCTTATATAGCCTCCCTCCACTACATCTACACCGTCCATCTTTATCTCATTCCCTCCTCCCTTTTTCAACACTTGTTACCTTTCACATTTGAGAAGATGATGGCAGGAACCTACATAGCCGGGGCCTATACTGCTCAGGTCACCTCCTCATTAATGCGGCTGATAAAGATGTTGGCCCTAATTAATGCGGATGCAACAGGTTAAACTAGGCCTGCAACCTCCCTATTGCCCACTATCATCCACTCCCTTCAGATCCTAACCTCTCCTCTTCAGGTAATTCCTTCCATTGGACCCGTGACTTACAGTGTCCTCATGTCATCACTGTGGCCCCTCAACTTCCTCCTCAGTCTTCGGGTTAATATTGCGACCCTTCAGATCCTTCCTCAGTTCTCGGGTACCCACAATAGCCTCCTAAAACTTTCGCTGTTTGTTTATGAGACAAAAGTAAAGTTTTAGCCCCATAAGTGGAATATGCACATGCCACTTGCGTTCCCACGTATCAACGTCCTTTCATCTGTCATTTGCACGCTCTTGGTGTTTCGAAATTCACAACCTGTCATTTATGGTGTCAAGCGGCTGCTTGTCTCCCCACGTTCTACGGTTAGATTGAGATTGTACAACTCCCCTTTTCTCTCATTTATGGGCGGGAGTTTTACCACTCATTTTTACTCCTATAAAAGGAGGATTCAGGGTTGGCTAAGGCTCATTTTTTTGCATTTTGGCGATCTAAGCTTTGAGGAAGAAAACTCTCGAGGAGCGCACTTTGCCTTCATCATTAGGTGTGTTGGCTTTTTTCTTGTTTTCTTTTCTTTGCAAGTTCTACACTTTACCCTTTCAAAAGATCATGGGTAGGTATGCTAGGTTAGTGGATACCGAGGATGCTAGGGCAACTTTTGGGGCGCAATATAGGATTCCCAATAACATGGAAATTAGGCATTGTGAGGAAGGTGAGTGGTTAGTCTTGAATAGACCTCCCAAGTCCGTGGTTATCCCTATAATCGCCTTCATTGAAGGCGGGATGGAGATACCTATGGGGTTAGTGACCAGGGATTACCTTACGAATTATAGGTTAACCCCAACCTCGTGCTCTCCTAATATTTTTAGGATTCTCGGGTGTGTGGATGCCATTAACCACCAGATGAAGACTAACCTCACTTGGCATGACGTGAACTGGGTCTATAACTGCCAAAAAGGGGAACCACCTCATGAAGGGACCCAAAACGCTCAGATTCCGGCTCCTGTGGCAGCCAGGCTCCTGTATTCTTAAGAACCTACCATCCCATCTGACGCGAAAATCGAGGAGTCCACGTCCAAGTCCACCCAAGAGGTGGCAGGGAAAGATTTTGAGGTCTTCTACCACTTGAACGCTCCTCATACTTCACAAACACAACGACAAGCAAACATGGGTTTTGAGGAGAGAACTCCAAACCTTCTTGCCCTACTGTCAACGCACGTCAGGGGCACTTCTTAGACTACTGCAGTGACTCCTCGTCCTCCTACCCCAATTGCGGCTCACACCCTCCTTCTGCGGATGCAGCCGAGAAGAAGGGAAAACGTGGGAATGGAGGCAAGGTTATCGAAGTGGCGGAGGAGGGAGAAATTGCTGATCCCCTAGTTAAGGAGGCCTAAGTGGGAAAAGGGCAATAGAGGAAGAGGCCCAAGCACATCGGGACCTCCAAGGGTGTTGTGGGAGAGCAATCCAAGAAAGCCTCCATTTGGAGGCCTTCTTTTACTCTAAGTTCAGGCAGCCTAGTTCTAGACGATGCCAATTTAAGGCATTGAGGTCCTTTAGGAAGCGAGAGGTTTTCCTTTCTTTAAAACAAGTTCTGGCTAAGGTATGAGATCACATCTTTGTTATTGCATTTTCAAAACCTTCAAGTGCACGGAATGATACTTGTTGTTTTCTTTATGCAGGCCGTCCAAGCTACCTTCATGGTCGAGGACTGGGTGGATCATTCCTTGGAAATGGCCAGGGACGCAATGGCCAAGCAAGTGGCTGCCGAGAGGGCCTACTCAGATGCCGGCAAGAAGTTGATGGAGACTCTTACCCAGCTGGCTGAGGCAGAAAAGGCCCACAGGAACGCTGAATCTGCCTTTAAAGGTTATGAGAAACAGGCCGATGATGCCTTGGAGTCTTAAAGGAAGGCGGAGAGCCAGTTGACCTTGACCATGGTGGAGCTAAAACAAGCTAATAAGCAGCTGGAAACCCTGTAAAAAGAGAAGTCGGTGGCCGAGCAAGCGGCCTATGACGCTAGGATGACTAAGATGGCCGAAAGCCTTACCGCCCAGTTCAAGGACGTTGCTTACGCCTTCTGTCCGGAGGTGTGGGGCCAAGCTCTTACTGCTGCAGGGGTTAGCGCCGAGTCGGAGCTTCGGGCTCCCGATTAGGTGTACTATCCACCTATCCTACGTTTGGTTCCTACTCCTCCCTTGCTTCCATCCGACCCTAACTCCACCCCTCAATCTTCCTCTTCCCAGCAAAGTGAGGATCCCACTTACACTAAGGTCAGTGGGAAAGAAAAGCAAAAGGAAATTCCATTTCCAGGGGAGGTGGTCGAAGTGGTAAATGAGGAGGAAGTGGCTGGAGGGATACCTTTACAGAGAAAGAAGAAGAAGGGGTCCCAAGGGCAGGAAAAGCAGGGAGCTCAAGGGCAGGACTCTGAGGATTAGCTTAAGTCTTAGCTTTAGGATAGTTTTTTTTTTTTTTTTTTTTTAGGGCAGTGCAATGATTCCTATGCATATGTAATGCCCTTTCTTTCTTTTTTTTTTCTTTTTTTTTTTTTTTATATAAAAGGAACCTTTATGTATAATTTTGAAGTTTAATAGTTTTTGCCTTTCCGTCATTTTCATACGTAGTCATATTTGTATATTTTACCTGCGCCCTTTTCCTCACATATCGATCACTGTTCAATTCCCATGTTTACAAGGATGTAGCAATTTGTAACTCCGTTGAGGCATAAGTGATGAACTAACCTAAAAAATATAAACAATCCGTCAACCAAAATTTACTTAGAGCTTTTTTGGCACCTCTCTAGAGGCTCGAAAAGATGCCTTTGGCCCTTGCTGATCAATCCTCAAGATAATTAGGATATGTTGTTATTATTTTGTAAGTTTGATTTATCACAAGCTTGTGGCCGAGGAGCCAGGCAAGTTTGGGGTCTCGTTTAACACTTGTTATATTCTTTGTAGTGATGATTTATCCTAGGCTTATAGCCAAGGAGCCAGGTAGGCCCTAGGTTCTATTCAAAACTTAGAATATTTTTGCAGTGATGATTTACCCTAGGCTTGTGGCCGAGGAGCCAGGCAAGTTCTAGGTTCTGTTCAATACTTAGGATATTTTTTGTAGTGATGATTTACTCTAGGCTTGTGGCCGAGGAGCCAGACAAGTTCTAGGTTCTGTTCAACACTTAGGATATTTTCGCAGTGATGATTTACCCTAAGCTTGTGGTCGAGGAGCCAAGCAAGTCCTAGGTTCTATTCAACATTTAGGATATTTTTGCAGTAATGATTTACTCTAGGCTTGTGGTCAAGGAGCCAGGCAAGTCCAAGGTTTTGTTCAACACTTAGAATATTTTTTGTAGTGATGATTTACCCTAGACTTGTGGCCGAGGAGCCAGGTAAGTATTAGGTTCTGCTCAACACTTAGGATATTTTCGCAATGATGATTTACCCTAGGCTTGTGGTCGAGGAGCCAGGAAAGTCCTAGGTTTTGTTCAACACTTAGAATATTTTTTGTAGTGATGATTTACCCTAGGCTTGTGGCCGAGGAGCCAGGCAAGTCCTAGATTTTGTTCAACACTTAGAATATTTTTTGTAGTGATGATTTACCCTAGGCTTGTGGCCGAGGAGTCAAGCAAGTCCTAGGTTCTGTTCAACACTTAAGTTGTTTACATTCTAGGGGCAAGTCCTAAGATATAGTGAGATAGAGACGGTAGCAAAACTTTTCAATAATAATAATGTTGTAAGTTGTTTACATTCCAGGGGCAAGGGATTACATTTTTGTCCAAGTTTTTCAAGTGGTAGGCCCCAATACCTACTACAGAGGTAATTCTATATGGCCCTTCCCAATTGGGACCTAGCTTGCCCCAAGCGGGGTTCTTGGCCGTTCCCATCACCTTCCTCAGAACTAAGTCTCCTGGGGCCAAAGGTCTGGATCCGACCCCCTTATCATATTGTTGCTTAAGCTTTTGTTGATAGTGAGCCATCTTCACCGTTGCCACTTCCCGTCTTTCTTCAGCCAGGTCCAGGCTATCTAGGAGCAAATGGCAGTTTTCTTCAGCGTTGAATACGTCCGTTCTTAAAGTCGGGAATCCTGTGACCCTGTCTCGATGGGGATTACTGCCTCTGACCCATACGTCATTGAGAACGGGATCTCTCCCGTTGATCTTCGGGGTGTGGTACGGTATGTCTATAGCACATAGGGCAGCTCGTCTACCCATTTTCCTTTTACATCATCCAGCCTTTTCTTCAATCTGGCCACTATAACCTTATTGGTGGCCTCGACCTGCCCATTCCCCTGGGGGTATGCTGGCGTAGAGTACCCGTTTCTTATTCCCAACTCCCTACAGTATCTCTTGAAGGCTTTACTGTCAAATTGGAGGCCGTTGTCTAAGATTAGTGTATGAGGTACCCCGAACCTAGTAACGATGTTTTTCCAGATGAATTTTTTAGCATCCACATCCCTGATGTTAGAGAGGGGCTCGGCTTCCACCTACTTGGTAAAGTAGTCCGTGCCAATGAGGAGCCATCTCCAATTTCCCACGGCCCGAGGAAAAGGCCCAACTATATCCAGGCCCCAATGAGCAAAGGGCTAGGGGCTAGACATAAGGTTTAGAATTCCTTCTAGTTCATGAATGTTTGGGGCATACCTTTCACATTGGTCGCACTTTCTCACATAGTTCTGTGAGGTTTGTTGTATGTTGGGCCATTAGTACCCCTAGATGAGAGCCCTGTGCATAAAAGATCGCCCTCCGGTATGGCTCCCACAATTGCCCTCATGCAACTCCTGCAATAAGGGCTCCATGGCTTCCTGGTGTATGCACAATAGATATGGTCCTGCATTTGGTCCTCTTATAATCTTTTGTACTTATCTATGCGATCCATGAGCTGGTGCATGTTCGAAGCTGACTTCATTGTCAATGATTTTCTCAGGTCATGCTTGGTTGGGAGACCGATCTTGAAGGTCCTTACGGCCACGTCTTCAAAGTCTCCATCCACTTCATTGTACATCTCCCTGTATCGATCCGAGTAGGTTTTGAGGGTCTCCCCGTCCCTCATGGCCATTGACAATAGAGCATCCAATGGCCTAAGGACTCTATTGCAGGTTATGAATCTTGCGCCGAATGCCCTAGTCAGCTCTTCAAAGGAACCTATTGACCCATCGTCCAATGCGTCAAACTGACGCATGGTGACAGGCTTGAGACTGGATGGGAACACCTTGTACATAAGGGCCTCGTTGTTAGTATGGACGACCATCTTTTGATTGAAGTGACTGACATGCTCCACGGGGTCAGTCCTTCCGTTATATATGGTGAATGTTGGCTGGGGGAAACGGTGAGGGAGTTTAGCCTTGTTAATCCTTCTGACGAAAGGGGACATAGAAATCTGCTGCAGGGCTTTACTCATAGCGTCATTTCCTTTAGTGTGATGAGGGGGCCTTTTCTTACGTCTGTTGTTGCTTTTCTCCAGCTTGTCCCAAGATGAGGATGCTGAATAGGTTTCACTAGGCGGAGTTCTAGACCTACGCCGGTATGATCGGTCATAGCTCTCCCTTGAGCCTTCACTTGATGGGGAAGATGGGCTTCTCCTGTCGTGCTTCTTGCTTCTTAACTTTCTACGCAAACGATCAACCTCTCGTTGCAACGCTACCATCTCTTGTTTAGGTGAGGCTTGATCCCTAGACTTGGGACGATTTCGCTCAGTATGCCTAGTGCAATGAGACCCCACTATAATACTTGGGGTGCGTTGCCTATCTCTCTTACACTCTAGGTTAACGAAAGGGTTTTTCTTGTGGGAACCAACTGACTCCTCCTCGCCTTGGCCTTCGTTAGCCATCAGTGTTCAGAGCAGATCCTCAAGCACTTGCTGTTTCCCACAGATGGTGCCAATTGTAAGGACCAAATAAAAAGAGTCAGAGCCCAAGCCCACTTAAAATAGTGAGATGTTCCCCTCAAGCTTGGCCCAAATCAATGAGATTTGTTAGAGATGGGAAAGGATAACAACAAGGAGTTCAATCCGTAGACACTGAGATTCAGAAATCAAACTTATATTGAAAAATGAATAAGCATTAAGTTTTACACCAAGGCTCCTGAGGACTCAAGACTTCCACCGAACCAAAAAGATCCTCTTCTTCTTCTTCCTCCTTCTCCTTATATAGCCTCCCTCCACTGCATCTACACCGTCCATCTTTATCTCATTCCCTCCTCCCTTTTTTGACACTTGTTACCTTTCACATCTGAGAAGATGGTGGCAGGAACCTACATAGTTGGGTCCTATACTGCTCAGGTCACCTCCTTATTAATGCAACTGATAAAACTAGGCCTACAACCTCCCTATTGCCCATTGTCATCCACTCCCTTCAGATCCTAACCTTTCCTCTTCGGGCGATTCCTTCCATTGGACCCGTGACTTACGGTGTCCTCATGTCATTACTGTGGCCCCTCAACTTCCTTATCGGTCTTCGGATTAATATTGCGACTCTTCAGATCCTTCCTCGGTCCTCGGGTACCCACAGTTCCTATTATACCCCTATTAATTTACTAATTCAATTTTTTGATAAATTTATTTAAGGGTAGTTTTGGAAACTTATACATTTTTAAAAAGTAGACAAGACAATAAATTATGTTCCCTTAAAAAGATTGACTTTTCAAACAGGACAAACAAAGTAGGACGGAGGGAGTAATTTGTAACATGAAACTTAACCAAAAAGCTTCTTCTTTTCTTTTTCTATTTTTTTTTTTCCTTCAAAACTTTAAAAAGTTGTTTTTCATTCTTAAATAAACTATTGAAAAGTTTGTCTCTCCATCTTTAAATTATTGAAAATTTTTTACTTAAACTAAAAAAAAAAAAAGCTCATTTTTCATCTCTAAACTATTAAAAAAAAATCTTTTTTTTACTTAGTAATAATCACCTACCATATTATTAATTTATAAAATATTTTGTAAAATAATTTGTGACTTTAGCATTTTCTTTACAAATTTGAACAAAAAATTTGTCAAGTCATTTCTTTTATTATATTCTAGTTTTCTATAGTAAAATCAACAAATTATTAAAGTTATGTTTGATAGTTGTTTTTTTTTTTCTTCTTAATTTTCTGTTTTTTAAAACAATTTTTCAGTTTCCTAGGACAGAAAACTTATTGGGCGAATTACAACTTACTCACCTGTGGTTTAGCTAAAATTTAAGTTGCTTACCTGTTGTTTAAAATTTGATACTTTACTCACCTGAGATTTGATCAAAATTTAAGTTGCCTACCTGTGGTGTGAAATTCCATGATACAAGTGTTTTGATGGATTCTTTTTTTTATTTTTTATTTTTATCTTAGTTGATTTTGTATTTTTATTTTTTTTTTGTATTTTTAGAGGAGAGAGACACAAAAGTGGAGAAAAATTACATATTTAACCCTATTTTTAACAGTGTTGGGTTAATGAAATTTAACTAAGCTAATATCAAGAGGGTAAAGTGTTAAATTTCAAACCACAAGTAGGTAACTTGTAATTTGCTAAACTTGTTTGTTAACTCTAAACAGACCAAAAATAAAAATAGTTCCAACTCTCATTTTATAAAGGAAATTGAAAGTAGCTATTTAGTAGTTTTTAGTTTCTAGGTTTTAAACGCCAATAAACACATAACAAAAACAGCGCATTTTAGTGAAACAAAACACAGATTTCTTTCTTATTTTTTTCTATCCTTCTCTCACACCCAACTAAATCCTTTATTCTCTATTATCTCTGCACTCCACAAAGAAAGAAAATTGAAGAGAGGTCAACGAGCCCCATAGGTGTGGCGCTTGAGTATGGGAACTTAAATTAGTCACAGTGGGAGACTCATTGAATAGATACTTGTTGAATTGATGGGGACGAACCTTTTCCACATACAGTACATACTGAAAGTAGTATCACAGAAGTTGAAGGAACAGAGGTTGAAGACTCAAAGCATAACGGCTAGTTTTGTAACAGCTACTTGTGAAGAGTTAAAACAGAGTGTTTTACTTTAATGAGACACGATGTCGTTTTACATTTAAAAACACGCGTGTCACATTAAACCTTTAAAGTTTCTCCTCTCCTGGGTTCAATTATGAATAAGAGTAGATATTTGTAGATATTTATCTGAGATGTACAGCTGTAATCTTCAGTCAGTTTTGGTAGGAGTTTGGTTAGATTAAAACCTTCTAGAAGCTTCCAGGGTGGTTACCATTCTTTGTAAGATATAAATAGATGATGCGTACGTAGTGTTCATTTTAACAAGCTTGAATAGAAGTCTTTTGAGTTTTTTTTTTTTTTTTTTTTTTTTTTTTTTTTTTTTTTTTTTTTTTTTTTTGCAAACCATAAAATGATGGGTCCTACACTTGAATATATATATTTTTAATGGATGTTCTCTAAATACGGTTCTTAAGGGAAACTATTTGCGTACTCCGGCTGATGGTAGTGTACCAGGGAGTACTGATAGTATACTACTCCTTCGGCTATACGCTTATAAGGCAGAAAGTGGGGGGAGTTGTTTTCGATGTGGGACTACAAAAAGTTTCCCAAGGAGTACGCAAATAATTTCCCTAGGAGTACAAAAAAGTAGCCCACAGTATCTTATTTTCCTTCTTTAGAACATAATTTTAAAAACGGCTAAGATAATGTTTTCAAGATACATAAAATATTTTTAATGGCATATTTGTACATAAATTGAAAATAGTGAACCCCACAGATTCATCCAAACACTTTTATCTCTTTTATTAAGGAGTTTATTTTTATCACAAAAAATTCTCATGAATAAAATTTAAAAAAAAAGTACATTAGCTCTTTTCTCTTATCATTTTATATATATATATATATATATATATATAAAAGTATCTACATATTCTACATGTTTTTTTTTTTAAAAAAAAAATCATAAATAGAAATGGTCTCCCAAACCTCTTTTTTTTTTTTTTTTTTTTTCTAGTATTTTGAAGTTGTTCTTAAAAGTGGGAGCCAAACACGTGTGATGTAATAATTATTATCTAGAAAACTACTTTTAGTTTTAATTTTTCAAAATTATTTTCAAACAATTTTGAAAACAAAAGCAAAAATCCTCCTACCAAACCGGCCCTAAGAAAACTCTTTTTTAATTTTATTCTTAAAAATAAGTTTTTGAAAATAAAAGACCAAAAAAGCTACCAAACATAGCCTAAGAATTTGATAAATTTCTTTTCAACTTTTAGTTGTGATTTCAATAAAATATTAAATAAGTTAACAAATAAAATGATATTATATATGTGTATATATATGATTCACCAATTCTAGCAAATGTAAAATGTAATTGATACATTGATATGAATATTAGGTTGGAAGAAGAGTCACAATTCATGATTACAAAACATGCAACCAAAGATGTACTAAATATAATGATATAATAATATTTTGAGTGAGAGAGAGAGAGAGAGAGAGAGAGAGAGGTGATTGTTTATATATATGTATATATATATATATATATATATATATATTAATTCAATAGTTGAAGATAGAGGTATTTGAACATTAAGTATCTCTGTTGAATATACCTAAAGTATCAATTGAGCTATAAGGCTAGTTCTTAGCCAACTAGTTTTTATTATAGATTTAAAGACTATGCCAAATACATTATGATGAAATGAAAGAATCAATTACAGCGAAAGTAATATCAGTTAGCTTAGTAACTTTAAGAGTCTCGTCTGATATCGGTGATCGACGTATAGGGGGGACTCTTTTTGTATTCACCATCACAATCTATAGCTTTGCTAGCTGCATCCCTAATAAAAGCTACTACTTGTCGATAAGACCTTGCACCGTATATGCACCTCTCAATTTTACATTTGCATCATTAAAATCGGTTAGGCAATTCTGAATTCATTTCTTATCCGGTGGATTAGTGAGCGATCTAAGAATATCTAAGATTCGATCAATGGTAGCTTCTACTAAATCAATATTTATAGCAATAGAGATGAGGACAAGATCATTTCGATCAGCTGCACGAGTACGTGGGTCTCCTCTAAAACTTGACATGCAAAAGTCATAGTCCTCGGACTTCTGGCAAACGCTGTTGAGTAAGGCAAAGTCAGCCTTTACTTCGATCATTGCATTCGAAACTTGATAGAAAAGAGAGGTGGCCAGTAGAGGAATTACCATAGGCAACTAATTGGAGAGGTCATTTTCTCTTTTCTTTTTCTAAGCTCTTTGTCAAGAATGATATTGATTCACCTATATTCTATCTATAATATATAATGTACTCGAAAGTAACATGATTATATGATTTTTTTTTAATTACGTTTTTAAAAATATGATATAATTATCATGATGATATGATTTTTCTCCTTTTTATTTTTTTATTTTTCTAAATATGATATATTTGATATTTAAGATAGTTATTAATTAATAGGTATTTTTTATAATTGTATTTGAATATAAAACTATATATTTGAATATTAAACATTGATTATGCTTGTGTTTTATATGGAAGTACATTTTCTAACATATATTATAATAATGCTACGAATACAAACTATTTTATAACATTTTTAAAAACTCTTGATGTGACTAATTTTTACTGGTTCTCATCTAGACTTACCACTAACATTGCTTTTTCACTTATGAATAGTTACTCACCACATTAACAGTTTGTAAAAAAATGTTGTAAAAAATTAGTGATTATTAGTAAATGAAAAATTGATGTTTGTGGTGGGTTCAAATGAGAACCAGTAATAATTGACCACATTAACATTTTATAAAAATGTTATAAAATAGTTTATGAGTATAACAATATTTTTTGAAGAAAATATGACAAGCCAAGTTTTTAATGGAGAGTTTAATTTGGTATTATTGGGATTTATAATGGGGAAATGGAATATGAAAATTTCATGGCTAATTTATTTCATAATATATAATATTAGTCACTAACTCATGCGATGTACAAAATAGTTAAATATAAAAATTACAAATATTTATTTTGCTTTACTAATATTTTAAAATGAATAAAAATGAGTAATTTTATTTATTTTAACAAAAAAAGCTACTTTTTTTTTCTATTTTACACGCTCACTTTTCAAAATACTCTACATCAGATTATTTATTTTACACTATATTTCATTAAATATCAATTTTCTTGATTTTTTAATTGATTTTATTTCTTCACATACAACAGTCATTATTCAATTTCTTCCTTCATTCTCAAGATACGTAAAGAAAGAATAAAAGATAAATGCAAATTGAATAGTGCCAGTGTAATCATGTATTTTCATATAATTTTGTATAGCCTGATATGAGTGAATTTTGGGTTTTGTTGGCTAAAATGTGATAATTTTTCTAGCATACAAGCACTAATATGAGTTCTCTAATAACACAAAAACCTCTCATGTTTTCACAATTATTGAGGTAACAATTGTGATTGGTATAAAATAAAGAAGTATTAGTGGTGGGCTAATGTTTAAGTTATGTTTTACTAATCATAACTTGCAATTTTTGCATGCTGTATTTTTTTTTTTTGTATTTTTTTTTTCTCTTTAGAATTACTTTATGATATATTTTAACATAATAAGTCTAGCGGCATAAAAATTTGTTACAAGCTGTTAAGATTGTTAAGATGACATGTTCTGATTATGGTATAATAAAAATAGTTTTAGTAATGAGTTAATGAAGAAGTGATGTTGCAGGATCAAGCCCAGCTTGAGGATGCTAATCTAATGTAATTTTGTTCTTTTTCTCTCAGTAAAATCTTATTATTGCTCTTAACAAAAAAAAAAAAAAAGTGAAGTTGCATCAATTGTAATTTATCATCTTAAGAATTTGGAAAAAAAAAAAAAACTATAATTTTTTTTATGTCTCTTTCATGAATGAATTTTGATAAAAAAAAAATGCAAATGTATATAATATAATATTAACTGTTAGGCTTTGTTTGGAATGAGTGGAAAAGGAGAGATATGAATGAAAGGAGAAGGGTTTTTTCTGTTTGGTTGATATGAGAGAAAGGAAAAGGACAAAAAAGTGAAGGAAACAATTTCTATCTGCATCCATTGGCTAAGATATGGCCAATTTGGTAGAAATGGAGACAAAAGGAGGAATTAAAAAGGCAACCATCATATATGACTTTCTTTAGCTTAAAAAATGATGTAGATCATTTATATGAGTTTAATTTTTGTTAATTTCCTTTTTTTTTTTTTTTTTATCTAGAAAAAATACTTTTCTTTTTATTTTTTTATAGTTGAACTAGGATTTTATTTTATGTTTTTTTTCCTAGTTGAATTAGCCATTAGGAATTTATTTGTTTCCCTTTTTCTAGTTAATTTTTTTTTCCTTTAATTCTTTAAAAAAAAATTCTCTAGTAGTAGTAGGACTTTATTATTTCTTTTTCTAAAAAGAGTAAGAGAAAATTTCTTCATATAAATACTCTTCATAAGAAGGTGGATGATTATTAAGTTATGGATTTTACTAACGTATGCCCTTAGAGCATATGTTAGTAAACTATTTTAGGAAAAGTTTTATGAGGAATTGAAAAAGTTATTAAAAAAGTTTGACAACTTTTTCAATTCCCTTAGAACATATGTTAATAAACTATTTTAGGAAAATTTTCATGAGGAATTTAAAAGTTATCAAAAAATTTCGACAACCTTCTCGCTTTCATACAAACTTTCATAAAATGAATTATTACCGGATCCTTAAGTTATTATTAATAAAAGTTTCTTATGAGAGATTCTTTCTATTCTTTTGCCTACTAGGCCTAGTATTCTTATAGGAAGAAATGAAGAAATGTAGTAATTGTGTTACAAATTCAACTTTTACATGCTTATATTGTATCAAAAAAAATTACTCTCTCTCTCTCTCTCTCTCTCTCTCTCATAGTTTAAATATAAAAAAAAATTCTTTATGTTTCTCTTGTCTTTATAAACTAAACAGAAAAAATCATATTTTATCTTTTTTATTTTCTTTTTCAGCTCTATTTCCAAACACATGAAGAAAACATTTTCTTTTCTCTTTCCTTATTCTTACATTTTTCTTATTCTTCTTTTCTTTTCTTTTCCTTTGTTTCCCCCCTCCTCCAACTGTAACCAAACACAATCTAATGTATGGTTCGTAATATCGATTATTTTTTACTTGAGAATCTAATAAAAAGAAAAAGTAAATTATTTGAACGAGCTTTAAGGCTTATGAATTTCGGGAAAGCAATATGATTAAGAAATGATGGGGGGCAAGAGAAGTGTGGAGCTGGTGAGATGACCTAATACTGCACAAGACAAGAGGAGGCGTCCAATCACCACTGATCCATGCATGACAAGAAAGACTTAAAATTACCATAAATAAAGAAAATTTAAAGTGGTATCAATTTTTGATTAGACAATCTTGTCCTTTGTCTGTGGACGTAAAAATTTACTCCATCACTTTCATTACGGGTACTTGAAAAGTGACTAGACAGTTAAGTTTTGCTGCAAGTTATAGAATCCTTAGACTTTTAGAGTATGGTAGATTCTATATAAATATCATCTACACAGCTTTCACTCCAACCATGCATAGTAATCTAATGAATAATCTCACATCCCACATTTATTAATCTTTCTCGATTATCTCCCTCAATAGTTTACTGAATTACTGTTTTCGCCCTGGTTTTCCTGCCAGAGTATCAAGTGTATCTCAACCTTGTCCTACTCTTTTGCTTTCTTTCATTGACATATGCTGATCTTGGTGTTTGTGCAACTATCGGAATCCTTCATTTTGTTGTGGCATGATTATTTACCAAGAGAAAATTAATAATGTAGGGGTACAACCTTGTTTCTTTCAATATATATATATATATATATATATATATGTTGTTTCATTTGTCTGTACCATGTATGTACAAACAAAATAGATATTGAAATATCAAATCAAATCAAATTAAAATAGGATTTATTAATGTATGTCTTTAAGTATATATTAATAAACTATTTTAAGAAATTTTTTATAAAAAAAAAAAAATTGTTTTGACAATTTTTTTAATTCTCCATACATTTTTTTTCAAAATGAATGACTAATATGTGTCCTAAGGGCACACATTAACCGGACTCAATCAAAATTCACCTAAATAATTTAGGGACTTGTAGTTATTGTTCAAGTTGTAAATGTCTCACCGGTGAAATTGAATGTAACTGTATTATGTCACCATGCGTGTGCAAGATTAATTAAAAAGCTTTTTTACAATCGATGACATGAGGAAAGTACCATTTCACAATGTTTTGCAAGAAAAAAACAATAATCACCCTTTAACATATACTTGCTGGAATATGTATTTGCTATAGGATTTTTAACATAATTGATTAGAGTGTACATTTTTTTTTTTGGGAATTGGAGTATAATATAAAGGTCGCTCCTACGAGGAGGCAATAAGCTCCCTTCAAATTATACCAAATTATACAAAAGAATTGACTTGGAGTTTTTGTTATATATATATATATATATATATATATATATATATATCTTTTGTTTCAATAAAATTCTCTCGTACCAAAAACATTTTGTGTACTTTTGGTCAATTTTTTTCACTCATTTCTATTTCTAGCAAATTAACATCAAATACAACACGGGATTCGAACTTTTTCTTTTTTCTTTTTTCTTTTTTTAACGAGAAAATACAAAATAAGGTACTTGATTCTTTTGTTTTTCTTGGGCGAGAAAAGAAATAAGGATTCGATTCTTTTACTGAGGAAAAATATGGAGTACCTTTGATTTATTTGTTTTTTGTTTTTTTATTTGTGAGGAAGGTAGTAAAGGATTTGAATTTATTTATTGGACTACTGTATTTGTGAAGCAGGGACAATTTGATTATAAGGGAGTTAAATAGACGGTTGAGATTTTAGGGAATGTTGACAGTGCAAAACAAACAGAAGACAAGCATTGGATCTGCATGCATTTATGAATTATGTAAGTCAGTTTATCTAAAGCTTTCATTCTACAGTGTACAGAGAGCGAGAGAAATGGATCAATTTCTCTTTGACACCCCTACCTATAATGTGTTGCCAAACCCACGCCTACGTACTTCAAGTTTGGAATTAATCAATGCATCGCTAATGCTAATGTCAGCAAAATATATGGCCAAACAGTTTTAATGTCAGACGGGATCTCAATGCTTAAAGAAAATTATTGTGGCGAAGAATTTAGGGAGCTGAACTGGGAATAGGAAACAAGATGACAAGACCTTTGTCAAGTCAAGTGCAATATATAGAAGATTGTACAATGTAAAACTGGAGTATTTATTATTAATAAAATTGTTGAAAACACAGGAATGACATCTAATAAAATTGTTGTTTGGATGGAATCATTTATGAGGTTTCAAATATTGCAGAAGAATCTGACTGTTTTCTTGATTTTATATCTAAGTCAATCCAGAATAGGAAGGTTGGAACTTGAAACTATGTCGACAGGATTAGAAAGGAATTGCAATACTGGTATTTGAACTTTCAATAGGATGTACTGCATTTACTTTTTGTTGGGGGAGATAACACATTAGAGAATGGATAGAGGCCCTAATATACCATATTGAAACATGATTTAACTCAACAATTTAACAATTATAGTGTAAAGGATTAAATCCAATTATATTATGTTAATTTCTCTTCTTTTTTCCCTTTATGTGGAGAATTCCTTTATTTGTGTGTACTTCGTAGACTTGACCATTAAAAAACTTGTCATTATTTCCAAGTGCATGTACCTTGTCCCTACTCTCTATTGAAAAAAGCACCGCCTCAATGACTTAAGAGTTTTTTTTTTCAAGATGTTATCTCCCAACAGTGGCTAAAAAGTATAATTTTACTAATATACTGAGCTGTGTATGTATTTCTGCATTAGTTTCCTTCAACTAGATCATCTGATATTTAAACGGATTTTAAAAAATATATATAAATGACGACCTATACCATGGAACTACAAAAGGACAGGAGCTCTCTTCGCCTAACATGGTCATTGAGCTGCCCTGTATGTCTTTATCGTATCCAGAAATTTTAGGCACCAATTAAGACAACCTTATTATCACAAAAATTTAATCTTCAATTTCCTTGAATTAAACAAACCATTTCCATAGTTTGAAGATTGTTCATTGTTGGGTTAAAATAAATTGATCCCGGTTAATTAATTTAATTACCCAAATTGATTAATTAAGTCAAATTACATGTAAATCGTGGAAGCGCCAACAAATCACCAAATAAACTAAGTGTAGCAAAAATTAAGTTAATACGGTGATTTATTGACAAATAGAGAAAACTTCTTGTAAGGCAAAAACCTCACCGAGTGATTTTTAAGTCATCATTTCCAAGAATGCACTAATCAAGAATAAGCGGTTACAAGTACAAGGAATCTCACAACTACTCTAAACTATCCCAAAATACCAACCTACAGTTGAACCTTTGCTCTAATCCCCAATTGGACTTGATCTTGTAAAGACTTCTTCCTTTGCACAAATCCCAGTATGTGATTAACTCCTAGCAACTGATTGATTGTTGTTGGTTGCAAAGTTTTTCATTTCAAAGCACATTAATTGAAGATCTGGAAGTACTTGGTTACAAAACTTCTTGTAAGGCAAAAACCTCACCGAGTGATTTTTAAGTCATCATTTCCAAGAATGCACTAATCAAGAATAAGCGGTTACAAGTACAAGGAATCTCACAACTACTCTAAACTATCCCAAAATACCAACCTACAGTTGAACCTTTGCTCTAATCCCCAATTGGACTTGATCTTGTAAAGACTTCTTCCTTTGCACAAATCCCAGTATGTGATTAACTCCTAGCAACTGATTGATTGTTGTTGGTTGCAAAGTTTTTCATTTCAAAGCACATTAATTGAAGATCTGGAAGTACTTGGTTACAAAACTCTAAGGTGCACAAAACGCAGTAGCTTCTCACAGAGTATATGAGTTCTCTGATTGAGTCTCTGTTTCTTTGATAACTTTAAAATAAAACTTTTATATGGTCCAGAAGCTTAGTGAATGAAACCTTAGCAATCCAAGTCATCATGAGCCGAAAGCCAGATTTGAGAATTCTAAAATCATAGATCTTGATAGATTAAGCTTGTGTTGATAATTCTTCATCAAATCTCGATAGCTGCTAGTGTTGAGCTTGTGTCGAGAGTAGTGTTGAGGTTCACTATTTCAGATTTTCTTCACTTATTTTTTGGTTTAATCTTTATGTCTTTAATGATACTATTTGTTATGTTTGTGCAACATACTTCTTGATACATTAAACTCATCTTAGATTTACCAAACTATAAGTAAAGTACATTATGTAAAAAGATAAGCCAATACATTGAAATTATGACCCTAAAATTCACATCTTATGTTATGGTAGATTCCACACGTGCATGGTTCTTCATTGTCAAGCAAATTTTGTTTTGAAGATGAATCGATATTAAACAAAAATTCTTCAACAACCACAACATTTGCCACAATTTTTCATAATGTGATGAAGTGATCAATCATGTATGAGTGGTTGACAATTACTTTTACATGAATTCATTATTTTTATTTCATCACTCAAAATCAATAAACTTAGAATTGTAACCAAAGTTGTGTGTTTAAGGTTGCATTTGTTTTGATGTAAAACATTTTCAATTGAAAATGTTTTAGTGAAAACAATTTATTTTATTGTGTTTATTCACAAATTTAAAAAATATTTTCACGTGTTTGGTTGGTTGTGAAAAACTTTTAAAACACAGCTTGAAAATACCACTAACATAACCCAAATTCATCATGCACAAGGAAATTACCAAAATCATATCAAAAACCCATGACCCAACACTTATACGTAGTACCCGACTCCAACTGAAGCAAATTACCCAAAACCCAATCTTTGACTAGGTTGTACAAGTGGAGCAATGCTGATCTCCACCATACCCAGTGCAATGATGCCACTGTGAGCCCCATAGAGTCACTACTGGTTAGATTGGGAGAGAGAGAGAGGTTGGCTCTGGCTGGTGGTGAGAGAGAGAGAGAGAGAGAGAGGTGGGTCATGTCGATTGTGGGTGGGGTGGGTGGGAGAGAGAGAGAGAGAGAGAGGTTGGATTGTGAGGTGGAAATTGTTTTATGAAGCTAAAAAGGCATAAGGGAAGGGAAAACATATATTATATATGGTTTCATTCCATTAGCATGATGACAGCATGCACCATGACTCATGATATTGATAAGGGTGTGAAGCGTGGTGATCACGCGCATCAACAGCAAGTTGGCTGAACTTGTTGGTAGCACCCGATGGTAACAAGAAGAGACTTTCGTCTGAATCAGTCTCACTGCTTTGGTGTCTTCTTCATTCTGTTGAGAAAGTAAATAACAAGGTGATGATGACATAATCATTCAAGGACCTTTACATCCCCACTCAGTTTTCCCTCATTCACAGATTCTCTCTCTCTCTCTCTGAGTGTGAATGTGTATCTGTGTGTGTGTGGGCGCGCATGGCTGATCACCTACAATATTGAATGCCCCTCACAGGGAAACATCAGCATGACCAATCAACATTACTGCTTTTTCTCCACCCTTTTAACCTCTTAT
This sequence comes from Quercus glauca, assembly GCA_023736055.1. Lineage (NCBI taxonomy): Eukaryota > Viridiplantae > Streptophyta > Magnoliopsida > Fagales > Fagaceae > Quercus > Quercus glauca. The sequence goes on from CM043315.1 coordinate 24,221,920, forward strand.
TAACTTTTATCTGCTTTCTTTATACATCTTCTTCCTTTTTGTCTCTCACTCACTATTATACTGTACGTTTCTCTTTTTCCATCTATTTATACCTTATCATCACTTTTAAGCCCCCTTGACCCTCCCAAGAAAAACACACACACACACACACATAGCTAGAAGTCAAAGAAAGAAAGAAAGAAAGAAAGAAAGCAATAACAATGTCCCCAGCAGCCTCTTCAAGATGGTGCCCAACCCCAGAGCAACTCATGATCTTGGAAGAGATGTACAGGAGTGGGATTAGAACTCCCAATGCTTCTCAGATACAAAAGATCACAACCCACCTCTCTTTCTATGGCAAGATTGAAGGCAAGAATGTGTTCTACTGGTTTCAGAACCACAAGGCAAGGGACAGACAGAAACTCAGAAGGAAACTCAGTAGGCAATTGCAGCTACAGCAGCAGCAGCAACAACAACAACAGCAACTTTATTATTATCAACTCAATCAGCAAAACCACCAATTTCAAGGCTACCTCGACTACTCTACCGGTTCTTCTACTCTTCCACAATTTCCTTATGACATTTCAAATAGCTTTCTTCCTCAGGTAATAATCTTGATTACATTTATACAATATTTGTTTCTTGTTCTCCTTATTAATTATAATTATAATATAAATTATATAATATAAGATGCTTTACTGTTGGGGCATCTCTATCTTTTTTCAGTTGCTAAATTAACTACACGTCTTGTCTGTCTTGTTTTGAGGCCGGTAAATTACAAGACAAAAATAACCTATGAAAAGTAAAAACAGTGAAAAGGGTAAACTTTTCTTTCAAATATTGACTATGGATTTGGTTTGTCTGCCTGACTTCATCCAACTAATGATTAGCTAGGTTAGACATGCAAGCACAGCCTTTTGCATGCTCTTCATGTGGAAAGACATGCAAAAACAGTCTCTCGCATGGACTTTATGTGGCTTCCTCTTTTTGTGTGTGTTTGTATGTGGATGGGGATTCTATTTTTTTATATTATTTCGGTTGAATAAGGCTTTGTTTTTTTCCTCTTTTATATTATTACTTTTAAAATTTTAGAGGAGCTACATCCAAGGTATCGAACCTGCACTCTCTTCATTAAGTATACGCATAAGTACCAACCGAGTTACCGAGTTTTGGGGCTTAGTGATGGAGAAGCTTTGTATACTCTTCTTGTTATCAGAACATGAACATGAACATAATGAATAATCATCACTCAAATTATTTTCAGTTTCTCATTCCAATTAATTCTAAATTTATTGACTAATACCCCTACTCGCACAAGATAAACTTGTTTAGATGCCCCATGTATCTTGGTGATTGTTTCTTAATTTATCCATACTGCCTTATCCAATTATTATTTGTTTATTTTGATTTTATTTATTTTGGTTAATATAAGTTATATCTATAGATACCTTCACTTGAAAAACTTGTGATAGACAACATTTATTAGAATAAGCTTCTAAAAATATTTCACATGGTTTTTTATTTATTTTATATATAACTACTTGACATGGAAACAGTAGATAACAGTAAATAAATATCATAACCGATAAATTTTCAATCTACATCTCTTCAAAATTTAGGTTAAAATAAATTATGTAGGCACAATATATAGGAAATTGGTGAAATCCTTCATATGTGGCAAGAACTATTATTTGCATGACAATCATTAATATTTTTATACTTTAAAAAACCTATAAGATAGCACAGTCTTATGTCAATGACACGATGAATCTATATGAGTGTTAGTTTTAACGAGTTAAAGTTCATAGGTAAGTGTAAAGAATGGTTAAATTTATATTAAATTAAAATATAGAGATACCAAACTTAAAAAAATTGGTAGTCTTAACAAAAAAAATAATTATGATTAAATTTTCAAAAAAAAAAAGGAAGAAAAAAAAAAAAAAAGATAAACACGCTATCGAGATATACAACAAATTGGTTATGCTTAAATCAAAGTCTTTAGCTCAAATTATTACAGAAATATTTAATTAATAAACAAAAATAAAAATAAAAAATTGAACGAAATTGGGGAAAAATCATATAAAGCTTTAGTAATTTTTAACACTATGGTCCTGCTTTTATATTAAACATGAGTGCATGCAATTTCAATAATGAAAACTAAATAATATTTTCAAGAAAAGAAATCATGAAAGAGAGGGATAGAGAAATTTTAAAAATAATGAAAGCATTTATTCAAAGGGGTGTATGAAATTTTTGGATTAAAACACACTAATTGAAAATATACTTTAGCTTCAACAAACTTGATATGAGTTTATATTACTAGTGCTATTAGTGAAAAATTAATTGAATTTCGGAATTATAAAATCTCCAAAACAATTTCGCAAAGCCCATCATAGGCATATGGCAAAAAATGAGTTATTTCCTAAAACAATTTTATAAAACTAACAGAGCCATAAGGTCATTCTAAAGTTTTTAGAGATAAAAAGAAAAATCAGATTTTTAAATAATAAACACAAGTGATTGAATTCTTTTATTGATTATGTTTTTTGGAATAGGGAGGAGGTGGATTTGCATCAACACAAGTGATGAACTACACGTGGAAGGAGGATATTCCACAGAGGTTGGAGATGGAGAAAATGTACGGCCATGATTGGATGATGATGGAAACGGGTCCAAGTTCTCCACCTTGCGCTAGACCCCTCCAGACTCTAGAACTCTTCCCTATCACAGCCACTAATCTCAAAGAAGAGGGCACCACATCCAAGCAATTCTAAGTTTCTAACATTCCACAACTCTTTCTCTCTGTCTTTCTATCTCTCTGTGGTGCTATAGATACTCTTAAATCTTTCTGTGACTTTATTTATTGTCTTGGTTTCTGTTATGTTTCTAGGCTCTAGTGTGGGAAAGATCTCAATTGTCTAATGAGTAATGGATTCGGGTCCAACAGTGCTACTACTACAAACGTACCTGTTTTCATCACATGTGTGTATTATGATAAAATTAAAAAACCTGCGCATTGGGCTTGAAAATGGTGTTGTTTTTTCCTATTGATTTTCAGCTTTTTCACATGTACATCTTAAAGCTGCCACATTGCAACAATGGTACTTTGTGGACATGGTCTGGAACAGCTTTTTGTTTGTCTTGGACCTTTCAGACAAGTCAATGCAATACTGATTATACTGTTAGAGGCAATGAAAATCAACACTAAAAGTCTAAAACCCGATCTAGGACAATGATAATTAAAAAAGAACTGTATTGGAAGCTTAAGTTAATAGCTAGTTTGAAGCTTGTGATTGTGATTATACGGAATAAAACGCACTCATATGAGGTCTACAAAACGAGGGTCATGGGAAAAGGGCAATGCTACGGAGAGGTGAGGACCCATATATGCATTACTCTTTCCCATAATCCATTGGGATTGTTTTTACCTTGGAATTTGAAATAAAGAACCATTTAAAAATGCTTAATTACTTAATAAGGTTATTGCTTGTTTTTTTAGAAGAATAAGGTTATTGCTGATTGCTCTTAAGTTTGGATGAGCACCAAACCGATTCAATTTGATATTATAATATAATACTTGAACGGTTTTGCAAATATTGTAGGCCTTGTTGATATTTGTTAGCACTTAGCATTCATCTATAGTAAGAGTTTGGTCTCCAAAAATTATAAATTGGCCCCCCTAAAAAAAAAAAAAATCTTTAACAAACTTTAAAAAAATTGTAGTACAGTATCTCATAAAAAAACAATAGCATTACAAATAGATCTAGATTATACAATTTTAAAAGCCTCACTCAAATTCATTATTTTTGTGAAAAATAATACACAACAATTATTTAGTAGTCCTAATATGGTTATATTTAAAGCATGTGTCTTAAGGAATTTCATTGCTGTCAAATTCCTAAATAAAATACTTATTTGATATGAGTAATAAAATGTTGTCTAAAGAATTTTAGGTTTTATCAATAAAATGCCAACAATGCACTTTTTGAATTTTGTGTTCAATAATTCAATATTCTTAGTTTTTGTAATTTTCTTTTCTCTAATGCAAAATCACATGAACGCACAAAACATATCAAGATAGATTGCTACATAATGCAAGAGAAACTCCAAAACATGCTATATATCCAGACTGCATATGTCTCTACATATGCTGAATTCCTTCTTCGCAAGTTGGTTGTTATGGACATCCACTGAGATGAAGTATTAAGAAGATAAAAATATGATAAGCTCACCAACCCCATTGTTGAGGGAGACTAAACCAATATTATGGCAATTAAGTGACCAACTTCATCAGCAAAGAATTAGGAGAAAGTGAATCAAATTCGCAAGGAAAGCAAGAAAAACAACAATTATATTCATGTACAGAAATTGCAAATCTTTAGGGATCCTGTCTGTAATACTCATGTATATAAAGGAATATCTGTAACAAAAGAAAGCACTGCAAAATAAAGCATACATAGGACAGATTTCGTGGACGTAGGCTTTCATGGCCAAACCACATGAAAACTGTTGTGTTCTTTCCTTCGTTTGCTTCTATTTTAACAGTGTGGGGGCATCAGAGGTTGTTGTCCCCATGGCTGTGGCCAACTCGAAATTGTATGTACCACTCTCCTATAATGATTACTTTTACATTTTTTTTTTTCTGTTTTTTTGTTTAAATATGAGTTTATTTATAGTTTAAATACCATAGCATAACAACTAGCGACAAAATTTTGAGTATGTCTAAAAATTTCATTTTGGTCACCTATTTCTTTTAGCTTCATTAGAGAGGGAATAGTTAAAACTACTAGTAGGATATTGTAATTATTTTTCAAAAAAATAAAAGCTTCACTTGGTTTCTAAGTGGATTTAGAAAATATATATATATATATATATTAAGAGAATTCAAAAAGTTAGTTATAATTTCAAAAAATATCAAAAATGCCTCTAATCTATTTAGATAATCCTTATTCTTAAAAAATAAAAATATGATTAAAATTGTAATTCAACAAAATAAAAAATAAAAAAAAAACTATTAAAGAAACTTTTTTTCCTAAAAATTAGCACAATCTCTATTTAAACATATCTAACGGACGTTTAGTACATTTTTTTCCCTAAAAACTAGCATACACTAACCCAATAATTTACTTACTACATTTCAAACCTTAAATTTTAGTTTTATAAAAATTCCTTCTTGTATAACCTCACTAATAATAGATAAATTCAAATTGAAAAATTGTATTAAATTCAAAATAAATAAAAAAGCTTCATCGCACGTGCAGAACGCGTGTGATGAGGCTAGTATGTGTGTGTGTGTATAGAGAGAGAGAGAGAGAGAGAGAGAGAGAGAGAGAGAGAGAGAGAGAGAGAGAGAGAGAGAGAGAGAGAGAGAGGTTCAAGTTACACCTGATGGGAAAATTATTGTGTATTCCTAGAGTATCATAAATACGTACTCCTTACTCTCACATGAATGGTGAGTCTTATTAATTAAATTCATGGTGGGACCCATTATTTATGTGAGAAGTGGGAGTACACATTTATAATACTCTGAGAGTGCCTAATTATTTTTCCACCTGATGTAACTTTAAATTGTTACACATTTTTTAAACCATTGGATTTAAGTAGATCCAATAGCAAAAAAAAAAAAAAAAAAACCATCATTAATGCTAATATTTTAATTGATCTCGTTTACTATCCCTTATTTAATACATTCCTTACTTATTTCTAAGCCCAAAAAAATTTATATGTTTGACTCTTTCTCTCTCCACTGCACTTCTCTCTTTCTCTCTCTCTCTCTGCACATTTCTCTCTCTCTCTCTCTCTCTCCTCCATAGCTAGGTCGCTAGCAGCAAAAAAAAAAAAAAAAAGCCACAGTCTACCTAACTTTGATTAATAACAAAACTATTGCTATGCCGTTTTGGTGTTATGGATGAGAACCAATTATGCACGAATACACATCGTTTTGCTATGCCATGTTATTGCTTGGTCCTTTGACATGTAAATGATAATTATAGTTGCAACCAATGAACGAATACCCCTGGGTTGATTTGTGGGAGTGGGTAACAAAGTACCTTATTTATATACAATGGAATTTCTTTATGCAATTTTTTAATAAAAATCTCATGAAAAAAATAGGGATGATCTTGCAATTACTAGAGAATTGGAGTATAGGAGTTCTTAACTATTTATTTAGGAGTCTGATATAAATTTTTGAAGAAGCAATTGAAGTCTGGGGTGACAAATCCTCAACTGGTATTTTATAGCCTTAAATATTGTTTTTCTTCTTAGTTTTACTATTATCGGTACTTTTAATTTTTGAGTGTTTATTTATCAGTCAGACTTTAGTTAGAAATTTTTAGCTCAGAGAGCATGCTGTGACAAAGTAGTACATCACAATTCAAATTTTTAACTACTACTTTACGTGGTTACTTTCAAGAGTATTAGTCAAACTCAAAGAATTCCTGATACCTTAGGAAAATTTCAACAATTAATTACTCAATTGAACCTGATTTTTATCTTTGAACCTGTAGAAACAAATTGACTTACATTTCAACCTTATTTTTTAACAACTCTAAATAGTAGTTTATAAAGGGAAAAAAGTCAACTCTAAACCAATTCAGGTGTACTGCTTGCCTTGTTTAGAGAAATGGACAAGGTTTAAGGGACCAAGAGCACTCAAAACAGTAGGTGTATAATATAAAAGGGTGCAAAGTTTACACATTTTTGCTTTAAAATGAAATATTAGTGAATGCATAATTATGTAAATTTACAAATGGATAGGGTTTGAGGGACTAAGAGCACTCACATTTGTAGGTGTATAATATAAAAGGGTGTAAAATTTACACATTTTTGCTTTAAAATGAAATATCAGTGAATGTATAATTATGTAAATTTATAAATTTGCTATAGTAATTGTGTAAATTTACATATATTATTCATTTTGCATTTAGTTTTTTATACTTTCTTTACGTATTCTGAGAATAAAAGAATAAAATAGATGTTGGTTGTTTTATGCCAAAAAAAAGGAAGAAACAATTTTTAAAATTAGGAGAAAAAAATATTTTAATAAAATGTAGTGTAAAATAAATAATGAGATGCTAGGTGTTTTAAAAAGTAAGTATGTAAAATAGAAAAAATATGTTCTTATGCGAAAATTTACAAGAATTTTTGTGCATCACGAGTGCTCTAAGGTCTTTATAGTTTTCAAAATATGGGTATCTTGAAAATTTTGTATATAATGTCTATACATGAGCTGATACAAGTGCTCTAAGGTCTTTAAGTTCCTTTTGGGATTGTCTATGCTAAAACTTAAAATCCCATCCCTCTTCCGTGTGTATTTATTTCTTGAACAAACAAACAAACAAAAAACCTTTTGAATAAATGGTAGTATTTCATTTTCAAATACAAATCCTTTGTCTCATCTATTTTCACTAGATTGAGACATTGTGCTATTGCATCATGCAATACTTTTTGAATGGATGAGATTAAAACTCAAATTGTTTACTTTCAATCTCAGTCATTAGATTTTAACTTTTAACTTAAATAAAAAATAAAAAATAAAAATAAAATAAAAACTTTTCCCTTTCACGCACTAGGGGTAATTATAAAGTGAAATAGTCGTAGTAATTGCACTGAATCCAAATCTCCACCCACCCGTTTGATATTAAAAATTTCCATACCGTGAAAACTGGGCTTCCTTGATATCGAGTCTTATAGGAAGCCTATCTTGGTTTTCCAGTGGGCTTTATATTTCAAAAAACTCCTTAGTTTAGGCCCTTCTCTGGTTGCCACCTCCTTTTTTTTCCAATAGCTATTACCGGGAGCAATGGCCCTGGGTTATGTCTTGGCCCATTCAAGGGGATGACAAAGCCTGGCAATAAAGAATTAGCCCAGTTGACAAAATAAAGTAATTCATCAAGGTAAGAGGTACCCGACCCAGATAAATAATTTAAAAAATCACCAGGTTAGTCAGATGAAAGGCCTAAAAGTTCTGGGATTATTTGGGATTTTATTGATCTTAGAAATTAGAGTAAATTACAACTTAGACACTTATGGTTTGACCGAAATTTAAATTGTTGGGGATATTATACAAAATAATAATAGAATAACAAAGTTAACACAAAAGACAAATAGAAAAAAGATAACTTTGAGGCACAATATCGTTTTCCTTAGACAATATTTGCCCCTCACACTATTGTTACTAAAGGGTTATCACAAATTTGTCTCCAGGATACAATCAAAATGTTGGGTTCTACAAATAGCAATTCTAAAGAATGACCACAGGATTTCTTGGCTGGGTTTGGATAGCTAGGTTTTGTGCGGTGCGTTTTCTGCCTGCGTTTTCACTTTTTTTTTTTTTTTTTGGCCGGCTTTTTTGACTTTGGGGGACAAAATTTACTGTGCATAAACAGTGCGGCACTATTCATGCATTGTTCATACATAAAAAAATATTAAAAATGGGACCCACGGTACTATTCACACATTTAAAAATTATTTTGCTACAGTGTTTTCAGCAACAATCAGTTTTCAGCAACTTTCAGCAACAATAAGCTCTATCCAAACGGACTCCTTGTGATTCTCTCTAACTTACTATTTTGTGAAGTTAGTTATTTTTCAAGTGAACATAAGTCTCTATTTATACTCATAGGGTTATATTTCATCAAAAGACACGTATTGAGAGTTAAAATGTTTCATAAAATCGTTCACAAGGTTTGAAACCTTTTCAAACTCTCTGAATAGTCATCTAAAAATTTTGCAAAAAATCCTGGTTCACAATTTTCGATCAGTCAAAAATTCCTTTCAATTTTCGACTGATTAAGTGCTCTTTTTGATCAATCGAACATGAATCGAGCAGCGATCAAGACATCAGAGACTCCATGATTTTTCTTTACCATTTCGATCAATTGAGCCAAAGCTTCGACCGATCGAAAATGCTTAACTTCGAATTTTCACTTAGAAAATTCCAGAAATTTGAATTTTCACTTTATGAAACAATATTCTCCAAACTCAAACATCATTATTACAACTTATCTATGTATATACCTATATATACAACATAAGTTACCTACCTGTAGTTTGAAATTTGACACTTTACTTATCTAAGGTTAACTCAGTTAAAGTTCCGTAACATTCTTATGTTAAAAACATGGTCAAATATATGTTATTCCACTTTTATGTCTCTTTCCTTCAAAAACACAAAAAACCTAAAAATACAAGATCAAAAAGGATCCACGCAGAAAAATTTTATCATGGAATTTCAAACTACAAATAGGCAATTTAAATTTTGGTCAAACCTTATATGGGTAAAGTGTCAAATTTCAAACTATAAGTAGACAACTTAAATTTCAATCAAACCACAAGTTGATAAATTGTAATTTACCCTAGAAATTATTGGATGTGCCATATAAAAGAATGATCACGTGGCGTTTATGGGAGAGCATGACAAGCAAAATGGCAAAAGGTGTAAGCAATAATGCAACATGAACCCAGGGACAAAGCCCGGAGTTAGAGTTAGGGGGGAGCTTTGTTGTTGGCTACGTGCGATGGATTTGACTTTCGGCTTTGCTACTTAGCCTGCAAGGGTTTTCTTTTATTATTATTATTTTTATCTGTGTAGAGCGTGTCTTTTGTTGATAAAGACAAAATTATTTTGTTTAAAACTTTTTAAAGGGCCAAGTTTTTTGCTTTTTGTAAAATTGGGTTATCGTTGTCTTAAATTTTTTTTTTTTAGCTTTGCTATCGTTAATTTTTGTTGTTAGGCTAATTTTTTGGGCTTGTATATTTTGTTTAAGGTTTTAGATCTATAAATTTTTTATGAACTTTAAAAGGAGGAAAATACTAGATCTACAAATTGTTGTTATGATGAGTGATTATTAGTAAGTAAAAAAGTTATGTAAGTTGTGGGACTAAATACAAACCAGTAAGAATTTGCTACTTCAATATATATTATTAGTTTATAAAAATGTTGTAAAAAAAATTTGTAACGATAGCATTTCTCTTATAGAATTTGCTACTTCAATATATATTATTTTTATAAAAAAAAAAATTAGGGGGGGGCCAGTCCATGAATTGCTTCGTCAATGCATGAACTGACAGGTCATAGCAATTAATCAAGGCTTTAGAATTCATGCGAGTCTATGTATAATAGAAAAAGATGTAAAATTTACATTATTTTTCCTTAAAAAGTCTTACATCAGTCCGCGTATTATTGCGTAAATTTACAAATTTGCCATAGTAATTATATAAATTTATACTGATACAATTTATTTTGCATTTAATTGTTTATTCTTTATTTACGTATCTCGAAGATGAAAGAAGAGAGTGACTAAGTGAGTAATAGTTTTTATATATGAAGAAAGTGAAACAATTTAGAAAAAATTGATATTTTAATGAAATGTAGTATAATATAGATAATCTAATGTGGTGAGTTTTGAAAAGTATGTAAAATAAAAAATAATAAAAAATTGGTTCTTATGCTAAAATAGGTAGAAATTTTTGTACGAACTAATACGAATGCTCTATAGGTGAGTATATGCATATTATTTGCTTGAGTATAGGGTAGAGCACTAGTATTGGTGGTGCTAAAAAGCTATATTGCTATTTTTAGCACCACCAAATACCAAAATGTGGCTACATTGGTGGAGCCAAAATTATATTTTTTGGCTCCACAACTACAGTGCATAGCTACTTTTGGCTGTGCACTGTAGCTCATATGTGTGTGTGTATATATATATTATTAAATTGTTGTGTTCACTCTGCTTTTTAATAAAAAAATCTCTTTTGATTGTGTTCACATTGATTTTTTATCAAATTTTTATATTATTTTAATCAGATAGCTAAAAATATAGATCCATTGATGTTAGGTATATTGTAAAGTGAGAAGGTAAAATAAACAAAGTAGTTTTTTTGTGGAGCCATATTGCTAAATTTATGACTCCACCAATGTGGATGCTCTAAGGGGATGGACTATTTTGTATATGTATATTATTATTCTACCTTGACAAAACCCAGGTATCTTTAATTACATCATAAGTTACTAGAAGCATGGAACTAATTGACAGGAAAAAATCAGAATGTATCTCTTTGAGGTGGTAACAAGAAATAAACATTTATGAAGAAATAGCGTAGCAACTTTAGCTTTTAGGTCATACTTCTTCATTGCTTGTGTTGGGTATACACATGTGAGTGTCTATCTTTCTGTGGGCTTCAAGTCCTCTCTGTGGGCCATGAACAAGTTCTACTCGCTCCCCCTTGTTTAATGGGCTTTTTCCTTAATTTACTAGTGCATTATCCATGAGTTTCCAACTATTAACCCAGCACATCTTTTTCCATGGGAACCTTGCATCTCACCATCACCATTATCTAGCACCATTGACAAATATTCTGTTGGGCCCTTTCCAAGATCGTTTGACTAGGCTTTATTTTTCCACCTTTTGTATATTGACAGAATCCAACTATCTTTAAATTATATCATGAGTTACTAGGGGGGCGTTTGTTATTGTTGTTTAAATAATAGTTTTCAATATTTAAACAACATTACAAGTATTTTCACTTATTTTTTCACCTACACGTTTTTTTAAAAAATACAAATAACGTTACTAGAAATCTCTTGGGCCCTAGACGTCTAGAACCATGGGGAATAAATTAGAATGTATCTCTTCGAAACAGTAAAAAGAAATAGACATTTATGGAGAAATAGTATGGGAACTAGCTTTTAGGTCATGCTTCCTCATTGCTTATTCAATTGTGTGGATGGTTTTGTTTTGGTTGTAGCTTAGAATTCACTTATGAACTTTCATTTATGTAAATCATCTCCTCATCAACTACTATTTATATAGATTGCAGATACGTCAAAGAATTGAAATGACAAGGGTAAGTTGGAAGCAATGTAGGGGTTCAAAAAACTTCACTTTTAGTTGAAAATGTGACAGAAGATCAAGTGTGTTGTACCAAAGGTATTTCCCACATAATACTATAGGACCAAGTTTGTGAGCTTAGCATGAAAGAAGTTTAAAAGCTAATAGCAAGAGCAGAAGGAACGCTAAGAAACATGGTTGCAAGGTAAATCTAGAACAAATGTGAAATTTATAGAAATTCTAATTCAAACTTTTTACCTGCTTTGTACGTATGCCTATACGTTTCTGAATGTACAATACTAACAACAAGAAGAGGAACATCTTTAAATAAATGAAAGATAAATAAATAAATAAAGTGTGTGCCTGCTAAAGTTTTGCCATTGTGAAATAGCTAAACTAGAAGTTCTCCTTGTGGAAGTGGAAGCGCGTTGATGAGTTTAAACTAAATTCTTGGCAAAGCTTCTTTAGTGATTTGGTAAGTGCAGTGCTTCCACAGTAAAACACACCTGCAACAAAACCAGCATATTTAATAATCAACTAGTAGTAACATATAACTGATAGTTTGCAGCTTAAGATCATCATAATAATTGGTTGTTAAATTATCAGAAAAGGCACTACCTATTACTGATGATTGGTGTGTACTTGCCAAGTCAGAAAAAACTTTCTTCCAGTTGGGTCTCGCAAAATGTGTTCGTATCTGTAGTAATGACATATTAAATAACATACTCAAAATTTACTGAAACTGCATTACATGACAGTTTTTGTGTACTAAGTTAATACCCGACTTTCAGAGACAACATCAACTCCATTCTTAGCATGTTGCAGTTGCTGCACCATGGCAATAAGTGCAGACCGTGCATCTCCTTCTTCGTAGACACTAGTCAGGTAATTGTGCATTTCTATTACATTCTGCAACATATAAGGATCACATAAAGGTTCTAGTCAATTAATTAATGTAAATGCACAAAATTTGAAGTGAAGTTGTTCTATGTTTCAAACCCACATTGTGGTCATACTCTGCAATATCATCCATGACACCTTTAAACCAGTCAAAGGAGCCTTGTTCCCTTGTTACCCAGTAAAAATATGCTCTTTCAGGACCCTTCTTATTTGACCATGATGAATTGTTTTGTCTTGAATCCTGCATTTAAATTCTTTTTCAAAGTCAATACCAGATATGTCCACATATCTCCAACAAATTTATATATGGTTTGCATTTTGACTTACATCTTCAAGGTCAGTTGGTTTGATATGGTTTAAGAGGTCTTTTAGAATACTGATGAATGGAGTGGCCCCAATTCCTAGACCTATTAGCAAAAGGATGTCATACTTCTTGTAATCCTGAGCTGGGGCTCCATATGGTCCTTTGATAAGGATCCTTGGATATCTGCCACAAAAAAGAGGAGGTTTGAGTTAAGATACCACGCTGAGAATTGTGAAACAGGTTTGTCTAGGATTCTGCTCACTCTGATTGTGAAATATCATAGTTTGGACGCGCTTTAGTTTCCATTCTCACGAGACTTCCTCTTCTTGTTTGGGTACTTTGGGCCTCACAGACCTGCATTTCTTTGATTCAGTATGTTGTAGGAAAAAAGAATTTGAAATATGTGCCTCAAAATTCCGGGATGTTTACAAGGTCCGGAAGACATTAGGCATAAGGAAGAATTGAAATCCTGTGTTTATGATTCCAATGCGGTCTCAGAAAAAAGTGACTTATTATTGAGGTTTCGGCATTATAATATGCGTGTGCGTAGCATATAATTGTAATGTGTACATCACCTTTGCAAATCTGTTTTTAAGCTCTGTAGTCCAGTCTCCCAAGGTCCTTATGTGGACACTTAAGTAGTCATCTCCTGGTGCTGAAGTGATGGAGAAAGGATGCCTGCAACAAATGAGTAGTGTTGGGTATAGAGATTGCAGATGGGTTACTTTAATTATCATTGTATCTGACTTATTACCATTCAAAGTTTGATATATCTGGACATTTGACAAAAAGGTACATTCCACTTTTATACTTGAATCCTAGAGGTTTGCTCATGTATAATGCTAAAACATTTCCCGTGTATATGATTGCCTGCAATGTCCAAGAAATAGGATGAGTTTTTTTCATTTTCCTCAATTTGTATATAAGTTGACATGAAGCTAATAACACTTACCTTAATGATGTCGACCTGATGATTGCTTTCATTAATTAGTGTAGAAGCTCTCTCACTAGCATATAATAGTACAGGGACGACAAGATACATCCATGTCTGCATAAAAAAGAAATGCTACATATTTTCAGCTTCAAGTTATGGCCTGTAGTGAAGTAAAGATGGCAGACTAGAGATATAGTTGTCCTCAGGAATGATTCAGAATATGGTATTCACGTATGAAGTGAGAAATAGAATTTAGTTAAGAGTTCCAAGGACTTCCGGAAGACTTAATTAAGACTGAAAGTAGATAAAGGAAAGAGCAATGCTTAATGTTGAAAAGCAGTACTAAGTGAGCAAAAATCATTCGTGGAACACAATTAAGATGCCACGGTGACACTTGTATTAAATCAGCAACAAGGAAGGGGTTATAATTAGTTGGGAAATTTTTATGAAAATATCAAGAAGCCAATGGCAATATATATTATCAGAAATCTAAAGATGAAATCCAGGAAGACTATGTTTGTTGTTCCCTGTGTATGCCTGTTTGATAATGAAATATATGTTGTCATTCCAAAATTTAAAGTTATTTTGTAAAATTTTATAGAATAGATTATTGACAATTTATTGAATAATATGTGATTGAACTAGAACATGCTCAATGGAGAAGTTGCAAATACTAGGATAACTCTATTACTGAAATCAATACATACCGTCTTATTCTGCCAGTCCTTTGTGAGGAACAAGAAGTAGCCATGTATGACCAAGAGGATATACGCCAGCACCAGCAAATGATGTGCATACCAGAAGGAATTGAACCCGGCCAAATTGTTGAGAGGCCATGGTAACTTGATGACATTTCTTCTAAACGAATGTGTGGCCAATGTGAAGGAGAAAGCCATTATAATGACCATTAGAATCCCGGTTACACCTGGGGTACTTTCCACCAAATCCATGTAACTTGGCTGTTTGTAATTGAAATCAGACCCTAGAATTGTCATGAACTTTTCCTTTGGACATGATACCAACCTTGTAAAATCACAAGTTATGTGCATTGTAGCATGAACAAAAGTCCCAACGGCTATTCCTAGTGCATATAACTTGTGGAAATTTATATTGTCGTCAAAAGGAACAAAGCTACTGAGAAATGTTGACCTAAACTTAGTAAGAGTCTTTCTACAAACAGGAAAAAGGATGAGAGCCATATTGAATTTCAGAGTCTCGGCTGCACCCTTGGCAATGCAGACACAATAACCCATGATTTGGAATGCCCCATGGTGCTTGTATTGATTGAACTTCCAAAGATAAAGGACCAAGTTGATGGTTAACCACAATGTGACAACCCATATTCTCCTCCAATTATCATGTATACGTTCCCCAGTTTCAGATAAGAATCTGCTAACAGGAGTTCTGTATCTCTTGGGGATCATAGCTCTTGTTAGAGTTTGGGTTCTCTTGGAAAGTTTCTGGTTACCTCCATCTTCAGAGCTCACCATTCCCCTTAGTAGAGTTTCTAGTTGCCACATCTGTTTGGAACAGAAACTTAGAAGAAATGCTTTGCCTCTACATGTATACCAGGAATGGTAAAAAAACAAGAAGAATGGAAACTAAAGGAGCTTCAAAAATTAAAGATCTTTTACCTCTATATACCCTTGATGATCAGGATCAAGCTCTTCCATGATTAAAGATGCATATATCGTGGCTTGCTTTTTAAGATTTCCTAGCTTGTTTGCAGAGGCGCTCAAAACTATAACCTTTTACATAACAATTTTCAGTTTAAGAAGAAAACAGAGAGGATAGAAACAATAAATTCATATAGGTCTTTTTCCTCACCTCCTTCACCTCATCCTCTGACAGCTTCCCATCCCCATTCTTGTCACACCTGAAATACATTTTCTACATTCCTCATTCTGGTTTATGCCTCATTATTATGCATGATATATGCCTAAGAGACAAAAGAAAGTTACTTACATGTCAAAGAATATTTGAAGCCTAGAATCAAGGTCTTGGTTAGTCATGTCCTCCCAAAACAGTCTCAACTCTTCTCTTGTTATCCCATTTGTTGTGCATATTTGCCTGCGCCTTGCTAAGGTATCATATAATTCCCCGGCAAAGTCCTTTGATTCTGCTCCCATTCCTATAAATAAATTTAAAAATAAAAAATAAAAATAAGAATTGAAAGCCTCACATTGTATTCCATTAAAGCAAATACATTGTTTTTTTGTTTCAATTTACCAATGCAAGTTCCAAATTTGTCTCTGCAGAGGCTCCCATCGGGTGCATGTTGATTGAAGCGTTTCTCAATGGACCTCCACGCGTCGGCTTCTTTCCCAGTCATTGTTCGTTCGAGGAAGCGTAAGCTCTTAAGGCCTCTAGATGCCCCAGATAACATTCTTCCCATCCTAGGTACGTTGTTGTTACTTTGGATACCATTCCTTTTCCTTACACTACTAGTGCTTTTCTTCAAGGATTTTATTTTTTTCATAGGTTTGAATGGGTTGGTAGTCTCATCTGGCTCATTGTTTTCTATAGGAACATCCACCAGTGGATCAATCTCAATGCTTTCAAGAATCCATTTCGATGATGATCCCTCTCCTTCCGCGGCCATGTCTGACACGTTTGACACCATGAAAGAATGTGTTGTTATCTTACCTTTTAACTAGGCAAGAACAGATTGACAAAGTTGATGAAGAGGAAGATAGAGAAAAGAGTTACACAGTTACAATGTCGAGAGAGAGAGAGAATAAAAGGGGGATCTGAAATCGGTGAAGAAGGAGGGAAGAGTAATAGAGAGGTTCAGTTTCTTTAGTTAGTTGTCTAATAATAGGATAATAATGTTTCCATTTTTGTTTGTGTTTTAGTTTTTGTTTTAGTTTTTTGAGAAACTTGTTTTTGTTTTTAATTGTAAAAAAAAAAAAAAAAAAATGAATGGATCTTCCAAGGAGAGTTGATTTATGTTGTTGCAATTTTTATTAATTGACAATGTTTTTTCACAAATTCACCGTTCAATTATCTCTTTATATCTTACATACAATTAGAAATTAATAACTATCACATTTATATAATATTTAAATTTGAAGCTTTTTATTATTTAAAATTTTAAAATTACATACAAAAATTAATTACTGAATAAAAAAATAACTAATATTCGATTAATATGGATTTTGACTTGAGATTTTAAAATATTAATGTAATAATAAAAAAGTGGGTTCCAATTAGCTCAACGGATAAAGTCTCTGATGGTTGTATAAGAGATCTAGGGTTCAATCTCCACCTATACCAAAAAGTTGATTGATGTCTTGGTCTGATGATAAAGAGCTATCCTAAGTTAAAACTCTCTCAAAAAAAAAAAAAAATACGTGAGTAATATAAAGGAAAAGAAAGAATGGGCTCACCTGTTTTCACTCTAGATGTGTTGTTGCATGCTTAAACTGAAGGAAAGAAAAAAAAAATGGTGCGAATTGCAAACTAGAAGTTGCAATGAGGAAACAACTGAGAAAAATAAACAGAAGAAGAAGATGTAGATGCTGCAGATTTTTTTTTAGAATATATGGTGGTTTATTGAACTTTGGAAATGGGAGCCTTAGAGAACATGGCCTATTGTCGGCAGGTGAGGAGGATGAGAGAATAAAATGGTAAAAACAAAAGATTTTTACTTTATATTTGGTAGGATTAAGATTTTAAATTATATATATAATTCAACGACCGGTTTATCAAAATTTACATTTAATTAAAAAAAAATATCCAATAGTATAATATTATTTAAAGTTAACCAAAAGGTAACTTGTATCCGAAGGGAATCCCATAACTTTGTCTTGTAATCCCATATCCAATAGGCTTAAAACCTAGGAGAATTTCTTGTCATGACTTTTTGTAGACAATTTTGTGGTTGTAGCTACTAAATTTCAATCTGGAAACTCAGAGCCTTTTGACCTTTTGGCACAAAAGAAATTACATCAATTGATTGACTTTAGTGAAAGTTTGTCTTCTTGTGAACCAAACATCGAACACTCACTATGCAATCCATGTGAGTTGAGTGCACGTCCCTGTTGAGGTTCTCCACAGCTGGTTTTTTTTGTTCTTGGCAGAATAAATTAAACCATGTGATAGCACTAATTGAGGGAAGGACAGGATCGTTCACCGTCTTCAACTACCTCCACAATCATTGACTGAGGGAGGTAGGAGATGGGGATTGTTCTTACCAGGTTAAAAAACCAAGACAATTTTCCTCCACAACGTTGAAAATTGAAACTTTATAGAGTTTTTTAATTTGGTTGGAGAACATTGAAAACCATATTTAAAAGCTGTTTATGAGTTACGACCACCGTGAGGTTTACACGTTTTTTTTTTGTCTTCTTATGCTTATGCACGTTCTGGATGGGATTTGCAATCGCCTCTTGAATGACTGAATTTTTTTTTTTTTATAGGATGAATGATTGAACTTGAGTATGGTCTATGTCCAGACCAACTTAACTAAAAATTTTCCAACCTTGTTTAGGGTATTTAAATAAGAGGGCTTGGCCCATTTATATGTCTCATTGTTGTTGAGGGAGAAAAAGGTTAGAGAAAAATGCCACACCAACCCTTTAAGAAGAGAGTCCAAATGCCAATAGCTTCTCAGTTGGTGAATACAAATCTTGTGTGTTACATTTCTCAACCCCCAACCCCCCAAAAAAAAAAAAAAAATCCTCTATGTCACTTTTTGTATTTCATTTTATGTTCTACCAAATTAGTGGAGTATAAAGTAGAATATAAAAAGTGAGATAGAAAAATTGTATTTCTCAGCTAGTTAGCATTTCTTGATGTTTCTGAATGAAACATCCAGGGTTCAAATTCCCTTTCCCCCAACTATTGAATTTAAAAAATAAATTAAAAAAAGAAGAAGAAGAGAGTCCTGATAAATATGGTTAGGAAAAGGAAAAATATTATTCCAATTATATTGACCATAGTCATTGTTGTTTTTATTAATGGTGAAGACCAGGGCTATTCACGGGTCAGTTCAGGTTAGGTTTGTGCTCAACTTGAACTCAACTCAATCACTTTATATAGAGAATGAAACCTGTCATGAACTCAAAATGAATAGAGGTTCGAGCAGCTTTGGTTATTACGAGTGGTGATTGGATGTAGGTTGGAGTCGATATTATAGTAAAGAGAGCAGATATCATTGGATATGTCAAGATCTCGACAGATTTAGTCAAAATATGACTGGAATCTCATAGAGAAACCTTTATATCGGCAAAGAATGACAACAAGTAAAGGTGGAGATCTGTTGGAATTGGGTTTCTTGCAATGAACCGTCACTTAACCTGAAAGCTGTCAAATTTCAAAAGAGTCAACTGTCGCTAACTACCACATTGAGCGGATTGATCAACTCTCAGTTCAAGCTTGATCGAATCTGTTGGTTTGGAGAGTTTCAATAGGATCTATTGGTTTGGGAAATTGCAATTTCTTAAATCAAGATTTCCATGACTCTCTTATAAAGGGTCTTTGTTAATATTGAATTTAAAACCCACACCAATAGTAAGATTGTGATCCTTATGTAGTTAATAGTTATGTTTAGTTTAGAAACAGTTGTCAATGAATTGTTAATTTAGTTCATTATGGATTGTTAATTGAAACAGTGACCCTTCAAATATTGTATTTTTTCTATATTCAATTTTTAATGATCTCTAAAAAATAAAAGGGTCCTATTAATAGGTCCTATTAGAACATTTGTTAATTGACCATTTTAAGAAAGTTTTGATATTATTTTTATGAAAAATATAAAAAACAAATAAAAAATCAAATTTTTGTCTCATACAAATGTTTATAAAAATATTTCATAAACCAATACAATTAGTGCATTCGTTAATGTTTCCACAAAAAAAAAATTGGGAAGGGAATCATTGGAGATTTAATTAGGCCTGTGAGCATTGTTGGGCTGAGCTCTCTCGTATTTTTATTTTTAAGTAAGCTTGTATTAGGGATACTTGGGTTGGGTCAAACTTGAGAGTTTTTTTTCTCTCGAAGAAGAATGGGCAAAAACAGATCAAATATCAAACTATTACATACAACCTGCAAGCAGGCCCATCTTTAATAGGGAGCTGCAACAGGCCCAAAGATAACGCAGCACTCCACTACTATACTACTTTGCTACTAAATGGTAATACATGAAAGGAAATGCTAATGGGCTTTTCACCTGATGGCACCTATCCCTTCTCCCATCTCTCTCTCTCTCTCTCTCTCTCTCTCTCTTCTTTTTTGGATAAATTCTCCCATCTATTGTGTCATTGGTTTGGAAAACAAACCCCCCCCCCCCCCCCCCTTCCTCCCTGCCAGTTTCAAACACAAACACAAAGAAAAAGAGAAAACTGTAGTGAATACTAAGAAATATAATATCTTATTACTTGTTGCTCTCTTACATAAATATGTATTGCAATATATAGTAAAAGTTGTCTTATAAGAAGACAAACCAAATGATAAGAAAATTCTAAGGACAATACGTGTCCTTGTAGTATAATATATGCTAAAATACAAAAGAATAATAATAATAATAATAATAATAATAATAATGATAATTAGTATCTATACTTTTTTTTACTATTTACAATATTTCTATGATTTGTCACTGACACTTGTTAATTACAAGAGTCAAACTAACTTACATGTTTTGACACTACAAATAATATACTAGCACTTATTAGTTACAAAGTCAATCCACCATAAATAGGTATCCCTTTTTTACATCATTGTACTTCATGTTAGATTTTTTATCAAAAAATTAACTTTATTAGTTTTATACTTTATAAAATTGGTCAAAAATCTGAAATAAAGTATAATGATGTGACATAAAATAATTTTTTAACGGACATCTTACGATGTCCGTTAGCACAATCCTATAAATAAATCAATCAAAATGAAATGTCCTACAAACAGTAAAGAGTTTTTTTTTTTTTTAATACTAAATCAAAGAGTTTTGTTTTGGAAAGGAATGCTTAACAGCCTTGCAACTAAACAATCAGTATATAAGATCAAAGTTATAACCTTCAAAAGCTCAGCCTCTTATATAATTCTCTGTCCTTGAATTCAAGCATTTCTTTCTATCTATCCACCGACAGATAATAGATAACAGCAGCCAAGGCAAAGTCAATAAATAGTCTTTTTAAAACTATTCCCTTGAACTAATAAGTAATAACACATAAGTTTCTCACAAAATGTTGTTTAGATGAAGATGTCCTCCTCAGCTTCCCCATACCTTACGCATCCTACCTCTAAATCAATCATTTTGCTTGTAAATTGTATGCTCATAGATACCAGCTCCATGTGACTATGTCTAAAAACCTTAGAAGTTAGAAGCATTTTCATGGAAGAGATGCTTCTTTTCTTTTCCCCTTTTGCAATATCTCATCATTAAACTTAGACCAATATTATGGAATAACGGGTCCTAGTATTAAGAGGACAAAAGTGAAATGCGTTGGTGACCTTGGATTGATTGGAGTGCTTCCTTGAACTTTCAATGCTTGCTTAAAATTGAAGCTATATAAACAAAGTAATTATAAACAAATTTGCGTGTTGAAAATTTTCATGTCTGTAATTATAAACAAAGTGGTCTATCTAAAGATTTTTCAAATCACACTCGTGCAACTATTTTCTACATCAAATCTCTCTCTTTTTGCAATGTAATGAATATTGTAATGAAAAAAAATATCCTAATAAAATTCTTTTAATATATATTAATATATACAGATATATATGATTGGTCAAGTAAAGGGTTACACAAATGTCTTTTTATGAAATATATTTAGAGGATTCTCATCCGTTTATGTTAAATAAAAAGTAGATCACCCAAAAGTCACTTTCCTTATTTTACATAATTACCTTTACAACACATCTTACATGGCTACATCTCATTCTTCATTTTGGATACATCATATTAAAACAAGGAGGTGTAGCTTGATAGTAGGAGTCTTTGTCCTAGCACCCAGAGAGGAGCAATTCGAGTGATAGCTCTAGTAAGGATGGCAATGGGGCGGGGCCTAAGGATGGGGTCTTCGTCCCCGCCTTGCATGGTTTTGTCTTACCTCATCCCCACCCTGCCTCGCATGACGGGGAAAACTTTCTAACTCCATCCCCACCCCTTAGAGCCTCATGAAGTCCCGCCCCCACCTCGTAAAACTCTACTTTTTGTTAATTTGCCCTACAACTAGTACAATTTTTTTAAGGAAACCTATTTTATTAATAAAAATATACTTGAAATTACAACTAAATTTATTCCATCAAATCAAATCAATTTTTAGAAAAAATTAAATAATATATCTAAGTGTTTAACAAGACAATCATTAAAAAAAAATACTCATAGAATAACACATAACAAAATAAAGGTAGAGAACCACATTAGGTAGAATAAAATAAGCTAATATTGATATGTTTGTTTAAATAGTATAGTTTTAAGGTATGAAAAATTTACAATTATAACTCTTAACAACGTGGGGCGGGGACGAGGAGGGGTGAGGTGGGACTAAAAAGTTTAAACCCATCCCTGCCCCACCCCGTGGTGCGGAACTAAAATCTTGCCCCATCCCCATCCCACCACCTTTGCGGGGCGGGGAAAACCAGCGCGAGGCGAAGCGGGGAGGGGCGAGTTAAGCAGGGCGGGAAAAAATTGCCATCCTTAAGCTCCAGCAAGGCCCGTGTGGTACACATGGTATTACCCATTGTCATCACATGGCATGAGCTCACACCGAAGACCCCCTTTTTCACTCAAAAAAAAAAAAAAAAACCTTTTCTTTCTTTCTTAGCAAACCCAATCTACCCATCACTATGGGTGTCCAGGACCCGCTCGACTCGTCGCCACCTGAACCGAAAGTCGACCGACCCAAGCACCACCGCGGTCGATGACGGTTTTGTCCAATGAAACCCAACCCTCGTCGGTTCGAGTTTCGGTTTCACTTCTCTCAACCTGCCGGAACCGACCCGACCGAAGAATAGGTAGATTTCGCTAGATTTTCCTCCTTTTCTCTCTCAGATCAGCCTAGTTTTAGTGGAGATCTCCCTTTCTATGCCAAGATCCGGTGGAGATCTTGAGTTCTTTGCCCGAATTCGATGTAGATCTCACGATTTCTGCCCAAATTAGATGGAGATCTCGAGTTCTCCGTCTAGAATTGATGGTGATCTTGTGATCTCGGTGATTTTCAGTGCAAATAGAGTGAGTTTTTGCAAATTTCGGTGAAGTTTTTGTAGATTCCGGCGAAGTTTTTGAAGATTCTGGCGACGTTTGCAGGATCCGACGACTCTCTCCACCGATCGAACCGACCCGAGCATCACCGAACCCGTAACAGACTTTACCGATGGACGCCGGTGGTCGGTTTCGGGTCCCTCCACCTTCCACCCAACGTCGGCAGGTCGGGATTGAGTTAGGTCCAAAACCGACCCGGCTCGACCCGTGGACAGCCCTACCCATCACATCATATTATAATAATCTTTTTTTTTTTCCTTGTTTAGAGGAGAGGGAAGGAGTGAATATAATAAAAAAAATTGAGGAAAAGTTTTTCATAAGCAACACTATTTATGTATATTAGATTTGCACTATAGCATTGTGTATAATTTTATGTGAAATAGAGAACAAAATAGAGCTAGTTTTTCCCTTTTTTTTTTAGCTCAATGTTATCTATTTTGCATTTTTATGAGTTTTACATAATTGGACAAATATGTTCTTACTTCTTAGTTGATGCTTGTAAAACCTTCTTCTTCTTCTTCTTCTTTTTTCACAGTCCATTCTATTAACCAACTCATTCCACCCATCATACTTTATAAAGAAAAAAGAATGGATCTTTGGTCAAGTTCACTTGGTGACTAAAAAGGTCCAAATTTCATCCAACCATATAAATTTGGCTTTGCCCAAGATTCCCCATGCTTTTGACTTGGGCTTATGGCCTACAATTTTCTTCACTTCACAAAATTGGTCCATGGTTTATATCATTGTTATATTGTGTAATTGGCTTATGACAAGTGTGATGGACTAAAATTGAATAGTCAAAATTCTAACCACACACAATTTACTTATAGAGATGGGATGCCAATCATCCTTAGCTACCCTTGGACTGATTAAGTTATGCTCCTGGGTTTGATCTGAGGTATAAGTTTACACTTATTCTTGGGTTAAAATGCTATCACTCTCTTTTCTCTTCTCTCCAAATGTTTCATCCCCCTCTTCATAGAGATCTCTCTCTTTCATATAGTTATACAGGTTGTATCTTGGCCTTCCACTTGGAAGGCTGGACTCATTTCCCCTGATACTTGTCCCATCATGGTCTTACTAGAAAGTTTTTCTACTAAGCTGTGAGCTGTGATGACACTGTTCGGAGGTCATTCCTTCATTGATGCGTCCAACTAAATGGGTATAGAATATTGAATGCGAAGGTGATGAATGCTTTATATGTACTCTTCCTCCTCTTACTTGATGACAAACTTTCCTTCTTTTCCTTGGCACATGCCCGATGGTCTTCAGAACTGGACTTCGACCCTTCCAAGGACGTATCAATATCCTCGGGGTCCTTTGGCATTTAATCTTCTTGGGTTTGTGGTTGTGTTGTAATATTTGCTATGAGGATTCTTTGATAGTACTTCCCTAGGTGTGCTCCTTAGAGGTTGATCTCTTTTCACTCATTCCTGTCCTCAGCTTCTCATCCTCCCACAACAAGTATCTCTCTCATTGTTGAAATGATAATTTGAATTTTCACTAGTTGTAAAATGGGTTGTCTATGCTGGCATTAGTAGTGATTTTTTTTTTTTTATGTTGCAATAAATTCTCAATTTCAATAATTATTTCATTGGTATGTTGATCATATAATGGAGTTGCATATTCTTAGCTTAGTTTCAGATCATCAAGAGGAATGCAAATATTTTTAGAATTAATTGTAATTGTATGTTAGTAAATAATTTTATTTACAACCAAAAAAAAAAAATCACAAATTATGAAAATTTACTATTGAAAATGGAACTTTGTTGTTATCAGCATAATGGAGTTTGACATCTAGACTTCAAATAATTGTTAAATAATTTTGGAGTATGCCAATGATTAGGTAAGGCCTAGAAAATCAATAACCTGTCAATTTTTTTATAGCGTGGTTGTATTTGTACAATTTTACTAACCCTTTCAATTACTATTATGTGAGAATTATGACCCAAGGGGACCGCTTAAATTCTCCTTTTTAATGGGTAAAAAAGGAATAACCAAATAGTAAATCTTAAGATGGAGATTCAATTGTTGAAATTGTTTTCCCCTAATTTAGGGACTTACATGTAGTCACCCTTAATTAATTACCAGAAAATTAAGAAAACCTTAAAATGTACCTTATTAATAAATGGTCCAAAATTACATGAAATATCACAAAGATAGAATATTACATTGTTTTGGATTTAGATACAATCTAATGAAAGAAAAATACATTGCTTTTTATGCCACTACCATGTAGGTGTGCCTTGGCATGAAAGTGGCATATGTCATTTTTTATAGGAATTTAGGAAATGGGTTTAAAATGGGCTTGAACCATGGGAAATGGACCATGGAGTTTGACATTGAGCTATATTTGTTTTGGTAGGGTCTAGGGCTCTTCATCATTGGGATCAAGGACTCTAAATATTTGGTCAGTACAACATAAGATGTCTACTTAACTTATTTCTCATTATTTTTTGTGACTTACCCACATTTTTGTGCAAAGAAAACATATACATCTATCATTGATGAAAATAAAATATAATTTTTATTTTATTTTATGTGATTCAAGATTGAAGACAATTGAGGAATTTTGATTAGTAAAAGTTTTATTTTAACAAATTAATTAATAATAAGTTGGCAATTTAAATGAGAAGATACGAGAGTTTTATGTGGTTAATGAAGAGTTAGTATTTGGGTCAAATTTGGAATCACATATTGATAAGGAGAGAGAGAGAGAGAGAGAGAGAGAGAGAGAGAGAGAGAGAGTCCTTGTTAATATATAATTATAAAGAGTTATTGGGCTTATATGATGCATGAGAAAATTGAGTTCTTTTAGGGTTTTTGTCGATAAGTGGCATATGCCACTCCTATGTAGGCATACATTGGCATGAAAGTAGAGTATGTCGTTTTGGACAAGAACTTGAGAAATTGGTCTAAAATTGGCTTGACCTTAGGAAATGTGCTATGTGGTTTGACATTTAGCTATATTAGTAAGTTGCCTGTGCGATGCACAGATAATATTGTGATTTTGTATGTATGACAGTTTTGGAGAATGTTGTACATATATTATAAAGAAAAAGTAAACTAATTTAATAATTAGAGCAAAGAAACATATACATTTTGTGATATTAAAATTTAAATTGGTAGCAATGTATCACAAAAATCAACCTACTCAAACTATATAATGAGTCAATGGCAAGGTTTTCTTTATCACAACAATGAGCTAAAAATTAAAAATAGAGAGACAAACTAGTATGAAAAAAAAAAAAAAGGCAACAGTGTTACAACAAAAACAAATATTAATATTTTCTCCATTATTCCTCCATAAGCGTATTTTGTTTTAGAATTATTATTTTTTGCTTTTATTTTTAATACTAAAATAGTGAGTATACTAAAAGTCATGATGAAGAGAGAATGTATGGTGTAAGCTCAAATAATTAATGAGAGATTAATGAGATAATAGTAAAAGTAAGTTAATGTGATATATATTGATTGATTTGTTTTGGCAAGGATTGGGGCTCTTTATTATGGGATCAAGGACTTCAGATGTTTGGTTGGTACAAAACAGAATCCCTATGCTTGCTCACTTCCAAGTGCAGGAGATCGTAAAATATTAACAAGGTCGGCCCTAGACATTTTGGAGCTTTAGGTGAGAACTAAAATAGGGCCTTCTCCAACTCCACTTAAAATTCTTACAAAATAGGGCACTCTTACTAATCCATGTCTTCAAAACAAACTTATCCAAAAATACTTTTTTAAAGGAAAATTATGACACTATACTTAAAAAAAAAAAAAAAAAAAAAAAAAATCTCATTGCACGTGCAAAGCGCGTGTGCTAAGGCTAATTTATATATATTAGAGTAATAAATATTACTTTTTACTATAATAGATAAATTATATAGATTAATTAATATAATTTTTTTAATTATATATATATATATATATATATATATATAATGGTGTTTTAAAATATTCAAAATAAGTGGTCAGATTTTATTTTTTTTTTAAAAGAACAAATTCGGTAAATAAAACTATCTTCTTAAAACCTTCATTTCAAATCATTTTTCCCATTCCCAAGCTCTCACCCACGTGGTCACCTCTACTCCTCAACTTTCCCATTGCATTTATTCTCTCGTATATTTATTTATTACTTCTTTACATTTTAGTATTTTACGATGCTTTTTTCTTTTCAGTTCTTCAAACTCTCAACTTTGTCTTTGTCTTCTTTCTTCTCAATTCTTCTTTCTTTAGAGGTTAAGGATGATATTTTTGGGATAATTGATTTTGTTTGGACCAAAGAATTTTTTGAGGTACCAATATTTACAAGGATGTTCCAGATTTTTTGTTCTTTGGTCACAAAGATGTATAAGATTTTTTGGAGTTTCATCTGAAACTAATTTTTTTTTTTTTTTTTTTTTTTATTTCTACTACTTCTTTTTCAAAATTTTGGGGCCCCTTTACACTTGGGGGCCTTAGGCAATGGCCTAATTGGCCTAGTGGAAGGGCCGACCCTACATATTATTCTAGGAATATTGAGGCTAAACCACATAAATCAAGGTAGATTAATAAAAAATGAAATCAAATAGAAATTGTAGTGAAGAAGAAAAATAGTGTTGCTTGGTAATTGTTATTAATAAAAAAAATAATGATTGGTTTAAATCAATAATGTAAACACCAAGTTTTAGAATGTTTCCCTATATCAATATAAAATTCTTTATGACCCAAATTAAAATTACGTTCTAAAAAAAATATTTGTATATATATATATATATATATATTTTTTTTTTTTTGAGAATGAAATATTTGTATATTTGATTGTTTTAAAGAACGAAAAACATATGATTTAGTCAAACTGAAACAATTCAGGAACGCATAACAATGTGACTAGAACAGTTTTCACAAAAAAAAAAAAAAAAAAAAAAAAAAAAAAAAAAAACCCATTCACTTTAAAACTTGATTTTTAATTAAAACTATGAGAAATTCATCTAGACAATAAGAAAAATACAATTGAACTTATTAAAAGCATGGAAGAACTCATACATCAAAAAAAATATCATGGATTGAACAATCAATTATGTTATCATTTTGAAGATCAAAAAGAGTCACAACGGATTACCATATCGTTATAGAGGAAATGTAACCCATAGCCCTAGCTAGGGCCTTAAGTTGTCACGAGAGAAGAAGAAAATGAAAATTATGTTTTTGTAGAAATCGATTCCCTCTCAACCCTGTTGAATCCCCAATTTAAAAGAAAACAAGAAAAATAAAACTCCTGACTTAGTAATTTTCTTATTCATCAAGAAAATAAGAAAAATACAATTGAACTTATTGAAAGCATGGAAAAACTCATACATCAACAGAAATATCATGGATTGAACAATCAAATATATTATCATTTTGAAGCTCAAGAAGAATCGTAACGAATTATCATACTGTTATAGAGGAAACATAACCCAGAGCCTTAGCAAGGGCCTTAAGTTGTCATGAGAGAAGAAGAAAATAAAAATTATGTTTCTATAAAAATTTATTTTCTCTCAGCCTTGTTGAATCCCCAATTTAAAAGAAAACAAGAAAAATAAAATTCTTGACTTTGTAATTTTCACCCATAAATTTAGTAGCAAATTGTGGTTTAATTTTGGCCATCTAAACTTGCAAATTTGGGAATACTTAAAACAAGATAATTGTAGTGCTCGAAGTTACCGTTCTAGAACATCCATCCTTGGGTGATTACCATTTTCGAGGAGAGAGTTACGCCCAAAATATTGACTAGTGCTTAGATCTGAATTTCCCAAATTTCAGAATTGCCTTTAATTGTTTCCTTAATTTGAACATT
The DNA here is from genome assembly GCA_023736055.1 of Quercus glauca. Lineage (NCBI taxonomy): Eukaryota > Viridiplantae > Streptophyta > Magnoliopsida > Fagales > Fagaceae > Quercus > Quercus glauca. The sequence goes on from CM043315.1 coordinate 24,250,894, forward strand.
CCACCCTACCCTCAACAAGTAGTACATGCCCTAGGCAATCAACTGCACTTCCTTAGACATTTAAGCATGACACTTATGGTTCTTTGGATGCAATTTCCTAGGCAGCAAATTCATTATCCCTTATTCGCCCTATCTGCTCTTGTAAGTTCATTTTTCATATGATTTCTTAAAAAGAGAAAAATACACACAATAAATGACATTTTATTCAAGAAATTATGTAAAAATAAATAATAGAGACTAGTGCAAATCTTAGTTTAATTATACAAATTAAACATAGTAAAAAGGATTTAATGCCTAATAGATATATAACAACTACACATTTTTAAGTTGTTATCACTTTGCATAACTTATTTCTCATTATTTTTTGTGACTTACCCTCGTTTTGATGAAAAGAAAACATATATATTTATCAACGATGAAAAGAAAATATGATTTTGTTAACCTTTTATTTTATTTTATTTTATGTGATGCAATTGAAGATTGTTGAAGTATTTTAATATTAAAATGTTATTTTTTAATAAATTAATTAATAATAAGTTAACAAATTAAATGAGAAGATATGAGAGTTTTATGTGGTGAATAAGGATTTAGTATTTTAGTCAAAATTGGAATCCCACACTCATGAAGGAAACTTCAAGCATTGAAGTTCTAAGAAATTTTAGCTCAAAATCATTCATAGAATATTTGGAGAGTATTCATTCAAATCCTTCTTCCAATCCTTGAAGTTCCAATGGAATCAAGTTCTAAAAGCTGTTTTAGATACTTCAAAAAAAATCCAAATCATTAAAACTCTACGAATTCAAGTCTCTAAAACCTTAAAAAACCCCAAAAGCCTTCGAGTACGAAGAACTTTCAAAGAACACTAAGAACTCAAAGAAAGAGGAATCTTTAATAAGCATACAACTAGCGATTTGTCATAATTTTGTTGTAAATACTATTTGATCTATCAATCTAATCAAACAAAGAAGATTTTATGTTCAAATCAAGGCATGTTTGCACTACTTGTGGATTGAAGAACTCTTTTAAAGATATTAAAACAAATGATCCTTCTTTTGTAAAATAATTAAACATAGAGAATTGTACCCATTCATTAATACAAATTCATATTTGTTATTCGATTTTAATTATTTATATCTCAAATGTTAAGATTTTGTGTTTAGTTTACAAAGACAATAAATAAATAAATAAAATTAAAAAAAAAAAAGAAAAAGAAAAAAGGAACAAGCTAGATAAAATATGAAACTGACCAACAAAATCTAAAAACTTTTAATTTAGCTTTTGAATAAATTTTAGAGACAATTTTTACCACATTTTTTTACTTACTTGTTGAAGCGGTGAAAAGTAAAATTATTTCAACAATAAATTTATGTGAAAGTGATTTTTTTTTTTTTGGTCATTTTTTTTTTTGTTAGGGTTTTTTTGTGAAAACCAACAACTTTATTAAGAACTAGCAAAAGAAAGTACATCATTCGAAAGAGCTTGTTCTAAGAAACAAGGACTCTCTTCTAACCAAGTAGAAAAATCAACGATGCCCTTGGCATGTTTAGCTAAAAGATAAGTAGGTTTGTTGCCTTGACGACGAACATGAGAAAAGGAAACACTACAAAACTCCCCACAAAATTCCAATAAACCTTGCACCACCGAAGCCACCAAAGATGGAGGAGAGGACAGCCCCAGAAGTGAGCGAATAAGCACCAACGAATCACTCTCTAGAATGAACTCCTGAATCTCAACGTCCCTAGCAAATTGCATCCCAGCCTCCAAAGCCTTCGCTTCCGTCTCAATTGCCCCCAAATGAGCCATGAGTTTGTTGCTCAACGCTGCAACAACCTGCCCATATGCATCACAGACTATCACCCCGATCCCAACAGCTCCAAGTTCTGAAAATGTGGCGCCATCAACATTAACCTTATATGAGTGACCCAACGAAGGCGACCAAGTTTGTCCCTAGACAACTAAACCCGAGGAAGTGGAAGGGAGGTCTGAAGCTGCATAAAATTCCTCTAAATATTACAAGGCCCATTGCAACAGAATGGTACTAGATTTTATAATGCCTCCAAGACGAACTTCATTCCTATTATGCCACAGTGCCCATGCACACGTCCCCACCTTAGCAACTAGCTTGAATTTGGGCTGATCATCCATTAACAAACTCCAGAAGAGCTCTTTAAATGAATTGCACTGCTCAATCTCCACTGGGAAAACCCATTTAGAATTCTGCCATAGGTCACGAGCTCTCGGGCACGTCCAAAACAAATGTCCAGCCGTCTCTTCCACTTGATTACAGCCCTCACACCAATTATCTTGCAGTATATTTCTCCACATTAGATTCCTTTTTATAGGCAAGATGTCACGGCAGGCCCTCCAAACAAAATGTCTAACCTTAGGCGGAACAAAAAGCTGCCAAATACGCTTCCAAAGATTAAGGCTGTCATCTGAGCATGTACCACCATTCTCGGCCTAGTATAGTAGGAGAGCACCATAGTAAGTGCTATGAACACTGAACATACCATTGGAAGTAAGGGCCTAAATCTGCCTATCAGCTGGCATTCGAGAGCTAAGAGGGATTCTGCTAATTAAATCAGCTTCATGAGGTAGAAATAAAACATTGAGCACATCATTCTTCCACGTTGCCTCCTCCTTATGTATTAATTCACACATCCGAGTATCAGCACTCAGAAATAATTTTGGGGAGGACACTTGATATGTGGTAGAAGAAGGCAACCACTTATCGCCCCAAACATGGACTTGCTCCCTATTCCCTATTCTCCACTGCATTCCATACCTCACTAGCCTCTGCGTCGCCATTATACTTCTCCAAGTAAAAGAGGGGTTATGGCCAATAGTAGCATTAATAAAATCACAATTAGGAAAATACTTCACCTTGAAGACCCAATACACCAAAGAGTCCTGTTTCATCTGAAGCCGCCAGCCTTATTTAGCCAAAATGGCTAAATTAAATTCTTTTAATTGCCTAAACCCAGTACCACCTTCCTCCTTAGACTTACATAATTTTTCCCAGCTCAACCAAGCTATCTTATTTTCATCCTGCTTCTGTCCCCACTAGAAATTCCTAATCATCATAGTAAGTTCATCGCTCAATGAGTCTGGAATTTTAAAATAGCTTATGGTATACGTAGGAATAGCCTGCGCCCCTGTCTTGATTAAAATTTCCTAACCTGCTTTGAACAACATCTTCTCCTTCCAACCTGCCAACTTCTTACCTAATTTTTCTTTTATCTCGCTAAAAGTATTACGCTTGCGCCTGCCAACCAATGAGGTTAAGCCTAAATACTTCTCATGTTGTCTGATCACTTGAGCTCCAAACCTATTTTTTATTTCCTCCCTCATGTCACCCAGGGTATTACTACTAAAAAACAAGGAAGTCTTCGCCCGATTCAACTGTTGTCCTGAAGCTTTCTCATAAACCTGTAAAATTCTTTGTAACACCGAACACTCCTGAATGGAAGCCTTGCAGAAAATTAGACTGTCATCAACAAAAAACAGGTGTGATAATTTAGGACCCCCCCCCCCCCCCCTCTACACACCGCAATACCACCAAAATCACCACGGGCAGTTGCAGATTTTATCAAGGCAGAAAGACCTTCAGCATATAAAAGAAATAAATAGGGCGATAAAGGATTCCCTTACGGGAGCCCTCTACTAGGTACAATGTGACTCCTAGGCTTCCCATTAATTTTGACAGGGTAAATGACTAAAGTAACACACTTCATTTCAAGCTCCCTCCATTTAACCGCAAAACCCAATTTCTCCATAATATTCTCCAGACATACCCACTCCACTCTATCGTAGGCCTTGCTCATATTTAACTTCAGAGTCATTTCACTTGTTTTTCCCATCCTCTTTTGACTGATGTGGTGCATCGTTTCAAAAGCAACCAAAATATTATCAATGATAAAGCCTTCCATGCACAAACTCACTCTGAGTATCACTAATAATTTATGGTAAGATCTTCTTCAACCTGTTTGCAATACTTTTAGATGCAATTTTATATATCACATTACATAAACTTATAAGCCTGTAATCAGTAATTCTCATAGACTATTTACATTTAAGAATAAGTACAATATGAGTGTCACGAAAGTTAGCAGGAGAGGTACCTGCATTTAGGAAATCAAGGGGTTGTTGTGTCCCTACAAAAAGTTGTTACGAAACTCGTGGTAATGTTGACTTATATTATAGTATTATTTTTTTGGTCATAAATAGAATGCCTGCTAATATGATTCCTTCCGGCTAATGTATCTCATAAGGCAAAACGACGTCGCGGTTTATAGACCGCTTAAAGCTAGCGAGTTTGACTAGCGGCGATCTGGGAATTAATGTGGGAATGAAGCCCAAAAAAATTAAAAAAAGAAAAAACCTGGCCCAACCAGCCAGAAAAGTGTGTGTGAGTGAGAGTGAGTCAGACTCAGACTCACAACGGTCTCTTCCAGGAATTCGCTCGGCTCGACTCACTGAGTCGTCTTCTCTGCCTATCTCTCTCTTTCACACACACTAACAAAAACACAAATACAAACCCAAACCCTTTTCCACTCTCTTTCTCTCTCAAATCTCTGCACACACACGTCTCCTTTCTCTCTATTACCCCCCTTCTGAGCCCTTTTTCGTCATTTTGCTCAGCCTCGCGATCACACGGCCCACCTCCCTCCACGTCACCATCGTCTTCTTCATCCTCTGCCACTGTGACCCTTCTTTCTCTCTCTTTCTCTCTCCCTCTCTATTTATAACCGCCTCGTCCTCTTAGGGTTTCACAGACTCACCCAAATTCTCTCTCTCTCTCTCTCTCTCTCTCTCACAAAATTTCTCGTTGCGACCTCGACACCTTCGATGCCGTTAATTTCGCCGTAGAAGAAGCTCTTCGACTCGCGAATGAGGTACTTTTCGATCCAATCCAATTCTTTTCTTAGTTTTTTTTGTTTTGTTTTTTTTTTTTAATAATTCGAATTTCATTCTTTGTAATTAGTCACGAATTATAGGACGAATTGGCTTTAATTTTAAGATTTTTGATATTGTTATTGTTAGGGTTTTGAAATTGGCTGTGTGTTGGATTAAGATTGGGGATTTTTGGAAATTGCGTTAATTGGAGCTGTAGTTGCCTTTGGTTTTGAGAGTTAATAGTTTGGGGGAGTGGGGCGTTGTGATTTTTGTACGTGTGTGTGTGGTTGTTAATGTTTCATGGCGATTGAGAAGAATAACTTTAAGGGGTCGAGGTTTGATCCCGAGTTTTCGCCTGGTAGTAGGGAGAGTATGTCCAGTGATGAGGACGAGCATCAGCGCCGTAGCTCAGCTGTGGAATCAGATGATGATGATGAATTTGATGATGCTGATTCTGGGGCGGGGTCTGATGACTGTGATTTGTTGGAATTGGGAGAAACCGGGGCGGAGTTTTGCCGAGTTGGGAATCAGAATTGCAATATTCCATTGGAGCTGTATGATCTTCCGGGTTTGGAGGATATATTGTCAATGGATGTGTGGAATGAGTGCTTGACTGAGGAAGAGAGGTTAAGCCTAACAAATTTTTTGCCTGACATGGACCAAGAGACGTATATGATTACGCTAAAAGAGCTTTTCACGGGTTCTAGTTTGCATTTCGGGAGCCCCATTAAGAAGTTGTTTGATATGTTGAAGGGAGGGTTGTGTGAGCCAAGGGTAGCTCTTTACCGGGAAGGTTGGAATTTCATTCAGAAGCGGCAACACTACCATCATTTGAGGAAGTATCAGAACAATATGGTTGTTAATCTTTGCCAGATAAGGGATGCTTGGTTTAATTGTAGGGGATACAGTATCGACGAGAGGCTTCGTGTTTTGAATATTATGAAAAGCCAAAAGAGTTTGATGTCTGAGAAGATGGAATATGTGCAGTCTGACTCGTCGGAAAGAGAGTCGGGTGAACATTTGTGGAGTAGAAAGAGCAAGGACAGGTCCCAGAGAATGGGTAACCAATCTGCATATGGAGTGGGCTCAAATTTGGACATTCCTTCTCGAGGACGGTTGATGGGTTTGGATCCAGAAAATTATGGAAAGCAGAATCCTAAAGGTATACTGAAGCTTGCTGGGTCAAAGCTGCCTTTGGCAAAGGATTTAGTTGGCCACCATCCTTCTGTTTACCCTGGTTTGGATATGAATTCTGGGCTGTATGGTTCAGCAGCAACTCTTCCTCGTCAGAATAAGGCTGCAGGACTCAAGACAAGGGATCAGATGAAAGGTCTTGATGAAATTGATGTTTACCCTGGTTTGGATATGAATTCTGGGCCATATAGTTCAGCAGCAGCACCTCCTCGTCAGAATAAGGCTGCAGGACTCAAGGCAAGGGATCAGATGAGAGGTCTTGATGATGTTGAAGAAATCACATATGGAATGGGTGTCCAACGGGATCGAAATGTCTCGCGTGGTAGTGCGATGGAGAAATCTGGAATTTTGAAAGTGGGAAAAAAGCATGGTCTTTCAAGAGGTGATGATTTAGCTACTGACAATTTTATGGGTCTGCCTATTGCTTCAAAGGGTGATTTACCAGGCTATGGTAGGAACAGGAATTCGAGTAAGGTGTTCACAAAGCCTCCTAATATGAAGACTTCCTATGACACTGTCAAAAAGTCTAAGTATCCTGAAAATGTTCAGCAATTTGCAGTTGGGGATCAGATAAAGTTGTTGAAGGGCCGCGAGCTGCAGCTGGGACCGAAAGGTAATAGAGCTGACTCATCAGATCGTGCTGAACCTCATTGGCATAAGAGGACTCACGGGGAAGGTTTTTCTGTGGATTCGTTGCATAAACTTGATGATTGGGATATCAGGGGCAAGAAACGGAAGCCAGGGAGGGAGTCCCCTGATCTGAATTACAAATCCTATAGAGCTTCCTCACCACAGATGAATGACAGATTTTTTCTGACTGAATTGAGAGCAAAACCATCAAAAGAGAAGATGAAAGGTAATTTTGTACAGAATGGAGGCCCAGACTTGGCAGGGGTGAAAAGTAATAGAATGTTTATTAAAAGTGAAGACACAGAATCAGACTCATCAGAATTTGACGATGATGAGGATAGCAATCCTTTGTTGAGGAGTAAGTCGGCTTTCCCTGGTGGTGGTATGGAAGGTTCTCAATCTAAGTTATTGCAGTCTAGCCTAGATGCTAAAAAGGCCAAGTTTGTTAAGAAGGATATGAAAGTGAATGCACGGGATCTTGAAGGAATTGCACATCCCTTGAAAAAGATGGGTGGTTTTGGTGATCATGGGCATGTGCCAGGAGTAAATAACCACACTTTGAAGCAGAAGGGTAAAATGCGAGATCGCAGTCCCTTGCATGATTCCACTGGTAGAGTATTGGGAGACGGCTATGCTTTACACTTGGGTAAGTTTAATGATGATGGTGATAGGAAACAAATACACAAATTGGGCAAGAATGGCAAGTTGCATGGGGAACCTGGTGAAAGGTTACATGTGTCCTCATTGAAGACCTACCCTTCTGAGAAAAAGCAGAAAGGGGATGCAGGCCGTGACCATTCTGCTCCTCAGTCAATTTATTTGCGTAACAATGTTGCTGACGAGGAGGATGATGCACTTGAAAGAAGATTATTGGTGGATGGTTATGGGCAGGGTAGGTTTGGGAAGAAAGGACAGAGTAAAGAAGGTCATGTGAGTAATCGTAATGGAAGATCTGAGGCTCCATTAATAGTTTGCAATACAGTGACAAAAAAGCGGAAAGGAAAGGTGGATGTGACAGATGTGGATGGCAGAGATGAAGATGATGATCTGCAGTTTGACATTATGCAGCAAATTGATGATTCCACTCCTTTGAAGAAAAAGACAAAAAAGAAACTGGACCAAGATTCTGTTAGTTCAGACATGGAAAACTCTGTGCCACCTGTTACAGAAATGGGAGCAGTAGAGATGGAGCTGGAAACCAAACCACAGAAAAAACAATTCACACCGATTACACCTACAGTTCATACTGGCTTCTCATTTTCTATTATACACCTTCTCTCTGCAGTTCGCTTGGCAATGATTACTCCACTTCCAGAAGCTTTGGAGGTTGGCAAACCTAGAGAGGAGCAGGATAAAAAGCATGAGGGCAGTGTTAATGGGTCCCCTTCTCAGGAGAAGGTGGATGTCAATGTCTCAGAACCTGCTGGGCAAGGGAATGTGCCTTCTCTTACTGTTCAGGAGATTGTTGACCGCATCAAGTCAAACCCTGGAGATCCTTGTATACTTGAGACGCAAGAGCCACTTCAGGATTTGGTGAGAGGAATTCTAAAGATATTTTCATCCAAAACAGCACCTTTAGGAGCAAAAGGTTGGAAGGCACTTGCAATCTATGAAAAATCTACAAAGAGTTGGTCCTGGATTGGCCCAGTTTCTCATGGTTCATCAGATAATGAGACCATTGAGGAGGTGACATCTCCTGAAGCTTGGGGTCTTCCTCACAGAATGCTTGTCAAGTTGGTTGATTCTTTTGCTAACTGGCTGAAAAGTGGTCAGGAGACCCTTCAACAAATAGGAAGTCTCCCTGCACCACCTCTGGCATTAATGCAGTTCAACCTGGATGAGAAAGAAAGGTTCAGGGATCTAAGAGCTCAAAAGAGTCTTAACACCATTAGCCCAAGCTCTGAAGAAGTGCGAACTTATTTCCGTAAGGAGGAAGTTCTAAGGTATTCAATTCCTGACAGGGCCTTTTCTTACACGGCAGCTGATGGAAAAAAATCCATTGTAGCTCCTTTGAGAAGGTGCGGTGGTAAGCCTACATCAAAAGCTCGAGACCATTTTATGCTGAAACGTGATCGACCACCACATGTTACAATTCTTTGTCTTGTGAGAGATGCAGCTGCCAGATTGCCTGGAAGTATTGGCACTCGAGCAGATGTTTGCACATTAATAAGAGATTCTCAATATATCGTTGAAGATGTGTCTGATTCACAAGTTAATCAAGTTGTTAGTGGAGCCTTGGACCGTTTGCACTATGAGCGTGATCCTTGTGTGCAATTTGATGGGGAAAGGAAATTATGGGTTTATTTACATAGGGAAAGAGAAGAAGAAGATTTTGAAGATGACGGTACTTCATCTACGAAGAAATGGAAGAGGCAAAAAAAAGATGCTGCTGAGCAATCAGACCAAGGGGCAGTTACTGTGGCTTATCATGGGGCTGGGGAACCTGGGTATGATTTGTGCTCTGATCTTAACGTAGAGCCATCTTGTATTGATAATGATAAGGGAACAGAACTTGTACATGATGATGTCGGACAAAATGTGGAGGACAATGTTGATATAAATCATGGTTCTGAGCACAGTGACACACATCAGGCTCCTCCAATGGTTTGGGAGGCTATTGACTTAAATCCTATGCAAGAAAACAAATTGCTCTGTCAAGAAAATTCCACAAATGAAGATTTTGATGATGAAACATTTGGGAGAGAACGGCCAGTTGGACTTGTAACTGCAAGCATAGTGTGAGGAATTCTTCAGGTAGTTTTTATAGCACAACTTGTCTCTGGAATGCTTTTGCACTCTTGTATTTGTCCATGCCTGGAAGCTGTGATTTTTTTGTATATTCCAAATTGAATGATTTGTTTACATGATGTTTTCATTTTTCTTGAAGCCTGTCATTATCTTTTTAGTATGTTATATGGTTCTGTGTGGAATAAATTTTTGCATAATAATGAGGTCATAGGACTCTTTATGAGATTCTGGGTTCTTCAAAGCATTATATTTAATTATCATCACTGGTGCACCAAAGGTAATGAATGCTTCCACTTCCACATTGACAATTCAGATAGCATTGGGTTTCAAAATTAAATCAGTATTTTTTTCCCCTTTTGGGGTTAGTTAATCTCAGTTTATTGCACAGTGGAAAAGTAACTTGGGTCCAAACCAATCCCCACCATGCTCCTCACCTTCTCTACCCTATAACATGGTGCCTCCTTAATGCTAATGAGCCCTAGCTCAAATTCTGAAAAGTATGGTGACTTCTGCTAATTTGGTCAAAATGACATTGTCATCTTTAGCCTAGCAAAATTAGTCATTGTCCTCTTTGGCCTAGCAATATTAGTCATTGTCCTCTTTGGCCTAGCAAAATTCGTTGTTAGCTTGGTTTAATTGGAAGGCTAAGACAATATTAAGCTTATGGGGAGATTTGAATCCAGCCGAGGGTATCACCTTCTTCAGAATATACCACTAGAATACTAGCATCTCCAAATGACACTGACATCCTTTCAGATTTATATGCACTCATTTCCCCTTTTCTGATGTTTTATGTGGAAAATAATTATATGAATTTATCAATTTAAGGTGTAAGGCCACTGTAGGGGCAAAATAGGTAGAAAAAGGAAGAAACAGTTGCATGTGTTTAATGGGAGCGATAAGTGCTACCTAAGTTGCAAAACCTAGTTATACTTATAGGTTAGTTTTATACCAAAGATCTTGAAAGATTTCAAGATCATTTCTGGAATTACAAGGGAGGATAAACATGGAAACCTAAGGGTATGTTTGGTTGGAGTGAAAAGTGGGTGGATGGAAAATAAAGGAGAGAAAAGTGGGGGAGAAGACGGTTGAAGTGCTTGTTTGGTTGGGAGGGGAGAGGGGAGAGAAAACTGGTGGGGTCCGGGTGTTTTCTTTCTGGGCCCACCAAAAATCAATCTTCCCAAATTGGGGAGATTATAGGAGAGAAAACAAGGAGCTTGCTCCTTGTTGCTTTTGGACAAATATACCCCAGCATACATTTTGGACGTTTGGGCTTTTGGCTTCTTTTTTTTTTTTTTTTTTGACATTTTTCTAGATGTTGCCTTCTTCTTCTTTCTTTTATTTTTAATTTTTTTCTTTTGTCTTTTTCTGGAAGTTGCCTTCTTCTTGCCCCCCTGGTTCTTTTTTTTTTTTTTTTTTTTTAAGATAAAATTCTACTCTAGCCTAATTTAAATGTATATGTGTGTGAAGCTCCTTCTTAGAAATTTGAACCCCGGCTCTTACCCCTCACACTCCACAAGCACTTATACTTGTGTTACTTGTATATAATGTGTTACTTTTTGTTTTATTTAATAGGGACATTATGGTAAATTATACCAACTCTATTTTCAATCCTCTCATTTTTCATCTTAACCAAACAACAAAGTTTTCCATCTCCCACATTTCCACCCTCCCAACCAAACACAAATGAAATAAACTAATTTTTTTTTTTTATAAGTAATAAGTTTTATTGATATCAAATGAGGGAAACTAAAATCTTTTCTATCTTCCCACTTTTCCATCCTCCCAACCAAACAGACCCTAAGAGTGCTTTGTATCTGCTGATTCTGAAATGTTGGGCTATCAGTTGTTTGTAGTTATTTGTTATGATTTGAAAACTGAGATTGTTAGCATAAGTAGTATATTACTGAATCTGTGTTTTGTTGGGCAGTGGTGGTTATTCCTCCTTTTGGCACTGGAATTTTGCTTTATAATCTATCTTGGTACATTTTGCAATAAAATTTGATACCTGTAGAGATTTTACTTATGCATCCTGTTTGTGTTAGATCATCATTCATTTAATCATAGATTGATTGAAGGTCGTTGAAAAGATGTCTCTTGGTGCATTTTGTTCGCTTATTATGAGTAGAAAGTTAAATTCTGATTTCTGCAATCCACTGGCTTGACCCTTAAATTTGGGGTGTACTTGTGATCTGACTCGGATGTTTTAATTTTCTTTGCAGGCTTTGTGGTTTACGTACGCTAGATGGCCTGGTCAAGGCGTGTCTTATACATTGAAGCTTGTTACCTGTATATTGATGCCATCGGGAAATGTAGAATAGAAAGTTGATCTTGTTTGAGGCCATTGAATATGTTCAGGGCAGGTGGATATCTATAATGCTTCCGCATCCTATAAATAATGCCTTTTTGTCCTAATATCCATATCATTTGAAATATAGGTTCATTTTGAATACTTCAGCTGAGCGAAGTGGAGAATTTGGTATTGTGTAGTGTGACAGCTCAATATTTTATCCGCATGTACATATGTTTTAGATAAGGTTTAATTGGTAGTTTTTCTTGATCAGGACACCCCAACCCCTTAAAATAGAAAGAGATATAGAAGGAAGAAAAAGGGTAGGAATGTCTCGGTAATGCTGTTATTTCTCACATTTTGCAGGAGCTTTGGGCTGGCATGTAGAATCTGTTAAAACTGAAATTTTGAGCTACAACGTTAAAAGCTCTTTACTCTATAATAAAAGTAATGAATTGAAATAAATGCTCATACTTTTTTCAATCTTTCAATAAGTCTAGATACGCATTAAGGGTCTGTTTGGATTGAGCTTTGTTGTTGAAACTGAAAACTGTAAACACTGTAACAAAATAATTTTTAAATGCGTGAATAGTGTTGTGGGGTTCATTTTTAATGTTTTTAAATATGTGAACAGTGCATGCACAGTATGTGAACAGTACATACACTGTTCACAACAGTAAATTTTGCCACTAAAGTCAACATAAGCGGCCTAAAAAAAAGAAAAAAAAAAAAAAGCAAAACGCGAAACAAGAAAGACGCAGACACTGAACACGGAAACCAAACGCTCACTAAATCTAACTACTTTTTCCACAAGATAGCAGGGTATTGGTAATGGTATACAATAAAGGGAGAAGGTAACAAATGCTAGACATTGGTTTAGCAATTACTTTTAAAAATATTTTATGAAAAAATACATTCTTTTTTTTTTCCCCTTAAAAGTGGTATTGAAACTTTTATAAAATAGTTCATTAACATTGCTTCAGATATTGTGAAATTTATTGTGTAAGTAGTATTATTTATTTATTGTACTTAACTTGGGTCTAGTGCACCAAATTCATTGTAATGTGCTATGGATTTACTTTTGGCCAAGTGTTTGCAATGATTCAATGCACTGGAGGCATTGATTATAATTGAGTTTTATATATTAACTAAGTATTTGTTTTTTTTCTTTTGTTACTTTTCGATGCATTTAGGTCGATTACGTAAATATTGATAGTTAATTGAATTATTTAGATTGATATCTGAAAGAAAATATTGATAGTTAATTGAATTAATTAGATTGAAATATGAAAGATAATTTTTGTCATCACTCACGTCAAAAAGTTATTTAGCAATAGTTGCAAACAGTTACAGTTTTTGTTTTTCAATTAAAAAGCATTCGTGAACGATATGTAATTAAAACTTTACAGTTTTACTGTAACCTAACCAAATATCTTATTGGTGAAGCTAATACAACAGGCGTATAGGATTGAGTATTCCGTGATCTAGTATTGATAAAATTTCAGTATAGTCATTTTATAAATTGTTGGTCAAAGTGGGTTACCCATTCAAGTAAACTGGGTTTCTTATTCAAGTTCAACCCACTGACTCCTCTTTTAGGTTAAGAGTGACAATATTTGACATGAATTACATTGACCTGTTTAATAAAAAGTTTATTCAAGTATGAAATTTATTCAAACCGTTTGACCTATTTAATTGAAGGTCAATTTTACCAATTTACCCTTCAAAATTTATAGTTGTAATTATGTTTTAATTGTTGATGACTTTGGAAACTAATTGTATACTTATACATTCTATAAAATATGAAAATTGCTAACAAGTTATTTGTGTTTGGATATGTGTGGACATATCTATACGACATATTTATCAAATAAGTGGTGTCAAATCATTTCTACCATAACACGACTTGTTTATTAAACAGGTTATGTAAGTCATATTTCATAACATTTGGGGGTAATATGAAAGTGGATTTATTTATTATGTAAAGGTATATTGGAAAAGAAAAGTGATAGTATTTGTGTTTCTATTTTCTATTTTGATATATCGGGTTTGTTTGTTTGTTTAATATGGGGTGGGGTATTTCTGTAAGATAGTTGTCGTGTCAGTTTGTACGTTACTTTAGTTTTATATAATAAAATGGGGTGGGGGTATTTCAGTTTGTACGTTGATTTGAACTTACTTGCTCGGCAAGCCTTCTGTGGCTCTCTCTCTCTCTCTCTCTCTCTCTCTCTCGCTTTGTAAAGTACTCTCCTGCTCATCTCCTGCTCGGCAAGCGTTCCTCTCTCGCCACCTCCCACGGGTAACCAACTCTCTCTGTCGGCAATAAAATTTGATACCAGTAGAGATTTTACTTATGCATCCTGTTTGTGTTAGATCATCATTCATTTCATCATAGATTGATTGAAGGTCATTGAAAAGATGTCTCTTGGTGCATTTTGTTCGCTTATTATGAGTAGAAAGTTAAAATCTGATTTCTGCAATCCACTGGCTTGACCCTTAAATTTGGGGTGTACTTGCGATCTGACTCGGATGTTTTAAATTTCTTTGCAGGCTTTGTGGTTTACGTACGCTAGATGGCCTGGTCAAGGCGTGTCTTATACATTGAAGCTTGTTACCTGTATATTGATGCCATCGGGAAATGTAGAATAGAAAGTTGATCTTGTTTGAGGCCATTGAATATGTTCAGGGCAGGTGGATATCTATAATGCTTCCGCATCCTATAAATAATGCCTTTTTGTCCTAATATCCATATCATTTGAAATATAGGTTCATTTTGAATACTTCAGCTGAGCGAAGTGGAGAATTTGGTATTGTGTAGTGTGACAGCTCAATATTTTATCCGCATGTACATATGTTTTAGATAAGGTTAAATTGGTAGTTTTTCTTGATCAGAACACCCCAACCCCTTAAAATAGAAAGAGATATAGGAAAGAAGAAAAAGGGTAGGAATGTCTCGGTCATGCTGTTATTTCTCACATTTTGCAGGGGCTTTGGGCTGGCATGTAGAATCTGTTAAAACTGAAATTTTGAGCTACAACGTTAAAAGCTCTTTACTCTATAATAAAAGTAATGAATTGAAATAAATGCTCATACTTTTTTCAATCTTCAACAAGTCTAGATACGCATTAAATCTAACAACTTTTTCCACAAGATAGCAGGGTATTGGTATACAATAAAGGGAAAAGGAAACAAATGCTTGACATTGGTTTAGCAATTATTTTTAAAATATTTTATGAAAAAAGACAGTTTTTTTTTTTTTTTTTTTTTTTTTTTTTTTTTTAAGTGGTATTGAAACTTTTATGAAATAATTCATTAACAGATGCCTTAAGGTACCCGTCAATCGGACCTTATAAAAATAATTTTAGTGTTAATTTTATGTGTAATCATGTTACGTTACAATCTATTACTTCAAATATTGTGAAATTTATTGTGTAAGTAGTGTAATTTATTTATTGTACTTAACTTGGGTCTAGTGCACCAGATCAATTGTAATGTGCTATGGATTTACTTTTGGCCATGTGTTTGCAACAATTCAATGCACTAGAGGCATTGATTAAGATTGAGTTTTATATATTAATTAAGGAAGTGTTTGTTTATTTGCTTTTGTTACTTTTCAATACATTTAGGTCGATTACATAAATATTGATAGTTAATTGAATTAATTAGATTGAAATCTGAAAGATAATTTTTGTCATAACACACGTCAAAAAGTTATTTGGCAATAGTTACAAACAGCTATAGTTTTGTTTTTGTTTTTCAATTAAAAAGCATTCGTGAACGATATGCAATTAAAACTACAATTTTATGGTAACCTAACCAGATATCTTATTGGTGAAGCTAATACAACAGGGGCATAGGATTGAGTATTCCATGATTTAGTATTGATAAAATTTCGATATAGTCGTTTTATATATTGTTGGTCAAACCACCAATTCAAGTAAACTGGGTTACTCCTTCAAGTTCAACCCACTAACTCCTCCTATAGGTTAAGGGTGACAATATTTGACACAAATTACATTGACCCGTTTAATAAAAAGTTTATTCGAGTATGACACATGAAATCTATTCGAACCGTTTGACCTATTTAATTGAATGGCAATTTTACTAATTTACCCTTCAAATTTTATAGTTGTAATTATGTTTTAATTGTTGATGAATTTGGAAACTAATTGTATACTTATACATTCTATAAAATATGAAAATTGCTAACAAGTTATTCGTGTTTGGATATGTGTGACCATATCTATATGACATATTTATCAAATAGGTGGTGTCAAGTCATTTCTACCATAACACGACTTGTTTATTAAACAGGTTATGTGAGTCATATCAACTTATTTATTAGATAACTTTTGTGTGCGGGTCAAGAGATCTTAACACAATTAATAAACTTGTCTTGTTTACGTTTAATTATATATTTGAATAATTATAATTTGACACGTCACACAACATGTAAACAAAAACAACCACCCCTGCTAAGATAGCTTGACTTTCTTAAAAGGGAGAAGTCTATATAAACACTAGATGGGGTGTGGTTACAAATGAATATGTATGTATTGTTATCCATCCATCTCACTGGTTTCAGGGAGAGCTTGACTTTTCTTGAGTTTTTTTTTTTTTTTTTTGGGGGGGGGGGGGGGGCGGTTGTGGGTGTGGTGGTGGGGGTTGTTGTTGTTGATCCCAAAGGCCTCATGCCTGCTGTATGTAATCTTCGACATATTAGGGAGTATCGCCAACCTTGTAGGAACACCATGCGACCCTGCACTTTACCACCTTGTAGAACATCATTAAACATCATTCCTAATATCAATGTTCCTGATAAACCTGACAACCCTCATAAAATGCTCTAATACACAATGTAAAATGTGTCATAGGCCAACGTACGAGTTACATATCACTCTTGCATAAACCAAGTTTGTTTCTTTGAAAATTTTATAGAGGTTGTCATTCCGGCAGCATAACGAGCATGGTTACCAGGAGGTTCTCAAATAGCAGTCGAGATGAAATTATTGAACACTAAAACCTTTTAACACAAACACTCAAAAATATCCTCACCAATACTTCAGCGGTAGTAGTTATAAGCAGGGAACTTCAATGAACTGAATTCCCCACAAAACGACAAAAATGAGAAACAAAAAACAAAAATTATCTACTATATATTTCAGCCCCCACAATGATTTTCATTTTTTTACCCCTCTTCTTCCGGAAAAACAATTAACAAATAAGATAGGTGAGAGACCGAGAGTACATATTTGCACCATATGTTATGTACACAATTTCTTCGTACCACTATTTGTTTGGTTCAACTCTCCTTAGTTAATAGCAGTGAGAGGAACTCTGGAATCTCGTACAGACTGGGCAGCCTCGTACACCCCAGCAATATGTTTTACATCTCCATTTGCTAGCCTTGCAGATTTTGCATCCCAAAATGCCTTCAACAATTCCTCAAAAGAAGGGGTTCTGAGTTCTTCAATGGATGCTACACTTGGTAGATTGAATGACCTCTTTCTCGGTGTTGAACAAGATGGTTCGTCCACCTATCATAGGTTTGAAATCTTGTTAAAGAACAAGTACATGTACATATGGGTTTCTGGATGATAGTTCTATTTCCACATCCATTACATTGGAGAAAAAAAGAAAAAGAAAAAAGGAAAGGGTTCTCTCACTGAATGTGTAAATACAAAGGTTGTGCAGATGAGAATGTCCATTTAATTTTCTTAACTAGGAACAATTAGATGATGTCTTTATAAGTTTTCTTCTCTCTTGCATTTTGTCACGTTGGGACAGTATTAAAACAAGCCATAATGTTAAACAAGGAATGCATCATACTAAAAAGCCTCCAATGATCTTACCGTGTATTCATGCAGAAGGCAAATCCCTGCATTTTCAGTTATCTCTACGATCTTGTGGTAATGACCTCCCTTTAGTTCCCTTAAATCCCCGCAACAAGGAACTATCATAGAATTTAGATTTCCACATGCATCATGGTCAAGTTGTAGTGAATCTGCAAGTTTTTGATTCATAGTTTGATAAAAAATTTCAGTAATCTACCGACACAAACTCCAAATATATGTAATAATGTGCATGTAAAATTAGATACTGACGGTCAATGGATGAAAGCAGATCCTTGTTAGCAATGTCCACATCTTCTAATGCAGTTGACACAGCAGAAGAAAACTGTGCACGTAGGATTTGATTGGCTTCCATTCCTCTCCTGATTGAAACGGAAAAACTGAAATGAGCAATATTGAACAAAGATTCAGAGCAATTGTATCAGGAAGTATATAAGTACATACCTAACAATGGAATCCACAGAAGCAACATTGCTCTTTTCTAGACCGAGCAAGGATTCTTCAGCATTCTTCCATTGTTGTGCACCCAAGTTCGCCTTCTTCAAACTGCAAAATTTTGGTAGCCATAAGTTCAGGGCATATACTAGAAAATAATTTAAGGAGACCAAACCATGCCAAGACCAAACGTGTTATCTATTATCATCTCATTGTAGCCCGTACCAATTCTGAAGAGCCTCTTCTAGGTCTTTCTTTCCACATTCCACCGCAGAAGTATCCTCAACGTAGTGAGATTCTGTTTTTTCCATGTGAATTGTCCATTCAGCTTTAACAGAAGAAGTGGAATCTTGCATAGTCGACATTTCTTGTTGTAGTTTGTTGGTTCTGCTGGTTGCACTCTCCCGAAGATCATTTACTGCCATTTGGACCTAAGGAAACACAGAGTTAGTAATCAAAGCTAAATTTAAGTTACCACTAATTTACAAAAAACCTCATTTAAAGATGAACATGGATGCGATGAAGAGAATATTTAGCAGTTTAATAACAAGAGGTACCAGTTGTTTCTTCCTAGCATTTGAACTTGCAAGCAGCTCAGCAACTTTCTCCAACAATTGCCTTTCTTCATTAGCAGCACATTCCTAAGAGTATTTTGAAAAAAGAAAAAAAAACATTTAATACAAAAGTTCAAGGCTTTTATCATGATCCATCCAACTTAAATAGAGAACTGCAACCACCTCAAACTTCTTTTCAAGTTCAGACAATTTCTCATCATTGACTGTTTGTGCTTCTTCCACAATTTGGGTCAAGTTAGACGCATGCATGTCCAGAGTCTTGAAGAAGTTGACAGTTATTTTAGAAACTGATCTTGCAGTTTCTACTGCCCTTGCATGTGCCTGTAACGGGTAACAGAGAGAAGCATTTGTTCAACAAAAGTGATAATAATCCAAACACCTCTAATATGAAGTCCAAAAAAACAACTTACGAACCTCACGCTGCTGTTGTGCATAAGCAGATAGCTTCTCCTCTTGCTTGTGAAGACTGCTTTGAAGATCATTTAGTAGTGCATCAGCTTCTGAAGCAATTCCTTTGAAGAGCTGAATCACATATAAATGAAGTCAAACACATAAAAAAGGAGAGAGAAAATTCAATAAAAGTACTATTAAAGAAGGTAACTTACATCTTCAAGGGCTGATGAATGCTTAGAAACTTCAGAATTCAGGTTACCAAAAGTTGATTGAGAATTTACTTCAAGCTCCCCAGTTATATCATCCAAAGCTTTAACACCAGAACCATACATAGTTTTCAACTTTCCCATCCTTCCTCTAAGTTCTTCAGTGGCCTTCAAGTATAACAAAAGAAAAAATTAAGTGGATTGACATCAAACCTGAAGAACACACGTAATCATCTAGCTTGGATTGTACCTCTACTTTTGTTGATACAAAGGACTGCATATCTTCCTCCATGTCCTTCAGTTGCTGCTCTTGTTGAGTCACAGAAGCTGCCACGGTCTTATGCAAGATTTCAAGCTGTTGAGTTAATTGGGACTGGAATTTCTGGATAAGTATTCTATTTCCATCTTCAATTTTATCCTTGCGCTCTGAAAAATCAACCATGATCAGCAATAAATCACATCTAGTTTGGGTTGACAATACCCAAAACAAGTTGAATTTCCAAAATGATAATACAAACCAATTTTGGCAAATAAATTGGACACATCTGATGCAGCATTCTCTAGCTCTGCTCGAAGCTCAAATGATCGCTCAACAAGTGCCTTCTCTGAAAAATTAAAAGTAAATACAAATATCATCAATCACGTGAAGATGAATCCAAAGAACCATAAATTTCAAGCTACAAAAGCAAATACAAATATGAACAAAGTGTAGGACAATTAAGGCCATTTTGATGCATCAAATATAAAGACAAATGAAGGACTTTGAAGTTTATATATATATATATATATATTGGATTACAAATGCACGAGGCTTTCAAAATGTTCATCAGATATGTCGTTACTTAACAATTTATGAACAAAAGTATAAAATTCTGGTTAGAATTAATTGCCCAAAGTTTTCTCCATGCTCAATCTCCAAGACGCTTTATCCTTTTAATCAATAATCTTCAAGATAGATATTAGTAAGAAAGTAGAGATGCTTGCTAAAAAACTTAAGCAGAAAGCAAAAACAGTGCTTTATGTAGACTAAATTTTTTTTCTAGAGCACAAGAATGACACTTTGCTCACCAGATTTGAGGAGATTGAAAATGAGGAATTCCTTTTCTTTTATTGTTGCATTTGCCTGTCTGTGCTTTTCCTCAAGATCAAAAAGTGAATGCTCCGTTTCTTCGAGCTTTTTCTGAAGTCACATACAACAGAGAGAACTTAAGTTCGTGCACAACATGGAAGCAGAACAATAAGTTAAACAAAAAATGTAAGGCCTGTACTTAACCACCCAAATATATTATACCTCAGTTTTTTCAAGTTTATCACTCAATTCTTCTGTCAAAAGTTGCTGAGAACTGTAAAGTTCTTGAAGCTCCATCAGATGCTGGTAAAAAATCAGAACATAATTATTTTCATTCAAATGTAGCAACCTGAAGAGAACTGTGAGGAAAAACATCTCAATGGAACATACCTTGTCCTTAGAATCGGAATCAAGTTCCATTCGCTCTATTTTTTCAGCCATTGCCTAGGGTAAAAGAGAGATTAACAAATATTAACAACACTTCCATTCCAATTCACGATAAAACTCAGAAACAAAAAATATTCCATAATCCAATTTTATGGAAATAGCTGAACCTTCTTCTCTGCTTCTTCATTAAGATAACGGTCTCGTGGAATGTAGATCCCATTCTTCTCTCTTGCAGCATATACCTCTAATGGAACACAAAGAAACATGTCATATAATTTACTTAACAGAAATCAACAATCCAATGCACATGCGCGCGCACATACACATAGAACAATCTAAGTGGTAGTCAACCTTGCTTCAGCCGGTCAATTTCAGAGTACAGATCCTTGATCAATGCAGATTTCATCATCTTCTGATTGATCTGAAATAATAATCAAATGCAAATCATTATGGATGTTACAAAGAAAGGAACTCAAATCAACAATATGAGAAACAGATTTACACTAAAAGAGGATTGACAATACACACACACACACACACACACACACACAGTGAAGCACCTACTGACCTCAGGTTTATTCTTGATATTCTTGGCACGGTGTGCATAATCTAGGGTGCTGAGTGTTTCTTCCAAACAATGAATGGAGGGTGAAATTGTAGCGATGATGCATGTCTTCGTTTTCCCTCCCAAGGAATCCCTCAATAACCTTGTTAGTTTGCTATCCCTGATATTCCAAGCACCATATAGCAATAAAACTTACTTTTTGCATAAATAACCAGGAGACAGGAGGACACCTATTAAATAGTTATACATAGTAGTTCTTACCTATATGGAACATGACCAGAGTGTTCAACTAGTGCATTAATAACTCGACCCAGGGTAAGCAAGCTCTTATTAATCTCCCCAGCTTCCCTCGCTCTACCCTGCAGGTTACAATTTCTTTGCAATCAAATAGGAAAGGTAAGAGTACGTCTCTTTCAGTCAGAGACTCAGAATAAAACATAAGACGTACTCACAATATGATGCATCTGCTCTACTCTAAATAGTTACATAATTTCATGAGCTTAAGTTGAATATACATTAGTTCTATTCAGGTCATACCTCTCTAGCACCAGAACGTGAAATATTCTCAGAACCCGCAAGGTCAACAAGGTTCAGCTTCCCACATTTAATCATCTCTTCTCCCTCTGGTGTACACTCCTTAATGTGAATTGTGATTGAAAATATTGAGTGAGAACGACTGCTTTGTTTGTTAAGAAGAGTTTCAGCTGTACGCCTTTTTGCAGAACCTTTCTCCAAGATTTTGTAAATTTCATTCGCAGTACATACTATCTCTTCTTCCAAGCCTCTCACAAATACACCCCCTTTTCCATCCTCCATTAAAGCTATGGGTTTCTTAGATTTGTCATCTATGTATTTAGAAGTTTCCTCTGGGGCCAAAAGATCTGTTATTTCCTCATTGTACAGCTCTAAAAATGTAACTTTCATGCTATATTCAGCATTCTGAGCTTCTAATATATCAAAAATTTGCTTAACCGCTCTTGGGATAACACCCGCATCATTAGGAAACTCCCCATTCTACAAAGAGCAACAAATTTATCAGCAACGAATACAATTGAAAGCCAAGATAAATACATATAAATTCAATTGGTATGAAACAAAACCTTTTTTCTTGCTCCTCCTTCCATTGTATATGTTTTCCCAGTTCCTGTCTGACCATACGCAAATATAGTACAGTTATAGCCCTCAAGTACTTCATTCACAATCGGGGACACAGACTGTTCATACAGTTCCTTCTGTTGGGAGTTCGGACCAAAGACCTAAACCAAATTATCCAACATTACAACCACTTCCACAAAGTCACAACAAATAGCACAAAAATCATTCAATAAACTTAAATTCTGTCAGTTTGGCAAATAAAACCGGGAACTGAACACAAAAGCAATATTATCACAACTTTCAAATTTACATAATTTTGAACAACACAAAAACAAACAAAACCCACAAACCCCTATCCTTTTTAAGTCTAGAGCTCAACCAATCCACTTATTTGAGGTACATTTTCTTAGGATTTCAGCATCAACAACAAAATGAAACACAAAGAACTTAAAAAAAATTCAAAATCTTGCACACCCCTACTACACATTCCAAAAGAAACAAACAAAATTAAGCATAGCAAACCTTGTCAAAGGCGAACGTTCTATCAATCTGCTTGTTGGCTATATTCTGAATCGCGCAAACTTCCCTTCTATTCTCATTACAAGAAATCACCACCGGCGTGTGGACCCTCGACTCATCATCACTCAATGGCCTAAAATTAGCAAAATCCACAACACCAAAAATCAAGAATCCGAAATCAAAACCAAACCTAACTTAACAAATCAGCCGAATTTGGAAACTCGAAAACTCACCTGCAACGCACAAGAACCTGCACATTGACACCTTTTTCTTTGTCATTCTTGGTGCTGGAATTGGAATCGCCAGATCGCAGATCTCGCACCGCCTTATCGCTCGACCGCGGAGTCTGTGACGGCGATAGTGATACTAATCCTCCTCTTCTCTGCTGTGACTGTGTGGAATCCATGGTGTTATCGTAGTTCCTAAGTCTCAGACCTTTCCCGAATCGGTCAGAACTCACTGAGTCAATCAGTATAACTGAAAATTGAAAATTCTTTCTAAATTAAGCTAATTTATCGTGAATCGGAACTTTTCACCTAACAATCAGAGACAGAGTATGCGAAAATTTTTATTTTTTTTTTAAAAATGGAAAAGTAAATAAAATGTAGTGAAAAGAACAATGTGAAAAGAAAAAATTGAAGGAATTTCGATTGGTAAAAGATGGTTGAGACTTGAGAGAGGTACACTGTTGTTGAATCTAAAGGTGAAATCGACTCGGCACCAAGAAAAGTTTTAACTCGCTGAGTTGACTCAACTCATAGTTCTCTACTAAGTCCGTCAATGATCAATCACACTCTCACAAAACTCACTCACTCACACAATACACACAGATTGACCAATAATTGCGCAACAAACTTTCTTTTTAAAAAAAAAAAAATTATAATAAATAAATAAATGAAAGATTGAATGTGAAAAATCGCAGTGTTATTTGGTTTGATTAAAAAGAAAAAGAAAACACAGAGGGACAGAAATGTATGAGTCCGAGTTGGATCGAAAATAACCGATCGGGAAACTAAATCACAAGGAAGTGAAATCGGAAACGAAAATGGAAAATGAAACTTACAGTAAAAGTTTCTCAACTGCCGGTATTTCAAGAACTTCGACTGCGGTACAAATGGCGACGATTCTTTTACAGCGAGAGAGAGAGAGAGAGAGAGAGAGAGAGAGAAAGTGAATCAGTGAATTTGGATGGTTCTCAAAGATTTAATAAAGCAGAGAGAGAGAGAGAGATTTGGAAATGTGAGAGAGAAGAGAGAGACGGTACTGTGTGAGTGAGAGAGTGTGTTGTTTGGATGAGCTGAGAGAGAGAAAATAAATTAAAATATTTAAATATTTAAAAATAAATAAATAAAATATTAAAAATGAACGAGACGTTACGTGGCGTTAGAGAGAGAGAGAGAACTGAGAAGAGGACGGCACGGACGGCTGGGGTTAACGACTTAACGGCGTTAAGGAGATCCGTTTCATTGGAATTTTTTCCGACCGTTATAAAAGGACAAAAGGTAATTAAAAGCTTTTTTTTTTGAAATCAGATATATATTTTTTGAAACCGAATCTGTGTCGGGAATTGGCCCCTTGCTCTCTCAGATATTGCGAGATTACCCAATGGTATTAATTACTTAAAAGGGATTGAGCAGAGCTGGCTCCAATCCGAGAAAAACAGTGGGGCCCTTTACAAAAATTTGAAACATATAATAATAATGTCATATAAAAAAATGTATGGATTATATTTTTGTTCCCTTTTTTTCTAATAATTCTTATGTAGAAATTTGAAATGGGAAACAATTAAGTATGTGTTTGGATAATAGTTCAAGTTGCGGCTGTGTTTCCTATTTCATGTTTTTGAACTTTTTTTTTTTCCAACGCATATATATATATAATAATAGGTGAAGCAGAGAGAAAATCCAATTAGATTTCAATTGGATTCTCAATTTTGCGCCACTTGTCCTAACCAAAATTAAAAAACAAAATCTAATTAGATTATAAATTTGACTCTAATTTTGTGTCATGTATCTTATCTAAATTTTCTAATTTTTGTGCCCAAATAAATGATGCATTAACATTTAACACGGAAGCCAAGAAAACCACAATGATAATGCTCATTAGCCTAAGCAAGAACATCTTACCTGCACACTTTTATGGAGATTATAAATTGGACTCCAATTTTGTGTCATGTATCTTATTTAAATTTTCTAATTTTTGTGCCCAAATAAATGATGCATTAATATTTAACACGGAAGCCAAGAAAACCACAATGATAATACTCATTAGCCTAAGCAAGAACATCTCACCTGCACACTTTTATGGGTAATCTCAATAGAGTCTGGAGCTCTTCCAATCCCACAACCAGAACTAAGGAGTCCAGCGAGAAAGACTATAAAAGTAAAACATCATTTCCTCCTAATTCCATATCGTCATCCATGTCTCCTCCTCTCTTAACCTCTACCAACTAGATCCACACACAACCCTCTCCTCCTCCTTACGGATTTCTCAGAGCAAGGCCAGGTTCAAACACAATGTTCAATCCCACTCTTCCTTGCTTCACACTCTCATACATTAGCGCTTCATTAGTGCCTCCAAGAAAATTCCAAGCTCAATGATCAGTTTTTATTTTTTAATATCTCTTTATATATTTTAAATAATAAAATGCAATATTCTATTTTTTCTTCATTGTAGCATCACTTAAATAATAAAATGCAACAGTCTCTTTTTTTTATTCATTGTTTTATCTAATGCTATCCTATGTATGACAAACCAAAAAAAAAAAAAAAAGACCAATAGCATTACTTAAATAATAAAATGCAATATATATTTTTCATCGTTTGATTTAATTCTATCATCCATGTGATAAACCCACAAAAACAAAAACAAAAAAAAATTGACCAATAGCATCATTACAATTAACCAGTCCCGTGCGGTAGCACGAGGTTACATACTAGTATATAATAATAGGTAAAGCTAAGAGAAACTCAAATTAAAATTCAAAATTAAAGTTCAAATTTTCTGCCGTGTGTCCTAAATTATTTATTCTTAAAAAATTTTATTTCTTAAATTTTGAATTAAATGTGGGACCACATCATAAATATTCATCAAAGTGAATTATTAAGTACAAAAAATAAAGAGTTTAGAATAAATGAATCGTTAAAAAAAAGTGCTTTACAATAATTTAAAAAAATGGACAATTTACATTTTATACCTAATAATATCCTTACAATTTTTTTAAATAGTTAACAAAATATAAAAATAACTATCAATAGTATTTAATATATATATATATATATATGAATTATATTATGCATCTTATTGTATATCTTTAAGTATATCCATGCATATGCATAGGGTTACAAGCTAGTGTTAATAGTAATAAAAAATTTTAAATTCTAGACTCTTTAACCTCTATTTCATTTGATTATGAACCCCCTTTTTTTAATCGAACTAATTTTTTAGATGAGCTTTTATTTTTATATTTTTGGTACCAAATGGTGAGTTTGATGCATTTGGGTGAAGGCATTTTGAGAATTTTATTCCCATGGTAAGCAAGGGAAAAAAATTGTCATTTTTAGTTTGTAATTCATTCCCAATTTTCTATTTTTGTTTTATCGTCGATTTGGAAAGATTTTGTTTTAGTAGGCTCATGTGAAAAACACAACGGACCATCAATTTTATTGTCAATTTAACACTTCCAACCAAACAAATTCTCCCATTTTTCATATCTCAGTGATCATCTCAATCAAATATAATAATAATAATAATAATAATAATAATAACAATAACAACAAAAAAAAGTGATATTTATAACATTTTTACAATAAATTATAAGCAGTAAGTTGTTATTAGTTCTAATTTGAATTCACAATATAAATTTTCATTTTTTTGCCTATTCATAATAATTTGTCATGAGAGTGTCATGAGAATATTGCGAATTTCTAAGAAAGGAAAAAAAAGAAAAAAAAAGAGGCGTTCAACCAAATGAAAAAGCACAAATAACATAACAATTTTAGTGTGCACATCACATTTTGTGCGTGTAGCAGTGGGCACGTGCATTCCACCGCTTGTAAACAATAAAATCACTATGCAGGAGACAATTATAACTGTTCATACACTGTAGCGCACTGTTTATGTACTGTAGCAGTACTGTTCATGCATTAAAAAAATAAAAATAAGTCCCACGGTACTATTTATACATTTAAAAATTATTTTGCTACAGTGTTTTCAACAACTTTCAGTAATAATAAGCTGTATCCAAACGGACCCTAAATATTGTGTGCTTTTCAAGTTTTTAAATTTGCAGGCCAGTGGAGAAGATTGTGAGGTTGTGAATCATCTGATTTGAATGATTTGGGTGGCATTGTCATAGACAAATTATGTTTACCAATAAGCTTAAGTTAGTAATACTTCATGATTGATAATTGGATTTCTATATATATTTAATTTACTTACTCATTTTGGTAATGGGGGTGATCAAGGGTTAATTATTTGAACAAGTGTATAGTTCATTACTTCTTTTGTCTCTCTCACACACGGAAAAAAATATTGAGAGAAATAAATTGACCCTAACATGTTTGTAGGTGTTTGCTAAAATTAATCAATTAGGGTTGAGGATTTTTCTATATTTTACTATTTAAGTATTGTATAGGAGACATTGAAAACTATTTTTTTTTTTTGGTCAAGAGGCTGAATTATATGTGAAAACTATTAAGAGAAAAAAAATGTTTTATATATAAAAGTAGAAACTCATATTTTTATAATAAAAAAAAAAGTTGAAATCATATGACTGAAAAAGAAACAGTAATAGCATCCAATCAAAAATCGTACAATTTTCTTCAAACATTTTTTGTTTATAGTAAAGTAACTTACATTAACATAGCGGTGGAATAAAAAGGGGGCAAGTGTACCACTATTCTGCTTATAAAATCTTGCATAGGATTTCGTAGAAGAAAGGGGCAAATATGTTTACCCAAAAAAAAGGGGCAATATACTTTAGGGACTGTTCTAGGAGATTTTACTTTTTTGATTTTTTAAATGAGATTGGTAGAAAATTTATTGCTAATAAAAGATTTTACTTTTTTGTTTTTTAATTGAGATTGGTACATGATGAAGGAGCATAGTCCCTTAACAAAAATTACAAGTATAACCAAAACTCTAATAAATAGAGAAAAGAAACAAAGATTTCCACGCAAAAATTAGTTGTGATCAATAAGATCCAAAAAAGGCAACCCAATTAATGTGTTTTTTTTTTTAGCCAGAATGTCTTAGGAAAGAAAAGTTATGAGAAAAGCTCCAAGCGGAGCAACAAGAGAGACAATCGTGGCAAACCCCAAATTTAGAGCCATGGTAGGCATTTTTTTTTTAATCTTTAAAAATTCATTTTAAGAAAGTTTTGATATCATTTTTATGGGAAATGAAAAAAATTGTCAAAATATTAATTGCTTTTTTTTCTTTTCTCATAAAAAATTTCTTTAAATGGGTTCTTAAAAAGTGCCCTAAGGGCACTCGTTAGCATTTTCCTTTTTTTAATTGTTGGTTGTACGTGCCACTAGTGAGGGGTTAAATAATTGATTTTTGCAAGCTAATATGGGATCTTGTTTAACACGTTTAACAAGTGTATTATACAAGTGAATTTAGGATACATTTAATTTTACACTCAATTCCACACCCAATTAATGTGTTTAGTTATAATTGGTGCACAGTAAATTGAGTATCAGTAATGGATTTATATAAAAAATGATATTACTCTCATTATAAATTGATAAGTCAATACAATGTGAAATTACATAGTTTTTTTGTATTTTTACTCTCAAGTTAGGGATAAACAAGTTAATAATGCCACTTCAAAAGTTTTGTTTTAAAGGGAAAGTGTAAGGTAAACGTAATGAATTTTGTTCAATTATAGCAAAAGACAATGCATGATGCATCCCAAGAGTACCCAGGCACACATTCAACACCTGCTTTTGAATTTTTATTATTATTATTATTTTTAACTTAGTGGATAACACAAAAAGGAAATTCAGACCTATCAGGCGCTTCTCCATTTCATTTTAGGCCACAAAGATAAATTTTGAATGGGCCACAGCACAAGTAGTCAAAAAAAACTTTAGACAACATTTATTAATTTATGAACATTGGCACTCCATTATGTGAAACGTTGGGATTAATAACAATCAAGCCTTAATTTTAAAATTTTGGGGCCATTTACGAATTTTCAACTCATTAATGAGGGTTTGTCGTGTATTCTTTATAATCATTATATTCTATGTGATGTTATGTATTAGAATCTTCTATATTTGAAATGAACTCATTTCATGGTTTGTATAAAAATATTACAAATCTAAAAGTATATCAAGGGCCACGTTATTTAAAATGATATGGTATTATGTGCAATCTTATATTCAGGAAATAAAATCTTAATTGTGAAATGGAAAAAATCTTGTTAGGTAAAGTCATACATTTTGTAAGTTCCTAAAAAAAAAAAAAAAAAAAAAAAAAAAAAGGAAAAGATCATACATTTTGTAAATTCCCTATTTGACATACTTTTTTGGGTAAAATATCATTTTCGTCCCTAAACTATCACAAAAGTTCGTTTTTCGTCCCTAAACTTTTAAAAGTTATATTTTCGTCCCTAAACTTTTCCAAACGTATTGATTTTCGTTCCTCCCACATTAGCACTCCGTCAAAGCCACGTCAACACTCCGTCAAAGCCACGTCAGCACTCCGTCAGACAGAGGGATGAAAATCAATACGTTTGAAAAAGTTTAAGGACGAAAATAGAACTTTTGAAAATTTAGGGACGAAAAACGAATTTTTGTGATAGTTTAGGAACAAAAATAATATTTTACCCTACTTTTTTTGTTACTTTTATTTAATGTTATTTTTAGTATTTCTCTACTTTTTTTTATTCATTAATGAAGTCACTTGTTCTCATTAATGCAGTGATTGTTCTCTTTAGAATATAACCAAGTCATTTCAAATTAAATTTTTCTCGTATTTTCATTAATGGGTCGTGCCATTAGGACATTTGTTAATGTATAATTTTAGAAAAATTTTTATGCTACTTTAATGAGAAATATAAAAAACAGTAAAAAAATCAGTTTTCTTTTAATCAAATATTTTTTAAATCAATGCCCTTAAATCAAGAATTAACTCTTCTTATAGTTAATAAATGTCTCTTTCATTCTTAGGCAAATTATATTCCTCATGACCAAGTTGTACCAGCTGGGAAACGAACTCGGATAAGCTTGTTGCTTAAGTTACATATCGTAACTGACAAATATTTGTAGATGATGTTTTAAGAAAGCCATTGACTTTTAGTCCATCACAGCTAAGATGGAATCTAATTTAATTCGAATTAGACTCTACTCCACCTGAAATGGGAGAAGCTGATGGAATAATGGATACCATCTTTATCTGCCAAAAACTTATAACTTTTTTGCCTTTTGCTTCAGTGTGTTTTTTATGACAAAAATTAGCATATTCAAAATTAGTTAATTTTTAATTTTTTTTTTGTTAATATAAAAATTACTAAAAACTATATCATTTATAACATATTTAGCAAATAAACTACAGGAAACTATGAAATACCCAAACAGACCCATCATCCATGAGAAACCCAGATCAGGCTGAGGAAATCGTTTCAAGTTTGGTGGAAATGGCTACAAAAATCTTCAGGCTGCAGGCAACACCTTTTTGCAAAACATCAACACATTTGTTTACCAATTTAATGATATGATAAACTTAATACAACTCTCTATAGGAAATGTACTCAACAAATTCCTACAAACAAAAACCAATCAGCTATCACATTGTAAATGTCTAATGAGGTGGAACTGTTACACTAGTAAATGTCTCTTACTATCATATTGTTCGCACTTAATGTGATTAGTTCATAAAAGCCCTCATATATCAAGAAAAAGAAACAGGAAAGAACATTAATTGGCATTCGTGGGAACGTGTCTACCTAAGACACTTCTGTTGAATTAGGGACTAGTGTCATTGACAGAACAACCCCTTTATTACTTTTAACTAATCCTGGTAATGGAATTATTACTTCATGTCACAGAGGTCTAGTTAAATGTTGTTCTTAAGGCATTTATTGATATACTATATTGAAAAAGTTTTAATATTATTTTTATAAAAAATATAAAAAATTAAAATTTTTTTTTAATATCTTATAAACTAATGCACTTAAGATATCCATTAACTTTTTTCATTCGAAATAACACCGTATTCATCCAAAAGAAAAAAAGAAAAAAAGAAAAAAAAAAAAACAACGGCAAGGAAAAACCAACCTTACCATAAAAAATTGGAAAGATATAAAATATGTATGTTTAATAGAGAGGATAAAAGAGTAGATGGATAAAAATTAATTACTATTATATCCTATTATTAAAATTAAAAGAATGAAAAAGTGCATTTAGCTTTGTACTTCTTGTTAATGCCATTTGCTCTTCTCTTTTCTCTCTAATTTAAAAAGAAACAAAAAAAAATTCTATCCATTTTATATTATTTTTTTCTTGCCCATTTCACTCCAATCAAAAAACAGAAAATCACATTTTTCTTTCCCCGTTTTCTTTCTCCGTTTTCCCTCACTTTTCATCACAGCCAAACAGTGTAAAAATAGAATGGAATTCTCATAAAGAATGTGAAGAGATGGGGACACAAAGGGAAAAGAAATTTGATGGTAATTATAAGGAAAACAATCAAAACAAAGTGGGGTTTGTGTGTGGTGGTACTGGTAAGGTTGCCCCACGTGATAAAGAGTGATGTGAGCAGTCACATGCTATTGATGCCTTTTTGATTTCAAAAACCTCTCATTGCCTTATTTGCGTAGATAACTCTTGCTGCCCTCACCTCCCGTATATTTGACCCTGTTTATTATCTTATAAACTCTTTTTTTTTTTTCTTTTTTTTTGAGAAACTTATAAACTCTTTTTCAAAGCTTCCAAGTGAAACAAGATCCTTTTAAGGTTATGTAGGAATTCATGTCATTCTTTACATGGAAAACTTTCAATTCACCCTTAAGGACATTTCTTTGTTTTTCATCAATTTGGTGAGTTGCCACATTGACATAATTGCTTCAAGCATCTCTTCTTATAAATTCTACTAGCTAGTTACTTAGGGCATGTTTAATACACTAAAAGAAGATTATATTATTAATAATAATCTTTATTACTGAAAATAGAAAATATTGTAATGGAATAATTATTATTATTCATAAGTTTGGTTTTTCCATGTGAAAAGATTGCAAAAGATGATATATATGGAAAATTTTTATTTTAAAAAATAAATAAATTTTAAAACGTATTGCATGCACTAAAGAATAGCTAAAATAGCTAGGATTAGTCATGTATTCTATGTAATAACTAATTAATGTAATAAAGATGCTACCAAATTACTAAATAGCTATTACACATGAATTGTTTCTCAAAAAAATAAAAACTATTACATACACATGAATAACTATTTTATTACAAGAGCTATTATAGTGTAACAAACATATCTTTAAATTCTTTAGTGAAGGACTAAACAGTTTCAATGAAAGGATGAAAAAAAAATTCTTGTGAACAAAGAGAATGAATGGATTTTATTAGACTGAATGAAACCTCAAATGCCCTAGATATCCATCCCCCTTTACCTAAAAAGGAGTAAAGGACTGTAAAGCACGTCCATGATGAATATATATTTATATATATATATATATATATATGGTATTCGGTTCTTCAGTATCCATCAAGCTTAGGCCAATTCTGTGCCTTGATTCGATTGGGGCTTTTGTTTTTAGTGTTGTTGGCTCTTTATTGTCGTTCTCACCAATATGAAACGAAATTATAAACGTACAACCATCAACCATGTAGCCTGTAAGCTGTAAGTCCTTATAGAAGCCAAAAAGAAGTAACGATTTTTTTTTTTTTTTTTTTTTTTGGGATAAAAGAGAAAGAAGTAAAGTTAGATTATTGATAAATTAAAAAAAAAGGGTACATCCTCATGTGACCATTCATTTCCAGAAGTTTAAAATCTAGAAAGAGTTCCAAACAGGTAAGAGAAATTGATGTAGTTTCCTTCAAAGTAAGAAAAAAGAAAAAAGAAAAAAGAAAAAAAAAACTAATGAAATTTAATACAATACCAACATTCAGGTGGTTTAGTTCGTAGGATATTGGCCCAACAAGTCTCAGGACTTGGGTTCGAACTTCAACAACTAATTATATATTGGTGCTCCTTATATCTCATCTCAATTCTAAATAGTTGACCTAAAAAATAAGTGAGTTCCTCACACAGATCAGGGGTATGGGGTCTTGCCTAAGAGCGGGTAGGATGCTACTATAGTCATGTCCAAGTAAGGAAGCAGCCACACTGGTCGCCCCTCTACTCATTTTTTGTTTACCAAAAAAAAAAAAAAGGCTAATGAAATTTAATACAATCTTGCCCTATTATCAGACATTTTTCTATATACATTTTGAAGGAACTTAATTTGGGGAATTTTATTTTACAAGACTCTTATAAGTTATACCTCTCACATGTCTTTTTATGTTAGACCCTTGATTTTCAAGATGGGTGATTGAACGTGGTGGCACCTTCCACTTGGTGTGCATGGAACAATGCTGAGTTCTAGCCAGTTTACTTGAACAGTTCGATGTGTTTACACGGCCTGTGGTGTGTTAAATATTAAACATGTTCACATATAGTGCACAAGTATAAAATAGGTGGTAGCAAGTAGCAACATGCCAACATGGTAGAACAGTTACCAAGTAGTTACTTGTTATTAACAGCCTTGTCAATTTGATGGTATAACATGAAAAGCTTCCAGGGAAAACCAGTTGTGTCCCGAAGACAGTTCCTAATTAGTTAGCAAGTCCAGGTTCAGTATACCCAAGTAGCTGCCATTATTGTAATTTCCTATTTGTTTCTTAAAGTTGTTGGGGACATCATTAAAGAGAAGGTAAAATAGAATATATCATAAGGGAAAATAATATATAATGTCTATTTGTGTAAATTTTGTAAGCCTTGGTAGCTGATTTTGACCAAGGCATATCCCAAGTGAGTGATTTGTGTCCATCGTACTTTGTGGTAAAGTTTTAAAAGTCGAGAGTATTCTCTTGTGATTTCTCTGTGTTTTGAAGTAGAGTTTTAAAAGTTGGAAGTAGTCTCTTGTAATTTCTCTGTGTGGTGTGAACTCTTTCACACAAGCAGTTAGTTGCTTTCCTTTTGTTTTGTGTAGGGTTATTGACTGAGATTAAGTAGGATTTAATTTATTTTGTGGCATCATAATGCATAAATTTTGGTGAGAAACTTTTTAATGACAATCGGTATTAGAGTGTGGTTTCTAAATCATGGTAGGTGAACGTTCTTTGGATGAGTTTATGAGAAAATGATCCTATGTAATTTTTGTGTGCCGTGTATTCTAAGATTCATAACTGTTGGTTGTTTTTTTTCATGTTTGTGTCGCTTATTGGTAGAAAATTTGGGCAAGAAATTTGCCCGTGACACTTTGTATGAGGAAGTTAAAAAATCTATTTTCTCCTCCACAAGAAAATACACTAAGAATCATAGGCATGTTTTCCCTCTTACATAAAAGTGGATCCTATAGAATGTGTGATGTATCTCTTTTAATGTATGGTATACCGCTTTTTTATCAGTATTATTTTGTATAATATTTCTTGCCTTTGATTTGTTAGCTTTTGACAGAACTGAGCTAAAGTGTACTATAACTATTTTTCATTTAATGCAATCTCCTTATTTACCTAAAAAAAAAAAAAAACTACTTTGACTCTTCGCATCCTATACCAATCATAATCTTATTTAATACAATACTTTGACTTTCTCTATTTAATTAGGCCAGCTTCGATCATGTATGGTACTTCCATACTGTGGTGATACTGACAATATATTCACCTAATCAGCCATAATGATGATTGCTCATTTAACACTAAAAAAACAGAAGAAAAAGATATGTCATTAACTTCTTTGAAAGTGAACAAATCCTCTTCCACACATATATAGTTAAGGGCACATGGATGGCCTAGAGGTTAAACAAATAAAAAAAGAAAGAAAAGGCTCAGCAATGGCCAGATAAATACACTGGCTTTCTTAGTTTCTTTCGTTGAGTGAAGTGAAACTGTTATTTGGTACATACTCTACATACATGCTGCGTATGCTTTACTTCATGACTACTTATATACATCTACGTGTGGCCTTTTTCACTGACTTTTACACTGAAAGAGATTTTGATTCTTTCCAACTATGAAACCATATGCTGCTTTAGACTCCAATTGCTAACATGTTCCTTTAGCTAAAGTGGTAGCAGAGCAAAAGTGTCGTATTCTTACTTAACATGTCCCAATTGCCAACCTCATTCTGGCAGCAAGTTAGTTGGTGGGCTTATTCTGTAAGTCAAGTTGTTCCAAGTAAAATTTGTCAAACTGAAACATGTTTCAAAGATAAGGAGGCTGCTGATTATTTATCATTCATCATACAAACAAGAAGATAAAGAGAGACAAAGTAATTAATATATAGAAAAGCCCAACGAATGGAATTGAAGTATAAATGCCACAAAACTATAAATGTTATATTTGAGTCAAGATGTGGTATTAAAATGTGATAATATAAATCATTTTTTAACCACTTAAGTTGCATTTGGGAAGTGAGTTTAGAGTCAGCCTATTTTACTATTTAGTTTATTTTTGCTATTATTCAACTTATTTTTGGTACTATTCATAAGTTCCACTGTACTTTTTGATACTATTCATAGGTCCTACTGTATTATTTTAACTAGTTTTTATCTTTATTTATAGTACTTTCATAAAAAAAAAAAAAAAAAAAATTCAGTTTCGGTAAACGGTTCCAAATGAACTTTTAGTACCATAAAAAAATTTGGGTGCACGTGTCTATGGATAAGCAAAAGAGGAAGTGTGGGGTAGCTAGCTTTGTGTTTGTAAGCACAAGTGATGCAGAGGTCATGTGGGTAAAAGGAATAGTTTCTGAGTCTGAAACATAGAGAAGTTAATAAAACAAGCAAAAGATGATGTGGGGTAGCTCTAGTTTTGCTTTAGGGGAAGCTAATGCAGCGAGAAG
The DNA here is from genome assembly GCA_023736055.1 of Quercus glauca. Lineage (NCBI taxonomy): Eukaryota > Viridiplantae > Streptophyta > Magnoliopsida > Fagales > Fagaceae > Quercus > Quercus glauca. The sequence continues at coordinate 24,286,813 of CM043315.1, forward strand.
TATGTTTTGTTATTGCTTGGAAGGTAAAAGAAATATACGATCCCCATAGTTTAAGAAATCATCTTACCCCAAGCTTTTGGAGAATTTGGACAGCACAGCAGACAATCATAGTATCCCATGTTACCCACCTATACGGTCTAACATCATGGGTCCTCAAGTCAAAAAGAAACAATATGACAACAGAACATGAGAATGGCAAGGAGAGTGTATTATATTGGATATTATTTAGCGTATTTGCTAATTTGGAACTTTTACTTTTGGTCCATTGGAGTTGGAGGCCCATTAGTCCTATAAGCTCAAATTGTTTGGACCTCAGTTTGAGAGGCAACTCTCTTCCTTTGGAGTCAAAAAGAAACAATATGACAACAGAACATGAGAATGCAAGGAGAGTGTATTATATTGGATATTATTTAGCGTATTTGCTAATTTGGAACTTTTACTTTTGGTCCATTGGAGTTGGAGGTCGATTAGTCCTATAAGCTCAAATTGTTTGGACCTCAGTTTGAGAGGCAACTCTCTTCCTTTGGACCTCAGTTTGATAATTTTGAAGCCGAGTTGGCCCACTCCATAATGATAGCAACTTACAATCAAGATTGGCTAACAACTATATGGAAAATGAAATTATTCAATAGTACCATGAAGGTCAACACCAACAGCCTAGTAGCTCACTAATACTATTATTAAGGAATGAGGTTGAAGGGGGATTAAAGATTTCTTTGTCAATACAAAGGATGGGCAATAGAAGTATTTATAATGACCAAAACAAATTTATTATGGAAAAAACAAACAAAATCAGATGCTCCATTTTATTCTTTTGCATATTTTAATTGGGTACCTAGACAAACAAAGACAGCACTTTCCAATAGATGTAAAAAATGCCACCCACAAAACCATAAAATAAATTCCCAAATCCTTTAGCTTTTTAGTGACATTAACATATTACCTAATGCCTAATTTAAATTTGAAATTCGGAATCAATGCCAAGGTAATACCATATTGATGTCACAGTATGCTTCCAACATAATTTTAAATTGTGGAAAGTGCTCTGGATGCACCCACATTACCTGTGGACTAGCAATTAATTGTCGTTTACTCTAGTTGACATATATAGCTTAATTGTAGCACATTTCTCCTCCCAGACCTCTTAAGCTGTTCTCTTTTTTGTTTATTCCCAGGATGGAGATTGGAGAGATAGCTAGCTGATAGATGACACTGCCAAGGGATTAACTGTATATATATCCAACTCATCTACCATTTGAAGAAATCGAAAGAGGCACAACTCGATTCTTCTCCAATAGTGCACCTAGGAGTCAAGAGACTCAAGACCATCCATATGTCATGGATCTCAATTTGTTTTATAAAGTTCTTCAAGTTTCTAGTGCTTTGAGTTTTTACCATAAATTTTTCTTGGCAATAAAAAAATTTGCCTACCTCAACCTGCATTTATAGAAAGTTCATCAGAGTAGTAGCTCAAATGTATGTCAGATTTAAGAGGTGCTAGCTGCTCAGGGAAACACTAGAGTGGAATGCTATTGCATGAAAACACAAGTGAGGAATGCCGTTTCACGTGATTTTTCTTTTCAAGTTATATTTTTATTAAAGCTTGGATGTTTCATGGTTTGTAGTTGGGACCACGAATGGAGAGGGTTAATGCCAGTGATTTAGATTTAGTTTTATGAATCTAACGGCATATATAGTATCACATCATTTAAATTTTCATTATACAAAATGCATATAGTTGCATATTTTTAAAATATATCCATGTATGCGCATGAGTTATAAGCTATTTTACATAATAAAAGGTCCAATAGAATTTATTGTCTTAAACCTCAAACTATTTGAGTCGGCCTTGGTTGTTTCCGTGATGTGTAATAATCCTTGTGAGCCGATCCATTCAAGAATTGATTGATCTACAAATCCATGACCAAATGCAAATGGGTAATCAAATTTTATTTATTTTTGGTCTTGGACTTCTTAGTCTAGTTTTAATTAAATGACTAAAGTTTAAAGTTCAGGTGTTCCAATTTAGAATTGTTTAGTTTTCTTTATAAGAAAAACTAGATCTTAAATCCCCCTTCCTCCATATCTTATACCGTTTGAATTATGTTTTTTTTTTTTTTTTTTTTTTAATAAAGAAGGGTAGGTTTAGATGTCCCATTTTGGCTAAATAATTAGATTTTTTTTTTGGTTGAATCTAAATAATTAGATTGCACATTGACTTAAAAAAAAAAATTAAATAAAGATTGCATGCACATTGCCAAATAGATAATAGAGCCCAAGCTTTTTTGGTGGGGCCGGATTCCACTGGACTTAGCACGCCCGGTGTAAACCCTTGAATTTGATGGCCTGACCTTTGTTTGGAGTTCACTTCCATATGGCTTACACGACCTCACGAGATTCCAAAAGGACAAGTGTCCATATATATATATATATATATATATATATATATATTCGTGGAAGTTCACCCATTCATACGTACGACAAGTATTCACGGCCGTTTAACCCAAAAATTAATATGAAAATAGAAACTTCCACCCACCGACCACGGTCAAAAAGTGACAACCAATAATGTATACCTAATACCTTTGATAAGAGTATTTTTAAACCGACAAAGCTGAAGACACGAAGCATAAGTTAACAGACCAAATGTCTAATTGTTTAGCCTTACAAGCCCACGTTGCAATATAATAGATGGTCTTATTAGGCTGACGACATAACAAGACTGACGAACACATTTTCGTGGGCAGACGGATTCAGAGGAAGCGAACCTCAATTAAATGGACCTTAATATGGACAAACCCAACAAAGTGGAGAGACCTCAGGCGGACGGACCCAAAAAAGGGGGATGCAAGGTACTCATGTGGCTCCTACGTGGCTAGAAGTGCTCATCAAGAATCTTGATACGGAAAATCCTTGCACCCTACCCCCAACCATAATTGAGGATCATCTACAAGGAAGACCATCTTGAAAAATTCGAAAATTTGATGGAGAGTTCTCTCCATAAGGAAAAGCCTCCCTCCTCAATAAATTAAGGTCAAATCTACACCACTATATAACCTCCAAAACCCTCTCTCACAAAGGTATGCACAATTTCTCTAAAGCTCATACTCTCTAGCATTGTTAGAGCTCTCTTCTGACTTAATTTTCGGAGGGTTTTTAGCAGGTAGCCCATTAGTACCTTTTGATTGGTTCTTCTCTTTTGATCTTCAGGTGCACCCATTGACACGTGTGTAGACAATCAACTCATTGTCGATTTTTGTGCATTATCAACCTTGGTTGTTAAATCATATTGGAAGACTAGACTCACTAGTCATCAGTCAACTTGTTCTCACTCGGAAATGTTTTTCTATGGAAAATTACCTACTTTCTTACATTTGGTTACAAGCCTGAAGATAAGCCAGGCCAAACAACAACACAATTATAAATTAATCTCTCTTTTTGATATGACATCTGATCTTATTCTCATGAATCTCATCTCATCTCTCTTTTCTATTTGACTATCTTGGTATGTCTTTGACTTTAAGAGTAAAGAAATGTTTGTGAGTAGTAGATATCTCTCGCTTTATTATAAATCTATATTATATGTGTGTGAGTGTGTATGATACTTTTTTTTAGAATCATGTGTCTGAATTAATTATGTGAGTTTTTTTTTTTTTTTTTTGGTTATAATATTTCTTGTGTAAATTGTGACGTGTGTTGATGTGTGCGCGTATAGTATAAATATAATATAACTTTATATAATTTAATAATTAGAAAATACAAAAGATTTGTTGCATGTGTGTATTGATATAATACCTTTTTGTTATAAATTTAGTGATTCAATAACCTAAAAAAAAAAGTTAGTGATCGTTCAAGTATTTGAATAGTTAAGTAGACATTTAATATATTATTTATGTACAGAAATATTTTTAGAAAAACAATGACAAATAAATAGTGATAACTGCATAAAAATAAAAATTTTATATAAACTTAATAAAATAAAATGGTTACACATACCCACACTGACAATTGATAATAAATTATTATGTAATGATTTTCAAAATATGAAAACTCGAAGAAGAAAATTGTAAAACTTGATGTATTTGCATTTTTGTTGTTGTTGTTGTTGTTGTTGTTGATAACTCAATATATTTAAACAAGGGAGTCAATCTCGTACCGGAGGTTATACCGGTTTGACCAGTGGAACAGTATATTTCAGTACCAGTTAATACCGGTGTACCATTTCGGATTTATTGCTATTTTTTATATTTATAAATATATATATATATATATATATATATATATATAATAAAAATAAAAGTTTACCATAAAATATTACCTCAATTTAGAACAAATTATTCATGGTGTTAGACTTTAGCATCAACTAAAAAAAAAAAAAAAAAACACAATATAAACAACATAAAGCTTAATTGTTCATTACTTAGAAAACAAATAACACAAATAATTTACCATTTTGCTCCTATAAAATTTAAAAAATTAAAAAAAAAAAAACTAAAAAAAAGGTTTTTCTCTGTACCGACCGGTATTCCTAGTACCGGTCGAAACGCCCAAAATCAGTCGGTACACGGTCGGTACGACTAGTATTTAAACCGGTAAGAAATGTTAGAGCTTCGGTATAGATGCACGTACAGGTACAGTACATACCGGTATGGTATGGTATCCTCTTCCTTATATTCAAGTTCTTTATTAATTAAATTTTGTTTAAGGCGTAAGTGCACTTTTAGTCCCTATATTTTGACTTTTTTCCATTTTGGTCCCTACATTTTAATTTTACCACTTTTAGTCCATAAACCAATTAACGCGTGTTATTTTTGTCCTTTCCGTTAGTCAACTGACAAAAATAGTTAAGGTGGCAGTCGGAGGAATTAAAATATTATAAAAATGTCACATTAGCCATGACACATCAGCATATAAATTAAAAAAATTAATTTATTAATTTTAAATAAATAAAAAAAATCAAAACATAATTAAAAATAAAAAATTTTCACCTATATTAAGATTTAAAGATTAAGAAAAAAAAAAACTTGTAGTAACTTTCTCAATTTTTCTTAAATTTTCTTGTCAACCAAACACAAAATCATCAATAAACACTAAACTTAGACACAGTGCCAAACTCATTTTTCATTTTCCTAGATCTCTCTCTCCCTCTTCCTCTTGGGTCAAACTCCTCTCTTAGCTTTCTCTTATTTCTTTTTCTCTGACGGTCCTCTCCATCGAGTGCCTTAATGGTACTTCCACCGCCGACGAGTGGACCGGTGATTGTTCAAGTCATTCTGGGCAGATCCGAGGTCGATTCCTTCGTCTTCAATGGCCCCTACTCTTGATGTTGGTGGTGGGTTGGGTTTGGTGGCTGTGAATTGTGGGTTAAGGACATGCAGCGGTGGTGGGCTATTGTGGACTTAGTGGGTCAGGCCATGGGTTGCCGTGAATTTGGTTTTGGCTAGGTTCGTGACTTTTGGCTGATTTGGGTTGCTGGGTTATGATGTGGTGGTGGTCAGCAGTGGTGTGGTTGGCGGGTTTGTGGTGGTGGTTTTCTGGGTCTGGATCGGCTACTGCTACTGCTTTTGCTATGTTGTAATTGTGAACAAAGGTCATAATTATCTTTGTACCACCACATCTGAGATGGGATCGCAATTCACAAGTAGTAGTGAACACCCCGTTGACCCTTGTAAAAGGGACGGATGAAGATTGAAGGGAGCGAGTGAGTTCAGTGACGTTGACGTTGGAAGATGAGATGAGATTAATATATAATATACTAAACTTTCCTTTTTATAATATCTTTGAAATAAACTGGGTTTTGTTTAAGTTTTTGGGTTTTTGAGTGTTTGAGATTTCTAGGTTTTCTTTGATTTTATGATTTTGGGTATGAATCTTTGGGGAAGAACGAGAAAAACTAATGGGTTTTCAGCATGGGTCTTTCAGCATTGGTCTTTGTTCTCTTCTTAAAATTTATTGCATTATTGATTTGATTTTAAGTGGGAAAGGAAGTTGATTCAATGGGTTTAATTTTGAATTCATGCTCTTGGGTTTGATTTTTTGGGTTTGTGTTCTTGTGTTCATAGGCATTTGATTTTATTTTTTTGATCCTGTTTTTTCTTTTTTTTCTTTTGTTAAAATTGACAAATTATTTTTAAAAAAAATTAGATGCTAATGTGGCATTTTTTTATAATATTTTAATTCCTCCGGTTGCCACCTCAGCTATTTCCGTCGGTTGACTGACGGAAAGGATGAAAATAACACGCGTTAATTGGTTTAGGGACTAAAAGTGGTAAAATTAAAATGTAAGGATCAAAATGGAAAAAAGTCAAAATGTAAGGACTAAAAGTGCATTTACGCCTTTGTTTAATTTAAGTGTCTCAATAACCCTCTGAAAAAATTTCATTGAGCCTTCAATACACAATGTACAATTTCCCTTGGTCAAAATGATATTCAATTGTTTCCGAGGGCGACTTTAAGCCTAGGCCACTTAGGTCAAGGCATAGGCCCCCTATTAGAGAAAGACCCCCAAATGTAGGGGATATAATTTTTTTTTCTTTTTATTAAAACAAATATATGAGTGGTATAATTTTTCCTACAGTCTTAAGAAGACCAAAATAATTGGCTAATGTTAAAGATAGTACAAATATACATTAGTCTTACAAATTGACGTGTCATTAATCACAAGAAGTAATTCAAATACTCACTTATTATCTTGTTCAAGTTCCACCAATAAGGGTGTTTGCAGGTCGATTAAGGTAAGGTTTGAGCTCAAATCATACTTGAACCAAGAACAAAAGATCCTTCATTGCCTGAGTGCATCAACAGGTTAGATTAAGTTGGATTTTCCATGGTCGAGTTGGTTTTGGTCGAAATCGAGAGAGGCGTTTGAGATCGATAATCCAATGGTTCTTACAATTTGGTGAAGTTCTCCTCAAAAATCAACCTAACTACCATTAAGTAAATTAGTCATATTAAAAGAATAATATATTTTACATAAAATAAATAAAATATAGAACTAAATATTATTTTAGTGATATTTAAATATCAAAAGGCTCAATTGAATTTATGGCTTAGACCTTAAACTATATTGAGTCCACCCTGATTGTTTTGATGATGTGTAGTAATCTTTGTGAGCTTATCCATTCAAGAGTTTGTTGTTTGCTTATTTTCAAAACTATTCTAACCCATGTTCCTTGCCAAAGTTTTAAGTTTGGCCATAATACAGTGTGGCCCTTAAAGTCTATACATTGAGTGCTTTTATTAGACCTTGTTGTTTTTGATGAGAGGTTTTATTACCATAAGGTTTAAAAAATAAGTTCTATTCCCATCCAAAATAAAAAAAGTTCTATTAGTTTTTCCATATGGTTTCCTTAATTTTCTTATATACACAGGTTAATAGAGAAACAAAATGGCCTATTTTCAGTGACGTGTCATTTAAAAAAAAAAAAAAAAAAAAAAAAAACGCAGTGGCCGGCTCTACCGTATCCAAATTCATATTTGAGACTTAATTTCGAATTGTAATCTTTTTTTTTTTTTTTTTTCTAAATTTATTTTTTAGCTTCAAGTACCTGCTATGAACGGAAACCAATTCTCAGGCCCAGCTCAATTTCTTTATGTTTTGCGGTGTGGCATGTGATTATTCAAGAATAACTATAGCATGCGATGTGGATCAAGGGTCAGAACTACAACCTCCACTCTCCATCCACATTGTTGATTTCCAGCCATTAACAAGCAATTTACACCCATATGTACTTCATATTACTTTCAATTCTTTCTTTCCCAAATACTCTTCCTAAGAGAATTAAGCTTCTTTAATTTAAAAAAAAAAAAAAAATCTTCATAAAATAACTACCAATTAATTAGAATTTTCAATAATTCTTAAAAGCATAAGATCACACAAAGAAGATGGATCCCCAAAAAATCATACCTGAAGTCAAATTTGATTTCAGACCATAGTCGCCTTGGGCTTAAATTGGGGGAATGTAAAAAATTGGGGCTGAAATACAGATTTGAGTTATCTAAAGTTACTGTGTATTTATTTTTAATAAAAAAATAGATGTAATTAAAAATAGGTCGCCTAATTTTTTTTTTTTTTAAGGTAACGATAGAATATTATTGAATTAAAAGTATAAAATTACAAAACTAATGCCTGGCCCACGTGATACTACATATTGAGGGATTGACTTGGCATGGGTAAGCATGGGAAAAACTGTATGTCCACACTACAAACAGCAATACATACAAAGAATGAAACACTGGAAGTACTAGAAGTAAAAGAACTCATTTTTTTAAACTTTATGAACCTAAAGCGTTCATTCGAAATATTGGAATTAAAGACAATCAACTTTTAAATTTGAGGGACTAAAAATATATTTTGACATTTAAGTTTCCTATATTTTTGGTAATGACATTGTTTCTAGGATGGTGGGGTCATTGTTAGTGGTCCTGTATAGCTGTTTAGACTACAGAGTCCAACTTCAACTTCATTAAGCCTTGTTCATAATATTTCTTTTCTTTCCCTCACTTCTTTTGGAACCATTAGGCCTAGGATCATTATTCTTGAATCAAGATACTCGATGTTAAGGTCTATCCCGCAACTTCATAATATTTCTCGTTCATAATATTTTGCTTGCTTTTTGGGCTAGGCTGCACACTACTGTCGCCCTCCATCCAAACTGCTCTGTAACTTAGCCTTGATGGCCTCACCTACGGCTTTGTTTGACGTTCCCTTCCCTATGCCCCACACGAGGTTACAAAAGGACGAGCCTTACTGTACAACAAACTGTGGGTTTGGATCCGTGTTTTCAAACCCGCGTTTGCGTTTCTCTCTTCTTCTTTTTTTTTTTTTTTTTTTAATTTTATTTGGACGCGCGTCTGGTACTGTTTATTGGCAATGAACAGCAATTTTAGCTTATGAATAGTACCCAATGCGTGAACAGTACCAAATACATGAACAGTAATTTTTAAAATTTTTTATTATTATTTTAACCACTATTTATACTTTAAAAATTATTTTACTATTATACTTTTAATTTCAGCAAAGTAACATCAATCCAAACGACCTTAAATTTAAGTGTCCATATGCATAGCGTTCTCTAAGAAAAAAAAAAAAGAAAAAAAAAAGAAAAGAGAAACTTCCATTCACTTTCCGAAGAAAATACACCTTCATTCCTTATGCTTAGCTGTTAATCATATTAGACGACTAGAGTAGACTCGGAAGTCAAATAGTCAACTCGTTCCCACCCAGAATAGAGGCACAAGAAGCATTACAAATTCTTCTCTTTCTCAGATTGTTTTTCATCAATTAAAGCTGAGAGCAGAACACATAAAAGAGTGTCCAGCGGCCTCTTGATCGTTTTCTCTATACTTTCATTTGTTTGAATGAAAATCTAATTCATCCAAGCAAAGATATATTGGTGTCCTTTTTTTTTCAATAAAAAATTTTGGCATAGTTTGGTAGATATGGCAGATCTTGTTAGAGGGGGTGTTGTGGGGGCAGCTTTTGGAGAGGGATTTGCTATTTTGCATGAAACAGTTAAGCATGTGGTAGGAGAAATCATCATGTTCAAATCCATTCTTAAACGCTTAGAATCCACGCTAGAGGGTATAGCACCACTGGCCAAAAAAATAAAGGAAGAAAGCCTAGCTCTTGATCGCCCAGAAGAGGAAACAAAGAGCTTGATCGAAAAAATGAAGAAGGGCGAGAAGCTGGTTCTCAAGTGCTCCAAAATCAAAACCAAGCGTTGCTGGAGTTTGAACTACTGTGTCAAAGCCTATTCTTATTCGAAACAACTTAAGGAGTTGAACGATTCCATTGAAAAGTTCTGTCGGGTTGATTTGATATTTCAGATCGCGGGGACTGGGTTGGAGACTTTGAACAAGCTGAATCAGAACACAAGCGTTGCGTTGGAGACTTCGGCCAAGGTGGATCAGAACACCAACATTGCGTTGGAGACTTCGGCCAAGGTGGATCAGAACACGAGCATTGCGTTGGAGACTTCGGCCAAGGTGGATCAAAACACAAACATTGCGTTGGAGACTTCGGTCAAGCTGAATCAGAACACGAGCATTGCGTTGGAGACTTCGGCCAAGGTGGATCAGAACACAAACATTGCGTTGGAGACTTCGGCCAAGCTGAATCAGAACACGAGCATTGCGTTGGAGACTTCGAGCATTGCGTTGCAGACTTTGGAGGGTGTGACCGATATTCGGGAGCGGATGAGTAATCAGAATTCGGACGTAAGGATGAAATTTGAGTTACGGACGCTGTCGGTGCCTAGACCCCGGGATTATATTGTTGGGTTGGATTTGCCTTTGAAGGAGTTGAAGATGGAGCTGATGAAGAAAGAGGATCAGGTGCTTCTGTTGACTGCTCTTGGAGGTTGCGGGAAGACCACTTTGGTCCAAATGCTTTATTGGGATGACGAAATTACAGGTACTTTTCTCGCGTTAATTATTTATTAAGAAATGATAAGACTATAATAATTTTATAATAAATTTTAATTGGTAAGTTGTTATTAGTTGTTATGGTTGAAGTAAAAAAGTAATCTTAATATATGTTTTAAATTTGAACTAATAACAACTATCTATTTGTGATTTGTTATAAAAATATTGTAAAATTGTTGTAGATGTAACGTCTTTCTTATTTATTTATTTAGTGAGAAGACACCTACAGCATCTTTAATCGCCTCTCTAAAACTATATTTGGAGAGCAAATTCACAAAAATGAGCTCTAACAATCTCTCCAAATTGTAAAAAATAGAGTAAATAAACTACAGTATACTCTACACATAACTCTTTAAATGAATTTTTATGATTAAAATATTCAACCTTTATCTCTTTTTCTATGCACTTTAAGAATAAAAAGTAAAAAAATATTAAAGAAATGATAAAAAAATAATATTTAAATATAATAGAGAGTGGTTAGAGTCTATTAAAAATTGTATTTAAAAAAGTATATAGTTAAATCTATTTGCCCTCAAAATAGGTAGATAAAACTATTTAAAAATAATATTTAAATAGTGTGTGTATTCTAACTGCAATGTGTTTGGATAGGCATATATGGGGAAAATAGATTTTTTGTCTACGTTTCACAAGCTCCCAACCTGACGGGCATGGTACAAAAACTATTTAATCATACTGGTCAGGAGTGTCCTGTTTTTCAAAGTGATGAAGAAGCAATTGGCCAGCTAGAGCAACTGCTGAATGGAATTGGACAAAAACAACCTATATTGTTGATATTGGATGATGTCTGGTCCGGATCAGAATCCCTTATTGAGAAGTTCAAGTTTGATATTCCAGATTACAAGATTGTGGTGACTTCAAGAACTGCATTTCCAAGATTTAAGTCTACATATAAATTAAAGCCATTAGATCCTGTAGATGCCATGAGTCTTTTTTGTTACTCAGCATCATTGCAAGACCGAGACGAAAGCTCTTACATTCCAGATGAGTATATCGAAAAGGTACTCTGTCGATCTCTTATATATATATATATATATATATATATATATTCTTGTGTTGATGGGTGCATGACAGCCTATATACCTGCCAAAATCATGTTTTCATACTTGCACATACATTTAAGCTTGTCTGTTTTGTTTCCGACAAAAAAATTGTACCCAGCACTTGAGTGAAGATAGGGGTAGAAAAAAAAAAGTCATATTTCTGAACAAAGTGTGGTTTAGACAACTAAAATCATGGCCAATATTATTACCCTTTAACCTATAGACAACAACTGATTTTATATGGTTCCTTGAATTGCAGTTTGTAAGCGGTTGTGGGGGGTTGCCAATAGCCCTTAAGGTGATTGGTGGTTCACTCAGTGGGCAACTTGCAAGTGTTTGGCTCAGTACACTATCAAAATGGTCTGAGGGTCATTCTATTTTTGACTCTGATGCAGAGGTGCTTGATTGTCTCCAAAAAAGCCTAGTATTTTCTGCTGGCAAGACCATCCTCAAAGAGTATTTCATGGACCTAGGTTCATTTCCTGAAGACCAAAGGATCTCTGCTACTGCCCTCATTGATATGTGGACAGAATTACATGAACCAAGCGAAAAAGATGTCCATGCAATTGCCAATTTGCATGAACTCCACAATCGGAATTTGGCTAGTCTTGTAATGACAAGGTTTGCAAGTTTTTAATTTCTGAAGTGTGATTTTCTAGTAGGATATAAATTCTTCATGTAATCATTTCTAGTTGCTAGTTGTTATAGGATATAACTCTATAAACGACCTAAGGCCCAAAATATTACGTTATGTCTTCCACTTTGATTAACTTCTTATCACAATTGATAATATATTATTGTAGCTTCTTTGAAATGTCAGGGGCCAATGTAGAAATTTTTTATACCAATGATGCTAAAGGTGATTACTACAAATATATAGAGAAGAAAACTTATATCAAACCAGAAACAATAAGGGGCTCCAATTGCTCCGCCCAAGAAAAGAACAGAATTCCAACTTTTAGTAGACAGAATACCTTTTTACTTCTTATAACCATTTGATTTCAACTGTTACAGATGGAAACTGGTTGTGTCAAATTCCCTTGGATTTGTTTTCCTATCTTTATCTTTGTTTGATTATCATGGAATTCATATTTTTCTTATGTGAGGACTGTAAGAATTTGAATCTCTTCTAAGCTTATACTTTGTGCATTCACTAGGAAAGATGCAACTGAGATCGACGACTATTACAATGAAGACTTTATCACACAACATGATGTTCTCAGAGACCTAGCTATCCATCTAAGCAACCAGGAGCCAGTACTACAAAGGAAAAGACTAATTGTGGACATCAGTGGAAACAATCCACCAAAATGGTGGACGGAACAGAAGCAACAACTCATTAATGCACGCTTATTATCTATCTCAACTGGTTGGTTAATTTTCTCCCTAACAGAGATACACACACAAACTTGCACACATGCAATGTAACCTAAAATTGAGTATATTTTTACACCATATAGAATATTTTTCTTGCAGATGAATTGTTTTCGTCAAGTTGGTGCAACATTCAAATTCAAGCGCCCGAAGTTGAGGCTTTAGTTCTGAATTTCCATACAAGGAATTATGCCTTACCCGAGTTTGTGGAGAAAATGGTTAAACTCAAGGTTATAGTTGTCACTAATTATGGTTTCTTTCCTGCTGAATTAAGCAATTTTCAGCTACTCAGGTCCCTCCCCAATCTAAAGAGAATTAGATTAGAGAAGGTTTCGATTCCTTCCCTATGCAATGCCCTTGTGTTATTGAGGAGTTTGAAGAAATTATCTTTATTTATGTGTAATATTGGTCAAGCTTTTGGGAATTCAACCATACAGGTTTCAGATTCGTTGCCAAATCTAATGGAGATAAACATTGACTATTGCAATGATCTGGTGGAATTGCCTGGATGGTTGTGTGAGGTTCTCCCCCTGAAAAAACTTACGATCACCAATTGTCATAAGTTGCCTTTACTGCTCGAAAGAATTGGAAACTTAACAAATTTAGAAGTGCTAAGGCTTAGGTCTTGTACTGAATTGTTAGAGTTGCCAGAGTCAATCAAAAGTCTCCATAAGTTGAGCATTCTTGACATATCTGATTGCCTAAGCATTTTCAAGTTGCCAAAACACATTGGTGAGTTGCATAGTTTAAGAGAGTTCCACATGAAAGAGTGCTTGAGGTTGCGGAATCAATTGCCACCATCAATTATGGAGCTCCAGCAGTTGAAGCTTGTGGTATGTGACGAAGAGAGGGCCAAGTTATGGAAGCCTTTCAAGGAATACCTCTCAAATTTAAAGGTAATAGTGGCTAAGCAAGATATCAACTTGAATTGGCTTCCCAAATAATGATTATGGAGGCCAGTTTCTTCTTGAAAAATTTTGTAGGTTTATTATTTGATATTGTTCTCTTCCGTTCTTTGTTCTTTTGTCCTTTTTTCTTTTGTAAAGATCATGAAATAAGTGGCTTAGTACACTCGAAAAAGGAAATGTTTTTTAGGAGTTGCAGTTGTAGATATATTATATGTACCCCTTAAAAGTATTGGGAAATTTAATGCTGAGGGATGTGAATGCATAGTTTTCATTATGTATGGTTACGTGGAAAAAGAATTTGTAAAATTCATTTAGTAAAGCCTTTTTCCTTGGAGAACTTGCACACACACTTTGTTAGCTCATTTTCTTCTCTTTTTTTAATTTAGGGAATGTTGGTTGGGAGGATAAAAAGGTGAAAGGATAGAAAAGTATTTAGCTTTTCTCATTTGTGTTTGGTTGGAAGGGTGTAAAAGTAGAGGAATGAAAAAAAATTTTATTTAATTGAAAATAAAGTTTGTATAAATTTACCATCATATCCCTATTAAATAAAACAAAAAATAACACATTGTACTTTAAAAAAATTGTGTGGATGGACACTTCATTAAAGTAAATAAATAAATAAAATAAAATAAAAAATATAAGAAATTAACCCAAAAGTGTTTTCTAAAATATAAAAAATATAAAAAAGAAGCCAACACGATAACAGAGAAAGAAAAAAATCAAAGAAAAAAGAAGCCAACACGTTAATAGAGAAAGAAAAACCCACATTGGAGGTGAAATCCAATGTGAAAGGTATTTTTAGAAGTTCATTTCATGAGTTTTTCCTACTTAGTTTTCTCCCCATTTTGGTGGACCCGGGGAGAAAACACTTAGGCCCCGCCATTTATTTTCCTTCCTCTCAACCCAACCAAACATACTCCAAAAAAGTTTTTCTTTCCATTCTCCCTCCAAAATTTTCCATCTACCCTATTTCACATCTAAACAAACACATCCTTATTGTTACAGGAGGAGTAGTAGCTTTAGAAATTTTTTTATGGTGTCACCGAGAAATTTAAATTATATGAAATCTAATAAAAAATAACTTGAATATATCAACCTCATAAAAAAGTGCAAATGTATAAAGTATTATAATTTCTTTCTACTAACAAAGAGAAAAAGAAAAGAAAAATGTAATTAAGAATGTTGAGATGAGAATTATTAGTCAATTTTTGTTACACTTAGTTTTCTTTGAGTTTTTAGAATTTTTTTTATTAGTTAGTTTTTGTTGAGTCAAAATTTACTGTTTCATGTATAGTTTTCTTAGGTTGATTTTTTGTTTTTTTTTTTTCCTGCACCATTTTAAGTAAAAACACATAGTTTTACACACACACACACACACACAAAACTTAGGATTAAAATATTTTTCATCTTTTATCTTTAGGGTAATTCACAATTCCTCCTTAAACTTTAAAATCAAGCAATTTTCCCCCTTAATATTTTGGAAAAAGAAAAAATATGTCATATTGTTATTCTCTTAATTAAACTCTAATAAAAGTTTATGCTTCTTAAAATATTCCATTGTTTAATGTCTAAAATACTCCCCCTAAATTTTAACATCCCAAGAATTTTCATGTGTTTTTATTTTTAGATGATAGTAATGTTTAGAAAGTTGAAATGGTAATATAAGGTATTTTATTTCCTTGCCTTTTGTTATCTTTTTATTTATTTATTTTTTTTTTGTGCCTAAAATGAATGTTCATTAAAAACTAATTAAGCTAAAGATTGCACCTAGACATATGTAGAATGATAAAGAAGAAAGTATGAATGAAAACATTTTCATTGTGTATAGT
Organism: Quercus glauca; assembly: GCA_023736055.1. Taxonomy (NCBI): domain Eukaryota; kingdom Viridiplantae; phylum Streptophyta; class Magnoliopsida; order Fagales; family Fagaceae; genus Quercus; species Quercus glauca. The sequence goes on from CM043315.1 coordinate 24,302,410, forward strand.
TGAAGGTATTTGATGAAGAGTTTCAATTGTAGCATATAACATCATTCATTGTGAAAATTTAAATATTGTGACAAGATTTTAGCAAAACTCAGTTATTTATTGTTGAAAGATAATGATATCTATTATCATTCTTAAAAGATTTTAATGAGTAGATATTGCCTTTAACAAATAAGTATCAAAATTTTTATACGAATGTGATTAACTTTGTATAACATACATTTTTTACGTATAAAATTTCATACTTTTTTCAAATAAAAATACTATCTTAATTTTTTCACTCACATGCTTTGCATGTGCCACCCGCACTAGTTAAACATAAAAGCTTAAAACATGTTATACCGATGGATACATTCTGCCTTTAATAAATTAATGCTTTTTTTTTTTACCAATAATAAATTAATGCTTAACATGAAACTGCCTTTTGTGATTGATTTGTATCCATGTATATAGTCAGGGACGGACCTAGGAGGGGGGCAAAGGGGGCCCGGCCCCCCCCTCGGGCCCAAAAAAAAAAATTTTTATTAGCTAAAATTTTTCAAAAAAAAAAAAAAAATGAGAAAAAAGCTTGGCCCCCCCCTTAGTTTAAGCTCAGCCCCCCCCCCCCCCCCCCTCCCAAAAATATGAACCCCTGTCGGGCCAGCCCATGACTAATGACCCATGTAAATCTAAAAAAAAAAAAAAAAAAAAACTCAGCTCTCAATCCAAAACCAAACCAAACGGAGAAAGCAAAAGCAAAAGCAAAAAAACGAAGGAAAAAAAAGAAACAAAAAGAAAAGAAAGGAAAGTGAGACTTGAGAGCTGAGAGGTGAGACAGAGAGATCAAAGATAGAGAGGCGAGACAAAGAGACCCACCCTGACCTCGTGACGCCGCTGCCGTCGCCCACACCATGTTGCCGTGACGCTTGCGAAAGCGAGAGTGCTGCGAGACCCATCTTGATCAGCTGATCTTGCTACCAGAGACTCACACCGGTGAGACCCACTTGCCGCCGCTCACTTCAAACCCACTTGCCGCCGTTGCTGGTTGCTCGAGACCTACTTGCCGTTGCCGGTCTGCCGCTCACAGGTATTTACTCTTATCTTTTCCTTCAAAACTTAATAAATATAAAATGTTTGTGATCTGATCTGAGAATCTGAGATTCATAGAAACTGTGCTTGTGCCTTGTGGACTGGTGGTGTTTCATGTTTGTGTTTTTACTGATGAATTGAATTGATGTTGGTGATTAACTGATTGTGAATTGAATCTGTGTTGCGGCTGCTGCTTGTGGTGTTTTTTTTTTTTTTTTGTTTGGCTTTTTGGCTTTGTGACTCTGTGACTCTGTGTTTGTGACTCTCTATAGAGAGAGAGAGAGAGAGAGAGAGAGAGAGAGTTTGAAGTTGTAAAGATTAGATTTTTCTTTGTTGACTGGTAGTTGGGCATAATAGGGACAAGGGGAGTTGGGTAACGGACAAAAGGTAAAGTTAAAGTCTTTAACTTTACCTTTTTTTTTTTTTTTTTTGGTAAGGTCAATTAGTGTCGGTAGTGGCCAGTGGGATTCATTGGGTTAGTGGGTCAGTGTTAGAAAGAGGGAGACAACACATACATAAATAAATGCAGACCAAACACAAAGATATAAATAAAGGCAGACCAAAGACAAAAAGAAAAAAAAAAAAAAACAAATCATATAATATAGAAAATTGTCACACAAATTTAAGTAAATAATGGTGATTCTTATATGATTCTTATTTTATTTGTAGATCATGAAAAAATCAGCTACAATGCTTGATTTTTTCAAAAGAAAAGGTTCAACTTCAAATTCTTCCGAAGTCAACGTGGAATTGCCAACAACTAATGTTGCTATTCCAATTCTAGAAAATGTGGATGTTCCAATTCTGGAAAATGTTGATGTTCCAATCTCTCAAACACAATTTCAAAGAATTGACCTTGATTCTTTGGATTATGATCCTGGAACACGTAAACAAATATGAGAATATCATGTTAATCAACGTGATGAAATTCGACGGGCTTACATTAAAAAGGGTCCGCACCAACCTCCTCTAGAGACATTCAAAAAAGTGGAAAGCGCAATCGTAGCTTTCAAACTTCTTGGTTTAGAAAATTTTCAAAATGGCTTGAATATTCTCCTACAACAGATGCAGCTTATTGTCTACCTTGCTTTGTCTTTCATAATCCAAATGGGGTTGTGGGACAAAATGCATTCATTGTTGGTGGATTTAGATTTTTGGAAAAGGTTGGGGGCAAAGATTGTTATTTTCAACGTCATATAGGAAAAGATCCTAACTCAGCTCATAGAGTTGCCGAGCAAATGTGTAAGGATTTGATGAACCAATTGTAGCATTTGCAAAGGGTAGTTGATCATTTCACTACTGAACAAATTGCAAATAATTGGTTGCAACTGAAGGCCACAATTTTTATTGTTCAGTATCTTGCCTTTCAAGCTATAGCTTCTAGAGGTAATGATGAAAGTTTTAGTTCATTAAATCGTGGGAACTTTTTAGAATCATTGGGTATTGTGACTTTTTGGAATGAGAAGGTTGCTGAAATAATAGAAAAAGCTCCCAAAAATGCAATCTACACATCACCTAGGATTTAAAAGGAAATTCTACATGTTTTCTCAGCCAAAGTGAAGAAGGCCATTCGGGAAGAAATTGGTGATGCAAAGTTTTGCATAATGGTTGATGAAGCTCGTGATGAGTCCATGAGAGAGCAAATAGCTGTGGTTTTTAGATATGTTGATGCAGAAGACTTTGTCAAATAATGTTTTTTTGGGCTTATTCATATTGCTAATACTGCGGCTTTTACTCTAAAGAAGGGGATATATTCTTTGTTATCTCAACATTGCTTAGATATACAAAATATTCGAGGGTAAGGATATGATGGAGCAAGAAACATGTGAGGTATGTGGAATGGATTACAAGCTTTGATTTTGAATGATTGCCCATATGCTTACTACATCCATTGTTTTGCACATCGCTTACAATTGGCATTAGTAAAGGCATTAAAGCATTAGTAAAAGCATCAAAACAAGTTAATGCCATTAGTCATTTTTTTCTTGCATTGCTTTTTCTGATCAAAATTGTTAATGCTTCATGCAAGTGCAATGAGCAATTGAAAGTTGTCAATGCTAATGAAATAGCACGTTTGATTGATCTTGAAGAGCTTGAGACTGGAAGTAGACTTAATCAAATTGGCACTTTACAACGACCTGTAAAAACACGTTGGAGTTCACATTTTAGATCAGTTTCTAGCTTATTAAGGATGTTTACTTCAACTGTTGAAGTTTTACATTTTAGATCAGTTTCTAACTTATTTAGGAGTTACTTAGGCTTAGCTCAACTTTAGAACCTCGAGAGGCATTAAAATCTTTCAGAAGTAGTGATCTTTGTTTGTTGGTAGAGAATTTCTATCCACTAGATTTCACAGAGTATGACAAACAAGTGTTGAAGAAGGAGCTTTATCATTTTGAGCATAATGTAGTCCAGGATCCAGAGTTCAAAGAATTGAAAAGTTTATCTGAGTTGTCTCAATGGTTAGTGAGAACTAGAAATTCAGAATACTACAAACTTGTTTATAGAATGGTAAGACTTGTGCTTACTCTTCTAGTTTCTACTGCTACTACAAAGTGAGCATTTTCAGTTATGAAAGTTGTCAAAACTAACATTTGAAATAAAATGGAAAATGATTTTTTGACGGACTCTTTGTTGTTATACATTGAAAAGGATATAGTTTCGACATTTAGTTTGGATTCAATCGTAAATGATTTTGAAGATTTGAAAGAGCGTCGAGTTCCCTTTTCATAGATGATTGTATAAAGAAACAATAGTGTTTCGTGCATTTTGTTTTTGTTACTAGATGATTGTATCTTAATATATTAAGAAACAATGATTTTTGGGTATTTGTCTTGATTGATAGTTTATTAATACTATATAAATGCGTATTTGAAAATATTTTTTTCGCTTCTCTCCGGCCCCCAAACTTAAAATTCTGCGTCCGTCCATCTATATAGTATATCCATCGGTTTTACATATGAACACCACGGTGTTCGTACATAAAACCAATGGATATAGTATATGTTTAGCGTATAAAACAATTAGATGTACCCATTTTTGTTTTAAAAAAACTTGAATAGTAGTTTGCTGTGTGCACCCATTTTGCAGTTTTCCATGTCCTGGAAATTTACTTTTATTCAAGGATGGCCGGCCATAATGCGCTGCCGACTGTCAAAAGCCAACAAAGGAAACCGTTAATTCTTCTATTCATTCAACAATAATTTTTTATTATTATTATATTTTTCTCTTCAATATAAGTTTTCATAAAGTTTCAGACCTAAAAAAAAAAAATGCTTCCATAGTACATAAAAAAGGAACAAAAAGAGATGACCAAATGAGAATATTTTTTGGGCCCGGCATCTTATTATTATTATTATTTTTTAAAACAATGGTATTGAAAAATATATTTGCTTGGAAAAAGGTCTACAAAAGCTAGAAAACACATGGGAACAAGAAACAACACTTACATTCAGCTTTAAAAAAAAAAAAAAAATGACTCACAACTAAGAACAATTATTGGTGGGTCTTTATAAAAAAAATAAAAAAAATAAAAGATTATTGGTGGGTTTCCAAGTGCAATGTTGACTTAGTTCCCCGGTTGGTTCTCACTATATATATATTTTAATGTCAAAAGAACAATTATTGGCTTATATTTACTGTTCATGTAATGCGTACAATATTATACAATATTCATGCAAGTGTATACAACAAGTGCACATGATACCATATAGCTTTGTGCACATAGAATATAAATTATATAACATATAGCTTATTTGTAAATTTGCAATCACTCTACGTGCTACATTTTCATATTTGGATAATAATTTCCATTTGCCTTTTATAAAAAGTATAGAATCTTGTTTCAGCATCATTAAAATTACAAAAGAATTTTTTTTTCTTCAAAAAACGATAAATATATATATATATATATATATATATATATATATATATATATATATATATAAAATTTCAACTAACCAAACATGTTTTTGATTTCAAAAATACAAGAAAATTATTTTTTCTTTCTATTTCCAAAAACAAGTTTTTGATGTAATAGAGAGTGGTTAGAGTCTATTGTCTTGTTGTTTCTTTTTCTTTCTTTGTTTGTTACCAATGTAATCATGCTACGCTAATGTATGCTAGTGATGCAAAAATGAAATTGGGGGTCATATGTCCCTCGTTCTTTTCCTCATTGTATATTTTGTTTCTTAGTTAATAAAGACTATTGTTTCTGTTCCCATTAAAAAAAAAAAGTCTATTGGAAAATGTATTTGAAAAAGTAGGTTGATAAAACTATTTGCTCACTAAATTGTGTGAAAATTTGGATAAGTTGCTAGAGATGCTCTTAAATCTGTTTGCAAGTAAAAATAAGAAAAAATAAGAAGTGAACTTTAGCGGTTAAATTGTATTTTCTTATTATATTCTATAAAAAATTATTATCTATATTACTAATTAAATTTTTAAATTTTAAATTTTTTTAGTCTTAAATTATGCATGAAAAATAAGTTTATGAGTCAAACATTATATATTAATTGATTTGAACTAAATTTCAAATTTAATATACATGTTAAGAATATATAAAACATACAATTCAGCAGTTAAAATATATAACTATGTTAAGTTAAAATTTTAAAATATTTAACTATGTTAACTTTTAGTGGGATTTTGTAGTCATAGCCTACAAAATAGTTTGTAGGCAAATTATGTCCTAAAAAAATAAAATAAGTCTATTGATTACCATGCACGGCAAAGATGAGACTTCTATGGGCTATGTCTCACCTAGGCTCACAACCTATTTGTGTGGTGGGGTAGGAATTCCTACACTGGGTTGTTCGCAGCTATGAGACTCAATGAGATCACTTTTCTTTCCTTTTTGTATCAGCTCTTGACTCCCTATATTCTCTCTTCTTCCTCTCTCTTTTTTCCAACCCCTCTTCATTCTTTGATTCTCCTATTTATAGTAGTTTACTAGTGGAGTGATCATAACTATTTCAGTGTTAATGAATCGAGAGGTCCAATCTCGTGAGGGATTAGTGGGGGTTTAGGTGGGAGTGGCTTTGGGAATGATCCCCACTATAGCGAACATGTACGGCAGCGTTACTCCCAAGATATCACCGGGCAATCCTATTACTGTGTGTCCGGGTTGAATATAGTAATGTCCGGCACAACAATCCGGGCAGCCAACTCAGCAGTTACATTTGTGCTCGGTAGAAGGGATTGGATCCACGGATGGTGTTTGGGCCGGGCTTGTTCGTAGGTGGGCTTGGATTGAGGCCCTGGGGGCACGGATGTTAGGCTCGTGACCCCCCTTATTGGCCCAAGGCCCAAGTCACATAGACAGGCCCGCACAACCTGGGCCTGTACATGAGCCCCCCCCCCCCTTGATTCATGCCCGGTTAAATGGGCGCGGATTAAGGGGATCAGCGAGAAGGGGAAGATCCCCTGCTCGGGAGACTGAAAAGGCGCGCTTTTCTAGATGCGATTAGACACCCATTGAATGCGCTCCTCAAAAGGTGTGTTGTGCCTGGCCTTCTGACCTCAGCAACCATATTCGCCTGCCGGTTCGTGAACCGAGGCGTGAATACGCCCTTGGTTTCCGAAAGGTCTCATCCTCATTATGCCTCATTATTGCGAATTGCCCCTCATTAATGCATCATCAACCGTCGCGCATCTTCCATTTGTGCCTATAAAAGGCTTGCTCCAACCCACATTCTCACTTTTCACTTCCTTAGTTTCTGAAATTCCTCTCTGCCGAGCATCCATCGCGCTAGTTGCCCATCAATTCCCAGAATCAACCTTCCTCTTAGTGCCAAAAGTAAGTCCCCTTCCCTTTTCTCTCGCTTCAATTTATTTCTTTCCAGTTCCTTTTGATTCTTTAGGATTTGGGATGGGTTACGCTCACCTTTTAGACTCTAGAAACTCCTTAGTCACCTTTAGGCGTGACTGCCAAATTCCTGATGACGTGGACGTGATGTACTGCCACGAAAGTGACATCGCTCTCCATAGAGGGTCAAACACCGCCTTCTTCCCGCTTATGTCAATATTGGAAGGTGGGGTTAGGTTCCCCATCGATCCCCTTTTACTTAGAGCCCTTAGGTATTACGAGTTATGCCCCGATCAACTCGCCCCAAATTTTCATCGGGTTATGAGTTGTATAAGTAAGTTAAACCATACGTTCGGTCTGCAATTGGACCATCATGATGTAAACCACACGTACAGCTTGTGTGGGAAGAAGAAAACTAATTATTACTTAAAGGTCAGAGATATGAGGATACGATTGATTTCCTGCCTGCCGGACTCGAATAGAAACTCTGCCGGGGAGTTCGTCCGGGTACGCGGCAATTGGTTTACCGGGGATATTCCCCCTCCTCTGTCACGGCGCGAAGTGGGTGGGTGTTATTGCTAGACTTATTTTTCATTATCTCCTTGCCTCTGTCTCTCTAACTTTTATATTGATCTATTCCGCTTGTGTTGCAGACGGCTCGGTGTTTACCCAAGATATCCGAATGGTCCATGTGCGGGATCTTAATTTTGTCCTTCGATCATAAATTTTTGTTCACCGCGATGGTCAGCTCCGGGCTTCTCATCTCATCCTCGGCATAGAGCCCGTTTACACCACTTGGCAACCTTTTGGTCAAGCCCTCATAGTCGACAGCCCCCTTCTCTCCTACATAGACGTTCGCCACACGAACTTTCTCCCTCCTAACTTTACGGTCGGTGAGGCTCGCGACCTTGGCCTGCGATATACTTGCTCGGACGAGCTTGCTCCTATAAGGGACGAATCTGCCGAAGTAGCATCTCGTCGTCTCAGAGAGCTTGCCCACGTAGCCCTTCAGCGTGAGGCTCCAGCAGAACCAGCCGAGCACGCGGATTAAGAGCCGCCCGCGCAAGAAACCGACCAAGTAGCGGCGGAATCAAGCAGTTCATCCCAAGCTCGCCCTGTTGTTAGAGAAATGGTTACCCGCAAAACCCTCTCAGTAAGTCGCTTTTTACCCGGAGCCCAGCAAGCCGCACAGCGGCAGCCTGATCAGGGGCACGTCCAAACTCTCCCCGTACATCCTCCTCCTCCTCCCCCTGTGCGCTCCAGGAAAAGGCAGAAGGTCACGCAGTAGCCCTCAACCAGTCCTGGAGGCGTTCAAGCAAAAACCCCCACGGCTCCGTCTAGGGGTATCACCATTCAGGAGCCCCAAGGGCAAGTTGGGGCGAGCATGGCATCATCCTCCCGGGCCGTTGCAGAATGGCAGCCCACTTACGAGTTGGACAGTAAGCCCCTCCTCGTGGACGCGTGCATACGGGCGAGGGAAAAGGGGGAAGGGGGCCGTGTTGCCCAATGCTTGGCTCACGGTCTACTACTGCCTGAGAATGTGAGCTCCTTCGCGGAGGCGCCCGATGATTATATGGGGAGGAGGCTCCAGTGGCACACCATTGCGATAACTTTCTTGCACTTCTTTCTTTGTTTGTTATCTCCATTGTCATGCATTTGATACAATGTTGACCGCCCGTATCTAGGCTGCCCAGCTGGCCCACATCCTAAACGAACGGGTGAAGGACCTCGCCCAGGATGCTGACTGGGAGAAGACCGGGAGGGAGGCAGCGGTGAAGTCTGCAAAAGACAAGGCTAAGGCCGCAGAGGCCGCTGAGAAAAGGGTAGCCGCTGCTGAGAAAGAGAAAGCGCTTGCGGAGGAGAGGTCGGCGGAGTTGGAGGCGAAGCAGCACGAGACGGAGCTGAAACTGGCCGAGGAGGTGAGTCGGAATGCTACCCTTGCCGAGGAATCAGCCGACCTACATGCTGCGCTGGAGGAAGCCGGAACCAAATGGTATAACGAAGGGTTTGCGGATGCTGAGAAGGAAGTGGAGCCGGTCGTCTATGAAACTCAACGGTTATCTTTTCACGACGGCTGGTTGGCTGCCCTGCAGGTTTTGGGGGTACCTGCCGATTCGTCTCTTAGGGACCCCAACAAGATTCCCTTCTTGGATGCCCCTCCGGCCGTGCAGAGCCTCGAAGGTCTTAGTGACGAAGAGGAGACGGACAGCCTAAGGGAGCTGATGGAGCAGATAGATGCCCATGTGGAGATGGTTGGTACAGAGGTAACTAGCAATCCTATTGCCGATGATCCGTTCGTTGAAAATGTGGAGTTCCCAAATCTTGCTTTTGAGGGCCAACAATTGGAAGTGCGAACAGGAGACTCGCCCGTGGACCTCACCGAATGAAGGCCAACCGGATGATACCTCGGTTTTTCTCTATTACTATGATTATTTTGCTTATGCCACCGGGCTGTGGCGGTCAAACTTTTTATTTGTCTTTTCCGTTTATTCTTCTCTGCCTGTCACCAGGTTTTGGTGACCGAACAATTGACTTATTCTTGGTTCCCTGTTTTATTTAAGTAATATATTGCCATGCTTGCTGTTATCATTATTACTGTTGCATGTATGCATTTTTTCTTGGTGGTTGAGGCAGAATCGGGCAGGGAATTTCTGCTTTTAGAAAGGGTTTCTAGTTCCCTACCTGCTCGGTGATGGGAATCGAACCGACAATCAGGTTCACGTCTTTAGATAGATTTTAAGGTTTTCTACTTGCTCGGCGATGGGAATCGAACCGAGGGTCAAGTTTCAGCCATTAGATAGATTTTAAGGTTTCCACTTGCTCGGCAAGGGGATCGAACCGAGGGTCAAGTTTCAGTCCTTAGTTTTTTAAGGTTTCTACCTGCTCGGCGATGGGAATCGAACTGAAGGTTAGGTTTCCGCCTTTAGATAGATTTTAAGGTTTCCACTTGCTCGGTGAAGGGAATCGAACCGAGGATCAGGTTTCCATCCTTAGAAAGATTTTAAGGTTTCCACCTGCTCGGTGAAGGGAATCGAATCGAGGGTCAGGTTTCTGTCCTTAGAAAGATTTTAAGGTTTCCACCTGCTCGGTGAAGGGAATCGAACCGAGGGTCAGGTTTCCGTCCTTAGATAGATTTTAAGGTTTCCACCTGCTCGGTGAAGGGAATCGAACCGAGGGTCAGGTTTCTGTCCTTAGATAGATTTTAAGGTTTCCACCTGCTCGGTGAAGGGAAACGAACCGAGGGTCAGGTTTCCGTCCTTAGAAAGATTTTAAGGTTTCCACCTGCTTGGTGAAGGGAATCGAACCGAGGGTCAGGTTTCCGTCCTTAGAAAGATTTTAAGGTTTCCGTTGCTAATGATTTGCGCAAACAACTGCTTTCATTAACGCTAGCAAACGTACATGAGGAGCTACACAACTCGTACTGAGCACATGATTGATTAATGATAGAATCTCTTCAAGTTCTGAACATTCCAGGGTCGAGGCAATGGTCTCTCATCTAGTTCTTCCAAGTAATATGCCCTTGCCCCGGCAACTGCTGTAACTTTATACGGCCCTTCCCAGGTCTGAGCCAACTTGCCGGCATGGGTGTCTCGCATATGCCCCACGGCCCTTCTCAGGACTAGATCCCCGGCGTCAAACTTCCTTGCTCTCACGCCCCGGTCATATCTTCTGGCCAGTTTTTGTTGGTACTCGGCTAGCCGAATAGTTGCAGCTTCGTGGCGTTCCTCTAACTTGTCTAGGCGCTGAACCAACATCTCGTCATTCAAACTGGGGTCGTACTTGGCGACTTGTGTGCTGTATATACTTACCTTGGTTGGTATAACGGCTTCAGCACCGTAGGTGAGAGAGAACGGTGTTTTCCCTGTGGATTTCCTGGGTGTTGTTCGGTATACCCACAGGATGTTAGATAGCTCCTCGGCCCAGTTCCCTTTTGCATTCTCCAGTCTTCTCTTCAGCCCGGTGAGCCAGTGAACGCCCTCCTATGTGGCTGCCACACACCCCGTCGTGTAGTTCTGCCAAAAGTTCATCCACCTTGCTCGGATGTAGGCATAAAAGATACGGTCCCCTGAAGGATCTTCGATATAGCTCCGGTCTTCTGATAACCAAAACTGAGGGGCCATTCTACGGATTTTATTTCCTTCCTTCTCGTCGGGGGGGACCCGATCTTCGGCCAAAAACTCAATGATGAGATCCATCCAGCTAGGCCCCTGAGTAGCAATTGTCGCGGCCGCCAGGTCACCAGATAGCTTGATGCTTGGTTCCGAGATTTGTTCTACTCGGATTAGCTGAGGTATGGTCTCGGCCACGGATGACGCTAGTGTGGCGAGGGAGTCAGCGTGACTGTTGTGCGTCCGGGCTATTTGTGCAATTTTGGCCGTTTCAAATCCGGACATAATTTGCTTCACTCGTTCCAAATATGCCTTCATCCGAGGATCTCGAGCCTCAAAACTACCGTGGACTTGATTGACAACCAGCCGTGAATCCGAATACACTTCAACATCCCAGGCTCCCAAGCTTGAGGCTATGCTTAGCTCGGCTATCAAGGCTTCATATTCTGCCTCGTTGTTGGAGGCCTTAAAACCGAATCTGAAAGAATGCTCTAGGCGAATCCCCTCGGGTCCGATTGCGACGATCCCCGCACCTGCCCCTGTGGAGCTAGAAGCACCGTCTACGTATACTTTCCATAAGCGGCAGCTCAACTGGCAGACTATCTGGTATGAGGCCCTAGGTGAAAATTTAGCCACGAAATCAGCCAATACCTGTCCTTTTACGGCAGTCCTCGGCTTATACCGTACATCAAAAGCTCCGAGCCGGTCCCCCATTTTGCTATCTGCCCCGTGAAGTCGGATTGTCTCAACAACGATTGTAAAAGATATTCGGTCAATACATACATGGTATGGGCTTGGAAGTATTGCGGCAGCTTCCTTGTGGCATGCACTAGTGCCAGAACCAGCTTCTCCAATGGCAAGTATCTGGTCTTTGCGTCAACCAGAGTTTTGCTAATGTAATACACAGGCTGTTGTATCCCACGGTCGCTTAGCAGCACGGCACTCACGGCGTGGTCAGTCACCGAGAGGTACATAAACAGATCCTCTCCGGACTCCGGGGCGGTTAGTATTGGAGCATGCGTCAGGTACTCCTTTAAATCCTGAAAAGCTTTTTCACACTCGGCATCCCATTGAAACCCCTTCCACTTTTTTAGGAGTTGATAGAACGGCCGACAGCGATCCGAGAATCTAGAAATGAACCGGTTAAGGGCTACCAACATCCCGGTCAACACTTGTACTTCCTTCGGGTTGCTCAGGGACTTAAGATGCTGCACGGCAACAATCTGGTCGGGATTAACCTCTATTCCTCGGCTGGAGATCAAGTACCCCAAAAACTTTCCAGCCCCCACTCCAAAGGCACATTTTTCTGCGTTAAGGTGTAGCCTATGTTGCCTTAATACCTCGAACGCCCCTTGAAGATCCTCTACATGCTGCGTTTGCTGTTTGCTGTTTGCTCTTTACTACAAGGTCGTCAATATATACTTCCATCGTCCGTCCAATCCTGTCGCGAAACATCCTTGTCATCATCCACTGGTACGTTGCCCTGGCATTTTTTAGGCCAAATGGCATCACGGTATAATGCTAATTGGCGTCGGGAGATATGAATGCAGTCTTCTCTTGATCCTCGCTGGCCAGGGCAATCTGATGATAGCCTTGAAAGACGTCCAAGAAACTCATTCTCGGGTGTGTGTAGGTGGCATCTATCAACTAATCAATCTTGGGCACAGGGAATGGGTCCTTTGGGCATGCTCGGTTCAAATCCGTGAAGTCTACGCAAACTCTCCATTTGCCACTCTTCTTTCTCACCACCACTGTGTTTGCAAGCCATTTTGGGAAAAAGATCTCCTTCACTGCCCCTGCCTCTTTTAGCCGTTGGACCTCAGACCTGACAGCCTCAGCGTGTTCTCGGGCTACTCTCCTCGGCTTCTGCTTCTTGGGAGGGAACGATGTATCCACATTAAGTCTGTGGACGATAAAATCAGGGTCCACCCCGGGCACCTCGTATGGACTACATGTGAACACGTCCAGGCTTCGAACAAGAAACAATAGCAATTCAACTCTCTCTTGGTTTGTCAAGCTGGCCCTTATTTGGAAGTGCTTGCCAGTGTTCGGCAGTATTCTGACCTTTATCAACTCCTCTGCCCAAGCAGTCCCCGAATCTTCTCGGGGGTGCAGTAATTGCTATAATGGGGTTCCTTCGACCTCTTTACTCTGTTCGGCTTGCTGGCCCTCCCAGTTTGCTGTAGTAACGAGGCATTGTCTGGCCATTCGCTGGCACCCTCGCACCACTGTGATACCTTGTTCGGTAGGAAACTTAAGCTTCACGTGCAAGGTGAACGGCACAGCTTTCATGGCATGGATCCACGGCATCCCCAAGATTGCCGTGTATGGTGAGAAGGAATTAACCACTATAAAGATGACATTTACCTCCTTTCCTCCCACGGCCACTGGTAGTGAAATCCGCCCCTTCGGTATCACTACTCTTCCATCAAACGAGACTAGCGGCGTGTTATACTTTCTCAAATCCTAATTTTTCAACCCAAGTCCGTTGAATAAGTCCGGATACATTACATCAGCCCCGCTGCCCTGATCTATCATCACTCTTTTTACATCGAAATCGCTTATCCGAGCGGTGATTACTAACGCATCTTCATGTGGCTGTATTGTGCCCTTTAAATTATCTTCCCCGAAGGCAAGCGCCTCCCGGCGATACTTTGCCCTTTTTTCCATTGGCTCCGCATCCAATGATTCTCTCGCGGGCGCGACCGTTAACACCCCCCTTCTCATCGCTGCCTTGCCCATCGGGGGTAAGAGGATCATCTTAATTACCCCGAGCGGTTGTGGGGGGGGGGGGAATGCCCTTCTGCTGACCTCTTTGACCGATTCCTTGGTTGCCGGGATTCACAACGAATTCCTTCAGATGCCCAGCCCTTACTAGCTGCCCAAAATGATCTTTCAGTACCCGACATTGCTCGGTGGTGTGCCCTTTGTCCTTATGGTAACTGCAGTACAAGTTCTGGTTTCGCCGGGATGGATCACCACCCATCTTATTCGGCCACCTGAAGTATGGCTTATTCTTGATTCTTTCTACTATCTAGTGCACCGGTTCCTTAAACGTTGCATTCACCTCCCCTGTCTGCCAAAGTGGTTCCTGCGCCCTCCATTCCTTTCGAGGTCTCGGTTGGAAATTCCCCTGCCGAGTACGGTTTATTAGCGGGGCCTTACCCTTGCTTTGCAACCGATCATCCTCTAGGCGCTTATACTCTTCGATGCGCCTCATGAGCTGCCTTATGTCCTCGGGCAGCTTCTTCGTAAGTGATTCCCGCAGTTCGGAGTCCTCTGGCAGGCCTATCCAGAAGGTACTTGCCGCGATTTTCTCATTGCCCCCACCTATCTCGTTATTAAGCTCCCAGTATCGGCTGGCGTAGCTACGAAGGGTCTCCCCCATCCCCAGCTATGAAGGGTCTCCCTCATCCCCATCTTCATTGATAGCAGGGCATCAATTGGTTGCGGCACTCGGCTGCAGGTTACGAACCAAACTCTGAACTCCTGAACTAGCTCGGCAAAGGAGTGTATGGATTTCTTCCGTAGTCCGTTAAACCATCTTAGAGCGGTTGGGCCAAGGTTGGAGGGAAACACCTTGCACATCAGCGCGTCATTATGAGAATGCAGGGACATTATGTGGATGTAGTGGCTGACGTGCTCGACTAGGTCCGTCTTCCCGTCGTAGATATTAAATGGGGGCCTCGGGAATTTTTTTGGCATTGCGACCCGCTCAATGTCATCGGAGAAAGGGGACCGAGCTACCCCGCGCAAAGCGCGGCTCATTGCGTCCATGGCGGCATTACGCGACCTTTGCTCCTCGGGAGAATTAGACCCCTGGTCCACATGACCATGCAACCGCGAGCGGCCTTGGCGATGATAGGGCTCCCGTGAATGTGATCTTTCTCGGTGATTGTATGACTCATGCGAACGTGACTGCTCCTTTCGCCGATGGGACCCTAACTGGTTGGACCCCATCCCCCGGCGATCTCCCGAGGCTCCGGCCCTCCTTTCTCGGTCGTCTCGCTCTCTCCTTTGTCGCCTGTCATCTGCTTCTAGCTTGAAATCTCTCACCCACCTGCGCAACCGTTCAATTTCCTGGTCTCTTTCATCGAGCTGTCTGTGCCCCGAGGCGTCCATTACCGTCTGCTGCGTCTGGTATGACCCCTCCCCAAGACCGGACAGATCCTCCCATTCACGGTCTCTGTCTTCATGTCTCTTTTGCCTTCTTTCTCGCCAGGATGATCCCCGGGAGGATCCCACCGAATCACTTTCGTCTCCACTCCCCGAGTGTCTCCCGGACATCGTCTCGTACGCGAGTCTCGGTCGAACTACAGCTTTGTAGGCAATTTCCCACAGACGGCGCCAATTGTGCGCGGCAAAGATGAGACTTCTATGGGCCACGTCTCACCTAGGCTCACAACCTATTTGTGTGGTGGGATAGGAATTCCTACACTGGGTTGTTCGCAGCTATGAGACTCAATGAGATCACTTTTATTTCCTTTTTGTATAAACTCTTGACTCCCTCTATTCTCTCTTCTTCCTCTCTCTTTTTTCCAACCCCTCTTCATTCTTTGATTCTCCTATTTATAATAGTTTACTAGTGGAGTGATCATAAATATTTCAGTGTTAATGGATCGAGAGGTCCAATCTCATGAGGGATTAGTGGGGGTTTAGGTGGGAGTGGTTTTGGGAATGATCCCCACTATAATGAACATGTATGGCAGCGTTACTCCCAAGATATCACTAGGAAATCCTATTACTGTGTGTCCGGGGTGAATATAGTAATGTCCGACACAACAATCTGGGCAGCCAACTCAGCAGTTATATTTGTGCTCGGCAGAAGGGATTGGGTCCACGGATGGCGTTTGGGCCGGGCCTGTTCGTAGGTGGGCTTGGATTGAGGCCCCAGGGGCATGGATGTTAGGCCCGTGACCCCCCTTGTTGGCCCAAGGCCCAAGTCACATAGACAGGCCTGCACAACCTGGGCCCGTACAATTACAAAGGTTTTTTTTTTTATTTTTTTTATTTTTAAATTTATAATACACACACACACACACATATATATATATATATGTGTGTGTGTGTGTGTGTGTGTGTGTGTGTGTGTGTGTGTGATTAGTTGCTACATAATAAGAGTGATAAAAATGATGAGCCATTTTGACCAATTGTGAAAATATTTTGTTTGTAGTATTGCTCTTTTAGGAAACGTAGTTAACAATTTCTTAGTGTGATGGACAAAATTTGGGAATGAACTTGGTTTGTAGCATAAAACTATAACTTTACTCAATATTTTTTTAATTGAATGTGAATTTTGAAAAAAGGATTGCATTTTCTTTTTATATTTTTTATGCTTGAAAAATTTTCAAAAAAAAAAAAAATCAATAGCTATGTCATCTATTAATTGTTTAAATTACAAATTTTTGTAATATAAAACTGTGTATAAAAAATAAGTTTATAGATCATATAGTAAATAGCATCTGATTGACACAAAATTTGACATGTGTTTTAAGAGTATAAAGAACATGCAATATGATGGTTATATTTTCAACATATGTAGCATTTTTAATGTTTTTTTTAAAGGAAGTTATAGCCCTTAAGTTATAACCAAGTTTGTAGTCAAACTACAAACTTGGTTATTGTGATAATATGTAAAAGCAAACAATTAGGTTGTTCTGAAAAGAATAGATAGAGAATTTCATTGATGAATGCTGAAATGTACCATTGCTTGATGATTATTATTATTATTATTATTATTATTATTATTATTATTATTATTATTATTATTATTATTATTATTATTATTATTATATTTAAGGCTAAAATTCAATTTGGACCATTAAGGTTTGACTAAAATTCATTTCAGGTCTCTAATTTTACTTTTATTCAATTAAGTACTCTAAGTTTCAAATTTATTTAATTTATGATTTTTGTCCAATTCCATTAAAAAATTGTTGTTAAGTATGCAATTAACTAATGAAAAAAAAAATGAAAAAAGTTCTAACATAAAAAATCAGTAAAACATTTTTATTAATTTTATAGATTTTTTAATGTGAGAAAACTACTTTTTTAATGGCAAATTTTTAATGGAATTGGACGGAAAACCTGAATTGAATAAATTTGAAACTTTAAGGACTCAATTAAATGAAAATAAAGTTAGAGAAATAAAATAAATTTCAGTCAAACTTAGAGAGTTCAATATGCAATTTAGCCTTTATTTAACTATAGTTGAGACAAATGTGAATTGAACTACATTTTGAAACAAATATATCTCATAAGCATAGTTTTAAAAATCAAACTTGATAAGCTGATTCAAAGGGAAACCAGGCATCAATCCGGTCCAGTTAAAACACTTAAAACCGAACAAAAACCGGGTAGAAATGGAATCAGGGCCAAAATCGATTCTTTGACTATACTTGTTTTTAAAACCATGCTATATATATATAGAGAGAGAGAGAGAGAGAGAGAGAGAGAGAGAGAGAAGCTCATAAGATAAGATATGGTTGCTATTTATGTTCATTCTTTTGTTTCATTAGTCTTTTATATATTTACAGTAGTGCTTCTTTTTTTTGGAATTACTGCCCTTAAAAATATTAGTGATAAAAAAAAATTTAAGGAAAAAAAAATGGGGCCGGAATTGTTTATTTTTATATATAATTGGTGTAGTTTCCTAGACAATTGCTTTTGCTTACTTCTTGCCTATTGCTTGGTTTGGGAATTCTGTTCATTTCACTTCACTATTACGTATGTGGACGTATAATGTTAGCAGACATGAAATGTGCCTCGGTGGCAGCTTTCTGACTATATTGTGTTTGCATAGGCATATATGGTGACAATATATTTTTTGTCAACGTTTCAAAACATCCCAACCTAAAGGTCGTTGTAAAAAATCTATATAGTCCAGCACACGATATTCAAAATGATGAAGACGCAATCAACCATCTGGAGCAACATTTGAATCAAATTGCATGAAATGATTCAAATCCTATATTGATGATCTTGGATGATGTCTGGCCTGAATCAGAATCCACAATTGACAAGTTCAAGTTTAATATTCCAGATTACAAGATTGTGGTGACTTCAAGAACTGCATTTCCAAAATTTAAGTCTAATTATAACCTAAAGCCATTAGATCATGAAGATGCAATGAGTCTTTTTTGCCGCTCCGCATCATTCAAAGACATGAGCTCTTACTTTTCTACAGAAAAAGTCGAAAAGGTACTTTTTCAATCTGCGATATATATATATATATATATATATATATATATATAAAATATGCTTGATTTTGTTTGAACTTTTACCTTTCGGGCAGGTATGCATATGACTAAAGATATAATCGTATAAATTCTATTTTTGTATTGATGAGTACATTATTCCATATATACCTGCCAAAACCATGCTTTCATCCTTGCACATGCATTTAAGCTTGTTCAAATTGTTTTCGACAAACCAATTTTCCCCAGAACTTGAGTGAAGACAAGAAAAAGAAAAAAAAAAGTAATACAAACCACGTTTTCATATTTCAGAACAAAGTGTGGTCTAGATAACTAAAATCTTGGCCAATATTATCCTTGTAACCAATACACAATTACTGATTTAATTTGGTTCCTTCAAATGCAGATAGTAAGAGGCTGTGGGGGGCTGCCAATAGCCCTTAAAGTGATTGGTGGTTCACTCTGTGTGTGGCCTGTAGATGTTTTGGAAAGTAAATTAATGAGAAGGTCTGATGATGGTCATTCTATTTTTAAGTCTGATAAGGAAGTGCTTGCTTGTCTCGAAAAAAGCCTAGAGTTTTCTGATGAAAAGAGCATCCTCAAAGAGTATTTCATGGACCTAGGTTCATTTCCTAAAGACCAAAGAATCCCTGCTACTGCCCTCATTGATATGTGGACAGAAATACATGAACCAAACCAAAATGATGTCCATGTTACTGCCGATTTGCATGAACTCACCGCAAGGAATTTGGCTAGTCTTGTAAAGACAAGGTTTGCTCTCAGACTTTTGATTTCCGAAGTGTGATTTACTTGTAGGATGAGTTTTTCGTGTAATCTTTGCTAGTTGCTAGTTTTGATATGATATAACTCTATACATGACCAAAGGCCCAAAATATTGCATTATGTCTTCTGATCACAAATGATGATACATTATTATGGACTATCTGGCCTTTTGCCCCTTTGGGGAAAAATAATTGGCGTTATGCCCCTGTTTCGAAACTATATAGGGGCGTGCCCCTGTTTCGATACTCGGCTATCCTAAATTCGAGTTACTAAAAGTACTCGATCATAGCAAAACCGAGTTATAGGCAGGCTCCTGCCAGCGTGGCGTTTAGGCAATAAAATAATCCCGCGCTACTGTTTATAACTCGGCAATAGAGAAACCGAGTTATATGCGGAATTCAAATCCCTTACAGTGTGTGAAGCTGAACTTGATGAGTGGGAAATCGAGCTATTGATGTTACTCGGCTCTGGTACAGTCGAGTTCCCCTGCTATATTCTGACCTGTTTTCAAATCAGTTATTTTCACGTGACCTTAACTCGATGACTTCGAATTCGAGTTATTAATATTACTCGGCTCTTCTACAATCGAGTTATGTGAGTGTTAATTGAGTAGATTAGGGTTATTTTAGTTGTTTGGTGCTACAAGAAATGTACAATAATCTATAGAAACGGTTATGAGTGTTTTGTGTGTACATTGGGTTATATTGAATATTTGCTGGTGTAAATTTCATTGACAAAGTAATAAAATTCATTACATTTGCTAAAACTAATGAACAGTTAATCTTTAGATTTGTAAAAGTTGAATGTACATACTCATAATTGGTCAGACATTAACAACAACATTTTGTATTGCACACAACGTGTAGACATTAACAACAACGTCTAATGTATATGGTCAAATGTTAGTGTTAGTACACAAATTTATAAATGTCTTTGTTGTGTACCATTTTATGCAACATTACATTACTTACCACCAGTTAATGTACACTGTTAACTTGATCATTTGCTGTTATTGTATTCAGCGTCAATGTCTGGTTCTGGCAACCCAGAAATTTATAGGCCTCACGATGTGTTCACTGCTATGGGTCGTTGCTGGGTATTAGAAGATGAGTTCAGCTATCCAATCAATCCAAATCTGTGAAATAGTGATTACGTTCACAATACCATGAGAGAAGAGTGGGCTTGGTTATTTCGTGAACAGCAAATGTTTTATGATGAGTTGGTTGGTTTTAAGTTGCCAGTGGTTCGGCGACTTGCATCGCAAATGCCTAGAGACACGATCGACGAACTTCGTAAAGCATTGAACCACATAAGAGAAGAAAATAATCGAATGAAGATACGTCTTAATCGATATCGTACCCAAGTCGAGATTCGAGAGTCAGTAGAAGGAGGGTGGTACGAGCACGCACAATTCATGCAATAACTTCTTGCTGATCCCATTTATCAGTCAGATGTGGAGATATCAGATGAAGAGTAATCGTGTCATGGTATAATTAGACTTTGTTGGAGAACTATTTTGGTTAACTATGTTTTAAATGTATGTGTGTCACTCTTGTTGCATTTGTACTATGTAAACCTTATTATTGATTGTGAGGAGCATGCACATTATTTGTAATTTAGATTATTCCCACATAACGCATAGAAGTTAAATATTCCCGCACATGATGTTTTTCAATAAGCACCTACAACATAACACAGAAAACTTAAAATAACTTACACGACGTCACCAATATGCATGCATTGCATATTGAACAGTAACGCTACTAACATTATTAACTTAACCCTAGACACAACACACATACCACATAGGCATTCACTCTGACAGATAGTCCTCGTAGTTGAGGACATTGTTACGTTCCACTGGAGTGAGTTGCTTGTTCGTTGCCTGTTCGTTGCGGCGGCCAACTCTTCTGCTAGTTGTAGCATGTGATACCTGGACCTACGGAGTATCATCAGATTGTTCTCTTTTTTTATTTTTGTCACTGCACGCTCATATTGGTGCATGTTTCGCCGTGGCAATGTGAGCAAGATACGGTCGACAAGAGGTGCTCCGAGTCGCACGAGATCATCGTGCAGAGCGTTGGACTCGTTCATGCGAAAGTCCCACTCCCGCCGCAGTCCAGCATAGTATTCCCTCTCGTCGGAATCTCTCTCCCTCCTATAGTTATCTGGAAAACGAGGTAGCATCAAATTGTGCATTGACATTGGAAAATGTGACTTCTGATCGGTATGTGTAGATGTTTTGCAAGGTTAGATGTAAATGGGACTTTATATAGGAGTTTTGCAAGGGCAAGTATTCAAGTGGATGTGACTATATGTAACGTTAAGTATTCACGTGAATAAAGATGATACACAGTGGCACTTGTTAGTGCTTGTGGTTCACTAAGGCAGTTGTTTGATATGGCTATAACTTGTGCTACAGCAGCGGGTTGGTGAAGTGTACTACAAAGAAGGTTGTATATTTATTCACGTGAAGACTATTCAGCATAGCATTCCTATGCTTCATCTGACATAACTTGACGAGACAGTGTTGACCTGTGTTAAATGTATTATAAACTTTTTCAAGGATGCTATGCATCTTTGAAAACGGTGCATTGCAAAATGATGCAAAATGATGCATATCTGTGTAACTTGCAAGATCGGTGTCTGCACCTTAGCACGTCCGGCGCTACCTGCACATGAAAGAGCATTGTCTTAGGATATGCAAGAAACAGTAGGCTAACTAGTTAGTTACGAACATTTTGCAACTACGTACCTGACCGGCAGGCGTCTCCTATAGCGCCGTGGATCGATGACCCGGCTGCTGTCTCAATTGTGTATTCACCGTGGGTTCAGGATCCACATTTTGCAGTTGCTGCATATCTGACACGCATACAATCATGTTAGACACGTAGGTCTATGTTTAATAGTAAAGACAATCTTGGCTTTTGCAAGTAAACACAAGCAAGTAATTGAATGTTCTAGAACATACTAACAGAAACAAATAGAGAGAGATTTGACATAAAATTAAAAACATATAATTGCTAAACTGAATTATACATCTTGCTATTGTTCTATATATACACTGATTTTCAATCCATTTCATCATAGCAAGGAAGAGGTAAATTAAAACAGTAAAATATAAAACAGCTAGCCTAAGCATATATGCCTAACTTGATCGTAATGTTCATGGCTGCGCAAGGCATAAACAAAAAGGACACATAGTTGCAAAATGTATAAGCAACCTAACCAACCAACCAATGTGCAAATCAATGTCTAAATCAAACAAAGTAAACCAACAAATGAACACAGCAAAATGCAAACCGATGAATCAATTAAGCACCACAAACAACACCATTGGAAAATACTAAAACATAGTTGTAAAAGGTACCCAACTACCCCTAAACAGGCCCTGCCTAGAAAGTCCATTCTTCAAACAAAGTGTAAAGTTGTTTCCGTACTCTTTAAGTTTTTCCCCTAAGTTTTAAGTTTTTCCGTACTTGACATGACACTCTAAAATAAATTTTATTTCATAAAGCAAGAAATGAAAAGGATTCATTGTAACTTAGTGGCTACAGAGGTGTGTTTTCAACAAAAAAGGGGAAGACAAACATGGAAGTAGGCAAAGGTGCCATTAGAGACCCTAGTGCAATGGACATCTAACTCATAAGCACAGCTTTGGAGGCAACTAATAATAATCAAATTAATATTGAACTTAATTAAATGAATTAAACAATTGTGAGACCTACACCATCAAATGATGGTGTGTGCATAGTTATGTGTCAAATGAACACTAAATTGAAGACCATAACAGTCCAAGAGCATTGCTTTCTTTTCTTTTGGGTTTTTTTTCTTAACTTGTTTGTATGAACCCCACAATCCAAGAGTAAACAATTTTGAGATTATGGATATAAACGAGACAGAAATGGGAAAAGAATTCTTAAATTTTTTGCAAGAAGAAGAAAAAAATAGATTATCTAGCATTTTTCTATAAAAGCCACAAGCCTTACAAAAAGAAGTCAAATATTCTTCTACCCTACAACTGCAAACAGGGGCGGAGGCATGTTATCCTTTAGAGGGGCCATGGCCCCCCCAAAATTTTTTAAAACCTCCATAATAGTAGGAAGAAATAGGTCTCACCCCTTCTCATGTAAGGGCTGGCCTCACTATAAGAAAAGCTTGGCCCCTCCTCCAATACGCTAGCCATAAAAATTCCCCACCCCAAATCCCTACTTTTCATCTTTTGACTTTTCCTTTCCTCCTCTAAAACATGTCAGCCATATCCCACATTCTTTTTCTGGAGTGAGACTATATCCTATAGCTAATCAAGGACCTATGTTGTACTATAGTGTGGGAATTATCATTTGAGAGTGGAGAGACTGTGAGGCTAATGGGCATCTTGTTGATGAAGTCCACACACTCCTATCTATGTGCAGGTCTTGGAGTTTTAGTATAGTCTTTTTGTTAAGTTTGTTAATAGGGTAGCCCAGCTATTAGCTTCTTATGCTGGGTAGTCAACGAGGATAATATTGCATGGATAGAAGTAATTCCTCTGTTTTCAGCAACCCCTAGATGTTGATGTACCTGCTACTTTGTCTAAAAAAAAATTCTAACTTTTTCTTAAAAAAAACCTCATTGAATTGAATTTAATTTCCCTTAAAAATGATAACATTGTTTGCATTTTTTTGGTCATGGAAAACTGGTATTTGAATTTAATTGGATAACCCAATGTACTACACTTAAAGTATTATACTTAAGTTTTGCACTTTCCCGAAACTATTACAATATTCCCTTTCAGCTTATACTTTATAGCCACCCAAAAAACTCTCCTCATCACTCGTTGCCCTCTCTTCAATTTCTCTTCATTAATTCTTCCTTACGATGCTCTCACGTAGTCACATTTTAATTAGCTTCTCTCCCTTCCTGAAAATAGTTGGCTTTTCAGAGGATTTACTATTTCCATTCCCAAAGCCACCACAAATCTTAATGCTCCCCCTAACCTAATCCAACCTATTAGGAAAGGATTGGTGACCCTAAAAGGCCACTAAGTTCCCTTTTCAACCCCACATGTAGTAGATGATAATAATAATAAATTTATGTACTTAGTCAACAAACATAACCAACAAATGACGGACTAATCTGACACAAGATAGAAGCTTGAACGGGCTCACTAAACTAGATTCTTGATGAGATATTGAATGTGTTGATGGCTATTTGGTATTAAAACAATAAAAAGAACATCAAATAAAGAAAGATAAAACATTGGGCAATCACACCTAGGCTTTCGTAAGCAGTCACACTTAGGTAGGAGATAGCAATCGCGCTTGGAAAAAATTGGAATGTTATTGAAATCTATCAATATTATCGACTACAATAAAGCCATTATATAGGCTATTTCTAAATCCTTTCTTAGAAAGACTAGGAATTCTAATAACAAATAAAATAAGTACTTTAACAACTTCTAAGGCAATTATAGTCTCTTAAGACAATCAATTATGCATCTGTACACAAAATGTGGCAGCAAAGCTTTTAGGAACCCAAATCAATAGATATAATTGCATAGTTATGAGCTCAATTTAGTTCAGTGATAGTGGATGTCCATGATGTGCATTTTATGCTCTGTGTGTACATATATGCGTGCATATCCATTATACATAGATTATATCTATTATATTAATAACTTAACAGAGTGGAAGCTTGAAAAAGCCAGTAAAACCAATAGCTTCTCAATTCAAGATCATTCCGCATTGAATTAAAAAGCAATTTTCCCTAATTCAAAATCATGACATAACTTACAACATAATTTGCTGAAATTATGGAGTTGAATTAAAAAGCAATTTTCCCTAACAATGGACACCGTTGTCATGGTAACTGTATTTTACATGAATTTCTGCCCTAGATGTGCATCCAAACCCAGTTCAAAACCAAACCCAACAACCCTAAAACAGCAACAATAATAATGAATAGAGATAGAGAAAAATTTAACAGAGAAAAACTTAACTCAGAGTACATGCACACACTTAACTCAGATTACATGCAAAGGGAAAAAACGAAAATTTGAACTCAGCATTTAGAAATTACCTTAATACGTTTCTACTCCTTTGGCTCCTTTGGCTCTGAAGATGGATTGGGTTGAGCTTCGGCTATGGTGAGACTGAAAAGGTGTGGGTTTGGGTGTGGGTTTGGATTGAACTTCGGAAAGGGTCCACTGAACGATTTGGTTTGGGTACGGGCAAAATAGGAGAACTTGAATATTCGTTGAACTTGGGAAGGCGGACTGAGGTGGCTACTGATCGGACTGAGGAAGGGAGAGAAACTGTCGAGGGAGGAAGACAAAGACAAATTGTTTTAGAGACGTTACATTCAAAAGTGGTTCATATTCCGCATATAACTCGGTTTCCCCATTGCCGAGTTATAAACAGTAGCGTGGGATTATTTTATTGCCCAAACGCCATGCTGGAAGGCCAGCGTGGCAGGAACCTGCCTATAACTCGGTTTTGCTATGATCGAATACTTTTAGTAACTCGAATTTGGGATAGCCTAGTATCGAAACAGGGGCACGCCCCTATATAGTTTCGAAACAGGGGCATAACGCCAATTATTTTTCCCCAAAGGGGCAAAAGGCCAGATAGTCCACATTATTATAGCTTCTTTGACGTGTCGGGGGACAATGTAGGATTTTTTATAAAAATAATGCTAAAGGTGATTATAAAAAGAGTTAGAAGGAAACATATGTTACTTTGAGAAAAGGGGGGGGTGATTCTAACTTCAATTAGTCTATTCTTTTTGATGCTTGTCTTATAACCATTTGATTTCAATTATGATGGATAGAAACTGATTGTATCTATTTTCCATGATTTTGTGTTCGATTGTCATGGAATACATATTTTTTCTTATGTGAGGATTGAAGAATTTTAATCTCTTCTATGCTTATACCTTTGGCCATTCACCAGGAAAGACGTGAGTGCGGTCAGCAACTACTACAATGAAGACTTTGTCACACAACATGATGTTCTTAGAGACCTAGCTATCCATTTGAGCAGCCAGGAGCCAATAACAGAAAGGGAAAGACTGATTGTGGACATAAGTGGAAACAATCTACCAAAGTAGTGGATGAAACAGGAGCAACAACTCATCAATGCACGCTTATTATCTATCTCAACTGGTTAGTTCATTTTCTTTCGGACTAAAAAACACAGACATGCACACGGTATGTAACGTACAAATGAGTATCTTGTAACACCATATTATGTTTTTTTGCAGATGAATCTTTTTCATCAAGTTGGTGCAACATTCAAGCACCCAAAGTTGAGGCTTTAGTTCTGAATTTTCAAACAAGGAATTACACCTTACCCGAGTTTCTGGAGAAAATGGTTGAACTGAAGGTCATAATTATCACTAATTATGGTTTCTTTCCGGCTGAATTAAGCAACTTTCAGCTCCTTAAGTCTCTCCCCAATCTAAAGAGAATTAGATTAGAGAAGGTTTTAATTCCTTCCCTTTGCAATGCCCCTGTAATGTTGAGAAGTGTGAAGAAAATATCCTTATTTATGTGTAATATTGGTCAAGCTTTTGGGAATTCTACTATACAGGTTTCAGATTCATTGCCAAGTCTAATGGAAATAAACATTGACTATTGCAATGATTTGGTAGAATTGCCTACATGGTTGTGTGAGGTTCTCTCCCTAGAAAAACTCAACATCACCAATTGTCATAAGTTGTCTGCATTGCCTGAAAGAATTGGAAACTTGGTGAATTTGGAAGTGCTAAGGTTTAGGTCTTGTACCGAATTGTCAGAGTTGCCAAAGTCAACCAGAAGTCTCCATAAGTTACGCATTCTTGACATATCTGACTGCCTAAGCATTATCGAGTTGCCAAAACACATTTGTGAGTTGCATAATTTGGAAGAGTTACACATGAAAAAGTGCTTGAAATTGCGTAAGCAGTTGCCACCATCAGCTGTTGATCTCAAGTAGTTGAAGCTTGTGGTATGTGATGAAGAGAGGGCCAAATTATGGGAGCCAATCAAGGAAAGTTTCTCTGGTTTAAAGGTAATGGTGGCTAAGGAAGATATCAACTTGAATTGGCTTCAAAAATAATGATTTCTGAGACCTGCATTTTCTTGGAAGTTTTTGTAAGTTTTATAATTTTAGATTGTCCCCTTCCATTGTTTGATCTCTTTTTCATTTTTCTTTTTTAAAGATAACGAAATAAGAGGCTTAGTACACTATGAAAAAGGGGGAAAAAATTGGGGAGTGGCAATTTGCTGATATGATGATATACCCCTAAAAAAGTATTGGGAAGTTTAATGCTAAGGGATGTGAATGTGATTCTTTTGATTATGAATGGTGCTGTGGAAAAAGAACTTGTAAAAATGTATTCAATAATTTTTTTTTCTCATTCTCGTCTTGCATATACAACTTCGTTAGCTCATTTTCTTTTGCTTTCCTCTCTTTTTTTTTTTTTTTTATATTTTTTTATTTTTTTATATGGTCAGATTGATAATATCATATTATATACTATATAATAAAATTGAGTTTAGAAGTTGTAGTTGTGCCAAGTGGCTTCACTAAATTGCAAAAAAAATTTTAGATTTAATATATATATATATATATATATATATATATAATTTTTCTTCTATTATAGTATATTAAAATATGTAGTTGTGTACATATAAGTATTGCTAATCCCATTAACTCAAATAATATAATTGCAACAATAATTTAGTTATTAATAGTTAATATAGATTTGTGAAGATGTAAAAAAAATTAAGCAATCCTAAGGACTCAACTTTTTTCACATTTTTTTTTACAAACTTACTAAGGTGTCAAAGTTGTAATAAGAGCAACATCACTTTCATATAGATTCATTACTGACTTCACATTATTATCCATCAATCACAATATGCAACCTCAATAGTTACAATAAAAGGTAAAAAAATTATGTCACTAAATTTATTGAAAAAGAAAATTTAGTCATGATGTTTACATATACCTGGAAAGAAAATCAAATAGCTCGTGAACAAGTAAAATCTTGTTGAACAATACAATAAACAAAATAGCTTGTGAACAAGTACAAGCTTGTTAAGTAGTAAAATAAATTGAACTTAAACGTATAATCTAATTTAATAATAAACTTGATCTTGATTTGTACTTCAAAATAAACATAAATAAACCAACAATCAAATTTTAATAAAAGGGTGCGTGTTTGTTTGTAGGCTACATTCTAGTCCCCAAAGATTGTTTAAGCCTTTTGGGGGTGTTGTGTGTTGTAAATTGTAATTCCTCTTCATAAAAAAAAAATAATAATAATAAAAAATTAAAAAAAAAAAAAAGGGTTGTGCATGGGTCATGTTAGGTTGGATTGGAAGTACTTTTCAACCCAACCAAAGCTTGCCGAGTTGTAAAATTCCCAACTCAAACTATCCCAATTCAACTCATGTAGGTTGGGTTGGTGGGTTGTGATTACATGTTTCATGTATCTAAAAAAATTAAGACTTTTTTTTAGTAATTATTTAATTACTTTTTTATTAGATTATTATAAGTGTGTACTTGTTTGGTTAATTTTAGAACTAATCTGACCCTTGTTCCTTGCCAAAGTTTTAAGTTTGGCCAAAACACATTGTTAGCCCTTAAAGTTTACACATTGAGGTGATGTTTTAAATGAGAATTTTTTTAATTTTTTCTTAATTTTTTTGTTTTACAATAAAGTTTAAAAAATAATCTCTAATAGTTTTATCATATGGTTTCCTTAATGTTCTTACGTACACAAATTGATAGAGAAACAAAATGGCCTATTTGCATAGATCCACATTATTCTTGGTAAGGTGAGAGGGTTTTCTGCTCTCCGTACTATAGCATAGAGCGTTTCCCTTCTCTTTTGAGAAGGCAGGTGAGCTCCCTCTAGTAACAACATTACTAGTAGGGCTAGGGGTTATTTCTTTTGTGGGGTTTGGGATACAGGACGAGGGTAGGTATGGAGGACATTGCTAGTAGATGGAAAAAGCTGTCCCTATCAAATACGGAGGGCAATAACGTTGATTTATCAAAGGAAAAAAAGAGATTGGAGTTCATCCTTGCAGCAAAGTTCCTCACTAGAAGATCTATTAATATTGAGGTAGTGGCGAGGACGTTTAGGCCGATATGGCGTACAAGGAGGAACTTTGAGGTCAGTGCCGCTGGCGATAATGTGGTTCTTATAGCTTTTGAGTTGGAAGTAGACGTAGAAAAGGTTCTTAAGTTGTCTTAGATAGGCACCTCGTTGTCTTACAAACAGGGCCGGCTCAACGAATTTGGGGCTCTAGGCGAAAGCTTTAAATGAGGCATTTTATTATATTTAATTATAAATTCATATATTTTTTTCAATTAAAATTTATTTTTCTTGCTTTTTGAGAGGCAAAATTATTAATTAAATTTTTGCATTCAAGTTCCGCTAACATTTCTTTTTCATGACCACCTTCGTTATTATCATTTTATTGTATATTTTCATTATCTTCTAATTCTTTTTGATGAATTTCTTGTTCATTTATGAAACCTTCACTCAAATTTTCTGCAAGATTTTGTTTTTTACTAGTAATAAATTTGTCCATAGCTCCTTTTTGAGATTCAATTAGTTCTTCTATTTGTTTTGTTTTGTTTTTTTTTTTTTTTTTTTCATATCCAGATAAATATTTTCTAGTAGACATTTGTAATTAAAAAATATTTATGAATAAATGAAACCCAATTTATAATATAAAAAAATTACAATTTAACTAGAATAATATAAATTTAATGTATAAAACAATAGAACGTGTTTTATCAAAAGCACAATTGCAGCTTTACTTAATATGATCACTTAACACTTTAAACCTGCACAAAAAAATTAAAATTAATATTAGTACAAAGTAAATTATTCTAAATTTATAATTTTGTTATTAATGCTCTTTTTTTTTTTTGGTAGCAGTAAACCTATTTTTTTAGCATAATGTGTAGGACTCAACTTGATTGGATCCACTAACACTAAGACCAGCCCACTAGCAAAATGTGTAGAACTCAACTTGATCTACTAAGACTAAGACCAGCCCACTATCCCTCTAAATCTGATTCTTTTTTTTTTCTCAGATGGAAAAATAATATTATATAATATATTATTACTATTTAGGGGCCCTCTTATAAGTGGGGGCCTTAGGCGGTCGCCCAAGTCGCCTATAGCTTCAGCCGGCCCTACTTACAAAGGTACGAAGGCTCAACACAGGTATCAAACCTTCATTTCAATACAACATCCTTCTGGGTCCAGATTCATAATCTCCCATTTTGTTTGCTAATGGTTGAGGCAGCTTTTAGTCTTAGGGAAACCCTAGGCACAGTGTTGAAACCGAAGGATACCTCTGAGATGAAAAGGGGTAGATTCATGCAAGTCTGGGTTGCTGTTGACATCACGAAACCTCTGTGCTGAGGAAGGAAAGTTACGTGGGATCATGAGGGAGAAGGTTGGGCTTCTTATATGTACGAAGGCTTACCGAATATCTATTACTAGTGTGGCCATTTCTCTCACGATGATAAGGACTATATTCTCTGGCTTAGTAGTAAAGGTTCGTTAACATCAAAGGATCAACAGTTTGGTCCTTGGCTAAGAGCCCCATAATTCAATCCCGCAAGGAAAGCTACAGTGGAGGTTCAAGGTTTTGAAGTTTCCCGTAACACTAGAAACCAATCCATTACGGAGGAAGTTCATCAAATAGATTGTGAGAAAATCTCTTCGTGGGTCTCGACCCAGGCACATGGGATGGGCTTGGCTTAACAGACTGCCTAATAGTAATTTGGAGGATTTTTTTGCAATGGAGGTGGAGTTTGGCGACGATACAGGGAAACCCAAATGTTCTCACCGTAACTGCGAAAACAATTTAAATAAGGCAATCCTAGATTTTGAAGAGATTATTTGGGATAGATGAGGCTATTAGTAACACCCCTGTGATGTTGAATTTAAAAAGTGACTACCCAAGTATCCCACGGGCACGGAATGACACAAGCGTAACTTCAGGGTATAGTGTAGATACTCTAATGATTGTATCCGAGCCAACACCCTCGAGATTATTGGAGGATATGCACGAAGCACATGAAATGGTTATCAATTCTGCACATGCTAAGGAAGTCAACTTTTATATGGGATGGGGGGAGTAACAACGTGTATAGAAAAATCAATAAAAGTGGGCTCACGAGGAGTGCCGGAAGGAGCAAAGGCAGGACTAAATCTCATAGTGGGCCTTCTAAAACAAACTTGGTGGAGGTAAGGGTGAGTCAGTTAAGCCTAAGACGAGGTTATTGGACTTGGGTCCCTGAGAGGCTTTTAATACATAAGCCAGAGGATAACTCAGGAATACAAGGTGAGCCAGAAAGAAAGTCTGAAAATAATGAAACAGATATTAATTGCAAATGATGTGGGAAGGGAGAAGAAGATGAGATTGGATGAGGAGACTAAAAATATTAATTCTCATGTGGCAACACAAATAGGATCGGCGGAGGTTATAGAGCAACCCCCGAGTCTAATGAGTCTTTTAAGCTGGAACTATCAGAGGCTTGGGAACTTCTGGATAGTTAAAGTCTTGGAAAAGGCCGTCAACCAAGAAGGTCCCACTATTGTCTTCCTTATGGAGACATTTGAATAGAGATTAGATGGAGATGGTTAAAGACAGACGCAAGATGAAGAATGGATTGATAGTACCAAGTAATAGGAAGAGTGGAGGCCTGGCCATGCTCTGGAAGGAAGGAGTCACGGTTGAGATCCAAACATACTCCCCATCACCCATTGATGCTTTGGTTGATGTTGGGATGGTGCCACGGTGGCACTGTACAGGATTTTATGGCAATCTTGAAACCCGCAAAGAGACATGAATCGTGGGCAAAGCTTAAGCACTTGAAGGGCACGTCCACTCTACCATGGCTTGAAATTGGTGACTTTAATGAGATAGTAGGCTTATTGGAAAAGGAAGGGGGGAGTACCAGATTGAGACAACAAATGGACAGGTTCATTAAGGCTATTAATTTTTGTGGCTTTTGTGACTTAGGCTTCATTGGCACAAAGTTTACGTGGTTGTATCAAAAATCTGATGAGGTCAGATCAGAGAAAGGTTAGATAGGGCGTTGGCAATGCCGGAATGGGTGGGCTATTCCTTAATATGAAGTTGCAACACCTTACCTCGTTGGCATTGGATCATTCACCATTGGCCCTTTGCTTTGTGCCAAAACTGAGGAAGAAGAAGCTGAAGAAAATCTTTAGGTTTGAGTTGATGTGGCTTAAGGACCAACGCTACGAGGAGGTTGTCAAGGAAGCTTGTGAAGAAAGTTCGGTCACTACATTTGAATGTGTGCTGAATTGCTGCTTGGATAAATGCAGGTCTAAGATGGATGCATGGAACAAGACTGAATTTGGACACATGGGCAGGATGATATCTGAGTTGCAGGATCGGTTGGAGGGGCTTGAGTTACAATCGTTGTTGCCGGAGGTGATTCAAGCTATGAGAAGCACTTGGATTGACCTGAGTTGCTGGTTGGAGAAAGAAGATGCCATGTGGTGCCAAAGATCTAAGATCAACTGGTTCCAATCAGGTGACAGGAACACAACTTTTCTCCATGCAAAAGCTTCGGCCAAGCAAAAAAGGAATTTCATGGAAGGCTTGTTAGATGAAAATGAGGTGTGGCAAGAAGATGAAAACAAGATTAAGGAAATAGTTGTGGACTACTACACAAACCTGTTCACATCTAGCAACCCATCAGATTTCGAAGAGCTCCTCCAAGTAGTATAGCCGAAGGTAATAAATCCCATGAACCAAATGCTAGCCAAAAAATTTGTTATAGATGAGGTCATTATGGCGCTAAAAAAAATGTATCATTTGAAAGCCCCAAGGCCAAACGGCATGCCTCCCCTATTCTTATAGTATTTTTGGAGTACATGTGGTGAGGTTGTTACCAAAAAAATACTTAATTTCCTCAATCTTGGTATTGTTCCTCCTAGATTTAATGAAACTCACATTGTTCTCATCCCAAAAATTAGAGAGCCCAAAAAGGTAATTGACTATAGGCCTATTAGCCTTTGCAATGTGGCGTACAAAATTGCATCAAAAGCTATAGCTAATAGATTGAAAAAGATTTTACCTAACATTATTAGCGATACCTAAAGTGCATTTGTGCGTGGTAGACTTATTACTGATACTGTTATAGTGGCTTTTAAGACGATGCGTCACATTAGTCAGAAAAAGGGAGGTAGAGTTGGGGAGATGACTCTTAAGCTTGACATGAGTAAAGCATATGTAGGGTAAAATGGGGATGCCTGGATAAAATAATGGAGAAATTGGGTTTTGATGTGAAATGGAGGAAACTAACAACGCAATGTGTCACATCCGTCATCTACTCCATAAAGATTAATGGAATGCCTAGAGGTAATATTACCCTGTCAAGGGGTCTCTCGCAAGAAGACCCTTTATCACCTTATCTTTTTTTGCTGTGTGCAGAAGGTTTGTCGTCTTTGATTTCACAGGCAGTGGAGTGTGGCCAAATGGAAAGGGTAGCTGTATGCTGTGGGGGACCCAAGCTCTAACACCTATTCTTTACTGATGACAACTTCATCTTTTGCAAAGCCTCTCTTAATGAGTGTGACTCTCTACTACATGTCTTGAAAGTTTATGAATAAGCTTCGAGTCAACAGTTGAATCGGGCTAAGACTTCCCGATTTTTTAGCAGCAACACCCCTAAAGAAGTTCAAGAGGAGATCAAAAGGAGATTTGGGGACCAAGTCATAAAACAACATGAGAAATGCTTAGGGCTACCATCACTAGTGGGTAGAAATAAAAGAAATACCTTTAATGACATAAAGGAGAAGCTCGGAAAGAAATTGGCATGGTGGAAGCAAAAAATGCTCTCTAAAGTCGGCAAAGAAGTGTTGATAAAAGTTGTGGCCCAAGTCATACTGACCTACACTATGAGTTGCTTTAAAATTCTGAGTTCCCTCTGTGAGGATTTGACAAGAATGGTAAGAAATTTTTGGTGGGGACAAAGAAAAGAGGAGAAGAAGATGGCGTGGCTAAGTTAGGAAAAGATGTGTGGGCCAAAGGCTAATGGTGGAATGGGTTTTAAGAAACTTAAACAATTCAATTTGGCTTTATTAGCTAAACGAGGATGGCAGCTTCAATTAGGCCAAAATTCATTGGTGTTTCGGGTTCTTAAGGCAAAATATTTTCCAAGGTGTGAGTTTATCCAAGCATTGCTAGGTAACAACCCATCATATATATGGCATAGCATTATGGCGGCCCAAAATTGGTTAAGGAGGGACTTTGATGGAGGGTGGGCAATGGAGCCAATATTCGGGTTTGGGGCGATAAGTGGCTACCAACGTCCTCAACGTACAAGGTGGCATCTCCTTGACAATTTTTACACCCAGATAAACGGGTTAGAGAGTTGATTGACCTTGAAATAGCCAGGTGGAGATCTAAAGTTCTTGATGCAGTGTTTACACCATACGAAGTTAACATTATTAGGAGCATCCCAATCAGCTCACACCTACCTGCAGACAAATTGATATGGGCAGAGTCCTTAAATGAGCAATTTAGTGTGCGTAGCGCTTATGCAGTTGTTGTAAGGTCACCGCGCACTATTAGTCATGGAGCCACCTTGGATAATAGTCTAAATTGGCGATTCTGTAAACAGGTTTGGGGTCTTTCTCTCCCACATAAAATAAGACATTTTGCATGGAAAGCATGTTGCGATATTCTTCCAACGAAGGTTACTTTATTGAAGAGAAGGGTGGTACAGGATGACATATACAAAGAGTGCAGATTGGAAGCAGAGATATCGGGGCATCTGTTCAGGACTTGCCTAAGAGCTCAAGATGTGTGGTCTTGCTCAAGGCTGTTAGCATCAACGAGTTCAGAGAGGTGCCAAACTTTCATGGATATGTTATGGATCATGGTTATGGTGGATCGAGTTGAGGTGGAAAAGGTAGTGAGGGCAGTGACCATTGCATGGGCTTTATGGCATAACAGGAAAGAAATAAGGGAGGGAGGAGTGAGGAAAGATAAGAACGGGTTGGTCAAATGGGCAACACACTACCTTGAGGAATATGAAGCTACTAACGTGGAGAATTGCTCCTCAATCACTGCAGGTGTTGACAGGATCATATGGCAACCTCCACCACCAAATAAGTTTAAGATAAATGTCGACGGAGTTGTTTTCGGTGCATGGAAGGAAGTGGGAGTGGGGGTGATCATCAGAGACGACAAGGGGAGAATTGAAGGAGCCATGAGTAAGAAGATTCAAGCGCCACTGGGAGCACTTGAGGCCGAGGCTAAAGCCTTTGAAGTGGGCATTCAATTTGCGAAGGACATTGGCCTCTGAAATGTCATCTTGGAGGGTGATTCTCTCTTGGTCTATAAGGCTCTGTGTGAGCTTTCACACCCACCCTCTTCAGCGGAGTCAGTTAATGTGGGCATCCAGGACTTTTGTAATGATTTTCATAGTGTAGAATTCTCCCATATTATGAGATATGGATATAGGTTTGCCCACTTATTAGCTAAACATGCATTTAGCATTGTTGATTTTACTGCCTAGATTGAAGAGATCTCTTGCCTTCTAGAGCAAGCTCTTATCCATGATGTAATTCCATTTTCTCATGATTAATAAAAGTTATAGTCTTCCCATCAACAAAAAAAAAAAAAAAAAAAGGCCTATTTTTAGCGACGTGTCATTAAAAAAAATACATGGTGGCTCTACCCAATCCAAACTCATATTAGAGCCATAATTTTGAATTGTAATTGTTAGGTTCTAAAGGCTTAGAATTAATGTATTTAGAACTCTAATTTGTATTGTTGGCAAACCATGATCAAAACAGTGTGTTTAGTCTTGTTTAGACTTGCTCAAAGTTGTGTCTTTTATGTAAAGTTAGAATCAAGCTGATGCAGAAGTTACTATGCATTTTGGCTTGGCTCGATCGATCGAATCTCGAGTAGAATGTGTTTTTCTGCATAATTCCAACTCAGCCCTAGCTCATTTAAAACGTTTAGGGTTTTATCTTTTGTCCTAGGTATATAAGGCAAACCCTAGCCACGTTTTAGAGGTTGCTCATATTACTGTTTATGTGAATCTCTTGTGAGATCTTTGAGAAGCTTTCCTTCACATAAGTTTAGGATTATTAAGGAGGAGATTTCTTCAAGAACTTGATGATCATTTAGTTGCTGCCATAAGGGCTTAAAGATACACAAGTGGGAGTGCTTGTACTTGCTGGAGAATCTAAGAAAGAAAGAATCTGTGGATTCAGAGCTTGCATGTGGTCGTGTCAATAAGTTTTACTGGTGGGTAGTAATAGAATGTTAGTGGTCTAAATTCTATTGTATGAACTTCAGTTATTTCATATAGTGGATTCAAGTTTACCTTGAGAATAGTTAGGTTAAATCCTCCCCAGGTTTTTACCGATGTGGTTTCCTGGGTCATCATATCATTGTGTTATTTATATTTCCGCTGCTCTATACCTGATATGATTGTTTGATTGTGATAACCTAGATTTGCATAATTTGACTAAGTTAATCACTTGGCTACTTAACTAGGTTAATCCAATTATGTTTTAAAGGGTTTAAAAACCAACAATTGGTATCAGAGCGAGTTGCTCTCTTGTTGTAGATCTTTTGATCTCTGAGCTAATCCTTGACCCATGTTGTCATGGATTCTTGGAAAATCTTTTTGCTTATATGTCAACTTGTCTTGTTTTTGTCTCTTGTTGCTTTTGCTAAATCTTTCCTTGAGCATCTTAGTCTAACCACTTGTGATAATAATTATGTGTGTTATACTGCCTTAACCACCTTAAAGGCACGTGATTCTTGTATTTGGTATTTGGATAGTGGTTGTTCTAGGCATATGATAGGAAACAAAGGCTTGTTCAAGACACTATTTGAAGGAAAGATTGGGACAGTTACTTTTGGAGATGGAAGAAAATTTGTGATCAGAGGCATTGGAACTGTGGACATTCCAGGGTTGCCAGTCTTTGAAGATGTTTGATATGTTGATGGATTGAAGGCAAACTTACTCAGTATTAGTCAGATTTGTGACAATGGGCTGAATGTTCTCTTCACTAAGTATAAATGTGAGATACTTAATGGAGGAGGTGATTGTATGTGTGTTGGTGTAAGGACAGCTGACAACTGTTATGGTATAACACAAAGTATAAACAACAAGTGTTTTAGTGCAAAGATCGATCAAGTTGAGTTGTGGCACCAACGGTTGGGGCATGCAAGTCATAAGCAATTAGAGAAGATTTCCAAGTGTGATGCAGTTATTAGTTTACCTAAGTTTGAGAAAATAGATAAGTGCATATGTGGACCATGTCAGATAGGTAAACAAGTGAATTCCAAGCATCCTTTTGTAGCTAGTATTCAAACTTCAAGACCTCTAGAGTTATTACACATTGATCTTATAGGTCCTACCAGAGTTCAGAGTTTAGGTGGAAAGAAGTATATTCTAGTCGTTATGGATGACTTTACTAGATATACTTGGGTTATACTTTTGAAAGATAAAGCTGAGGCTCCTGAGAAGATGATAATCTATGCAAGAAATTGCAGATTGAGAAGGATACTGTGATAGCCAGAATCAAAAGTGATCATGGAAGAGAATTTGAGAATACCAAGCTGGCTACTTTCTGCAATGATCAAGGCACAAATCAAGAGTTCTCTTCACCCAAGACACCTTAACAGAATGGAATAGTGGAGAGGAAGAGTAGGGTTGTTTAGGAGATGGCACGTGTCATGCTACACAATAAAAATTTGCTCAAATCCTTCTGGGGAGAAGCAGTTAACGCTGCCTGCCATACACTCAATCGAGTATATTTCAGACTTGATTCCAAGAAAACTCCCTATGAACTTTGGAAAGGAAAGAAGCCTGTTGTCAAGTATTTCAGGGTATTTGGTAGTGATTGCTACATTCTATGTGATAGAGAGAACCTAGAAAATTTTGATGCAAAGAGTGACAAGGGATATTTTCTGGGATACTCTTTTACAAGTAGAGCATATAGAGTGTACAATCTGAGAACCAAAACTATCATGGAATCTTCAAATTTTGTGATCAATGATGAAGTATGTTCAGAGGCACACTCAGAAAATACTGCTCCGGTTCAAGACAAACCTATGGAAGTTGATGACTCACTTCTTGCTAATTATGTGGTGAAGCATAGTGATGAAGAGTTGATGGCGTTGAATGATGCAGTCTCTGTACCATCAAGTTCAGAACCTTCCACACCGGTTCATGAGACTCAACAAGCACAATGTGAGTTTAGTCCTTCATCAGAACAAAAAGGTACATCCACATCTCTAGTCAAAGGTCCATCCTCTAGAGTAAGGCTAAATCATCCTACCACAAATATATTGGGAAGTTTGAATGATAACATGAGACTAAGGTCTAAAGCCTTAAGTGTAATTACTCACTCATGCTATCTATCTCAATTTGAACCGAAGAAGGTAGATGAAGCACTTCAAGATGCTAATTGGGTTAATTCTATGCATGAAGAACTTCATCAATTTGTTCGGAATGATGTGTGAGAATTAGTTCCTAGACCAAAGGAAGTAAATGTGATTGGAACTAAATGGATCTTCAAGAACAAGTCAAATGAACACGGCACTATTATCAGGAATAAATCAAGACTTGTTGCACAAGGTTACACACAAGTGGAAGGAATTGATTTTGATGAGACCTTTGCACCGGTAGCAAGATTGGAATCCATCAAGATACTTCTGGCCATAGCATGCCATCTGAATTTCAAGTTGTATCAAATGGATGTCAAAAGTGCTTTCTTGAATGGGATGCTGCAAGAAGAGGCATATGTTGAACAACCAAAAGGTTTTGTTGATCCTCACAGACCGGATGATGTCTACAAGTTGAAGAGAGCCCTCTATGATTTGAAACAAGCTCCTAGGGCTTGGTATGATAGATTGACTGCATATCTCACTGAGCATGGATTCGAAATGGGATCTGCAGATACTACTGTCTTCATATAAAATGATAAGATTGGTTTTGTTGTAGCTCAAATTTATGGTGATGATATTGTTTTTGGTGCTACTAATGATTATCTTGCTCATTATTTTGCAGATGAAATGAAGGCGATGTTTGAAATGAGTATGGTTGGTGAACTAATTTTTTTCTTAGGATTGTAGGTGAAACAAACAGACTCAAGAATCTACATCAACCAAGCAAAGTATGCAAGAAATCTGGTCAAGAGATTTGGACTAGATAAGGCTGCCCATGCTAGAACACCAATGGCTGCAAATGCAAAATTAAAAAAAATTATCCATCAGTTGAATCTGTTGATGTTACATTATATAGAAGCATGATTGAATGTCTTTTGTATTTGACTGCTAGTCAGCCTGATATTGCCTTTAGTGTTGGTGTTTGTTCTAGATTTCAATCTAATCCTAAGGTTTCACATTTAAATGCTATTAAAAGAATCATAAAATATGTGGGTGGTACTTGTGATTATGGATTATTTTATAGCAAAGAGTCAAATCTGTCTCTTGCTGGATTTTCTAATTATGATTGGGCTGGCAATGCTGATGATAGAAAAAGCACCACTGGTGGGTGTTTTTATGTAGGAACCAATCTTATTGCTTGGATGAGTAAAAAACAAAATTTTGTGTCTTTGTCTACTGCAGAGGCAAAATATATTGCTGTTGGAAGTTGTTGTTCACAACTTCTTTGGATGAAAAAGCTTTTGAGTGATTATGGAATATCACAAGATACCATGGTTGTTTATTGTGATAATTCTAGTGCTATTGATATCTCTAAGAACTCTGTTCAACATTCTAAAATTAAACACATAGAGATTAGGTATCACTTCATTAGGGATCTGGTTGAAAGAAAAATTATGGCCCTTGAGTATATCCCTACAGAACGTCAGAACGCTGACATCTTCACCAAACCTCTTGATGGAAGTAAGTTTGAGACACTTCGTCAAGTAATTGGTGTGATTCTTGTTCCCTGATCATTCTTAGCTTTCTTGGTCCTTGTGCTTCATTGCTCTATCCTTTGTGATTATTGTTCTTTGGTTTTTTGTGTTTTCTTTTTGTTTCTAGGATTTGCATTACATAACATTCATGCATTTCATTCTAGGATTTCTTTTGTTTCCTCCTTTAAAAAAAAAAAAAAACAATAAAAAAACATTAAAAAAAAAGGAAAAAGAAAAGGGAAGCAAATTGTGTTTTGTATTTACTTTCTTGGTTTTGAAAACAAGGTTGGTCAATTTATTTTCA
This sequence comes from Quercus glauca, assembly GCA_023736055.1. Taxonomy (NCBI): domain Eukaryota; kingdom Viridiplantae; phylum Streptophyta; class Magnoliopsida; order Fagales; family Fagaceae; genus Quercus; species Quercus glauca. The sequence goes on from CM043315.1 coordinate 24,342,601, forward strand.
CATAACATGTCTTTGTACCTTGTTTAGCTTTGATGAGCTTATTTATTGTACTTTACTAGTTTGAGCTTTGTAGTGCATGTTGTGTGGGAAAGATGTTTGTGATTTTTGATCACTTTGTCTTGATGTTGAAGTCACGTGTCTTTGACTGTCGGACTTGAACCTTTTTAGAAAGGCATAAATAACCATCTCACCACTATTCACTAGTCAATCATGAACACCTTAGTGCATATCGTAAGATTTTGTGCTCGAGAAAGTGTAGCACATGCACAAAAAGAATATAAGGTATAGCCTTGGTTTAAATGTTAAAATTGGTGTGTACATTATTGGGCTTAAAGCTAAATCAAATAAATAAAATTGGTGTATACATTATCCCAGCTATTTAATAAGTTTCTGAACAATTAAAATTGGTTTGTATATTATGAGGTAAAAATCAAGAAACTTACATGATTGCAAACTTTTGTTCTAGGAGATGTGAGAGTTATATGATGTAACTTTTTTGGTGATAGTCTCTTTCAAATTATATGTGATGAATTTTGTAAACTTTGTGCTTAATTGCTATTCACATATCACCTCACATGTATCTCAAATTTTTGCTAGTTGCACACACTACACAAGTTACTCTTTGCTAAACACTGTGCATGTTATTGTGTGTGTTTTTGGTCTGACCAGCCAAGTTTGAAAATATCTTGAGTTTTATGCAAAACATATTTGTTGCTTGAGAATTTAAAAGAATATTTGAAAATCGTAATTTTGGGAAATCTGGGTTTAAAACTTATGTTTTTGAAAAGCATTTCATCTCATACTCATACATTTTATTTTGAAAAATTCAATGCTTTGAGGTGTTTTTGTGCAAAATTTCTTTGTTTTTCAAAAATTTGATTTTTCATGAATTTCAATCGATCGAACATGTTTTTCGATCAATCGAAATTGCGATTAAAAATTGAAACGAGCCTCTGTCTGTTTCGATCAATCGAAACTGATTTTCAATCAATCAAAAATCATGAATCAGGTTTTTAAAAAATCAGATCTTGACTTTTCAAAATCACTTTTTCAAAAGTTTTTAAGCTTTTCTCTCTCTCTCTCCAATTCGGACTTGGCTCCACCTGAATTTTTTGTCGTTTTTGATCATTCTTTTTGCAAGGTTTCTCTCTCCAAAGACTGGTAAGACTCTTTTACCCTTTCTTTTGCTTTTATTTTCACATTTCATGCATTTTTAATGCATTTTAATTGGGAGATTTCGAACCTATGCATATTTGGGGTTTTTGTTGATTCAAGCCATATTTTCTGAAATTGATCAATGGTTTTTTGTGCTAGGATGTTATAAACTTGATCTTGATAGGTTAATTTGATCAATTTTGTAATTTGTGAGAAATTGGTTCGTCTAGGGCTTGTATGTATCCGATTTGGGGATTTTGTTCAATTAGGATCAAATTGATGAAATTGGCTTGTTGAATTGATGTATTTGATCATTCTAAACTATATTCTACCTTGTGTAATGATCAATTGGTCAATTTTTTTATAAAAACAAACAAGTGGTTTTTCAAGTTTTGGAGTTTTTTGTTAGAAACTCCTTGCTCAAGCCAATTTTGTGAATTTGAACTTAAATTGAACTTAGTTTCACTGCATTAGAGCATGCATCATGACATTTAACTGTTCATATATCATATAGATTTTTGTTCTATATTTTTTTGTGCTAACTTGCAGTCTGCCCTTGGTTTTTCTTTCTATTCTTTTTAGTTCTCTTTTGTGTCTTTGTCCTTTTCTTAGCATCATGCCTAGGAAGACTAGAGCCCATAGGACAGCCTCCACTTCTTATGAGTCTCCTTCTAGGAGTGAGTTCTTTCGGAGTGACAAAAACAGAGAGGTCTATGAGAAGCTGAACATTAAGAGAAAGATTTGGACTGAGCGAAAAGTTGTGTTAGATGAGTTGGATCCTGTCATTAGGGCTAATTTTGAGAGAAGAGGCTGGTTGTCTTTGTTGGAGATAGATCATCCACCCCCGTCTGCCCTGATTAAAGAGTTCTATTCGAATCTCTCTTACCACATCTATGATTCCAACACCCTAGTTAGGAGATACGAGGTGTTGAGTTCACCATTACCCCTAGGGTAATGGCTGAGGCTCTTGGGGTTCCGATTGTTAGGTAGCCCATCTATTCATATGAGGTGTCTCCATCCCTTGATGACGTTATGTCATACATCACTAAGTCCTCTATCCCATGGGGTTTTGATCCTCGGATTACATCCGATGAGCTTCTCGAGACTACCTATCTCTTCCTTAGGATAGCGTGTCATTCCGTGTGGCCTATTTCTCATCTCCACACCATCCCTCTTGAGCAATGTGTGTTTTTGTATGCGCTTGTTTCTGGTGCTTCTATCTCTTTCCCCCATTTGTTTCTTCGTTCTTTGAATGAGATTCATAGGAGTAGCGCTGTTGGTCACGCTCTTGTTTACCCTATTTTCATACATAGGATTTTGTTACATTTAGGCTTGACTGGTTTTCCCGCATCTAAGCCCGTACATATTACTGGTCCCATAGGTGCTTCCTTCCTTAGGCAGAGGGCTGCTCATATGAGAGCTCCTCGAGTTGCGCCTTCTGGTGTTGAACCCCCTCCTCCCACTTCTACAAGTGATACACAGGCTGAGGCATCTGGTATTGCTGCTGCTGATGCTGATGTTCCTCCACCAACTACTTCGAATGATTTTGACATTTGACATATGTTGGATCATGTCTTGACCGTTCAGGCGGCTCATGGACAGATTTTGGTGGACTTGCCCAATGAGGTTCGTGCTTTGCGTGCAGAGTTGGCACATTTTAGACGATCACCTTCGCCACCTCCTTTTGATGATGGATTTTGATTGCCCTTTGGCATTCCGTCACAAAAAGGGGGAGTAGCATTTTTGAGTAGCTTGTAGAGTTTTTGTTAATAGGGGGAGTTTTTTGCTTGTCTTGGAGAGCCTGTGGTTAGATTGTATCTAGGAGCTGCACTTTGTATTTACATTTTGGCTCTTGATGTATGTTGTTAGGCTATTCATGTTAAGGGGAGATACATTTATTTTGTTATATATGTTTCTTGTTTCACTGCTTATTGATTTATATTTATGATGTTATTCATTGATATATATCTTTATTTTGTGTTTTGTGAATCAAGATTTTATTTTGTTTACTTGTATTTTTCCACACATTTGTTTATGCGTTTTGTTTAGTATTTCAGGAAAGATACAGGTTGATTCAATTTTGGTGTTGTCTACACGCAACTGATGGATAGTAGTTAGGATTGGATTTGTTGTAATGAGCATTTTTTTGTGAAGGGCTTTACTTTGTAAACTTTGAACTTTTAATTTGTGTTTTGTCACGGATTACCAAAGAGGGAGTTTGTTCGGTTCTAAAGATTTATAATTAATGTATTTAGAACTCTAATTTGTATTGTTGGCAAACCATGATCAAAACAGTGTGTTTAGTCTTGTTTAGACTTGCTCAAAGTTGTGTCTTTTATGTAAAGTTGGAATCGAGTTGATGCAGAAGTTACTATGCATTTCGGCTTGGCTCGATCGATCGAAGGTTAGGCTCGATCGATCGAATCTCTGGTAGAATGCGTTTTTCTGCATAATTCCAACTCAGCCCTAGCTCATTTAAAACGTTTAGGGTTTTATGTTTTGCCCTAGGTATATAAACAAACCCTAGCCACATTTTAGAGGTTGCTCATATTGCTATTTATGTGAATTTCTTGTGAGATCTTTGAGGAGCTTTTCTTCACATAAGCTTAGGATTATCAAGGAGGAGCTTTCTTCAAGAACTTGATGATCATTCAGTTGCTGCCATAAGAGCTTAAAGATACACAAACGGGGGTGCTTGTACTTGCTGGAGAATCCAAGAAAGAAGGAGTCCCTGGATTTGGAGCTTGCATGTGGCCGTGTCAGTAAGTTTTACTGGTAGGTAGCAATAGAATGTTAGTGATCTAAATTCTATTGTATGAACTTCGATTCTTTCATATAATGGATTCAAGTTTATCTTGAGGATAGTTAGGTTAAATCCTCCTTAGGTTTTTATCGGTGTGGTTTCCTGGGTCATCATACCATTGTGTTATTTATATTTTTGCTGCTATATACTTGATATGATTGTTTGATTGTGATAACCTAGATTTGTATAATTTGACTAAGTTAATCACTTGACTAATTAACTAGGTTAATCCAATTGTGTTTTAAGGAGTCTAAAAACCAATAGTATCCTCCCTTTTATTAAAAAAAAATTTTATTTTTTAGCTTCAAGTACCTGCTATGAAGGGAAACCAGTTCTCAGGCCCAGCTCAATTTCTTTATGTTTTGCGGTGTGGCATGTGATTATTCAGGAAAAACTATAGCATGCGATGTGGATCAAGGGTCAGAACTACAACCTCCACCTCCATCCGGATTGTTGATTTCCCGCCATTAACAAGCAATATAGACCCATATGTACTTCATATATAATACTTTCAATTCTTTCTTTCCCAAATACTCTTCTTAACAGAATTAAGCTTCTTTAATTAATTTTTTTAAAAAAATTCTACATAAAATAACGACCAAGTAATTATAATTTTCAATAATTCTTTAAAAGCATAATACTTGAAGCCAAATCCGATTTCAGACCATAGTCGGCTAGTCGCTTTAGGGCTCAGAGATTGAGGGAATGTGAAATCGAGGCTCAAATATGAATTTGGGTTTTCTAAAGTTGCTGTGTATTTTTTTTTTTTAATAAAAAAGAGATGTAATTAAAAATAGGTCATTTCATTACTTCGTTAACCACGTACAAAAAAAAAAAAAAAAAAAAAAAAAAAAAAAAAAAAAAAAAAAAAATCAATAAAAGTAAACGATATGATCATTAAAAGTCATTTTTTAAACTTTATAAACCAAAAACTTTCCTTTGAAATATTGGAATTAAAAGCACTCTTCTCCAAAAAAAAACTTTTAAACTTGAGGTACAAATAATAGATTTTGGCATTTAAGCTTCCTCTATTTTTGGTAATGTCATTGTTTCTAGGATGGTGGAGTCATTGTTAGGGGTTCCTTGGTCCTGTATCGCTGTGTAGACTGTAGACTACAGAGTCCAACTTCAACTTCTTTAGCCTTGTGCATAATATTTCTTTCCTCACTTTTTTGGAACCATTAGGTTTAGGATCATTATTCTTGATCTTAAGGTCTATCCCGCTCACTTCATTTTCTTTTACCATCACCATTAACTTCTCTTTATCCTTGTCCTCGGATTTATTAAAATAAAAAATGAACAAATATATGTGATGGGCCTAAAGCCTGGTCCCATCCCATGATGAATTGGATTAATACATTTGGGGACACATATTATCTTTTGATACTTTGTCCCTTTCTAACACTATGTTTGGCAAAAATGAGGGGATAAGCGATGAGGAGGGAAAAGAAAAATGAGATAGGAAAAGAAGAGGAATGGAAGACGGAAAAATTTAACTATAAGGCCCTTGACGTATCCTTAAAGTTGTTTAATTATTAGGAGAAAGTGGAACTAAATAGTTTATACTTTTTTTTAAAGAACTGATAAGAAAGATTTTATAAATGAACTAAATCAGTTTGAAATACAACATTTAGCTCAGACAATAGATCTTTTAACTATATATCAAGATCAACAGATAAAATTGCTTCTAACAAAGGAATGAGCAAGCTGGTTGCCTTCCTTTTATACATGTCTAAAACTATAATTATGAAAAACCTGTAAGAGGATCAAAATTTCTTCAATTAACATGACCAAGCATAGTTTTATACTTTATATTATGGTATTATGGATATATTTCTAATTAAAAATTTTAATTTAAACATTCGCTCACTTTCCACTTCCTTCCAATTTGGAAGGAAAGAGAATAGTGGAACGCCCACATTTGTAGGACGCTCTCTTGTTTTCTCCGTTCCCTTTTTTCTCTCACTTCACAAATTTCTTCGTGGTGGCAGAGCACTAACTCTCGCACAAGTTACTTATATCTTGTCTTGTGTACCTTTCCTTTTCTTTTCGTTTTGTTTTCTTCTTCTTGTCATTGCTTCTGTATCCTTATCCACAACAACCATCCACGACTAGCCTCAATAAAATATCCGCACATGCTCACCATCACAAGTGACAGGACCCATACACGCTATGAATAGGTCCTTTCTTATTATTATTTTTTATTATAAAAAAAAAACCCTCAAATCTTTTTCTTCGAATGCCAATATTTAAGATTTTTATTGGCAAAAATACTATTTTCGTCCCTACTTTTTTAGCCCATTCTCATTCTAGTCCCTACTTTTATTTTTACTGCTTTTAGTTCCTATTCTGGAAAACGCGTTTCGTTGTTGTCCCTATCGTTACCTCAGTGACAAAAATTTCCTACGTGGCAGACAGTGAAATAAAATATTGTTTTCTTTATTGCAACATGTCAGCTATTGCTCCACGTGCGAGCCTCACTTGACTTCGTTTTTAACCACCCACATGTGTGAAAGCTTCCAAAAACCCCAAATCAGCTCTTAGAAACCCTAATTTCTGAAAATCCTTTCTCACTTGCTCTCACTCGCTCAACAATCACACACAATACCCATTGAGAGCTGAAGTTGATCATCTAAAAAAACCATTCGACACACACCATACCCAAATTTATCATCAAAAACCCAAAAAAGACACTTTGTTATTGCGAAAGCTAGATTGTAAAGGTATGTTCTCTTTCTCTCTCTCTGCCTCTCTATCTTTATAGCTTTGTGAAGTGGACACCTTTTTCAGGGACCACAACATTGACTGTGATAAAAATGAAATATTTTTGTTGGTATTTGTATTGTTTGTCTGTATTGTGTGTTCCTTTTCGAAAAATGCTCGGGTCCATGTGTTCCCATGATGTTGTTTTTTTGTGGTTGATTTTTATTTGTTTATTACTTTATTATTTTATTAGACTAAAAAATATTTTTAATTTGAGAAGTGGATATCTGTTTCATTGTAAATTGCATGCAGGATGGATGAGTTTTTTACTCTACATGTCCACCATGGTGGGCATTTCACTTGGGACCCTCAAAAGTATGTGGGAGGGACAATAGATCTAGTAGAAAATTATGACCCAGATAGGTGGTCAAAAATAGAGATTGAGAGTATCTATAAGGACTTTGGATACACTGTAGTTGATAGTCTCTGGTTTAAGATGCCCTGATGTGAACCCAGAGCATGCAAATTTCCACTAGGTAGTTGATGATGATGATGCTGTGTTCACGACAGACTTAGTGAAGGGTCATGAAAAGATTTATGTGTTTATTAAACATCTAGTGGATGAGCCACTTGAGTTACCAGTGGAGGAATTTGAGCCCTTAGATGTTAGACAATCTAGAGAGGAACCAGAAGGTGTAGATTCTCAAGCCTTAGAGGTTGTTGGTGATGATTAATAGAATGAAGACGTGGTTTATTGTGTTAGTAGTGAGAGAGAGAGTGAGAGTGATCATTATTATGGTCATGCAGAGTATGAAGATGATAATGATAATGAGTATGGATTTGGTAATGATGAGTACAGAGATGATTTTTCATAGTTTGATGGACATGTTGATAATGAGTACAGAGATGATTTTTCAAATTTTGGTGGACATGCTAGTGATGATTACAGACTTAATTTTTCATAGTTTGGAGGCCATGATAATGAGGTAGATGCTAACCATGGAGAACCAAATGAGGTACATGCTGACCATGGTGAACCAACTATGGTAGATGCTGAACAGGTTTACGCTAGGAGGCCTAGCAAAGAACCAGTGGCTGAGGACCAACAACAGGACCCAGTTGATAAACAAAGAGAGAAGAGTAGTGAGACTGAGGGAAGTGACCTAGAGGATGAACCACAAATGCAACCAATGAATATTAGTGAAGACAGTACTGATAGTTGGGAAAATGAAACTGATGAGGTTGAGTTTGAACCAGGCCAAATGGGTGTTGGTGTCATGAATTCTGATTATTAGAGTGAGGAGTTGCTGAGTCTTGATGAATCATCATCTGATAGTGATCATGGTGATGCTTCAAGTCATGATGACAACCCTACTGCTGCTGAGTTAGACAACTTTATTAGGAGGAGAAGATTTCCTATATTCAAGCCAGTAGCCAAAGCTGAGCATAATAGGTTTGAGAAGGATATGCTCTTTATCTCACTTAAACAATTTAAAAAGGCTATAACTGATTATGCAGTCCATGGAGGTTGGGGTATAAATTTTTTGAAAAATGATTTGGTAAGGGTAAGAACCAGATGCCAACCAGGGTGCAAGTTTGTTGCCTACCTTGTAAAGGTGTCAAGGGAGAAGAGCTACAGATTGAAAACACTCAACATGGAACACACATGCACTAGGAGTTATAAAAATCCAAGGTGCATAACATCATACATTGGGAAGAAGTTAATGAAGAAGGTTAGGAGATAGCCAGACATAAAGCTCAAAGATATTCAGGATGTTGTGCATGAGAAGTTTGTGGTGGATATAAGTGCAAGCAAAGCAAGTAGGGCTAGAGAGAAGGCTTAAGATGTTGTTAATGGGGCTCACACAGCACAGTTCAACCAGCTTTGGGAGTACTATAAAGAGTTGAGAAGGTGCAGCCTTGGGAGCACAGTGCCGATGAAGGTGCATACCTTCAATGATGGTGATTTGGTAGCTGAATAGGGATTGGCAGTTAGGGTACCATATTTTGAAAGATTGTACATCTGTTTGAATGGTTGCAAGAAGGGCTTCTTGGTTGGATGCAGGCTAATCATTGGACTAGATGCATACCATTTGAAGACCAAGACAGGTGGCCAGCTGATGTGTGTTGTTGGCAGAGATCCCAATGATGAATTCTTCCCCTTTGCCTATGTAGTTGTTGAGGCTGAAACCAAGGACTCATGGACTTGGTTTTTGAACTTATTGCTTGCTGACATAGGGGATGGCCAGAGATAGGTATTCATATTTGATCAACAGAAGTTGTGTACCGCCCTTTCACATGCATTTGATATTTAATGTTGGTGGTTAGGAGCTTTAGTAGATATGTAATACATGTTTGTTCTTTGCAGGGATTGGTGCAGACTTTTGTTGACAATTGGTCACAACATGAGCACAGAATTTACTGCAGGCATCTATACAATAACTTGAGAAAGAATCACCTTGGTGTAGTTATTAGAGACCTCTTTTGGAAAGCAACCAAGGCTACTTATTGACAAGAACATGAGAGGGTAATGAATGAACTCAAGGAAGTTGATGAAGATGCATACAAGTGGTTACAGTCTCACTCAACAACTATTTGGGCTAGGCATATGTTCTGAAGTGATGGTCAGAGTGACACAGTCCTGAACAACATGTGTGAAAGCTTTAATAGCAAGATAGTTAAATTTAGGAGCAAACCTATAATCACCAGTAGGCCATCTATATAGTTTGATCATAATTTGTGATTTCTAAATGTGTTTTATATAAATGTGCTTTAAATGTGCTTTGTGATAAATTCCCCCTTTCTTTCTATGTGGTTGTAGCTTGAGTGCATTAGGTTGTATCTAATGACTAGATTTCAAGCAAACATGATTTTGAAGGTAGAATCAGAGTTGTGTCCTAAGATAAGGAAGAGACTGTATAAGGAGAAGATGGCCTGCAACAGGTGGCTAGCATGTTGGGCTGGTCATACCAAGTTTGAAGTGAAGAATGGTCTGGAAAGTTTCACTGTGGATTTAGCTGAATCCAAGTGCAGCTGTAAGAAGTGGGACATAACTGGCATACCATGTGTCCATGCCATTTCTTGCATCTTTTTCAACAAGGAAGATATTGAAAAGTATGTCCATCTTTGTTATAAGAGGGCTACATACATTACTTGCTATAGACACATTATAGATCCCATCAATGGTCAGAATATGTGGACACCCAGGGGTCTGCCACCTGTGCAGGCTCCTATTAAAAGAAGACCTCCTGGTAGGCCTAAGAAGAAGAGGGTTCAAGAGTCTGATGAACCTAGAAATCACAGAAAGAACAGAGGACTAGGCATTTCCAAGCAATGCAAGGCATGTGGGAAGTTATGGCACCATAGAAGAAGTTGCAAGGGATAAGTAGGAAGGAACTCCTCCCTACCTGAGAATACAAACCAAGCTAGAAGGACCACTAGGAAGGTAAATTTGGTGTGTGTGTTGATTACTTACTATGTGGCTTGCTCAATGATGGTTATTTGGTTTGTTAATTACTGTGTGTGTTGATTACTTATTATTTGGCTATTTGCAGGCTGCCAAGAAAGGCAATGCAAACAACCCAATTGCTGGACCACCAACCTCCAATGCTGACCCACCTATACATACTAGACCACCAACGTCCAATGCTAAGCCAACAATACATAGTGCACCACCAACCTCCAATGCTAAAGTGTTCATAAGTGCACCTCAACCCTCAACTGATATCTAACTCAATCCAAGGCAGAAGAGGCAGAAAAGGAAAAGGGCAATCACCTCTGAGACACTCAATGCAACTAGAAATGCAGTAAGATATATGGAGGCAATAAGGTTTGCTAGGAGCCAGTCCTCTGTCCATGGTCCCAAGAGATAATCAAATTGATGATGACCTCTTTTTTGTGTGCTCTATGTTGAGGACAATATTTTGTTGTTTATGTTACTACCTAAAATATGGCTTTTTGGTACATATATGTAAAGCCTGAACTAATTGGTTGTTTTGGTGTATGTTGTTTATGGGTAAACATCTTAATTCTGTTTTGTAATTGCTGTGGTGCACCAAAATTTGACATTGTTGAGTAATGAAAGTGATGCTAAGCACATAAAGTGATGTCATGTGCTTGTTTTATAATTGTCCAATTTTTAAGTCCATAATTAGGACCAATAACAAGTAAAAAATGCATACATAATAGGTAAAACAACACTTCAAAAGGGTGAATTCATGTTGAAAGTGATGTTGGTCCAACCAAAATTTGAAAGTGATGTTGGTGATGTTAGGTCCAAAATTTCAACCATTACATGTCAAAAAATGCATACTTAACAGATTACAACATCAAGATATTATCTTAATAAATATTACCCTAAAAACACATCAATTATCAACAGAAATTGCACACACTGCAATAAATATCAAACAAATATTCCATTGATAACTAGTTCAAATTACAGGGAGAATTAGGTGTTCCAATGCTAATTGCAAACACATTGCCAAACCATACCAAAACAGAGCATCACTTCGTAACACGTACACCAAACTGCCAAAACCTACAAAAAAAAGGACCCTTAAAATTTTGGCTTTTTCTACTAAATCCCAACACTAATTCCTACCCACCTATCTGCCTATGTTCACCCCACCTATCTAACCAACCAAAGATAGGATCACACAGAGCATCATCCCACTTATCACCAGAGACAGTACCAAACAGATGAGCAACCTCTTCTCTCTCTTCTTGTAGTCTGCAACCTTTGCTTCAAGTGTTAGTATCTGTTGCCTCTGCTTTGGGATCAGCACCTTGCCACGCTCACAGACTTCATCATCACACCATTGGAAAATTTTACACTTACATCCAACCTACATCCAAAAGCATAATAAAGTCACTATAACAGGTCAAATCAGAAAACTTAATTGGAAGTCACTTTCAACCCAAAACAGAGCATCACTTTCAACCCATTACAAGTCAGAAATTAAATACACATTACACAAATACATATCAATTAAATACACTTACCCAGTAATTTGGACAGCTGCAGAACCTTCTACCAGGGTTGTCAAGTGTCCACGATACCACTAAGACAGGTCTTTCAAAGCAGAGGCATGTGGTTGGCCCTCTTTTCTTCAAGCTTCCACCAGTTTATAGAAAGCTTGATTCCATGAACTCAGATCGTAAGGATGATGTTTGGGTAGTGCTATGGGAGAGGAGTTGGGGTCGTGAATATAGGGGTTAGGGATTTCAACTTATTTAGGAGCTTTTATGTAGGAGAGGAGCTTTACAAACGTGAGGCTCACGTGGGTCTATTAATGGTGGGAAGCTGCCACTTGGAGCAACAGCTGACGCGTCGCAATAAAGAAGACAATATTTTATTTCACTGTCTGCCACGTAGGAAATTTCCGTCACTGAGGTAACAGTAGGGACAACAACGAAATGCGTTTTCTAGAATAGGGACTAAAAGTAGTAAAAATAAAAAGTATGGACTAAAATGGGAATGGGCTGAAAAAGTAGGGACGAAAATAGTATTTCCACCATTTTTATTTTAACAAATCTTTTAATTATTCTGGCCATTGTAGCCATTGTTTATTTCAAGACTTTTTTTGAAAGTTGCACATTCCATCAAAGAATCTATGCACAGCCAGGGTATGTGTAGGAAAATATATACTCTCCATACTATTGAAGAACAAATCAAGACATTGGATTACTGAAGACAATCAGGGGATTGGAATAAAAGAAGAAATTGATTGGTACAGGAAATTATGGGATTGAAGTAATCAATTTAAAATTCAAGTGATTGTAGTGTATGTAAGTTCAATTATAAAAATAGGTTCTATTGTAATGTATCATCATCTAATTGAATGAAGATGTAACCTTTAAGATTTTGTATTGTGAACGAAGCCTTGTGACCGAATCACGTAAAACTTTCATATCTTGTCTCTTCTCTTTTCTTTTCACAAATTTCAACTTGAGAGAGTGGGGATAAAAGTATTCTATTTCTTTTCCATCCCTTTCACTTCTAAATGTTTAGTATTTTAGATATATTCATTTCAATGTCATTTGTATTTTTTGGAGGTGTTAGGTTAAAATAGATTGACCCAGTTAATTAATTCAATTACCTAAGTTGATTAATTAGGTCAAATTACATGCAAATCGTGAAGGCGCCAACAAACCACCAAATAAACTATGTATAGCAGAAATTAAATTGACACAGTGATTTGTTGACAAATGGGGAAAACCTCTCGCAAGCAAAAACCCTACCGGGTGAATTTAGGGTCACCACTCTCAAGAATCTACAAATCAATAATCAAGCGGTTACAAGTATAAAGAATTTTACCACTACCCTAGATGATCCCAAAATACCAACCTGCAGTTCAACCTTTGCTCCAATACCCTATTGAACTTGATCTTGTAGCAAACTTCTTTCCTTTGTTGCACAAATCTTCAATCTGTGACTAACTTCTTTGCACAGATCCCAGTACTTGACTAACTCTAGCAACTTGATTGATTTTTGGCTGCACATAGAGTATATGAGTTCTAGCTCTTTGTTTTCGTACTTGATGACTTTTAAAATAATCCTTATATATGACTAGGGTTGTAAGAAGTGAAATCCTAATCACTTAAGTTATCATGTGCCAAATTTCATATCTAAGATTTCTTAAATCATAGATCTCGATAGATCGAGATTGTGTGGAGCTTGTCCATTAATCCTCAATAGCAACTTGTGTCGAGCTTTAATGAAACAACTTTTCTTCATTTTTTTTCTTGAATCAACCTTCATGTCTTTAATGATACCACTTGATATGTCTGAACAACATACTACTTGATACATTAAACCCAACTTAGATCTACCCAATTATAAGTAAAATGCATTTTGTTAAAGGATAAACTAATTACATAGAAAATATAACCCAAACAGGAGGTAACCAAGAATCAAGTCAGATGAAAGTTGTTTAGTTGTAAGCCTAAAAAACTTTAGTTGAGAAAAGTTCATCTTGGTATAGTGAAATGAAGCAAGTTCATAAAATAATCAGATAGAAACTTTCTCCTAATATTTGAGAAATTTTTGGTCGAGCAAACCTGTTAAGGAAAGCCACCAATTTAGCTTTCATGGTTCACTGTAACTAATTACTCGTTTTGTGTATCCTATATGAACAAAATTAAAACCTTAAAAACTCATACAAAGAAGGGAAGACAGCCACAAAGATCTTTAAGTGCAGGGACGGAGGGAGACTTGGACTAGGGGAGGGGCGCCCCCCCTAAATTTTTTTTTTTATAATTAATATATACATAGTCATCAATTTTAGCAATTTTGTTCTATAAAATCACATTTTGCCCCCCTTAATATTATCATTGATTCTTTTAGGAGTACTACTCTAGCCACAAAAGTTTCTATAACATTTTTACAAACTGTTGTGGTAGTAAACTTTTATTGGTTTGCATCTAGGCCCATCACTTAAATCGCATTTTTAATTACTAATAACCACTCACCACATTAATAATTTGTAAAAAAATTCTAGTATTTTTCTCCTTTTAAAGGCCAGATCTAAAATCTAAAGCAAAATAAATAAGCCCAAAAAAATTATTCAACAACAAAAATTACTAATAGTAAAACTAAAAACAATTAAACTCAATCATCCAATTTTACCTAAAACAAACAACCTGGCCTTTTAAAAAATTTTAAACAAAATAATTTTGTCCATTCCTAAATGCACACACAAAAAAAAAAAAAAAAAAAAAAAAAAAAAAAAAAAAAAAAAAAAAAAAAAAAAAAAAAAACTCATTAGCTATTAAGCAACTAAGCTGGAAGCTAGAGCCACCACATGCAACTAACAGCAAAACTGTTCCCCTAACTTCAAGTTTTGGCTCCGTCCCTATCTAAGTGGATATCTTATCACCCAAACACAACATCACCACCTATGCTATTGGAGTGTTAAGAAACCAAAGAAAGAGATGTCAGAAAACCTTCAAGTAGCCTTGAAGCAACCAAGAGATCAGTTTTGCAATTGGCTAGCGACTTCTGGTGTTGGATCACTATGAAGACATAGGCTAAATTAGCACTCGCAATAGTTTCAGGGAACTCAGATACAATGTTTGATTACTTGTATTGGAGGTCTTGTAACTTGTAAGTGAATGTACAGTATCGCAATTTCCTTATAGTGGATTTAATGACCTGGGCTAGGCCTAAAGTATTTTTCCTTATGCGGTTTTCACTTTGTAAACAATTCCTCGTCTCTTGTGTGTGATTGTTCATATTGTAATTGATTTACTACGATTGCACATGTAACTTGTTAATTAATTACTTGGACTTGATATTGATTAATTAGTTAAAATTGATAGTAAGCCGTGTGGAGTCTAAACTGAATTTTCACTGCACAACCAAACGCTTTTTCCCTCCATATTTCCTCCACGCTCCACCCCTTTCCCTTGAACTAAACAGAGCGTAGTCTTCCATTTAGAACGAGCATTCGAACTAAGAAGAGAGAGACAGTTGCAGTCAACAGTTGAGTCATAGGAATGGACAAATACTATATGGATTTTACTAATGTGTACCTTAAGAACAAACAATAATATACTATTTTTTGAAAAAGTTTTATCGGAATTTGAAAAAGTTTTGTTAGTTTTTTCAATTTCCGATAAATTTTTTCCAAAAACAGATTTTTTCGAATAAATTTTTAGGGCATACATTAACCGGACTCATACTAACTATATATCTAATATGATCAGTCAAGGACCACACCAAAGAGAAGGATTGCTATCGTTGCATAGTGCATACTCGTAGTGGAGCGCTTGTGCGTCATACTATTCTTACATTATCTTCAGCATGCCGTATCCTATTTATTGGTGGATTGAAACTTGAAAGGGAAAACAAAAAGGTATTCAAAAAGAGTAAACTAAATTCACAAAAGAAATGTTAATCATATTGACTAAAAACAGTAGAAAAAGAAGACGAATATATTTAAATTGGTAAATCCAAATAGATAGAATTGGAATGTAGGTAAATTCTTATCCTCTGTGTTTGATGGAATCAAACTTGGTATTGTTCGAGGCACTCATGCCAAGATAACTCAACTATCATTCCACCCTCATCATGTCAAGAGCCCATAGGTTTGATTACATTAATCTACGTGTATGTGAAATATATACCAAACATAACCTATGAAGAGCCTTATAGTTTACTAGACTTATTACACACGCTTTACGCGTGCAATAGGCCAAAATAGCTAACTAATTTTTTTTCTCTAACTATCTAGTTAGTAGTTTCAGTTTTCAAACTATATTATTTAATAGCATCTCGAGTCTCTTAGACTCGATTTTGGCCTACAAATCGAGTCTCTGAGACTCGATTTTTATGGCCTAATCATATCTGATGTGGCATATTTTTCCAGGTGGCGATCACATAAAAATCGAGTTTCTAACACTCGATTTCTAACAAAAAAATAAAAAATAAAAAAATTCTAAGTCCATGTACAAACCAAAATACCCACAAACAAATTTCAAAAATCCCAAACCCATCAATCTCAATACAAACTCAAATCAGAGGGAGATTTCAAAAATCCCAAACCCATTAGATCAGAGGGAGAGAAAGAGCTCAGAGGGAGAGAAAGAGCTCACCTCACAAGCCAGGCGCGGCCTGGGCCCGCGACCCGCGGCGCTGCGCGCGGCCTGGGCTGCGCCTGGGTCGATCTTTTCTCTCTTTCTGTTTCAGGTTTTTTTTTTTTTTTTTTTTTTTTTTTTTTTTTTTTTTTGTTTTCTTCTTCTGGGTTTCTGCAGTTCCCTGGGCTACGCGATCCAGGCCGCTGCGCGCAGCCTGGGTCTCTCACGCACGGCGAGTCGACCTTCTCTCTCTTTCTGTTTCAGGTTTTTTTTTTTCTTCTTCTTCTGGGTTTCTCTGATATTCTGGTGGTGGTTATGTGTTTGGGGTTATATGTAAGGGTTATAAATCGAGTCTTTAAGACTCGATTTCCACGTAATTGTCATGTGGAAAAAATGCCACATCAGAGGTGAATAACTCATGAAAATCGAGTCCCAAAAACTCGATTTATAGACCCAAAATCGAGTCTAAGAGACTCGAGATGCTAGTAATATATATTGTTTCAAAACTTTAACAACTAACTAGATAGTTAGAAGAAAAAAATTAGTTAGCCATTTTCGCCCGTGCAATAAGGCTCATTTTTATTTTTTTATTTTTATTTTAAGTTTAGTAAAATAATGTTTAAAAGTGAGATAGAAATAGTATCTTAATTTTTAGGATTTTGATAAAAGTTTGAAAGCCTAAAACATGGGAACTCTTTTAAAAATGGTAAATTACTCTTTTAACCAATTTGTGTTTTTTAATTTGAGAATTTGTGTAAGAATATTTTAATACGCAAAATGATGAAATTCAAACAAATGAATCTTGTTATTAATAGCATAAATAACATAACTTGCTGTTTTTTATTAAGAGAATTAAGCTTCAAATCTCTCATTCCCCATAATTGTAACCATTGAAATATATAAATAAAAATACTTTTATGGTCCTATATTTTGGCCTTGTTTTTAATTTGGTTCTCAAGTTTTTATAATTTTGTATTGGTTTTTATGGTTTTAAACTTGTTATCCTTTTAGTCATTGCCATAAGCTAGCAATGTAGTCCCTTAATTATGTAGGCATTCTCGGTAAGTGAGATGTCAACAAGGATCAAAATGACTGCACGTATAAAAAAATAAGGACAAAAAATGAAGTTATAAAAACTTAATATAGGTACCAAAAAGGAAGTTTTGCCCTCCCCCCAACACCCCCCCCCCCCCCCCCCCTCCCCACACACACACACACACAAGACCGATTTTAGGCAAAAGGACCTTAGCCTAAAGGCCTTCGATAAGGGTCCATTTTGTTGGTAGTGAAACAGGGAGGATAGAAAATGAAGAAAAGAAAAATAGAGAGAAACTAATTTTATGGGCGTTTAGTTGGAGAGAAGGGGAGGATGGAAAATTGGTGGGACCTATGTGTTTTATCCTTGGGCCCACTAAAATTCTATCTTCCCAATTTAGGGAGAGGAATATTTGCAGTTAATGACTAAACTATCCTTCCTTTTACATGCTAGATCAGCCAGGGTTTTCTTTTTTGGAAATATTTTCTTGAGTGTTTTCTTCTTCCTTTTTTTGGGGGGGGGGGGGTAACTAGATGTGATTTTTTTTTTTTTTTTTTATGCATGATATTTCATTTTTAAAAAATTTTGGGTGATTTTTTTTTTTTGCCACTTATTTTTTTTGTTTTAATTGGGTATCATTTTTTTTTAATAAGGGCTTTTGAGTAAATTTATACAAACTCATTTTTTCCATTCATCCACTTTTTCACCCCCAAGAAACACAAATGAGGGAGACTAAAATCTTTTCTATCCTCCCACTTTTCCACATCCCCAACCAAATAAAAAAAAATTATAGGTAGATTGTGCTCTTTCTTCCACACGTCTAAGAAGTTCTTCAAAAGTGTAAATAAAAATAATCCAACTCAATTGAAACCTTAAGTTGTTTCTCTCTCTCGCTCTCTCACACACACACACACACTCAAAATCAAATTATGATGAATCATCATTGATGATTAATTTCTCTTAATAACTCAAGATTTTGATTTTTATGTCAATCCCTCGCTCATAAATTATCAAGCTTTCCTTCACCACGTATCACCACAAATAAAGTAAGGTGTTTATTTTTAAGAAAAGATTTTTCAAATGTTTAAATTTTATACTTGATCTATTATATCTGATAATCTATAAGAAACTAGTCTCGGTTTGGTTAGTAATGATTCAACAATTTATGCCTTAAATCCATCTTTACTTAGGTATGTTGACGTTGAGTCGAAATTTGGTAAGGATGAGGTGTAAACCCATGTTTTACATTATTTAATAAAAGATTGTCATATCAGCCTTTTTATTTAAAACGTAATACATCCTACCATACCTAATGATATCACATTAGCCTTTTACTTAATTAAAATATAAAATATGATGTTTATTGAGATGTTATCCTGTGTGATCAGAACTATTTATGTTTTAGTAATATGATGATGTGACATGCCCTTATTGAATGATGTAAACCAGGGAAAATTCTTAAGTATTCCCGAGGCACGGAGTAATAGTGATCCCTCCCCTCATATAATAGTAGACCTTGCCATGAATGTGAGAGAAGTGAATACCATTCTCCGTGCTCCGAAAGTAGCTAAAAATTACTCGTAAACCAACGGATTTACACCAATATGACTCTATTATTAAATAAAGTTTTTTTTTAGAAGGTATTATTAAATGAAGTTGATAGTTCTTTTGATAAAGGAGAATTCTTAGGTACTCCTAGGAAAATTCTAAAAATTATTCATTGATAAATTATATTTTATTGTTCTATACTTTAAATTTTATTATATTCTTATTATATTATGATTTTATAGCGTAGATGGTGTAGATGGTGTTTCTTCTTCTTTAAAAAAGGTGAATTATAGAAAAAAAAAATTAAGTGAATGTTAAATTTGATTTCTTGATTAATTTGTTACTCATAAATAAAAATAAAAATAAAAACCCACAAAATTTAGATAAAAATCTCACAAATGAATAAAAAAATTCATAAAAAAGAGATTGAAGGTAATGACATAACACAACAAAAGGATACTAATAAAAATAATTACAATGTTATTCAAACATGTAATATAATAATAATTGTTTTAGATAGGTAGATAAACAGGAGAGGTGAGATTTAAACCCTAGATATAGGGCAACACAATTATATAATATAATAATTCTTGATGATATAATAACAATAGATTATTTTTCAAATTTAGATATCAATTACAAAATTTTGTTGTCACTACCAATCATAAATGTTTTAGTAGATTTTTTTTTTCAAAATTAAAATTGATAAAAACTCTACTTAAGATTGATTATGTCACAAAAATATAAAGTAGATTAGCCATATTATCATATATAAAGGAAATGCTAGCTAACCCTAAATAAATAAATAAAATTAATTAGTAGCATTTTTTTTATCTCAAAAGGCAAGAAGAATGTATTTTAAATAAAATATTATAATTTAAAATTTTGAATAAATATTATTTAATTTTGAATATAAAAATATCTCAATTCGATAAATATATGAGTTGGGTTCAAGTTACACTTGGTGTAACTTGAAGCAATATTACATTACTCAATATTTTTTAATTGAATGTGAATTTAAACAAATTAACCGTTTGATTATATTATCTTCATGCATTCTCCACGCTTGCAAAATTTAAGACGATAAAAGTTTGTTTGGGATTCGCTTATTTTGCTGAAATTGAAATTTTTTTACTGAAAGTATTGTAGATAAAGGTAAAAGTTAGCTGAAATAGTACAATGTGACCTATAAATAGTACCAAAAAGTGCAGTAGGACCCATAAATAGTAGCAAAAATAAGCTGGCTTTTTAAGTTTGAGCCAAATGCACACTAAATATTAATAGTCATGTCATCAATCAATTTTTTAAATTTAAATTTTTGTAATTTAAAATAGTGCATAAAAGATGAGTTTATGGATTGAATGGTGAATAATAATTGATTGACATGAATATTGGTATGCATGTTAAGAACATATAGAATATTTAATCCAACAGTGAAATTTTTAAAATATGAATTTAATAATAGTTATTAGCTAGTGTAACATTGCTTGGATATACGTTAAGTGTAACTTGAACCCGTGGATAAATTAGAAAACAAGAAAGTTCAAGAAATAGAAAACAATATTGTGGACAAACAATGTTCATCTAATTAGAGCATTTGCATTTGGGGTGCTAAAAAACCCTCATTTAGCACCTTAAAAAACTACCTTATCTACTTTAACCCATCATTTCACAACTCATCTTACATCGCTTTCTCCTATTGTTACATTACAACCAACACTATTAATTTATTTACTCAATTCACTCTCTCTTCATCTAATGTAGAGTCTCTCTCTGATCATAAATAGTGGTCTTGACCCATCAAATAGAGACCCATATAGCAACAGAAAAACACCCATCAAGGGCGGTCTCAACCCATTAACAAACCCATAATTACAAAGGGCAACACACCGCCACTACCACAACCCACATTAAACTGACCAACCAAAAACCACTACCACAACCAATAACCTAAAATCCAATGCCAAAACCAAGAACCAATCACTCACCATCGCAACTAATGTCGATAAAAAAATCCAAATCCAAATCCTCTAACAAAACACACAAACCATCACGAACCTACTACCACAACATTGCCGCAAAGACAGTTAAGACTACGGATCTAGCTGCATTTACAAAACACACAAATCTAAACAAAGTTCACAGAGGATTGAGGCTACAAAACCTAGAATTAAATCCCACTACTGCAAATACAATTGAGAGGTGGAAGGTGCCGGTCGAGAGAGAGATAGAGAGGTATAAGCTTGCTACATTAAACTACTACTTGCAAGGTTGTAAATTTTTTAGGTTTAACACTCAAAATGTAGCATATGTTTAGTTTTTTGGGTTCTAAAATTTGAGAGTTTTAGCACTCCCAATACGAGTGCTTTTTAGTCTAGCCAAAAGACCGTTCAACGTGCTTATCTATAGTAAAAGAATTAGAACAAGACAAGTAGACAACAAACAAACGAAAAGGAACACGCAACCAACTTCAATTGCTTCTATGCACTAGTTGTCTAGTCTTGATTATAATTAAGTAGAATAAAGACCTGAATAGAAACGGGCAAAAATTTTCTTTTATTAATTTTCCTCAAGGTGCTGACCTAGTTATCTCCATAGTGGGTGCAGTTATCAGTATATAATAAGCATGTAACAACTAAGGAAGTATCCACAGTACCAGTAGCCTTTGCACAAATCTACTCCTATTTGTTACAATGGACTTGGCCAAGCTGTTCATTACCCTTCTCATTATTGAAGCTCTCTGTATCTCCCAAATACAAGTCCAAGCAGCCCTCACCAACTCAAAACTCTTCAGAGAATATATAGGAGCTGAGTTCAAGAATGTCAAATTTACCGACGTACCCATTAACCCAAATGCCGAATTCCACTTCATTCTCTCCTTTGCTATAGACTATGACACGTTAAGCTCTCCCTCTCCAAACAACGGAAAATTCAACATATTTTGGGACTCTGCTAATCTTAGCCCTTCCCAAGTTTCTTCTATAAAAAATGCTCATTCGAATGTCAAGGTGGCCTTAAGCTTAGGAGGGGATAGTGTGGGAGATGGCTTCGCTTACTTCAGCTCCTCCTCAGTGGATTCATGGGTTTCTAATGCTGTTTCATCACTCACAAGGATCATAAAGCAGTATCATTTGGATGGAATTGATATTGACTATGAGCACTTCAAGGCAGATCCTGATACCTTTGCTGAGTGCATTGGAAAGCTTATAACAACTCTGAAGAGGAATAAGGTAATTTCGTTCGCTTCTATAGCTCCATTTGATAATGATCAAGTTCAGAAACAATATTTAGCCCTGTGGAGGAAATATGGGCAGCAAATAGACTATGTGAACTTTCAGTTTTATGCATATGATAAGGGAACCACTGTGCCTCAATTCCTTGACTACTTCAAAACCCAGAGCTCTAATTATAATGGTAGTAAGGTGTTAGTAAGCTTTGGTACTGATGCGAGTGGTGGGTTAAAACCTGATAAAGGCTTCTTTAAAGCCTGCGAGAAACTCGAATCAGCAGCAACTTCATGGTATCTTTATTAGGTCAGCGGATGACTCCCAAGGCAAATGGTCTCCGCTATGAGAAAGAAGCGCAAGGACTTTTGGCAGGTCAACGCTAATATCGTTGTGAAAAATGTACATAATAAGAGATTATTTTAGTTAAATAATTAAATTGTGATAGTATGTGGGTAGTTTTTGGTAAAAGTAAACAGTTAGGTAGTTTAAAAAACAAAATGCGTAGGGATGAATCCTAAAGTGTACCATTGATTCATTATTATATGTTAAACTATAATTGGAACAAATGTGAATACTTCATTCACACATTAAGATTTCAATTGATGTAAACGAATTGAATTACATTTTGTAAAAAAAAAAAAAAAATGCATGTCTCTTGAGGTAAGATATGGTAGGCCATCGCTATATATTTTCATTCTTTTCTTTTAGTCCTTTCAATAGTCATAGCAGTGCTTTTGGCATTCTTCATCCTTTGGAACTACTTCCTTAAGAAGAGTAGTGATCAAGAAATTGTAAGGAGAAATTTTTTTTTTTCTTATCTTCATGATTGGTAGATTGCTTTTGCTCACTTCTTACCCTTTTCTGGGTTGGGAATTCTGTTCATTTCGCTTCACCACTTTGTATGTAGATGTATAAAGTTATTAGACATGAAATGTTCCTTTCTGGCAGCTTTCTAACTGCATTGTGTTTGGATAGGCATATATGGGGAAAATATATTTTTTGTCAACGTTTCACAAGCTCCCAACCTGAAGGTCATGGTACAAAAACGGTTTAAGCATAATGGTGAGGAGTGTGCTGAGTTTCAAAGTGATGAGGAAGCAATTGACCAGCTAGAGCAACTGCTGAATGAAATTGGACAAAAACAACCTATATTGTTGATATTGGATGATGTCTGGCCCGGATCAGAATCCCTTATTGAGAAGTTCAAGTTTAATATTCCTGATTACAAGATTGTGGTGACTTCAAGAACTGCATTTCCAAGATTTCCGCATAGATATAACTTAAATCCATTAAATCGTGTAGATGCCATGAGTCTTTTTTGTTACTCAGAATCATTGCAAGACCGAGACGAGAGCTCCTACATTCCAGAAGAATATATCGAAAAGGTACTCTGTCAATCTATTATATATATATATATAAATATATATATATATTCTTGTGTTGATGGGTGCATGATAGCCTATATACCTGCCAAAATCATGTTTTCATACTTGCACATACGTTTAAGCTTGTTTGTTTTGTTTCTGACAAAAAAATTGTACCCAGCACTTGAGTGAAGATAGGGGAAGAAAAAAAAAATGTCATATTTCTGAACAAAGTGTGGTTTAGACAACTAAAATCATGGCCAATATGATTACCCTTTAACCTATAGACAACAACTGATTTTATATGGTTCCTTGAATTGCAGTTAGTAAGTGGTTGTGGGGGGTTGCCAATAGCCCTCAAGGTGATCGGTGGTTCACTCCGTGGGGATCTTGCAGGTGTTTGGCTCAGTACACTAACAAAATGGTCTGAGGGTCATTCTATTTTTGACTCTGATGCAGAGGTGCTTGATTGTCTCCAAAAAAGCCTAGTATTTTCTGCTGGCAAGACCATCCTCAAAGAGTATTTCATGGACCTAGGTTCATTTCCTGAAGACCAAAGGATCTCTGCTACTGCCCTCATTGATATGTGGACAGAATAACATGAACCAAGCGAAAAAGATGTCCATGCAATTGCCAATTTGCATGAACTCCACAATCGGAATTTGGCTAGTGTTGTAATGACAAGGTTTGCAAGTTTTTAATTTCTGAAGTGTGATTTTCTAGTAGGATATAAATTCTTCATGTAATCATTTCTAGTTGCTAGTTGTTATAGGATATAACTCTATAAACGACCTAAGGCCCAAAATATCACGTTATCTTCAAGTTTGATTAACTTCTTATCACAATTGATAATATATTATTGTAGCTTTGAAATGTCAGGAGCCAATGTAGAATTGTTTTATACCAATGATACTAAAGGTGATTACTACAAATATATAGAGAGAAGGAAACTTATATCAAACCAGAAACAATTAGGGGCTCCAATTGTTCTGCCCAAGAAAAGAACAGAATTCCAACTTTTAGTAGACAGAATGCCTTTTTGCTTCTTATAACCATTTGATTTCAACTGTTATGGATGGAAACTGGTTGTGTCAAATTCCCTTGGATTTGTTATCCTATCTTTATCTTTGTTTGAATATCATGGAATTCATATTTTTCTTATGTGAGGACTTAGAATTTGAATCTCTTCTAAGCTTATACTTTGTGCATTCACTAGGAAAGATGCAACTCAGATTGACGACTATTACAATGAAGACTTTATCACACAACATGATGTTCTCAGAGACCTAGCTATCCATCTAAGCAAGCAGGAGCCAGTACTACAAAGGAAAAGACTAATTGTGGACATCAGTGGAAACAATCCACCAAAGTGGTGGACGGAACAGAAGCAACAACTCATTAATGCACTCTTATTATCTATCTCAACTGGTTGGTTAATTTTCTCCCTAACAGAGATAAACACACAAACTTGCACACATGCAATGTAACCTAAAATTGAGTATATTTTTACACCATATAGAATATTTTTCTTGCAGACGAATTGTTTTCGTCAAGTTGGTGCAACATTCAAGCACCCGAAGTTGTGGCTTTAGTTCTGAATTTTCAAACAAGGAATTATGCCTTACCCGAGTTTGTGGAGAGAATGGTTAAACTCAAGGTTATAGTTGTCACTAATTATGGTTTCTTTCTTGCTGAATTAAGCAATTTTCAGCTACTCAGGTCCCTCCCCAATCTAATGAGAATTAGATTAGAGAAGGTTTCGATTCCTTCCCTATGCAATACCCTTGTGTTATTGAGGAGTTTGAAGAAATTATCTTTATTTATGTGTAATATTGCAATGATCTGGTGGAATTGCCTGGATGGTTGTGTGAGGTTCTCCCCTTGAAAATACTTAGGATCTCCAATTGTCATAAGTTGCCTTTACTGCCCGAAAGAATTGAAAACTTAACAAATTTAAAAGTGCTAAGGCTTAGGTCTTGTACCAAATTGTCAAAGTTGCCAGAGTCAATCAAAAGTCTCCATAAGTTGAGCATTCTTGACATATCTGACTGCCTAAGCATTTGTAAGTTGTCAAAACACATTGGTTAGTTGCATAGTTTAACAGAGTTCCACATAAAAGGGTGCTTGAGGTTGCGGAATCAACTGCCACCATCAATTATGGAGCTTCAGCAATTGAAGCTTGTGGTATGTGACGAAGAGAGGGCCAAGTTATGGGAGCCTTTTAAGGAATCCCTCTCAAATTTAAAGGTAAAGTGGCTAAGAAAGATATCAACTTGAATTGGCTTCCCAAATAATGATCGTGGAGGCCAGTTTCTTCTTGAAAAATTTTGTAGGTCTATTATTTGATATTGTTCTCTTCCGTTCTTTGTTCTTTTGTCCTTTTTTCTTTTGTAAAGATCATGAAATAAGTGGCTTGTTACACTTGAAAAAGGAAATGTTTTTTAGGAATTGCAGTTGTAGATATATTATATGTACCCCTTAAAAGTTTTGGGAAATTTAATGCTGAGGGATGTGAATGCATAGTTTTCATTTTTTATGGTTACGTGGAAAAAGAATTTGTAAAATTCATTTAGTAAAGCCTTTTTCCTGGAGAACTTGAACATACACTTTGTTAGCTCATTTTCTTCTCTTTTTCTAATTTAGGGCCTGTTGGTTGAGATGATGAAAAAATGGAAGGATAAAAAACATAGAGGAGATGAAAAAGTAGGAGGATAGAAAAGTATTTAGTTTCTCTTATTTGTATTTGGTTGGAAGGGTAGAAAAGTGGAAGAATGGAAAACTTTTTTATTTGGTTGAAAATAAAGTTTGTATAAATTTACCATCAAATCCCTATTAAATAAAACAAAAAGTAACAGATTATACTTTAAAAAAAATTATATGTAGATGGACAATTCATTAAAGTAAAAAAAAAAAAAAAAAAAAAAAAAAAAAAAAAAAGGCCATAAGAAATTTACCCAAAAGTGTTTTCTAAAAAAAAAAAAAAGAAGAAAGAAGCCAACAGAATAACACAGAGAGAAAAAATCAAAGGAAAAAGAAAAAAACACACTCCAAAAAAGTTTTTCTTTCCATTTTTCCTCTAAAGTTTTCCATCCACCCTATTTCACCTCTAAACAAACACACCTTTATTGTTATAGAAGTAGTAGTAGCTTTAGAAATTTTTTTATGGTGTCACCAAGAAATTTAAATTATACGAAATTTAACAAAGAGATAACTTGAATATATTAGCTTCTTAAAAAAGTACAAATATATAAAGTATTACAATTTATTTCGACTAACAAATAAAAAAAAGTATTAATAATAAATAAAATGTAATTAAGAATGTTGAGATGAGAATTATAAAGTGAGAAAATTTAAAATGATAATATATATAGAAGAGTAAAATGGAGATAGAGAGAGATAATATTTGCTACAACTAAAAGTCGAGTTGCTAAGGAAAGAACAACGGTTGCAACTGCAAAGCCAAAACGAGAATAACTACTGTCGCTACCAAGAACTCATGAACTACAATATTTCTCTTGATACTTTTTTTTTTTTTTTAAGGAAAAATGAAATTATGAATTATTTTGGAAAAATGAAATTACGAATGATTTTTATTGAATGGCTAAATGAGTTACAAATTTGAATGATGAGAAAAAATTTTTCTTTTTGTTTTTAAATAGGCATTTAATTTGTTGAATAATTTGTTCACTTCTTCTTGTTGTTTAGTCTAGTCTTGTATTTTTTTTTTAGAAAAAATAAATCCATTTGGTTTTATTAAAACACAAACTTAAGGGATTACATCAATCTATATATTACTAAAAGTTGAAGCGTAGCATTTAATGTTGCTACGCTCAAGTTGAGCCACATCAGCTGCCATGTCATTATCATTTTTTTCCTGAATTTGTCCTACAATTTAAAAATAGTTTTTCAAAATTTAAAAATCCGAATAAAAAGAAAATAATTCTCAACTCTATCTCTTTCATGGTTACAATTTTAGACGGCAACCCTTTGTGTTCCATGGTTACAATTTCAAACAGCAACCCTTTGTATTCCACAGTTACAATCTCAAACAACAACCCTTTGGCTTCCTAACGCTAGACTTTGACTTTTTGACTCCTTCATCTCTTCCTCTCCTCACACTATATTAATACTAAAAATCTATATCTATCCATATATAATATAAAACACCACTCCTCAGTGCACCAGCAACGTTTACATTTAAAACACCTAAAGACTCCTATTAAAAAAAATAAATAAAAAACACCTGAAGACAAGTGACTTTTTGTTAGTGGTTTAAACGTTTTGATACTCTTAGTAACTTTGGTGTTTAATAGCCTATGTTACTTTAAGAAAACAATGTTCTGATTCATTAGAACGTTTTGAATCTTGGGTAGTAATTACAAACCCGTTTCATATTCTTGACCATAAAAAAACTATATATATATATATATATATATATATATAAAATTCTAATAGTTTACGTATATCTTTCTCTCTCTATACGTTCCTCTCTTCGTTTCTCTCTCTCACTCTCTTCTGAAAGCCTTCTTCTCTCTAGGCTGCCTCACGATGCAAGAACAAACCATCCTAGATCAATGGGAAAATCCCTCTCCAGTTTTCGCACATCCAAGTGAGTGTTGCCTTAAAACTTCCCAATTCAATTTCTGACAGTGGTTTTTGCTGTTATATTATTGCATTTTTAATGCGGATTCCTTCCCTTTGTAAATTTAAATTTTTCTTTTTAAGGTTTCTGCGTAGGCACTGATTTGTGAGCCTTTGATTTATAGATAAATTCAAAATTCGAAAGGAAGTTTTAGATAATAATTTTTATTGGGGTCCATTAGGGATTTCAAGTGTATTTGAAAGTTTAGGGAAAACTAAGAAATATGTATGATTTTTTTATGATTCATTTATGGTGGGTTTGTGCATTGACATTAGAGCTTGGGAATTTCTCTGCAAATTTAAAAATTTTCGTTGAGAATGAATTTGGGTCTAATTTAGAGGTGGCTTGGTGTTCTTGAGCATAAATTTGGAAATGAACTGTGGGTGTGTGAATGCAAGGTCATACCTTGGAGATTTTTACTGATTTGCTTGAGTATTGGTTGTGGGATTGACATTGAACTTGGACTTGATCTTGCCATTTGGTATATAATTTTGAAAGAAAATTTCAGGCTTTCTGAATTAGAGGGGTTGATGTAGTACAAAGATGCAGAGACAATAGAGTGTGCAACTAAATGGGCTATCTTATTTTTATTTTTATCTATTTTTTGACAAAATGAGCTGTCTTAATTGATTCCCTTACTCCCTGTGGAAATATACTCCTAGGGCTGGCCACAGCCTTCACTTGCAATGTTGAGGCTGAATTACTTGAAATAGTGATCATGTCTATTGATGAAATAGAGAAGAAGAAGCAAAGCAAAAAAAAAAAAAAAAAAAGCACTATTATAACGGTTAGTCTTTTCTGTTGTTCACCATCATTGTTATATAAGCATATAAATCTTCTTGAAGCCAACATTTTATGGCTTTTCATGCTTAGCAATTCTTCTATCGATGTAAATAGTGAAGATCAACATCTTATTGCTTCTAATAGGAGGTATCAATATGTTTCTAATTTGTAGATTCCATTATTCTAAATATTCTTTAGGTTTTGGAAATATTGCTTCCCTCTATTATAGCACCTCTAGATTAACCAAGTTCTATTTCTTGGTTATATCTGCAAGGTGTTCGACAAAAGGCCTCTAAAAGCAACTAGATTTACTTGACATTATTGCACTTATGTTAGTTTACAAGCCTATACAGGTGTTGAGATTATAGTATAGATGAACTGTCATAAACTAGATGATGACCCACTAAGTTCTGTATTTATGTTTATTTACTTTCATTTATCACAATAATCATAAATATCTTAGACATTGTACCTGAGGTGTGCATTTTTGCATTATGCAGATTGGGGATATGTTGTCTTGGTTTTGAATATTGGAAATATAATTGTTTGGACTATCTAATGTGTTCATTCCCACACCTTTTGATTTATGTTTGGATTGTGAATTCTTGGTTCTATGCTACATTCTAATTTTAGAAATTTTCTTGAAATTATGCTACATTCTAATTTTAGAAATTTTCTTGAAATTAATAATTTTTAAGATTTTTTTTTTCTTTTCGAATATGTGGGTTATTGGTTTATAAATAGATATAAATCATGTCAGATTTCAAAACTCATGTACAAATTAGTCCTCAAATCTCAGTTGGTTACATCCTAAATGTAATTCCTCATTATTCAAGTTGGCTTGGGCTGCCTATATATAATTGGATTTAGAAAAATGCAAGGGTGTTTAGTGGCAAAGTATTATTAGAGGAGGCTATGCTATATCTGTTCAATTGTAAAGTGTTTAGTTTGTCATGGGTATAATTTTTGGGTGGATTCAATTTGTAGTAATTTTAATATTATTTTATCAAAAAGTTGTTCTCTTTCCAAGTTTCTGTTTTTTTTGTATGTTAAGTCGTGTTTTTCTCCTTATGATGTTAGGCATAAAGAAAATGGCAAGTTAAATTCTTCTGCAAGTCTCTAATATGCCAATAGATCTTCACATCGCTATGTATTCTGTTGCTGACTTCACTAAGGTAACAGAGCTGTTTGGAAGTAATCTTTAAGTTATGATTTGATGGGTGGAATCCTATTTTACATTCAAAGATGGTTTTCTGCAACTCTTCACACACAT
The DNA here is from genome assembly GCA_023736055.1 of Quercus glauca. Classification (NCBI taxonomy): domain Eukaryota; kingdom Viridiplantae; phylum Streptophyta; class Magnoliopsida; order Fagales; family Fagaceae; genus Quercus; species Quercus glauca. The sequence continues at coordinate 24,372,714 of CM043315.1, forward strand.
CATTTGATCAACTTGAACTAAAATTCTTGCTTGCTTAGTGTTGATTACATTGACTACAAACATAAAATAAAGGACAACATGGTCCAGCCGAGAAGGTTGCCGTTGTAGCTCTTTCTAAATAAATAAATAAAAACACATTTTCTCTTTTAATTTTTCCCCCACAAAATCTGAAATATCTATGATAAGAGAAGTTAGACAATATATGTGATTGATGATAGTATTAACAACTATGTATGATATATGCTACCTCCAATGCATAACGGATAAATATTAAAACTTCATTTTCATGGGTGTATTGGTACATTTGCAATTCAGTATTGTTGCTGATAGTCCAATATCACTTTTCTTATAATGCATGCATAAGTTTAGTTTACCTATATAATATATTTTAGATTGTGTTTGGCAGGGAATGATGAAAAATTAGCTCTTTGCAAGGATTGTGGAGCTAATGTTTGCATCAATTACAAGATGGAGGATTTTGTTAAAAGGGTGAAGGAAGAAACTGGTGGAACATGTATTTTCTCTAATATTAAAACCTCACTTTTCTTCAACTACGGATTAGTGAAACTAAAGAATATGATTATTATTTTGTTAAGTGGACATTTTCATAGGGAGGTCTTTGTTATTGTTTGTTATTGTCAAGGAATTTAATAAGGTATTTCCTTTTTCAAGGCATATAAGCTTCACTTTTGGGAGTATCTAGGGTACCATGGTAAAGAAAGAACATTGCTAAGGGCCTGATAACAACTTTTTATTGCTCTTTGGGGACATGTTTAACTTTGCCTTGAGGTGAAAAATGAGACTACGTCATACAAAAATACAATCCCTCTGCAGAATGTACAGCAGTATAGAGATACGACTGTATACAATAATGAAGATTTCCATCCATGAGAAGTGGAAGCATACAAGCACAAACAAATTATTTTCGTATTTATTTGTATGTGAGTTTTTGTTGTTATATTATTGCAATTTTAATGTGGAAATTGTTATATGAACCTATGAAATAATCCTCAAGTTACTATTAACTTTGATTTATTTCTTCATATATACTCTAGAGATAACATATATAATATTATATCATGTTAATATAAAATTAATTGACATTTTTTTATTTATTAGTTCTTAATAAAGAAAACAAATATCTATAATATATTAAAATAAAATTGCCAAACTTTCCCGTGCATAGCACGGGTTAGTGACTAGTGTGAACTAAAAAAGAAATGTCTGACGGAACAGATTCCATCCACACTAAAAAATGAAAAGATTTCTTTGCTCTTCTAGCTAAGGCATGGGCATCCCCATTGCCCTTTCTTTTGACACGAGAGAAAGAACAGGTTTTTAGTAAACCCATTATAAACTTACAGTCTTTTATAATATGACCAAAACTTGATCGATCAGAACATTCTCTTAATAAAGCTTTGAACACAATTTCTGAATCTCCTTCAACAACACACTGCTGAAAACCCAACTCTACTGCCAACAGAATTGCCCTTCTAGCTGCCATGGCTTCTATAGCTTCCACCCCTCCCGATGGTTTGTTCACCTTCTCAGCCAAGGATGCCATCACCTCGCCCCTTTCATTTCTGATCATAACACCAATACCCGCTTCCTCTGACTTCGAAAATATTGCGCTGTCATAATTTATTTTGTAGGTATCCTATTGGTGGTGGTTGCCATTTGGGCGCTGCTGGTTTCTGGTGTGTAGTACCAACGGGTTGCTTGCTCTGAAACTCTGATAAGGACTTTAAGGCAGCCTCAAGTAGCTTATCCACTGGTATGCTAGGCTTATTGAAGTGACATTTATTTCTTCTACACCAAATGAACCAAGCCATCACCGTAAATAACTCCACGTTCCGTCCCTCTTGTCCAAGTCTGCATATCAGGTCCATCATTGTCAATGGTTGATAGGGTAGTTTCCGTAGGCTGTTGAAGTCAGGGCCCCATGCGGTGTGGATTTTTTCGCACTCCCATAAAGCATGGAACACTGTCTCGTTTGCCTTGCCAGATGAAGAGCATAAAGGCGAGTCCAAAATTTATCTCTTGTACAGATTCTATACTGTCGGAAGTGCCTTGTTGCAAGCTCGCCAGCAAAAATTTTGCATTTTCTTTGGGATGTTAAGCTTCCAAATGCCATTCCAGAAGCTTCTCTGTGCGGACTGATCTGAACCCAAAGCTAACTTTCTATTTTCCATTTCACCGAGGAGCTGATACCCAGTTTTCACCGTGTAATTTCCATCACTACTTCATGGCCATACTATACAATCTTCCTGACTCGTCTTGCATAGAGGTATGGACTTTATTCTTTGCACCAGAAATGGAGAAATGATCAGTTGATCAATCAGCTGCCCGTTCCACTCCCCTGTTTCAGCATCAGTGAGGCTAGAGACCATGCTATCATCTAGGAATTCTTGACTTCTAGCTGCTGCCTTCAGTGGGAAAACTCCAGGGATCCAGTTATCATGAAAAATCCTGGTTTTTTTTTCCATCTCCAATTCTCCATATCGTCCCTTTCTCCACCATTTGCCTTGCCTTGAGGATACTTTGCCAAGCATAGGAGCCTTTGGCCATGTTTGCATCAAAAATTGAACCTGATGGGAAATACTTGGCACTAAACACCTTATACAACAATGATGTTCTATCCGTTGCTAACCTCCATACCTGTTTAGCTAGCATTGCTTCATTGAACCACACCAAATCTTTGAATCCCATTCCTCCTTCAGCCTTCATCTTGCAAAGAGTTTCCCAATTTTTCCAATAAATTTTTCTTTGACCTCCACACTCACCCCACCAAAACTTTCGGATTTGCATCTCAATGTCTTTACAAAGACCCACTGGCAACTTGAAGCAACTCATAGCAAAAGTAGGAATAGCTTGGATTACCGCTTTTAGCAAAAACCTCTCTTGCAGCTTAGGATATGAGCTTTTCCTTACATCCTTGTAGTTTGCTCCACAATCTCTCCTTTATGTAATTTAGGCTTGCCTTTTTTTTTCCTTCCCACCACAGCTGGCAAACCAAGATATTTTTCATATCCCTTAATCTCTGGCACTCCTAGAAAAGTAAGTATCTCTCTTTTTGTTTCTTCGGTGACAACTTTGCTGAAAAACAAGGTGGTTTAAATGCTGTGATTTAGATTTAGTTTCATGAATCTAAAGACATAGAGTATCACATCATTTAAATTTTCATTATACAAAATGCATATAATTGCATATTTTTAAAATGTACCTATTTATGTGCATAAGCTATAAGCTAGTTTAAATAATAAAAGGCACAGTAGTACTTATTGTCTTAGGCCTTAGACTGTATTGAGTTGGCCTTGGTTGTTTCCATGATGTGTAGTAATCCTTGTGAGCTGATCCATTCAAGAATTGAAGGATCTACAAATTTATGACAAAATGCAATGGGTAATCAAATTTTATTTATTTTTGGTCTTGGACTTCTTAGTCTAATTTTAATTAAATGACTAAAGTTCAAAGTTTAGGTATTCCAAAAAATTTAGAATTGTTTAGTTTTCTTTATAAGAAAAACTAGATCTTGAATCTCCCTTCCTCCATATCTTGTAACGTTTGAATTATGTTTTTTTCTTTAAAGAAGGGTAGGTTTAGATGTCCCATTTTTGGCTAATTAATTAGATTGCACATTGACTTAAAATAAATAAATAAATAAATAAAGATTGCACGCACATTGCCAAATGGAGCCCAAGCCTTTTTGGTTGGGCCGGGTTCTACTGGACTTAGCACTCCCGGTGTAAACCCTTGAATTTGATGGCCTGACCTTTGTTTGGAGTTCACTTCTATATGGCTCACACAACTCTCACGAGATTCCAAAAGGACAAGTCTCCATATCCATATATTCGTGGAAGTTCACCCATTCATACGTACGACAAGTATTCACGGCCGCTTAACCCAAAAATTAGTATGAAAATAGAAACTTCCACCCACGGACCACGGTCAAAAAGTGACAAACAATAATACAAGCTTGAAGATGTTTTTCTTTGGATAATCTACCTTAAACGTTATACCTTAGTTGTTAAATCATATTGGACGACTAGACTCACTAGTCATCAGTCAACTTGTACTCCCTCGGAAATGTTTTTCTTTGGAAAATGACCTACTTTCTTACGTTTGGTTACAAGCCTGAAGATGAGCCAGACCAAACAACACCATAAATTATAAATTAATCTCTCTTTCTGATATGATATCTGATGAGATTCGCATGAATCTCATCTCATCTCTTTTTTTAATTTGACTATCTTGGTATCTTTGACTTTAAGAGTAAAGAAATGTTTGTGAGTAGTAGGTATCTCTCACTTTATTATAAATCTATATTATATTTGTGTGAGTGTGTATGATATTTTTTTTTTTTTTTTTTAGAATCATGTGTGTCTGAATTAATTATGTGAGTTTTTTTTTTTTTTTTTGGGTTATAATATTTCTTTTGTAAATTGTGACGTGTGTTGATGTGTGTGTATATAGTATAATATAATATAACTTTATATAATTTAATAATTAAAAAAATACAAAGGATTTGTTACATATGTGTATTGATATAATACCTTTTTGTTATAAATTTAGTGATTCAATAACAAACAAAAAAAGAGTTAGTGATTGTTCAAGTATTTGAATAGTTAAGTAGACATTTAATATATTATTTATGTACAAATAAGTGTAGCTATGCGGATCAATAATTAATAAACACAATGCTAGTAGGTTGAGTTTTGTCATTTAGTTTAAAATATTTTTAGAAAAACAATGACAAATAAATAGTGATAACTGCATAAAAATAAAAATTTTATACAAACTTAACAAAATAAAATGGTCACACCTACCCACACTGACAACTGATAATAAACTATTATGTATTAATTTTCAATATATGAAAATTCGTAGAAGAAAATTGTAAAACTTGATGTATTTGCATGTTTTTTTTTTGTTGATAACTCGATATATTCAAGCAAGGGAGTCAATCTTGTACCGAAGGCTGTACCAGTTTGACTAGTGGTATGGTATATTTTGGTACTGGTTAATGTCGGTGTACCGTTTTGGATTTACTGCTATTTTTTATATTTATAAATAAATATATACATATATATATATAATAAAAATAAAAGTTTACCATAAAATATTACCTCAATTCAGAACAAATTATTCATAGTGTTAGACATTAGCATCAACTAAAAGGGAAAAAAAAAAAAACACACACACACACACACACACAATATAAAAAACAGAAACCTTAATTATTTATTACTAAGAAAACACATAATACAAATAAGAAAACACATAATACAAATAAGTTACCATTCTGCTCTTATAAAAATTTTAAAAACTAAAAAACAAAAAGCTTTTCTCTGTACTAACCGAAATGCCCGAAATCAGCCGGTACAAGGCTGGTACAACCAATATTTAAACCGGTAAGAAATGTTGGAGTTTCGGTACCCGTGCACATATTGGTACAGTACATACCAGTGCGGTATCATATCCTCTTCCTTGTATTCAAGTTCTTTATTTATTAAATTGTGTTTAATATAAGTTTCTTAGTGACCCTTTGAAAAAATTTCATCGAGCCTTCACTGCACAATGTACAATTTCCCTAGGTCAAAATGATATTCAATTGTTTCTGAGGGCAACTTTAAGCTTAGGCCACTTAGGTCATGACATAGGCCTCCTATTAGAGAAAGACCCCCTAAATGTAGGGGATATAATTTTTTTTTCTTTTTATTAAAAGAAATATATGAGTGGTATAATTTTTCCTCCAATCTTAAGAAGACCACAATAATTGGCTAATGTTAAAGATAGTACAAATATACGTTAGTCTTACAAATTGATGTGTCATTAATCACAAGAAGTCATTCAAATACTCATTTATTATCTTGTTCAAGTTCCACCAATAAGTGTGTTTGCAAGTCAATTAAGGTAAGGTTTGAGCTCAAATCGTACTTGAACCAAGAACAAAGGACCCTTCATTGACCAAGTGCATCACCGGGTTAGATTAAGTTGGATTTTCCATGGTCGAGTTGGTTTTGATGGAAAACGAGAGAGGTGTTTGAGTTCGATAATCTAAAGGTTCTTACTCAAAGATCTTACGATCTCCGTTAGATTTGGCAAAGTTCTCCTCAAAAATCAACCTAACTACCATTAAGTGAATTAGTCATATTAAAAGTAAGAATAATATATTTTACATAAAATAAATAAAATATAGAACTAAATATTATTTTTGTGATATTTAAATAACAAAAGGCTCAATTGAATTTATGGCTTTAGACCTTAAACTATATTGAGTCCACCCTACTTGTTTTGATGATGTGTAGTGATCTTTGTGAGCTTATCCATTCAAGAGTTTGTTGCTTGGTTAATTTCAAAACTATTCTAACTAACCCTTGTTCCTTGCCAAAGTTTTAAGTTTGGCCGTAATACAGTGTCGGCCCTTAAAGTCTATACATTAAGTGATTTTATTAGACCTTGATGTTTTTGATGAGAGGTTTTTTTACCATAAGGTTTAAAAAATAAGTTCTATTAGTTTTTCCATATGGTTTCCTTAATTAATTTTCTTATATGCACAGGTTAATAGAGAAACAAAATGGCATATTTTCAGTGACGTGTCATTTAAAAAAAAAAAAAAAAAAAAACACAGAGGCTCTACCCTATCCAAACTCATATTTGAGACAATTTCGAATTGTAATCTTTTTTTTTTTTTTTCTAAATTTATTTTTTAGCTTCAAGTACCCGCTATGAATGGAAACCAGTTCTCAGGCCCAGCTCAATTTCTTTATGTTTTGCGTTGTGGCATGTGATTATTCAAGAAAAACTATAGCATGCGATGTGGATCAAGGGTCAGAACTACATAATTTGAGGGACTAAAAATATATTTTGACATTTAAATTTCCTATATTTTTGGTAATGACATTGTTTCTAGGATGGTGGGGTCATTGTTAGTGTGACATTGTTTACACTACAGAGTCCAACTTCTACTTCAACTTCATTAAGCCTTGTTCATAATATTTCTTTTCTTTCCCTCACTTCTTTTGGAACCATTTAGGCCTAGGATCATTATTCTTGAATCTTGATGTTAAGGTCTATCCCGCTCACTTCTTAATATTTCTCGTTCATAATATTTTGCCGTGCTTTTTGGGCTGGGCTGCGCACTACCGTCGCCCTCCATCCAACTGCCCTGTAAGCTGGCCTCGATGGCCTCACCTTCGGCTTTGTTTGACATTCCCTTCTCTATGCCCCACACGAGGTTACAAAAGGACAAGCCTTACTGGAAAAAAAAAAAAAAAAAAAAGAAGAAGAAGAAGAAGAAGAAAGAAAGAAACTTCCATTCACTTTCCCAAGAAAATACACCTTAATTCCTTTTGCTTAGTTGTAAATCATATTAGACGACTAGAGTAGACTCGGAAGCCAAATAGTCAACTTATTCCCACCCAGAACAGAGGCACAAGAAGCATTATAAATTCTTCTCTCTCTCAGAATGTTTTGCATCGATTAAAGCTGAGAGCAGAACACATACAAGAATGTCCAGCGGCCTCTTGATCGTTTTCTCTGTACTTTCATTTGTTTGAATGAAAATCTAATTCATCCAAGCAAAGATATATTGGTGTCCTTTTTTTTTCAATAAAAAATTTTGGCATAGTTTGGTAGATATGGCAGATCTTGTTACAGGGGGTGTTGTGGGGGCAGCTTTTGGAGAGGGATTTGCTATTTTGCATGAAACAGTTAAGCATGTGGTAGGAGAAATCATCATGTTCAAATCCATTCTTAAACGCTTAGAATCCACGCTAGAGGGTATAGCACCACAGGCCAAAAAAATAAAAGAAGAAAGCCTAGCTCTTGATCGCCCAGAAGAGGAAACAAAGAGCTTGATCGAAAAAATGAAGAAGGGCGAGAAGCTGGTTCTCAAGTGCTCCAAAATCAAAACCAAGCGTTGCTGGAGTTTGAACTACTGTGTCAAAGCCTATTCTTATTCGAAACAACTTAAGGAGTTGAACGATTCCATTGAAAAGTTCTGTCGGGTTGATTTGATATTTCAGATCGCGGGGACTGGGTTGGAGACTTTGAACAAGCTGAATCAGAACACAAGCGTTGCGTTGGAGACTTCGGCCAAGGTGGATCAGAACACAAACATTGCGTTGGAGACTTCGGCCAAGGTGGATCAGATCACCAACATTGCGTTGGAGACTTCGGCCAAGCTGAATCAGAACACGAGCATTGCGTTGGAGACTTCGGCCAAGGTGGATCAGAACACAAACATTGTGTTGGAGACTTCGGCCAAGGTGGATCGTGTTTTGGAGCGTTTTGATAATTCTGACGTGAAGAAGAAGTATTGGGCTCGGACATTGTCGTGTGCAGTGCCTAGACCCCAGGCCCAGGATGACATTGTTGGGTTGGATTTACCTTTGAAGGAGTTGAAGATGGAGCTGAAGAAGAAAGAGGAGCAGGTGCTTCTGTTGACTGCTCTTGGGGGTTGCGGGAAGACCACTTTGGTCAAAATGCTTTGTTGGGATGACGAAATTAAAGGTACTTTTCTCGCCTTAAATTTATTTATTTATTTTTTGAGAAGACACCTTAAACCTGTTTGCAAGTAAAAAAAAAGAACAAATAAGAAGTGAACTTTAGTGGTTAAATTGTATTTTTTTTTATTATATTCTATAAAAAAACTATTATCTAAATTATTAATTATTTAAAATTTGAATTTTTTAGTCTTAAATTATGTATGAAAAATAAATTTATGGATCAAATATTAAATAATAACTTATTTGAACTAAACTTCAAATTTAATATGTATGTTAAGAATATAAAAAATATGCAATTCAACAGTTAAAATATGTAATTATGTTAACTTTTAGTGAGAGTTTGTAGTCATTGCCTACAAAATAGTTTGTAGGCAAACTGTCATTAAATATATATATATATATATATATCTACTAAATACAAAGGTTTTTTTTTTTTTAATTTTTAATATATATTTGTGATTGGTTGCTACATAATAAGAGTGATAAAAATGATTAGCCTTTTTGACCAATTGTGAAAATATTTTGTTTGTAGTATTACTCTTTTAGGAAACATAGTTGACAATTTCTTATTGCGATGGACAAAGTTTGGGTATGAACTTGACTAACTTAATATATATATATATATATATATATATATATATATATTTTATTGAATGTGAATTTTGAAAAATCGGCTATTGGATTGCATTTTCTTTATATATTCTCCATATTTGTAAATTTTTCAAAAAATAAAAAATAAAAAATCAATAGCTATATCATTAATTAACTGTTTAAATTGCAAGTTTTTTAATAGAAAAATATGTATAAAAAATAAGTTTATAAATCATATAGTAAATAGCATCTGAATGGCACAAAATTTGACATGTGTCTTAAGAGTATAAATAATATGCAATCCAATGGTTATACTTTCAACATATGTAGCAATGTTAATTTTTTTTTAAAAGAAGTTATAGTCTTAAGCAATAACCAAGTTTGTAGCCAAACTTTATTATTATAATAGTATGTGGAGATGTTGTAGTAAAAGCAAACAATTACGTTGTTTTAAAAAAAAAAAATAGATAGAGAATTTCATTGATGAATGCTAAAATGTACTATTGCTTGATTATTATATATATTTAAGGCTAAAATGCAAATTGGACACTTTAGGTTTGACTGAAATTCATTTCAGACTTCTAACTTTATTTTTGTTCAATTAAATCCTCTAAGTTTCAAATTTATTCAATTTATGATTTTTGTCAAATTCCATTAAAAAATTGTTGTTAAGTATGAAATTAACTAACAAAAAAAAATTTGAAAAAAATTCTAACATAAAAAATTAGTAAAACATTTTTATTAATTTTATAGATTTTTTTCATGGGAGAAAATACTTTTTTAATGGCGAATTTTTAATGAAATTGGACAGAAAACTTGAATTGAATAAATATGAAACTTTGAGGACTCAATTGAAAAAAAATAAAGTTAGAAGACTGAAATGAATTTTAGTCAAACTTAGAGAGTTCAATATGCATTTTAGCCTATATTTAACTATAGTTGGGACAAATGTGAATTGAACTACATTTTGAAACAAATAAATCTCATAAGCATAGTTTTAAAAATCAAACCTGACCAGCTGATTCAAAGGGAAACTGGGCATTAATTCAGTCCAGTAAAAACACTTAAAACCAATCAATAACCGGGTAAAATTGGAAATCAGGGTCAAAATCGATTCTTTGACCATACTGATTTTTAAAACCATGCTATTTTTTTTTTTTTTTTTTTTTGAGAAGCTCATAAGATAAGATATGGTTGCTATTTATGTTCATACTTTTGTTTCATTAGTCTTTTATATAGTTACAATAGTGCTTCTTTCTTTGGAATTAATTACTGCCATTAAAAATAGTAGTGATAAAAAAATTTAAGGAAAAAAAATGGGGCCGGAATTCTTTATCTTTATATATAATTGGTGTAGTTTCCTTGAAAATTGCTTTTGCTTACTTCTTACCTATTGCTTGGTTTGGGAATTCTGTTCATTTCACTTCACCATTACGTATGTAGACGTATAATGTTAGCAGACATGAAATGTGCCTGGGTGGCAGCTTTCTGACTATATTGTGTTTGGATAGGCATATTTGGTGACAATATATTTTTTGTCAAAGTTTCAAAACATCCCAACCTAAAGGTCGCTGTACAAAATCTATTTATTCGTGCATACGAGTTTCAAGATGATAAAGACGCAATCGACCTGCTGGGGCAACATTTGAATCAAATTGCATCAAATGATTCAAATCCTATATTGATGATCTTGGATGATGTCTGGCCCGAATCAGAATCCACAATTGACGAGTTCAAGTTTGATATTCCAGATTACAAGATTGTGGTGACTTCAAGAACTGCATTTCCAAAATTCAAGTCTACATATATATTAAAGCCATTAGATCATGAAGATGCAATGAGTCTTTTTTGCCGCTCAGCATCATTCAAAGACATGAGCTCTTACTTTTCTAAACAAAAAATCGAAAAGGTACTTTTTCAATCTGGGACATATATATATATATATATATATATATATATGAAATATGCTTAATTTTGTTTGAACTTTTGCCTTTTGGGCACGGTATGCATATGACCAAAGATATAATCATATAAATTATGGAAAATTTTGCTATTTAGACTGATTTTATGAAATTTTTCGGTGAACAATATACGCGTGAAACTATTTAGTTAGTTGGACTGTTTTTTGAAAATCAAGTTTGTAAAAGTCGAGTTCCAACCCAAAATTGAGTTTCTTAAACTTGATTTATGCCTGACCTTGATTTAAAAAAAAGAAAAGAAAAAAAAGAAAAGGTGGAACTCGAGTTCCATGCTTTTTTTTTTCTTTTTTTTTTTTTTTTTTTTTTATAGAAGTGTTCCATGCTTTAAAATGGAACTCTGTTATTTTTTTTAAATGGAACTTGAGTTTACTAAACTCGAGTTCCACCTTTTTTTTTAATAAATCAAAGTCAGGCGCAAATCAAGTTTGAGAAACTCGATTTTGGGTTGGAACTCGAGTTTTACAAACTCGATTTTCAAAAAACAGTCCAACTAACTAAATAGTTTTACGCACATACTGTTCACTGAAAAACTTCATAAAAACAGTCTATTTAGCAAATTTTGCCTATAAATTCTATTTTTGTGTTGATGAGTACAATATACCATATAGACCTGCCGAAACCATGCTTTCATCCTTGCACATGCATTTAAGCTTGTTCAAATTGTTTCCGACAAACCAATTTTCTCCAGAACTTGAGTGAAGACAAGGGAAAGAACAAAAATGTCATACAAACCACGTTTTCATATTTCAGAACAAAGTGTGGTTAAGATAACTAAAATCTTGGCCAATATTATACTTGTAACCAATACACATTTACTGATTTAATTTGGTTCCTTCAAATGCAGATAGTAAGAGGCTGTGGGGGGCTGCCAATAGCCCTTAAAGTGATTGGTGGTTCACTCTGTGGGAAGCCTGGAAGGGTTTGGCAAAGTAAATTAATGAAATGGTCTAATGATGGTCATTCTATTTTTAAGTCTGATAAGGAAGTGCTTGCTTGTCTCAAAAAAAGCCTAGAATTTTCTGATGAAAATAGCATCCTCAAAGAGTATTTCATGGACCTAGGTTCATTTCCTGAAGGCCAGAGAATCCCTGCTACTGCCCTCATTGATATGTGGACAGAAATACATGAACCAAACCAAAATGATGTCCATGTTACTGAAGATTTGTATGAACTCACCACAAGGAATTTGGCTAGTCTTGTAATGACAAGGTTTGTTCAGACTTTTGATTTCCGAAGTGTGATTTACTTGTAGGATAAGTTTTTCGTGTAATCTTTGCTAGTTGCTAGTTTTGATATGATATAACTCTATACATGACCAAAGGCCCAAAATATTGTATTATGTTTTCCTGGTTGATTAACTTCTGATCACAATTTATGATATATTATTATAGCTTCTTTGACATGTCAGGGGCCAATGTAGGATTTTTTATACAAATATTGCTAAAGGTTATTACTAAAAAGAGTTAGAAGGAAACTTATGTTACTTTTCCTAAGGAAAGGGGGTGATTTTAACTTTTAGTAGTCTATTCTTTTTTATGCTTGTCTTATAGCCATTTGATTTCAATTATGATGGATAGAAACTGATTCCGCGATTTCGTGTTCGATTGTCATGGAATACATATTTTTTCTTATGTGAGGATTGAAGAATTTTAATCTCTTCTAAGCTTATATTTTTGGCCATTCACCAGGAATGACATCAGTGCGGTCAGCAACTACTACAATGAAGACTTTGTCACGCAACATGATGTTCTTAGAGACCTAGCTATCCATTTGAGCAGCCAGGAGCTAATAACAGAAAGGGAAAGACTGATTGTGGACATAAGTGGAAACAAACTACCAGATTGGTGGATGAAACAGGAGCAACAACTCATCAATGCACGCTTATTATCTATCTCAACTGGTTAGTTCATTTTCTCTCGGACTAAAACACACAGACATGCACACATGTTAGGTAACCTACAAATGAGTATCTTGTAACACCATATTATGCTTTTTTGCAGATGAATCGTTTTCGTCAAGTTGGTGCAACATTCAAGCACCCAAAGTTGAGGCTTTAGTTCTGAATTTTCAATCAAGGAATTACAACTTACCTGAGTTTCTGGAGAAAATGGTTGAACTGAAGGTCATAATCATCACTAATTATGGTTTCTTTCCTGCTGAATTAAGCAATTTTCAGCTACTCAAGTCTCTCCCCAATCTAAAGAGAATTAGATTAGAGAAGGTTTCAATTCCTTCCCTTTGCAATGCCCCTGTACCATTGAGAAGTGTGAAGAAAATATCCTTATTTATGTGTAATATTGGTCAAGCTTTTGGGAATTCTACTATACAGGTTTCAGATTCATTGCCAAGTCTTATGGAGATAAACATTGACTATTGCAATGATCTGGTGGAATTGCCTACATGGTTGTGTGAGGTTCTTTCCCTAGAAAAACTCAGCATCACCAATTGTCATAAGTTGTCGGCATTGCCCGAAGGAATTGGAAACTTGGTGAATTTAGGAGTGCTAAGGTTTAGGTCTTGTACCGAATTGTCAGAGTTGCCAGAGTCAATCAGAAGTCTCCATAAGTTACGCATCCTTGACATATCTGACTGCCTAAGCATTATCAAGTTGCCAAAACACATTGGTGAGTTGCATAATTTGGAAGAGTTACACATGAAAAAGTGCTTGAAATTGCATAAGCAGTTGCCACCATCAGTTTTTGATCTCAAGCAGTTGAACCTTGTGGTATGTGATGAAGAGAGGGCCAAATTATGGGAGCCAATCAAGGAAAGTTTCTCTGGTTTAAACGTAATGGTGGCTAAGGAAGATATCAACTTGAATTGGCTTCAAAAATAATGATTTCTTAGAGCTGCATTTTCTTGGAAATTTTTGTAAGTTTTATAATTTTAGATTGTTCCCTTCCATTGTTTGTTCCCTTTTTCGTTTTTCTTTTTTTAAGATAACGAAATAAGCGGCCGAGTACACTACAGAAAGGATAATATATATATATAATGGGGAGTTGCAATTTGCACTAAAAAAGTATTGGAAAGTTTAATGCTAAGGGATGTGAATGTGATTATTTTCATTATGTATGGTGATATGGAAAATGAATTTGTAAAAACGTATTCAATAAATTTTTTTTTTCTCATTCTCGTCGTGCATATACAATTTTGTTAGCCTTTTTTTTTTTTTTTTTTTTGTCAATTTGATAAAATACTTGTATAAAGTTGAGATTGGGCTGTGTGTAAGTAAATTTTTAAGATATTAGACTATTTTTAGTAATTTATTGACAATAAATAGTCCATTTCATTGTAAAAATTATATAATTTTTTTTAACCAAAAAAAAATTATATAATTTTTAATGATACAAGGTGAGTATATTTAAGGTGAAAATACCATTTTGGCCCCTACATTTTGAAGTTATGGTCAATTTAGTTTCTACATTTTAATAGTAATCAATTTGGTCCTTATTATTTTTAACTTGCCGTCAATTTCGTCCATACCATTAATTCACTAACGGAAAATGCGTATATGGCTAACTAATTGCATTGTTGGCATATTTAATATTAAAATTTAACTGAGATGCTGACATGTCTAAATTTGAGTGGCCACATCAACGCTTAAACGGCAAAAATACAGCCAAATAAGCTTTTAAAAATATTTTTCTTTCATTTAACAAATTTTCCTTCATATATTTATTTTTATTTAATCTTCTTACAATTTCTTTACACAAAAAAAAACTTCATTTTATATTCTCACAATTTTCATGTTCTTCGGTTCCTCCCCAAAACCTAGAATCTGCATTTTAACATCAACATAATTTCGTTTTTATTCCTTTCTTGCAATTTTTGGGTAACTAAAGAATAATCTAGTCCCAACAATAGCAAAGTAACATAAATCACATTGCTTCAAACCACAAAAAATTGTAAATCTAACTCTGATAATTTCACAACAGAACAAAAGAGAACTCAAAATAACTAAACCTACAAAGAAATACATAGCAAAATAACCCAAAATCACCCAATCAAACCCCAATTGATTTGTTTACAACTTGCCCAACTCAGCGTTTGCCTTCTCCAAGGTTTGATCTCTTGTGGACCGAAATCCTCTAAAGGATTTTCATTTTGGAAGAAATCATTGCTTTCTTGTAGATCCATGTACCCATTTTGTAGATAGAAACCCAAAAGGCAACAAGTCCTCAGCAACAGCGTAGTAGCTACAACAATGGAGGCAAGATCATCAGTGGACCCGATCCTTCACCTGCTCTAGGTCGTACGCTTTAAAACATTCCTCCTCCATTCCAAAATTTTTTTCACCTAACAAACCCATTAACCACCCTCCATCTCTTAAGGATTCATCATTGTCTTCACCGAGGTAGAGGAGGTGAGGCATTAAGAGGTGTAGACCAACACCGCGATGGTGGCAGTTCGCGAGTGTCACGGCAGAGCATGGAGGCTTCACCTCGTTTAGATTGAAGAGTGAGAAAAGGGATAGATTGGGTGTAGAAAGAGTGGATCGACAGTGGTGACAAGTAGCGGCCACATGATAATTTGGCATACTATTTCTTATTATGTGCAACAAATAATAATTTGATCTTGTAATCCAATAAACAATAATAAATCTGCCTCAAAAGTTTGATGGGTTTGTGTGTCACAAGGAAATAGAAAATCTAAAAACATGATTGGGGGTTTAATTTTTATCCGATTTTAGTAATGCTAAATGTGGAATTTGGTTCTTGTAGGGATTAGGAATATTGATCCAAATACATGGGAGTTTGACAATGAAAGTTTCTTAAGTGACCAGAGACATTTCTAAAACATAGGTTAGGAAACCTCGGAGAGAAGTAGTAAACTACAAGAGCATACTTTCAATAAATGGAACAAAGGCTAAAAGAGAATAAGAAAACCAAGCAACAAATGATGTCCTTAGCAAGAGCAATGCAAAACCCAGCAAATGAGTCAAATGCATTAATGTTTGTGGTTTTGGAAGCAATAAGACAAACAAATTGAGTTCACCATCATTATTTTGATATTGGTTCATGTACAAGTGAATACCCTTAGCTAAATCTATCTAACTAGATAACATTAGATTGATACAACTTAATTATAATTAAAACACTTTTGACTTCCAACTACTGTATCAATAACGAAACCTCAACTGACAACCATTTAGACCATGCAAATTGAAACCTACCAAATAATCACTTCATAATCACCCATCACTTCAATTAGATTTAAGAACCAAGTCTTAATGATTTTAACAATCAATTCCTTTTTCTCGACTACTCCACCAAAAAGCCCACTCTTTCTTTGAATTTCAGAAGTGGCAAATTGTTGCCCATAATGCCACTTTGCAAAGAGAAGTTCTAAACTACTTTAGGCTTGCACGGTGGGCTACTTTCACTTCACATGCCTATACACCTTTTTAAATGTTTTTTTTTTTTTTTAAATAAACGAGAAGCCTATACACCTATTTGTTTGATTGCTGAGAAAATGAAGTAAATTTTAAATAAATAAAACAAGTCTTGAGTCCTTTGTTGGTAGTTCAGTAATTGCTTCTTTAGTTCAATGATTTTATGTTATAATATACTTTGGTTCTAATGTGTTTATTTACTAATTTTAATCAAGGTGAAACTTTTATTTTTTGTTCAATTGCTAGGAAAAATGTGATTACTCTCTCTCTCTCTCTCTCCTTTAGATTGATGAATTTTTGTTTTGTTTTTTTATCTCTACTTTTGGTTGAGGTGGTGTGTTTTTTGAATTTCCTATCACATGCACACTCTCTCCCTCTTATAATTTTAGTTATTGGGTTAATTCTTAGATATTTTGGAAATGAGAATTTAAGTTTATATCAAAATACAAACTACATGGCTATGTATTTAAATGTGCCTATCAATTATTTGAGTACTATCAATTGCATATTTGTGATGAGGTTTGATTATCATGATAATCTTCTTAAGAGAATGAGAAATTTGAATAATTAATTTGAAACTTAAAAACGTTTAGTTGTACCAAAAGAAAAGGAAAACATAAACACTATAACAAAAGTTTGAACAATATAGACCACTTCAAAAAAAAAAAAAAAAAAAAAAAAATCAATCAAGCACCCCCAAGTTTCTATAATAAAATAAAATAAAAACCAAAATAATAGAACGGAAATGGATAATACTTTTAGAAATAGTTCAATTTTAAGGAGAAAAAATTATCTTCAATAAAATTTAGAAAATAAATTATACATTATACTATATTACAAACTAATTATATATTCCCACGCATTGTGTGGGTCTGTGACTAGTTTAATAATAAGCTTAAACTTGATTTGTACTTCAAAATAAACATAAATGAACCAACAATTAAATTTTTTTTTTTAAAGGATGCGTGTGTTGGTTTATAGACTACATTCTAGTCTCCAAAGGTTGTTTAAGCTTTTTGGGTGTGTTGTGTGTTGTAAATTGTAATTCCTCTTCATAGAAAAAATACGTTGTGCATGGGTCATGTTAGGTTGGATTGAAAGTATTTTTCAACCTAATCCAAGCTTGTTGAGTTGTGGAATTCCCAACTCAAACCAACCCAGTTCAACTCACGTGGGTTGGGTTGGGTTGGGATGGTGGGTTGTGATTACATGTTTCATGTATCTTAATAAATTAAGACTTTTTTAGTAATTATCTAAGGTCAAAGTTTAGCTACAAAACTTGTTGTAGTTTAAAGTTACAACCTTACTCAATAAAATAAATATAACTAAATATTTTGAAAATCTAATTGTTGAATGGTATGTTATTTACACTTTTAATACACAGGTCGAATTTTGTGTCAATTGAATATTATTTACTATATGATATATAAGTTTACGTTTTATGCATAATTTTAAACTACAAAAACTTGCAATTTAAAAAATTTATTGATGATGTAGCTATTAATCTTTAATTTTCTAGAAATTTTGCAAGAATGAAGGATATAAGGAGAAGATGTAATCTAATGGTGGGTTTGTCAAAATTCACTTTCAATAAAAATATATTAAGTAAGGTTGTAGCCAATTTTGTAACTAAACTTTTCTATTATTATAAGTGTGCACTTGGTGTTTGGTTAATTTTAGAACTATTCTAACCCTTGTTCCTTGCCAGAGTTTTAATTTTGGCCAAAATACATTATAGGCCCTTAAAGTTTACGCATTGAGTGCTTTTAGTCCTTAATGTTTTAAATGAGAGATTTTTTTTTTTTACCATAAGGTTTAAAAAATAAGCTCTATTAGTTTTTCCATATGGTTTCCTTAATTTTCTTATGTACACAGGTTAATGGAGAAACAAAATGGCCTATTTTCAGTGACGTGCCATTTAATATATATATATATATATATACACACAAATGGCTCTACCCAATTCAAACTTACATTTGAACCATAATTTCGAATTGTAATCCTCCTCCTTTTTTTTTTTTTAAATTTATTTTTTACCTTCAAGTACCTGCTATGAATGGAAACCAGTTCTCAGGCCCAGCTCAATTTCTTTATGTTTTGCGGTGTGGCATGTGATTATTCAAGAAAAAGATAAACTATAGCATGCGATATGGATCAAGGGTCAGAACTCAGAATTACAACCTCAACCTCCATCCACATTGTTGATTTCCCGCCATTAACAACCAATTTACACCCATATGTACTTATTACTTTCAATTCTTTCTTTCCCAAATACTCTTCTTAACAGAATTAAGCTTCTTTAATCAAAATTTTTTTTTTAAATCATAAAATAACGACCAATTAATTAGAATTTCCAATCATTCTTAAAAGCTTAAGATCACACAAAGAAGATGGCTCCCCAAAAAATCTTACTTGAAGCCAAATCTGATTTCAGACCATAGTCGCTTAGGGCTTAGAGATTGAGGGGATGTGAAATCGGGGCTCAAATATGGATATGGGTTATCTAAAGTTGCTTGTGTATATATTTTTAATAAAAAGCAGATGTAATTAAAAATAGGTTACCTCATTATTTCGTTAATTACATACACACAAAATTAATAAAAGTAAAAGAAAAGACCATTACAACTCATTTTTTAAACCTTATAAACCATAAGCGTTCCTTTGAAATATTGGAATTAAAAACACTCAACTTTTAAACTTGAGGTACTCATAATATTTTGGCATGTAAGTTTTCCTCTATTTTTGGTAATGTCATTGTATTTGTTTCTAGGATGGTGGAGTCATGATTCTCAAAAAAAAAAAAAAAAGAGGATGGTGGAGTCATTGTTAAGGGTTCCTTGGTCCCGTATGGCTGTGTAGACTACAGAGTCCAACTTCAACTTCTTTAAGCCTCGTGCATAATATTTCTTTTCCTCACTTCCTTTGGAATCATTAGGCTTTGGATCATTATTCTTGATGTTAAGGTCTATCACGCCCACTTCATTTTCTTGTGCCGTCACCATTAACTTCTCTTTATCCTTGTCCTGGGATTTATTAAAATAAAAAATGAGCAAATATACGTGATGGGCCTAAAGCCTGGTCCCATCCCATGATGAATTGGATTAATACGTTTGGGGTCGCATATTATCTTGGTACTCTGCCCATTTGTAACACTATATTTGGCAAAAATGAGGGGAAGTGGAAGGAAAATAAAAATGAGAG
Organism: Quercus glauca; assembly: GCA_023736055.1. Lineage (NCBI taxonomy): Eukaryota > Viridiplantae > Streptophyta > Magnoliopsida > Fagales > Fagaceae > Quercus > Quercus glauca. The sequence continues at coordinate 24,392,387 of CM043315.1, forward strand.
GAAAAGAAGAGGAATGGAAGACGGGAAAATTTTATCTTTAAAGTTGTTATTTTTTATTATAGATAATTACAATATGTTGTTGTTGATGCTCATTTTTTACAAAAGTCCAATAGCAGGAAGAAGCCCAACAAAATGGGCAAGAAAGAGTTAGCAGGATTGAGAGAAAACTCATTAAGCCCGAGTGGCAAGAATAATGGGTCATAGACCCATAAGGTAAACAAATGGGCCTTGAGGAAAGCAAATGGGCACAAAGGAGCCTAGAGAAAGAAGTAGTAAACTCATGGGTATTATATGATGTAGAAGAGTACAAGAATGGGTCATAGCAGGTCCGAAGTAATGAATTAAGAAAGTAAGGGGTTAATGGAAAGTCCATGAACCCCAAGGGTGAAGGATATGGTAATTGGGTCAGGAAAGCCCAAAAGAGTTAGTAAAAGCCTATGAGAATGCAGAATTAGAAAATGGGCCGAGGATGCCCAAAGAAAGCAAATGGGCTGAGGATGCCCAAGGAAAAAGAAACGGGCCAAAGGAGCCCACAGGCAATGTAAAGCCCAAAACAGCGTGGGTACAAGCCTATTGATAGTACTGGGCCACTAGAATTTAGCAAAAGAAAAGCATATAGCAGGCCCAAAAGAGGCCCAACAGGCATGGATCAAATAGAGCCGCAATAGGAATAACGAAATGGCATAGCAGGAATACTGGCAAGCTAACAGAAGGAGACAACAGTGGGCTAAAAGGGAGAAAAGCCCACAATCAAGAAAGACCCAGTCCTTGAAGGAAGCAAACCATAAAGAAGGGAGAATTAGAAAACAGTTCATGCTATAAGGGGTCAAGAATGAGTGGCAGAACACACAGACAAACATCTAGTCCACGGCAAACACATGAGTAGCAGACAAGTTTTGGACACATACGGAAGTGGAGCACGCACAAAACCTAGGCACCACCAACCTGTACCCAACCAATACGAGAGTGGTGGGTCATGGGTCAGAGGTAAGAAAGGGTATGGTCTGGCAGTGGGGAGAAGGGAAAGCCTATTTTAGGGTTTCCGCTCAAACTCTTTTGGGGAAAATATTCTGCTGGGATGACATACCACCCAAAAGAGGGAGGATGAGTTGGAACCATTAGGTGCATACTATGAGAGATAGCAAGAGAGAATACCCACACTGTGGAGTATAAGAATGTCACAGTGAACAAGTAAACAAAATAGTTTTCTTTGTCTAATAATGGGGAATGGCACAGCTAGCATAGGTAAGTGGTGGTGGCTGGGCAGCTGACAAACTAGTGGATGGTCGGAAAGGACACCCAAATCCAGGGAAAAGTAGTTAAAGAGTAAAATGGTAAAAACAGTCACAGCAGGTAGTATCTAAAGGGCTCTCGCCGTGCACAGTATCACAAAGGCAACAGGAGCAACCACTAGGAGAGAATCATAGCATCACCATCACCATAACGCTAAATGAGTAAGCACTAAGAAAGAATAGAAAAAGAGGGAGTGTAGAATGGCAGGCATGCACCAGTAGGTTAATCCCTTCTCTCCCTCTAAAAGCCTACTCTCTGTTAAGGATAAAGGATTTGTTTGGGCAAAAGCCATTCAGGCCCGTTACCTCAAAGTGGATATTTTCTATAGCAGGATCTTCCTGAGAGGTTATTCAAGATGAGGGAATGGATCCCTCCATGGTCTTAGACCGTAACACAACCAAACATGGCAGACTAACATTTTCCTTCTTTGATTTCATTACTTATCTCATCTTTGCAATTTCACTTATAATATGTTCCTTGTTGCTATATCGTTCTTTTTCCTTATTTTAATTAAAGAACCCGTATTTGTCTTGTTCGGGAGTAAGCTTATATCTTTTATTATTGTTTTATTATATTTATCTGCCGTAACTCTTTTGCAATATTTCTCGTTTTAATTAACAGCAAGCGTGTTGCCTTTATCATTGTCCCGTTGCACTTGCCTACCATAACTCTTTTGTAACAATTGAACTTGCCACGGGCATGTGATCAAAGTTTCAGCAAAAAGGGGCATAGTTTATGCACAAGCCGGACCAAGGTGAGTTGCAATTGGATCTGTCTTAACTCTCCTACCCAAAACACTTGGGTCTCAGTGTGGCAGGAGGCAGCCTAGCCCAAAAGCACAAAAAGACCCACCACAGCTGTTAACCTCGCAACTTGAACCATTTTCTCTCTAAACCCTCTAAGTACTCTATCTATGGAAGGTGCCAATTCAACTATAAAACCATTGGCATATCCTTAAAGTTGTTTGATTATAAGAGGAAAGTGGAAGGAAATGGTTTATACTCTATATTATGGTATTATGAATATATTTTTAAGGGATAATTACAACTTACCTACTTGTAGTTTGACCGAAATTTAAGTTGTCTACCCGTAGTTTGAAATTTGATACTTTATTCACCTAAGGTTAGCTCAGTTACGGTTTCGTTACCTACCTTTGTTAAAAATATGGCTAAATATATATATATATATATATATATATATATATATATATATATATATATATATATATATTTACTCTCTTTTATGTCTCTTTCCTCTCAAAACATAAAAAAACATAAAAGAATAAGAGAAAATAAGATCAAAAAGTGAGGGATTTGTAAAAATTATGAACAAACATTACCACCATCATAGAAGCTTCTGTCAAGAATTTTGAGTTGCAAAAATGTTGTTTTTCCATCAAAATTTCTGTTTGTTTGATGAATACATGTGCTACATTTTATCTCAAAATTCTGTTTCCTTAGCCTTTTTGTTTTCCAAGTAGTTTACGAACTCTGTTCAGTGCTTGTGAATCCTTACAACTAGACAAAGGAAATACATCTTCCTTCCATCTTTTTCCTTCATTTTTCCTCTCTCCCCTTTACACCAAACCAAATGCACTATGTAGTTATTGTTTGTTTAGAATGTTGTTCTCAATCCCTGTCTAGTATCATAGCATTGCCGCTCTTGATATTAAATATCACTCTCAGAGCTGGAGAAACTGTAGAACAAGTTTTACTCCACATATTTGATATTTCCACTCACTTTGATTGCTTTACTGCTAATTTGATTGGCCCATGCCTTTGGAAATGATATAACAAATCCTCATTGGCATTGCAGTGCATTAATGGACTATGTAGGATGCGAGAAGTGTCGTCCGTGGGGAAAGCTTTAGGTCCTTGGGCTGGATACTACATTGAAAATCCTCTTCTCTGTTGATGGTCGGGAACACTTGCTTCAGAATGTAAAGTATCTATTTCCTTCAGTAATTTTGAAGATTCAAATTATCTTTAGGTAGCATGTCACGTTTTTTGTCACCTACTGAACTTCATCTCAAAATTCTATTTCCTTAGCTTTTATGTTTTCCAAGTAGTCACACCACAATTTTTACAAAACCCTCACTTTTTGATCTTGTTTTCTCTTATTTATTTATTTTAATGTTTTGAGAGGAGAGAGACATAAAAAAAAAAGCAAAAATATATATTTAGCCTTATTTTTAACATATGTGAGTAATGGATCTTTAACTGAACTAACCTCAAATAGATAAAGTGTTAAATTTCAAACTACGGATAAATAATTTAAATTTCAGTTAAATCACAAATAAGTAAGTTGTAATTAGCCTATTTCTAATTAAAAAAATTATAATTTAATCATTCTCACTCTTCACTTCCTTCCAAATTTGGAAGGAAAGAGAATAGGAATTGAGGGGTTGAAGTAAAGAATACACTTTCCATATTATTGAAGCCCAATCAAATCATTGGATTATTGAAAAAATCATGGATTGAAATAAATCAAGTAATTAGTTGTTTGAGGAAATAGTGGGACTGAAACAATCAATTCAAAAATGTGATTATTGTGGTTGTGGGACGCTCTCTTATTTTCTCCGTTCCCTTTTTTGTCCCACTTCACAAATTTCTGCGTGGTGGCAGAGCACTAACTCTCACACAAATTACTTCTAAGTTCTATCTTGTCTTGTGTCCCTTTCCTTTTGTTTTCGTTTTGTTTTCTTCTTCTTGTCACTGCTTTTGCATCTTTATCCGCAACAACCATCCAAAACTAGCCTCAATAAAATACCCACGCATGCTCACCATCACAAGTGACAAGACCCATACCCGCCATGAATAGGTCCTTTATTTATTTTTTAAAAAAACCCCCCTCAAATCTTTTTCTACCAATGCCAATATTCAAGATTTTTATTTTAATAAATCTTTTAATTATTTCGGCCATAGTAGCCATTGCTCATTTCAAGACTTGTCAATTGTTGATCCCTTTTCTTGTACTCTGAACGAGGAGTACAAACAAATTTGGACAATGAACTTCCCAAAAAAAAAAAAAAAAAAAGATTCACTTTTTTGAAAGTTGCACATTCCATCAGAGAATCTATGCACAGACAGGGTGTGTATAGGAAAATACACACTCTCCATATTATTGAAGAACAAATCAAGACATTGGATTACTGAAGACAATCAGAGGATTGGAATAAAACAAGAAATTGATTGGTACAGGAAATTATGGGATTGAAGCAATCAATTCAAAATTCAAGTTGTAGTGTATGTAATTTCAATTATAAAAATAGGTTCTATTGTAATGTATCATCATCTAATTGAATGAAGAAGATGCAACTTTTAAGGTTTTATTTCTTGGACGTAACCTTGTGACCAAACCACGTAAAATCTCATATCTTGTCTCTTCTCTTTTCTTTACTCATTTCACAAATTTCAACTTGAGAGGGTGGGAATAAAATCATTTCATTTCTTTTCCATCCCCTGCACTTCTACATGTATGGTATTTTAGATATATTCATTTCAATGTCATTTGTATTTGTTGAAGGTATTCAAGAATCAAGTCAGATGAAAGTCGTTTAGTTGTAAGCCTAAAAAACTTTAGTTGAGAAAAGTTCATCTTGGTTTAGTGAAATGAAGCGAGTTCAAAAAATAATCAGATAGAAACCTTTTCCTAATAAATGTCGAATTTTTGGTGGAGCAAACCTGTTGAGGAAATCCACCAACTTAGCTTTCATGGTTCACTGTAACCAATTACTCCCTGTTTTGTGTATCCTATATGAACAAAATTAAAACCTTAAAAACTCATACAAAGAAGGGAAGACAGCCACAAAGATCTTTAAGTGGATATCTTATCACCCAAACACAACACCACCACCTAAGCTATTGGAGTGTCTTAAGAAACCAAAGAGATGTCAGAAAACCTTCAAGTAGCCTTGAAGCAACCGAGAGATCAGTTTTGCAATCGGCTAGCAACTTCTGGTGTTGGATCTCTGTGAAGATATAGACTAAATTAGCACCCGCAATAGTTTCAGGGAACTCAGATACAATGTTTGATTACTTGTATTGGAGGTCTTGTAACTTGTAAGTGAATGTACAGTATCGCAATTTCCTTATAGTGGATTTAATGACCTGGGCTAGGCCTTAAGTATTTTTCCTTGTGCGGTTTTCACTTTGTAAACAATTCCTCGTCTCTTGTGTGTGATTGTTCATATTGTAATTGATTTACTACGATTGTACATTTAACTTGTTAATTAATTACTTGGACTTGATATTGATTAATTAGTTAAAATTGATAGTAAGCCGTTTAGAGTCTAAACTGAACTTCCACTACACAACCAAACGCTTTTTCCCTCCATATTTCCTCCACGCTCCGCCCCTTTCCCTTGAACTAAACAGAGTGCGAGTCTTCCATTTAGAATGAGCATTCGAACTAAGAAGAGAGAGATGCTTGCAGTCAACAGTTGAGTCATAGGAAGGGACAAATACTATCGTTGCATATCTAATATGATCAGTCAAGGACCACACAGAAGTGTAGGTTCTTGGGACAAAAAGAACTTGTACAGTTCCGGAAATTAAGGATTGTTATCTTTGCATACTCGATCGTAGTGGAGCGCTTGTGCGTCATACTATTCTTACATTATCTTCAGCATGCCCTATCCTATTTATTGGTGGATTGAAACTTGAAAGGGAAAACAAAAAGATATTCAAAAAGAGTAAACTAAATTCACAAAAGAAATGTTGATCATATTGACTAAAAACAGTGGAAAAAGAAGACGAATATATTTAAGTTGGTAAATCTAAAAAGATAAAATTGGCATGTAAGTAAATTCTTATCCGGTGTGTTTGATGGAATCAAACTTGGTATTGTTCTAGGCACTCATACCAAGATAACTCAACTATCATTCCACCCTCATCATGTCATGAGCCCATGGGGTTGATTACATTAATCTACGTGTATGTGAAATATATACCAAACATAACCTACGAAGAGCCTTATAGTTTACTAGACTCATTACACGCACTTTATGCGTGCAATAAAGCTCTTTTTTATTTTTTATTTTTATTTTTATTTTAAGTTTAGTGAAATAATGTTTAAAAGTAAGATAGAAATAGTGTCCTAATTTTTAGGATTTTGATAAAAGTTTGAAAGCCTAAAACTTAGGAACTCTTTTAAAAATGGTAAATTACTCTTTTAACCAATTTGTGTTTTTAAATTTAACATTATTCAACTAAAATATAGGAGTATTTTAGAGAATTTGAGAATTTGTGTAAGGATATTTTAATACGCAAAATGATGAAACTCAAACAAATGAATCTTGTTTTTAATAGTATAAATAACATAACCTGCTGTTTTTTATTAAGAGAATTAAGGTTCAAATCTCTCATTTCCCATAATTGTAACCATTGAAATATATAAATAAAAATACTTTTAAGGTCCTATATTTTGGCCATGTTTTTAATTTGGTTCTCAAGTTTTTATAATTTTGTTTTGGTTTTTATGGTTTTAAACTTGTTATCCTTTTAGTCATTGCCGTAAGCTAGCTATATAGTCCATTAATTATGTAGGCATTCTCGGTAAGTGAGATGTCAACAAGGATCAAAATGACTGCAAGTGTAAAAAAATAATGAAAAAAAATGAAGTTATAAAACTTAATATAGGTACCAAAACGGAAGTTTTGCCCTCCACCAAACCACCCCCCCCCCCCCCCCCCCACACACACACACACACACACACACACACACACACACACAAGACCGATTTTAGGCAAAAGGACCTTAGCCTAAAGGCCTTTGATAAGGGTCCATTTGGTTGGTAGTGAAACAAGGAGGGTAGAAAATGAAGGAAAGAAAAATAGAGATAAACTGATTTTATGGGTGTTTAGTTGGAGAGAAGGGGATGATGGAAAATTGGTGGGACCTATGTGTTTTATCCTTGGGCCCACTAAAATTCTATCTTCCCAATTTAGGGAGAGGAATATTTGCAGTTAATGACTAAACTATCCTTCCTCTTCCACGCTAGATTAGCCAAGGTTTTCTTTTTTGGAAATATTTTCTTGAGTGTCTTCTTCTTCCTTTTTTTTGGGGGGGGGGGGGGGTAAATGGATGTGATTTTTTTTTTTTTTTTTTTTTACTTTTTTCTATGCATGATATTTATTTTTTAATAAATTTTAGGTGATTTTTTTTTTTTGCCACTTTTTTTTTTTTTAATTGGGTATCATTTTTTTAATAATGGCTTTTGAGTAAATTTATACAAACTCATTTTTTTCATTCATCCACTTTTTCACCCCCAAGAAACACAAATGAGGGAAACTAAAATTTTTTCTATCCTCCCACTTTTCCACCTCCCCAACCAAATAAAAAATATATATAGGTAGATTGTGCTCTTTCTTCCCCACGACTAAGAAGTTCTTCAAAATTGTAAATAAAAATAATCCAACTCAATTGAAACCTTAAGTTGTTTCTCTCTCTCTCTCTCTCTCTCTCTCTCTCTCTCTCTCACACACAAAATCAAAGTATGATGAATCATCATTGATGATTAATTTCTCTTAATAACTCAAGATTTTGATTTTTATGTCAATCCCTCGCTCGTAAATTATCAAGCTTTCCTTCACCACGTATCACCACACATAAAGTAAGGTATTTATTTTTAAGAAAAGATTTTTCAAATGTTTAAATTTTATACTTAATCTATTATATCTGATAATCTATAAGAAACTAGTCTCGGTTTGGTTAGTAATGATTCAACAAGTTATGCCTTGAATCCATCTTTACTTAGGTATGTTGAGGTTGAGTCAGAATTTGGTAAGGATGAGGTGTAAACCCATGTTTTATATTATTTAATAAGAGATTATCACATTAGCCTTTTATTTAAAACGTAATACATTCTACCATACCTAATAATATCACATTAGCCTTTTACTTTATTAAAATATAAAATATGATGTTTATTGAGATGTTATCATGTGTGATCGGAACTATTTATGTTTTAGTAATATGATGATGTGACATGTCCTTATTGAATGATGTAAACCAGGGAAAATTCTTAAGTATTCCCGAGGCACGGAGTAATAGTGATCCCTCCCCTCATATCATGGTAGACTTTGCCATGAATGTGAAAGGAGTGAGTACCATTCTCCGTGCTTCGGAAATACCTAAAAATTACTCGTAAACCAACGGATTTACACCAAGATGACTCTATTATTAAATAAAGTTTTTTTAGAAGGTATTATTAAATGAAGTTGATAGTTCTTTTGATAAAGGAGAATTCTTAGGTACTCCTAGGAAAATTTTAAAAATTATTAGTTGATGAATTATATTTTATTGTTCTATGCTTTAAATTTTATTATATTCTTATTATATTATGATTTTATAGTGTAGATGGTGTAGATGGTGTTTCTTCTTCTTTAAAAAAGGTGAATTATAGAAAAAAATTAAGTGAATCTTAAATATGATCTCTTGATTAATTTGTTACTCATAATATTAAAAAAAAAAAAAAAAACCACAAAATTTAGATAAAAATCTCACAAATGAATAAAAAAATCATAAAAAAAGATTGAAGGTAATGACATAACACAGCAAAAGTATACTAATAAAAATAATTACAATGATATTCAAACATGTAATATAATAATAATTGTTTTAGATAGGTAGATAAATAGGAGAGGTGAGATTTAAACCCTAGATATAGGGCACCACAATTATATAATATAATAATTCTTGATGATATAATAACAATAGATTATTTTTCAAATTTAGATATCAATTACAAAATTTTGTTGTCACTACCAATCATAAATGTTGTAGTAGATTTTTTTTTTCAAAATTAAAATTGATAAAAACTCTACTTAAGATTGATTATGTCACAAAAATATAAAGTAGATTAGCCATATTATCATATATAAAGGAAATGCTAGCTAATCCTAAATAAATAAATAAAATTAATTAGTAGCATTTTTTTTTATCTCAAAAGGCAAGAAGAATGTATTTTAAATAAAATATTATAATTTAAAATTTTGAATAAATATTATTTAATTTTGAATATAAAAATATCTCAATTTAATAAATATATGAGTTGAGTTCAAGTTACACTTGGTGTAATATGGTGTAACTTGAATCAATATTACACCACTCAATATTTTTTAATTGAATGTGAATTTTAACAAATCAACCATTTGATTATATTATCTTCATGCATTTTCCATGCTTGCAAAATTTAAGACGATTAAGAGTCTGTTTTGGATCTGCTTATTTTGCTGAAATTGAAATTTTTTTACTGAAAGTACTGTAAATAAAGGTAAAAGTTAGCTGAAGTAGTACATTGAGACCCATGAATAGTACCAAAAAGTGCAGTGTGGTCCATAAATAGTAGCAAAAATAAGCAAAATAAGCTGGCTTTTTAAGTTTGAGCCAAACGCACACTAAATATTAATAGTCATGTCATCAATCAATTGTTTAAATTCAAGATTTTTAGTTTAAAATAGTACATAAAAGATGAGTTTATGGATTGAATGGTAAATAATAATTGATTGACATGAATATTGGTATGCATGTTAAGAACATATAGAATATTTAATCCAACGGTGAAATTTTTAAAATATGAATTTAATAATATGTTATTGGTTAGTATAACATTGCTTGGAGTTACGTTAAGTGTAACTTGAACCCGTGGATAAATTAGAAAACAAGAAAGTTCAAGAAATAGAAAACAATATTGTGGACAAACAATGTTCATCTAATTAGAGCATTTGCATCTAGGGTGCAAAAAAAACCTCATTTAGTTCCTTAAAAAACTACCTTATCTACTTCAACCCATCATTTCACAACTCATCTTACATCCCTTCTCCTATTGTTACATCATAGCCAACACTATTAATTTATTTACTCAATTCACTCTCTCTTCATCTAATGTAGAGTCTCTCTCTGTCTCTCTCTGATGTCAGCGTGAAAGACCCATCCTCATAAACAGTGGTCTTGACCCATCAAATAGAGACCCATATTGCAACAACAAACCCATAATTACAAAGGGCAACACACCGCCACTACCACAACCCACATTAAACTGACCAACCAAAAACCATTGCCGCAACCAACAACCTAAAATCCAATGCCAAAACCAAGAACCAATCGCCTGCCATCGCAACTAACGTCGATAAAAAAATCCAAATCCAAATCCTCTAACAAAACACACAAACCACCACGAACCTGCTACCACAATGTTGCCGCAAATTAAGACAGTTAAGACTACGAATCTAGCGGCGTTTACAAAACACACAAATCTAAACAAAGTCCACAGAGGATTGAGGCTACAAAACCTAGAATTAAATTCCACTACTGCAAATACAATTAAGAGGTGGAAGGTGCCGGTCGAGAGAGAGAGAGAGGTATAAGCTTGCTACACTAAACTACTACTTGCAAGGTTGTAAATTTTTTAGGTTTAACATTCAAAATGTAGCATATGTTTAGTTTTTTAGGTTCTAAAATAGCATTTTGAGAGTTTTAGCACTCCCAATACGAGTGCTTTTTAGTCTAGCCAAAAGACCATTCAACGCGCTTATCTATAGTAAAAGAATTAGAACAAGACAAGTAGACAACAAACAAACGAAAAGGAACACGCAGCCAACTTCAATTGCTTCTATGTAGACATGGTAAAACGGGTCAGAATTTTCTGACCTGACCCAAAACATATCTGACTCGAACCTGATTTTTTTGACTCAAAGCAAAAACGGGTTGACCCGTAACTTGATCTGTTAAAAAGATTTCGCTAAAAAAATATTTAAACTACGTCCTCATACTAACTACATAAAGCACAATGTATCAGAACCAAACCAATGCAATAGTAAATAAAGCATTAAAGCTTCACGAATCACAACCATTGAAGCATTAAAGCTTCAGCTCTCGACTGCCTCCATAGCAATGACAAATTGACAAGAGAGAATGAGACAACTAGCTCTAGACAAGACAACACAAGTTACAGTGTTACATAACACAACCATTAAAATAAAGAAAAAATCTAATGAGCTTGACTAGCTTAGCTGTAGTCCAAGCTTCCAAAACCAATTATGGAATTACCGAAGGCACAATTCAGTCACAGACTCACAAACATGAAAGAGTGAAAGTGTGAAACACTGAAGTATGAAACGTGACAACCACATCCACAAGGGCCAAAGCGTCAAAGCCTCTTCAATGAGTCAGTTCCTCACTTCCTTTGCTCGTCTCTTGCGCTGCGCCTCTGGCCCTCTGCCCTTCATTTCACACTTCCACACTATTTCAGTTTCAAGCTTGCGCCTCTTTACCTCTACACTTTCAGCTCCGCCTTTGCCCTCTACTCTTTTCTCTTTGTGACTGTCTGTGCCTCTACTCTTTTCTTCTTAGTTCTTTCAATCCTTAAGAGGAGCACGAATGTGCTTTTGATGTGTTCACTTCAGCACTGTAGTGTCTTTTGGCTTTGGTAAGGACTAAGAAGCAAGGGAAATCCCAATTCTTTAATATTAGTGTACAAGGCATGTGCATGTTATACGTGTTGGTAAATTACTAAATTGGATGTATACATCGGTTGATTGTACTTCATTATAGTTTATCATTCTTTACTTGCCACCTTCACTTTCTCTTCCTACTTTAAACAGATCGAAAATTATACCAAAATTAACTTCTAGAAAGCTGGAACAAGAGTTGCACCAAATCTGAGTATCAAGCGTCAAGTGGTAATTGGTAACAGTATCACCAGTGAGAATCTAATCATAGTTGAGGAACTCAATTGACAAATTGCATCTATTTCAAAAAAAAAAAAAAACTTGTTTAAAAAATACGGGTCAACTGACCCGACCCGCAACCCGATTGACTAGTTTAAAAATGACCCGTTTTGACTCGCGACCCGATTGACCCACAAAACTAATCGACCCAACTTGAACTCGACCCGACCTGCCGTTTTGCCATGTCTACTTCTATGCACTAGTTGTCTAGTCTTGATTATAATTAAGTAGAATAAAGACCTGAATAGAAACGGGAAAAAATTTTCTTTTATTAATTTTCCTCAAGGTGCTGACCAAGTCATCTCCATAGTGGGTGCAGTTATCAGTATATAATAAGCATTTAACAACTAAGGAAGTATCCACTTTACCAGTAGCCTTTGCACAAATCTACTCCTATTTGTTACAATGGACTTGGCCAAGCTGTTCGTTACCCTTCTCATTATTGAAGCTCTCTTTATCTCCCAAATACAAGTCCAAGCAGCCCTCACCAACTCAAACCTCTTCAGAGAATATATAGGAGCTGAGTTCAAGAATGTCAAATTTACTGATGTACCCATTAACCCAAATGCTGAATTCCACTTCATTCTCTCCTTTGCTATAGACTATGACACCTTAAGCTCTCCCTCTCCAAACAACGGAAAATTCAACATATTTTGGGACTCTGCTAATCTTAGCCCTTCCCAAGTTTCTTCTATAAAAAATGCTCATTCGAATGTCAAGGTGGCCTTAAGCTTAGGAGGGGATAGTGTGGGGGATGGCTTCGCTTACTTCAGCCCCTCCTCAGTGGATTCATGGGTTTCTAATGCTGTTTCATCACTCACAAGGATCATAAAGCAGTATCATTTGGATGGAATTGATATTGACTATGAGCACTTCAAGGCTGATCCTGATACCTTTGTTGAGTGCATTGGAAAGCTTATAGCAACTCTGAAGAGGAATAAGGTAATTTCGTTCGCTTCTATAGCTCCATTTGATAATGATCAAGTTCAGAAACAATATTTGGCCCTGTGGAGGAAATATGGGCACCAAATAGACTATGTGAACTTCCAGTTCTATGCATATGATAAGGGAACCACTGTGCCTCAATTTCTTGACTACTTCAAAACCCAAAGCTCTAATTATAATGGTGGTAACGTGTTAGTAAGCTTTGGTACTGACGCTAGTGGTGGGTTAAAACCTGATAAAGGCTTCTTTAAAGCCTGCGAGAAACTCAAGAGTCAGCAGCAACTTCATGGTATCTTTATTTGGTCAGCGGATGACTCCAAGGCAAATGGTTTCCGCTATGAGAAAGAAGCGCAAGGACTTTTGGCAGGTCAACGCTAATATTGTCATCAAATTATGTAATGAAGGTATTGCTGATGTTAGATCCCAGTTGCCTGTACTACTGAACTTCTATTTTCTAGTATATTTCTAATTCATGTTTGTGTTTTGAGTGTTTGTAAGAGCACATTGTATTTTAACTTGTTTTCTACTAGTGTGAGATTATGTTGGTTGTGGCTTTTGGCATATATTTGGATCCTCTGCACTATCTATTCATCTGTGGAAACTTGCAGGAAGTGGGCTTTGTTATAATCTATTGTTGAACTTTGGCAGAGAGAGAAAATCAAGTATGTTTTATGGCCAGTTAAACGTATGGCTATTGTCAAGAGTTATCAAATATCTTCTTATTTCCATATCAATATCTATAGAGTCCACATGTTTACTTCTCGGGGTTCTATAGAGTCCAAATATTTATATTTGTCAAACTGGTAGGTCAATAAGGTATGGGTTAGAAACGAATCATTTTAAACATGTTGCCAAACTTGACCATCGCATAGTCTTTTAAGAGTTGGTGTATGACCCGTAATTTTTTTCTAATAATAATAATAATAATAATAATAATAATAATATTTTTTTTTCTAATAATAATAATATGTTTTGAGTTTTTCACATGAAAACTTTATATATATATATATATATATATATATAAATATTTTGAGCCATATAGGAATCTTAAATGGAAAAATAGACCCCACATCTGGTATTGATGCCAATCTAGAAAAAGTGAAAAACACTTTGTTTAGGAAAAAAATGTTGGTCAACAGTAACCATTTGAAAGTTCTATTTTTATTTTTGTACTATGAAGTTTACTTTTATTGAGTATGAAACATTTCAAAAACTGTTTTTAGCTTTAAAAAGCAATAATTTAAAATTAACACTTTGCTAAACTTGTGTTTGTACTTGTGATTTTTGTCGCACCAAACAGAAAAATATATACACAATGTACATATGTGGAACTAACTTTCCTTAGTTGTAATGATATTTAGCTGTTTTCAGGGTTGACCCGGAGCCTAGGCCACTTAGGTTATGGCTTAGGGCCTCCTACTAAAGGAAGCCCCCAAATGTGGGGGGAAAATAAATGATTTTATTTTATTTTTAATAAAAGAAATATGTAGGTGGTATTATTTTTCTTCTACTCTCAAGAAGGCAAAAAAACAAATAAAAATAATGCTACAGTTGCAACTTATTTTATAATATTTTTATAAATTGTTATTGTGGCCAGCTTCTTAGTGGTATTATTTTTCTTCTACTCTCACGAAGGCCAAAAAAAGAATAATGTTACAACTACAAACTATTTTACAAAATTTTTACAAACTGTTGTTGTGGCCAGTTTTTTATCAATTTTCATCTAGGCTCGCCACTAATATCATTTTTTTCATTTACCAATTACCACTCACCACATCAGCAGTTTGTAAAAATATTTTGTAAAAAATGTTGTATCTCTAGCATTACTCCTAAAAAAAATGAGTGATGTTAAAGATACGAGTAATACTACACCCACAAATTATTTTATAACATTTTTACAAACTGTTGATATGACCAGCTTTTTATTGGTTTTCATCTAGGCCCACCACTAACATCATTTTTTTTATTTACCAATAACCACTCACTACATCGGCAGTTTGTAAAATTTTTTATAAAAAAGTTTGTATCTCTAACATCACTCTAAAGATACTATAAATTTTACTACATAAATCTTATTAATTGATGTATGATTAATCACAAGATGTAATTTAAATACTTGTTTATTATCATATTCAAGTACCACCAATCACATTCATTGTTACATCCTTGGTAAGCTTTAGCATTTTTTAGAGAAAAAAAAATGGATTAATAAAAATCCACTCCCATTCCCACCCCCCCCCCCCACCCCCCCCCCCCCCCCCCCCCCCACCCCCCCAAAAAAAAAAAAATCCCAACCACCATTAACTGAATTAGTCATATTAAAAGTAAGAATAATGTATTTTACATAGAAAATAAAATATAGAACTAAATATTATTTAAGTTGTAAGGTCACAATTTGCAACCCAAGCCCAAGATGTGTGGGATCTTGGCCCAATGAGCTCGGTACAATAAATTTATAGAGAGTAGATAAAAGAACTAGGCCCTAATGAATTTAACAACGACTAATATGGATTGAAAAGATGATCAAGTAAGAACAAGGCACATAAGACTGAATGGACTCACTGTTCGAGGAGACAAATCTTATTATTAATCAATAAAACTGATTACAAGTGCAACTTTGATTGCTACAGTGTTCTTTCTCTCTTTCTCCCATCCCCCTCTCATGGAGGGTCTCTCACATTATATATCTCCCCTTGGACCATCTGCTTCCTACACTTGTTGATCATTTGAACCCTTACTTGAGTGTTTGTCCCATCAAACACCCCCCTTGGCTTTCTGTGAGTTGTGGTAGCCAAGGCAACACTATTCAGAGGTCTTCTCCACATAAATGCGGTCAGAAAAGTAGTTGTGGTGCATTTAATGCGGTGATAATAGCTTTCCTTTAGATATTTCTGAAATCCTAGCCCTTTAGTACACTTAGAGATACACGTCCCTGTCACTGAAGTATCTTAGAAGTTTACCTTAATCAAATAAGATATACATCCGATCTGTATTTTGCCTGTTCGATAAGATATTACTCCTCGGACCACCTTCCTATTTGCACCTTGCTTATTAAATCTTGAGTCTGAACCACTAATTACCATTTGTTTCTCCTCGGACTAATATGCTCTCGACTAAGGCCCAAGGCCCAATATATGTTTTGGGCCTTCAACCTTACAATAGCCCCTTAAAACTTCGGTTTTCTCCTTATTATCTGAGGAGAAAAACGGGGTTTTGAATTATTACAAATTGATTTTACCCGACTTTTTGATTCACACACGTGTAAGAATGCCGTTTTACGCACCCCATAATTACTTCTGATGTTTCAAAGCCCATGAAGCCTCGTTAATTGCTCTAGGCGGCGCTTTGTTCCTCAGATCCAACAGTGAGGCATAAATCCAACAGTTGACCTTTCTCTTAGAATTTCGAGTGGGATAACTCCCATTCATTTTACCCTCATTTTACGAACTCTCAAGCTCTCCAGAAATCCCAAGCATTCAAACTCGCAAAGCTCTCTGAGTCACTAGGCTCTTCATACCTTTTCTCCAAGAAATCTTCAAGAATTTCTCTAAAGGTTTCAGGGACTATCACACATCTTAGTTCTCATAAGTTTTAATTTCTTTAAACTCTTCTTTTTCCCTTCGACCAGTCTCCTCGGCCTTCCAGTTCTTATTTCTCCCTTTATCAACTTCGGTGGTTTCCCTTTAGCTTGTCTAGATGGGTAGATTTAAGAACTTAGTGAACTCCATTGCCAAAATAGAGGCTTTTAAGGAAAAATACCACATACCACAAGAAGTCGCCCTGCGATACTGTTCCCCAGAACAAATAGTACCAAACCGAGAAGAAGGAGAAGTTGTCATCCCTATGATAGCTCTCATAAAAGAGGGAATGACCCTCCTTATGGGCAGGATAACACAGGATTATCTCCTCAACCATAGGATATGCCCCCACTAGTGCGTGCCAAACCTATTTAGGGTCTTGGGTAGCGTTGATGCTCTCAACGAGCATCTGGGTCTATGGCTCACCTAGCATGATATGGTCCATATGTATAAGTGTCACGCCCAGAAAAGTGCGAGATATTACCTCAAGTCCCGATCCAACGTTGTCAGGCTAGTATCATGTCTACCTAAATCAAACAAGGGTATGAAAGATGACTATCTGATAGCTTCGAAGCCGTGGCATGATGGCCTTCACTACCCCGTCCGAAAGGGAATGCCAGGTGGGGCACCTTAGAGTTAGGTTCCTTAGCAAAAGATTTAGATTCTTTAACCCTGTCCATGCTTTGCTCCTTTTCGTTTTGCTTTCTTTTAATGATGAATTTCGATTTTCTAACCATGTTTTGCTCCTCGGCTGTTTTCACAAATAAGACGCATGTAGCTCTCAAGCTTAGCTTAACCAATGTTGAACCTTTCGATTACTTGCTGAGATCAGAGATTTTCGTAAGTGAAGACAGGCAGCTACGGGCCGTTCATCTGGTTTTGGACTTTCAACCCATCTCGGAGATATACCAAGAAGTTGGCCATGCCATAAGAGTGGGTGACCCACGATTGGCTCCGATTGACGTATCTCGGTCCAACTTTTTAGCCCCAAACGATCTTCCACCAGTCGCGCATCCATTCCAACAGAATATTCCACTGGTCATACAACCATTTCAACAAATACCGTCTGAAGTAGCAGCAACAAGAGAAGGAATTGCCTCCTCAAATTCCTCGTTTGAAGAAGAAATTGACAAGTTTCATTTTAAGGAGGAGGAGACTCAAGGAGTATAAGTGATTCTTGTCTCGAACGCAGAGGACGAACCAAATAGGTATTCCAATGTCCACATTCTGACCCTTGTGATTTCTCGTCCAGACGGTACTTCCAAGGAAAAGGAGAGTGAAATGGCTTTAAACTGAGGGAATAAGAGTTTAAGAGATCTTATGGTCACAAAGGGCAAGGCATCAACTTCCAAAGAAGCCACCAAGTCCCAAATCCCAACTAATCTTCCACCTCCCTCTTCTCTCCCCATGACCTTGACTGGGATGCTTCTTTGCCTTGATCTAAAGAAGAAGAAGAAAGTGCCAAAGGTGCACGATGTAAAGGAGGGCGAGATGGTTCCTCCAAAGGGGGCGAAGCAGCCCAAGCACGCGAAAGGCAAATGGGCTTCCTCCATGGAGAGTAGGGAGGATTCCCAAAGGGCCGACGTATGCCGACCATTGCGAACGTGGTCTCCCAGATTGGAAGTGGATGGTGCCCCCATCTCTTGGGATGCCTCAGTCCAAAACTTCTAGGGGGCACGCGGGTCATGTTGCTGAAGCCCTTGAGCAACCACTTCATCTGCCGAGGGATATGGATGCTTACAGGTGCTTCAAGCAACCTGACCTCTTCCTGTCTTTAAAGAGGGACCTTGTTATGGTAAGTGGTTTGATACATCTTTTGAATTACACACTAAGTCGCCTTTTTCATTTTTCTCCCTTCTCATGTGGAATCCTTCTGTTATTTTTATGCAAGTTACCCAATAGGTCTTTGTTGCTAAAGAGTGGGTCAAGAACGCTCGCAATCAGAACTTGAGTTAGCCACCCAGAAGTAGCAAGTTTTGGACCTCAAGGCTGAGCTGAGGAAGGCTAAGGAAGCTGCCCAACTGGCAAATGAGGCACTCGAGGCTGAGAAGCAAGTGACTTACCAACTTCGTGTAGAGGAAACACAAGTGAGGCTTATTGAGGAGCTTTCTAAGCTGTGCAGGGATTACTGTAACATATCATGGGATAAGGCCCTTGATGTTGCTGGCGTCCTTGCAGACTCAGTCTGGAGGTAGCCTTGGAGCATATACTACCATCTCGATATCCGTGTAGTCCCAGACGCCCTCCCCTCTCCTGCTGACCATGCTCCAAAGACCTCGGAGCAGCCCCTGACCGTCCAAGCTGCTCTCCCTCCTTCTGAGGCTTTGATGGGATCCAGTGAAGCTGGTGATCAAGGCCAGGAGGTCGAGGGGGTCAAGGACAAGAGTAAAGGCGAGGAGAATAAGCCCTCAGCAAGAGCCGAAGACGCTACTAAGGCCAAGGAAGGTGAAGCTAAAGCAAAAGAAGCAAAGCCTAAAGATAAAGAAGTTGATCTTAAAGCCAAGGATGGTGTCACCTCCCAGCCGAGCTAGAAAGAAAATCCTCCTGCCCCCAAGACCAAGGCTTAACCCTTAGGATTTTTTTTTTTTTTTTTTTTTTTTTTTTTTTGTAGTGATATTTTGTCATAGAACATAATGTATTCCACCCTTTTGATTAATGAATGGACCTTTCTTTTTTCTATCTATTATGTTTTGCTTTATATTGTTTCAAGCTTACTGTTATTGCACATGAACTTGAGTTGCTGCCAAAATAGCTGTATTAAAAACTAACAAAAATATCTTGCTAGTGCAAATAATTTTGACTAAGTACCAATGATGAAGAGATTTACCCCAAATTTGTACTGTGAATTGCTCTTTCTGTAATGAGGGCTGAATATAATAACAACAAGTAATAAACTTACATTTGGATAAATAATCAAGGAATTTAGCTTACTTAAAGCTATCAATCTGAGGAAATGGCTATAATTTTAGATCTGTATTGACACTTTGTGAGAAACAAATAGATGTCATGGAGTGTTAATTTCCCCCAAATGTGTGGTCTGAAGAGGCATACATAACTAAGGTTTTGTTTAAACACTTATAAAAAATGTCATAGAGTTTGAATTTTCCGAAAGCATCTAGTCCAAGGACATAGGCATGACTAATGTTCTATTTAAACTCTTATAAAAGATGTCATAGAATATTAATTTTCCCAAAGCATCTGGTCTAAGGACACAAGCATGGCTAAGGTTCTGTTTAAACTCTCATAAAAGATGTCATAGAGTGTTAATTTCCTCAAAGCATCTAGTCCGAGGACATATGCATGACTAAGGCTCTATTTAAACTCTTATTAAAGATGTCATAAAGTGTTAATTTCCCCAAAGCATCCGGTCCAAGGACTTCAGGCATGACTAAGGTTCTGCTTAAACTCTTATAAAAGATGTCATAGAATGTTAATTTTCCCAAAGCATCTGGTCCGATGACTTCAGGCATGACTAAGGTTTTGTTTAAACTCTTATAAAAGATGTCATAGAGTGTTAATTTTTTCAAAGCATCTGGTCGAGGACTTCAGGCATGACTAATGTTCTATTTAAACTCTTATATAAAGAAAGAATAAAGGGAAATACAACGCCTTTGTGCAACAAATGAATTAAACTCTTATAAAAGATGTCATAGAGTGTTAATTTTTCCAAAACATCTGGTCCGAGGACTTCAGGCATGACTAAGATTCTGTTTAAACTCTTATATAAAGAATGAATAAAGGGAAGTACAATGCCTTTGTGCAACAAATGAACATACTGACAAAGGAATCTTTCATTAATAATAATACATTTTCAGGTTGTTTACATTCCAAGGGCGCGGTATTACATGCTTATCTAAGTCTTTTAGAAAATATGTTCCTATGCTAGCCACCAAGGTGATGCGATATGGTCCTTCCCAATTGAGTCATAGCTTTCCCCAGGCCAGGTTCTTCGCATTACCTATAACTTTTCTCAACACCAAGTCACCGGGCACTAATGGCCTCAACTTCACGTTGGCATCATAACCTTGTTTAAGTTTGTACTGGTAGTAAGCCAATTGAACCATTGCACTTTCTCTTCTCTCTTCGATAAAGTCCAAACTCTTTTCTAACAACTCATTGTTACTACTCGGATTGAATGAGCTAGTCCTTAAGGTTGAGAAGCAGATTTCTAAAGGGATGACTACCTTGGATCCATAGGTCATCTAAAAGGGGGTCACTCCTGTTGATCTGCGAGGTGTAGTTCTATATGTCTAGAGCACATGTGGCAACTCTTCTACCCATTTTCCCTTTGCGTCATCCAGCCTTTTATTGAGTTCGTTCACTATGACCTTGTTTACAGCCTCGGCTTGTCCATTTCCTTGGGGATAAGCTGGAGTGAAATACCTATTTGTAATTCCAAGGTTGCAATAGTACCTCCTGAAAGATTTGCTGTCAAATTGAAGGCCATTGTTTTAGATAAGGGTACGAGGGACCCCAAATTGTGTGACAATATTTTTCCAAACAAATTTCTTGGCATCCACGTCTCTGATATTTGCCAAAGACTCAGCTTCAACCCACTTGGTGAAGTAGTCCGTGCCGACCAGTAAATACATTTTGTTTCATATTACCTTGGTGAAAGGGCCAACGACATCTAAGCCCCATTGAGCAAAAGGCCAAAGGCTGGATAGGGGGTTAAGGACTCCACCTGGTTGATGTATATTTGATGCAAATCTTTAATATTGATCACACTTCTTCACATACTCTTGCGCTTCTTTCTGCATATTTGGCCACCAATAGCCCTGAATGATGTCTCTGTGGGATAAAGATCTGCCTCCTATATGACTTCCAAAAATCCCTTTATATAATTCCTTAAGGAGCAGCTTTGATACCTCAGGGTGAATGCAAAGTAGGTATGGTCCAGAAAAAGAACGCTTGTACAATTTTTGGTCCTCAGATAGCCAGAAATGAGGCGCCTTTCTTCGTAGTTTATCAGCTTCTGATTTATCCTCCGGCAAGATATCCTCTTTTAAGAATAGAATTATGGGATCCATCCAGTTAGGCCATACTCTGACTTGGTGAACATGAACGACCTCTTTGTTCACTTCTATGGGTTTGCATAAGTGTTCTACAAGGATGACCTGGGGTAAGCGTTGTGCCGAGGAGGTTGCAAGTGTGGCTAGGGAATCAGCATGTGCGTTTCCACTTCTAAGGATATGCAATAGGTTGAAGGATTCAAAGCTTGATTGCAAACATCTAACTTGACTTAATTACCCTTGCATTCTCTCATCTTTGGCATTAAACTCTCCTTTCACCTGGCTGACAACCAATCTTGAATCCGAGAACACCTGTACAGCCTTTCCGCCCATTTTTTGAACCATGGCCATTCCCATCAGCAGAGCCTCATATTCGGCTTCGTTATTTGTGGCTGAGAATCCCAATCTTAATGATTTCTTAATAGTGATTTTCTTTGGTGAGAACAGTACTAGCCCCACTTTGGACCCTTTTTGATTTGCTACACCGTCAATGAATACTTTCCAAGATAGGGGACCTTGTTGGGAGATCACGCCAATCGGTTTTCCATCCATATTTTGTTTTTCTGTTTCTACTTCTAAAGAGGATCTAGCAAACTCAGCTACCAGGTCCGCAGGACTTGACCCTTGACAGAGGTGCGAGGCATGTATTTGATTTCAAAAGCCCCTAGAACCGTGCTCCATTTGGCAATCCTCCCCGTGTAATCAGCACTTCGAAGTATAGCCCTGAGTGGAAGCTGAGTCAAGACGACAACTGTATGCGCTTGGAGGTAATGGGGAAGCTTTCATGTACCATGCACCACTGCCAAGATGGCTTTCTCCAGTGGTAGATAACGAACCTCGGCCTCATGTAGTGACCTGCTCACGTAGTAAACTGGCCGTTGTACACCACTATCCACTCGTATCAACACCAAACTTATAGCATGAGGGTCCACAGCAATATAAGCAAACAGGATCTCATCCACCTTAGGACTGGACATGATAGGTGGCCGAGATAGATACTCTTTAAGTTGCTGAAAAGCCAAAGCACACTCCCCGGTCCACTTAAACCCCTTCCACTTATTCATCAAGAGAAAGAAAAGTCTGCACCTGTCTGCTGACCGGGAAATAAACCGGTTTAAGGTAGCAGTCATTTTAGTAAGCTTCTGGACCTCTTTGGGATTTTGAGGTGGTTGTAACCTGTTAATGGCTTTAATTTGATCGGGATTGACCTCAATTCCTCTGTGAGTCAACATGTAGCCCAAGAACTTGCCTGATCCCACATCAAATGAGCACTTGGAAGCATTTAGGCACAACTTGTGTTTCCTCAAAATTTCAAAGATGTTTTCGAGGTCTCTTACATGCTCAGACACTACCTTACTCTTCACCACCATGTCGTCTATATAGACTTCAATGCTCTTGCCTAACTGAGGTTCGAACATTCTCGTCATCATCCTTTGATAGGTAGACCCAGCGTTTTTCAACAGAAAAGGCATCACTTTGTAGTGGTAGTTTCCAATGGGAGTAACAAAAGCTGTATTTTCCTGATCATCTGGGGCTAGTGGTATCTAATGATATCCCTGAAGGCGTCTAAGAAGCTCATCCGAGGATGGCCCACCGTTACGTCCACCAACTAATCTATCCGAGGCATAGGGAAAGGATATTTTGGGCAAGTCTTATTCAAATCTGTGAAGTCTACACATACTCGTCATTTTCCGCTCTTCTTTTTCACCACCACAGTATTGGCTAACCATTCAGGGTAGAAAACTTCCTTGATAGCCCCTGCTTGCTTGAGCTTCATCACTTCATTTCTGACAGCGTTTGTATGTTCCTTGAAGGGGCGCCGAGGTGACCGCTTTTTGGGAGTGATAGATGGGTTAACGTTTAAATGATAACAGATGAAATTTGGATCCACTCCTGGGGCCTCATAAGCATCCCATGCGAACACATCAATGTTTCTACCAAGGAATTCTACTAGTTCTTCCTTCTCTTCAAGAGGCAGCTGAGCCCCAACTTGAAATAATTTCTTCGAATCATCATTTATAACAACCTTTTCTAAATCTTCACACTTTGCCTCCTCGGCTGGTTCACTAATAAGCAGCTCCGGAGCCTTTGATTACTACAAGCCCCTTTTAGCAGAGGCTGAGGACTTAGCTTTGAGTTGATGCAAAATGGCAGCTGCTAAGCATTGTCGGGCTGTGCATTGACTTCCCAGGATTTCCTTAACCTGGCCCTTCGAGGGATATTTTACCTTCTAGTGTAGAGTAGAAGAAATGGCTTCTAAGGCATGAAGCCAAGGTCTGGCCACAATGGCTGTGTAGGGTGAATAAGTATCCACCACGATGAAATCCACTTCCACCACTTCTAAACCGGTTTGTACGGGAAGTCTAATCTGTCCCCTAAGGATGACAATCTTCCCGTCAAAACTTACCAAAGGGGAATCGTAGGCTGTTAAGTCTTTGAGTCTCAAATTTAGCCCCTTATACAAGTCGGGGTACATAATATCAGCACCACTACCCTGGTCGACCAACACCCTCTTCACATCATAGTTTCCAATTCTGAGTGTGACCACCAAAGCATCATTATGGGGTTGGATGGGTCCGACCTTATCCTCGTCCGAGAAGCCCAGAACAAGTTGGATCTCTATTCTAGCCTTCTTTAGCTCCGGGTCAGCGCCCTTGGTGGATAATCGGGCCACAGACATCACCCTGAAAGGGCAAGAACCGATCCGCCCAGGAGCAACGAAGATGACATTTATCGTTCCCAAGGGTGGTCTTATAGAATCATCTCTTCGAGATTCTGAGTTTGTCTGGCCTACCTGGCCACTAAAGTAATGCAAGAGTTGCTTTAACTTTCCTTCCCGAACGAGCTGGTCTAGATGGTCCCACAGACTTCTACAATCTTCCGTGGTGTGTTCATAGTCTTGGTGGTATTGGGAATAGAGGTTTTAATTACGCCTTGCGGGGTTTCTTGCCATTTTGTTTGGCCATTTGAAGAATGGCTCATGCCTATTCTTCTTCAAAACCTGATGCACCGGTTCTCGGAATACGGCATTAACCGCCTGAGTACTAGCAGATCCTGACTGCCCAACAAAATCTCTATGTGCCCAGTTGTTATTGTATCAGTCTGATCTAAAATCCCTCCTCTCTTGAGGGATAACATTTTCCTTTCCTTTTCCCTACTACTGGTCTTCTTCAACTCCTTTATACTTATTGATTTGTTCCATGAGTTAGCGCACGCTAGTGACAGGTTTGCTAGTTAGAGATTTTCTCAAACCGTGGTTGGCCGAGAGGCCGAGCTTGAAATTACTAATCGCCACATCATCAAAGTCACCATCTATTTCGTTGAACATCTCCTAGTATCTATCCAAATACATTTTCAAGGTCTTTCCTTCTTGCATGCTTAAGGACAATAAGGCAGCTAAGGGTAGAGGAACCTTGCTACAAGTGATGAAACGGGAACCAAATGCCTAGGTAAGCTTCTTAAAGGAACTTATGGAATCTGCCCTCAGGCTATCAAACCATCTCATCACAACGGGTGCTAGACTGAATGGGAAAATATTGCACATCAAGGCTTCGTCTTTGGAATGGACAACCATTCTCTGGTTGGAATGGCTCACATGCTCCACGAGGTCTGTTCTTCCATTGTACATGGTGAAAGCAGGCTAAGTGAACCATGGAGGAAGTTTCACCTCTTCGATTTTACGCATGAAGGGTGACTTGGAGATCTAGTTCAAGGCCCTACTCATAGCGTCGTTTCCCACACCTTTACGAGGCGGGCTTCTGACCCTCCGTTCACGATGGTGTTCCTCCTGTTAGGAGAAAGATTTGCTAGGCGGGGTTCGAGACCTTCGCATTTAATAACGTCCTTTTCGCCATCAGAAGAAACATCAGAGTTGGAGGGGGTTCGCCTTTGTCATGCATGGCACAACTTCCTTTTCAACTGGTCAATCTCTGGTTGCATGCCCTTGCTACTCTTTGCATGGGAGATATGGCTTCCACCTCGAGGTTGACTCCTCTCACTGCGTGTGGTATGCACATTTCTTTCATGATCACATCTCCACTCAAGGTTAATAAAAGGGTCGCCATGCTGGGATCCCCTAGACACTGCTTGGTGTGGACCCGAACCTACCATTGTTAACCACTGTACTCACTATCACACAAGTTCTCCCTGCAGACGACGCCAATTGTAAGGTCATAGTTTGCAGCCCAAGCCCAAGATGTGTGAGATCTTGGCCCAGTAAGCCCAATACAATAAATTTGTAGAGAGTGAGTCAAAGAACTAGGCCCTAATGAATTTAACAATGGCTAATATGGATTGATGATCAAGCAAGAGCAAGGCACATAAGACTGAATGGATTCACTGTTCGAGGAGACAAATCTTATTATAAATCAATAAAACTAATTACAAGTGCAACTTTGATTGCTACAGTGTTCTTTCTCTCTTTCTTCCATCCCCCTCTCATGGAGGGTCTCTTACATTATATATCTCCCATTGGACCATCTACCTCCTACACTTGTTGATCATTTGAGCCATTACTTGAGTGTTTGTCCCATCAGACACCCATTTTACTTTCTGTGAGTTGTGATAGCCAAAGCAGCACTGTTCAAAGGTCTTCTCCACATACATGTGGCCAGAAAAGTAGTTACAGTGCATTTAATGCAATGGTAGCAGCTTTCCCTTAAATATTTCTAAAATCCCAGCCCTTTAGTACGCTTAGAGATACACGCCCCTGTCACTGAAGTATCCTAGAAGTTTACCTTGATCAAATAA
This sequence comes from Quercus glauca, assembly GCA_023736055.1. Classification (NCBI taxonomy): domain Eukaryota; kingdom Viridiplantae; phylum Streptophyta; class Magnoliopsida; order Fagales; family Fagaceae; genus Quercus; species Quercus glauca. The sequence goes on from CM043315.1 coordinate 24,418,693, forward strand.
GATATACATATGATCTGTATTTAGCCTATTCGATGAGATATTACTCCTTGGACCACATTCCTATTTGCACCTTGTTTATTAAATCTTGAGTCTGAACCACTTATTACCAGTTGTTTCTCCTTGGACTAATATGCTCTCGGCTAAGGCCCAAGGCCCAATATATGTTTTGGGCCTTCAACCCTACATAAGTGATATTTAAATAACAAAAAGTCCAATTGAATTTATTGCGTTAGGCCTCAAACTGCATTGAGCTAGCTCTAGTTGTCTCTAGTTGTTTTGATGATGTGTAGTTCTTTGTGAGCTTTTCTATTCAAGAGCTGATTGATCTTTTAAATCCATGACAAAATGCAATGGGTAATCCAATTTTTTTTTTTTTTTTTGGTCTTAGATCTCTCGGTCTAGATTTAATGAAATGAATAAAGTTTAAAGCTTAGATGTCAAGCCTTAGAGGTTATAATTTAGTGAAATTGTTTGGTGTGTTTTATAAAATAAAATAAATAAAAATTAAATCTTCCTTCCTCCACATCTTCTAACACTTCGAATTAAAAGGAAAAAAAAAGGGCGGGTTTATATGTCCCATTTTTGGCTAATTAATTAGATTGGATATTGACATAAAAATAAATAAAATTAGATTGCACATTGCCAAATACAAGTAGAGCCATCCTCCTTGGATTTATTTTGCCATGCTTTTTGGGCCTAGCTAGGCTGGGCACTATTGGATTTGGCACTCTAGGTGTAAACTGTAAAAGCCTTAATGGCCTGAATTTTGTTTGGCATTCCCTTCCCTCTGCCCACACGAGATTCTGAAAGGACAAGCATTCCTGAGCGACAAGTGTCCATATGTATAGTGTTCTCTAAGAATAAACACAAGTCCACCCATATGTATAATTTAGGGAGAGGAATATTTGCAATCAATGCCTAAACTACCCTTCCTCTTACATGCTAGATCAGCTAGGGTTTTCTTTTTGGGAAATATTTTCTTAAGTGTCTTCTTCATCTTTTGGGGGAGGGGGGGGGGGGGGGGGGGGGTTAATTGGATGTGATTTTCTTTTTTCCTTTTTCTGTGCATGATTTTTCTTTTTTAATAAATTTTGGGTGATTTTTTTTTTTTTGCCACTTTTTTGTTTTAATTAGGCATCATTTTTTTTTATTAAGGGCTTATGAGTAAATTTATACAAACTTATTTTTTCCATTCATCTACTTTTTCACCCCCAAGAAACACAAATGAGGGAGATTAAAATATTTTCTATCCTCCCACTTTTCCACCTCCCTAACCAAAAAAAAAAAAAATATATATATATATATATATATAGAGAGAGAGAGAGAGAGAGAGGGTCTCTTACATTATATATCTCCCATTGGACCATCTACCTCCTACACTTGTTAATCATTTGAGCCATTACTTGAGTGTCTGTCCCATCAGAAACCCCATTTTGCTTTCTGTGAGTTGTGATGGCCAAGGCAGCACTGTTCAGAGGTCTTCTCCACATAAATGTGGCTAGAAAAGTAGCTACAGTGCATTTAATGCGGTAGTAGTAGCTTTCCCTTAAATATTTCTAAAATCCCAGCCCTCTAGTACACTTAGAGATACACGCCCCTGTCACTGAAGTATCCTAGAAGTTTACCTTGATCAAATAAGATATACATCTGATCTGTATTTAGCCTATCCAATGAGATATTACTCCTCAGACCACCTTCCTATTTGCACCTTGCTTGTTAAATCTTGAGTCTGAACCACTCATTACCAGTTGTTTCTCCTCAGACTAATATGCTCTCGGCTAAGGCTCAATGCCCAATATATGTTTTGGGCCTTCAACCCTACATAAGTGATATTTAAATAACAAAAAGTCCAATTGAATTTATCGCCTTAGGCCTCAAACTGCATTGAGCTAGCTCTAGTTGTCTCTAGTTGTTTTGATGATGTGTAGTTCTTTGTGAGCTTTTCTATTCAAGAGTTGATTGATCTTTTAAATCCATGACAAAATGCAATGGGTAATCCAATTTTTTTTTTTTTTGGTCTTAGATCTCTTGGTCTAGATTTAATGAAATGAATAAAGTTTAAAGCTTAGATGTCAAGCCTTAGAGGTTATAATTTAGTGAAATTGTTTGGTCTCTTTTATAAAATAAAATAAATAAAAATTAAATCTTCCTTCCTCCACATCTTCTAACACTTTGAATTAAAAAGAAAAAAAAGGGAGGGTTTATATGTCCCATTTTTGGCTAATTAATTAGATTAGATATTGACATAAAAATAAATAAAATTAGATTGCACATTGCCAAATACAAGTAGAGCCATCCTCCTTGGATTTATTTTGCCATGCTTTTTGGGCCTGGCTAGGCTGGGCACTATTGGATTTGGCACTCTAGGTGTAAACTGTAAAAGCCTTGATGGCCTGAATTTTGTTTGGGGTTCCCTTCCCTCTGCCCACACGAGATTCCAAAAGGACAAGCATTCCTGAGCGACAAGTGTCCATATGTATAGTGTTCTCTAAGAATAAACACCAGTCCACCCATATGTATAATTTAGGGAGAGGAATATTTGCAATCAATGCCTAAACTACCCTTCCTCTTACATGCTAGATCAGCTAGGGTTTTCTTTTTAGGAAATATTTTCTTAAGTGTCTTCTTCATCCTTTGGGGGAGGGGGGGTTAATTGGATGTGATTTTTTTTTTTCTTTTTTCTGTGAATGATTTTTCTTTTTTAATAAATTTTGGGTGATTTTTTTTTGCCACTTTTTCTTAGGCATCATTTTTTTTATTTTATTAAGGGCTTATGAGTAAATTTATAAAAACTTATTTTTTCCATTCATCTACTTTTTCACCCCCAAGAAACACAAATGAGGGAGATTAAAATATTTTCTATCCTTCCACTTTTCCACCTCCCTAACCAAAAAAAAAAAAAAAAAATATATATATATATATATATATATATATAGATCGGTAGATGTGCTCTTTCTTCCCTACGTCTAAGAAGTTGTAAATAAAAATAATCCAACTCAATTGAAACCTTAAGTTGTTTCACACACACACACACACACACACAAATAATAATAATAATAATTTCAAAGTATGATGAATCATCATTGATGATTAATTTCTCTTAATAACTCAAGATTTTGATTTTTATGTCAATCCCTCGCTCGTAAATTATCAAGCTTTCCTTCACCACGTATCACCACACGTAAAGTAAGGTATTTATTTTTAAGAAAAGATTTTTCAAATGTTTAAATTTTATACTTGATCTATTATATCTGATTTTCTATAAGAAACTAGTCTCGGTTTGGTTAATAATGATTCAACAAGTTATGCCTTGAATCCATCTTTACTTAGGTATGTTGAGGTTGGGTCGGAATTTGGTAAGGATAAGGTGTAAACCCATGTTTTACATTATTTAATAAGAGATTGCCACATTAGCCTTTTATTTAAAACGTAATACATCCTACCATGCCTAATAATATCACATCAGCCTTTTACTTAATTAAAATATAAAATATGATGTTTATTGAGATGTTATCATATGTGATCAGAACTATTTATGTTTTAGTAATATGATAATGTGACATGTCTTTATTGAATGATGTAAACCAAGGAAAATAACTAAGTATTCCCGAGGCACGGAGAAATAGTGATCCCTCCCCTCACATTCATGGTAGACCCTGCCATGAATGTGAAAGGATGGAGTACCATTCTTTGTGCTCCGAAAGTACCTAAAAATTACTTGTAAACCAACAAATTTACACCAAGATGACTCTATTATTAAATAAAGTTTTTTTAGAAGGTGTTATTAAATGAAGTTGATAGTTCTTTTGATAAAGGAGAATTCTTAGGTACTCCTAGAAAAATTCTAAAAATTATTCATTGATAAATTTTATTTTATTGTTCTATACTTTAAATTTTATTATATTCTTATTATATTATGATTTTATAGTGTATGTGGTGTTTCTTCTTCTTTAAAAAAGGTGAATTATAGAAAAAATTAAGTGAATCTTAAATATGATCCCTTGATTAATTTGTTACTCATAATATTTAAACAAAAAACCACAAAATTTAGATAAAAATCTCACAAATGAATAAAAAAATTTATAAAAAAGAGATTGAAGGTAATGATATAACACAACAAAAGGATACTAATAAAAATAATTACGATGATATTCAAACAAGTAATATAATAATAATTGTTTTAGATAGGTAGATAAACAGGAGAGGTGAGATTTAAACCCTAGATATAGGGTACCACAATTATATAATATAATAATTCTTGATGATATAATAATACTAGATTATTTTTGAAATTTAGATATCAATTACAAAGTTTTGTTGTCACTACCAATCATAAATTTTTTAGTAGAATTTTTTTTTCAAAATTAAAATTGATAAAAACTCTACTTAAGATCGATTATGTCACAAAAATATAAAGTAGATTAGCCATATTATCATATATAAAGGAAACGTTAGCAAAGCCTAAATAAATAAAAATATTTAATCAGTAGCATTTTTTTATCTCAAAAGGCAAGAAGAATGTATTTTAAATAAAATATTATAATTTAAAATTTTGAATAAATATTATTTAATTTTGAATATTAAAATATCTCAATTTGATAAATATATGAGTTCGGCAGCAAAGTTACACTACTCGATTTTTTTTAATTGAATGTGAATTTTAATAAATCAACCGAATGATTATATTATCTTCATACATTCTCCATACTTGCAAAATTTAAGATGATTAAGAATATGTTTGGGATCTACTTATTTTCTTGAAATTGAAATTTTTTTATTGAAAGTACTGTAGATAAAAGTGAAAATTAGCTAAAATAATACAGTGTGACCCATGAATAGTACCAAAAAGTGCAGTGGAGCCGATAAATAGTAGCAAAAATAAGCTGGCTTTTTAAGTTTGAGCCAAACGCACACTAATATTAATAGTCATGTCATCAATCAATTGTTTAAATCCAAGTTTTTATAGTTTAAAATAGTGCATAAAAGATGAGTTGATGGATTGAATGGTAAATAATAACTGATTGACATGAATATTGGTATGCATGTGAAAAGCATAGAGAACATGTAATCCAACGATGTAATTTTTAAAATATGAATTTAATAATAAGTTATTGACTGGTGTGATATTGCTTGAAGTTACATCAGGTGTAATTTGAACCCCTAGAAAAATTAGAAAACAAGAAAGTTCAAGAAATAGAAAACAATATTGTGGACATACAGTGTTCATCTAATTAGAGCATTTGCATCTGGGGTGCTAAAAAAACCTCATTTAGCACCTTAAAAAACTATCTTATCTACTTTAAGCTATCATTTCACAACTCATCTTACATCCCTTCTCCTATTGTTACATCACAGCCAACACTATTAATTTATTTACTCAATTCACTCTCTCTTCATCTAATGTAGAGTCTCTCTCTGTCTCTCTCTGATGTCGGCGTGAGAGATCCAACCTCATAAACAGTGGTCTTGACCCATCAAATAAAAGCCCATATCACAATAGAGACCCATATTGCAACAAAAAAACACCCATCAAGGGCGGTCTTAACCCATTAACAAACCCATAATTACAAAGGGCAACACACCGCCACTACCACAACCCATATTAAACTGACCAACCAAAAACCACCACCACAACCAATAACCCAAAATCCAATGCCAAAACCAAGAACCAATCACCCGCCATCGCAACCAATGTCGATAAAAAAATCCAAATCCAAATCCTCTAACAAAACACACAAACCACCACGAACCTGCTACCACAACGTTGTTGCAAATCCAGTTAAGACTACAGAACTAGCGGCGTTTACAAAAAACACAAATCTAAATAAGGTCCACAGAGGATTAAGACTACAAAACCTAGAATTAAATTCCACTGCTGCAAATACAATTAAGAGGTGGAAGGTGCCGGTCGAGAGAGAGAGAGGTATAAGCTTGCTACACTAAACTACTACTTGCAGGGTTGTAAATTTTTTAGGTTTAACACTCAAAATGTAGCATATGTTTAGTTTTTTGGGTTCTAAAATAGCATTTTGAGAGTTTTAGCACTCCCAATACGAGTGCTTTTTTAGCAGGGCCGACTTTATCTTAGATGCAATTGCTTAAAGCCTCAAATGATATAGACCCCTAAATTTAAACCAATAAAATTATCTCTTAATGTGTAAAAGTATTAATTATGCTCTAAATATTATGGATTGTTTAGTACATGCACTTAAAAACTGAAAATATATATTTGAAAACATGTGTGGAAATACGTGTGGATAAAAACACAAACAGAAAAATCTTTCTTTCTCTCTCAACAACTCAACAAAGAAAAACTAAAAACAAATGACCCAAAAAAACTAATCTCAAAACTTAGACTTTTATACTCATTGCTAGAAAGAAAGCCATTCCCTCTCCATATAAATTCTCTGTAGCAGCTTGAAATTTGTTGTGGTTCTGATCTCTTTCCCTTCAAGTTTGGCTCTAAAAAAACCTTTTAGATTTGTGTTAAGCTCTCACTCTATTTCCTTTTTCTCGTAAAATTTTGTTTTCTCGTGGTAGTGGTAGAAGACAAAACAGAAGCCACATATTGAAAAAGTAGCTTCACATACAGTCAAGGTGTCACCCCCTCACCCCTTTATCTCTAGTCATTATTTGTTTTAGTATTTTTAATATTTCTCTTTCTAAACTTATCACACAGCCAATTAGTGATCCACATTATGTACAGAAAAAATGCTTTATTTTTTCACTTTTCCTCTTTTATTACATCACATTTTTATTTTTTTGAGAAGTTTTATTACATCACATTGGCTAGGTGATAGCTGCTAGAATTTTAGGGTGATGTAAACAATGAAAGACTATAGAGCTAAATTTTTCTTCTCATTTTTATCATTAAATGGTGATTTTGAATATAAATTTGCTTATTTGTTTAGCCGTTGATAGTGGTTAAAATACAGTAATATATATATATATATATATATATATATATATATATATATATATATATATAATATTATGATACTCTAAAAAATGGTTTAGATTTTTTGATAAAACAGGTTTTAAAATTTTTTTTACAAATAAATGAAAATTACTTTAATTGATTTATTAAATTTTATAAAAAGAGGCCCATTAAACGCTGTCGCCTTAGGCCACAAAATATCTCAAGCCGGCCCTGCTTTTTAGTCTAGCCGAAAGACCATTCAACGTGCTTATCTATGGTAAAAGAATTAGAACAAGATAAGTACACAACAAACAAACGAAAAGGAACACGCAACCAACTTCAATTGCATCTATGCACTTCGTGTCTAGTCTTGATTATAATCAAGTAGAATAAAGACCTGAATAGAAACGACCAAATTTCCTCAAGGCGCTGACCTACCATAGTGGGTGCAGTTATCAGTATATAATAAGCATGTAACAACTAAGGAAGTATCCACTACCAGTAGCCTTTGCACAAATCTACTCCTATTTGTTACAATGGAATTGGCCAAGCTGTTCATTACCCTTCTCATTATTGAAGCTCTCTTTATCTCCCAAATACAAGTCCAAGCAGCCCCCACCAACTCAAACCTCTTCAGAGAATATATAGGAGCTCAGTTCAAGAATGTCAAATTTACCGATGTACCCATTAACCCAAATGCTGAATTCCACTTCATTCTGTCTTTTGCCATAGACTATGACACCTCAGGTAATCCCTCTCCTACCAATGGAAAATTCAACATCTTCTGGGACTCTGATAATCTTAGCCCCTCCCAAGTTTCTTCTATCAAGAATGCCCATCCAAATGTCAAGGTAGCCTTAAGCTTGGGAGGAGCTACTGTACGGAATGTCCCTGTTAGTTTCAGCCCATCCTCGGTGGATTCATGGGTTTCTAATGCTGTTTCGTCACTCACAAGGATCATAAAGCAGTATCAATTGGATGGAATTGATATTGACTATGAGCACTTCAAGCCTGATCCTGATACCTTTGCTGAGTGCATTGGAAAGCTTATAACAACTCTGAAGAGGAATAAGGTAATTTCGTTCGCTTCTATAGCTCCATTTGATAATGATCAAGTTCAGAAACAATATTTGGCCCTGTGGAGGAAATATGGGCACCAAATAGACTATGTGAACTTCCAGTTTTATGCATATGATAAGGGAACCACTGTGCCTCAATTTCTTGACCACTTCAAAACCCAAAGCTCTAATTATAATGGTGGTAAGGTGTTAGTAAGCTTTGGTACTTATGCTAGTAGTGGTGGGTTAAAACCTGATAAAGGCTTCTTTAAAGCCTGCGAGAAACTCAAGAGTCAGCAGCAACTTCATGGTATCTTTATTTGGTCAGCGGATCACTCCAAGGCAAATGATTTCCGCTATGAGAAAGAAGCTCAAGGACTTTTGGCAGGTCAACGCTAATATTGTCATCAAATTATGTAATGAAAGTATTGCTGATGTTAGATCCCAGATGCCTGTACTACTGAACTCTTATTTTCTAGTATATTTCTAATTCATGTTTGTGTTTTGAGTGTTTGTAAGAGCACATTGTATTTTAACTTGGTTTCTACTAGTGTGAGATTATGTTTGTTGTGGCTTTCGGCATATATTTGGATCCTTTGCAGTCTGCACTATCTATTCATCTATGGAAACTTGCAGGAAGTGGGCTTTGTTATAATCTATTGTTGAACTTTGGCAGAGAGAGAAAATTAAGTTTGTTTTATGGCCAGTTAAACGTATGGCTATTGACAAGAGTTATCAAATATCTTCTTATTTCCATATCAATATATATGGAGTCCACATGTTTACTTGTCGGGGGTTCTCTAGAGTCCAAATATTTATGTTTGTCAAACTGGTAGGTCAATAAGGTATGGGTTAGAAACGAATCATTTTAAACATGTTACCAAACTTGACCATGGCATAGTCTTTTAAGAGTTGGTGTATGACCCGTAATTTTTTTCTAATAATGATAATAGTAATAATATGTTTTGAGTTTTTCACATGAAAACTTTATATATATATATATATATATATATATATATATATATATATATATATATATATATATTTTTTTTTTTTTTTTTTTGAGCCATATAGGAATCTTAAATGGAAAAATAGACCCCACATCTGGTATTGATGCCAATCTAGAAAAAATGTAATTAAAAATTAACACTTTGCTAAACTTGTTTTGTACTTGTGATTTTTGTCGCACCAAACAGAAAAATATATATACACAATGTACATATGTGGAACTAACTTTCCTTAGTTGTTTTCCTCAAAAAAAAAATAATAAAATAAAATAAAATTTCCTTAGTTGCAATGATATTTAGCTGTTTTCAGGGTTGCCTAGGCCACTTAGGTTATGGCTTAGGGCCTCCTACTAAAGGAAGACCCCAAATTGGTGGGGGTGGGTTTGGGAATAAATGATTTTATTTTATTTTTATTAAAAGAAATATGTGAGTGGTATTATTTTTCTTCTACTCTCAAGAAGGCAAAAAAATAAATAAAAATAATTCTACAGTTGCAAATTATTTTAAAATATTTTTATAAATTGTTATTGTGGCTAGTTTCTTAGTAGTATTATTTTTCTTCTGCTCTCACAAAGGCCAAAAAAAGAATAATACAACTACAAACTATTTTACAACATTTTTACAAACTGTTGTTGTGGCCAGTTTCTTATCAGTTTTCATCTAGGTTTGCCACTAATATCATTTTTTTCATTTACCAATTACCACTCACCACATCAGCTGTTTGTAAAAATATTTTGTAAAAAAGGTTGTATCTCTAGCATTACTCCCAAAAAAATGAGTGATGTTAAAGATACGAGTAATACTGCACCCACAATTATTTTATAACATTTTTACAAATTGTTGATGTAGCCAGCTTCTTATTGGTTTTCATCTAGGCTCACCACTAATATCATTTTTTTATTTACCAATAACCACTCACCACATCAGTAGCTTGTAAAAAATTTTATAAAAAAATTTGTATCTCTAACATCACTCTAAAGATACTATAAATTTTACTACATAAATCTTATAAATTGATGTATGATTAATCACAAGATGTAATTCAAATACTTATTTATTATCTTATTCAAGTACCACCAATCACATTCATTGTTACATCCATGGTAAGCTTTAGCACTTTTTAGAGAAAAAAAAAATGGATTAATAAAAATCCACTCCCATTCCCCTCACCCCTCACCCCTCCCTCCACCCCCCCACCACCCCCCCCCCCCCCCACCCAAAAAAAAAAAAACAACCACCATTAATTGAATTAGTCATATTAAAAGTAAGAAGAATGTATTTTACATAGAAAATAAAATATAGAACTAAATATTATTTAAGTGATATTTAAATAACAAAAAGTCCAACTGAATTTATCACCTTAGGCCTTAAACTGCATTGAGCTAGCTCTAGTTGTCTCTAGTTGTTTTGATGATGTGTAGTTCTTTGTGAGCTTTTCTATTCAAGAGTTGATTGATGTGGGGCCAGTTGCCCGAAAACTTAATAGAGAGTTCATAGAAAGTGGGCTTGTGGCCCAACGGCCCAATCCGAGGACACTTAGCTGTCCGAGGATAAAATTATTGCCCGAACCGCGTCTGAGGATAATATTTATTCCTTTAACTAGCGTCCGAGGTAGATATAACTCTTTTAATAGTCAAGGAACTTCGCAGAATTACATGCAAACTAACTAATGAATATTGAACAAAGAAGGAACCGGGAAAGGTAACAAATATCTCCTAAAAGCTGCTACCTCCACATTAAATGCTTCTCAGCTAACTCTCTGGCCGCATTAATGTGGAGGTGATACTTGAACAGTAACCAAAAAGCCTTATGGCCACTGAGCGGAGGATCCAAGAAGTTCTGGATGGGACAGAAAGAAGTTCTCAGAATGGAACCTACATGTGTACGGTGAGAGCAGGATGAAGAATGTAGTATATAATGTGAAATTAGAGTACAAAGAAGGGGAGGAAAAAGGACGGATAAAAAGATCCAAAGAAATATACACTAGAAACCTAGCCGAGGAGAAGAGAAAAAAGAGTGTTTTTCTTTTATTTACTTTGAAGTTCCTTTTGTTGCAGAAGAACAATGTCTTTTTCCACTCACTGGAACTAGTTCTTACACCCACTCTCTAAAAATTTTATTGTTTGGGCTTGTTGGGCTCGAATCTCATTCCTTTTTTGGGTCCAATACAATTTGAGTCCTTACAATTGGGGCCATCTGTGGGGAAAGCTTGATCCGATCGTAGGAAAAGATAAGTGCAACAGCTGATGGCAGAGGGAGCACCACAGCAGGTGGATGCTAGTCCACACCAGGCAAAATCCAGGGGGCCTCAACATGGTAACCCGTTGGTGATCCATGAACAAAGGGGGGATCGCGAGGGAAGTGCTCGAACAACCCACACGGAGAAGAGTCAGTCTCGGGGGAAGAGCCATGTCTCCTATGCAAAGAACGATGGGGACATGCAGCGTGAGATTAATATGTTAAAAAGGGAGTTACGTTACGAGCGATGGAAGCGTACGACTCACGATTCAAGGCAATCCTTTGAGGAGTCAGATGACATAAGCTACAGATGAAGGTCTAGAACTCCGCCCAGTGAGCTTTTTTCACATGATGAGAAGCATCACCGTGGGCGAACATATAAGAGTCCACCTCGTCAAGGCTTACGGAACGACGCTTTGAACAAAGCGCTGAGTCAAGTTTCCGAGTCGCCGTTCACGCGACGCATTGAGGATGCAAGCCTTCCTCGGTGGTTCGATCAACCTACGTTCACCATTTACAATGGTCAGACGGACCCGGTGGAACATGTTAGCCATTTCAGTCAGAGAATGGCCGTTCATTCCAGGGACGAGGCTCTGATGTGCAAGGTTTTTCCCTCTAATCTAGGTCCAGTGGCGATGAGGTGGTTCAACGGTTTAGGAGCGAATACTATTGACTCCTTTCAAGGACTCATCCAAGCTTTTGGTGCTCGCTTTATTACTTGCAGGAGGGTTGTCCAGCCCTTGGGGTCGTTATTATCCATGTCTATGCGAAAAGGGGAAACTCTGAAAGCCTACTCTGACAGATATTAGGAAATGTTTAATGAAGTGGATGGAGCCAATGACAGCGTAGCTATTAATACCTTCAAGGAGGGCCTTCCAACCGATCATGATCTGAGGAGTTCCCTAACTGGTAAACCTGTTACCAGCATGCGACAGCTTATGGACAGAATCGACAAGTATAGAAAGATAGAGGAAGATCAGATACAGGGTAGAGGAAAGTCCAAGGTGATCCCTCAGGAGAGGAGGGATTTCAGGTCGGATCGGTATAACAACAATCGACCTCGGAGAGACTTTGCAGGCCAGTCAGGATCTGCTAACTCTCAGGCGATCAATGTTGTGTTCCGAAAACCAGTACAGCGGGTTTTAGAAAAGATACAAGACAAGCCTTTCTTCAAATTGCCCAATAGAATGGTAGGGGATCCTGCGAAACGCAACCAAAACCTCTACTATCAGTACCATCGGGACCATGGGCATATTACTGAGGATTGTAGAAACTTATGGGACCACTTGGAAGAGCTGGTCCAAGAAGGGAGGTTGACCAACCTTCTGAACCATTCCAGTGTCCAAGGAAGCCAAACAGGGTCGACGTTGAGAGGAGATGCCTCTTCAGGAGCCCCTCTGGGCACAATAAATGTTATATTTGCTGCCCCAGGGAGAACAGGGTCTTGTCGCTCCAGAATACTGTCTGTGTCTCATTGCTCGGATAAGAGCTCAAGTTCAATGCGAAGAAAGCGAAACTGAGCACCTCACTGGTGCTGGGCTTTTCAGAGAAGGACAAGAGAGGAATCATACAACCGCATGATGATACTTTGGTGGTTACGCTGAGGATTGGGGGGTATGATGTAAGAAGGGTGATGATTGATGAAGGGAGCACAGCCGAGGTGATGTATCCTAACCTATACAGGGGGTTGAATTTGACACCCCAAGACCTGACAACCTATAGCTCCCCGTTGGTAAGCTTCAAGGGCAGATCGGTTTTTCCGTTGGGTATGGTTAGATTACCTGTGCAGACAGGTTCAGATGTGGTGGAGGTGCATTTCATTATGGTGGACGTTTTTTCTCCCTATACGGCGATTTTGGGGAGGCCCTGGTTGCATACCCTGGGGGCTGTTTCTTCCACTCTTCATCAGAAGGTGAAGTACCCGTCAGGTGGCCAAGTGTTGGAAATATTGGGAAATCAAGCCATGGCAAGGCAGTGCATGGTAGCGGCTATTCAGCATCAACCGGAGATAGGTACATCGGCCAAGGCCGAGGATGAATTATAGCAATCAAGGGACCAAGGAACCCTCTTCAGCACAATTGCCAAGGAAGCTGTGTGTGAGGAGTTGGAGAGGGTGAATGTTGGTGATGATCCGGATAAGTACTTTCAGGTTGGAGCGCTATTGCCTTCGCTGGAGAAGGAGCAATTGGTTGAGGTTCTGAGAAGAAATGTCGATGTGTTTGCATGGAATGCCTATGAAGCCCCAGGGGTTGATCCAGATTTCATCTGTCATCATTTGAATGTCAATCCCTCCGCTATTCCGAAGCAACAGCCACCTTGGCGTCCATCTAGGTTACATGCCGAGGCTATTAAAGACGAGGTCACCAAGCTCAAGCAGGCAGGGGCTATCAAAGAGGTGTTTTACCCTCAGTGGTTAGCGAACACAGTTGTAGTGAAGAAGAAAAATGGAAAATGGCAAGTGTGTGTTGATTTTACAGATCTCAATAGAGCCTGTCCGAAGGATCCTTTCCCCATGCCCCGTATAGATCAGCTGGTTGACGCAACAGTAGGTCATCATCGGATAAGCTTCCTAGATGCCTTTCAAGGCTATCACCAGATCCCACTGGCACTGGGTGATCAAGAGAAGACAGCTTTTCTCACTCCCAATGGAAATTATCACTATAAGGTAATGCCCTTTGGCTTGAAGAACGCGGGGTCAACTTACCAGCGGATGATGACGAAGATGTTTGAGCCACAGTTGGGCAACAACATAGAGGTTTATATTGATGACATGGTAGTAAAGAGTAAGATAGTGTCCGAGCATGTGACGGACCTCACCAGCACGTTTGAGGTTCTGAGGAAGCATAAGTTATGACTGAACGCCTCCAAGTGCTCCTTTGAGGTTTGTTCTGGGAAGTTTTTGGGCTACATGGTGACCCACCAAGGAATTGAAGTGAACCCCGACCAGATTAAGGCCATAAATAGCTTGCAACCACCTCGGAATCCCAAGGAGGTCCAGAGGTTGACTGGGATGACTGCTGCGCTGAACAGATTTATATCTAGGTCGGCGGATAAGTGCAGACCCTTTTTCCTTTTACTCCACAAATGGAAAGGGCTCGAGTGGACTAAAGAGTGCGCTTTGGCATTTCAGCAGCTTAAGGAATATCTATCTCGGCCACCCATTATGTCCAGCCTTGAGGTGGATGAGGTTATTTTTGCCTACTTGGCGATAGCCACTTATACTATTAGTTTTGTTATGATATGAGTGGATAATGGCGTGCAGCGGCCAGTCTACTACGTGAGCAAATCACTTCATGAGGCTGAAGTGCGTTATTTACCATTGGAGAAAGCCATTTTAGCAGTGGTGCATGCTACAAGGAAACTCCCCCATTACTTCCAGGCACACATCGTGGTTGTTCTGACTCAGTATCCACTTAGAGCTGTACTTCAGAGTGCAAATTACACTGGTAGGGTTGCTAAGTGGGCCACAATCCTTGGGGCTTTTGATATAAAGTATATGCCTCGTACTTCTGTGAAGGGTCAGGTTCTCGCCGACCTGGTGGCCGAATTTGCTGAGGGCCCTAAGGAAATAGGTGCAGGCCCACATGGCATGGATGAAAAATCGGTTGGCCTTATATCCATGCAACGTCCCACTCCCTGGAAGGTGTATGTGGATGGAGCAACAAACCAAAGGGGGTCAGGAGTGGGGCTGGTCCTAATATCTCCTGAAATGGTCATCGTCGAGAAGTCTTTAAGGTTGGGATTCTCAGCCACTAACAATGAGGCAGAGTATGAAGCCTTATTAGTAGGGATGGCGATGGTCAAGAAGCTGGGCGGAAAAACAGTGGAGATGTTCTCGGATTCAAGCCTAGTTGTGGGTCAGGTTAGAGGGGAGTTGGAAGCTCGAGACACTAGAATGCAAAGTTACTTGAGCCGAGTTAGGCATATGCAAACAGATTTTGAATCTTTTGAATTATCTCATGTCCCTAGAAGTGGAAATGCACATGCGGACTCTCTGGCTACCCTCGCTACTTCCTCGGCGCAGAACTTACCTCGGATTATCATGGTTGAAGATTTGAGTACACCCACTCCCGTAGCGGAGGACTCACTTCAGATAAATCAAATCAGCTCGGCGCCTAGTTGGATGGATCCTATAATGGTATTCCTTGAGAAGGATATACTGCCCGAGGACAAATTGGAAGCTGATAAGATTCGAAGAAAAGCTCCTCGGTTCTGGCTGTCCGAGGATAGGAAGTTGTACAAATGCTCATTCTCTGGGCCATATCTGCTTTGTGTGCACCCTGAAGCATTAGAGGCACTTTTAGAGGAGCTGCATGAAGGGATTTATGGGAGTCACACTGAAGGAAGGTCTTTATCTCATCGGGTAATCACCCAAGGGTATTAGTGGCAAGACATGCAAATGGAAGCTCAGGAATATGTTAAAAAATGTGATCAATGTCAGAGGTTTGCTCCAAACATACATCAGCCTGGGGGAGTCCTTAATCCTCTTTCTAGTCCTTGGCCTTTTGCGCAATGGGGCTTGGATATTGTTGGTCCTTTCCCTAAGGCAATAGGAAATAAGAAATAGCTGCTAGTTGGCACGGACTATTTTACGAAGTGGGTCGAAGCTAAGCCCCTAACTAATATTAGGGATGTAGATGTCAAAAGGTTTGTTTGGAAGAGCATCATCACCCGATTTGGGATTCCTCAATCTCTTATCTCGGATAATGGTCTTCAATTTGACAACAAGGCTTTCAGAGAGTATTGCTCCGACTTGGGAATAAAGAACAGATATTCCACTCCAACTTATCCACAAGGAAATGGGCAGGCTGAGGCTATCAATAAGGTCATCATGAGTGGGCTCAAGAAAAGGCTAGATGATGCAAAGGAAAAATGGGTGGAGGAGCTGCCACATGTCCTTTGGACATATAGAACAACTCTCCAGCAGTTAACAGGAGAAACCCCATTTTCAATGACGTATGGGGCTGAGGCTGTGATTCCTTTCGAAACGGGTTTCCCCACATTAAGGACTAGTACTTTCACCCCAGATAGCAACGATGAGCTTTTGGGTAAGAATCTAGAACTGATAGATGAACAACGAGAAAAAGCGATGGTTTAGTTAGCCTATTACCAACACAAGCTGAAATAAGGTTATGATGCGAATGTGAGGCCGAGGCCGTTAGCTCCAGGGGACTTGGTGTTGAGAAAAGTCTTGAGGAATACCAAAAATCCAGCTTGGGAAAAATTAAGACCCAATTGGGAAGGACCATATCGTATCACATTTGCAGCAGGAATAGATGCTTATTACTTATAAGATCTAGATGAGAAAACTGTACTCCATCCTTGGAATGTAAGTAACTTAAAGAGGTATTACTATTAATACGAACAGTTCTGCTATATGTCTCTTTTTTAACTTAATTTGAATTCTATTACTTGTTTTCCTTAAGTCTATTGAAGTATTAAATAGAAACTAAGTCATGTCAGGTCCTCGGATCACAACTTAGTGGAAATTAATACAACTGTGACATCTACTGAAGTATTAAACAGAAACTAAGTCATGTAAGGTCCTCAGACCATAACTTGGTGGAAATTAATACACTCTCATATTTACTGAAGTATTAAACAGAAACTAAGTCATGTAAGGTCGTCGGACCACAACTTGGTGGAAATTAATACACTCTCATATTTACTGAAGTATTAAACAGAAACTAAGTCATGTAAGGTCGTCGAACCACAACTTGGTGGAAATTAATACACTCTCATATTTACTGAAGTATTAAACAGAAACTAAGTCATGTAAGGTCCTCGGATCACAACTTAGTGGAAATTAATACACTCTCATATTTACTGAAGTATTAAACAGAAACTAAGTTATGTAAGGTCCTCGGACCACAACTTGGTGGAAATCAATACACCCATATTTACTGAAGTATTAAACAGAAACTAAGTCATGTAAGATCCTCGGACCACAACTTGGTGGAAATTAATACACTGTCATATTTACTGAAGTATTAAACAGAAACTAAATCATGTAAGGTCCTCGGATCACAACTTGGTGGAAATTAATACACTGTCATATTTACTGAAGTATTAAACAGAAACTAAGTCATGTAAGGTCCTCAGACCACAACTTGGTGGAAATTAATACACTCATTTTTATTGAAGTGTTAAGCAGAACTTAAATCATGTAAGGTTCTTGGCCCACAGCTCAGTGAAAATTAATGCACACTGTGAAAATCAGCACTTCTTAAATGGGATCTGTGTGATTATCTTTATATATCAAGACAAATTCCATGAGCATCACTTAAAGCATTTTAGGGTGTTCAATACCTCCAAGGACTAATTGTTTTAAATGCTATCTCCAGTTTGCTTTGATTTTCAATTGGCATACATAATGTTAAATTTTCTCTCATAGTGTCAAATTTTGCTCTTCTATAGCTTGAGATAATATAAAAGTAAAAGAATATTCGTGCAGGAAATTATACAAGTAATAGATAAAACCATAATGTCTTATATAAATCTGAGAAGGGAACTATACGTCGCACCCGAGAATATCCTTAAAAAAAATTTAAATTAAAATTTAAAAAGAAAATTATTACATCAACTATTTATTTAGTTTTATTTGTAGCTAGGGTGGCGGAACTTTGGCAGTTTCCTGAGGAGGAACATCTTTCTCCTTCTCCTTTGAAGCCTCCCCTGCAGGCAAAATGGTAGAAGCTAAGTCCTTTTCAAAACTTTGAGAGGCTGTTCCATCCTTAGGATCCTCTATGGCCTTGGCTGAGGAGGTCTCTTTTATTACTTCGGACACTTCAGGCTGCTTCTGCTGATTGGTTGGGAGAGGATTCTAATTCTGAACTTCTTCAGCCGAGCCAACAGTAGTAGAGGAGACCTCTTGTTGTTAAGAAGAAGGACTTGGGGCTCGTATGGCTGGGGGGAAGTAAGTGTTCTCAGGTCTTCTCAGCTCAGATGATGGCTCGACCCCAGCACGATTGAGAGCTTCCTCCCAAGTTTGTGCACAGTATGTTCGGCACACAACTGGGACCTCAGTTCGGAATCTATCCTCAGTCTCGGCTACGCCGACGTCATATCCCAACTATTCGGCCTCATCCTTTGCTTTCTCAGCCTCAGCTCTTGCCTTTTCAGCCTCATCCCTCTCCTTTTCAGCCTGACTCCTTAGCCTTTGAGCTTCTTCCAATTGTTTCATCAGCGTTGATGCTTGTTCCTTAGAAGCTGCCAGTTGGTCATTGGCATCACGGAGGCTTTTCCTCTGATCTTCAGCTTGCTTTTAAAAGCTAGCCAATGTTGAATCAGCACTCTTTCGAGCAGATTCTTCGTTGGCCAACTTTTTCTTCAGCTCTACTATGTTCTGCTCACTGACTGTAAGTGTCTTAGCAGCTTCATTTCTTCTCTTCCTCTCCTCGTCCAGCTAGAGATAAAAGGCATTGGTCATCTCCTCTAGCCTGAAAGTGGCTTGAACAGCCTATAAAAAGAAAAAAGAAAGAGAGAGTCAGAAATAAAGTAAACTAAAAGGAACGAGTAAAGCTGTAAGGATACTATACCATGCCCAAATGCCTTTTCATGTTCATGAATATTTTATTCTTCTTCATGTTCTTGAGCTCGGCCATGTCCTTAGGAAGAAGGAGGGTTTCTTCTAGAGCCGAGGCGACATGGCATCCAATCCCACCATTGTAGTCTTTGATGGATGCGTCTGCCCTCAAGGGCTCACCACCGAGCATGGAAGCAAAGAGCCAGGCCTTGGGCTCCGAGGACTGAACAGTTTGCTTGGCAGCAATTTTTGAAGTCCCACGATTTGTCTTTTATTGTTTTGGAGGCCGTTGGTCCTCACTTTCCTGGGTTGGAAGAGATCTCCCAATCTCCACTACTTCTTTACCTTTTTGCTCTCTCCTCCTCTTAGGATCAACAGGTTCTACTCCCTAAGATTGGGGAGGTTTAGGAGAAGGGGGAGGAGGGAGAGTGGTTTGAGTAGACTTCCCTGGTGCCTCTTTTCTAGATTTACCTTCAATAACATCCAACAAACTTCTTTGGCTTTTTCTCTGGATGCCCATATCGCCAGAAACCGCCTTGGGAGATTGGTGTTGGTTGAAGACCTCAAATCCGTTCGCAGAATCTGATACTTCTGCAACTTTTTCTTCTTGTTCGTCTTCCTCTTCCCCCTCCACTTCCTGAATAACATGGCGTGACGAGGAAGCCCCTACGGAAATAGCAGCTACAGTTAATGGTTGAGTGTAGGGGGTGCCTTCAGGAATGGGAACACCCTCAAGAACAATAAATCCTTCGAAGGCTATGCTGATTCGGTGCAGCCGAGGATCTCTAGCCTTTATCACACACTTGGGAGCTTGAAAGGCGGTGGAGATTGGTTTGTATCGCAGGATTATGTGCGCTGCTCTCAATTGGCCGTCGGAGGGGTTTACATACACCTTGGACCTTAGGATTTTATCCAAGCTCTCCCTGTTAATTAGTCTGAGTTGAGGCTTGGTAGCGCGCTTATCTGCGAAACCAATAAAACAACAAAAAATTCCGTCAGAAATGAAGTCAACTTGAATTGAGGAATATAAATTAAAGTGCAGAGGCGTCTAGCCTAAAAGCCCCACCTGGTGTTCCCTCCTGGGTCGGACAGGGTAAACCATTGTGCCATGCCCCAGAAAAAATGAGAAAATCATCTTTTAGGCCCTTGTTCGATTTAGCGAGGCACTGGATTAGCCTTACTTCGGGGAACCTAGACTTAAGGTAATACCGCTGATCCTTCAAATGATGGAGGTTGTACACCCAGTTCACATCGTGATGGGTAAGGCCTAGGTTCAGCCTCACATTAAGGGCTTCTATACTCCCTAGCACCCTGAACATATTTGGGGCACATTGTGTGGGAAACAATCTAAAGAACCTAAGGTAACTCCTAATGAGACTGCCCATTGGAATAGTCATCCCTCCCTCTATAAAAGCGATCATGGGGATAACTACTTCCCCTGTTTTCCTCTCATCGTACCACTCTTCCAGGGAAGCATACCTCATGCCCACCGTTGGGGGAATCCTATACTTAGTTCTAAATTTCTCTATTTGCTCTTCGGAATCAACTAAATACTTAAACCTACCCATTTCTTAGAAATTATGAAGAAAAATTAGAGAAGAGGATTGAAGACTGAGGAAGGTTAAAGAAACTTACAGATGTGAAAAATGAGCTTCTCGGACAAACTTCAGGTATTTATGAAAACGTTGAGAAGAAAGAAAAAGGGACAGGTTCAATGAATACTCGCTAAGATTGTGAGATTTTTTATAATTGAAAAGAAATTTGATTTGAAAAGCTCTTTATAGGGGTGCAAAAATCTTAAGCGGGAAAAATCCCACTCATAAATTTTGGATGCCCTCCACCGTTTGATTCGCATCCTGCTGAAACGTGGAGGACAGAGAAACTGCCATCATTTAATAATGGCGTGCCCCTGTCGCCGAAACGTCAGGGACGTGTCTTGGGCAGATGGAAAGGCGTTCTGAAATTTAGAAAAATCCAACGAAAGAGTTAAGGACGTGATATCAAAATCTCCCTTTTTCCGAGGTTACAAAAAGTGAGATTTTGAGGGGCTATTGTGGGGCCAGTTGCCCGAAAACTTAACAGAGAGTTCATAGAAAGTGGGCTTATGGCCCAACGGCCTAGTCCGAGGACATTCACCTGTCCGAGGATAAGATTATTGTCCGAACCGCGTCCGAGGATAATATTTATTCCTCAAACCAGCGTCCGAGGTAGATATAACTCTTTTAATAGTCAAGGAACTTCGCAGAATTACATGCAAACTAACTAATGAATATTGAACAAAGAAGGAACCGGGAAATGTAACAAATATCTCCTAAAAGCTGCTACCTCCACATTAAATGCTTCCCAGCTAACTCTCTGGCCGCATTAATGTGGAGGTGATACCTGAACAGTGACCAAGCAGCCTTATGGCCACTGAGCGGAGGATCTAGGAAGTTCTGGATGGGACAGAAAGAAGTTCTCAGAATGGAGCCTACACGTGTACGGTGAGAGCATGATGAAGAAGGTAGTATATAACGTGAAATCAGAGTACAAAGAAGGGGAGGAAAAAGGACGGATAAAAAGATCCAGAGAGATATACACTAGAAACCTAGCCGAGGAGAAGAGAAAAAAGAGTGTTTTTCTTTTATTTACTTTGAAGTTCCTTTTGCTGCAGAAGAACAATGTCTTTTACCACTCACTGGAACTAGTTCTTACACCCACTCTCTAAAAAATTTATTGTTTGGGCTTGTTGGGCTCGAATCTCATTCCTCTTTTGGGTCCAATACAATTTGAGTCCTTACAGTTGATCTTTCAAATCCATGACAAAATGCAATGGGTAATCCAATTTTATTTGTTTTTGGTCTTAGATCTCTCGGTCTAGATTTAATGAAATGAATAAAGTTTAAAGGTTAGATGTCAAGCCTTATAAGTTATAATTTAGTGAAATTGTTTGGTCTCTTATATATATATATATATATATATATATATATATATATATATATATCTTCCTTCCTCCACATGTTCTTACATTTTGAATTAAAAAGAAAAAAAAAAGGGAGGGTTTATACGTCCCATTTTTGGCTAATTAATTAGATTGGATATTGACATAAAAATAAATAAAATTAGATTGCACATTACCAAAGGCAAATAGAGCCACCCTCCTTGGATTAATTTTGCCATGCTTTTTGGGCCTGGCTGGGCTGGGCACTACTAGATTTGGCACTCTAGGTGTAAACTGTAAAAGCTTTGATGGCCTGACCTTTATTTGGCGTTCCCTTCCCTATGCCCACACGAGATTCGGAAAGGACAAGCGTGCCTGAACGACAAGTGTCCATATTTATAGCGTTCTCTAAGAATAAACACTAGTCCACCATTTGTACGACAAGTCGACAAGTAACCTGTCACCATAATTATACACCACTTTAGCCACCAATCGAGTTTTTAATGAAGGTGTAAAAATCCCATAAAAAAAAAATAATAATAAAATAAAATGAAGGTGTAAATTCACACGAACCCACGCCAAAGCTCTATTACTTGTAAACTGTCATGCGGCCATTTTGTAGTCAAAATTGTACAAATATACGGTACTAGATTGCTAAAAATAAAAATAAAAAAAGAAACTTCCACTCACCTACACAAGAACATAATTCCTTTTTCCTAGTTGCTACTATGTTAAAGAGTAGACTCAGTAGTCAATAGTCAACTAGATCTCACCCACACCCAGAAACCCAAGAAGCATAATAAATTCTTCTTTTTCTCAGATTGTTTTGCATCAAAGCTGAGATCGAGCAGAACAAATAGAAGAGCTTTGAGATCTAAATCTCTGTTTTTGGTAAAGTTGGGTATATATAGATATATATATTAGTATTGTCTTTGTTTCTTAATTGGGGTAGTTTCCAAAGTTATGGCAGGAGCACTTGCTGCAGGGGGTGTTGTCGGGGCGGCTTTTGGAGAGGGATTTGCTATTTTGCATGATACAGTTAAGCATGTGGTGGGCCAAATCATCATGTTCAAATCCATTCTTGAAAGCTTAAAATCCACGCTAGATGATGTAGCACCAGTGGTCCAAGAGATAAGACGATTAAGCCTAGCTCTTGATCACCCAGAGGAAGAAACAAAGAGGTTGATCGAACAGATGAAGAAGGGCAAGGAGCTGGTTCTCAAGTGCTCCAAAATCAAGCGTTGGAGTTTGAACTACTGTTTCAAAGCCTATTCTTATTCGATAAAACTCAAGAAGTTGAATAATGCCATTGAAAAGTTCTGTCAGATTGATTTGACAGTACAGAACACAAGGACTGCGTTGGAGACTTTGATCAAGGTGAATCAGACCGCAACGACTGTGTTGGAGACTGCGGCCAAGGTGGATCTTGTTTGGGAGGAAGTGACTAGGCAGAATTCTGAGTTGAAGAAGAAGAAGTTTGGGAAACGGACACTGTCGTGTGCGGTTTCTAGACCCCGTGATTATATTGTTGGGTTGGAGTTGCCTTTGAAGGAGTTGAAGCAGCTGCTGTCTAATAAAAAGGAGTCGCTTCTTCTATTGACTGCTCTTGGAGGTTGCGGGAAGACCACACTCGTCAAAATGCTTTGTTGGGATGAGGATATTAAAGGTACTCTTTCTCACATTAAACCTCTTGCCAAGTAAAATAATTCTACTGAATACAGAGTTCATCACTACTAACATGTCTTGCTGTGATTGAGCGGTACATAATAAAACTATAAAAGTGATGACAGTGATATAACCCATTTAAAGATTTTAACGATTGTGAAAAATGTACATAATAAGAGATTATTTTAGTTAAATAATTAAATTGTGATAGTATGTGGATAGTTTTTGGTAAAAGTAAACAGTTAGGTAGTTTAAAAAACAAAATGCGTAGGGATGAATCCTAAAATGTACCATTGATTCATTATTATATGTTAAACTATAATTGGAACAAATGTGAATACTTCATTCACACATTAAGATTTCAATTGATGTAAACGAATTGAATTACATTTTGTTAAAAAAAAAAAAATGCATGTCTCTTGAGGTAAGATATGGTAGGCCATTGCTATATATTTTCATTCTTTTCTTTTAGTCCTTTCAATAGTCATAGCAGTGCTTTTGGCATACTTCATCCTTTGGAACTACTTCCTTAAGAAGAGTAGTGATCAAGAAAATGTAAGGAGAAAAAAATTTTCTTATCTTCATGATTGGTAGAAAATTGCTTTTGCTCACTTCTTACCCTTTTCTGGGTTGGGAATTCTGTTCATTTCACTTCACCACTTTGTATGTAGATGTATAAAGTTACTAGACATGAAATGTTCCTTTCTGGCAGCTTTCTAACTGCATTGTGTTTGGATAGGCATATATGGGGAAAATATATTTTTTGTCACCGTTTCACACTCTCCCAACCTGAAGGACATGGTACAAAAACTGTTTAAGCATAATGGTGAGGAGTGTGCTGAGTTTCAAAGTGATGAGGAAGCAATTGACCAGCTAGAGCAACTGCTGAATGAAATTGGACAAAAACAACCTATGTTGTTGATATTGGATGATGTCTGGCCCGGATCAGAAACCCTTATTGAGAAGTTCATGTTTAATATTCCTGATTACAAGATTGTGGTGACTTCAAGAACTGCATTTCCAAGATTTCCATATAGATATAACTTAAATCCATTAAACCATGTAGATGCCATGAATCTTTTTTGTTACTCAGCATCATTGCAAGACCGAGACGAGAGCTCTTACATTCCAGAAGAATATATCGAAAAGGTACTCTGTCAATCTATTATATATATTCTTGTGTTGATGGGTGCATGATAGCCTATATACCTGCCAAAATCATGTTTTCATACTTGCACATACATTTAAGCTTGTTTGTTTTGTTTCCGACAAAAAAAATTGTACCAAGCACTTGAGTGAAGATACGGGTAGAAAAAAAAATGTCATATTTCTGAACAAAGTGTGGTTTAGACAACTAAAATCATGGCCAATATTATTACCCTTTATCCTATAGACAACAACTGATTTTATATGGTTCCTTGAATTGCAGTTTGTAAGCGGTTGTGGGGGGTTGCCAATAGCCCTTAAGGTGATTGGTGGTTCACTCCGTGGGCATCTTGCAGGTGTTTGGCTCAGTAAACTAACAAAATGGTCTGAGGGTCATTCTATTTTTGACTCCGATGCAGAGGTGCTTGTTTGTCTCCAAAAAAGCCTAGACTTTTCTGCTGACAAGACCATCCCCAAAGAGCATTTCATGGACCTAGCTTCATTTCCTGAAGACCAAAGAATCTCTGCTACTGCCCTCATTGATATGTGGGCAGAATTACATGAACAAAGCGAAAAAGATGTCCATGCAATTGCCAATTTGCATGAACTCCACAATCGGAATTTGGCGAGTCTTGTAATGACAAGGTTTGCAAGTTTTTAATTTCTGAAGTGTGATTTTCTAGTAGGATATAAATTCTTTATGTACTCATTTCTAGTTGCTAGTTGTTATAGGATATAACTCTGTAAACAACCTAAGGCCCAAAATATTACGTTATGTCTTCCAGTTTGATTAACTTCCTATCACAATTGATAATATATTATTGTAGCTTCTTTGAAATGTCAGGGGCCAATGTAGAATTATCTTATACCAATGATGCTAAAGGTGATTACTACAAATATATAGAGAGAAGCAAACTTATATCAAACCAGAAACAAAAAGGGGCTCCAATTGCTCTGCCCAAGAAAAGAACAGAATTCCAACTTTTAGTAGAAAGAATGCCTTTTTGCTTCTTTTAACCATTTGATTTCAACTGTTATGGATGGAAACTGGTTGTGTCAAATTCCCTTGGATTTGTTATCCTTTTTTTTTCTTTGTTTGAATATCATGGAATTCATATTTTTCTTATGTGAGGACTGTAAGAATTTGAATCTCTTCTAAGGTTATACTTTGTGCATTCACTAGGAAAGATGCAACTCAGATTGACGACTATTACAACGAAGACTTTATCACACAACATGATGTTCTCAGAGACCTAGCTATCCATCTAAGCAACCAGGAGCCAGTACTAAAAAGGAAAAGACTAATTGTGGACTTCAGTGGAAACAATCCACCAAAGTGGTGCACGGAACAGAAGCAACAACTCATTAATGCACGCTTATTATCTATCTCAACTGGTTGGTTAATTTTCTCCCTAACAGAGATACACACACAAACTTGCACACATGCAATGTAACCTAAAATTGAGTATATTTTTACACCATATAGAATATTTTTCTTGCAGATGAATTGTTTTCATCAAGTTGGTGCAACATTCAAATTCAAGCACCCGAAGTTGAGGCTTTAGTTCTGAATTTTCAAACAAGGAATTATGCCTTACCCGAGTTTGTGGAGAAAATGGTTAAACTCAAGGTTGTAGTTGTCACTAATTATGGTTTCTTTCCCGCTGAATTAAGCAATTTTCAGCTACTCAAGTCCCTCCCCAATCTAAAGAGAATTAGATTAGAGAAGGTTTCGATTCCTTCCCTATGCAATACCCTTGTGTTATTGAGGAGTTTGAAGAAATTATCTTTATTTATGTGTAATATTGGTCAAGCTTTTGGGAATTCAACCATACAGGTTTCAGATTCATTGCTAAATCTAATGGAGATAAACATTGACTATTGCAATGATCTGGTGGAATTGCCTGGATGGTTGTGTGAGGTTCTCCCCCTAAAAAAACTTAGGATCACCAATTGTCATAAGTTGCCTTTACTGCCAGAAAGAATTGGAAACTTAACAAATTTAGAAGTGTTTAGGCTTAGGTCTTGTACTGAATTGTCAGAGTTGCCAGAGTCAATCAAAAGTCTCCATAAGTTGAGCATTCTTGACATATCTGACTGCCTAAGCATTTGCAAGTTGCCAAAACACATTGGTGAGTTGCATAGTTTAAGAGAGTTCCACATGAAAGAATGCTTGAGGTTGCGGAATCAATTGCCACCATCAATTATGGAGCTCCAGCAGTTGAAGCTTGTGGTATGTGACGAAGAGAGGGCCAAGTTATGGGAGCCTTTCAAGGAATTCCTCCCAAATTTAAAGGTAAAAGTGGCTAAGAAAGATATCAACTTGAATTGGCTTCCCAAATAATGATTATGGAGACCAGTTTCTTCTTGAAAAATTTTGTATGTTTATTATTTGATATTGTTCTCTTCCCTTCTTTGTTCTTTTGTCCTTTTTTTCTTTTGTAAAGATCATGAAATAAGTGGCTTAGTACGCCCGAAAAAGGAAATGTTTTTTAGGAGTTGCAGTTGTAGATATATTATATGTACCCCTTAAAAGTATTGGGAAATTTAATGCTGAGGGATGTGAATGCATAGTTTTCATTATGTATGGTTACGTGGAAAAATAATTAGTAAAATTCATTTAGTAAAGCCTTTTTCCTTGGAGAACTTGCACATACACTTTGTTAGCTCATTTTCTTCTCTTTTTCTAATTTAGGGTCTGTTGGTTGGGAGGATAAAAAAGTGAAAGGATAGAAAACAAAGAGGAGATGAAAAAGTAAGAGGATAGAAAAGTATTTAGCTTTTCTCATTTGTATTTAATTTGAAGGGTGGAAAAGTGGAGGAATGAAAAACTTTTTTATTTAATTAAAAATAGAGTTTGTATAAATTTACTATCATATCTCTATTAAATAAAACAAAAAGTAACACATTATACTTTTAAAAAAATTATTTGTAGATGGACACTTCATTAAAGTAAAAAAATAAAAATAAAAAACATTATAAATTAACCCAAAAGCATTTTCTAAAATAAAATAAAAAAATAAAAAAAGAAGCCAACACGAGAGAAAGAAAAAAGAGCCAACACGTTAATAGAGAAAGAAAAATCAAAGGAAAAAGAAAAAATAAAATAAAATAAAACCCAACATGTTGGAGGTGAAATTCAATGTGAAGAGTATTTTTGGAAGATCATTTTATGAGTTTTTCTTACTTAGTTTTCTCTCCATTTTGAGAAGAACTTTTTGATGGACCTGAGGATAAAACATTTAGGCCCCGCCATTTATTTTCCTTTCTCCCTACCCAACTAAACACACTCTAAAAAAGTTTTTCTTTCAATTTTTTCTCTATAATTTTCCATCTACCATATTTCACCTCCAAACAAACACACCCTTATTATTACAGGAGGAGTAGCAACTTTAGAAATATTTGTATGGTGTCACCAAGAATTTTAAATTATATGAAATCTAATAAAGAGATAACTTGAATATATCAGCCTCATAAAAAAAGCGCAAATATATAAAGTATTACAACTTCTTTCTACTAACAAAGAGAAAAAGGAAAAAAAAAATGTAGTGATAATAAATAAAAATGTTGTGGGGGCAAAGGCCTAGGGTCATATATTGGGCCTTGGGTTTTATCCGGGAATATTAGGTGTCCGAGGAGGGATAAGTAGTTGAAAGAAACCCGAATTCAAAACTACGAAAGATAGTGGAGGAAGATAGTCTGAGGAGAAGCCTATTCTCGGTCCTGTACTTCAGCAATTCAGATAACCTTCCAGAAGATTTCCACGATGAGGGAAATCCCAACACATGTGCAGAGTAGATAAGGACCCAGACATATCTAAGGGAAAAGCTGCCGCCGCCACATTAAATGCATTGCAGCTACTTTTCTGGCTGCATTTATATGGAGAAGACCCCTAAACAATGAAAACCTAGCCACTACAACTTATAGAAAGCTAGAGAAGGTGGTTGATGTGACGTACACTCAAGTAAAAGCCTAAATGGTAGACAAGTGTATGATCAAGATGATCTGGAAGGAACTATATACTGTAAAAGACTCTCTCAAGATGAGAAAAAGAAAAGAAAAAAGATTGGATCAATCAGGATTACACTTGTAGAATTGCTATAGTGATTTAAATAAAGAATGACCTCCTCGGACTTGACATTTATCCAGTTTCACATGTATAGCTTTCGCATGATCATTCGTTAAAAATCATACTAACTGTTAGCAACCTTGTTTGAACCTAGCTCTTCAACCCATTCTCTATAAATTTATTGTTGTGGGCTCATTGGGCCATTACCCAATTCGTCTTTGGGCTTGGACCTCCAATTTGTGTCACTACAAATGTAATTAAGAATGTTGAGAAGAGAATTATTAGTCAGTTTTTGTTACACTTAGTTTTCTGTGTTTCTAGAATTTTTTTTTAACTAGTTAGTTTTTGTTGAGTCAAAATTTACTGTTTCATGTATAGTTTTCTTAGGGTTTTTTTTTTTTTTTTTTTTGCACCATTTTAAGTAAGAACACATAGTTTTACACACACCAAAAAAAAAAAAAAAAAAAAAAAAAAAAAACCCAAACAAACAAGCAAAAACTTAGGATTCAAATACTTTTCATCATTTATCTTTAGGGTAATTCATAATTCCTCCTTAAACTTTAAAATCAAGCAATTTCCCCCCTTAATATTTTGGAAAAAGAACAAATATGTCATATTGTTATTCTCTTAATTAAACTCTAATGAAAGTTTATGCTTCTTAAAATATTCTATTGTTTAATGTCTAAAATACTCCCCCTAAATTTTAACATCTCAAAAATTTTCATGTATTTTGAGTTTTAGATGATAGTAATGTTTAAAAAGTTGAAGTGATAATATAAGGTATTTTATTTCCTTGCCTTTTGTTATCCTTTTTTTTTTTTTTTTTTTTTTTTTTTTTTTGCCTAAAATGGATGTTCATTAAAAACTAATTAAGCTAAAAATTGCGCCTAGACTCATATAGAATGATAAAGAAGAAAGTATGAATGAAAACATTTTCATTGTGTATAGTTAAAAGTATTTGATGAAGAGTTTCAATTGTATCATATAACATCATTCATTGTGAAAATTTAAATATTGTGACAAGGTTTTAGCAAAATTTAGCTGCTTATTGTTGGAAGATAATAATATTTATTATTATTTTTAGAAGTTTTTAATGAGTAGATATTGCCTTTAACAAATAGGTATCAAAATTCTTATACGAATGAGATTAGCTTTGTATAATATACATTTTTTATGTATATAATTCCATACTTTTTTCAAATAAAAATACTATCTTAATTTTTTCACTCACATGCTTTGCATGTGACACCCCCACTAGTTAAACAAAAAAGCACTAAAATATGCTACACCGATGGATGCTTTCTGCCTTTAATAAATTAATGCTTTTTTTTTTTGCCAATAATAAATTAATGCTTAACGTGAAACTGCCTTTTGTGGTTGATTTGCATCCATGTATATAGTAGGACATTCTGGCCTTTTGCCCTTAATTTTTAAAAAATTTAGCAATATGCCCCTGTTTTGAAACTATATAGGTATATGCCCCTGTTTCGATACTCGATTACCATAAAATCGAGTTTCAACGCAAAACTCGATTTTAAACTCGATTGGTTTAAAATCGAGTTATGCCCGATCAAACTCAAAAAAAAAAAAAAAAAAATTGCATAGAACTCGAGTTCTGGGAACTCGAGTTTCATGTAAATTTTTTTAAATTTTTTATAAGTTTTTTTTCAAGTATGCAAATCAGTTTCAGTGGCCCTATAGCGGCGTTTTTTCATCCCTATAGCGGCGTTTTTTTATCCCTATAGTGACGTTTTTCTGGAAAAATTTTTTTACAAGTATGATATCGGCCCTATAGCGGCGTTTTTTCATCCCTATAGTGACGTTTTTCTGGAAAAATTTTTTACAAGTATGAATATTGGCCCTATAGCGGCGTTTTTTCATCCCTATAGTGACGTTTTTTGGAAATTTTTTTATAAGTATTCAATATCAGTTTCAGTGGCCCTATAGCGGCGTTTTTTAGCCCTATAGTGACGTTTTTAAGTCCTATAGTAGCGTTTTGGTACTCGATTTCCATTTACTCGAGTTTTATGCAATTTTTTTTTTTTTAAAGTTTGATCGGGCATAACTCGATTTTAAACCAATCAAGTACTTTAAGTAACTCGATTTTAGGGTCATTGAGTATCGAAACAGGGGCACGAACCTATATAGTTTCGAAACAGGGGTATATTGCCAATTAAAAAAAAAAAAAGAGGGTAAAATGCCAGAATGTCCGTATATAGTATATCCAGCGGTTGTACATTTGAACACCGCTGTGTTCATACGTAAAACCAATGGATATACTATATGTTTAGCGTATAAAACAATTAGATGTACCCATTTTTGTTTCAAAAAAACTTGAATAGTAGTTTGGTGTGTGCACCCATTTTGCAGTTTTCCATGACTTGGAAATTTACTTTTATTCAAGGATGGCTGGCCGTAATGCGCTGCGGACTGTCACAAGCCAACAAAGGAAACCGCTAATTCTTCTATTCATTCAACAATAATCTATTATTATTCTTATTATATTTTTCTCTTCAATATAAGTTTTCATAAAGTTTCAGGCCTAAAAAAAAAAAATGCTTCCATAGTACATAAAAAATGAACAAAAAGACATCTTGTTATTATTATTTTTTAAAACAATGATATTAAAAAATATATTTGCTTGGAAAAAGGTCTACAAAAGCTAGAAAACACATGGGAACAAGAAACAACACTTACATTCAGCTTAAAAAAAACAAAAAAAAAAAAAACAAAACTCGCAACTAAGAACAATTATAGGTGGGTCTTTATCAAAAACAAAAATATAAATATTTATTGGTGGGTTTCCATGTGCAATGTTGACTTAGTTATCCGGTTGGCTCTCACTATATATATGTATATATATTTTAATGTCAAAAGAACAATTATTGGTTTATATTTACTGTTCATGTAAAGCGTACAATATTATACACTATTCATGCAAGTGTATACAACAAGTGCACATGATACCATATAGCTTTGTGCACATAGAATATAAATTATATAACATATAGCTACTTTGTAAATTTGCAATCACCCTACGTGCTACATTTTCATATTTGGATAATAATTTCCATTTGCCTTTTATAAAAAGTATAGAATCTTGTTTAAGCATCATTAAAATTACCAAATAAATTTTTTTTTCTTCAGAAAGAGATATTTATTTTTTATTTTAACAAACCAAACATGTTTTTGATTTCATAAATACAATAAAATTGTTTTTTCTTTCTATTTCCTAAAACAAGTTTTTGAAAATAAAAAACAAAAACTGTTACCAAACATAACTTAAGAATTGTAGTGAGTTTCGTTTTACTTTTAATTAAGGGCCAAATGTACAACCTCATGGTTTTGATCTTAACATTATGATGAAGTATATTTGTCATTTATGATGGTTTGGATCTGATGATGAAGTGTACTCTAGGGAGGTTTTTGTTTTAGATTGATAATATTTTTTTGTTTTAGATTGATAATATTTACCTTTACGCGTACGAATTATATTTGAATAAAGGTCTGTTTGGATAAATTGTTTTAAAAAGTGCATTTTTAAAAATGAGCATTTTTAAAATGTGCATTTTGAAAGCACAAATTCTAAAACCATGTATAAGTGTTTGGCAAAACTTATAAGAACATTGAGAAGATTTTTTTTTTTGGTCAACTAAGCATTTGATCTATATTTGCCTAAATTATTGTTTGAGCGTAAATTACCAAACTAGGGCACAACTCTAACAGCAAAGTACACTCATAAAATAATTTTAGTCAAATTATAGTCACCCCACCACTATAGCTGTTCACCAATCTTTCTTTCTTTTTTTTTTTTTTTTGAATTAGCTGTTCACGAATCTCAATAATAATATAACTTCCCACAAATTGGGCCCAACCATCTATTCTAAACCACAAAAACAAAATAGATTTGAAAAGTTGAAATCCAAATCACAAATAACGTAGTGAAAAACTAACGGGAGAGGGAGAAAGAAAGAGCTTGTAGCAACGACATTCTCTAACTGTGGTGATTGAGCTTGTAGATGGTGCAATTGAGGCTCTGCCAGTGCATCTTCTTTCTACTTCCAATATATATTGCTACATGCGATTTGGGTACACCAGGTTTAGAAGCCTTGACCTAGTGTGTCTTAGCTACCATTGGAGCTTTGCTATGATGTTGTTTTGCAACTTGCATAGAGAACACCAAGAAGTGGCAGGTACAAGTTGTCATTAAGCAATATTTTCATCATTAAGCAAAAATTTGAGGATATTTTAGGTATTGACACCCTTCAAATTTGGATTGTGATGAGTTTTTAAAATTGCGGTTTCAAAAAGGTTCGACTATATTTCATTTCCAAAACGTCAAATTTGACATTTTTGAAAATGCAATTGCTAAAAAATGGCAATGCCAAACGTTGGGAATTTTGTGTTTTGATTCAAAAACCGGTGTTTGTGTGGTGCAAACGCTTAGTCGATCTTTGTTCTTCTCTTTCTTCTTTCTCCCTTTATCTTGGTGCTTAGCTAATTGATGGGTTTGTGTTGGTATGGTCAAGGGATCGGTAGGTTTGTGTTGGGTCTAATTGATGGGTTTGTGTTGGTGAGGGATTGGTGGGTTTGTGTTGGGTCCGATCGGTGGGTTTGTGTTGGTATGGTTGGGGGATTGAGCTAGGTTTGTTCAATTTTGTGGGTATTTTGTTAATGATTGTATTGATTTAATTTTCGGATTTAAGTCTATTTTTTCTTTTGGATAATTTGGCTTGTGTATATATATGGATTGATTTTGTTTTGTACAATATTCTTTTATGATTTTTCTGTGTTTGATTTCTGGGTTTTTATAATTTTTTTGGGTTTGTGCTCTTGTGTGTTCTTGATGGGTTTGTATGATTTTCTGGGTTTGTGTTGATTTTCTGGATCTGACATGGCATTTATTTTGAGAGTAAATAGTCTATGCTTGTTATTGTGTTTTTTGTGTTTGTGATCTTGTGCTAATATTTAAATTTGAGTTTGTGTTTGGTTCTGGGTTTGTGCTTTTATGTTCTTGTCTTGGTGTTTAAATCTATGATTGTGTTCTTGTTCAAAATGAATTAGATATAAATTTATGTATTTTATTATTTTTAATTTTGTTTTTTCATTTTTTATATTGTTAAAATTGATTAATAATTTTTTTTAATTTTTAATTTTTATATTTAGAAGCTGACATGCATTTTTTAAATGCCCATTAATTTTTTTTTTAAAGGGGGGTGCTATGTCTACAACATTTTTACAACATTTTCATAACAAATCATAGTTGGTTAGTTGTTATTTGTTTAATTTTGAACCTAACATTAAGATTACTTTTTTGCCCCAACAATAACAATCAGCTGCTTAGGATTTGTTGTAAAAATGTTATTGCCATGTCAACGGTAAATGTGCCAGCATGAACTCAGTTTGCCATATAAGCAATTTCCATTAATGGACTAACGGTAAGGACTAAAATGGAACACGTTTTTCATTTTAGGGAAATAAAGTGGTAAAATAGAAATGCAAGGACCAAAATAGAAATGACCCAAAAATGTAGGGATCAAAAGTGCATTTACGCATTGTTTTTTATCCCTCCTAACATGACATTAAGAATATTTCTTGTTCTTTTTTATTAATCAAAAACATGGTTTTATTATTAGGGTTTTATTAGTGTATGTGGTATGCCTTTTGGGCGTATGTTAGTTAACTATTTAATTTTTTTTTTTTTATGTAAAAGCATAAAAGTGATAAACTTTTTTCACAATTTTTTCAATATTTTATAAAAAATTTCTTTAAATGGATGATTAATTCATTAACCTACCTTAGAACATCCATATTGGTGGAGCCATAAATTTAGAATATGGCTCCATAAGAAGTTACTTTATCTTTTTTACCTTCTCACTTTACAAAATACCCAACATTAGTAGTTTCATTTTAGCTTTCAATACAATAAAATAATATATCTACTACATTGAACAATTCATTTATTTATTATTTTTTTCTTCATTTTTTTCAAGCACTCACGACACTGGCCCCCCTACCACCACCTCGGCAACACTGCCACCACTGACACCCAGCAACCCCAAACACAAACATAACCCCAAATTAGCCGCAACACAAATGT
This sequence comes from Quercus glauca, assembly GCA_023736055.1. NCBI lineage: Eukaryota > Viridiplantae > Streptophyta > Magnoliopsida > Fagales > Fagaceae > Quercus > Quercus glauca. The sequence continues at coordinate 24,453,340 of CM043315.1, forward strand.
TTCCATTGTCCTTCATTCGATTAAACACAACACAAACACAAGATATGCACGATGGCTTTCAACGAATCAATGACTTGCCAAGCCAAGTCGAACTGGCAAACTTTTCCATGCGAGGTCAATCATTTCATTGTAAGGGTTTGAAGGACTGGGTTGGAATATTGTGGGCTATGGCCCAGTTGAAGAATGATAGGGTTTGGAGGAAAGGGATGTCGTGGCGAACCCCACTGCATTTCTTGATGACGTGGTGGATGATGGAAAGGGCGATGGGATGAACGGTGGAGATTTGAGAGAAGTCAAGGGAGTGAGTGCTTCAGTCGGCGATGGTGCTTAGGTCAGCGACAATGGTTGACTGAAGAGTGAGCTTGGGTGAGGAACATGATGAATTGGAGCTTGGGTGAGTGTGGAGAATGTTGGAATAAAGGAAAAAAGCAGAAAGGAAAAATATATACATTATTTTAATAAGAGATAATAAAATATATTATTTGATTTTAGCTTTTGAGTTACTGTGCACAATGTGCACTATAGCTGAATAGGTGAAAATTTTACCTAGACCATCATTGATGTATCACATTTTTTGTACACAGTGGTGTTAAAAACAGCTATTTATCTTTTTTGCACCACCACTATTAGTGCTCTTATTATTAAAGATATGCTTCTTAAAGCATTAGCATTGGGAATGCAAATGCCAAATATAAGGAGAATTTGACATTTGCAGCCCCAAAATGCTTTGCAACAGAGAATTCTATACCCAAGTATTGCAAATTTTTTGCAATACTGCTACAGTACAATTATAAATATAGAATTGTACTTTAGCTCTATTGTATAAATTTAAATAATATTTTATTCTTAACTCTCTTTCTCTCAACTCCGAAATGCTCTCAACTCTTTCTCACTTTTATTCTCATCGTTTTCTCATCTACCCTCTCAACCCTTTCTCACTTTTATTCTCATTAGCGTGATAATCTTTTGGCAGATTGTTTTTTGGGTATTTTCTTCATCGTTTTCTGGGTATTTTTTGTGGTTTCTGGCAGTGAAGATCGACGAGTGGGCGTGGGTCAGGTGGAGAGTGGAGATCGGCGAGTGGGCGTGGGTCAGGTGGAGATCGGTGAGTGGGTTTGTGACTGATGGGGGCGTGGGTCAAGTGGTGCAGCGGTGGCGTGGGTTTCTTGCGGTGGGTTTTTGGCGGTGGAGATCGGCGAGTGGGTGTGGGTCAGGTGGAGATCGACGAGTGGGTTTGTGATTGATGTAGGCGTGGGTCAGGTGGTGTAGCGGCAACGTGGGTTTCTTGAATTTGTCTATTAGGTATGTGCTAGATTTTGGTTTTGAAGTTTGAGTTGTGGGTTATTGTTTGATTTTGTTGGATTTTAGATTTTGTCAGTGTGTGTTGTTGTAGATTCGGCATTGAGAGAGAGAGGATAAATAAAATTATGGCTTTAGACTATTTCACCACCTCGTCGAAAATGAAGGCTCCGGCGGAAGTTGCAAATGGAAGAAAGCTAATAAAAAGAGAGAGAGAGAGATGGGAGAGAAAAGATATAATTTTGGAATATTTTATTTTATTATGTAGATATATTATTTTAATAAGTGTAATAGGAAAATAAAAGTTTGGAATGCTAGAAATATTGTAAAATTGTATGGTATAATGATAAAGTGGTTTTTTAAAATGGTAAAATAGAGTAAAATTGAAATTTTCTAACGCTAAGAGCATCAGCAGTGGGCTTGTATAATGCCAAATGTTAGGAACATTTGGCATTTAAGCCCCAAAACTGCTCAACAATAGGAAGGCCATATTGCATATGCTAAATTTTTTTTGAGATTTTGCTACAGTACCATCTCAAATGTAAGATGGTACTGTAGCTAAATGGTATAAAAAAATAATTTTTTAATACTTTCTCTCATTAAAATAATTTAACCAGCAATTTCTCTTTCCTCCCTCATTTTTTCTGTTTCTTTTCTCTCTCTTGCTTCTTTCTCTTTCTTTTTGCTCTCTCTTCTTCTTTTTGCTCTCTGATTCTTCTCAATTTCTTCACTCTCTCCGGCAACTCTCTAATCGGCGTTGGGTTTTTAAATCGGTGGTGGGGTTCTAAATCGGCGGTGGGTTTCCGTGTTTTTCCTTCTCCGACAACTCTCTCTCTCTTTCATTTTTCCTTCTCCACGTGGGTCAACAAAATCAACTTCCTTCAAGCTTCCCAGCGGCGAATCCGCTTCCTTCGAGTTTCGGCGATGGTGGGTCTGGTTTTTGACTATGGGTTGCTATGTTTTTTTTTTTTTTTGTGGTGTTGATGGGCGGATAGGGTGGTGGTGGTTGTGTTGATGGTCGGAGGGCAGTAGGTGCAGCGACGTGGTTCTGGTATTTTCTCTGGTGTTTTTTTTTTTTTGTGTGTGTGGTGTTGATGGGTGGATAGGGTGGTGGTGGTTGTGTTGATGGTCGGAGGGCAGTAGGTGCAGCGGCATGGTTCTGGTATTTTCTCTGGTTTTTTTTTTTTTTTTTTTTTTTTTTTTTGTGTGGTGTTGATGGGCAGATAGGGTGGTGGTGGTTGTGTTGATGGTCGGAGGGCAGTAGGTGCAGCGGCGTGGCTCTGATCTTTTCTCTGGTTTTTTTTTTTTTTTTTTTTTTTTTTTTTTTTTTTTTTATGGGTTGCTGATGGTGGTGGTGGTGGTGGTGTGCAGCGGTAGTGGTGATTGTGGTTCTTGGACAGAAGGAAAGAGAGAGCAAAAATAAATAATATATAAATAATATGTTGTATTGGATAATGTTAATTGTGAGATATATTATTTTATTGCGTAAAAATATTATTTTAATAAGTAGTATTGGGAAATAGAAGTTGAGATGTTGGAGAATTGTAAAATTGTATTATATAATTGATAAAGTGATTTTTTGAGATGGTAAAATAAGATGAGATATAGAAACCGGACGTAGATGCTGCTCTTGTAATAACTCTGCCACGAACCATTTCCAAAAAAAAAAAAAAAAAAAACCTCTGGTATGAAATTGTCAAAAGTCAAAATAGCAGTGTATCTTGCATTGCAGGAGCAATTCGAACCAGAGGTTGACTTCACAAGCTTTCTTTCTCTCTCCAAAAGCTTATCTGGTAACTATTATTGATCAATTTTTTCTCTGATTGTTTGATCATGTAGTCTGGGTAGGTTGTGTTGGATTTTGATGATAGTTGGTTTGTGTATGATGATTTATTTTGGGGGATAGTTCAACTTAATATGAGTTTTAAACAAGAAGGATTTGGGTATTTCTGGGACAAGTCTCACGAATTCCATGAACACCAAAACCTAAACCTTATGGGCACTCCACTCCTGTGTTTGACAAAATTCCCCAAAGAACACAATCTTCAAAAATATCTCTAAGATTGTCATTGAGTTCTTGTTTATCCCTCAAATATCTCAGGCATGCTCTCTAAATTTCTTTCATCCGGGAGGAGTGTTGGGGTGGTCTGTCTTGCTAAGTTTCTGATCATGGGCTGAATTTTTCTAATCATGCTCTTTATTTAATATAGTTATGATGGGTTATTCTGTGTATTCAAGCTCCTACAATCCAATGCTCCGCTAAAAATTGAAGGGACTGGATTTTTTGATTTTCACCTTCAAGAGGTAAAGCTCTGTATAATTGGGAGAGGAGGGTTATCAATTTTTGGCAAAAATGAAAACATTTCTTTAAAAGTATAAATCTTCCTAACCAAGAAGAGTATGCATGTGAGCATCAAGCATGGGTTATCAACTTTCTAAAGCAAAGGGTAACTTTTTAATTTATCCAAGAGGACCTAGCAGTATCAGTATGAAGAAAATTTGTGGTTGGAAAATATCTCATGAGGAAAAATTTTATAAGACCTGTAATATTTTCTCATTCAGAATATGAGCCACCATCTCTAACATAGCCACGAGTCCATTTTTTCATGACTATTTATTGAGAGATTTGTTGCATTATTGTCATCATAGATCAAAAGGAATCTTTAAACTATATGTTGGTTTCAATATATATAGTTTGTCATTGATATCCCAGGTACTCTGATTATTTGTTAATGCCAAATAAGACCTCATTGGCAGTAATACCAGTAAATTCATTGAAAAATTCTTCTGGCAGCTACTTCAATACTTTTTTTGCAAATACATTTATTTACTCCTTATACAAAAGGATAATGCAGTTTTTTGCATCGGTAAATTTGTTGATTGCCTTTGACAGTGCATGATATAGCAACCACTCAAGGTGCAATCAAACTAGGGACCCCTCTTTCTCTATTATTTATTCATTCACACACACACACACACACACACACACATCTTGGTTTAGGCTTTTAAATACTTTATGGCCATCTAATTTATTTGATATTATGATTATTATCAAATGTCAATCTAATGATATGATTTATGGGTACATTGTGTAGTTACGTCTCTCCAAAAGAGTTGTGTACTTATAAATATATTATAATGTTGTCTTGTGCTACACAATATCACTATACCTATAAAAAAAAAAAAGTGCTACACAATATCACTACATTGCCTTCTATTATAATATGTGAGTGTGAAATTTGAAAATTATCTTAAGCTCTTTGCTACATGTATAGGTATTGTCTAGAACAATCTTTTGTTTGACTTAGACAAGCTCAGTCAAGAAAAGATATTGTTATATCTAAACGTTAACAAGTTATTAGCCTTAAGAGTGGATACAAGCGACTCTATGCACGTGTCATGAACTTTCTTAGTGTCAAAAACTGCTAATTTTGTGTCTATTCACCAGGTCACCTTAATGACTTGTCCTTATTGTATTTATTTATTTTACTCTGAATGCATTTGTAATGGTCATGCATTTTTTCCCAATATTATTTCACAGATCAAAGAGTGTTGTCAAAACTGGTGGAGCTTTGTTAGATGAATTGCAAGAGAACGGGATGGATGCATTGAAGTACAAAGTTATATTATTCTTGATGAAATGCATGAATGATCTGTAGAATCTAATCTTGTTCTTCTCTGTCTTCAGTAGTTTCTAATGAAGCACAATGACTTGAGGTTGACATTTTCTTTCTTATTGTTGTTCTTGGTGGCATTTTTAATGCACTGATTTCTACTAACCTACAGTGGTTGGAGGACTTAATAATTTATTGAGGTTTGTGCTTTGACTATTTGGTCATTTTACTTTACATTAGGCAATTTACATATTCAGAGATCATGGTTTCATAAAACTCTATGTTTGTTCACTCTTAAATCTTAATTGCACAATGAGAAACATTCAGCAAAAAAATTAAAAAAGAAGCAAAATGAGAAAGTTATAGCATAAAAAACTATGACAACTTTTGTTAATTGTTTGTGCATGTTCCAGTCTTGTTGTGCTTATCAACTCAATTTAGTTTTGTGATGTAAGTTCCTATGCTCTTTTTTTTTTTTTTTTTTTTTTTTTTTTCCCTCACTATTCACTCCTCTAATACATTTCAATGACTTTGCAGTTTTGGATTGGATGCACTTGTTTTACCTTTGGCTATGGATAGATGAATTTGCTTAATTACAAACATGGGTGCAAGTAAGAAACTAAAAATGGCAACCCCATTAGGACCATTACTCCTTCAACTCTTCCTCCTCATCCTGCTCTTAATCTCAATCCACCAATCACACCCAGCCACTGCATCCACAATCCATCTCCCATTCTCCATATACCCTTACTCACTATCAGTCACCGACTTCGGAGCCACTGGCGATGGCCTCCACTACGACACAGCTGCCATCCAATCTACCATCAAAGCCTGCCCCACCTCTCACCACACCCAATGCCATGTCACATTCCCTCCCGGAACCTACCTCACCAGAACCCTGTTCCTCAAATCCGGTGTCGTGTTGGACATCAAAGAAAACGCAACCTTGTTGGGTGGTACAAAAATGGAGGACTACCCAAAAGAATTGTGGGAATGGTATGTGGTGGTGGCGGAGAATGCAAGTGATGTGGGGATCACCGGCGGAGGCATGGTGGATGGACATGGTTTGGGTTTTGTGAAGAGGTTTAATGAGAGGAAGAATGTGATGGTGAGTTGGAACACCACTGGAGCTTGTTTAGGAGATGAGTGTAGACCCAGGCTTGTTGGTTTCATTGACTGTAAGAATGTCAGGGTTTGGAATATCACACTCACAGAGCCTGCTTATTGGTGGTGCGTATATACTATGCTATACTCTTATTACACTCTAGCTTTTTCCCCTTTTTTTAATGATTTTGTTGTCGTTCAAAGTTGGCTATTCTTCTAGGATTGATAGTTTATATGTCTCGTATGGTGGAAGAGTTGATGTTTGTTGCTTTTGTATCCTCTGTCTTTTCAATATTTCTTCCACTGCCCACCTTTTTTTTGTCCTTCTTGTGTGTTTTCTTTCTGTGCAGTTTTTGAGTTAATTGTATTTATTCTAAATTTTTATAATCAACTCATTAGGTAAGATTAATTTACTATGCTTCTACCTATCAAAAAAAAAAAAAAAATTTACTATGCTTCTCTCATCATTCAAAATTAGTTGGCTGGTTGGGTGGTTAGATGCATTCATATGTCCAAACTGATATACTTTTTTTTTGGATAGATAAGATAGAATTTCAACCTAAGAAATTGATATTTTTGTTTTATTAATTTGTAGTGTCCACCAAAATCAGCCTATTAATATGTTTGATATATATTTTATTTATTTATTTATATTTAACGAGATTGTTAATTTAGATATTGATTCGGGGGATACTGCAAAATAATCTCAAATAATAGAGTTGATTGTACTTGAACAAATTTATGGTTTAGGGTTAATATTACAAATGGCCTCTCATATTTTAAGGTAAGACTTTACCTATAGTTTTCCTCCATGTTATGAATGTATGCCTTCATGTAGAATTCCTTAATTAACCTGTACATGTTACTTTAATGGTATATATATATATCAAAATTAAAATATAAATATTGATTGATAGTTGTTTATTGGTTAGTTGTGAGTAAGTTCCCTTTTAAAGAATTTTTGTTACAAAATGTATAATGGGAAACTATAATAAATTTTTTTTTTTCACCCTAGTAGAGATTTGTACTTTCCCAAAAGAAAAAAGAAAAAAATTTGATATTTCTATCTGTGTATTACTGCGATAATTATAGATATAGAAAAACTATTCCAAAACAAATGAATTGCCTCTTCATTTTCATTTTCTTATTGAAATTGAACCCTTCATAACAATGCACAAGGTTAGAACTTGCAAAAAAGTATTATAATCTTCTCCAAGTAAAACAGACTCAAATCGCATGAACTTGTCAAAATGATACAACTTTGTGTGTGTCCCACTTAAATGGAATTTTATTTATTTATTTTTTTTTGTGGGGGTGGGGGGAGTCCTGCATAAGGGATGGTATATGCTGGTCTTATATAGCTTTTCTCTTATTGACACGTGGGACCCACATGTCATTGAGAGAGATGCTGTATAAGATTGGTGTGTATGAAAATTTCTCCCTACATAGACTTGTTTGGTGACAAATTTCCACCATCAAGTTGCAACTGGCCAAAAGGATTGGAATGTTGGGATGGGCCATTTAGTCTGTCACTTTAGGAAATAAAATTTTTTTACTAACTATTATTCCATAAACCAAGTTTAAGTGGCATCTGATATTCGAGTTCTAATTATTCTTTTGTCACAACTGGTGAAGAAAACTAGTAGTGAGAGCACAATGAGTTCCTTTGTCCAAAATAGGTGGATTGCCTATGGTTAGTTGAAAATGATCGTCTCATTTGAGATTGATCAATTTTATGGTTTAAATTAAATATTGCAAATCTAACCATGTACAAATTTTCATGTTGTTTGAAATTTTTAAATGATGTGGCAATTAATATCTTAATCATAAAATGGACTCTCATTAGGCTACCAACTCATGTACAAAATCTTTTTATCTAAGTAATAGATGGGATATACACTTTAGGAATTTTGCAGGTTTAGAAAATAGATTACGAGAATGTTTCTATCCTCGTTACGAGAATGTTTCTATCTTCTTCATTATGCACTCCCAAAAGCATCCTGATTTTGAGCAATACGAAACAATTAAGGAAAGGAAACCTTAAGGGTATAATCACCACACCAAACATATGTCCAGAATGGGTTGATTAATCATGCTATTCAAGATTGGGAATTGGAATCTCTCTCTATGTTCTTAGATCTACTGTATTCCATTAAGGTGGGGAGGGCTGAGTAGATAAGTTATGCTAGAAGCCTGCCTTCGATTCAGAGAGGCTTTGAGGTTCGATCTTTTTATAGAGTGTTAGCTCCCACAGGTGGTGACAGTTTCCCATGGAAGAGTATTTGGAAACCGCGTGTCCTTAGTAAGGTGGATTTTTTCCTTTGGGTTGCTGCTTTGGGGAATATCCTCACCGTGGAAAACTTGGAAAACCTGAGGAAGTGTAACATTATTTTGATGAGCTGGTGTTGTATGTGCAAGAGGGATGAAGAGACTGTAGACCATTTAATGTTACATTGCGCTATTGGTAGACAATTATGGGGTTTGGTTTTTAAACTTTTTGGGGTGGAGTGGGTGATGCTTAGAAAGGTTTTCAAACCTCTAGCTTGTTGGCAAGGTAGTTTTGGGTGTCATTGAAACTGTGATATATAGAGAGCCATTCCTCACTGTTTGATGTGGTGCATTTGGAGGGAAATAAATGCAAAAAGCTTTGAAAGATGTGAGCAGAAAACTTTAGAATTAAAAGCAAATTGACCTTGCCGAGTGGATGGAAGCTGCTGGGAAGTTTTCTTTTTCAAATTTATTTTAGATCTCTTTTATAACTTTCAGCTTGTATACTTCCTCTGTACTTGTTGATTCTTTTTTGAATAAATATTATTTACTTGTCCAAAATAAAAATACGAAGTAAACAAGTTGTGATTTGTGCTAGCATCTTGCAATGATCAGTTCCCATTTAGCTACAAATTGAGGTTTTTCTTGTT